>OY978529.1:29842054-32417054 GCA_963854835.1 Megamerina dolium | reverse complement strand
GACAAAACTCAGTAAAAATGTAAGTAAGCTCAGTATTGCAAGTGCTGACTTACTTACTTATATGGCCATTGCAACCGAAAATCGAATCTAGCATACTTCAACAGCCAGCTTTTTCCTTCGCTAGTTGGCGCCAGTTACAAACTCCAAGAGCTGACAAGTTCTCCAGTACTTGATCTTTCCACCGGAGGTTAGACCTTCCTCTTCTGCGTCGTCCACCTGCGGGTTCCGAATATAACACCTTCTTAACCATTCGCTCGACATGACCTAGCCAGCGTAGCCGCTGAATTTTAATGTCGGTATCGGCATACAGCTCATGGTTGTACCTTATTCGATACTCGCGACCAACGTAAATAGCTCAAAAAATCTTTCGTAGGACTTTTCTCTCGAAAACTCCGAGCATTTTGAAAAAATACCAAGAAATTGATGTGCTAACTCTCCGCTAGTATGGACCTCCTGAGCTCAAAACATATTTAAACAATTTTTGTATGGGCAGGTTTTTGAGATAACGGTAATTATGTGTTTTTATTCGAAATACAATTCAAATACACTTTTAAACACATATAACTTGTAATAATTGGGGTGAAACTCGCAGAGTTATAGCTGGTCAAAATCAAAATTTTGTAAAATTTTTGAGATTAAAAAAAAGGTTTGGTATTTTTGGGCTGTAAGGTAGTGTAACTAATTATATTCCATCGGTTATAGTTTATCTTTGAAAAGCATTTGATTGAACTTTTAATACGAAGAGCTAACTGAAAATTTGAAATAATAGAAGAAAGAATTTTTGTTTTCACGAATTTTCCGATATTACAATACTTTATAAAAATCAAAGAGAATTTTCTTCAAAAACATATTTCTAATTAAATACAATTAAGGGGAGGGGGGGGGGTTGGTTGTGTTGGTGTTAAAGCATAAGCAGATTCGGAAAGTCGATTTTTTTCTTTCCCGTTTTCCAAGACAATGAGATTGCTGCCGGGAACGTACTTTATGGACCTGGGATCGATAGTTCAGTGTAAGTTACAAAAAAAAAATTTTTTCTCACTTTTTGAGAATAAAAAACTTCAAACGTGTTTTTCTGAAAACCAATTTTTCGAAGTCAGTGAACACGATCCTGCAAAATCTACTCGACCGATTCTTTTCAAACGCGAAACATACTTTCTTGGTATAAAATGCCTCCCCCTCCCGTTATTTACATTTTTCTATTTTCACATTAAGGTAGTTTGCCACCTAAAAAATAGCGGAAAATTTAGCGCCAAATCGCGTTTTTTTTTTTAAGGCCACGAACTGTTGAAAAACGAAAATGATAACTCAACAACGACGGGAGGGTGAGAATTAACTCATAATTTAAGTAAATTTAACAACATTTTTGATTTCAGATAATTATACGCCGAGTTATCGTGTTCACCGAACAACGTATTTTTCAAAAGACGTTTTGGGAAATACTCTGTCACCGGCTTATTTTTCAATATTTAATTACGAAAATTTAACTAAATATTCTCTAGATGATGCTTTATAATTGAAAAAAGTTTGAATAAATTTGCTTAAGCTGTATCTCCGTAAAAAATCAGAGAAAAAAGTGTTTTATATATCAAATTATACCTTACTCCCCCCTTAAATATTGTTGCCAACAATTTTATAGGCATAAGTTTGAAATTATATCAGAGACTAAGCAAGAATATTAAGCAAGTTATCAAGCATTGGTCTAAAAGTATGAAAACGTGCGAGGCATGGAACTTCCTATATTTAAACTTCTTTATTTCACATTGCTTCATCCTTTTAAATGATTTTCACAGAACATTTCAATCGATTTTTTATTTTTATTTTCATTTCATTTCATCTAGGTATTTGTAAATATCTTTGAGTACATTTCTTCTTCTTCTTCTTCAACCTATGCCAAATATTTGGAAAACCCTAGTAGAAATAGATTGACTTTGAACGAATCGGACATGTATTCATTATTCTTGTATATTTCCAAATTTTTTTCTTCATTCCACTTGTCAATCAATTTTCTCTCAGCCTTTTGCTCATTTCCATCAAGTGATTCAACATATTTATTTAGTTCCTTTTCGAAATTATCCATAAATTTCTTTGCACGCTCTAAATGAATTTGATCACCTTCTATATGTCTAACCTCATCACTTGTTAATGTGTAATAGATATAGAAATGGAAGAAATATCTAAAATAACTTTTTTCATCTTTCTGCTTTATGTAAGTATATAACTTTTCCAAATGTTTATCCTTTTCTGATTCCTGAGATTCTAGCACAGTTGTACAAATTCCATCAATATATGTTACAAATAATTGATCACGTTTACTCAACTCGATATTCTTCCAATCATTAGTTTCATCATTCGTTGTTCCTGTTGGTGCTGTTATAGTAAACTTAAACAAATATCAATAGTTACAAATATTGTTTCTGTCGTATACGATATCTAAATAGTATTACCTGCACCAACGTCAAAGCACAGAATATGGATATTATCAATTTCATATTGATGTTCCCGGTTGAAAATTTCAATAAAGACTGTGCCGTCTAAATAAACGTTGAGCTCTTTAAATAATTGACTAAATTCAATACTAAATTTTTAAAACACTTATCAACCGCATAAGATAGGTCATGATATTCATGTATAAATATAGGGTGATTCAGTTAAAAGTAATTGTTTGCTTGAGAAAATTGAGACAAAATAAAGATTTGGTGTAATTTATAAGATGTTAACCAGTTGCCACATGAAGCGGTTGAACCTTCATCGAAAATTCGATCCTCAGAATGGATATCATTAGCCGCTGTTACCGACAACATTAGAAAGAAATATAAAAATAAATATCAAGCATGGTTCTTTGTGTGATAATAAATTTGGAAATTTCTTATTTCATTTTTATTATTAAGGTCTTCTACATGAATCACCCATTAGCTTCAAACAGAAATACTATAGATATATTGAATGAGTGTGTGAATGATTTCGTTTTTGAAATTTGATAGCATTTGCATCGCTTTTTTTTTGTTTCAGATGCCATTAAGATTTTATTAATTTTAATCAGTTAAACAAAAAATAATAATGTCTAAAGATGAATACTTGTTTTTATTTTTCGATAATATGAAAGTCAATAATTTACTATCAGAAATTCATACAGAAAGTTGTGGATGATTTCTATAAAAACAAAATATTTATATTATCATTATCATTATGGATGGTGATCAGAGCGAATAATTGTATGCATGGAAAATACCCAAAATATTCGCATTAAATACGCTCTAAAATAGCATTAAAAATTATCCTCGAAAAATAGAAGAATATTCAACAAAAATATTGCTCTGAGCTGTGAAGAAAAAGAAAGACAAATGAAAACCAAAAGAAATCGACCTCTCAGAACCATATAAAGTACTACTACGAGGGCTACTATTTATCTGATCTGGAAACACTAATGTCAATAGCTAAAATCTGGCAGCATCATAATAAAGTTTGACATTTTTTAGCAGAAACGTGCTTACAACGTTTTGATGTACAAGTGCTATGTTTCGTTTACAGTGAGTTAAGAAAATCAATTTTGCCAAAATATGGACATTTCAAGAGAAGGTTTTGTTGGATAAGAACTTTCGACGTGGATTATGTCATCAAGAATGTGTCGATGAACTCAGTTCTTTGTATGGCGATAAAGCACCATCAAAAGCCACAGTATATCGCTGGAATTGTGAATTCAATCGTGGTCGTAGTTCGGTCGCCAACGAATTCCGTGAAGGTCGTCCAATATCGATTGTTGTCCCACAAAACATCGATGCAGTGCATGAACTGATATTACAAGATCATCATGTGACACATCGTGAGGTAGAGGTATCCTTGCACATTAGTTCCACATCAATATATTCGATTTTGAATGAACAGTTAGTTGTAAGCAGCAGTTAAAGCAGTTGAAACCATGTTTTGGAAATGTCTCAAGGGGAATGGAAACTGCTATGCAAATGCTTAGAACGAATGCAAAAGTGCATTGATCATCATTTAATTTTGAAAAACAATAAAACCGTTTTCATTTAAAAATGTTTGTTAGTATTTGCTATTCCCGAAATATAAATAGTAGCCCTCGTATTAGAAAATGTCCAAATTGAGTACGAACTCCATTTCAGTGTTTATCGTTCAATTGCTAATTGAGTGGTTAAAGTGCTGATTCTTGAAGCGGAAAAAATCTTCAAGGTTGACGTAAATTGAATTATTCAATGTGTTTGAAGCCAATAGTGATAAGTATAAATCTTTATTTTTGACGTTATCTCGACAACGCACAATCGTCACTGATTGTTGACCTTTATATTACTTTGTGAAATATTTCATCCAAAGAGCTAAGTAAAATGTTTAATATAATAAATTGAAAAATCTATCACTTAAATTTCAATTAACTTACCTTACAAAAAAATAGAATAACAACAAATTCATAATTGGTTTTCAATTTATGAAAATTAAATAAAAATGTTTTATTTTCTTTATTTCATTGATTTCTCAATTCATTCAATATATTATAGATTGATTTCTTAAAATTATTTTCCTGCCAAAAGCATTGAAAAGTCTAATATAAAAACCATATCGTGATCCCAATCATTTTGCTGAAATGTATTCCAATCCTCAATAAGTTTCCATTCGGCAACTTTCTCATTTCCCTCGAGTGACTCAATATATTTAATTATTTCCTTCTCGAAGTTAGCCCTAAATTCCTTTAGACGCACTGAAAACATTTGTTGGCCTTCCTTTCCTTCGTCCCAAATTTTCTTGGCTTTCCTTAAAAAATTGTACCAAAATACTAACGTAGCAGATGGAAAATTGGCAGCTTCTTTATTTTTTACATAATCACTTAGATTCTTTACATATTCATCTTCTTCCGATTTGTCCAATTTTAGTACAGTCGTCGAAAGGCCCTTGATAAATTTTATATATAATTGATCACGTTTACTCAAATCGATATTCTTAACATCATTCGAATTGTCTGATTTGGTGCCATTTGTTGTTGTTGTTATTATTGGAGCTGTTCGAATAAACTTATCATAGTAATAATAATGATAATAATGTATAAATGTAAATAATATAAAATCAAAATTTTCTTTAAATTGTTCTTGTTCTGATAGTTTTTGTTAACAAAGAATTTATATTACCTCAACCAACATGAAAGCACTCAGCATAATTCTTATTGAATTCATAATCACGTTTATAGTAAAAATTTGCAATAACGACTGCGAATTATCAACAAATGCTTGCTCTTTAAATACTCATAACTAAATATGTATAACAATTACAAAATAATTCTTAAAATGCTTATCAACCAAGTCTAGGTTAGGTGCTAATACATATATGTATATTCTGCGACGCACAAAGTGGGCTGCTAGATTTGTCAAAATTAAAAGCCACTACATGAGTTTCGTCCGGCATTCAACCCGTCTTTCATTATAGTTAATATTCTAGAGAAGACCCTTAGATTGATCTCTGCGCCGTAACTGACGTTATATGTTTTGTTCTCGGCCAGTTGCTAGTCTCATACATGAGTTCGTGATCTCTCTAGTAGCTGCTCATTAAGAGTTCATTATGCTCTTTGCATTTGATCCTTCTTCTTATGACAACCTGTTATGATTTATTGTACAGAGTGTTGTAGATTCTGTAGCGTCGGCCATTGAGTGTCACTAATTTCTGCTGCCCATACTGGAAAAGTGTATATTAAGATCAACGTGGCAATTGCTTTGTGTCCTTCTTATCTTTATCCCAATCAGTGCCTGCAATAGATTTCGGTACATTGTTGCGATTGTGTAGTTTTTCCGCAATGTTTTTAGAATGGGCAGTAAACATCATTAGGTTATCAAAAACCACCCAGAGTATATTAAGATCGTTGACACTGGGTGCACAGGATACCATTTCACTCCTGATGGCGATTGTAGCAACTTGGAGATGCAATAATTGAAAAGGAGGGCACACAACATTTTAAGAATTGTTCTTGTTGTTGTTGTTGTTCTAGCAGAATATAGCAATTTAGATAAAGCAGTTTAGATAAATGCTTCACCCCGATATTAGTTGCGCCATGGTGGCTCGAGGTGCCTTTGCCTTTCGATGGCCGTTGCCACTACGCATTATAATCGTAATGCGAATAAGAATTTTATTCGCTTAAATAATTAGCACTTTCAGTCACTGCGGTAGTAAAAGCAATCCTTCGTATTTTCAAAGGAAAAGTTCGTTTTTCAATATTATTTTATGAAATCGACGATGTAATTGATTCTTTTCCTAGTACATGTACTCCCTACATTTTGTTCTGTAAAAACAATTTAATAGAAAACTTTCCCGAATAGAGTGGTTATGCAAATAATATACAAAAATAAAAAACCATACCAATTCTACATATCTTTGAAATGATTTACTCAATATAATAATAAATCTTTGATTAATGATTTCTTTTTCTTATATTATTTTTCCTTCTTTCCTTTCTTTTATGAATGAGTATTATTTTTACACCTTCTCAAAGGTTCTCGCAAAACCTGATAAGAAATCATACATAGCCTTCCAATCATTTTCTTCCTTATATGACTTCCACTTTTCAATAATTTCCTTCTCAGTAACTTTCTCATTTTCATCCAATGAATCGTAATATTTATTCAATTCCTTCTCGAAATCATCCATAAATTCTTTCACACGCGCTGATAGCGCCTCTTGACTTTTCACACCTTCATCCCATATGTTCTGACCTTTCTGTTGAAAACTGAGCCAGAATTTCATTGAAAATTTGAAAAGAGCATTCACTGCACTCATTAAGGAAATTACATCTGATGGCACTGCTTCATCTTTCTTCTTTAAAAACTCATATATGTAGATTGTTCATACTGTCATCCGTTCGTGATTGATCGAATTTTACCACAGATGTGCAAAGTCCATTGATATATGTTGCATATAATTGATTACGTTTACTCAACTCTAGATGCCTGGCATCATTCGAATTGTGTGTTATTGGTGCTGTTCCAATAAACTAAAAATGAAAATAAAATATATTCACATTGGCCCGTAGTTATAGCCTAAGTTAGTATCATCTTAAATTAGACTCGACTTTTTGAATAATTTCTGCATGGCAAATACATCAAATAAATCGATTTTAACTTTAAGGTGATTCCATTGTATTTTAATAACATTGGATTGTTTTTCACCTGCACCAACATTAAGGCACTTAACATGAATATTACAAATTTCATATTAAAATAATTCGATCTATGTGTTTCTTAATGGAAATTGCAACGAAGACTGCGCTTTGCAAATAAAGATGGTGTTATTTATATAAGGTATGAGGTACCGTACCTATTTGCGTAAATCTCATCTTAAGACGCTTATCTATCTACCAATTCTAATATGATACCTAGGTCGTGATCTTTATATATACATACATATCGCTCATTTGCTGCAAGACCGGCATAAGTCAAAAAAATCGATTTTCCATAAAACGCGTTAGAAGTTTTCAACTGACTCCAACCGTACACGGAAAACACGGAAAAAATTATCTTCTCAAGCGGAGCATATAAGAGGTATTCATATGAATTTTTCACTCAACATGAAGTATGATATAACGAACAATTCTGCAGCATTAACTCAAAAATCACGTTTTTTGATTTATGCCGGTCTTGCAGCAAATGAGCGATATGTACATATATATAGAGAGAAATACGTTGTGCTAATTTCAAATTTTAATTTGATAATTTTAAAATCATAGCTGATGCAAAAGAAAAACAAATGCACACATCAATCGCACAGCAGATGAACAAATAATTTTACTGTTAGTGATTCCGTTTTTTTTTTTTTTTCTACTCTACTCTACTACAATATACATATATCCTCGGCTCCGTCCAAGCAACCTTATAGCCTAGACAGACGGCAGCCTAATTCCGGATTACCTAGTTAATTCGAATTAACTCGGGCATTAACTGCGGCTAATCCGCATAAACTCTATGAGTTAATTCTCAAAATAAAAGAGGATTAGGGCAATTTGCGATGGCAACACTGCTGAAAATTGTCTATTGTGAATTTTTCTCCATCCATTTTACAAAATATTAGGTGTGTTCGCTAACGAAAAACTTTCAACAATTGTTTACAGTTTTCAACATGAAAAGTATTGGCGAACAAATAAATCCAGCTGTCAATTATGAACGGTGAATGTCAATTTACAAGTTTCTGATAGTTTTCAGTTCACGTACTTCTTGTAGATTTTCTCATATCGAGAGTAATAGATGACAGAAATTGATAGTGATAGTAATGTAAGTGGACAGACCTAATAAAACAGCAATCAGCCGTTTAGTTAATCCGCAATACTGCCGTCTGTCAGGTTATTTTTTTATTCGGATTAAGTGCGCCGGTAATCCGGAATCAGGCTGCCGTCTGTCTAGGCTATTACTTTATTTGCAATAATGCAGGTTCGTTTCGTCAGCAAAATACTCTGATTTCATTGAAATCATTCATCCCTTTTGAGCAGTATTCATTTCTCAACACAACAACAACTTCAATAAGTACACGAACTCGACTTTATCGAACCGCCAAGCGCTCGTATTCAAAATTGAACTAAAACAATATTGAACACCCTATGCACATATGATTGTGGTATCTTAAGAAAGTAACACCCTAAATGTATGCAATGGTTTTTATTCATTTTGATTGCTCTGCAATAATGATTAATGCCCCTATTGCGGTTCACCACTCAACCCAGTTTGGTCGTCTTAGAGTCGACCCGACTTCAACAAGACCAAACTATTTTTTGGTATTGTGGTACACCACTGTTTTCGGTTGAAATTGTTATGGCGTTACCAGCTTAAAATATCACTTATGACAGAAAAGTGGTCGATTAAAAGTAAAAATTAAGGAAATATACAATTGTGTTTTGCTGTGAAAATTATTTAAAATGGATATTAGTGTAGATTTGTTTTATGAAGATGAAAACGAAGACGCGAAAATTGATTTTCTACGCTTACGGAGAAAAATTCGTGATGACTCTAACCCTCTTGAACTACCTAGCGAAAAGTATAAATATTTTTCAAAATAAATAAAAGCAAATAATAAATTTTTTTATAGATTTATTAGCTATTTTCGACTGAGCAAAGAGGCATTTTGCTTTTTGCTGGATGACGTAAAAGACCATTTCGAGAAATCTGTGCGTGTCGTATCTATACCACCAATATTGAAATTGTGTGCTGCTCTTAGATTTTTCGCTGATGGAAGCTACCAGAAGAGCAGCGGCAATGACTTCAATATAGGAGTGGCTCAATCTACAATGTCACTTGTTTTAAAAGAAGTATTAGATGTATTGGAGACGAAACAGACGCTGCAAGGAGTATCAGAAATAATATAATGCGTTCTTTCCAAGCTCAATAAATTTATCTCTTATTTATTTTTTAAATTCATTTCAGTCTCTTTGGTAAATGGAAGATAACTTAAATTATTTAAAAAAAAATCTTATTTTCTTAAATTCATGTCTACTTTGTTAGCTTGGATTCTGGTCCATTAGTTGAACAAGCCTCTCAAATTGAGCTTTGGTTGTAATTTTTTAACTTCTGAAAATGTATAAAATGTTGAGAAATTACTATATGAAGCCAAGCTTACGATCTCTCCATTATTTTTGGCTTTATTAGTTTAAAGTAAACTGCAACTGATGCAAACACAACTGCTTATGAGCAGTGGTGTATATTTAACGTGCTTGTCGACCAAACTGAAACAGAGTTGCAAACGGCAATACCACAAAAATAATGAACACAATCAAAAAAATCAGCCGCCAGTCGAGTTGAGAACGGCAATATGAATTTCTCGACGGCGACCAAACTGTTACAAAAGTTGTGAACCGCAATAGGGGCATAAATAACAAAAGAAATTTGAACACATATTTCATTACATCAATTTTATATCTAATAATAGCCGCATTCTTTTGCACGGGAGTTGCAAAGGAACACTGGCTTATTTGCCGAACTGCATGCAATGCAACAACAAAAATAACCGACATCGGTTATTTTATTAAATTTATTTTAAATAAATGAATATATTTTCCACAGATTCCGCAGAATTGTTTCTTTTTTGTTTTTATTTCGTTTATAAATTTCAGGAACAACCGTATATACCACCAGCGTTGCTATGTAACTAAAGGGAAATTATATTCAAGTAAAAGGGAAATTAAATGCGAGTTGGTGTTCTTTTGCAACTCGGTTACAAAAGAATGCAGCTAATAGTGTGAAATTTATAAACGAAATAAAAACAAACAAAAAAGCAATTCTGCGGAATCTGTGGTTGTTGTTGTTGTTGTAGCAGCAAATATACGGAAATGCTTTGCTTGTTCCCGTACAAAGCATTTGCGTATTCTATTGAGTTGAATGGACCTTGGTCAACCACGTGGTCAAGTGCTTCCGGGACGTAGACCCGTCCATTCTTGGGAAAATATATTCGTTAATTTAAAATAAATGTTTATTTACACTTGCTTTATTTTGCTTATTTTTGTTTATATTTACAATAATTTGACGTGTTGTTGAAATTTCCCAATCACATTCCAGTAGTCTATTCACAATAGTGCTGTTTTTTTACTTTCCAACACTATAACTCAGGTCGATTAAAATATCAGCAACTTCAATTGAACTCGGTTAAAATAGACGATGTCGCTTATTTTTGTTGTTGCTTTGAATGAAGTTCGGCAAATAAGGCAGTGTTCTTTTGTAACTCGCGTGCAAAAGAATGCGGCTAATACAGAAAAATATTGATTTCGAGAAATTTTCCTTTATGCAGTACACCCTGTAGGAAATAAAAGAAAATATTACAATTCATATTCTACAAAATTTTAACTCTAAAGTTAAACCTACGTTTCGATGTTGACCAACCAATTTCATTATTTTCATTTTGATTTTCTCGCAATAACCAATTATATAATGGTTGAAAATATTCCAGCAAACCATTAATTTTCAACTCTTTCTCATTTGTCAGCAATTGAAGTATTTCTTTGTATGATTTTGATGAACCCAAAGACATGGCATTTCTATAAATGATTATTAATATGTAAATTAAAATAAATAAAAAAATAATAATTATTTCGAAAAAATAGTCGCAAAATAATCCATACTCACAATATAATTGGTCCAATTTTATGTTGATTCGAAATATCGCATAAGTCTAAGGGAAGATTATCATCACCAGGCTTATATTGGCCAGTACGTTCACAGAAATATTTATACAATTGATATTCCAACACAATACTCATGATTTGACTATAAAGAATTGCGTTAAAATTTATCGTTATCCATCAGAAGTTATACAAATTACATTCTACCTTGTATATTGGTCATCCACCTCCATTAAGAGTTTGGCTGGAGCATCAAAATCTAAATTTGTTCTCATTACTGGCGGCTCTGCACCCGTATATGCCTCAGTTAATTGCCAATAAGCGCAATTATTATTGATATTAATTTTACCATCCAATATATCAACACGATAACGATCCAAAATATGAAATACGGGCAGTAGGAAAATTGTACGAAGACCCTAAATGGAATGAATTTCAATCAATTTGTACAAGTTTTACATAGAATCAATAGTCAAATGGAAGGATTTTACAAATACAGTAAAACGATTATGAAAACATACTAGTTTTCTTTTTTATAATTGGACCCATTTGAATTATAATCCTTTAAATTATCGTGAAATAATACCTGCATATATAGACGATTAATTCTCATCTCATAACTTGTGGCAACATCAGAATCCGTCAGTTTAAATTTTGCTAAAAATCGTGGCGACGATGCAGCCAAAGAAAAAAATTTTCCCAAAGCGTCACTAAAATTTGGAAATGGTTCCTCTTGAAATAATGTCGGCTGTCGCATCTGATAGGCTCTATAGTAGTAGACATCACTGAGTGCCTCGAACATATTCAAAAAACGATCCTCATCCACATTGGGACAATAGGAGAAATTCACCTGACTCATTCCATAATATTTCCACGCTTTATGCCAACAAGTAATATACATTTCCTGCTGTTTCTCACGAAAGGCATTGGATTTTGATCGTGCACTCTCTAACCAAAAGTTGCTATAGCATTAGTATTCAAAAAGTAAATATTGTAAATAATGTAAATTGTTAATCAAATTGCAAAAATCTTGCTACTCACACTTCAATTTGTGGCATACCCAAGGAACGAAAATAATCAGCTACATTCCAGAATATTCTTTGGGGATTATTAAGCTCACGTTGCCAGAGGCTTGCTGTTACATTCAGTTGGCTAACATTCGAATACGGTAAATTTAGAAGCCATTTTGTATTACTGGCCTGAGCTTGAAAAGCATTACCAATGAAAATTTCGGCAAGATGTTGTGGATAAGGTTTGCCACGTGGTATTAAATCGGTGCCGTACATTTTGCGCAGTTTGCCTCGCACGTATGCATGAAATTGCCGAAAAAGTGGCTGTAACTCATGCATAAATCCATCAATCAGTTTTGATGCACCTGCGCTATCTTCTTCGAGATCTTTAAACCAGAAGTCAGATGGCTTTGAAAAACCTACAACAGTTTCGAAAATGAATTGGAAAGAGTTATTGAGAGTACTTGCTTGCTTGCTCGTAAGCTTTTGATTGGTATTTGCAGCTTTTCACCCACACAATATGGAAAACAACTTTCTGCTTTAAGCTTAGAATAATTTTCTCTTCTCAGACTTACCATTTAATTGTGCTGTCCTTCTGTAGAGTTCAACAAATTTCAAAAAATCTCCCTTCGCCGCCGTACCAGTTTTCCGACGCCATTCTAACCAATAATATTCGATTTCTTCAATACTATCACTCTCGTGCAATATCTTCTGCACATCTGGTATTAAATTTAAATTGCAATTATGCCGATCCAGATAAGAACATAATTGTGTATTTCGATAAATATCACTCATATTTGTCGTAACTGCATACATAAGTTCTTGATCATTTTTTCCCAATGATTCATATCCTAATTTAGGTATTTGTTGTAATTGTCTTCGTAAACGATCATCCTTGATGGTTAAACGTTTAAATTTGGCAACTTTTGATGAAATTTTTGTAAGAAATTTCATAATCTCTTCTGTGGCAAGTTCCGATTGTAAAAGTGCTATTAAATTATTTGGTCCTTGAATTTCATTTTGCCAATTTGCCAAAACTTCTTTATTATAAAGTTTGGCCAGACGTTCATTAACATGCGCAAGAAATTTCGATAATGCTTCATCGGCTGTTGGTTGTGTCTCAATCGAATATATTGGACCACTTAATGTTGAAAGCTTAAGTTTAATAATAAAAAAAGATACAAATAATCGATGATGGTAGCTATATTTTTAGATTGACATAAACTTACCCATATGAAAAATAATATAAATGTTGATTTCATTGTAGCAGTTTTAATTTCCGATTTTTATTTTTCTTAAGAGGATTTTTAAAAAAGATCGCTATGTCCAAGTAAAAAAAATAATTTATAACAATTGATCCTGCAGTTTTTTACAAAATCGAATATGTATTGTATTTAGATGTATATCGGCGGATCATGGAACCAATAACTGAATATATTGCCCTGTAGCTATCGTTAAAGTTAAGATTATTCTGAAATTTACCATAGACTTGTTTGGCATATTTTCTAAGTAAAAATCTGTCAAAAAGCCGATACTAAATTAAAGATTATCTAAATTTTAACCATATCTACAAGCCATTACCATTATTTATTAGATTTTTTACTCAGACTGGTACTATTTTCCTTCGGGGTATTTTATATAATTTTACACGATCAAATTACAGATTGGTTTAAGTGACTTTATACTAAAATATTATTAATTAATGGAGTACCAAATATTAAAAGCAATTTACTGCAGGTATCACTTTCTATTTTTCTTTTTTTTTTCTATCATTTTATAATTTATGTTTTACACAAACACTGATCAGAAATAATATCACTTGAATATTTTAATATTACTCACTTTCAACAATAATTAGCCAACAACTTGTATTTTTACGAAAAATGACGCGCGGTGGCGAAGCCTAATCTTAATCTATTTAACAACAACAAAAATTAACAAGCAATTATCATGTGCCATTTACAATATATTTCTATGGAAAAAAAGGCTTTCATTTAATTAAATTCCACTTTTTGCTTTTTGGGCCAACTTAAACATGTCTTCGGAGCTTTCTTTCTTTACTACATATAGTGGCAATATCTTAGTGCGTACTTGTAACAGCTTTGTAATGTTCCGTTCTGCGATTACCGACTACAATTGGTTTCACTTCAATATCTAAACAACGACTGAAGTATGTCTTGGTCAGCAACAAAATTTCATGTGCACGCAAGCGCATTAAATGCCATTAATTGGCTTACAGCTAGTAATAAAGCATACATATAAGTACAGATATAAAGTTGTTGTTGTAGTTGTTGCACGAAGCTTTAAACAAAGTGCATTAAAAGCCGGCTTTTACGGAATGAAAAGAAGAAAATAAAATAAACAATTCTGCATCATTTGAAGAGAGCATTATGTTGAATGTTCAATTTAGCATAAAATATTCAAGGCTTTGCATATTTTTACAGGGTACTACAAGAGAACACTTTCTTTTGATTTACATAATTTTTAACTTATTGCATCTTCTAACTTGTACTTAGCACTAACAATAAACTTTCAAATTAAAAAAATACCAAACATATCAAATACTCATTGCCAATGCTTAGAGTAATAACGGTTTAGAAAAAAAAATATAATAATATTCATATAAGATAACATACATCTAAGTTGCCTTAAATTTTAGACCTCTTTTCTCTTTAGGCGGATGTATCCTTGGCTTTTTAGTGGGCGTACCGCCAAAGCATTGGAATGCTTCTCAATCTTAGCTCTTAGCAAGTGTGGCAACTTCATCAGTTACAACCGGAATGTGTCTCTGTGGATATTAGAATTTTTAATTTACCAAGTAGCATTACTACCAATTCGAAGAATTTTTAATTGGGTTCTTTGAAATTTTTACACATTTGATGGTTATACAGTACCCCAAAGTTGGATTACGTACGTTAATATAGGTTTGATAACAGTCTTATGATGTAGTACTTTATAGTTCAGTTTGAGCTGGGGCTGTCTGTTTAAGAGCCTGGCCAATTCAGTGACGCATATTCATAGTCACGACTTTAACTTGATGAGGCGCAGTCAAATTAACAGCAAACGTATTGATCCATTTGCAATTTTTTTTTTGGGCGAAATGGCAATTTAAGTGATAGATTAGATTTAAACTTAAATCACGATTATCTGATCTTCATGGTTTATCACAGCCAACCGTAAGCAGAGTTATCAAAAATATAAGGAAAGAATTGATTTGCATCTGGAATTTTCGCTAGATTTCCCAGTGGATCGGGCCAAATGAATTAACCAAAACATAATTTCTTCATTAGATCGTGCTTTCCAAGTGTTATAGGCGTTATTGATTACACGCACGATCGCATCATATGTCCAGCGAGAAATGTAGGAAGCGTCGTGGCGGGTTATTTCCGAAATAGAAATAATATTATTCTTATGTGGCCATAACAACCGAATATCGATTTAGGCCGAATATGACATGCTTCGCCAGCCATCTCTGTTCTTCGCTAGCTGGAGCGAGTTAGAAATTCCAAGCGTCGTCAAGTTCTCCAGTACTTGGTCTTTCCACCGGAGGTTAGGTTTCCTCTTCTGCGTCGTCTTCCAGCGGATTCCGAATAAAACACCTTTCTATATTAAATTCTACATAATAATAAATTTTAACATATTCGTACATTAACATATGAGATTGTTTGCGACGCCAATTGCAAAATTTTGGATATTGGAACGAGGATTCGTAGTTCAGATCATGATGCTAGATTTTGGAATATGTGTCCATTAAAAATATCTCCATTACATACATTGCCTCTATTCTAGAGCTGTAAAAGTGTGAAGTCATTTTTACTTTTAATTCTTTTATTTAAATTTTGAAAAGCTGAAATCATTTTTTTCTAGCATTCAGTATGTGAAGTCTTTAGGCTGATAAAAATTAATGAGTTCTATCGTTTTCAATTCATGAATTGTAAAACCTAAAGAATTCACACAGAATTTAAATTTTGATGAATGCAGCAGCAGATGGCTGCAGCCTAAAAAGAATGGGAGTGGCGATATCCATTCAGCAGTAAGCTGACAACCTTTCGTATTCTTCGCGTTTTTTTGTTTACAAAATATATATGTATATGATTGTTGGATCTTTCTTTTCTGAGTTGCCATTGGCTTATATCAAATATAAAGAAATTATTGAATGCAAAAAATTATAGAAGTTTTATTTCGTATTACGATTTTTTTGTTTGTTTTTTTCGTAATCTTTTTAATAAATTGAAAAGTAGGGACTAGCATGTTTGTTCCTGGTAGTTTGACCTCCTTCAAGAATTTTACGTATATATACGCATATTTACGTATAATGCGTAGATATATGTACATATAATGATCTGTTAATTTCTTTTCAAATTTCTTCAAAGTGAATATTGTGAGATAAATTTAAAAATGTGTTCAAAAGTAAATGAAAATTTAACTGATTGTGAGAATTCTTCATCGCAAAGTCAACACATCGTTAAAGAATGGGAAGGACTATCCGATATTTGGTTTGATAGTCCTATTTCAGAAAAGTTTGCGTTAGAGGCATCAATGTTAAAGTCGTCACCAGAAGTACAGTACGAGCCTCAACAAGCTGTTGTAAACGCTATTTTATATGACAAATTTTTTTCTATCATATTTGTATTAATTTGTATATAAACTGAGCAGCTCGATTCAACAGACTAATTCCTGAAAAGAGGGGAAATTCTTGTGCATTGTTACATATGCAATACAAAACTTCAGGGTACTGTGCGAGTTACATCAAATTTATTTATGTGAATAATAACAACTGATTGGTTTTGTCATGGTATAATAACTCAAGAGAGATCCATTGGGGAAAGTTCTCATGAATGAAGGAGAAAAAGTAAATAAAACAACAACAAACACATAGGAAAAGAAGAAGTTAAAAAAAAAAACACACTTGCTTGACACTATAAAAAGCCAGTTTCTGACATATGACGCATCCAAGAGGAATTTTTGTAGTTGCTCTACCTTCATAATAACACCATGGGTTTTGTTCCAAAGCAGCTATGCTTCCTCATCCTGTAGAAGCTCTCGTTAAAGATGCGAAAAATGTAAAAAAAAAATCGATTTTTCGAAAATTTTACACAGGTGGACCCCCTTAACTCTAAGAATTAACCTAAAAATTGCCTCTATTCAGAGTCGAATTTTTAGCAGTGGCTAATTAGTAACAGCTTTATAAAAAGCTTGCATACTTTCAGGATAAATAAAAATAAATTGGTAGTATTTTATAACAAACTTTACTTTTATTTATCCTGAAAATATGCAAGCTTTTTATAAAGCTGTTACTAGTTAGCAGAGCTATAACTACTTCATTTAAAAGCTGCATCAACGAGGCTACACTCTTTTGCTTCGAATTCAATAAAGAATGACAGACGAACCATTTATCATTCTCAAAAGCTTAAAATTATCACAGTTTCCCATTCAGTAAAGAGTGGGAATTGAAAAATTTCAATCCCATTCTTCAAAGGCTTAAAAATATGATGAATTCATTCAATATTATAACTCTTTTAAACTCTGAAATACTGGAAATATGATATTATTTATTACCATGAAAAGCATAGCTGCTTTGGAACAAACCCATGGTGTTATTGTGAAGGTAGAGCAACTACAAAAATTCCTCTTGGATGCGTCATATGTCAGAAACTGGCTTTTTATAGTGTCAAGCAAGTGTGTTTTTTGTTTTTTTTTTAACTTCTTCTTCTTCTTTTCCTATGTGTTTGTTGTTGTTTTATTTACTTTTTCTCCTTGATTCATGAGAACTTTCCCCAATGGATCCACCTTGAGTTATTATACCATGACAAAACCAATCAGCTGTTATTATTCTCATAAATAAATTTGATGTAACTCGCACAGTACCCTGGAGTTTTGTATTTCATATGCAACAACGCACAAGAATTCCCCTTCTATTCTTGAAGTAGTCTGTTGAATCGAGCTGCTCAATTTATATACAAACTAATACAAATATGATAGAAAAAAATTTGTCATATAAAATAGCGTTTACAACAGCTTGTTGAGGCTCGTACTGTACTTCTGGTGACGACTTTAACATTGATGCCAGGAACAAACATGCTAGTCGTTACTTCTCAATTTATTAAAAAGATTACGAAAAAACAATCAAGAAAATTGTAATACGAAATAAAACTTCTATAATTTTTGCATTTAATACTTTCTTTATATTAAATATAAGCCAATGGCAACCCAGAAATGAAAGGTGCAACAACCATACAGATATTTTGTAAACAACAAAACGCGAAGAATAAGAAAGGTTGTCAGCTTGCTGCTGAATGGATATCTCCACTTGGCGATATCCATTCAGCAGCATGGATATCAGGCTGCAGCCATCTGCTGCTGCATTCATCAAAATTTCAATTCTGTGTGAATTCTTTAGGTTTTTCAATTCATGAATTGAAAACTAATAGAACTCATTCATTTTTATCAGCCTAAAGACTTCACATACTGAATGCTAGAAAAAAATGATTTCAGCTTTTCAAAATTTAAATAAAAGAATGAAAAGTGAAAATGACTTCACACTTTTACAGCTCTGGTTAGAATCAACTTAAAAGCGCGACTATGAATATGCGTCACTTACTTTAAGCTTGTTTTGGGTTGTTTTGGCACTAATATGCCTTGTCTATATGAGTCTTCGATCTAAATGCATTCCAAGATATTTTGTGTCTGAAGCCTGAGGAATCGGCTTGGAATTGATTAGCACTGGAGCACAAGAACTCCTGCATCGAGTGAATCTGATGTGGACACTGCGCAAGTGAGCACTGTAGCGTCCCAATCAAAACTTACTGGACGGGGTAGACCTCTCTTGGTTTGATTGGAACCAAACCAAAAATTGTATAAAAAAATATTCTTTAAGTATTTGATTAGCGATTTTCGCTAACGCTGCACGCAAGTGAGTTTGTTTGTCTGAGATGGTCGACACGTTGGTATTTTTTAGTGCCAACCTTGCTCTTCAAATACCTCAGACACAAGAATCTAACGGATCTGCATCCAGTGAATTTGGTGGCCATTGTGATAATGGAATGAGGCCTGAAACGTTGTTTTTCAGCCATTCTTGCTTGTCGCGTGCTTCGTGCGATGATGATGAGTCATGTTGGAACGCGCAACGTCTACGACCGAAATGTTTGTCTTCCCAGGGCTTTAGTGATTCCTCTCAAATAGTTTTCCGATCATTTTGAGCATTTATTTTCACCCTAAGGTCGATGAATACAAGCGGAGAACGACACTCTTTGGCTCTTTCGAGTCTAACTTATAGGCCTTTAATCCCAGCCCATTTTGCATTATTCGTTGCATGCTTTGGTGCGATATGTTCAGCTCATGAGCCATCTTTCTGGCACTGCTTTATAGATTTCGTTTAATTTGTTTGCGGACTGAAATTGTGTTATCTAGAGATGCTACTGTCTTTTTTTTCCATCTCCATGGCGTTTCCCAATGCTACCAGTATCGTTGTAACGTGTTACAGTACGATACACAAAAACTTAAGTCAGTAGAAGATGCGATTTCCAGCCAAACATGGACCAATCACACGTTTAATTCCATCACGTAAACTTTTTTTTAGAAAACTCGGACCAAATTGCTTTTGTGCGATTGTAAAAGAACAGAATGAACTATCATCAGGTTAAATATAGCATCTATAGTACTAGCGTTTTGAAAATTATAACAGTGTGAAATTGGTTTCAGTTCGATTGGACCACCGTGTAAAGCATTAGAATATTATAATGCTGATCCACCGCAGTATTATCATACACTGAAGCTCATTTCCTCTAGAGCTCTAACCCAACTTTTCCTCACTTTTCAGTAATATGGTGCAGAGCTAATCTAAATAATTCAATGAAATAAAAGAGACTACAAAAAATAAAATATAAATCAATATTTTATTCATCCATCTTTCAGACAGTAATATATAGAAAAATAATTATAGTATATGTAATGTAACATAATAATTATAGAATTTTCTTAAAATTTAATACTGTCCACATAAATATAGTTAGACATATTTTTCATGCGAATAAAAATCAAAACTTTTAAAAACATATGGAATATGATTATGGAACTTTTTAGTTCTCATTTGAGGTAGCAACACATTCTAAAATATAGAATAAGAAAATTATATTAGTACAAACGTAGGGGGATGAAAGCCAAAGTACATAAATGTAGAGTACCAGCTAACTGGAGAGTACTACCAAGACAGCGAATACTCAGAAATATATTAATTTTCGTCATATTTTTCTAATTAACTTCGAAAAGAAAAGGAATTTATTAATTCCATCCGGATATTTTGAGTCTGCTTTTATTTTATGGCATTATAACTGAGAACGAATATCTGTCTGGTACACATTCTTAATGCACTTTGGCAAAACCACATCTCAAGCTGTACTTACTGTCGGACGGTGTCCAGCCAATATGTACATTATTTTTGGTATTTTCAGCTTCCAACCAGATGCGTAGTGGTTCAAAATATTCAGCCATTGGTTTACCACTCATTACACGTTCACCACTATAAGCTTCCAATGCATCGGGCCAGGGTTTTGCGGCGCCCAATGATAGCATATCACTAAAAAGGGAAGGTTTTTTCTAAATACCATACAATTAATTTAAAATTACAAAATAAAACACTTACTGGAATGCATTGCCAGCTGCGGCACTACCATAGATATCACAATTATCCAATGGCAATTCGGGATTATTTGGTTCATATTGACCGGCCTTAATACAAGCAGTCTTATAGAATTGGAATTGTATAATAAATGAAACAAGATATCTGTAATTTGATGGAAGTAGATAAAACAATATATAGAGAACGATATAAAGTGTTTTCCTGTGTACCTCAAATATTCAACATCGGCAGAAATATGATATTTAGCTGGTGCATCGAAATCTTTTTCGCTACGTTGTACTGGTGGTTCAATACCAGAATATTCTTCACGCAATTTCCAGAAAGCACAATTCCAATTGGACTTATCCAATTGACCACGGAACAAAGCCCAACGATATTTATCCATAGTAAAGGCGAATGGCAAGAATACAATTTTATCCAATGCCTTCGGAACAGATATATACAAACATTTGTGAATCACTACAAAATCATAATTATTCATAAACTTACAGTCAAGAATAATTGATTGATACGTGTCTCATCATCGCGAATATAATTTTTTAAGAGGCCAACACTTTCTAAATGTTTGGGAGTTGATACGGAGAGTGAAAGAACATCACCAACTGCTTCATGGAAGCCAGGATTAGCACCATTACGATACAAAAAGGGTAAATGCTGATATTGTAGGAAATACTGAATATGACCAAGCTCATGATGTACGGTGAAGAATTGCTCTTGAGTAACCCGAGTACATTGCTTGATGCGTACATCATCGATCACATAAAAGTCCCAAGCGCTAGCATGACAAACTAAATCACGTCCATCTTTGGGTTTCTCAATGATACTCTTCTTCCAGAAGGTACTATATCAAAGGAAAAAAAGTTCAATGCAAAAGGCTCACAAGCATATGTAAGCGCAACTTACTCAGGCAATTTCGTTAAATTGATGGATTGGAAAAAATCATCACCCATTTGGAACATTTTCAATGGTGTGTAGCCTTGTAGGACCATCTCATCGGTGACGTCAATGCGTCGCTTTTCGGGGAATGGTAATACGACATCAGCAATATCAGACCATTGTTGGGCCCACATATTACCCAATAAATGCATCGGTATGGGTCCCGTTTCTGAAACAATTTCATCACCATAGAATTTGCGCAAGCGATAACGGACATAACCATGAATTTGCTGATATAATGGACGTAATTCATCGAAGATGGCTTCCAATTGTTGCTCCATTGTTTCATCCTCGTATTCATCAAGCCAATATTCAGCACCTGAAGTGAAATCTGAAATAAGGGATATACAAATATTGAATTAATTCTCTCTTCACTACCAAACTTCCCCATATCTAAACTCACTATTCAATTTAGCTGCTTTTGAATTATATTCAATATATTTTTCAAATGGCTTACGCACAGCGGTACCAGCTTTATCATAAAATTCACGCCAATAATATTTCAACTCTTCAGGATTGCGACTCTTTGTAAAGATCTCCTCAATTTCTGGATCCAATGACAGGTCACATTTATCCGGTTTCTGATATTCGCATACGCGTACTTTAGCAAAATTCGATTCCATTTTGGACATAATCTCTAAAAGATCAGCATATTCATCTTCGGGCAATACAGCATAACCCAATTTGGAGAGTATTTTAAATTGACGCCGCAAATCAGCATTTTCGTACAAGTGCCATTGAAAACGTGTAATCTCTTTGGCAACTTCCTTAATAAATTTGGCGGTTTCGGCTGCCACCTCATTTTTAAGACGTTCATTCTCATCGGTTATATTTGAGGCATATGTCCAAGAGGCTTCCGTTTCCAAATTCGTACGATGTGCCAATTGTTTATTAATCACATCCAAATATTCAGCGGCTGCCAGTTCTTCTTTTGTAGGAGCGGCATCACAAAGCTATGGTCATAAACAAATTCGTAAAACGTCTACCTCAGAAAGCTGACAAATGAAAAAGAGGAATTGCGAAGTCAACTTACCGCTGACGATATCGCCAAAATGGCAAATATCCACAATTTCATTTTGATTTTTATTGAATTGTCAAACTGTGAATAGATCAAATAAAAAAGAAATTTTAAATACAATCAAGTTAAAACAACTGAAACCCATAATACACTCTATCGACTATTTATAAGACCAAACAGGTATTGATAATAAAAAAAAATTCCTAAAAACAGGTAATCGCCTACAGCGAAACTAGCGATGAAAACGGACGCTTATACATTGGCTCCGAAAAATTAAGTTTTTCTTTGGAAATCAACGAATATTCAAATAAGCTTGGGTTAAGAAGATGTAAGACCAGATATTTGCATATAAATAAGTTCTAGTTTCCTATACACAGAGCGACCACAAGTTCGTCCACAAAAGATCACGTAAAAAATATTTTTCTCTCTTGAAATCTCAAATCTGCAAAAACCAAACACAAATTTGGCTTGGGTTATGAAGATCGAACAATCGCTCTACGACCCATTGTACTTTTAAATTCAAGTAGGTCATGGTTTTCATGCGCAAACATGTGTTTCTGAAACTACGGAAACAGAAACAAGTGCAGTGTGTCCGTTTAACGTCTCTTGTCGAAGACTCCAGTTATTCCGAAAAACAAGCTTACGTGTAAAAACTGAAATTAACAAAGCAAAAAAGAAATGAACTTTATGACTGGATTTGTGAATTTTATGCTTGGGAATCAGTGAGTTTAGGGTTGAAACTTTTAAAAACTTGGATCCACTTGAATCCGGGTAAATTAAAAAAAAAAAAAATATGTGGCACTTAAAGCCCCAAAGGGCTCATTGGCCGAGCTTCTCTTCCATTACTGTTGTGCGTCTTAAATTTTTGGACAGTATTAGAATGGACCTATTTATTTTAGCCGATTCCGAATGGCAGAACACTTGTGACATCACTTTTTCTGAGCTTCATCACAGAGTTCTTTTTAGAAGCTTTTTCATGGCAAGTTGTTACTGTCGGAAGAATTGCCAATTGCTTGCCGACAGGTGGGTACCGTTCGAAAGAAAAATCTTTTCGATATTAAATTTGTTATGCATCAGCCGGGTATTGAACCACGACCTACAGATCAGAAGGCGAACACACTAACCACTGAGTTACGGCACCCGTGTAAATTACATCAAGTAAAATTCATATGAATTTCAAGTGATGAAAATACCTGAAATTTGTATTGACTTCAAGCGACTTTAAATTGGTTAGTTTAAATTGAAGTGGCTGTCCGCTTACAGGCACCAAATTCCAAAATAGACCCTTTCAGATGCCGCAAGTTGCGCTTTCCCCTTTTTCCCACCCGCCATTCCGAACAATGGGAAAAGCAATCCCTCAGCTAGCATAGAGCCAATTCTGAGATGGAGGCGGCTGTTATAGTACTACTCAGATGGTTCTCTCTGCAGCGTGCAAAGGCACAAAAGGTACAATTTGGTTTCCAGTTTCTCCTCACCGTCATAGCTGCGGCAGTGGTCTGGTGCTACTGAGCTAATTTTGTTGTTGTTGTTGATGTAGCAGCAATAATTCGGAAATGCTTTGTTATGTTCCCGTTCAAAAAACATTGGTAGACCACGTGGTCGAGTGCTTCCGAGCCGTTGAACCGTCCATTCCTGGGAAGCCCTAATCTAGTGCAGTGCCTATCGATGAGACAATGCCATTTAAAGACGCCTTCCAGGATGTTCGCACTTTGCCTATTAAAGTGCCGTAACTTGATATAACTTCAGACTTATGTTACTCAGTATTTCAAAGCATCATGATTTTAAGTCAGAGTTCGAATTATGATGATTCTAAAATAGATTTGACTAAAAGCAGAACCATTTGTTAACTTCAAGAGAGATTTCCAACTTGTATTTTCTATTCTGGAGTCAAATATCGAGAAACGCTTCAGGAAATTTGATCAACCTTCATTAAATTGCTACAAAGTAATAAATTATTTTTTGATTTCGACACCAAACAAATTATGATTCAAGTCATAATTGGTAGTTTCAATTTCTAAGCTTTTGTGAAAGTAGTGGTGTACCCTAAAATTCTGTTAGAAATAACCTCGAATTAGTTAAATGTTATGAAGTTGCATCCGAAACATTCTGACACTAGGAATGAGGAAATGTTTTGCTGATACAGAGCTGTATGTATATTTTGTATGTGCGTCAGATCATATTACAAAATATTTATCTATTTCTTCATTATCTGGAGGTTTTTTTATTATTTCATGTAGTGTAGTTCATATACATTGCATATAAATTGTTATGTTTGTTGTATCAAGTCAAGGTTATTTGTGTATTTTTTATACTCTATTTCGATGTTATTGACCAACTTAGCGTATTACATTTTATAAATTAATTATTCAAGCCGATATAAAATAAAAAATAGAAACAATTTGCGTTAATTCAATAATTCTAAGTGAAAAGAGCTTTTGCAACAAACAAGTCAGAAGCGATATTTTGAATGGAACAACTCAAAATTAGTCAATTAGTAAATTTAATCACGATTATTTTAATTTTATTCAATTTTTTTTTTGTCGGTTAATCAATGACAGTCCGAACAATAATAATCATAATAATAATAGAAATAAGGGTAATATAAAAAAGTAATAGTAGCTATTGTTATATATTTTTTTTCTATATAGGTATAATACACTGAAAAGTATATAGAATCAATTGTACGCAATTGATCATGCAATACAACAAATTAATTCATTATTTCGATATTATTAGAGTACGCAAATAAGATTAACTTTTATTTATTGAATCATTATTAAAGGGTTTATTCATTTCAAAACGAAAATAATAATAATAATATTTTTTGACATAATTTCTATGAAAAGAATAAAACAAATCGCTCATTTCAAAATTATAACAAATAAATAACAACAAATGCAAGGCTTATTAATTATATCTATGTACTAGTACTAACATATTAAAAACTTTATTTCTAAATTTTCTAAACTAATTGGAAAAATTATTCCAACAATTCGAATTATGACAAATAACAAAACTTGACTGATGTTCATAATTACTAAAATCCGTTAAATATTATAATAACCTCCCACCTCAATTCACCACAAGATTATTAGTCAGCAGACAGATATAGAAGATTAATATATGAGAGTATAATTTATTTCTAATTTTTTCTTTTAATTGTTGTTACAAGCTGAAAAATATTTATTACAGTACAAATTTGTATAAAAAACCATGTCAATCAATAGCAATAAACACATATAACTAATTGAACTCCGGAATAATCTCAATAAAATAGCTAACTAAATATGTTTTATTTGAAATGTAGAAATACTCGCTATTAAAAAGATTGGGGAAATTTACATCAGCTCATCTTTAATGGCT
The DNA here is from genome assembly GCA_963854835.1 of Megamerina dolium. Lineage (NCBI taxonomy): Eukaryota > Metazoa > Arthropoda > Insecta > Diptera > Megamerinidae > Megamerina > Megamerina dolium. The sequence continues at coordinate 32,391,000 of OY978529.1, read as the reverse complement.
TAATCCATACAATACATACAAATACACACAAATAAATATATTGGAAATATAACCATTCAACAATGTTTCTACACGCTTCAGCTCTCTCAATTTGCGTCAAAACAAGTTAAATCGACATTTTGTGACCACGGAAATAGAATTGATTTGAACGAATCTCGACCTTATGTATCAAGATACAACGAAAAAAATTTCACAAGCATATTTTGTAGCAAATTTTCCACCAGCAAGGGAGCAAGGTGCTGGAGACATCCCAAAAATGGTACTTCCGCAATGCAAGTTCAGTATTACAGAGTGGATGAATCAAAACGTCCCAGATAAAATATCCAAAATTGTGCCGAGCCATGAAACATGTGTCTGACAATGTTTTGGTGGAAGAGCACACCTTTTCTGTTGATCAATTAAAGGTATTTGTTTTCGATAGAACGCGGAATCAATAGTTTGTTTAAACGATAATACTTCACATGTATGATTGCTCTTTCCTATTCCAGCAAAACTAAGAACTTCACCTTCCTCAACGTCAATCCTATGTTCGTCACTACAACTGAAGCTTCGTACCTCTTCGAGCTGTACTTTTGGCAGCAATATTGTCCCCTTTTCATTGTTTGCTACCTCGTCTGGTGTTGTACCTTTTCTACTTACCAATCGTTCGCTTCAACTGAGTTCTTTCTTTTAATAGAACGCGTTCTATAATTTGGCCAAGTGCCAACACCTTCCATGCCCACAGTCCTGGCTTTACCACTTCTATCTGCATTGATTTACAACACTTTCCAGAACTATCGTGTTCCAGTGTCATAAAAACACACAACTTTACATTTTTGCCGCTACCTTGTCCTATGGATTCCTTTGTCCTGACCTGGTACTGTACGTTTTCTTGTTATGAATCGTTAGCTTCAATCGAGCTAGTTGTTTTCAAAAGTACAGTGCACAACAGTACAGATTTATCGCACTGAAATGGCTCATCATAAAGCCTTCCATGGAGAACTATCTTACGTAATTTCTTTCTTTATCCAGAATTTCACGTTCCTCACCGTCAATCATTGATTTTCCCCTGTATCTGTAGCTGCTCATCACTTCGATCAATACGTTTGGGCTGCTATTCTGTCCTACGGGTTTCACTTTTCATCGTCTTTCACTTGATCTGGTGCTGTCCTAATGGAATTAAATCCTGGTATTGCCACTGTTGCCTACACTGTTTTACCACACCTTGTCGTATGAAAAACCTTATCACGTTTTATTGTCTTACGTCCCATCAGAATACCTGACATCACTTTTCTCACCGTCAATCCTGGATTTGTCTTTGTATCTATAATTTCACATGGCTTTGAGCTCTACCTTTATGCTACCATCTTATCTGCCATCTGTCATTGTTCACCGTCTCTCTGATGATCTCTTTATAAATCATTCTCTTTAGTTCTCTTTAGTTGAGTTGGAGGTTTTAAATAGGTCGCGCGATCAGTCAACCTTTTTTATCTTCAGTCCTGGATATACCGCCACTGCTGTTAGCACTGTTTGACTATAAAAATATTAGCATTCCATTGTGCTACGTTACATCGAGACACACAGCTTCATCTTCCTCTGTTCTCACTTAATCGGGTCTCCGCCCCGGAACAGACTTCATCTTCCTCATCATTAGTACTGCATTTGCCACTACATCCATAATTTCGCTCTGAATTCCACCTTCATGCTCCCATCTTGTTCTGTGTGTACTACTTTTCGCCGCCTCTTACGTAACCTGGTGTTGTTACATTGAAGTTACGTACATTTTCTCGTTATAAATCGTGTGCTTAAATTGAGCCTCACTTTTTTTTTAATAAAACGCGTAATCAATTATTTGGCCTTGAAATTCCATTAAACGCAATCTCTCCTTGCTTGTAACTTTTCTCGTTATCAGTCGTTTAGCTAAATTGAGTCATACTTTTTTTTTCAATAAAACGCGTAATTATTTGGCCTTGAGATTTCATCAAACGCAATTTCTTCTTCCTTGCCCTTGTTTTCGGATGTGATACTGATGGCAGCACTGATTTAATACACTTTGATCGATCCTACAACACTTCACGAGTCTTACGTCATCCATTGTTGAACACCTCAACTAATCGCTTCAAAAAATGTCTCGATTTTATTGCGTCTCAACAACGAAGTGATCCATGAAATTTCTTGCGTTCAATTCGTGGCTTTTTTATGTTTTTTTTTGGTATTTCACCTTTTCTATACAAAAAATTGTATTCCGACAAACTGAGTTCGTAGACCAAGAGAAGACAAACAAAAGTTTTGAATACAATAAAATATGTATTCGATTCATCCTCTCTTCCTTCCAACTCCTTCTCTTCCTTATGAACTCGAGTTTGTATAGGAATAAATTTTTGGGTGAAAAAACGTATTATCCCAAACTGGTTTGTGATTAATTAAAAATTCCTTGTAAATATAATCAGTTCTTACATACCGGTCTTGCTAAGATTTTTTTTTTTATCCAGTATTTCATCGACTTCTTCGTTAAAAGGTTAACTGATCTATGCTGCGCATTTAAAGTGTGCTATCAAAATTTCCCGCTTTCATGCGGTTTGGGCGTTGTTTTTTGTTAAAGTGCTTTGATCAAAATGACCTTGATCAGAATAAAAAATTTCTTCACTAGCTTTAGCCGAATTCTACCCTTTGTTGTAGTAAAATTGAAAAATTAAGCGAATTTTTTTACAAAATTTAACTCACCGTTTATTTCTGCGACTCAATTATATTTGCCACTCTGCATAGAATTAAATTAAATATTTCATAATAGTGGCTTGGATATCAAATGTCAAATACACAGTATAGCATTGCCAGTTGCAAACAATTATTATACGATTATCCTTATGCAGAGCATATTTCTCACAAACATTTTCGATTATTTTTCTACAATCGATAATCGATAATTTTCTGTATACTAAAACTCTTCATTCTATGATGGCTTGTAGTCAGTCACATAGCTGCATATAAGAAAAGCGGCAACGAATACGAAATCTCATCATAACATTCAAAACCTGTACATTACGATTTTAACTACCTATCCACCCACTTGTACTTTATTTCACAGTCATAAATATCAATTCACTTCACTGATATTAACAACGATTGTGGAAATCTATATCGACTATTAAGTAGGTAGGTGGTAGTTGAAATCAAAGTGCACACATAAAAAATCAAGTTGCATTATGACTTTTTGATTTTATTACCGACATTTACTATTCGCTGTGATAAGAATTTTTTTGTTTATGGCTACAATAAATATAAGTATAAACTAATCAGCAAAAATGCAACAACAAATTTATACGAGACACTTATGCTTTAGGTATTATGGTATGATATTTAAAAAGAAAATAAAAACAAAAGATTTATAGCATTTGTGAATGGACTTGTGGAATCACGTTGCTGCTCTTGTATATATGAATAAATATAGTTGTAGTTGTAGGCGTTAAAAAGAAAGTGATAAAGTATTGTATGTTTCGTAGTTTTATTGATTTATTTAACCCCTTCGTTGTCAACTACGAGATATCTTACGTACGTACTAAGGCTGCCATACGTTTTTAAGAGTTTCAATCTCCATTCAAACATTGAATGAAGATGTATAAAAAACATTTAATATGAATCTTGTCTGACGAGCAACATTTTCTTAGAATATTTAAACTCATTATTCATATTTAGGGTAGTTTTCAAAACTCCTATTAAATATGGTGTCCAAGCAATATTCTGGGGAAATTGATTCGGGTTTACCCCATAACTTCATTGAAATACGATACAAGAAACTGCAGAGTTGAAGCAAAGGTATAAAAAATTCAATGTTTATAAACAATTAATGTTGCTTCTACATATTAATTATATTATTGTATATAATCAGATTAATCTTAGTAAGATTAACTACATTAAAAATTTTACTTCCTTGTCTAAAAAATATGTTTGTAAACAACAATAGCTACAAATTCCAATAATTCGCATTAAAACAATTATTTTTAAGTACTCAATTAAAAAATGTTTCCATTACAATAAAATGAATAATAGAACTGAAAAAGTTTACAGAATCATCGAAAATACGTACTGTGAATGCATATAATTAAAATAGGACTTTGTTGGACTTTCCGAGAACTCGGAATATTTTGAATTCTTTGAAAAAGAAAGGAAAATGTCATATGGAAGCACGGCCACCGGGTTCTTCGAAGCCTATAAGTGCCTCAGAACGTAAAGTAGTCCATACATTTTGACAATCAGCTGTCTCATTTTAATTTTCTCATCAATTGTGATGCGTATATGCGCAGTGCTAAATATTGATTATGTACACATAATAATTTCTATATCATAACTGTAGATTTATTGGTTGCAACTGTCAATGCTGTACAGTATATTTGACATTTGTCACACACATACACATACACACACATATCCACCCTATCATTGCAAATTTATATTAAATTGAAATCTATAATAGAGTAATAAAGTCAATAATGAAGTCCTACAAAGTTTGTGAAATTTCTGCAAAAATTCGCTATATTTGACAATTTCACTACGATAAAGAAAATAAAAAGGCGCAGCTCCACAAAAAAAAAAACTATTACTTGTCAAGGTCATTTTGGTTAAGACACTTTACCAAAAACAACGCCCAAAAAGATAATTAAGTCAAATTCAAGCGCGTAATTTTAACACGTAAAATGCGTATCGCAAATAATCCAACGATTATCGAAAAAGTTGTTGAAGTACTGGGGGAAAATTTTGAGCAAACCCTAACTTATAAACAGTCATAACATCGCCGCGGAGCTTAAAAGCGACCACAAACTTGTTTTGTACAATATAAAACAAGTTGAATAGTTAGCAAAATATGGTTAATCGTAAATCGTGGCGCTTTATAGGCGATTGGTATCAGGAAATGCAAAGTGGATGACATCTGAAAAAATTATACGAAAAAATGGTGGTGCTGTGTGTTTGATGCGATTGGAAGAGAATCGCACATAGTGAGGTGTTATAATTGTGCCGAACGATTGAATATGCACTTTAGTTCGATTGAATTCGGCGATTGCAGAAAAAGAGGAATTTTTCAGTACAAAAAGGCGTTCTCAACTCCAGACCACAAACAAATTTGAGGAATATGCAAAACTTGATCAAGTTTGGCTAAGGTGCCTCGATACTTCCAATGTAGAGTCCTGAACTTGCACAAATTTAAGAGATCTGCTAACATTTTATAAGTTTGGCTGAGAAGCATCGATGGAGTCGTAAGTTTCCAACGCCTGACTATGATTTGTTAATGGGAATGAATTAGAATCGCACATTGTATCACAGGTTGATTGAAAGACTGATTATGCACTCTACTGCAATTGAATTGGGCGATTGCAGAAAAACAAGAATTGTCAACTCCAGATCGCACACAAATTTCAGGAATCTTAAAAAATTGATCACTTTGTCCAAAAGTGGTTTGTGCAAAAAGCTGAATTTAACTTTCTAACCAAACACCATGGAATCTCCGCAGAGTTGAAGTATTTGAGTTAGTTTAATAAAAGAGAGAGAAAATTTATGGAACAATATGATTCCAAAACAAACTTTTTGCTTATCTGATGGTTTTTAGTTATCTGACTGACTATCGAAAATATCATACAAAAGATGGTTTCCATATTGTTCCTCAACCCAATGTAATAATCGATTAAATTATCTATGTACCTTAAATACATATATTTTTTTATTACAATTTATAGATGCTGACACGGGAATTCTAAGCTTTGGACTTAATCTTCACCATTCAATATTAATTATCGCACAAAATTCAGTACATGTATAAAAAAAGACTGTAATAGAGTAAGATGAATTTAAATAGATAAATAATTAAGGTTGGATTTTAATTCGAATTTACCAACTGTTTAAATTTGGTCATATTTACTAATACTACATATTACTACATACATACATACATACATCTCAGAAGTATACTTCAATACTTTATTAAAATTTTCCACATCTAAAAGCAAATAGACATCAATGTGCATAGGTGCTTTCGATATGTTGTTTCACAAATAATATGCTGCAATACTCCAATACTAAATGTTAAAACTTTCCATATCAAAATACAAATAAACAAAAATGTACATAAGCAGTTCGACATGTATTTTAAGAAATAAATGTGCTAGAAATATTTATGTATATACACGATTCATGATTGTTGTCCCAACAAAAGATATTCAAATATGCAATTTCTTAAAACTTCATAACTATCAGATGAGTGAGAGGGTGAAAGTTTGAAAATTCTGTGACTAATCGAATCGACATTTATTTGAAAAACTCTATAAATATCATGTGCCGCAAAAAATTGTTATCCAATTATTTCAATGGAACACAAAATTTAAATTTAGTTTTTCTTTCCTCTCCCTTGTTGTATTCATTTCTTAACCCTTAAAGGGTAACGTTATTTTTGGTAATTCGACGAAACCCGTTTTAAAACTTTGATACAAAAAATCATAAAATAAAAGAAATCATCAAATTTCATCAAAATTCGGCAATGTTAGTTTTATTGAAGAAAGATCATTTTACAAATGAATAAAAAATTATATTTCAATTACAATAAAAAAAAAATTAACAATTTAAAAGCTTATCGTTAGCTTAAAACAAGGAGCCAAAAAAACTTAACTTCACTTTTATTTCATACAGGCACAAATCTCAAGTTTGTGCTTCTCATAAACGCTTTTCCAGCATTTTTCGCAAGATAACTTATGCTGCAACTAGCCACCGACGTAGCGTACGTACGTACCGCCCGTACGTAAGAACATACAAAATTGCATTGATTTTCTCCGCTACGAGCAACGTCTACGTCACCGTCATACGGTGGTGAGTTTTCGTTAACACGACATTCCCATAAGATAGGTCGTGTCAGCTGACACGTTCTACGTTTTTACGTCGGTGGCTAGTTGCAGCATTAGTCATACGGAATTTTGGGCATGGGCAAAATGTACAAATATTTTGTTTAATCCTACGACATCATTTCTATTATTGTCCTTGTTTATTTTGGCCTTAACACTAACAATCTGACTTTTTGTCATTGTCTTTTTTAATAATTTCGTGATTACACATATTATGTGTGTAAATCGGTTTTTAAATGCTATGATCAGTATTCCGAAGAACAGGCACATGGGCGAACGAATTGTTTTACTTGATTACAAGGTACCACTAGACATGTGATCGAAAATGTCGAACCATCCATTGGTGCTCCTTTAGAACTGACCCCTGCAAGGCTATTTTTTTGGCATTTAAAAATCTTACTTCATTGCAAGAAGATAGCATGAAAATAATTTTATTCGGTTTCGGCTCGTAAAAAAAAGAGTCAGCTCATTAACGTAACAGAAGATAGACGTAGCCCATATTCGGCCCTTTGTGTTTCTCAATGCTTTTGGGATCTCATTTTTAATTGAACGTAAAGGTCCAGCAAAGCATGTCGTTGTATGCCTCACGCAAAGGTGGTTTTACGAGATAAATGAGCACGGTAATCCATGGTTATGGTTCGGATCGTTCCATGTATATGCTCGAATTACCTAAAAGTTACTCAAAAGGTATGCTTCGTCATTTCGACGACGTTTGTTTTCATTTGCTGCTAGAAAAAAAGCACAAAAGTTACGCTCACAGCGCTTAACGTCTGCCCAATTTTAAAGCACGGATCAAAGTAATGTTATTGCAAAAGAGAGTGCAATATGACAAGCGAATGGAATTTTTCAGGGTTAATACAACATCAGTAAAACTGAAACATCTCGATTATATAAGGTAGACAAAAAAAACTAGAAACCTTAAATTTTACTTCTGCGCAAATATATCAAACTGTTCTAATAAGAACGAACTGTTTAATTTTTATCAAATTTATTTATGTACGCGACATACGCGCATATAAAATATTTTATTGTGTAAAAACACCAAGTGCCATTTTCGCAGTAGCGAATTAGTAGTAGCACAGTGGCACTAAATGTATACTATAATTAAGGCCGATGCAACATTTAAAAGTAATGCTTGTGAAAATGTAAAAAAATTCGGAGTAATTTTGAGGAATCCTTCTTTTCTCAAAATATCCAAATTAAGTTACTGATTATATAATATAATTATTACACTGATTATATAATATACTTACGAGAGTATCATCTTTAGTTTGTTTTGTACAGAATTAAGTATACCAGCGGACGTGACTTCACGAACGCGACAAATTAATCCAATTTTATTATAGATATAAGCTAAGGTATACAAAATTTCCTAAACTAATTTCTATTGTTTTAACGGTGAATAACTATATAAAACTTACATTCTTAGAGGAAAGATATAATATCTTAAAAATTAATAAATAAATAAAAGTCCCAGGGTCATCTTCACCACCACATTTCGAATAAGGAACGATATGAGTGTTAAGGCTTGTTATGGAAGCTAAGGTTGTACAACTCAAATGGGGAAAAAATTTGGATGGCCTATTCATACACTTTTATGACCAAATTTATGCAAATGATTTATACCAAATCATTGAAATAATCCTAAATTAAAAAAAAAAATGACAAATAAATAATAAAGTTAAACTGTCGAATAATGAAAGACGCAATGCGGCGAATCTGTTTGTCTTGCATGTGTTTTGTTTTTGTATTTGGGAAAGGACCAAAACTTGAAAAAATATTAACGTATTTTATTTGGCATGAGTAACATATGATTCAAGGGTATGGAGGACATTGATAATGGGCATTATCGGTCAACATCCACGCCCACACCGAGCACTAAAAGTAACTAATCTAGGAATTTAAAAAAAAAAATGTATTTTGCTATAACTCACTTAATATGTATATCATCTGTGACATTTGGCACGAAGAGTTATGTTGTACTACTACATAATCTTACCCGAGCCACGCTTACTTTTTATAGTAGCTCCCATACAAAGGGCGTCAATATCTTTTAAATTTAAAACGCTGTAACTTCTGTTACGCGGCAATCTTCTGTCTAAGAGAACTATATTTGACATTTGGATTAAAATTATAGTCGAAAATAAGCTGGCATAAAATCAGACAGCCACGCCAACTTCTTTATGTGGTGCTCCCATATAAAGTCAAAGAAATAAAAAAAATATCACCACCCTAACTTACGGACTATTTAACATGGGATAACCAAATTTAAGTTGTGGATTGTATTGTAAAGATTACTGGATTTACAAAAAATGGGGAAGACCCGCCCACTATTTATAATAGCTACCATAAAAAATGACAATTTAAAAAAAATTTAACGGCTGTAACTTCGGCAGTTTTTTGCCTAGAGTAAGCATAATTAACAAATATAGTAGTCGAAAATAATCTGGCATGAAACCAGCCCACTTCTTAATGGGGGTCCTATTCATAGTAGCGGAAATGTAAAGGAGAACTTAAACAACTATACTTTGTTTTCTATTTAAACCCTAATAACTTCAGCATTTTTCAGTTTAAAACAACCATATTTAGCACGAAGTTTAAAATTTTCGTTTGTAATAAATTTTCGAGAAACAAGCGTACCACGCATACTACTTAATGTAGCTCCTATACAAAGTCGCGGGATTACTTAAACTTTTAAATCCCTATAATTTATAAGATACTTCACCTAGGAAGACCATATTTCAGGTGTAGATTAGTATTATAGTCCGAAATTATTCCTCAAAAAATTGGTTACCTATATGTGCAGGGGATATAATCCGGTCGGCCCCGGCCGACTGCAAGGTAATTTTTTAATTTCTTATTTTTTCCTGTAACATTTTTAATTAATCTGATTAATCCTCTCTATATATTTTATATTATAGATAAAGACACACACTTACTTTTGATCAGACTTTGTAAATTTTGTGCATTCATATACTACACTCGCTAAAATCACATACACTCGTAATTATAAATCGAATAACCGTTCGCCGCAACACTGAATCAAAACTGTATTACAACTGAAAATATTGAACAATTTTAATGACGCTTTTATATGCAAGCGATTTTAAATCAATGAATTTTAAAACGGAATCACAGAGAGCACGAAAGAAAGAGCGAGTAAGAGAAACGAATGAGTAATCATAAAGAACAATAAGTACAGTGGATCACTTATCATCAGGTGGAGACGAATATGAAAACGATCACAAACGAGCGGAGAAGAGTCAGTTCCCCTCATGCAGTAAATTGAGAAAAAAAAGAGAAATCAATTTGCTTTCGATGAATTAGATTGGACGTACTATATATGAGCAACAACAATAATAACAGAAAATGAAATTGAAAAAGTAATCTACTTATGTACGAGTACATGTGATCATTGAACACTATGCCATCAATTATAGTTTTGTTTATAAATGTCTAATGAATTAAAAGCCATAGAGTCATCATACAAGTTATGTAGTACAAGACGTAGACCCCCTACGCTGGCATCAAATATAGGAGCCAATAACAAGTCTCATATTGATTGCAAATGCCGGTTTTGAGTGGAATAGACGATAAATACCTCAAAAGCAACAAAACAAAAGTCATCGAATAACACTAGGCAACTTAAATAATGTCTGAATTTTATAATATTTGTACTGGGCCTCTTTTAGTCAAAGTAAGGTCGATTTGATTTTGAATAAAGTCATTTTATTGAACCAAATATTAGGTAAGAAAAAATAATACTAGTATTTTGACGGTGATTTCAAGAATTTATTTAACATGGAAAGTCCGAATTGATTGACCGTTTTTTTGTCTGATTTATTAAAAATTAAAGGTAACTTAATACTGTGTCTCTTATCAAAGAGCATTACCAAGCGATTTTATCAATATTTTGTTAATGCTAAATTCTTAACAGTATGGAAGATTTGCAGTGATGAAAAAATATTGTAGATATTGTGGGTGCCGTAGCTCAGTGGTTAGTGTGTTCGCCTTCTGATCTGTAGGTCGTGGTTCAATCCCCGGCTGATGCATAACAAATTTAATATCGATATGATTTTTCTTTCGAATGGTATCCACCTATCGGCAAGCAATTGGCAATTCTTCCGACAGTAACAACTTGCCATGAAAAAGCTTCTTAAAGAACTCTGTGACAAAGCTCAGAAAAAGTGATGTCACAAGTGTTCTGCCGTTCGGAACCGGCTAAAATAAGTATGTCCCTTCTAATACTGTCCAAATTTAAGACGCACAACAGTAATGGAAGAGAAGCTCGGCCAATGAGCCCTTTGGGGCTTTAAGTGCCACATATTCTTTTTTTTTTTATTCTCCTCCGGACCGATGGAACGGAGTAACCTTCCTAGCCGTTGGACTGGCTGTAGCACTGTCTGAGAAACCTATTTTTTCTTTAATCGTTCATTATCATGGACTAAGCTATGATACGTTTTTTTTAATATGTTCATTAGTGTACGAGTAATGCATTAACAAGGATTAATGTATCGTAGAAAATATTAAGGAATAAGCTGTATTAGTGAAAACGAATTTAATGTATTTTTATATATCTCTAATAGATAAAAAATGCAATATAATTTTTAAGTAATTCAATATATGCAATATATTATATTATAGCATACACACGACATTAGTATTCGAAGATAATTTATTTATTTGTGATTATTTCGTCATTTCTCGCCTTGTTAATATCTCAAAGTATTATTAGTACGTATCGTATAGTCAGTAACATAATTATATCCGTTAAAAAAATTACAATACAGTGACGAGTTAAATTAAATATCACAGCAACTTGGTGGAGGTATGCACTTATACATAAAAAACTAATTGTTTTGAATTTAAAATTTGTTCCGGTATGAAGTTTATAGATTAAAAACGAACACAAAATGTTGCTAAATTTTTACTAGGTTAATTGAAAAGTAAATAAATAATATGATAGTAATGAATTATACAGCTTGACTCATGAAAGTAGTAGGCATAATGAATAGGATATGGGAGTATACTAAAATGCTGACTAAATACAATCAATAAAAGGTTAAATTTAATTTTTTATTAAAACATTGAAAACGCTGTTAAGTTTAAATGTTGGAATATAAAAAAAACAAGTTTTTAAATAACAATTTCTTATTCAAAAATATCGAAAAATGTTGATATGCTTGTATGCTTCATTGTATCCATACGAGTATGTATAAAAGTTCACAAATCAAAATAAATTTTTTATTTTCTATATATCAAAAACGAATTGTTTTATATTCATTTATATATTTATTTCATCGTGTGCTGAAAGGCGGACAACAATCTCGTGGTACCTCTGTAATAAGAAAATATACAATATGATTAGATGATTTAATAAAATAGTTCACATTATTATGGATAAGTTTCATACAGGAAATTTTAAACAATTTCTTAACAATTTTCGTAACAATACCAATATAAATACCAAAATGACTTACTGTTTGTAGACCCCCAACCGACAGGCACTCGCAAACGTCTATTCTCTGTTTTCAGCCATGTACGTAATGGTTCAAAATATTCAAGTAATGGTATTGGATCCATTTCGGGACTACCAGTGAATTCTTCTAAAATCTCCGTCCAAGGTTTTGAAGAACCAGCTGATAAAAATTTACTAAAATAGGAAAAATATACAATAAAAATAAAATCTAATACATAAATACAGATGATGTTACGAAAATGCTCCACCAGCCTCTCGACTCTGATAGATATCGCAATTATCCAACGTACGACTAGAATCTCTTCGTGCATATTGATGGGCTTTACTGCAGAGTGCTTTATGGAATTGAAATTGAAAGATGTGCGCTGTAAAATATCGTAAATATTCGACATCAGCATCGATATGATATTTGGCCGGTGGATCAAAGTCATGTTTGGTACGTGGTATGGGCGGTTCAACGCCTGAGTACTCGGAACGCATTTGCCAAAAGGCACAATTCCAATTTTCTTCATCCACAAGACCACGAAATACAGCATAACGATATTTATCCATTGTATAAGCGAACGGCAGGAAAGCTATCTTTTTGAGAGCCTGCGAAAATGTAAAATGGTTTTTTAGTATGAAGAAAAATCATAATAACTAGTATTCAACCTCCAACTGGGTGGCATACCATTTTAAAAAGCTCATTAATACGACTTTGCTCATCCAATTCCGATGACGTCGATAGACCAATTTTATTCAAATGCTTCGGTGTCGAAACGGATAAGGCAATAACATCACCGACGGCTTCGTGAAATCCAGGATTCGGAGCTGATCGAAATATCGCTGGCTGTTGTTCGTATTGCAAATAGTATTGTATATGACCGAGCTCATGATGAACAACATACAAATAGTGTGCATCCACCTCGGTACACATTTTAATACGCACATCACTATCCTGATATAAATCCCATGCGGACGCATGACAAACAATCTCCCTATCGGTGGGACGTTCTAAAACACTCAATTTCCAAAAGCTATCGGGCAATGCACGCATATTCAATGACTTAAAGAATTGATCACCCAATTCGAACATTTTTTGTACCGTAAACGATTGGCGTTTCATTTCTGCGGTTACATCAATAAATGGCTTCTCCGGATATGGTGTCAATAGGTCAATAATATTATCCCATTGTTGACCCCACATATTACCAAGCAAATGTATTGGTATATTACCGCTCAGTGGTACAATATCATCACCATAATGTTGACTGAGACGGAATCGAACATAAGCATGTAATTCACGATAGAACGGGAGGATAGCTTGGTAAGCTGTTTCGATGTGCTTCTCAAAGTCAGGATCATCATAGAAATGAATCCAATAATCAGCGTAGGAATCATAACCTAAAAGTATGTAGAAGTAGAAAAAGAAGACGAACATGAATAGAGAACGTATATGCGCTACAACAACAACATAAACAGCAACAACTATGCACAGTGATTATATTCCATGCAAAAACGGTACAAATTTAGAAGCAGTGGTTGATCGATTGCGCCATAAATTGGACCTAATGATGAAATTTTTAACATGCTTGACAATCTATAGCAGAAATTTTATATGGAGTACTGCATTTTAAATTTCCCAGGTTTCAGAATAATGCAATGGAAAAATAATGCTAAGTTTCATGCAAGTTTACCGATTTTCATATAAAAAATTAATATTTTATGTAAAAAAAATATTTGTGTGTCTTCCTACTTTGAAAAATTAGAAAATTTAACAAAGTATCTTGAAGATTCATTAGGAAAATGTATAAATTATATATGAAATAATAACCAAAATTCACCAAAGAACTATTAGCCTTGAGTTTCATGTACCCAAGTAATGTTGAATACAAATTTCTTCTTTATCATGGCATTCATAAATATTTAACAGTGCAATGTATAACGATTTTAATATTATACAACTTATATAATTTGCCTCTGAAAAGAACCACTGTGCACTATGTAATAGAAGTGTCAATTAGTTCAAGTCATACCATTCAAACGAGATGCCTTTCCGCTGAGCTTAACGTATTCTTCGAAATGTGGCTTCATCGGTGTGCCCGCCTTATCATGCCATTCACGCCAATAATGTTCCAATTCTTTGGGATCACGACTCTTTGACATACGCTCTGATATATGCGGCTCCAGTGTCAGCGTACAATCATTCGGGTTATTGAATGAGCATACCATTGTTGTTGCATAATTCGTTTGCATCGATGATATAGCATTTTTCAAATCCATATAATCACGTTCGTGCAACACATCAAAACCAAGATCATTCATAAATTTGACCTGCCTTTGTATTACCGGATCCGGTGATTTATCATATCCACAACGTTTGATTTGTTCAACCAGCCGTTTACTCTCTGCTGTATTTGCTGTTGCCACACCTATCATTATCTGACGATTCGCCTCTGTCACATTGGTATTGTAATTGTACGTCGCTAAATATTCATTTCGACGTCGTTGACGGAGTAATTCATTTTCTTGTTCGAAGAATTCTTTTGCATCATGCGCACGTCCACAACCAGGCTAGTTTGTACAAATGTATATAGAAATAAAGTGTGAAGGTAAAATACGAATAGGTAATTGAGATATACATTGAATTAATAAATCTTATGGAATAAATGGATACCCTGGAAGATTCTCTTATTGGAAATATAGGTGGCTCGAATAAAGCCTGTCTTGATCCAGTAAATGACACACCAAAATATAACTATATAAATATATACATTAATGATGTTGATGGGAGATAAACTTTCATAGTATTAACATATTGTTGAAATAGCAAAATATAAAAAAAAACATAAATATGCGGCAAAAATTCATAATCGGATTAAACTCAATTATGAGGTTGAATTAAAATTATCCACTTGAATCTTTCTTCCTTGAGAAAATGTAACAGTAATAAATTAACATACCCATAACAATAAAAACGCGACAAGCGTATATATCCAATAAGAATACAACAAGAACATTTCTTATTGCTGCCACTACCGATCACGATCTCAAACTGACTGTCTAATGATTTGGTCGACTATATTCGATTAAAAATTTCTTTGATCTGTGATGCACTTAATCGTATTATTGTTGTTGTTTTTTTTTATAATTGTTATCAGCAATATGATTATACAATAATCACTTCAGACGAGATGCTCCAATAAATGTCTAAAATGAGAAAGAGAGCATTTTTACAAAACAATAAATAAACATAAATATCAATTAGGGAAATTTATTTTCGAGGTTATCAAACTTTAATAAAATTATCAATTATATAAAGATAATGTAGTTGTTTACATTTACAAGAAAGTAATCGAGAGCATTAAAAAACTGATTTTCTGAAGAAATTTTAGTTTGTTTGTTTTTTTTTATATTATTTTCTATTTCATTTTATTATTATTTATAGTTCAACAAAATTTTGAAATAAATTTGATTTAAATTAGATTTTATTATACTTTAAAAAAGACTACAAACATAGAGCCTATTAATATTTTTACATTTTATAATTTGTTCAAAAACAATTCTAAAGTGCGAAATATACAAAATTAAATTAGTGAAATTTTTATAAATCATAATATTTTTATTAGTTACGAATATATATGCATAAACCCTACCTTATTTATGAAATAAGTCACTTGGTCATATTAACAGTCATAAATTAGTAACCGCTGGGAATATAATTTTATTCAATTCTTATAAATTTGTTTTAAATTTAAACTTGCAAATAACAAAATATCATCGTTCGTTAAAAGTATCTTTAGTATTCATAATTCTTTTATTAATTGAATTCACTTTTATTTTGCATAAGTTTCTTATAAGATATTATGTGTGTGTATTTGCATATATATATTTATTTCTTTTTATAGATTTATTCTTATTATTTTAATTTTTTTATTATAAATACATTTTAAAATTAATTTTTTTTCTTATATACACTTCAATAATTTTACATGAACTGCTAATTTAAGCATTATTTATAAGCATTTTATTGAATAAAACAAAACAAAATCACACACAGAATGCAAAGAGCTAACGTTGCTACTATAATATAACAACAAAGTAGTATACGATTCTTATCAATTTATATGCATTTTGCATTTTATTGATAAGAAGATTTGCTTATTGGCTACATTGACTTGGCTGGATGGCTGTCGTATGCATGCAATGCATGCGAATTTGCATTAAATATTCAACGCAATGTATGAAATCTGTTGCATCTTCTTTACTGATTGCAGTTTTTAATATGCGGAAATGATTATCGGCTTTGTAATATACTCGTACATAAGAATCGCTCAGCACTTATATACTATTTTATTTTTGATGATGATTGGTGATAAGTATACACATGAGTATGTATACAGGTACTTACATGACAATGTGTAAGTATGACAACAATGAATTAAATTTTAATATAATCCCAGTAGGAAAATCAACTAGTTTAAAGTTACCTCGTACAACTGGTTTTAAATGAATTATGTCTAATTCAACATTTGTTTTTATTTTTATTTTTTCTTTCTTCTAAGAGCCAATTGTTTATTTTGATCTAGGCACAAGTCACTTTTGTCAATTTTTGCATGCTATTTTACCTAATTTAAAGTTAGTTGTAATCAACTACATTGTGAAACTTTGTGGAAATGTCTCCTTTGATCAATTTGTATTGCCTGGCGTGAGTCTTTATCTCTATATATGACTTGTTTATAAATAATTAAATACACAAGTCAATAAAAACAAATAAATAAAAAAAACCATGAACGCTTCATAATATATCATGGGAGACTCCCGCTTCATTGAGATCGAGTTCGAGTGTTAGCGAATAAGGCAATTAATTAACACTGGGTAGCCAGTGTTTCCAATGCTTTTGATAATATTGTTACGTTTTTATTCTGTGAACGTTTAATTCTATTTGAATTACCTTGTTCGATCACTGGATTCTGTTAATGATAACTGCAACACTTATTTTATACAACTATATACAGCAACAATTTATTTAATAATCTCTATTTACAATCAACACTGTTTACAATCAACTATTTACTATAACACTTAAATGTACTTGCAACTTTTGCCTCTGTATAAATGTTTTCGCAATCACGTTCGGAATTAGATTGATTGTCAATTCTCAACACTGGCTCTATTTATACTCTGTTGGCAACACCCTAGAATCTTCCTTTATCGAGATTCTTCTCTTCCTTTCTCGTTGGCTTGTTCTGGTTATCGCTCATTTCTTTTTGTTGACATTCGTTTCGATGCTGCCAATAGTGTCAGTCACAATAGTGATGAGTAATCAACTATCGATACTCGTTACACTGCCCTCCTCTTAACCTTGTTCGTCCCGAACAAGTTTTTATACTTCCCCTCGATATGGCGCAAGTCGCTCTAAGTGCACTACTTTAAACTTTGCTCTTTTATTCCAGGCACGTTGAATACGATATACTACGTCATTTATCTTTGCTATAATCTCATATGGTCCTTCCCAATGAGTCTGTAGTTTAGGGGACAGGCCTTTCTTTCGTTGTGGATTATGAAGCATTACAAGCTCTCCTTCATAGAACCCTTTTGAATTTGCTTTCAAGTCATACCTGGCCTTCATCTTATCGCTTATCATCTGCGACCGCTCTCTGATGAACCGATGTACTTCATCCAACTGTTCCCGCTTTTCGCTAGTATAATTACCTTCGGTTGATCTCGTTGGTGTTACAACTCCAAATTTTAAATCAGCTGGCAGTCTTAACTCGTTTCCAAAAATTGCCATTGCCGGTGTAGTAGCCGTCGTATCATGTTGTGCGCATCGATATGCCATGAGGAACATTGGTATATGTACATCCCAGTCTCTTTGGTATTTATCTACGACTTTTCTCAAATATTCCTCCAAGGTACGGTTAAATCGTTCTACCATGCCATCAGATTGTGGATGCAAAGGTGTTGTACGAGTTTTGTATATACCCAGCATACGGCATATCTCTTGGAATACAACTGATTCGAAATTTCGACCTTGGTCTGAGTGTAATTCCATCGGTACACCAAAACGAGTAATCCATTGGTTGACGAATACATCCGCAACTGTACTAGCTTCTTGATTTGGAATGGGGTATACTTCAGGCCATTTACTGAAGTAATTTATAACCACCAGAACATACTTGTTTCCTGCGTTGCTTATTGGAAATGGTCCAGCTATGTCCATAGCAATTCGCTCGAATGGAGCACCCACGGTGTATTGGTGCATCTTACTTCGACTTTTCTTAGTGGGACCTTTGGCCATTGCACATTGCTTACACTTCCGAATCCAATCAGCGACATGGTCATGACATCCAACCCAATAAAATCGTTTCTTTATTTTCTCGACGGTTTTGGTGATTCCCAAATGCCCTCCACTGGAGGCATTGTGATACTCAGCTATCACTTCATTTATTCTCGCCTTGGGTACCACTAGAAGATCATTAGTGATTTTTCCATCCTCACTTTCCCATGCTCGGAATAAACATCCGTCTCGTAAGTGCAGGCTTTGCCACTGCGCCCAGTATGCCTTTGCTATTGGACTCTCATTAGCCATTTCTTGCCAATCTGGACGTATGCCCTGCTCCTTGTATTTCATGATCTTTGAGAGATCTGGGTCGTTCCGTTGATCTTCTTGAACTCGTTCGGTGGTCCATGACTCTTCCGACAATACATTCGTAAGACGTAGGTTAACAATGTGATTCTGGCTTCCTACCCGCGAACAATGTTTGCTATCTACGGTACAAATACGATGATATGGAGTATCAGCTTTACCACGATGAATGACATCACGATCTTCCTTTCGTTGTCCTGGTGAATTCGATCTTTGTTGCTTGCGTCGTAGACGACAATTACGCGCCATGTGTCCTCTTTGATCGCATATGAAGCACTTACCGGCAAACTTGTTTTCGCGTCGACCTGTTGTTCTTCCTTCAGGCTGAACTACTGATTTTACTGCCTGACGCACTGCTTCAACCAGATCTGCTGTTTCTGTTTCTAGTTGGCGTACCCGTGGCATTGGTCGACACATCAAACTGGCGGCTTCAAACGTCAAGGCACTACTGACTGTTTCGGCATAAGTATTCCTGGGTGACATGACTAGGGCACGCTTTGTCTCTCCATCACGTATGCCATCTATGAATGCCTCTATTTTGATTTTTTCGACGAACTCTTCCGAATTACCGGAGAACGCTAGATGACATAAGCGCTCAATATCGGAAGCGAATTCCTGCAGACTCTCATTACTCCGTTGCACTCGCGATCTCAATTCCACTCGATGTAATTGACTCTTGTATTCATTTCCATATTTTCGCTGGAGTGTGTCCATCAGTGACTGATAGCTACCACGATCTTTCTCTGGAATCATCTGTAACACCTCGGAAGCATTACCTTTTAATGCGACTATTAAAGCAGCAGTCTTGTCGCTATCATCCCATTGATTCTTCGAAGCTGTTGTCTCGAATTGAAGCTTGAAGATATTGAATGGCGTGCTTCCGTCAAATGTTGGTGGCTTTAATTTGATTGTACTTGAATCTCTAATCACTGATGTGGCTGGTCCATTTATTTTTAGTTGGTTGAGATCGTGCTGTAATTTCTCGAACTTATCTTCCAAGTCATCTACATGTTCCTTGAGATCCATGACTTTTTCATTAATGGTTCCGGAAATTTCCTGAAATCTAATCTCAATTCCTTTTTGTAGATTTTCGATGACGTGTTCTTGTCGAGCCGAACCTTCTTGAATTTCCATACGCAATTCAGCCGAATGTTCTTGAAGCTTGTAGTCAATTGTTTTCTGGAATTCTCCCATAGCGTTTTCTTGCCGTACCGAATGTTCTTGAAACTTGGAGTCAATGCGAGACGCATTTCCTTGAATTTCTGTACGCAATTCAGCCGAATGTTCTTGTAACTGTTGTTGTTGCTGCAGCATCATGGTTTTCATGAAATCCATGAGTTGACCACTCGAATCTATTTTGCTCTCTTCCTCAGCGTGCACAACTGCTTGCATATCGGCTTCCTCGAAGAACTCATGTTCTTCTACATTAATTCCCTTAGCCTCCATAGCTTGCCTCAGCCTCACCAGCAGTTCCGCCTTTGCACCTGATGACGATAGATTCATCTCTACCAACAGCTTTTTAAGCTGGTCCACTTTTAGTTGGTCAATTTTCACCATCTTTACAGAATCCTACTTCTGACACCAATTGTTACGTTTTTATTCTGTGAGCGTTTAATTCTATTTGAATTATCTTGTTCGATCACTGGATTCTGTTAATAATAACTGCAACACTTATTTTATACAACTATATACAGCAACAATTTATTTAATAAACTCTATTTACAATCAACTCTGTTTATAATCAACTATTTACAATAACACTTTAATGTACTAGCAACTTTTGCCTCTGTATAGATGTTTGCGCATTCACGTTCGGAATTCGATTGATTGTCAATTCTCAACACTGGCTCTATTTATACTCTGTTGGCAACACCCTAGAATCTTCCTTTATCGAGATTCTTCTCTTCCTTTCTCGTTGGCTTGTTCTGGTTATCGCTCATTTCTTTTTGTTGACATTCGTTTCGATGCTGCCAATAGTGTCAGTCACAATAGTGATGAGTAATCAACTATCGATACTCGTTACAATATTATAATTGCTTTATTTTACTAGTAAATTTCTTAAAGTAATTTGTCCCAGTATTTTAGGCTAAAGCACATATGGTTGAACTGAACTCTAATTATTTGCAATGTTTACTTTAACCACCACGATGAATTAAAAATTTTAAATCATTAAATTACATATTAATTATTAAATTGAATTGTTATTTTTCATTCGAATAACAATTTTTCTCATAATGAAGCGAGGTATATGAGGTGCATAAGTAAATAAGTATTTGACTAATCATTTTTACTTTAATTTTCTGGAAAGGAGTTTTGGTTTTATGGTGAGCTAAATACAATGTATTATTAAAATTAAAAATTAAATGGTGAGATTCGATGGAATATGTGAGACTTTGTCAATTTTTTTCAGTTTGAGTGCATTTCTTACAGCTATGAGGGGTAATATGATCAACAAGTTGTAATTTGGACTGTCTGAAAAACTGTTATATTTATTTAACTAGTTTATACTGGTATACTGGTATAATTAAAATTTTTAATTATTGCATATATATTGCTTTGTACCTATATATACGAGTTTCATCTTATGGTGCAACTAGCCATGAACGTACCGCCCGTACGTAAGAACAAAAATTTGTCAAAAGTTATGCCCGTAGCAGCGACGGAGAAATCGACTGTTCTTTCTTATATACATACATAACAATGTTGCCATGTAACACTGTGCGTGCATGCTTTTAATCACACTTACCATTTTCATGATCAAATTTCATAATATATATGTTAGAAACTAAAAAAAAAAATTAATATACGTGAAGTATATTTTAATAAATAACTAAACACGATGATAGTTTGATTAATTAAAAAAAACTAAACTTTCTTAGTTTATTTCTTATTTATTTATAAAAGTCTAATCTGGCAACATTGTACTCATAGAAAGCGATCAGATGACACGGGTTTACGTAAAAAATCAAATTGCTGTTGAGTCTGTCCGCTACGGGCAACGGCTGCGTCACGGTCATACGGTGGTGAGTTTTCGTTAACACGACATTCCCATAAGATAGATCGTGTCAGCTGACACGTTCTACGGTTTTACGTTCGTGGCTAGTTGCAGCATAAAGCAATATAATGAAGGTACAATGACTCACATTTAGCTTAAGTTTAGATTCAATCAAAGAATATAAAGAGTTTTCCATTAGGGACATAACAATTTCGTATCTTTATGTGAACGCACCCTTAAACTTTTTTAATCAACTGTCAATGTCGAAACGTTAGTTAAAGTCAACATTTTCATCATGGTAAAGTTCACGAACCAGCAACGTTTGGAAATTATTAAAACTTACTACCGAAATTCTGAGTCGATGGTCCCAACTTTAAGAGTGAAAAATCATATTCAGCGATGAAGCTCATTTCTGGCTCAATGGCTTTGTTAATAAGCAAAATATGCGTTATTGGTCAGCAACAAACTCACAAGTGCTTCTTGAGACACCGTTGTACCTGCAAAAAGTTACTGTTTGTTGCGGTTTTCATGCCGGAGGTGTGATTGGGTCGTATTTTTTCGTGGATGAAAACGACGGTCATGTTACCGTCAATGGAGATTTATTGCAAGGCAAATTCGGTGAACGTGTTATCTCGAGAAATGGTCCGGTCGAATGGCTGCCTCGTTCATGCGATCTAACACCATTGTTATGGGGCTTTATCAAGTCACTGGTCTATGCCAACAAGCCAGCAACTTTAGACGAGCTCAAAGACAACATCCAACGCGAAATTGCCAACGTTCCGGTCGAAATGTGTGCTAGAGTGGTGGAAAATTGGGTCTAAAGAATCGACCGCTGTAAACGGGCTCGTGGTGGTCATATGACCGAAATCGAATTTCATTCATAAAATGTAATGCTTGCAACATATCCACAATAAATTTGAACTCAATATCTGAAATATTTCTGTGTTTTATTAATAGATAAAATTGTTATGTATCTAATGGAAAACCCTTTATTATCCCATGATAGCTAACAAATAATTGACTATTTGTTCCGTCATTGCGTATTCTATTTCATTTGACTTACATTAAATAAATCAGTTAGGTCCATGTTATGTAAACAGTTTCTGACACGACTTTTGCATTAAGCGATATAACATTAAATTATCGCCGAGGGAACAGAATTGGTGCTGTTCTTCCACACAGGAATATTACGCGCTGGTGTGAACAAGCAATTTTTGATTGCTTGCAATTGTCATTTTCAATTTATTATGAAATGAAAAATTTCGTGTCGAGACGTCGGGTAAGGTAGAGAAATTGAAAAAGCTTTCTCTTGGTTTCGGCTTATAACGCAAGAAACGGTTTCCTTCCATGTGTCAAACCCGCGTGTTTCTTGTTTTTATATTTACTTTTTCTTTTGCTTTCCATATATGTTTGTTGTTGTTTTGTTCTCTCAATTCTCATTGAGAGAAAAATACAACAACAACCACAGGAAAGAAAAGTTCTGAACTCGAACAATGCATCGGCCTTCATAGTGTCAATCTTGTGTTTTTTCGTTCTTCTTCTTCTTCTTTCCGTACGTGTTTGTTGTTTTGTAGAATTTTTGTTCTTCATTGTCCCATGTTGCTCTACCTCTATAAATATTGCATCGTTGTTTCCGAGAGGTAAAAATTACGAGGTAAATTACGAATTTAAACATAAGGAAGCATTTAAAACAAATCAATGTTATGTGCAGTACATCAATAAAGGCGAATAATTCTGAACCAGTTCCTTCTTTTGATTTTCTTCTAATTCAGTTGTGTGCTTTCTTTCGTTATATTCCCAAGCCATAAAAAGCCATTCTACAATTTTTTTGACCTGATAATCCTCTAAAATGTTGACGTGCAATGTTTTGTTAACGAAATGCGATGATGTAATACAAAACTCTCTCTCTATCAACACAATTCAAGATAAAATAGTAAAAAGGTACGCGAACGGAAAGTTTGCAAGATTTACTAGTAAGTTTTTTCTATGTTACGAATTCTTATTAGTAGAAATATTACCAGTAAAAACTTGCAAGAATTATCACAGAGAGGAATTAATTTTTTCTCTCAATTTTCCCTGGTTTACTTCGTAGTTAACTTGTTGAATAACCGTCAAAATATAAATACATAGACTAAATACAAAATTTTTGTTTGAAACTGTTTTCTATATTTGTATCGTGGTTATCGTCGCTAAAGTATTAAATTATAGTCATGTAACTAATTGTCAGTTTTTCAGTGTAAGTTTAAAGTAGGTTTAAACTAAGTTTACGTTTACGGAATCTAAATTTTACCTTATTTTAAACCGCAGCATGAAAAGATATACTGGAATGCAAGAACAGACAGGTGAATAACTAATAGCTTAACCTTACATTAACCCAACTCGAATGGGCGCTTAAACATAGTTTATTTACGTTGAAATTTAACTGAAAAACTGCAAATTGAGTTTAAACGGCAAATAGAGTTAAACTCGCACTGAACAATTGATTCCTAATAAATAGCTTGTCAATAATGTCAAATACCGTATATTACAAACCAATCACCATGAACTCTACTTTTCAGCGCCAATGTTCACCTAATATTGCTATTGACCGCACGACGTAGTTATGGCGCCACATATCACATTACAACTGTCATTGCGGCAAATCAAATAAATGTCAGAAGAAAGAGAATACAATAAACGCGTATTATGTTTCGAATGAAATTTCTTGTTTATTTCTTCTATTCTATTGCATTTTATCACATATTTCTTTCAGGAAATATCGTAGCGAGCAAGTATTTTGCTACGTTTGTTTTCGCTGCAGAAAATATACAACAGTGCTATTTGACAACGCGAGTATTGTGGATGGTGTTGTGTTACGTCGCTTGTGTAAATTCAGAATTTGTATGTTTTTGTCAATTTATTAAAGCGTATTTTTATTGACAACGTGTTAATTAATTTTTGTAAACGCTTGTGGCAATTTTTTTTGCTATTCTTGTTATTAATTGGTGCGTGTAATAATTTACGATTTGCGAATTCCATCATTATACGCTATTTGCTTTACGGAATCCAACAATAATAATAATTCAATCGTTTTGCGGTATTATCTATCTATCATAATTCGTTTGTTGCTGTCAATAAATTTATTTGTCAATTATTTGCACATTTTCCTCTGTTTTCGGTTTTTCTTAGAATATTCATTTCGCGTGTTCTGTGTATATTTGCATCTACCTTCTCTGTCCATTTTATAAATTTTCTCGTAAAAATTTTGTGTCAGGAATCACCAGCATCACATGCCATCACGGTTGTTGAATGTGTGTACAAGCGAAAGAGTACGATATGCAACGTGCGTGTAAACGAGAAGCAATATAACAACAATATGAAAAAATAATGTAATACGAAAAATGCCAGAAAAAAGAAAACTTGTGCAAAGCGAAACACCGATTACGAGCGGTCTTCATTGAATGTAAGAATGTTTTTCTGAAAAAGAAATTCTACATGAAAATTATTTTCAAATGTAATTAACTTTATAAAGTCTTTAATTTTTATACATTTGTTGTCTGATTTCTGTAAATTCTTTGCCTCCCTTGTAAATTGTACTGGTTTTTCGTTTACAACCTGTAACATTTTATTGTTGTTTTGTTTTGATGCATAGAAATGCATCTCGTACTGTGAGAATGTTTAAGAATCACTTTTGATCCCTTGGGGACTAATTTAAGATTTATTTTAAAATAGTAATATGACATTTATGTTCATTTAAATAAAAATATTGTAATAAAATAAAATAAAAATTGTAATAAAATAAAAAATTATTAAACTGTAAAAGTCAGTTGTTTCTTAGGTTTCTAAGTTGAACAAGAACAAAAATACTTGTATATTTTCCATATTCCTGTTAAAACAACAACAGCAGTATCAGCGTTATTTAGTTGCACACTCAGGTTTTCATACAAAAATGTTTGGTGGAATTCCTTTATCTGAAATAAATAACCTTCGTTGAAATTACCTAACCATTTGCTTAAGGTCATAATTTGTGTGTTTTTTGTTGATATTTTACAAACCACCCTTAATATCTATGCATTCTCACTAACTGATATTACAACATTAGTTCAATATGCACCTGTGACTTTATTGTTTGTTATCTTATACATATATACCTTATTTTCCATGTTAAAAATTTTTGTTTCGACAAATTTTTCTTTAAAATCATCCTTAATTTTGTAGGTCAGCTTGATTATATAGTATATAGATCTATTATATAATTATTTCAACCTATTAATATTAAATTATTTTTTAAATACTGTTGCCCTAGATTAAAGATTTAGTATGACTTTGTTTAGGAGCTATATTAACTAGTGGACGAGGTTCGTTAATTTCTTGCAATGTCTTGTACTACACATAGTATTAATGAAACGCCAAATATTTTTGTCCTAGATAGAAGCTCAAAGAATTTAGAAAATGTTATTATTTCAAAATGGCATGATTTTTAATAGATTCTTTACCCATTACATTGTTTTTTGCAATTTACAAAAATTACTCTGATCTACTCAACTTAACTGTGGACAAATTTTAATATTTTGTTACAAATTGTTTATATTTCAAATTTAATATGTTTATTTTGTCATTTTTCCAGGTGCATGCTTTTTGGAAAATCAAAAAGACAAATATATAAAATGAATCAGTGAAATAATTACTTAAATTGCATGAAAATGATAATTTTTAAAAAGAAAAATAATTAAATCAATTTTGTGTATGGAATTCCACAAAATTTTAACGTTAATAATGTGCTGAAGAATAAAAAAAAGTTTAAGAAATAAGTGTTTAAAACATTTGTTTATAAACAAATGATTAAATTATATTAACATAAATATGCGAAAATTGTGTTAAATAACGACAAATTTAACTAATAACTCAAAAAAATAAAATAAATATTTTTGTGAAAAACCGCAAAATTATAACCTTCACCATGAATAAATATCAAAATCAAACACCATCACCAGTATCGCGACATCATCACACCACCTCTTCGTCATCATCATCATCATCGCATTTACCACTGCCACATCCCCATCCACATCCAGTGGCGTTACATCACGCTGCACATCAATTGTCCACGCATCATCAGCATAAACATACACAGCAACAGCAACAACAACAACAACACCAACATTATCATCATCTGCAACATCATCATCATACACCTTCACCACCATTACAGCATTCGCATCCATTGCAACAGCAACCGCTACCACCACCACCACTGCCACCATTGCCACCATCATCACAACCGCTGATAAGCAATTCACTTGCGATACGCCAAGAGATACAACGTTTCGAAAGTGTACATCCATCGATTTATGCAATTTACGATTTAATCGATTTGCTGCCAATATCGGATGCACAAATCGCACAGCAGATACGCGATCATGTTGTTTGCATTGAAGGTGAGTGACTTGCGTGAGTGCATACTTTATGCGAGTACTATATTTATAGATTTATACATTGTATATAGTATGTAAAAATATCTTATCCATAGTAATTTCCATTTCGATTTCCATTTCAATTGGCAATCCTTTTTTACGCCTTTTTTATTTCTTTGGTAGTACTTACAGTATTAGGTGGCTCATATATTGCGCACACATATCCAATACCTTTCTAAAATATAAAATTTAACTTCATTTCATCATATTTCAATGAAAGTATTACATCTGTACTTATGATTAATTGAAGTGAAAGTCATAATAATCATAGCATTTCTAGTGGTATATAATTCTTATAATGTCGTGACCTGAAATCACTTTCATTAGACCAATACAAGTAAGCAATAAACCGGAGGTGTCAAAAAAATGAGAAAATTTATCACTTTATCACTATCACTATCTTATTATTTTCAATTATTTTTT
This sequence comes from Megamerina dolium, assembly GCA_963854835.1. Classification (NCBI taxonomy): domain Eukaryota; kingdom Metazoa; phylum Arthropoda; class Insecta; order Diptera; family Megamerinidae; genus Megamerina; species Megamerina dolium. The sequence goes on along the minus strand of OY978529.1, from coordinate 32,363,162 downwards.
TAATCATGTATTCAAAAACTAAGTAAAATTAATATGCGCTGATAATTTGTTTGCGATAGAAATAATAACAAAAACAAAAATACTTCTCAAAAACATTACTACATCAAGTTTTCAGACAATAGAATCAAAATATTTCATACCTCCCATATAAATTTGACAATTTTTGTTTAAAAAACGGTAATTTTGTATGGGGACTATGCTTATTTATAAACATATTGCCTTTAAATTTTATGCGAAGTATTATTTCGGCTAAAAACTAAGATTTCTAAAATTGCAGGACAAAATAACAGTACCTTACAAAAAAATTTATATATTATATTTTTATCTAAAAAATTCAATTTTTTTATGAAGGTAATATTCATTTTTGAATGGAATGAATTTAAATTTTGCGTGCAATATTATTTTTATGCGAACGTTGAAGAATAATAGCATCTCACATACAAATTTATATAGTTTTGTTGAAAAATTGAAATTTTTGTTTGAAGGTTATGTTCATTGTTTAACAGAATGTACTCAAATTATGTTCGCAGCACTATTTTGATGCAAAAATAAGATTATCCAAGTTTCAAAATAATGCATTTAATATAAATTGTCGCTTTTTGTTAAAAAAAATGCAATTTTTATATGGGGACTATGTTCATTTTTAAACGGAATGACATCAAATTTTGTGTGCAAAAATATTTTGCTGCAGGTTTAGAGTGATGCATTGAAAAATAATCATATCTTTAATATCAATATATCGATTCTTGTTTATAAAATACAAATTTTGTATGTGAACATAGTTCAACTGTTAAACTAATATTTTGTATAATCAGAAGAATTTCAAATTGTGTCTGAAGTGCTATTTTGATAAACATAAAATTAACAAATCTGAAATGATACCATACTGTCATTATCTACTGTGATTGATCTACTGTAACATATCGTTGACACCACTTACACCAACAGAAATTATTTTTTCCCTCAAAAATAAAAATTGTAATTTTAAAAATAGGTTTTAAACATTTTTATAAAACAATTTATAGTAATTCTAATTCTTGCTTTCTAACTGTATCAAATTTTACAAATTCCCACTTGCCCATTATTGAAATTAATATTTTTGCAATGCAAACTCAATTGAAATGCAATATTTTCTTTTCTCTTTTCAATCTAATAGCAGTCAAATTGTACACAATTTTTTTTTTTTGCCTTCACTTGACATATGAAAACATAACTGCAGTGTAGATACCTTTTTTTGAATATTCAGTTTTTAACGAAAATTCCTTTTGTATTCATGATTAAAATTTACGCCAAATAATATTTATAATTTAAATTCAATCAAATTGTATTATAACAATGAAATACAATACATTTTCATATGGTATAAGTATGTTACTACATATTACCATTGCCATAATTATACATATGCACAATATATTAGAGACTTCCAGATACATATGACCTTGTTAGTTAAAAATAATAAATACATATCGTGTATTTAGTATATGTAAAATGTATACATTTCTTGTTATTGTTTACACAAATATCATACATATGAGCATAAGCAAAGTAGAAGTAAGATGTAAATTGAACAGATGATTGAAGCTAAAATGAACTAAAAATAAAATTGAAATGATTTCACTTTGCTGTAGCCTTCATATTTAAGAATCTAGCAGTTATATTTGTACATAAATAATGCAGATGTATATAGTATATATATATATATATATATACTACATACTCTATTGTACCAATAAAGCACTAGTTCAAAAATACCTCTTTAACCAATAGCAGCGCCTAACGAGGTTCGAGGAGGCTCATTTGTTAATCAATAATCATTTATACTCTTATCTATTTCGGTTTATGAAATTTTTCAGGAATCTGGTTAACGTACCGGTACTGCAGTGCATTGGTTAACCATTAGTTAAGCAATAGTTGATACTATTGTTCTCTACGCCAACAGTTCACGATCTAAAGTGACAAAACAGCATCATACTAGACGTTTTTCTAATCGGGTTGTAAAATTTTGAAACGAAGAAGAGACAATTTACGTTTCTTTTTAGTTAACATGGTTCAGAAATCATAGCAGCAAATCAGCAAATGAAGGTAGAAGAGATTAGCTTTAAATTAAGATTAATTTTTGCATACATAATGAATATTTAATTAATGAGCTCTCAAGAAGATGGAACCTTAAAGAGTTGATGCCAAAAGATGTTTTGAAATATGGTATAGATATATGTACACTTGGTCTTATTTATATTATACAATTACCCATTTGGACGATGTTTTTTTTTTCATTTAAACATTTATTTCGTTTCTCTCTTTCTTTGTTTTTATGTTTTTGTTTTTTTTTTGCGTTTTCACCAATATTTCTATTAAACACCACTTCATTTAGTATCTACAATATTTATTTACCACTTATACATTACCTATGAAGATGTGTAAAGAGTAAACATAGAAAATTGATCCATTTATCAATGTTATGAAGCAAAAACAATGAAAAAAAATCTCCTTACAGTCGGCTGGGGCCGACTAAACTATACCCTGCATATGTAGATTTGTATATAAAAAGTTTACTCGAATATTCAACTTTTCTTTTATTTCCACTTTTCGAGAAACAATTTTTGCATATACTACTAATTTACACCCGAAATATGGTTGACTTTGACGAAGTAAAAGGATTTTAAGATAATTCCGAGGCTTAGTATGGGAGCTATATAAAAAGTGGGGGTGGCTTACCACTTTCTAGTAAATCCAATTAATTTTTCATTGTTAATCCACACCTTAAATTTGGTGTCCTTCGTTGAATAGTTTCTAAGTTATGGTGGTTAACATTTTTGTTTAATTTCCTCAACTTTGTATGGGAGCCCCAATAAGAAGTGGGCGTGGTACGCAGATTTTTCGCCAGATTATTTCCGACTACGATATTAATTTAAGTGTCAATTATGGTTATTGTAGACATAAGATTGCCTAAGTTACAGCTGTTTCAATTTAAAATTTGTATGGGGGCTACGATAAACACTGGGCGTGGTGCGCCCATTTTCTGTGAGCCTAGTTGCTCGTACAATACTAATCCATACCCTAAGTCTCGTTGTCCTAGGCTAAATGGTTTGTAAGCTATGGAGCTTAAAATTTTAGTTTAATTCACTCGACTTTGTATGGGAGACCCATGAAGGAGTGGGCGTGGCACACTGATTTTCTGCCAGATTTTTGCCGACTACGATATTAATTTAAGTGTCAATTATGGTTATTCTAGACAGAAGATTGCCGAAGTTACAGCTGTTTCAATTTAAAAATTGTATGGGGGCTACGATAAACACTGGGCGTGGTGCGCCCATTTTCTGTGAGCCTAGTTGATCGTACAATACTAATCCACACCTTAAATCTCGTTATTCTACGCTGAATAGTTTGCAAGTTATAACCGGAAACATTTTTTTTAATTTCCGCAACTTTGTATGGGAGACCCAAAAAGGAGTGGGCGTGGCACATTGATTTTCTGCCATATCATTTCCGACTACCGTGTTAATCTAAGTGTCAATTATGGTTATTCTAGACAGAAGATTGCCGAAGTTACAGCTGTTTCAATTTAAAAATTGTATGGGGGCTACGATAAACACTGGGCGTGGTGCGCCCATTTTCTGTGAGCCTAGTTGATCGTACAATACTAATCCACACCTTAAATCTCGTTATTCTACGCTGAATAGTTTGCAAGTTATAACCGGTAACATTTTTTTTAATTTCCGCTACTTTGTATGGGAGACCCAAAAAGGAGTGGGCGTGGCACATTGATTTTCTGCCATATTATTTCTGACTGCCGTGTTAATCTAAATGTCAATTATGGTTATTCTAGACAGAAGATTGTAGAAGTTACAGCAGTTTCAATTTAAAAGAAGTACAGACACTTTGTATGGGAGCTACGCTAGAAAGTAGGCGTGGCTCACCCATTTTTGGCGAGGTTATATAGTAGTATAATATAACTCTATGTGCAAAATATTGTTGTCCCAAGTGGTATATTATGTGAGTTATAGCAAGTTAAAGATTTTGAAAATTTCGAGGTTAGTCGCTTTGAATGCTTGGTGTGGGCGTGGTTATTGACCGATCATGCCCAATATCAATCCCCTCCGTACCCTTGGATCATAGATTACATATGCCAAATTTCATCGAAATAGCTCAATATTTACTCAAGTTATCGTGCGAACCAGCCAGGTGACAGACAGACGGACGGACGGACGGACGGACGGACGGACGGACATCGTTAAATCGAAAATTTAATCGACGCTGATCACGAATATATATCCATGTCTATATCTCCGGAGATTCCTTCAAGTGGACACAAACATCTGACCGAAATGAATATACCATGCATATTGCATTATGCAGGGTATAATAATATACAACAGTTGAAGAACAGAATCTAGTTGTCTGACAGTTGGGGGGAATAGATTGATTGACAGTTGAACATGTGCAATTTTAGGTATTAACTAGGTCCTTAACTAAATATATACGGTTAGGTGAGTGTCTGTGAGGCGATGAACAACTTTAGAACAACGCATATTTATCAGACGATTATTTTTTTTTATTTATTATTTTTTTTTTTTAAATATAATAACTGCGTATAAATTATATTGTTGAATACTGAAAAAAGTGGGTGGATGGTGATATCTGGCGTTATTGTTTATCGATTGTATGTACTCGTATTTGTTGCTTTGATTTTATGGGTGTATTTTTGTTTATTTCTATAGCATGTTTATTTTTTAATCTGCCTGTCTCATACTGCGTTTCTGTATTGCTAATATTCTGGTTGAATGATTTTTACTTCTTTTCAGTTAATTTAATTTACATACAGTCATTTTAAGGTCTAAAGAATTGTAAATATTTACCGATTTTAAATAAATACAAATTTATTCACAGCAAACAATGAAAGATAGAAATGTTGAGCATATTCATTACACATAAAAGTAGCGAGAATTATTTTGTTGAATAGAGCCAATATATGTCTAATCGAAAAGTGCTTAATTTAAAGATGATAAGAATTTGGATGATATTGTCAGATGGAGGAAGATTGACGACCAAATTAACTGGCGAGAATATTTAATATCTTCATTTTACGATTAGTGAGAACGTTTTAGAAAACTATCAAACACTCAAAACATTTTCATTTATCAAGAGTTTCTGTCGATTCAATAAAATTGGTGAAATCAGAGAACGTTTCCCAAGAATGGACGGGTCTACGTCCCGGAAGCACTCGACCACGTGGTCGACCAAGGTCCATTCACCTCATCAGAATACGGAAATGCGTTCTACGGGGACAAACAGAGCATTTCCGTATTTTTTCTGCTACAAAAACAACAACAACAGAGCCTAGAATATATACTCTTTCCGGCTTTGATCTCGGAATATGCTTTAGGGAAAAAAAACGGTGTGTCGTAATCTACTTAAAAGTGCCAGAAGATATTGCGGTTTTCAGGTTGCTTGACTACTGCGGTCCAATATTGTCCAAGAATGATACTCGCAACAATACTTGAACAACCAGCTTGACCAAAGGTTTTCGGCCGATTGACCGATTTTAACTGTTGTACGTGTTAAATTTAGACAGTACTGGAAGACACCTACTCATTTTGGCTGGTTTTCTTTTGATATTACTTGTTTTTAGCTTTGTCACAGAGCTCTTTCAAAAGCTTTTTCATGCTAAGTTATTACCGTCGAACGAAACGGTAATTTTATGTTGGAAGGTGGACACCGTTTGAAAAAATAATTTTATTCTGTTATTAAAATGTCTGGGTGCCGTAGCTCAGCGGTTAGTGCGTGGATTAAATTCTCGGATGAAGCACAAGTTTAATAAGTTTAATATCGAGCGGTACCCACCTGTCGGCAAGCTATTGGTAATTCTTTCGGCAGTAACGATGAATAGGATCCTTCTTATACTGTCCAAAAGATGTAACACGCACAACCATACTGAAAGAATGCTCGGTCAAAGGGCTCTTTGAACTAACGATCTGCGACTTATGCACAGTAGGCCAACGCAGTAACCAACTGCGCTACGGCCTTCGCAGAAGCATTGCTTATAAACTCAATAATCAAGTTTGAAAAAATGGTGACTGCTACAAAGTGCTCGGGCTTAATTTGCAGTTTCGATTGTCTTATAAGCTAGATTCCAAAATAAAAGCTAACAAATGATTTTATTATTTTCATGCCGCCAGCCTATAAGGCCGGTTTTAGGCTCCAAGCGTTTTTGTTACTCAGTCGGCAGGTTTGGGAAGAGAGGAAGGAGGAGGCAAAATCAAAATATAACTGAGCGAAATCAGTTGCAATTCTGAGGTGTATTTTCACACGATTGCTCACAGATTACACAGATTATCATTGTAGCTCACATACCATAATGGTTATTTGATTTTTGTTAGGTTGATGCAAAGAGGAGAAGGAGAAGAACAAAAAGGAGGAGGTGGAATCAAAATATCAAAATCAAAGTTCCTGCTCCCATGAAGATGCTTGACTAATCTTTGTTCTTCTTACTTTTCTTGCAAAAACTTTATGCTTTTGCTAATAGAAACATTTGTTGTCCGATTGGCCTCATGCCAAGTTTGAGTCAGCATCCCCATTTCTAATACCTTTGCTAGAGCAAACAACTCGCCGGTTTGCTTTGCTTCATTTGAAATTGTAAAGTGTATTTATTTTACTGACGAAAAAGGGTGGTCATTGTTTGAAAGAACAAATCATTGTCTTTCTGAAAAAAGAGAATGCTAAGTTTCGTTTACCAAAGCGGAACCAAACCGCTGACAGGCCAACGCCACTGAGTTGCAATAATTTGGGAATGAGCAACTTTGTCGTGACTCATTTGTGTTGCCATGGTTCAGACTATGTTAATGCCATTTCATCAATACAAATTAATATAGATTTCGTTAAGAATTAAAAAGGATAGCAACTAATCAATTCTCAAGTTGTTGGCATGATGTTCTAGCGGCAAGAAAGAGAAAAATGAAAAAGAAATTACTATCGATCCATTTTGCCATTTCAACAAAATGTTGTGTTGGCAAATAAAAATTGCATTTTGTTAAAAAGAGCAAATGAAATAAAATATAAGGAAAAGAAAGAAGAAAATGAGAACAGTAAAAAAGCAACAAATCTACTACATTAATCTGAAAATCACGCAATTCTTTTTTCTTAATCTTTTCTTTTCCACCAATCTTCAATCTTCTTTAATCACCGTGACGAAGGCAACCAACTCCGGAGAAACAAGAATACGCCATTCTACCAACAAGGATAGATTTTCATATCTGACATCCTTGACGATATTATCGCATTGCAGTGTGTGCGCCATAACAATAGGGTGGCAAATGCATTATATTCCATTGCCAGCATCATTACACCATAGCACACACAGTTCAGCAGTTTAATTCCAATTGAGCCAGGCCAACCAGGATGGATATACGTACATCCTGGCAACATCCGTAGTAGTCAACATTTTAGCAGTCAGATGGAAAGTGTTAATGTTGCAAGTGGTTGTTGTTGATTGTGTTGTTATTGTTGCTGCATTTACTGCATGAGGGTGTCATCTCATCAGAATGACTGCCATTAAATTGTACTAGTATAGTAGTTATAGTTGTAGCATTTTCTTCTCAAACAAGAATGAGTCATGATGGAGTTTTCATATACAATTGATAATAGGAACATCTAAGAAAACAACAATAACAAGCCGAAAAACAATACGAAAATTGAGCAAACAGAAACACAATAATTCTCTAGCCTGCCCGAAAGGCAATTAAACGTGATTTATTATCATGTTTTCCACTTGTAGTCAATATCATCGAGGAGAATTGTTGCTGCGCCTCCACTCTTCAAATATTCCCAAACTGTTTCAATAAAACTTTAAAAATGTTTACGATCGTATTGCTGTGCGTTCATGCAATAAATGAAATTTATGTGTATAGTAATTTCGTTTTTCGTGGAGCAATTATAACTTAAAGTGTGTAAGAGAGATATACTATAATGGAACCCATATTTGGTTTGAAGCACTCCTTCGCACCCTAATTTTTAATTTCATTCAATTTACTTTCGAAAGTCTAATTTATCATTTACGCTTTTTCAAAGCCGTTGCTGTCGTCTCCGCAACCGCCATCAACTCGACTCTCAATGCCGCCATGGCTACCGCCTACTAATCATCAATCATTGACTATACCGATGCTGTGAATATTTCTCGGTGCCTTTCTTTTTAAACACAAAAATGTTGTTGTAAAATTTTGCGCTCGAACAAATTCCCAAAGGATCATTGTCGTCCCACCTTCTAGTCCGGCATCATCATCATCATCATCATCATCGTTACGATACTCATCACATACGGCGTAAGTATGTACGGGTATTTCTCCTCAGTTTAGTTGCAATTCAACTCTCAACTGTCAACTGCTTGTTGGTAATCATTGATTTCTCCCGTTGGACCATCACCACATTACCATCACTTGTACCTACTGTAAGTACTCTCAAGGGAGATGATCCAAATGCAATGCAAGTCTCGTGTTTGATTTGTCGTTTTATGCCAACTTTGCGAAAAATTCTACTCGTCAATTACAAGAGTATTGCAAACTTCTCTTTCTTTTTGTTGGGGGGAATGGAAAATGAATGGAAGCAACAAAATCGTGACAAGTGGAGCATAGATATTCCTTCTTGGATTACATTACATTTCTTTCAATCAGTCTTCGCAAACAACTAGTATGTCAAACAATCAAATTGTTCAAGTCGACATTTTTTGACAACTTCTGATTGTTGTTCAGGTTATTGATTTTCTCAATTTTTTTCCTTTTTTCTTTGATGCGTTCATGATTCACATGTGGAACTGACAGTTTACACTTTAATTAAGGGTTGTTGTGGTGATTTTAGGCATCCTTAAATATTTATTAAATAATAAATTTGATAAAACTGAATAATTATGAAGATCTATTGCACTATTGGTAGGCTGAAAGAGTACCGTCTCTTCATCGTGATCCACCATTGGGATCTAGGTTGTAGTGACTGTCCGCTTGTGCGGACTCACGCCAAGTAAGGCAAATTGGGATCTGGGAAATTATAAAAATTTAAATATTTCTATTTACTTCATTTATTCTTACCATGACACAATTTCTACGCAATTTATCTAAAAGAAGTCGCCTATCAAATGATATCGGCTAAAGCTACAAAGTCGAAAATAATGATTGTCTTCAGAATAAAACTAAGTTTTCTTTCACTGCGCACAAAAATAAGAAGCTACTGAGATGAAACTTATTACAACATATTTTTTTTTACCAGCCAAGCAGTAATCTGGCGAATATGCGTAAATGGATAAAAATCACGATTACTTTTCGAATGTATGTTTTCAAATTTTCTGAGTAATATCTAAAGCTATTGTACTGAAATTCATTACATAAGATTGTTTTGATAAACGAACAAATGAGTTCGAAAATGGGCGTAATTGGATAAAAACAACTCATAGCTCTCATACAAAAATAGGTGTTCGAATGTTTGTTTTCTGACTTTACAGGTGTGAATGTGAAGCTATCGAGCTGAAATTCAGTATATAAAATTAATTTGACCAACGTCAGGATAAGTTCGAAAATGAGAGTTTTCGGACTAAAGATACACATAGCTCTTATACAATAATATGTGTTCGAATGTATGTTTTCTGACTTTGCATACATGAATGTGAAGCTATCGATCTGAAATACGTTACATTATGATATTTTCATCAACAAACAGATGAGCTGGAATAATATGCAAATTGGAAGTAATCGAATGAAAAATTCTACCATTTCCCGTAGAAAAAACATTTTCGAAAATCTGTTTTTCAACTTGGAGCAGTTTAAAGTAAAGCTATCATGCTGAACTTTGGCATTTAAGTTGCCAATATGCACCAAATGAAAACTACACCTAGCTGCCATACATATTGTGCAAATTTATGCGTACGTACCAAATTAAGATTGGATAAGGATAGGAGGTTGCTAGTACATTCCTCATAAATGGGGTCCATTGAAATTTATAATTTTCACAACTAAATACCATATAATACGAGAACTCATACTTATCAGGTGGAAGAGGGACCTTATTGCAATATTTTTTACATTGCCATTTTCCCTCCTACCATAAAACTTATATTGTTTTCGGTGAATTGCACAATTCATTGCTATCAAGTACAAGCTTTTTTTTTTGCTTTTTATCAAACTTATTTAGTTATTAGCACATACATATGTATGTTCCACCCACCATCCAACTATACATCCGATGGTGCTTTCTCTCTGAGATAATAAGTAACAATCACAGTACCATTGACATTGATAATGAATGACAGTTGTGCTATTTCATTTACAATATTATGTACGAACGAGTATGATTGAATGAAAAAACAAACTCTAAATGAATTGAATTTGCAATCACATATCTAATCGGTATGAGTGTGTGTGGGTGTAATTTGGTGGGTGGTGTGTGCATGAATGGCTGGATGGCTCAATTGGATGGGTTTGCGTCAGTGGACATTATAAATATGCTTATCACAACAACAAAAATGACAACAATGATAAATAAAATTGAAATTGAAAATACAAACACACACATACTTACACATTCTCCTACAATCGCACTTATACCTATAAGTATAACTTACTTACAAAGGTATGCATAACAAAGTTGATGATGATGATGATGATGATGATGAAGTAAAAGACGTTGACGTTCGGCAAGGACAGACTATCGCACTTCCGTTTTGTAAAATGAAAAATATATGTATGTATCATATGAATGAATGAATGATTGAATGAATGAATAAATGAGTGTGCGCAAAAAAAATGGAGAGAGAGAGAGAGAGGAGTAACAAAAAAGTACAACACAACAACAACAACAGCAGCTTACATCAACATCACAATCCATGAAAGATAAAAGTTTATGTGTTTTGCATTTTAATTGGCAATACGTTGTTGTTGGTGCTATTCTTGCTCACACTAAATGTATGCACATCAGGCGTTGGCATGATAGAACCACAACAACAACAACAACACTAATAATAATAGAAGACAAATGAATAAACCAAGCACCAAACAAGGTACTACTACATTTTGCTCTTTCCTTTTCGTAGTCGTTGTTGTTGTTGTTTTTATCAATTTTCTATTGATAAAAAAAAGCCTATTGCAATTTCATGCATTATTGATGCCAATCCGTCGGACAGTATATACGATATATGTTTTTGTATGTCCAAGTAGCATTTCCTTTCCTAATGTGCTCTTGAATATTTCTTTCTACCCTTCTCACTTGCTGTTATGTTATTGTGGTTATTGTTGCTTGCATTGAGCTTTTTTTCTACTTTGTCAATTTTATTGCAGCATTTTTATTTTTTGTAGCACTTTTAAAGAGGTGCAATATTCTTTTTCTGGTTCTTTTAGCTAGCCGGACATATTGCAATATTTTTGCAACATACGTGAAAAGGGTGGTTCCTCCGTTGCCTTTAAAAAAAATGGCTTTAATATTAAATATTTTTTCTATGATTGCGCGCCTTGAAATTGAAATGGCACCTGCAATTGGCTTAACATTAGGTTTCATTCCATCAACCCAATTTTACAGCATATTTCGCTAGTTCGTATAGCATTTTGTGTATGTATAATTGTTGCTAGATTTTCGACATAACATCCCTCTTTAACAGTGTCCAAAATGAAAATCGCCAGCAACGTCTAATCATAGCACCTCCTCCACGAACGTCATCAAAATGGCTGATTCCATGATTATTGCTTTTATTGAGTGAAAGATCCAAACTGACACATGGTGTAATTCTGCTAAAATCTGCATTCTTACTTACTTACTTACTTATGTGGCCATAACAACCGAATATCGATTTAGGCCGAAAATAACATGCTTCACCAGCCATCTCTGTTCTTCGCTAGCTGGCGCCAATTAGAAATTCCAAGCGCCGTCAGGTTCTCCAGTACTTGGTCTTTCCACCGGAGGTTTGGTCTTCCTCTTCTGCGTCGTCCTCAAGCGGGTTCCGAATATAACACCTTTTTAGCTGGAGCGTGTTCTTCCATTCGCTCGACATGACCTAGCCAGCGCAGCCGCTGGATTTTGATGCGCTTTACTATGTCAATATCGGCATACAGTCGTACAGCTCATGGTTGTACCTTATTCGGTACTCGCCACCAACGCAAATAGGTCCAACGATCTTGCGTAGGACTTTTCTCTCGAAAACTCCAAGCAAAATCTGCATTCTACACTCCCAAATCCAATTTTTTAGTTCGTTGTCAAAAAATAAACCGTTATGTCCCGCATATGCGATCCGTAGACTTCGGTCAATGATGTCGTCGATTCAAAACAGTGATACGCTATCGATGCGTTGCTTTTTCTAATACCGCGTGTAGGAGTTTGCAAGCCACGACTTCTGCAGGCACTTTTGCTAGCCGACGAGATAAAACTGATTTTGAATTGCTTCAAATAAGTAACAACGATCCAAATGATACCTTTGCCTTAATTATCCAGTCCCATAAAAATGTATGATTTCTAATGGTTCAGAGTAGTCTTATTTTACAGATTTTGGGCCGCTGAATCCAATCTCAAGCCTGAAATTTCTTTTCGATCTCAGAAAATTTGTGAAAAATTGTCGAGAAAACGATGTTTTCTGAGGCTAGAAAGAGAGAGCTGGTGGATATCTAACATTGGATTCTGGATTCAGCGATCCCAAATCCATAGCCTGCATGAGGACTGATAGCCGTACAAAAATAAAATAGGATATCCAACGGACTGGAGTATGCAATTTGAGTCACTGCATCCGAATCCGTTATCGGATTTCCAGCATCACCCTCAGTTTTCTTTCTAACCTCAAAAAACTGCAAAAAGAAATAGCCGTAAAACCTATGTTTTTCTAATTTATTTCTATTTTATGGAGCTGCTACAGCTTATGCATCATATAGATTTTGACTGGCTGATGCCGAATCCGTGGTCGTTTTCCATAAACCTCTCATACTTTCACAAATATTCTCGACTAATTTACGTACGTCAACTACACTTGGAAAGACCAAGTACTTTAGAGCGTATCAGCGCTTCGAAATCCTTCTAACTGGCGGCAACTATTTTGTAGCAAAAAACAGAGGCAGCTGGCGTCTTCCAAATAAGTAGTAATGAGTACTGTGCAGGTGGTTTATTATTTTCACCAAAATATCTTCCCAAAATTAGCATAGTTTCAGGAAAGTTGTATTCACTTTCAAAGTAAGATTTCAATATTTGTAAAACCGTAGCGAAAAAAAAGCGGTCATTACCAAATTGAAGCATAATTTAAAAATGAACCAGCCGATGATCTAACCTTAACACATATTTTCATTTTAGTTGATTGCTCAAGCGAATTTTTAACCCCCCACAATTTAGCATATCTATTTTGTTTTTTCCATTATTCATTTTATATGATATTTTTTTGAGGGTTTCCCCCATTTACTTATCTCTTGAGTGTTTTTTGTATTTTGTATTTCGTTTTGTTTTTCTTTTTTCTCTTGCCTGCCACAGACAATTTGTTTTCAATATTTTTTGCCATTGTTGATATTCATATGTTGTAGATTGAGTCATATGAATGGTCAGTCAGTTCGTTGTTGTTCATTTTATTAAGTTTTTTCCGTTACAATTTTTTTTTTGACAGCTTTTCCTCTTGGCACCAGACTTTTGGTACATACATACATATGTAGTGGCTTAAAATCTGATACAAAATCAATTGAAAAATGTAAATTTAAGCAGAGTTGTTCGCTTTTCTGAACAGGGGATTTTAATAATAGAGGTGCAAGTGTGGAGAAAAGAGATATTTAGTGCTGCATGAATTACGAAATCAACGCTTCATACATATTTGTGGAAATACTGCTGTTGGTCTTCATTTAGACCCAAAGAGTACCTTCGCAATACCACGATACTTTTTGATTTAATCGGAGCTATTGACAAACTTTAGACGATCCCCTGTGAAAACGTCTATAGACATACACTATGTAACTGATAATTGGATTTTTACTTGATTGATTTTTCTGTCCTCTCTATTGAGGTTATGTTGCATGTAAATATCGAATTCATGAGGATTAATACAATCGCTTAAACATGATGCTGTTTGAATTGCATTTGTCTCTTTTTTTTAAGAGACTATCATCATTGCCAGTTGATTAAATTTAATCCATTTCAAATGGATTCATATACTCTTTGAGAGATTTTAAAGGAATTAATTGAATTTACTACAATATGCTACCATAATAATGAAAAATAAATATATGAACTTTTTTTTAAAACATACACAATATTTATAAAACGAAGTTGAAATTGACAAGATATTGCTAATAAAACTTTCTATGAAAAACATTTACTAAATCACTAAAAATACTCATAAAAAACTCGTACCAAATTGGCTAAATTTAAACATGTAGAATTGCGTAGTTACATATATCTGTTATTCTCTAAAATGATGTAAATGACGTAAATACTTAATAATCTATGTTTTGATAAAAACCATTCAAATGTCATTCCAATATTAAAATTTTTGTATTGTTTAAAAATACAAACAAAAACATTAGCAATTCTAATTTTATTAGAGAAAAAAAAAATAAATATGTGGCACTTAAAGCTCCAAAGGGCTCGTTGGTCGAGCTTCTCTTCCATTACTGTTGTGCGTCTTAAATTTGAACAGTGTTAGAAGGGACCTACTTATTTTAGCCGGTTCCGAACGGCAGAACACTTGTGACATCACTTTTTCTGAGCTTTGTCACAGAGTTCTTTTAGAAGCTTTTTCATGGCAAGTTGTTACTGTCGGAAGAATTGCCAATTGCTTGCCGACAGGTGGGTACCGTTCGAAAGAAAAATCTTATCGATATTAAATTTGTTATGCATCACCACGATCTACAGATCAGAAGGCGAACACACTAACCACTGAGCTACGGTACCCATTTTATTAGAGATTTATTTAAATTATCCACTTTATATCTATTATTGTTAAAGAGTTTGTTTCAAAAGATTAGAAAAAGGCTTATGTTGTTAAGAAATATATATTGAACTTAATCTATGGTTTATGACCAAAGCTATGGTCATAAAGTTGAATATTCGCGTTACTACGTTATAAAAAAAATACTGCCGTTAAACATCAGTTGATATAATAACTTACCTTTTAGTCATACTCACATGAAAACTGTAAAGGAGGATTTTTCAAGATTAATTTCAAATATTGATGTTTATACTATGTTCCTTGAAATATAAGTTTGCCCCTCATTTAAAAAAGCAATATTTTTCTCTACCTCAATCAAATTTTAAAACGAGGATGAATTAAAGTTAGGTTAGGTTATGCGATCACTTACTTATGGGGACGCCGTAAAAGGTAGGTTAAACGGCTTTCGGTTCATGTATTTTTTTTTTTGTTATTTTTGGAAAGGATGGGAGTCTTATTTCCCGATATGTGGAGTCTTAGGATCAAACTATAATTAACCGCTTTTTGATTTTCAATAAAATTATGAGATGGAAACAATAAAAAACAGAGAGGAATATAAATTAGGGTTATTAGCAGAAATATTATTTGTAGGACCCTAAAAGCCAGGTCCCAGACACCTCACGACACCTCACTTATTTGGCTATTACAACTGATTTTAATTAATCCATCACTTATCTCTGTTTCTATAAAAGCACATGTTGTGCACTCTTAGGTCCATATCTACAAGGTGATCGCAAAGGGCTTTCTATCCCCCGTAAAAGTATGAAAGTAATTCTTAGAGCATCGATCACTGTCCTCTCAAAAACTGTACATTCTTTTCTATGAGCTAGGAAGTCCAGCAACCCTTGTTTAACTAAACACATCTGTGCTGCTGCAGAGGGAGACATTTTACCAAACAGTCTTCAAAGTAAACATTTCAAGATACATTTTTATGATATGTCTGATATTGAATTTAAAAAACTAGTATTTGGCTTCGAAATATCTTCACCAAGCTTCTCTTCTAGTATTGAACCATGTGTCAAATTTTTGGATGGATGAATTTTTACTCTTAAAAGAAATGTCAATTGCTTGTTGGTAGGTGGGTGAGGTTTGATGGAAAATTTTATTTGTTTTTTTTACGAAAAACATCAAAACTGAAATTTTGGAAATAGTATACAATTTTTAATTTTTTCTCAAAATCCTACCGAACTAGTTTGGAACTAGTTACTATGGATCGATATTTTAGAGCTAGTTACAATAGTAACTAGTTTGGAACTAGTTATATTCAATTGCAAAGCATAAAGCAGGGAAATGATTGGGTCAGTAGTTTCTTTTTTTTTTTTTAATTATCTTCCCATATTTACTCAGTCTTAATTGAATTGAACCACAAAATACACAAAGCTGAACATGATTTTTGTTTTTTTTTTATCTTTTTACAAATTGTTGCAATTTTCTTCTTTATTTTTAAAGAATGTTTGAATAAATATTTTAAATAGTTCTTTCAAAGTGTCGACACCATGTTGCCATTTATTATTTTATGCATATATTATAGTACATTCTTCATTATGATATACAAATAAAAAACATATAATAGAGTAATTCTATAAAATGCTCCAGAAATATGTAGATACAGATATCAGAAGATGAATATAGAAAGAAGAAACCATATAAATATGATAATAACTACATACATACATACAAAGATGTTGTATGGTCGTCCAATCCAAATCATATAATAATAACTGACAAAAAGGCTTTTGTTATTAATCGGCTTAAGAGTTGCTCTCAAATAATAGTAAACGACTACATATATCCAAAGATGAAGAATATATAAAATAAGAAAAACAAAACAAATAATAATGATGATAGTAAAAAAAAAAAAAAATCATAGCAAAAAAAATGTGTATAAAAAAATTGTAAAAAAAATTCAAATGAATGGTCTTCTTCTTAGGTTCCTCCTAATTTATCCTCGTATGACAAAGGGAATACATACGAGTATGATATAATAAAAAGAGAGCAGAGTCCTCTGTTGTATACGAGTATTATGTTTTAGTGGTAAAGGTTTGCGTTTGAAAAATCACCAACATAATAAAAACAATACAACAGCAATTCAAGAAGTGAAATTTTATAGTGAAAAAACAAGTTTTTTTTTTCGTTACTCCTGAGCGAAATTTGATCTCATGTTTAGGTTTATGTTATGTTTTGTTTTTGTTTGTATTCATTTGTTTTTTGTTTTTCATTGTTGTTGTTTTTTATTGAAAAACATTGAAAACTGGTTTTTATTTTAGTATAAGTTGATTTTTCGTACACATAGAATGTACATATACAGAGTTGACGACCAAAAATGGTTTTATTTGTTCTGTTTTTCCAGAGCATCATAATATACGTACATACATCGCATGTACTTGCACGTAGCCCTATAGGGAAAAGGGAGAAAGAAACAGTGGTAATTATCTGGCATTAAAAATGACCAGAAGCTTAATGTAAATTTTAAGCAATCGAAGCGATTCAATTAAAATAAAAATGAAGTATTTGGGGAATATGTCATTATAGCGATCTATAGATAGTTGTAGAAGTGTTTCCATTTAAAAAATAATTTACAATTCTGGTTCTGAATGGACTGCTGTACAAAGAGAAATTATTAAATTAAAAAAAAAACGTTTCCTATTTTATGTACAAAATGTTTAATCATAATAACTGCATTTTTGGCTTTAAGTACAATATTCTTTTACGAATTAAAAGAATATTTTTTAGGTCGTTTTCTCGTTCTCGTAAGCGTAAAAGGCTAAGGATGAAACTTTTTCAACATTTTATGCTGATAATTGGAAACAGTTTTATCTCAAAATGGTCTTATTTGACCCTAAAGATAAAAAAAATATACATATATTCATCAGAATTTTCATCTAAGTCGATGTAGTCATGTCTGTCTGTCTGCCATAATTATCTAGCGATCGATTCGAAAAGAGACTACTAATATTATTTTCAACAGCGAATGGATGACTTCGTGAATGGGCGAAATCGGATGCAGTATGTTGTTTATATGTGTTTTTATACTTTGCAAGTGAAAAGAAGAAACTCTTGAACTGAAATTTTGTATAAAAAGTTAATCTAAGAATTTCAAAAGAGTTATGTTACCAAATGAGCGTAATTGGGCAAGAATCACGCCTACTTTCCATAGAATAATATATTGCCGAATGCTTGTTCTCACATTCTACGCGTGAAAATATAAACCTGGAGAAAGACATTAAGTAAGTCTGGGCACACAATAGATATTTTCGAAATTGGCGTAATCGGGTAAAACTGCATCTTTTATTTGGATGATTTTAAGCTCAAAATCGGTACATAGCATTATATTGATTAATTAATATACTTTTTCGAAAATGGACTTAATCACATAAAAATTATGTCTACCTCTCATACAAACTTATACTGTCGTATGTATGTTTTCACACTTTTCGCACGAAAATATAATCGTTCTCAAACTAAAATTTGGTGCTAACGATTGCATTTTACAAAATATGGATAAGATCGAAAATGGGCGAAATCGGGTGAAAACCACACCTACCTCTCATACAAAAGTATGTTCGCGTTTGTACTTTGCGCATGACATATAAAACTATAGGACTATAGCTCGGCACATGCTATTATTTGCAACAACTTGGGAGTATGTTTGAAAAGATTAAGATTTGTTATAATTTTGAAAGTTAATTTTTATACTAAAATTTATATATTTTTAAAAATTTATATTTAGTAAAAAAAAAACCGTTTAATTTTGTCAATTTTTTGTATTTTTGGTGAATTACCTCAAATCATTTTTCGTTCTTATTAATATCTTTGATTTTTTCAAAATTAATCAAATTAAAATAAAGTAACACTAATTACCTAGAAACTAGTCTAAGAACTAGTACTTTTTAACGATTACTTTATTTATCAAAGGGTTTATTGATATTTTATTTACTTTTTATGATGTTTTATTTACTTTTTGGATATGTTATGTATTTTTTTTTTTTTGAAGCGTAAGTTTTATTTGCTAAATATATGTTTTATTCAAATACAAAAAGTAAAATAAATAGAGTATTTACTTATTTAGTATTTATTTATTTGTTCATATCAAATCAAGTGATGAAGCTTTTAGCGTGCGTGAAATATTTTGGTTCGACTCTTGTATTAGGTTTCAACATATTTGTTTCGGAGAAGTTTTGCCGAGGTTTTATTTCAATCAAATGTGTGCGGCCTAGTTAAGCCCCGAGGAATCTTGGCTGAGTTTCTCCTTCAGTATTGTGCGTATTAAATTAGTAGATGAAGGGATCTACCTATATTAGTCGATTCCGGCAGCACCTCTATTGTGACATCTAGTTATACAGAACTATCTCATAAGGCTCTTTCGAAAGCTTTCTTAGGGAAAAAGTTTGCATGAATTACCAATTATTTAATGACAGGTGTGTATTATTTTGTCTTTTTGTAAAATAACTTTTCAGTTGTCCTTATAACAATATAGAGTTGCCCTACGTGGCAGCTGTCTTTTAGATTTAATACCACTTTAAAAAAATCACCCTTGCTTATAAATTTATGTCTGCATAGAGAGAATATCATTATTATTATTTTATAATATATAGTTACGTTCTATTGTAGTGTTTTTTCTCTAACTACTTTCTGATACATAGACCTTTTGTACACACTTCGTGCAAACATATGTACTTACATATATCGCTTCAGTTATATGCTTTATATCCTATTTAAGCTCTTTTCTTCTTTTCTATTTGGCATATTATATGGTTCGTTAGCTAAGTATTTGCACAAATGAAAAATAAGAACGAACTATATTCGCTGCCATATAGACATGTTTAATGTTTAATTGGAAGCTAGTGTTCTATTATTATGGAGTAAGATTTAATATGTACTTACGTCAGTACGATAAACAAATTTGCAAGAGGCTGTTCAATAATTTTCAGTTATTAAATATGGAATTTGGTGCAGCTCACGCGTCGTATTTGGGAGCCTAAAATACCAATTGAATATTACTTTTTTGTCTTTGTTTTCTCTTATTTCTAAATAATTTTGGGTCACTAAACTCCTAGTCGAGACAGATTGGCCTCATTGTCTGGGATATCCCGTATGTGAGCATTATAAATATTGTAGTTCTTCCCACGTATGTATTCTCATATCTTGACTCACTCAATTGATTTATGTTTATTATTTTTATTTTTTCTAATCTAAATTATAATTACTTTATGAAGGCGTTATTTATAATAATCGATAATTGTTAACTTAATGAGACTACTTGAATATTATATACTATATAGATATGTTATAAATATTTTAATTAGTTATACTATAGTATGTAGGTATACAAATGTTGTATTATGTGTTTGAATGATGTCAGAATATTGTGTGAGTTTTATAACATATGCTTTATTATTTGTTTATTATCTTATCAGTGGAGTGGGAGAAAGTTAGAAGAGAATATAAATTGGTTTTATTTTTTATAGTATATATTGTGTTCTATTTTGTACGGCAAAAACAATCATTCTATATGTAAAGTGTGTTTCAATCTGAGATTCGCAGCGGAAAAAATGTTTGGAGCCAATTAAGAACTGACTTATATGTGTCGCTTATGATGCCAATCAAATTGACAAATTTTATTTTGATATGCTCCAAACTCAAAGGAATCAAAAGTAGGCGTAAATGAGTGAATATTACCTGAAGCTCCCATACAAAAGTATGCTTTCGAAGATGAATATTCTGAATTTACAAACAGAAATTAGTAAGCTATAGAATTTAATTTAGGATTATAAATTTATTTTTATTAATTAAAACAGATAAATTAGAAATTGGATGAAAATTATGTCAAACTCACATACGAAAGTATGTTTTCGACCATGTGTTTTCAGACTTTAGACACAAAAATATAAAGCTATCGATCTGAATTGAGGCATATAAGGTTATTTTTACTAATGAACTTATAATTTTGAAAATAGGCGAAATTGGCTGAAAAATACGCCAAGTTCCCATACTTAAGTATGCTTTCGAAAACATATTTCCTGAATATACGCACAGAACTATAAAGATATTGAGCTGAATTTCAGCTCATACTATTCTTTTTTACTAATGAATATATAATTTTCCAAACGGACGTAATTGGATGAAAATTACGTCTACCTCCCATACAAAGATACAATTTCGAAGATATGTTTCCTGATTTTGTGCACTGAAATGAAAAGATATTGTGCTAAAAATCAGTACATATGATTATTTTGATCAACAAACGGATGCGCTGAAGAATTGCTATAATCTGAATTAAATCACACCTATCTCCCATATAAAAGTAACATTTCGAATATGCAGGATTTTTTTTTACGTATAGAAACAAAAAGCTATCAAGATGAAATTTGGTAGATAAGATTAATTTTAGCAACGAATGAATAAGCTATAGAATCAGCGTAATTTGATATAAACTACTTCTACTTGTCATACAAAAATATGTTTTCGAACGTAATTTTTTCAGTTTTTTCACATTCATAGCTTAACTTATTTTCTGTTATAATGTAGAATACAAGTTTAAGTAATGCTGAAGTAAATTTCTTATAGCTTACTACTAAATTTAGGTTAACTAATTATTCCAATAGAGAATACCAGGATATTATCGCCCTAATTTGACAAATCCACTTGAATATTTCACAAATCAAAACATTGCAAAAATGTGCAAAAAATTAATTTTAAAAATTGTCTGTCATTAAATTGAATTGAATGATAATTTGCGACGTAAATAAGTATCTACCAGCAGATTTACTCACTAACTGGCATTCACTTGCTCTTTTGCAGTGACAGCAATTTTTTAATTTAACAAAATTTGTTTTTGCAATTAGCATAACAATAATGCAATAAATAAATTAACAAGGCGCAGATGGAGTGTGTGAGAGTGAGGGTAAATTTGTGATTTAAAAAAATTGTTTGTATGCAACAAACTACATACATATGATCAACACATAGTTTTGTATGTATATTCATTTAACACACCCACGTTGCATGTTGCATATTCCACGCATTTTGTTCATTTAGTCAATCAGTCAGACAGCCGGAGTATGAGAGAGACAGAGAGAGAGAGAGAGAGAGAGATAGAAATACACAAAGTTATGGAGTCCTCTGCACTAATAAGCTTACTACATGTACTACTTACTCGCGAACAGTGAAGAGTTTTATAAATTGTGACGTTTATTTATGCGCATCACATTTTCTGCATTTTAAATAATTTTTTCATTTTTTTTTGTGTTTGTTTCATATATGTTTTGTTTTTTGTTCTGACAGTTGCACGTATAAATGCGTATTCATACGAATATATGTATACGTATTGTATATGACTAATGAATATAACGTATCATGCCCAAGTACGAGCTACATAGCCAACTAACCATGTAGATATAAATAAATATAATCAAGCAATAGCTGACCATGTTAACGTGTGATGTATTAGCAGATAATAAAGAAAAATGGAAAATTATTATTATAATTAAGTATTACAAATATTGAGGTACACATCATCAATGTGTAGGAGGTGGTATGCATGTACAATAGAACAGAAAATTTAAAAAAATACACAACATACCCATATAGGTTGTACTAGTGAAGTGAAAAGCAATCTGAATGTGTGTAGGCATTCATTGAGAGAGAATTTTTAAATTTCTTCGAAGCATGTTTCAATGTTTAACAAGTTGACAGTATTATATGTCAAAGATGTGACATATTCTAAGAAAAACTAGGTTCACTATTGAATGGAAAAACAAGTACATACAACACTGCAGAGTTTCCCAATCGTTGAAAAATACAAAAATAATATAATTTAGACTTTTTTTTTACATATTTTGCATTAACAATTCCTAAGAACCTAATCCGAGCGACCACTGAAATCATTTTTTTTTTATCAACAGAGATCTACACATCCGATGTGTGGTCATTTCGTTTAGCAATAAACATCATTCCTATAGAAATTTTCAATTTTTGTTGAATATAAATCGACAAATGAGTATGAAAAGTATCGCTATTTCTTTTAAAATATTCTGAAATTACCTAAATAAAATTTTTTCATCAAAATAATACTCCACATATATAGATATAAACGAAATTCTCAAATTGGGTGAAAGATGGTATCATCATATTTATAATGAATTTTATTTATGCTACCCCGTACAAAATTTGAAGTCATTACGTTCTTAAATAAACATAGTCTGTATACAAAATTACAAGTTTTGATGCGAAAATCAACAAATTCGTCGTACCATCATTTTTCCATAAATCTTCGCGCAAAATACAAACTTTGTAGTCATTCTGTCTTTAAATTGGGACTATCCCCATAAAAAATAACAATTTTCATATGGTGAGTTTCATAACTTTTTAATAGTTCTATGAAATTTTGTAAATCTTATTTGCACACTAAAATAGTAGTCCGGGCAAAATTTAAAGACATTTCGTTCATTTCGTTAAAGACATTTCGTTCATAAATACAAAATTAAACTTTTTTAAACAAAAATCCGTAAATTTGTTATGAGAGTATCATAATTTTTTAATATATAAAACAATGTGAATCATATTTTCTGACTAATAGTATACACGACGCAAAATTTGAAGCAAGTCCATTCAGAAATAAATATAGTCCCCATATAAAATTTAAATTTTTAAAATAAATTTGTATGGAGGGTGCAATAATATGTAGATAGAACTTTATGAAATTTTGCGAATATTATTTGCTCATCAAAATAATACTGCGCGCAAATTTTGAACTAGTTCCATTCAATTTGTCAATTTTTATTAAATAAAAGTGTATTATTTCATATTTTTTCTCTGATGATTAATTACATGAACATTAATTTTAATTTCAATATTGATTCAAATACAATGTTATTTCTTTTAAGAGAGAAATTTAAATTAAAGACATAAAAATAAAAAATGGGAACTTATGAGGTTAATGTCTCAAACGAGATCTTCTCACATTACATACATGCGACTCTCTCTAACAATATTTTACACTATAATTACACAGTACACATAAAATTATCGGTAAATGTATTTTTAATGGCATTTGCATTAAACATCAATTAACTAATTTTTGACATTTATGAGTCAAATAAAAATAAAAAATATGTAGCACTAAGTATTATCAATCTTATGATCGTCGTATGATCGTATGATCGTCAACTGTTGATCATTTCATATGCTTTCAATTAGAGCGGCGATGCTCAGCTATATATAGAAGCTCTATTGGCTCATTAAAGCAAACATGACAGATCGAATGTTATGTAGTAATAAAGTAAATTAAATTTTCATTTTCATATTAAGTTATCTCAAACTTCTATATATTACTGTGTTTGATTGCTAGGAATTCGTTGATCGCATATAACTGCGTGATTGTTGTCTCATTAAAGATATCATTTCGCATTACTAATTATAAGCAACTAAATCCTGTTCGTTCTTGTGATCATTGCTGTTGTTGATCTTTGGCTCTGGACAGTTTTGCCTTGAACATTCTCAGTAAACAGTAATGCTATCTAATGATCTGGCAAGCGTACTACCTACCTACATACATATTCTTTTTGTACTCTCGTAATTTCAGTAATTTTAAATAACTTTTCTGAATTTATAGCACTCGTACTCGTACAGTTAATTACATCTAAGATTTCATTAAATCTGTCATTAAGCTCAAACGTATACACATAAAAGTATATACATATATGCATTTAGTGTAGTGTAGTGGCTACTGTTGATTATCATTTTGACATAGAAAATGCTTAAATTGATACTATACACAGTTGTCATCGTGACTGCCGCCACTATACTTAACAAGATTCAAACAAATAAACAACAAACCAAGTAAGTAGTCTGACAAATCACATGTGGTCGGTTTTTCAATAAGAGTTTCCCGCGTAATTTTTGTTGGTTTTTTTCTTTTTTTTTTGTCTTCTCTATTTATATGTTTCGCAAGTGATCGTCGTCGCAACTGTTTTTCATCTTTGTTCTGTTCTTGAGATGTTCAATTTCTAGCTCTTGATGTGGTTAAACCAGATTTTCCACACATACACAAATACTTACAACAAACATATTCATATTTACGTGCATGACGATCGTCTAGTTTTACCACTTGATATTTGTCATGCAATATTGAAATTTAGTAGTTTGTTGTTTTTCATATGAATCTCTTAATATTTACACGATGGTAATTTATGTTCAATTGTAATTTTTAACACCTTTGAATTGAGCTACGTAGAAGGTTTTTTTTATGCATTCAAGTCATAATTATATTTAATAACTAAAAAGTAGCACAGTAGATCATCGAATGGATTCATTTGATTGTCTCATTAGTAACTGAAATGAAATGAACAATATTAATAACTTGGAGGTCAGTTTCGTATAATTTTTGCCTGCAAAAATAAGAGCTTATGCTTTGATCTGTAGATCATTGTGGAGATCAAAAATTAAAATATTATAGTAATACTATGTAAATTATACATTTCATCAATTATTAAATATCATTTTATATATGCTTATAGTATTATATATTAGATTATTATATGCTTTAAATTAACTTTGAATGTCTGCGAATAGCTAATTTTATTCTACGTATTTACTTCTTAGAACTAATGCCATCGATCACTGAAGATCACTTCTAAGATATTTTTTGATTATTATTGAGCACCACTTTATACTAGCATGTGAATACCGATTGCTATGAAGATCATTAAAATGATAATATACTATGATTTATAGATCATTTGGTTGATCAATGAATGCTGTTTGTTATATCATTGAATCTAAGATCAGTTCTTAGAACATGTTTGATTGATTTGATTATGCAGATTATATATCACTATGAAGATCATAAGTTATTACTTAAAGATCATTTTGTTGATTAGTGCATATCGCTTATTATATTATTTTTATAATCATATGTATATTGGTGCAAAATTACGCTATGTAGATCAATGAGGATTACTAAGTAAGCTATTTTCAATTAGTCTCATTCGTGGGAGATCTCGTATGAAATAAACTACGATCATTTCTGATTATTATTGAATGTCACTGTATCATCGATATCATTTAAATTACCATATGTTAAGTAATTTTGTTGATCGTTGATCGTCATAAAGGCAGAAAATTAGTTCAGTCTTTCAAAAGTCAACTGCGAGTAATTTAATAAATTACAATTTTTTTAATGGATTTTATTACGTCACTAAATAACAAGACTTCAAGAAAACACGAAAACCACAGGACTGAATTAGATCTTAGGAAGTAAGGAGGGTACACTAAAATGTATTTTAAAAGTCATTCTAAATACTCGTAATTAGAATGAGTTCTGTGTGTTTTATAGTTTTTTTATATGAATCTTTGGAGTTTTTTTCAGAGTCTATTTTGAATTAATTTAGCTGCATTCTTTTGTAACCGAGTTGCAAAAGAACACCAAAAAAATAAAAATAAATAAGCTTAAGCCGAGTTGCAAAAGAACACCAAAAAAAATAAAAATAAATAAGCTTAAAAAAAGCTCTTTTGTGTGTCTTGCTTTTCCGTCTAAGATAGTCCAAACAAAAGAATCTGCAATAGGAGTCCAAATATTTTATTAATTTGAACGGATTAGGTACGGTTGAACTCTGTTTCGATAACCATCAGTGATGTCTTTACAGAATCTTTTGAATTAAAGAATCATTTGGAGGCATTTACGATCAAATTGATGAGTTTTTTTACAGTATTTTAAAATTGCCTCTAGAGTATTTTTGGAGATATATATAAACGAGTAAACCTTATTATACAAGTAATATATTTCACATATAGTTTATTGCTAAACATCTGGCGAAAAAAAAAACAAATCTCCAATTATTATTGGTAGCAGCATCATGTGAACATCACTGTGAAAACTTTTATGCTGATGAACTTTCATGCTAATAAATTTAAAATTTTCAGCTTGAAACTGTTAAATTCAATGACTAAATAAATAACATGCAGATATATTCATATTTTTTATATGCTTAACAGTTTCAACTATACAAATTATATGAATGAAATTTAATTATTAGAAAAATACTATACATCACAGGACCATATTATATATTATGTGCATGTATGTAAATATGATATTGAAATGTTTACCATTAAACAACCACTAAACGATCAAACGAGTGAATATCTTTTCGAAGAGTTACATTCAACTTTGGGTGTGACTTGAGTTCATAAACCTCTTTTTCTGACTGTGACTAAAGTATTCCCCATATACAAATTGATTTAGTCGTACTTTCACTATGTACAATCGTATTGAATATAAGAGTTGAGCAATATTGTACATATATGTTTTTTTCTTCTACTTCTTCAATATGCAATTCAGTTGATTTTTTTTTTTTACTTTTATACTCTTCTTCGTGCTTAAGTAATTATTAAAAACTTACTCACAAGACAAAATAAAACACACAGACACAAATTTCATTCAAAATTGATTTTGATGCGCTTGCCTATTGTTTTCTTCTTGTATTGTTGCTAAACAATGTTGTAAACACATTTTTCTTGTTTAATGAGGGAGAACCAACTTACGAATCAACTAACCAACCAACCAATCGACTGACCGACCAGCAACAATACAATATCAAATAACAAACGTCCATACAATAATTGATGATTAGCCAACCTTAAATGTAAGTTTGAAAAAAAGAAGGAACACAATGTTGCTTCATTTATCATTTGAATTATGCTTTTGTACTATAATTAAAAAATAATGAAAAACTTGAGTGAAGAAGACAGTAAGAAATGTAAAAAAAAAGAAGTAGGTAGGTACTGTAACTTCCAAATGATAATGTGCGCAGTGTGGTTTATTAAAAAAACCGCCATAACGTACTCACTGTTCGTTCTGATTCGTTCGTTACATATTAACTCAATTTAATACTGTTTTATAACATGGTTGAGTGATATTGCATAACCATTTTCTAAACAAATTAACAAAAAAAAAAAAGACACACACACAAAATTAATAACTCAAGGTTGTTGAAAAATACCACCGATTACATAAGTCAGAAAGTTTGTTTGAGAATTTCAAAATTATTGTAATTATTATCTTCTTTTTTATTTCAATCGTATAGCAATCCTGCTTATTTTAGTCAATTCTGAACGTCAGCATTCTTATGACATCACTTTTTATGAGATTTCAACCATACGGTACATATGTAGATAGTCAGATTAAGGTGGCCAACAAAGAACCATTGTGTAACCACATGGTTTTGTTGTTATGTCCTATTAGAATCTTAGGTCGACACAACAATATTTGGTCTTTCTGAATAAACTAATGTCAAGTTGATCGAACTGAGGGTCTAAGTTAATTGCTGAGCTACGACATGGATGTTTCCTAATTCTACGCTTCTGACTTTCTGCACTATCTCCTGGTTTATCTAATACCATTTCATGTAATATATAAAAATGGGCGATTTTGGAGTCATAAAAATCTAAAATTAAGTAAAGGAGATAAGGTCATCGATCCCGTAAGTGGCAGCACACTTCACCATTTATAAATTCTGGAATGGTACGAGCTACAGTGCTGAAGATAGTATGTATTCCTATACAACTACGGATATAGATGCTTTGCCAAATATAAAATGTGGCCCGAATGGAAACAATAGAGGTCTCATATTTTCTCTGCTGCTATCAATTCAGGAATGGTATGAGCTATGGCACCTATCATATGACTCATATCAAAAATATGAATTATCTATCGGATTTGAGATGGAAGCCAAGATCGTATATTGGGCTCCTAGAAACAGGGTTCTTTTGGTAAGAGTGAAAAATAATTGTACCACCGTGTTCAAAAAATAACGTGGGAATAGACAATCTGAATAAATATTTTTTTCAGAGGCCAAACTCTCTTAAGCATAAATATTTGAGTGATATGCAACGTCTGCATTAAGCAATTAGCATAAAGACACAAACACTCGGGATTTAACCCTCTGGTGCACTTGTCCAATATATTTGACAGTTATATTTTTACCTGTAAGTATATATTCATTGCGAAAATGAAAAAAAAAAAAAAAAATATGTGGCACTTAAAGCCCCAAAGTGCTCATTGGCCGAGCTTCTCTTCTATTACTGTTGTGCGTCTTAAATTTTGGACAGTATTAGAATGGACCTACTTATTTTAGCCGGTTCCGAACGGCAGAACACTTGTGACATCACTTTTTCTGAGCTTTGTCACAGAGTTCTTTTTAGAAGCTTTTTCATGGCAAGTTGTTACTGTCGGAAGAATTGCCAATTGCTTGCCGACAGGTGGGTACCATTCGAAAGAAAAATCTTTTCGATATAAAATTTGTTATGCATCAGCCGGGTATTGAACCACGACCTACAGATCAGAAGGCGAACACACTAACCACTGAGCTACGGCACCCACCATTGCGAAAATGACCAATGTAATTATTTGAGTACACTCTCGGATTGTCTGTCAATACTTTGAAGTGCGCAATTTGTGGCAGCTATCACTGAAACAACACGCCTTTTTTTGGTTTTCATATTTTATCAGAGGGTTTAAAAACACCGGGAGAAACTTTTTCATTTCTCAAAAACGAATCAATATTTTGATATGACAATTTGTGAAAATACCAAAAGCAATGATACCAGCATACGAAGAAATATTAAAATTAAAATGAACAATTTACTTTTGGACACAGTACTATAACTGTAAATAGATTTATTAAAACCATGTTCAATTATAATTAGATAATTAACATTCCAAAATTCAGACAACACGAATGTGTAAACTTCTTGACTCACATTGCTATAATTGTTCGATGTTCCAATAGATGCCAACTGTCTTCTGACGGTGGGGTATTTAACATTGAAAATAAAAACAAATGTTTTTCGGTCTAAAAGCAATAAAAATTTATTCAAACAGCTGGAGAACAATACAATGATCTCACGCAAAGTAGACCAAACACATTAATCACTATGATGTTCATGTAATATTTGAAATTATAATACTTAGGTCAAGGTTTATAGCTTTATACAGTATGTTTCTTCTTCACTCTCTTCCTCTATCTCTCTCTCTCTCTCTCTTTCTTGCTCCGTCTATAAATAAATCAATCAATATTATTATCGCACTATGACTTAAATAGCTTGTTTTAATAAGTCGTCGTTTAGTTATACATAATTTCCTTAGATTTATTACACTCTTACAACGTGGCAACATATTCATAAGTGGTAAATACATTGACTTAGTTGAACCACCTTTCTCTTTCGATAAACTTGTAACAATTTCCTGTACTTTTATAAACGCTACAACACAAATATTATACATGCATAATATAATTTGACCTAATAAAAACAAAACAAACCGGTCTTTCACAAGTAAACCATAGACATATTGCAAAATGTAGAAATTCAAAATTAATTTATTACATACTATAGTATATTATGTACATATATATGTATGTATATAGGTACAACATGCATATACATATATGTAATTGCAATTATTATTTTTCACGCAACGGGAGGAGAAAAATAAAACTTTTATTTGTTACTACCAGCATACACGTACAATATATAGATTCAACCAAATGACGACCTCTTTGCTAACAATTTACTAAGTAACTAATAGGAATGTATACAATCATGTGTATTTATTTATATATATATATGGCATGGAACGTGTTTATGCAGGCTTAAACGCGTTAATGGCGACACACAATTAGCGAAAGTTACAACATTAATGATGTACCTACACGTCTGAAACTACTATGTAGATACACAACTTTGTTGATGATAACAAATGTGCCATTTGTATTAAATGCAAATACCTATGAGATAGTAGCAGATGTAATAAGGGGCAGACAGAGAAAAAGGCAAAGAGGGAAAGTGACACACAATAAGATATTCTTACTATAAAATGTATTTTCTTAATTAACCTGCATATACTTCTTCAAAGGTCGGTTCTTCAATGGGCAGAAAAGTTTAATTATTTCTTTACACATAGTTTTAGCTCGAACAGAATTCGTCACTCGATCCACACATATTTTTATATAGAGTGTCTTTCTCAGTGAGTTTGAGTCCATTTGTAAAAATGCTGAGTTTCTTTATAGGCGATGCAGAAGTTCCTTACTTCTAGAT
The DNA here is from genome assembly GCA_963854835.1 of Megamerina dolium. Taxonomy (NCBI): domain Eukaryota; kingdom Metazoa; phylum Arthropoda; class Insecta; order Diptera; family Megamerinidae; genus Megamerina; species Megamerina dolium. Next base: position 32,332,147 of record OY978529.1, on the reverse strand, counting down.
TGTCTTCTTTACAGACTTAACTGAGTTTCCATCCAGCGACGTAAGGGAGATCAAGATTCTGTTGAAGGGTGGTGGGAAACTTGAATAACTGATAGTATCTGAGTATCAGGCTTAAATTGACTTCCATTACTTGAGAAGCCTTGTCTATTTATAAGGAATATTGGGTTTGTGAATTAGTAACCGGCCTTTTTTATTCTACAAAAATTATTTATTTTTAAGAATTTTCATTCAAAATATTGTCCATCAGAAACTATGACATTTTCCTATCTTTCTGGCAATTTATGGATTCCATCCCAAAAGAACTTTCTCAACTTGGCGGCCCAAAACGAATCGAGCCAATTTTTTCCATTACGGGCGTTCTACATGGACCGGAACAAGTGGCAATCTAAACGATCCAGGTCTGCTCTATAAGACGGGTGAGGTAAAACTTCCCATCCGCTATTAGGAAGATAGTTTTTTACCGGAATAGCACTGTGTAACAGTGCGTTCTCATGGTGAAAAATTACAGATTCGTATATGGTAGCATAATCCGGGCGTTTCTCGATCATTGCTCTCTTCAACCGCATCAATTGTTGTCGGTACAGCTTCCCCGTAATGGTTCGACCAGGTATTGGTCGACTAATGTCTCCAAATCCTGGTCTTCAAACTTTTTCGGCTGTCCAGAGCGTTCCTTGTCTTTGATATTAAAATCACCGTTTTTGAAGCACACAAACCACTCCTTACACTGTGTATTGGATAGAGAAATTACTTTCAGCCGTACTTTTCTTTGCAAAAAACTAACTTAACAAAACTTCCCATAAAAGCTCTTTTTTTCGCCAATTCTTAAAATTTTCCATCGTGAACAAAATACGATGCGTACAACTAAATTGGAAATTGTTCGCTGATTTTGACAACAAGTGAAAAGACATTTAAAATGACATTTTGGACAATGATGTACGAAATCGCGCTTACGCCTGGCGCCATCTAATATCAATCAATCAAAAGAGAGCGTGACGTTGGAGCAAGGACATAATCATTGTTCATCAAGTGGACCGCGCGAAACCAGACTGAGGTCTGTTAGACGGTATGAGCCCTACTGCTGATACCTCTGAGGGCCAACCACAAGTGTTACGGGTCATCTAATATAAAAGATCGTTTACTAATTCACACATACCAATATATAGACCACAGCCAGTCACACCACACTTCTAAAGAAAAAGAAGCTGTGAAGGCTGACCAAATCTATTTATTATTGTCGATTCTTTAATACATCATATAGATACGTTTAAAGGCGAAAACATTTCAAAGCCACATCTAAGTAGAACCACAATTTATTCTGAAATTTCTTGGAAAAATTAGATAAAATGAAGTTTGATTAAACAAGCCATATAAATAAGCAATTCAATCCAAGATTCATCAGCATCGCTCCATCAAAAAATTACCATGTTGTGAATGTTGATATAGTGTTTCTTAGTGCACGTTCTGAAAGGTATGATTTGATATGAGCAAAAACAAGTTTCGAGTTCGGTTGTTACAGCATCAGGAAAGCTGGCGCTCCACAGTGACTTCCCTTCCTAGCGTAGCCCAGTTCATGGAAATTCGTCGGGATAATTGTGGATAAATCTGTTCGTATGTTAGTGAGGCGAAACAACACGATTTTTCTTAGTCAAATGAGGTCGTGCCTCCTTCAAATTCTTATCGAATAAGTCCAAGAATTCACTATGGCTTCCCTTGTGACTTCCCTTCTTTTCTAGAATAGTCTATGTGAATTATACCCTTACAATCTTCAAGAGTTGTTGCTATGACCTTTCCGCCCGATTTTTGCCTTCTTCGGAAAAGATTCAAATTCCATTATTTTGACTATCACTTGGTCTCTCGCGAAAGTCACCAATAAGAGTGGACGTCTTTCTTTTGATTTAAAAAAAAAAAAAAAAAAAAAAACAAATAAAATAATAATATAATTTGCAAACATTTTGTTTATAGTATGAGTGTTCAGCGCTCTCCTCTCCGGCAACGGCAATCGCCTGTTAATGTGTGTGTAAACAATAATTTGCAATCACCCGCGCAAACCCCCCCGATAAGTGCATTATCAAATAAAACAGTTGATACACACTGCACAAGTGAAAGTAACAGTGCAAATCTTTTGCCTGCACATATTAAAAATTCATCAAATTTTGCAACAACAATAAATACAGACAAAAAAAATAATTTGTTCTATCGTGATATACTATCTCCCTCTATACCGTGGAGTGTACAATGTGCTTCTCCTGCTGTAACACTAACAGCTACAACATCAAAGCAATCAAATAACGGCACTTCTACTGAAGTGCATGACCCAGTAGTTAAAGCAACTAGTGCGATGACTAATAAAGAACCAGTTGCTGTTCAAACTGGTATTGATCGCTACATTACTGTAGTAAAGCGAAAGAGAAGTCCGCAAAATTCAAATCAAATGAATTCAACAAAAATTCAAAAACAGAACACTGTCCCTATTAGTTCGGAAAATAGATACGCTCTGCTTTCAGGTGATGAAAGTGACGAAAATATTATCTCCAAGAAAAATTTCAAACCCCCACCCATTTTCTTAAGAGAACGCAACTCAGATAAGTTGATTTCTAGAATTACAAGTCTTATAGGACCAAAGAATTTCCATGTTGTTCCTATTCGCAAAGGCCAAATTGAGGAAACAAAAGTGCAAATCTACAGCGAAACTCATTATCGCAAAGTAATAGCGGAATTTGATGCTGTAAAAAAGAATTACTACACATATCAGCTAAAAAGTAGTAAGGGCTTAATCGTTGTACTCAAAGGCGTCGAACCCAACGTTGATATTAACGAAATCAAACTTGCCCTTCAGGAAGAAGGGTTTCAAGCCAAAACAGTATTCAACATTCTCAACAAGAGCAATATACCTCAACCGTTATATCGTATTGAGCTGCAGCCTGAAACAAAACCCCTAAAAAAAGGTGAAGTACACCCCATATATAAAATTCGTTATTTATTGCATCGCAAAATCACAATCGAAGAACCCCATAAGAGAACTGGACCTCCTCAGTGCAGTAACTGCCAAGAATATGGACATACTAAGACATATTGTACCCTGCCAGCTGTTTGTGTGATTTGTGGAGATCTCCATAAATCAAACATATGCCCAAAATCTAAAGGCGATGCTAGCATGAAAAAATGCAGCAATTGTGGAGGTAATCACACCGCAAATTATAGAGGTTGCCCAGTATATACAACCCTAAAGCTAAATTTCTCCGCTAGCAATCAACCTCTAAAACCAGTTGAGCAAACTCAGATAGCCAACTCAAGTAAGAGACAAAATATTGATGCAACACAATTCTTCTCTGCAATCCCAAACAAGAATCAAACCAATTCATACGCTAGCGTGTTAAAACAAAACCCACACTAACAAAGCAATGTAAATAATGAGCAGAAACACTCACTGCCCACCCAACAGCCAAGTACCCTTGAACATTTGCTTCAAACATTGATTCAGAATATGAACCAATTCATGAACTCAATGCAAACAATGATGCAAGAAATGATGAAAAATCAATCGATGTTACTCCAAACATTGCTATCCAGACCATGAGTTGTTTCAAGATATGCCACTGGAACGCCAACGGCTTAAGCCAGCACCGTTTGGAGCTAATTCAATTCCTTGAATCCAGCCAAATCGACATAATGATGATATCTGAGACCCATTTCACTGACAAAAATTGCTACCAAATACCATATTACAAACTGTACACCACAAATCATCCGCATGGTAAGGCACGCGGAGGAACTGCCATATTGATAAAAAGCAGAATAAAACATCATGTTCTTGAAGATTTTAGTAGCGTCTAATTGCAAGCAACATCTATATGTCTGGAAGAATACATCTCTAAGCTAGTAATATCTGCGATATACTGTCCCCCAAGATACAGTATTACCGAACAGCAATATAAAGAATTTTTCTCAACTCTTGGTAGCAAATTCTTGGTTGCTGGCGATTTCAACGCCAAACACACTCACTGGGGCTCCCGATTAATAACTCCAAAAGGCAAAAGACTATGTTCAATCATCACTAACCACGGCTACGATGTTATTTCAAATGGTCAACCGACATATTGGCCGACGGACAAGAGGAAAATACCTGATCTCATAGACTTTGGAGTCGCCAAAGGTTTGCAGATGGAAAATATCTCCACAGAGTGTAATTATGATCTATCATCTGACCACTCACCCACGGTAATATCTATAAAATCACCAAGCCCCCAAAGCAATTGCGTTAGAAAGAAAATAGACTGGTTAAAATTCAAGAAATATATAAATTCCCATCTTCCTCTGAGTACTGTATTAAGAAATGGACACGATGTAGACTCAGCACTCGAAAAATTCAACCAGCTGCTCTCATTAGCTCTCAGCTCAGCCACCTGCACAAAGGTATGCAAGCAATCAAACTATAGCCCATACACACCAGCCGATATTGAATTGCTAGTAAGACAGAAAAGAAGACTCCGAAGACAATGGCAAGAATTCAGATCACCGAATCTGAAAACACAGCTACAGCACTGCACTCGAAAGTTAAAGCAAGCCTTAAAAAATAAAAACAACAAAGAGTTAGAAGAGCACATAGCGAAATTAACACCTGGTGAAGCGTCAGACTACTCTTTGTGGAAATCAGCAAAAAAATCAAATCGGCCAATTCTCACTGATTCCCCCATCCGTTTGAGTGACGGTAATTGGGCTAGAAGCAACTGTGAGAAGGGTTTGGCTTTTGCAAACCACCTAAAAAGTATGTTTACACCCAATCCACCCTCTTCACAGTCCTCATTACCAATATTAACTTCTCAACCTTGCTCAATAACGCTCAAAATTAAAAAAAAGGACATATTCAAAGCAATTTATAAAGATTTAAACCCAAAAAAATCACCTGGTCCAGATAAAATTACCGGTAAAATGATAAAAGAGCTACCTCCGGCTTCAGTAATTCATCTGATGCACATTTTCAATGCTATCCTTCGTATTAAACACTATCCCAAATGCTGGAAAACTTCAAAAATTATTATGATAGCAAAACCAGGAAAAGACCCTACAAAAGTTGCATCGTACAGACCTATCAGCCTCCTGCCTCTACTTTGTAAAGTATTCGAAAAGCTACTTGTCATGAATATAACTCCATTTATTTATCTCAACCAACTGATTCCTTAACATCAGTTTGGATTTAGAAAACAGCACGGCACAATAGAACAAGTCCACCGCATTGTAACTCTGATAAGGAACACTTTTGAAGAAAAAAAGTATTGCTCAGCTGTCTTTCTTGATATCACTCAAGCTTTCGATAAAGTATGGCACGATGGCCTTATTTACAAACTCAAACTATTACTGCCTGCAAATGTCTCCTCATTGCTTAGTAGCTACCTCACGAAAAGACAATTTCTCGTACATCACAAGGATTACACAACAAATCCATTGGATATTCACGCTGGCGTTCCTCAAGGAAGCGTTTTGGGTCCCTTACTGTATCTCTTATACACTTCAGATATGCCCAACAATAACTATACATTCATATCGACCTTTGCTGATGATACGGCAATATTGTGCTCTCGCTCTAACCCCATAGAAGCTACTAAACTCCTGCAGACTCATGTCGATTCTCTCGAAATCTGGCTAGCAAAATGGCGTATAAAAGTCAATGAATCAAAGAGCGTACATGTAACCTTCACGCTAAGGCTAGATACATGTCCCCCACTTAAAATTAATGGCCAATCAGTTCCACAATGTTCCTCAACAAAGTACTTGGGTATTCACCTCGACAGAAGGCTGACATGGAAAAATCACATAGAGGCAAAGAAAACTCAGATCAAGCTTAAAATGAATCAGTTATGGTGGCTGTTACACAAAAGATCAAAGTTGAATCTTGAATACAAAGTGCTATTATATAAAGCAATCCTGAAACCAATCTGGACTTATGGTATTCAGTTTTGGGGCACCGCATCTCCCTCTAATATCGAAAAATTGCAGCGAATACAATCCAAGTGTCTGCGAATTATTGTAAACGCGCCTTGGTATATGAAGAACGTTAACATCCATCGAGATTTAAATGTATCCACAATTTCTGAGGAAGTTGCAATGTCCTGCAGAAGCTACATTCAAAAATTACACAATCATCCGAATCCCCTTGCTAGGCAATTGTTGCTGAGCAAGGGGCATCGTCGATTAAAAAGAAAAGACACACTGAATATGCTGTAAAATTGCTACATCTCGCGACTCACCAAATTGTGATGGAACGTAGGGGATATCACATAGTTTTATTTAGTTTGTAAGATTTGAATACTTATTGTTAGTTTCTTGTATTTAAGAAAGATTCAATAAAAAAAAATAAGCTAACAAAAAAAAAAAAAAAAACTTGGTCTCTCGTGAGTAATATTGTATCTAGATGTTATCAGCGGTGGTGACTCGAGGAAAAAAGTCGTGCGAATTAAAAGAGGTCCGGAAACTTTCGCCGTATCGTGGGCGAAAAGCTGTATCAGGTTGTTGTTCACAGTGATTTACGGGTCTGACAACCCCTCCAATATTTATGTAATTCATTATTTCAAATATTGGTTGCTATTCCGTAAGACACGCCTTCGGCCGCTGCTACTTCACACAATATAGTTCGGCGATCAGCGAAAAAAGTCATAGTTCACTTCAAAGAATTCTTCGGTGATTACCTAATCGCTTTTTATCAAAAACAGATGCACAATTACGTTTAAATTTGCTCAACCAATATCACGCGGCTTAATAGATAGGGGAGGAACCCATTAGAAAGCTTCTGGGTTAGGTTAATATAGCCGCCTTCTCCCCCCTCTTCTTGAGAGAACATCCAGAGCCCAGAAAGACTCATAGTGATACTACAGAGTTTCTCTTAAAGTACTATCGTGCATCTTAAATTTGGATAATATTAGAAGAGAACTACTTATAATAGCCGATCCCGAATGGCTGAACTCTTGTGAAGTCACTTTTTCTGAGCTTTTATACATAGCTCTTTTAGAGGCTTTTCCATAGTAAAATGTTCCTACCGGAAAAAGGGTCAATTGCTTGCCGACAGGGCACCGTTCGAAAGCAATGGAAGTTTTCTCCGCGTAGGATTGAACCCATGGCCAGCGGTCAGAAGGCGACACCGGCCTAAATGGGTTCGCGCAAACGGACAGCCGTTCCAACCGAACCTAACAAAACCACTAAGTGCCCACAATTAACGTCTTAGCTTCTAATAGCCTAGACAGACGGCAGCCTTAAGCTTAGCAGCACACTTAATCCGAATAACATATTAACCTGACAGACGGCAATATTGCGGATTAACTAAACAGCTGATTGCTGTTTTATTAGGTTTGCTCACTTACATTACTATTACTTACTTACATTACAATTTCTATGGTCTGTCACTCTCCATATGAGAAAATATACAAGAAGTACGCGAACTGAAAACTATCAGAAACTTGTAAATTAACCTTCAGAGTACGCAATTACAGATTTATTTGTCCACTAACGCTTTTCCTATCGAAAATTGTTAACAATTGTTGAAAGTTTTTTGTTAGCGAACACACCTATTATTTTGTTAGTTGCATCGAGAAAAAATTCACAATAGAAAACAGCTGTTAATTTTCAGCAGTGTTGCCATCGAAAATTGCCCTAATCCTGCAGTTAATGCCCAAGTTAATTCGAATTAACTCGTTAATCCGGATTAACGCTACCGTCTGTCTGGGCTATAACTTCGCTTTTATTTTCGTATGATTTTCCATCCAAAAACAAATATGAAGCAGTCTGAAATTTACTAAGGGACCATTTGACAGATGAGTGTACACGTCGATAATATCAGCTTCTTTCAGCAATGCCACCGTTTTTCAAATATGCACGGGCTCCTATTGATCAACTCACGTATATCATGGAAAAGCAATTGAAAAAAGATAGAAAAAAAGTTTTTCTCCTGAAGATTTTAAATTTGTATAATCAGGTCACAAGGATCCTGATACCAGTTGGAATAAGGTCTGTAATAAAGATTACTGGTCTCATGTTTCTTAAATACGGAAACTCTTGTCTGAGGAGGTTTGTTTTTCAGTTCGCCAATTCAATGTATAATTCTACATTGATACACCACCGCTTTCTACAAACCATAGAGCAATTTGTTGCAATTGCTGTAAACTTTTCAGAATTTTAGTTTTCTTCTACAAAATTCAAATATAAAGTTTATGACTGAAGAAATAAACGCATCTGCTATAACCATGGACATATCAAAGTTGTTGCGTTTTAATGCATTTCGTACGTACACGTTTGCATTTTACTATGTGTCACCGATAAACCATTTTTACTGCATTTTTTTTTTATGAACCGTTTGCTTCAGGGTTTAACTTTACGACTGCTTCACTACATATTTGCTTATGCGCTTACGAGTACTTTGTCTACATGCTTAATAGATGTGTATTTAGGTGCGTGTGATCCATTCACGCTTTTAGTTGTCATTTTGAATGGCAGTAAAAGCAACCAGGATGACCTTACTTCAACATACAAACACATTTGGTACGGATACTCTTATACTATATGTACATATATATAAGTACAGTTCAAAGGAAAAAAAAAAATACAAAGAGAAGAAATATTTAAGTAGATTCTTCGTTAAGTCAATTTCACATACTTCTATTCGAATAACTATACACGTTTGCTAATTTATTTATCCATAAACAACGTATATAAGTAGTACATAGCCATATTTATAGGGTGGTTAACTAGAGGTAGTAAGTTGGTATGATATTAGCGCCATCAGCACCACTAGCAGCAACATCAAAAAGTCTCTTATTCTATGGCATTATTTGTGATTGTGTACATTTATATGGTGTTTGACAGCTTAACAGTTAAATTAGGTGTCAGATTCTTTTCGTGCATAACAAACTAAGCATATTATTTGTTATTGCTGTTATGCAAGTTTATACTTGTATAAGTGACAATTTGTTTACATCTTTTGATGGTAATGTTTCTATTTGTGGGATGTAGGTTGCGTCTGTTCTATTTCACATTTTCATATTGGTCTCCAACTGATTTTTATGATTTTCGACTTCATTTTCTTTGTCGTCTACTCGTTTGCTTATTTGTTAGAGCATTAATAATAAGTGTCACAGAGATGGCGAAAACGCATAACGAAAGTGGGGGAATGAAGATCGCACTTCAAGGGGAAGAATTGAAAATATATTGTAAACATAAAAAAGTTGAACCATAGGCATTGAAGAACCATTGTGGGGCAAATTAAATTTTGAGAACACATCAAAGAGTTGGCATTGTCGTGGTAGATTGTAACACTTTTTCTCTTAATTAATTCTTGCTGTTTGTCTTCAAAAGCACTAAGTATACGTCAAAGAGTTTCGAATCAATATGGTGGCTAATTAATAACATAGCCTTATAATATAAATACTATTCCCATTTCTTGTTTAAGCGCATAGCATCGTCAGTCCTGACTTTGTCTTTCACTGGTTAACTGCACGATAATTAGTTACTTGTAGAAAAATAATAATATTTTAGCTACATTTAATGGATTAGTAAATCTTTTCACAGGAGTATCTACACATATTTGTAGTTTTAAGTTAAACCAAAATGTTTAATCTAAAATAGCTCTGCATATTTTAATATCTTCATTAAAATAATCAAACAAAAGCTCATTAATCTAAATAGTTTAATTAAACATAATTTCCGTTGATGGGAAATTTCAAAATATTTCCCCCAAAATAAATTGTAAATAAACTTTTGGTATAAACAACTCTTTTTTGAGTGTATGTAGTCACTTTTGAACTTTACCTTCTCTCATTAGGCTCATCATTACTTGTGTGACAGTTTTATACAGACTATTTTATATAAAGACTTCTATGCCTTTTGGTACTTAAATTCATACAATTTTAAGTAGTGGTATGTACAATATAAGCAATTGTATATAGTATATTTAAAACAAATTTTCGACTTTGAGTATCTTTTAAATGACATCATCAATATTATCTTCTACTACATTGCTCTTTTCATGCTCATTTCAAAAGCATTTGTTATATATATTTCATTTTGTGTAGCTGGCAAAAAACCACCCTCTCCACCCACAACAATAAAACACCACCGAAAACTTTGTATTTATTTTAGAGACAATAGTCATAGTCATCGTTATTGTTGTTATTGTCGTTGTTTTTGTCGATGTGCCACTAAAATTGCAATTATAAATGGTTCAGTGATTTTATTAATTTATCCGGTTTTCAAACAAGTACATACATATAGTCTAATAAACAAGCATATTTTAACGATGTTGGCGGCGTCGCTATTCTATCAACGTCATCGTCATCTGTAACACCAGTAGTATTCCCATGCTGCACTCATCATTATTGATGGTGATGATAATAATGATAGTCATGATGATGATGATGACCATCATCATCATCATCATCGTTACTATTATTATCGACCTTTATTAGTTTTAGCCAGATAAAAGATGTATTATTACATTATCTCTTTATTAGTCGTGTGAAATATTATTAATACTTGATAATATACGAGTATTATATACTCGTATTGATAAAGATGGTGGTAAACCTTTGTAGTAATACTAATTAAATTAATAAAGTTTGTGCAACATAGGTTTTGTGCTCGCTTGTGTACTCTCTCAATCACGAACTCAAAATAGAATACCATATTAACTGAAGTTCCTTCTACCACTCGTTTGTTAATAATCAGCCAACCCCAATCACTGGATTCCAAGGTGAACAAAACAAAGCATTTCCGTAATATTGCAACTACAACAACAACATGAAACTTTGTTAGCCACGTAGTCAGTATTCACTACGCGTGGACTACAGTGGATTTGACTCTTACACCCCTCAGAAGTCCGCCTGAATATAAAATACATAGATGTAGAAGTACCATAAAGCGCCTAGCTTCTTGGTGATTATGATCTTAATGCCTTTAGATTGAGTGATTTACACGTTAAGCACGACGCTGGTACAAACTACTCCACCAAATATCGAACCGCAATTTTTTAGAAACTCGAAATTATGACAAAGTTGAGGAACTGAGAGTCACATTAGTTCACACGGTTCCTTCAAGTAGAGCAAAACTGGAACAGAAGTAGAACAGTTATAAATGAGAGCCATCATGTTGATTCGCAGGCACTTTTCAGTTCCTTTTTTAGAAGAATCTCCATAAGGAGTTGAAGTACCAGGTGTACAAGCTTAAATCCACTGTTGGCTCGTAGATGGCGTTAGTGAGCATATTGAGCTATTATCGACTGTGCATCCTTTTTTTAATGAGTTCGACATCTGTTTACATCAGTTAGTAAACATCATCAGTGATTTCATACAACAACATACATTTTTCCTCGTATAATCATGTCTAGTTTTGTGCCAGAAAAAGAGCATATGCGGGAAGCTCTACTTTTTTGCTTCAATTTGAAGAAATCTGCTGCTGAGTCGCATCAAATGCTTGTGGAGGCCTGTGGTGACAGTGCGCTATCGGAAACCACTTGCAGAGACTAGTTTCGTCGGTTCAAAGAAGGCCATTTTGACTTGAGCGACAAGAAGCGTGAAAATAGACCCAGAAAAGTTGACGACCATGATTTGCAGGCTCTTTTGGATGAGGACGACACCAAATCGCAAAAAATGCTTGCCGAACAGTTAGGTGTTGCTCAACAAGCCATTTTCATACGTTTACGAGCCATGGGAAGGTTCAAAAATTTGGAAAATGGGTACCTCATAAACTGAACGATAGGCAGATGGAGCGACGCCAAAACACATGCGAAATCTAGCTTGCTAGATAAAAAAGAAAGTCGTTCTTGCGAAAGTGACTTGCGATGAAAAGTGGTTATACTTTGAGAATCCGAAACGAAAAAAATCGTGAGTCGATCCCGGCCAACCAGCAACTTCTTCTCCAAGACCAAATCGCTTTGGACGCAAGACGGTTGGGTGCGAAAAGGCCTGGTTATGAACAAAGACTCTCATGTCTTTGATTTTTCTCCACGACAACACCCCATCGCACACGTCAAAACTACTTGGATACACTCAATTTGGAGGTGCTCATGCCTCATCCCGCTTATTCAACAGACCTGGCCCCTTCTGACTATCACCTGTTTTCGTCGATGGGTCACGCGCTCTCGCCGAACAGCACTTCGATTCGTATGAAGACGTCGAAAAATTGCTTGACGAGTGGTTTGCCTCGAAAAATGAGGAATTCTTTTGGCATGGTATACACAAATTGCCCGAGAGATGGGAAAAATGTATAGCTAGTGAGGGCAAATACTTTGAATAAATTAATTTTTGGCTTTCTGTTAAAAAAAAATGTGTTTTTTTTTACCGAAAAACAGCGGATTTAAGCTTGTACACCTGGTAGGTATTAATTATGTTCAGAAATAAAAATTAATGGCAGTATGTCATTTTTTTATAACTTCTAGGGGTACGCTAGAAGAGGGAGTTCCTTTTATCAGTAGAGATAGGGCGAAAGTATATTCAACATAATCTTGGACAATTAAGGGTATTTGTCGACTTTCGGGCGTCTTTACGCTAGGTTTGTGGGGTAGTTTCCCTACGGAGTGAAGTTAGGCAGTAAAGATCTTGACCAGTAAAAATTAATGGGGGTCGGCCGTATATTTTACCTTTCTAGGGGCATTTTGGGAGCGGTATAAACCGTAATTTTTTTAGTGGAGATTCTCTAAGGGTTAAAGTGAATGAGTATATAAGTAAATTATATTGTGAAGAATTTTCATCGCTCAAATACTGAGGTCTGGGTAGTTATGAGGTTCTTTATCGATTTTCTGCGGTATTTAGGTTAGTTTTGTGAAGTAAGTACTGCCTATTTTCACTTCTTAGAGAAGTATGTATATTGAGGAAAAATGTTAAAAAGTAAAAATTTTCTAGGGGCATTCTAAGGAGTGAAGAGAGTTATAAGCATATGTAGGGGAGACCATAATTTTTTTTTGAGTTTAATAACAAAATGCGTGGCGATGCAAACCTTGCTCGGATTCAGAATTATCAAAATCGTATAGGAATATTTATGTCGTCTGCTGGTAAATAACTATTTCGTTTTTCGAAATCCATGTGGGAAAGTTTCATAAATAAACCGACTTTTTAATATACTTTAAGTTACAGTCCAGTCCTCAATCATCAACATATGATTCAGAATAAATTTTCTCACATTTCGTGTGGACTTTGACACTACTTCAACCTATGACCAACATGTTAGCCCTTGAGACAATTAGTTGTATTTATTTTAGTGTGGCGTAACCAAAAAAGTTGTTTCGTACAAAAGTTTGCTAACATTTTTAACATTCCAATGAAATGTTTCGAATAATTGAAATTATCTTTCAGTAAAGTTTTATGCTTTCAAAGCTAAAATGCCATCCTAACCTGTGGAGTTTATCCTTCAAAGAAATGAAGACATTATGTATTTTTATGATGATTCTATTTATACAAGCGTTTGAAAAAAAAAGTATACAACAAGGACAATGATTATTCTCCTCATTTCCACCTCATTTTTCACCCTTCTTGTGGAGACAATTCTCATATTTCTAAATTCACCAGTAATAACAATGTGTCATCAGTAGGAACATTCACTGAGGGTGGCTTGAACAAAAAAGGTTTCATTGGAAATTTTTTCCATAATAACCATCAACAGCAGTTAACTCGAATAAAAATACAGACTCATCATCATTATCATCATCATCATCATCATTGTAACGATGTACCTACTATGAGTAAATGGAGATTTGCTTATGTGTTGAATGTGCGTACAATAAAAGTGTATGCATATTGTGAATGGTTTTTAGGTGAACGTGGATAATGTGCTTGACTGCTACATAATAAGAGTATGTATGCTTTCGTTTTGATGATGTATTGTTCTTTGTATTTTATCTGGAATTGATGGTTTTTTATTTTATTGTTATGATAAGTACTGAATATATACGAAAATGTTTGCCATTAACTGCGTTTGTGTACATGCGGTTTCACTAAACCTCTGGGTGTGTGCCTAATACATATAGGATGACTATGTTGATTTTTAATTTTATGATTTCATCATTGTCATTATCATTGATGATCATTATTATCATCTTCATTGTAGTATGAACATTATCATTCTCATCGTATTGCTTATCATTATAACTTGTGTGAGGTGCAAGTATTCAACGTTTAATCCATACATGTGTTTCTGAACTAGTTCCAAACTAGTCGTTGAATAACGCATAACTTAGTAGAACTTTTGGCTTCTGATATTTTAAATTAGTATCTGAAAATTCACGAATTTATCAGCTGTTGTCTTATCTTTCTTCTATACAAAGCCTGATTGAAATGATCATTCATGTCTCATTTCAACACCATTCGCATCACATTAAATACACCTGTACAAATTTCAATATAACTTTATTTTCATTTTTCATTTGCATTCTTCTCTTCAATATGCGGCGTCCTCGCGATTTTAATGAAACAATTTTTTTTAAACTTTTATTTGTTTGCTTCTGCGAACTTTCTGAGATTTTAGCATTTTTATTGTACATTATTATACTCGCACATACGTACTGGTGCTTGTATTTATACTCGTGTACAGGATATTTATTACTTGTTACCACAATAAATGACATTAATGCATTTTCTTTGTTAATCTCTTGTGTATTGTCTTTACCTGTTGCCTGTTGTTGATTGTATAATTTCTGTTGTTTTATTTTATATTTTTGTTTTTATTAAATAAGCAAAAAGATGACAAGTTATGTAAACGTGTTTTGAAATTTTAATGAGTTCATATGTATATTATTTTCGTATGTGTAAGCACAGGTGAGAATATTAATCAGAAAATTATAGATAAATTTGAAATATTTTTATAGATACTTTTTAATTAAAAATTCCTTGGTGTTTTAGTCTTCTCCACAAAAAAAAAACAGAAATCAGCATGTATTTATGGTATTTCATAAAACATTTGAGAGTGCCGATCTAAAGTATAGCCTTGCATAAGAAATTTCCATTTCAAATCTTTTTTCTAGTGGCCAAGATTCTCTCAATACACAAAACATAAGTATGGGACACTTATAGGCCCTAAAGGGGTCTTTGATCGATCTCCTTTTGCAATACTGTTGTGCGTGTTAGCTTTTGAATAGTATTAGAAAGGACCCATTTATATTAGCCAGTTCCGAACGTCAGAACTCCCTTGTGACATCACTTTTTCTAGACTTTGTCACAGAGCTCTTTTCGAAGCATTTTCATGGCAAATTTGCTATTGCCCGAAGAATAGCCGATTACTTGCCAACAATTGGGCAGCGTTTGAAAGAAAAATCTTTTCGATATAAAGTTGTGCTTCAGCCGGCTATTGAACCCACGGAATACAGGTCTTAATACATATAGTATTTTAAAGTACCAAATTACATAATGTGAAAATAGATGTCGAAAACTTGTTGAGCCTAGCATGTTCAACATAATTTCCTTGTCAATCTATATATATTGTTCAGCTATGCCCTTCTTCAACCTCTCCAAATTTCGATTTGCGACCAGGTATATCTAATAGTAAATTAGGGAGCTAATACGAATTAGACAATTAACGAAAACATTTGTTCTTCCGAGCCAAACTTTGGAAGAAAAAAGAGCAATCATTGTGAGCCAAATCTGGAGAACAAGGGACTTGTTCATCAACTTGGGCCCTAATTCGTAGGTTTTTACTATTCCCGATGTAACTAAGTTTTTATTTTGAGATTTCCAGAACTTTTATTCCAGTGTTGTTGGGCATGTTAAATTCACACGATATTTGAAGTCACGCACTAATATTAATCAATTCCGAATAGTAAAAGTATTTGTCAGAACCTATATTTATTAGCCTGATTTGAAAGGCAAGACTGTTGTGACGTCACTACTGAATTTTTTTCGCATGCCTCATAATTTTTTTTTTTTTTTTTTTTGTTAGCTTATTTTTTTTTTATTGAATCTTTCTTAAATACAAGAAACTAACAATGAGTATTCAAATCTTACAAACTAAATAAAACTATGTGATATCCCCTACGTTCCATCACAATTTGGTGAGTCGCGAGATGTAGCAATTTTACAGCATATTCAGTGTGTCTTTTCTTTTTAATCGACGATGCCCCTTGCTCAGCAACAATTGCCTAGCAAGGGGATTCGGATGATTGTGTAATTTTTGAATGTAGCTTCTGCAGGACATTGCAACTTCCTCAGAAATTGTGGATACATTTAAATCTCGATGGATGTTAACGTTCCTATATACCAAGGCGCGTTTACAATAATTCGCAGACACTTGGATTGTATTCGCTGCAATTTTTCGATATTAGAGGGAGATGCGGTGCCCCAAAACTGAATACCATAAGTCCAGATTGGTTTCAGGATTGCTTTATATAATAGCACTTTGTATTCAAGATTCAACTTTGATCTTTTGTGTAACAGCCACCATAACTGATTCATTTTAAGCTTGATCTGAGTTTTCTTTGCCTCTATGTGATTTTTCCATGTCAGCCTTCTGTCGAGGTGAATACCCAAGTACTTTGTTGAGGAACATTGTGGAACTGATTGGCCATTAATTTTAAGTGGGGGACATGTATCTAGCCTTAGCGTGAAGGTTACATGTACGCTCTTTGATTCATTGACTTTTATACGCCATTTTGCTAGCCAGATTTCGAGAGAATCGACATGAGTCTGCAGGAGTTTAGTAGCTTCTATGGGGTTAGAGCGAGAGCACAATATTGCCGTATCATCTGCAAAGGTCGATATGAATGTATAGTTATTGTTGGGCATATCTGAAGTGTATAAGAGATACAGTAAGGGACCCAAAACGCTTCCTTGAGGAACGCCAGCGTGAATATCCAATGGATTTGTTGTGTAATCCTTGTGATGTACGAGAAATTGTCTTTTCGTGAGGTAGCTACTAAGCAATGAGGAGACATTTGCAGGCAGTAATAGTTTGAGTTTGTAAATAAGGCCATCGTGCCATACTTTATCGAAAGCTTGAGTGATATCAAGAAAGACAGCTGAGCAATACTTTTTTTCTTCAAAAGTGTTCCTTATCAGAGTTACAATGCGGTGGACTTGTTCTATTGTGCCGTGCTGTTTTCTAAATCCAAACTGATGTTGAGGAATCAGTTGGTTGAGATTAATAAATGGAGTTATATTCATGACAAGTAGCTTTTCGAATACTTTAGAAAGTAGAGGCAGGAGGCTGATAGGTCTGTACGATGCAACTTTTGTAGGGTCTTTTCCTGGTTTTGCTATCATAATAATTTTTGAAGTTTTCCAGCATTTGGGATAGTGTTTAATACGAAGGATAGCATTGAAAATGTGCATCAGATGAATTACTGAAGCCGGAGGTAGCTCTTTTATCATTTTACCGGTAATTTTATCTGGACCAGGTGATTTTTTTGGGTTTAAATCTTTATAAATTGCTTTGAATATGTCCTTTTTTTTAATTTTGAGCGTTATTGAGCAAGGTTGAGAAGTTAATATTGGTAATGAGGACTGTGAAGAGGGTGGATTGGGTGTAAACACACTTTTTAGGTGGTTTGCAAAAGCCAAACCCTTCTCACAGTTGCTTCTAGCCCAATTACCGTCACTCAAACGGATGGGGGAATCAGTGAGAATTGGCCGATTTGATTTTTTTGCTGATTTCCACAAAGAGTAGTCTGACGCTTCACCAGGTGTTAATTTCGCTATGTGCTCTTCTAACTCTTTGTTGTTTTTATTTTTTAAAGCTTGCTTTAACTTTCGAGTGCAGTGCTGTAGCTGTGTTTTCAGATTCGGTGATCTGAATTCTTGCCATTGTCTTCCGAGTCTTCTTTTCTGTCTTACTAGCAATTCAATATCGGCTGGTGTGTATGGGCTATAGTTTGATTGCTTGCATACCTTTGTGCAGGTGGCTGAGCTGAGAGCTAATGAGAGCAGCTGGTTGAATTTTTCGAGTGCTGAGTCTACATCGTGTCCATTTCTTAATACAGTACTCAGAGGAAGATGGGAATTTATATATTTCCTGAATTTTAACCAGTCTATTTTCTTTCTAACGCAATTGCTTTGGGGGCTTGGTGATTTTATAGATATTACCGTGGGTGAGTGGTCAGATGATAGATCATAATTACACTCTGTGGAGATATTTTCCATCTGCAAACCTTTGGCGACTCCAAAGTCTATGAGATCGGGTATTTTCCTCTTGTCCGTCGGCCAATATGTCGGTTGATCATTTGAAATAACATCGTAGCCGTGGTTAGTGATGATTGAACATAGTCTTTTGCCTTTTGGAGTTATTAATCGGGAGCCCCATTGAGTGTGTTGAGCCAGCAACCAAGAATTTGCTACCAAGAGTTGAGAAAAATTCTTTATATTGCTGTTCGGTAATACTGTATCTTGGGGGACAGTATATCGCAGATATTACTAGCTTAGAGATGTATTCTTCCAGACATATAGATGTTGCTTGCAAGTAGACGCTACTAAAATCTTCAAGAACATGATGTTTTATTCTGCTTTTTATCAATATGGCAGTTCCTCCGCGTGCCTTACCATGCGGATGATTTGTGGTGTACAGTTTGTAATATGGTATTTGGTAGCAATTTTTGTCAGTGAAAGGGGTCTCAGATATCATCATTATGTCGATTTGGCTGGATTCAAGGAATTGAATTAGCTCCAAACGGTTCTGGCTTAAGCCGTTGGCGTTCCAGTGGCATATCTTGAGACAACTCATGGTCTGGATAGCAATGTTTGGAGTAACATCGATTGATTTTTCATCATTTCTTGCATCATTGTTTGCATTGAGTTCATGAATTGGTTCATATTCTGAATCAATGTTTGAAGCAAATGTTCAAGGGTACTTGCCTGTTGGGTGGGCAGTGAGTGTTTCTGCTCATTATTTACATTGCTTTGTTGGTGTGGGTTTTGTTTTAACACGCTAGCGTATGAATTGGTTTGATTCTTGTTTGGGATTGCAGAGAAGAATTGTGTTGCATCAATATTTTGTCTCTTACTTGAGTTGGCTATCTGAGTTTGCTCAACTGGTTTTAGAGGTTGATTGCTAGCGGAGAAATTTAGCTTTAGGGTTGTATATACTGGGCAACCTCTATAATTTGCGGTGTGATTACCTCCACAATTGCTGCATTTTTTCATGCTAGCATCGCCTTTAGATTTTGGGCATATGTTTGATTTATGGAGATCTCCACAAATCACACAAACAGCTGGCAGGGTACAATATGTCTTAGTATGTCCATATTCTTGGCAGTTGCTGCACTGAGGAGGTCCAGTTCTCTTATGGGGTTCTTCGATTGTGATTTTGCGATGCAATAAATATCGAATTTTATATATGGGGTGTACTTCACCTTTTTTAGGGGTTTTGTTTCAGGCTGAAGCTCAATACGATATAACGATTGAGGTATATTGCTCTTGTTGAGAATGTTGAATACTGTTTTGGCTTGAAACCCTTCTTCCTGGAGGGCAAGTTTGATTTCGTTAATATCAACGTTGGGTTCGACGCCTTTGAGTACAACGATTAAGCCCTTACTACTTTTTAGCTGATATGTGTAGTAATTCTTTTTTACAGCATCAAATTCCGCTATTACTTTGCGATAATGAGTTTCGCTGTAGATTTGCACTTTTGTTTCCTCAATTTGGCCTTTGCGAATAGGAACAACATGGAAATTCTTTGGTCCTATAAGACTTGTAATTCTAGAAATCAACTTATCTGAGTTGCGTTCTCTCAAGAAAATGGGTGGGGGTTTGAAATTTTTCTTGGAGATAATATTTTCGTCACTTTCATCACCTGAAAGCAGAGCGTATCTATTTTCCGAACTAATAGGGACAGTGTTCTGTTTTTGAATTTTTGTTGAATTCATTTGTTTTGAATTTTGCGGACTTCTCTTTCGCTTTACTACAGTAATGTAGCGATCAATACCAGTTTGAACAGCAACTGGTTCTTTATTAGTCATCGCACTAGTTGCTTTAACTACTGGGTCATGCACTTCAGTAGAAGTGCCGTTATTTGATTGCTTTGATGTTGTAGCTGTTGGTGTTACAGCAGGAGAAGCACATTGTACACTCCACGGTATAGAGGGAGATAGTATATCACGATAGAACAAATTATTTTTTTTGTCTGTATTTATTGTTGTTGCAAAATTTGATGAATTTTTAATATGTGCAGGCAAAAGATTTGCACTGTTACTTTCACTTGTGCAGTGTGTATCAACTGTTTTATTTGATAATGCACTTATCGGAGGGGTTTGCGCGGGTGATTGCAAATTATTGTTTACACACACGTTAACAGGCGATTGCCGTTGCCGGAGAGGAGAGCGCTGAACACTCATACTATAAACAAAATGTTTGCAAATTATATTATTATTTTATTTGTTTTTTTTTTTTTCTAAAAATCAAAAGAAAGACGTCCACTCTTATTGGTGACTTTCGCGAATATCATAATGAAATTATTCTTTTGCAAATTGTTACTGCCGTAAGAAACGCCAACTTACACTTTTCTGAAATTTTATTTTTTGGTTCTGTTGGTTAATAGCACAATTAGTTTCAAATGCTGTGACACTACAGTTCTTTCAAAAACCTCCTGAGATAGCTGACAGGGTATTTAACTAGATCCACCCCATCCAGCTAATGCAACATGTTTAAGAGGTGTTAAGAGCCAAAAGTGGGAAACTTTTTAAAATATAGTCTCTGGCATTTTCAAAAAAATATTCATATTTTGAAGTAAGGTCATGCCTTAAAAAACTAATCTTCTAACTCATTCGAAAAAATAAATCCGAGTAAATATTCTTCTGGGATAATTTATCGATGATCTTTCTTATTGAAGGTTTTAACCAGATCTTTTAATTTTTAACTAAATAGGTGGCAGCATATTTTACTAAATCGGGCAGTATTATGAATAAAATGCTAAGCGAATATTTGTATTCTGCACTAAATTTCATTAGAAGTCGTCAAATACTTCCGAAAAAGTAACATTTTAATTTGTCACTGTAATTTTCCATAATGTAGATCGTTAACCACATAGTGCTAAGTTTTTTGGAGGATCTCAGATTATGGCTCAGGCCATGATGCAAAAATTTGTTGTTTTTTTTTTAATAAGAAACCAATCTAAATTTGAACTATCAAGGCAATGTTAAAATTGACGATTAATTAAAATATTCAATTGTGTAGTTATTAGCTAATAATTGCACTAAATAATTTAATAAATTTATTTTGTGAATGGAAATTATATTAAGTTTCAGTTTGATTGGTTCTTAACTATGTATTTACCTAAAAATTGTTGTTGTTTTTGTATTAAATATCAATAAATACTACGCATACGTATGTCACAATATGCAATACAATAACAAGAATCATTTATCAAATTAACTTTATACATACACTGCATATGTATGTGTAAGGTGTATATGCATGTAAAGTATATATTGTGTGGCTGTATGCATAAGTATCTATTGTGGCATTGGTGTTTATTTAATTAAGGCTTGTAGCTTGGTTTATTGCTTGCTTGCTTCGTAACAATATCAACCAACAACTTAACCTCTTTGATAAATCGCTATATACACACAGCACCTGTACATACATATATGATTAAATACACACAAGCATTAAATACAAATAAAACAACAGAGACAAACTTACCTACATACACATCCATACATATACACACTGATATCGTATGAATAACACATGTGGTGGATAGCAAATTACTTTTGCAACTTAAATAAACTTTGTTGTTATTATGGGGTGAGAGGCTGTTGGTGGAGCCATACTTTATCTTAAAACCACAAATATTGCATTCTGTAATGCAATATACACATATAGTATATAAATACATATAGGTGTACACAGACACATAGACTTAAACAGACAAAAACATATGAAAATCGGACGACGCCATTTTTGTTGCAAATATTTCAACACATACTTGCATACTTGTACACTTGACATGTGGCTAAAAGTTCCCGCCGAAGAAGAATATATCTAGTTATAATCATAGAAGACGACAACGGCAACGGCAACGGCGGCGACGATGATGACGGAAAAAAGAAAAAAACGTGTGACAGGAAATTTACGATAATTCGTATGAATTTGTCACCACTTTTCTTTGGAAGGAGGCATAAACTTCCATCAGATCGTATTCTTTTGTCAACACTTATACATACTGTATGACATCCTTAACATCCTTTTCGTTTTCAAAGTTCGTGTTCAACCTCCCGTATATTTTTAATCAAATAAGTTAATAAATAAATCAGTTCATGCATTTATCTGCATATTTGATTGAATACGAAAATACTTAGTACTGAATTTATTAAAATATTTCCAAAATTTATACATATGTACTGAGCCGAGCACAGAGTATCTTGTGAATCTTGAGTTCTTAGGTTCATATCAATTTTTCTGTTTCTATTTGCTATTTCAAACTCATATATCTTCTTTGAGACCACCATAATTATTTAATCAGTGTCAGATAATTTAGTAAAAACTTAAGATCGAAATAGGAACTTCTTTCAGGGAATTATTGCAATATGTTGGAGAATGATTCAACATTTGGCTGTAATTAAGTCATTAATCCAAAATAATTTGGATACTAGTTTCAGTTATGGGGATCACTTCGAGCACCGAGGTATTCTTATGAAGATAGTGTCTATGACATCCACTAGTGCGAGCAGAGAGTGTATGCAAAGAAGTGACTCCTTTGTGGGGTGAGAAGGTTACTACATTATTTTCCGACTTACTGTGAGCATAGAATGATGTTTTCACTGCCAAGATTTATCCAGATGTGCCTTAGCATAAACAACTCACTTCTTCAGGAGTTTTCGAACTTCTGGTTCATTCTGGGCGCTCACAAAAGCGTTAATAAATATGTCCGTGTGAGCATTCATTCGAGTAGGTCAATTTTGCGCTCTTTTCCGAAATAATTTAGTGCATATTTCAACTTTTTGTTTAATTAGACATTGGACAACTAATATTTTAGATGAACTTTTCAGCTTGAAATGTAGAAACTAAAGGGAAATTATAAACTGTTTTCCAGATATTGGATTCATTGAAATATTGGCATTCATCATCAGTTGAGTTATTCTGTCGGCTCATATAGAGGTGGTTCTTGAATCACCAGGAATCACTAGAATATTCTTTCAATATTTACTATGTTCGGTAACAATGATTCTCGAATAACCCTTCGTTATATATTGTAGATATTTGACTACATAGCCCACTTCTCTGCTTGATATTTAGCTATGAGGTATCGTTTTTTAACCACTCTAAAAAGTTCTTCGTTCTGAATACTTCCTGATAATCTTGTGGTGTTTTCTTAAAAAAAAAATACTTTCTCTTTAATGTATTATATTTTATGAACCATCTGAAAAATTTATATTTATTATATGTAAAACATATACCCAATCAATTGATTTTATATCTATGATGGTTATAAACATTAAAATGATATGAAAAAAAGGTTTTGGGTATATTTACATACTCACTACATGTACAAGACTTTATCCATAATATTGACTTTTAAAATTTAATTGACTTTTTGAATGTTTTTAGTTGGTTTGGTGGTATATCTCTTTCAGGACGAGTATTACTTGTTTGCCTTCTCAGCTTCTGCGTTCTTATTTCGTAGGGTAATATGGCTTCCGGAAAGGAAGGAAAACTGTTTTGTTGGTGGTGTTATAATTGTGCTATAAAAGAAAACATAAAATTGTTATTTTGTTGTTGTTGTTTTTTTTTTGACAAAAACAATATTCACATCCTTTCCATTTCACATGATCTTTTTTTGGTATTGCATTGGAGGGGCGCCTACACATACAAGTCAATGTGTATGTTTGTTTTTGTGCACTTGCAACTGTCAGTGTCATCAAATGACAGCGCACACGAAACAAGACGTAAAGTGTCATATGTCAATTTGTAGCTGAAGAAGAAGAAGAAGTGGAAGAAGTAATAACAGAGAACAAGTAACAGTTTTGGGGGAATGGATGGAAGGAGGTGATTGTATGAGTATCAAACAAAAATACGCGATGCCGTTGTTGACGACGATGATGATAGTACGATACTTTGTTGGGTGCATGTGAATAATAACATGTGTGCACTGTTATTGTTGTTTTTGTTTGTAGGAAAAAAGAGACAACTTCAGTCAAGTGTGCAATTATTTAATGAAATCATATATGCGAGTGTGTACATAGTGTGTCTGAGTATTAGTTTTTTCAAGCCATGTTTTGATTGTATACTTACGAGTTTATATGGGTGAGTGTTTCAACAATTTATGAATGACATTAAACAGAAAAGTGTCGACAGAGAGTATATTGAAAAATATTTACAAATATGTGTAGAGTAATGACACCAAAGAAGTAGTTAACAAAAGCAATGTACATCGTAGTGAAAGGATACAGTAGCGAAGCGAAAATGTAGTAGGGAAAATTAGATCTGGGAGTAAAAAGTAAAACTTTCTGTTTTTCTCAATGTCAAATCTATATTAAAATTTGAAAAGAAATTTATTTTATATCAACGCTAACGTGGCTGTAAGATCCTGGGTTCAAACCATGGTGAAAATAGTAAATTTTTCATATCGGACAACTAAAAAATCAGACCAAGTTTTTCGGAACCGCTCAGCTGAATACCACTTTCTCATGGAAATACCTTACAAATATGACTACTGGGAATTGAATTGCATACAAATACATTGCAAGTATACCAAGTACTTCATAAAAGAAAATGTGCTATAAAATATAATGATAATGACGATGGTGCCGTTGAAATGATGATGATCTTGAAAAGCAAGTATATACATAGCATGAAGGGAAAATATTAAATATGAGAAGAGAAATGTTTATTATCTTTCTTGTATTTCGTTCCACTTCAATTGATATTTGTGCAAAACTAAGTGTTATTAGAGAAAAACGAAAAAGTAGTACATTTTGTAATAATTGATTGGGGGAACACTGCTACAAATGTTTATATGTATTTTCGTATTTGTATTTAATAAAATTGTCAATATTTTTTCTTGAAATATAATAGTGAGTCATTTCTGATGTGTTATTAAATCAAAAATGAATAAATGAGGATGATTCCCCCAAGGAGATGTCAAGTTTGAAGTGAGAGCGTCGCATATCAATTGAATATATCGATATCTTTCAAGTATTAAATATCCCCACTGGATAGGGTTTTGCTCTCTTTGACTTTTCGACTTTTCGGTTCTTTTGAGATGTAAGAATTTTTTTTTTTAAAGTCTTATACAGGGTCTCAACATCGATTCTATTTCAATAATTCGATGGAAAAGGTATTGAGTTTGCCCAGTGGCGTAGCCAGGGAAGGGGATCAGGTGGATAGATCCCCCAATGGCCGATGGACTTGTTGAAAAAGAAAAATACTAATCTATAGATATTTAAAAATCATTCATTACACTTTTTTTCTCATACATATTTTTCATCAAAATCCTGCCAAAATCCTGTCTTACTCTACGAATGGACAAAATTGAAAATGGCACAATTTGAGTAACTTGATTTTGGACCAGCATTTACAGGAAATTTGAAAGCGAAGACGATCCACATGGAAGGAAGGAAACATCCTAATGGCAGAAATATAAGCCTTATGAACTAAATTGAACCTTTACATACCCCAGGAGACCTCTGTCCCGCAAGAAGTTACAGCATTTATTTTTTACCCGGGTCTCCTATACTTCCATTATTACGTTAATTAAAAGATATTCTTTACTTGACTCTGAAAACTATATTTTCAAAATATTAGTAATTGTTATAGCCTTCCATTAAAAATTCTCATTATATACATTGAAATGATAATAGTGACTCCAGCTTTACTTTCTCCGTTAATCCGCATACCAATTTTGATTCATATTGTCCGAATGTAAAAAGCTTCGTCAGTCGTCACGCCAGTGTTCTGGGAATGCTCGTGTACGTTAAATATCACAAGTGCTGTCAATTTCTCTAGTACACGGCCCCTCCACCGGACGTTAGAGATTTGAGTCTTCAGAGAAAACGAACTAAGAAACGAGACTAACTGGAGACTAAGCTTCTCCGAGGTTTTAGGGTGAATACCAACCACTTAACAAAGAGAGGCTAAGAGAAGTTTACTTTTTCATGTAAACAAGTATCGCAATGAGCCAAAAGATATGCCAATTGAAGCTATTTGTATAGCCTATCCATCCTAACCTAAGACACTTCTCAATACACTCACTACATTCTTATCAAACAGAGATACCTCCGTCTCTTTCTTGACATCAACTAATTTCTGCACCTTAATCGTGTTTCTTGGC
This sequence comes from Megamerina dolium, assembly GCA_963854835.1. Taxonomy (NCBI): domain Eukaryota; kingdom Metazoa; phylum Arthropoda; class Insecta; order Diptera; family Megamerinidae; genus Megamerina; species Megamerina dolium. The sequence continues at coordinate 32,305,927 of OY978529.1, read as the reverse complement.
CAACAATATCTATTGTCATCAACAATGCACTAGCAAAGATTAATGACTTGGAATTACTGAAGAAAATCGAAAAGGCCATAAAATGCAACCAGCTAACGACGTACATTTTCTGCGTTGTATAAATAAATCAATACATATGTACATATATATTATTTCGCAAAAACTTTTATTTGACTTATACTAGAGTTAAAAGGGAACCTTGATAAAGAATTTAATACAAATTACATATCTAAAACTTAAGATACCTTTTTATTGCTATCGTCTGACAATAGATACAGTATGTGTTCATACTGGCATGTGTGTAAACACTAATGACGGTCTACATATCACTTTGACATTTACGCTGACGTATGTATATGACATGTGACGGACGTAAAGTACATAGATTGTACGTAGTTGCCTGCGACCAATATGTTTGTTTGTTGGTTTCACGATGACGACGATGATAATAATCATGGTAGAACACTAAAAGTGGCAAAGCACGTACAACCTTTAATTAATTAATCAAATTACTCGAATGTTACAAGTTGATAATTTTTTGTTTTTGTAGACACACCAATCATGCAACCCAACAAATTCCAACCTCTTTATCCGCAATGTTTGACTTGTGTTGCGTATATACATACTACATAGTATAGCATTTTTTGTGCGGTCATACTGCAGTGTATACTTAAAAGTTGCCAATAAATTCAGATGTCATGTTCATTATACAAATATATCCATATGTTCCTTATAAGTATATAAGGTTGGTGCTTTTTGAAGTTCGTTGTCGAGCATATGCGCCAACAAAACGATGACGACAACGACGACCACCACCAAAGGGAATTCATGCTCTTGTACTTGAGAGTCAATGAATAAAAAACGTGATTTAATTTTTAAATCATTGAATGTGAGTAATAAATTCATCATAACGTAATGCGATTGCTTCTTTTTTTTATTGATATTATTTGCCAACGTACTGTCAAAATATCCATCGTCATCATAATTATAATTATTCCGCTTCTGCAATCTCTATTTTTGCTTTCTCTATCAGTCCTTTACGAAATCTGTCGACCTTCTTCTTTGTTTTTATTTGATGATATCTTTTAGTTGATTATTTTGCTTTTGTTCAACAAGTTTTCAATTTATTTGCCTTTTTTGTTCTTTTAATACGCGGTCGTGTTGTCATCTCAATTGGATTTTTAGTTTGAAAACTTATAAAATGTGGGATTTTTAAGTGCAGCACATCAATTAATTGGGTCAGCAGGCAATTAAAAGTTGACTATACATTTCTTGAGTTTTCATTTTGGTTTCAATTTCTAATGATTCAGTATAAGTATTGCATATTTCTTTCATGATTTTTAATTTTTCAACTATTTTATTTTTTCTAAATTCTTGGATTAAAAGATGCTTAGGCTTGTAAAATTTAATTAGAACTTCCTCGCTTCTGTCATTTTCGTCTAATTCAATTGAGTGTGTGGGATAAATTTATCAGTAGGTTGAGACAAGCTACAATTTCAATCGTCTAATTTAATTTAGTTTAGTACTGGAATGATATCATAATTAAGCTCAATTGAATAAGATTATACTTTCTAAAATCTTCTATATCATCATAATTCATTTTTGACATTTTTGAATAAGGATTGACAGCTCTGAAAGCGATAGGTTTCATAAAGTGATCGTGATGGAATTCTTACGTTGTTAGATTATTAACTTTTAAAAGGAAGTAGACGATGAATTATATTTTTGATATTAATCTAGTAATGAATACCTTCAATCAACACGCCTAAATATTAATCCTATTCTAGTCGACCAACCCTAATGCACATTCTTTGGTAGTCGAAGCAACACTAATCGGATTCCTGGGTTTAAAACCGCTTGTCGAAAGTTTAACTGACTCACAATAGGCAATTTCAGTTCCAATTAAATTTAATTGGTACAGCAATTGCTTGGATCCTCACATGTGTTAATGCCAAAAATAAATATTTCTGTTAACTTTCTACATCGACTACAATAACTCCTAAAAATAGCGAAATTCTTTTGCTCGCTATTTAATAATGTAAATCATTTTTGATTCAACCCAAAAAGCGAAAAAATTAAATTGCAAATTCTTTCGCATTTATTTTTAGATTCCATCTATTAATATAGAAGTTCAGATGCTTGAAATGCTCGTAATAAGAACTAATTGTAAACTATCTATGAATATGTAATGTAAAATAACTAAAAAGGCATAGAAAACAACATATTTTTCTCTTGGATTTTGTTGTTCATCACTTTTCTATGTATTTATTTCTATAATTATATCCTTGTAATTTACGGCAATGTTAATGTTAGTGTTAATGGAATTTGTTTTAATTTTGTGAGAGTCAGTAATTTATTTGACCTCTACGTCCAAGAAGCAGTATCAGCAAATTTAAAAAAAGGAACCAAATTTTTTACGGGTGCCTCTTTAAGGAGTAGAAATAGTGGTTAAGTATGTTGGGGGAAAAATGTTGGCGAGACAAAATTAATGAAGATCGACATAACATGTTAGCTCTATAGAAGCGATCCCTCGGCAAATATGGAGATATTCCCGGATTTTCAGGTGTATTTAAGTATATTTTGTAGGAGCCCCATAAAAGACGTAGATGATGGTAAGTGTGTTCGGTGAAGTATTGGGGTAAAAAAATGAATGCGAGTTGGCCATATACTTTAACTCTCTAGGAGGGCCTTGGTAACGGTGGGAACAACTTGTTTGTCAATTTTCAAGGTTAGCCACACTAAGAGGATAAGTATGCTTGGCCAAAAAATATTGGGAAGACAAAACTAATTGACTTTAATCATACATTTTACTCCTCTAGAGATGTGTCCTGGGCAGCTGTGAGGATATTTGTCGATTTTCTTCGCATTCGTTTAAGTTTTGAACTTGCCCTCATCCGCTATTTTTTTGTGGCTTACGTATTTTTTACAGAACCTCACACAATTACCACATGCCACTTGATAAATTTTTCTCTCAAAATCTTCATCAAGTCACTTTGATTTTGTGGTTGGGATTTTTTATTTAAAAAAATATTTTAAGGCACGTATGAAATTATTTGTTTACAATTTTTACACGCGCTATGTTCATCTCTTCCTTCCCAGTATCCCTTTTAACATTTTATATATTCTATAAGAAACATGACACATCTTGACTTTTTCGCAAAAATCATATGTAATTCAGGCTAATAAAAAATGAATGATAAAAACTGATGTAAAAATAATTGAGTCACGTGACAGTTATTCTGAGTTTGCATGATTTATAAGCGTACCTGACGACCATATCTATCTGCTTACGTTGTAATAATCATTCTATCCTTTTTTTCAACCTTTTTATTATAATGGTCAATAAAAGCAATATTTGTTTTTGAGAGAGCTTTGCTAGGGAAAACGATAAAAACGATGTGAAAATTTCAAAACACCTGATGTTATTTATCGGATGAGATGGACTCATCTCACTCACATACATATGAACACATACTTTATGGATATCTTACCTTACACAAATAGATAATTTATTACTGCTGTTGCTACAAACTGCCGTTTCATACGCATTACCGTTACATACGGCAAATATTTCAATACAAAAACGAGGCAGCCATGTGGAAACAGAAAAGAATTTGCATATTGCCAAAAAAATAAACAAATACGAAACGGTTTTGTGTTCAAAATTCTCTAGACGTCGCATTGTGTTGCGGTACTTTGCCAAATAAAAAGTAATACACATACTATTCGGAATGCATGAACATAAAAAAAGGGACATTAGTGTCACACAACACTGGAAGAATATACCGTAGTTAGTAGGTAGGTAGAAGCAAAAGAAAAAAAAAAACAAAAATTGATATAAAATTTGAATTGAAGAAAAGTGAATTTCAAGTGATGGTATTGCGAATGGAGCGTGCAATGCCTCTCTACATACGAATATGTATGAAAGTATAATAAGCGAACGACACAAGAATGAAGACATTTTTGTATTACGTTGTTTTTGGGCACGTACTCGTATAAAATACTTATAAAAGAAGTACGATGTATGTGAGAGAAATGACACAATGGGTGAAGAACAAAAACATGACGTAGTCGTGTGTTGCTTGTTCAAGCAAGTCACACTTTTTCTGCATACACTTCAAATATTCATGTATATTTATTCGTAGTGTACTCGTATTTGCAAATTGCTGAGTATTTATTTATTGTAGTCATATCATCACAATACTGTGTACTTTTCATTCTCTTTACGTTTACGTAACAATTACAATATACTTCAACTTTGAAGTTTAATTTCATTTCTTCAAGTATTGAATGTGTATGCGGTTCATCAGTTTTTTTAACCTACAAATTCTTTGCTGACAAAGTTTAAGTATGAATTCCTTTTAAAATTGAAACCTTTCCTCCAATTCATATACAGGCACGCATAGTCGACACCATCAAGTATACTTGACCAGAGAACTTAATGCAATGTTGATTGCAACATCTGACGACAAGAGGTCTTCGTTTGTAATGTGACAAACAATAACAAGGTCATACCAGGAATATATTAAAAAATCAAAATATATTCAACAAAAGATTTGAAAACATTGAGGTACTCGTCCGTATGTACGTACATTCCAATCATACGATATAAGTGGTGAAGTGTAAATGTGTAAAGATTTAATGTGTATTGAAATAATTTTTGGGGTAAAGAGTAGAAAATTGTAAATTGAAAAATATAAATTTCATTGTAAAATACTTGACAACTCTTAGCTTTATAACCTTATATCGTAAACTTTTAGCTTCCAAAATATTTTATTAGTTATAGTGTCTTTTTGACATTTTTGTTGCTTTTCAATAGTAAAAAATTCGAGTTTGCAACCGAGAACGGCCTGCTTTCGAGCATTCATATGTACCAAGGTTTAGGTGATAACTATATATTTTCTCGCGCAAAGTGAAATATACATTTGTATGGAAGGTATGTGTGGTTCTTATCCGGTTCAGGTTATTTCCGATTATGTCTATTAATTCGTATAAATAATGCTATATACGAACTTTCAGCTTGATAAATTTATATTTTAGCATGCAAAGCCAAAAAATGCATATTCGTGAACAAACGATTGCATGATAGGTGACCGTCGTTTTTAGCCGATTTAGCTCCATTTCGAATATATCAATTAATTCATAAATGTAGTAGTCAGTAACGAGTTTTAGCTTAATAACTTGACATTTTCCCGCGTACAGCCTACAAAAAACACATTCGGCAACATATGTTATATTGGAGGTAGGCGTGGTTTTCATCCGATTCAGCTTATTTTAGAATATATCAATTAATTAATTAATATGATTGTACATTCCGAGTTTCAGCTTGAGCACTGTATATTTTCACCCCCAAATTGGGAAAACACACATTCAACAACATACCTTTGTATGGGAGGTAGGCGTAGTTTTCATCCAATGTCGACCATTCATGAATATTCGTTCGTTAGTTAATGAAATTAATCTTATGTTTCAATTTTTAGCTAGATCGGTGGATAATTACGTCAGTTATACCGTGAACAGACAGACAGGTATGGGGCATATCGACTCAAAGCATTCTGTTCAGTAATATATATTAAAAATATGAATACGTTCCTTATTCTCGAACTCAATATGAACTTGCCTCTTTTAGTGTAGGGTATAAAAAAGAAACACTTCATAATTCAGTGTTTGAGAATTACACTACGAATTTTCTGGTCTAGACCATAATTAAATGATGACTTAATCGCTCTGGGATGTCTGATTTAGAATACAAATGTTATAATGAATTGTTTTTAGTTCTTAGTGCGAAATAAGTATGTATGTGACGAGTGGATATTATTCCCTTTGCAGACGGAGAGATTTTAATAGTTCTCAAGTAATAAATTTTAATATAATTTGGGTTTGTTCGGATCAGTGTGAAATTATTACTGGCACTGAGTACTGTCATCAATGCTTAAGTAAAAAACGACTTAATCTTCGGTGAATCTAAAACAAATTTGTGCATTCCGAAATTTTACAGAATTTTATATTTTTGTATATATTGAAAAATTGTAATTCTTGCAAGAATTATCAAAATTATCTATCTAGTTATCGATTATATATCGATTTTAATTGTGTTTATACAAGTATATCATTTTATAATTTATACTTATCTTTCTGGTAATATTTTTATATATTTTTATATATATATATATATATATATATATATATATATTTTTATATATATTTATATACTTGTATTTGATTAAATGGAAAATTCACGAATTTTTTGTTTATTTCATTATATTACAATAAATCTATATATATACATTTTGAAACTGAAAGCCACAACATTCAGAACAATTTCAGAAAACAAAGACACACAATTTAATAAGATTGCATCTGGGACAATAGCAGTCAAGACATGCTCACAATAGTTGCTGGTTCTACATAGAACATACGGCAACAGCATAAGCAACAACTACTTGTAAATACTTATTACACTATATGGGGGGAAATTCTCATGTGATTTACCATGAACGTAGCTGATAATATTGTTATATGCATATACTAACAACATATTGTGTCATTTGCATAAATCTATTGCTTTGGAGCATAAAATGATCAACAAAAGTAAGGACAAGAAGTAATTTTTTATTTTTTTTTTTGCGGTAATTTCATGTGAAATGCATATTTCGTAAAATATTCTTACCTCATGTCTTCTTGTTATCAGTTCGGTTAACTTATTATCAACTTGGGATTAGATTTGTTTTACTTTATCTGATTGATGGTATGAAAAATTGCAGAAAATGTAAGCAAATGTAGAGCAGACATAAAAAAAAAAAAAAAAACAACAAAAAGGATCAACAACAGAAACATTGTAGACTGTCCAATATAGCTATCGTAGGGAAATTTTTTTTTCAATTTTCCTATTCTCCTCACTTCATTAAAGCTAATAAAAATTGCAAATTTTACAAAATCAAATCACACAAATTGAATGACAATTAATTTAAATTTCATTGATGATCGATTCATTTCATAAATTTTCATTTGAATTTGAGTAGTGGAATATATGAATATTGTGAATTGTAGTTCGATGGTAACAATTTAGTTTTATGTATTCGGCGATATGTTGTAAGTAATATTAAACAATGTTTATTTAAATTCAAAATTCAAAATTCAACGCAATTTAATTTTTTATAAAAATGTAAAAATAAATTATGAATTTCCACCCAAATAATGTTCGCTGGTTTCTTGAGCAAATTTACTTAGAATCATCCATAGATTCCTTTTGTGCTATACGGTTTTTGGTAAAAAAAAAAGTTGAACCACTCTAATGTGTATAGTTTTTTTTTTTACTATGACATTAACTACTTTTATAAAAACGTAATATGCAGCAGGTGCTTCTTATTACCATTTATTTTTTATATTTTGTTAAGCATTCATTTACGACCCATCTAATTCCTTGAAATGGACTTAATGTCTATATTAGTTGATTTTAATAGCAACATTAGTAAGAAAATAACGTAAAATTTAAAAAATCTAAAACTTTATGATGATGTTTTAAATAATTCATATATTTTTGGTTTTATTAACTAAATGTACTACTAATGTTTTTGTCAGCGCCGCAAGATATGTTATATTTTTTTACGTCGCCATACATACTCAACATCAGGTGGTTACATGTAACTGCTGAATGACTTTCTTGAGGTAAACTGGTTGCTGTTCACTGTTGATCATAAAAATGTTCTTATTGTTTTTGTAATGTTCCTACTACTTATCCCTACGAGCGTTTTTATATACACACATCACAAGATTGTAGGTACCACAAGATAATTTTGAGCTAACATTAAGACGACATTTTGTATAGCGTTTCTATGTGAGGTTTTATTTTGTTTTTGTTGTTTTTGTTCTCGCCTGACACTAATATGTTGTTATATTATTTACGAATTTCTTTATGCTGGTTTTATATGACGACGCACATATTGTACATACACATTCATATGTACAGTCTATAGTACCATTTTTCTTATATACTCATTTTGATATTTATTTGCTATAAAAATCTTAGTATATATATCCTGCTGTGCGTATAATATCCTTGTAAAAAATACTGGATGCAGTTATGTTGGCTTAAAGATATAAAATTACGTTTATTTTTATTATTTTTCATCGCTGTCGTTGGTACCTATTTTTTGGGTACTTACTTTATCCTATGTTCTCGTATATGTATATATTTTATTGTTATTGTTCATATTCGTCTTGGCAAAATATGATGGTATATTAAGGCATATCGTAAAAAGCCTGTATATGACGCATGTTTATAGTAAACATATTAAAATGCCATTTTCATGTGCGTTTGAATATACAGCAGTAAGTCAAATTTCTAGTTTAATGCTAAAATATTTTTTGGATGGATTATGTTATTAAATTCGTCGAATTTGAAACATCTTTTCCAATGTTATGTAAAATGACCCCTTAATGAATTGTCAGAAAGTTTCAAACTATTATAAATAAACATTTTGAAATTCCCATTTGAAAATAAAAAATTTGATATTTTTTGTTTAAAAAATCCAAAAATTCTATATAGAAAGTACTATTGGTTTTTAATGGATCGCTTTGAAACTGGAAATCTTAATTTTTCAAGAAAATAAACTGCCTCATAAAATTTTAAGTGATTTACTTCAGATCTAAATATATCGCCCATACGAAATGGCAAATTTTTGAACAAAACTCGAACAAGTGATATAAAAACCCCAATTACACAAGTCGTTAAAAAAAACTCATTAATGCAACCATTTTTAAACGAATTTAATGCACCTCAATGCAAATATTGTATTAAAGAATTTTCTATTATTGAGCTCTCGAGATAATTTGTTCCAAGTTAAATTCTTTATCTGGAACTAACCACTAATCTCTTTATAAAATGTATTAAAATTAAGTTAATTTAGCAAATTATCAAATATTACTAAATATTTTTAATCGATTTAGCTATTTATGTTCAATGGTTTAAAATATCAACAAATTTTTTCTATTTTGTACCAGAATGGTCATCGAAAATCGACTTTAAAAAATCATGAAAAATATAAATTATAGAAATATATTTATATTTGTATTGCTTGCTAAGAGCTTGCTCTTTTACAAATACAACCAGATAGAGATTAAGAAAATCAATCAATAAATGCACAAGTTATGAGTAATCATAAGAAAGTACCGAAATTCATTCATATTTTCATACTTTTTTAGTGTTTTCCATAAAAATAAAATATAATCTAGAAATTAGTATGTAGAAGTGTGTAAATGGTGCCAAATCGAGGTAAAATTTAAAAAATGTAAGGAAAATTGGTAAATATCTCCACAGCTTGTCAAAACTCGCCCCTAAAGGGGTAAAATGTATTACCGACGGTCATTAATTTTTTCTCCTTGATATATTTTTGGAATATAATTTTTCCCGATCACCACTCCGGCTCCGACGGCTCTTCTACAAAATTTACGGTTTCATAAAATTCTTTTCGTCGCTCCTAGAGCGCCCTTAAGAGGCTAAAATGTATAACAGACCTAACATTTTTTCTCCTCAACATTTTTGTTGAATATATTTACTCTCTGTCTTCAAACCCATTAAATGGCTGACATACAAAATGAACGTATGATCACTTGAAAGTCGACAAATAACCCGATGGTTGTATAGGAATAGTCCCAAGAGGTGTGAAGCCAATTTTATAAAAACATATGAGGTTGCGAAAAATATTGGAAAGAAAAGGTTAATAAAGGTTGGTCAGGATAAGATGCATCGCTTTTAGCATTTTTTCAATAAAACTTTAATAATAATAATAATAATTATGTGGCACTTAAGCTTCAAAGGGCACTTTGGCCGAGCTTCTCTTCCATTACTGTTGTGCGTGTTACATTTTAGACAGTATTTGAAGGAACCTACTTATTTTAGCCGGTTCCGAACGGCAGAACTCTTGCGACATCACTTTTTCTGAGCTTTGTCACAGAGTTCTTTTAGAAGTTTTTCCATGGCAAGTTGTTACTGCCGGAAGAATTGCCAATTGCTTGCCGACAGATGGATCCCGTTCGAAAGAAAAATCTTTTCGGTATTAAATTTGTTATGCTTTAGCCGGTTATTGAACTCACGACCAACACACTAACCACTGAGCTACGGCACCCATTTAATATTCCGCTTATATATAGAAATTTTTAGAATTTGAATAAATCAAATATTTTCAATAAAGGTAGCTCTATCATAAAAGTATTGCTTTTTCATTTGAAGCATATGAAAAGTTTAATGTATAAAAAATTCCAAAAAATCAACGCAACAACCTTCAATTATATTAATTGAAGTACATGCAAAAATTGGACATCAAAGTGAATAGAATACACCCATATATGCAAACATAGTATGTATTGAAGACCACATACTACTTTCTACCACAAGTAAGTTTGTGTGATTTTTTACTGGTTAAAAAGGTGGAAAAAATCTAAAAAATAGAAAAAAAGAGTATAAATAGAGACGAACGAAGCTTTTGAATTTGTATTCAAACATTTTAGTGCTTCTATGTATACGAGGAACATACAATATTCATATAACAATAAAGTGCAATGTAGTGTTTTGGTTATAAAAATGGCATAATGGTTTATTTAAATGGAGCAACGGTAGCAACAGAATCACTGATGTGCATTTTATTAAAACTATTCGTTTGTATGCACTTGTACTTTTCGTATGAATGGAGAAATGTAAAAAAATGTATTTTCAAATGTTTGCTGGTGACATGTTTTATTTTTCAAAAATATTATTTGATTTTCAACTACAATGTCCAAATAGTAAATTGTCTCGTGGCAAATTATTATTCGAAATAAAATTGTATTCATTTTGAGGATATTAAAAATGTATAGTATACTTTTTGGGTCACTATTATGGAAGTTTGTTATTTATGTTTAATGTTAAAAAAATCGCTTTGTATTTGAGTGTTTCGAGTGTTAGAAGTTAAATGCGGCACTTATAGGTTACAAAGAATCTTATTAGCTTACATCTTATAATTTCCATAAATGCATAGAATAGCATAGCTTTTGGCGTTGCGGAATAAATTTAATTAAATACGTGGGCTTCTCAAATGAATATACATAAATTATAGCTTTAAATCGTTTTTTTTTTTTGCTCTAAATAAATTAAATTATCCAAATATTTTTGATATCATTGATTTTTAATTTGAAATATAGGAATTTTAGTATATTTCGTAAGGAAATTCAAGTTGGAAAAAAAGTATATAGTACTTTTTGGCATACATTTTCTTCTTTACGTATTTTTGAATATCTAATGGCTCAAGCTAATGCAGAGAATAGTGCGTTGTGCCATAGTATATAAGATTTAATAATTAATTTAATATTAATTTAATTTAATATTATCATAATCTCTAGTCATTTTGCGATTTCATTAAATATTTAGCATATTTTTAGGCATTGGTGACACCAAAGTGAGCGAATTTTAATATATTTGTTATTAAGAATTTATTACTTTTTTTCACATTTTAATCCACATTGTTCACGACTCAAAATAAACATGAACAAAATTACCCTCTTTTTTTCGTTTACCAATCTTCTTCTTTGATAAATTCTTTTTCATTATATTCTTTAAAAGACATTGCTTTATATCTATTTGCATATTGTTTAGTTAGTATTGATTTTTTATGTTGACACCTAACAGCTGTCTATTTGCTTGCACCCCGACCTAAAGCAAGCATAAGCACAAAACAAAATGCCATTGAACCCTTTTTACAATTTCTTCTTTATGTGACTATGAAGGCCGAATGTGAAGCTGCCGGTTTTCTAGTATTTGTTATTTCTATTCTTCTTTTTTCCTTTTTCGCTTTTGAAGTTATCTATAGAGATTTGAAAATGTATGTGAGAACATAAACACATGTTCACATATGGCACTTAGGTGTTTACATAGACATTTCATAGCTTTCTTCCTACATATTTTGTTTTCAATAAAGTGTAATTAACAATACTGGGTTATGCGAAAGCTGCGATTGATGTATTCTGGTATTTTAAAAGATTGCATTTATCTTTATTATTTTTTTCTACATAATATTATTACTTAAAAATATTTGCAATACTCGATACATTTACAAAATTAAATAATTCAATATTTATAGCATATCACAAGGCGTATTTTATGAACATTTTTATAACCTTGATAGAATTGCAATAAAGTAATTGCACAATATATTTTAAAATATTTTAATCACATTAAGCTATATGAGTATGAGTCAACGATAAAACATGGCATACAATTAGGCACTAACCATTAAAAGTAAACGAGCGTAATGTGTGTACGTGCCATGGATAATTTAATATGTAGTGATTTCTCTAATGTACGGTAAAATCATACATTATAAAGCAACATACGCACGTAATGGTCAAAAAATTACCATTAGATTTATGTACCACTGCCCGTAAGTATGCTACATAAATGTCATCATAATATTGAATTAATTTTTGAACACTAAATACTTGCTGTGCTTTACGAATATGTGTGGAAATGATTAAAATGATTTGAAAGAGAAATTGAGGCGAATAAAAGTTGCAACTATAGGGGGAACTTTGTTTCATGGTGTTTACGCTTAAACGCTTCAATGTAAGCAATGAAAATTTGACTAGTGAGCAAGAGTGAAAAACTTTGGTGTGTTTTTGCATCGTATTTGATGTGTTTACTTCTCTTACAAATTTGTGTAAGTTCATTTCTGATTTTTGTTTTGTTTTGTAGGGATTATCATTACTGTCTCGTTCACGTCGCGCACATATTGCGTTTATAAGCATATTCATATATATTTAAAATATTACAAATATGTTTGGGTGTGTGTGTGTGTGTGTGTTCAGTAAATGTCTAAAAAACTCATTTTGCAAACTGTCAGTAAATGTACACACAAATGAGTGGCGCTTTACTGCTGTTGCTTGCATGACTTCCTTACTATCTACTTGCGATGTTGTTACCCTGCTGTTTGTTGTTGATGTTGATGTTATTTGTGAAATGCCTAAAAGCTTACTACATATATAAATACAAAGTAACTTGTATGGAAATGGCAAATTTTTGTTCATATCTGTTCGTCCATATCACATGGACTGCATTTAGTTTAAGCGTTTTATTTTGTGGTAAGCCATATGCTTATCTGTTGCAAATTTATCTACAACGAAAACAAAAAAGTGCACGTTGTGCAAATTAAATTCAGACATAAATTTTTCTAGCACAAATTGCGGAGTGTGAGAAAATATCTTATATGAGAAATGTGTTTTTCATTATAAAACATCCAGAGTGTATTGATTTGAGTTGAAACGTTTAGCGTAGCTAATTCATGGGATTTAGCTACTTTTTGTTCTATTCAACATTATTCTGTTATATGGAAATATATAGAGTTTAATATATAGATCATATTTTTAGGCTTGCCAAGCTTATGAGGTTTATTAAGTGCTAAAATGAGCTATAAGTAATTAAAATCGCTTATTATTTTCAGTAGCTTTATAAAATGTTTATTTAAATCATAGTATTTATTATATAAATATAATACAACATATTTTGAGGCGCAAATTTGCGAATACTTGCTGGATAAATTGTATATACCGAATTATGTGTTTTGAAATGAAAATTGAGATGCGGGTTTTTGTTTTTAAGAAATATGAAAAAAAGTATTTAGCATATTTCACAAATACTTCTCCTTCTTGAAAAGTAAAGCAAGCACTATTATACTCGTATCTACATATTATGTGTTTTTATAGTATTTGATTCAAAAAGTATTTTTGTACTACAAAGGTTTAATATTGTATACATAATATTATGCATATAGTTTTGTAAAAGCATGTGTTTGTAATAACTTTTGAATAATGAAGCATTCTTTCAAACACATTTATACATATCCGCATATTAACGGTATTCACGATTATATGCATATGGTCTTCCAAAAAGCAAATATTTCAATCGATTTCGAATAATGAAGCATACTTTTACGTATATTACGCAATAAAAAGTAACCTGTAAAAATCAAAGTTGAATTAAAATTTTCTAATTTATTGCCTAATGTTAATTTTTTTTCGATTTTTAATAAAAATATAAAGTGAATTATATAACTTTACTTTATACGACTTTAATTATACGACTTTATGCATATAGTCTTATAAAAAAGCAAAGATTTGAAATCAATTTTGAATATCATGTGTAAAATAAGTGTTAGGACTTAGTTATGAACTAATCATGAACTACACTATTATATTTTGGATACTTACACAGGTTTCATGATACTTACTATATGTTTTTTAATAAAATACACCGAATCTTTAACATTAACTTATAGCTTTAGATAAAAGTTAACTATTGCTAGAATACTTTTAAGCATATTCAATATTGCTATCTAAATTTTACATCTATGAAAAATACTACATTGAAATTTGTTTCATTCTTTTACTTTCAGGTAATTTCAACATTTCCATAAACAATATTCAACTTCAACAAAATAAACTTGGCTACTTTACTCGCTCATTCTTATTGTGGATACGAAAATGTAAATTAATTCAATAAATTATTGCCTACTTTCAAGCATTGGTTGACCACAAATCCCTATATATTAATGTCAAGTGAAACAAATTGCTATTTTAATTTACTAAATACATCAGCAAATACAATATTTGGAATGAAAGGCTACTTATAGGAATATAAACTTGACGGGCTTGAAAACTGGTGTTTTTTTTGGGAGAAGTATATGCCACCACATAGAAATAAATGGTCAACGACAATAATAAATTCAATATTCATATACAGAGTGTAGGTGTATTTCATATGCATTTATGTATGTACAAATACTCGTACATATGTATGAGTTGTAGTAGACATATTTTGTAGTCAAAGCATGTTGACGTTTTATTTCATTCTCTATTTTATCCATGTCCTAGTCATATTAAATAGACGATGAATTCATTCAGCCACTGTTTCCTGACATTCCTATATCATTTTGTTCACCTAAATGTATGTACATATTTATCAATGCTTCATTACTCAGTACATATTGTTGAACATGTTTATAATTTTGTATATAGAGTACGTCTAAAATTATGCTTATTATTTTGGAAATTTACATTACATCTACTACTACAGGGTGATTTTTTAGCAACTTTCTTTTTGGCATCACTGTGTATTGCTTAGCTATTTTCGTGTAACTGTAAAACATGTTCAGTTTGATCTATAATTTAACCATGAATCGACTTACAAACGAACAATGCTTGCAGATTAATGAATTTTATTATCAAAATTCATACTCGATTCATTCATTCATTTATTTTATGGTCAGTTTGTGCGACCTTTTGAGGCGGCTATTCGGAATCTTGTGACTAAATTTCGCACCAAAAATACATTATTGGACATTAAACCACCAACACGCATACGTAGAGTGCGGGCAGAGGAAAATATCGCAGCTGTATTCGCCAGTGTTGTTGATGGCAGTGAATTATCGATTTATTCGTGAGATACCGGCCGATATGTTGGAGAGAGTATTCCAAAATTGGACCCAGTGTATGAACCATTTGAGGAGCAGCCGCGGTCAACATTTACATGAAATTATCTTTAAACATTGAATTATATAGTTTGTTCTAACGACTCAAATAAAGAGTTCATACATTTCTCTAAATTTTATGTGTTTTTTTTTTAATCAAATCCGAAGGCTCTTAAAAAATCACCATATACTACTTCTACTACTACTACTACTACTACGACTACTACTACTACGACTACTACTACTACTACTACTACTACTACTACTAATATGTGTTAACAATAGAAACAGTAAACATTTACATTTTGTATTTATGTCCTATCATACTGCACATTCGACAAATATCAGTAGTATTAACCAAACAACCAACCAACCAAATATAGTATGTGCTACATCGGACGATAGCCATGTTGCCTGTATTTGTCTAGTACATTTAGATGTAGAAGACGTACGACGAATTGTGAACAATGCATATTTACAATTGCATATAATTTTCCAATGGTATTTCTGTCTGTTGTACAATTTTGCGAATACTATTGCATTTACATACGTAGGTTGTGCTTTTATGTGGTGTATTTACAACTACATAATAGTTGTATTTTCATGTTACTGGCTAGTTTGATTTTTTGTTTATTTAATATCAATAGTCGTATGCACATAATTGCAATGTTTACTAATCGGATTTATTGAATACTAAGTGAATACAGTGCCCATATGGTCTTGTTTTACAATTTTTTCTGTGCAATTTTAAATAATTTATAATCCAAAGATGAAGTT
Source organism: Megamerina dolium (assembly GCA_963854835.1). NCBI lineage: Eukaryota > Metazoa > Arthropoda > Insecta > Diptera > Megamerinidae > Megamerina > Megamerina dolium. The sequence continues at coordinate 32,289,656 of OY978529.1, read as the reverse complement.
CTGCACACACACAATTTTGATGATATTTTGAGTGGCTAAAAGTATACTACGATTTATTTGAGCATGAATTATTTCATTCAAAATTATATAATGCGCTCAGAGTTATAACGAAGCATATAATTTGAAAGCAGAGTTATGATGACATAAAGCTAATTGGTTAAAAACCGTTTTATATATCTCGGTTATTGCAATATGATTTTACTGTCAAAAGGTAAGCCAATTTACTGGCAGATGAAATGCTCTTCTAAAGAAATAAAAGTAAAACTATACTGACACAGCACACACCGGCACAACCATCTTTCACCCCATCAAAGCATTTTCTAAAATTTGTCACACAGCTTTAACTAAATAAGCAACTATTATGGCATCTATTATGCATAAATATAGACATTCCCATATGCATGAGTACGTCATTTCGAAATCTTCAGCCTACATCGTTCAACCTTGTACCTACATACTAGGACTACCTTTAAATTATCATTACCACCATTACAAAGATTGCTTACTTTTCAGCAATTTACATTTATCTGTCTGCAATTTATTTCGCATTACCATAAATATTTTACATATTGTATATAAAAGCGTACATTTCCACACGCTTGTAATATAATCTTTCCGTAGAAAAAAAAAACGCAATCCACTTCACTCACCACCACTTAGCTTTTTTTCTTTCACTTATATACAATATACAAATTTAATAAATTGTATGCCATTTTTCATTCCTTTTTTCACACCCACACTTACGCGTATATAACAACAACAAAAACAAAAACAACCCTTTATGCTGGTACGCTGTCTTCTCTCATGCAAATGTAATGAAAATATACAAATGTACACTTCATACTTCATTGCATGCTTTTAGGCGGTTTGTACACTTCAATGAGTATGCGTATGTGCACATTAAGTGTGGGTGAGAAAGGAAGTGAGCCGTATACAATACATGTGTAAAATGTAATAGAATGCAAACAAATGGAAATGACAAATTCTTTAGTAAAAAAATTATAATTTTTGAGCATTTCGCTGGCTGGTAAACATTTGTCATACAAGTATTGTATATATTTAAAAAACATGTATCAAGTGAAGTTTACAATAATTTGTATATTTTTAGGCATGTGTTAAATGAAACCTTTTCTTTTATAAATTACAATTACATATGAGTGTGCTAAAAAAATAAGAAACATTATTTTTGGGGTTGCCTGATGCTTCACATATGATTTACTAAATGTGATAATATTAAATTTTTACATCTTTATCGATATAATGCATATTTAAGGTGTTTTTGTTGCCTATTTCTTTAAAATGTTGCCAAATTAATTTCTTTTGAGTTTTTCATATCCAGTCAATGTAGAAACATGTAGTCTAAATATAGCTCCAATTAATATTTGTTTTGTTTTGTTTAGTGAAAATATTTTTGCTGTTTTTTGATTATATATTTCGCGAACGATATTATACTTTTGTATAATGTTAGGTATTATTTCTTTAGATGATTTGACTAATGTAATATCCAGAAAGTGGATATTTGCTCTTGAATGATTTGTCAAGATGTCAGTAATGCCTAAAAGTATATAATATAATAATCGAATGATTAATATTTTAAAGCTCTTCGATTCAAAATGTTTTCGAAAGAGTTATTGAATTACTTCTACTAATTTTTTTAGAAGTGCTACAGCTCAATAGCGTTGAGATAATATATAATTTAATCGATTTGCAGTACTATTGAGTTTTTTTTTTTAGTACTATTGAGTACAACCAATAGTCGGTTTGGCAAATACACAATGATTAAGTTTTATGTGAAATACTATAAAGGTATTTTAAAAGCAAGATCTCCAAAGTTTCAGTATGATCTGCTGAAATATAATGATAGCTTCAATTCACTTTTTTCGATTTTGGCTAAAAAAATTATAATTTTCTATAGGGACTGCATTTCTTTATGAGCATAATGACTAAATATTGTGTCCTGAACTATTTTCGTTAAAAAATTAATATTACCAAAGTTTCGGAATGACATGTCGAAAAATACTAATATATTCAATTGTCGATATTTGTTTAAAACATGCAAATTTTGTATTGAAACTATGTGAATTTATGAACAAATTGATTTTATATTTTGTATGGAGTAATGTTTTGCGCTAAACACAAGATTGCCGAAGTTAACGATTGATACATTGAAAATTATGATACCTTCCATACAAATTCATCGATTTTGGTTAGAAAAAATGCATCTTTTGTATGGGGACTATGTTTATATATAAACAGAATGATTTTGAATTTGTGTGGTGTAGTATTTATTTCAAAAAACAAGATTGCCACAGTGTCAAAATGATGTGTTGATAAATAATGATACCTTCCAAATATGGTACTCATTTTTATTTTTATTTTAAAAATGCAATTTTTGTACGCAGACTATATGAACAAATTGCTATTATATTTTATGTGGAGCACTGTTTTATATGAAAACATGAAAAAATAAGGATACCACCCATAAAAATTTATCGGATTTCGATTTCAAAAATTCTACTTTTGTCCGGAGGTCATATTTATTTATGAACAGAATGACTTCGAATTTCGTGTGGAGTAGTATTTTGTTTAAAAACCATTACTTTCGAACTTATAGTAAACTGAGTGGATAAATTATGGTATATTCCACACAAATATTTCGGTTTCGATTTAAAAAATCATATTTTGTATAAAGATTTTTTTTTATTTCGAATAATAAAGACTAATTTGTGTATTAAGTAATCAAGTTTCTCGAATATTTATTAAAAATTTAATTATTCCTTAAATTAGTCGAACTATCATAAAGTCAACAAATTTACTAGAACAATTTTGAATGAAATCAGAATTATGCTTTGCAAAAAGGAAATTATAAGTGATCACTATTGGCGAATCAATCGATATCGCTAACTCTGGGCCATAAACACACCTTATACCGTCAAATTATGTACTTCTGTAGTACATCGCATAGTTTTTGGCAATCTTTGACAAAATATTTTTTATGTCAACTCCCTATATTTAACTAATATCTACATATCTAAATAATAATATAACTAGTTAAACACAATTCCTTTTCAACACCTAAAAGTATACAATAATATATCAATCAGTATATCAACAACAGAACATAATTAAGCACCATTATTACGCAACTCTGTATACTTTAACTTTGATAAGGGTAAATCGAAGCTAAAGAATAAATAAATAATAAAGCACTGAATGCTATTGAATGGGGTACAACATACATACTCATACCTACATATATCCATTTTAGTATCAACAACGCCAACAATCAAATGTTACATACGACTATAATTGACTATGGCCGGAAGGAAGTTTGATTGTTTACGTTGAAATGGGCTGAGGATCGATTGTCATCATTATCTCGTTGTTGTTACATCAATATTACAAAAGTACAAAGATATGGAGATAGTCAATGGAGATAGACATATGGTACTTAAGCATCCATATTTATGTATCTATGCGTACGCACACACACGCACAGACACACAAATACAATAGCTATAAATTACACTCCCAAACCCCTTTTTGTGCTCATTGTCAAATGTGTATGCTTTTGTAGTTTTTCAAGTGCCTGAAGTTGAAGCTTATTTGAATTGACATTTGTGCTATGTATTGCATAGCATAAAAATATCTAAGTGTCAAATGTATGAATGCAAGGGCGTTCTATCAGTGTGTGTAAGAATGTCAGACCAGAAATATGTATGAGTTGTAAGAGTGACTCAGTTTACTTACTGCAAGGGGTAAGTGAAGAGGCACTGTGGTGAACTAAGTACTGCTGCAGAATTTGTTGTGATTGTGTGTGTATCATTAATGCCAGCATAATGACTTATAATGATGATGAACATCATCATCATGCTGCTGCAAAGGTGAAGCATGATGAGTATGTTGATGAGTAACGTACCAATCGTATGAGATGGATGGTGGTGGTGCATGCTCGAGAAAGGCATCATTTTGCGCATAATTAAGTATGCAAATGTAATTTACTTGCAAATACGCCTAAAAGAAGAGAGTAACTCATCCATCTACAACATTGCTGACATGAAAGCTTCTTGTTTTTTTAATGTAGCGCGTATGTTTGTTATGTCGCAATTAAAAAACCGCATTTATAAATAAATGAAGTTTTTTCTTTCAAAATAAATAAATAAAATATAATTTTGGAAATAAGTATACTTAAATATGAGTACATTCACAATTATTCCACACTTGTGTACCTACGTTTTAAAAGTGCTTATAGTTAAGGGTTCTTAAATGTTAGAATATATGGAGATGACATCTATAATTATTGAATATAACGATGTATGAATGCAGTTAATTAATTACATTTACCATTTATTTTAACACGTCTAAAAAAACCAACTTATTCCTAGAATTTAAGAAATTCACAATTTGTACAAGAACAAAAATTACCAATCGATCCTGATTTCTATCCGCATATGGTAATATATGTGCCCAATCCGCATTAATTAGAGGAACTCTTGCAAAATTTACGTTCTTATGAATAATGCTCCCACCTATTCCAAAGTGTCCCTAGCAATGGCGTTGCCACGATTTCGGCAAGGGGGAATAAGATGAAAAAGATACATAAGAAACAATTTTTAATGAATGATTTTTAAATATCTATATACTTTTAGTTTTCTTTTTTAACAAGTCCAACGGCCAAGGGGGAGATCTATCCCCATGATTCTTAGTAAAATATACGACTGTCCCCTCTTTAATTTTTACTACTTCATATTTTGTCTACACATACTTATCCTCTATTTTGTACATCTTGTGGGTGGCTGTCATACAAAATGAAGCCATGGAATGCCCAGGAATTGCCACTAGATCAAAAAAATTGATCCGTTTTTGATTTAATGTCAAATATGAGAGGTGCAATTTTGCAATTCATCATTTATCTTAGAAAGCATTGAATATTTGAGAAGAATGAGTTTAAATTTTTAAACTAATTGGTTAAATGCATATTCATTTTCCTTTTGAATAGATTTTATTCATACCAATACCAATATATTTATTGCGGATACTTTCATATATGGGTAGGTAACTCATATATACAAGCGAACTTCCTCCTACTACGTCAAATCGTATGGACAGATATATAATATAATATACTTATATGTTCATTACTTTGAAAAATAAAAAATTTTATTGTAAAATACACTCAACCACAAGAAACAATAATAACAGCAGCAACCGCAATAATAATAGCTGGCAATAGTCAGCTACCACCATTGCTCACGTCAAACTCACGGATGTACAATATATGCACATGCATATACATATTTACAAGTATTTATTAAAAATGCAATGCATAACTCATTGTTGTAATACACGGGTTGTTGCACTTGTGTTTACATATATGTATGTACTTTTGTACTCATATGTTGTACATATACAAGTATATATATATGTATATATATATATATGCACATACTCATTTGTATGTACTATATGTGAGTAGTATTCATGTACAAAGAAATCGGTAAAATTAAATTAAGTATTGCATTATTATTATTACTTTACTGCCACACTATACTTACTTACTACTACAACTTGGCTCTACAAAATCTTGATAATGAATGAATGATGAGTAATTAATACAATTAGTTGTAAATGAGTGTACTCTAATTAACTGTTTGAATATATTTGATGAGATGTTCGAGCATGCTTCTATGAAAGCTTTCGTGGGATGATGTATTAAATTCCAATCTAGCAAAAGACAATTAAATAAAATGTCATTTTTTTCTTAACAAAGCTGCACATACCACAATGCATACATAAATCATTGGGCTTCGGTGAACCCAGCATGATTTTCTCTTTCAGTTTCCTTGTCGATTTCAATTTTCGCAACAGCAAAGCCCGCATGATGTCACTTATATCTGAGCTTTTTAACAAAGCTTTTTCACAAGTTGTTTTATTTAAATTTTTTACTGCCGAATGAATTACTAATTACTTCCAAACAAAGATGAAATGTTTGTCTCTGTGGACGAAATTTGAGAACAAGCATTTTTTTGGAAAAGACGGACAATTTGGACTTTTAAACATATCCGTCTTGCGAATGCAAAAATTATCGCTGTAAAAGCTTTTGAAAATATTCCACAATTAAATTAAAAAAAAATCTCCTTACAGTCGGCTGGGGCCGACCAAACTATACCCTGCATATGTAGATTTATATATAAAAAGTTTACTCGAATATCCAACTTTTCTTTTATTTCCACTTTTCGAGAAACAATTTTTGCATATACTACTAATTTACACCCGAAATATGGTTGACTTCGACGAAGTAAAAGGATTTTAAGATAATTCCGAGGCTTGGTATGAGAGCTATATAAAAAGTGGGCGTGGCTTACCACTTTCTAGTAAATCCAATTAATTTTTCAATGTTAATCCACACCTTAAATTTGGTGTCCTACGTTGAATAGTTTCTAAGTTATGGTGGTTAACATTTTTGTTTAATTTCCTCAACTTTGTATGGGAGCCCCAATAAGAAGTGGGCGTGGTACGCTGATTTTTCGCCAGATTATTTCCGACTACGATATTAATTTAAGTGTCAATTATGGTTATTGTAGACAAAAGATTGCCGAAGTTACAGCTGTTTCAATTTAAAATTTGTATGGGGGCTACGATAAACACTGGGCGTGGTGCGCCCATTTTCTGTGAGCCTAGTTGCTCGTACAATACTCATCCATACCCTAAGTCTCGTTGTCCTAGGCTAAATGGTTTGTAAGCTATGGAGCTTAACATTTTAGTTTAATTCACTCGACTTTGTATGGGAGACCCATGAAGGAGTGGGCGTGGCACACTGATTTTCTGCCAGATTTTTGCCGACTACGATATTAATTTAAGTGTCAATTATGGTTATTCTAGACAGAAGATTGCCGAAGTTACAGCTGTTTCAATTTAAAATTTGTATGGGGGCTACGATAAACACTGGGCGTGGTGCGCCCATTTTCTGTAAGCCTAGTTGCTCGTACAATACTAATCCACACCTTAAATCTCGTTATTCTACGCTGAATAGTTTGCAAGTTATAACCGGTAACATTTTTTTTAATTTCCGCAACTTTGTATGGGAGACCCAAAAAGGAGTGGGCGTGGCATATTGATTTTCTGCCATATTATTTCTGAATACCGTGTTAATCTAAGTGTCAATTATGGTTATTCTAGACAGAAGATTGTAGAAGTTACAGCAGTTTCAATTTAAAAGAAGTACAGACACTTTGTATGGGAGCTACGCTAGAAAGTAGGCGTGGCTCATCCACTTTTGGTGAGGTTATATAGTAGTATAATATAACTCTATGTGCAAAATATTGTTGTCCCAAGTGGTATATTGTGTGAGTTATAGCAAGTTAAAGATTTTGAAAATTTCGAGGTTAGTCGCTTTGAATGCTTGGTGTGGGCGTGGTTATTGACCGATCATGCCCAATATCAATCCCCTCCGTACCCTTGGATCATAGATTACTTGTGCCAAATTTCATCGAAATAGCTCAATATTTACTCAAGTTATCGTGCGAACCAGCCAGGTGACAGACAGACGGACGGACGGACGGACGGACGGACGGACGGACGGACGGACGGACGGACGGACGGACGGACGGACGGACGGACGGACGGACATCGTTAAATCGAAAATTTAATCGACGCTGATCACGAATATATATCCATGTCTATATCTCCGGAGATTCCTTCAAGTGGACACAAACATCTGACCGAAATGAATATACCATGCATATTGCATTATGCAGGGTATAAAAAGGAATGTTTTGGTCTGAAAAAAACTTCTAAGCGTCCTCTATCACAAAACTCGGAGTGGAGTGTTTTGCAGTAAAAATTCTAGGCTTAAGTCCTTCGAAATTTTTAATACAAAATATATTGAAATTTAGTACATATATAATTGACAATCGATTGGTACAGAGTATTACGCCAGTGACCTCTGTTTTTCGTTTGCTCCAACATGTTAGCATCCCATAAGAGGTAGAAAAATTACAATCCCTCGACACGACTGCTGTAAAATATTGCTTCCATTCAACAGAAGTGGGCTCGATTTCTCTCTGACTTATTTAGAAGAGATATTTTTTGAAGTTCCTGGTTCCTGGTATTGGATTAATGTCGATTTTTTTGCAATAATGTCGAAATTGACTAATCTGCAAAATTTAATTTCCACATCATTACAAATATTTTTCAATCTATGTCAAATATGTAGATTAAAAATTTATTATTTCGATAGTAATGCCAAATTTTCTGCAATAATGTCGAAAAGTTCCAAAACAAATTCGATGTTATTGTGGGAGTTTTAGCAATAATGTCGAAATATTTTTATTGATATTATAGTAAATAGTTTTTCGTATTAATTCGTTTGACAATTAACTTGTAAAGGCAATGGGATTATGATTTTAAAATGTCAGTGGTTTTTTAAAACCAATTCTCCTTCGTATTCTACTTTGTACATGATTATTTCCTTTGTCTAAATAAAAGTGAATCTTCTTGTTAAATTCACTTTTATCAAAAAAGGAGTAAACGTGTTTTAAAACTAATTGAAAAAGTGGATATATGTATTTGGTGTGCTTCGCTACTACGAAGCTTACGAACATATTTCTTAATACATTATGCTTTCCATTCATGAACATGAACATACGAAAATCTTTAAGCTTTAGCAAACGTACTTGCTGCTAGCCTACAATAGCAAGTACCTTTATTTACATCTGAGCCACTCAATCAAAGTAGTACAAGTATTATATATTTTTCACCACAACCACCACAGTAAGTATTTGTTTCACCGCACCATCGTTGTTGCTATTATTCGTTCATATGTGTAATATATTGCTCTCGGTGTAATTTGATAGTATATAGTACTTGTACTTGCTAGGATAACAATGAAACCAGGACAAGCGGTTGTTTTAAGTGTAGCAAGGATAATGGCTTGTTCTCCCTCATATAGAATATATACAAACACACTTGACAATAACAATAAGTAATAATAAATACCAACAGGTTTAAAATTAAAAAAAAAAATTCATAACAAAAATAGTAGGTACTTAAAAATACTAAATAGTAAAAGCACGTTTTGAGATTAAGTGTTTCCGTAAATACAAAATGGAAGGCTTAAAATATAGTGTTTCCAAAGTTTAAGCATTGATGTGGAACAGTTGCACATAATGTGCGGAAGTGTTTTAGTTTAGAACAAAAAAATAAAAATAAAAATAAAAAAGTAAAACGAAAATGGGATAAAAGTAAAAACTGCATTAGTTATGTTGTTTTTCTCCGTTGCCTTAAGGTCAATTTTCCATGTTATTGATTTTTTAACGCACTAGCGTGAGGTAGAGCAGTACAACGGAGGCAATGGTATTCGATTGAGGATGAAATCGAAGGCGGAAAACTTTGTCACACAGCAAACTTTTTATTCATAGAAAGAAAGTTTCGCCAAAAGTTATGTCTGGCGCGCTATTGATGTTTAATAAAATATCCTTTTATAAAGGAAATAGTAAAAGTTCTCCATAGGTGAGAAAAAGTTCGACGCACACAAATATTTTTACAAAAGAAATATTATCAAACTAGATGGCTACCACAGTAGAGAATAGACAGAAGCATCATTTTGGAAATTAGAAAATATTTTTTGAAATGATAAAGGAGATAACTTCTTTCTATATTTGCTTACATTTACTTGTTATTAATTGAACGATATCTGTATGGAGAATATATTTTTTTAAGAGTGCTCTTGAGATGACTTTCACTCTCAAACATCTTATACTATCCTGCGCATTTCATTTGTTTTTATCACCATAATATCCGTTCAGTCAATCAAATTTTGATGAGAAAATATCTAGTTTTAACCAGTTTTCTGGTGACAAGTGCCAAAAGTTCACAGATACATCGAGCATCTAGCTAGCATGAGCCAAATAAGTTTTGTTATTCTGTATCTTGATTTCCTGTTCCATCTGTATATGCATTTGCAAGATGATGAACTAAACGAGAATTATTATAAATTATACCGGACGATAATGTTTAATATTTTACCACTATTATGACACTCGTTTAGTCAGTGAGTCTGTGAATATCTATTTACAAGAGTATAAAGTAAACGAGAATTACTGAAAATTACACCGAACGATAGTATTCAACATTTCAAGGACCACATTCAGTTTCTCAACTGTTTATTACATATATAGAGTACTTAAGTACTATCTTGTAGATGAACTTTAAATTTCGTAGTTTTTATAGAATTATAATGCAAAGTATTACAAATCCAGATATATTTTAGATATGTATGTGCTACAACCCTTTTCATCTATTCCTCTATCATCAACATGAACTAATCTAAACTAATACAATATATATCTAAATTTTTACATTAAACATTAATATCCGAAATGAAAATTATTGTACCACCTCCAGCCAAATTGACAGACACAAAGAGATGAAATGGGAGGCACACAATAGAAAAAGGTAATAATAATTATTGTTGTAAAAAACAAAAACAAAATAATCAAGTACTAGAAGCACATTGCATCTGTCATTTACACTAATGCTACACGTAAAACATAAAGAAGGTAATTATTGACATAACCATGGTTCAAAAAGCCAGATAGAGAAAGAGAGATAGCAAAACGAAAATAACACGCATTATCTATGTTGTTCTGTCTGTTTAACTATCTACCATTCTACCACAATAATAATAATAATAATGATGATAATTTACATAATGCACAATGTCTTTACCGCATAGCTGGACACATACATAACATTGACATACCATGCCAATGCATTTGACAAAAAAAAAAAAACATAATTTTTTGTACCCACTGTTATTTGATGTCAGCTTGTTTGTACATTGGTTAGTTGATTGTTTGGTTGGTTTGGTCATATTCTATTGTTTTCGTGTCTGTATATGCGCTCATATACAAGTATGTCTTTGTTTATGTAATTCTGTAATTGTAACCGTCAACCACTAATGTATGGATGTAACTACACTCGCAGCAAAAATTGAAGCCATTCAAATGTATTTTAAATGAGTTAAAATTGTGTACATTTTTTTATATTAGTCTCCATGTTCATGGCATTATAATCTCATTTTATTTTTTTATTAATTAATTTACATACAATTTAAATATGATTCATCCAATTTTTGTTTGTTTTATTATTTTTTGTAATATTAATGACACTTAATGTAAATATGTCTAATTATAAAATATAAAATTAATTTTTTTATACAACTGAAGCCTACTTTTAGGAGTTTTCAATGAGTTTTTAGTTTCCAAATAAACAAGTTCAGTCAATTTTTTCGAAACAATCATAATATAAAGAGCACTTTAGTAATAATATATGTAGACCTTTTTAAATAATTCAATAGGCATATCAAATAAATTGAAATGAATTTCAGCATACTTTTAGGCGCTTATAATGAATGAAATAATGTTGTTAGGAATATATCAGGTGTAGTAAAAAGAAATCCATTATATTTCCATAGATAGCTTTAGTAATCTGTATTTCGCGTTGTATAAGTGCGAACGGGTTATGCTAGATGACGTTAGAAAGATAGGATTTCGTATTAAATAATCTTTTCAAGCAGTATTGTGATTGCATGACTCAGTGTTGTTTAATCACGCGTCAAATATGGACACCAGTAAAGAGCAAATGCTCCATATTTTGCAGTTTTTCTTCGAGAAAGGCGAAAACGCAAGCCAAACGGCTCAAAATGTGAATAGTGTTTATGGTCCTGATACTGTAACAGCAATTCACGTGCAATTTTGGTTTCGTCGATTCCGTTCCGGTAATGTTGATGTCAAAGATGCACCACGCTCTGGAAGGCCAATTGTCGAAAATATCGACAAAATAATGGAAATCGTCGAGTCTGACCGTCACTGTTTCTATTGCCCAGGAGCTAAACATTGCACAAAAAACCGTTTGGAACCATTTAAATAAGGCTGGATACAAAAAGAAGTTCGATGTATGGGAGCCACCTGAGTTAACGCAAAAAAACCTCATGGACCGAATTTCCAACTGCGAATCGCTGCTAAATCGTAACAAATCGATCCATTTCTGAAGCGGATGGTTACTGGTGATGAAAAGTGGCGTTTGACGACAACGTCAAGCGAAAATGGTCGTGGTCGAATTGCGGTGAGCCGGCGCAAACGTGGCTTGGCCATCGCAGGATTGACGGTCAGGAAGGTTTCGCTATGTGTTTGGTGGGATTGGCAGGGAATCATATACTATGAGTTGCTCCCCTACTGCTAAACTCTTAATTCGGATCTGTACTGTCAACAATGAAGGAAGCAATCGCCCGAGGAATTGTGTTCCATCAGGACAACGCCAGGCCACACACATCGATAGTGACTCGCCAGAAACTTCGGGAGCTTGGTTGGGAGGCATCCACCTTATAGTCAGGACCCGGCACCAAGTGATTAATACCTGTTCCTCTCTATGGTGAATGATATTGCTGTTCAACTCTAGAGAAGCTTGTGAAAATCGACTGTCCCAGTTTCTTGCCAATAGAGACGAGAGTGGCATTATGAAATTGAATGAAATGGCAACAAGTTATCGAACAAAACGGTGCATATTTGACCTAAATCGGATCATTCTAACTATGCTAAATAAAACCTTAAATTTAACGCAAAAATAATGGATTTCTTTTTACTAGACATTATATTATCTATTAGGAAATAATTTCATTTGAGATAAATTCTTCAAAACGCATGCTAATATTGATATGAAGCGTAAAAGGCACTCGATCTAAACTTTACACCAAATATTAACTCTAACTTTACACCAAATATTAACATGCTGTGCATCAACATCGAATGAATCAATGCCGAAAAATATTCGCTTCAAGATTTGTCGAGATTATTGCATTAGTTTTTGTAATAATATTGAAATTGAGTCCTTAATAAAATTTCGTTTGGAGTTTATTGCAAAAACTTCTGCGATTATGTCAAAACATTTGACAATTTTGACAATTAAATTTTGTCTTTGCTATAATGTCGAAAAAATTACAATGTTTTCGACTTTATTGCATCAGATTGTCAACATCGAATATTACTTAGGAGAGACTTAAATACTGTTACACATATTTTACGCTATAAAATTAAAGAATTAAAGAATATTTTCTGACCAATTTTTTTTTACATATTTATTGATATATATTGTATTTAAAAAATTGTATACAGAGAGTATCCTTCGAAATGTCCGTCTTTGGCCTTCATGCACTCTTAAATCGGATTGGTCAATCATCGATAGCCGCACGCACTTCGTCCATTGGAAAATTGGTGATAACACGATTTAAAGCTGTCTTAAGAAAATCAATATTCGGGTATCTTTTATGCACAATTTGTAATTCAGTGGGTTCAAATCAGGATTGAATACCGGCAAATTCTTCATAGGTGATATTTCATAAGCCATGTGATAATAATGCGGTACATTGAATTCTTCTATTGGAATGGGTGTGTTCAATGTTGTAACAGTATTTATAGCCCTACTAAGTACTCTCTCTCTGATCCCTCATACCTTATTTTTATACCCTGCATAATGCAATATGCATGGTATATTCATTTCGGTCAGATGTTTGTGTCCACTTGAAGGAATCTCCGGAGATATAGACATGGATATATATTCGTGATCAGCGTCGATTAAATTTTCGATTTAACGATGTCCGTCCGTCCGTCCGTCCGTCCGTCCGTCTGTCACCTGGCTGGTTCGCACGATAACTTGAGTAAATATTGAGCTATTTCGATGAAATTTGGCATAAGTAATCTATGATCCAAGGGTACGGAGGGGATTGATATTGGGCATGATCGGTCAATAACCACGCCCACACGAAGCATTCAAAGCGACTAACCTCGAAATTTTCAAAATCTTTAACTTGCTATAACTCACATAATATACCACTTGGGACAACAATATTATGCACATAGAGTTATATTATACTACTATATAACCTCGCCAAAAGTGGGTGAGCCACGCCTACTTTCTAGCGTAGCTCCCATACAAAGTGTCTGTACTTCTTTTAAATTGAAACTGCTATAACTTCTACAATCTTCTGTCTAGAATAACCATAATTGACACTTAGATTAACACGGTAGTCAGAAATAATATGGCAGAAAATCAATGTGCCACGCCCACTCCTTTTTGGGTCTCCCATACAAAGTTGCGGAAATTAAAAAAAAATGTTACCGGTTATAACTTGCAAACTATTCAGCGTAGAATAACGAGATTTAAAGTGTGGATTAATATTGTACGAGCAACTAGGCTCACAGAAAATGGGCGCACCACGCCCAGTGTTTATCGTAGCCCCCATACAAATTTTAAATTGAAACACCTGTAACTTCGGCAATCTTCTGTCTAGAATAACCATAATTGACACTTAAATTAATATCGTAGTCGGCAAAAATCTGGCGAAAAATCAGCGTACCACGCCCACTTCTTATTGGGGCTCCCATACAAAGTTGAGGAAATTAAACAAAAATGTTAACCATTATAACTTAGAAACTATTCAACGTAGGACACCAAATTTAAGGTGTGGATTAACATTGAAAAATTAATTGGATTTACTAGAAAGTGGTAAGCCACGCCCACTTTTTATATAGCTCCCATACTAAGCCTCGGAATTATCTTAAAATCCTTTTACTTCGTCAAAGTCAACCATATTTCGGGTGTAAATTAGTAGTATATGCAAAAATTATTTCTCGAAAAGTGGAAATAAAAGAAAAGTTGGATATTCGAGTAAACTTTTTATATATAAATCTACATATGCAGGGTATAGTTTGGTCGGCCCCAGCCGACTGTAAGGAGATTTTTTGTACCTTGTTTTACTTGTATCTACCTCATACATGACTAAGTATACAGTTTGACTGAAATCTAAAATGACTGTGCAGAAATTCGTGCCAATCTATACTATGGTTATTTTCCCTCATTATATTAAAAATAGTTCAGTCAAAAATTGGTAACATTTCACCACAGTAATCAACCAGTAGGCGAATAAGCTATCCATATTCTATAAATTTGTTGGACGTCTACTTCGAAAAAACTTGACCGAGCTTTTCTTGCGTCAAAGTATTCTGACATATTCATGGGTTCAATTTTTACCACTGTATGTTGTTATGTAAACTAAAAAATGGGAAATACTCATACAATAAATTTTTTAAACATTTTATAAATGAATGTCACAATTTATCCAACTTAAATCACACATTACATTGTGGTGTGTATTCTTAATTGACTTGGTGAAAACTTTTGCATTGTCCCATTACAGTATTTAAATGAAAGCAACATGAAATTGCAAAAATAAGAAGAACCCACAAAATTACAGATCATTAGTATCAAATTTTCAAGTGATTGGCCAATAGTTGTTTAAGTCTGAAACTAATTAAAAGTGTGTTACTGAAATGGCTGATATAATTTTCTTCACACCACCATGACTTTGCAATTAAATGTGTGGCACATATGTATATATTTGTATATTTGTATCTACTTGAGAAACGATGTCATGGATTTTTGTATTATTTCCTATTTTATCTATTTTACAAACTCATTCATCGTCATCATCATCATCATCATCATCATCATTGTAAATGAACATACAAAATACGCTTATTCATTTATTTCAAATGAAAATCGAATACTTGAACATAAGTAGGTATATTATTATATATGCTCAAGATTGTGCAACCAAACAATAAGTGTACTATATAATATTCTCTATTCATTTAATTTTCACAATATCAAAAGTATTCATACGTGCATGCTCATCGTATCATGCAACTTTAGTGAAGCAAGCGAAAACCATAAAATATCATCAGTGTAGTGATGCGCGCAAAAAACCTCATTGAAAAAACAGTTGTATCGCGCCAAAAGTATGTTAAACAACAAATAGTAACAACAGCAACAACAATAATAACAATAACAAACTTTTAGCATACAAATGTCAGAAGTGTCAGAAAATTACATATCTTTTGATTAATGCAGAGCAACAAAGTTGATTGCAGCACAATATGCTTCTCGCACTTGTACTCGTAGTATGCAAGCAAGTTTTTTTTAGATAAAAATGTAAATTTCTTGCAGAAAAAAAAGCTGATTTTCAGAAAGTAATAACAATAATAAATGAACAAACTTGAGAAAAATTTGTACAAAATATGGCGCCAGCTAATTAAGAATTTTTTTTTTTCAATGATTACTCATATGTAGGAAATATATGTTGTCTAACAATTTTTTTAACCATTTATTTTGAATTTATACATATGTAAGTTATGAGATTATTTATATGAAATATGTTAAAATTCTAATGACAGGATAAAGTTGAAAAAATATAGTATGTGTGAAAACTATGCCACACTTTCTTGTAGGAGCTACTAAATTATGTCTTACTGTACGATAGGCCTTTTTGATATATATATTTTAAAATATAAGTGTGGGATCAGACTAACACCTTCGAATAAGCTTCGAGCATTTCCTAAGTACCATCAAACAGATCGCTTATGTAAAAATATTAACAATATTAAGCCACACTTTCTTGTAGGAGCTACTAAATTATGTCTTACTGTACGATAGGCCTTTTTGATATATATATTTTAAAATATAAGTGTGGGATCAGACTAACACCTTCGAATAAGCTTCGAGCATTTCCTAAGTACCATCAAACAGATCGCTTATGTAAAAATATTAACCATTTTATAACACTTTTGTGCTATGACCTCTTCTATCTGACATTTTTTATGTACAATTTTTACTATTCGATAAATTACTAAATACTTGGCAAGGAACATAGGAAAACAAACGTTTACCTTTCTTTAAAAAATTATTTTTTTTTTCAGGTGATATACATTTTATTGAATCTTCCAAAAATATCTTAGAACTAACAATAAATCTTCATAATATATTTAACATTTCATTTCAACATATCATTCATTATCAACCTCGTAGTGCTTTGAGTAGTTATGATATATGAAAAAAAGTAGCACAATACTTAATTAATCGTGTAATGAATAAATTTATAATCTAAATTGATGCTAAGCACAGCACGTCCTTTCTCTTCAGGCGGGTGTGTCCTTGATGATGTAGTAGGCGCCTCACTAATGTATTGGGATGCTTGTCTAGGTTTGCTAAGTAGGATTCAGCAAGTCGGGAAAGTTCTTCAGTTACATACGGGATATGTAAATCTCTGTGGAGATTAACGATTTTGATATACCAAGGATCATTGGTAATAATTTTCGATTGGGCTCTTTACAGCTTTTCGACGTTCGAGGGTAAGCAGTACCCCAGAGTTGGATACCGGAGGTCCATATGGGCTTGATAATAACTTTGTAGAGTAGAACTTTGTAGTTTAGTTTGAGTTTGGACTGCCTGTTCAAAAGTGAGTTTAATTCATTTATTTTGAGTTTTATCTGAGTAAATTTTGCACTTATATGCTTTACCCATATAAATCTGCGATCTAAATGCATTCCTAGATATTTAGTTTCTGACGCCTGAGGGTGGGAAGTTAGTTTAGAAGTTAGTTTAGAGTTAGTTTGCACAGGGGGTCAAGAACTCGTGCATAGAGTAAATCATGAACGCATTTGGATTCATTGACTTTGATTCTCCAGCGATCAAGCCATTCTTGAAGCATGTTGACGTGTACTTGGAGAAGTTTTGACGCCTCTTTCGGATTTGTGTGAGTACACAATATGGCTGTATCATCGGCAAAAGTATAGGTGAGAGTCTTGGCGTCGGTTGGCATATCTGCAGTGAACAACGTATAAAGCAGGGAGCCTAATACACTACTTTGTGGTAGGGTACTCATCTGAGATGAAGCTTTTCTGTTTTAACACAAAGCGTCTACCAGATAGGTAGTTTTCAAGCAATGTGTAGATTTTAAGAGGTAATATACTTTTCAATTTGTGCAAGATTCCTTCATGCCAGACCTTATCGAATGCCTGAGTGATATCGAGAAAAACTTCGGATCTTGAACTCCGTGCGCAAAAATCTGAAATATAGGACACTAGGTTGTGACGACACATAACAAAATAACTTATAATTTCTATGGTTTTTTTTCAAAACCACAAATTCAAGAAAGCTTTAATTTTCAAAATAACTCATTGAGTATTGCAGGAGTTCCCTTGTTCCAATAGTATTTCAGAGATGTCAAGAAATAGTTTCTTGATTTTTGTGTTACTTTACAGTGAATTTTAGCTAAATGCTGGATGGATCGAAAAAGATAACTAAAAAAAGTAAGTTTTATTCTTGAAGAAAAATGTGAACCTCAAAAATAATTTGTATTCTTGAAGAAAAAAATATCAATCATAAAATAAAGTTTTGGTACAACACAAAAATAAAACAAATCAAACAATAATTTTTATTGAACATCGAAAAAATCTAATATTAATGTAAATTAATTAAACATCTTCCGTTAAGATAATCAAATTTTTATGGTTCGAATAGTAGATCCAACTACTATCGTTTTGATGTGCTCGACCGATATCCGACATTTAGAACACAATGCTAATTCTAGCTAGCTAGCTAGCTAGCTAATTCGTAGCATTTTTCAATCTATCGGTATCAAAAATGTTAAAACTCTCTCTCCTCCAAGATTTAAAAAATAGTTACTGTTTTATCCGCACAAAAGTTGATTTATTGAAATGGTAATTATTTTCCGTCTCCTGTAAAATTTTGTAACTTGCGCATATCACGTTTCGATCGCAGCACTTTGATGTGGATATCTTAATTTGGTATTCATCTTTTCTTAAGGAAACAATTTTTGAATTTTACCTGAAATATTTTCTTAGAATTTGTAAATTCATTAACATCTACTTTTTTGTGGGACTTCCGGATTCATTCTTTTAAGAAATGTCATAGGAAATTATTATATAAAGTAATTTTTTTTTGAAATATTTCAATTTAAATCACAATAATGAGTTGAAAAAAATGCAAAAAAAATCAATTCGGAACTTTCAATCAGTATTTTTTTCAGAATTGTGTAGTACATTCCGACTAAGAGAATTCTTCAGAGCTTCGAATTTGCACTATGAAAACATGAATATTAAAAATAGTTGTTATTTTCGATATAACTAATAATGCGTATAGCTCGTAGTGGAAGTAAGTTTGAGTCTATGAATTGCAAATCAGAATATTACATATCTGCATAAAAATGAGTCCATTAATATTTAATGTTCATTGATTATTATTTTAATACTAATTATGAAAAATTGCATGTAATTTAAATACATACCTCATCGTGATATTATAGAAAACAACAACAACATCGTTCAACCAACTGCTGCTTAAACATACATATGTACATATATTGGTATATAATATAAATACACTGAATTGTTGTAATTATGTCAGCAGAACAGCATAAATTAAATTCTTATTCAATTACAATAGTATTTAATTACAGCAAATGGTGCCTAGCGTGTTAATACATATTGTCTGCATAAATTATAGTAACTCAATAACAGTGTATTCGATAGTAGGCACTTAATATACGAAAGTAGCTTGTAAGAGGCAAAGTATTATACATAAGTACAAGCAACGATGTCATAGTCATATGAATTTATATTCTTTATGATCTAAAATGCTACTATTTTGCTTAACGTATATCCATACCAATAATTAGGGCTGTTCAGAATCTTGTGCAAATGGTCTTGCATCATTGCAATTGCAAAATGGTGTAGTAAATTTTTGCTTTACACTAACAAAATATACAGTCGTCCATTTACTACACTCTTGCAACGACGCAGCACCAAAAACCCGTAGGTTATGTATGCAACACTGAATTGCAAACTAACAGCTGATCAGCAACAAAATAAAAAAAAACTGAAAATGGAAGGCGAACAAATCAAAAAAAGAATAAATGAAGAATGAAAGAATAAAGAATAATAAATAAATAAAAAATGCATCCTCATCAAATTCTAATTTAATGAAAAATGGTTATTTACTGAAGTTATGAAGAGAATATTTCATACCTTCGTTGCACATAATTTCATCAGCAGCTTCGTCAATTAAAGAGTCGACTATTTGCTCCTTACAGCTTTTTTTCGGCAATTCTTCTAATTTGTGCGCAATTTTAACATCAAAATAATTTGCTATTTTACCAATCAGCTGTGAATAGCTTGGCTTGCAACAAGTAATGCAAAGTAAACAAAAAAGTCGTTCACAATTGATGATAAATATTTACAATTGCACGAATTTGCAATCTTAAATGCACAAGATTCTGAACAGCCCTATTGTGTAGTAGTGGATTTTTAATTTATTTGCAGCGCACTATATGCAAATTATAATAATTGAATTTAATTAAATTTTTTTACTTATACGAACCAGTTTGTATATTATATAGACAAATAAGAGTTGTATGACTTATTTGATTAATAAAATTATGTCTTCGATTGTTCTAATTATACAAAAATCGACGTTGAAATAGATAACTTAAATTATAGCATCTGGAGATGAACGCCTAAAAATATGTTAGATTAAAAATTATACAATAAAATTTAAGACCATGCTTTAAACTGGCAAAAAGTATGTCAAGTAATAAAGCAGCGTATATTTGCTCATCAGCCGCATTGCTTTGTCATTTATTAAATATACAGACGCACAGTGGTACGATATCCACAAAACAGAACAAGAAAGTAAAGACGAATTTTTAATTGATGGATCAGAGAAAAAAAATACCATAAAATAATATAAATATATCGATGTTTAATATCATTCATGAGGTTTTTTAAGACTTTAATAAAAAAATCTATTGTATTTCTCATCCACAAAATCCACAACTCTTCCAATAGATGGCTTTAGTAATGTATATCTCTCGTTGTATAAGTGCGATATGGTCCTGATACTGTAACAGCCAATCACGTGCAATTTTGGTTTCGTCGATTCCGTTCCGGTAATGTTGATGTCGAAAATGCACCACGCTCCTTCGAAAATATCGATAATATAATGGAAATCGTCGAGTCTGACCGTCATGTAAGCCTTTTTTCTATTGCCCAGGAGCTAAACATTGCACAAAAAATCATTTGAAACCATTTAAATAAATAAAACCTCCAATTTAATGCAAAAATAATGGATTTCCTTTTACTATACCTAATGAATTCACATGTTACACACGATAATATAAAGTTATTGAGCTAAAATTTGACATATAAAAACTTTGAGTGCAGAACAGATATATTAGAAAATAGGCGATATTATTGAGATCACGGAATAGACATATTTGAAAATGGAAGTTGTTGGGTGAAAATCACGCCTAGTTCCCATACAAAATTATATTGTTGTATATGTGTTTTCGCATTTGGCCTTGGCAAATATAAAGATATCACGCTGAAATTTTATACCTACGATTATATTAATTAACTACTAGATATAGTGGAAAATGAGTTGAAGTTGATAAAAATCACGCCACCTCCCTTCAGTATGTTTGCTTTGGCTTTGAAAGTATGTTAGTCCATTCGTGATGTATCGTATTCAAGTTTCGGTAATACCGAAACTGAACCTTTAAAATTTGTAAAAATTGTCTGTTTTTAATATGAAATTGAACTACTGTGCTATCTATACTGAGAAATATGCTGCATTATAACGATGCAAATAGAATAACAGAACTGAAGCACAAAAAAATTAAATACTTTCTTATCAACAGCATAACAGTAGCAAGTTGATGAAAAAAAAAATCAAAAACTCAAATCCAAAGCTACAAAGACCCAATCCTACCAAGAACAACTTCAATATATCCGTGAACAATAGTAAATGGTAAGAAAATATTGCAGTAGTTTTGCATAAAATTTTTGCATAACAATGATGCAGCATCGTAGAACGATATAATGGTGATCATAACAATGATGATGATGATGATGATGATGCTAATTACTATCATTAACATCATCATTATCATATTTGCAAATAACAATAGCAAAGCTGGCATTATATATGAACAGGCATGCAACATACTATAATACACTACGGGAATTGCCATGCTGCTCACCAACAGTTTTTTAGCTACTGCTGCCACTGCTGTTTATGACAAAGTAATGAGCACCGCTGTCATATGCTTGTAATATAGATATTGTACTATGTACAACTACACTGTCAAACGTCACGAAAAAAAAAACTAGGGCACATTTTTATGTTGTTGTAACTACTAGGTATTATTGTTAGACATGCCAGAGACTATTTATGACAAAATAAACATATGTACATATGTATACTACGAGTAAACACATATAAAAAGAAATGAATTCACACATACTCGTATACATAATCTTTTGTGCAAATGTGTACATACTCACTTATAAACCTCATCAAATATCATCATCATCATCATCAGTAGTAGTAGAGGGAAGTCAAGCATGAAATATTATTTCTTAATTGAAATTGTATATAAATAGAAGAATATTTGATGTATACATACATATATGGTACATATAGTATATACATTGACACTAAATCGTAAATAAATATGTAAGTTTTATATGCTAGCTGTATTGTAATTGATAGTTATACAAGTGAATATGCCTCATCAATATTTTCTTAATGGTTACAATTAATCCTTTTGCTGGAGAGTGCTAAAATATTGCTTAGATCGACACTTGAAAAATATAGCATTGGTAATATCAAAGCTTTGGGCACAATACGACTATTAGGTGTATCAAACCCTTATAATGTTAATCATAGTACTGAAACTTGGATTCATGAGAGACTGACTGACAATAAGATAGACACATAAGGCGGGTTTCAGTTCATAACAGTCTGTCTATTTTCATGTTTCCAACATATTTCAAGCAAATGTATATTCTAAAACATTGTCTGCAAAATCAAAATATGAAAAAATTACATTCTCAAACATATCTTAATATGGAAGGTAGGGGTGCTTTTGATGCGAGTACACCAATTCTCTCCCAGTTAGAGATTTTACAGCAGGAGAAGACCCACCCTGGGTTGTCCTGCCAACCATGATGATGATAGTTTGATATTCAAAATCAGAAAACTTACATGTTAAAACATACTTTTGTATAGCAGGTAATTCTAATTTTTAACCTGTTACGTCCATTTTAATATTTTTCGTTCGTCAAAATTATCGTATATATCGAGTTTCACCTTCTTCTTCCTCTTCCTTAGCATGACATTCCTGGATGGACCACTGCTTCCGCAACTGTCTTCCTCCAGATTTCTTGATCCCCTACTAAGCGCCACCAGTTTTGCACGTTCATCTTTTTAAAGTCATCGATAACTGCATCTGCCCATATTTTCTTTGGTCTGCCCTTAGTTCGCTTGCCATATGGCTGCTTCTTGAAGGCTCGTTTTGGTGCTCTTTGTTCTGGTATTCTTGCTACGTGTCCAAGCGAGCGTACTCATTGGGCTTTTATGTATTTTATGACGTTCTGTCCATTAATGAGGTGTTCAAGTTCAAAGTTGTATCTAATACGATATGTGCCACCTTCCAACCTGATTGGACCACATATTGTTCTCAGTATTTTCCTTGCGAATGTTGCTGTTTAATTCACGTCATCATCCTTCATCGAGTTTCACCTTAATAGCTCTATATTTAAGTGCACAATGTTTGAAAACTTAGGTTCGAAAGCATCCTTTTGTATGGGCGCTAGTCGGTCGGTGTTTTGATCCGATTACGAATATTTTTGAAAATATGTATTGGTTTCGAAAACAACAACAAAAAGTAATAATAAAAATAAAATTATCTATTTGATAAACCTACTTTTGTATCGAAAGTAGCCATGATTTTCAACCGATTACACCCATTCCTAGACTTTTTCTTTGGTTGATTAGAATAATCTCATCTATCGAGTTACTGCTCGGTTTAAATTTTAAATTGTGTGCTGAATTACTGAAAATAACTACTTTCGGAAATAATTTTAATAAGGGAGTTCGGCGCGGTTTTCGCCCATTTTTGACAAATTTTAATACCCAAAGGTGACTGTATCTAACGATAAGGCACGAATTACTTCGGTATCATTCGGGATGCCCTAAGAATGCCGTGTTATCTGAGCTAAGTCATAGAACACATTCAGACTATTTTTCATTGTGGGCTTATATTGGATTGGAAGAATTATGAGCTTCTTTTTTTTGTGGTTTAATTTGAACTTGACTCGAAAGGATTCGCTTACCGGATTTCTAATGGCACACTTACTGCTTATGATATTGTATAACAATTGCATTGACTTTGAATTTCTCACTCTTTCTTCTGTGTCTTCAACGTTCTTTGTTTTCCATTATCTCTTTCTCTCATCCTTTACAATCTCTAAGATTTTCTTTGAAATAAAAAACATTTCAAGTCTGATTTTCTCATTGAATGTAAAATTTATAAAAATATTCTGAAATTAATAGGGTAGAACGATCTTTCATTTTAATATCATTGTAATTATTTATTTTATGCCTCTACGATAGTTTGAGGTAATCATTACTAAACAAATTATCTAATTCATGTAGGATATTTATATAAAGACATACATATATGGTATGAGTAAGTAAGTACATAAGTATAGTACGTGTGTATTAGACTGTTTCCGTTTTTCAATCAAAAGATTCGGCTACATTTAGTAGATACGTTTCTTTGTACAAAACTAGAAAAGCCTGATATTATAATATACAAAAAATTTTTAAATGTATGGAAACATTTTTTTTTTTAATTTTCTTCAGTTTTGGAGATATTCACCTTTTATTATAAAAGGCAACCCGAAAATCCCCATAAACATTTTTTAAATAAATGGAAACAATTTTCTATAAAGCTGTACTAAAATTTCTGGCATTTTAAGAAACTTCCTATCAGTGAAAGAGACTTAAAAGAAACGTTTAATTCTAAGAACACACAACTCTAATTTTTTCCATACAAATCAGAACAGTCTAATACTCATATGCCATATATTGTATTATGAACTGTGTACGATGTCTTAATGCCAATGGCATAACTTATTGACGTTTTACTTTATGGTTTTGCTCTCCATTCTATTTTCTTTTTGGTTTTAAAGTACAATATTTTGTGCTGTTGCCACAATTTTAGAATTGATTTAGTATCTTGCAATAGTAATTTGTAGCACATCACGATTTTTGCTTGATTGAACGAAGAATGTTCAATTGCTGGGAACGAAAAAAGAACAAACAAAAAAATGTATTCTGTGAATTTATAAAAGCAACAACAATAAGTAATAACAATAGCAAATTAAATTTTTCATATTGTGCAAAGATTACGAAAAATACACAAGTAGTTTTATAGTATCCGATACGATCATGATGAAGAATGAGAGATCGAAAGAGAAAAAGGGAGAAGATTGGTGGAAATGTAGACAAAGAAATATGACGACAATTTAAGTGAGGTCAAGGAAAACGCATCATCATTACATACAAATATACCATATTTATATAGGTACAGTTTGAACGTATACACATTTATTTATATATGAGTACACTAATATACGAGAACATCCCGATAGGAAAATTATCTGAATTCAATTTGACATTAGATAAGATTTTTTTCAGATACATTTTTTGGGTTTTTTTTGGGCCTATTACTTAATACTGCAATACTGGAATTGATTAAAAGAGTCCCTTAGTTTGAAACGTGTTTTGCGTTTAGAGCATAACATTTTTTTAAATTTTATATTTTTTTATATTAAAATATTTAAAGGTGTAAAAATTGTAAACATTTTCTTTGTAGTATTAGAAACAAAAGAAATACAACCGTTTTCTTTAGTAAAATAAAAAAACGTATTGAAAAATATTGGTAGATTGGGTGTAGATTGTAGCCCAAGCAAGTTTGCGTTCAAAAATATATATTTTTTATTAAATCAAAACTAAAGCATCCACTTTCCTGAATGAAAAAAAAAACGGTTTTTTGATCCTCCTATTGTCGAAAAATATTCAAACTGTTACATTTAGAAAATGTTATTGGAATATTCACAGAAATCAGTCGTAACAATTTATAAACGAGATGAGGTGTCTACCGTTAAAATTTTTACAAAGTTAATTTTTCAAGCTAGAAAATTGTAGTGTCTCAATCTTTTAATTTATACATTCCCAAGTTCCAAGCTATAAATTTAAGGTTATTATTTAGTAAGTTTACACATTTTTATCTTTTCGTTATATTTTCAAAATCCTATCAGGCAATAAAGTACCACGATAGAGTATTTCACTGGATTTCAAATTTTAAATAAACTTCTTAAAAAATAATACGAAAGCGGTTTAATTATCAAAACTGAGATAGTTCATTGCAAAGGAGGAGTTCTTCGTATATCCATTTCCCATTGCATTTACCCCTCTATTTTTGTTTTGATTCACATCCAATTTTCTTTTCCTCCCTCTGTTTGTGAAATCATAGTTTTCCACTGATTTTCAATTTTCACTATAACATCAAGACCACTATGACGCTCATTATAAACAATTTGATAAAAATCAAAAATCCCATTCTTTGGATGAATCCAATCAACGATTTTTCTCCTTTCAATATAGTGCATACATATTTGTATACGTGGAATTAGTCTAGTAATTAGTTCTAACAATCAAAAAGTTCAATAAATTTCCTTAAGTCACATGGAATTCGATTGGTATTTGAAAACTAAAAAGACAAAATAAAAAAACAAATACTCAACTTATCTGCGATCAGATCAAGCT
Source organism: Megamerina dolium (assembly GCA_963854835.1). Classification (NCBI taxonomy): domain Eukaryota; kingdom Metazoa; phylum Arthropoda; class Insecta; order Diptera; family Megamerinidae; genus Megamerina; species Megamerina dolium. Next base: position 32,263,067 of record OY978529.1, on the reverse strand, counting down.
GATGTAGTGAACGACTGAATACCTCTTCACCAAATGGGCGTAATTTTGATTGCGTGTACATACTTTTGTAGAATTGTGTACAAATAAGTACGGGTACATTAAAAAACATGTACAAAAAAAAAAAAATAATAATAAAATTTGGATAAAATTACATTGAATTGCCGTAATTAAAAATATTATTTTTTTTATAATATAATTTATAATTTGCGCTTGGCAGCACCATCTAATATTACGTGTATTATTTATGTAGGTGCTTATATATTTATATTTAAGTGCTCGTACTACCTTCATTGCTTTAATACCTTAATCGTACTTACATACCTTCATTATATTTATGTGTATGAGTGTATGTATGTAAATTATCTCTTAATATTTATATATAAGAATGGGATAACTTAGCTTTAATGGATTTTCGCTTAATCGTTATTAGTGTAATTTATGATTATTAGTGGGTATTATTATTGCAAAATTTAATGTGATATAAAACTTATTTTGATGATGTTTGCTATAAAATAAGACACACATAAGTATGTATTCTTTTGATTTCTAAATATTTATTATTATTATTTTTATTAACATTATTATTACATTATTATTTTTACAATTTTTAATTATTATTACATAATTTTAAAATATTTGCTTACAAATGCAGTATTTGTATGTAATAATATTCTCTTGTAACATATTTTTTCGCATTATTACAGCATATGTACGTAATAATATATATTTACAAGTCGAAAAAAAAAACAGAATCAAGAGGTCACGCAATAATAATGTAATAATTGAATTTAATTACAATTCAGTGCATAAAAGTGTTGGCAACATTGATTACTCTATGCCATGCAATACACATACTAACATTTATTTTTAATTATGTACACATAAAATATCAACAATAATAACAACAAGAAGCATTAATAGTGTTATGAATATTTGCAGAACAAATATGTACATATTTTATATTTATAGTTATCGCAATTGCTCTACCGCATACTGTAAACTGCTGCGCACAGTGGCGTGAAGGCTTAAAAATTAATCGGTATAATATCCATGAAAATTTAAATCAATATTAGTCGTGTTGTAATCGCCAATTCGGACTCAATTTAGTTTTTTATTTTATATATGTATATTTTTCAAATAGAACAAATTCTAATTATTTAAATTATAAAATGCTTCAAAAATAGAAACGAGAATAAAACTATTCTAAATGTAATTTTACATATGATTTTTCAAATTTGATGATTCTATTTTTGACCGAAAAAGCCAAATTTTAAACCACTAAAAAAAATTGTGACAGAAAGGAGCAGAAAGGGGTTACAGCTTTTGTTACTGAAGTCAAATGCTATTGTTTGAGAGTGGTTTGGTTCACGCCGAGACAATGACCCTCAAATTGGGGCATGTTATATATTTTTTAGCAAACGTCTGACACTAAACTCTTTCAATTTCTGCCTTAGATAAATTTTATAATCATATTTTCAATTTTTGTTCGACTTTGCTTTAATTTAATGCATTAGATTCACAAATACATGTTTATATCCATTTACAATAATTTTTACTGTAAATAAAATTATTTATATCACATATCAATATTGATTTATACATAAATAATTTGTTTTGATTTAATTTAAATTTTATTATTTATAAAAAAACAAATATTTTTTCTCTAATTTGCATTTTTTTTTTTCTATAAATAAACTCCGAATGGAACAAGGCAGCGGGAAAAAATAGTCAAATGCTACTACGTCAACAACAATTTCTAAAATAAATATCAAATAATTCATATGCGTACTTCTATGTTAGCTGCCAATAATGCCCACATTTATTTGAAATCAACTTTTTGGGCGCAAATTGCGTAGTAGTATATTATTGGATAAATTTTAGATTTTTTCTCGATTTTTTTTATGCCTCAGTAATATTAAAATATTATGCGTTTAACGGAACATCGTCATCGTCGTCGTCATAATCAGCGCTATCGTTTAGTACTATGTTTACGCATACTGAAAATCAAAACGTATGCATAAGTAATTCGTAATAATTATCTGCACATCTTTTCTATTTTTAACTTTGCCTCTCTCTATTTCTCTGTATTCATTTCATAGGTATTGGATATTTGGCAGTTCAGAATCAACGTGTCAGGATGGCCGAGCGGTCTAAGGCGCCAGACTCAAGTGTTAAAACTTGTCCGATCTAATCGGATGACTGAACGTTCTGGTCCTCTCTGAGGGCGTGGGTTCGAATCCCACTTCTGACAACAACGTTTTTTTTATTAATTTAATTAATATTTTTTAATTTAATTTACCTAATTTTTTATTGTTTTTATTTATTTTATTCTTCTTTATTTGCATATTCTGTTACAGAATGTTTGCGATCACAATTCGAATATTTTACAGTTCTATAATATTAATATTGTTTATACACATTACTCAGAGACATTAAACATTTAACATAGGAAAACATAAATTATTGTTATTGTTACATATATGATACTTACTTATTATGTTTATATAAATAATTATTGTTTTGTGTGATCATTTTGTGTAACCACATGAAATAAGATTTTTTTTTTAAGTAAGATCGATATTGATCAATGTCGATTTAATGATGTTTGTCCGACTAACTAGTTAGTTTGCAGAATACGGTGAACAACTGTTGAGATATTTGAACGAGGTTTGGAAAGAGCTGGATGTTGGATGTTGAAAATGAGCAAGATCGGTCAGCTATAACGCCTATAAAAGCAAAAAAACGTTCGAATTTTAAACGTTTTAACCTATAACATTCGCAATATTTTATCTAGAACAGTCAGATTTAATACGTAGCTTAATATTGTAGTAGGTAATAATCTCTCAAAAAAAAATACGCGGGACATAAGCATTATTTAATATAGCTGCCATACAAAGTAATGGAATTAAAAAAATGTTTAATCCGACTTAGCTTACTTAAACGTTTTTTCTAGGGCAATTAAATTTAATAATTGATTAATTTCCCAAGAAATATGCGAGGAACGCCCAGTATATGATGTTGGTCCCATACAAGGTCATCGAAATGTTTAAAACTTTGAACCCCCATAACTTACCTAGTTTTCCATCTATTACAATTATATTTGAGAATCTGGTTAATATTGTAGTGGATAATAATCTCCCATACAAAGTCATGGTATATTTTTCAACTTTAAACCTCAATGATTTTCATAATCTCTCTCGTAGGACAATTACGTTTAAGAAATAGGTTAAGGGGTTACACCACCGTAGACCACAAAAAAAGGCATATTTCGGGAATTTTCGTAGGACAAACAATAGGCGATATTCAAATTCTGTAAAAAGTATTTTTTAATGTCAATCTTCAAGTCCAAAAAAAACAATTAAGTTGCGCGATTCAAAAACAAAATGGCGGCTGTGTAGCATTTCCCCGCTGATGCGTTTTTTTCACCGCGATGCACGGCCGGAAACCTAGCGTCCGAAATTTTCGATGTGGAACAAAAACCCGAATATTTTTTGATTTCATATTACAATAGCATATTACAATAGATTTCATATTACAATAGCAATTAATCCAAAAACCCCTACGTACAATAGTACGTAGGGGTTTTTGGATTAATTGATTTTTCGTAAAATGGCGACCCTTTGAAGAAAGAGTTCGAAATTTCACCTAAAAATCGTCAAAAAATTGTTTATAAATAAAAAAATATGCACAATTTCAAAAAAACCCCTACGTACGTCGCTGAAGAAAACGATTTCAAATGTATTGCAAAAATTTTAAAATCAATTGGTTAAGATTTGTTCGAGTTATGTTTCCGGCCAGCTAAAAAAAAGTGGTTTCGAGAAAAACGCGATTTAATGTAGCTCTCATACAAAAAGACATATGTATTAAAAATTTACTTAGTCTTCAATCTATGCTAATTACATTTGAGAAGTAGGTTGTTATTGTATTTGGTTTTAATCTTACAAAAAGTTAGCAAACCACGCCCACTCTTTGATATGATTCCCATACAAAGTCATTGCTACGATCCGCACAAAAATGTTGCCACATTCACCTTAAAGATAATTGTGAGACAGCCATAATTGACCACGCCTACTTTCTTATATATACCCTCAATATTTTTACTTCAATACTTTATGCAATTTATAATTTGGATTATTTAAATATTCTTATATATTTTAAATAAAAGAATTTCAATAAGAGTATTTTTTTTTTATTTACACACTGTGAAATTCCTCTTGTAAATATAAACAAATGGCTATTTGATATTCTTAATTGTAATTGTATGGTACATACTACAATTATTGATTAATATTCAACAGCAAAAGTCAATGGCAATTTTCAATTGAATTTTATTCCGTACGATGAGTATTTTTCAATTGATTTTATCTGCTTGCTATGAATAATGAATGTGTGTATATAGTATAAGTGGGTATACTTTTATGGTATTTCTTTTTATTTTTTTCTCTCTCTCTCTCTCTCTCTCTTGCTCTTTTATTAATTTATTACCTACGAATTGATTTTGATGAAGCTCTAATATGATTAACATTGATAGTATTTTATATGTAGTGTATGTATGAGTAATTAATTATGATTATTTATACATATGATCTTGTATTTGAGTTATATTTGATCAATTTTTATTAATTATTGTTTGAATTAAAAAAAAATGATTTTGGTACTCTTCCATATTTAATTTTTTTCAAAAGATAACCACAAATTTGTTTATAATCTTTAACTCGTTCACATTTACTTACGACTTACAAATATATAGTATATATTAATTGATGCATAAAATTATAATTATGTGCTGTTACATATAATTAATTGGAATTGTATGTATGTAATGTCAATGTCAACTAGTAAATATTTGAAACAAGTTCTGATTTGATTATTGCTATGCATAGCTCTTACGTATATAATTTTGTAATACTTGACGAGTATAGTTATGTTCATAAGCAGTACATGCGAGTATATGAGTAGTTATTTGTTTATGTAATAGCATTTATGGTTAATTAGAGTGTTTAATAAAAGTGGTGTTAAACATGTTCAGAACAACATGTCATTGTTTGGTGTGCCTGTTTTCAATGAATGTTGTTAACATGTGCTTGAATTTGCTTGAATAAAATTTGAATTTGAATTTGAAGCTTGAATAACAATTAATAAACTAATAAAATAAATATTGTATATAAATTGATTTGATTTGATTTAAAGAATATACAAAATAATAAATTATTCCAATATATATATATGAAAAATTCTTAAAAGTTTATTCACCTACTAAACCTATGGATTAAATTTATCTATTCGAAATATTCAAATGACAAAATCTTGAACAATAATATATTTCTCGTAGCCAACTTGGCAACATTTTTTTTTTGTGATATAAATAAAAATACAATTTAAAAGACTAGTTTAAAACAAGTTTACCTTACTCTCTCATACTACAATGATACCATCAAAATCTTACTATTGCTGACAGAAAATTTGGCGCCACAATTGTCACAAGATGAATAATTATTTTTAAAAAATTTATTTTTTTTTTTATTATTTATGTTATTACTTGAAGATATTTTTGTTATTTTCTAAAAAAAAAAATATTTCCCCACAAAATATATAGCAAAAAAATAGAAAACACTCATAAAAAATTAAATATTAATAACAAGAAAAAGCAGAAACGAAAAGATAAGACATATGATGTGTCAGCAGCAGCAGCAGCAATAGCAGCAGTAGCTGCAGTGGTAACACAAGCATAAACTTTTGTTTGGTTGTCAATGAACTTGACTTTCAAAACAAGAAATAATACGTAAAGCATTTCAAAAAATAAAACAATAACGACAATAGTCAACTTAATTAATAATGGCAAAAAAAAAAATAAATAAATAAATAATAATAATAATATTAATAAAGAAAAAGAAGGTACCCCATGGTGATTTTAAACACTGATTACGATTGAATCGATTGGTTAATAGTATACGAGAAGACAATTAATTAATTTTATAAGTATTGGTGCAATTAATTAAAATGTTTCATAATAATCTATTGAAATAATATTTAGGTAATCCTAAGTCTCCAGCAACAATGAGTAGATGGTGTGTATCGGATGTATACATATGATTTTCGCAAAATTTGACATGATGAACACCATTAATCGATCAAAATTACATCAATCAGTCGTTCGTTTTAATACCGTTCGGAAAAATTCGTTTTGAAACAAAATGAAAAGTTTATAGAGTTATTGACTCGTTGTCCATATTTGCCAAAATTATCACCTAATGACTTCTTCTTGTTCCATTTTTTCAAAAACAATATGCGTGAACAACGTTTTTCATCGCCTGAAGACCGTTCTGAGGTATCCAATTCAGCAAGGAGTAAATTTTTCTAAAGATGGTTTCTACGAATTCAGAAGTATGTAAATAAAATGTATATAAAAAAAGGTTCTTTGTTGTATTTCTGGATTTTAACTAATATATTTTCATGTTTGAAAATATCAGAAATGTTTGGGTTTCTAATTTTATCGGGTTAGAAATATCAGAAGGTAATTTTGACCACAATTACCCCCTTAATTATGATTATTTTTGCGAAAGATAACTTATCAAATATCACACTATGTCAAGCCTATATGAATATTTTTATGGAAACGATGTGACCATTCCCTCCGAAAAAAAGAGGAACAAAGAGCGCCGTGTGGGTTGGAGTAAAAGAAGAAATTATTTTCGTAAATGTTTTATAATAAACATTTTACGAAAAACCTGTATAACTTCAAATTACAAAATTTTCAATCGATTTCCAACATACCGTCATCAACATCTGATGAAAACGTCAACTACCTTCCATACAAAATTATCCCCTGTAACATCAAATTGATGACTAATATATGTAGTTAGTTTGATCAGATAAGAGATATTTTCGAAAATGGATGTAATCGGATGAAAATCAATACTAACTCTCATACAAAAGTATTCTTCCATATATATATTTTCATAATTTAGGTAAACGTTTTTCCTTTTTACACTATGCACACGAAAATATGATCGTAGTATATACGATCAGATTTGTTAAAATTTGGAAGTAGGCGAAATCGGACACAAACCACGCGTACTTTCCATAATATTGTACATTTTTGAGTGTATATTTGTAGATTTTGCATGAGAAAATATAAAGCCCAGCCTTGGCCATACGATTATTGTGATTAACTAATTAGTATGTTTGAAAATGGGCGTTATCGTATGAAAACCTACGCCTACTTCTTGTACAAAGTAATTCCTTTTTTTTTGAGGTTCTTTCTGTCTATTACAATGTTGGATGTCTTAGCTTCGGTATTACCGGAGCTAAATTTCAAAAGAAAACCATTTTTTATTTCCGTTTTTGCTTAACTTTTACAATCAAATCAACTTTAATTAAAACATCATCAAAAATTTATGACAATTGTGATTGTAAAAAAGAAATGTAAATGGGAAAAAATATTTGCTGTATCAAAAAAGTAATTGTACAATTGTCTGCTATATCTGTCACTTACATTTTTTTCGGTAATGGATTTTTACACAAATTTTTTCGCTATTTTCTCTGCTTGTTTCCTATATTGTTTATTTGTGTAATTCATATATTGTATTTTCCCACAACATGTACACATACATATGTTCATATTATGGTAATACAATACGCGGGAAAATACCATGCGACAATAATAATAATAACAACAACAACAACAACAATAACAAGAATGACAATCAAGTATGTTGTTAATTTATTACGGCAATAAAATAAAATTGTTGAAATGCCGTTGCAAAGAGTGTTGGTATTTTGTTGGTTAGCCGGTTGGTTGCTTCATTCATTCGTTCCTTCTTTCATTAAAAAAATAAATAAATATGTGGCACATAAAGCCCCAAAGGGCTCATTGGCCGAGCTTCTCTTCCATTACTGTTGTGCGTCTTAAATTTTGGACAATATTAGAAGGGACCTACTTATTTTAGCCGGTTCCGAACGGCAGAACACTTGTGACATCACTTTTTCTGAGCTTTGTCACAGAGTTCTTTAAGAAGCTTTTTCATGGCAAGTTGTTACTGTCGGAAGAATTGCCAATTGCTTGCCGACAGGTGGGTACCGTTCGAAAGAAAAATCTTATCGATGTTAAATTTGTTATGCATCAGCCGGGGATTGAACCACGACCTACAGATCAGAAGGCGAACACACTAACCACTGAGCTACGGCACCCATTGGTGCCGTAGCTCCATTCTTTCATTGGTGATGTAAAATTGCTCATGAGCAGCAATCATACTATACTAGATATTGTATTGTATCGTAATAAAAATGTATGAATATATACATATGTATATCATATACACATTATGTATTAATACGTAAGTCATATGTCCACATATCTAGTGTATTTGTTTCAAATAATCATAAGCATGCAATTTTATTTAATTTTATTATTATTATTATTATTATTACAATATTATTGTAATGAATTCAAGTATTAGTGCATGCAAGCAGTTGCAAAATTCCACACCACCCGTCATATTTTTATCACAAGCACCTATAAGTATTCGAGTATAGACGTATTTACACATGTTCATATGAGAAAAAATACCGTAGGAGGTGTTCATACGTAACATGTCGACATCAATACAATTTATTTCAATGTATTGTATTTTGTATGGAAAGAAATACTTGTACATAATATTATTTGTCAGTACTTGTCATAGTGATTGCTATTTGTTTTGTTCATCATTTGTTGTACATACATATGAGTGTGGGCGTGTATTCATATGAAGATGCTCTTATACTTATTTGCTTATGTCATTACAAAGAATTAATTTCAGATCTATTTATTGCGACTACTTTAATTTATTGTTGATGTGGTTGAAACTAGTTTTAATTATTGTCAATAAAATCGATTCAATAGAATAATTAAATTTATAATTGGCGAAAATAATCGTATATTCCGATGTTCAGCTTGATAGCATTATATTTTCTCGTATAAAGTGTAGACATTCATACGGAAGCAGAACATTGTATGTGAGGTAGGTGTGATTTTTATCCGATTCAACCCATTCTTAAATAAAGTTACATGTACCGAGTTTCAGATTGGTAGCTTTATATTTTCGCGCATAAAAAGTAAAAATATACATTAAATAACATACTTTTGTATGGGAGTTAGGTATGGTTTTTATCCGATTACGCTAATTTTCTATCATATTAGTTTTGTGGTAAGACAAACTTTACATACCAAGTTTTAGTTCGATTGCTTTTTATATTGGTGTGGCAAGTGTGAAATTACACATTCGAAAACATACTTTTGTATGGAGGGTAGGCGTGTTTTTCTTCTGATTTCGCCCATTTGCGATTTTATCGATTGGCTGGTGAAAAGAAACTTATGTGCCAATTTTCAGCTTGTTCTATTGGATCTATAACTTAACTCGTGCGGCTTTTTTTTCCAAATTTGTACGTTTATTTAAGAAAAACATGTATAATAGGATTATTGAAAGTATTGCCCATCTGAAGCTATGACTTTTCCCATCTTTCTGGCAATTTGTGGATTCCATCCCAAAAGAGCTGCGCCGGCTTGGCGGCCAAGAATGAATCAAGCCAATTTTTAATACACTGTTCTGATGTGAACCTTATTCCAGTGAGGGCGTTCTGCATCGATCTGAATAAATGATGTCGGACGGGGCAATGTCTGGGCTATAAGGCGGGTGAGCCAAAACTTCCCAGCCGCTGTTTCCCAAATAGTTTTTGACCGCTGTTGCAACATGAGGCCGAGCGTTGTGATGATAGAAAATTAGTAGCTTTTCAACGCATGTTCGGAATATTGGAACAATGGAATAATAATCAAGTTACGCCATATCTTATAGCCTAGACAGACGGCAGCCTAATTCCGGATTACCGGCGCACTTAATCCGAATAAAATAATAACCTTATAGCCTAGACAGACGGCAGCCTAATTCCGGATTACCGGTTCACTTAATCCGAATAAAATAATAACCTAACAGACGGCAGTATTGCAGATTAACTAAACGGCTAATTGCTCTTTTCTTAGATTTGTTCACTATCAAGTTTTGTCATCTGTCACTCTCGATATGAGAAAATCTACAAGAAGTACGTGAACTGAAAACTATCAGAAACTTGTAAATTGACATTCACAGTTCTTAATTCACAGCTGGATTTATTTGTTCGCCAACGCTTTTCATGTTGAAAACTGTTAACAATTGTTGAAAGTTTTTTGTTAGCGAACACACCTAATATTTCGTAAAATGGATCGAGAAAAATTCACAATAGACAATTTTCAGTAGTGTTGCCATAGCAAATTGCCCTAATCCTCTTTTATTTTGAGAATTAACTCATAGAGTTTATGCGGATTAGCTGCAGTTAATGCCCGATTTAATTCGAATTAACTTGGTAATTCGGAATTAGGCTGCCGTCTGTCTAGGCTATTAGCAAACCGCACGAATTAAGTTATAGATCCAATATGTATCATATAGACTTTTTCTTCTTACGCCAAGTTGTCATACATAATTACGAATAGTTACAGTCGATTTAAATAAATAAACCGATTTTTAATTTGGAATTTCGTGCCTGCGTAAAATATTAGTTCATTATTATTTTGAACACGTTTTTTTCAAACAAATTCTTGATAAAATTGAAAAAGTGAGAATAAAACTTTCCAAAAATCGATAGGAAATGTTAATTAATATTTCTGGTTTTTGTGTTTTCGAAAAATATTTTTCGATATTTTCCGGTTTCAGAACTTGATTAATTTGCTATTGATATATTAATGCCCAAAAGTATGCAATGTTTTAAACTTTTATAGAATGTCTTTAATATTACTTTAACTGAAAAAGTATGTAATATGAAGTGAAGTAGATATTATGGAATTTTAGAAGTTGCTTCAACTGCTGAAGGTAATTAAAAATGACAAAAAGTAAGCTTGGCGTTCAGATTTCACATCAGCGATTCAGAACTTCACAATTAAAAAATTTTTTTTTTCAAAAATCGAAATATTTTCATTTAGCCAACAAAACAAAATATGATTTTCTAAATATATATCGTTAAAGCGAAATTGGTTGGAAAATGGCTGAGTTATGGATTGTTAAATGACGTTTTGGATCCGTTAACGGTAAATCGAAATTTTAAGAGTGCTCCAAACTCCATTTGGTCACTTAAAAAGTGACACATAACACACCGTGTTGCCGATTAGGTGTAGTCTTGCGTGAGACACTTATGGTTGATTATTTTGATCAGCCATACAGATTATTTGAAAAATATGAAATAGAACTTTACGAAATTTAATACTGAATAATGAAAACTATTAATAACTACAAAAGTTCGTATTAATCCATGAAATATTTCTTCTCTTTGGATCATTAAATAGTCCATATAATCATAATTATGTACTATATATGATTTCACATTTCTAAATATCAAAATATTTGTCTCAAATGACAAGGTATTTTATAAAGAAGACATAACAAATTTTAGCTTCCGTTTGCCATAAGCCCTTTGTCTTTCTTTTCCCTCATTATCATCATTATCAACATCATCAAAATGATTATCTTGTACTACTGCATACGAGTATCTTTCAAAGGCTTCTTATATATCATCATTGTTGTGAATATTGTAAATACAACATGACTACCTGCCATAACATTTTGTTGTTTTTTTCTTATCAAACAACAGCAATAATTTTGCTACTTCGCTACTTTACCATTTTCGCTCACCTCTATGCTACATTTAAAACACCCACCGGATACGTGTCACCAGCTAACTAACCAGCGATATATAGTACTATATAATAAGCTACTTGCAACAAAACTTTTCCGCAACGCTTTGTCAAACGAAACCATAATACACATTCGGTTGTGAACCATTATGAACATATTCTTTATTTTTGCAAATGTGAAAGGAGAACAAACCAAAAAAAAAAAAAAAGAATAACACTTAAGACCCTACTTAGTTTCTACTTAGTCAATGTCAGCCACAACACATACATACTTAGATCGCATAAGCCATAGAGGCTCCACTACTCCACTGAATTGCGCTCTCATTGAATACGTGGTAGTACAATGAGTGAATATATGAACTGAAATGATATGAAAAGGAAGCTAAATTCCTTTCACATCCTTTCGATAGATGTATACATGTATTTGTGCTTTAATAAAATCTGCTCTTCTTAGCTGACGTTTTTGTTTTGGATCTTTTGCCAGTTTTACTGCATTGCCTTTGGAATTATACAATATTTTATTTGATACCAGTATCGCACTTCTTCAGAATGTAATTTTAATTCTTTAGGGATTTTTATTTTGTTATTGCTGCAGTTTTGCCAACACTCAAATAGGTTCTAGCTTCCTCTCTCTATCTCGCACTATCTCACACTCTTTTTGAATGTCATCACATGGTTGGCTTCCATATTGGAGCAAAAGTTTTATACGAATATTTTCATTCATACATACTACAATATATCTCAGTTCATCGGTTGGTATCGGTTATCTTTTTAGTTAAAAGTTAATATAATAATCTTTAGAGCAAAGAAGACCGAAGAAAAAAGAAGATGGCGTAAATTTTATTTTCCAGCATATGTGTCTTCATACGAGTCTATCGTCGCACAGTTGATAAAATATTATATTTCATAAAGAGCGAATAAGATTTTATCTTTTCATTCATTCTTAAGCTTCAAACTTCATGCTGTGTTGTGAGGTGTGCTGTCTGTGCTTTAGAATGAACATCTTCGTTTTCTTCTTCGTCTTCTGTTCTTTCTTGTTTTGTAGTCTTGTGCAGTGAAGTAATATTTTAAGCTTTTAAATTAATGCTAAGGCTTTACTGCTTCATAATTCTTTATGGCTATGCTGCTATATTTTTAACACATTAAAACCGGCTGAATGCATTTCTCACCCCATTGCCGAAGTCGTTACATAAACTATAAATTTCCAATATGAATACGTTGCAGTTTTGCAACATCGAAAATTTGGCAGATAGAAACAGAATTCATTAAACTCATAGTCGTTCTTTAAAAATGTTACTAAATTCTTGGTACAGAATTTCCATCTTTTTTAAGAGATTATTATACTATAAGCGTGCATTTCGGAAATGTTCACACAAATTTTAATTTTCATTTGTATATCTTCCCTGGGAGGGAGGACTTAAAAAAAAAGGAATATAAAGAGAGTGACAGAGATACAGAGGAAGGTAGAATGCTAGTGAAAAATCTCAAGCTTCCCGATATACATCAATTTCGGTATCAATAATAACGGCAAAACTAATATGGAATCAGGAGTCGAAACTTCAAAAAAATTGAACTTGAAAACAAATTATAATCCAACGAAAGCAACCCCAAAACCCCAATATTTCATGTGGATTTGTAGTTCTGGGTTCTGAGTGCCGTAGCTCAGTGGTTAGTGCGTTGGCCTTCTGATGTCGTGGGATTAATCCCCACTTGAGGCGGCAACTTTAATATCAAGATAATGTTTTCCTTTGAACTGACTTCTCTGGTCTGGGTGCGTCCTCTTATAATGAGGGCACCTAAAAAAGTTGGCCTCAATAACTAAAAAAGCGATCGGCAGTAAAAAATCCAGGGGTTGCTCTTTAAGATTGAGATTACAGAAAGTAATAATGAGACTAGTAGAAAATAAGTAATAAAATACCAGTATGTACAAAATAAGTAAAGGAGGAAACTTTGGAGCTTGAAACATATATTTTTCGGGCATACAATTTTAGTGAATTATAAATCTGAATGATGGAATCATGTAAATGTAAAGGAAAAGTATGTAAACGAGAGCTCGAGACATTTGAAAGCGTTTGAAAATACACCATGCCACACTATACGCCCTAGATACCTTCCGTAAAAGTTAGCTGTATAACGAATCAATTATTTTAGTCATTAATTCATTTGACATTTATGACTACACCGACCTAACAGTACACAGTACCTGGACCGTGTAAGTAAATTTAGTGGGCTGTCAATCGAACAAATGCCATTAAATAAATATGCGTTATAGCGAAATGCCATGTAAAGAGCTGCCGTATAGCGAGGCATGTGTGTTTTATTATTGGTAATTTTTTATATAATATTAATTAGTCCAAAATAGTTACAGGCATTAAAAAACAACAATTCATACAAACAACAGAAAGTAAATTATTTTCAAAATAATTCTTAAGCTTCGACTGGCTAAGATATATCTAATCAACAACTTTGAATTTTGTAAGCAATTTTCTTTTGTTTGTTCGAAATATCACCTTCAATGGGTTAATTCAAAAGAATGTATATAAGTACTTGCATATTTGTTCCTTATTATCCATATGTTTATGTTATTGAACTTCAGTTTTGTTGACCCTGTTCTTTTTGTCTAGCTACACTTAAGCGTTGTCTGTATCCGAACGTTTTTTTTTTTATATTGTTGTTGTTGCTTAACACTTTACATCACTTAAGTGGTTTATTGTCACTTAAGTTCTCCTTTATGATTCTATATATGAGTACACGTATTATACTCTTCACGTTTTATGCTACTTGCTTGCTTGCTTTTCTGATGTCACAACAGAAAAGCACCCTGTCATACGTAAACTGTCCATTATCATTGTATGAATACATACTCATACACAGATATGTGTATATACTTTTAACCCAATTATTGTAATATATTGTGTGTGTGTGTGTGTGCAAGTGTATGTTGACAGTTGTTGTGATGACACTTGTGCCTTTGCGACAGCTTGCTGCATAATATTCACCATGTCAGACACAAACTCATTGCATTGCCTTTTTGTTATGTTACGTTTTGATATTTAATCGACAACAATGCGGGCGTATTTACACATAAACACATGTATGTATGTATATAAACATATTGGAAGGTAATTGCCACTTTAATCACAATTTGATCTTGTTGAAATCAATGTTAAATGATTTAAATTGTATTGCGTTGTATTGATTGCATGCTTTAATATAAGCGAATTTTCATGAAAAAATTTTTTTTTTTTGTTCTTAAATAGGAATCGTATGATTCCCTTTAATAAGGGGAAAACAATTCGTTATTATTTTATCCTCAAATATGTTGATATATGATTTGACTGCTTTGAAAAAACAAAATATCTTTTTGTGGCCCAAAAATCAACTTTTTTAAACCATAGCTACATATGTGTTAGTGTTCTGTTCTCTGGCAAAAATACTTGCTTGACTAACATAAAAGTAAATGATAAATATCACATAAAATATTCTGAAATCATTAAAAAAAATTTTTTTAAGAAAAACGTTACATATTTTCTTTTGTGATTTAATATTAAATATTATGCAATATCGCATAATGATTTCCAAATTCTAGTATTATTTACCAAACTTAAATCATATCATTACTAATAAATTTTATTTTGTTTTTCTTTACAGGTATGTATATTAATTTCTTTAATCTACTGCAATAATTTGAAATTGTCTATATACGTGAGTATAAAAAACAAACGTTTACTTTCATCCATGAAATAAATCATATTTATCATTTTTTAAATGGTCACATTTTGGTGAAATTGAGGCTAAAGTACATATATAGCTTCATATTAGTGAAAGCAATATAAAGGAAAGATGTTTACTTCGCTATACACTATACCATACATATATTCGAAATATACGTATGGTACTTATTAACCAGAAGTATCTATAAATAATACTCAGAAATATTTAGCGACACTTTTATGTGATGCATAAATTTTAGCTTAAACGTATATTGGTTTATAAAAAAACCGAGGGTGGTTTATATGTCATATGTTTGTATATCGCTTTAAATGTTTGAAAAAGGGTGTTACGTTTAGTTTCTTGCTAAGATCGTTAAGTTTGTTATGTGATAAATAGTAGTGGTGAGTGGTAGTAGTGTTTATTAAATACTCAGTAATACTTCTTTACCATAAAATGTGAGCATCTACAAGTCTGAAAGTCTCAATCACGAGTATTACAGGTGGCATGAAGCAATTACCCGAATTTCTCAAATTTTGACAGCTGTCAATGGCTTTGATAGATCTTAAAAATTATATAATATTAAATATGTTAATTTGTTTCATTTTTTCTCAGAAAATGTCGCGCTGCCTGTTTAGTTTTTTAACATTTTTTT
This sequence comes from Megamerina dolium, assembly GCA_963854835.1. Classification (NCBI taxonomy): domain Eukaryota; kingdom Metazoa; phylum Arthropoda; class Insecta; order Diptera; family Megamerinidae; genus Megamerina; species Megamerina dolium. Next base: position 32,247,003 of record OY978529.1, on the reverse strand, counting down.
TTTGTTACTTTTCAAAAAATCGAAAAGTATTTCACAAAAATATTGGAACTTGCAATTTGCAAATTGCTGCTAAACGTAGCAATTATTCTTTAGAAAAAACGTCATATTCTGCACTGCACACTAGCAAACATTTAACAAAAATGTTTAGGCTTTTAGGCAGAATATCAAAAAATAAAATTTTTAGTAGATGCTTACTGCAGTTTTTGATATTTGTATTCCGATTCTATTAAAAGAATTTGATATAATATTTTCATTAACATTTAAGTGGCTGAATATTGACCATTCCTTTAAAATGAGTGTTTTTGAAAATAACAAAGCTCAAAATTAACGATTTTTATTAGTGAAAGTATAAGAATTGCGTCAATAAATGTTCCTTTTTTTCTGTTTTCGAAAAATATTTATCAATATTACAGAACGTAATTCGATGATCCAAATATACTTTCTGCTGATTTCATTTATTTGGTTTTGATTTATTGATCTATGCCCAAAAGTATGCAATGCATTTTTCTATTGTCAAAAATAAAGAACTTTTATAAAATTCTTTGCATTTCTTTTAATAGGAAACATTTTACTTCAGCGCTTCCAGATTACAAAAAAGAAGTGACTGAAATTACAGGTTCAAACTCAGTTTGTAGAAAGCTGTCAGATATTTAGTACGATCCTAAATTTAAGTTCAATGTCATTTAAGTTTAATGTCATATAAGTTCAATTTCATTTAATTCAAACCACTCCAAATTTTGTTTCATCTTTGAATGGGATAGGATTCATCTATAAACCCATGAAGTAATATAGTTGAATATATCTTTGAAATTAGTTTTAAATAATTTGTTACTACTGATAAAAGAATTCGTTTCACAAGTATAAGAGTACTCAGAGATAAAAAAGTTTATGATTTAAGAATTTTAATTTTTTATCCAAAATAAAACATTCTCATCTGGACCACCCTATAGCCTTTCAAGCTGTAAGAATAATTTCCATCACACTCGAACAAAAAATGATTATGTGCAAAATTGAAAATTATTATTCATGAAAAAATGAAATAGACTGAGTGAATTAAAGAAAAATTATATATAATATAAAATAATATCATCGTTCCGGTGCGTTATCTGTAAAAAAAGGATTCTATAATTTTTTACCAACATGGACAATTTTTGGAGCTTATAAATATTATGTAAATATCCGCTTGTGGTAGCAGAAAAAAATACAAAAATTTTGCTTTGATTTCTTATGTCTTTCACACTTCAAACAAATAGAAATAGAAAATGGGCAACATTAATAGATTTTCTTATTTTTTATTGTTGTTGTTGTTGTTAATTTTCATACCTTCTCTTTCTTTGCCTATAACTTGTGACAATGGTCCGTTTGCATCATTCTCCATAAATAACGGTCAGTTATATTTCCTGCTTTAAGTTTGCTGTTGCTGCAACTTTTTTTTCTTCTTTCCAAATTTTCAATTTCCTACTTTTGTCTATCTTCAAAACCATTTCCGCTAATCACAATAATACCCCGTAACGAATTGTAAACAAATATACACTGCCTCTACTATGGCATTACATTCAACATCAACAGGGTTGGAATTCTCTGCCACCCACTTGTTTCTTTCTATCGTTTTTTTTTGCAACTAATAATGTTCTCTACTTAATACCAAATTGTAAAGCAGGCAAAAATAAAAATACCACAGAAATGAAAAAAATCAATAAAATACATCCAAGTGTATCTGAGCTTCCAGTTTGTCTCTGTGGTGTGTGTGACTGTGTGTGACTGTATTAGCCTTGGTTATTACTAATGGTTTATTTTCCATTTATCTTTTTGTTGGTTTTTATGTTTACATGCCTAAGTGTATATTGAAAAAGCAGCAACAAAACAATAACAAGAACAACAGCAACGGTGTAGTCATCATCAACACCAGACAACAATAAAAGCCCCAAAAAAATGAGGAAGGGGGCAGGCTGATAATGGAGACTAGCTACCGGAATACAATTAAGTACCGTTATCGAAGTGACGGTATCTTTTACCTGTATCTGACAGTTTGAAGCTGTGGACTACCGTCCATCGTCACCATTTATTCCATTGTTGTTTTTTTTTAATTGACAACATATTTATGAACATTTATAATGATGGTAATATCTAGCCACATGGTAGGGGATTTTCTATTAATGTTATACAATATTTAAAGAATTTTTGCGCAGGCTTTAGTTCAGTTTTTTGTATATTTCTATTTCGGCAGAAAGCTGGTTGAATTTATCCGATCGTCTCTCATCTTAGAATATATTTTTTAATTTTCGAGCTTTCAAGATTCTCCTCAAATCTCAATCAGAAAGAACCGTTCACACAATATTTGAATTTTTACATCCATCATTTGGAATTGATTTTTGTCATCACAATCCTCTTATTTTAGGTTTTTATTTAAATTCCAATTCTGTCACTGCTCCTTGACTCACATCGTAATTTTTCAAAGCCAGCAAAAAGCATTTCCCTTCAAGTTCTTTTTAAACTTTGTATTGCATTGCAAAATAATGATGGATACTTAGCGAAAAGTAAAAGAGAAGTTATTGATTTTTATTGCTTGTAAATTAAACATTAATTTGTATAATTATTATTTGTTTTTTATTTTCATTTTTAATAAAAAAGTTTCTATGTTTTTCTTCACCATCACATCCTTCAATAAGCTTATGGAGTTGCTTTGAGCGAGACAAGTATTGCAATAATTATTTTTGTTTGCTTTGTGAATGTCTATTATGTCGAATTAATTTATACTTAATAGATGCAATTAGTAACTTATAATTGTATTATTATGATTGAAATGATGCTATGCCTTCAGGACATTTTGATTAAAACATGAAGATGGACAAAAAGAAGATATAAAATATACACTGGACACATAATATATATTTATAAATTAAATAGTAGCTTTAAAATTGAACTAACAATATTATATTTGATAGAATTATTTTTACCAAAAAACGTATATATGTACGGAAATATAATTTAATCGAATTAAAACTCGCAAAATTTGTCTATTTTGAGCAACACACGTTTATGCTGGAGAATAGAATCAATCTCATTAAATGTTTAGAGTTTCTACGCATAAATATGAAGCAATCGATACAAAAATCTACGTTCAAAGCATATTTTTACCAGCAATTGAGTGAAACGAAAATTTGGCGTAATCAACTGATAACCAGGACTACCGCACATAAATATAATCCCATAATGCTAATATGACTCTTTTCACCAATGAACCAAAGAACTATATAGAATGGACATAATCAGATAAAAATCAAGCCTATTTCAAAATACAAAAATCTCCTTACAGTCGGCTGGGGCCGACCAAATTATACCCTGCCTATGTAGATGTATATATAAAAAGTTTGCTCGTATATCCATCCTTTTCTTCCACTACTTTGTATAGGATCTACATTAAGAAGCAGGCGTACCTCACCAATTTTGGAGGATCAATTTCTGCCTATACTACTAAACTACATAGGTTGCAATGGGTTGACTTAGGCGTATTATTTAGGAAGTTATGGGTGCTTTAATGTTTAAGATAAATCCGACACTTTGTACGGAAGCTATATAAAAAGTGGGCGTGACTTATCTCTTTCTTGTATATCTGATTAATTTTTCAATATTAATTCACAAATTAAATTTGGTTGTCCTACGCTATATGGTTTGTAAGTTATGGAGCTTAAAATTTTATTTTAATTCCCTCGACTTTGTATGGGAGACTCATGAAGGAGTGGGCGTGGCACACTGATTTTCTGCCAGATTTTTGCCGACTACGATATTAATTTAAGTGTCAATTATGGTTATTCTAGACTGAAGATTGCCGAAGTTACAGCTGTTTCAATTTAAAATTTGTATGGGGGCTACGATAAACACTGGGCGTGGTGCGCCCATTTTCTGTGAGCCTAGTTGCTCGTACAATACTAATCCACACCTTAAATCTCGTTATTCTACGCTGAATAGTTTGCAAGTTATAACCGGTAACATTTTTTTTAATTTCCGCACTTTGTATGGGAGACCCAAAAAGGAGTGGGCGTGGCACACTGATTTTCTGCCATATTATTTCCGACTACCATGTTTATCTAAGTGTCAATTATGGTTATTCTGGACAGAAGATTGTAGAAGTTACAGCTGTTTCAATTTAAAAGAAGTACAGACACTTTATATGAGAGCTACGCTAAAAAGTAGGCGTGGCTCAACCACTTTTGGCGAGGTTATATAGTAGTATAATATAAGTCTATGTGCCAAATATTGTTGTCCCAAGTGGTATATTATGTGAGTTATAGCAAGTTAAAAATTTTGAAAATTTCGAGGTTAGTCGCTTTGAATGCTTGGCGTGGGCGTGGTTATTGACCGATCATGTCCAATATCAATCCCCTTCGTACCCTTGGATCATAGATTACTTACGCCAAATTTCATCGAAATAGCTTAATATTTACTCAAGTTATCGTGCGAACCAGCCAGGTGACAGACAGACGGACGGACGGACGGACGGACGGACATCGTTAAATCGAAAATTTAATCGACGCTGATCACGAATATATATCTATGTCTATATCTCCGGAGATTCCTTCAAGTGGACACAAACATCTGACCGAAATGAATATACCATGCATATTGCATTATGCAGGGTATAAAAATATGTTTTCGAAAATATGTTTTAGAATTTGTGGGCGTAAAAATAAAGGTACTAAGATGAAACTCAGGACATCAGAAGTATTTCACTAACAAATTAACAGCTCCAAGAATGGGCGTAATTAGATAAAAGACCTACATACTTTATATACAAAAGAATGTTTTCGAACATATATTTTCAGAATTTCTGGGCGTAAAAATAAAGATGTTAAGATGAAATTCAGTACATAAGTATATTTTTACTAATGAATAAATTGTTCCGATAATAGACGCAATCGGATGAAAAACACGTCTGCTTACCATACAAAAGTATTTTTTCGAATATATGTTATCATACTTTGTGCATGTAAAAACAGAGATATTAAGATGGAACTTAGTACATAGGAATATTTTTACCAATGAACAAATATTTCCAAGAGTGTATGTAATCGGATGAAAATGACATATAGTCCCCATATAAAAATACGTTTTCGAATATCTGTTTTTAAACTTTGCACATGTAAATATAAAACTGGCGCATTGAAACTCAGTTTGTAAGAATATTTTTTATCAAACAACAGACGAATTCAAGAATGGTCGTAATCGGAAGCAAAGTACTTTTAATTCCATATGAAAGTAAGTTTTCGAACATTTATTTTTAGTTCTTTGACATGAAATTATAAAGTTATCACTCTTATATACGGTATATATGAATATTTTTATCAATAAATATATATTTTCTAATTCAAGCAAAAGTGGCTTTGAATACAAGGTCGCTTCCATAGATAATGTCACTTATTGAGCTTGAAACATGAATTTGTTCAATTCAATTTCATTATTAGAACACCATATGCACATTAAATGATACGCACATGGTATTTTGTACATCATTTGTATACTTTAACATATTTCATATTAATTTCCATACCATACGAATACCCAATGCGAATTGAAAAGAGCGTTAAAATAATTGAGTAACATATTTATTTATACAACAACGATATACACTTTGGGTGCAAATAAAATTGCCAACACACACAAGCATGTATTTAACATGCCACACTCACTCTTAAATGCCACATCAGCAATTCCTTGCTCTATTTCATGTCACATACCAATATATACTCGTAGTGTGCTTAATGTGGTCTCATCATCATCACACTTTTTCATATCATCAACATCATCATCATCACATAATCATTACCATCATAATTATCAGTAATCATCATCATCATCGGTCGTCGTCAATGATGGTGTCGCCATCAATACTACCCACAAGATTCCTTCCTATTGTGGTTGATCATTATAAGTATTGAGTATGAGTATCTGGCATGCAGAGTGAATCCCATCAATAAAGTATTGATAAAATCCGTTGAAATCCATTGAAAAGGCATTCAACAAATGTACATACATCTAGTCGTCATTGTTGTGTGTGTATATTCCAAATATATTTGTATGTATTCAAGTGTTTTCTGGGTTTATGAATATGTCGTATAACGAAGCAATAAGGATATTTTTAGTATATGTTAATATGAGAATATATAATATATATGAAAGAAGGACTAATGTACATATAAGCATTTTCATGTTGTTGAATTTTATAGCAGTCCTTTCTTCTCATTTTATATTTATTATTGAAACTGTGGGACCATACACTTCAGTATGCTATCAACTACATACCGTACATAGGATACAAATGTATAACACTCAATTCTCTCAATGAACACTTAAATTAAGATGACTTAAGGATATAAGTAAGAGTTATATACTCATCATTGTTCATTGCTATGACTTCCACATGTGCTACTGCTGCCATTCACATATGGATTCATATGTTGCAATATGCAAATTTGCCAATTTATATTATGAGGTTTCCATATCCTTTCGACGTATCCTTCAAATATGATATGAAATTCAAATGCACATAGAATTGCATATAGATTTATTTATAAGTATACAAGCAGTATATTGTAGTAAAGTACAATTTAAAGCGTATAAAATGGCAAATTAATAATGCAATCATATTTAGATGATTGGTATTAAAGAAAGGCAAGGATAAGTAAATAAATATGAAAAGGAAATCAATATATTTTATTGGAAATTATTCATTTGAAATTTCTATCAGATTAGACTTAAAACGATTTTCATTGTCTATGCCATATTGAGTTGTAGAATTTTCATCTTCTACATACATATGTATGTGGTAAACAAATGAGCAAAATAATTCCTAAAGGCATTATTTATTTGATAGAGTGATTGTTTGTAATAATGAGACATGAGAGATTTTACAGATTGAAATATAAAATGAACTTGTAAAGCTTTTGCTTACAGCTAATAGGCACTTTACAGTAAGACTGAGACCGGTCGGCCCACGCCTTGTAATTGCTATTAGACTTTTATGAATCCCTATATAAACTATTTAACATAAAATTTATTTATTTCCGTGCATATTTTTATTTTTTGTATAACACTCTTGAACAATGTATTGTAATTTACGTACAGTTGAATTACTACATTTAAGTAAATAAGTGAATTCGTATGGAAGAATTTATGCACTAAAAACTTATAAGGTAGCTCAATATTACTCAGCAGATTATATCAATTATCTAATTTATAGATATTAAATTCATCAAGCGAATTTGACTTAGTAAACTCAATTCAAACCAATAATTTCGAAAATTTCTTCGGAAGGCATTGGAACCTAAATTCATCAAAGCAAATTTTGTAGCCATGAAGCCATTAGCCGTACGTAAAAAAAGTTCATTTTTACAACCTACGAATAGTATAACAGGTGACAAAAAAAGAAAAGTATGTAGATTATTTATCTAAATACCGATCTGCATCTATTTAGGCGTGTTTGTCTGTTTTTTCCCACGATAACTTCCTTAATTATACACTGATTGAACTGACATTTAATATATTATATTATTTTCATCAGCAGAGACAGTAGTTCGTAAATGGGCTAAATCGGATGAAAACCACGCCTGCATCCCATATAAAAGTATGTTTTGGAATGTTTGTTTTTACACTTTGCGCTCGAAAATAGAAAGCGATCTAACAAAAACTAAGTATTTAAAGTTAATCTGATCACAAAATCAATATTTTACAAAATTGCCATATTTCGTTGAAAACCACGCCTACCTCCCAGACAAATGCATGTTTTTGAATGTATATTTTTACACTTTGTGCGAGAAAATATAAAGCTATCAAACTGAAATTAAGCATATAAAGTTAGTCTGATTATAAAATTAATATAGAAGCTAATCCCATACAAAAGAGTGTTGTGAAATGCGTCTTTTAACACTTTCCGTACGAAATTATAAAGCTGTCGAAGTAAATTTGAGCAATTAAATATAGTCTAATTAGAGAATAAATACAAAATTTTTTAAAAATAGGCCTAATAAGATGAAAACACGCCTACCTTCTATACAAAACTATTCTTTTGAATTTGTATTTCACACTTTCAAGCTAAAACCCGGTACATACGAGTATTTTTATTAATTAATAGACATATCCGAAAATGTGTTGAATCGGATAAAAGCCCTACCTTCCTCTCATACAAACTTATGCTTCTGTAGGAATCTTTTTACGAATGAAAACCACGTCTTCATCGCATATAAAAGTATGTTCTCAGCTGTACTGTTTACGCATGAATATATTGTATAAAACTATAGGGTTTTTACCTCTAAAAGAATTTGCTTGATGATACTGAATTTAAAAAACAAAACATGTACTACTTAATCAAGACGTGGCCCTAATAAAAATTAAATCATAAAATACAAACTTCTTAGATGATCCTGTATTTAATATGAACTTATACTTATAGTGCAATACATAAACTGAAAAATTAATGAATTAAGTTTTCCCACTTATTTTATTTGGCTTCTTCTATGTAGCTATGTGTGTTTCGCTATTTGTTCGCCGTTTGACAAAAAATTGTAGTAAAAGTTTAGTTTTGCGCTGTTGTATTTTTCCAACATACTCGTATTTCCTTCATGCATGTATGTTAAAGAAATTCATCAAAAAGTTTTCAAAGCAAGAGAGGAAAGTAGAGAAAGATAGAGAAATCTGCCAGCACCGCATGCTGCGATAAGAAAAATTCTTTTAGAAAATGATTTAATGAAAAGTTAAAAATCTCAGACATCGAATGGAAGAGCATGAGGAAAGACTAATCCAAAGTCAAGTGGTTGGATTTAAGCATTTATAAAAATACCTACAATGCTAAAGATTAAAGATTTTTTTGTTTAATCAGCTCTAACAATCATCATAACATTTTATAAAAGAAACTTTTAATTTTCGACGGTTTTCTTTGAATTATGTTGGCGATGGTCATCTTTATCATTATCTTCATCATCATCACCATCATCAACATCCTTAGCAGCTACCCTTAAAATTATGTATATATTTTGGAATGCTTGTGTTTGTCTTTCTTAAGTTGCATTTGGCCTTTTTTTTTGCCTTTCCATCTTGTTGCACAAATTACTTTGGTACCCACAAATTCTTTATTTAATTTGTGGCTTAAGGCTATTTTAAGAGACTGAAAAAAAAACTTTATTTCATTGAAGAAATGTAGCCAAAATAAAGTAGAATGCTACAAGTATATTCCTTCCTTTTACATGTTTAATTTATATGCAATATGCATAAGGGTTAAAGCCATATAAAGTTAAGAAATTATATTTTCATTGAAAATAAATATTTGTACGGAAATACAACTCAAGACGAAAAAGAGTGAGGGAGAAGAGAATTACCCTTAGGCATTTGGGTACCTCAATTAAAATTCAATATTTTCAGCATTTGGCTTCTGAATGGAAGTTATTAAATCAATAATGTATGAAAATTAGACAAAAGGTCAAGAATTAAATATAAAAAGGGTGATTTGTAGTTGTATTTTTTTATTTCTGTAAATGAAGATCAAGGCGAAAATTTTGTTTGGTGTTCCTTTCTCTAATTTGTACGAAATATAATCCTTTTTCTGAGCAAACAATATCATGAATATTGTTAATGATTACAAAACGAATTTATATTTACCTACGTTTTTTTATAAAGTTAAAGGAAATTCGGTAATATTATTCATTTGAAATAATTAAGATCACAAAGAAGGGCCAAAAATAAGTCGAATGTAAAAGAAATTCCTTCCACGTACGAGCGGTAAAATCTTCACACATAATTCTTATTATGTGGCGAGGGCAACGATGATTTGTTTAGTGTAGGCGACCATTTAGAACAGCTGTGCTCCGTCGCATAATCTCTTTGATTCATAACAGCTGATGGTTTAATGTTTGTTGACTGTAGTGGTGCAACAAGCTGGTTTAAATGTTTATCGAGCGGAAAAATTAAGACAAGTTTATAATTAAGGGAATGATTTACTATAGCGTATGCTATAGTAAACTTATTTACTATAGTTTACTTAAGTTTGCTTTTGCGCCTAGTTTTATTTTTACTTTTCGTTTTACTTTTGCATTTGTTGTTACTTTATCTAGCAACGAAACATTTTTTTTTGTTCCACATCCGAGGTAACTTTCCAAAACGCTCAAAACTACCATCTACGGTTGCTATTATTATACTTCATTGTCTGTCTGTTGAAATAATAGAACGATCGATCTTAAAATTGGTACATAAGATTATTTTCACTAGCAAACGAATAGATAGATTCCTACGCCTACCTCCCATACAAAAATATACTATCGAATGTATTTTTTTCACTTTACGCACCAAAATATAAAGCTATTAAATTAAAACTTGGTGTATAAAGTCAGTCTCATCACAGAATGAATATATTTAAGAATGGGCGTAATAGCAAGAAAACCACACATATCTTCCATATAAAAGTATATGGTTGAATGTATCTTTTCACACTTTTTAACACTTGTTATATAAAATTAATATGATCACAGCATCAGTATATTAAAAAAATGGGAGTAAGAGGGTGAAACCACGCTTACCTCCCATACAAAAGTATGTTGTTGAATATGTCATTTCACACTGTGCGCACAAAATTAAAAAATTCTCAAACTCAAACTTTGTCTAATTACAAAGTATATTCGAGAATGGGCATAATCGGTTAAAACCACTCCTACCTCCCATACTAAAGTATGTTATCGACTGTACTTTACACACGAACATATAGAGCAATGCCGGCCACACAAATACTAAAACATTTGCATTAGGCTGTGTATTTTAAAGAGATTACGTGCTTCTACAGTGGCTTTATAAAAACCGTACACTGTGAAATGGTGAGCAAGAATCGCAGCATATTGTCGTTTACTTTTGTGCTCACTGTTTCTTTCAAACATGCGCAACAGTCTTGCTTCGTCAAAAGTTAAACAGCCACTGAGAAACGAAAGCATAACATCGTGCTTACACATCGTTATCGTTGGTGTGAAAATACGAAGGCAATCTGCACATTGTGCAACTCTTCGCCGGCTAGGATATAGAGGATTGAAGCTCGGTACAAATGGCGGCTATTTTTTATTAACGAATGTTTTAATGTTGCACATGCTGCAAATTTCTAATTTCTTCCACGAGCAAATATCTTTCTGAAAAATATTGAAAAATTATAGCATATTGATCTAAATATTTTACTCATTACGCCCCCAAAAATTCAGCTTACTCTCTTCTAACATTTATATAAATTTAATAAAAATACTCTCGTCAAATTTACTATATTTCTCATCCTTTTAGTGCTAAACCTTTATCTTCTTTATTTAATTCATCATTTCGCTGCTTTGTTAATAATATTACCAAAAAAAAAAAGATTATCAACAACTATTAGTAAAATAAATTGCTCCGTCTAAAAGTGTATGTCGCTGATGCGTTTGACATCTCACTTAAGGGGTTACACCACTGTAGAATTTTCAAAAAATGGAAAAATTTTTTTTATCTTAAATAGTCATTAATAGTCTCAAAAATGATATACTAAAGGATGGAAGGCGGGAAAAATGTCTAAGTGTCTAAATTTCGAGTTTTTCCGCAAGACGTCTGAGGTATTCTCCGAGCACCTTTAAACTTTAAACGCGTTTTTCTCGAAACCACTTTTTTTGAGCTGGCCTGAAACATAACTCGAACAAATCTTAACCGATTGGTTGAAAATTTTTACAATACATTTGAAATCGTTTTCTTCAGCAGGGAAATGCTGCACAGTCGCCATTTTGTTTTTGAATCGCGCAACTTAATTGTTTTTTTGGACTTCAAGATTGACATTAAAAAATACTTTTTACAGAATTTGAATATCTCCTTTTGTTTGACCTACGAAAATTCCCTAAATATGCCTTTTTTTGTGCTCTACAGTGGTGTAACCCCTTAAAGCAATAGAACCGTAAAATTTTAATGTTTCAAACTATATGTATGCTATAATTAATGGATAGAAATAAGAATTTAATGTGCATCAAATTCTATTTTAAATTAACAATGACAACATCATCGAATCGAGTTAAATTGAAGAAAGTACATCTTTAGCAGACTGTCAGTCAGACTGTCAGTTATGTACAAGTTAGTTCATTTTATATAAGCATGAGCATGAGGATGAATCGCATTATGCATTTCTTTTTTTGTAGCTCCTGAATAACATAGAGTAATATGAATAAACAGCAGGATAACATCAACAACAATAACAACACGAAAAAATACACACTTACATATATATGCATATATTTACAACATAATACTAGCAGTATGTACTCTACATGAACAAGTTCATGAGCAACCGCCAACTTACATTAATATTATGGCGCGCGGTTCCATTATTTCTTTTTTTTTTATAAAATATTTTTTTCTCTGCTTTTTTAGTTGCATAATCCATATTTTGAAAGTTCAACATACTGATATTGATGATAATGATGTTAGTAATGGCGTTGATGATGATGAGGGCACGGAAATCAAGCGTTGTTAAATTTTAAATAAACGAACACTACACTTGTTTACCGTGCCCGACTCTTTATTACGTACTACTATTTCCGCCACTACTAAATATTCGTACTTACTGTAATGATGCTGAAGAAAAATATGTAACATTGTAACCAGTTTTAGTGTGAATTTGTGTATTTGTCTACTAAAATAATATATACACATCGATGTCGATGTGAAAATTGTCTGGGTGTATCGGTTTAATATGCAAAAGGGGGAAATATTCAAATTATCAAGAAGTCCTGGTGTAGTTTAGATTGTAATTGTAGTAATATTTATATGATATGTTTTGAAAAGTGGTTAAAGTTACGTACATAGTCACATATGTAATCGTTATTAAATTTATTATGGAACTGCTTCATCTTTTTAGATATTTATTATATAATCACGAATATAATAGTTAAATCATTGCCATTAAAGACACATCAGAATCTGTAAGGAAAAATATCACTTTTCGGAATATAAGTTCACAAAAGATTTTGAAAAGCTTAACTTCGGTAATACTGAAGCTAGAAGTTTGAAATCATGACATATAGACAGTCATACTTTCGAAAAAATGTGTTGCTAATCGTATGCGCCGAGCTTCAATCCTATAGAACACACTTTTGTATGAGAAGTAGACGTAGTTTTTAACCGACCTTTTTTAAACTAGTGCATTTCATATATACCGAGTTTCATATTGATAATTTCATATTTTCGTGCTCCAAGTGTAAAAACATACATATGAAAGCATAAACTTGTATGGGACATAGGCGTAGTTTTTATCCGATTCATCTTATTTTCAAATATAAATCTTAATTTGTAAATATAATCGTATATACAGAGTTTCAGCTTGATAACTTTATATTTTAGCAAGTAAGTGTGAAAGTATACATTCAACAACATAGTTTTGTATGGGAGGTAGGCGTAGTTTTGAATCGAATACTGCCATTTTCTATATCATATGTTAAGATGTAGTTTGATAGCTATATATTTTTGTATGGGAGGTTGCCGGGCATTGGTTTCGTCAGATTTATCTCATTCATGAACCAATGGACTTTTCTTTGTTGAATGCAATTGTAAATTATATTCATGTTTGCTTGAGCCCGCTAAATATGACCATAACACAATATTCTGTGCGACTACGCTGTATGTGTGCAGCACCGTATCTGATGCTCAATGTTGGCCTATGTTACAGTGTCCCATCAAAATTACTACGATAGTTCGAAGTTCTCCTTTGTTAAGTCTTAAAAGAGTGTCAGTTCTCACTTTAGTTTAGTTTGCACCACATGTTTTGAGGCGTTCAACATACAGCACTTTAGTTTATATTCCACGTTTTGAGGTGTTCGATATTGTTGCTTAGTAAGCGGTTGTAGATATTTTCCGACACATTTTTCACATTTGTCTGCCATTTAATTTCCAGAGCTCAAACGCGTAATGAAAGAACGAACAAAATGATTGTTTACAGTGTTCAATACACTTGGAATACGCTGTTTTAACGTTTATTTTCTTCATTATTTTAGACCTATCTGCTAAGTCGGACCGAATTCTTGGCCATTCGTCTTATCACAAACAAAAAATATATGATATCACTGAAAAAATAAATGACCTATTCAAACAATGTCCCATTTTCAACATTGTCGAAAATTGTCGAATTTGCAATAATTTTTGCAATAATGTTGAAGTGAAAAATTGCAAAAATTTAAACTTCAACATTATTTCAAACAATAGGCAAATATCGATATTATTGCAAAAAAAAAAAGCAAAAAAAACGTTAATTCTACACACCTCAGACCTTTTCGTAAATCTCTGTTTGACTCTCGCACTCATTCATCCACAAAATATTGCAAATTTTGTTATAAAACATTTTAATAAAAAATTGTTTATAAAAGAAATCTTACAAAATAGAGTTCACTTCATATATTATTGTATGTACAGTAGATCTATTACTCCTTGAATACTCTGCTAACAAAACTAAATAAATATTTATGTTATAGATTTTCGTGTGTTCAAAAGTGATTTACAAACCTGCTAGTAAAGTATATACATACAGCCATTATTACTACAAGCTATTCACTAACCGCTATTATTACTATTAATATCTTTTCTAAACGCTCACGTTTTGCCACTTTTCTACAAGAAAGAAATTGGGAGTGGGAAAAAAATGTATAGAATTTGCAAGAAACATACAGATAAATATTCGTACACTCTAATACTTCAAATAAATAACAAATCAGTTGGTCCATTTATTTGATCCTCCCCGTTGCTTACTTTTCTTATACTACTCTTACTACTATTATGATTACTTATTATTATTCGTATCACGCCAATAATACAATACATATATAGTAAATATAACCAATTCGACTTCAAAATGTGTTCTATTCTATTGGAACTATAAGAAGAGCATGTACAAGAAATGCTCGTATTGTACTGACATGTCGATATGCAAGATACAATATTATAAATATTGTACGGCTTTCAATCAGTTGAATGAAAATGCCAATAACCCAACTGCATACATAGTACTCTAGTTATCAATATCTATTATATGCTATGGTAAAAATGTATGTATATGGTGGTATTTTCATGGAATAGTACAACATATCCTCATACAATTGCTGACCAAAAATTATGATTATAATATTGGGCTTGGATTCTTTGTAACCGAAAACAAAATAAGGTGGAAAACTCTACTTAATTATGGTATTAGCCTGGTAAGTATATATACATTTAGAAGGGTCAAGTCAAGGATGTTTGGAATATTGCTACAAATATATGACAGAGCAAAAAAGGAAAAGGTTCTGCTGCAGAAAGTAACATATTGTATTTTCCAAAGTCAACTACATCCATCTGTTGCCCATTCTCCTCACACTCAATCAAGTAGTTGTAGCAATTTCTTTTTCCTTTTTTTTTTTTTGTTTTGTTATACAATAAGCCAGATTGAAGTTTTTCATTTAAGTTCTTTTCATTTTTTTCTTAGTATTATTTCGACTAAGAGTGGCGAATTTTATCCAATTAAGTTTTTCTTTTTCGTATTTTCTCTTCTTTACAACAAAAGAAAACTACTTTTTCAATTTCAAGTACAATATTCTACTCTTCTGGAGGTAAAAAAAAAAAACCTAGGTTCATACCTTATGCTTAGTGTGAATAATGAAATGGAATAAATGATATTGACTTTTCTGAATAATATTAAAGCTATCTATGAAAAGAAGAGTATCTTCTTAAATTAGTTTATTTTTTCTTCCCTTTTGACTTACTTTTCAATGCGATTTTCACTACTATGACTACAAAAAGATGCATTCGTAGTTATATGAAAAAAGTTAAATTGTATGTGGAAATGATTTTAAATTAAAGCAGAAATAATAGCGAGATAATAAGTCGAATGAAAAAGCAGCAGCTGTAGTATCAGTTCAATGTGAAGAAATTGAATAGTTTACCTTATCAATTTATTGCAGGAATGCGGATGCGACATTAGTACGTATGAAATATGAACAATATCAAAGACACATCGGAGGATGTAAAGAAATTTGGACTGTAGATCTAATTGAGTAATATATTTAGGTATAAAATTGGTCACAGTGGAATATTTGATTACAAGATATCAACCAATATAAATTGATACGGACGTGACACAACATGGAAGTGGTTTTGTCACGACCACACCACTTTATATTGACAACTGCTATCTTGAAATTAATATATTTATAGCATACTAATATAAATCGCAGAACTCTTGTGGCATAATTTTATCTGAGCTTTGTCACACAGCTCTTTTAGAAGCTTTACCATAAGACAAATTTTTGACTAGTTTTTGTTCTTCAGCAGATGGAAACCAGTTGAAGAAGAACTTTGTATTGCTGCTATGAACAAAAAACTTAGTATTGTACTTTGTTGTACCCAAAGATGAGTTCAGCTCAACAAAAGTTTGCGCTAAGCCGCAGGTTGCTGTCGAAGGTGATATTTCTTATGTATCAGTTAAAGGAACGGAGCTATTACTATGTATTTAAGCCAAAATCGTTAAAACAATGTTGTAATTGTACTTCTCGCTAAATATAATATTAAAACGCCTAAAGTGAAATTTTGTGAAGATTTTTTCTACTAATCTTTAACCCTTATGTCCCGTTTTAATCGGTCATTTAGTCCACTTTTCATAGCACTTAAAGTGTGATCATGATCTGCAATTGTGTTGTGCTGTAAATTTCACTATGGCTTGTCAAAGGTGTAAAGTCCATATAGCAAATGTAAAGTTGTGAGAAACGGACGTTTTGAATTGATCACTCATATACGTCTCATTTTTATACAAGTATATATTGCATTAGAAGTAAATATTATTATTATTATACTAAATCTCAATATTTTTTGAACACATCATCATCATCATCATATTTATATTGCATTTAGAAAATTAACAAGCTTTTATCACAAAATAATCCATTCACATATACGAGCATTTAAATACGAACACAACCATCAACATTATTCTCTTTATATACTATACAAGTAACTGCTTAGTACTAGCTAACATCATCATCACTTTATGAATTGTTAATAAGGTAAAAATATATATATAAAAATGAATGAAAGATGAAATAAAGAAGGAAATAACATTATGCACCTCACACAAGAGCTTATAAAATTCATTGAAGCATTCATGAAGTTACACACATGTTTGCACATGACTACAGCATCCAAAAGCAGAACAACAACAAAATATCCATACATTAATGCTGAGTGTATTGCACCTTTATTCTTTTATCCATATAATATCGTTCATATGTTGCTCATATATGGAATTGATGCAATTCATATGTAGTAGCATAAAAATACTATTGCATACTTTTAGATGCTTTAGCTAGGATGTTATGTTATTTTTAGTAGGTATTTTTGTTGTGATTATTGTGGTTTTTATTTCTAATAATATTGTTATATTTCAATTTAGAGAGTAAGAGAGTGAGATATATAAAGAGAAAGAGCGAAAAATATTGTATGTAGTATGAAACATTCAGCAATATTTTGTGGTTTTATTTGCACATGTACATGAGCACACCAAAGTGGAGTACATTAATTATTCATGTTTTTACCAAATAGTCATACTACTAGTCATTGTGGCGATAGCGAATGGTCCTTGTTGAAATATTTTAGTACACTACTACTACACTACACTACTACTACTACATACTTGCATACTCTTACTGAGAGTACTATGAAAATGAATGTAAGTAATGAATAAATACTACAAAAAAAGCTGTAGAAAATTCAATGATATTTTCATATGAAGAAATTGAAAAATTCAATTTTTCGGAATTTGAATATATTTCTGTAAGCCATGTTTTATTCAATATTTGAATTGAATATGAATTTTAGTGAATTTTTACTATCTCCTCTTTAACTTTGGCGTGAACAAATAATGGCAGTATTTATTGATAATTGATCATTTTTGGCTTCCAAAAACCAATGCAGCAACATTTTAGGTGAACAATAATTTAATTCGTATATTTGTATTTATATTTACATTAATTTTAATGCCAATTCCAATTGTGCTTTGTCAATAAACACGCAAGGTCCTACAAACTCACACTATTTTGTTGACCTCTCCATTTTTCAATACACTTTGAAGAAGAATTTATTTATTTTCTTCTATTGATAATTTACTTGCATTTGTCATGGCAAAATAATAAAAAAAAATACAATGAAATACGTAGCAAAAAAAAAAAAAAAATGGTGATGTAACAAATCATGTGAAAGACACAATACAATCGGTAATATATACAAGGAAAGACCACAATTGAAAAGAAGACTCAAAATATAGGCGAGGTAGAGAAGAAAGTCCTTGAACAAAACAGTTGAACACAATCTCATAAATTTTATGATAAAAATTGATTTTATTTCTCCTGCATGCATACGAGTGTAATACAATAAGATAACTGCTATATCTTTGTGGTAGTAACTTTAGTAAGGAAGAGTATATGAACTTGCCTTTCTTCCTTGTCAAGAGAATGAACCACTTATGTAAACATTCGTATTGGTATTACCGAACGCAAGAAAAAAAGTAATAAGCACTCGAGCATATTCAAAAGACAAGAACGACGAAAATATGACGTTTTCAAAGTTTTGCTGAGGAATCAAATTGTAATATCTACAATAGATATTTTGAGTATGTACCTATGTACTCGTATATCGATATATTTGTATTTATTGTATTTGTAAATAGAGATGTATTTCTGTTGCTTTAACTATTGTATTTGTGGTGAATATATTCAAGTACTTTTTACCGAATTGTTTCAACTATGCACTTACCTTGCCAAAAGAAAGTTACAAGTACCTGCAAGTGCAAGTAGTTTTAAAAGTGTGGTAAGTTGAAGTGGCAATCATTTTTTTGGTCAATTTTATTTGTCGATTGCTTGACAAGAGTCACCTAAGCTACAACAGTGTTGCCAAAAGAAAAAAGAAAACGTTACTGCAAACGTACTTATGTCCAACTTAGTGATGTGTTAAGGGGGAATATACACCTAGAAAGGTCAAAAAAATTGTTTTTTTTTTCTTTGTGTTTTCTTTACGCTTGATGTCTTAGAAGTGTCTAATCAAAATTTGAAGCAAAAATTCGAAGAAATAAAGATACAGTGCACACCTCTGCGTAAGCGTCTTGCTTGATATTTACCTTGTACTCAACTTTCAATCGCGTTTTTCCCGAAACCATGTTTTCCAAATCGGTGACCACGATAACTCGGAAACCACTGTACCGATCAACTTGAGTTTATAGCGTTCATTTAATACATAATTATCTAGTCTTTGTCGTAGGGGTTTTTTCTAAGAAGCCTAGATTTTGTTTTATCGACAAAATAAGAACGATTTTTGGTTTCAAAATTGCTACTTTCAGTTTCAACACTCGCCAATTCGTAAAAAAAAATTATTTTAAAAAACCCCTACGACAAAGACTAGATTATAGTCTAAATTTTATTAATCTTTTTCATTTTTGTCATTCTGATGATTACAGATAAAGTGAGAGTGGTCACCGCGAAGGACTTCACTTTTGCGACAGTTGAAAGATGACGTGTGTACTTAACTAATATTGTAAATAAAATAAAAAAAAATTTTACATGTTCTGGAAAGTAAGCGCTTTCATTGAGAAAAAAATCCACCCAATAATGCGTATAGGTTTTCTACAAAAAATTCATGAAAATAGCCTTTTTTCGGCGCTCCTAGGTGTATATTCCCCCTTAAATACAATAGAAGGAGTACATTCTGAGAATTCCAAAATATTGCTAAACATTGCTAATTCTGATACCACAAGAAGTGAGAGAAATCACCATAAAGTTACTAACTAATGTATGATTACTAGCTTGATTAATAATTTTTCTGGGATATGGTCAGTCAGACTATGATAAAAGTTTCAAATTCCAACTTAGGCCACAATAACAAAAAAAAAAAATATCTGTTGGCAAGAAATTGGCCATTTTGCCAGAGTGCTTTAATTTCATACGCTGCACTGTAATTTAAATTCCAGTTTAATAGAAACTTTAAGGGATGGAATTCCAATATTTGTCATTTCAATAAATTTCATCATAATAATTGAATATATTTGGGGTCAGACAATATTTCGACGAGTTGTAGAAATACGATCCTACCTCCCTTTTATGATCGCTCTTTATGCGGCACAAAAAAATACTTTACTGTTAGTCAGACGTACAGTATTAATATCGAAAATTTGTGAGCAATAATGTCGATTTTCTTTTTACATTGTTACATAATGTCGGTAACATAATTTTTAAACAATTTTTTGTTCGACATTATTTTTGTAATTTGAAATTACATTATTTCAGTGGAAATGAAATTTTCAACATTATTACAAAATGTCTGTAATCCAATTTCTTGTATTTTTATTTGACATTATTTCAATGACGAAATAATGAGAAAAAAATTTTCGATATGAGTAATTGCGTAAATCCGTAAATACTCTGATTCGTTGAACAAAATCATCACAAAAAGACTCCTCCACAAATGGAAATTACCTGGTGTCTCTGATGGCATTGAAATGGAAAATCTTCATAGGGTGTTGTTGAGGAACAGAGATGATTGATTCAGTAAATTTCGATAACAATAATTTCTAGTCTTCAAATTTTTCCACATATTTAGCTGTAAAGGTGTACTGAATTATTGTCGCCTTTTTTTATCACAAAGTCGAAACTTGTAAAACTTTTGCAATATTTTCGAACAAAGTTTTTCATTCGACATTAACTGATGTAGCCGCGAAGGTGTATTGAGTTAATGTCGGAATTTCTTTTACATATTCGAATTTGTAATTTTTACAAAATTTAATTTCCACATTATTGTAAGCATTTTTGCAATAATATCGAAACTTTTTTTCGACAGTATTTCATTCGGTATTAATTCATTTAGCCATCTCTGAAGGTGCTGATTACAAAAAAGATATACCTAAGTATGAATTTTTGTGTGTAAATAAGTATAGAATTTATCAAATCAAAAACTGTGCATATTTTTGACGTATTTGAGATTCATCACCTAAGGAACTTTTAAACTTAACCACAATAATAATAACTGTTTTGTGTTTTTTTTTTACTTTCAGGTATGTTTCAAAATCTTACAATAATCAATAACAATTTTTAAACGCTTAAAGGTAAGCCTTTTTGTGGAAATTATCTTAAGTTACAAAAATAACGTATGTACAATTCGTGCATATAACGTTCTTTATTGATAAAGTTAAGTCAGCTGAACAGAAAAGAAAACTTTATTACTACACAATGCTCAACAGATGTATTCATATATGAGTAATAATTATATACCTACTGCTAATATAGGATCCTAACATTATTTGCTCATACAGAAAAGTAATGAAATAGAAAACGAGAAAAACGAATCATTACATAAGAATGCAGAACACTTTACATGTCGATTAACAACGCTCCGGACGAATGCTGGAGTTAACTATGTATTACAATAGAAAGAGGGAAAAACTTACTCATATGCCTGTTGCTTATTTAGGAGCAAATAATCATGAAAACTTCTTTCCATTCCAGTCAAATGGTTAGAGAAAGTAAATTTTTATTGTATTTTCTTTTTTTTTTTCTGTTACTGTTGTTGTGAAGTGAATTATAAACTTTTAACTGCAATTAATTATAAATTTTCTCGATCTTTGTCTTATAGAACCTGCGATTTGTGTACGAGTATTTGAGAATTTTATTTACCTTCATTGAAGAACATGTTCAAATGAAATCAAACATTTAAAGTTTTTGCTTCCCATTTAATTCAGACATCAAAAATGAAAGAGGGAATATTTGAAGGGAGAATAGTGACTCCGTAAAGTGTAACGAATGTTCAAATAAAGTACTATTAGTATTAGTACTGGTCGAAGTAATATTTAAAAAAAAAGGCTCCTAAAATTTGTGGTATTCTTACAAACTCCTCAGAGTTCTAAGATATTTGCTTTATCTCCCCAAGCATCAAAATGGTTTACTGAAAATATTATGTCGAAAAATATTTTCGACATTATTCCAAATATTATTGCGTGGAATGAAGAAAATCGATATGTACTTAAATTAATTTTTTAGTGAAATTTTTTCATTAAGATTACTTTTAAATTTAGTTATGTGATGACCGACATACTTTAAAAATCACTTTTCACGTTGAGCTCATACCTTAATTCTAACTCAATTCTGTTCGAAAAAAAATTACATTATTTTACACAATTTGGTTACATGGAATTTAATCAGATTTCCAACCAAGCAATTATTTGGTGACAGATTGTCATCCTTATCTTTGATATCCTGCATAAATAATGCCCAAGAATATTAAACATTTTAAATCTATTGCAGGTCGAAACAATTTCAAAGCTGCCTGTACACTTCAGCCATGACATAAGGATAGCTTTTCGATGTGTGTGTGTGTGCGTGGGTGAGAGGATAAACTTAAGTGAACGAAATAAAATTTTTATGTTTGATTAAATGAAAGTAAAAGTCAAACACAGGTAATGGCAACAATACCAGACACGAAAGTAAATACAATGTTGTAGGTTTTACGACATTGTATGTCTATGTGTGTGTGTGAGAGCTCAGTAAAGAAAGGTGAATTTATTATTTTGCTTTAGGTAGTTTGAAATACAAAGACAATAAAGATATTTTGTAGTTAAAGGTGCAAGATGGCATAACAAATTAGAGACAACTAACTTTCAATTAAAAGAGGCATCATATTTTTCATACAGACAGGATCAAGTTTACGGTGGAAAAGAATTAAGTCATTTTATATTTATTTTTTTCTACATGGCTCTTATTACTTTACCATCAGATTTGGCTAATGCCGCAAAAAGCCTCTAAACGTGAAACAAATTTTTGTATTGTTATGAGTATTTTACGTAGAAAACAAACAAAAAATTGAATGAGAAAAATGAAAGCAATAAATTTCAATTTATTACGCAGTTAACTTTTCCTTTTCAACTCATGCCTTTTGTTTTTATGTATTTCTGTTGTAAAAATTATTTTTCATTTCCTTTGCATTTGTACATGGTCGTGCAAAAACGACTATCCTTTTTTTCGCTTTGTTTTTTTGGCAGACATACAAAAAGCCAGATTTTTACATGTCGGAAATGTGTCGCTCTCATGCTCTCCACATATTTAACTGTCTCCGTCTGTGTCTGTCTATCACTCCGCCTGTGTCTGCCTGCCTGTCTATGTAGTGTCTCAGCCCACTTGAAAATATTTAATACCTACTATTCATATTATTAGAGATTTTACCAAATGCATATCAAGCCAATATCGTCACTTACTACTTAGTATTATTACTCCCCATGATTTTCACAGATAATACCTACATATTCCAATGGCTTTTATAATGGTAGGTACATATTATGGGATGCTTCTTGTCGTTGTATCGTTGCTAGCTTTTTTGTTTCCTGTTGATTTTTTCCACACACGCGCATACAGGCAAATCTATTTGACATTGCGTTTATGTGTTTTTATTTACATTTTGACTTTTTGAACTCTAATTCAAATAAATATTCGTACAAGTAGGTATTATAAGCCTTGACAATGATGCTGATGTTGACATTTATATATACCTACAAACAATGTCTCCTTGTTGTCATTATAAACAGATATGAAGGGCAGAAATCTATGCGGGTTACTTAGAGAATTGTCATATTTGTAGATACTACAATAATTGGCAAGCTTGGGGAAGCTCATTGGTTTGCTAATGACTGAGTAGATAGGCTAGTCTCCAGCAAAGATCGTTTCTTTTGGGTAATGCCGTCTTCCAATTCACACGTCGATCAATACAGAGAAACTGGTACCTGGTATCCAATAACTAATATATGATAGCTGATGACTAACGCCTGGTAGTTAATGACTGATATCTGATACCTGATAACTAATATCTGAAAGCTGTTGGCTAGATATAAATTACCTAAGACACAAAATTCTTCGAGCGCCTAGGTGGCGATTTAAATTCGCAGCCTCTTTCTGTTGTGACAAAAATGGGAAGCTGGTTACAGATGTCCACATTTCAACGTTCTATAATTGTGACGCTTGGAACAATTCCGAGAGTGGAGTAGATGTTTCACCACCCGACCAAGACGAGGTCAGACAGGCAATTTCTAGGCTGAAAAACAACAAATCTGCAGGTGCTGATGGGCTGCCTGTCGAGTTGTTGTACCAGCTCATGTGGCAGAATGTGGTTGGACGAAACCATGCCCAATGATTGAGGCTCAGCGTTCTCTGTCCCGTATATAAATTGCGGAAACTACCATGGTATAAGTCTTCTTAGCATCTCATAGAAGTCCCTATCGAGCCTACTATGTGGTAGGTTGAAACCAATGCTTAAAAACCTGATTGGACATTACCAGTGTAGCTTTAGACTTAATGAATCTACCATGGACCAGATTTTCACACTGCGCCAAATCCTGGAGAAGGCCCAAGAGAAACGGATCGACACACACCATCTATTTGTTGATTATAAAGCCGCTTTCGACAGTCCGGAAAGGGATTACCTCTTTACAATAATGTCTGAGTTCGTTATTCCTGCGAAGCTCATTCGTCTTTGCAGAATGACGCTGTATAACTTCCGTTGTGCAATGAAAATTGGGAAGGACCCGCCATATAATACCGAACGTGATTTTGGACAAGATGATTTGTTACCGCGCGACTTCTTCAATCTTATTATGGACAAAATACTACGAGGTGCTGATCTATGACATAATGACACTATCTTCAACGAAAATGTTATGATGTTAGCGTATACCGATGTTATTGACATAATCGGTATGAACACCCGAACTGTCAGTGCAGCATCCCCAGAGTTGGAAAGAGAGTCGCGTCGAATGGATCCTACGGGCAAGTGGAAGTACCTGGTATCAACAAACAAAAAGTCGCGGAGTATTGGGCAGCACGTTGCTGATGACGCTTTTGAAGTAGTGAAGGACTTTGTCGATCTTGGAACTATCTTGGAACACGCATTAACACCAGTAACGAAATCAGCCTCGAGATATTTGGAAGGATCACTCTTACTAACAAGTGCTACTTTGGCCTAAGTAACCAACTGAGAAGTCGGGACATTTCTCGAGAAACGAAAACCACACTCTACAAGTCTCTTATCATGGCCGTACTTACATATCACGCTGAAGCTTCGAAAATTTCCTCTTCAAATGAAAGAACACTTCTGCGCAAGATCTTTGCACCTATTTGCGTTGGTGGCGAATATCGAATAAGGTATAACTATGAGCTGTATGCCAACACAGACATAGTAAATCGCATCGAAATTCAGCTGGCGCGCTCATGGGCTAGAACACGCTCCAACTAAAAAGCTAAGATCGGAATCCTCTGGTGGACCACGCAGAGAAGGCAAGTACTGGAGTAGCTAGCAAATAAAAGAGATAGCTAGTGAAGCATATTAAATTCAGCTTAAATCGGGTTTCCGTTGTAGTGGTCACATAAGTAAGTAAGTGAGATACAAACCAGATACTAGCAATATTGCCACTATTCCCGATTCCTCCTTATTTCGTAAAACAGGCTTAAAGCTGAGCTTTATACTAACAAGTTTAATGCAATTTAAATTGAATTGATTAAAATTTTAATTTTTCTATCCCTGAGAATCTCCTGAAATTTAATAAGATCTATTCTAAAAGATTGTATTCTGATTTAGTCTTAGACATTAATATCTTTCGGAAAAAAATAAGGCTTGAGAGTAAATTTTTCAATCTGCGTATGTATACCCTTAGACAATAAGGGATTTCCCACTTTGAGTTGTTTTTCTTTCTACCAAAAATGTTAATGCTCTTATGGGATTACAGATTAAGTTTTTACTCATTTATTTTCATTATGAAAGTATTTTTATATGTAAATATATTTTCATATTATTTATGAGACTTTTTCTAAGAATGTGTTTTTTTTTAATTTTTTTTTTTCGTCTATTTTATATTATTTTTTTTTTGCTTTTGTTAAGCTTTTAAATCTTTCTGCTTGTCTATAAAATATTGCATATAATTTTTTTATGCCTCCGTAATACTCAAAACATTTACAGTTGATTTTAGTATGGTGGCAAATTCTCTTGAAGTCATATAATCTTATGCTTATTGCCACCATTTATTTGTATGAGTACAAATGGTGGTAATGCGTATTAGTACATCCTCGTACGTACACATATATCCTGTATTTTATGTTTAATTTTGGTCCTTTTGAAAACGAAATGTTTGCAAAAAGAGAAAAATGTGAAGACATTTTCTTCTTACTTCTCGTCCTATTACTCTGCGTCTTTCTTATTCCCTGCTTTTTTTTATCTCTATGTAGTGGTGCAGTTTATTGAAAGTTTTACCGTCCAAGTGTTGCCGCTTCAAAATTTGTTGCTTTCACTTTCATTAAATTGAATTTTATTATCTACATATTTGGGCTTTTCTTTGGAAAGCCATATTTCTCTACATTTCGTTCTCTGCTGCGTCTTGCTTTCTTCCCTGGAGTAAAAATATATGTTTAACAATTTGACTTGTTTATTTATTAAATGTGGAAACTGCTTCGTAATTTGTTTTTATTTTCAGCTGGAGCTGAATTCATTGTAATATTCATCCAAATTTATGTGGTGAAGATGTAGCATGGCTGAGAGTTTCGTTAGGATCTGAGTAATAAATATTTTATAAAAAAAAATATTTTGCAAATAAAGATTGTCTTTCTGCTAGAAGCTTCAAAGGATAAAGATTAATGTCGAAAAGCAGTGCAATAATGCCGACATTATTGCACAAATTTTTGCTACAATGTCGAAACAAAATGTTTGGCCTAGATTTTTCGACATTATTGCAAAAATTTATGCAATAATATCGAAACGAATTTGCGCATAAATTACAGACTCGACAGTATTTCCGCAATATGTGACCTAATGTCAAACAAATATTTTTCCCATACAAAAATAAAAAAATGGCCTTACAGTCGGCTGGGGCCGACCAAATTATACCCTGCATATGTAGAGGTATATATAAAAAGTTTGCTCGTATATCCATCCTTTTCTTCCACTACTTTGTATATGAGCTACATTAAGAACCAGGCTACCCCACCAATTTTTGAGGAATAATTTCTGCCTATAATACTAAACTACCTAGGTTGCAATGGGTTGACCTAGGCGTATTATTTAGTAAGTTATGGGTGTTTTAATGTTTAAGATAAATCCGAGATTTTGTACGGAAGCTATATAAAAAGTGGGCGTGGCTTACCTCTTTCTTGTATATCTAATTAATTTTTCAATATCAATCCACTCCTTAAATTTGGTTGTCCTACGCTGAATAGTTCGTAAGTTATAGCGGTTTAAATTTTTTAAAATTTTCCACATTTTGTATGGAAGCCCCATTAAGAAGTGGGTGTGGCATGTTGATTTTTTGTCAGATTATTTTCGACTACCATATTAGTTAGTATTAATTATAATTGTTCTAGACAGAAGTATGCAGAAGTTACAGCTATTTCAATTTAAAAGAATTTCAGTCATTTTGTACAGGGGCTACGATAAACAGTGGGCGTGGCGCGCCCATTTCCTGTAAGCCTAGTTGCTCGTACAATACTAATCCATACCTTAAATCTTGTTGTCCTATGCTAAATGGTTTGTAAGTTATGGAGCTTAAAAGTTTTAGTTTAATTCCCTCGACTTTGTATGGGAGACCCATGAAGAAGTGGGTGTGGCACACTGATTTTCTGCCAGATTATTTCCGACTACAATATTAATTTAAGTGTCAATTATGGTTATTCTGGACAGAAGATTGCCGAAGTTACGGCTGTTTCAATTTAAAAGAATTTCAGTCATTTTGTATGGGGGCTACAATAAACAGTGGGCATGGCGCGCCCATTTCCAGTGAGCCTAGTTGCCTCGTACAATACTAATCCATACCTTAAATCTCGTTGTCCTACGCTAAATGGTTTGTAAGTTATGGAGCTTAAAAGATTTAGTTTAATTCCCTCGACTTTGTATGGGAGACCCATGAAGAAGTGGGTGTGTACGATTTTCTGCCAGATTATTTCCGACTACAATATTAATTTAAGTGTCAATTATGGTTATTCTATACAGAAGATTGCCGAAGTTACAGCTGTTTCAATTTAAAATTTGTATGGGGGCTACGATAAACAGTGGGCGTGGTGCGCCCATTTCCTGTGAGCCTAGTTGCTCGTACAATACTAATCCACACCTTAAATCTCGTTATTCTACGCTGAAGAGTTTGCAAGTTATAACCGGTAACATTGTTTTTAATTTCCGCAATATTGTATGGCAGACCCAAAAAGGAGTGGGCGTGGCACACTGATTTTCTGCCAGATTATTTCCGACTACGATATTAATTTAAGTGTCAATTATGGTTATTCTAGACAGAAGATTGCCGAAGTTACAGCTGTTTCAATTTAAAAGAATTTCAGTCATTTTGTATGGGGGCTGCAATAAACAGTGGGCATGGCGCCCCCATTTCCAGTGAGCCTAGTTGCCTCGTACAATACTAATCCATACCTTAAATCTCGTTGTCCTACGCTAAATGGTTTGTAAGTTATGGAGCTTAAAAGATTTAGTTTAATTCCCTCGACTTTGTATGGGAGACCCATGAAGAAGTGGGTGTGTACGATTTTCTGCCAGATTATTTCCGACTACAATATTAATTTAAGTGTCAATTATGGTTATTCTATACAGAAGATTGCCGAAGTTACAGCTGTTTCAATTTAAAATTTGTATGGGGGCTACGATAAACAGTGGGCGTGGTGCGCCCATTTCCTGTGAGCCTAGTTGCTCGTACAATACTAATCCACACCTTAAATCTCGTTATTCTACGCTGAAGAGTTTGCAAGTTATAACCGGTAACATTGTTTTTAATTTCCGCAATATTGTATGGCAGACCCAAAAAGGAGTGGGCGTGGCACACTGATTTTCTGCCAGATTATTTCCGACTACGATATTAATTTAAGTGTCAATTATGGTTATTCTAGACAGAAGATTGCCGAAGTTACAGCTGTTTCAATTTAAAAGAATTTCAGTCATTTTGTATGGGGGCTGCAATAAACAGTGGGCATGGCGCCCCCATTTCCAGTGAGCCTAGTTGCCTCGTACAATACTAATCCATACCTTAAATCTCGTTGTCCTACGCTAAATGGTTTGTAAGTTATGGAGCTTAAAAGATTTAGTTTAATTCCCTCGACTTTGTATGGGAGACCCATGAAGAAGTGGGTGTGTACGATTTTCTGCCAGATTATTTCCGACTACAATATTAATTTAAGTGTCAATTATGGTTATTCTATACAGAAGATTGCCGAAGTTACAGCTGTTTCAATTTAAAATTTGTATGGGGGCTACGATAAACAGTGGGCGTGGTGCGCCCATTTCCTGTGAGCCTAGTTGCTCGTACAATACTAATCCACACCTTAAATCTCGTTATTCTACGCTGAAGAGTTTGCAAGTTATAACCGGTAACATTGTTTTTAATTTCCGCAATATTGTATGGCAGACCCAAAAAGGAGTGGGCGTGGCACACTGATTTTCTGCCAGATTATTTCCGACTACGATATTAATTTAAGTGTCAATTATGGTTATTCTAGACAGAAGATTGCCGAAGTTACGGCTGTTTCAATTTAAAAGAATTTCAGTCATTTTGTATGGGGGCTACAATAAACAGTGGACATGGCGCGCCCATTTCCAGTGAGCCTAGTTGCCTCGTACAATACTAATCCATACCTTAAATCTCGTTGTCCTACGCTAAATGATTTGTAAGTTATGGAGCTTAAAAGATTTAGTTTAATTCCCTCGACTTTGTATGGGAGACCCATGAAGAAGTGGGTGTGTACGATTTTCTGCCAGATTATTTCCGACTACAATATTAATTTAAGTGTCAATTATGGTTATTCTATACAGAAGATTGCCGAAGTTACAGCTGTTTCAATTTAAAATTTGTATGGGGGCTACGATAAACAGTGGGCGTGGTGCGCCCATTTCCTGTGAGCCTAGTTGCTCGTACAATACTAATCCACACCTTAAATCTCGTTATTCTACGCTGAAGAGTTTGCAAGTTATAACCGGTAACATTGTTTTTAATTTCCGCAATATTGTATGGCAGACCCAAAAAGGAGTGGGCGTGGCACACTGATTTTCTGCCAGATTATTTCCGACTACGATATTAATTTAAGTGTCAATTATGGTTATTCTAGACAGAAGATTGCCGAAGTTACAGCTGTTTCAATTTAAAAGAATTTCAGTCATTTTGTATGGGGGCTGCAATAAACAGTGGGCATGGCGCCCCCATTTCCAGTGAGCCTAGTTGCCTCGTACAATACTAATCCATACCTTAAATCTCGTTGTCCTACGCTAAATGGTTTGTAAGTTATGGAGCTTAAAAGATTTAGTTTAATTCCCTCGACTTTGTATGGGAGACCCATGAAGAAGTGGGTGTGTACGATTTTCTGCCAGATTATTTCCGACTACAATATTAATTTAAGTGTCAATTATGGTTATTCTAGACAGAAGATTGCCGAAGTTACAGCTGTTTCAATTTAAAATTTGTATGGGGGCTACGATAAACAGTGGGCGTGGTGCGCCCATTTCCTGTGAGCCTAGTTGCTCGTACAATACTAATCCACACCTTAAATCTCGTTATTCTACGCTGAAGAGTTTGCAAGTTATAACCGGTAACATTGTTTTTAATTTCCGCAATATTGTATGGCAGACCCAAAAAGGAGTGGGCGTGGCACACTGATTTTCTGCCAGATTATTTCCGACTACGATATTAATTTAAGTGTCAATTATGGTTATTCTAGACAGAAGATTGTAGAAGTTACAGCAGTTTCAATTTAAAAGAAGTACAGACACTTTGTATGGGAGCTACGCTAGAAAGTAGGCGTGGCTCACCCACTTTTGGCGAGGTTATATAGTAGTATATAGATTCCGGAGTGACTAGTAATTTTTTCGATACTATTTCACCTTTCTCATCATTATTTCATTCGACAGAAGTTTGCATGAGTCTAACATTTTTTATACCCTGCATAATGCAATATGCAAGGTATATTCATTTCGGTCAGATGTTTGTGTCCACTTGAAGGAATCTCCGGAGATATAGACATTGATATATATTCGTGATCAGCGTCGATTAAATTTTCGATTTAACGATGTCCGTCCGTCCGTCTGTCTGTCACCTGGCTGGTTCGCACGATAACTTGAGTAAATATTGATCTATTTCGACGAAATTTGGCACAAGTAATCTATGATCCAAGGGTACGGAGGGGATTGATATTGGGCATGATCGGTCAATAGCCACGCCCACACCAAGCATTCATAGCGACTAACCTCGGAATTTTTAAAATCTTTAACTTGCTATAACTCACATAACATATCACTTGGGACAACAATATTTGGGACATAGAGTTATATTATACTACTATATAACCTCGCCAAAAGTGAGTGAGCCACGCCTACTTTTTAGCGTAGCTCTCATACAAAGTGTCTGTACTTCTTTTAAATTGAAACAGCTGTAACTTCTACAATCTTCTGTCTAGAATAACTATAATTGACACTTAGATTAACATGGTAGTCGGAAATAATATGGCAGAAAATCTGTGTGCCACGCCCACTCCTTTTTGGGTCTCCCAAACAAAGTTGCGGAAATTAAAAAAAAAATGTTACCGGTTATAACTTGCAAACTATTCAGCGTAGAATAACGAGATTTAAGGTATGGATCAGTATTGTACGAGCAACTAGGCTCACAGGAAATGGGCGCACCACGCCCACTGTTTAACGTAGCCCCCATACAAAATGACTTGTAAGAGCAAATATACCCACAAGAAATGGGCGCACCACGTCCTTTGTTTATAGTGGCTCCCATACAGGATGACTGAATTTCTTTTAAATTGAGATAGCTGCAGCTTCTGCAATCTTCTGTCTAGAACAATCATAATTGATATTTGGGTTAATATGGTAGTTGTACATAATCTTGTAAAAAATCAACATGCCACGCCCACTTCTTAATGGGGCTACCATACAAAGTTGCGAAAATTTTAAAAAATTTAAACCGCTATAACTTACGAACTATTCAACGTAGGACAAATAAATTTAAGGTGTGGAATAATATTAAAAAATTAATTGGATTTACAAGAAAGAGGTAAGCCACGCCAACTTTTTATATAGCTAAATTATCCCTTTTAGAACTCTGATAACATACAAAGTACTTCGTCAAAGTCAACCATATTTCGAGTGTAAATTAGTAGTATATGCAAAAATTGTTTTTCAAAAAGTGGAAACAAAATAAGAAGATGGAATTCGAGTAAATTTTATATATATATATATATATATATATATATATATATATATATATATATATATATATATATATATATATATATATATATATATATATATATATATATATACATATATATATATATATATAAAAAAAATAAATATGTGGCACTTAAAGCCCCAAAGGACTCATTGGCCGAGCTTCTCTTCCATTACTGTTGTGCGTCTTAAATTTGGACAGTATTAGAAGGGACCTACTTATTTTAGCCGGTTCCGAACGGCAGAACACTTGTGACATCACTTTTTCTGAGCTTTGTCACAGAGTTCTTTAAGAAGCTTTTTCATGGCAAGTTGTTACTGTCGGAAGAATTGCCAATTGCTTGCCGACAGGTGGGTACCATTCGAAAGAAAAATCTTTTCGATATTAAATTTGTTATGCATCAGCCGGGGATTGAACCCACGACCTACAGATCAGAAGGCGAACACACTAACCACTGAGCTACGGCACCCACCATATATATATATATATATATATATATATATACACATATATATATATATATATATATATATATATATATATATATATATATATATATATATATATATATATATATATATACAGTATTGTGCAAAACTTAAGCAACTGGCATAGTGCTCTCATTGATTTCAAATTTACTAAAAATTAAAAGCGCTTAGATTGAATGTTTTAATATTTATTTGTTCCTTCATTAAATACATAAAAAACAACAACAACAAAAGTTCGGTATTCTTACGAAATTAACTGTAAACAACAAAAAACAAATTATACTCATATTTCATCTGTGCAAAACTTAAGCAACTTTTAATATTTTGTGTAGTATCCCTTATTTTTAATTACTGCAGCACACCTTTTGGGCATAGAAGCTACTAATTTCGTTAAATATGATTTATTTATATTTTCCCATTCAGTTTTGAGGCCTAAAAATAGTTCGTCTTTATTTTTAAAGCGCTTTGAGCCCAAGCCTCGTTTTAAAATTGAAAACAAATTTTCAATAGGATTCAAGTCGGGCGATTGTGCCGGCCAATCAAGCACTTGAATCTTATTTGACTGTAGCCAATCCTCCACAAACTTCGATGTGTGTTTCGGATCATTGTCGTGCTGAAACACCCATCGAAGTGGCATATTCCATTCCGCAAATGGCAACATTGCAGTTTCTAAGATGTCCTTTTGTGGTCAATCCTATGCAACGGACCAAGTCCACTCCCCGAAAAATACGCCAACACCATGACGTTCCCTCCTCCATGCTTTACAGTCTTTTTACAGTATCGCGGATTGAGGCCTTCACCTTTCGCATGTCGAACTCTTATTATTCCGTCTGAATTAAATAAATTTATTTTAACTTCATCACTGAACAGTACGCCAAACCACTTTTTTATGGACCAGCCCACGTACTTCTTAGCAAATTCAAGTCTTGAAAAAAAATATATGTTGTTGTTTTTGTTTTGAAGGCATTAAACCAAACATACCTTTTTTTTACATGTTTTGGTGTAAGCATTGGTTTCTTTATCGCTTTGTAGCTTTTTAAACCAACTTTAATCAAATGCCTTCTTACTGTGTTTGAATCGACATTTAAATTAAGAGTATTTACTATATATTTTGAAGACATGAACGAATTTTTTTTAATCAATTTTTTAATTTGAATAGCTTCCCTATAAGAAATTTTTTGAGGTCTTCCTCCTGAATTTCGATCTGTAACGCTACCAGTTTTTTCAAATAATCGTATCCATCTTGATATCATAGATTTGTTGATATTTAATGATTTTGCAATGTCATTCTGTGGTTTTCCTTCCTTAAATAACGATATAACCTTCATCTTAAATTGATGACTATAACGGACACGTTGCATTTTGGATTTCAATATGTTTGAAAGAACTGTGCGCTAAGAAAGACTTTTTTGTACTGAGTTAGATCAATGTTAATGCACAAAGCAGAAAAAACTCCGAAATTTTCTGAACAAAGAAATATCGAACACCTTTGCACTCCGAGTTGCTTAAGTTTTTCACAGATGAAATATGAGTATAATTTGTTTTTTGTTGTTTACAGTTAATTTCGTAAGAATACCGAACTTTTGTTGTTGTTGTTTTTTATGTATTTAATGAAGGAACAAATAAATATTAAAACATTCAATCTAAGCGCTTTTAATTTTTAGTAAATTTGAAATCAATGAGAGCACTATGCCAGTTGCTTAAGTTTTGCACAATACTGTATATATATATATGCAGGATATAATTTGGTCGGCCCCAGCCGACTGTAAGGTGATTTTTTTATCTAAGCTCTTTGTGTTTTCTATATTTGCTTTCTTTCCTGTTCCTTTTCTCAAGAAATTGTTTATATGTACATATGTACAAAATGTCCTTTTTCTATTAGCTTTCTGTCAAGTGTATGTTCTCGTATACCTATGAACTCCTCACATACTATTTGTCAAGTGGTCTGCTGCTGTTGCCACTTTCTTGTTATAATTTGTTCAAGTTGTAATGTCCTACCTGCCAATGCTTGGTCATTGACAATTATAAGGATATCTTCTAAGGTATGTCCTTGCGATATAAATTTGCTTCAATGTGCTTTAAAATTTAAAGGTGAACATGTAAATAAATTCGTAAAACATTTGGTGGTATTGAACTGAACAAACAAATTATAGTTTTCGTAAATTTTTTGGGTTAGTTTGGGTTTTAGTTGAGTATCCTGTGAAGCTGTAGAACTTCAATACATACTTGAATTCCACTGGTGTTCACCACCTGATTTCGGGATCCCTTTTCGGTTGGGAACATTTTCTTCCAGTCGTTCAATATTATGACACAGACTAAATGTGGTTTGTGAAACTTGCACGTGTTTTCGTGAATAACACGAATAATGATAACATCGAATCGAATGTCAACAAAAAGGAATAGGCGATAACTAGAACAAGCCAATGAGAAAGCAAGAGCAAAAACTCGATTGCGATAACGGAAGATTCTGGAGCGTTGCCACCGAGTATAAATAGGGCTAGTTTGTTGACAAATGAATCAATTTAATTCCGAAAGTGATCGTGCAAACATTGATAGAGTATCGGAGGTAAAAGTTGCTAGTACATTAAAGAATGATTGTAAATAGAGTATTGATTAAATAAATTGTTGTTGGACAGAGTTAGTACAAAATAACTGTTGCAATTATTATTCCAGTGATCGAACAGAGTTGATTCGACTAGAATTAAAGGTTCACAAAATAAAAACGTAACAATATTTAAAAATATTTTTCACATTCAAACATCACGTAGAGTGTTATTACAAAATAGCCAAAGCTATGCATAGAGTGAGAGAGAGAAGTGAAAGTATTCCAACATGTTGTTCATGTATCAAAGCTCTCAAAAATTTGCAACTATATTTACCATTTCAATGGCTTCTTTTTATTTCACTCATTAAAAGAATACATTGAGAGAGCAAATTTATACGATGGCATTCGATTTACTCGATTATTGCACAATCACTCAAGATGCTACCATGCAACTATATTTCCTACAGATGAATTTGTGGACGAAATATAGTATTATCCGTCTACTCTTGTTATTTTATCCTCTTTGTATTTTTCTTTCGACCGGTACCCACCTGTTGGCAAGCAATTGGCAATTCTTCCGACAGTAACAACTTGCCATGAAAAAGCTTCTTAAAGAACTCTGTGACAAAGCTCAGAAAAAGTGATGTCACAATGTTCTGCCGTTCGGAACCGGCTAAAATAAGTAGGTCCCTTCTAATATTGTCCAAAATTTAAGACGCACAACAGTAATGGAAGAGAAGCTCGGCCATTGAGCCCTTTGGGGCTTTAAGTGCCACATATTTATTTTTTATTTTATTTTATCCAAAGAGGGTAGAATAACAAGAGTCGACGGATAATAATTTCTGCCGCAAATTCATCTGTAGCAAAGAGGGTAGAATAACAAGAGTAGACGGATAATAATTTCTGCCGCAAATTCATCTGTAGGAAATATAGTTGCATGGTAGCATTTTGAGTGATTGTGCAATAATCGAGAAAATCGAATGCCATCGTATAAATTTGCTCTTTCAATGTATTTTTTTAATGAGTGAAATAAAAAATAAGCCAATGAAATGGTATAGTTGCAAGTTTTTGAGAATTTTGATACATGAACCACAAATTGGCATATTATCACTTCTCCCTCCCTCTCCGTATACCATTGATTATTTTGTAACAACACTCTGGGTGATGTTTGAATATGAGAAAATATTTTCTACTAATACGTATATAAACGATTATAAGCGGAAAGCAAAGACAATCATTCATGTGATATTTGCTTATACTTACATCCCTATATAGAGATCACAAGAAATAATCAAGCCCATAATCCTAAAAATTTTAATTATTTTATCCTATTGTCGTCTGTTTAATCTTTATTTGTACCATACATATAACCTTAGATGGCATAAAAATGTTACAGGAGAAATATTTTAAACCCGAATTTATTTATTTCATTTAATTTTTTCAAAAACATAGCATCTTATTTAATAAAAAAAAATTAGAATGAAATTATTTACAAAAAATGTATGTATCATAATAAATATTATTATATGAAAAATAAAAGTGCGTTATCAATATCCAGTACGCATGTACAATCAATTTTCATTCTATACATATATGTACATTCTTACATACATATCTGCAATATACAATCAAATTGAGAAAAACTTCACACGCATGTCAACCACCGTTTGGAGACTCTATTAATTTCTGCCCCTATTGCGGTTCACAACTATTGTAACAGTTTGGTCGCCGTCGAGAAATTCATATTGCCGTTCTCAACTCGACTGGCGGCTGATTTTTTTGATTGTGTTCATTATTTTTGTGGTATTGCCGTTTGCAACTCTGTTTCAGTTTGGTCGACAAGCACGTTAAATATACACCACTGCTCATAAGCAGTTGTGTTTGCATCAGTTGCAGTTTACTTTAAACTAATAAAGCCAAAAATAATGGAGAGATCGTAAGTAATAATTAGCTTCGCTTCATATTGTAATTTCTCAACATTTTATACATTTTCAGAAGTTTAAAAATTACAACCAAAGCTCAATTTGAGAGGCTTGTTCAACTAATGGACCAGAATCCAAGCTAACAAAGTAGACGTGAATCTAAGAAAATAAGATTTTTTTTTTAAATAATTTAAGTTATCTTCCATTTACCAAAAAAGACTGAAATGAATTTAAAAAATAAATAAGAGATAAATTTATTGAGCTTGGAAAGAACGCATTATATTATTTCTGATACTCCTTGCAGCGTCTGTTTCGTCTCCAATACATCTAATACTTCTTTTAAAACAAGTGACATTGTGGATTGAGCCACTCCTATATTGAAGTCATTGCCGCTGCTCTTCTGGTAGCTTCCATCAGCGAAAAATCTAAGAGCAGCACACAATTTCAATATTGGTGGTATAGATACGACACGCACAGATTTCTTGAAATGGTCTTTTACGTCATCCAGCAAAAAGCAAAATGCCTCTTTGCTCAGTCGAAAATAGCTAATAAATCTATAAAGAAATTTATTATTTGCTTTTATTTATTTTGAACAATATTTATACTTTTCGCTAGGTAGCTAGGGTTAGAGTCATCACGAATTTTTCTCCGTAAGCGTAGCAAATCAATTTTCGCGTCTTCGTTTTCATCTTCATAAAACAAATCTACACTAATATCCATTTTAAATAATTTTCACAGCAAAACACAATTGTATATTTCCTTAATTTTTACTTAATCGACCGCTTTTCTGTCATAAGTGATATTTTAAGCTGGTAACGCCATAACAATTTCAACCGAAAACAGTGGTGTACCACAATACCAAAAAATAGTTTGGTCTTGTTGAAGTCGGGTCGACTCTAAGACGACCAAACTGGGTTGAGTGGTGAACCGCAATAGGGGCATTCGTTTCTTTCTATTTGCCTATGTAAAAAGTATATGTACGTATGCTCAGTAAAATACTATATTTTTCATTCATATTGCACGCAATCGGCAACACAGCACTTGTGATTGAATTTTTGGCATTTTTTGAAGATTTTGTCATTTCATGCCATGCAACGTGCCACCAAAATCAAGAGGAAGACACTTCAACACATCAAATTGTTCGTCTTTCGTCGATTTCAGTCGCATTGGTTCACACACTCATCTACTTACGCCTGCGTATTTGTTGTTGCCTTTGCTCTCGTTTCTTGAGGAAGAAAAATACTCTTCAATTTTCTTATGTTCTATTATGTCTTCCATATACAAAACAAATTCATGCGTAACAAGGCGGGTCGAATTTGTATGGCAATAGAAAGAAACAGATGATAGAGTTGATTTGTGTGCAGTAGGTAAATATGGGATGATCTCATATTGAAATTCACTTGAGTTTCTATAACTAAAACATTTTGATAAGAATTAATTATTGTAAACAAATTATATTTTTATACAAAATTGTGTTCCGTGATAATTTAATTAATTCTCATTACCTACATAATATTTTCAATAAATGTTGATATTCCTTAATTTTTGAAAAATGTAATTTAGAATTTTCCTATATAATTTCAATATTAATTGAATTTTGATCGTCGGATTCATACATAGAAACATATGAAAGTATTTACATATTTGATAAAGAAACTGAAACTTCTTAAAATATATTCTGTGAAAAATTTGTACACAATTTCTTTTTGTCATTATAGTCTCATTGATAATTCAGGGAGTGACAACTATGATGACAGTCGAGTCTACTCACAGAAAACTCAGTCACTCATAGATAAAGTGTGTAACTATATTTTCTACAGATAAGTGGCGCTGCGCAATTATCCGTCTACTCTTGTTATTCTATCCTCTTATTCAGAAATATAATATTATCCGTCTACTCTTGTAATTCTATCCTCTTTGTTTGTGCATACAATGCGTGGTTTGTGTATATGCTAGATATGACATTCATTTGTGTTTTATAATATTGCCACTAGTTGAGATTTTTATCAATTCCATTTATTTGTAAAAAGAGGATTTTTTACTCAACATTTCTGATTTTCTCGTTCGTTGAAAATGAAAGTTTTTGAATTATAAGAATTTGTTATTAAAATAAATACTACTTACTACTATTACTATCTATAAGTTTCACTTAATATAATTCTGATGGTATGCAAGGTTCTTTGTCATCACCACCACCACCACCAATGAGACCCAATAAATCACCAATTGACATATCTCCAATTAAATCATTCATTATTGGTACTGCCTTACTATTTGTTATATCAGCAACATTTTCAGTATTTTCATTGACAATCAACATAACAGTCTCCTCGATGATTTCATTCAATTTACGATTTACAAATTTTATGGGTGACAGATTTTCAATTTCTGAAATCACCTCACCCAAACTGATGTATAGTTTGAATTGTTTAACACGTATGTTACCGCTAACTATACCCAATGAATATTTCAGATTACCCCATACGAGGAAATCCTTGATGGTAAATGTTGCATTACCATGACGATCCATTTTGAAGTGACCATTATTAACAATAGGGACATGCGATTCCAATGCCATATCGTACTCAGTTTTTGTATATATACGTGGCCAATGGAATTTGAATGTAACTCGACTTACGACAGGGCTAACATGAAATTCCACAATTTCGAATTCATTTGTACCATACAAGTAGAAGTCGTTAATTTCACCTTGTACTTTTAAAACGGCGCCATCTATGTCGAGTTCTTCATGTTCAAGTTTTAGAGGTGCCAACGGCGGTATGCCAAGTCCAGGAAAACCGCATGGCATTTGATCACGTATATCTTCGATAACTTTAATAACTTCACTTGTGATCGAACGTTCTGAATATACTATAGGAATAAGACATAGAAATTTATCAAACTGTTTTTTCAATTATACAGTCATACAGTCACTTACATTCTAGCGGTGTAGCAAGATATTCACGTCCATCGACAACAGCAATTGTAATGTAGACTAGGATAATAATCACTTTGGCGAGGCTCATATCTAAAGAGGTATGTATTCGTTATTGCAATTGTGCTAATTAGACTAGGCAAATTTCTATGCTCTACCTTTTTATATGGTCATCATATTATAGCAGATATTTTCCTATCGATCGATTGATATGCCAATCAATTCCCTTACTATGATATATATGGAGGTAGATATTTGTACTCGTATCTATAATATAATTGATACAAGCAAGTGCAATACTAATCAGCAAATATTTACCATCATAAAGTTGCTGTTGTTATTAGAGAGCAAAAAGTGAACATCGTACTTAGGGTTGCCAGCCAGTTTGTTGGAATTCATCTGGATTATCAAATTTTCAGGTGTAGTTTCCAAAGTGCTCGTGTTAGTTTTGAAATCAAGTAACCTAAAGTAATTGATAAGCAACAGTTTTTGAGAGCATATCATCCATATATAAAAGCGATTTCTTTGGATCTGGCTTGTTCTAGAATGTATCAACACTCTGTAGATTCTAGTAATAGATTATAAACTTCTTTTTCAAATCGTAAAAAAATATTAAAACGGAGGGAAAAAGAAATAAATTTTGTACCTTGAAAAAATGTTGCTGGGTTGGGCTAACAGGGAATCGAAGC
Organism: Megamerina dolium; assembly: GCA_963854835.1. NCBI lineage: Eukaryota > Metazoa > Arthropoda > Insecta > Diptera > Megamerinidae > Megamerina > Megamerina dolium. The sequence goes on along the minus strand of OY978529.1, from coordinate 32,206,146 downwards.
TATAATCCAACAGTTTGTCTAAAAATATTTATAATTAAAACTCGATTATACAAAATTTATACAAAATTTTGAGAATCATATTATTGTAAAACAAATCATGATTAATTTAAAGAGGGAGTCGCATCAATGATTTACTTGAGTATGGTGTCTTATCACAAAATTCTATATTCCTTATCTTTACAAAAAGTTTAAGCCTTCAATCCTGAAATTCTGTTCTTCTAATTTCTAGGTGAATCGCTATTTTTCAGCTGGCAACCATAGTTTTTAAAATCTTGAATTATTTCAAGACACTTGTTAATGCAAAACGTTGAACTGATAAGAAGCTTAAGTGTGTTTTACTCTTTTTTTTCTATTTATTATTGTGTTATAACAACTACTGACATTTTTTTATTATTTATAGATTAATGGTGTAATAATAATTAGTGGGTAGATTATAATTTTCTTTAATTGTCGGTTAATCCAATGCAGCTGATAAATATCGATAGTATAACGCGTGCAAATTGATTGAAGGTAATCCAAGCTAAACAAATAATTTTTATAGGAATTGTTTTTTGCATCAACGGGTTACTGGGCGAATTTAAATTTATTAATCTTTCTTATCTATATCTGTTTTGTACTACAACAAAGGCATCGTTAATGATACATCATTACGCATAATGTAAAGGACGATTTTATAAGAGATCGTGCACAATAATTGTCAAAAGTTAACATGAACATCAACGACCAAGTCTCTGAATAACTTCCACCAAATCTCTGAATATGTTGTTACACCTTATTCCTTTAGATGTTCTGGGGAAGCAATTAACAACTCTATCGGCAATTAGACGTAGAACAATTTCAAAATAGTCCTGCAACCGTACGGGACACTCAACAACGAGTTGGAACACTCATTAGTTGCACATGATCAATCTGTCAGTAAAAAAATATTAAAAATAAATATGTGTCACTTAAAACCCCGAAGCCGAGCTTCTCTTCCATTACTGTTGTGCGTATTAAATTTTGGACAGTATTAGAAGGGACCTACTTATTTTAGAAGCCTTGTGACGTCACTTTTTCTGAGCTTTGTCACAGAGTTCTTTCAGAAGCTTTTTCATGGCAAATTGTTACTGTCAAAAGAATTGCCAATTGCCGACAGGTGGGTACCGTTGGAAACAAAAAGTTTTTCGATATTAAATTTGTTATGTTTCAGCCGGGGATTGTGCCCACGACCTACGGATCAGAAGGCCAACACACTAACAACTGAGCTACGGCACCCACTACTTCAACTACTCTTTTTTTCTACTACGCTTGGTTCTTGCACCAGAGGCCCCAAATACAATAGCTTAAAGGCTGCACCATTTCCATTCATTTTATCTGACTGAAACAACATATCCATTGAATATATCAGAAAATATTTGACATTTCTTTTTTCTTTAGACACTATATAGTTACTTGTTGCTTAGGCAGCTCTGTGCTATGTTGCCAAAAGGGAAATTAATGTTTTTACAGAATGTCAATTTTGTAGGAATGAGAAATGTTAGGGAAGAAATTTAGGTGGTCGATCATATATTTTCCCACCTAGGGGCTGTTACGCGAAATCTATCATGATATTTGTCTATTCTCATGCATTTTTACTTAAATACATGTTTTTTTTGGCTGCTGAACACGACTTTAGTGTATGGCTATGTAATTTTTCCGAGTAATATATGCGAATTTTTTATCAGTATTTATTTAGTCAATTTTTGCTTTGGCAGCATTGTGTGGAAAATAATTGCTATGCTGCTAAAAGGGACATTATTAGATTTATAGGTTCTGCATTACTCTTTTCAAAATGGTGGTAATCCGGATAGAAATTAGCACTTCATAAATAAATAAGTTAATAAATCACAATATAAACAAAAAAAAAAGAACATCTCAACAATGAAATCGTGTCATTTTATTCGCTTAATAAACCATATGAACGTACGTTTTATAAAACATATTTGCATACACTATTTCGACATCATTTACCATTCGCTTGGTGGTGGATCACAAGTCTCTTTGTCACCGCTAGAGCCAATCAAATCTGTTAATACAACATCTTCTAGTGCTGTATTTACACGTGGCATTGCTAACAGTTCAATTGTATTCGTAAGATGATCCTCATTCTCATTTATACCAATTTCGATGGCTTCAGCTAAAACATTATTGAAACGTCTATTGACACCACCTTCACCCAGAAGACCACCGATTTCCGAATCAATTTCACCAATATGTGTACGCACCCTTAAGCTTTTCAATTTTAGCTTACCACTCAACATACCGAATGAGTATTTCAATTCACCCTTTATGACTAAATCGAGTATGCTAAATTTAGCATGACCGTCACCAAGAAGATTAACGGTCAAACCGAATTTATTTGCTAGCGCATTCATATTATAATCTGTGTCAACGGTGATATTGCTGAAAGTAAAGGCAAATGTGACCTTCTTCGTAACAATATTCACTTTCATCACATCGATGGAGAACTCATTTAAACCAGTCATTTTGAAATTGTCAACTGTACCCTTTAGCATTAGGGGGTTTGTATTGATGTCCACTCGTCTATGCTTTGTCTTTAATGGAGCAAGTGGTGGTATACCACGATTGGGAAAACCGCATGGCATTTGATCGCGTAAATCTTCGATCGCCTTTGTAACTAAACTCGATATAGAACGAGCAGCTGAAAAAATTGGAAATAGTGAAGTAAAGATAGCGAGAGATCGATTGATTTATTAATCTTACCAAAAGGTTCTATTTTCTGAACTTCAATAGCTGTTGCAAAGGCAACTATTGCCAAAAAGATTAAAGCCGATTTCATTGTTTAACAGCGTATCGTTTCTGTTGAACTAATTCCGCAATAATATTAACGCTTGGTTTTTATACATATTAGATCGTTCTATGTACTATATTCGAATCAATTTCGGGAGTTTACTAGCAAATAATAAAATCCAAATCGAACGATTGCGATAAATATTGTACTTGTGCTTACATAAATTAATCCACAACAGGTGTATGACTTCATATAAATATTTTTTTTTTTTCAAAATCTTATCAGTTCGATGGGTTACTTATTTTGAATTATGCGAATAATTTTTTAATTACTTTAATTCCCAATTGGTCGGTATATAAATACAGCTGTTGTTGACACCAACTCAAGTGGTCAGTGGCCATTAAAAGATTATATGCTGTTACTTATTCGTACTTAGAGGGTATCTGTTTTTTAAGTGCCATTCATGCTAGGTGCGGCGGTCATATGCCCGAACTCATCTTCCTAAATCGCATAAAAATATCTACTGAAGAGGAAAAACACGCTTTATATGTGAAAATACTCAATTGTATATATTTATTTAAGTTTTACTTCATATTCCTACATTCATATCATTTTAATGCAATTCTTTCTAAACTATTCAATTTTCTTTTTGCGCTGAACAAGGTTTATCATTGACCTCCAAGGACCATAGCAATAAATTCCATAATTTTGTACCTTCCAATTGCATATTTACCCTGGGCACCACAAATTGTTGCAACAGAACACTAAATATGTTTTCATAATCATTAAACATTGTTCGGAGATTCGTTTCCAAATATTCATTGAGTGCCGGTGTAATACGTTTGGAATTGAGTGAGCCCGTAGTTTGTGAGTGTACATTACCCAAATGCATATCTAGATTCATATTGAATATATGTGATGAACCAAATAGTAGCGGTAACTTGTAATGGAATGAGCCAAAAAGACGTAAATTTTCCAAACTCATCTCCAAATTGCCATTTCCACGTAGAGAGAATTTAATACCCATTACTTTTGCCAGATTTACATAGGTAGAAAGATCAAATTTTCCACTAATTGTAATATTGGGAAAATTCACATCAAAATAGATCAATTTGGTAAAATAACCAACACTAAGCTTATTAATTTCCATCTTATTCAAGCCATCGATGCGTAAAGCTTCGAAACGATTGTGGAAACTACAAAATTGTAGGTGTAATGGAAATTATTTGTAGTTCTAAGAGATTTTCGAAAAATTAAATCCATACTTGCTAAAATTGCCGGTAGTTTGTAAAACTAAATCCTGTCGTATATAGGGTGCCATTGGTGGTATTTCATATTCGGGCCAGCCACAAGCCATGTGACTTAAAATACGGTTGAGAGAACGACGTGCCTGCCAGGATAATATAAATTCATGCGGCTGCTCATCATTGCCTTAATGCGAGAAGAGAAATTCGTATTATTGAAGCGAACATAAACCACTTTGAAAAATCATATCTGGCCACTTGATTTTTAAAACTTACTTTCATCCTCTGCTGTTGAAACATCCTTGATATTGTCAAATATTTCATTCAATTCAATATCCTTGCTTTGCTGTCCATTTACCAGTACTAAAGTAGTAACGGCTAGAACTAAGAGTACAGCAGTTTTATTTAAAAACCCCATTATTTTACAATATTATTTCACTTAAAACTTCTTTAATAAAATAATTTGAAAAGACTGTTACTGGTGTAAAATTTACAGCGTCTTTTATACAAAAAATTTTCCTCAAAATAAAATATCAGATCGACCCAATTAGATATTGACGATCCATGAGAACTTTTGTAAACCAAAAACAATAAGATAAATATAGCTAGAAGTATTTTGTAATAATTGTAAGTAAATTCCTACTCTTGATATTTAATTACATAGAAGATTTTTCTATTTGATATCAAATCAATTTGGATTCTTTCGTTTGAGTACCTTATGAATTACTCAAATATAGTATTAATCTATATGGTGATCTCTTTTTACATTCACTTAATGTACCTGTGTTACGGAATTTATTTATGAAATGTTTTAGTAAATAAAACCCTTGAATTCAAAATGCAAGTTCATGAACTAATTCAAAATGGCAATGAAAATTGTCATATTTTTAATCTATATTCTACAAGGTTTAATTAAAATTAAAAGCTTTGAAGCTATCAACATTTCTATTCGCATATCACAAATTATAAATCGAAAACCTAAATCGTACGAGTACATCATCTGCACAAATCTAACAAAATCGGTTGTAAGATTATGTTCGAGTTAGAACTTTCAGGCTCTTTTAGGATCTCTAATACTTTGGCCTTTCACCGGAAGCTGGGTCTCCATTTTCATCGTCCCTTAGCGGGTTCTGAATATAACACATTTTTAGATGGCGAATGTGCTTCTATTCCCTCGTCGTTGTCTAGTGAGTCTATCCATGTTGACATCATTACTGGTGTTAATACTGGTTTTAAGATTTATTTATTATTTGAGACCAAGATGCACTGTGACCAAATAAGATCAATAATGCACGGCCTTTTGTTTTTAATCCGTAAGTTTTAGGCTTTTTATGAATTCTAAAACTGTCTGAGGTATATTTTTCCACAATTTGTATGAAGGCAATATCACCTAGATAGTGAAGTCTTTGTCTGCCAAGTGCTGGATATTTGCAGAGAATATGCTCTGAACTTTCTGTGTCTATTTCACATATCTACATACACCAGTGCCCGAAAAACCTATCTTGTATGGGTGATACCTCAGGCTACAATGGCCTTTGAAGTAGCCAGTTAGAGTTCGTAAGTACCTTCGGCTTAATGAAAGTAGCTTCTCCGATATTCCCTTAGCTGCTTGCTGTTGAGCTAGTGGTTAGCAAATTTCTTTTCTGCCCATTGTACGACAGTTTCATTTGTATCACTTTTTGTAAGTCTACAGAACGGCTCAGGACCAATTAGGCGCACGTCTGCTCTTTGTTTGGCTAGGTAATCTGCCATTTCATTACCCTTATGCCCTCGTGTCCTGGAACCCACCCCAATACCACAGTATTAGAATTGCCTAGTATATTAAGAAGGTTTTGGCAGTCTTCTATCATTTTTACGGTTACTGTGACTGATTGTAGGGCTTTTAGTGCCGCTTGAGAGTATGTAAATGTGGGCTCCTGTTATCTTTCTACGAAGACATTCCCTTACACAAATTTCAATGACGTGTATTTCCGCTTGGAAGACTGTTGGGTAAATACTCATTGTAATAGATTTTTTGAACCCATCCCTGTTCTGCCACTTTCTAATTTTGACCCATCAGTAAACCAGATCTAGGATCCTAATTTGAAGTTAGTACATTTAGTTCTCCACATCTGAAAGTTCGTGAAGAATACTAGTTTTGAGTGTATCAATTCTTTTTACAATGGGACTACGCAGAAAGTTTTCTAAGCTTTTTAAATGTCCCTTAATATCTCCGCTTTCGAATTCGGAGAATCGCGGTAATCGTAAGGAACTTAAGCATGCTTCCTCCTCGATTAAAATAGGAAATGATGTCGGGACTCCATGTTTATTGGCACTAGGTAGTTGATCTTGAATTTCCGAAATCAATATATTCAATAAAACTGAACAAAAGTTCGACTTTGGATCTTTTAAATCTCTTAAAGCCAACTATTGATTTTTTTTGTAAGCATTTAGAATCAAACTAAACCAGAAACCATATTATTGAAAAGATTAGCTGATAATAAGCCGATAATATTCAAATAAAATAAAACTTTCTAATTATTAGCTACTTACTATTCACAATTGTACTATTACTAGTACACAAAACTTGGAGAAAATGAAAAAATAAATACAGTAGCTGCTGATAACCATCACTACTCAAAGCTATAAATTTTATTACAATATAGGTGTATATAAATAGCTTGTAATCAATCGAAAATTTATGGATTAAACAGATATATGTACTGAAAAACAATGTTTTTGTATTATTCGGATAGGAACGGAGTTTAGAAATTTCCAACAGAAGGGGTGCAGAAATATTTTTTTTTTATACTCTTGTTTGTTGGTGAAGATTTTTGGCACATTTCGACATTATTGCATACTTGTGGGAATTAAGCTTTGGGCTTTATTGGTGAACTGTTTGAAATAATGTCGAAAGTAAAATGAAAGGGTGAAAAATGAATTTATACTTTTGACATGATTGCAAAAATTTATACATTAATGTCGAAAGTAAATTTGCAAAAAATACAATTGCCCAAAAATGGTTTAAATGATGTCGAAACAAAAATCTGAAATGAATAAATTAAATTGAAAAAATTAGAATTTCGACATTATTGGGAAAATTTCGACAATATTGCTCTTTTCGGAATTAATGCACTCCACCATTTATACTACCAACTCACTGCAAAATTGACGAGGGGAACACAGAGTTAGAGATTATACTTACACTTACTCCCCTTATATGAATTAAAATTAAGCCAACGTCTATGATATTTCAGCAGGTAATTAAATATGATAAGAATTTTAATATGTTTTACTTTGCTGGGGCATCGTCAATGTTTGATTGATTATACGAACCAAGGAGTTCGTATATAAAAGGCAGTGTTAAACTATTGGAATTGACCAGTGTCAACAAATAGGTAATAATATACTTAAAGAAAAATGAAAATATGTATATTTCTTCTCGTGATTGCGAGTGTGGCTTGCGCAGCAGACACAAACGAGTATGATATTGAACTCTATGAAGAAGATTTTAATCAAATTGAAATTCAAAATGACAGTAAGTTTGGTGATGTAATGTGAATAAAAAAGTGCCCTAGAGTATAATAAAAATTAATTTATGTATTTTTTTCTTAAGCTTCCATTGCTCCGGATGCTCGAGGTTTGATCTTGAACTCTCAAGCTAAGAAGGCTGTACGGAATTTAATGAAGCAAATGCCTTGTGGCTGGCCAGAACATGGTATACCACCACTGGCACCATATACAAATGCTGATTTAAGATTGCAATTTGCTAAATCATTTCTCGAGTAAGTAATTCTTGTGTTTTTCTCTGGCATTTTATTCTACTGAAATACTCCATATTGTTTCAATTTAAGTGTCTGGTCTCAATTGTTACGTTTCCGTCTCGATGGTCTCGATCAGATGATTATCAAAAAGATGAAAGTCAGTTTTACATTTAAGAAAAAGGTGAAATATCATTTTATTTTCAAAACACTAAAAGCCACCGCCACATCGCTGAATACCGATACATTCATGAATCTAATGAATGAATTGGGTCTATCGGTACGATACGAAGGCTCTGGTCCAATGGAGTTCACATTGCGTAATCTCGAGATTGAGGGTCAATTTAAATATAAAATGCCAATACTTTGGGGTTCAATTAAAATCTATAAATTCCAATCGACCGTACGATTAGGCGGTGTTAGTTCCAATATTGGTGGTATACTTGGAAATGGCGGATTAAATCGTTTAATTAACGATGAGCTGGAATATCAAATACCTAATTATATAAATTCGCATCAAAATAAGATCAGTGCAATAATTGAAGAGACTGTTGTACCACGTGTCAATGCTAAATTGAAGGGTAAAAAGATTTGGTATATACTCGGCAAGTTGGGATCATCTTCGGGTGATTGTGAATCTACGCCAGCACCATGGCTGGCTCAAATACAAAATGATGTGACCACAAATGGAAAAGGATCAGTCTGATTACTGTGTATTTCAGAGATAGATTTATGATGTCGAATGGTGCTTGAATAAATGTTTACACTCTACTAATTCAAATAGTCTTTTATTACATCTTTAGTTTAAGTTCAGACGCTCAATGTAATGACAAAAGTACTTTGGGATGCTAGCCTTGTTTATTGAGAAAGGCTATGAAGAGTCTAAATTGCAAACATTTTATATAGAAAAAGATCACTGAAAAGCATTTATGCGCCTAAAGCTGACTAACTGGAATTAGAAAAACATTTCACAACTATTGGAGATTTAATATTTTTGGAAGAACCTAAAAGACCCGAATGTTATTTTAATGTTACAAAAAAGATTGATAATTACAAATTTTGTTTAAGTACATACAATAAATAATTTTTTTCTCAACACGAGTTACATTTGATTTACAATATCTTAATGGCAATTAGAAATGTGGAAAATACAAATACTTCACAGCCATTTCCTTACTAATAATATAAGTGGTACGCATTTGGCTAAAATGATAGCGTCTAATCTCAAAACAAAGAAAAAATTGCTTTGTGCTGATAAAGTTGAAAAAAAAAGAGTTCATATTGATAAAACAAATAAATCCGCAAATCCGCAGGTGCTTAAGTACTATTATTAACGAGAAAATATATAAAAGCAAAAGAAATTGCAAAAATAGGAAGTTCAATCAAAACGAATCGAGGCTAACGTACATTAACATCGAGGAGTAGAGTCGCAAATATGCGTCTTTTAATAATTTTTGGTTTTACGCTATTGACCGCTGTTTGCGGTGGTAAAATTTTGCCAAATAAAATTTTGGAAAATGTAAAAATTTCCAGCCAACCAATGTCCATTGTAATGGATCAAAATATTTTAGATATTTTTGAAAATGATGTTGAATCAGTGCTGCCAATGTCAAATGAAGCGGATTCAAATGAAGCAGATGCCGACCTATTACCTATGGTCGATATAATGGATGAACATATATCTGAGCTTTTAGAAAGTGATGAGGCTAACGACAATCAAGTACAACCGATGTCTGCTATAATGGATGAACGTGTTCAGGAACAGTTGGAAGATGAAACTGAAGAAATTGAAATTATTCCCGATCCAAAACTTATTAATGGTATGATTAATTAAAATTGAAATGCTTTAGATTTTCATTGCATTTAATTTTTTTTACCGACAACTACAAGGCCCAGAACCACGATTCATCGTTTCATGGCAATTACGTCGCTTCATACGTAAATTACGCAAACAAATGCCATGCGGTTGGGAAAAATATGGTATACCACCATTAGCACCATTAAAAGTTTACGAACGTGATGTACATTTGAAACAAGGTCTCTTAGAGTATGTATACATATTTGCCCCAATTATGACCAGAAATTTTAAAATTTCTTCATTCTTTCATAGAACAATTGATTCGATTTTCCATTTCCGAGTCGATGGCTTGGATGATTTTAAAATTAAAAAATTCAAATTAAACATGATCACGTCCAAGGTTAAATTTGATTTCATCTTCAGAAATGTGAAAGCTTCAGCTGAGAATTACGATACTGATACCATATTTGATGCTTTCCGTCAATTGGGATTATTTGTGGAATACGAGGGTAATGGTTCATTCGAATTTGGTCTACGTAATTTACGTGTTGCTGGTGTGTTGCACTATAAAATGCCTGTTCTATGGGGTTCCATTCGAATTAAATCACTAAAGACACAAGTTACATTGGAGAAATGTGAGTCGAGCATTCAAGGCCTTTTGGGAGAAGGTGGTCTTAACCGTTTTGCGAACCGTCAGATAGAGAAACATGTTGAAGCGAGCATTAATAATAATCAAGCTGAAATTTCGGATAAAATCGAAAGGACTCTAGTACCAAAAGTCAATCGACTATTAAAAGGTAATGATTTTTGGACTCTAGTCGATTATATCTTATCGAGCAATGAGAACGAAGATGATCCAATTGTTGTCAAGTGTGTGCCACCAAAAGATCCTTGGGCTTAAAATCGCGCAATATGTTCTGAAGTTGTATTACTAAATGTATGTGTATGTAAAATTATATGATCTAATTGTATTAGTAAAATATACTAAGGGTATTACTCATCATAAAGTGTTTGAGAATTTCATTATCACTTGGGTATCCGATGAAAAATATATGTAGAATACTTTTAGGCAGATCTTTCAAATCATTTGGAGAAGTAATAAGTATATTTGTTACTATGTACTATACTAAACGAAGATATCACAGAATCAGTGTAAATCTAATCGGAAACCTTAAAATTATCTTGAATTGATTGTAGCATATATTTCATATTGAATAGTATTGTGTGTGCTGACAAGTATATTAAGTAAGTAAATTTAGTTTCATATAAAGTTTTGTTTTGAAAATGACCAAGTTGTTGTATTGTTGTTTATATTTTTTCGTGTTCTTAACTCTACAATGTCATTTGGAGGCCTCTGCCATAAGCAGAGTGTCCTCCGATATGTTGGAGAGAACAAAATTTGAAGATGATTTACGTGAATTTGTTGAATTTTTAAGGCTACAAATGATATGTGGCTACCCGCAAGTGGGAATACCACCATTGGTGCCGTATTATAAGAATTCTAGTCAATTCAATTTAGCGACTAACAAATTCAAGTAAGTACAAATATGATTTTTAATGTCAATTTCAATTTTTAATAATATGAACAATCTCTTACTACAAAATAAACAGATTTACAATGATTTTCGAAGAACTAACTATCAAAGAACTTAATGAATTTGATGTTGCTGCACTTAAATGGAATCATATACTACGAAAGCTTTCATTTGAATTGAATTTTGAACAGATTATCGTCACGAATAGCTACAAAATGGACGCAATCATTAAATTGATTGATCCAACTCAATTACATCTTTATGGTGATGGACAAATGCAAGTGCTATTGGAAAATTTAAATGTGAAAGGAAGTTTTAAAGTACGACCCACTTCTGCAGGCGGTGTTGAATCATATAATTTTCAAGTGAAATTGAAATTAGACTCAGCTTTTTCAAATACTACCGGCATTATGGATAGTCCAAAATATTCTGAATTCTTTGATATATGGCTGGAAGAATTGTTAATGGTAATTTTCAATAAAAGTCCTGAAGAAATTAGTCAGGCCATAGAGTATCTAACACTACCAGTTTTGAATAAAGCCTTGGAAAATATCTCAATGAAGGAATTGGGTGAATTAATTATTGGTATAGGCGATCACACAATATCAACTGAGGCTAGATGTTGAAATGGAATATTTATTGACATTAAATCTAATAGAACTCTATAAATATATTCACAAATTCTCTGTACATATAAAGACAATAAATATTAATTAAAAATATTTAATCGGATTTAGATCAATAATATAAATGAAATGTGTCTCGTCATATTACTATATTTGTGTGCAATATTTGAGTGCATATTAAATACATAAAGAAGAGACAATGAGAGAGAGAAGTACTCATTCACCAGCATCAGCAGGACATCTTAATTTTGACATGTAGCACGCAAAGCCAATTCTGACGTGATAGTCATTCGAATAGGCTGATGCGCTCTCATTCATATAGTTTTACGATTATATTGTATACGTATATACTTATACACTTAGCACAATATCATACGGTAAATCAATTCAACATGAGCCCTTTCACAGCATGTGTCCAATGGGTGGTCTATTGTCGGTTGATCATATGTATGTATTCCACTGAATATGTATATCGAGAAGTGGTGAAATGAATTTGTCACCAATGAAAGTATTCACTCTTTCTTTTCTCTCTCTCTCTCTCTCTCTCTCTCTCTCTTTTCTTCGAACACATTCGATTAGAGTAGATCTGCAGCTGGTCATTCAAACTCTCACCTGTTTTACTTTTTTTTTTCTCTAATTTTTATTTGTTAAAGTATAATCTTTTACCTCAAAAATCATTAGATCCTTTTTAATAAACATCAGTGAGGAATTAACTTTTGTAGTATCAAAACTTGAATACCCTACTGAATGAAATATACTTTTGAAAAATCTATTTTCTATGGGAGGTAAACGTGGTTTTTACCAGATCACGTCTGTCATTATTTTATTGATAAAATGTATCTTTCGATACCATTATATTTCTGTACGTAAAATCAAAAATCGGATATTCGAAAATATGCCATTATATGGAAGATAGACGTATATTTCATCCAATAAATACTTCATTTGATCTCATCTCTTCGTAGGTACAAATAATATTATATACCAAGTTTTAGCTCTATAGCTGTATATTTCTGTGCCCAATGTGAGAAAACATATATTCGGTCATACACTTTTATATAAAAAATATAAATGGTTTTTATCTGATTACATCCTAACTTCATCTTTTACATTAGTTGGTAAAAATCATCATGTCTACCAAGTTTCAACTCAATAATATTATATTTTTGAGTGCAACGTTAGAAAACATATTTTCGAAACTACACTTTTATATAGGAGAGACGTTTGGTTTTCATCCGTTCACTCACATTTCTAAAGTGTCGCTTTGGTTCGCCAAAAGAATAGTGTACACCAAATTTCATCGCGATAGCTTTATTTTTCCGTGAGTAAAATATAAAAGCAATAATTCGAAAACATGCTTTTGTATGTCAGCTAGACGTAGCTTTTATCTGATTACCACCATTCGCGATTAAATATTTGTATTAATAAAGAGGTTATTGTATACTGAATTTCAGCACAATAAAATAATTTTTCTGTGCACGAAATCTAGAAACATATGTTCGAAAACGTACTTTGATAAAGGAAGTAAGAGAGATTTTCATTCGATGTCAACCATTCTCTAGTGTTTGCATTTATTGTTAAAAATAATCGAGTTTCTGAAGATTCTAGACATTTTTGCTAAACGTTTTCACCTTTTTGTAGGACAATGTAATTCTGTTTTGTCTTTTGTCACTGTAAGTAGTAGACCCATTTCTTTCATCGCGCCCTACTTCTAGGACAAGGGCGATTGTATTCAACATTTTTTTTTCGAATTTATTCATTTATTCTTTTTGATTTCATTTTATTCATAATATTTATTTTCATGTATGAACGACTTGCATTTTAAAAATGGTGATTTTTTTCGCTGGATGTTACCGTTAACTGTATGACGACTTTGTCAGCACTGTTTTCAATTATGATGGTGCCTAATTTTAATTTTCAAAATTTAGTTACCAATCCATCATCTAAGAAAAATACTTCAAAATTTATCTTTACGCACTGTTCGGAATAAGTGTTTTTCAAATTATATATGCAAAATATTGAAATCATTGATGCGCGTCTACCTAAAATCATATATGCTAATTCATACTAAATATTATATATCTTAAATTCATTTGTTTTTCTTTGCTCCATTGAATACCGGTAATCAATCAAAAAGAAATCCGAGTGAATACTTATGTGTCTATTATAATCATCTTATAGCCATTTCATGAATATTCAATACAATATTTCGAATAAATATTATATATGCCACAGCACAAGGCTTTGATTGACAGCTGTCAAAAGTCATTTGGTATTCTTCTTATTATTCTTAACAGTTTTTAAAGCATTGCATCTTTGAGGATGCATCATATTTTCGTTTTCTTTGAACCCTTTTCCGTTTGGATATCTGTGCATGAAAAGGACTTGTTCACGTGATCGTACTCAAAAGAGGGTTAAAATGTATTTTAATGCAATCTGTTGGTATTTATTATTCATATTATCGAATAATAATCATTGATTAAAAAATTAATGAATTGATATATAATTATGTGTAGTAGAGTAATGAGATTTAGTGTGTCGTGAAGACGTTCATTTTAGACTCTTCTATGAGCTCCTGAAGCGCACTAACCGCTGTTATATGAGTATTAAGCAGCGTTAAAGGAGTTTCAATTCTTACTCGAGTAGTTTGATAAACGATAGTATTTTCTGCACATTTTTCGGTTCAAAAATGTTTAATCTTGTTGTGCTTGCATTTTATCTTCACCACAATTCTGATTGATTTTAAATATTCACTGCAAATACTGAAAAACACTCAAAAAAAGACACTAATCACAATACTAATTTTGAATGCTTAGATTGGTAGATTGGTCCTTAAAAACTCATTAGTGTTCGTATAATATGACACTCGTAGAAAGTATCAAATTCGATAGAAGTTTAATATTTCAACAACACGATTCAACCAAATGATATTTTAATAGATTTTTCTGATGATTAATTAATATTAGAAATTGTAAATAATTATTTATGCTACTAAGTATTAACTGATTGTTATCGATGAATAAAAATGAATATTTAATAGAAATGAATAGGGCACAATACTGAAATGCAAAAGTAGGAAAAAATCTAATCAGCTATGGCAGCGTAAAATCATTAAGGATACTCGTATATGAAAATGTCACATTTATCACATTTGAGTAGTTTGACTTGTGCCCACATGTATATGCGTATAATTATCAGCTATTATTAGAATGTTTGCATTTACATCTATCAGTTTTTATTGTAAGGACAATAGAATTAACAATAGTTATAGTAAATACCATCATTATTCATTATATTGAAAAAGAGTAAAAATAAATTATTGATGCACTTGAAAAATGTAACGTTTTGATATTAATGCGGGTCATACAAGTACATCGTAGACTTCATACAAAGGAGTATGTGTAAATCCTTGTAAGGACATATGCATCTATTAATGTACATGTTTATTTCAATTGACATGTGTGAAGTAAATATATGCATTTTGGCAGATGTCAATCAATGATTTTATTTTATCTAGGTTTTGATGAAAATTATTTTTTTGTTAATAGAATTTTATTTTGAGTTATTATGATCTGTGTAGAAATAATATTTTTAGCATTATATGCATATAGTATATAACTGCTTTAAAGAAACTCACTCAACTCACTTCAATGATATTTGAAATGATAAGTAATTGTAAGAAAATGTATAAATACTTTAAAAAATTATTCATTTAATTTTTCAAATTGTAGCATCCTTATTATTCTCTTTAACTCTGTACTATGTCATTATAAACAACAAGTTGATACTATACTACGTTCATTAAATTTTCAACACAATTTAAGTTAATGTTCATAAATTAAATTTTTTTAATTTATGATTTCGAAATGCAAAAAATGATTTCTTTTAAAAATGTCATACATTTTTATATATGCATATAAAGTAAGAACAAAAACCAGCTACAGTCGCGAACATAATTGAATCAACATAAATCTACTCGTACGCTTCTATGGAAGTCTATATAAATCAAATTTTACGACATTAAGTGGTGAAGAATGCAAAAGAAATATTGAAAACAATACGATATCAGATAAACATGGAAATTAACAGCTATTAACCAAGGATAACAGCGACGACACTTCCGATGAGTAGTATATACATATGTCACATCCATAAAAATATGTATAATGATAAAGGATGCAATTTTGTGCAAATTCTTGCAAATACATAAATCAATATTTGTACACCACAGAGAGCTATTATGAGCCACATAGGCGAAGAAGGAAGGAGAGAGATGCGATGGAAAAGAAATAATGATGCAACACGATGAATTTATGACACACAACCATATATATGAGCTCTGTAAAAGTAAAAAGAGGAAAAAGAAAGAGAGAGGTTAAATAAAAGAAATTTTTTACGAAAATTATATAACAGCCAATTTATGAGCCACCCAGTATCTAGCAATACTGCTAGTAGGTCTACTTACTTAAGATTCCTGTTTATTTTATTTAATTAAAATATACCAATATGATTTATAGGAAGAAATGGTTTAAAATTTAGTTTTTAGTTTTATATCATAGTTAAGCATTTCTGAGCATGAGTTTTGCAGCCAGGGGTTTAAGTGAGCCGTTTTACGAACAGATCCTTTCGGAGACTGAGCCATTTTTCACCTTACTATGGTTGAAGGCGATTCCATGTGCAACTATCCTCTTTCCTTGTTTTATATTACGGTTTCCTATCCCTAGTTTTTTGCAGACAGGGTCTAGACCAATCCTAAAAAATAAATAAGAATAACAAAAACAACAACTATAAAAGTCTACCTTTGTGTAAACTGAGCTCGACTCCAAGGCGAGTACTGTGACGACAAAGCGCAATCCAATTTAAGCTCTATCTACCTTTAATGGCAGAGGGACAGAGACTTGATCACGGCATTTCGTTTCAGGACTCCGATTAAACCAGTCGCGTCGCAGGGATCCTGGAGGACTCACAAGTCGAAGCTCGAAACAACTTTGATTGGATGTCATGTCATCCAGCTTATAGACAATCTACTTTGCCATAAGGTCCGGCATTCTACCGATTCCGGAGAATTGACCGAGCACCTTGAAAGCAGTTTAACATAAAGTTCCGGGTAGTCGACACATTCCACCTTCCACCTTCCTATCGACAGGGAATAGTTTCTAAAAGAGTCCTTTCGACAAAAATAACAACAAAATTATAATTTCGCGCAAATCGCTCTCCATTCCTAACGGTACTACTGTGTGCAGTCAACCTTTGGGTAGCAGGGGGGATTGATTACAACTTCTGGTATATCATATAACCTCTGACGAGTTGTCTGATAAGCAGCTAGAGACCTATTCGCCAAAAATCCGCTGATAAAAATCCACCACTTGGGCCACTACATGACTGTTGTGCGTAGAAGAATATTGAAAGGTCTCTAAGAGGCCAAGATTCCAAAGTCTTCCACTTAGATAATCCTTCAACGAAGTTCTAAGGGACATCTTGCCATTGTAGTGGTTGATTTGTCAATTTAGCGATTTAGCATTTAAATCAAGCACCTCTGACAAGTTGTCTGATAAGCAGAAGGTGAACCTCACATCGGCTAGAGACCTATTCGCCGAAGATCCGCTGATAAAAATCCACCACCTCGGCCACTACATGACAGTTGAGCATAGAAGAACCTTGAAAGGTCTCTAAAAGGCCAAGAGTCCAAAGACACCCGTTTAGATGATCATTCAAAGAAGTTCTAAAAGACACCTTGCTATTGTACTGGTCGGTTTATGCAACGACGACATAGGATTTGTCAATTTAGCGATTTAGCATTTAAATCAAACACACGAATGAATGTACGGGGTACCCATGGCTTCTTTAATTTTTAATAAACACCAAACTCTGCAAGGAATATGACTGATAAATTGGGCAACAGTCTATTGAAAGATGGCATATATTACGAATAAACTTGCTTTGGACTATGAGCTTCATCGTTGTATGTATTAGATATTATAAGGACTTATTGAATAACTGTCGCATGCGCATCACCGAAAACATTCCTAGAGGCCTTTTGTTATACTTTTTTTGTTACTCACTGACTACAGAATACTGAATTTGTCTGATCTAACAATCTAGATATGCATGTGTATGCTTCACCTATTCGGAGTAAATATAAAATTGTACTAAGAAAGTACGACTTAAGTGATTTTTAATTTGAAACGTAATATATGAACAACAACAATCAGAAAGAAAAAGGATAACAAACTGGCATTTATTATATGTGTTAAGTCAAGCGAACGAAATTAATGCATGAAATAACGGGAACTGTATAAAATTATTCTTTCTAACTTATGTACATATGAAAAGTGTAGCAAAAACGTAAGTACCATAGGTACATGGAACATCATGTAATTGATATCATTTGAAAAGGCATTGATTTAAAATGGAAATACGACGCATCAACAACAATAATAATATGATAAAATTTTATAGGAATACATGCAGTGTGCTGTGTAAGTGAACAATCATCAGGATTCTTTGAAAAGGATGCAGCAACAGCAGCATATAGGAGAAGTAGAAAAAAAAAATGCGCAAATTAAGAATGACGTTCCGTTGTTGTTCTTTCTGTTTCTCTCTCTCTTTCTCTCTCTCTATTTTTTACAAGTAACTACCGTGAGTGTAATCAAGCAGAAAATTACGCATTTCTATGAATGTAAAAACAATACTATAATACATATGTAGAGCACTTGCAAGGATATGAGAATTTCCAAATATAGTAGGGGAATATATTGTATATTTTATAATGATAAGAGTAATTACAAACATTACAAACTTTTTCAGCAGTTTAAATTAAAACTAGATCAAAAACTGAAGTGAGATGAAATGAACAGAGAATGCACCCAAATAGAATATGCACTAGAAAGTCACTTTACAAAGTACTGTAGTTTCTACCTTAAATTTTTGATTTTTACATTTGTAATCCTTTTTCAAACGAAAAAGTTTCCCTTTCACTTTTTTGAGGAGAAAACTTTTATAAAAAATTACCTACTTTCACCTTTTTTTTAACATAACTCTTTCATAAAGTACATACTACTTTGTCTTCAGGTTCTTTAAAGGAAATGTTTAAAATTAAATAACTTCTTTTGAATGAATAAGCACAAGACAGAACAAACTACTAATATATGTATGTATGCAAAGTAGGTCTGATCCTTTTTCTACAAAAATATATTCTTTATACTGCTCATTGCCCCCATGGTTTTCTATCATACACAAGACATAGACCATATTTAACGCACAATAATACCGATGATCAAAACAAGGACATTCATAATATGACCCCATTCTTCCTTATGTCACTTCGTCTTTTTTTTTCTATTTCTTCATGTATGAATACATGTAAACATTTATATAGTCAGATGTATATAGCCATAAAAACAAAAATAAAAATAATAAAATACAAGTTATCGCTTGAATAGCCGTCTAATTAGACTCTTTTTTACATCAGTGCGGTTTATTATATTGTATGCATGTTGTCACAAGATGCTGTAGGCAATTTTGATTTCCATAGGTATCTATGTAGTACAGCAAAGAAAAGTATGTATTATAGCAGAGACAGCTTTGAGAATGAGGTTAATTAAAGTATGTCATGTCACTATTCATATAGTGTATATCTATATTTTTGTATATAACCATAAAATCAAAGCCTGTGAATATTTGTCACATCTGTTTTACAGTAACATTTCATTCATTGAAAGAAAGATGTAATACGGCATATTTGAATAATTCTTAGAGCTAATTTCAATTTCAATTACATTCTCACATAGCTATAGAAGAAATAAATTATAGAAAATAACTTTAGGTTATGCTAAATAAAAGGATTGCGAAAGAATAACACATCCTTGAAAATATTAATCGCTTAGTAAAGAGCATTATTGTTAGGCAATTATCTGAAAACATAGTTCTACTAAATATATATAAGAAATCGGCAGATAGTTATTTGAAAAAAAAAAACAAAACACCCCTACACCGTAACACAGACGTAGATACTTTGAAAAAATATTTAATTTGTGGATACTAGTATGTATGTGAATTTTTATTCGATTTCGGCTATTTTCTCATTTGCGTATTTATTTTCATATTGATAGCTTTTATTTTCATGCACAAAGTTTGAAAAAAATACATGTAAAAGCATAACTTTGTATGTGGAAGTAGGCGTAGGTTTCATCGGTTTTCGTTCATTTTAAAACATATCTATTAATTGGTAAATATAATCACATGTACCAAATTTCAGCTTGATAGCTTTATATTTTCGCGAGCAAAGTGTGAAAATACACTTATGAAACCGTAACTTTGTATGGTAGGTAGGCGTAAATTTTATCCGATTTATCCCATTTCGAAGAGACATAATTTACTATTTAATATCATTAATGTGTACCGATTTTCAGAATTTTATAGTCGAAATCCGTTGCGTCATCAATTTTACAATTAATATGTGTATTCGATCCTAAAGTTGAATTTTTTACTAACGAGTCCTTCGAATTCAATAATAATTATTATCATTATATTTTCATGTCGCTTTTTCACAGAATAAAAATAGATGACAATAGTCATTGGTTAATTATTATTACAATTATCTAATGGAATGTGGAATTCATATTCAGCTCTTAGGGTTCTATAGCCTCTAGATTATCCAATAAATCCATATTTATAGTACTTAAAAAACATCATCATCACTTTCGAAAATTCCCCAATTCCCGCCAATCATATCGAAATCAAAATTTGATTTCTAAACATTTAAGATCTAACGAAGAAAAACAATGAAGCACGACAATTTATGTTTTTATTCGTTTTGTTATTATGTATATTTTTATGAATCTCATAAATTACATTTGACTATTATGACAAAGAGGAAGCTGTCATAACAATAATAAATATTAACCACAAATATTTTCCCAGCATAAACATAGTGATTTTATTCGCACACGCATTATAAAAAAAAGAGTACCACACTGCGATTATCATATTATTTGATTGTCTGCGAATTGACTAATAAAACTATATTATACAATAATTTGAAAATATTAATGGCACACACAATATGATAATGGATATTTCAATTATGTATTGTACCTTCATACAAAATGATTACTACGTAGCGATTTTATTCGATACATACTTTATGTATCGAATAAAATTTATGTTTAAATAAAGTAAATATTTAATTCCTATTTTATTAAAGGTAATATTTTATTTTGTCCAAAAAATCTTATCTAAATTTGTGACAATAAGAAGAAATAAAGACATTCATTGCATCAACAACTGTTTAAACGGCTGCTCGTGTCTAATATATAATAATGCACCACAGGATATTAGCTACTTAGCAGTTGGTCTGCCACTTCAGTCGGCAATTCACTTTCAAAAGTAAAGTATCACATTTTCGCATTATACATGTGTTCTTTCAAACATGATATTCAAACTATTAACATTTTCTATTATTATCCTTAAAACCAAATGCATGATGAACATATTTCATATAGGAGGGTGGAAAATCTTCAGAAAAACACATTTAAATCTCATAAATTGCAAACGAAATGAACCAAAGCAAATGCCTGCAAGAATGTATAAATGAAACGGTAACATGAAAGTATAAATATGGTAACTAGAAGTATGGCACAACAAACGTTAGCCCTTTGTACGAGAACATCTTGAAATCTTTCAATAAAACTCGGCATATATAAACACCATATACTTATACCAAATCTCGTCTCATCTATTCAGTATTTGATATTTCTTGGATATCTGCAATCACAGCGGCGTTATTATCAACCAAATCGATACAAGCATTCTCAATGATATTATTTAACTACGAGTATTTCCCTTTTATCAAAATAAATTTTAATTTCACATGTGAGTGAGATAATATCTTCACCTTACTCTGCAGTCATATATAGGAAAGTATGTACTTTGAAAATATTTCCCATCATTAAAACTACCTCATACCTACATTTGAAGCCAATTTTCCCAAGCTTTATTTTCCACTTTAAATCATGTTGTCTGAACAATATGCATACGTTAGTAGTTTTTTTGGTGATGCTCCACCAAATGGTAAATGTAAATTTTCTTTACTGTTCAGAAAGATAAGATATTAAGTACAATGCAATGGAAGGTGTTTCGACGTACAAGTTTGTTATTATATGTATATTGACATACGATTTACACTTACTTGAACTCATGTATCACTTTTACTCTACTTACAACATGGTGTTACTGTATATATTATCCTTATTCGTTTGATGTTATCGATATGTTTTTATTTACACAAAATCACAACATTTCATAGCATATTCTACCCTGATGATGCCATTGATATCATACTATATTTGCATATTTTATTATATTATTTTACATATGCGTATTCCATTCCATATACTCACTGTGTACTATACACCTGATGACTTTTTGATTGTTATGTTACTATCTACTTCTTATTTTTCTGGTACTCTTGTCTTGATATAATGATGATTGTCTTCACGATGTACACGATATGCTATTATGTAAATCTCTTGTTAATATGCACATCTTGATTCGATGACATTGTGAAGTCGAAAATATCATATATAATAAATGACACTTCATTTAAAACATTCTAATTTAAAAGGTTAGCTCAATTTTGTTTCATACTAGGGGAGAGATCTGTGAGTTGGAACATTCGAGTTGTTTCCTTATTTTTTGAACTTGAGATGTTGAAGTATTCAAAGTAGAAAGAAGGCAGGTTAATAAAAATAATCGAAAGTGACGAGCTTTAGTACAATAGCTTTATATATTCGACCGCAAAGTACTGTCGAGAAAATATTTTTGTATGAAAGGTAGGCGTGGTTTCCAACTGATTCTCCCCATTTTCGAACTTAATCATTCATTTATAAATGCAATCTTATATACTGAGTTTTAGCTTGATTACTTTAGATTTTCTTTCTCAAAGTGCAATAAAAATACAAGTCTTTTAATTAGTAAATCTAATAGCATGTACTAAGTTTCAGCTTAATAACTTTATATTTTCGAGCGCAAAATGTGAAATCTCTCATTCAACGGCATACTTTTGTATGGGAGATAGGACTAGTTTTCAATTGATTACGGCCATATTTTATTATATCAATTATGTGAACACTCCAACCAAGTTTTAGTTGAATAGCTTTATTTCTTCAGTCATAAATTGTGAAAACATACATCCAACAACATACTTCTGTATGGCAGGCATATGTCGTTTTCATCCGATTACTCTGATTTTTAAATATATCAAATCTATGAGAAGAGTAACTTTATATACCAAGTTTTACTTCAATACCTTTATATTTAAAAATGTCAAGGCGCAGAAAATTCATTAAAACAAAAATACAAATCTCTCCCCTACAAATTTCATTACTATTCTATATTATTAATATTTCTCAACATGATCACTTTGGCATTTGTTAATGATCGCCTGAGTGATCAAAGTGATCACTTTTTATTCGTTAATGATCGATTTAATGATCATAATAGTTTCTTTCTAATTTTATGAGATACTTAGCTCTACTAATTGTATATTTAAATTTCATTTATCCAAATATATTTTTTCTTTTAACGATCATTTCACACGATCAGTAATAATTTATCATATATTTTTCCATTAAGCATGGAAATGACATTTCTTTTATTAAAATAAAAATTGCAAATCATATATCATGCTAATTTACATATTATCATATGTTCCATATTCAGACTCATAAATATTTAGAACATAATGTCTATGTAGATAAGTACAACGTTAAAAATAATGGTTGAGTTTATTCATTAATAAAATTATTTTCCTGCTGACCGCATTGGTAATTGTAACATAAATTCATAGCATATTATATTATTATGGAATAGATGTTCGCATAGAAAAACATTTTTTATTTTATCTAAATCTTGAACAAACATTTACCACTTTGTGGTTTATGTGGTTTCACCTTTGTCATTTTTTCTTTTCACTTTTTTGTTTTTTTTTTGCATTCGAAACGAAAGGCAAGAAATCACTCGGTCATTACACAACATACCATCATTAGTCATACTATTGAATGATCATACCGTCATGAACGATCATGACAAGTTATGTACATTGTCATTCAACATTCCTAGTGGATTGGCTTTATAAGTTTGACATAATTTTTATAGATCACCCGTAACAATGATTAATGAGCTGCCAGAATATATTACGTTCTACAACTCACAAGCTGATATCAAGAATTGTAGTTTTTGTTACATAAGCGAATACTTTCTGAAAATCAATGTATGAAGAGTACTTCAAGTGCAAGTAAGTAATTTGTAAAGAAATGATTGTTGAAAAGTAATTGTTATCGTTAAAGTTGAATGAAATGGAAGAGTATTAGGTAAAATAAAAAAAAAAAATCCAATAGACAGACCAAGGGAAATCGACTATTTGTTGACAATTCATTTTTTTTTCTATTCCTCTTTTCGATTTTTACTTCCTCTTACTTATCAGTGCGTACCGATCGAAAAAATTAGCTTCAAGTGGAAAACGTGCTGAATTTATTTTTTCTTTATTTGTTTTACTACTGCTATGCACTATTGTCTTATGCTGTAATTGCTTCTATAAGTGCTATTTGAATTGGTTTGATTAATTATTGAAGATTATACAAATTTGGATATAATATGATAGACATGTATGAGATTAGCTATGAGATCAAGAAATAGAAGAGGAAACAAATTAAAATTTTTGTAATCATTAAATTTCTCTTTTACGTGAATTACTAAATACTAAAATAGAAAGGCAAGAAATTTTTAGCAAAAATTTCTTTTTGTTTTCAGGATTAATATCTTCTTATCAATACTTTTATTTCAATATTTTGATGACTTTCTTATAATGAGATGTGTCAATACTATGAAAATAATTATTAGTTTTTAATCAACGTCATTTCTTAACGAAATATCGATCATCTCTTCAGGTTTGGAAAATAAAGTGGTCGTTAGATCTTGAATCTGATTATTATTGAGCTTGATTATTTCGAACTAAAGAGTTGGACGCGTACCTCTTATACAAAAAAATATGTCGATAAAAGTGTGTTTTCGCATTTTTCGCACGAAAATATAAAATTATCCAGATGAATTTTTGAATATATATTCACAAATTAATAAACATATTCCAAAAATGGGTTGAATCAAATGATAACCATACCTAATTTCCATACAAAATTATGTTTTCGAATGTGTTATTTCGCTTTTACTGCACTAATAGATACATCTCTCGAACTAAAACTTGTTAAGTAAAGTTCGTGTTACCACAAAACTAATATGGTAAAAAACTAGTGTCATCGCATAAAAAGCACGCCTACCTCCGATACAAAAGTAAGTTGCTTAATGTATGTTTTACATTTTACACATGAAATTATAAAGCTACCAAACTAAAACTCGGTACATATGATTATATCTACTAGAATTTACACATATTTAAAAATGATATAAATCGTATAAAAATCACGCCTACTTTCCATACAAACTTATGCTCCAGTTTGTAAATTTTAACACTTTGTGCACGAAAATATAAAGTTATAAAGCTTAAACTCAGTAGGTACAATTATATTTATGAAATAATACTTTTATTCCAAAATGGACGGAATCGGATAAAAACGATGCCTACTTTCCATATAAGCACAAGCTTCCGAATTCATGCGTTCACTCTTTGGATACGAAAATATGATGTTTTCACGTTGAAACTTGGTGGTTATGAATACATTTGTTAATGAATGAAAGAGTTAAAAAAATTGTATGTTTTCAAATGTTTGTTTGTAGATTTTGTATGCAATTATTTTGATCAACGAACGAATATATTTTAAGAAATCGCCATTATCGGATATAAACCATGACCTAGCGTCAGCATAAATGAACATTCGTCCCAAATTATATCTCTCTATCTGTCATAGTGTAGGGTATCAAAGCTTCGGTGTTACCGGAATTAAACTTTTCCGATTTTTTCAATCATGCCGAAATTAAGCAATACTGATTTATGAATTATTGCCTATCTCATGACTTTTTATTTTTAACTCTTGAGAATTTTTTTGAAGCATATCAAAATTGAGCAATCAAAAATAATCTAATTTTGTGCAATTGTATCCCAAGGCAAATGACGTTGCAATATTTCATTATAAAAAAGATAGAAGTGCATGAAATAGCAAATCATTGAGTATCTTAATTATATACTCTGAATTACAAAATTGACAAGCTCAACACAATATTTAATAGACTTATTGCAAATGCTTTTGTAATAAATACAATGTTGTTTGTTTGTATAAAACTAATTTCAAATAATTATTCGAGCATGACTGACTGAAAATTATGAAATGACATGTCATAGAGAGATTACATTATATTATCATGTATGTAAGTCATATAAATATGATGACAAAAATTATTACAGAGACCTATGTTCATTGTTTTGCTTTTAAAAATAACTAGAGCAATTGATGAGAAAAAGAAATACCGCTTAAAGAAATAGATATGTGTGTATCTACATAACAAAAAAAAATTATATTCCTAGAGTTTACTTTCACTATTTTCTGCTCAAAGGACATCAGAAATAATGCTACTAAACCGCAACTGCTTTTTACACGCAGCCAAATAGAAAATGCATCCCCATACATGAAACAGCATCCTTATGGGATTAAAAATGCAAATCAGCTTTTGAGAATAATGCATGCATTCTTTTGTGCATGTACATATATATGTTTACTCAAACATGACAGCTTCTTGTCATATTCTTTTTTGCCTTAATTCATAGCTACAAAACATTCCTTCCTGCTGCTTCCAAGTAATGTTTACTTGCATATGAGTATAATTTCTTGAGACAGCTGTGTTGTAATAATATTCTCACATAATATACTCACACACCACTCAGTCGTATTTGAAAGTAATTTTGTATGAAATATGTACGCATTTTTTTGGTTTTTTAATTTAAGATTAACAAATATATTCTCATTCCTAACTTTGATTGATTTGTACCTATTTATTTACTCAAGCGTACAATTATTTGACATTATTTTGATGATGTCTTTGTTTGAGATTACAGAAGAGAATAAAAATTGGATAAATCTTAATTAATTTTAAAGAAATATTATAGGGAAGAAGTCGTTAAAGTCATAGAAAAATTCTGCAGGAAAATAAATTAAAATTTCGTGAAAATCCATACTTTTCTCAGTAAATCTGTGATATTTTAGATGGAAGTTCCCAAAGTAATCTACTATACGTTAATAATTTTTATTAGTGACAACTTTTAAATAATAGAATATATTTAGCAATTATTAAGTTACAAAATAATGGCCTTAAATTCAAGCCATTTTTGGCAGGAAGATGGTTGCGGCCAAAAATGTAATATATTTTATGCATCTCAGAAAATGAACTAATTAAAACACTTTCAAAAATAGCAGTGAATGGAAACCTATTAAAAATATTGACTCGGTATATTAATGGCAATAAGCTTGATTAGCTTGAGTACTACTGAATTAGAACTGTTGTAAAGAACTTCCATCCGCATGGAAGTTCGAAGCAATAGTTTCAGTATTGCTTTTATAAGGTCTACAGGAAAGAAATCGACGAGCCATATTTATTTAGGGGCTTAACTTCGTTAAAGCTTTCAAAAAGATCTTCACAAGTAATGCAGCCAAGTTGGCAGTAATTTGGGAAAAACCATATCCGCAGGTCTTACACTGGCAATAGCCTCACTTTAAATCATCGTCATCCCAGTTATGACTCTTTAGATGCAATTAACTATGCTGATTGCGGACGCCGCATTTTTTGCAAAAGTGATTAATTTTCATATCAAAACACACTTTTTGCATTTAGAAATGTTGAGCGCTCTGTAACCTAGTTCAGATTAATGAAAATTGGTCAGACGTAATGTTACGGAAAGCCCGTCGACAATCACTTCATTCTTATTGTGGTAGCAACTTTAATTTGGGTCATCATTAAACATACATTTATGTGTCCCTTCAGCCCCAAAAATAAAGCAACCTCTGTTGGGTTCGTCCAAAGTTGCCGTGGAATATGATTTGCAAGGTGCAAGGACCAGTTTAATAGATGGATGGTATTGTGCGGGGATTGGTCACGATGGGGGCATTCATCCTTGAACTTGATTGTTGTGTCCTGTGCCAATTAGCAAATCCAATTATTCACCTTTATTGATGAATTCCGTGGCTCACCGTCAATTACGAATGAGACCGGATGGCACTGGGAAAAGATCAATTTGATTGCCTGTGCTTTACAAATATGCTTGAAGTTGGCTGGAGGTAGTAGAGTAGGGTAGGCACAGCTTTCTCATTCCAAAACGTTATCATATTGAAATACTGCCGCCTTCCAACTTATACCCAGAGTACAGTTTGGTAGCATGAGATACTGGTAGAGAATTTTAATTTTTTTCAGATACAGATGAAACTATATATAACACATGATGACGGTATCGTCTAGAAGAAGTCATGCAATGTATAAGCTATAGGAGTTTGCAATAATTAGCCGTTTCTACCCTCTTCATGAACTATATTCTAGTTTTATTTGGCGCTTAAGTACATTATTAAATATTAGCAACCCAGATTATATGTGTAGCCACAGTAAATTTGAAAAATTCTCACCATTTTTCTCAAATGTCATTTAAGATTATGTAAATCTTAAACATAATTTAAATATGCCATTATAAAATATGCCAAATGGAGCGAAAAAGTAGGGAAAACATAATGAAGTGTGTATTAAGACACAAAAAAAAGTTGCATTTAATTTTGATAAATCTAAATGCAGTACCAACCAGTAGAGCAATTACAAGTAATTTTGCTCTATATGAAGTAAGAATACTAAAGAAAACGTTGCCTAAAGGTAACCAAAAAGAAAAAGCAGAAACTCCCAAATAATAATAATACAGAAAATTAAAGTAAATGGTAGGATGGTTGTTGTTTTTTTTTTTTTTTTTGCACAACCACATATAGTACATGTAGAGCTAAATTGAAGATATTTAATCCTTTCATTTTAGTTTCATTATTCTTTCACATTTTGGACCGCCAACTGTGCAATAACAATTATTAGCACTTAAACGAACACTGTTGTCACCAAAATAACTAGAAGACGACGACGACGACGACGACGACGACGACGTAGTAGAAACAAGAAACTGGCGAACTACAAATTCGAAGCTCCCTTTAGAATCTCATACATACTCGTACATATGTATGAGGTGTGCATGAAGTACATATATACATGCGTTGTGTGTTGTAACGTCGTTGTTGCAACCACACAAGTGTTGATGACATTTGGGTTTTTGCAGCCACAAAAACCGGAAGGATAATAATCTGAGGGTAGCATTGGCATTGCATGAAGTGTACTATGTGTATGGGATATAAAAAAAAAACGAAGAATACCACGAGACGCATTTAAAGAAGTTAAAATGTTTTAGAATTTAATTTTATTTGTTGTTGCTATTTTCGTTTTTACTTAATTTTGTTTGTTGTTCTGATTTCTTTTTTTCTTTTTCGTTCTTACAATGCAATTGCATCGCATTAAAGTATTGGTATTGTTGTGTCAAATCTGTATCGTAAATAGTGTGAACGTGTATATTTATTTCTTAAATGAAAATGCATTTAATTCGCTTAAATTGTCGCAAAGGATTATTTTGCTGCGCCTTGCGAAGGTTTGCCTCGTTTATGTATGCATAGCAGCAGGATATCCTTTCCTTCTTTCCTGTTTCAATTCAAATTGAATACAATTAAAGGATGGATTTTGTCAAAATGAAAAATGTTTACAAAACTATTGTCAATTGTTATTATTATTATTGTTGTTTACTGATGAATTTGTTTTGATTGCATTTGATTTGTGCAACAATTATACACAGAGATTTATCTCTTTCATATATTCTTTTTTTTTGTAGGGGTAATTATATTCTATTAAACTCTAAAGAATTGTAAATCTATTAAATTTTGCTTTCATTTGTCTGGTGGGAGAAAAGCAGCGGAATGTTTTCAGTTAAAGTAGATCTTTGTAAACCACCTTCTGCCATATTACTAGTTGAATTCCAGTTTGTTCCATTGTTGTCAAACTTTCGCGGTTTTTAGTTCAAAAACTGGAGCAAGTAACCTTAATTGGTTATTCTTTTGTTTAAAGTCATCTTTATAGTAGCAATGCCAAAACAAATGGCAGTCTGACGGTCCGAGGATCAGGTTATCAAAACTTCGTTGCAAAATTTCGCTGTGGCTCGAATACGCCGACATTTTTTGGGTATCCGGCTCGTGCTTCTTGTTGATTTTACTCCGTGAACGACTTTTTTGAAGATATATCCACCAAAAGTGTATATAATATTGTTCAGAATCTCGATCTGAGTCGATTTAGTCATGTCTGTCTGTCTGTCTTTCTATCTAGCAATCTGTTCGCACGCTAACTTCTGCAATTATAGAGAGATTTAGCCGAAAATTAGTAAATAACATTATTTTCACCAGCGAACGGATGAGTTCATGAATGGGCGAAATCGGATGAAAGTCACGCCTATTTCCCATACAAAAGTATGTTGTTGAATGTATGTTTTGTACACATTGAAAATGAAGGTATGTAGCTATCGAACTAAAACTTAGTATATGAAGTTAGCCTGACTATAGAACTGATATGTTAAAAAATGAGCGAAATGGGATGAAAATAGCACCTACCTCCAGAGCAAAGTAACAAAATTTTCATACTTTGTACGCTAAAATGTAAAGCTATTGAACTGAAATTTGATATGTGAAGTTAATCTGATCTCAGAATTGATATTTTGGAAGCTCCCATACCAAAGTGTGTTTTTACACTTTCCGCTCGAAAAGATAGAATTATCAAGCTGAAACTCATTACATATCAATATATTTGTTAATTAATGGACATATTTCGAAAAGAGCTGGGTCGGATAAAAACCACACTTACTTCTCATACAAAAGTATTTTCCCGATTATAATGTGCGTACGAATATGGGACGGAAGTTCGGTAAGTACGATTATTTATATCAACGTACAAGTACATTTGCAAAGGGGCACTATCAGATTTTTTTTTTTCGAAGGTGTGATGAAGTGCTGAGTTTCTGGTGTTCAAAGTTAGGCTTTCTGCAATCCGGTTATAATGGACTCAACGGGACCATGTCAAATTGTCCATTATAACCGAGTGTCCATCTAATCAGAATATAAAATTTTTAACTCAAAAAGTAAATTCAATGTGTTTTATTTATTAAATCAATAAAGTTTATGCATAAAAATACAAAATTAAGAAAATAATGAGTTTAATTAAGTCTTTTGAAAAAAGTCAGTGATTATCTTTTGGGTGAATGCCTTATTGGCAAAATCTTTTTGTAGTGTGATTTCGACTTTATTGAGCAAATAAATTGCATCTGAACTATTCTCTTTTTGTTGAAAATATAGCTTCAGTTTCTTAAAACAATTCATAGCGTCTTCTATTTTTATTATAGTTTCGGGCTGTGCTAAATCTTCATCACCGGAGTCTTCTTCAAGCAGCTCGTGCAGAAAGTCTTGAATTAAGTCATTGTCTGAGTGTTCTTCTGTGGCTATAATATTCTCGTCAATCCTTGAATATTCATCAAACTTGCTTAAAACCATTACGTTATTTATTTCGACAAGTTTGCTTAAAGGTTCATCGTCCTCCGGGTCGAAATTTAATCCATCAGGAATGTCTTTTACCAGACCAGCATGTCGAAAACAGTTTCTTATTGTTTCCTTAGAGACACTTTCCCATGCAACACTTAACATATTGACAGCATCTAAAAGACTCACAGCTTTTGTCGGGTTTGCTTCTTCAGGAAGGTCCATAATTTTCATCAGAAGCTGCTTTCTATAAGATTGTTTCAAGCTATTAATGACACCTTGATCCATAGGCTGAAGAACCGATGTAGTATTAGGCGGAAGAAAATGTAGTTTAATGTTGTGAAGATGAACTTGAGGATGAACAGGGCAATTATCTACTAATAGCAAAATTTTAGTCTTGGCTTTTATAAGTTCACAATGAAAGCTTCGGTTATAATGGACAAAATCCGATTTTATTGTCTATTATAACCGGAGTCCATTATAACCGAGTCTATTTTAACCGAGTTTTGTACATATGTTTGAACTGGGACTTGACAAAGATGTACATAATAACAGAGTTTCCATCTTAAGCGAGTCCATTATAAATGGATTACACTGTATTTATAATTCGTTTATTGTGACTTAATAAACATTTTCGCAGTATTATCAGTCGCAGTTTTGCCGTTGTCGTATATCAGAACTATCTGATAAATTTTAATTTCTTCCTTAACCAGATTTGAATAATTTGA
Organism: Megamerina dolium; assembly: GCA_963854835.1. NCBI lineage: Eukaryota > Metazoa > Arthropoda > Insecta > Diptera > Megamerinidae > Megamerina > Megamerina dolium. The sequence continues at coordinate 32,174,116 of OY978529.1, read as the reverse complement.
ATTTTCTACTACATAATGTAGAACATGGTATATTAATGACATTTTCATGTCAAAGGACGTCATCGATTAGCACTGCATTCCACACATTTGACGTATGCCATACATGTAATTTGTATCTACAGCTACTTGTGCATTTATTATACTTTGCTACTTTATAAGTAGCAGTAAAAATATTTGTGTAATTCGGTTAACGCCCTCTTATGATATCTGGCTTTTCTCATACTTCTATGACATGTCCTTGTCCGAATAACAGCTGAGAGTGTATGTTAGTATTTTATGAATTCTTATATGTTATCTAAAACCACACCTGTCTACAATTTTGCTTTCACATTCCATCCCATACATTCTTATTATATATACGAATACATTGTTTCGAAATATTTGTAGAAAAATTCAACAAATCAAACTGATTAATTGCTGGCCAATATATCAATTATAATTTAACACAATACATTATCGCATTATCCTTGCTATTGTTGATGCTGCTTGTGAAAAACATACATTTATTGACCCAAAATTGCAATTTTTTTTCTTTCTTAATTTTTTGCTCTCTTTTCAACATATTGACTTTGATATAATTTATTTCCTTCAACACGACATATCCCAACACATACATACATATTTATATACAGTAAGAATATCCACATATGAATTTGTAGCCTTGTTGTATACAAATCGAAAAAAAGATCAACAATTCCTTTCGTTAAATGCCTACCTCCTCACCGAGAGTTTGCCATTTGAAAAGAAAGCACGAAAGAAAAGAAAACGAACGTGTAAAAATTATATTAATAATTTGCTAGTGGCAAAAGTGGTCATTTGCCTGAAAAATAAGGATGTGCCCTAAATTTAATTGAATAGATTTTTTGCTTTCCAAAAAGAAAATTAAATAATTTCACATTGCAGATATATATACATACGTTCGCACCTCTAAATTATGTATAAAAGTGGGTTCTTTATTGTTGAAATAGATTCATTTTACGTACAATGGCAATATTAGCCATTATTCTCAGAGGTGAAATACGCGTAGAATTGAATTGTGTACCAAGGCTATACCTATGTAGAATATGGAAAACAGAATTCTGATATGGATTTATGATTTTTTTGTTTTGAAGATTTTCTTCAATAACATTTTGTAATTGCATCAGCTTTTGAAAGACAACTTCTGAGCTCCTTATTCATTTAAATACTTGTCGACATTTGAAAATATATTGTAGAAAATGGCATCTCAGGTCATTTCATCTTTGGAGTTTAGAGATCCCGAAAGTATATTGTTTGTTTTGGTTTGTTATGAGCTCAAATAATGTCACGCTTAACTACCGAACTGTTATTAGAGCGGCATCCGCTTTCTTGAACAAGATTTGAAAATATAAAATATCTGATTAAATTCAGCGATAAATGTAATAATTGACTGTAATTGTAGTTTTCACACTTCTTTCCATTATCTTCAATTAATTTGATGTCAAATAAATGTCAATAATTTGTAAAATCTGTGTAATTGTAACTTCCTTCGAGCAGGTGTACATATAAACTTGTGCTCGTAACGTACCCGCTGTTACAATGACTCTTATGATCATTACTAATATAGATATCGTTATAATGGTTTCGTTGTATGTTTTAGACACACGTCATATTTTAATTATGACAGCCGGTCAACCGGCCCACCAGCCGACCAACTAATAGTAGCACTCGGCTTGTGGTAATTCATAGTTTTTAATTCATGCTGGCATTTGTTTCACGTATACTGTGTTACAACACAATTGCAGAAAACTATTTTGTTGTTGTTGTTAGTTGAGTTCGAGTAAAATGGTGTAACATTACAAAGCATTGTTGCATTCTTGCATAGCTATGAAAATCGACCGACCGACCGAGCGAATAACGAGTTTGCTATCCTGCACAAAAAAGAGTCACCCAACAGACTGACCGACAAACTCAACCAACCCTTTTTCTCACACGCACCTCATCCTAAAGTAACACGTCACACGCCATTTTCATATGTGTTAGTGTCAGAAGCAGTTATTGTCATTAATTTTTTTTTTGTTCTTCCTTCTTTTCACTATGTGTATCCGCCTGTCCTTATGCTTGGTATATTAAAATTTCAGTACTACATATGATGTCTGATTATATGTATGCACATATGTAGGTACATAGGAGTATATTGCATTGTTCTATTCGATAGCGTGCTGTGTTTATTTGTCCAGTGTCCAGTTTCATACGCCTGTTTAACAATAGAGTAGAGTTGTTCCATATTTCATTATGCACCACAGGATATTTATATGTGATGGAGTTTTATTGTTACTGTATGAATAAAATTACAAGCTTACTAATTTTTGTTACAAGTATAGAGATTTTCGGATTATAATTTGTGCAATGAACATTTTTTTATGTAGCATAAGTTCAGTCTTTAACTTTAAATCAATCAATCGGAAAATGTTTGAGTTTTTTTTTAAACACATAAAAATTACAGACTTTGATGTCGACTTTCAAATTCAATGATGTCCGTAATTCATTTTTTTTGCATATAGGAAGCAAAATATGATTTAATTCAGATGGATATCTGGGCTATGATATTATATTCTTACTTACTTACTTACTTACTTGTGTGGGCATTACAACCAAAAATTGAGTTAAGCTGAATTTAAAATTCTAGCTAGAGCCAGTTATAAATTCCAAATACCGTCAAGCTCTCCAGTACTTGGTATTTCCACCGGAGGTTTGGTTTTCTTCTACTACGTCGAATACAACGACCTAGCCAGCGCAGGTCGGTATCGGCATACAGCTCATACAGCTCATAATTGTGCCTTGTCCACGCTTCGACGCCATATATAAGTACAGGAATGAGGGGAGACATTTAGAGTGTGGTTTTCGTTTCTCGGAAAAAGACTCGGCGTATTCTGTCCAGAAATATATTCTTCAGAGTAGCGTATAGTAAACATATTGGCATAAAATTCTTTGTTTTTTATTTTTTTTATTTTTTACATTGTGTTCTTCTTTTCTTCTTCTTCGCCTTCAGATGTGAAACTCAAGAATTTATTATATTTTCAAAATGCGACATTATAAGCCATTCACTTTGGAATCTCCAAACAAGCATACGATATTTTCTCCCCATCTTATTTCGAAATTTTGAGTCGAATGTGAAGATGTAAAACTATATAAACTGAATCCAAACAGCAAACTTCCCAAAAAAGCTCAAAAGATTAATTAATTGTAAGTATTAAATACAGCGTCTTTCAACGATTTTAAATTTTTTTTGAAAAATGCAATATTTTTGTAAAAAACGCTGATAATTTTAATCGATAAATTTCATTTCAAGAAATCATTGAGCTCAAAAAAACTGAAATTAATTTATGTTAAATAGTTTAGTCTCTTAGCCAATTTTGAACGATGAAATTTTTGTAGTATAACTTGCTCAAAGCTCTTTCAAAAGCTTTTTCGAATTAGATTTTAATGTGAAAGCCCATAATACCTTAAATCTCTGTATCACTAATCTACTCTACTCGCACATAATGAAGTATGTCTCATTATATCCATTTTTATTTCACTTTATTTTCATCCCATTTTAATAATATTTTCCCCCTTACATTTTTGCGAACAAAATTACATCAGCAATAAACTCAATGATTTTATTTGACAGTTACGATGTTAAACTGTCATATTTGTGCGCGTTATTCGTTCCGCATACTTAATCATTGATGCATTTAACGAACGATGTACTCTATTGTGTAATATAATAATATAGTAACATACCCCTTCATATGTAGTATTCGTATAAACGTAAAGGATTTCTCCATATATATTATAACAATTTTCTACGATTAACATTTTCACTATTGTTGATGGCAAAACACTAGAAAAGCTGGACATATTCATATATAGGACATTGTATAGTCATGTGGGGGTAAAATTGTCTATGTGCATAAATTTGTATGCATTATTAGTTTATTCACTTAACGAGATTTGTTATTGTTGTTGTTGTTGTTGACGCTGTGTCAAACAAGTTGTTATCCCACAAATGTTTTGTGAAATCACGTTTTCATTGTACTTATATTATCACCCATTTGCGCTCTAGTCGTGTGTTTCGTGAGCGCAACAATATATGAGGTCATATCCCAATATTATTTTTATTTTATTTTTTGGTATTTAATATTTTTAAACATATGCAAGGATAATCATAAAATATGCTATTTTATATTCATTCATATTTATGTGCGGAGGTATATGGATCTCAAAAAGTTTTGAATATATAATTATATACATCCATATATATATATATATATGAAAAATGAAAACTAACGGTTAGTAGCATTAAATTATGCACTGCAGTACTGATCGCTCTTTTACATTACGCTATTTGTCAGGTCATTTATCAAAACCACCAAGCAAAGCGAACAACTTTTGTGAGTGAAAAACGTGAAATAGTCAAGGTGCAAATTGTGTACACGTGTAAGCTGCATAGATATACGATATCCATATAATACTTGTACATATTTGCATGCAGCAATAACATTACATACTTGTATATGTGTGCATATATCCTGAACACATGTCCTGTACGCTTGTGCCGCTGCATGTCATTGCAGAAATTTATTTTTGCATGCTCTGCTTAATTTCATCAAGCGTTTTCTATTTATGTATATAGTACATTACACAATTTTATTTTCATAATCAACAATTCGCGACCATATTTCATGCAATTGCATGCAAATGCGCATGCGCAGCCACTTAACACTTTAATGCGGATCATTATACTCAGCTATACCATACTTGCCTAAAAGCATTTGAAGTAATTATAAAAAATTTTGTAGTGATTCGTTTTTTTTTTTTTTGTTAATATTACATTAAAGTGAGCAATTGTGAAAATGTGGTCAGAGTACTCTTAAAAAAGGGTTGTTCTCAATATTGTACTTGTTATGTATATAAATAGAACTAGAATGATTTACTTTATGAAACAATCACATAAACGTGCATATACCCTTCTGACTTGGAACTATAAATGTTATATGTTGATTCTACTTATAGCTTTCTTTTAACATCATATTGTCTACTCCACTTCTGTATTTTGAAAGGTTTTAAAGATATACTGAAGAAATTATTTAGATTACATGAGTGGTGCCATGCCCCTTTTTGTAATAGTTTTCGTATTTTTGATTTTTATCAACATATGTCCAATTTACTTCCTCGTAAAAAAGTTCAATACTCCTATACAACTAGTTTAAGAAATACAAACAAAAATGTATTTATGTTATGTGGAGGTACCTCGCCCACTTTTTCATTCAACCCGCATTTGTTCTATAACATGAAACTATCAATCAACGTCCTTGTGCCAAATTTCGATATTATATTGTACTATAAATACATATTTTCAAACATATATTCAATAAAGTAAATAGGTTATGTGATAGGTGCCACACCCCTTTTCCAGTCATACTCACATGGCATGAAATTATCAACCCAGTTCCTTATAACAAATTTCAAAATTGTAGTGCAAATAGTTTCAGAAAAACGTACAAAATAGTGTACCATACCAATTTTTTAAATTTTTTCGGATTTTTGCTATAGTATAACGATATCATCATCTCATGTTTTTATTCCAATTTCAATATTTTATGTTAAATAGAATGTTAATCAATACGTTGTAGCAGCTAAGAGGGGAACACGTTTATATGTCGCAAAGAACAAACGAAGTTCCTCACAGAGAAAGCTTAACGTCAGAGCTACTATCACTAGACGCAACAAATGCTTTTCCCGCACTTGATGTTACATGCGCACGGTGGACACGTATATCCCATTCCATGACTACTGCTGCCGAGGAGGTAATCGGTCTGCCGACGTCTGAGGAATGAGTGGTATGATCACGAGTGTCGCAACGCAGAGAAATACGCGGCCTACAGAAAAATTCTGCGTGCAGGTGTTACGCGAGCTGTTAAGGAGCGGTACAGAGAGAGGATGAGTGCCGAGAGACGTGTCTTCAGGTGAATAGAGACAGGAATCAAACTCGAAAATTCTTCGAGAAGATCAAGCGACTGAGTCGGGGTTTAAATCCCGAAGGGAACATTTCTTCATGTTATTGAATGGCGACGCTTTGAACAATTCCGCTAGTGGATGATGTAGATGTTCTACCACCAGACCATGACGACCGTTTAAGACTGGGCGCGTTGAGCTGCTTACCAGCATGCACTAGTTCATAAGCAGAATATAGTCGCATGAAAGCATGCCCTATAATTATTTATGAAGTAGTCAAGTATTTTACTTTTACAAAATTATATACAACTAAAGTACTCCAAAAGTATATCCAAAAAAGTGAAGGTTGTGTGGAAGTAGCCAAGGGCCTTTTTACAATAACACTTGTATTCTTTCTATCATATTGCATTATAAATCCACGTCCTCGTAAATAAGTTTTGCACTGCACTGGGTATAATTACGGAAATATGTCCAAAACAGTACTGAGTTGTATTACCACATGTATTGCCACATACCCATACCAACCATTGCGTTAGACTGTTTACTTACAAGAAACTTGTTTATATAAAGCATATGACATTTTCCATAATCTCAGGGCCTATGTACACAGTTTGATTTACGAATATGAAGAATATGCAAGAAATGGAAGAAGCAAGTTTAGACATTTATATAATGGAGAAGCAATTTATTGACTTACTGTGAGGTCTTGGTTTCGAACCCCGGCACGGGAAATTCAAGAGCATTTTTTAAAGAAACACAGATTTCTTTAAGTGCGGTGTCTATCTGTCGGCGAAAAATTGGGAAGTTGTTCCTCCTGGAACCATTTATCATGAATAAGTTCCGGAAAAAGCTCTGTGCCAAAGCTGACGTTTTGCCTTTCAAAATCGGCTAATATATGTTTGATCATTACTCGGAAAAGAATAGCTCGTTCAAAAATATTTCGAGCTAATATTAATACAATAAATTAATTTTTTTTAAAAGTTTACTAAAAAGTTTTAATATAAAATACGAAAATTTTAATATAAACTCTTTTTACATTCATGTACCTCTATCGACCGGATATCCTTTTTTGAATTTCAATTAATATACAATTTTAAATTTCAATTAATTCAAAAATTTGCTTACAAAATAAACAAAAAATTTAATGAAAAAAAGGCGTTAAAAGAAAATTAAATATTGAAATAATAATAAATTAAAAAAAAACTAATGAGGGTGATGAGGACAAAAATAAATACGCCAACATCATTTAAATTAATAAAAGAATATATACGGACTCTTCATAAATATGAGCAGCATAATGGTAATTATGCTCCTAAGCCGTGCAAACATTATAAACTGGTTCTCTTAGTAAATATGCAAAATGAAAAAATTAATAATTAAAATAAAAAGCAACCCCTTTCTTCTGTCAATCAACCACCACCACCACCACCACCACCAATAATATCACACCAGACGTCATCGTCGTTAATATGGACATGCTTTTGTATACATATATCTTCTTACAGGACATTTCATCACCAACACGTTACTGCTACCGTCAAATAAACAATAAGCAAACAACTCAATACTCATTAGGAAGCATTTGTGTTAAATATATGTAGGTATAAGTACGCTATATGTATGTAGTAATCGAATACGTATTGTAAAGAGAAAAACGAAGAGTTAGATACCACAAAAGGGTTCACATAATCATCCTTATATAGTTTTCATATTTTAGAGTGACTGAATCTAAGTACGATTCAAATAAAATGTAAAGCAATCACTGCCTCGAAATTTTGTTTATTTGTTTTATTTTATACATGCATGCATGTATATGTCCTGTGTATCTTATATTATCCTGTGTATACTCGTATTTTTGCATTGCACGATGGTTAACCTTTCAAATAATATTCAATTTAAGTTTTTCATATACATCACACATAGTATACAATATATACAATATTTATACAATATTTGCTTTATATACAATATTTGCTTTATTCAACTAAAAAATGTATACATAGTATATCATTTCATTAAGCCATTAAGGGGGGTGCAGCAAATTCAGTGTGTTTATTTTGATATATTTCTAGAGTTGTTTATCAATTTACTAAAAACATTGTCATATCTATTTGTTTATTTCACTTAGTAACCTTAAAATCCAACTAAAAACACAGCTGCCTTTTTGCGTAAGAGCTGTGGGTTTAATTTTCATTGTAGCTCGGCTATAATATTCTATAGGGTCTCAATATTTAACCGTTGTTAATTTCACGTACTATTATTAAAAGAGTTTATGATGCATGATATATGATTTCCTTACATATGAAAGCTTTGAATGATTCAGCACTTTTTGTGGTTCGACCTTCAATATTTTGCATGGAACAATTGCAATATCACCTCAGCGAAATGTGTTTTCGCTTCATCGTCTATTTCGTAAATTATGCAACTGAAATGGCAATAACTTGTAAGAAAGCCTAGCAGTTATCTAACTTCAGCATCAGGAATATTGGTTGGCCAGTTCCGTACGGCAGAAACTTTGTGACGTCACTTTTTCTCAGCTTTGTCACTGAGCACTTTTTATAGGTTTTTTTTTGCAAATTGATACTGCCGGAAGAACTGTCAAATCCTTGCCGCCAGCTAAGCATCTCTCTCTTCTTTGTTTTTTCGATATTAAATTTGTTTTAGCCAGAGTTCGAACTCACTACCTACGACTTAGAAGACCAATGAATCGCAATTCAGGGGTTAGCACCCTCAAACTTAATCTAATATTGAGATATTTTAGCAAAATTCGGCTACCTATCGTACGGTCCATAAGTATGGAGGATATTGATAATTTGGATGATCGCTTAGTTGACATGCCCACACTAGGCAATCAATGGTACTAACCCAGGAATTTCAAAATATATTAACCCGGCTTTTAACGGCTTAACCCAGCAAGCCACGCTCAATATTTAATGTAGCTGCCATACAAAGGCGTGAAATATTTTTATCTTTGAACTGCCAGAACTTACGTAATCCTCTAGGACAAGCATATTTGACACGTATTTAACAAATAATTCTACAAACCACGCTCACTATATAATGTAGCTCCCATACAAAATCGTTTAACCCATAGATTAAATTTGTAAGGAGAAATAATTTTGTAAGAAATGGGAAAGCCACTCTCACTATTAAATATAGCTCCCATATAAAGTCATTATTTTTTAAATCATTAAACAAATGAATTCATGTTTACTAGTTGAAATTTACTCACTGTTTTTTACATATACTAAAACTTTAATGTTTTTATTTTAATTGTTTATAACCTAAAATTTGTTTATTACGGAAAAGATTGGCTTGGTGAGCCCACTTTTGATATATCACTAGTGTGCAGCACATATAATTCCTTTCATCATAAAAGTATTTATTACTCAACATATCATATATGTTATAATAATTATGACCTTTATATTCCATTGATTCACTTTAATTGAGTTAGTTGGTCATAGGGTGAATGTAAAAGAATTTTACAAAATTTATACCACTCCCTATAATTACCTGCTCGTAACTAAGGTAATATTCTAAAATTTCTATTTAAATGAGTCATAGCGCAATATATTGTATGTAAAGGTATACCATATACATATTCTAAACGAAGAACGAAAAGCCTGACTGGCATCAGGTGTAATACATAATAATTTCTCTGGACAATAACAATAACAAAGTACTTGCGAGTATAACATGCCATTGCAGTGGATAATTATAATGTGAAGGACGAAAGGGAAATTGGTGAAATGTGAATAGCTACGCAATAGTATTTAAATATGAAGTCATACTTTAGAGACTTTATTGTGAGGTAGGTTATATTCCAATTTGTGTGTGTGTGTATGTGCGAAAGGCACGCGGCCATTTTCTATTGTAATATTAATGTTAATTGTCTACGGCCTTTTTTATTTTATCATTACACATTTTTTATTATGGAAATTATTTCAAATATAACTATTCCTTATTCAAGTATTGTGCTCGAATATAAATTTCATATATACAAGTATAATTATATGTTATCAAATGGCGTTCATTTTCAAGACATTTTTGACATTTTATATGGCATTAGTAACAATTTGGGTTATTATTAAATATGAAGAATATGGAATTTATGGCATATGTAATTTAGTTGAATATTATATTTGTTTATATCATGAATGCCATAGAAATAATTTTCTATAACCAAATGGGTTAACATTGTAATGAGACAAAAGAGCCAATTGAGCTTCTTTGTGGGCATTGCTGCTTTATATTACACACGAATAGTTTTCAACATTTTGAAATGTAGTTGTATACTTTTCCTTTTTGTTTTTTAATCATTAAACCAACATTTGTCTAAAATTACGTTAATTATTTATTTACTTGGGATTTACCTAAATGTCTTATCTTTTTTCATAATCATTCTTAACATTAATTACAACGATTTAACGTTTCTATGTTTTTCCCTTTCTTTTCTTTCAGGTAAGTTTACACGAATATTTGTGGAATTTTTAATGAATTAGTAATTATAACCAAATCGTGAACAAGAGAAATCATCTGTAAGTTAGTAAAAAACATGCAATATATATTAATGTAAATTTAATTCAATCGAAATTAATCCTTAAAAATGACAATATCCTTTAAGAAAACATACCATATTGAATGACGTCGACAAATGTCTTTAGAAACCACATACAAAACTCCCCCTGGCAAAAAACAAAGTAATAGCAATCCTCGTTGTCTTGAAGATAAATTTACAAACATAGATCAAAATAAATACCGCCAATACCTTAACAATAAATCTACGCTAAATGAAGAAAACGAGAAACAATTCATCGTTTTTGCAAACCAAAATCATAAAAAAATTGAACACGAGACATTTGACTGATGTGCTGTACTGATCTGTCTTGCATTGAAGCGTGTGATCTTTGTGATCATATTTCACACAAGTACTGCACTGAATTAAGGGTAATGCATGTACATATGGTATATATAAGTATTTGTTAAACTATGATTGATTTTAGAGTTTGTAAACCTTGCCTAAGAAAAATAAAAGATCGTACAAATGTTTACGATCATTCGATACTTTTTTGCTCTATTGTCTCCCATGAATGAATACTTTAATTTTATTTGCAGGAAAGATTTTCAGATGATTGATTTAAAATTTAATTTCATATTGAAGCTAATAAATATATATGATCTATTTATGTACATCTAAATACTTAATATTACGATTTTGTGATCATTAACAGTCTATTATAAAGTTTAACGTTTATTAAATTTAATTTTTTCTACAATATCTCACCGAGATGTCTCAAGAAAAGAATCAAAAATTATCAGAAAGGACTACAAGAATTAATAGAAAGTGGTCTTTTTTAGTATATTTTCAATTACCATTTTGGACCAAAAAAAAGAGAGAAAGTTTTCCATATTTTGGAACATTTTCCATTTCATTTTCCAAAAAATATACAATTGTTTTTATTTTTACAATCTATATTTTTCACGTTTTTCTAAGTAAGTAGATTTTGGATAAAATTATTGCCCGAAAGCTACTGGGCCGATTGAAGGTATAGTTAGTAATTTTTGTTAACTTGTTGGATTATCTTAATGTTAATAGCTTTTACAATCACATTGGGAGATTATTGCTCGAGATATCGTATGAAAATTTTTGTAGAAATTAAAATTTTGAATAGCAATGATGTAATAGTACTTATTAGCCGTGTTTTATTCGACATTCGTATTTAGCAAAAAAAAGTAATAGCCTTAGACCAATGCTTTCCAAGTCTACGTCCCGGAAGCACTCGACCACGTGGTCGACCAAGATCAATTCATCTCATCAGAATACGAAAATGCTTTGTTACTGCTACAACAACAGCAACAAATAAAACCAATCACTTACAATTTTTCTACTGTACAGGGATGTTAGTAGGTGCCGTAGCGCAGTGGTTAGTGCGTTGACCTTCTGAACCGTAGGTCGTTGGTTCATATTTTTATTTAAACGCCAAAAAATTTTATAATTGACCTAAAAAAAAATGGACGAATTCTTAGATATCTTTGTCGAAGAAATCATGCCTAAAAGGAAAATTGGAAAAATATAATACTACATTAACGTCTTCATTTATGATTTAAGCGAAACAAATCACTGGAAACTGATCGTCACTCTAGTCTCTGACTGATAGGAGCAATGCTTGTACCTATAAATATCCCTGCAATATTGTCATGATACTATGTTTATAAAAAATTAGTTTCAGTACAATAAAAATAATTTTGCACAGATTACACCCTAATTACATGCATTCATAATATGAAAGGGTTCCTTAATATTACTCAATGATTTTGCTCCTTTGTTCCTTAATATTTGAGATCTTGCGAAAATGTTTATATGAAACTATGAATCCATAATTCTATCAACATGTTTCCACAAAATTATCTATTATTTAGGTTATTGTATGAATGAATATGAAGACAGCATGAAAAGCAGAAATAAATGAATTATGTATATAAAGATACACATTTTTCAATTTTACGCATTTTAACCTAGTTTTCACACTTGATTAATAAAGAAAGCACCATTTCATAAGATTGTATTTTTAATAGAGAGAGATATTTTAGAAAATTTTTGTTATTTATAGCTTCAATTTATTATATATAATTTATTAGTTATATAAATTATGATTATTCGAAATTATGTCCTTAATTTTATTTTGAGTTAGCAGAATTACCTATGCTCACATTCATATTTCTTTCGTATTAATTTCAATCTCATCATCATGATTTCATATTTCGTTGCATAAAATAATTAAATGCATAATCTGAAAATATCATTCGCAACTTTCAAATCTCATTTCATTCTAGCCATTCATCCATCATTCAATCTTCTTCATAAAATATTTAGGTTAATATGATTCAACAAAATTCAATAACGAAAGATTCACAATATTGCAATGGTCGTTGTAGAAATTTTCAATTTGTGAATATGAATTTATATAGTAGAGAACAAAAACAAATAACAAAAAAGAAAAAAAACGAAGGATAATTTTTGGCATATTACCAAATTTCACTACCTACGAAATGAGTACATACATATTACATAATACATGCAATGTAATCGTCGTAGCATGTTTTAAGGCTCATAATATCTTCATATTCATTTTTAAGGCATATTGTGAAAGCATTATGAATTTTCAATTTCAATGAATGTAGGGTGGATATATCATTGATTTAAAATCTCAATAATAATGATGTCACTTAAGCTGCTGAAGTGTACATATATGCTTCTATGGGTATTAAGGTGTATCAATATTTTCAACTGCCAGAAATATCCTTCAGAGCGGTGCATTAATTTTTCCTCCTCAACATTTGCTCCCAACACACCTACGCCCTATCTGCATCACGACTGTAAATGGAGAAATATTCGGTGAAATGTATGACATTAATTATAAAAATACTTGAAAATCGACAAATAACTCCACAGATGTAGAGGAATCGATCCTAGAGTTGTCAAATGTGTGACTGAAAACATTAAATTTTTCCCTACAAAATTGACTTTGAGTTCAGACATATAATGTACTCGTATTTTTCATTAGAAATTCAATTAATTTAATGACAATTTTAAATATTGATTTTAATAATTATTGCCTCAACAGAGTATGTCAATAACATTCAAATATAATATTCTATGATCTCTTTCCAACTGGGTAACTATGTATTTATATTGCAATTGCATTAATAAATTTACTTCAAGTCTAGTGAATATGAAAATTGACTTGATTGATTTAAATGGTTAAAGGGCAAAAGAGCAGACATATTTAGTGTGAGGATGTCTACATCATTCGCATACATAAATATTATAATACAATAGAGTATCACCATACTCATAAAGATGTCAAAACGTGCTGCGTTTTAAGGCAAATAGTCGCAAATACGTTGTGACTAAAATTTTTAATAATTTAAAGCCATCATATTTTTAGTGCCATAAAAAAGTCATAGCATATGTGTATTGTATACGAGGCGCCTTAAGATATGCAAATCTCATTTTTGCTTTTCCTGTGCCTATGTTCATTTTCGTTTCATTTCTTTTTTCCCGCCATTTCAAATTATTTCATACATTTTTAACGAAATGAAGCTACTTTGGAAAATTCAATTTACAAACTTTTACTTTATCTTTTTGTTCGTTCATTTGTTTGTTCTGTTATCAAATACGAGCATAATACTCTTACATATATACTATACACTACTGTACTGTACCTACTTATACACTTTTTCGCCCTGTTCACATATGCTTTTGATGTGCTTTCGCTTATTGTTATTGTTACTATTGCAGCAGCAGCAACATCAGAAGTATCCTCCACAGAGCACACTATCAGAGGGTGAAATCAGAGGAGCGTATACTTTTAGGCTTACAGTGTATACTTTTGCACGCGTCCATTCTACTTACAATTTCCAAATGATGCTCATATGTTTACTGAAATTATAATACAATTATAATATTCATTCATTTTAATTGAAATGTATTTGAATTGTATTCAAAAGACATTACAATAAATATGTGTACATATATTATATATTAAGCACAAATGTATGCAATGAATTTTGTGATATTTAACAAATTTAAGAATATATTATTTTGGATTTCTGCCAATACTCGTATACCAAATATGTTACATGTCTGTTTATGGATATTTTTCCATTGACACATTTCAGCAATCAATAATTTAATACCCATAAGAAAATACCTATGTATATTTGTACTTTATATATTGTGATATTTGCCTAGCCTCCTATGGCAGTGCTACATAATATGTGAGAGTTATAAAAGTAGGCTACATACATATAGCATACCTTTAGGAGTAGTGTAATATATGTATTATGTGTATACTCGAATAGGTTCATTTGTGTTACCATATTTAACATATTCGATTTGCTTTTGAAAATTTCCCATCTTGTAATGGAATAAATTTGGCTGTCATTTCCTGCCATGGCTCTGTAGCCTACGTACTTACTAACTTATCCTTGTATGGAAATGTATATCATGGTTGGTTGGTATGAAATTGAAATTTTATATTGTATATGTCATTTTGGTAATTGGCACAAATAAAAATTGCAAATGAATGTAAATATATGTAATATAATAATATATGAATGTAAATATATTTTCCCCCAAGTGCATTTCAGTATAGAGCATAGAGGCACATATCTAAAGATTCAGTTGACTTAGCACATGAATACATTAGGCAATGATATGTTGTAGTAAGAGTTCTTGTATTCTTGTATATACCATTAAAGTGAATAAGACTAAGAAGTTGAATTGGCAATTGTAAGTTTTTTGGCTAGTCAAATAATAACAACATGAACAAATTTCATGTTCTTGTATGATGAAAGTAGAAATATTGAAATATTATATTTTGCATTTTTTTACTAGTGTTGGCGTGTTGGATATTGTTTAGATTATATTGATGAATAACAGTAAAAATTTGGCATTTCAATATTTCAATATGCGAACAATTTGCCTTCCAACATATCGAAATCCACTCGTCGATTGAAGTGTACAACTCAACTTACTCATATATTTAGCACACCAAAACAACTGCTTTAGATCGATTTTGGCCGAATGAAAACCTCTTCGATAGTCGTTTCTATGTTTCGCTTACTGGCGCCAGCTAGAAATTCCAAGTGTTCACAAGCTCTCCAGTACTTGTTCCTTCCATATGTAGTTAGGTCTTCCCCTCCATCGATATCATTCAAGGTTCTGAATACAAGACTTTCTAGGTTAGAATGTGTTCTTCCAATCGATCGACATGATTCTGAATTAACGTTGTCTGAATTCAATTAACTTGAATTGAATTAAAGACGTACAACTCGCGTAGCCAATGGTTGCACCATATTAGGTTCTTGTCTCTAACGCAAATAGGTCTTTACAAAAATCATACGTAGGATTTTTCTTTGGAAAACTCAAAAAAAAAACTCATCTGAGGTGAAAAGTGTTTTGACTTCTGCGCCATATATAAAAACAGACATGTTGAGGGACTTGTGGAGTTCTCCCTTCCTGCGAGAACGCAGTTGACCATACATTTTGGTTCTGATTGGTTTTGCGTAGGCCACCAATTAGCCTAGGCAATTATAGGTCAAAACAAAGCTGAATAAATTAACCAAGTTTACGTCATTTTTATCTTGGGAGCCCTGCTGGGTTGTAAGAGAAGCATCCATAGATCCTTCTGAACTGCTTTTAGTTGAACAGCTCTACATACGTCTCCACAAAGTGAAATTGGTTCACTTTTGCCACAGTTTAAACAACCTTTTCGAAATAATTGAGCTGAGGAGCACTTGCATAGGCGACTCCCTGCGATACCATCATGGAGTACTGAATCGGTTCGGCATACCCCAACACTATGTTTACTATATTGAACAATTTTCCGATTTGAGTGAGAAAGTAACATTTTTTGTTCATCATTTTTCTCGTTCTGTCTTCTGCTTTAAGGTTTCTGTGAGTATAGGCATGACATGTACCCCAATCTAACAAGGAGCACACATTTATTTCAAGTCGCTGTGTTTGAAGTTGGGTCAATCCAGTGAGAAAATAGTTGTCTTTTGAAAAAAAGGCCGGTTTCGCCTTCGAGTATTTTTGTGCACCTTAAACTTGGACAGTATTGGACAGAGCCTACATTTATTAGCTTGTTACGAACTCTAGGGGCATCTCTCAAAAGCTTTTTACTGTCAGAAAAATTATCAATTTCCTTGCAGCTGTGTGTTTATGAAATACTGATAAATAAAACGTATTATGCACTAATGAAATATAATTATCTTTTGCCAATATTTCTGTCAAGGTAGAGTGCGGATGCTTCCTTGTTTTTTGTTTTTGTTTGTTTAATTTTGTTGTTGCTCTTTTCAATGAGTGCGTTAATCATGTACCAGAACTTTTGAGAGGAAATTTTTGTAGAACATCATTGAACTTTTGAACATTTCCCACGAAATTTACTTTTGTATACAAATAAACAAATCTTATGCG
This sequence comes from Megamerina dolium, assembly GCA_963854835.1. Lineage (NCBI taxonomy): Eukaryota > Metazoa > Arthropoda > Insecta > Diptera > Megamerinidae > Megamerina > Megamerina dolium. Next base: position 32,157,171 of record OY978529.1, on the reverse strand, counting down.
ACCTCCTGCCATACATTGTATATATGTTATGTATACATTTTTTTATACTAGGGTGGATCAAAATATTTTTTAGCAAAAAGAATAAGGCACATAAAGAAACCATTGGGACAATTTATTCTGCGCCAAATGGAATCATTGGAACGAAATTAATAGCAAGCCTTCAAAATAGAACATATATAATTTTCCTTAAGGGAAAACATATGACAATTTCTCTCTAGACAATATTCAAAAAACCTCAAAGTGTTCAAATTTAAACGACTCATCAAATGAATACAGTCGAACAGTCGAATTAATCAAAATCCGGATTAATCAATTATTCGATTAATGTTGGTTAATTAAAATATTTTTTATTTAGTTTTTCTTTGTTTTTGAAATGTTATTTAAAAATAAAAATTTGAACCACATTCGCATATTCGTAGCTATATAAAGCTACCTGTCTACTTTGTATTGGAAAAATATTAAAAATATTTTGAATATTTTATTCGAATAATTTTATTCTGATTAATCAAAATTCTGATTAATCGAATAATTTCAATTTTTGAATATTCAAAATTATAATTATGCGAATAATTTGTTATTTGAGTAATCAAAATTTTTATTAATCCAATTATTGATTGATCAAAAATTTTTATTCATCAAATTTTTCAACTAAACCATTAATCGCACAGTCCATAGATAATTATAAATATTATGATAAAGAAAAATACTTTCTGGATTTTTGAAATTAAATTTTACTTAATTTGAATGGCCCTAATAGATATTGTTGCCGTAAAATAGTATAGTAGCTATTTTTAAATCAAACTTTTTCATAATAACCAGAACAAAAACAATAATATCTGATGGCCTTGAATTTGGGGCTTTCTTAATTTTGGTTCAAATAAAAGTGTTTTTTCTTCTTCTTCTCCTTTATATTCCACCATAGAATGAAGCAAATTTTCGACAATTTATAGTGTAGATGGATACGTGTTTGTAAGTACATAATTTACGTATATTTTGTACTTGAGTTCAAGAAACGTAATGGTACTTAATTTTGAAGTGATGGCATAGTTGTTTATGTAAATAATGAATAATATTTAAATATTGTGTTGGATTGCTATGAGAATTACCTTTTGAATATATTTTAATGAGACAACAAATGCACACATTTATGTGAGCGAGTACTAAAAACGTCAAGGTTGCAATATCATGCTACATATTACTGATACTTTATTTAAAACAATTGTTGAAATGTTTATGTAAATATTTCATTATGAAATACTGTGCGTATGTATGTAGGTATGTAGGAAAATGTGTGTATATTCTAATTTTATATATAGCATTTATTTACACGTACGATTCATATTCATAAATGAGGTAGTATGACAAGTATGCAGAAATGTAACGACTTTTAAATGTCTAGGAGATATACATTTAACCATTACGAAGTTTACAGAATTAAATCAATATTAATATATGATATTAGCTTATATTCGCTTAATGATTTAATAACGAAGTTTTTAATTTCACAAAATGTTTGCACAATAATATCGCAAAACTCAAAAAACTGTTTTTCCGATATTATTGTGAAAATTTGTGAAATAATGTCGAAAAAGTTAAAAAATTGTCGCAAATTATTGCAAACATTTTTGTCTGAATGTCTAAATTTTTTTTTTTATTAACTCACAAATGTTTAAATATTTATTCATATAGCCAAAAAACCCCCTTTTTGGTTTAAAATATATTCGTAAAATTTAAATAGACTTCCAGATATATTACGAAAACATTAAATTCTTGAAATCAACTTAAAATAAATGCGATTTCAATCGAAAAACCTTAAACAAATACGAATTAAACAAACAATTGAATACAGAAAAACTTTCTATATCAACGAATAGATAAAAGCAATAAGAAAAAGTAGATAAAGTCGAATTTCCGGCTGAAAATCATTGAAAATGCGGCATTTTAGACAAAATGAATGGGAAATGAAATAAATAAAATATGCACTGAACAACAACACACAAAAAAAAATATTTGTATACAAAACACTCATTCAGCCAGTAATGCATGCAATTAAATAAACAAACAATTACGTAGTAAAAGTGTGATTTCATGCTCTTTTAGTGTTTTAGCTTACTTCGTTCGTAATAAGCTAACTAAATGGTATGAAGTGAAGTTAGAAACATATGGAATAGAGAAATATTCAATTTCAGGGTTTATTGTCAAGATACTTAATTTTCTAGAAGATTTTTATTGTGATTGCCTTTCTAACACAACGAATAAATCTAAAGTAAAAACTAAAGGATATGTAGACGAAAATACTAATTTCCTTAATGCAATTTTAAAAGAAACATTTTTTTTGGGATAAAAACAATTTTCCAATTTTACTTTTGGCTTATCTCGTTATTTGGTATTTTTTGATTAGCTGGTTTCTGTTGAAATTAGCAAACTTAGTTAGGTTCCTCCAGATATTTGGTCTTTTTTTTTTTAATGACAATCATTATCGAGCTCTTAATAGAACAAATTTTTGCTGTAGTTGTTTCTACTATTCCTTTTATATGGCGTAATCCCTATAACTGCTGTATATATATTGGGTACTCACCACCACACCACAATATAAACATTTTCGAGTATTTTATCATAAATATACCAGTCCCATAAAAGATGGATGTATGGAAGATATCATTATTTCTCCATATGACACTTTGAAACTTTGGGATTTTTTTTTTTTCATCAAAATAGTGCTCTATATAACATTTGAAGGCATTACATTAATAACTAAATTTTTTTAAATAAAATATGGAAGGCACCATTATTTTTCAAAATATCATTTTGAAACTTTGAGAATCTAATTTTTTTCACAAAAATAGTATTATCTACAAAGTGTGAAATAATTTTCTATATAAATAATCATTCTCACCACATACAATTATTATTTTTTCAACAAAAATTGAAAATTTTATATGGAAGATATAATTATTTTTCCAAATATCATTCTGAAACTTTGAGAATCGTATTTTTTTTTAGCAAATATAGTATTTTTACTGAAATTTTCAATTTATAAATTTTATCTATAAATGAACAAGGTCACCCTACAAAATTACAATTTTTCAACTGATATAACTATTTTTAAAAATATCATTGTGAAACTTTGAGTACGTTTCTCACGTATGTTTTAGCAAAAATAGTATTTTGAATGAAATTTGAAATTATTTTGTCTATAAGTAAACATAGTCTCTACCCAAAATTTTTATTTTTTGAAAAAGAAATCGACTATTTTGTATGGAAACGTATCAATATTTTTCTATCCATCGTTCAGAAATTTCGAGTATAAGTCTTTTCAATACTAATTTCTATTTTTAAATGTCATTTTATAATAATATCTTAAATATTTTTAAAAATTCATTTTAAATACCGCACGCAGTTTTCCAAAAACTTTATTTATAGAATATGTAATTTTTGTTTTGTGGATAGAAGTAGTTAGTTAATAAGCTAAGTAAGCTTGGTAATTCGCTTCCTCGGCGTATACTTTTGTGTTTCGTAGATCTGAAGATTTATTTCAGTTTTTACGTTCATCTATACAGTGCAAAAATATTAGGGCCATTTTAAGGGCTCCAAACTAATAACTAAAGACGGTTTTCTTATGACGTTTTTCGTAGTTAACCAAACAGTATTATTGCTTAAATTCAAAAAGAAACTTGAAAATTTTACAACCATCAATATTTCATAAAACTTGCTACAATTTTTTTAAATCGGTTGAATGCAAAAGAGAAAATTGTATTGTAAAAAAAGAGCATTAAAAATAACAATAATAATAATAATAATAATAATAAATAAACAATAATTACACACAAATATTAAAATTCACATATGCATGTACATATTCATAATGAAATTTGGAAACTCTTGTTGTTCAATTTTGTATGTGTGTACATCTCAAACGATACAATTTCGTTTTATTATTATAATTATTTTTTGTGTTTATTATGGTTACACTACATTTGAGACAACAATAATTAAAGTTGCAGCAACAGCAGCCAAAAACGCTAGCTAAGAGCAATAATTATAATTGTCGGACGATGATGGCGACAAACACGACAAATATTTCAAGACAACATTTCTGAACTACATTTAACTGACCTCAACAGTAACAACGAAAAGTAAATAAACATTAAATTTAATACGAATCTTATGCGTATTTGGTTTTTGTTTTCTTCTCCTCTTTTTTGGTTTTTTTATTATTTTTTTCGCTTCAAGTCAAATTTTTTGTAATTAATGCGTTTTGTAAAAGTTGATAATTAAAATAGAAAATTAAACTATATATTTTGTTATAATTAAAAATGAATTATGATGATATTTACATTGAAAATAAATAAAAAAAAAATCACAAAAATTAAGAAAAATAATTTGTCATTTATTCATTTTTAAAAATTGCTTAAAAAGTTTTTGAAATCATCTATTTATTTTATCTGGTACAGTATTAAATTCAGATTGACTTCTAGCTCTTTTGAGTAGGCCTTGTTTAAACTTATAAGATTTTTGAGACCTTCTTATAAAAGTATAAAAATTCATATTCCAGAGGTTGACCTTTAGTCACATTGATTTAGACAGAATTCGCGTATCATCAAGTAATTGAAGAAGTGCAAGAATATCTTGGAAAATGGACGCTAGGTCCGAACCTATGCTGCTTATAAAGTATTCAGAAATTGTGGAATACTCTTTATTACGCATATTCGAAACCAAACTATGTATAGTAAATATTAAACATTTGTGACTAATCATACTTATGCACAATATTTCTTTAATCGATCTGTCATATCACGATCATCATTATTTTATTACAGTCGATGTACCTCATTATTAGAGTATTATTTGTTATTCTGATTATATACGCTTACATTAATTTGCGTCTTAAAAATTAATATTACTCTCATATTTATTTATTAAGTATAGTTGCACTTAAGGTTTTGTCATATTTATTTATTTTTTTGCGCATCTCAAACAAAAATGATTTCATACTTTTGAGATATGGATGTATGCACTCTTAGTCATTTCATAATAATAAAAAAAAATATCAAAATTAAAAGACGTTTAATCATGTTTAAAAATATATATTATACTCTCAAGAGTTTAATATTTTGTATAATTTTGCATATATTATATTTACAAATGAGTCAGTAACAGCATGTGAATTGTGTTTTCGTAAATCGTTGATTGAAATATTTTGTTGATACGATCAATGCGATCAGCATTCAGAATTAGCTAAAAATACAATTTTTATATTGTACAATATAATCTTTGATATTAAGTGAAACATCAATTTTTTTTTTTTAATTATTATTCATAATGATAAATTAATTAGCATTAAGCTGCCTTATCCATTAAATTCATATTGCGATCAGTATATTGATCGTTTGCATTATAAAAAGTGAAGTGTGGTAAGAAAATGTCTTTTATTATTGTAGAATGTAAATACTAATGCAGTTTTATTGAAATAAAAATTACGAAATTAATAATTCAATCAACATAAATATTCCAGATCGGTTGAAATAGTTAATGGGATCAGTTCTTATACTGATCGTTGCTTGTAAAAATAAATAAATATGTGGCACTTAAAGCCCCAAAGGGCTCATTGGCCGAGCTTCTCTTCCATTACTGTTGTGCGTCTTAAATTTTGGACAATATTAGAAGGGACCTACTTATTTTAGCCGGTTCCGAACGGCAGAACACTTGTGACATCACTTTTTCTGAGCTTTGTCACAGAGTTCTTTAAGAACCTTTTTCATGGCAAGTTGTTACTGTCGGAAGAATTGCCAATTGCTTGCCGACAGGTGGGTACCGTTCGAAAGAAAAATCTTATCGATATTAAATTTGTTATGCATCAGCCGGGGATTGAACCACGACCTAGAGATCAGAAGGCGAACACACTAACCACTGAGCTACGGCACCCACGGCACCACGATCGTTGCTTGTTTTGATATGAAATTCATAAAGTATAACATAGAAATATAAAACTATGTAGTTCAAAATTGGTACACAATATTATTTTAAGCAGCGCATGGACAATTCCATAAATCGAATCGTTTTCATTCGATTTCCACATGCAAATTTGTTTTCGAAAGTAAGTTTTTGGAATTTCGCCAAAAAATGTAAAATTACCAGGATAAAATCCGCTACATAATATTATTTATACCAACGAAAGTATCGATTCGAAAATTGATAACATTGAATGAAAATCACACCTACATACCTTCCATACAAAAGAATGTTTTCGAATGTATATCTTCTAAATTCATGCATGCAAATATAAGGCTATCAGACTGAAATTTGGATAATAATATAAGAAACATACATGTGGGAGAATGGAGGTAATGGTATGAAAACTGCGCCCTGCTTCCATAGAAAAGTATGTTTTCGAACATATGTTTTCTGACTTTTAACACATAAAATAAAAGGCTATCGAACTGAAATTTTGTATGCAATACTATTTTTAGCAACAAACATAATTGTGAAATTTGGAACCCAATTAAGTGAAAATTACACCCTACTACCATACAAATTTCTGATTTCGAACATATGTTTTCTGACTTTTAACACATAAAATACAAGGCTATCGAACTGAAAATTGGTATTCAATACTATTTTTAGAAACAAACACAAATATGGAAGAATGGGCGCAATTGTGTAAAAACTGCGCCTTCTTCCATAGAAAAGTATGTTTTCGAACATATGATTTCTGACTTTTAACACATAAAATATAAGGCTATCGAACAGAAATATTGTATGCAATACTGTTTTTAGACACAAACACAAATATGGAAGAATGGGTGCAATTGTGTAAAAACTGCGCCCTGCTTTCATAGAAAAGTATGTTTTCGAACATATGTTTTCCGACTTTTAACACATAAAATATAAGGCTATCGAACTGAAATATTGTATGCAATACTTTTTTTAGCAACAAACATAAATGTGAAATATAGGACGCAATTGTGTGAAAACTACGCCTTGCTTCCATAGAAAAGTATGTTTTCGAACATATGATTTCTGACTTTTAACACATAAAATACAAGGCTATCGAACTGAAATTTTGTATGCAATACTATTTTTAGAAACAAACACAAATATGGAAGAATGGGAGCAATTGTGTGAAAACTGCTCCTTGCTTCCATAGAAAAGTATGTTTTCGAACATATGATTTCTGACTTTTACACATAAAATATAAGGCTATCGAACTGAAATTTTGTATGCAACACTATTTTTAGCAACAAACATAAATGTGAAATATGAGACGCAATTGCGTGAAAACTACGCCCTACTTCCATACAAAATTATGATTTCGAACATATGTTTTCTGACTTACGGTGCGTAAATATAAAGGTATCAAGCTGCAACTTGACATGTAATAATAATTTTTTACATGAACAGATATGGTCGACAATTGACTTAATCGTATAGAAACCACCAAACCAAAAACCATGTTTTCGAATATATGTTTACACACATTACGCGCAAAAATTTAAAACTACCGATCTGAAAGTTGGTATATAATATTATTTTTATCATCGAGACTGAATGCTCGTATATAAATAATACATTTTCAAACTTTTATTTTCCGCCTGTTAGCTCGAAAGTGTTTTTCCTACTAACGAACAAATATTCTTCAAAATGTTTGTAATCTAATGAAATTCAATCTACCTTCCATATAAAAGAAAGTTTTCGAATGTTGAGTATTTAGGTTTTCATATTACCGAAGCTCATTTTCTAGTGGTTTCAATTAATTTGCCTTTTAATTAATTCAGTTTCCAAGCGTATGCAATCTAAAACTACACATAACTATAATTAGCAATTTGTTTTCACTCAAAACGACCAACATTATGTATCAAATTACTAACGCTCAACCAAACGGTGACGAAGGGTGCTTAATTTCAACAACACTGTACAACACACCCTTGAATAGTATATACATAAAATCATTTATTAAAATTGCACTTTTAATGCAACAAATTACAATTTCATATTTGGTGACACATAAAACTTTTGGATGACATGCAAGTAGTAGTACGTAAGTAAGTAGTAATAATTAAAACTACCCTCTTCATTCATATTTTAACCCTCTATAAAAGTTAACTTTCTATTTTATTGCTGTCAATGACTTAGATTGAAATCTTAACTTGGTTGGTGATGTGATGGTAATAATTTTCTTTGAACTTATATTAGATTCAATGAAAGTAAACATCATTTTTGTAAAACCAAGAAAAAATAACCCCAGTAGAACAGACCCTTTTGAATAGAAAAAAATAGGTGTTGCAATTTAATCACTGCTACATTGAGCATATGCGATATTCCTTTATTTTAGTACTCGTATAAATTTTGAAGAACTCATCATCGATGGGTACATTCTCAATCGTACTTGGCTTTTGTTACTCAGAAGTATACAAGGGTAGATACTACAAAGTTCTCTCTTTCCCTCTATATTTTCTAAATAATTGCAATTCAAAAATGTTGCATAATTTTTCATTCGCTCATACTACCGTCATATACACCCGCCGTTCGTTTGACATATCGCTACGATGATAAAGAGCACAGGTTTAAAAATCTGACAGTTTCACCAGGGTTGTATTTTAGCTCTGTTGTAACACAATTTCGTAGTAGCTTAATTAAGTCTGAAAGTGTGTCTCTCGTTAGTAAATACATACATACGTAACTCTCTTCTGCATGTACTTGGTTGCACTTGCCATAATAATCGGACATAGGATGATGGGGTTGCATCATAAGTTCTTTCCTTGCTGAAGCGTGCACCCCATACTGTCGCGTCTATAATTTTTATAATGGTTTTCTAAATATGGGTGTGTGGCCATAGGGGTGTGAATCCATACATGCATATGGATGTGGTAAAATCAACCACTTTCTTTTGAGTACCGTCTAATGCTTAGAATATTTTTAACGCATTACGAAAGCACTTCTTATCTTTTCATTTTCTTTTCTTCTTTTTTAATTTACAAATTAAGCACGTTAAGAATTTTTGTGTGGGCACTTTTAAGGCGTTTAATTGCCTATATTTAGCTTTTATTGTACCGGAAAATTTTATTTACGTACATTCTTTTGTTAGTAAATAACGATTGTTCGTATTGGACGTATGTACGTGTATTTTATATATTTGAAAATTGTTTCACTTCAGTGATCAGTGACTCCCTCTGTTAAAGAGATTTATGCAAATTTTGAACTTGAGATTCTGTTCAATACAGTACGAGCAAAACATCGCTGAATTTCTTCGTTCTTTCTTTTTCTGAATTCATCCAGCCAATCGAAACCTTAGTTTAGCATTTTCCCATCACAATCTCGACAATTTTCTTTGTTGGATCCATTACTAAATTCCAGAGAAAAACAGACAGTCGACACTAATACTGCTAATGATCATCTAGTCAAACAATCTTATTAATGCAACTTTTGATTAATCAACATTTTGATTAAGCAAAATTAAAGTTAATCGTTTAATCATATGTTTAATTAATCAGACATTTTTTCACTTTTAGTTATAATTTTTTTAAATAATTTTCTTTTTTAATCACGAAAATTTCAATCAATATTTTGGTTATTTAGGTTATTTGATTAAATGACTAATCACACAAAGATTTTTTGCTTCTCAACATTTTTAGAACATTTACTCTTTTGGGACACTTCATTACAAAATGAGTATAAAAGCACTTGGAAATCGATAAATATCCCCACAGTACTTCAATAGCCCCTAGATCGATGAAATGTAGAATTGACTCCCATAATCCTTCTGCACCAATATGTCTCCTCCCCTACATCCAAATTGAATTCATTAGGCTTAAATATATTTCTATGTTAAACTACTTGTCTGTTAGCTTTAATCCATAAAATTGTACTTACAGAGGCACTTTAAAATTGTGATGCATTTGATAACAACGAAAATTTAAAATAGTAAAGTACACATTTTTTGTTTATTTGTTGAATACTTTCTAGTTGACTTAACGAAAATTATACGCGATTTAATTAAATTTTCTGATTAATAATGAAAATGGAATTAACGTAAGACCACCCCACATTAGTTGATTGGTTGGTTGGTTGCCTGGCGGCCAAGCTATCATACTGAATGACAGCTTGTCTGTGTTAAGCGCTTGTCATCAGCGTATTGCTATACATATACAAAATTATGTATGGAATATTTGATGCGTAAATGTCAAGCGTTGTGTCATTGTAATAGCATTCGGTGGCACTGCTGTTGCTATAGTACTTAATACATTGCAGTGTATTTAAAAATTGATGCGATTAATAAGGGGTGTTTTTTTTGCGAATGCTATTGCTGCATTATGAAAAAAAAAATAATACAATACATATATAAACATGTATGTATCAAAACATAGAATTTAATAATATAAATCCAGATGTTGCATCAACAACACTTGTCATTCAGTATGATATCGTGTATAAGTTTGTCAGTTACTTTCACTTTTTAGTGCAAAAAAAAAATTCCGAATTTCCTAAATATTCAGAAAGATTTCGTAAGATTTCATATTTCACTTTTTAAACTTTTAGTTGCAGACTTTTGAATAACTCCAACCATTAATTATTAATATCTTTGTCTTCAAAATCAGTCCCATATATGCTATGAGTATGTCCCATACATATAAATGATTTAATGCATGAATGCTTAAAATTGCAATTAAATTCAAAATGCATTTATAATAACAAGCTTATGATTTGCAATAATTTGTACATTAAATTTTAATATTAATAAATAGTAAAGCATGATATTATTCATAAAATTATGAATACAATAGTTGTATATATAAAGTAGTTGAATGAAACAAGGAGCGTCTACCTGGCATATAGTATTTGCTGAACATATTGGTTTGCAGGAAAAAGTATTATCGGGCATTTTTCAGTCAAGATTGCTTTATAAATCACGTATTTGTCTATTTCTTCATCTAGTGAGCGATATTTTGCACAGAAACAACCACACTCTTTAGGTTGTTGTTCATTATTATCATCCTATGATATACAAATAATACTTTAATGAAAGTAATGATTAATTTCCATGTCAATTGGTCATATGTTAACAAACAAACAAAAAAATCCAGTAAACCACAAAGCATTTTTTTTATTGTATAAAAATAAAGCTACTCACTGACGCTGTCAAAAGTTACAAAATGCAATAATAAATTAGTATCAAATATCATCAAAGCCTTTATTAAAAACATGAACACATCAAATAGGGGTGTCATATTACCAACATCAACTGCCACAACGTCACACCACCACCACCGCAACCACCGCCACACTATTTATTGTCACACCAAAAGAAAAGGGTATTTCCTATTTTGGCTCACTTAAACAGCATCGAATAAATAAACAAACAAAAATCTACACATAAAATTATATAAACAAATGCACACACACACACACATCAGTAATAATTTACATAGCCGAAAGGCTCAATTGAGTTGCGTACATGTGTACATCTGACAGCGAACCATTTAAAATAGTTTTACTATTAAATATTGTTGACATATGCAAAATTCAAATATGCTTGTTAAATGCATGCACTGCAAGCGCCATATAAGCGAGTTTGATTATAGCCCTCTTACTTATGGAAATAAACGATTTTTTTTGTGTTAAAAAGTGGTTGCATTTAACTTATTTTGCCAGTAGATAAATATTCGAATTATTTAAATATTTTGGATAGTTTTGTATGCATAATTTAATTATTAATTTTTTTATTTAGATTTTGTTCAACTTTATAACTTTATTCTCTGTTTTGCGTTTTTGAAATAAATAATTTGTGGCATCTGTGTGAGCAGAGTTTTCAATCGAAAATTTTCTGAAATCTAAATTTACTTTGAATTAGTTCTTGGTAAACAGAAGCAACAATATAAAAGCACTTCAAGTTGTACCAAATAAGTTGAAACAAATAAGGCAACGATAAATAGAGTGTTGCTTTACTTTGCGGTCCAAAAAATATATCATAAAATGACAGCTGCAGCAAATGACAGACAATCTGTGAATGTATCCCAATATTTACATTTATCATTTTCACAACACATATATGTTTACAAATAAAGATATTACAGTCCAATATATTAGACAAGCGGGCGTGATGGATAAAGAGAATTCGTCTAGTAGACAAGATAAAATTATTTACCACCGCCCATTGACAATCCTTCAACAGTCACAATTTGTCATGAAAAAGCCTCAGAAAGAACTTTGTGACAAAGCTCACAAAACTGATGTTACAAGAGTTCAGCCTTTAGGAGTCGAATAACATATATAAATCCCTTTCAATATTGTCAAATTTTTGTATGAATATGGATCTACGAAAGGGCCAACTATATATTAGCATAAATATTTTATATAGTGTTATCATTAATGCTACCCGGCAAGAGTCTCTAATCATCAAGTAGATTAGTATACTTTCAGTTGTGGTGGTAAGCGGCTAAACTCTTTCAATTAAATTCAAACAAGAGAACGACGGCGGAAGCCTGACTACAGACTCGGATTTAGCGGCCCAAAATTTCAAAATGCTACTGCTTTGTCCAGATTCGTGGTCAGATTTCTACCACTTCTTTCATTCTTTTTTTTTTGATGTTATAGTAGAAAAAATCTTCACCCTTTTACACATGACATACATGTTTCACAAAAATCTTTGTTCTTGGCCGTTTAAGTGTTAATACTTGTTCCAAAACAGTTGTATTTATATTTACATTTTATATGTAAATACTTGTGCAGATAGAGAAAATTGCCATGTCATAAAATTGTCAACATTGTGTACTCACAAATTGTACAAGCAACAGCTTTGCGATAATTTTTATTCTAAAAATATCATAAATGTAGACTTCTTAGTACTATATTCCATATATTTTTTTTTGCTTTAAAATGTTCTACATTTGAAAATATTCAAATCGTCGAAATGCACTTAAAATGTCTTTAAATAGTTTGCCAAATTACATATCATATGAAAGTCATATGGACAAACAGACGGAAGTCTTAATAGACATGTTGACCACATGATGATAATTAGCATAATGATAAAGTTATGATATTAATGTTGAGAATGATAATGATGATGGTGAAAATGTTGATAGTATTTTGGATGAAAGCATCATAATATAGAAACGATATACACATAGTTGTTAGAGAAGTTTTCATGTTAGGGTAATCAAATAGGATGTTCTTCTATCTGTTCTATTAATATTCATTAAAAAAAATCCTCTCGTCATTATACTCGTAAACTGCTTTATACCCAAAAAGATTGTCATAGGTTTGAGAGGATAATTAGCACCTAAGGCTTAACCCTAATGAACTTAAGAGCAATATAAAAAACCAAAGGAAAAACCAAAACCAACGTTTTCCAATATACTAGCTTTGACCATCTTGTTTCACAAAAAAATCACTTCATATCGAGAGAAATGATCATGAAAGATTTTAGATACACAGTATATGTATCAGAAACTAGTATTTTTGACCATTTAACCCTAATATCTTCATAACATTCAAAATCATTAGTAGAAACATGTTTAGATCTTTTAGAAAATATCTTAGAAATTACTTAACCCTAAAAATGTATATATCTTTCAATAGCTATTCCTACATAAATATTTTGTTGCATGAGTAAATGTTTTTATTTCACTTACATTGCAGCATAATTCGGCAAAAACAAAAAAAAAACTTTTCAACACAATCTTAATTGCACCATAAATCATATCACCAAAAATTCATTAAATTAATTTTCCATATGCATTCGGACGATTAAATAGTGATTTTATGGTGTTAATATTTCTACGTACAAGTATCTTGGCAATTTCAAAAATTTTTGAGAACTAAAAATATATTTTTGCGAAACATCAATATTTTCTAAAAATATACAAATAGTTTTCGAAACGAACAAACACACATTCGCCTACGTTATTGCTCGATTATATTGAGTCATATATTGATTTAATACATAGGCTATTCAAAAAAAAATTGATCCATTGACAAGCAATAAATTTAAGTAGAAATGTTATGTTCAATTTTATTAAAGATTAACTTAACCAGACAGTTTGAATTTTACATATATAAACTTAAATTTCGAATTAATGTTCGAGCACATAATTTTCTATGGAAAGTACACGTGGTTGTTGCTTTAAGAGCAAGAATGTTTTGTTTTGTCCCTGGAGAAAGTATTTCCGTCTCCTGATGAGTTGAATAAGACCTTGGTCGACCCAGTGGTCGAGTGCTTCCGGGACGTAGACCCGTCCATTATTAGGAAGGAGTACTTCCGGGGCATAGACATGTCCATTCTTGAGAGCCACCTGGTAGATAGGTTAAGTTTTCTTGGTTTCAACACAATATCTTTATGTATACGTATTATGAGTAGGCCTGATTTTAATCCGAATATAACAATTTTTGGAGTATTTTATTCGTGGATAAAAATAAACTCATGTTATGATTTTCAGCCCAATAGCTTTATATTTATGTCTGTAAAGGCAGTAAAATTAATGGAAGGTCGATGTCGTTTTTAACCAATAACGCCTAGTCACGAGCATATGAATACTTTAGAAAAAATACTATTATATACCGGGTTTCAAAACGTTTGATTTATATTTTATGGTACATCCCTAAAGTGGGAAATCATGTGTGCGAAAGCAGCCAAGCTTGCGGGTTTTACATGGTAATTCCCATTTTAGTACTTTTAATATACCTATATATGATTTCTTAATATTTAAGATATTTTAATAATCTTTAATTTTCTGATTCTGGTTGGTTTTTATATTGTTTTATATTTTCAAAATCAGTTCTCAACTGCTAACCACTAACTACTAAAAAATAAATGGATGTGGGTTTTGCCGTTATATTATAACCTTATTGATTATAGCTTCCTAATAGTAAAATAGAAAATATTATCTTTCAAACATTAACTTAAATTAATGATTTTTTTCGACAATTTATAAATAACGACACCAAATTAAATGTATCATTTATTTACCGTTTGTTGATTTCGCAAAAAATCATTAATAATTGCATAATTGCTTGTTAATATTTAGGCGGAAGCAAAGAGATCTTGCAAATGCTTAGATTTATGCGTTTTTTCTCTATCACAATAAAAAAGTAGAAATTTGAAACGCACGTATAAAAAATAATAAAGATCATGTTGTGATAAAAAGTAAAAAAATAAAAGAATTAAATCAAAAATAATATGTTCAAATAATCATAGAATATGTATTGGTATATTCTAGAATTTTATAGACGGTAGAAAATTGCATACGCGATTGTATATTCTTGTTTGCATGCCTTCCTGACACACATTTCTTGCTCAAATCACTTCCTCGTTTCCTTCAAATATTTTCACATGTTGATGCAC
The DNA here is from genome assembly GCA_963854835.1 of Megamerina dolium. NCBI lineage: Eukaryota > Metazoa > Arthropoda > Insecta > Diptera > Megamerinidae > Megamerina > Megamerina dolium. The sequence goes on along the minus strand of OY978529.1, from coordinate 32,141,831 downwards.
TTCTCTCTTTCTCTCTCCCTCTCACACTTTATTGCGCTTAGCAAGTATTTAAATAGAACAAAATTCATAATACAGGACACAAGTGTGATGTCACACATGACATAATACGTAGTTCCAATTGAATATAATTGTTGTTGCTTCTGTCAGTGAAGTAGTTATTATGTGACCTATTGTCCTATAGTAATGGTAATAAAAGTTTTTATTTTAATGTGTTAAAATTTTACATTTTTCTTCCCATTAGCAAAGAATATACAAAAAAAAAAAAAATAAACAACACTAATTCAAAAAATAATTACACACTTCAAATTATTACGGCTACTAGTCATGTTAACATTCTAAGTACACAATGTTAATTTTAACATGAGCAGGGAAATTATTTTTATTCCCATCAAACCTGTTTGAGTTGTATGTTGTGTTGAGGGAAATTCTATGCTTGTATGTAGTTTATGTAAAAATCAACGAAATAATATAAAAATGCTTACTTATTGAGGGTAATTTAAAACAAACAATTGCCTCAACAAAATGTTCATATTTCTTAAAAAATATGAAAAATTTACAAGTACACATTACCTTAAGTACTTGTTTAATTATTCGTATTACAAAAAAAAATACATACAGAAATAAGAACTGTGTCTATTTTGACTTATTTATTTTTTAGTGTTATTTTTCATTAATTTTCTATTTTTAAATTACTAAACTAGTAATTTAAATTACTAGTCTAGTGTAATTTGCATAATGTATTCATATTAATGTCATAATGTGTAACTTAAAAATTCATAACAATGATAATAATAGTGATGGACACGTAACATAATGAAATCAATCAAACTTCACTTTTAATTTTCATCATCTCTCCACTACATTTCTGTGCAATATACATATAAGCACACATGCAATATAAACATACGAGAGTTGTCATTTAACTTATTTTGTCATATCATGTCATATGCTCGTTGGTTTGCACTGTTAACATTAACATTTGTATGTTGACTTACTGTACTACTAACATACTGTAGACATATTGAACTTTTAATGGTCGGATATAAGCAAAGGTATTGAATATTGAATAGTATTGTTTTTAACAAGAGGATTTTCTCAATATTTTGTACTTTTCATGCAGACAGTCCCAAACAATGTCGCTAAATAGTGAATGGTACTGAAATGATCCACACTGCTCATTTACTGTTTTCACTGTGTCTTCATTCTGGATCAATCATCGGTTCAAGAAGCGATTCTTATGTCAAATGTTTTAAATGTTTCATTTCTGATTTTAGATTATCACTCAAAGTGATAAATATAAATGAGCTTTTAATTTAAATCGTTGAAGTGTTACATGAAAATCTCTAAACAAAGATATTTAAAAAAAAAAAGAAAACTTTCGAAATGTTTAGTTGACAAATTAGTGCAGAGAAAATAATCAATAGCATTTTTAAAATTAGCGATTCAAAATTAAATTTCGCAGATCAAGGATATATTAATCTACTGGTTAGAGTTTTGGCCTTCCGTACATAATTTCGCCGGAAAATTAAACATCTTTTCCAAAAAATCTTGTACCACGTGTGTATATGAAAATGCAGTTTTTTTTTTTTATATTTAGCTACCATCAAAACGCAGTTCAAAGAGCTCTGTAAATACTTACTTACTTAATTATATGGCTATTACAACCGGTTTAAACTAGCTGGTGTCAGTTAGAAATTCCAAGCGCTGGCAAGCTCTCCAGTATGTGGACTTTCCACCGGAGGTTAGGTCTGCCTCTTCTGCGACGTCCGCCAGCGGGTTCCGAATGTAAAACTTTCTTAGCCCTAACGTGTTCTTCCATTCGCTCGACATTACCTAGCCAGCTCTATGGATAAAGTAAGGAAAAAGTGATACCACAAAGATTTAGTTGTTGGGATCGGTTAATATAAGTAGCGCCTTTCGAATAATTTCAAATTTAACAAGCTCTGTAGTACTGGAAAATATGCTAGCCATGCTTCTGCGATGCCTCTAGCGTCATTTGATTATATTTTTGTTTAATAGTTGTCACTAGAGGTTTTGAAAAATCTTCTTTCAATTAAAGTACAAAAATATATATTTATTTTTAAACGTATTATATTCGACACTTGTACTTACTTAGCAGCATTATCTACGTATATGGCAAAACAACAACAAGGTGCCAGACTTAGTGCTCAGAGCTACAGACGTTAGATATACTTATGGACAGTTTTTCAGTGCGAGTTTAACTATATCTTCCGTTTAAACAAAGTTTAAACTCGATTTGCAGTTTTTCAATCAAATTTCAACGTAGTTTAAACAAAGTTGGGTTAAACTAAGATTAATCTACCAGTTGCTCAGCAGTCAGTTGCTGCGGTTTAAAATAAGTTAAACTTCGTTCACGTAAACTTAGTTTTAACCTAGTTTAAACTTGTACTGAAAAACTGGCCCGTAACATGTTACTTAAGTTCAGTGCTGCCAATTACTAAAATTTTTCCTATTTTAGAGATATGTTAAATATGGCTATATTTTATTTAAACGCTAAAAATGTTATAATTAATCTAAAAAGAGATGGAAAAATTTTGCAACAACATTGTTTCTTGAAACCCTTGTTTGTTTGAAACATTTTAACTCTTAAATAATCAGGAATTGTACTATTTGAGATATAAAATAAGAAATTAAAACAACTCTGTTAAGTAAATTATGAATATTCGCCTTTTTATTCCCAGAAAGATAGCGATTTGTCGAATAAAACACAGCTTTCACTTAGGTCGCCTTTCCGTTTTGTTGGCAAACCGTTACAGTGTATATACAAAAGTAATGTCGGGCGACTTTTTGTCGTTTAACATTCTCAACGTGTTCGACACATTAACATTTTCTCGCACATGTTATGTTAAATCGATACATACCATTCGTTCATACTCTGTTACCTGTGGTTGTTGTTGTTGCTACACTGGCGTATGTTTGATAATTTTTCATATATTATAGGTATTGATGGTGGTAGTTAGTAAGTGGTATTTTGTATATTGTGCTTGTTGAATAAAATTTCCTATTCAGTTGTTAAGTGACTGTGGTACGTATGAGTACAATATGTATGCAGTGATGAGATAATCGTGTGTATGGATTTTTTACGAAATTTTGACGGTCGCAGATGAAAAAAAGCGCGCACATGTTTGACGTAAACAGAAAAAAAAATTCACCAAAACAGTGTACTTACGTTTGTGTATTTTGTTAGCTTAGCAAACGGTTCGTGAATACTTTTTCATCCATTGGGTATGCATGAAAAGAATACACCTATTTAAAAGAATAGCACAGAATAAAAGAATTAGAAAATTAGTGGCATTGGAATAAGAAAAGAAAATTCAAAATTATTTTATCTTTGAATTGTGAAAATTTTCTACTTTCTCTCTGTGTTTTTTGAAAATCAATTTGAAATGCAAATAAATTTCAAAAAGGCGCAAATTTTTGTGTAATCTGCTTAACAGAGAACAATTTATTATAAAATTAATACATCTACATTAAATGCTTTAAATGATAGAAAATGGGCACTGACAACAAGAATTACAACAAGAAAACGGTCGTCATAGCTTATGTCATTCTTTAGTATGCGAAACAACTAACGGCAAATATTTAATATTATTCAGTGGCATTAGCAGCAGCAGCAGCAGCAAACTAAAATGTGTGACAATGATGTATTGTTGTGTTAGTCATATTTGCAAAAATAAAAGGGAAAAGAAGAAGAAATAAAAAAGAAATTATCGAATTGTTTAAATTAAACACGTCATTCCACAAAAAAATTTCTAAAAAATTTCTATGGAAAAAATAAATTGTTTGCAAAAAATTTCATGAAACTAGATAAGATATTCATGTGTGTCACAGCAACAAAAAAAATCCAATTGATCGTGTACGTGTGTCAGATCCTGATAACATATCTAAGTGACACAGAGTACTAAAGACAATTTAGCAATTAACCAACCCAAAGTGAAAGTCAACTGAATTTAAGGATATATCTAGCTTCACACTACATTTTCAATACATACTGTGGAATTACATAGATTGAAAATAATATCCACAACTACAACAATAATAATAATACTACTAACAGCTACAACAACAACAACAACAACAATAATAATAATATTACCGATACGACAATAATAACAGCTGCAAAATGCTGGCAGTTAAAAATTTCTTTTTGCCGGAACGTACTAAGGCACCCGAAACACCGCAACGTTTCTCGCGCATGCCCGAAGCATTTCTACGTTCGATACGACGTCGTTCGTTACGTGTTAAACGTGCCAAAAGTTTGGTAGTATCCGATCGTGAAAAAAGGAAATCAGGTGAGGTACAGTGTTGTTAACAAAAACGCAAAAACGAATGAATGAAATAAATAGAATCTTTTTATTCGAGTTAAAAAAGTTTTAGATATTTTCTGGAGCGAAAGTAGTGACTCTTTGCGCCGACTGCCGCATTCGTTTTTATATTATGGTTCCTAATGAAACTTTTTACAGAGTTATTTAGTGGGGTTTCCTACCAATTTTTTATAAAATGTATTAAATCGTCTATGAAAATGGGATATAAAAGGTTAAATTGACAATTCTTTAGAAAATGTCTAAAATCATCCATGAAAAGGAGAGATAATAAGAAAAAATGTTCTATGTCACAATTCCTTATGAACTATTCAAACAATAAACGCCCGATTTAGTGTAGAGTTCTAATGTTTCCTAACATAAAGTCCAAAATCGCCCATGAAAAGGGGAGATACGGATATATGGGTTTCAAATATGCTACGGAAAAATTCCTAATAAAATTTTATACAAGTTACACAATTTAAAGATAAAATTTAATCTCTACCAAACAAATGGAGAGAATAATATAAAAATTTCATGATACCATCAAATAAAAAATCAAACCTTTTAGAAGTTCCACAAAAAGATTTCAAAGAAATTGTTTGTAAATTTTGCAATTATAGTAATTTCTGCAAAGTTTGATATTCAAAAGCTCTTCAAACTTTAAAGCTCAAAACAAAAGTTCTGAAACGATTAAGATATTAGTGGTTATCTCATGCAGCAGATTAATGTTACAAAATTAGCAAAGCGGCAGTGCAAAAGTGCTTCATTTAACGACGGGTGCTCCATTATTTAGAGATTTAATCATTCTTTAATGTTGATCTGCATTAAATCATCCGTTTTATCGTAAGCCTCAATCTCATTTTAATTAACAAAAATTTGTGATTTTTTTAAAGAAAACATATAGTTTCATCTTGTATATCTAAGCTTATCACAAAAGGGCCTAACATGGAGAACTAAGCACCAGTGGTTCAATGTAGTCCGAGTATAATTTTGTATATTGTTAGATTCGGTTCATTACTTTGGCCAATAAATGCTCATTGTGATCCCGAATAAGGGCTACCTCATGTTCTTTGGGAACCAACCCGAGCTTCTTGCAAAGCATATAATATTCCCCAGCTGGCAGTGGCCAGCACAGTAAGATTCTGTATGAAGTGACTTCCCAGATGAGTAATTTTGCGGCGAGCCTAGGCCAACACTCAGACAGGAGGTGTAAAACTAGACCAGGTATATCTAAAATTAGATGGGCAAAATTCTTTAGTTTTATCCCAAAAGCTTAACAAAAGTGCTTTAATTCACAGTGAATATGGAGTTTATGTAGTCGTTTTAATTTTGCATAATTTCTATCAATTTTTTCGCATCAAACTTGCCTTTGTTTGTTTATTGACAAATCACGGCTGGTTATTTTTTTACAGCGACAAAGTAGACGAATTTTTAAAATGAATAGGCGTCAGTGCAGTTGAACGTGATACCTGGTCGTCGCTTCAAAATCACGCTTGTGTGTGCGAAGGTCTTTAGAGATCTAAGATTGAATTCTGATTAAAGCTTTAGTAAATCTTTGAAATTGTAAATCGATACATTAGCATGAATTTCACAAGTCACATATTTCACAAATTACTAAGAATTCGACTTGTTCTAAATAACATCTACATTATATATTCCATAGAATAAATATTTTTCTTTAAGCTTGTACAACAAAGGTTAAAGTTAAATATTTAAATTATTATTATTATTAATAATAACCACTGTTGCATTAAAATGTCACATGTATGGCTATTTAAATGTAATCACATTTGTGTTTACACATGCAGCGTATAACAAGTTCATAGATTGTAAAACAATACTCACGTTTTCTTTCTTTTTTATCTTGCATTATGTAAACAATCTTAATACTCGTAGTTATGGCAGTACTAGTTTCAACATCAGCAACAACAACAACAACAACAACAACAACCAAAATATCGTACATATAATAATGATAACAACAGCAGAAATACAATTTAAGTGTTAATAGCTTTACAAGTAAACAAGACAGCCAACCAATAACCAACTAAACAGCTGTACGTACGATTAAATATGTACAAGTACGTACGTACGTCTGAGTTTATGTCACGAAGTGTTGGCAGCGTGGTAAAGAAGCCCGCATTAAATGTTCGAAACTCGTTTTTTACTCTTGTGGTTTAATTGCTGATTGCTGCTGATTCAAGTGTAGTGAAGTAAGCAAATGGCAAATAGTAAAACCGAGAAGATGTAAAAGAAAAAAATAAATATTTATTTAAAAAAAAGGAAACAGAGGAACTAATCTTTTAGTTGTATGCATATATTGTATTTACAATCAATATGTATTGAAGGTAGCATTACATTTTTGGTTTTTGTGGTACCTTGCACATCCAACTTTGTCATTTTATATGTAGTATGAAAAAACAACAAGGCTTACTACTTTCTTTTGCCGCTGTCATTAAATATAAATTGTGTATTTAACATGAGGGTACTTGAATTTCCTGTTCATACAAAAGTATATTATGTTTTACAACGCACAACACACCATTATCGAGAGATGTTCATCTTATATAAGAATTATAAAGGACATAACTCTTTATATAATTCTGAAGTATTGTGCTAATGACCCACATCAATGGTTCTTATACTTGCTATTGAACAAAAAATGTATTTAGAAATTAATACATTCAGTGTTTAGTTTATAGATATGAAAACCCCAGTAAAAATCTCAAGCTTTTGCCGTTCGGAATTGACTAAAGATATACAGATTCTATTATCAAGATTTAAAACACAGAGATGTTTAAAAGTAAAGTTTCTTGAAAATTCTTCAGAGATGTTGATACAAGCATCGATATATGCATATTTCGAAGTATAAACAATGATATTTGGATCAAAATATAGGAACAAAAGTAAAAATTTGCAATTTTTTCTTTAAGAAATTAAATTTTTATTTTTCAAATATGTGTATTTATGGACGATATGACATGAAATTTTTTATAGAGTGGTATTTTGGTTTAAAAAGACCGGATTTGAAAAGTTGTGTATACAATAATTCGGAAATAATACCATTTTGTCGATTTTTGTTAACACTGTATGGGAGCTATGTTTATTTATGGTTGGGATGACATCAAATTATCTATGGGGTGTCAGTTTGATGCAAAAATAAGATTAATAAAGTTTCATAAAGATTGACTAGAAACCTTCTATACAAATTTGTCGGTTTTTGTTTTAAAAACGAAATTTTTGTAAGGGAACTATGTGTATTTATGAACGAAAAGACTTGCAATTTTGTGTGAATTATGATTTTGGTTAAAAAATTAGGTTCACAAAGTTTCATAAAGATTCATTAAAAAATAATACTACCATCTATATAAATTTAATAATTTTTGTTTAAAAAATTAGAATAAGAACAAATAAAAATGTTATATGGGGATTACGGTATATCTTCAAGCTTTGTATTTAGCATTTTGGAAACAAAAAAATTAATTCGACAATATTACATTGAAAAATAATGCTACCTTACATGCAAATTTCTCGATTTTAGTTTAAAAAACTTAAATTTCGTATGTAGACTTTGCTTATTTGAGAACAGAGTAGTTTCAAACTTTGTGTGAATATTATTTTTGCGAAAAAAAACTGTTACTAAATTTCATTTGTATGAAGTCAATGACCAAATGTTTCAAATGAAGTAGAAATGCCCATGTCTCTTCTATCGCTTTAAGCTTTAATTCAATTCAAAATAAAATTTATTATAATATAATTTTTGGGTTTTTTGACAAATTGCTAGTCTGGATTTAGGCATTTTTCATTATTATCGATTACTTGATTTACCCTAATTCTTACACGTACTTATACTATGTGGTATTATAATTATATTATTTCTTCAATATACCCAAAAACTCTTTTTTTTTTATATATATGTACATACTGCCAGTATCAATTTAAATGCAATACCTACTCAATCAACTATGTATATGTTGTGATAAATTTTTTTCCGCACGCATTGCTATAAATTTTGCAACAAGTGGTGTGCACACATATTTGTTATTATTATTCTACTCCCCTTTCAACTCATAAATATTAATGATTTGCGTCACCCACACCATAAATATATATTTTGCATCATTTTAACACCCAAGGGGCTCTATTTCGTACGTGAGGTTATTCATTCTGTTGACAATTTTCACCATAAATGGTAAGCAGTTTGGATTCTTTACAATAAAAGTGATTACATTCATATGCATAGAATTGAAGAGAAAGGAATAAGATTGATTGCTTCAAGGCATTAAGCTTTGAAAATATTTTTAAAATTATTTCTTTTCTTCGATACGTACTCATATATTTTACCCTCATTTCAAGCAAACATTTATTGCGACCTTCATCATGTGTGCAGGCCTTGTCTTATGACTGCATCATAACATAAAGTAGGAAATGGGTAGTTAAATGTAAAAGCAAACTAAATGGAACTATTTTTTTATCTATATAAAAATCAAAATTCATTCAATCTTATATGATATGTTTCTCTTGATGAATTTTAAATAGTACGATCAACTAAAAAAATGTATTAAAACTTTGAAAAAAAAACCTTGTTAATATATATCTTAAGTATTGTACTAATACAATAGACTATAATACAATTTGAAATAAAATTTAAAATGTATTATTAAGTAATTATTATTGTATAAAATTACTATTTTTGAATTATTCACTTTACAATATTCTATAGATCATCGATAGATTATGAAAATAACGAGATGAAAAGAATTAAGTGCATTCCCAAGTCTGATTCATATTTATAACTTATTGTAAGGTCAATATACATTAATCACTTTAAATGTTCATCTTGAAGGACTTGCTTGACTGTAAAATGACTTTCACTTTTGTTTCATCCAACGTGTACACTAAAGATGAACGATGACACATATATGTCCACTTAAAATTTTTTAGAAATTAGTTATTCCCTGAAGCGATGATTCATCCAAAGTGAAGGCGAGGTGAAAATGTAAACAAACTGTACTTTCATTTTATTTCCATTCACTATTTAGTGATAGTGTCCATGGCAGTGTCCGTGATATGTGAAACTACAGATCTTGATGGTATTATTTCAACAAGGATGATTAGTCTGTATAGTTTCATACCATACGATCCACTTTGGGTGCACATCAAAATAGATGTAGATTTGAGTTAATATATAAATATCATTATCATTAGAATTTTTTTTTTTTTTAGAAAACTCGGGTGAGATGGAAGAAACTTTCGCGAAGTTTTGTATAAGATATTTTTTGGTCAATTTCTTTGTGAGTACTTTTTGAGTCCCTGACGTCCTCTAAAATGGGAATTTCATTAACATAGAAAATGTCACACCGATGTAATCAACACTACACCTGATACGTGATAAGGAAAGCAATTACAATTTGCTCTTACCATAAACCTAGAAAAGTTTCAGAGTCCTAAAAATCGTATTTCTTCATAGAGTTGGTAGTTGTTGGCCGATCTTCAAAATTGATATGTTCGATGGCGATGTATCGAAGAGTATTATATTATATTATATTATATTGTCGTTTCAAAATTTTGTTTTTTCCAAAAAAAAAAAAAAAATAGGTTTTGAGCGAAAATGGTTTTGAGAAAATTTGGGCCTAAAAATCTTGTTTTCATCATAAGTTTGACATTAGTTGCCCGATCTTCAAAAATGGTGTATCGTTGAAGACGTGCCGAGAAGTGCTATATTTCTTTCTAGGGTGTGATTGACCTTCGATGTCGCCTTTAACTAGAGAATTCAATGATCTCAATTCGGAACTATCAAAATGTTTGTTTCCTCATAAAATTAAAGATCACGAATGAAAAGGATCTTCAAAAGAATTTAACGTAATTTGCTCATATTTTGAAAACTTAGCTCGATAGCATCTCAGCGTCATAACAATTTCGCCCAAATGAAGCCCTAAAAATTGTTTTTCCATCATATACTTGGCACTTGTTGCCCAATCATCAAAATTGAAGAAAGCGATATTTCCCTTTAAGGTATCATTGACCTTCGAAGTCAATTGTTGATGGGTGAATCAATGACCTCAATTTGGAGTCCTCAGAATTGTATATAAAATTGAAAATCTTGAACAAAAACGATTTTAGGGTGTAAATAAACGACGTAAGCTTCGAAATATTATTAATGAGTATAGATCCCACCCAAGTCTCACATATACAAATCAATAATTATAAAGTTTCCTATAATAAGAATTGCAATTTAATAGAATAACATACTATTCACCAAGTCGTAGCTACTCTTTTCACTACAGGCGCCACTGTTAAGCTGCCAATGTATGTAATCGTATCTATTACGCCTAGAAATGAATGAACTCAATAAACATGAATGAATGAATTTGAGATGAGATGAGCAGAGAACATTATCTATCTATGCTATTGTTTAAAATATTGCATGCTTAGTGAAATCTATGCAAGCATACATATGGACGAGTATGTATGTAGGTATATGAAAGAGAAATTGTAGTAGGTTCATATGTATATTATATGCAACTCTATTCCGGCAAGCAAGCTGTTAACTTTCATTTGAAGTAATTGTTTTTACATATCGTAGTATATAGTATATTATTTATGTATGTAAATCTATGTATTGGTTTTATATTGAAAATTTGCAAACAATAAAAAGAAAAAGAAAATGGTGTTACATTGCGAAAATTTCATTAAAAATGTACTCGTATGTATATTCATATGCATATGTAAATATGTACTCAAATATATATATATAAGTATAGGGTATATTTTATCTTCTATTGCATTTGTGACATAGTTTTCTTTTTTGCAACGTTACTACTATTACCATTTCTATTACAATATCTTTGAGTACATCTAATAGTATATTTCTTATTATTATTCTTATTCCTCCTCTTGTGAACTGTCAATCACTCATTGTTGACATATCTATTTATTTTTTCACTGAAAGCAATAACGATACAAGTCAATGTGCTTGCTCTGTATTGTTGTTAGCTGTCAGTTGCATTACAATTTGATTGAAGATAACTCATTCAAAATATTTTTTTTTTTGTATAATTTTTAATATTTCGTGCTGATGGCAACATACAAATTTTTCGTAATATAATTTCTATTATATTCTCTTTTTCTTTTACTCTTCATATTTTTATTCCAAATCTTATGGAACAATTCACTCTCATCGTTTGTTAAATAGTACGTTTATTTTTCTAAACAAGGCCATGTACCACTTTTATACACTCAAGGGCACAGACAACTTGCTTATAAAATTTATTAAAATTTAATTTGATCAAAGTTGAATTCTTTTTGGGGTTTTTAGTTATTCATTTTATCAACAAACAAAACAATTTACATTACAAAAGAAGAAAAATCTAGTTTAGTCTTAGTAGGGTTTTGATTTGATTATATATACATATATTTATTTTATATTTCGTCATTTTGCATTTTTAAACTGCATTTATATTAATTTATTTCAATTTTCATACAATCAATGTGTTTGTAAAGTTTTCGAAATAATTTGATCCAGTGGCGCCAACAATTTGTCACTTTCGGAACGTCATTCTGTCGGCAAACAACAGAGTTAGTTTGTAAAATATACTAGTGTGCTTATAACTCGAAATACGAGCCAATATCAAGTTCTATTTCATACTCGAAAGAGCGCCATCGAGTCGTACAATCTGATAAAAAAAATGTAAATACTGTAGATCATTGGTTTCAAAGCTTCAAATATTGCAGAAATTTCACAAGCGTTCACTAGTGACGTGGTAAGAGTCTTCGAGAAAGACTTGGGTATGTTTGTCGCAGCTATTTCCGTATTTTGAGACTTTGGAGTAATCGAAAAATCTATGCTTAATTTCTTCCACATAAGTTGCCGGACCTCAAAAAATTCTGTTGAGCAGAAGTAGTAGCATCTCTTCGTCTCTATCTTTATTGTTTGTTACGGAATGAAGATCTTAAATTTTCATAATGTTAAAGAAAACTCTAAATTTGTCAATAGATAGCACCTCTATATAAACCAACTGGGCAGCAATTCGGAAACTTTTGATGCACACATTGGATATAAGATTAAGCAAAACGTTTTTTATTTTTTTAATTTACTAATATTTTTCTATTATTTTGTTTTCTTTTGCAACATTTTGTGCTTATTCATATTTAATACAAAACACATTATTCACTATTAAGTACTTATATGTGATATTTAAAAGGAAAAAGAAATTGTATAACATATTGTACTTTATGAGGCAAGATTTAATAATGTCACATAATATAAACAATAAATTTGCTTATAATTTTTTTTTTTTGCAAATACTATTGCACTATTTCTTCCATATTCATACACTATTTCTTCACTTCTTTTCTTTTTCTTTGCTATTCATCATTTTCAAGCATAATTTTAGTAATTTTTGCAATTTTCATTATATTTTTCTTTTATTTTATTATTGTTAGCATCATCATTGTTATTATTATTATTAATTGTTTTCACTAATAATTTGCCATAGGCAACAAAAAGACATTACATATTACATATGCCATATATAAAATTCATCATATGAATATTTACCTTGTGTGTATGAAATTGGCTCATCTTAAATGTCAATTATGACACTACGCTTAACATAACTTTATAACAGCATTTTTATTTCGCAAAAAAAAAAAAAATAATTTCTATGCATAATAAAAATATCGTAAAAAATAGTAATATTAATAAACAATTTAAAATAATCAGCTCTACATTGTTTTAGTGAATAGGTAATAAGTAGTTGATGCTGTTGAAATGATTGCTGTGATTTTTTCATGATAATAACTTTATGCATAAGATAGTGACTATACAGGCAAATGCCTATTGGCAAACAAGTTACAAAATACGTATGTTTCTTCTATGAATGTTACGCACATTTTTATTACTTACCCGTCTATCGATTCAGACACTTGTAAAGTCAGTAAATGGACAAGTACTTCTGATTGACAAGTCGATCGATTTTGTTTTATAAGTATATATATTCAGGAAGGCATAATAGCCAAGCTGGTAACACTTCAAAATATTGAATGTTTTATTTTGTTTATATTCTCTCTCGATTTGTCTTAATATTGTAAAATTCAGCTGATCAATTTTGATAAGGCGTAATCAACAAAGCTCTAGCATTAGAAACGTGAATTGCTTTATGTTATGATGCTTAGAAAGTAATGAATGCTTTCCCTAATCTTTTTCTAGATATTTAAATATTATATATTGTTTTATAAATATTCGTAAAAATTTACTGTCATTAAAGACCTAGTTATGTTTACGATTTACTTTATTATATAGCACTTATTTCTTTATTTTACATATAAATATTTTGTAATTATTTTTCTTACTATTTTAAACACTTTAACCAAATATAATATTTTTTATTATAATACAAGTTGAACGTATGCTTTATTTCTTATTTGTATGTCTTGTTGAGTACTTGATTATACCTTAAACTTTACAAGTCGTGGGTATATTGAATTCGTGCTTCCTTTTGTAACACTCATAATGATATATGATATTACATATATTTTTCAGCTGAAAGTTGCTACAAGAGATTTTTTTTGACCAAGGAACAAATATGTTTGTGAGTGTTTGTGAGTGTTTATAAAAACTACGCCTACCTTCCATACTAAGGTATGTTGTTGAGTGTACGTTTTCACGCTTTTCGCAAGAAAATATAAAGTTTCGAAGCTGAAATTCATTACATATGCTTAATTTCGCTTTAAGCTTAGCTTAAAAAATTTTTTTAATTTGATTATTTCTCTTAAAGTACTTACTTACTTATGTGGCCATGGCAACCGAATATCGATTTAGGCCGAAAATAACATGCTTCGCCAGCCATCTCTGTTCTTTGCTAGCTGGCGCCAGTTAGAAATTCCAAGCGCGTTCCCCAGTGCTTGGTCCTTCCACCGGAGGTTAGGTCTTCCTCTTCTGCGTCGTCCTCCAGCGGGTTCCGAATATAACACCTTCTTAGCTGGAGCGTGTTCTTCCATTCGCTCGGCATGACCTAGCCAGCGCAGCCGCTGGATTTTGATGCGCTTTACTATGTCAATATCGGCATACAGCTCGTGCAGCTCATTGTTGTACCTTATTCGGTACTCGCCACCAACGCAAATAGGTCCAAAGATCTTGCGTAGGACTTTTCTCTCGAAAACTCCAAGCATTCGCTCATCCGAGGTGGAAATTGTCCAGGCTTCAGCGCCATATGTTAGGACAGGCATGATGAGAGACTTGTAGAGTGTAGTTTACAGCAATATATATTTTATGTCAATTTTTATTTTTTGAACTTATTATAAATTACTCTTTTATATTTTTCTTTTGCTTTAATCGTTTCTATTTATTACTTCGTTTTTGTTATTATTTTATTTAATTTTTTTATTTTTTTCTTATACAACATTGTACATGAAAAACGTTTAAAAGTATCTGCTATAAATATTTAACTCTTATATTAAAGTGAAAGTGGAGAAAAAATTTGTTATTTATCAAGTATGGTATTTTTTTTTCGTACTAAACAATTAAAATAATTTTTGCATAAAAAGTTAACTTAAGCAAATTGTATAAAAACGTGTTTACATAATTTGCAAAATAAAATTTAAAAATCATAAAATGGCAATTTATTAATTTCTTTTCAATTAAGCCACTATTGTTGATTACACAGGCGGTGAAATGCGAATTTACATATTTTATCAATAAAGATCCAAATTGATATGTTTAATAGAAAGGCTTAAAACTCCATTTGTATACTACGATTGATGAACAAAGAAATTGCGCAATAACACCATATGCATATGCAATAAGATGTTTTCCTATAGAAAGTAGGTAAACAAAAATATTTGTGTTTATTCTTCAATAATTTTGACCACCTGTCACCAAGTTAGTCATATTATAATAGTATTTATATAATCACGGAATGATAGCGTCAAAATATTCGTGAAAGTATCACTTCAAAATTCACGCATATGTCACTAGAAGGCGCTACTGTGTAAGTCAACTAAGCACCAGTCAAAAACTTTACAAACGCACATTGGTTTTAGGTATGAAAGTACATATTTATTAAAAAAAAATCTTATTTAAAAGCTTTCTGCAATATTTGAATATCATCATAAATTATAATAAAAATGTTCTGATTTTTTTCGTTTTCAATTTCAAAGTATTTATTTGCGGTTTTCAGTTTAAAACAACTAATTGTTCTTACTCGTTTCTTTTTTATTTAATTAAATTATTGATGTGTTTATTGTATTCTCATACAGTATACCAATACTAACATACTTACAATACTAATGAACTGTATGCAATAAAGTGTTATTAACCCCAGCTGCACTTTGCATTCATACTGATGATCATGATGATGTGGATGATGTATGTAAAATACTAAATACTGAATGTATGTTTTGAGTTAGTATTCGTTCATCATCAATGCAATTTAATATTTTTCTTACACTCTATTATTAATAAATGTGTAAATTCTTGTTTGAATAATACTATGCATGAGAGAGGATGATATGATATTTTGTAAAATTATAAAATGTAATTGTAAAATATGCATATAGCAAGAATGTAATATTGTAATAGGTTATACTTGAGACTTTATTATAATTTTACTAATTTTGAAAAAATATTTGTTTCAAGCAATTCAATATTTTGAAAATATTTTGCAAAAATTTTCCATTAATTACAGAGTCATAATTTTAGTTATACAATATATAACAACCATTTTTCAGTTATAATATTTATTATTTTAAATATTTTAGTATTTTTATTCTTACCCAAAAACCATAAAGAAATATTCAAATGTAGAATAGAATAGAAACATGTTGAGTATACATATTTTGATCCATGTATAGTATGTTTGTATGCCCATGAATACATATTCCATATGAATAAACAAAATATCATAACAAATATAAACAAATATCTTCACCATATGTACACATGTGGTGCAAAAGATTATTAACAATTAATCATACGAGACCATTAAATTTGAAATAAGCAAAATTTTTGCAAAATGATATGTGAAGAACTACATTGTGAAAATTATAAATGTATTTTTGAATAATTACAATAATAAATTGAATAAGTAAAATTTCATTTAAAAATGGCAAGATTACAGTAGCTAATTTTAATAATAGATTTACTATAATTTGTGCTTAGCATTTCGACAATATCACAATTATGACGGATTTTACGGAAATTTTACAGAGTATTGGTTAAAAGAGTATATTTAAATTCATTTTAGTTTCTTACAAAGATATCAA
Source organism: Megamerina dolium (assembly GCA_963854835.1). Classification (NCBI taxonomy): domain Eukaryota; kingdom Metazoa; phylum Arthropoda; class Insecta; order Diptera; family Megamerinidae; genus Megamerina; species Megamerina dolium. The sequence goes on along the minus strand of OY978529.1, from coordinate 32,125,242 downwards.
ATCTTTAGAAAAATATTTCATAGTCACTTTGCGGGGCTTACTTGCAAAAAAGCTCTTTTCAAAAATATTTTTCCAAGTTCCTTTTTCAAGAATGTATTTCATAACTGTATACAGCCGTAGTTCAGTGGTCTTGTGATGTGTATTTCCTGGGTTCAAGCGCGGCTGAGGTACAATTTCAATATCGAACTTATTTTTCTTTCGAACGGTGCCCACCTGTCCACAAGTCCACAAGTCCCCACAGTCCTCTCTTTCTCTTTGGATTTCTTTCAATTTGCTTGAAATCAATTATGGGATAAATGGCCGAAGTGTTTAAAAGTCGTTTGATAGATGTTCATCCGACCATCTGTCTGTCTCGTGGTTGGTTCGGCTTTTAATTTGAATAAATATTGAGATATTTCAGTGAAATTTGCCATCAGTTTTCTTTGGACCAAGAGTACTTACATAATTGATAATGGGTATGATCGGTATACTACCAACAATCAACGGGACCACTCTCGGAATTGTTTAAATGTTCATCTTGTTACAACTCACTTAATATTCCATATAAAACAACGGAATTTGACATGTAGATTAACATTGTACTACCTAATAATTTCTTAAGAAATAGGTAAATCACGGCCACTATTTTATGTAGCTCCCATGCAAAGCCTTTGAATTTATTTAATGTTTAAACCGTCACTTTAAACTTACACAATCTTTCGCTGAAGACAACCATATTGCACAGTCAGAGTAATGTTATTGTGGATAATAATCTTGCAAGAAATCGTTGAAGTAGACATCACTTGTTAATATAGCTCCCATCCAAAGTCACGGAATATGTTAAAACATTCAACGTCCTGAACTTATGAATTATTCCCCCTGAAACAGCATCGTAGGGAGAAATAATTTTGCAAGAAATAAGCTCGGCTCATAAACCGCCATAATTTACCGCCTAAAGCAATTAAATTATTTCATTATTTTATTATTAAATTATTTTGTGAGAAATGGGCGTGCCGCTCCTAATGTTTATGTAGCTTCGATACCAGACACTTTACGATCCGATATTGCTTTATACCCACCCTCTAATTTACCAATACAACCTTTATAATTGTGAAATGAAATATTTGAAATGTTCAAGATAATGTGTAACATTTACGGCGCAAATAATGGGGATGATAAACCACTTTTCATATATCTCTATATGCGTAGGTTATGAAGCGGTCGGTCCAGGCTGACTGTAGTCATTCCTATATCTGCACTAATAAAGTATGCTTTGCACACTAAAGGTATTTAAGATGGACGTACATCTTTAAATATACTACGAATGTGAGATTGAAGAAAAATATTTTATATTTTTCAATATATCCAGATCTTCCTTCAAATATTCGATTAAAATGAATATACCTTCGCACTTGGGTGCAGATTATCATAAAAACAATTGAAAATAATTGCATTGCAATACTAAAATCTAAGCTAGTCTGTTAAAAGGTCGATTATTAGGAAATTGATACTAAAAATAATTTACTTCATACAGACTGTAATTGATTGCAAAATAAGTACATACATAGTACGTATTATTACATATTATCTTATCTAATATACTATGTATATATTGTATATTAACTCTTATACTATTATTAGCGCTTATCAGCATTAAATACATATTGTATAAATTTCATTCTCATTTATAAATGGGCATGATTATTTTTATAAATAAATGTACTCACATGGACTTGTAGCAAGTTCATATTTTCTTTGCCTCCATCATCCAATGGCGCATTTAAAATAGATTTATATAAAATTATCATTTTATCTAATCGTAGAAATGTGTATTTAATACTTTTAGTATCTACTTTTATTAATTAATGTTGTTTGTCTTGCTTTTTGTTTACATGTTAATACATGTTTGTTTACAATTTTTTTTTTTTCGTAATACTTTACTATTCCAAGTTTGGATTAAAGTGGAAAGTACTTAGTAGGTTTAAAAAAAATAAAAAAGTAGTTGAATGAGAAATTAAAAATTACAAGCTTGTTTTATAATGACAAATAATATAAAAAAACATTGTTGTATAAATACAAATTCATGTTAAAAAAGAATACTTAAAAATGCTCAGTTGGAATTGAGGCTTTTTTTTTAATTTATTTTCGTCTTTCATGATAAATGGATATGAATTTTTTCATATATACATTTTTTGTTCTTCTTTCGTTGATTATAATTCACAGAATATTCCATTGTGCTGCTTTTATTTCTGTGTCTACTTTTTTTTCGCCTCCCTTTTTTTTTGTGGTAAGGAAATGACGTTTTCTATACGGTTGCTCATTAACTAAATTTCTGCAACATATTATAAATCATAGGATAATGAACATTGAAATTTTAAATATAAAATCAATTAGTTTAACCCTTTTGATATCATTTGAGGTTTATGCACCTTTAGGTTTTCCATAGGCACCTCTTCAAGTTTTCAGAATCCAGCGCTAGACGAAGTTTGCTGGATTTGTCGGATTTGGTAAAATTTATCGGATATTGGACAGTGTTAAGAAACTGTTTTCACACATGTTCTAGATGAGTTAAGATTTTTTTATTCTCATTGCCGAATTGTCTAATTTTTAATATATTTAATTAATAGTATTTTCTTTTGCGATTCATCTTCAAAAATTCTCTTTGAATGTGGATTAAGAAAACAACAAATATACTTTCATTCTTCTCATTCTTGTTAAACATGTTTTTGGCAAAGTTTAATACATTGATTCACTTGCAAAATGCGTATATTTCTTTGTTTCTAAACGTGTTTTTATATTTTTTCAAAATATTCTGAAAACATAAATAATCCAGTAATTAATGAGTATGAAATAAAAATTGCATTATAACATGGTGATGATGTTTAATATAGAAATGACATCATGTAAAATTTGTTTAAAAAACTGACTTTCGAAATAATAGTCGCTGATATTATTTGAAAAGAATTTCTACTTTCCTCCTCTCAAAATATTTGATTATTAATTTATCGAATATTTACATTGTTATTGACAATCTATTGTATTTACTCTGATTTATCTTATAATCAAGAAAAATATATACGATTCTATTTTTTTTGTTAATCATTTTTGATTGTATTTTATAAAATGTAGACTCATTTTATTAAGCACTTAAATTCTGTTGAAATAACATTTTTGCGCATTTAATAATTGTGCTTATTTTTGTCTACATTTTTATTTGTAATTTATAATATTTTTTTATTCTGTGCTTGTTTTAATTTTTTTTATGATTTCTGAACAATATTGTATTCACACATTTTTAACACATATCATATACAATTCTGCTTACACATGTTATAAATTTCTTTAACACGTTTTTTCGTTTGTATTTGCGTTATATAAAAAGATACAAGAAGCGCATAAATGATTATAACAATGAAAAGATAATATGATTTTTTGAAATACAATGAAAACAAATAATACTGAAAACGCAATCGTCGCAGCATCACTAAAATAGATATAATTACTGATGAGATCATTGCATAAAAGTAGCAATGATATAGAAAAAAGCAAATAAAACAATGTGCTTCGAAAATATCGGGATCGGTGCTCAGTAAGTTTCCATAGCGGCGCCATCTGTTGAGGCAAGAGTGAATTTTAATGACTGCACCTTCATAATCGTTTTGATTCTTTGAAAACGTCATTCTGTCATTAGTTTTAATATTTGCGGTTATTACAATGAGATCCGAGGAAAGTCCTAATATACAATGTTTTTCTAAACTTGGTAAAGCTGGGATCTTGTTGCCGTACTTCAGTAGTTAGTGTATTGGCCTGCTACTATGTAGGTCGTGGGTTAAATTCCCTGCTGAAGCACAAGGTTAATATCGAAAAGATACTCACCTGTCAACAAGCAATTGGCAATTCTTTCGGCAGTAAGAATTTGCTATGAAAAGGCGTCTAAATGAGCTTTGTGACAAAGCTCAGAAAAGTGATGTCTCAAAAGGTTTTGCTCTTCGGAACCGACTAATATAAGTTGCTCCATTCTAATACTGTCCCAAATAACGGCTCGGCTAAAATGGCCTTCGGGGTCTATAAGTGCCACATATTTATTTATTTTTACTCGGTAAATTATTCACCGAGACGTACAAGCTGTTGAACAATTTTTATGGTGCTGACCTGTTTCATGAATTTCAGAGTGGCTAAGACAATGAAGATCAGGAACGCAGTGTTTGCCCAAAACTGTGTAGACTATTTTCTAAAAGATTGCAAACTCCTCTAAAATCCCGGTAAGAAGTTCGGAGTGGCACTTGAGCACACCTGCCACAACTATTTTCCAGAAATTGAAGCTATCAAAAGATCTGTGTAATTTGTCGACCGACCAAAAAGTTAATAATGAAAAGTGATTTTTTCAGTATGACCTGAAACAAAGCGGTAAATAAGTATCGAAAAGTAATTGCCAAAGAAAACTAGGTCACAGAAAAGATCTGAAGACCGGAGGTATAGTTAAACTAACACATTTTGCGCGCCAACTTTGTTGTTAGTCGACGAAAAGACTTCTATGTCAAAATATTCCTGAAGAAGCCGGTTTTATAATTCAATGACATGCCACTATGCTCCGTCCGGAAACTTTTCAAACAGACTGTGTACAATTGGTTTTCATCATTTTTTGTTTAGCAACTTAATTTCATATTTGTTATAATTACGCATATGAATTAATATTTTAATGGATTTATCTACAATATTTTTATGAGTAAATAGACAATTTGTGAAATATTTTTTGAAAAAATTAAATCAATAAATTCTGCTATTATAAGTCAACATACATACATGATTATTATAAAAAAAAAAGTTAAATCTTATACATGGATGTACCTAAAATTTTTGAAAAATCAAATAAATTTTCTAAACTATTTTTATTCCCATGATACATATTTTCGACATGATAAATATTAGTTTTCCAATTTTCCTAAAGAAATAAATATCAGCCTATATATAAACATGCATCACTCTATAATTAATTACTGTCAGATGAATGTAACTTAACCCAATTTTGGAGATATTTTTGAAAAGAAAGAAACAAATTCAATAATAAATTCAATCGAGTTTATATAAGAGGGAACATATATGATCGATTGCACCCATTTTTAGATAATTTGTGCCTGCGTATGTGTGAAACTACTATATTTTTCCGTTTACTGTCGAAAAACGTGCTGAAAGCTCAAAATTTAATTTTTGATGATTTTCTTTTATATTTTGGAAAATATCAAAAAATACTTTTAAAATGTCGAACATTTCAAATGTCAGACATTTTCTGCAATTAAAATAATTTTATTTGTCCAACATTTATATTATTATTTATATATTTGTTTACTTAACTATTTATGTTTATCATTCCATTTATTATTTACATATATTCGTCTATACTACGAATATATTTATTCATTCTTTCTTGCTTACTAGTTTGCCTGCTGCATGCCTACCTGTCTCTTCCCTTGACCTCCTTTTTTTTTCTATTATTTAAATTAATTTATCGATTCATTTATTATTTAAATTAGTGTATTTCTAATTAATTTCTCAATTTATTTTTGTTGGTATTTGATTATATTACATTATTCATGATTGTAATTTACATGCAATCGATTCCATTAAAGCGAAATGTAAAAATTCCTTCCATTGCGACTTAGTTTTTCAATTGTAGTCTTTTTTTTCTCAAATATTACAAGTTGAATTAATACAAATTGATTTTTTATTTAATTGATTTAATGATATTTACGAATTTCTATAAGAATAAAAATATTTCGTAAGCTACTTTGTAAACTGTCGCCATTAAATGAACAAAATGAGTCAGCCTATGACGCATAATGGCTATGCTATCCTCTCTCTGAGAAGATACACTTAGGCCAGAAAGGCCTAAGTGTATCTTCGTTATGAAAGTTGCTTTAGGCGGGGATTGAACCCACGACCTCCAATACAGAAGGCCAACGCTCTAACCACTGAGCTACAGCACCAGTGACATATGCTCGCACCACACCATTATAAAATTCTTTGAACACATAAAAGATGGCCGTGATCTGCCTACTATATTGCACAGCAACCATAGGAATTGTCTATTTTAACTCGATATGCAATATCGTTATATTATATTATAAAAATATTTTGAAAAAAATTTTTTAAAATTAGAATTACACGCTAATATGTTTCTAGGTCACATACAATTGGATAAGATTAATTCTTCAATGGTATGTTTGTAGGGTTACCTTATCGGTGAAGACCGACTAAAACATACTAACTAAATGTTTTTAATTCAATTTTTATCCGGTGTTTAACTGTTTAACAAATAATATACTTCAAATTATTTTCAAACGATTTTTGTATTTTTAACCCAAATGCGTTTGATAAATAGTAAAAAATACTTGGTCATCTACGGATATAAATTAATATATACCTTTCTTAGTAGCTCAATACCTATTATAATGAAAATCATTCAATGCTTATCAATACCAATATAATCCCTTGTGTTTAACACATAATTAATGACGTTCAAATGAAGTTGCCAAAACGCGTTGAAGAATTTCCCTTCAAAGAAGTTCATTAAATGCATATTTTAATAATATGAATTATAGATTACAAGTCACGTACATAGTCATTGTACTGATTATTTTCAATACATCTGTATAATGAAACGGAAATAATTAAACTCTTCGGGTAAAAGGTGTTTATAAAGCAATCAATGCAATTTTTCAACACATTCATAAATATAAATAGAGTTTTCAATCAAAATGCACAAAACAATACTGTTTTGAGCCACAAGCCATATTTATAGGTATATTGTGAATTCACAGTAAATTGTATTTTTTTCACGATTTCGTCATCGTTGACGTTGAAGAGTATGATTAATGACGCTGGTGGCATAGCGCTTGCATTACATTACCCATAAGGGTTGCCCTTATAAGTGTTGCGGGTGCGCGTGTCTTTATAGCATTGCCTATTAAGGTACAAGTATTATTTCTTTACGTTGATAAACACACTCAAGTATGCTAACATAATAATTTTTGATCTTCAAATGAAAAAATAAATAAAAAAATACAATTAAACTTATGTACATAGGTAGAGGTGTATGCTGGTTTATATTGCAAAGATGAAAAAAAAATACATCAAAGTAATCAACAGCATACTACATTCATATACTCGTACACACTTTTTGTTTTAGTATATGAGCAAGTAAACGCGTGTCATTATTCAAAAGATGATTTTGCATATTATTATGGTTAGTAGTTGTTTTTCTTATTGCTTTTTGGGTGTCTTTTGTTACTTTATCGTTTACCGAAATTATGTTGTGTCAATGTGCCATGTTAGCCTTTACTTAACGCCTGCGGCATATAACGGAAATACACTTAAGAAGTACCTACTTATAAAATATATTTGACCGTGAAATTTTTTGTTTATCACATATTATGAAACGTGGGATGCTTCAATGCGCACCAGTATAAGTTTTTTCTTCTATTTTTAACTTATAATTCTTCCTCCCTCAATGTTATGCTAATTATAATTTTTATGATTGTTATCATTTTTGCCCTCTAGTATTTTATTTTCGTCATCCCTCAGTCTCCCTTTCAGAGATCTATACAATATTTTATTAATATTTTGGTAGCGTCTTTATTACTTCTATTTATTTTTCCTTTGTGATTTTTTATGCCTACCCTGCTTATTATTTTTTTTTTCTCTTTAAACAAAATAATAACACTATTTTCCATTTTTCTATTTTCAGGTATGTATTTCAAAATAGTCGTAATCAATCATCTAATTTAGTATGCGTTAAGAAGAAACACCTTTGATAATATTATTTGGTAAGTAAGTTAAGGTAAAGGGTGTACTTTGGGAGCGTGTTAGATTTGATAGATAACTTCATTTAATCTAGTATTTCAACATTATTTCGTATACAAAGCCGAAGTCATGAGTAACATGAATATGGCGCGTTTTGAAAATCTTATTTTCGACTACTTTTGCAAGCATCACACTTTCTAGAAATTACATTTCAGTTTCCAAACTTGATGAACTTTCTTTTACTCAATGACACTAAAAAAGAACACCTTTTATGAGGTAATTATAGTTGAATGAGCAGAAAATAGATACTATGGCTTTTTGTGAACCTTTTTGTCGGACTTCTATTAACTTCAAAACACATTTGTTTTTTAATGTTTCTCCAAAATTATATTTTAGAATAACAAAAGTATTTTTTTTTTTTGTGACAGTAATTACTGTCGTTACCAAACTGACAAAATATTATAATTATAGTACTAACGAATGAGACTCTTTTGAATGATTTTGAGTAAATTCTAATTAACGAATGCATATATCAATGGTTTATTTATACTATAATCATATAATTTAATAAATAATGACATAATATAGGCTTAAATATAAAAAGTAGGAAAACTAATAATAACTAGCAATACTGCACAGTTCAGATTACGACTACTTGTGATTACAATTACTTAAATCGTAAATGTAGTCTCATTGCTTTGAAAAACATTGATTATTCATATACTTCAATTGTAATATAAAAATATAGATTTCGAGTACTTTAGTTTTTTTTTTTAATAGGGATTTCAATTGGAGTAAACATAATCCAGGAATTAAAACTGCGACTACTCTATCTTTATAAAAAAGTAATTATTATGACTAATTATAATGACCGGATTACCATAAAAAAGTCGTAATCCGAAAAATAAGATTACGTTTACTTTAATCACTGTAAAAATTAATGATTACAACTACATTAATTTTTTTTTTTTTTTTTTTTTTTTTGTTAGCTTATTTTTTTTTATTGAATCTTTCTTAAATACTTAGAAACTAACAATAAGTATTCAAATCTTACAAACTAAATAAAACTATGTGATATCCCCTACGTTCCATCACAATTTGGTGAGTCGCGAGATGTAGCAATTTTACAGCATATTCAGTGTGTCTTTTCTTTTTAATCGACGATGCCCCTTGCTCAGCAACAATTGCCTAGCAAGAGGATTCGGATGATTGTGTAATTTTTGAATGTAGCTTCTGCAGTACATTGCAACTTCCTCAGAAATTGTGGATACATTTAAATCTCGATGGATGTTAACGTTCCTCATATACCAAGGCGCGTTTACAATAATTCGCAGACACTTGGATTGTATTCGCTGCAATTTTTCGATATTAGAGGGAGATGCGGTGCCCCAAAACTGAATACCATAAGTCCAGATTGGTTTCAGGATTGCTTTATATAATAGCACTTTGTATTCAAGATTCAACTTTGATCTTTTGTGTAACAGCCACCATAACTGATTCATTTTAAGCTTGATCTGAGTTTTCTTTGCCTCTATGTGATTTTTCCATGTCAGCCTTCTGTCGAGGTGAATACCCAAGTACTTTGTTGAGGAACATTGTGGAACTGATTGGCCATTAATTTTAAGTGGGGGACATGTATCTAGCCTTAGCGTGAAGGTTACATGTACGCTCTTTGATTCATTGACTTTTATACGCCATTTTGCTAGCCAAATTTCGAGAGAATCGACATGAGTCTGCAGGAGTTTAGTAGCTTCTATGGGGTTAGAGCGAGAGCACAATATTGCCGTATCATCAGCAAAGGTCGATATGAATGTATAGTTATTGTTGGGCATATCTGAAGTGTATAAGAGATACAGTAAGGGACCCAAAACGCTTCCTTGAGGAACGCCAGCGTGAATATCCAATGGATTTGTTGTGTAATCCTTGTGATGTACGAGAAATTGTCTTTTCGTGAGGTAGCTACTAAGCAATGAGGAGACATTTGCAGGCAGTAATAGTTTGAGTTTGTAAATAAGGCCATCGTGCCATACTTTATCGAAAGCTTGAGTGATATCAAGAAAGACAGCTGAGCAATACTTTTTTTCTTCAAAAGTGTTCCTTATCAGAGTTACAATGCGGTGGACTTGTTCTATTGTGCCGTGCTGTTTTCTAAATCCAAACTGATGTTGAGGAATCAGTTGGTTGAGATTAATAAATGGAGTTATATTCATGACAAGTAGCTTTTCGAATACTTTAGAAAGTAGAGGCAGGAGGCTGATAGGTCTGTACGATGCAACTTTTGTAGGGTCTTTTCCTGGTTTTGCTATCATAATAATTTTTGAAGTTTTCCAGCATTTGGGATAGTGTTTAATACGAAGGATAGCATTGAAAATGTGCATCAGATGAATTACTGAAGCCGGAGGTAGCTCTTTTATCATTTTACCGGTAATTTTATCTGGACCAGGTGATTTTTTTGGGTTTAAATCTTTATAAATTGCTTTGAATATGTCCTTTTTTTTAATTTTGAGCGTTATTGAGCAAGGTTGAGAAGTTAATTTTGGTAATGAGGACTGTGAAGAAGGTGGATTGGGTGTAAACACACTTTTTAGGTGGTTTGCAAAAGCCAAACCCTTCTCACAGTTGCTTCTAGCCCAATTACCGTCACTCAAACGGATGGGGGAATCAGTGAGAATTGGCCGATTTGATTTTTTTGCTGATTTCCACAAAGAGTAGTCTGACGCTTCACCAGGTGTTAATTTCGCTATGTGCTCTTCTAACTCTTTGTTGTTTTTATTTTTCAAGGCTTGCTTTAACTTTCGAGTGCAGTGCTGTAGCTGTGTTTTCAGATTCGGTGATCTGAATTCTTGCCATTGTCTTCGGAGTCTTCTTTTCTGTCTTACTAGCAATTCAATGTCTGCTGGTGTGTATTGGCTATATTTTGATTGCTTGCATACCTTAGTGCAGGTGGCTGAGCTGAGAGCTAATGAGAGTAGCTGGTTGAATTTTTCGAGTGCTGAGTCTACATCGTGTCCATTTCTTAATACAGTACTTAGAGGAAGATGGGAATTTATATATTTCTTGAATTTTAACCAGTCTATTTTCTTTCTAACGCAATTGCCTTGGGGGCTTGGTGATTTTATAGATATTACCGTGGGTGAGTGGTCAGATGATAGATCATAATTACACTCTGTGGAGATATTTTCCATCTGCAAACCTTTGGCGACTCCAAAGTCTATGAGATCGGGTATTTTCCTCTTGTCCGTCGGCCAATATGTCGGTTGACCATTCGAAATAACATCGTAGCCATGGTTAGTGATGATTGAACATAGTCTTCTGCCTTTTGGAGTTATTAAGCGGGAGCCCCAGTGAGTGTGTTTGGCGTTGAAATCGCCAGCAACCAAGAATTTGCTACCAAGAGTTGAGAAAAATTCTTTATATTGCTGTTCGGTAATACTGTATCTTGGGGGACAGTATATCGCAGATATTACTAGCTTAGAGATGTATTCTTCCAGACATATAGATGTTGCTTGCAAGTAGACGCTACTGAAATCTTCGAGAACATGATGTTTTATTCTGCTTTTTATCAATATGGCAGTTCCACCGCGTGCCTTACCATGCGGATGGTTTGTAGTGTACAGTTTGTAATATGGTATTTGGTAGCAATTTTTGTCAGTGAAATGGGTCTCAGATATCATCATTATGTCGATCTGGTTGGATTCAAGGAATTGAATTAGCTCCAAACGGTGCTGGCTTAAGCCGTTGGCGTTCCAGTGGCATATCTTGAGACAACTCATGGTCTGGATAGCAATGTTTGGAGTAACATCGATTGATTTTTCATCATTTCTTGCATCATTGTTTGCATTGAGTTCATGAATTGGTTCATATTCTGAATTAATGTTTGAAGCAAATGTTCAAGAGTACTTGGCTGTTGGGTTGGCAGTGAGTGTTTCTGCTCATTATTTACGTTACTTTGTTGGTGTAGGTTTTGTTTTAACACGCTAGCGTATGAATTGGTTTGATTCTTGTTTGGGATTGCAGAGAAGAATTGTGTTGCATCAATATTTTGTCTCTTACTTGAGTTGGCTATCTGAGTTTGCTCAACTGGTTTTAGAGGTTGATTGTTAGCGGAGAAATTTAGCTTTAGGGTTGCATATACTGGGCAACCTCTATAATTTGCAGTGTGATTACCTCCACAATTGCTGCATTTTTTCATGCTAGCATCGTCTTTAGATTTTGGGCATATGTTTGATTTATGGAGATCTCCACAAATCACACAAACAGCTGGCAGGGTACAATATGTCTTAGTATGTCCATATTCTTGGCAGTTGCTGCACTGAGGAGGTCCAGTTCTCTTATGGGGTTCTTCGATTGTGATTTTGCGATGCAATAAATATCGAATTTTATATATGGGGTGTACCTCACCTTTTTTTAGGGGTTTTGTTTCAGGCTGAAGCTCAATACGATATAACGGTTGAGGTATATTGCTCTTGTTGAGAATGTTGAATACTGTTTTGGCTTGAAACCCTTCTTCCTGAAGGGCAAGTTTGATTTCGTTAATATCAACGTTGGGTTCGACGCCTTTGAGTACAACGATTAAGCCCTTACTACTTTTTAGCTGATGTGTGTAGTAATTCTTTTTTACAGCATCAAATTCCGCTATTACTTTGCGATAATGAGTTTCGCTGTAGATTTGCACTTTGGTTTCCTCAATTTGGCCTTTGCGAATAGGAACAACATGGAAATTCTTTGGTCCTATAAGACTTGTAATTCTAGAAATCAACTTATCTGAGTTGCGTTCTCTCAAGAAAATGGGTGGGGGTTTGAAATTTTTCTTGGAGATAATATTTTCGTCACTTTCATCACCTGAAAGCAGAGCGTATCTATTTTCCGAACTAATAGGGACAGTGTTCTGTTTTTGAATTTTTGTTGAATTCATTTGTTTTGAATTTTGCGGACTTCTCTTTCGCTGTACTACAGTAATGTAGTGATCAATACCAGTTTGAACAGCAACTGGTTCTTTATTAGTCATCGCACTAGTTGCTTTAACTACTGGGTCATGCACTTCAGTAGAAGTGCCGTTATTTGATTGCTTTGATGTTGTAGCTGTTGGTGTTACAGCAGGAGAAGCACATTGTACACTCCACGGTATAGAGGGAGATAGTATATCACGATAGAACAAATTATTTTTTTTGTCTGTATTTATTGTTGTTGCAAAATTTGATGAATTTTTAATATGTGCAGGCAAAAGATTTGCACTGTTACTTTCACTTGTGCAGTGTGTATCAACTGTTTTATTTGATAATGCACTTATCGCGGGGGTTTGCGCGGGTGATTGCAAATTATTGTTTACACACACATTAATAGGCGATTGCCTATTTGTAACTACATTAATTGTAATGTAAAAAAAAACCGATAACGATTGCATTAACCATAATGCAAAAAATAGGATTACGATTACTGTCACTACAAAAAAGTAATTATCACGTCTAGTTGAGTTGTAATTTAAAATATTGATTACAATTATAATAATTGCAATCCAAAAATTAGGATTACGATTACTGCTGCTATAAAAGAAAGTAATTATTACATATAGTTTAGTTGCAATAAAAGTAAAACCAATTATGATTACAATAATTGCAATACTTTGTTGTACGTATGCTGCAACAACAACAACAACAACAATTGTAATCCAAAAATTAAGATTACGATTTGATTTTTTTTATTCTTATAAAATACGTAAAAAATGTCATTTTTAATTTAACACACAGTAATAGTAATATGAAAATTAATAGTAAAATTTGAACAATGATTACTAGTACAGTAAAAATAATAATATAGTTCACCTACTGGGTGTAATAAAAATTATATCGATTAAGATTGATTGCATTAATTCAAGTAGAAATATATATATCCAGATCAGTAACCGTAAGCAAGAATTAAGATTGCGATTATTTTAGATTGTGATTGCTTTAGTTAAGGACGATAACAATTTCAGTAATCGCAATTCAAAAGTAAAACGTATTTAAAAAAAAAGTAACGATTATGATCACTAATCCAAACCAAACCCAAAAATAAAAATTGAAAAATAAATTATTACCCTTTATGTAATAATAATCTAATTCGAATAAAGTAATAATAATTCTTCAAACAAAATCAGAATCACAAATGTCGATAACAATTACAGCATTCTTATTTCAAAAAACATAGTAATTATGATTTGAATGTTTGTGCTCCAAAAATTAACATATTGAAAAAATTATAATTCTGATTTAGATTTGAGTAATCGTAATTCAATAGTTATATTACAATAACTTTGGCAATAATTAAAAATTACTATGCTGCTTTCGATTTGAATAACCGTAATTCAAAATTTTAGATCATGATTTTTAATGCAAACATTACAATTTCGATATCGATTTGAGTAATCGTAACTGAAAAATTTATTTTATGATTACTTTAACTATAATGATTTCAATTTTAGTAATCATATTGAAAACTTGTATGCTATGAATCTACAATCATAATATAATAATGACTCTTCAATTTTCGATATGAATAATAGCAATTGAAAAATTTACATTACAATTACCTTAATCGTAATAGCATTAAATTACGAATAGTATAACAGTAATTGTAATAAAAAAATAAATATGTATTACGATTGTTGTAATCCTTATAGAATTGTGTGATTACAGTAATTTGGATTCGTAACAAAATATTAACTAAATACTAAGTTAATTGCTAACTCTACTAACGATTACAGTAATCTCGATTGATAGGTAATCGCTTAATTTCCAGTTTTGACAAAAGATTGTTGTTTCAGCTAATATGGTCATATGGAAACTCGTCAAACGTTATGAGAACAAATGAGCATTGCTTGTATGAGATTAAACGTAAAAAAATTTGATTTTTGTTAATTACTAATCGTTTATTCTTTTGTGAAACAAAATAATCTAGCACAATAACCACTGTGCCCTGTACAATACGTGCAATAAAAATAAAGTATTACCTTTCACCTCTATGGAATTTGGTGTATTTTTAATTTGTATACCATAGATACATATATGTATATAGTACAAAAACTCTTTGAACAAACCAAAGTTAATTACTTTTGAACAATATCGTGCCACCACAAATAAATCGCTTTAATTTATATAGTATACAATACTACAGAGGTATTTCGAAACTATAAATTTCAAATAAATGATTTCATATTAAGCTTAAGGTAATAATTATGATTTCTATTAAACATAGAGTGCGAGGAAGATGGCCAAAAGAAAAGAAGAATACCAAAAAATTATGAAATCTAATGAATTTACAAACATTAAAAATTTATAGTTTATAGATGAAAATCACATAAACAGCTTGAAGCGTAAAATATTCAAATTAATATGTGCGCATATTTATTTATCTTTCAAGCTTATCCCATAATCGGTTAAATCAAATAATGTTGCTGACACTTATAACTTTTATAAACTTACAGTTATTATAGTCATATTTCAAAGCCATACCAAATGCATCATTCATATATGTTTGTATGTAATCGATATAACCTAAAGGAGAAAAGCTACAACAATATGTGTATTCAGATACAAAAAAAAAAGGCTTCACTTCGTTGTCAGTCAATGAACTAACGACCAACCACTTTAAAGTGTTTAGTAGTAGTTAGTTAGATTTAATTTCATAATACCGTATACATATTACCGCATATATTACGGGCAGGCATTAATCTAATCTAAAATATGCTATATGTATATACTCTTATAGTAAATATGTATTTGTAGCATCATTAAGGCAATTTTATTTAATTCACAATACAAAAATCTAAACATGAAAAGCAAAACGCAAAGACAACAAATATTAATCAAGTGAATAAAATAAATAGAAATAAAAAATGAAACTTCACAGCAGAGAGTGAATGAGTGAGAAGGATAGTAAAACATATTATGGAACCCGTTTGCAATTCCCAAAAATAAACGTACAACCAACGGAATGAACTAATGGTGCGTCAGTTTAGCATCATAGCAAATGATATGATGATATCTCTATACATAGTATAGGTACATACATACAGTGGGAAACACAAATACATACACACACACGTCAATAAAATATACGTACACACATTGTACTTGTGCTCGAACTAATATCGAATTAGCTATAGCAATAACATGATATTCAACAAAAGCAATGATTTTTCGCATATAAAAATAAATTAAAATTGTTGATGCAAATAAAAAAACAACAACAATAACAGCAATGCTACTAATATATAATATGTATAAATACGAGTACATACATATGTATGTATATACAAATAAATAACAAGTTGTATATTAATGGAGAATTTTGGCTCACGACATTCGAGTATGCACAAATGTACTCGCATATGTTTATTTAGTTGATAAGAAGAGATATGCCATCTCACATCAAATGGTATAATATACATAGACACGACATACATCCGCTATAATTTTGCACGATTTATTTTTGTTGACGTTTAAACTGCAGGGAAATATAAAATCGGTTGTATTTTTAATTAGATTTTTATAGAAAGCATATTTTAGTTGTGAATTGTTACTAACGAAATATATACTTGTATTTCGAGATAAGAAATTGCCCGACTTCACGATAGATCGAGAGACAGAGACAGAGAGAGAGAGAGAGGGACAACTCTGTCTTGTGAATGGCCTTGAATGAAACAGATGCGCAGATCTTATCAAGCTATTCACAAAATCAGCGTTTTAGAGCTGACTTTTAATTTTATTCCCTTCATAAATGTTAAATAAGCGATTATTTGGGAAACATAAATGATCTTCTTCTGAAATCTGAAAAGCAATTTTCCCGAAAGAAAGCTTTGAAACGATGCTCATCTGTTGGAAAATCATTCGTGAAAATCCTTTCGACATTCGAAATTTGCTATGGAAAACTTTCAAAAAGAGCTTTATAAACTAAAACTTTTTTTTATTGAAATTTACTTTCATTTTTAAGTTGAACCATTCCCTATTCAACACATTGGAATCGTGGAAATCGGATAAACATTGAAGAAGTTATGATGGTACAAACATATTTACATTCGCAATACTGACCGAATATAGTACTTCTTTCAGTCTTTCAGATAAATAAATGGTGACATGAAAGCTTTAACATTCGGAATCGACTAATATAAGTAAAACCCTGTAACTGTTCACATTTACAACAATTTTGGTGACGAATAAATGGTTCTTTAGATATTGTCTTGATGAAAAAAATAAATTTTAATGAATTAATATGATATTTTATGACGACTTCAGATAATAAAATATACACCCCTATCATATGCTCCCATCAATCGATTTTCGAATTCCGAATACAACTTAGTTAGGAAAGGTTATATTCGAAAATGGCCAGCAAATATCATTTAAATTCATTTTATTAAAAGAACATTATAATTAACCATTTCATCGAAATTAAACAGAAGAAAAACATATTTACCATAATAAAAATTATATTTTATATAATACCTATATTATTGAACAAATTTGTTTAAATTTCATTTTAGAATATACAAAATATTTTATTACTGTATTGTATTTTTTTTTTATTGTATTATTACTGTAATCTGTCATCGCTTTAAGTAATTCGGTGTGGGAATGACACAGCCATCTGTGATTGTTTGAAATATTGCATGTTCTGATTTCACCAATTTGCCTTTCGTAACAGATACTTATCGACAACATGTTTCTGTCCTCGAAAATATTCGTTAACAACATCTAATATTTTATAAAGCAATTTTTAACATTCAAGACACTAGTTACATATATTGCTTCTTGTTGATTTGTGTATGTAATATTTATTAAAATCCAGTCAAATATTTAACCAAAAACTCTCTTTCTCTCTCAATCTGAATTTTATATTGTTCTAATAAAAATATGAAGCCGAAGATGTAAAATTAATTTAAAAGCAATTTGAATTTTTTCAGAATACGAATGAAATATGTTACAGCATATTTAGAAATACCTGAATCTGAAAACATAGTGCATAACATTTTCGAACATTCTTTTGAATGCGTATTCCCATCGGAACATGTAATAAGGGGAAGAGTATATATTAGTTACTATAAAGCAGGAAGAACAATATTTCTAAAATCAGAATTAGTACAAATGTGAAAGCAATACATATAAATTAATGGCTATAATATTAAGATGATTAGTGTCAATTCGGACGATAATAATTATGAGTAATATTAACAGTCCTGATTGCACAGCCCCACACAAAATAAAATTTGACGGCCGATAGTCCAGAGTAGTTATATTATATAAATTTTAAGTCGTCAAATACGAATCTGTGGTCGGATTTCTTTCTTTCTTTCTTTCTAACCTCAAAAAACCTAATATAATCCGTCGAACATCATACTCTTTTATAGTGAAGCTCTTTCATTAAAGTGACTAATATATATTTGTTTAATAGAGAACAATTATTTAAATTAATGAATTCAATACATACTTGTTGAATACTATTGAATGAGTAAATAAAAATATAAACCTTTTACTGCAAACTATATAAAAAACATTATTGTAAATATATTGAAAGGCAATGTAATAATAATAATAATGATAATTATAGGGTAGAGCAACAACAACAGCAAACACTTGTTGCTAACATAATAAAATACATAAACACATATGACCCTCTTTTTCAATAGCCAAATATAAAAAGGGTCACTTTCTCATATGGTTATGTGCCTAAGTATGTATTATTTGATAGGCAAAAAAGGGTTTATACTTATACATTCGATGAGACAATCAAATAATATTATTATATGCAAATGTACCCTACAATGGATTAGAATGACTTTTCGCCTATAAAATCCAATAAAATCGAAATATCTATTATCTAAATAGAATTGTTACCGAACCATAGTAACCACAGTGCTTGACCGGTTGTTACATGAAACATTACAGTGAAAGCAACTAATTTGACCTTTTGCCAACTCCATATTTGTATGCACTAACGATTGAAGTTTGCTTAGAAAAAGAAATTTATTTTTTTTTTCAATTTAAACGGAAGTTCTCATTTATTTAATGTGTTAGATAGGTCTTTCTATCATTATTATTTTAATTCATACGCACCAACAGCAGAGCCTATTGTTATTCAAATAGTTTTTTTTTTGTCACACAAGCTATAGGAAAATGAGTGTGGGTAGTTTTACAATGGGTGTTAGATGTACTCGTACGTACACTTTAAAATAACTACAATAATCATAAATATATGCCTTTTTAGTAAAGAATTTGTTAAAGGAAGCCCACGTTGTAATAATTATATGCGTATGTATGCGTTTTGTATGACAATCGCTAGTGTAGGCCTCATTAAATACACTGTGTGTATAATGCTCATAATAATTGAAGAAAGCAATTTAAATACATAAAGACAATAAAATTGATTGTAAAAGAAGAGTGAAAAAAGAGTATTGCTTTTCAAATATATTCAATACATTTTGTGCACTGTGTATGAGCAAAATTTATGGTAAAGATAGTATGAACTGGCCTAATATATTGTATAAATTATATATTGAATAAAAATATAACAATCATAGGGTGATATATTTCCAAACATTATGAGGTGATATATTTTAACAAATATAGAAATTATTAATAGCACTCTCTTAGTCTAGCATTATTGCAAAATCGTTGCATGTGCAAAAATGCTACGCTAAAGACGAACATTTTTATGCAGGTATAGCAAATGATATATACAGGATGTTACATGACATTTTACACCCTACACCCTAAGATCTTGTTCGGTCGGTCGACAAAATCGTTGGAAAAGTAAAAATGATATACCAAAACCTAGAATAATTTCAGAACATTATCGTTCAGTTGTAGAAAATTCCTATGCATGTCTAGCAAAAATGCTACACCTAAGTATGCAATGATTTCAGAGCATTAACCTACAACTGTAGAAAATTGTTATGCAAGTCTAGCAAATGATATGGCATATATAGTATACATAGCAGTCACATGAGGGCTGTTCAGAATCTTGTGCATTTAAGATTGCAAATTCGTGCAATTTTAAATATTTATCATCAATTGTGAACGACTTGTTTGTTTACTTTGCATTACTTGTTGCAAGCCAAGCTATTCACAGTTGATTGGTGAAATAGCAAATTATTTTGATGTTAAAATTGCGCACAAATTAGAAGAAATGCCGAAAAAAAGCTGTAAGGAGCAAATAGTCGACTCTTTAATTGACGAAGCTGCTGATGAAATTATGTGCAACGAAGGTATGAAATATTTTCTTCATAATTTCAGTAAATAACCATTTTTCATTAAATTAGAATTTGATGAGGATGCATTTTTTATTTATTTATTATTCTTTATTCTTTCATTCTTCATTTATTCTTTTTTTGATTTGTTCGCCTTCCATTTTCAGTTTTTTTTTATTTTGTTGCTGATCAGCTGTTAGTTTGCAATTCAGTGTTGCATACATAACCTACGGGTTTTTTGTGTTGCGTCGTTGCAAGAGTGTAGTAAATTCACGACTGTGTATTTTGTTAGTGTAAAGCAAAAATTTACTACACCATTTTGCAATTGCAATGATGCAAGACCATTTGCACAAGATTCTGAACAGCCCTATGATATTTTTATACTCTGCCTCCAAAGTCGTAGGTTTATTATTTTAGTCTAGCATGATTGCAATATCATTGGAAATGTAAAACTCTTACTTCAAAGTATTCAAATATTTCAGCATGCACATTATCGTTCAATTGTAGAAAATTCACATGCAAGTCTAGCAATTGAGTATGTAATCCTTTTAGTCCACCATGCTTGCAAAATAGTTGGAAATGCAAAAATGCTATACCAAAATATACAAGAATTTCAGAACGGTCACTATTGCGTTCAATTGTAGAAAGTTGCTATGCAAGTCTAGCAAATGCAAATGCTACAGTAGTAATAAATTCATATGAAAGTCTAGCAAATGATATAGCACCAGTGAATGAATTGTGTTACCGAACGATGTTGACTGTCTTTTTTTTTTTTTGCTTGAAGTTGATGGTATGGACATGGACGACGTTTTTTTTCAGTCGGACGATGCCATACAGCTGGGAAACAAAGGCTTTTAAATTCTCTGGACGTATGATTTCTCGAAATGAAGGCTTTTAGTAGCCGCCGAGGACGTGCGACTTAACACCTTTAAACTTTTTTCTTTGGGGCTACGTCAAAGATAAAATCTGCGCCAATGCTCCAGCATTCAAAGATAATATTACATACAGATACAGCCGCAATTATGCGAAAATGTGATGAATAATCACATGCTCGCATCAAATCATCATTTATGGAAGCTTTTTCTTACTAATATCTATGTACCTACTATTAATTAAAGTATTATATACTTGTGATTCTTGTTTTTTAATCATATTCAATTCATGCTCAGAACAGCTAAATAAGCAGCTTGAAATTATTAACAAATAAATCAGCTTGTATCCGCTTAATGAATACAGAAAGTGAAAAACAGTGCAAAATAAATTTTACAAAGAAAAAACAAAATATAAAAAATATAGGTACTTGAAGTTGGCGTTAATAATGCGTGGGTAAGAACTTTTTTTTTAAACTTTAGCTTTGATGAATATGATGCGACTTTTTGCCAACACCATTCATTCATATATGCATCACTCAAGTATTACGCTCTTGAAGAGTAAGAGCATACATATACGAATACTATAATCGTACATATGCACATATCGAAGCATGAGAGCATGGGTGCTCTTTAACTCATGAAAAGCCACTTAATTGCTAATTAATGTTGACTATACGAATGTCAGGAGTGGCTTTTTGTTTTCATTTTTTTGTGAAATACACGAATGCTCATATAAGGAAATGTTATTGAGATTCTTTATATAGTTATTCTCATTCTACTATTCAAAATATTATTAATTCTTATTCAATTAATCCTTCAAAATCAAATAATGTAAGAGGGTGTATTACATAAAAAAAAAAAGAAATTTGCTTGATTATTAAAAATATTTAGTAATTGCTATAATTATTGTATGAAAATAAGTCGTAATAAGTAATATGTATTTGTATGTGGGCTGGCTAAATACGATACTCGAAATAAAAATTCAATATGGAATTTTTTTGGCGCCAATTTATATGCCGCCGCCTTTTATTATGACACAATGCTGCCACACGATTAATTATTTAATTTACTTTTATCATAACTTGTTAGTCACGCAATCTTATAATAAATCGCTTATAATTGCTATGCGAAAATGGAAAAAAATTTATAACAAAATAAAATTAAATTAAAGACAAGTTTTAGTTTAGAAAATTCGCACACATCTGCTTTAAAAAAAGTACCAGTGTTCAAAAAGTTGATGTCTTCAATGGGAATTGAAATTTTTGTCACTTTACTTTGGTCGTGAGAGGCAGTTTAAGTTTAAGTTCATAATTTCACTTTTAACCAGAAATTATTGGAATTTTTTTAAACCAAAATTTGGGCATTTTTTAATCATCCAATAACTAACGTTTTTTTCTTAAGACAACGTCAAATATTTTAATAAAAACCTCAAGATTATTCAAATTGTTGGTCCGAGAACTTTCTGATCATACAATAATATGCGTTTATTTTGCTTTCATGACTATGATCTTTTATGATAGTTTAAAAAATGAAACGAACCAGAAACGTCAAATATTACCAACCCACTGTCTACTCAAATAATGTATCATCGATCTTAACTTTGCGACTTCTGCTGCTTCTTCTTTTTCTATTTGGCGTGTCAACTATTTTTAGAGCAAGCAGGCAAGTTTTAAAAACTAAACAAAAATAGCAGTAATCGTTATTAGTAGCAGTAACAGTAGTACGTTGTAGTACAGGGGTTTTCAACAGAGACGTCATTTGATATTAGATATATTTTATTTTTTGTGCAAATTTGGTTATAGTTTTATGGAAAAAAAAAATGCGTAAGAAAAATGCATCAACTGCGAATGAAAAGCCTTCTATGTAGTAGTAGTAGTAGTAGTGGTAGTAATAGTACTAATACTACCAGTAATAGTAGCTCTTATAGTAATATTGTAAGCAAATAATTAATCACTGGCTGTTCTGTCTATCGTTGTTGTTACTGGTTTTCCATATGCTTAGATGGCGTCTGCATAGTTCACTTACGTGATGTTTATCCGTGCTGATAGTTAACTGGTCAGGACTTTTCTTTTTGTTTTTTTTTATTTCTTTCTCTATTTGGTTGAATTATGCATAGACCTGTCCAATTAGAATAATATGTTACTTACGTACAACATAGAGTTGAACGATTAAAGTAATGTCTGATCATATAAATGAACAGGTTTGGCTACTTTGCCAGATCGGCAATGATGATGATGTTAACCGATGGACAAATTTTGTATATGCAATCCATAAATATCACAACTGATGATTGCAGTTACTTATTCATGGGTATAGTTAAGTATATCTTGTGGTTGTATAATAAGCCTATGTTGTGTTTGCGTATTTAAGAAGCTTCAAATACAATATGTACGAGATAAATGCAATGTAGTAAAATTAATTATAAATTTATGAATTGATAAAACATTTAGGTTGATTGATAAATTCATTATGTAACTAAAAAGGCAATTGCAATTTTCTTGAACATTGCGCGTGTGGACTATATTTTTCAATGCAAAAATAACATAGTTAAGATGCCGGTAAAAAATTATATTTCAAGTTTCAAAATTCAAAAAACGAACGTTTTGTATGATAGTCCCCATTGTTTATAGACGAGATGATTTAACATGATGAATTGAAAAATACTGAAATAAATATATAAAATTTTCTTATTATAAAAAAAAAATTTTGTTTTTTATTTATAATCAGAATGCTTCAATTTTTTGTGGAATAATGTTTTAATTACAAATTAAGTTTCTATGAGTTCGAGAATGATACATTAAAAAAAACTTTGTATGTCTCATAAGAATTTCTCAAATTTTGTTGAAAAAATAAAAATAATAACTCTTTCTGTGAATTAACTTTATTTATAAGCAGCATTGATTAAACTACTATTAGCGTAAATAAAATTCCGAGGTTTCAGATTGATGCATTCAAAAACAAAACAAATTTATAAAATATTCTTTTTTTTTCTTGAAAATTTTTTTAAGAGTATAGAGTTTTTGTATAAGCGAAATGATTAGAAATTTTATATGACGCATAATTTTTGTTAAAAAATCACTCTTTCGAACTTTGAGAACAATATATTGAGAAATTGAAATATATAGAATTATAAAATGAATATTTTGTGTGCGGACTAGGTTTATTTAATACCGGAATAGCTAAGAAATATCCTATTGGCGAAATTTAAGAATATTTTATTTAAAAAATGATATATTCCAAACAAACTGATCAAATTTGTGTATAAAAATTACATATAGTATGGAAAGAACTTTATTTTGAAGCGATTGGGTTCAAATTTTGTTTGGACTATTATTTTTGGTAAAAAAAAAAAACATATTCCTGAAGTTTGAGAATAATGCATTAAAACATAATGTCTACCTTCAAACAAATTTGTCAAAAATGAAAACTTTGTATAGGAACTAAGTTTAATTATGATCAAAATTACTTTAACTTTTGTGTGGAAAAACATTTTGATAAAAAAATATACATATATTCCCATACTATTTTGTCAAATTACGAAATGAGACTCAATAGCTCACATTGACATTAAAAAATATATTAAATCGTTCATAAATAATTGAATTTAGTTGCTACTAATACTGTTACCACCATCTACTACATCATCAACACATCATCTGAGGGGACTACTGTAAAATGCCATGATATTGATTAAATTTATTCAATTTCACCTTTCTTTAGCAACAATGACAACGCTAAGAACAATCTTATTGGCTGCGGCAATAGCAACAGCAGAAGGCATAAAGAAAATTATGAAGAAGAATAAGAGAACAATAAAAGAAAATCATACACATTGTTTATGTGACATTTACTACATACGACGGATATATGTAGTATATGCCTTTTCTAAAGAAACACCCATAAATAAGAAAGTAATAGCCTAACTTATGTTCATATCCATACATATATTTCTATGTACCTACGTGCTGTGTTATGAAGAGGTGAGAAAACAAAATCAGGAGTAAAAGAAATTAAATGAATATAATAATATAAACAAAAGAAATCATAATTTTACTTTAAAGAGTAGATTGACAAACTGGCTGAGTATGACTGACTGACTGACTGACTGTCAGTTTATTCTATTTCCACTTTCAATGATAACAACAGCAATATGCTTTCTTTTGCAATTCTCTTTCAGCTTGTTTCATGATCAAAGATATTTTTTCTCTTCTTTTTGTTTTTTTTTTAGCAACAATTGAATTATTGAGCAAAAGTATGATGGTACTGTAGTAGCATATATGGCAGCAATTGTCACTGACAGTTGTTCCGAAAATTCAATGACTATTGTACAATAAGTACAAGTGTCTCAAGAGAAATCATATCGTGAAGAAAGTAAGAAATTTAGCAATTTGATTTGCTTGAATTATTTTATATTACTAGATATTCTAGAGATATATTGGACAATAGTTATTAGAAAAGAAATTGCAGTTGGTCATAAAAATAATATTTATCTATATTTCGGACAGTCACTCATTTAATTTGCTAGTTATTCAATGCGATTTAGTCATTACAAATATATAGCCAGATGGATATTATTTATGTGATTTTTTTATTTTCTTTTTCACCTCAGACAGATGTTTAAAATTGAGTTTGAATAATAGGTAGATCTGATTTAGTAATTCAGATTATAGTTATAGTATTGATGACATTTAGTATGAGAGTGCCAATATCAAACGACCAAATTGTTATAACGCAAGCTATTTCGAAAGCTTTTTGGTATCACATTTTTACTGTCCGTAGATTTCCTAGTTCCCCCAAATTAAGGATGCAACAAATGGCTTGTTGATTGCGTCAAATTCTTTGCTCCGACAGCCATACATTTTAAGAAGTTTTATGCTCTATAACATCTCTGGATTATGAGGAATACATGGGGAAAGTATCATGCCCTGCATATCAATGAGCATTTTGATATTTCGATAGACTATGAGTTAAGAATTTTCTTATATAAATTATATTAACCTATATCTTTGTAACCTTTTATCATATTACTCCCTCTACAAGACCAACATAGGTTAGAAAGTTGAAACTGCCAGCCCTGTCATTTTCAGCCTTATGAAAGTGTCAATGACCGCCACTCCAATAAAAGCTATTTAACAGTACAATGACAAGACTCTTTGCATGTACCTTATCGCATAGTACCTATTCGTATTGTTGTTATAATAACTAGCTAAGGCTTATTTCCTTTTATTACCTGAAAAAAGATAACAAAATAAAACAAAAATCTCCCACTTACACCTGAAGGAAATTAAGTATTCAATCTAAGCTACGGCATCTTCTTTGTTTTACTTAGTCGTATTTGTTGGAAATTGTATAAATAAATATCAGAGTACCTATAGCTTTATATGTTCATATGTATGTATAAACGAGTATTCATCTGCAGAGAGTATAGAGTCAATTGGATATGTTTGTTGTATTTATTGGCTTTATATGGAAGTCAATGACTTGTTACAACATGCTTCATTATTTTTTATCTTATGCTTTTTGCTGACTTTTTATTTTTATTTTTATCTTATTTTATATAGACTTTGTAGCGACATAAGGTCAGGCCTACTACGTATCTGTCACGCAAATATAAGAGACAACAACGACAACACACCACCTGTAGGATGTTTATTTCTTTTTTTTTTTTTTTGCTTTTTCTGTTTTATATATTATTTTTATGATTATATTAACTTTTTTCACTTTGCTGCAAAACAGTAAAAAAAAATGGCACGAAATTAATATCTACTATTGTTTGCAATGTTTTGTTACTTACTTGTTTTGTCTCATGAAAAGCGGATATTGGTTATTTTGATATATAATTGCCTTGAACAAGTGAATTTAAGGCATGCATTTTTTTCATATTTCTTTAAGCATAAATTAGAAATTCGATGGTATTTGCCGATTTTTGTTTAAAAAAATATAAATTTTGTATGGGAACTTTATTTATAAACAAAATGGCTTCAAATTGTGTATAGAGTATTATTTAGTTTAAAAAATAAGCTCTCCGAAATTTCAGAATAGTGCATAACATTTCAATAGAAATTAGTCGTTTTTTGATTTCGAAAACTGAATTTTTGTATGGCAAGTAAGGTTAATTATAAACAAAATTACTTCAAATTTTGTATGGTGTATTATTTTGATAAGAAAATATGATTCAGAAAAATGTTTGTTTAAAAATCCAATTTTTGTATGGGAACTAAGTTTATTTATAAATGGTATGATTTCAAATTATTTATGAAATATATTTTTGGTTTAAAAATAAGCTCCCCAAAGTTGGAGAATATTACATAACATATGAATAGAAATTAGTCGATTTTTGTTTTAGAAAATTAAATTTTCATATTCAAAGTAAGTTTAATTATAAACGGAATAATTTGAAATTTTGTATGATGTATTATTTTGATAAGAAATTATGATTTCCAATGTTTCAGAAAAATTTATAACACAGAAAGTAAAAATTTGTCGATTAATATTTTGAAAAAAATTATTTTTATATGAGAACTATGCTTTTTTATAAATTTAATTGCTTCAAACATTTTTTATCGTATTTTTTTCGTAAAAAATTAGCTACCTACAGTTTCAGAACAATACACTGAAAACTAATGCTACCTTCGAAGCAGTTTTATCGATTTTTGTTTTAAATATTGAATTTTTGTACGAAAAGTAGATTTGTTTATAATCGCAACTAATTCAAATTTTGTGTGGTTTATTATTTTAGTAAAATAATAAGCTGTCCGAAGTTGCAGAATAATACAATAAACAAATCAAACTACCTTCCATGCGAATTTATCAATTTTTCTTGAACAAAAATGAAAATGTTGTATGAGAACTTTATGTGACGTACTGTTTTGGTAAAAACAATTAGATTTATGAAATTTCATAATAATTCGTTCAAAATTTTCTTATCAAGTGATGAATTTTTGTTTTAAAAATTAACAATTCTAAATGGAAGACTTTATTTCTTTATGACGGAAATTTATTCAAACCTTATGTTTAATACTTACTGTTTAAGTCAACAAATTTTATAGGATTTATCGTACTAAAATTACGTAGATATAACACGTCTCCAGTGTAGTGGTATCACTGTTGGTCTTGAATATAGTAAAAGTAAATTCAATTAAGTAATCAGTAATCAATATTATTATGCAACATTGTCAACATTGTCATGATCGTCGTGATCACGACTATTATTATGATCATCATAGTTATGCTAAAAATTATTATCTTCAGTATCGTGATCACAATACTTTGTCGTATTTCAATATTCAATTTCAATACAAATATACTTTACTTTATTGCAATGCAGCTGATCATAGTTTTTTTCTTCTTCTTTATTTTTTTGAGACAATATCTTCCTCATTGACCAAATAACTGATCGTAAGCGAACGCTTACTGCCTAGATTTGTATGACATTTTGTGATTGTTACACTTCATAAATATGTCAAAATTATTATTATATTATATATAAATTATTATATATAAAGTGTGCAATATCATCCCTACCATTATATACTCGTACTTTCTTTTAAATTGGATTTTTTTTTTTGTACACATTTTCTTGATTGACTGTGTATTTTTTTCCTCTGTCTTTTACCTATTACCTTTATATATAATTTTCTACTTTCTTTTTGAGGTAAAAAAAAAAATATATAATTGGAAGCAATTTTATGATATTTTTTGTCTTTTTGTAAAATTTGAGATATGTGCATATGTCAATATGTTTTATAAGAAATAAGTAAGAAATTATATTCATTTTTTTGGGGTGTTTCGCTCCTTTCGACAGTTTTAATTTTCTTTGCAAAAGGAAAATGAGAAAAATTTAAGGTATTTGCTAGAGCATGAGATATGAATTTTTGGGTTATTTATATATATGAGGTATGCAATTTTTGAAAGCAATCAATAAAATATCATTTATTCTATCAATCGATTTTTTTTAATTCCTGTTTTTTCGTGTTTTTGGTTTCGATATTTTACAACATTTCGCATTTTTTACTGGAATTCGATTAGTCATATTCTAGTAATCCGTAATAGTGATAAATGACAATATGGCTTTTTAGCTTTCGTGACATTCGGATCACACAAGACACCACATTTACGAGAATTTCGTTATTATTGTCACTTAGACTTGTCACTGGGGATTGTTTTTTTCTCAAATAACTGTCAAATTGCATGCCAATTACTATTGTTCAGTGTTAATTTCAAATCAAAAATTTCAACAAAAAAAAAAATCGAATATTCATTGCCAATTAAATCCTAAATGATGCCAATTTAAAATTTAAATATATTCAAAACAGTAGAAAATAACTTTTAGCTAAATTAATGAATTTTTTTGTTAGATTTTAACCACATTGAATTTAAACTGAACAAAAGTAAAAAGACCAAAGGCAAAACATACTCACTCAAATGGGATAAATAAACAAAGAACAACAACTGCGATAATAATAAAATTAAATCAAAACAATTTTAACAACAGCAATAACAACGAACAATACACTAATAACAACAAATGAAAATGAATAAAATACCTTTGAGGTATGAAATCGTTGCCAAATTTAATTAACTTGATATTTAGTCATTTTGGTTTCGCTGTCTGTCTGGCTGGATGGGGCAGGCAAGCTATTCAGTGATTTTAGTATTCATATACGAATATAAACGTTTGTAAGTACATCATCACATCATGTGATGAATTAGAAAAGCAACAGAATACAGCACGTGCTGCTGATGACAGCTCACTGAATTAAAACAGAGACAGTGAAAGATTGGAAGATAAAAGGCAAAACATGTATATGAGTATTTGAAAGTGGAATACATACATATGTATATTGTATGTATACTCATATGTATGTATGTAGAAATATATTTTTGAAAGCTCTTGTTTCTAACAGATTCCGTTTTTGATCTAATTTACTTTTATTACTGCTTTTTTGGCTTCTGGATTGAGTACATAAATTGCAATGATTCATTTGTGGCAAACCAATGGAACAAAAACTAAAATAAATTTAAAATGAAAAACTGTTTGTACATCATCTACTTGTAAACTCTCTAGTTATATACTATTTTCAAAAGTTAAATACAGAAATTATTTCATTGATCAAACTTTGCTGTTACATGCAAATTTACTCAAATATTCGAATATTGTTGTGTTGCTTTATTTTCAATGCTCAGTCAGTCAGAAGTACTCTCATAAACATTGAATCAGCTGTAATTTTTGATAATATTCATCAATGGAAGACTGTTGATGTTCGATTCAAAGTTCGTCCAACCGCAACCAATTTTTTTTTTTAGAATTACCATTCTATCGACACTAAACATTTTCCATAAAAGAACTTTTGAAAGATCTCTGTTGTAAAGCTTAAAGAAATCGATGCCACAAGAGTTCTGAAGATCACAATCGGTTAATATAAATAAGTCCTTTCCACTACGGCATAAATGTAAAACAAAATAAAATATTGGAAGTTCAGTTCCTCTGATTGCGACTATTATTATTATTTTTTTTAATTCTGTTGTCAAAGGTCGCATTTTCTCATTGACATAATAGTTGAATTAATGGATTCGGTGTTTTATATAGGTGTTTGTCCATTTTGTGGAGAGTTTTTCAGTAATATGCTGGTTTGCATCTTTATAATAGCCTACATATGTAAATATTGAAGAGGAAATACCATATTTACGATATACGTTTGCTAAATGGCCCAAAAATCACCTGGCTGTGGATCTTAAGTTCCAGCGCAATTATTTAATTTAGCGATGTGGCTAAGCTTTTAAAGATTCATGGAGCAGCAAAAGGTCACAATTAACTCCAATCGTTTTCATCTTTAAGAAGTGTCTTCAGATATTCACTTGTCTTCCTCTTCTTCATGTAAATCAACCGTTTCTAAATTGCGTCGCATGAATATCAACGCGATGGCTTTTGAGCAAGACTATTCCATACAGTGCGTCACATAATTAGACAGACGAAGAAAACCTTGGACTAAAAATTAATTTCTTGAAATTGACCTTGCATTCGGCAATCTAATTCTTCTGATTTGAAGTCTTGAGGATATTACATTTCAGAGTTTATTACGTCCTGAAGCTATGCATTAAAGTCAGTCACATGAATTTTTCGACTAATTCACAGCGTCTTTTCGCGAAATAATTTATTCTGAGGAATTTTCTTGTAGCAACTTCAACGCATCGGCCGTTGCATGGTGTTTTGCATCTTATCTTATTGAAATCGAATCCATTTCTGTTCCATTGCAATTCAGAAAGGCAAACATTTTTTGAAAGTCGATGAATGTAGGCGTTTAGCGGCTGCAGTAATATTTTCAATTGCTTATTGGCGTAGCATTGGCGCGGCTCTACCACCAATCGAATTACTTTCCTCGACTTTGTGATAATTGATGGAATTGTTCACTCAGTCTGACAGTAATCATCTCGCAGATTACAATAAGTTTGACGAATAAAATATGAGTTTATATTTTTGCTAAATCATGAGGAACTCTGAACATAGAAGAATGGCAGCTCTGTCGCTTGAAACGTCATAGTAATAAGCTGTCAAAGTTATAACGTAGTTATTCTAGCAACTAGCAGCTAAATCAAATTGTTGTAATGTCATGAGTTTTGATAGAAAATGTACATTTCACAAGAATTTCTACCATTTCATACCACAACATAATTACTTCATATTCCCAACTGACCCACATTTTGATCTCAAATGTTATTTATTGCCAATTAGTATATATACCCGTATATATAGTCAACAATTATGTTACATACAATATGATGATACTGTCAGGTAACCAAAATCATATTTCACTTGTTTCTCTCTTATGTTATTACTATGTTTTGTCATACCTTTTGCTATTTGGTTGTTTGCTAATTTACTTACATACAAGTGTGCA
Source organism: Megamerina dolium (assembly GCA_963854835.1). Classification (NCBI taxonomy): domain Eukaryota; kingdom Metazoa; phylum Arthropoda; class Insecta; order Diptera; family Megamerinidae; genus Megamerina; species Megamerina dolium. The sequence goes on along the minus strand of OY978529.1, from coordinate 32,093,470 downwards.
CTGACAACAATATCTCATACATACATATTTATGAAATAAGGTCAACAAACTGTGTTAGGAGTTAGATGTTTATGTTTTTTATTGTTTATGTTTTGTATGTGTAATCGTATAGCCATAGACCAACCCGACGAAATATTACTTAAGTGAAATTAGTGTTGCTATATCAACTTTAACCACAGACCTTTATTGCCGGCGTTTATGTTGCGTAGTATATTGTTTTTTCCTCAGATATTTTCTCATAGAAAATGTGTGATTTTATGTGTATTTTTTTATAAACGAGTATTCACACACACACACATACTCTTAACAAACGCCATGTCCCATGTAATCCAACAATAGCAACAGAAAACTTGAGCGCATAAATTTTCACACAAGCATTTGTTCAAACATCATTTGTTACTTAAGTTCAAGGTTATGCGATTTTGTTCTCATTTCCTTCTTTGTTTTCTGTTGCTATGGCTGCTGCTTCTTTTTTCTTCTTCCTCTTCTTCATTGTGTATGTATCGAGTTGTTGAATTTTTCGTTCACTTTTGATCACTACTACTAGACGTTTTATTATGCGCTAGTCATGCCATGATTTAAGTATGTAATATATTGTATTTGATTTAATTCGAAGATGATGATGATGATGATGATGATACTGATAGCGATGATAGACAGCAAGTCTGTGCAAGATATGACATAAATATGTCATCATACACATATTTATGTATAGCATGAATATTATATGTACACATTTGTTTGTTAACACATTGCTTAAATAACAAATATCTTCTCCTTAAATATGAGACACATAAATTTTTAAATACTTAAAATTATACCGTCACACACAGTGATAGCCATGAATTATTTTTTCACATTATTAAATTGAATAGAAATAAATGATTACAATATCAGACAATATTTATTAATAACATTTTAGAAATCAAGGAGAGAGAGAGGTGTATCAATTCGATATGCTTTTTATTATATAGGTAATTTCTAGCACACCTCTAAAGTTGTTCCATTTAATATTTAGTACAACACATCTATTATTTATATAGTATATACGAATATGTAAGTACTTATGTACCTTGTCATTCCTACAATTTTCACACTATAAATTATAGATAAGCATACATATCGTCAATACATCAAATAGTGTAACTATCTAATCGATAACAACAACTTGAAAAAACCTACCTTTGAACATTCTGTGTTATGTCATGTAGACCATGTCGCATGGCGTAAATTGTCAGGTGTTTCAATTATTTGGATATAATTTTCATGCTTATTATCATTAATTGTTTAAAGAAAGTTTTGGTTAGAATTTTATAGTTTTCAGTAGAAAAGAAACAATAGTATTTTAAGTTATTATAATAAAATTGCTTCAATATATTAAATTTGTGTGTCATATTTGGTCACAAAAATGTTCCCATAAAATTTTAAGCACTGTCATACATAAATAAATGTAACTCTCATACAAAGAAGGAATTTTTATAAAAGGTATCATTAGTTTTCAATACAAGATTAATAAAAATTGTCCATGGCAAAAAAGTTTAAGTGATTTTGTTCATAAATATTTTACTTTTGACACAAAAATCAACTTTCGTGCCATTATTTCTCCATACATGATTACTCAGAAAACTAATTTAACAAACTAAACTAAAATTTTTCCTTATGCATATTCATAAATATTCATCTTAATAATTAATAATATAATTTATATTAATTCCAACTCTTCTCTGTTTCTCTAATTTCAGGTATGTACTATAATTACAATTAAAAAGAAACATATGAGTGATTTTTCAATCCCAAGCTAAGTTCATCAGCGTAAGTCATAGAGGTATCAATGTTTGATTTTAATAAAATGACAAAACTCAAAAAGCCTTTTGGATATGATTATATAAACACAAAAATTGAATAATCTCAACCCTAAAAGCAAGTGGGTTGTCACCGAAGAAGAAATAATTTTAGCCAATAAGATATCAGTAATTATATGAATGCAAAAATGCAATTACCACAAGCCAATACAATGTTGAGAATCTTAGAAAAATAGGCGTATTTTCTTGAAGATGCAGCACAAGGGGTTACCTCAAAAAAACATTTTCAAATTCGCTTGTTGTCAATCATAAAAAACATTTTTAGATATGAGAAATGAGCAGGAGAAGGGTTAATTTTATTTTTGTTTTCTTTTGGAAGGACCTACCCTATGTAGTAATTAAACATAAAAAGGGTTCTATGCAAACTAATGAGTACATACATAATGTTTTTCTTTATTCATATTATGCAAGTATGTAATTCATTTTAAAAATCATCCATTTTCTTGATCAAGTATTCATCTAAGAATTATTTCTTTGATTGTTTCTGAATAATGTTTTATTTTTCTTCCTTCATTATATGCATGCATAACATTTATGGTGCGTCCATGTGTCATAATAACCTGGGCTGTTTATTAGAGGGTCCTTGTGAAGTTTACCTAACAATTGTCAACGGTGTACATAAATTTACATATATGAGAATATAACAACTACTGTTGTCACAGCTAAACACATCCTTTAGTAATTATTGTCTGTATGTAGATTTGTTTAAGTCTCTTCAAGTGTTTACTTAGTAATAAATTATTTGTTCATGACTTATGTTGTGTTATCCCTTTTTTTTTTGTTTTGTTTCTCTTCTAATACATAAGATAATATATGAGAAATGTACATATAGCTAATACATATTGAATTTATTAATTTTGTATATATTCTTATGCTAATTTTCCGTAGACTACAAAAATATATCCTTTAAAATCTTTTGTTTAAGAAAATTGTTATAAAAGATATTTAGATTGCAAAAGATATATGTTTTTATGTGTTATAAATATTTGTATATTATTGTTTTTTGCTAAAAGTATAGCTGCATATTGAATATGAAATAGTGTAATTCATATGCCAATGTATGGCAATTAGTATGCTTATATCAATTAAGGTCGAATGAAGTAATGTCGAAAAGTTTTGATGGCACTATTTCGATATTGCTGCAAGGATAATGTATGCAGACACAGTTTCGACATTATTGCAAGATAGAATGGAAATAATGTCCAACAAAAATGTAATACAAAGGATTTTTGAGATTATGTCGAATCGAAAGTTCGTTCAAATTGCAGTTTCGGTACTATTGCGAAAAAATGAAATAATGCCAAACAAAAAATGTATTACAGAAATGTCTGCGATTATGCTCTATTGAATCTATTGAATCTATCTCTTTAATTAATGGAAAACTTTTGAACATTTTTTCGACATTTTTGCAAGAAAAAACTGAAGTAATGTCCAAGAAAACATGTATTTCACAAAAATCTGCACTAATATCGAAATTTTTCAACATTATTACAAAATATAATTAAATAAGGTTGAACAAAGCAAACATGGAATTAGACTTTCAACATTTTTGCAAGATCGGAATTTCGCAAAAATAACGATCTCGACATTATTGCAAATTGTTGGAACATTTTATGATACTTTTCCGACATTATTTACAAAAAAATGAAATCATGACGAAGCAATGGTATGGATTAAGATTTTAGTCATCATTGCAAAAATTAAATTTATAAAAATAGGGGATAAATATGTCCCGCAAAAAATTTATATGAATAAAATATTGAAGGAACATTTTACCTCACTAGATGTGATTCCTGGGCAGATATGAAATTACTTTAATGTATGTTGTATGTCATAATTTCAAGTAGAACAAAATTACAATACTTGAAAATTCCCACATAATTGTTGGTGCTATTTGATCATAAAACAATTAGTTAGGACAGGCCAAAAACATAACATGAGAGTTGCAGTAAGTTAAGTCGCTTTTCAACAACTCTTTTTTAAACTATTGTAAAAAGTTGACTTGTTATGACAACTTGTGAAGTCATCTAAGTATAAAATTGATTAATTGATTTTCCTAATCAACTTCCTATAAAACCGAATTTATGTATTATTTTAAAATCATTATCTCTTATATGTTCATTTCTCACGTTATGGTTCATTGGTAATGACGCACTTGTTTGTGGCAACTATATATATCCTTACGCACCCAGTACTTAGTATTTCCTTTTTATTTGATATTTCATTTAAACAAATTAAAATTAACATCAACTTTATATATGTATGGTCATTTATTGTGTGATCAAAAAAATTATCTTTACATTTATTTCTCATTAACAAATGAATGCTGCTTATGTATTTTGGGGACAAACCCTTTTTTTTTTTTTAATATTAATTACATAGTATATTTCATAATTTGGTTGGTGTGAATGATACTCAATGTACAATGTTTTCGCCACAGTAATTTGAGGACAATTTTTAATGAATCCTAAATTTAGAACAGTTGAATGATGAAACTTCATCAATCGTGAGATCATCAGTTTTGGCACGCAAGTGTATTTATACATAGTTTTTGCTTATTAATTATGAATTATTACAATTAATATCATTCATTCATTATGCGTAAACTGATGCGGCATATTTTCTTTAATAGATGATTTCAAATTTCTCTTATTATTAGTAATTAAATAATGCTTCGAATTTACTAATTTTTATAGGTAAATTTAAAAACCGATTCTGTGGTGAATATAACTTCCAAGTATCACAAATCATTCGCTCTTTTATATAAAATGTTTTATTTGTTCTATAATAAAACAACAGAGATTGCTGTGTTCTTTTTGTTTGTTTTTTTTGTTTTTTTTTTTTTTTGTTATTTTTCATTCATTGTTATCAATTTTATTGTCACTTTGTTGACATTCCTTATTCAATACAATCAATTTGAGCATATTTAATATGCCCCTATTTTTATAGTGGTCTGTATTTAGCACAAAACACACACAATTATATATACCTTCACTAATTTGTACCTTTTTTTTCACAAATTTAATTAACAAACAAACGTTAATTATCATATTCATTAGCGGTTTAGTAATTAGAATATTAAATATAATGGCAATAAATGTAATTCTCATGTGACATTTCTACTCCAGCCTACCGTCATTAGTATGTAGTTATTTGAGTATTAAATATCGCATAGTTGTTGCAAATGCATTAATAATGCTATTTATTAAGGAAAACAACAATAGTTAAATGAATTTCTATCGATTTGTAATTAGAATGTTGCATGGATAATTAATTATAGTTGGTATTTTATAAAACCTATTGTTTAGAAGGGTTGTTTAAGAAAAAAATTTCAAAAAATTAAAAACCAATCACCTGTAAAACTGCTTAGGATTTTTAATGTTCACATAACCATTTTTCGATATTCACTGGTATGAAATTTATAAGTGCTGCGAAATGATGCAGAATGCGTATAATGCAAAGGAGTCAGGAATGCAAATTGCACCAGGCACAAAAGCAATTAAATCAATATTGTGTGTTTTTTATTAAGGAATCATAGAGGTTTTATAACTAATTATAAAGAGCCAATTGAGCTAGGAGCAGAACAATGCTAGTAGTATTATATTTTATTTAGACTTAAAAATGCATTCAGTTTTGATCAATTCCAGAAACTGTTGTATTGTAATTGCTGAAATACGCATTTCATATTTATTAACTCTTTCGTTAGTTAATATTACCTACTACCTATTTTCTTTAAATTAATTTCTATTTGTTTTACTTACCTCACAATCTGCCAACAGCCATTATACAAAAAATAACCTGATTCATTTTGTTGCCTGCCAATTATTATGTGTTTTTTTTTCTTGGTTTTTTTTTATTGCTTCCCAAAATAGCAATACAATTAAATTTCTATTAACTACGAAAATCAGAATTAGATTGCTTCCCTCTAATCTTATGTATTTACGCAATTTTCATACTTTGTGCCTTGCGTGTTGCATGTCCTTCTTATATATATAATCGATAGTTCTAGGTGTATATATTTACCTACACTATATAGTATTTCATTGTTTATTGATTGTATGAAGTATATAGTTTCCACTGCTTCTCCCGCTCTGTTTATTTGCCAAAAGAAAATACACGAAAAAAAGGCCAATGTTTGTTGATGAAAGTAAATCTGATTTCGAAAGCAGCTGCTTTTTTGAGTCTCCTTTTATGTACCTTCATGCATTTATTTTCTTACACAGTTCAAGTATATTTTTCTTCGATTTCATCGATGATTTTCGTGTATGTGTAGTGGAACACATAGCTCTGGCTATGATTAAATGTGGTAGTTTATACAATGTGCATTGGGTAAATCATATTTAACGAAGGGGCGTTTTTTTCCCCCGATTTATTTTTTGTTACGGTCAACATACCTAAATATTAGTATAGGCTTAAGTAAATAAGCAAACTAATGCTTATGCAATGAACAAAATATATTTAAAGGTAGTGACAATTTTCGAAAAAATTCATATATTCAGCTATTTTATATAGAATTGCGCATAATTCCATGACAAAAATAAAGTTCAGTTTTTGCAGACTTTGTACAATACTTAAAAGCATACTAATATCAAACATTTGGAACTGGAAGGAAATCGAATATTCTAAAAATTATTCGAAGAGAATTATGAACACACTTTAAAGGCTCTATTTGCTTCAAAACTTCAAGCATGTTCTCATTACGCTTTTGATTAAGTAATATTGTATATCCGCAATACTTGAACTTCTATACCTAACAATTGAACAATTTCTTCACCAAGGCATCAGAGAAAGCCTTAGATTGAGAGTCGCAATGGTAATGAGGAAAATCATAACCATCACAGTTCTCAAATTAAATTAGTAATTCTACTATACTATACACAAATATACATTCAATAAGAGATTCACTTACTTACTTACTTTTTGGCCAACACAATTGATTCTGGAAACTTTTGGCCGAGTTTAAAGTGCTTCCTCACTCGTATCAGTTCTTCACTCGCTGTTGCCAGTTCTAAAGCCAGACGCTGATAGATGCTGACAGTACTATATCCTCCAGAAGGTTTCAAATAAGATCCTTTCGTGGCTGGAGCTTTGTTCTTCCATTTGCTTGAAATGACCGATCCAGCGGCACTCTATCTTATTCGGCACTTGTCTCCAACACAAAAAGATTCAAAGAACTTGCATAGCATATTTCTCTTGAAAACTCCAAGCGCACTTGCCTCTGAACGTGACCAGGCTTCTGGACGGTCTGAAAGGACAATCGTGATGAGACACTCTTAGAATGTCACTACATGTGGTCCAAGATGCCAGAAATCTATGTTTGTTTATACTAAGCACTTGTAAATAAACTAAATCTGATTTTAAAAACAGTTCCGAATAATATGATCCTATTACAATAACTTCCCAGACGAGTGTACTGCAAAAGTACTAACGAGAAGCGACATTACTGTTAAAAGCCCATGTTAGAATTTGATGCTTAGATTCTCTGATGAGCACCTGAAAGCTAGAACCAAAAAATGGAAGAAATAAATAGTAAGTAGTATATGTTCCAAAGAATATTGATCGAGCTTCTCCTCGATTTGCTTCTCTAAAATTTGGATAGCATTAATAGGGACCCTCATATATTGATCGATTCCGAATTAGATTCTCTTGTTCCAACACAGTGTCTAAGCCTTGTCGTTCATAGAGCTCTTTTATAAGATTTTCCATGGCAAATTTCTACTGTCTCAAGAATTGTCAACTTTTTGCCGACAGTTGGATAAGTCAAATCAGGAATCAAAGTTACGAATTTTTTGGCTGGTTGCTGTGGTTCAGTACCCTGATACACTACATATTGGTCTCAAAATGGTTCAAAGGTATTTATGTGAATAAAATAGTCATGTTGATATAAGTAAAAAACATATTTCGTGGCAACCATTTTGACTTACCTACCGAACTAATTAATCAAAATGTTTCAAGTGAATTCTTTCAATAATTGTAAATTTCTTCAATTTAATTTTAACTATTGTATTATTCTTTTTAATTTGGAAACTTTTCTGCATAAGAAATAAAAATATGTATCTAATTCCTTCCTTATATATTTTTTCTGCTGCTGCTTTTCTCTGTTTATGGGCATTCGGACTCGTATTCGTATCATCATATGGATGCTCATACAATGTCTATACAATTTCGTATACTGACTTCCTATTTACATCTGCTTTGCATATGCACATAAATCCTTGAATATAACAAAGCCCAACATACAGACATAAATTGACATTAAAGACAATAACAATATAAATTGTACACAAACTATGTGTGTGTGTGTGTGTTTAAGGGCAACGTAATATTAACAATTGATGCCACCCTAATTAAATTCATATTTACTAGGTTTATTTTTTGTTTTTGCTTGAATTTTTTTTTCTATAGGTATGGTATGTACTAATATATTTCCTTTTCATTTATGTAGGCTGAAATAATTTCACATAAACATACTTAAATTTTTGAGAAATGCGAATATGAAATTTTGAAAGAAAAATAAAAATGTACAATGAAAAACCGAAATATTTATTGGATTCTTCTCAGAAGATTGACACACACACAAGCATACAGCCAACAAACAATACAAGCTTAATTAGTATTTAACAAAAGACAACATTAGCGTCATTTGCACAATGTTCACCACGATGATTACTACAATGTATTTGGTTGAAAAACCATTAAAATTTATTTATAGAATATTTATTTTATTATTACGTGTATGCATGTTTTTGCTCCACACTTTACCAAAAAAAAAAAAAAAAATTGGACCAAACATATGCGTTGCAAATTTCAGAATCAACTTATGGCTTATGAATTTCTTAAATTTCCTACTATAGAGCGAACAAATGTAAACGGAAACGTTTAACATTTTTTCATATTTATTTTCTCTTACTTATGAAATAGTAACACATATGCCTTCGCGATTAATTATATTCATACATATTTACTTACAATATATGTACATAGCATTCCCTTAGTTAGTAACCCATTTCTCGCTAGATTATAGGCATAGCATCAGCGTATTAATTGAATTATTTTACGCATGCGCTATATTACGTATTTGCTATTATAAATTTGATATTCTTCATCGGCTTCTGAAAAATTTTGTAATACTATTTATTATGTTGTAAAACCACATCATTTTGGCTGAGCTCAAACACATACTCGCCCATCATTTCCTGCATTTATGATATGCAACCAGTAGAGAAATTGTCAATGATGGTATGGGAAAAGGTTTTAAATGTTTCTCTGAAAGATGAAATTGAATTTTAACATTACGATACGAATAAAAAAAAATATATAATTTTTATTCCCCTTTGCTTATTACCTCTAGTTATTTACCAAGTAATACAATTTTTCACCAATGAATTCTTCAAATTAATACATTAATTTTCAGACTTTCATAAACATCACATAAAAATTCCTTTGAATTATAGATTTTTAGTCTCTATTTGCCTGTTGGTTAACCAATTCTTCGTTTACTGCAACACCATAAGTTTTTCAACAAAAAATTCTTCAGAGTATTTGACACCACTCACTTTTCCACTGGGTATATGTATTTCATAACATGTATCGTATGAATACGCATAAGCGTTAAAAATTGTGTGTTAATTAATTAAGCGGAACAATAATTTATAACGAATATTATTAGCCGCTGTAAAATATTAGGACAGTAATTTGCCATATGTTTTGTTTATTACGGGTTTACATATCCGTACATATTCCGTAATATCACCGAATAAATCAATTATGTTCCGAGAGAACAAGAGAGAGTGAGAGAGACAGTGAATATCTCAGCACAATTATGTGGTTTCGACAATTAGCAAGAGGATAAATGTATTGAAAATAAATCATATTTTCATTGACACATTGTATTTCAACTTTTTCTATGATTTTCATATGAAAGGAGTACTCAGTCCGGTCGGTATTACGCTTAGTTATTTCAGCATAACTGCTCGAAAGTTTATCCGATTTAAATGATTCTCTGGATAGAAAATACTTTAGATTGAAGTAGATTTCATGCCACATTACTAGTTCGAGTCTATCGATGATCATAAATGAATATGAAGTATTTGGTAATGAAACTATCACTTACTACTTTTTTTCATGACAATGATCGAAAAAAATATTTTTTAATATAGGCCCCTCCTTTTTGAAACCTTTGAATTATAAAAAAAAAAATGTTGATTTTATTACAATCTTTACACCAGGAAAATATTGATATCATATACGAATGTAAGCAAAAGCGTGACTTGTTTTTAAACATAAAATTAAAACTTTAAATAATATTAAATGTAGCCAAATATTAATTTGATAAAAAAACATCTATTAAAAATATCATTTAAAACACGTTTATGAATACTACTTAAAAAATAGATTATGAAATAGATTACAAATTATATGCATGGGTGGATATCTCAAAATATCTTATACGAAAAGTCGTAAATAAATTTCTACACCTTGTAGCTACTAAATGAGCCATCAGGGCTGATATTGTGGGCTCGTGCTCAATATGTTTAACACCAGTGGCTAACCTCAAATGAAATGCGATTGCATTAATAAAAAAAAAAACAACAAAACCAAATGAATGATGAAAGAAAAGAAAAGAAATTAACCCACACACTTGGGACAGACAGTAACAATAAGAGTATAAGAACTTGCATACGGACATAAAAAATCAACAACTTCATAAAAATTTTATGATCATTACCCATCAACGTAAAAACTGTAAGCTCATACATATGCACAAACACAAGTATGGTATAGGTGGTCATAACATATTGTAGGAAGTCTAATATTGTTGATCGCTGAATGAATCTTCTACATATGTGAATATGACTGGTAATAAACTGATGTAAAAGCGTAACAAGGTAGTCAACATAAAATGAATTTTTATATAATTATGGCTTGTGCAAGATATGCTTAGCTAATAATAGACGGAAGATGGTGATTATTGTGTTTTATGCGCTTCATTGCCATTTTTGAATTCTTATTGATAAGGGCAAAATTGGGTGAGCCAAGATGGTGATCATATACCCGATTTTCTATTAAAAATATTTAAGTTTGTTTACATAAAATATTTTATTTATTTACCTTTTTTCCATTCAAAATAATCTTATATAATCTTACATAAAATTACCCATCCTTGACCTCTTTTTCTACTTCAACATAACCTTATTTCGAAAATGTAAAATAAAACGTGTCTAATTTTTCATATACATGTTTGACTTTCAACATTTTTGATTTTACATAAATGTATAGGAAAAGAATGGGGTACTTCTCTTCTTGGCCTGATTTTCATTTGTTTTCCCAATGATCGTGTCTGAGATTTTCCCTTTTTTCTGGTATATTTCTTTTATTGCTTTTATATTGCGCTCTCTTTGTACACACATATAATTAAACATTTCAAAACAAGCACGTTAAAATGCATATTTCTATATAAATATATATGTAAATATATACTAGATAGGGGCAAAGCCTTTCAAAATACGAATATTTACGTATGGCGCTTAACCTTCGTTTTTGTTTTGTCATTTTTCTTATTTCAGTGACGCTTTTCTATTTCTTGTCTATGTAATTTGCATACGTATATCCTGTTGTTGTTGTTTTGTTATTCTTTGCCTATTTTTTCTTTTTGTAATAAAATAGTGACGTGATGAAGTAAATAGTGAAAGAGGTGAAAGAGTATAGACAGAGTCATTCGTACTTTGTTTTGCATACATAATTAGTAAATTCCCTTAATTTTGTTTCATTATGTCACAGAGTATATCTGACATTTGATATGCTCATCTGTCAAAATGACAGTTAAGCGTCCCCTTTAAGAAAGTGCCTAATTTCGTATTTACTTTCGTCTACAAGAATTTGTAACTAGATGGGTTATGTAAAGGCTAACCAACCAACCGATAACCAGTTAACCAAAAAACAAATAACAATTATCTTCCAGCAGTCTTTAAATTTGAAATTTCATTTGTCAACAGTATTGCTTTAAAATGCCTAAAGAAAATGAAAAATATGTCAAAAGTTAATCTCTCAGATTTTGTAAGTAATTAATAAAATGTTCACGTAACGTAATTCTTATTAAAGCAATTATTTATACTTGTTGATTTTCTTTTTTACTTCTTAATAGTTGTATCTTCTCGTATTAATATTATTTGTTCTTTATTTTTATTTCTTTGCTTTGCGCTCTTTAATTTTACAGTTGCTTTTATGCTGACAGTTGTCAAATTGCATATTTAGCTCATAATTAGTTATGGCTGAATAATCAAATTTAAATGGCTTTATCAAATTTATATTTCAATATATTATTATATTATGATGTGACTATACCCTCGTAGAAGAAGAGCTCACTTAGACCAAATTTAGCCCTTTGTCTACAGAAATGCTTTAGCGCTCCTAATTATGAAAGTTTATGAAATCGATTACCGCAAAAGCAGAATTCCAATCATAAATTGCGATAGAGTAATTTCGTAAAAGAAATCATTTTCTGTGTAGAAGAATCCCATAAGAATATTCTCAAGCTCAATATAGGGACATAAGGGTACTAAATTATATTGTCACGTAACCCAAAAAGTTGACAAATATGTTTTCTATTTTAAATTTCGCTGTTTTATATAAGCTGAAGTGAGACAAAACAATTCTTCCTTCACTTTATTAGCAAGCATATTCCAGAAGAACATTATTCCGTAATCAACCATATCTCCCTTTAATTAGAACAAGACGCTAACAGCTCTTAAAAGCTTTATTTTAGTAAATATTAATAACAAATATTTTAATTAAAATTTAGTTTTAGCCACCATAACAAAAACCATCTATAAACAATTTTAGAAAAAATGGTTTGGTGTTTTTATTTATGCAGCTTAACGAACTCCTCGTATTTTGTGTGATTGAATAATTTTACACATTTTCCTATAATTTTAAGCATTTACATTACGTTAGATATCCCACGGTTTCATGAAATTAAACACCTGCTGTTAATGCACTAGCAAATGTGTAGTTTCTATGAAATTATATAAACTATTTTCTAGTATTATACGCCAATATTTTATATTTTAATCATTTCAAGAAGCTTTTACTCTTGTATAGTTATTATCAGTTGCTATAATTTTAAAGCAACCTGTTTTCAATCATTTTAGTCATATTTCTTAATCTGTCGTGATACTTTCAGGCAGCTACAATGGATTTAACAATGTTCTGAAACTTGCTATAATTTTATAGCATCTCAAGTGAAGATGTATCTCGAAACAAAGGTTATTTTTTAAATCATTTATGACTATGCAATGAATATTATCGTATTTTCCACAATTATTGAAGTTAAAAATATTAAATATCATAATTTTAAACAATTTCACGACATTAATATTTCAAAACAAAATGAGTAAATTTAAATTTATTGAAGCATAAAATATCCTTTCTTTAACCAAAGAACCAAGCAAATAATTTCAAAGTGGCACGTAATATATTTCGCATAAAAAAAAAACAAAAAATCTTTACTAAAACTTACCCCAGGTATACATAGTAATATCCAAAAATTAATTTTAAATTTCTATGCCAAATACAAAAGAATGATAAAGCCATTTTTAAGCAAACAAATGAGAAAACATACCAACCAAAGCAAATTAACTGTCTTAGAAGAAGAAATAAAATATAAAATGTTATGCTAATATGGTAATTGTAGAGTATATGTAGGGTATGAAAAACAACCTTTCCACTTTTATTATAACTTGTTATGTTTTTCTTCGTGTTTATAATAGGTATATATAATGCAAATGCTGTTCACCTCTTGTACGCGTTAATAACGTGCGATCAATTTCATAAGCCTACCACTTATAAAATATGAGTACATATACAACATACATAATACAATACGATACTCAATAAGCTGGAGGGGGGTAACCGCCCATCTGCTTGTCGTCATGCCGTGGTCATTAATGTTTCTTAGGAAGGTTGCAAACAAGGCAGCACGAAAGGAAGGAGTGAATGTTCCAAGTAGACAATAGAAATTCTACATTCATATGTACTTATTTGTCGACATCGTTTCACATCGTCATTGTCAAGACTACAAGAAAAGCTTTACTTACTCCCTACAAATAAATCACTTGAAATGCAAATTGAATAAATGTATGTATGGTGTGTATATACTTTGGAGATGTTTTCAAAAAAAAAATGACCAACAACAGTGACGGCTAAGAGTTGAAGAAATGTGCTTATTGAATGTATGAAAGCGACAGATATACTAATAAATTGTGTGTATCAATAGTTGTTAAAATATCGTTAAGGAAAAATCATAAAAATTCATTTAAATATCAATAGAAAAGGCGCAATTTTCAAGAACATCAAAAGAATGAACGACTTTGTTTAATGGGCGTTATGTATATAGCTTTGTATGGGTATATATATGTGTCTTTTGGAGAAAGAAAACCCGTAAAAAAGGCCACAGGGCATGTAATTGTTATAAGCAAGATTTTATTATATTTTGTCTCCTCTCTCTCTCGGAATAGATTCGACCGAAAAGGGGAGTTGATTGTATATACAAATAAAGTATGAAATAGAAAAGAAAAATACAGCGATGACCATAAAAATGAACAATATGTTCACCTTTAAGACATGATATGGTCAAGTCTACTGTTTTTTCAAGGGTACATGCATATCATCATCACTCATTGATTCACTTATTTTATTTTTTTTTTTTTTTTGCTTGCCTCACGTAACGAAAGTAAAACATGTTAGACCGGTTCATAAACAACACAAAAATAATATAACAATAATAATAATGAAATAAACATGAAATTAAAAGAAAATAAATGTCTTTTGTCAATTTAACACATACAATACTTATTCATTTCTGAGATTTTTCATTGTATTTTGTTGTTGGTTTTTCGAAATCAAGGAGCTCATTTTTTTATTGTGTAAATAAATTGGAATGGCGCAGTTTAGTGCTCTTTTTAATATTATTTTTATTATTTGGATGTATTTATTTTGCAATTTGTATGCAGCAGAACCAGCACTGCCAGCAACAACATTAAATTAAATTAATTTTATTTACATTTTTATGACTATTGTTGTTGTTATTATGGTAAATTAAGCAATGCACTGCTGACATTGAAAACAATCAAAAAAGCGAAAGGTTTACTTTAGTTTTTGGCATGGATTACTAATGCGCAATTTATTTCATTAAAAGAAAAATACAATATGTAGGTCCTTAGGAAAAGTGCTTGTTTTTGATTTTTGCATTATTATAAAATAATTGAAAATTACTTTTACAATAATGCTGTGCTGATGTATTGCAGTGGTTTTACTATTTTTCCCATTTAAGTCAAAAAAAGCAATATAATAAGATTATTTAATGATACTGGATTTACAGATTTATAGCAAGTTCCTTTGCATTAAAAATTAATCAGAAATGCTCACAATATTATAACGATTAATTTCATCTTCAAATATAAAAGTTTTAAGCAACATTAAGAACATAATGGTGGGTGCCGTAGCTCAGTGGTTAGTGTGTTCGGCTTCTGATCTGTAGGTCGTGGTTCAATCCCCGGCTGATGCATAACAAATTTAATATCGATAAGATTTTTCTTTCGAACGGTACCCACCTGTTGGCAAGCAATTGGCAATTCTTCCGACAGTAACGACTTGCCATGAAAAAGCTTCTTAAAGAACTCTGTGACAAAGCTCAGAAAAAGTGATGTCACAAGTGTTCTGCCGTTCGGAACCGGCTAAAATAAGTAGGTCCCTTCTAATATTGTCCAAAATTTAAGACGCACAACAGTAATGGAAGAGAAGCTCGGCCAATGAGCCCTTCGGGGCTTTTTGTGCCACATATTTATTTTTTTTAAGAACATAATGAGTTCCCATAATATTATAGCAAGCCCTTAAGCACTAGAAATTTATCATATGATTCATTTGAATAAAGTGCTTCACATAAATCATTAACTAACTTTATATAAGAAATTTATAATTTAATAGTGAATACTTTATTTTCTAGAAATGTTTAATGTTAGATTCAATTAAGATGCTATAAACTTAAAAGAAATAAATTTATCTTAGGAGACTAACAATTAAGGCTTAAAATCATAAATTTAATGTATACTAACACATTCGAGACATTAAAATCGTTTTTCTAATTTTATAGCAAGTATCCACACTTTAAATTAATACATAATAAACATTTCATTTAGCGAAAATATATAATATAATCTGATATCGATACCTAATGAGTATTAAGTGTTGCTATAAAATTATAGCAAGTGATTAAATGTCTACAAATGCTTTAATATTTCACAATGTTAAACGCATTTAGTTTTAATATTTTTATAGCAACATATTTGAGTATATTTAATACAAATTTCTGTAAACCTAGCCGTCTTCGTAGGCAATTATCCACAAAATTGATACCACACCTACATATTATAAGAAAAATACTAGGTCACGCACAAAATTGATAAAATAAAAAGCATAAATCAATTAAACATTTTCATTTAAATGACGCAATTGCTTTTACCATAAATGGTAGTACATAGTATCATCTTACATATAGTTTATTTCCATAAAATTTCTGGTGAGCATGTTGCCTTGCTTTTATGGTTTGAAATTTTTTACATTTTCATTCATTTTGATCACATCATCATCGTCATCACTGTCCATTGCCTTCATCGTCATCGTCATTGCGCTAGTGGAATAACTGATTATGGCAACTTGTAGTTGACGTTTAACAGCACATGCGTAAACATTGCTGTTGTCAATGACACTTTTTTCATCTCACTCGTCGATGTTGTAGTTGTTGTTTGCTTATGGCACAACTACATGAATGAGCAAATGATTCACTGCATTTAAAGTAGCGTATTGACATAAACAAGTGCTGTGATATTGTCAAGTAACAACAACAGCAACTACAAGTCAAAGAGAATTTTTCTTTAAATGAATATCTAGTGACTTAATGAATAAGTGCTATAATTTTGTTGTTGTTGTTTTTTTTCGACTATACGAAATTACAATATTTTTTTTGGCGCATGTTTGTTTGCTAATAAGAATATGTGGGTTAAACTGGTAATTTTTTATTCTTTTTTTATTTTTTTATGTATGTACTTTTTTGTCAAGTTTTTGCTGCCTTTTGTGTATACATATATTTTTTCGATTTTTAGATTCATATTTCTTTTTAACCATATTTGTTGAATATGATGTGAGGCAACATGTTGATGTTTTTAATTCTTTTCCTCTTTACATGATTGTATGGATATGCTATAATTAATGTTGACTTATTATAGCAAATCAAATTGTATACAGTGGCTCAACGACATACTTCACAATTCTTAATAAGTCTCTACTTTATTACAGACTTTAGCCTTGTGAATTTTATAAATAAGTATAATAAAATATAAACTATAATTGTACTATTCTAATAAAATATCACAAAATTAACTTACCGTAACATATAGCAGTACATACAGCAGTTGCATGATTAGACATGCAATTTTACCATATATGAAATGGAGCAAGTACAATATTAAAAAATCTTGCTATAAAATAATTATAGCATTAAGAATTCTTCCATTTATTTATTATTCATATTTTTAAAGAGAATTTTAATCTTCCATATTATGATTACAAGCCCCATTTATTGCTTTGCAAGGATGGCATTTAAACATCTGTCATTTTATACGTCACAAATGGGAATGGAATGAGGAATTGCAAAAATTATTCAATGAAACAGAAGGGAATGCTAAACATAAAATAAATAACATATGTGTGTACTTGAAGTACTTGTTTGCTATGGTCAATAATATGTACAAATACAGGGAATCTCATTCAAAAAGGGCCACTTACCCCATCCTTAATATTCGGTCCTGAACTATCTTGCAAGAAAAATTAAACTGTTGCATAGAATTTAAATCACAAAAATGTCCAGCCATACAATACATTGTTAATGTATGTACATACTCGTATGTACTATATATCAATACAAAGTAACTGTGATGAGAAGAACAACATTGTCATTGTCATTGTCAGCATTAATTCATTGAGCTGTCAATCAAAAAATACTCATATGTAACATTTCAAGAAGGTCGACTCACTGACCAATGATGCGTGCTGTAGTACGAAAGGTGTATACAAGAATAGTAGATCATGTTTATGGCATGTTTATGAAAAAAAAAATCATAAGATTGTATATTAACTAAGAAAGCCAATTTGTATATGGATATTTGAAGACCTTCTTGTTTTCTTTTTCTTTCCATCCTCTAAAAAAAAGTGGCTAATTACAAATGCAAAAAGTATCAAAAGTAGATAAACAGCAAATTTTTTATATTCATCATTTCTGACAATTTTGACGAACAATGTGTGAACATATTCAAGTGGTTTGCTGAATAGATGATGGAAACTGTAAAAGAGCTACACAATTTTTGACAGCTGAACTAAGATCAGACGGTGAAGTGATGTTTATAATACAGTATAACGACGACAGCAGCAATCTGGCTAGTTGCTTATGTATTGAGGATATAATGTGTATTCAAGTTCATATTTTATTTATAACAATCTTAATTTAATTTTTGAACTGCCTTTTCCAAATGCACATTTTTTTTTTTTTTTTTAACAATCTTTTTTATTGGATCTTTCTAAAATTACATAGAAACTAACAATATGTAATCAAATTTTACAAACTAAATAAAATTATGTGATATTCCCAACGTTCCATCACAATTTGTTGAGTCACGAGGTATAGCAATTTCACAGCATATTCAGTGTGTCTTTTCTTTTTAATCGACGATGCCCCGTGCTCAGCAACAATTGCCTAGCAAGGGGATTCAGATGACTGTGTAATTTTTGAATGTAGCTTCTGCTAGACATTGCAACTTCCTCAGAAATTGTGGGTACATTTAAATCTCGATGCATGTTAACGTTCTTCATATACCAAGGCGCGTTTACAATAATTCGCAGACACTTGGATTGTATTCGCTGCAATTTTTCGATATTTGAGGGAGATGCGGTGCCCCAAAACTGAATACCATAAGTCCAGATTGGCTTCAGGATTGATTTATATAATAGCACTTTGTATTCGAGATTCAACTTTGATCTTTTGTGTATCAGCCACCATAACTGATTAATTTTAAGCTTGATCTGAGTTTTCTTTGCCTCTATGTGATTTTTCCAGGTCAGCCTTCAAATGCACATATGGTACATGTTTATTTTTGGTATATTTTGAGTTGCATCAAACTAAAAATTAAAATATTAAATCATCAATTTTAATCGTAAATTTCTATGATTTCGTAAAAAAGTTCAAATGCCTGAAGTTACGGCAAACGATTAAGTTTTTGAAAAACAAATCTTGACTTCAAACGAAGCCTAAAGCTGAAAACATGTCATACTCAACGAATGCGTCAAGTACTCCCAATCGTAATTATTGAACATTTTTAATAGTAAAAAATTCCCTCATCAAGCGAAAATACAATAAAAAATCCAGGATATTAAATTATAACGTCAAATAAACCAAAAAGTGGAGAGATCAATCAAAATTTCGTAATCGGATTTGATTTATACAGAAAACTGCAATGGAATGGAATGAATTTGAATGAAGGTGGAAACAAAAAATTTATTGTATTAACCCATTGCAATATATACGCAAAAAACCTTTCGAAATCACCGTCAAAATTTTGCAAAACAATTTTTTTTCAAGGCAAAAATACTATAGAAGTGACCTCAACCAAACCAAGGACTAACAAAGACTAGCACGCACATCAACTTCAACATTTAAACCATCTGAAGTCCAAAACAAAAACTAACAACACTTAATACTAAATTTTATTAACAAGTACCCAACCACGAATAGACACTTCACCCACTAATCAACCCCACAAAACCGAGAATTTGAATCACAGCTGCGCATATTTTATTTTCTCCAGAAAAAAAAACCAAAAAAAAGAAGATATGTAACAAGGCCGGCTTCTTAAAAGTCACTATCGACTGATACAAGAGCCATGAGCGCCCTCTTCAATCTTCAGCTACCTAGAAGTACTCGGTCGTATCAGGCTGTATTAAAGTAGTATTCAGTTTGGAGTTGCGTCAAGTTACGTCAAGTAGGGTGTGGTTCTTCACCTCGCACTGACAGAAGAACATGATAGTATAATGAATTTTCTGTGCAACTGTCCAGCATTTACAAACTCAAGACAGAAACAGAAAATCTTTGGTAGCAGTATAATTACCTTATTTCCTTTATTAACCATTATTCGGATGACATTAAACATTTTACATAAAAATCTTCCAAGAGCTCTCTAGAGCTGCGAAATATTGTGAGAGTTGTGCTGTTCCGAATCGAGACAAAGTCCAAGATAAAATGTTAATTTATGAACTGCCTTTTCGAAATTCATGTATGGTACATGTTTATTTTTGGTATATTCAGGATGGCTGTTTTACGGCAAACGATTAAGTTTTTATAAAACACAAATCTCATAAACTTAACTTCAAACGAAGCCTAAAACTAAAACTATTTTCAAGGGAAAAATACTATAGAAATGATCTTAACGGAACCAAGGACTCACAAAGTCTAACACTTCACCCTACGAACCAACCCAAATCAAAAACCGAAGATTTCGATCGCAATTTCCTTTATTATAACTTCTCGGTTTCGTACATTTTATTCTTTTCAGTAAAAAATCTCATGACTTAAACCATCTTTAACTGCCCACATAAATCAGAATGCATGACAACAAATGAGGAGTGAAGGCGAAAAATCGAGTTCTCCATAGCAGTGGCTTATGTAACGGTGAAGCCACCGTTACACTGACATTCGGTCCGGTACCGAAAAGGCTCGATTCAAATACAGCCCGAATAAAAACTCTCTGGCCGCAAAACAATCATTGGTATTCACAACACGTTAACATTAGGGAGGTGGGAGACTCTTCACCGAGCACTGACAGTCTTGGTAGTTGAGTATACCATAGAATACCGCACCAGATACCAAGACATCAGCCTGTGAATGAAATCTGCCATTCAAGGCCAAACTAAGCACTTAATTCAAAGGAACATGGAAGTACACTGGATTTATATGTGCAACTATTACAAGCGCAGGGCTTCGGCTACTAAGTATAATTTTTTTTTTTGAGTTGTTCAACGTCCAATTTCTGCCATAATGGAAAATACTTGTATTTCTTCATAGAAACAAAAAATATTTCCCTTACTTCAATGATCCATACCATTTATTTGGATGACAATTAAAATTCTAAATAAAAACCTTCCAAGAGTTCTCTAGTACTGCGAAATATTGTGAGAGCTGTGCCGTTCGGAATCGACTAAAAATCCAAGATAAGGTTGTGTGTTTAACACGAAAATCAAAACAAATAGATAAGAGCCTTGAAGAGCTGCATGTGTTTTGCTTCCAACACTAAAATATTATTAAAAACACTAACCATCGAAACCGTCCTCCAGCTTATTCTAAGAAGTGCTGCAACGTTGACAATATTAGTCTGAGTATATTGGTATTGAACTTTAGATAATATTCTATACCAGTTTTAACAAAATAGTTTGAATTGTAAAAATTTTCAATAGAAGTTGTCCAAACTACTTCCCGTTTTTTTTTTTTCTTTTTTTTGGGGGAAAACCTGAATTTTTTTTCGTGTACTCGTAATCGCCGATGCATTTTGACGATTATAATCGATTGTAATCGCTTAATAGTATAAAAAAATTGAATATTATAATGAAATTAATTTTCCTCTTCCTCTTCCCCATCATCTTTGAATATTTTTTATACAATATACATACTAAACACCTGCAATCGTACGAAAATTTGGGTATTAGAATTTTTATAATTTTTATGTTTATAAAAAGAGAAACGTGTATTGAATAGTAATTACTAAAAACATCAAATTGATGTTATTGTTTGATTAATCAATACATAACATTACCAAAATTGGTAAGTGGGACATTATTAATGTGAATTATTTGAGGTTTAGTTTGGTATTTCCATTTTTAGTACGTTTTGGAATGCAGGATACAATACGATATTTACTTATATTAGAGTTTAAAAAATTCGTAGAATCACTAACTATTATATTAATTACAATTTTTACTAATTTTTAATAAGTTTTCTTAATTTGGTTTTTAATAATACGACTTTATAATATGTCTCTTTCTTTCACTTTACTTTTCCAGATTCCTTTGTAAATAGTCAAGAATGGACCATATCACGTTCAGTGCCAGATTTACGACTTGGCATTGTTGGATCATTAAATTCGGGCAAATCAGCTTTAGTGCATCGTTACCTGACCGGTTCCTATATGCAAGAAGAATCACCTGAAGGTGGACGCTTTAAAAAAGAAGTCTTTATTGATGGTCAAAGCTATTTATTATTAATACGTGATGAAGGTGGTGCGCCCGAAATGCAGGTATGTACATAAATTTATATGTGCATGATATATATGAAAAGTGAAGCAATAAAAACAAAAGTAAATGTAGAAAAATTTTTTTAAATTATGGACTACATACGAAAGAAGACAATTTATATTTTGGACAGCTTTATTATAGCATTTTATTTATTTGCGTACTACACTGAATATTTTTAAACTAGTATATGTGAAGAATCCGGAAGTTTATAATGTTAGAGACAATAACAGCAAACGTTATTACAATACTAATAAGTCACTTGACATATATTTCATCAAGTAAATAACTTAAACATAAAAACTACATATTACACATCATGAAATATAGGTACCCAATTCTGGGCAGATAGATAAATAAATACAAAACCATATATAATATCAATAAATGTGTCACAGTACATAATTTATTTTTTGAATAAAATTGTATGCATAATAATATATTTGGTATATTAGATCATTATATATTAGATTTATTTATATTAGATCACCTCAGGAAAACAAATTTGCCACTATTAGCACATAAATATAAGCTTTCTTCGTGAATTTTAGTGTTTCAAAAACGCAAAAAAAAAATCTAATTTGGTTTAGCCCATAGTTATAAAATCATCACTATCTCAACCCTGTGCGTACAAAAGCTGGATAGCAACAAAGAAAATGTTCAGTAGTATTCAGATCTTCAACACAAGATTTGCAAGTTGGGGCATCTTCGAGGTAAGATTTTTTGTCGTTGTCCATGATGACACTCACAGTGGAAATGTGATGTTCACCTGTGTTGTTCCCTGTCTTGTAAAGGTAGTTCCTCCTCAATTGTAAAAAAAATTTCGCCAGTCTTCTGTCAAGTTGTTTCACAAAACTTTTCGCGGATCTGCGTTCCGTCTTTGATGGATAAGCCCCAAAGAATCGTTAACCAATTGCAGGAATTTCGTACCTCTCATATTAGAAAAACCGGAAGGGCTCACAAGGGTCTTCAGTGCAATCTAACTGTCACTGCAAATGACGATATGTTTGCCACACCACTTTTCTTAAAGTCTGTTCTAAAAAGAATATAGCCATATTCGCATTAAAGATTTTGAAGCCTTAACTATAGAAGATATTAATCAGCGCCCTAGGCAAAACTTAACCATTGATCTCGCTCAAAAAATAGCATCTGCATCCGAACCATGAACACGTCGCACGGTCACTGGCATGAGAAACAGCGTATATTTATCCGATAACTAACCGATAAATCTGTCTGTGCGCTATATTTGCTTGGCCGTGTCAGACTCCATATATTTTTTAGTCTGAAATTCGCTTTCATCGCTTTTCGGATTTGGAGATCCAAAGGAAGAACGTCAAGTGAACGTCATTGAAACCATTATCAGAAGTAATGCTCAACGCACTGGTAATGTACAAGCATATGCTCCTTTATAGCCCACAGAAACATATGTCCCCATAGTTTGATTAAATACGTATGAATTCAATACAGTGGGTGAATTTGCCATGCCGAAGCTTAGTGCTTATCGCGTTGGCCTTTTGGGTCGTAGGTGATGGGTTCGATACTCCACTGAGGCATCTTCAATATTGCTAGTACTCATGCAAACCCCGTCTCTGGTTAAAATCTATCTTGCATTGCCAGAAAACCTTTAGTGCTTCCGAAACGTTATGCTCGCCATGAGTCTTTCATCCAAGCTTTTTATCTGAAGTTACCCCCAATTAATTCAGAAGACAACTGCAAGGTTAGTACTTTTAGAGTGGAGCACAAGTGCTCTTTTGCTAGAGTTCACTGAAAGACCTTCCACATGTATTGAAACTTGATATTGTCCAAAATTTTATAGATTTTGATAGATATAGGTTGATCTGAGATCAAAACATACACATTGCTAACTTAAGCTTGGACTTAAACCTAAAATGTCCACAAATCTGTTAGAAGAGAGTCATTAATAAAGAAGAGGGACTAGTTCACTTACTTTAAGACATACCTTCGCAACCGTGACTCTGTCATAATTTCCTCCTCCAGAAATTGGGCCGATATTCCGATATAAAGAACTTAAAGAGGATGGTTTTTATCCAATTTTTTCAATATTAAACTCCCTATTTCGGCCACTATTAAAAATATACCTGTATAAAGAAATATTTTGGTATGTGATTCAATCACGTTTTGAACTATGCATAATGTTTGCTTCAATAAAAACCAACGTGTTTTATTTTAGTATTTTCACATGCACCAGTATTTGTCCTATTGTTATTTATCGAAAGATGACGTCAGCCACCACTAAATTTCTGCTGTATTAACGCTAACAATTCTTGTTTTCTTTACTAAATTTTCTTTACCCACTAAAGTATTCTTTACTAATAGCTTTCAAACAGGTAATGCGCCCTAAAGCATGCAATCAATTCTATAACTTGACTTTCCAAAGTAAATATTTTTTCATTCTATTACGAGGGAGTTTTTTTGGTTTACGCTTGAATAAATATGGTACAGTGAATATTCGTAGTTATATTTACTCGCTCACATCATTTTGCAAAGTCACATATGTGGTTATGTGAGCTGTAATGTAGTTAATGACGACACATTACTGACCCATTATAAATATATTGCATATTTATGGGAGCCAAACGAAAAGAAAAGTTTACTTCAGCAATATGAGAAAGAAAAATATTGTAGAAAAATAAATGGGTAAAATGATTACCAAAACGAAAGTCCAAAAGTTACTTTATCGAAACTACTTAAGTAAATATAAGTAATAGTTAAGTTTGTAAGTAACTACGACTGCTTTTCTCTCTCACAAAAAGTTTGGCTATAATTTATGCATAACAATAATTTATGGATAGCTATAATAATATGCTATGAAGATTAGCTTAGTAGACTGTACATGCACACAGAAGATGATTATGGTAGTTTAAGTTTTGTATATTTTAATAGTTCAATATGTATTTGGAAGCACAATGCATAACGCCTAAAACTATATTTAAATTCTTATACTAAAATGGTACGAAAACTCAAAAATCAATAATTAAACATTTTTATTTTTATATTTTTATTAAAGTTATATGGATGAGCTAATGCTAATGAGCCTCTGCTAATGTTCACATTAATACGCACATCATTGCAATTTACATTTTCATATATTTGCATTTTATAATCTTCTACTCTTTCCATTATGAAAAAATCATCATAAAAATCAATTTGCATATCATTTAATGCTTGTCTCGAAGTATATATATATATATATATATATATATTTGCCATAAGATTGCATATTATTAGGCTTTGATAAAATATTCTCGCATTATGCCTAATTAACTTGCTGCAATGTATAAATTGTAAAATTTAATAAATTTACATATTTTTGAGGAAAGAGTAGAATATATAGTATATAGTATTTTTCATTATCATATCTTAGTTGCTAATGAATATTTTTAATATCATTATCATTGTAACATTGAACATTTTTATTTAGTTACTTATATATACGTATTGTAAATTTCTCCAATATTGTCGAAGTGAGATTTTTTGAAGATGTTGTAAGTTTCAATGTTAAAATTCGACACATTTGGAAAATTCGACACATTTGGAAAATTCGACTAGTATATTTACGAGTGTTAGTTCTTCAGTGGAAGTTTAAACTAGGTTTAAACTAAATTAACGTGAACGAATATAAATTTAAATTTTTTTTTGCAAAATGTACTCGTGTGCAAGAACAGACAGTTGAACAACTGATAGGTTAATATTAGTTTAACCCAGCTAGATTGGGCATTTAAACTTAATTTAAACTACGTTGAAATTTGACTGAAAAACTGCAAATCGAGTTTAAACGACAAACATGTTCGAGTTAAACTTGCACTGAAAAACTGACCCTTAGCGAATCACGAACTACAGACATTACAGCTTTCCTGAGCTTTCAAAAAAGCATTTTCCTGAAAGACTTTAGACGAGGTTTTTTTTTGTAGTATCTATGAGTTGGTCAAACTGCTGCTCGCATCTGGCTTTTACAACTCTGGAGGCTAAGTTGTAAATTTGTGCGTGGCATTTTTAAGACATTGTTAATATGAAGTAACAATTTCTTTAGAGCTTTTCTAAAAGTTTTTTTCACTTTTTGAAAAGTTTTCGGAATATTTTTGAACAGGCTTTTTTTTTGAATGCTTTGAAAAGGTTTTGCCATCGAAATATTTTTAAAATAAATTGCAATGTCTTTAATATTCCATCGTTCACAAGTGGAATAATTTAAAGATATGAATATGATATAGAATTTATTTACAGATTAGTCTCTTTACCGTGCCGTCTCGTTTAATCCTTCCAAAATATAATAAATCAACAAAAACGGTGGGATTGTACATGAGTACTCGAAATAGACAAAAACAACAACAATAAAACACCCTCAAAATCTATATACAAAAATACTAAAGAATTATAGAAATATATACATATGTACTACATAAATATTAATATACAGGATATTCCATAAAATGAAGACAATTCTTCGTTATAATTATTTCTCATTTCTCTCAATCAATGAAATTGTACTCGCACGTTTTTATTTTGGAATTAGTTTAACACTTTTGAAGTAATAGTAATAAATTGTAAAACCAGAATTTTGTAGGAAGTGACACTATTTCAGTAGGTTAAGATATGTCGAGACGGCTGTCCCTTACGCAATTAGGCCGAGTAAAGCTCATTGGCATGGCGTAATTTTATTTCCTAACTACATCTTCTAAACAATTTGTTATTTTGGAGAAAGCTTAGTGGGTCACTAACGTGATATGTAATTCAATTCGTTCTCTACAAAAATAATGTTCTTTAACTTCAACCGAACCTAATCAAATTATTTTGAAACCAAGTCAAACAAATCTAAAAATTGATTTGACAAATTGCTTCGAAGTTGCTTCGCGTAGTACAATGTTATAAAAGGACTTGATGTGTCTCGAAAAATACAACTAATTTTATTTGCATTTTAAGAAACCGTTTTGACCATAAGTCTGGAAGCAACATAGAGCTGCACAAATTGAAATTACGCTAGGAAGATTTTTAATATGACAAAATTGCCAACAAATTAGACTAATATTAATATATCATCTAAAACACTTTAGTTTCCGAGAATCCTTGGGAAAGATTCTCTTCCATATTTTTTATTAGTCGATTCCAAATAGCAGAACTCTAGTTTTCTGCGCTCTATCAGAAAACTAGTTCAGAAATATTTATACGGCAAATGTTCACTGCTGAAAGAACTGTCAAGTGTTTGCAGAAAGGTAGGCATCCTTTTGTACTGGGGTATTAGGGTTCGAACGTACAGACAGAAGGTCATCGCGCTAACCACTGAAGTACGGTTATTTTGGAAAGGACGATACTTTCGACTTGCAAACTTTTCAAGATTATGATTCTTTTAACATTTTTGTATCCATTTTGTTTTTATATAAGCTCTGGACTACCCGGTATAAATGCTCGACTTCGTAAAGAATGTATTGCAATGATTTTATATTAATTTATATATCTCCCTTCGCTTCTTATGTATCTTTTCCCTTACAAATGGTGAGAAAATACAATACAATTCCAATAGCAAATATTTGAATTGAGGTCAATTTGAGTAAAAATCCATAGGGAAATGGGAAGATGGTAGCTTTTTCACAAAAGTAACATATATCTACTTGAAATACAACAAAATGGAACAAATGTATTGTGTACTATTGTATTTATTATCTAACAGAAAACAATAAAATTGTAGTACAATACTATTATAGTCTATGTAGTGGAAGTATTTCAAAGAATGAAGCTTCTGCATAAATGACATCGAAACAACAACAACTTTATTCAATATATTATAGCACACATGAGAGAGAGGGTGTTTTTATTTTTTACACATTTATTTACATTCTACCCCCATCTGCATATAGTTGAGTACAAAGAAAAAAAAACATAATCGAGACATGCTGAACAAAACTTTTTCTTCTACTCGTTTACATGTATATAGGTTAAATCCATTCTGAGAACTTTAACCTCACTATTATTATCTATTATTTTTTATGTACGGGTATTTCGTACATACAGAGAATGTAACATCGTTAAACATATGACCGATTCACAATAATTTCTACTAGTAAACATATTTTCTGAACATAGTTACCCTCTATCTTCACTCCTTATGGAGAGATCTCGTATAAAATAGGCATAAAAACACAAAAAATCGCTCAATAACGTCATAGCCATTCGGAAATCACCCTCAGAACTGAGAAATGAACCAACACCTTTAATTTTTACTCTGAAAAAAATTGATATTTTTTATCAAATAGAAAGAATCTCAATTTTGGGGCACCTCTAAACGATGGAGGTATAGGCTAAGTATATTTTTGGGGAGTAATGGGACGGGGGAATTAATTGAGTCGGTCATCCATTTCACCAGTATTTATAAAATCGGTGACGCCTTTGTAGTTTTTGCATTACTGCTTCCATTCCCAGTTCATACATTCATCGATAAATTTTTCTACATTGTTTAGCAGGTCCATAAGGACTACTTTGAATTTTTTGTTGAAAATAAGAAGGGACAAAATGGAGACCGTAGCTTGCTAGTTAGTGCGTTTGTCCCGGTTCGATGAACACAACTTCGTGTTTTGCACAGGGCTAAAAATCGAAGCTCGGAAAACAAGATGTTGTACGAATTGTACCTTTAGGAACCAGCAAATGTTAGTTCAAGTAATCCCATACTGTCGTGAAAGCAGCACACACAATGCAACGAAATCTCTACTGCTGATAATTTGTTTCCATGAGTGGGAGAGTGGGAGCGCGTTATTCTGTACATGATGTCGTAGGATGGAATCGCGAAATATTTATTATTTGGCTATTGCATAGTAAATATTTTTTATTAAAGTGCATTTCAGAAGCACTTTGAAATCTTATAATTTATCAATAATTTATAATCAATAATTTATTTTGTAAGAGAGATCTACATCTCACCTAGCTGAATCTATCAATTGAAATGAGAACTATCAATGAAAATTGCTGAAAAAATGTTTGTTTTACTAGTTTTTTTTTTGTACCTACGAAATTTATATAAAAGAAAAACTACAAATTTGATATAAGCTTTCAATGAGAATAAATCCCCAAGTTAAACTATACAACGCCAACACAATGAAAACTAAAAAAAAAAAAATGTTTCGACATATAGTTGACATTAATCCTGAATATATACAATACTTAACAACAATAAAGGGAACAACAATAATAATAATAACAATGACAAGTAAAAATAGCGCAAAAGTATTCAGAAAATAAAATTGTAAAATTACATAAAATATAGTAAACACGTAGTAAAAAAATATGTAGGTATGAATGTATTTAACTATAAAAAAAATAAAGTGATTATTTCATGTTCAGTTGACAGCATTTATATTAAAGAGAAAAAAAAAATAAAAGCTTTGAATAATGTACGATAACAGAAAGAACTTGCTTAAAGCGATTGCTTCTACAAGGAAAACTACATTTATGATTATACTATTTTTGTTGATTTTCTTTTAACTTGACTGTCGTGTACTTAGGTAGTACTTGTACATCATATTATACATGTACGTACCTAATACAAATAAATAAACAAATAACAAATTGTAGAAGAGACGAACGAACAAAAAATGTATAAAATCGGATTATTTTGTTATAGTTTTTTTCGACCAGAAATACGTAAGTTGCATATTGTACATAGTTATGGGTGCGCTTTATGTAATTGAATGGGTAGCAGTGATACATTTGTACTATGTACAAAAGGTCTTAATGGGGGTAATGTTGACATGTTATAACAACTTTTACGATACATATTATGTTTACTTAGAATGTACATATTTATTTTGTGAACGTTTTTAATTTTAAAGTTTATAACTGACTGTCTAAAATCCAATTTTTGGAAAGTTTTTGTTCTCAAACTTTTTAAATTCAAAACGTACTCATTCATTTATCGTTTATTTCATTTATTTTTCAATAGAAAAGTGCTTAACTTGCTGATGATTTTGTAAATTTCTTATCAAGTTTGGTTCGCAAATATTAAAAGAAGCAAAAAAAAAACGTTGAAATATTTTGCAAGTTGTTACTCTCTTATTTTCTTATAGTTCTAATACCGGGTAGTCTTTTTGCATCCAATTAACTTATGACCGGTCTCTAATTGGGGCGCAATGATTACATACTCCCAATACACAGTTCCAGCATCAGCTTGGAGTGATCCAAAATACTTGACAGTTATGAATTTCGAGAGAATTGGTTTTGGTTATGGTTGTAGAGTATTTTCTAAACCTCAGAGACAGAGCATTTGTTTTGTATGATTTCATAGTTTAAGCTAAAACTTACATGATTCTGCTCTAACGTGTGCCATTTGCCATTAGCAGGGGCCAGGTTCAGCCAAGGTCAAAATAACAGCGACGCTATCCGGAGAAACGAATTACGCAGTACTATTAATCTGATAATAAGATTCACCGACACTATAGAATGTTCGTCTAGGTTGGTACTCGGATATAATCCTCTCACTCATTTTATTTACACTCGCAAAATTACAATATTTTACTTAACATTACTCTAATATTATGGTTGTAAAGGTGCCATAGAATCGGCCAGTGCCAGTTGCTTTTTGTTGTTGTAACAACACACTGTTAGTGTCGTTGTTGTTGTTTTCAATGTCTGTGCTCAGGTCATCAAGTTCAAAAACCGGGTTCGTCCACAATGAAGAAGGAACAAGAGAGGTAGGGGCCGCTGCTCCATTCTGATCGTAGCTGGAAAAGCGTCTCTCTGGTATTCCTATGGAGGCAAACTATGGAGCTGTAAATTAACGCTTTCCCATTTTTAATAATGTTCCAGTAATCATCTATTGCGGCTTAGTGGTTAGTGCGTTGGATTCTGATCTGTATGTCGTGGGTTCAATCCCCAGCTGAAGCATAAATTTAATAACGACAAATTTTTTCTTTCCAACGGAACCCACTTGTCGGCAAGCAATTGGGAATTCTTCCGGCAGAAAGGCTTCTAAAAGAACTTTGTGACAAAGCTCAGAAAATGTGATGACAGAAGAGTTCTGCCATTCGGAACCGGTTACAATGAGTAGGTCCTTTCTAATACTCTCCAAAATTGAACACGCACGACAGTACTGGAAAAGAAGCTCCGCCAAAGAGCCCTTCGGGGCTTATAAGTGCCACATGTATATGTTTTTTTAATCATTTCTTATATTCGATAGCTTATAAAGCATATAAGAATTATTCACGAGGATAATTTGACGTACATTGAATAAAAACAATATTGAATTTCCTGCACTACAGCCTTAAACTATAATATTAGGGAAACAAAATATTTGCAAATTCTAGTCGTAGCCCTGTTATTGTAATCCCATTAATT
This sequence comes from Megamerina dolium, assembly GCA_963854835.1. Lineage (NCBI taxonomy): Eukaryota > Metazoa > Arthropoda > Insecta > Diptera > Megamerinidae > Megamerina > Megamerina dolium. Next base: position 32,061,887 of record OY978529.1, on the reverse strand, counting down.
ATTAATAAACCGTTTATTTATTTTTACCTTATATTTTTTATAACACGTACCTCTTTAATATCATACATAATAATATGGAAGAAAACAAGACACGCGCTTGACTTCAAATTTGAAAAAAGTAGTAAACAAGGTATTTTCCTATTTATCCTATTTTTAAATAACAAACTCAGACGGGCTAAGCAAATAATATGACAAAAACAACTGCGCAGAATATAAAACAAATAATATTATTCAAATAATGTTCAAGATTATTGACAACATTTTGCAAGCTGTCAAATATGTTTTGATATTTCCATATGTTTTTTTATGGATAAACATAAGCGAGTCTGAATAAAAAATTTCGAATAACAACGCTTCTGAATGCAAATTTGTCAACATGAATAGGAATTTATAAGAGATATTCACATATGTAAGAGAAAAAGTATTAATTGAATAATATTAGTAATAATTTATTGAAATTAACGAAAGAAAAAATGGAAAGGAATATAAAACATGAATGAACAAATTAAGGGTTGTAAAAATTGGGATTAACCTCTATTAATCATAAGTACACTTACTTAGCCTTTTAAAGCCTGCCACAATGTACTGGAAATCTGAATAGTTTTAATATTGAAATGTTCAAGTGTCGCACACTACCACAGGCGCTACGAAGTACGAATATTTCAAATCATATCGTGCTTTCCTATTTTTGTGTTTCGCTTATTTTACACGATATACTAGAATTGATTTACAATCATTAATCGATCGATAGACGGCATTTGTGCTGCAATAAAGCATGTCACTGACATTAGTACGATATAAAATTGTGTGGTACGATATGAGATGGTACGTCCAGAACACATGCGAGTACAACATGTGTTCGCGCGATTAGCAATCAGAGACATGTACACATATGGCTTCACTATTGACATACCGATTTCAATATGTACGAGTACTCGTATATAGTAAAGCATATAGAGTATTTACACGCTTTGGTAAATACATACCCTCGTTGTAATAAGCATTTGACTTTTGATTTAACGCAATATTATATTTACGTTTATCTATATTATACCATATACGAGAATGTATGTATATGAATTTGTATGTATAATATTGAATGGCATTCAATTGACATTTCAATTTTATAAGTTCAATAATACCATTGTACTAAGGTATATAGAAACTGTGTATGGGGTGATATTTTTCTAATATGTGACTAATAGTATTGAAAGCTTAAGGGTAGCAATATATTACGTATATTTATTTATTACTTTTAATATATTATTTAAAGTTTTGTTAGTGGAAAAAGTTATTATAAATTTTAACGGATATAATATATTAAGTGTTTAATATTTCTATTCCTTGTTCTACTTTTACTTTTCTTCTCATTTGGTCTTCTCTTTTCCTCCTTCTTCTTCTTCACTTCGCCTGCTTTTCTTCTTCACCTTCATTGTCATCTCCCCATCTACTTCCCATTGTTTAACACACATAAAAAAAAATATGTGGCACTTAAAGCCCCGAAGGGTTCTTTGGCCGAGCTTCTCTTCCATTACTGTTGTGCGTGGTAAATTTTGGACAGTATTAGAAGGGACCTACTTATTTTAACCGGATCCGAACGGCAGAACTATTGCGACGTCACTTTTTTGAGCTTTGTTACAGAGTTCTTTTAGAAGCGTTTTCATGGCATTTTGTTACTGCCGGACGAATTGCCAATTGCTTGCCGACAGGTGGGTACCCTTCGAAAGAAAAGATTTTTTCGATTTTAAATTTGTTATGCTTCAGCAGGGGATTGTACCCACGACCTACAGAGCAGAAGGCCAACACACTAACCACTGAGCTACGGTACCCATTAAACACACATATGATAGCTGAAAAGGAAACTTGTGCTATCATCTTCCCGCTCTTGATTGCATATTTGGCATTGGAATCATAGCCTATCAGAAGTGTAATCATATTCGATTGGCATATTTCGCTATCATTTCCATGTTCATTTATGGTACAAGCTGTACCATCGCACAAAAATCGATGCGGTTCGGTGGCCCTCACTAGGGCATGCAGGTCGCAACTACAAAGTTCTTTTGGAAAATATTTTATTGACTGATGCTTGTAGCCCTTTATATTGAGCCTGTAATCCGGCGTCCTATCAGGATGAACAGGTCGCTGTTTTTCTCTCTGTGGACTACGGTCAAACAGTTCAAATCATAACTAGAGTACATGATAGTGATATGCAATTGTAGAGGTCTTATAGAGAATATTGTGTCTGGTAATATTTTGGTCTTTTATTTCGAAACTCTATCCGGATTTCTTGGAGGAGGCAAAAGTCGATGGGTGCAACGGACAGGTTATACTAAATTATCAACTTGACCTGGATGAACAAAGGCATCTTTGATAACTTTTTGTTGTAGTCCAATTTGTCTGGATTATCGTCCGCTATTAATCTGATTAATTGACCTTTACGTCAGAAGTTGTCTTGCAAAAACATAGCCTATTTATAAATTTAGGGATTAGCCGAATCAGACCACTTATATGGGTCCCTTTTCGTCCCTCAAATCGTGTGTTAATTATTTGTTCGGTTGCAGAATTCTTCTACTTCCTTCCTCATAATAACATCACGCGTTATTTCAAGCATCTCTTTGTGGGGTATGTTCCACATTTCGAGTTCATCAATAAATTGGCGACCCAGTGTGGACATCCTCCTGCTTGCCAATGCAGGACACTTTCACACTATGTGCGCCGCTGTCTCTGCCTCTTCCATGCATAATCTGCAAATATCAGCATCCTCCCCATCAACAAGACCCATCTTGCTGAGGTGGTACCTGAAATTGCCATGCCCAGTTATTAATGCAGTCAACCAGCTTAGAGTCATTCGTCCTAGACTGAGAGCCCTCCCCGATTCACATAGCCTATAATCATAGGCTATGACCGGCGTGTTCGATAGTATACGGATTTTCAGAGTTTATAACATTTTGGTCTACTCCACAACAACAATTGAACCATAATAGAGAACCTCAATCAAGATGAAAAACATATCCAAAAGATTATTATGAAACTTTAATCTAAACGTTTTTCTGGCGTAAGTCTTTTCATTGTGAAATGTGAATGAAAATGAAAAATGAATGAACACAAACGTCATATGAACATGACAATTGTCACGCCTGAGATGTCTGAGAATCCTTCTTGGAAAAATTACATCCTATTGGATCACGCTTTACGATAGTTCGTTGATATTATTGGTTATATTATGGTTACAAAGGGCCTAGTCATGAAGTGCTTACTATGGATATGATATAAATGTAGTTACTTTCGGTTGCACATTCAAACATTTCCTCAGCTCTACATTTTTACATTGGTGAATAATCGATAAGTGAATTACTATATAAATACTAATATCTTAGTTAATTAGAATGTAAAAAGTACTCAGAGTAATTCTTCTACTTTTGTTCTATTGAAATATTTGTCATGAAGTGCTTACTATGGATATGATATAAATGTAGTTACTTTCGGTTGCACATTCAAACATTTCCTCAGCTCTACATTTTTACATTGGTGAATAATCGATAAGTGAATTACTATATAAATACTAATATCTTAGTTCATTAGAATGTAAAAAGTACTCAGAGTAATTCTTCTACTTTCGTTCTATTGAAATATTTGTCATGAAGTGCTTACTATGGATATGATATAAATGTAGTTACTTTCGGTTGCACATTCAAACATTTCTTCAGCTCTACATTTTTACATTGGGGAATAATCGATAAGTGAATTACTATATAAATACTAATATATTAGTTCATTAGAATGTAAAAAGTACTCAGAGTAATACTTCTACGTTTGTTCTATTGAAATATTTGTTTCTCTCAAAAAATCCACACGGCTCTGTACTTGTTTCATATTAGCTTATGACAAAAATGTCATCAACAATATATAATCGTATTTACTTAACCTTCCTTTTTGTCTGTGTGTACGTACATATGTATGTGTATGATAAGCATACATGCAAAAGGGATTTTCGAGCATGTAACCTAATTCAATCTAATCCGATTTTATTTATGTTGTGAGTACATACTTGTATTACGCTAGGTCATGTTTACATTGATTTTTATGAAGCATGCTTACCTACTGTAAGTGTACCTTTTTTGTTGTTGCTGTTTTTCTGTTTCTATTTTTAAAGTTAAGTCAAGCATTACATGATTATTTTTTGATAATAATTAAAATTATAAATGAAATATTTTTTATTGAGCATTAAGGTGAGATTCAATTAAAATTGAATTGATTGGTAATCAAGTAGAAAATTTACTTTCACTTTTTTACTTAAATATTTTTAATTGAAATTGCAGACTATATTATATTTATTTTTGAACTGATTTACTACAAATTTTCTGGGAGAATTACGATTCACAAAGTTACATAAAGATTTATTGAAACATAAATAACAGAGTACAAAATTATATAGTTGTGATTCAAAAAACCAAAATTTTGTAAGAAAACTATATTTATTTATAAACGGAATTACTTTAAATTTTGCATAAAGTACTATTTTATTTGAAAAATAAGATTTCTGAAGTTTGAAAATTATGCATTGATAAATAGTACTACATTCTATACAAATTTGTCATTTTTTGTTTAAAAAAAACACATTTCTTGTAAAGAGACTATGTTTATTTTCGAACGGATTGACTTTAAATTATCTGCGCAGTATTATTTTGATTAAAAAATTATATATCCGAAGTTAGAGGATGATGTAGTGAAAAATAATACTATCTTCGGTACCAATCTGTGTATTTTTTTTTTTATCAAAAAGCAACATTTTCTAAATGAATTCCTTGGAAATGTTATGTGTAGTACTTTTTTGCTGAAAAATTCAGATTCACAAAACACTACCTTCCATACAAATTTATCATTTTCTATTCCAAAACATTCTATTTAGAACACTGAAAAAATTTAATCTCCTTAGTATAAAAACGATATATCGTAAAATAATTTACCTTCCATATAAATTTATAAGGTTTTATTTCAAAAAACACAAATTTCATATGGAGGCTATGTTTAATTGTGAATGAAATGGCTTCAAATTATCTGTGGATTACTATTTTGATTGAAAAATAACGCTCCCGAAATTTGAAAATGAAGCATCGCAAAATAATGATGCCTTCCATATAAATTTATCGATTCTTGTTTCAAAAAACCCAAATTTTGTGAGACTATGGTTAATTGTGACCGAAATAGTTTCAATTTTTATATGGGTTAGTAATTTGGTTAAAAAATTCGACTTTAAGAAGAACTCTTAAATAACACGCTATCTTCTATATGAATTTGTCGATTTTTGTTTCAAAACACCAACATTTTTACATAAAGACAATATTTATTTATCAATGAAATGACTGAAAAAACTAGAATGTTATTATATTAATTAAATAAAACTCAGAAAGATCATAAAATTTAAAACATATGAAACTGTAACAAAAAAAAAAAGCATTATTTCAAACTCACCTGAGTTCAAACTACTTGTAAAAGGATTTACTTTTTGCCTTGAACTTTTCTCGTAAGAGCTTTTTTTCTCTCTTTTTCTGTACTGCACTCTACAATAGATACTTAAACATGGTAGTACAGAGCAAACGAATTAAATCAACAAATCTCATCATTTGGTACTAAGCCAACAGTACTTTGAATTTGCGTTTTTTTTTTCTTCAAATTTATTCTTTTTTCATTTGACAAAATTTTCACTAAATACAAAAGACTTTTGCTGAGATAAGCTTCTTCGGTTCAAGTATGCTTGTGTTGCCAACTGTATGTAATTACAGTAGTTACATAAATATGTACATTTGTAACGATACTTGTCGTATTCAGGCAATACTCATTTTAATGATTTCATGCTTCAATACTTTGTATCGCGTGGCACAACGTGTTTGCCGTCATGCAAGCATGGAAAATAGTGTGCAAATGTCAATTTAAATACAACCTTGACTGTAGCCTTGTAAGGAACATACTTGTATATGCATATATGCATGTATTAATAGTATGAATTGTACTACTAAAGGCAAACAATTTACGTTGCAATTGTGCATGCAATAGGCTGTATCAAAGTGCATGATATTTTGCACTTTACGACTATATACCATATGATGTTTACTTATGACAGATGTATGTAAACTCTTATAATGTTATGCAACAACTTTCCACACTTCTATCTATTTGCCTACAAGTCAACAAACATTCTCTCATATTGCTTTTGGAAAAATTGTGTACGTAGCATTTTTTGTAGGACAGTCCTTACTCTGTATACAATGAGCATTTCTATTATTTTGCCTTGTCTTTCTTCGTGTATTTACACTCTGTGGCTGAAGTGCTAAAATGTCGTTAGCACAGAATACATAACATACATATCATGTGATGGTAAAGTGTGACAGCGGCAGTGTAATGCATAGAGGAGGCACGTGCACTTGAGACATTTTTCATTTTACCACCAATCAACCGATCCCCGCCACATGCATCATCACTGTGTTGTGTGTCGCATGCAGTGTGCAACATGCTTATCATCTTTGATGCACTATGTCATGGAGATTATTACTAGATAGATGGATAAAAGTGTGTGTTGCTTTAATACATATATCTCATTAGTTATGAAAGGTCGTAAATAGTACTTACATGCCTTTAGTTACAGTTTGATGTTACTGCTTTTCATTTGCACTACGATGATATGTCTAATGATTACGATTGCTTTGTTGATACTGATTACTTTCTTATTTCTTATTTTTCCCATGCCAATAACAACTAACTAACTCATACTTTCATCTTCAGGGTGGGTTGATGGGTAGATTAGATTGTAAGGGTGATTTTTGTTATTATTTCACAGGGCTGTCTTTACCATATTCAAATTAGAACAACCCCTTATTATTATATATTTTACTTCACTTGATGTTACACTGCATTCGAATACATACATTTTTATGTTGTTCTTTCATTGTTTTTTTTTTTTAACTTTAATGTATCTATGCATTTGAATCACTTTGAAGGGCTCTATAAACAGAGCAATATATATAATGTATACACAGAGAGAAATTTATTATTAAATACACACGGATTTAAGTATTGTTATTTTTAAAGAAAATATATTGTTCTCTTTTTTAACTTTTCAGTCTAGACATCTAAATCAAGTTAAGAAACATAGCAAATTTAGAAAAAATTCAATACACTTGGAAGAAATGTTATGCTTTCGCACTTTTATTAGACTCAATTTCACACGAATATAATCAGGGTTGATTTTACCCTCTATAGAGTACTTACTGGGCACAATCAAAAAGTCCATAGAGCCCAAAGGAAGGTTGGGAAAAAAATGATTTTAAATTTATTGTCGACCAGAGCCATTATCTCAGTTATTTTATCCTCGTCTGTCTATCTATCGGCTTATCAGATGAAAAGCACGACTATCTCCCATACAAAATTTGGTTGTTGAATGTGCATTTTCACACTTTGCCATCGAAATTATAAAACTATCAATCTAAAACTTGTTTTATAAAATTATTTTCACCACAAAATTGATATATTAAAAAATGGGTGTAATCAGATGAAAACCATGACTATCTGACATGCAAACGTATGTCATTAAATGTCTATTTTCACACTTTGTGGGCTATAATATAAAACTATTCAACTAAAACTTGGTGTTTAGAGCTAATCTAATCATTTAATGGATATACTAGAAAATGCATTGAATCGAATGAAACCACGCCTATGATCCATACAAACTTAGGCTTTCATATATATATGTTCATATTTTGAACACCAATATATTACACTATGAAACTGAAACTCGGTATACATTCATTTATTTACTAGTTTATAGACATACTCAGAAATGGAGTAAATCGAATGAAAACTATGCCCATCTCCCATGCAAACTTATAATTCCGTATGTATATTTAAAACTGAAACTCGGTACACATGAATTTATTTACTAGCTAATAGACCTATTCAAAAATGGATTGAATCGGATTAAGACCACACCAAGTTCCCATAGAAATGTATGCTTTCGTATGCATTTTTTCACAATTTCAACACGAAAATATAAAGTTTTGAAGCTTAAACTTGGTGTGTATGATTATATTTGCAAAGGAATTGGCATATTTGAAAACGGTGGCAATCGAATAAAAACCACGCCTACTTCTCATATAAAAATATGTTTTCGACTCTATATATAATTAGAGAGTTAAAATTCTTTACAGTGTATATAGAGCAAAAAAAGTAAGAGTAAAACAAATTTTTCATCTATGAGCTTCTACTTTGCTGTGGCAGCTTATATCAAACAGTCAACACAACATGAAACCTTTGAAAACTAAATGTTCTATGATATGTCGGAACTACTTGGAAGTTTTAAACAAACATAATCAACTAATATCTATATACCAATACTACCGATTTCAATTCTTATCAACATTATCATCATCATCATCATTATCATTATCATAAAATATAGAACCGGCGACTATTTATATTGCAGCTATAAAAACAATGGATCTACTCCATAAAATGTTGAAGGAAAAAAAAAAACAAATATGAAAAATAAAAAGAGGCATATGTACTATATTGTCTTGCCCCCTAAAAATATACCTTGTCACCCTCTAATAGCACAGTCAACCAAGAAGAAAAGCACGCGAATTTCTAATGCCGCTATAGAGCAAGCAATAAGAGTAACCGCAGCATAAAAGCATAAAAACATAAAACAATAAGACTCAATGTAAACACATACGCACACATGCACTAACACTTAAAAAGACCATAAAAAAGCAAACGAATAGACGAACGAATAAACGGACGATTGTACGAATGGAGTCATCATTCATTTCATGTGTCGCCACTCAGTCGCTTAAGGACATCATTACCATGCAACATTGTCTGTGTAAGGTTACCGTATGTATATATGTTTTACATATGTGTATATATGTTTTTGTCTACGATTGTGTATGTTTGTGTAACGATTTTATACCATTGCCATGTCGCCAACTTCATACCATTCATAATTTGTCGAGAGTCTTCTATGCGAGCACTGTTCCTCCAACCTCTTCCACCAATTTCATCGATTCACAGAGCCAAGCGTAGTCCTTTTGTCGACAACGAAAGCGTTTTTATTTGATTTACTTGCCGTTTGACTCCGCTTCGCCGTCGTCATCCACATTTTCAGCATAGCGACTATGTAAGCATTGATTCCTGTAGGAAGGATATTTCTATGCGAGCCTGCCGCTCTATGTGTATGGATGGTGTTAGCTTGTAAACATCATCAGTATATTGTTGACTTGCAGCGTGGACACTACTACGAAGCCTTGAACGCGGAAGTTTTTCGAGTTCTCACAGTTCATTCGATATAAAGTATTTGTTTGGATCATTTTACTGCATTTCTCCGTGGATTTTTGATGTGAGTGTTCGTGTAATATTCTTTAAAAATCACAACTAAATTAAAGGTAAAATCGATTAAAACGCAATATAAAAATTGAATAGAGAAATTCCACATTTCTTTGTTGCAATTAAATTATTAATTATTATATTTTTCCACCCCACAAGTCCTTTCAGAAAAAAGAATTGCCTACACGTTTATAAAATATCCTTTCTCTTTATGACGTTCTCTCACTCTCACATCCTCGCTCTTTTTCAATAACTCTTCATTACGCTGTATTTATGTACCTACCTGTACTTTTATCTCCATATCTCATCCTACCAACCACACTCATACGCTTGCATTGAAATTTGCTTTGAAAATAATATCTTGTTTGATATATTGGGTTGGGGAAAATTATCGTGCCCTCATCAGTCAAGATGTGAAATCAGTGCCATTTTTCTGATAGAATCATTTCTATGGAACTTTAGAAGTCTTTAATTTAAAGCCATCGAATTTTTTACACGCTTCTTTTGAAGCCAAGTTTTCACCTTAGCTGTAGAACTTAGCTATTTAGCTATTTCTGGTTTAAAATATAAAATGATATTGTTTTCCAAGCCTCGTTTTGAAACCAATTCGATATCATCACCATAGAGCCTCCCCGATTTTTTACTGCAAAACTAAGACAAGAAATGTTTACTACTCTCTTTTAAAGTTGATTTTGAACCATCGCCGTAAAAGCTCCTCGACTTTTTTGCTAAAAAACTAAAACGAAAAATTTTACTAATCATTTTTGAAGTCAGCTTTACACCATCGTTGAAAAACCTTCCACTCATTTTGAAGCCAACTTGAAACTATCGCGGTAGAAATCCTGAATTTTTTAATGAAAACCTAAACCAAGAAAATTTTACTAGGCTTTTATTGAAACCAATTTTTCACCATTGTTTTAGAAGCTCCACAATTTTTTGTTGGAAACCTAAAATCATATAAGTTTTGCTGCCTTCTTTTTGACATCAAATTTGCACAATCTCTGTCAAACCTCTGGGAATTTTTAATTGAAACCTACACAATTTTCCACGCTCCGTTTGGAAACTAACTTGAAATCATCGCCGTAGTACTTCCACATTTTTTTCTTTTTGAGAAACTAAACCAAGAAAATTTTCCCAGTCTCTTTTTCAATGCAACTCCAATGCAATGAGACGCCATTGTATTCGAAAATCTTCTGTAATTTTTCTACCAAAAACATTTTTCCTCCCAAGTTGTTGATTTATCAGCAAAGAAAATATGGTACTCCAGACTTTACAAAAAAATTATCAACTAAATTATTACCGAATCTGGCTTTGTATTCAAATAAACTTCTCTCTGTTATTTACTTGCCGATAGTTGGGAAAAATTTGAAAGAGCAAATTGTTGTACCTCTGAAATAATTCTGTTTAGTTGCAAGAACAGGGATTCGACTACACTAACTGAGATTTCAATTGGCTTTTTCGTAAAAGTGACTAGTCTGAAAACTACCTAAGTTTGGCTGCTGGCCACCAGAGCAGAACAGAGAAGCATTTTTGATCACATCTTAACCGCAGCAATCAAAGGTTTTTAAATGATGGTGCCTCATAGTAATGTGCTGAGATGACAGCCCGTTTCTTTTTCACCAACCCCATATAATCCTGCGCAGTTTGTGCATTGCCAACCAACCGCCCGCAGTCCTCCGATGCATTTTGAGAAATTTCATAGACGCTGCTTCCTGTTTTGGTACTTACTTCATTGCTTGGTACTTGGCGCGTTACAAAGTTCATTATCCTTTTTTTTTCTCTCTCTCCATTTTTTATTATTCCTTCGTATGCCGGCTTTAATACAAGTAGGTATGTGTGATATGAAGTATAAAGTATGTGATTTTGTAGAACAACAGAACAGCAGAAGGCGCAAAGGCAGTATAAATTTTATACGTAAATAATTTTAATAACAAAACTACGGCTTGCCGAAGTGATATCGACAATTGAGGTTGATGGTGTGAGAAGCGTATAATTTTTTTTTTTTTTGAAATACTTACTGCACCATTAAAACAATTGACGCCGTTTTTTTATTTCGATTTTTTACTGTCGACAATAATACAGGCAGAAAAGGTAGTAGTAGTAGTAACAAGGATAAAAGCTTTTATTTTCGAAATCGTTGGACGACGACTTTAACTCCTTATATGTCTGCCGTATTTACGCTCATTTAAGCATGCAACAAATCACAGTTGGTGGTACTGGTCGTGTTGTGTGGCAACCAACAACTTGTCATAAAAGTCATAAGAAATCACGGCACGTCAAGTTTGTTGGTGTATAATATATTTGAATGTGTGTTTACCTTGGTTACTCACTTGCATTAACCTTAAGTTAAATTATACCTACGAATACGAATACAACAAAGTCAAGAGCTACCGACCGCACTCATAACGACAATGACGGCTGACTTAGCTTGACCTACGCATATTCAAAATTTACATATTCTTTTATTTGCGATTATTTTCGTATTTATTGAATTCTGGAAAAAAAAATTCTTTTGTACCTAGAAGATTTTTTTGAGCCTTTCTTTGTTGGACCAAGTTCAAAATTGAATTTTATTTTCTTATCCATCTTTTGTTTTTTTTTTTTTCATTTATTTACAGTTTGCCGCTTGGGTTGATGCTGTAATTTTTGTATTCAGTTTGGAAAACGAAGCCAGTTTTAATACAATCTATAATTATTATACAAAAATGGCTCATTTTCGTAACGGTCAGGATATACCAATGATATTAGTTGGTACACAAGGTAAGATAGTTTTGCATATTATATCCTATATTGCATATTATAATTTGGCCAGAAAATTAGCGAGTTAAAAATATGAAATTCATATTTTCCAAAGAATTTTTGAAAAACACATTTGAATTTTTCAACAAAAATTATCTATATTCATTTCAAAATACGCTAAACTTAGCAGAGAAATGCAATTCATGTTTATCGTCATTTTCCTTGACAAAATATGATATTTTGAGTTCTGAATTATGGATAGGGGGTTCGTTTGACTTGATCAGATTTCTCTAACTTTAAAAAAATTATGGAAGTTTTAAACATTCGTTAAAATACCCACAATTGCCACAGAATTGCCTCAATACTATTTCTGTACATGCTTACATCCTATATGAAAGCCTTGGAAGTGCTACCCTACTAAACTCTCAGAGTGCCCTTAGAAAAATAGAATGTGCAACACAACCTACTTACATAAACCGTAAACCGTAAACTTTAGAAGGGCTCCCATACAAAATAGACATTTTCGCAAAGTGCCCTTAGAGGCGTAAAATCTATTACCGATCTTCATTAATTTTTTTCTCCCAACATTTTTCTCTAAATTTCCTAAAATTAACTTATAAACCCATGTACATTAAACCTTTAATAAATCTTCTATCACAACCTTTCCTTCAAATATTCCCACCTTCCATCTGCATCCATTAGAGGTTCTCAGGTACCAACTTGATGTTCTTTTAATTTGATATAAACATCAATTATTTTAACTTTTTCTGAAGTTAATTCTTTGCATAACTCCAAGGACTTTTTCAAACCTTATTCCTCGTATCATTATTAAAAACTATCTCATTTTCATATGTTCCTCTTACCACCCTTTGAGCCAGTTTCTTAGTGCGAGTTTAAATTTGATTTGATTTAAACATTTTAGAATGGATTTTTATCGCTAACTCGACTTTTAGTTCATGCTCGAAGCCTAGATATTGCGTCGTGGCTAAGTTTAAACTGGAAACTTAATTGAACTCGCACTACACACTTCGCTCTAGGATTGCATTCACTGAAACATCAATATATTTCATTCCACTGCTAACTTAAATAACATATTTATCTTTTACAGATGCCATTACCGATCGTAATCCCCGCGTTATTGAAGATTCACGAGCACGAAAATTGGCGAATGATTTAAAGCGCTGTTCCTACTATGAGACATGCGCCACATATGGTTTAAATGTGGAGCGTGTTTTTCAAGATGGTAATTTAGCAATTTGAATAAAAATAAGCTTCAATTTTTTTCAACCCCCACCCCCTCCCTACTTCTTCCGTACAGCTTGTCAAAAAATACTTCAACAACGTTTACCCCTACCATCGGGCGTTGTCAATTCACGACCGACTACACCGCAGGGAACACGCCTTGGCATAGCATCATTTCATCATAATACGAATGCTATCAATACAAATAATCATCATGGTGCTAATTCGAATGGTTTTGCCTCATCCGGCCCATCTGTACAAGGGGGAGCCGCAGCCACATCTGCCTCAACGGGAAATCTTACATTACCACATCGACATCATGCGCTCTCAACATCATCACAACATATACCGATGCGAATGAGTGCAGATTTTTTGCACAGTGAACAGCAGCAACATAGTCTGCCGCCACAAAATCAAAAGTCATGGCAACCTCAGCAGCATCATCAACAAAGAGGAGATCATCACATGCAGCAGCAGCAGCAACAACAGCAACATCACCAAATGCAACGAGAGCTTACAATAACCAATGAGAATAATAACATCACCAAATATCATCCAGGTCAGCAACAATTGTCGAATCGTGATCAGCCATCGAGTGAGAATTTAGCGCCACTCTCTTTAGTGCCACTACGCGAATCCAAAGATAATAGTAGTGGCGGTGGTGGCAAAGACCTACCCACCCCCACATCAACGCCAACGACCAGTCGGAAGAGCAGACGACGCTCCAATCTCTTTATACCGTCCTCCTCGAAGAAGGGCGATAAAGATGTGAAAAATGGCGAATTGGGCAGCGGTCGTTCCATACCGCTTAAACAGGGCTATCTTTATAAGCGACCCAGCAAATCGCTAAATAAGGATTTTAAAAAGAAGTACGTTACACTCTGCGACGATGGACGCCTTACTTATCACCCGTCGTTACACGATTACATGGAAAATATACATGGAAAGGAGATACATCTACAATATGTGACAATAAAGGTGCCGGGACAGAAACCACGCGGTTCGAAATCGATCATCACGAATAGTACGCTCACCACATCAGCGCTCTCGGCGAATGGTAAGGCATCACAACATCAATCACATCAACAAAATGGCCTTAGCGATGGCATTGGTTGTCTATCGCTTGTTAAAGATAATCGTAAATTAACCGAAAAAGTTTTACTCACAGCTTTTGATACGTTACGCGAGCCGGGCAAATCGAATTCCTCACAACAAACGAGCGGCGATGAAGGTGTTGCTTTGTCCAGTTCAACTTCACAGTCGTTCGTTGCAGGCGACTCGCAACAGCAGCAACGAGAATTGTCTTCAGTGAGTGCAGCTGCAAATAAACTCGAAGCTCAGACGCCAAACGTAAAGAAGCGGCATCGCCGTATGAAGAGCAGCAGTGTAAAATCGAATGATGGGGACGAATCCGAGCCGCATGAATTCTATATTATTTCACTCGACTCGAAGCAATGGCATTTTGAGGGTAACAGTTGTGAGGAGCGTGACGAGTGGGTAGCCGCCATCGAACAGGAGATCTTCAAGAGTCTACAGGGTATCGAGAGCACAAAAATGAAACCAGCTACAAGCAACGAATTGGCTTCGATGGTGGCAATAAGAACACGTGTGCCAGGTAATGGCCAATGCGTGGATTGTGATGCACCCAGTGAGTACATTTATAAAGTATTTCTATTCACTTAAATCATATTTAATTTTCGTTGGCAGATCCAGAATGGGCCAGTCTTAATTTAGGCGTACTCATGTGTATTGAATGTTCCGGTATACATCGTAATTTAGGTTCGCATATATCAAAAGTGCGTTCACTTGGCTTAGATGATTGGCCGTAAGTACTAACTACTACATATAAGTAGCATCGTCAAACACAGTATACTTATTTTATTACTCTCCTAACCTCACTTACTAGTGCTAGCCATTTGAGTGTACTACTCGCTATTGGCAATAGTTTAGCCAATTCCGTTTGGGAAGCCAATACACGGCAACGTACGAAACCAAAACCAACGTCAACACGCGAACAGAAGGAGGCATGGATACGTAGTAAATATGAGGCTAAAGAATTTTTGCCATCATCACCATCGTCATCGTCGTCGAATGCCGCCTCAACGAATCCGAATACAACGCCGGGACAGCAATTGATTGAAGCGGTCATTAGGTTAGTAGTACCACATACTTTCTACAATAAAATGCTAATACATCAAATAATTTTGCCCCTCACAGATCGGATATGAAATCCATCATCTTGATCTTGGCCACAGCCACTAGCGAAGTGATAAATGCTAACGTTAGCGCACGTGATGTACGTACGCCATTACTGTTAGCATGTGCTATTGGTAATTTGGCAATCGCTCAGCTATTAATTTGGGTAAGTTTTCACATTAAAATCACATGAAATGTGTTGTTTGTAAACTGCAAAGCACAAAAGTGAACACCTCCACGTATCAAAGCCAGCGCAATCGTTAAATTTTATGTGTTTAACTCTTACTGTACTTTATTGTAGCTTAAGTATTCTGTACTCGCCACCAACGCCAAAGAGCTTGCAAAGTATTTTCTCTCAAAAACTCCATGTAATCTCTCATTCGCCGTTTAGATTGTCTAAGCTTCAGCGTCTGATGTAAAGGCGGGCTTGAAGAGTCGTGCTTCTCGATTAAGAGAAAGGGCTCGACTTCCCAATTGCTCACTTAATCCACAGTAGCCCAAGGCAAAAATAATGTCTGCTATCCTAATGAAAGCTAAGACATGGTGTACTAAAGCTAACTTAATGTCTGTGACGGACTAAAGAAGGCGGTGCCAAATATTTTTCTTCTACAGCAAGCTAATGGGTCTGCTGTACTAGAACGTTTCATCATCTGCCAAGAAAAGGAGACAAATTGTCTCTTTAGATCGCGCCATTTTACAGAGGTGGTGTCTGAGGGTATGGTGTCCTGCGAAGCAGCCTGCCTATGAACAATCTTAAATCGGCACTATTATAAACTGTAGAATTGGAGCCAGTGTTTAATTTAGTGAGCACTTTGATTTGCCTGAGACCATAGATCAGGAGTTGCAAAGGTTTTTTTACTTAGCGGTTGGAAGAACTCGATATCGAAAAGAATGTACAAGAAAAGCTGTCCAAGAGAGACCTTCACGCAAGCATAGCATTCAGACACTAAAGTGACCATTGAGTGCGCTGTTTGATAGCCCTAGTCTTTCCGTATTTATTGCTCAAAGAAACTGGCCCATTCGAATATATTAAAACCGCATCAGATCCTATGGTGCCAGTGAGCCAAGATCTTGATTTATTCCTAATTCGGAATAAATCAAGCAAACACATGAAGTGAAGACTTGTCAGAGTGCACTTTGCTAGTCCTATTCTTTCCGTGGCTCTTGCTCCTAAAAAGTGGCCCGTTGCCAAGTGTTCTGTAGTCATCTCCTCTGCTCAAAAGGAAGTGTGGTGACTTAACAGAAATGATTGGCCGCCAAAACAGCCTTACTTGCTCCAGAATTAAATCGGAAAACCATAAATGCATTTTCACAGTTTTCCGACCAATGCAATTAGTTTTTCTCAGTTCAGATCACCCCATTCGTAAATTTCTTCTGAAGAATCTGTGTACACTATACTAAATAATAAAATACTAAAAATTCTAACTGCCGAAACTTGCTTAGTGGTTACTCAGTGTTTAGTGCGTTGGTCGTAGGTCGCGGATTTGATCCCCGGTAGAGAGCCGGAAACTTTAATGTTGCGAAGATTTATCATGGGCAACATTACTGGAAGAGCTCAGTGATATCTCTACGGGCCTTTATGGCTCATTGAAGTGTCCTCTCATACAGAGGGTTTCTCAAAGAGGGCGCCCACAATAGCCTAACCTAAATCTCGATGCAAACTAGTAATTCTGTTTCATGTCGTTTCTCTCCTTACAGAATGGTGCCAATATTAAACATAGCGATCATGAGGGACGCACCTGTTTGGCCTATGCGCGTGCAGCACAATCATTGGCCACAGCTAAATCGTTGAAAGCAGCAGCAGCAGCAGCCACAGCATCGACAAACTCAAATGGGGTTATTAGTAATGGTGGTGGTGGTGGTGGTGCTGGTGGAATCAGCAACAATATTAACAATGGCACCAATACAACTTCAAGTACGACAAGCAATACGAGTTCGATATCATCATCATCGTCGTCATCGACAGGAACAGCAACCACAGCAACAGGATCTGCGGCTACTTCATCAACATCACAATCAATTGCCGCCGCCTCATCCTCATCAATTAACATTATCACCTCTTCGCAGTTCAACTCGAATCATGTTACCAGCAATGGTGCTGCGGGTGGTGGTGGTGGTGGTGGCGGAAGTGGTATACCAGCACCACAATACAGTGTCGATGATACCACTGCTCTGGTGGAACTACTAACCAGTTTGGGTTGTCCTGAATCGGCGCCATTAACAGCGAGTGGTACACTGCCACGACGACGCGATACATTAGGTACACCCTATGAGAAGACAGTCTCAGGTGGTATCTAAATGTGGAACCAAGAAGAAGGCAAAAGAAAAAGAAAATACTGAATGAAATGAATTGAAATTTTCTTAGTTATAAGCTTTAGCATTCAAGAGATTGCATGATTGATGGATGATGAAAAAACAGAGTAGGGAAACAATACAAAGCCAAATCTCTTGAAGATGATAAAAAATATATTAATGATAAATAGAAAGTAGGATTATGCAGGATATATATATATACATACATACAATATATTAGTATATAGACATGATGTAAAGAATACACGCTTACCTTTTTTCTTTGTTTGTTTGTTTTTTTCATTCGTTTATTCGTATGCTTGTTATTCACCTAAATGTTATTAATGGACTTAAGGCGTTTTAAGTATATAATCATTTGTATTTGTTCGTATACTGTTACGTTCGTTTATACATATATTTATTATTTTATTTGATAGTTAATTTACTTTTGCCCTGTTCATATTGTATTTCTTTTGTGCTCTATTTAATTTGAATTTTACGAAATAATTATTTTGATTGTTTTGTATTTGTGTGCGTGTGTGTGTGTTTCTTGTGTATAGAAAATGTTAAAATATTTGCTTTTGTATATGTCACTTGATACGTTTCATTCACCTCTTCCTAGTAATTTCTGTTTTTAAATTATAAGAAAATATGTATATTTGAGAGAAAAAAAATCAATAACCATTACCTTAATACTACATATAATTATTATATAGAATATAGCTGTATAATGAAATATAAATGTGAAAGTTTTGACGCTTCTTAAAGTTATGATAAACAAAATTAATTAAATGTATTTAATGTACATGATATAATCATACTTATAACTAAACCCTTTCCCATAGTGCTAGTACGACCCCCCAAAACACACATGCTTTATTTGTTCGACTTGTATTTCTCGATCAATATCAATGGTATCAGGGGTAATAGAATTACTTATTGTTTCAATGAATTTGAAATATTACAATGTCGTTGTCTTTAGTTTACCTCTTTGTTTAGCAGGTAATTCATACATTCAAGCATCACTCCTTACTTTGATCGAATTGAACAGAATTTCATTCTTGATCTGAAGATGGATCTTCATCTTCTTCAACATTTTTCTTTGTATAAATTCTTCAATTAATTTTGTTCTTGCATTGACTACTTTTTCACTTGATAATCAAGTAAGTATCATTATTTAATTGCCCGCAAGTGTTACTCATTTATGTTCTTTTGGTGTTTATTTGATGTTTGATTCAAATTTTTATGTTTTTTTTTTTTTAATTTTAAGAAATTTTGTAAAAAAAAAAAAAAATGTTTTAGCGTTAATATTTTTTAATAGTTTTTTTAAAAATGAATTTCTGTATTATTATTTTTGTTTTTTTGTAATATTAATTTTTTACCTTTTTCCATTACTACATGATTAATATTCTATATAAAATGTAAAAAGAAATTAGAAAATGCATGTATTTCCGAAGATTTTTTTGTTTGGTTTCTCTTTTGGTTCAAAAAATTAATTTTAAATTTTGTTTATGCTTTTATACAAAGATTTTATACAAAATTTCCATACTTAGTATATAGTATATTCGGACAATGTAATCTCATATAATTATATATTACTATATACCTACAAATATAAACAAACATATATGTATGTATCGATGTATGTATTTATTAAAAAAACAAAAAGATGATATTTGAAAAACGATTTGATTTGTATTTATTTTCTTTTTCTTCTACTTTCAACAAACACCAAATTATAGTAAGAGACCTCAAATATTCGCAAAAAAATATTAGTTTTCAACTTAATACACATGATCATATTATTAGCAATTTAATTACAAGTTGAGCTCATTTCGATATCAAGTTGCGAAAAACTTTGAATGAAATTGAATTGGAATTGAATTGATAAGCAGCTTGATTTTCAACTTGATATTCAATATAATTCTCCAACTAAAATAATACTTTAGAGGGAAATTATAATTCTCAACTTGATAGACGTATACAAGATTATTCTCAATTTGATATCAAATTCATTAAGAATTACATTTCATATCAAGTTGAGAATTAGATTTGATATCAAGTGTCAAATAATATTTTTCTCAAATTGCGAGTAAAAGCGCCTTTAAGTTGAAGCACATGATTTTCAATTCGAGATACTGTTGAGATAATCAACGTTTCAGATTTGAGAAATGGATTAGTTTTCAATTTAATCTCAAATTAATATCAAACTTTAATGATTGTTGGGACTATTTTTCGAGAATTGCATATATATAAGGGACAGTTCGGCCTGCGGTTAAAGCCGACGTATAAGTAAATACTTTACGTTTAATACTTGTCTTACCTAGACTGGACGACACTCGAATTTTTTTTTTTTTTTTTCAAAAGTTTATTGAACAGATATTTTTTTATCAACCGGCGAACTTGCTAAACATTATTAAAAATTAGCTGAACAATAGGAAATAGTAATAAAATAATTTCTATCGCATCAAAAATGTCAAAACCCAACAAATTGCACGTTTTAAATTCCCTACGGTTTGAGAAAAAACTTTGTTCTCAACTTGACATCCAATATTATTGTTAAACCGAATACAAACGCTTGAGAAGAATCTTAATTTTCAACTAAATATATATAATATGATTCTTAAACTTGAATGCTTCTAAATATTATAATAGTCAACTTGATGTGTAATATAAATTTTAAACTGAATCCAAACGAAAAATCTAACACTTACTTTGATGTCCAATATCATTCTCAAGATGACTATAAACGATTTTCTATACTTGAGGGTAAGTTCGGAATGACTTAAATTAATGTGTTTTCTGATTAAGGTTAAAGCTCAAGCTGAGAATTACGTTTCATATCAAGTTGAGAATAATAATTTTCTCAAATTGAGTGCTGCAATTGAGAATGCTGGGAAAATCTTAATTTTCAATTTGATAAATACGGTAAGTCAAATGTAGGCCAAACGCCTGAGAAAAATCTGAACTGTCAATTTGATATCCAATCCGATTCTCAAGTTGACATGAAATAATTGAATTCTCATTTTTATCCATTTCAATTTTAAACAAGTTGAGAATTGCATTTGATATCAGATTAAGAACTCAATTGGTTTAAGGCAATTAAGGTTTGAGATTTAAAAACATCATTATATCTCAACTTGACCTTAAATTGATAGCAAGCCCTAATGTTTATTGGAATAATTCATTGTAATTATATGTATCTATGAGAGGTGAAAAAATATTACTGACAATTGAATTGAAAATGAATAGTATTACAGTGAAAAGGTTCAAGAAAAATTGATAATTTCACCAGACTTTCTCTATAAAGTGGGTATTGAAAAAATATGAATTTTGTAGAAGGAATCTTGTACAATTATGGGGTTATTTATCAATTATATCGATACCGATTCAGCGTTATTGATATTCAGGAGTACTAAATTTGTAAGTCAATAAGTTCTGGAAAAAATGTTGAGTAATAAAAATTAATGGACGTCGATCATATATTTCACCACTCTAGAAGCACCCTGGTCTATTTCAGAAGGATTCGAGTTAGAAGCTAAGAATGTTCAGAAAAAAAGACCAGAATAAAAAAATCAATACCGGTCGGCTGTATATTTTACCCATCTAGGGACTATTCTGAGTAATGAATGCAATGAATGTTTCAACTTTCAAATATACAAATATTTTACCTCTCTAGGTGTACTCTAGGAACGGTAGTTCTTTAGGGAAACGCTTCTAAAGGGCAGAGTAAGGTGGTTAATATATTGAGAAGAAATATTAGGGAACAAAATTAATGGAGGCTTATCATACTTTTAACCCCTCTAGTGACTAGTCTGGGTATTTCAATTAATGCTTAAATTTTAATCATTTTTTCGTGTTTAGGGACGAAATGCGATCTGAACGAGTCAAACCAAGACAAGGCTAGAATTTCCGAAACCAAATAATTGAACTGTTTGACATACATGTTGGACAAATATATTTTTTCTCGTGTGGCTATGTAATTGATCATGGAAAATCTAAAGAAATTTTGTGGAACTACTGTTAAGGTAAACTTTTGTAGGTGCTTTCCTTATAAATAATAGGTTTTGCGACATCACTTTTTCTGAGTTTTATTACCAAGCTTTTTCAGAAGGTTTTTATAACAAATTGTTCTTCTGTTTTAAGAAATTGTGTCCTTTTGAATTTTTATTGTATTTTTTTCCGTTGCTAATTTGAGTATTACAGCCATATTTCGAGTTAGAAACGACCAAACTGAACGTAAAAGGTATCAAACTAAAGACAATTGAATCATCAGTAAACATTTCTTACATTATTTTCCAATCGACCCAATAGTTTAGGTGCAATGTGGTCTGTGGTTGACAGTTCACTGCTGCAATTTCATCATTCTGTTGCTCATTTGATACCATATTACAGTTTAAGAAAAGAATTTGAAATGCAATGTGCGTATTTATAAAATACTTGATAATCTTCATACGACATAAATACAAATGTATTGCAACACGCTTAAAATAAATACAATCTACTTATATATACGAATATACGAATCATCATAAAATACAATATATTAGATGCATATATGCAAATAAATAAATATATTCACATTACATTTGCAAACAAATCATCACGTTCATACAAAAATCTGTAGTTAAAAGCATTTCAAAGATAAAGCTACCGGTTAGATTACTGGTAATCTATCAGATAGCACTGACGAAAATCTCAGTTAAAGTTTTCATTAAATTTCTAAGAGTCGATGTAATGCAGTTATATTATATGTAACACTGTTCTACATATTTACATCATACATTTTAATATATATATGTATATTTACAAGCAACAAGGAAATATATACGCCTAGTACGAGTATATATGTAAATGAAAGAATTTTGACCAAAAACCCTAAAGAAGAAACAAATCATAAAATAAATAATTAAATCAATATGTTTAATGTGAAACACTATGATATTTATGAAAATTAATAAATTATTAAATAAGAAATAACTTGATTTTTAAAAATTGCTAAAAATCTAATCTAATCTTATTAGACACGAAGAATCCTTGAAAAATTTGAAATAAATAAAAAAAAATTTGAATATCAAATTTATTTAATTAAAATTCAATAATAACATGTGTGAAACGTATGTATCTCATAAAATTAAATTAAAATTAAATCAATGCGATATAAAATTGAAAAGAAAAATAAGATTGTAAAACAAAAGAAGAAAGAACTCAATAAATTAATAAAAACGTACCTATTTAAAAAGAGAATTCCCACATAGAAATGAAATGTTGTTTTTATTTGATGATATAAATATTGGTTTTACGAAAAATTTAATTCCTAGAGATACCCAACTTAAGTCTACGTTAAGTTATAACTAGTCAAGTCATATATAATGGTACACAGAAAAATCGACGCCAAATGAAAACGAATTAATATTTAGAAGAAGAGAACAACTTATTCGAAATGATTTCAATTTGCCTTCCAGCACAACTTGAGACGGTCTGGCCACTCATCGATCGCAACACGCACTTCATGCATGAGAAAATTGTCCACTGCATGGACAAGGACTCGCTTCAGCGACTCAATATTTCGGTATCGAGTAGAGCAAGGTATGCCCTCTAATACGGATCCAACGGGTTGAGGTCTGGACTACCAGCTGGCCAATCATCCATTGACATGAAGTCCGGAATGTTGTTTTTTAGACACAGTTGAGTCGTTTTTGCCTTGTGAGCTGGAGCAGAGGCCTCTTTTGATACTCGGGATGAGTTGGGACGCTTCTCTGTATGACCGAGCTTTCTCACCATCGTTCTGTTTATTGAACGATTCTTCTACGGTGAAGATTTTCTCGTCAGTAAACAGAATTTGTCTGTGAGAGTACCGGCTGCTTAACGCTTTCGATTTTCGCTGGCGTTTTCCCTCCAATGCGGTCTTGAGCTGATGTCCAGTGTGTCGCTTGAACGCGCTGAGTCCCAAATCTTCATGGACATGGATTTTTGCGAAATTTTCATTACCCTCGACAAGATTTTCTGTTTTCGCAGCGTTTTTCGGTCGATTCGTTTCTTTACGGCTTTGATCGCGCTGACCGCCAGATATTTGATGGTCTCGTACTCCACCAGTATCTTCAAACAACTTCACACCACGATACACAAAATTGCGAGTGATTCCAATCGGACGCAACGTCCGAAAGATATCTCCTTTTCCCATGTTGCATTTTCCCATGTTGCATTGCCAAAAACTTTTTACGTGGCAATCAAGTATAAATATCAACTGTCAAATTGCAGTCAAGATAAAATGGTTGCGCGCAATATTGCATTCGTAATGAATGTGTTTAGTAGTGTACCAATATCTATGACTTGACGGATATTCTTGCAAAAAAAAAAAGGAGTGATATCCAGAACATCAAAGGTTTTTAGAATCCGTAGCGCTCGTAAAAAAGATAGGTTTCCCTAGTAAGGTGTGTCTACGACCTGTGAGAGCTTAAGGGGCTCATCTAGTTTGACCGCCTGAATAAAGGTGATTTTTGTGAATTGTTTAAAAAAAAAGTATTGCATCGAATGTTTTAAAATGATGCACATATATTTGTGCATAAATAATGAATACAAAGTAATTTTTTCAAATGAAAATATTCGATTTTCAGCAGGTTATCCACCATCTCCTGAGTCCTCAAAAAAAAAGTTTTCCCACTGCTGCAGTGATTGTAGCCTTCGCAGTGCCTGAAATAAAAAAAAACAAAAATTTTATTAAACTAGGTTATATTTCATATATATTTGTGCATAAATAATGAATACAAAGTAATTTTTTCAAATGAAAATATTCGATTTTCAGCAGGTTATCCACCATCTCCTGAGTCCTCAAAAAAAAAGTTTTCCCACTGCTGCAGTGATTGTAGCCTTCGCAGTGCCTGAAATAAAAAAAAAACAAAAATTTTATTAAACTAGGTTATATTTCCTATACAATGGCCCTCGATTGTAAAAAAAAAAAAATTAAATGCAACAAAATGGCGGTTTTTTGAAAAAAAAAAATTAAAATCTTTCTGAAAAATCTGATGGTTTTTGGCCTGGTATAATTATATTTTTCATCCAATCATAAAAATGGAGGGTCATTGTATGGAAAAACAAATACAAAATAAGCTAAAAGAAGACCCAAGTTGATCGGATGATTTGTTATCAAGTTACAGAAAAACGCGTGTTAAGGTAAAATTACTGTTCATTGCAGCTGCTTTGTAGAAGGCTATAACCCAGAAACTATTTGAGATTTTCACTTGAAATTTTAATATGTTATTTTTAAAGGTATAAATGATCAAAAAATGCAAAAACAAAAAAAAAACGAAATTTTCAAAATTTCAAACTAGTTGTGCTCCTTAACACTGACAGAGTAAGTGATATATTTAAATAAACTTAAAAAATCTTCAGCGTGCTAATGGTTATTCTACAACTTCCAGTTCATCTCTTTCTGCCTTGTTGAACCTAACTCGGCTTGCTAAATCTATACAACTCCTCTGAAAACGCTCTGAATTTTAGCATGCCACAAAGTGAGTTCAAGAGGAGACAAAAATATCATTGTAGGAACTGGTCAGTTGACTGGTTGGAATGGCTGATCCGCAGCAATCCTAACGTGTCACACAATTAGCATTAAATGCCATTTTCATACCACAGTCCTCGTCGTAATTTCCTAACATAAACGACATATTATCTAACTATGGACAAGTTCAAATCATACTGAGCTTGCTAGACGCTCCGTTTTCATTTTTTCTTAGAAAATATGCAGCAAAACGAACTCGAGCTTCTTTCTATCATTCAACATTCATGGGACCGAGCAAATTTCTTCGTGTATTGTAAATCATTCCGCAATATTCGCGATACAGCCATAGCATTCAAGTGCCATTCACTGGCTATAATTTCTTGTGTCGTTCCTGGATCTTCGTCAATTTTTTCCTTAACCAGAGCCACATTTATCTCGTCGGTCGAAGATTATGGCTTTCCTTCGCGAACCTCATCTTCCACGGAAAAATATTCAGTTTGGAATCATTAATACCACTTACAAATGGTCTTAAGAGAAGGTGCGTTCGTTCCATATTCGTTCGTTCACTACAAATTTGTATGGGCTTAAGTTCATGTCGAAATCCGTAAAGAATTGCATGTCGAATTTCTTATGACGTTGGTGGCGTAATTTCCACCAACCTTTGTCAGTAATTATACGTTTTCTCATATCCATTCTTACCGATTTTTCTGAAATCTAGAATGAAATATCGTTAGATTACTACAAAACGCGTACTATTTTTTAATTCTTCAAAATCACATAAAATATTATCAGAACTCTTGTTAGACCCTATGTATTCCCATAGCAACCCAGGAAGCGCCCCTAAAACGGTGAAATGTATGACCGACACCCAGTAATGTATCTTCACGCGATTCCGGGCAGTAAAACCTTAGACAACCTAGCTAAACTTCTGATCCGATTGTTGGAATATCTTATGCCCATCGAGGTCACACCATTTCGGTTGACTAAATGTAGGCTTTCAAAAATCTCAAGGAATAGCGTTGAAGCCAACGAAAGTTTTACGATTGACTAAACGCATGCCTTGCATCTGAAGGCATTGTGACCAATTGCCTGGGTATTACTTACTTACCATCATTTTTTTCATTTGATTAAAAAATGCACTTTTTTTTGTAGCTGTCGAGATTTATTGAATAAGTGATAACATTTTATACAAAGAAACATGGATATAATAAATTTATAATCAAATTACAATTTGTACTTATTATTCTCTATTATTTTTTTTTTTTACCAATAAGCCAAATGATAATGTAATTGAACTCAAGCTGAAAGAATAAAACTTAAATAGATTCAAATGAGTTTGAGTTGTATTTTGACATATTCTGTAATTCACTTGTGATTGATGAAATCGATTTATTAAGCTGCCGTCTTGTTCATGATTTCGTAATTATCTATTATTATTGAGAGACTTGCATTCTGTTTTTGTGCTAAATATTTACGTCTTAAATTCTTACTTTTCAGCTGTGTGTCTTAATCTTCCGAATGGTGTCACTTGTCAGATTCTTTTTTCTTGGCAAAGTCAAGATGAACAAAACTTATAATAAAACGATGTAAGTCTATTTAATGAATTTTGAAGGTAGAAACATTTTAAGTTTCTTAATGAAAACAAAAAATTGAATAAAAAAGAGTCGGTCAAATTTTCCATAGGTATTTCGATAAAACTTCAACTCGACAGCTATTTTTTCTTTCATTTTTCTCTTTTTTTTTTGTGATTATCATTTAGTGTTGTAGTAAATATTATTATTTTTTAATTAAATATTTATATTTTTAAATAAGAAATCAAATGATAATTAAGTAAATTTAAAAAAATGTTAAAATTTATTTATTTTTTTTTTTTGGTTTTCTTGGTTGCAAACTTTTTATAAAAGCATTTTAGGGGCATATTCTGAATTTGACTTTCTATCTGAATTAATTTGACAAAATTACTTCGAACAAACGCCATATTATTCTTTATTTGATTAAGATCAATAAATATGCATCACCATATAAATAGTATTGACTTTTTTTGACAAACTCCACATTAACAGATTTAAAAAGCCGAAAGCTAGTTTTAAATTCGAATCTTTCATTTAGCATTTAAAAATCTACAATGGGTTAATTTCGAAAGCACACGCATACAAATCATCATTGTATTTCATTAATGAAGCATTGGAAAAATCAATTGAGAAATTGTATTGTAAATATGAACTACAGCACAATTTCACAATTAGATAAATCTATTTTCTAGCGCTTCAGTAATAAAAAACACTAATGGTGAATATTAAGACGTTTTCGAAATCACCCAAGGTGTTTTACATTTTTATCCACCACGTTAATCGATTTTAGTCGTAAAATTAGAAATATGCCCGAATTTTAATATTCTCGCTCTTAATAAAATGCTTACAAATAGAGATTTTGTAAAATTAGGGAAAATATTGTATATATGTTATGAATATAGAAAAAAAAACCGTACATATAAATGTAATTAAGAAAAGAAAAAATATATATATATTAGTAATATATAATATGTATAATATAATACGTAATATAATACGTAATTATTACATGTTTTTATGTTATCCGTGAGGGGAAAATACGATATAATTTTAAGCTATTTAATTAGTGATTTTTTCGGCGGAGGAATAACTATTAAACTACGATGAGATAGCAAACTGAATAACCAACAACGTCAAATATCGAGTCGGTATAGAATTCGACCGTTGTCGAAATTGAATAGAATCTGACACAACTATCATCAACAAAATGTCATATACTGATTATGACGGATTCGTGTTCGAAACTGATTTGATATTCGATTCGAATATAAAGCCTACAATATCAATATCTTCACATGGTTTTTCTTTATGGAATTTCTGTCAAATTCATATCCAATTTATACAGTAATCGAATTCTATTAAAATTCTAAGTTTCAATCTGCAGCAATTGGTCAAATTCATTACAAACGCAGCCGGTCATATACAGAGGTACTGAATTTCACTTTTTGATCGAAATTGATTTGACAATTTACTCCAAAAACCTGCACATTTAAATT
Organism: Megamerina dolium; assembly: GCA_963854835.1. Lineage (NCBI taxonomy): Eukaryota > Metazoa > Arthropoda > Insecta > Diptera > Megamerinidae > Megamerina > Megamerina dolium. The sequence goes on along the minus strand of OY978529.1, from coordinate 32,033,472 downwards.
GTTTTAATGCATAAATAAGCTTAAGATATAATCTTATTTAATTAATATTTTAACAACTGAAATGATGCATTTTCGACAAGTGTATGAAATCGATTTCGACTGAGAGTGAACTTCAGAACTTCAGATGTTGAATATGAAGTAAATGGTGAAAATCAATAGAAAAAAATTAGAAAAAATAAAAAATTTTAATTAAGTACAATGTTTATCGAATTTCTACTGTGTATCGCTTTTAAATCATCCAGCGTAATTATTATTGTTTCGCCTTTCATGTACACAATCACGAAATAGTGAAATAGTGAATAGGACCGTTTGTCTAGTACATGTTTCAGTGAGCCTTCACTTTTGAATTAATCAACGTACCGAGGAGCGACTTTCATAAAATATATTAAGAGAGTATATATTGATATAGACTTTGGATGAAACAAAAATTGAAAGGCATTTTCGCTTATCACTTTGGATTAATTATTTAAGATCAGATTTCAGAGTCACAAATGTAGTCTTTTCGAAAATGGTTACCGCCAAAATGAAATGTGAAAATCAATATGAATTTCAAATTTTTATGCATTTCCAATTTTTAATTTAAAATTGTTGTTTTCAATCGCTAAATCGGTAAAATTGATTTCGACTGAAAGCGAAATTGGGAAAATTTCTCTGAAATTTTAGTAATTAGTAATAAAATTCAAATTTTAATGTGTATACAGACAGACTACGTTTCATTTGCGAGTGAAAGTGTAACGCAATTTCCCATTTCATTTTTCAAATTCCCATTTCACCATTTCACAAGAAATAGCAAAGATATACAAACAGATACTACATTTCAATTGCGAATGATGGTGAAATCAATTTGATTTCACTTTAAATGTTCTACATTTCACTATTTGACGTTTTTACTCGTATTCTGGAACTTTGATTGAATTTATTGCGAAAAGTAAGCATCTTGCTGTTTTCCTCAAATTGCGCAAAGTGAAAATATTTGCATTGTTATGCGGTGAAAGTGAATGAATTCGAAAAAATACATTTTTTTCCAAACCAGCATCATATTTTAATTACTAAAAGTGAAAAAACTATAAAATTTATGCAGTAAAAGTGAATAATATTATTCTAAAGAAATCCAATTTAGAAGAAAACTAAAAACTAAATGTACTTGTAAAGAAGCACTCAGGGTTGTCATAGAATTCAATCGTTGTTGTAAAACGTGAAATCGATTCGGTTTCGACAGCGAACAAATTAAACGACAACCCTGAATGCCATGATTTTCTTCTACCTCTTTTCAAAATAGCTTAAAGTTATTCATTTCTTTCCCCCCCTCCCACTGTAAACTTAGTTTCTTAAACTTCACAAAAGGAATAATTTATATAGTTAACCAGAAGACAAATAGACTCTCTCAGTAGTAGAAAATATAAATATGGAGTATCAAATTAAAGTACCAAATTATTGAATCGATTGTTATTGATAAAAAATTGTACACAAAAATAAATGTTTTGAATAAAATTAAACTCTCATTGGAATATTAAACCTATGGCAATGACAATAGTTAAAATAGCCTGGTTATGGATGCCTTTCTTGAAAAGTTTGAAGTTATATTTTTGAGACTTTTTTTTTTTGGTTTGTGAAGTTTAAGTCGTTTATTAAAATGAGAATTATAATTATAGATTTAAAAAAAGACATATTTTTATTATGATACTTAATTGTTTACTATTTTTTGTTTGTTTAGATATAGAAAATAGCAGAAAATTCGAATAAAAATTAAAAAAAAAAAAAGAAATTTCGAAAGCGGTTTTTTGTTTCAGCTTACTTGTTGTTGATCTTTTGAATTTCGATAGTTGTTTAGTTGAGCTTTTGTAGTTTTGTCATTCTACAATATGCATTCGTGTTTACGTACACATATGACATCATTGACAGACAATAAACCCGAACAAATGGACGAACAGAAACAAATCCAAACAAACAAAAAATTTTCAAAATGTGTTTTTTTCTTGTTGCATTACAAAATGAACATCATCAACAGCGTTTGTTATCATCAAATTAATATGAGAGATGAGCGACAAAAGTTGAACTACTGAATAATACGCCGTCGATAGTACAATGGCAAGGACGACAATGATGTAAAATGAAGAACGACAAACGACGGACAATGAATACACGCTATTTTGTTTTATTCTACTTCTCATTCCTCACTCCTCATTCCTCACATCCTATTACTAGTTAGAACAGCTAAATCTCCTTCTCCACCTCCTCCTTCACCACCCATGGCTACTCGGCTCTTCTTTTTCTTCGGCTTTGTCGGCACATATTGCTTAACGGTTTGCTATGTTAAACGCCTACGCATATTCTATATGTAAAATAGAACATATGCAAGCTGTTGACCCCCATACATACACATAAACACACACACAAACGCACACATACACGCATGCACGCACATAATGACGCATAATTGGCTATCGTCTGATTGTGGTGCCAATGTTGTGGCGATGGTGATATTAGTGATGATAAAATGGTGTCATGCGCACGCGCACCTTAAAAATTTATTTTGGATTTTTTGTTGTTGATATTTTTGGGTGTTTTTTTTTTTTTTTGTATGTTTTGTTTTTCTGAAGAAGCGTTTTGTTATTGATGGCATTTGCTATGGTTGATATTGATGTAATTGGCGTTTAGTCGTTTTCGTTAGGTTTTTCTTCTGTAGACATGTTTTATTGTTGTTGTTGTTGTTGTAGTCGCTTCTTTTCACTTTTCTAAGGATGGATTAATACATATATAGTACCTATATATATATAATATATATATTCACGCTTCCGTTGCCCTTAAAACATGCATTTTGTTTTTGCTTGTGTGTTGTTGAAAAAAATTTCTACATCAAAACTTTGTTGCATTTGCGAAAAAACAAATTATTGTCGTTGTTGCTGACCTTTTGTTGTTGTTGTTGTTGACTAAGTTGGAATTATGTAAGTTTTGAGAAATGATTGAATTGAAATTATTTTAAATGATTGATTGATTGATTGTTGTTGCTGCTGAAGTTGCTGAAGCTACAGCTGATAATGTCGCAGCTATATTTATTGGTGTTGTTTCTTCTTCTACTTCTGCATCATGTTCTTCATTTTTCGTCTTCTTCTTCTTCTTCTTTGTTTTTTTGTCGGCAATATGTCATATCATTTGAATTGAAATTTCACACAAGACGCCATTCATTTAAAGGCGCTGCTCCTGTTGCATTGCCAATTTCATTTCTTATTGGCCTTAAATTTTGCATAGAAATTTGCAATTTGATCATGACGCACCGGTATCGAATCCAAAATGCCAGTAAAACTGAAATTAGTTTGATGACGTTGTTTCTCATACAACGAATCACCCGACAAGTAGGTGACAACATTCGATTGAAACTCTGTTGTATTCGGATCTGAATGATTTGCTACCAAATGATTGCAAAATTGTGCAATTTGTAAAAATTGCGTAGCTTCGCGATCTAGAGAGTAAGCAAAAAAGAAAATATTAATGAAATACATTTTTGTCACAGATATATACTAGGTGGTTCAATAAGTTCAATAGGTTTCCAAGAATCCCGAAGGCCTGTGTTACTTAATTCACTGTTTTAGCTATGATATTTTTTAACTGTGTGTGACGAAGCATGGTCTTGACGAAAAAACATATTTTCTTCTGTAAACCGGGTCATTCTTTAGGAATTTCTGCATCGAATTAGCAAATTGAAGATAATTCACCAACAAAATGACTGTTTCATAAAAAAAAAGGTTTCTAGGCATGAGCTCCCTTTCCAACCGAAGTACCAGGTTCACACCACTCTTTATCCAATTCTTGTGATTCAAGAACATAGTGCTCGACCCAAGTCTAATCCAAATGTTGCTGAGAAAGTTGCATTCGAATGTGGTTTTGTTTCATTGCTATGGAAAGTGGCATCCATTTTCCACATAGCTTTTTGAAACTCAAAAAACTTCACATAAAATATTGGTCTCACCGCCTAATGCACAGCCTACGGTCTCTATAAAATCTCTCTTTCTATCAATTAACGATCCTCCAAAAAGCATGTGATATGCTTTTTGGACGTCCTTCACGTGGATCGCCTTAAATGCTTGTATGACCTTTTAAAAAATCAGCCTATTTAGATTAGGCTAAGTTGTCACGGCTGTCCGCTTACGCGAACCACACCTGGTCCACCTGGAGATCCTGATATTTTTTTAAACAATTCCGAATTGCGAAAAAGCTATATATTTTCCTCAGTTGGAATTTAGTCAGATTGCTGAGATTGTTCTTATAGTAACTGCCAAGATGTGTGTTTCTACGTAGTGCGAAGGTTGGGCACACGCAACAAATGGAACTCCTCATCGTCACAGCTGCGGCAGTGGTCAGGCAGTTGGGCCATCTATGGGCAATCGCCTACTTACAAGCCATTGCTTCTAAAGAAACAGATTCACCTTACATTTCTGAATGAATTTCTATTCCAAACTTTGACTATTTTCTGCTAATGGAATATTTAGTGCTGCGATAAGACGACAGCGCTGCGAGAACTTATTGAACAACCTTGTACCTTTGCTTTTCATACATACCTAACTTGCGTGGTATCTTCAAAAGTGACAAAGTCAAGTTCTCATTGTCACGTTGAGCGCGCATATGACGATTGCCATGCTTGAATTCTTGTTCCAACCAACGAATAACATTACGTGCATTCTCGCTACGTTTTTTCAAGTCATCTAACTCATTGAAAACTGCAAAGAAATGAGAAATTTTATATTCGCTGTGTGTACAAGTGGAACAATCTATTTGTATAGATTTCAAATGATATTACTTACCAGCATTTGGTATGAGTACAATGAATTTCTTACACTTGACCAAATTCTTAACAATGCCATTGTATTCGGTTATGGCCTTAGCATCGACTACAATAAATGGTGTCATAATCATGTTCATTGGATTTTTACGCAGCTGCAAAGAGTGGTTTATATTAAAAAAAATAAAAACTTCAAGAATAAGAAGAAATAGTTGGATAGTGGCATATGAAAATTATTAATAATGGGATTTTGATACGTGGATTCGCGCTATTTTGCGAGGATACATAAAAACGGCGCTAGAGCCAAAAAATGGTAGAGGTGGGATGAGGATAGATGACTTTGCCCCGAGATCAAAATTAAAAATATTGAGTTGCCTGTAGAGGAATAAAATATACGAACTACCCTCAATAATACTTGTTCCCAAATGTTTCTCCCGAACGGAAGATTCCATACAAAATTGACATTTTCATAAAATTCGCTCTTACCGCTGTCAAAGTGCAATAAGAGGGTAAAAAAAAATCTCCTTACAGTCGGCTGGGGCCGACCAAACTATACCCTGCATATGTAGATTTATATATAAAAAGTTTACTCGAATATCCAACTTTTCTTTTATTTCCACTTTTCGAGAAACAATTTTTGCACCCGAAATATGGTTGACTTTGACGAAGTAAAAGGATTTTAAGATAATTCCGAGGCTTAGTATGGGAGCTATATAAGAAGTGGGCGTGGTACGCTGATTTTTCGCCAGATTATTTCCGACTACGATATTAATTTAAGTGTCAATTATGGTTATTGTAGACATAAGATTGCCTAAGTTACAGCTGTTTCAATTTAAAATTTGTATGGGGGCTACGATAAACACTGGGCGTGGTGCGCTCATTTTCTGTGAGCCTAGTTGCTCGTACAATACTAATCCACACCTTAAATCTCGTTATTCTACGCTGAATAGTTTGCAAGTTATAACCGGTAACATTTTTTTTAATTTCCGCAACTTTGTATGGGAGACCCAAAAAGCAGTGGGCGTGGCACACTGATTTTCTGACAGATTATTTCTGACTACCATGTTAATCTAAGTGTCAATTATGGTTATTCTAGACAGAAGATTGCCGAAGTTACAGCTGTTTCAATTTAAAAGAAGTACAGACACTTTGTATGAGAGCTACGCTAAAAAGTAGGCGTGGCTCAACCACTTTTGGCGAGGTTATATAGTAGTATAATATAAGTCTATGTGCCAAATTTTGTTGTCCCAAGTGGTATATTATGTGAGTTATAGCAAGTTAAAGATTTTGAAAATTTCGAGGTTAGTCGCTTTGAATGCTTGGTGTGGGCGTGGTTATTGACCGATCATGCCCAATATCAATCCCCTCCGTACCCTTGGATCATAGATTACTTATGCCAAATTTCATCGAAATAGCTCAATATTTACTCAAGTTATCGTGCGAACCAGCCAGGTGACAGACAGACGGACGGACGGACGGACATCGTTAAATCGAAAATTTAATCGACGCTGATCACGAATATATATCTATGTCTATATCTCCGGAGATTCCTTCAAGTGGACACAAACATCTGACCGAAATGAATATACCATGCATATTGCATTATGCAGGGTATAATAAGGTTAACTCTTATTACTTTTTCCTCCACAACATTTCTCCCAAACATACTTACTTAACGTTGCCACCGATCTAGGGGGCACTCATACAAAAATACCCGAAACTCGTCAAGTTGCTTCACAACTACCTGGGAATCGCCTTTATGTGAGTTCAAACCTTATTAATTGTAACCCCAACATTTCCCTCAGGAGTAGGTAGGTAGGACGTACCACGCCCTATCTGAAGCCTTAAGGAGACACCCGTACAAAATAAACAAACAAAAAAACCTGGAAAAGGGTAAAGAACCCATAGTAATCGCCTCAAATGAAGTACACTGAAAGGCCGAACCCCACTAATTTTTCTTCTCCAATATTTCCACCGTACATAGTTCTCTATTTTTACCCTTAGCGGGTACTTGTACGAAATATATCTAAAATCGCCTGAAAATATGCCCGTAACTGTCTAGGAATCATTCCTAGAGAAGTCAAATATAAAGTCGACATCCACGTACCCAATACACCCCATAGGTCCCCCATACACTTATTCGCCATGTTCACCCTTAGGTTTGCAACTACACAAAATATGTCTACAAACCTCTGAAAATTGACAAAGTAGCCTAGGAATTGTCTCTACAAAAATGGATTATTTATAAAATAGGCTCCTGCCATTTCCTGAGAGTAGTTACTTTTGTGGGTGCCGTAGCTCAGTGGTTAGTGTGTTCGCTTTCTGATCTGTAGGTCGTGGTTCAATACCCGGCTGATGCATAACAAATTTTATATCGAAAAGATTTTTCTTTCGAATGGTACCCACCTGTCGGCAAGCAATTGGCAATTCTTCCGACAGTAACAACTTGCCATGAAAAAGCTTCTAAAAAGAACTCTGTGACAAAGCTCAGAAAAAGTAATGTCACAAGTGTTCTGCCGTTCGGAACCGGCTAAAATAAGTAGGTCCATTCTAATACTGTCCAAAATTTAAGACGAACAACAGTAATAGAAGAGAAGCTCGGCCAATGAGCCCTTTGGGGCTTTAAGTGCCACATATTTATTTTTTTTATTTTTAGTTACTTTTTTAATAGAATTCTAATTTTTGTATGAAAGCTCACAGAATTAGGCGGGGTCCTGCCTAATTCTGTGAACATTTTCACAACTGAAAAATTATCCACTATCGAAATTTCAAATTCATATCTGTACACTCACCTCCTCTTCCAATGTTTCAACTTCATTCTTCAACCAGAGACGACCCATAATTTCACATTTGCGTGACATGGCCTCCGAGCGTTCTTCATCGGCACCGCTGCTGGATTGCAGCAATAGTCTCTCACAAATGGCACCACTATTTGTGGTTGTTGTAGTGGTCGATGCAGAGCCATTGCCACCACCACCATTACCGCCTCCACCGCTAGCCATCACTGAGATTCCACCGCCAATACCACCACCAGATTTATCAGCATTACGATTACGCAGATATCCCTTACGTGGCACCTTCTTACACTCTTCAACAGTGTCCTTTTCCTCATTGCTTGTATAGCTTTTACGTACAATGCCATTCTTACGATCCGAATAGCGTCTGGTACGTCCTTCGGCACGTTTGCGGGCTGCATTCTTTGCGGTGCGACGTTCACGGCGACGCGATGATGATTTCTTTTCTTCGCGCTTCTTTTTCACATTCTCAGTGAAACGACGTGCCTTCACGCAGAAACGGTAATTGAATTTCTTCTGCTTGCAAATGAAGAAACCAAAATCGACCATTTTGAAGATGCGCAAAATGCATTCCTCCTCCGATGTGACACGCTCACGTATAGTTGTCTCCCAATCGAGTGTGATCTGGGTGCTTTGAAAGATGTCGAAACTCTTAAAGATAAAATCTTCCGAGAGTGGCACATTGGCGCGTACATCGAAGAGGTCACCCAACGCTTCCCGCACATTCGGTGTCGTAAGGAATTCACGTTCGAAAAACACTTTACGCGTGAATATATCAATATTGCAATAGTTGAGCAATTTCATGATCTTATGTATAAATTCAGGATTCGAGTGATAGCAACCGAAGAGAATTTCATGATTTATACGCAACCAATCGAAGAGAATTTTCAGAGCACGCATCGTCGGCTCATTTTGTGCAAAGTCTACAATCACATTTGGATTAATTTTCGTATATTTATTACGATAGACTAATTTCTTCGGCGGCTCAGAGGCATTTAACGCATTGGCTGCCGCCACTTCATCGGCTTTATTGTTGGTATTTGTTAGTTTTTGTGCTGGATTATGCGGCAGCATATCATCATTGTCACAATTTTGGAAATTCAACGAATCACTACCGTTCATTTGTAGAAACTCAAAACTACGTAATAATTCTTCGCTATCAATCTCCTGGGAATTAGTTCTTTGCAATTGCTGTTGTGTTGACGGTGGAGGAGGTAGTAAAGATAGAGGCGATTCACTACGTCCATCGGGATATATAATTTTCTCCTCCTCAATAACAACATCTTCATTATCAGAGAAGCTAGGACCTTGATTAGAATTCAGACTCTCCTTGGAAGCAGCTTGTGATAGTTGTTGGTGTATATTATTGGCAATATTCAATGTTGGCAATTGCATATTATTGTTATCTGAGGTCGAATTTACAGCCTTCTGATAATAGGCATCTGGAATTATAGCGTGGAGCAAAAAAGAGATCGGGTCAGAAAGTAGATGAAACAATAAATATAAGCAATTACTTACCACCACACTCCAATGGCTCTTCACGTTCCTCACGCTCCTCGCCATTATGCTCTGGCTCAATATCACTAAAATCGGTATCGAAATTCGAACTCAAATCAGTGTAGTCATCATCTTCGGTCGAAAAGTCGGTATCCATATCGCTCTCTGTGTCATAACAAGAGCTATCATCCGATTGTGCAACCTTACGACGACGTCGACGCAACTTCATGCCACGTTTCTTACTCTTACACGATAGCGGTGTCTTTAAATCACTTTCCTTCGCCTCATCGCTGGAGCGTGTCGAAATAGGATCGACATTCTTTTCGCCCGTCTCATTGGCATGTTTGCCACTCTCCTGGGTCTTAATGAATTCATCGTGCGAACGCTGACTCTCGCGTGAGTCCGAGGAGAAATCTTTCAACTTTGGTGGCTGTTTCTTCTCCTTCTTCTCAGCTTCACCGATGGTTGCCAACCAATTTTTGTATTCATTACGCGATTTTCGAACAGTCGTGTCGAATTCTTCAAATCTCACTGCATACAGCTCATGAAATTGTTCATTCTCTATAGATTTGGCCAAAATGGTTTGTTCTAGATTCACAATACAAGCATCCATGAGGTCTGAACAGACAGCCACAAGGAATGCATTTAGCGAGTAGACTTTTTGTGAATTGATCATTTTCAGCTTGGACAAGCAAAAGAACAGAATTGAGATAATCTTAAAGATGGACGACTCATTAATCTGAAACGCTTTGGAACAGAGTATTTTACGCAAATCGACTAGTACACAATGGCACAAAGCATTAAAATCGGGTACTTCCTTATCGAAGAAGAATATATCGACGATTAAATAGAAGCGAGCATAGAAATCTTGCAGACTAAATTCAATCTTCTCCGGATCCAATTTCTGCAAATAGTCAGCATGTGTTTGAAAGAGTTTACAAACATTATTCTCGCTTAGTTCAAATGGTACAATGCTCACGAGAGAGTACAAATAATAGTAAATCGAGTCTAAATCGTAATTTTGACCATAGTACAGAGTACCCAATTGATTTTGGGACATGCCAATGGCTGGATTCAATTTAAATGCTTCAAAATAATATTTGGCTGCTTGGTTCTTGGACACAGGCAATTTGGTATCAATGCGAAAATCCAAAAAGTAACGATGCAAATCACCCAAGCTCAACAATGATGAATGTATGGTGTCTAGGGCAAACGAAACAGCCTCTAGGCTCTTATCTACAGCGTATGTATTTATCTCATCGCCACCACCATTGCCCGTCTTTTCATCTGCAATCAACTCGTGTATGTAACCATCGCTTATAATGGTGAAATCAATTAGATATTTCAAATCTAAATCATAAATTTCTTCCATTTTAGCAGCCATTCGTTTGTAGTTCGATATGCCAGCGCATAGAAAGCGCTCCACTTTCAGACGATTCTCTTGTACGTCCGGTTTCGATGGATCCTTCAACTCTTTATTCCAATTCTTCTTGACATATGCTATAAATTCATAATAGCCTTTGCGCCACATAATCTCACGTGCCTTTTTACCAACACTCTGATAATCCTTGAATATGATTTGTTTGCACAGCTGCACCAGCTCTGATCGTTTCTCCTCCAAATCATGTTGAAACAATTGTGAAATGCTATTAATATGCTTCTTTTCATCATCCAATTGTTTAGCGACAATATAAAGGGAACTGCGTATACAAATAAATGAATACATTAATTCTTCATTTTAATTAATTTGAAATTATAGTAAAACTAGTCGTTGAAGAAAACAATTCTCCATCTGCAGCTCTCATCAACATTCTTCTTATTTACTTAGAGTATGTAAACAATAATTGTTTACACAAATGGCAATATATGTAGAAGTATCAAAACATCAATAAAGAAATATTTTTGCGTAAATTGTCTTCTCCTAGACTCTATTTTAATAACACTTCAGAAAATGAAATCAAAATGCTGCACGTAGTAAAAAACATAGATAAGCAAAATGTTGCATTATAAAGATTACATTATTAATGAAATCAACAAAACGCATTGATTAATGGCATAAGTATGTAAAAAACGATTAATTTACACAATATTAAAAAAACAACAACAGACTTGCGGGAATAGGCTACTAAAGGATAATAGACTTTATACCTTTAAATATAAAATTTTATTTTGCTGGCATGACAAATTGTAGAGAATTTGGTGAACATTTTTCAATTCAGGGCTACTAAAGTGGAACTGACTGGATTTTGTAATTGCTATTAGTCTTTTGGAAGATTTTTTTAAACATATCTCGAGTTAGAAAGAAGAAATTTGTTCATAGAAGTTACCAACTTCAAAATTACTTACGTAATATTCGACCAACATCCTATTCCTATCGGTTCATTAGTTTCGGTGAAATGTGGAATAAGAATGTGGATATTTTGGAATTTGCACTTTTACAAAACACAGTTGGTTAGTCCGCTGGTCAGTGCACAAAATTTACCTTACAGTCGGCCGAATTATACCCTGTACATGTAGATTTATTTATAAAAACTAGGTTCACATATATATATTTTCCTTTTATTTCCACTACTTTGTATGTGAGCTACATTAAGATGTAGGCGTGGTAAGCTAGTTTTTCGCAAGTTTATTACAAACGACAATATTAAACTTCATGCTAAAAATTGTTGTTTTAAGCTGAATGCTGCTGAAGTTATGGCGGATTAAACATAAAACAATTTCCGACACCTTGTATGGGAGCTACCATATATAAAAAAGTGGTTGTGGCTTGTCTGTTTCTTCTAAATCTAATTAACTTTGCAATACTAACCCACAACTTAAATATGATTGTTCTACGATGAAGAGTTTGCCAGTTAGGGGTTTAACTTTTTTTAAATTTCTACAACTTTGTAGGGGGAGTCCCATTAAGAAGTGGGCGTGCCAAGCTGATTTCATGCCATATAATATCCGATTACGATGTTATTCTAAGTTTCAAATATGGTTGTTTTAGGCAGAAAATTGCCAAAGTTACAACGGTTTAAATTTAAAAGAAATTCAAACACTACTATAAAAAGTTGGCGTGCCTCGCACATTTCTATCAAAATTATGTAGCAATAAATCCACGAAAATTAATCCGAAACTCTATCAATTTGTTAAATTTCCATATTTAAATGTAACAACAGCTTAAGATAATATAAAAAATTATTTTTTTTTATCAGACGATTTCCCTAAAGAATTTCTGGAGTTTTGTATAATTTTGAAGTAAAATGTTTAAAAACCTTGTAGAAAAGTGTGATCATTCAAAGCACCAAGTGCCGGTTATATCAGTTCTTTTTTGTCTCAAAGATTAAGCTATGCACTGCAAAATTTCAAAGTGCAAATTCTAGAAAATTTTGACAAAAGGTGTCATCATTTAATGTACCAACTATCTCTTATATATAAGATCCTTTTGTTGCTGTTGCAGTTGTTTTTTGTCTCAAAAGTTAAGCCATGCATTTCATATCAGGAGTTAGAATTATACATTTGATGCAAAACAGTTACAACACTTGGTAGCCTATGGTGGTTTCATACCGCATACCGCGATCATTTCACAATAATGAGTGAAATTTATTTCCATCACCTGGTTCGAAAAACGTAAATAAAGCGCAGCATATCAGTTATCAACTATTGATTGAAGAAACAGACCTTGTGCGACTTTGTCAGGTTTTATTGGCATGAGTATAACAACAAAAAATGAAAAAATTCAATTTTGTATCAATTTTTGCCTTTATCTTTTTCGTTCTTTTGGAAACCGCTTCTATTATGAAAAGTCAAATATTCATCTACCATCAATAAAATTTAAAAAGATTTCATAAATTGCTGCGAAAGAAAAATCATAAAATAAATGAAAATAAAACGAACAAATGGTAAATACAAAATAAAAAAATGCATGAATAGAATATACCAAGTAAATATTGTATATTTTTAGATGTATGGCGTCGTGTAAAAATGAATATTACTTATTTATTTTTAGCAAATTCACTTCTTTAACACACATCTACCCGGTAGGTGATTGTGCATGTCATCATTAAGAAAATTTTTGGTATTCAGAGATTAATGAAGAGCAGCAGAGGGCTTAAAGTCAACAAAGTAGTAGTAATAATGCGATTAGTATGTACGTAAGATAACGCTGCGTTTATACAAGACAATTTAGGACAAAACAATTGAGAATATGTATTAGTTGATAAAGAAAAAAATTTGTGTGTGTGTGTGTAATATAGGCGACCAGACAATTACAAAGACAATACAATTGTCCAATTTACTGTCTTCGAAAAATCAAACACAGTAACGAAGACAATGAGAGAAGTGTGAATGTATTGCTATTGTCTTTGCAAAATTGTCTTGTGTAAACCCCAAGTAGCAGAAAGTAATGTAAAAAACCGAGTGCGATTAGTCAGAACCATATGGTATATGAGTAGGAAAGGGATAGTTATGTATAATATACAATAGAAATAAGATTGAGAGAAAAAGAGAATGACTCCAATTTTTTGACATACGTTCCGTTGAAAATCTAATTTCTGCAGATTCCAATGTTACGTTACCTAACAACGCGTTTTGACTAATCGCACCAAGAGGTTGCGATTATATAGTAGAGGTGGATTAACAAGAAAAACAACAAACACATGTAATAAAGCACATGTTCATTCCGAGAGAAAAAATTCACCTTATTACTATTTCAACACGTGTAGTTTAGTATTTTGAAAACCTGACCTTGCATGGCAACTCACCGATAAATTTCCTTGACTTCCTTTGTTACGCCATTACTATTTGTGCCATTCATTAGACCATTATTAGCATCATGACGACTACCAATAATAATATTACCACCGATAGTATCTCCTCCAATGATATCACCGGAGACATTTGAGCCTCCAGAGCTTAACCCTTGATCCATTGTGCGTGTGATATACTCACTTATGATGATGGCTTCTTTATTTTTTCCCCTATTTTAAAGTAAATAGATAAAATAATAACAATAAGTAAATAGAAATAAACATATAAAAAAAGTTTGATGAAAAATACAAACTTCACATTTGACAATTACCTCAAATGAATGGAAAATATCAATTTAAGCGCCAAATTACACTACATTAATTATGCAATACATAAAACAATCATATTTATTTATTTATATATAACAGTGAAGATGTTGATTAAAACTGTGTGCGTCATTTAAACCTGATCTTGAACCTGAGTATTAGCAAGTTTAATGTGACGAATTACATTAGATCTAGAACAAATATGGCGTGGAGGTAAAAGCTATACATATATTTCACAGGTAAACAAATATTTTTAGATCATTTAACAAACACTAATTAAAGTAAGCATAAGTTTACCTAAATATTTTTATGTAATAAAGCAATTATGGCGAAGTCTATTTAATGACTTTTAGAATAGAGAATAATACATTTGTGACTCAATTTTGAAGATAAACTTAAAATATAGATTTTCCGTCTATATGTGTTACACGTGCCTGCCATGCATCCCGTTAATAGCTTAATATTTCTTAACTCGACTTAGACGGATATTGATTGTTGCTACAAATTGCAATGCATTTCTAGCATTTCAAAGAAACATTTATACAAAATTTGTCGCTTTTTGAACAAACACTAAATTATTACTTCCGGCAGTAACATTATTTACATATTTTTTTATAAAGAAAATAAACAAAATTTCCATGAAGTAGCTCTTTTGGTATATAATCATATGTAGCAACCAAATGTGTGATATCTATATATACGTATACACGAGCGGTTATACAAATGCATCAAGTGACCTCCACCGATTGATGTGTGCGTAAGTTGCTTTAATATAAAAAAAAGTATAAACTAATCAAAACCCCTCAATTCAAACGGACGCGTGATCGATGACCCGAATCCTTTATTACCTGAACCATACAGTACATATAACAGTAGATTTGTTGAATAATCGATATATCATATATATATTCGTACTTATGCACAAATAATCTATACAAATGTGTACAAATAAATTCTGTCGTTTTTCATGGATAGCAACTTTATTGAAACCATACTTGTTACAAAACGTAATGATCGAAATTTTGCAAATTATCGGGTAGTTGATAGATCCCCTCGCGGTAGAAACTTGGTGGTTTTGAGCCAAAACAGTCATCAAGACCAATTTTCGCACATCTTCATTTTTCTTCCTTCTTGATCATTCCCATTGCATGCAATCGAACCGAAATTGCTTGCTGAGTTACTCCCAATTGTTCTGCAAGTTCTTTTTCAGTTTGACTTGGATTTGCATCAAGCAAACTTTGAATTTCTTCGTCCACAACCTTTTTTGGAGCACCGGTACGTGAATCATCCTCAAGGCAAAAATTATTGTCACGAAATCTTGCAAACCATCTTTGTACTGTTCGAAGGTTCACCGAATTTTCACCCAAAGTTGAATTGATCAATTTCACAGCTTCAGTGGTACTTTTTTTCATTTGAAAACAGAATAATATACAATGGCGTAAATGTTGCTTATCGACAACCATCTCTCATAAAATTTATATACACTGAATGAGAGTTTGTAAACGACATATAAACAAATATCCAATATGTCGGGCAAAATGGGTTTGTTTGTTTTTTGATGCAACCAACTTCACATGACAGAATTTTTTTGTACACAAATTGTATGAAAATATATATTTTTAATGGTTTTTTCTCTTCAGAGTTCACTGTAAAAAAAAAATTTTTTTTGCAAAATTGCTTTCTTCCCCACTTCTGTAACTATGCGAAATATGGTATAAACGCACAAGCCTTTACCTTAATAATATTCAATCTTTTGTCAATCTATTTCAACTATTTCGTAAATACTCACTCAATCAGAAATATTTTTATGAATTTATTCAGATGAAATATCTATGAAAATGTTTTTTGCGTGGAAATTTTAGTTCCTTTGACGACAGCAGCTGTATTTGAAGATTATCTCCTTTATGTTATTTGTTGTTTCTATTTCGTTTTATTTCTTTTCTTTCTAGTAGGATCGGAAAAAATCCACATTATCACAGTGTTGTATTTCAATTTGGATTATGTGGATTGTGGATGAGTCATTAGTGTGATTATAAATAAATGTACTGAAAACAAATATAACAATAATAAATACATAAGCATATAGACTATACATTTGTATATAATTAATATGAAATAAATATGCACATAGTATATATTAAAATATATGATGAAATAATAATATCAAATACATCACTGTATGTAGGTAGATTTTAAATAGCTTCCAAATTTTAGAATTAATTTCACGACTTTGTAATAGATTTGAACGGAAATGAATAGCTAGCGTTGACCCAATATATTTGGTTATTCAAAATCGAAAACTAATTGCGGATTTTAAGCTGTTACTATCATTTTCAATATTTTTATCTATTTCCTGTGTACTCGCTAATATTTCAGTTGAGGGTCTATTTCGTTAAGTTTTTGTGGTAATGTATATTTTTGGGTCTACTCAAATTACCTCGCTTTAATTGCAGTAATTTGCTTCGTCAGCAACAAAGAGATTGAGTTATAATCAATGTTAAGATCATCTTAAGGTGAAAAAGCCGATACTATATTTAAAATGATCATTTCATGTTCATTTCGCAACATAATAATACTCTTATTAGTTTGAGAGCAAATATTGAAGGGAGAATTTTGACGTAAGCTAATATAAATAATTTTTCCCGTTCAAAATGTGAAAGAAGTATATGTAATATCGGTTGAAACACTTTGCTGGATACTAAAAAAATACATGTATCATTGTTTTTAAAATTAGACAGTTCATATCGTGTTGTACATATGTAAAACTGTACAACACCTTCTGAACTGCCCAAATGTAATTTGGCATATAATTGGCACCAATTATACTATGTGGCAAAATCAAACTTTTTGCTTCAGTATTGAATGAAAGCAACAGCAAGTAAGAGTTTTAGATCTCAATAATACTAGTTCAATAGCTCTTTTCAAGTTCAGCTCAGAAAAAGAAGATATCCTTAACTAAATTGTTGCGTAAAATAAACACAATTTGTTCTTACATTAAGTAAACTTCTTAAAAAATATTCCGTACTTACTTACAGGGTCTTTTGGTACGAGGAATAGTTTTCTGACGTTTATATTTTTATTAGCAGAATGCTATGACGCTGTAGGCCAAATTTATTGAATAGTTATTGGTTAGTACATTAGTCTTTTGTGCGTGAGTTATGAGCTGTATTAAATACCTGCCACATATCGAGGCATCTATATCATAAACGTTTTTCCTTTCAAACGGGATCCGCTTGTCGGCAAGCAATTGACAATTTTTCTAGAAGTAACAATTTGCTATGAAAAAATATATAAAAGATCTCTTAAGAGAGTGATGTCAAAAAGGTACTACGATACTGAAATAAATAATTTAAGTAAATTCCTTCCAGTACTAGAATAGCAGGTTGATCAAAGTAATCTTCAGAGCTTATAAGTGCAAATATATGATATAGATGATATGAAATACAAATTACATAATACTAATCACATGGGCACTTAGAAAACTTAGAAAATGTTCTACCTTGAAACAAAATTATCTCAATTTCGTTGAATATATCTAACATTGTGCTATACGTGTTTGGAAATATTAATAAGAAACCGGTTTAAAGTATTTGTTACATTAAACCACATTTTATATTAGCAATAATTGCATTAAATTATAATTGTAATGAAAAATATTGAAATATAAAATTATGATTGTAATTTTGATTTAAAAGTCCAATGATTGTCACAATATACTCATGTTTAAAATACAACTCTGCGTTTCATAGTATTCTATTATAATTATTTCTTTAAAATCTATTACAACGAAATATATTAATTTTTGACACGAGCTGTTGCAGGTTTCTTTTGCTTCCTTTCTTTTTCGAGTTCGCTCAAAATGGGTTAGTACGATTGTGTTTTAGAAATTCTGAATTTATCAAGAAAATCCTAGTACATCATATAAAATAAGTTTAAAATCGGACTGTAATGTATTACAAAATTTCATAAATTTTGTGTGTAATGGATTATTGTACATATTTCGTGTTGACCAAAAGAAATTGATATGATTTGCAAATGTCTGAAGCGGCAGTGAGTAAATCTGTGAATTGTGTGATAAAAGTGAAGATTGGGATTTTCTTAGTGAATTTACAATATTAGTCTATCTAATTAAAGTACAGTAATTAATTTTGTTTTATAATTCATTTCCGTACAGGTATTAGCCGCGATAGTTCCCATAAACGTCGTGCCACTGGTGGTAAACGTAAGTCTCTACGCAAGAAGCGTAAGTTCGAGTTAGGTCGTCCAGCAGCCAACACAAAGGTAAATTTCTGATGTCAATGTAAAGTAGTTGGTTCGCACTGAAGATGGCTTTACAGTGATGATTCTGCGTGTCAACTGTAAATATCTAGCTCCTTGTGAGCTGATAAATTAATTGATGAATAGCGTAAATTATGTTCGGACTACTGAGACGTAAAGCCATAACTTCACAAGTGCCATCAATTATATAATTTATACATTTGTTAACAGAGAAAATAATTTTTTTTCCCTCACTGCAGCTTGGTTCATCACGTATACACAAGGTACGCACACGCGGTGGTAACACTAAGCATCGTGCTCTCCGTCTTGAAACCGGCAATTTTTCATGGGCTTCTGAAGGTATTGCACGCAAAACTCGTATTGCCGATGTTGTTTACAATGCATCCAATAACGAATTGGTACGTACCAAAACATTGGTAAAAAATTCCATTGTTGTTATTGATGCCACACCATTCCGTCAATGGTACGAGTCACACTATGTGTTGCCATTGGGACGTAAACGTAATCCCAAACATCAACAGAAAGAAGATGAAGATGATGTTTTGAACAAGAAACGTAGTGAAAAGGTTATGAAGAAATACTTGGAACGCCAAAAGTATGCTAAAGTTGAGCAAGCTTTGGAGGATCAATTCATTTCTGGTCGTATTTTAGGTAAGAAATTGTTCAAACACTATTTCGACTATACTTTAGTATATGCATAAAATGATGTTAATTTCTTCAAAGCGATCCAACAAATCAATTTGTACCAACCTTGTTTTAAGTGCGGTACAAGCCTGTTGGGTGTGATAATGCTTGTCATAGTTACTCTGATTTTATATGTTCAATATCCAAGCTTTTATATATGTATATTTAGTTTTGCTTTTTGTCTTGTCTAATAATTCTTTTTGTTCCTTTCATTTTCATATAGCTTGTGTTTCATCCCGCCCTGGTCAATGCGGACGTTGTGATGGTTACATTTTAGAGGGAAAAGAATTGGAATTCTATTTAAAGAAAATCAAGTCTAAGAAATAAAGAGCGCACAATTCATTGCGATGAATTGACTTTTTATGAAAACGAAAAAAAGAAAAATATTTTATTTCTTTGTAAGAAGGATGACAAAAAAGGAAATTTATTAAAACTTATTTGTAATATAAATGTAACCATATCTTTATGATTATTTTCAAATTGGGTATTAAGTTTTATAATGACTACTATGTTGAAGAGTTATAATAGAATGGCTAGTGTGTACAATGTTTTAAGGCTATGATCATTTTACAATCCATGCATAATAAGCCAGAGCCTTATGTTTGCATATTTGTTGTATGAAAAGTTGAAAAGTTTTAATCAAATAGCTAGTTCTGCTTATCCACACGTATTGTAATGGCACTATTATAAACATGAGATGACTTTGGTTTAGTTATACAATCACCATAGTACTTAGTAGGCAAGTTAACTGATGCATGCAATTACTTTATATATCCAATATAAAAAGACATGGTCATTTGTCAAAGTTTGTCCAGTTTAAAGCAATTTGCATACATGTGTTGATTTTAATTACGATGATGATGGTGCTAACGTTTGAGATGCACAAATTGCAGGCTGCATCGAAACTAATTTATAGATTGTAAGGTAGCACTACATTCCGTGGTGAATTGTGGTTGGTATGTTATCAAAAGTTTTATAAAATCTTTTATACAAATTATAAGCTGTGCATACATGCGAGCACGTGTTGTAATATATGAGAGTAATTTGTGTGATAGTACTGAGGGCATCATTTTGAAAATGGTTTTTAACTTTTGAAGGAAGTTGAAACTGGAAGTTATGGTATATCAAATGGCATACACTTGTTCACTTTTTTTTTTTGTACACAAGGTGATGGAAATTGTTTGAATTTCTGGGAATTTTCATCACTGTTATACATATGGATAAAATTACTCTATGTGCCTGTAAAAAATGACCTTCGCAATTCTATTCATAACTGAGGGTGTACCTACATAATAATTGACCATTATTAAAAGCATGTCAATCAATACTTTGAGAAGTAAATGTAATGCAATTAAGCATTTAGTGTCTGAATTTATATTCAAAGGGTTGTCATTTTCAAAGGTATCAGAGTAGCTAATTAATTCGTGTGTAAATTTGAATTATTCTCCGACGATGATATTCAGACATTTGCATCTTCCTAGCTTGAGAAATTATCAAATGCGTTTTTGCCCTATTTAATGGTTCATTGCGAATAGCATATTCGAATATGTGCAGACACATGCATGCATAAGTAGAAATAGGCACATGTGAAGTAATCTGACTAATAACTAAGTTGGTACTCTGGCAGATTACTGAGTATACATTTCAAATATGTACATCTATTACTCCATACAAATGTGCATTGAATTAGCAGTTCGACTAATATGCATAAATCGTATACATGCAGTTACTGATATGCTTCATATTCATTGTTCAGTCGTCATTTCATCTCTATCCAACATAATGATGCGTTCTATAATGCAGTCAGATTTGACTGAGATATCCACATAAACACAGGCATACATACGTAGATAATAACTTGGAAGCAAATTTGACTACGTACTTACGAGTGTGTACGAGTTTGATGTACAGAATGCGCAAATTCTTTAGCGCTACTCATAAATACACGTGTTGGTAGAGATTTGTATATGTTCACATCAATAAAGTAGCTCGCAAAGAACGTAATGCAGCAATAGCAGAAATTTCAACCAATCAATAATGCAAATTCGCAATTGCACAAGAAGTAGTTGAGTCAAAAATCAGTATAATTTTTATACTCCTAATATCTCATCCACAATCTTCAATGCTGCATTGTTCAAGCTTTTTTCACGTTTGGAACAATATTCGTATTGAGCTCTCGTATTGAAATGTTCAAAAGTCGATTATAATCACTTTTCTGAAATATGGTTCCTGGCATTATTCACCAGCGAAGTTCAAATATTCAGCTTAAGTTCCCACAACATAAATCCTTCAGTGGTTGGAGATTTGCGGCTACTTGAATTTCTAAATTGATGTCATATCATTTTGGGATAGAATACAAGCAATTTGCAATATTTTTCATTAGTCGCAAAGTCAGTCCAAACATTGCGCATCCGTTGCTTGATACTCAATTGATTGTGACTTCAATTTCGAACAGTTTATGATGCAACTAACATTGAAATATGTCTGGCCCATTTAAATTATAGGTTTTTCGTTACTAAAAAGACACTTTTGTAACAATTTTGTTGGCGAGGACTTATTGATCTATTTTATAGTTGCCTTATTTAAAAAATAAATACTTTTAGACAAATTATAAGCAGGTCGTAAATAGAGAAGAATGTACGTTCATTTTATTCAACCGGAAGTCAAGGTTGCCAGATTTGATTTTGGAACTACTTTCCATTTATCTCAAAAGTGATCCGCAAATAATTCCGTATTTCTGTATTGCGTTCTCAACTGAAATAATAAGTCTTGTTATTTTGATTGTTTTCAAAAAATCTGTATTTTATTTAGCTTTAGTATTACACATTTTCGAGAATTACATTTGTTCCATGATAATCGAGTATTCGTCCCGGAACATACCCTGATCATTCCCTAATAGCCAACTCAGCGAAAAAAAAAAATGCTGTTACAATAATAACAACACAATTTCGATATGCTTTTGTTCGAATCAAAATGTAAAAATTTGTTCAACTTCACAAGAATGCTTCCATTTGCTATATGAACATATACCTGGCAGAGGTTCTGCAGTTTTTAAATCAAAGAAATCTTAAATTCTCACCTGAAAATCAAATGCACACTCTTCACACCTGGAGAAAAGAACTACGAACAACACAGTGGTTGTTGGCGGTAAAATCATTCCAACTATTAAAAAGCTTAAAATCCTTGAAGTAACATTCGACAACCTCTTAGCCTTTGCGACTCATGTTGAAAACACCAACCAACCCCCAACCACAAACTGGGGAAAAGGCAAGGAAACATTACTCATCATCTATAAGGCCTTCGGTAGATCGATTACGCCATTCATTAGTGATACCCAATGGCAACGTCTTCTGATTAGGCAAAACATCGCTTTATGCACCACTACATGGTGTCATAAGATGACACATTCATGCGAATCCTAGGAGTGCGTGAGCACAACGAGCTACTTTCGCAGCAATTTCTACAACGTATATCATCCCGTGTTGTATTTACAATTTATTTTCAATTTCAATTTATTTTGCCTTCCCAAGAATGCACTGCTGTACGTCTCAGAAGCTCCTGACTACGTGGTCGACCAAGGTTCATTCGTCTCATCAGAATACGGAAATCCTTTGTACGGGGACAAAACAAAGCATTTCCATATTCTTGTGCTTCAACAACAAGAATAACAGAAATTTATTTTTATATATGGTCAATGAATTCATGAAATCCTGTTTTTTGAATCTGTAGAAATTGGTCTTAAAAAAATATTGCCCCCACAGAAAACTATTTAAAATATTTTGGCCATATTTATGATCTTTCTAGTAGATGCATTGAGATTTGTATGAGTCAATGGACGTAAAAATTTGCGAAAATATTTTTTAAGTCGCGTTTTTGATTGGAAGGAAATCTTGCTATTCCGAATTCTAAAGAAAAGTTTTAGCCGAAATTCATCAACTCTACGACAAATTTTCAGCCCATGACTGCTAATACTATGCGTCTGAGTGATATATTAATGTACGCATTTTGCAAAAAATCTGGCTTTATATTTTTAACAAGATTGATAAAGAAGTTATAGCTTTTTTGCTCTTAACAAAATAGTATTGTGGTCTTTTCTAAAGGATGTCGCATTTCCAATGTTTTACTGTCAATACGTTTAAACTTTTGCTGTAATGTATATTTTCGCCACTGCCCAAGCAACGCCACTCCATTTGTTGTGATGTTGGTTGCTTTGTCAGCAAGGAAAAATTCGAAATGGAAATTGTTCATTCCTCTCTTTCGCTGTATTAATTTCTCCACAGAATAACAATTGCATCAGTTTGGCTGAAAAGTGTAATATGCGTAATTGACGTGTTAAAAGTGTCGCCTTTCAAATCAGTTGATTGCGATTGGGTATCATAATTTGTTGTTCTTTTCTTGCTTAAAAAACGTTTAATTTTTTATAAAATATCTCTAAAGAAATGTCGCCATTTAAAAGAGCAACATTTTTTTAGGATAGAAACCGCTATTAGTGATATTAAAGTATGCTAAGTACTACAAAAGAATATTTTTACGTTTTGGAATATGTCGACATTGTAATCATTTATTTGTTCAAAGTTGAAATTCAAAAAGATCAGAAAATATATTGTGAAATGCTACCTTAAATCGTATTAAAATATCCCCATAAGACCAAAATAATTAACAAACAATTTGAAAATTCACAAAATGGGGCAAAATTCTCAATACTATGGGTAAATTAAATTTAAATAAATAATTATTGAAATTATTAAATCTATAGATCGAGTAAATGAAAAAAAAAATAGAATTTTGTAATCATGTTAAGCTCAGAATAAATCTATATAAGCACTTTCAAGAGCATTTCAGTTTTATTAATTTCTTAAATTTGGATACTATCAAACATTTTAAACTCTTGATGGCATTTTGGAGTCAGGGTCTTCGTTGATTATTTTCTAATTGCATTTTTCCCTCCAAAAAAAAAAAAAAAAGAATCTGGATTGAAAATATATTCTTAATTGAAATACTTATTATTATACTTATTATTAGCATTAACGCTGAAATAAAATGATATTCGGAATGCATAATTAATCTGGATGTACATATGTTAAATATTTATACGATTTTTGGTTTTTTAATTTGAAAAATTTCATCAACTTCTAAATGTTAATTTACAAAAAATAAATCTTCCTATCTTTTTGAACGCATTTTCACAATTCAATGGATATTCATAAATCGCACGCAAATATCTTACTATGTGGGAATGAGTGTTTGAAATATTTGAATTTGTATTGTTTTAATGAAATTAAAAATTACGTATTTCCATACAAAATACATATTCAACGATTATTTGGATTATTTGATCAATTTTCTTGTTACTACATGTATTATTAGGCTTGTACAATAGTATTGTATCAATATTACATTATATCAGTTAGATGTGAATGCAAACGCATAGATATTTTGTATCGATCGTACATATATGTATAATAGTATTGTAATGTCTATTGGAATGTAATTCATTATGTTATTATTTGCCATTTGGTTGCGTGTATGCCCCACTGTGAACATAAGTGTTTAAGCAATTGTAGTCCGTCTAATTCTATTGGAATCTGTCACTGGTTTTCTCTTCGTTGAACATTTTATACAATGGCGTGTTCAAGAATCGAATTTTTTAACGAGGAGCAAAGGCATCAAACCTCCATGTCAGTGCGAGACATTAACCCTCTAAAAATCTCCTTACGTCCGATGGTAAACTCCTCCCAGAACCACCGTAAAGTAAACCATCGAGAGGCCGTCTGGAACATTGTTACTCAATCGTCTGTTATCGTCCGTTTAGTTCGTTACTGTCCAATGTTTTGTAGGGCCACTGATACCCTGGTTTTCGGGGTCCCGAATCGTCACTCTTTGGCGCTCAATCCAAAGAAGTGTTATCATAATTTCTGCCGCCGCTGCTTGTACAATTTGCCATTTTTGAAGCGATTCGCACATGTGAGGCACTATGTTCGCTGTCGTGGGCTTCAGTAATAAAGGCCCTCTCATTTATGAATCGTGGGCAGCGTAGCAAGACATCTCGAGCATCTTTGATATCGTTGTGACAATTTGGACAAACCGGGTCGTCCTCGTATTTAAAACGGTGGAGGTATGGCCTAAAGCATCCGTGTTCGATCAACAGTTGTGCCAGGTAGAAGTTAACTTCTCCATGATTACGCTTGATCCATTTATTAACGTATGGAATCAGGGCAAATGTCCTTCGCACCTTCTTCGATTTTTCCCATACCCACAGTGGGCTTGGTAGGAACCGCATTTTATCGTTTACAAGGGGTGTCTAAGAATCGACCTCTTTTTTTCTTCGAAATATACAATTGGTGGGGTAGGACTTTGCATTTGAGCCTCATCAATGCGCAAAATTCAAATTGACCTCTTTTCTACCATCTTCGTAATAATTGAATAATACGCCTTGGGCAATCTCTAATTCTATAACTAACTACAAGGGGCAAATTATTCTTGGTTGGACTGCAGAGTAAGTACAAGTATATAAAATACCATAGTATATGTATGTTTACGTATGAGTATATGTTTTGTATATATGATATGAATGTTTCTATCTATTATAAGCTGGTTGTCTGTTTTCATATTACTGTTGCTCATATTGAATTTGCTAATTTATTACTGGAAATTTGCCATTTGACAATTGTAAACGTTTATCATTATCGCACACAGCAACACACACAGACGCATACTTATCCAAGTCCAAACGTAAATGAGTTTTTGTTCGAATGCAAGCAATGCCGTTGTTACTATTGTTATTGCTCTGTGTTGATGATGATGATGATAATGTTGTTAACAAGCAAGACGCACACATACGACCATACACATTTTTATGAAACCAATAATTTACGCATTTTAAAAATGCGTTAAATTGGTTAGCTGGTTGCTTAATGGCTGGTTGGTTGAATATTTTTCCTTAATCCGAAAAGTACCCACCTACATACGAGTACATATACTTGTGTGTACATAGAGGATGTCCATCATACATATGTAGTTTTGTAATGTTGAAAGAATGTAATCGTACGTGTGTGTGTGTATGAAAGTAAGTGCGTGTTTTTGATGCTCTTTATGCTATTGACAGTAGGAAAAATTTTGCGAAATTAGAAATACAAATGTTAAAACATGGTCGAATGAACAAACGGACGCAAGGACACAAGCAAGAATTTCGTATGGATGCATGAATATGACCGGATAGAAACAGATAGAGAGGTACAAGTATGCAAGTGTACTTGTAAATGGATACATTCATTGTATATGAAATGAAGGCTAACAATTTTATGTATATTTATTAGTGTGGTTCACAATTGCATGGATAAATTCAAAGTTATTCATAGTAAACCTAAGGATTATAGTAGTGCGCTCTTAGGTATTTTTCTTGCATATTTCTTGATACTTCATCACAACTTTATTTTTATACTATATTAATATCCAGGGATGGCAATATTTTGCTAAGTCAGTGTTGTTTATATGTGAAATAGACATATTGACTCAAAACTCATGGTTTTTGAAGTATAAAAATTAAAGTTCCAACTTACAAATAATATTGATATTTTTTGACAAATTTCCCATACGAAAATCTGTCAAAAAGTCGATATTAAATTTAAGTTGGAACTTAATTTTGACTATAAATCCGCACATTAGTAATTACTTTACAGATGTACGGGTTTTCTTTAATCAAAAAACAAAGCATTATCATTAAATTATTTATATAAAATCTTAAACTAAAAATACATAAAATTTGAAAATATTGTGAATTTGACAAGTGAAAAATATTGACATCAAAACATTTATTTTTTTGCACAAAATTACATTTATTTAAACTAATTCATATGAGATGGGAGTTCACAAATGTTATTTAGAGATAAATACTGATATTAATAACTTTAAATTAGATTTTAATAATTCAAAAATAACTAATATTTCATAAAATCGATGTCAATTTTTGTCCACGTTTTGTTTGAAAACCCTGTACGTGTTGGTGTAGTAAGTCAGAACAACAAATTTTGGTCTTACTGCATTATACAGGGTGGATTGTATACAAGTTTCTTTAAAAAAAAAACAAAACAAAAAAACAAACAAACAAAAAAATTAACACAAACATTTTTTTTCGGTATAATATTGGTGGTTCATTCTCAAGAGCCCTTTAGTCGAGTTTCTGTTGTGTGTTGTGCGTGTTAATTTTTTGTATTTTGGAGGCCTTATGTTTTCCTTCATCATGGAGCTATTTTTGAAACCTTTTCATGGCTAATTGTTGCATGATAATTGCTTGCAAACATATGGCTACCGTTTGAAAGATAGAAAGTTTCTTAAATATTTAATTCACCTCAGCCTGCGGTCGAGTTTATGTTTTACAACTCATGCATGAAGACCAACGCACTGACTAATTGAGTTACGACACCCATGCACAAATTGACGACAATAAATGTACGATATGAAGCAAAGCGTCCACATCCGCTTTGCTTTTTACGTAATCTGAAACAGAGTTTGCCCAAAAGTTCGGACTTCGTCCTATAAGACCTTTTGTCCTAAAATTGACCTATTAAGAAAACAAATTGTTGCCAACCTAATTTTTTTATATTGCGAAATAGAGCTGAGCTAGTGGAAAGAATATGCTCGGTTATTTTGTCCATTTCTAAGCATAGGCGATAAGTTGTCCCGTTGTATGGAGGTGTTATTTAATAGTGTGACGGGCTGAGAAGTAAGCTTTGAGCTTAAGTTTGTTTTTGTCTAAATTGTGGTTTTTGAACTTGTGTTCTGTTTGATGAGCCCTTTGGCTTGTGTTTGGTTTGGTCAGCCATTTTATTTGCCTGTGACCAGCAGTTCTAACGTGTGTTTGCCCAGTTCTCAATAAATGAGCTGGTGAAGATAATACAATAGAACTCCATAGCGTGGTTCTTAGCCGATGTAATGAAGTGCAGAGCTCCTTTTACAAATTCATCTGTAACCTCATTTTAATATAATACTAGGTGTTCTAATATGAAATGAAGTTTAGAAATTACGTCCCAAAAAATCAAATACATCTCAATTTATAGTCGGAAAAAACTGCTTCACCAAAGAAGACATTCTATTCGGAACCAGGATATGTATCAAGAAAAATCTACAGTCAATTGAATCTGCTCACGATTTCGATTTCCAAGTGACATCAGCTAGAGAAAAACGGAGACGATCTCGTGGGCAAAATCAATTAGCGGTTATTATGGCCAAATGTTGTCTGAACCACACTAATATACACAGCTATACATAGTTATATATGTATGAGTTTATGTGGCGTAAAATACATGTTTTTGTGTGTGAACTAATGAACCATTCCGCGATTAATCACTTTTATAACAATTGTGCATTTGTTATTGAGCTATTTCGGTGATTTTCATCTAAAAGATGGATAGATTTTTATGTATGCAGATAGAAATGCGTATGCGTGTGTATGAATGTATAAAATGATGATGAATTGTATTTGTGTGTGCGTGGAAGAATGAATATGTGCGTACGAGGATTTTCTTTTGTAATTATTTTTGTAGTGGCATATTTTGAAAATAGGAAACTATGGAAACTATGAACTGCAAAAATAACGATAACAACAAAACCAATAATTTCAGCAAATAGCGAAATATGTTGTTGTTTTCTTTTTTATTGTATATGAAAATTTGGTGGCCCTCATTACCGGCGTATTACATTCTTGTTATTAAAATTTTATATATGATTTGGATTCGTTTATTTGTCCATCTGAAAATATCTCTCAGAATTAATATTATTTTATGCTTACATCAATTTGATGGTTATATTATGCGGTGCTTATTTGATCAAAATCCAAAATTTTTGATGACCAAAACTGGAAATTGTCAGTCACATGAACGTTATTCATACAAAAATACATATCTTTATAGTTACACTAATATTCTATTATATCTTATACAATATAATTTCAAGCATCATTAAGCATACTTAAGATAATATTGTTTGTCTGCGTAATTGACGTTAAAATGTCATTTGCAATAATACAATTAGTTGACTTAATTAAATGTAGCAAATTATTTGATAATTAGGTATATAATAAAATATATTAGATTATATGTAACTGCATACATATAATGGATGTAAGTATTTCGCACTTAAAGCTACAGGTGATTTGAAAAGTTGCTAGCCTGACACATAGAGAGCACTAGGGGAGCAGTGATTTAATGTTCAATGTATGATTTCATCTTACGTATGAACACATTTAAAGTTTCAAATCAATCTGGCCACTCATTCTTTGTTTAACAGCTGACGTGTCGCAGTGGTTTTTTTAAATGGAAAAATTGAAAAATCGTGCCATTATTGAGTATTTATTTCAAAAAGGTTTATCTGGGCAAGAAATCCATACCGATATGGTAAATGTATTAGGTGTTTGTGCTCCTTCATATGTAACAGTAAAAAATTGGGCTGCTAAATTTAATCGTGGTCGTACAACTCTTGAAGACAATTCATGTCAAGGACGTCCAAAAAGTGCATCAACACCAGCCAATATCATAGCCAAAACTGAGGATATGATTTTTGAAGATCAGCGATTGACTGAGAGAGATTTAGTAGCGTTGTTTTATAACTGCGGAAGAGACTTGGGTCTACCATTTTGATCCTACATTGAAACAGTTTTAACACATCCATTCGTAGTTTCTTTTACTTTTCGGCATTAAAAAAGACATGTGTGAACAAGTTCCTAAAATTTTACTTACAGAATGTAGTATTTTAGTGCGTGAGTAGATTTTGAAATTTTGTAAAAAGTTGAAAAGATTCCAAGTGCTTACAATTTGCAAAAAACGCATACGCCATGTCGTGTACCGCGAATCCGCTCGGTCATAAACGTAGCCTAAGGAATGTATACTATGTTTTTATGGTATGTTTGTGTGGTTGTATACTTTCTAGCGGTAGGAGTGGGTACCGCAGCTCAGTGGTTAGTCTGTTGGCTTTCTGATCTGTACATCGTACGTTTAATACCCGGCTGACTTTAATATCGAAAAGATTTTTCTTTTGAACACCCACCTGACGGCAACAAATTGGCAATTCTTCTGGCAGTAACCATTTGCGATGAAAAAACTTCTAAAAGAACAAAGCTCAAAAAAAGTGGTCACAAGCGTTCGGCCGTTTGGAACCGGCTAATATATGTACGTCTATTTTAATACTGCCTTAATTAGTACTGGAAGAGAAACTCGGCCAAAGGGCCCGTTGGGGCCTATAAGTGCCATATATTTTTTTGTACTTTCTAGCGCGTAGAATTGAAGTGGAGGAGAGAACTAAGAAAGGACGAGTGGCCTTTTATACCTGTAAAAGGACCTTTGGCAAACGATGGGTCCAGTCACCATACATTTTTCATAACATGTACACGACAGTCATTAGACCTATCATTACCTATGGGTACGTCCTATGCTGGAGGGCTCTTATCTTCTATCCGATGAGGGAAAAGTGGGAGCCACACTATGCAGTGCAAGATTCAGACATCACCATTTACACAGACGGCTCACAGTTGGACAGAGGGATAGGAGCGGGAATATTTTCAGAAATTTTTTAAAAAACATGCACTGTGGGATGTCATTTCGACTCCCTGACTCTTGCAGTGTCTTTCAGGCAAAAATATACGCAATTGAGAAGGCAGCTAAAGTATTACAAGATAGTATAATTCCACCTTCGAATATTACTATCTTTAAAGATAGGCAAGCGGCACTGAAGGCAATTAAATCCAGAACAAGTTAACTCGAAAATCGTGCTGAAATGACGAGCTTCATTATGTGACATAAAAAACCACAAAGTTTCTCTTTGCTGGGTTCCTGGACATAGTGATATTGAAGGAAACGAACCAGCAGACGAAATGGCCAGGAAGGGATCTAGTATGGATGCCAATGAGACCGACAACTCAGTACAAATTCCGCTTTGCGAACTGTTTGGGTGTATAGAAGAAATATTTGTTAAAAAGGCGAACAGTTTGTGGACTAGCTGAGAAGATTGTGAGGTGTTCAGGACCTTATGGCCTAGGCTAGACATGAGAATGATGAGGGTACTTCTGTCCTTAGTGAAGCCTGCAGTCAGAATTCTTACCGGGGTGCTCACAGGGCATATTGCAATCGCGCCAATGCTTCAACGTTGATGTATACCGACGAGCGGACTGTGTAGAGGAGTAGAATCAATAAACCACTATGTCTCTGTGCAGGACTACAGATAAAACGACTTCAATGTTCAGGGTATCGTTTCTTCACAGGGCTGGACGAACTTGCGAAAGTGAACTTAAAAGATCTTCTTAACTTCATATTGTTACAATACCTTCCCGCGCCCCTTCGGCACCTTCATTACATACAACAGAACCGTGCCAACAACTGGCAAATTTAGTTAAGCCAATGTTTTAATTAAGAATGTAATAAGAAGCCAAACCCAATCATAAAACGTTAGAAACAACCATACGCTTTGTTTAACTAATAATGTAACAGAAGCCTACTCATAAATGTTAGAAACAATCAATCGCTTTGTTTAATCAATAATGTAACAAGAAACCACACACCATAAATTCTAATTGAAAATACGAAATGTAACTAAAGATCTACACCAATGTGTAAACATTAAGTTCGCAATAGAATTATGTACATGATCATCACATGTCGATGATCATTAGAACCAATAAGTAATAAGAAACTCATGTAATCAATCTACGGGCATCACAGGTGCGTGAACATGCTAATGTATCATGTTCTAATTTAAACGAATGAAATGAGGCGAGCGTCTCACAAACGTAATTATTAAGAATCGCTGGACAACAACAAAACAATGCTTTACAAAATATAAAAAGGCCAGCATGTAAATATTCAAGTTATTATGATACTTACTTTCTATAGTGATGCCGGTGGATTGATACCACTAGTTCATAGAAAGAAATATTTAACTCAAATAAATGTTTTATTGAATAAAGCTTGTCTTTTCTTATTTTATTGAACAAATAAATGCATCGGTAAGTTGGTTCTATTCAACAACTTATAATTATATGGAGAACCAAATGGTTCAAGGAGGATGTCATATGAACACTGGTTACTCTGGGAAAGCGTGGCTTCTCCGGCAATCAAGGACAATCACAATGCGCAGTAGATGCCTCCGAGTGGAAGTGTGAATATATGTTCATACACGCCCTTCAAACCTAACCTAACCTAGCGTGTAGAAAAGTCAAATTTCTACATTGTATTATTATGATTCCAAACTTTGCAATACATAATATTTAGCATATGCTCTTTTGCAAGTCAATATGAACCGGATGGTGAATTTTACTATTATAAATAAAAACTAGGTTATATATAGTAAAGAAATTGAAACTAATTGGGATTTTGTGGTTTAAGTATAGGTACAAAAACACAATATCATTAACAGAAATACTAGCGAATATTATATTTATTTGTAGGTATAAATATTGCATGTCGTATGTATTTATCACAAAAGTATCTTGCAGATTATGTAATTTACATGCTTTTGAGTGCACATATGATTTTGCTATGTTTTGAGTGAATTCACTATCCCACATTGTATTGCGAGAACATGCCAAATATGTATTGAACGACACTGTACTTATATTTTAAAATTAACGGGGAGTGGGAATTGGAGAATACTTATGTAGAAAATTGCATACTAGAATAAGTTTTCAGTTGCATTACTTCTGTGTGTGGATGATGACCTAAAAAAATAATATGAGAAATAAAAATTAGATACCCATATGTACAACACTATATCAACAGCAGCATCAGCATTAGTAAAAGATCTCATCAACCTCAATATACTTATTTATCTAGTTTAACAGCAGATGATACATGTACATGTGTACTTAATGTACTATACGTATACCAGTATGTGCATGCCCATGATGATATAATTTAATGCGATGCGTATAAAAACATATGTAGGTACATGTATTTGTGTGGCTGTGTGATGTTAATATCACATTTATTTCCTTTGGTTTATATGCACATAACTAAGTGGACAACATTTTTACGTTTGCTTAAACTCAATTTTATACAAGCTTTATAAACGTATATAGCCAGTTGAGTTCGTAATATGCAACCAACTAACTTGACAGGCAGCCATTGGAGCCAACATCCAATTTCTTTGCGTTTGTTTGCTTGTGTGAGTGCAGAATGCATCCGTCAATTAGATTATTTGCTGGATTTTATACTTGTACAACATCACATATATGCACATTTGTGTATAATTTTGATTTTTAATTGGAGTGGGATATACACACGTATAAAGAGCGTCTTTTTTAGGGTGATAAAACTCTGAAACACACATAAACTTATTTGAATTAAGTTTGAAGCCAAAGTCTTTTCTATAAAGGAAAATTGAATTACACTGCAGTTCGCCCAGACTTGCTTTGAAGAATCATCTCTTCTGAGTCGTTCACCAGTGGCTTCCGAATATAACACTCTCTTACCTGTAGCGTGTTCTTGCATTCGCTTGACATGATGGTACCTTAATCGGTATTCAGTACCACCGGAAATCAGTCCAAATATCTTGCGTAGGACTTTTCTCTTGAAAATTATAAGCTTTCTCACATCTGAGGTGGAAATTGCCCAAGCTTCAACGCTATATACATATAAAGAGAGGTATGCTAAGAGACTTGTAGTTGCTGCTTGACTTCTTAGTTGTTTACTTAGCCCAAAGTAACACCAGTTAGCAAGAGTGATCCTTCCCAATAACTCCAGACTGACGTCATTACTGGTGTTAATGCTGGTTCCAGGACAGACAAAGTCCTTCACTATTTCTAAAGCGTAGGTATTGAACGGCGGGTAGAAGTACGTCCCAATTTTCAATGCATAACGGGAGTTACACAATGTCATTCAGCAAAGACGAATCAGCTTCTCAGGAATATCGATGACAGACATTGTTGTGTGTTTATGTATGGAAAACATAACACTGAGCTTCGAATCATCGAGCGTGTATTCGTTTGACCATGTTACCTAATGAGCTGGTGCATGTAGGTAAGCAGCTCATCGCCATCGGCACCTGCAGCTTTGTTGTGCTAAGGCTAAAAAATTTCTCTTCCGACCTGATGGAGCATCTGCATCCGTGATTAGGGTGTACGGTCAATCTCCTCTACTGGCGAAATTGTTTGAAGCGTCGCCATTTAATAAATTGGAGAAGTGTTTCTTCCATAGACTCTGTAAACTCTGAACATCTGTAACAAGAATCCTATTTTCTTCACTACTGGAACCGGCTTCGGGACTCAGACCGCCACTTAGGCGGTTGACCTTCTCAAAGAATAATCGAATCTCAGTCCTGTTTCCACTTACCTCTCTGTCCTTACACTTGCGTTTTTAGCTCTGTGTTCTTGCTTCTGAAAAGTCGCCTCTCCGTACTTATTACTCTCTGTATTGCTCCTTAATAGCTCGCAAAGCAGGGTTTTTCTGTAGGCGTCGTCTTTCTCTGTGGTAGCGTCACGACACACCTCATCATTCCTCAGAGGGAGCTCAGTAAGCTATTGCCACCTCGGAAGCAGTAGTCAAGGAGTGGGATGTATGCTTACACCGTGCGTATATATATATCAAGATCATCAAGATAGTTCCCATGCCAATCGGGTCTTCGTTCTGGAGCATACCCTGGTCATTCCAAGTGAAGGATTACGAACTCAGAGAAAAAATGATGTCAAATGCATTAAAAACGAAGATATCATCACATAACGCCCAAAACAAACTACATGGCATCTAGTGCGTTGACTTGTGATGAGTTCAACAAGGATTGCGCTAGCTTCGTCAGGTTGTGGCAGTTAAACATGTTACCTTGCGTTACCACCAGAAAGTACTTGGTTAATAAATTTCATGAGGGGTTTACCTAAGATTACGTAGAATTGATTTTTACGACTGGCTTGAGCCATTGGCCTCAACTTTACTAACGCGCAATTTTAGATAAAAATTTTAAGACACTTTGTTTAGTACAGGCGAATTAGTTATTCATTAACATTTAAAGAACTTCCTGGAAATAGGAAATATGTACTAGATGCGTTTTAAAGACACGAGATTATGCTCGATAATGAGAAATGTTGGTTATGGTGGTTGGTCTGCAAAAAAATTGTTCTCACAATTATTTCTGGATTAAAAGTTATAAAATTTGCTGGGGAAACTTCACTGAACTTCTCTTCCAATATTGTTAAACACAATTTATTACAATAGGCAAATTAATCTACTTATATTGGCCGATTTGGAACTGTTCGAACTCTTGTAGCTACAATGCTTCTGAACTTTGCCACAGAGCTCGTTTGCCAGTCCTTTCAGGTCTACAATTAGCCAATTGCTCGTATGTAGGTGCTTGGATAAGTAATCCTGTAGGTCAGAGCAAACCAATTAAATGCTATTCTTCAAGAGGTCATCTACATACCAAATGATTGCCTTGGTCCTATATATCATATATGACATTGTCCCAAATCACAATAATTATTTTATCATTCATATAATCGTATTAGTAATGTTATTCAAACGTATACATGGATTATCTCTAAAAATTTGGGGTATGTGGCGTAGATGCAAGATTTTCGTATTTATATATGATATATTTCCATTCCCATGGATTTATATAAAAACGATCAACATCGATTACCTCTAGTACTACGTATATATGAATGCTCATGTAGAAGGATCGTATATGTATGTATGTATACACTATAGTATGAAATAAATCATTGAACTAATAATTCAAAAGAAAAAATATGACTTATGAACGAAATCTTCTACCTTCGAACAGCAATACTGTCGGTACACTGCACAACACTGTTTCTGGCAAGTGGATGGTTGACCTTGCGTAGAAAAAGTTTTACTTTATGAATTCATGGAATTTTTCAGATTTTTGTTCAAAATGTATGCAACAAAAACAAAATTCGATTCATCGAGGAATGATAAATCCATACGGCAGAAATAAGATTCTGAAAAAATTCTTCAAACCCCACACGATGACTTAGCATTTGTTACACAGTGTTTTTGCGTGTTTGCTACTACATATCTGCTGCAAGAAGAGGTATCTGCAGTAATAGTGCATACTTGTACTTGTATACTCGAAGGTATAATACGTTGGTGCATATGCGGTCACCACTACACCAACACAAGTGCACATACAAGTAATTAATTATCATACGTTGAACATTTATGGTTCACCAAAAAATAAATGTGCATATTCTCCAAATATAAACACATACAACCACTCATGTACAATACTGCATATATGTATGACTATGTTTAGCTATAGTATTTCTATGCAATAATTGTGAAACATGGTTCTAATGTTTCGCATACATATACGAATTTATATGTAAGAACATATATGCGAGATGTTCAAAAATTTATTACCACTTGCATAATGTATTAAATGCATGTACATATATATACAATACATGAATATATGTATATTAGTATGTGGAATATATATGTACACTTTCTTTCGGATATTTTACGGTTGGTATGAGCAATTGAAATTGTAGAATTATTCGCTCAATAAACAGCACTTAGATGATGATGGTTATTTCGTTGGCGAATATGGCGTATATACAATATAATACTATGTGTGTGAGTGCGTGCGTATTAAGTACTCTTGAGTTTATTTCTAGATTAAGTGAACATCACTTCTAGATTCATATGTATTAGTATGAGAGTACGAGTGCAAAAGTACACGAATGAGTAAATTTTTATTTTAAATTTTCGTATAAATATGACACAACTGCATTTACTCATAATCATATAAGTGTATGAGTATATAAAAAACTGGAAAATTTGTATTAACCCTTAATAGCCTGACTTTTTTTTTTCAATGAAAAAATTTTATATGTTATATTTTAGGACCCTTAACAACGTTTGTTCTACGACTTTTCACAATTTTGAGTTTTGGACATTTTAGGGGAGGTTTTGTGTGTTGGTTCTTTGAAGAACCACCAGGCACTCCTTTGACAAGTAAAATGCATATGGTTTATATATGAAATTTTTTTTATTTTCATTTAAATTATATATATTTCAGTTCATTTATTCAATGTTTTGTATGATATTCTAGAAAGCAGTTTTTTGTGGATTGGAAACATAATTCTACCTCACATTTAATGCAATACACTGTTGTTCTAGATGTGCAATTGGGCATTTTACAACGAGGTAAAATCATTGACGAATGCTTCAAACTCTTCAGCCGTGGTAAAATCTTTGTATTTACGTGGCATTTTTTATGAAAAATTAAAAATTTACACTAAAATTAGAAAAAGACGCTAAAGCACTAACGAATTTCACTTCTCTAATGAGTGCCTACTGGTTCTTTGAAGGACCGAAGGACTTTTACACGAAAAACACAAACAAAAAAAATTTTATATTGCTAAAAAGATACTTACGTGGTTTGAATATAGTGCACAAATAATAAAAATTAATTTTATTTGGTTCTTTTGGAGCAAAAGTTTTGATTTCAATCAATTTGAAAAAGCACGATTTGTTCACTTTGAAGCTTTTGTGTATTTTTCTGATAAACGTCAAAAATCAGGTGTTCAGCACCGAAATATGATTTTTGATATGATTTTCTTTTCCGCTAGATGGCATACATTATAAAGAGAATATTTGCTGAATAAACATTGCGCAAAAAATGTAACAGTTTTGAAAAACAAGTCTCTAAAGTTGAGGTTCCTGAAAGGACCACCAGGCTATTAAGGGTTAAGTGTTGTTTAAAAAATTTTCCAAAACAAGGTTATCATCATTTAGTTTGTATTGATAAGTATGTATATAGCAGGCATGCCAAAGACAAAAAATTAAAATCGATGGGACATGTTTATCTTCAAGTTTTGTATGAAGGAATATTTTGGTGTAAAAATTTTTTTCCAAAATTTTGGAATGACTGACTTTTGGATTTTGATTAACAAACCGAACATTTTGTATTGGGACTCGCTTTATTTATGAACGAAATTGTAGGCGAAGAAATATTTTCGAGAAAAATTCAGGATGTTAAAGTTCAGAAATACAAATTTGTTGAATTTTTTATAAAGAATGAACACTTTGTATAGGCAGGCTGTGTTTTTTATTTAATAAACGACAATTCGATGAAAAATAGCTATTATGACTAAAATATCTGTTATATAAATTAGTTAGGAATTAGTAAGAATCTCTTACACTACAGAAGGACTATTGCATTGTATTATTATATTCTCTTTGTTACACCTATGCATTATCTTAGCGATAACATTACTAGTCTTTTTGGCAAGTCGATATTAAATTTATGTACATGGAAGTGTGGGCGTGTTTGTGTGCGTACATCACATTATTGTGAATTAATGGCGTTTGCACCAGCAGCGATAACAGCAGCAGCAACAACAGCAGGATACCTTTGCCTTTAATTATGTTCAAATTACCAAAATTTCAATATAACTCCCTGTCTTATTATTATTATTATTATTATTATTATTATTATTATTGCTTCTAAGGCCATGCAATGTATGTAGGTATGTCATGAAACTATTGTATGCTCCTACGTACGTTCGGATATGTAATGTATAGGTTGCATTAAGGTGCAACACGGTACATTGTAATTTTCACTCATTTGATCTTATGTTATATTTTATAATTATTCTAAACAATTTTCGACAAATTTGTATATAAGATACTATTATTTTTCAACATGCCCTTCTGAATCTTTGTGAATTTAAATTTTTTTATTACAATAGTAATACGCACAAAATTCGAATTCATTTCGTTATTAAAAAAAAACACATTGATGAATTTTATATCGAAGCTAAGCTTGTTTAGAATACGATTGTTATGAAATTTAGCGTGATTTAAGTTTATTAAGAAATATAAAAATAATAAAACTTTATGGAGCAAAAATTAGAAAAACTTGAATTTTTTTTTTTTTAAATTTTAATTTTGTATGGGGTCTATAATTATTTATTAACAAATTAAATTCAAATTTAGTGAGGAATACTATAATCAAGTAATAATAAGATTTCCAAAGTTCCTGAATGAATCATTTGCACATGACATCCTAATATACATATGTACATTATGTATATATGTATAATGTCTGTGTGCTCATGCCTATGATTTACTTTTATGCAATAGCAAGATTTATTAGTTTAATTAAAATTGTTAATTTAATTAGGTGCTGCGTTTTCCATTAATCCTGAATTACTATATTATTATGTATTATTGTAATTAAATTCAAGGGTAGATTGATAATATGTTGAATACATGTATATAATATATAATGTAGAACATATTCGTTGCCTGGAAAAGATATTGTTGTACATTACATTTGATAAGGTGCTAAAGAATTGATATTACCAGGTGTACAAGCTGTTTTTCGGTAGAAAAACACATATGTTTTTCATAGAAAGCCAAAAATTAATTTATTCACAGTATTTGCCCTCACTAGCTATACATTTTTCCCATCTCTCGGGAAATTTGTGTATACCATGCCAAAATAATTCCTCATTTTTTGAGGCAAACCACTCGTCAAGTCATTTTCCGACGTTTTCATACGAATCGATGTACTGTTCGGCGAGCCATCGACGAAAATAGGTGATAGTCAGAAGGGGCCAGCTCTGGTGAATAAGCGGGATGAGGTAGCACCTCCCAATTAAGTGTGTCCAAGTAGTTTTGGACCAGTTTTGACGTGTGCGATGGGGCGTTGTAGTGAAGAAAAATCAGCTTCTCATGGCTTTGTTCATAACCAGGCCTTTTTTCACCCAAAGCACGGCGCAATTTCACTAGTTGTTGGTGGTAGCGGTGAGCATTGACAGTTTTACCAGGTTTCAACAGCTCGTAGTAGATGACACCCTGCTGATCCCACCAAACGCACAGCATCGTCTTGCGTCCAAAGCGATTTGTTCTTGGAGAAGAAATTGCTGGTTGGCCGGGATCGACCAACGATTTTTTTCGTTTAGGATTCTCAAAGTATATCCATTTTTCATCGCAAGTCACCACAAGATGCAGGAACGACTTTCTTTTTTGTCTAGCAAGCAAGATTTCGCATGTGTTTTGGCGTCGCTTCATCTGCCTATCGTTCAATTCATGGGGTACCCAAATTTTTGAACCTTCCCCATGGCTCGTAATCGTATGGAAATGACTTATTGAGTAACACCTAACTGTTCGGCAAGCATTTTTTGCGATTGGGTGTCGTCCCCATCCAAAGAGCCTGCAAATCATGGTCCTCAACTTTTCTGGGTCTATTTTCACGCTTCTTGTCACTCAAGTCAAATTGGCCTTCTTTGAACCGACGAAACCAGTCTCTGCAAGTGGTTTCCGATAGCGCACTGTCACCATAGGCCTCCACAAGCATTCGATGCGACTCAGCAGCAGATTTCTTCAAATTGAAGCAAAAATGTAGAGCTTCCCGCATATGCTCTTTTTCTGGCACGAAACTAGACATGATTATACGATTAAAAATGTATGTTGTTGTATGAAATCACTGATGATGTTTACTAATTGATGTAAACAGATGTCGAACTCATAAAAAAAATGATGCACAGTCGATAATAGTTCAATATGCTCACTAACGCCATCTACGAGCAAACAGCGGATTTAAGCTTGTACACCTGGTAAATTTCGGAACCAGGTTATTCAGAAATCACACAATTAGTTTTTCTTTGAAATTTTGAGCATCGATTGTCGATAAATGCTATAGTGAAACGTCTAATTTTCCCAATTCTATAGTTATCTGTTGATAGATATTTTTCCATAATAGCCAAGACAGACGACAGCCTAATTCCGGATTACCGAGTTAATTCGAATTAACTCGGGCATTAACTGCAGCTAATCCGCATAAACTCTATGAGTTAATTCTCAAAATAAAAGAGGATTAGGGCAATTTGCGATGGCAACACTGCTGAAAATTGTCTATTGTGAATTTTTCTCCATTCATTTTACAAAATATTAGGTGTGTTCGCAAACAAAAAACTTTCAACAATTGTTAACAGTTTTCAACATGAAAAGTCTTGGCGAACAAATAAATCCAGCTGTCAATTACGAATGGTGAATGTCAAATTACAAGTTTCTGATAGTTTTCAGTTCACGTACTTCTTGTAGATTTTCTCATCGAGAGTGATAGATGACAGAAATTTATAGTGATAGTAATGTAAGTGGACAGACCTAATAAAACAGCAATCAGCCGTTTAGTTAATCCGCAATATTGCCGTCTGTCAGGTTATTATTTTATTCGGATTAAGTGCGCCGGTAATCCAGCGCATAGAACAATATAAATCTGAATGAATTTAATGAATGCTTTAGTTAGTTGACGCTAAAATACGATTGTCCTCGTTGAGCTCTTATGATAAATATATAATCATAATTAAAAATTTCGCAAAATTTCGTCATTCGTCTTTCCTGTTGCTCCGTATGGGAAATAAGTTTGAATATCTTGGAAACTAATTTGGACTGTGGAAAACTAAAATCGCCAACTGAATTTAATATAATTGATTCAAAATTGATCGCATACGACAATCATTTTTTCCAGGCTATGATATCAATACATCGATATGGGTGTGGATAGGGTATATGAAAACAAATAGGGTCATGAAAACAATTATCGATATTTGAGGTCATTTATTGTTTTGTAATTAATATGCACAATAATAATAATAATGATAATATTTTATGAGTACCAATATATGATATGTAACAATATACTCGTGTATGTATAAAACATTGATTTAGTGAAAATGGTTTATTTGACCCCTTATTAATTATATGAATATATTTAGATTTATTTAAATACATTTCAAATATATGTGTTAATTGAAAAAAATGGGTTTTCCAATGCCATAAGGAAGTAATTGTGTAAAATTAATTAAAGAAACTTTTTTTAAAATATAAAATAATAAAATATGTTTTATTATTTATATGTTAAAAAAGTATTACATTCTAATTCCGTTAACTTTTTGAATACAAATCTAAATAAAATGTACGAAATGCAAAAATCATTGTTTCATTGAGTGTACAAGTTATATTGCATGCTGAAATGTCAAAAAAGAAGAAGCTACCTATTTTCGAATAAAGTCATGACAAATCATGCACGAGTTAACGATAAGCTTAGATGTGTTAGATATTATCTTTTGTATAGGTATTATATCATATTATTAATGGCTTAAAGCGTTTTACATACAAAGCACA
Source organism: Megamerina dolium (assembly GCA_963854835.1). Lineage (NCBI taxonomy): Eukaryota > Metazoa > Arthropoda > Insecta > Diptera > Megamerinidae > Megamerina > Megamerina dolium. The sequence continues at coordinate 31,991,249 of OY978529.1, read as the reverse complement.
TATTGTTCTTATGCTTGAAATGATTTTATCTTAAATAATATACCTACATAAAATGACGAAAGACAATAATTATGGTTGATTACCTTCAAAATTATGATAATCATAAGCATGGTGCATGCTATTTTGTTGAAGAATTGATATTATCAAGTGTGAAAAAGGCATAAATAAGTTTTATGTATTAGAGTAAATTTGCAGATTACAAGTTCTTCGACAAAAAAGTCGACAAATTTCTATGAAAGGTATGATTCTATTTCAATATAACACCTTGAAACTTTGTGAATCTTTATTATTTAGCAAAATAATATTGCATACAAAATGTTCATTTATTTCATCACAATCAGCATTTTTCAATATGTAGTTATTACGGAACTTTCCTAATATTATTTGTCTGGTTAATAACGGCATTATAAGTAATTTCAAGTAAATCGAATTACAAATTGGCATACATCCCGTACGTATGGGGACTTTGTTTATCTATGAACGGAATATCTTTAAATTTTCTGTGGAGTATTATTTTGGTATTTCGTTAAAACTATAAATATTTTGTATTGGAATTAAATGTATCTATGAACTAAATGATTTAAAATTTTGGGTGGAGTACTTGTGTGTGTTCAAAAAACAAACATTCCTAATGTTTCAAAATGATGTATTAAAAATTTATTGTACCTTCCATACAAGTTTGTTAGTTTTTGTTTAGAAAATGAATATTTTGTACTGTGACTATTTTTATTTATGAACGGGATGACTTTAAATTTTTGTGTGAAGTATTATATTTGTGAGAAAATGAGATTTCTGAAGTCTCAGAATAATACATTTGAAAACCACGGCACTTTCGATACTTCTTTTATGATTTTTATTGTGAAAATTAACATTTTGCTAAAATTAGTTTTTCAAAGTTTCAAAGAGACACTTTAAAAAGTCATTGTATCATCTATACCATTTCAAGGATTCTGTTAAAAATAAGAGCATTAATGAAAGGAATAAATTAAAATTTTTGGTGGTGTACTCGTTTGGTCCAAAAATGAGATTTCGGAAGTATTAATTTTACATATTTTCTGATTTTTGTTGAAAACAATGAACATTTTGTATGAGGACTAGGTTTATCTATGAACGACGTGACTTTAAATTTTGTATGAAGTACTGTTTTACAGAAAAAGAAGATTACTGAAGTATGGCGACTCTATGAATGGAATGACTTTAAATTTGGTATCTTCATAAGCAAATAAGACTCTTGAAGTTTTACAAAAGATAAACACTTTTACTAAGAAGATTGATGTATTTTATATGGTGCAGTTGATTAAACCGTTCACTATTTTGGTGGCTATTTTAGTAACTTTTCTGCAACTGAACTTGTTCTGAATCGGCGAGTAACAGAATCCATTATATACTAATATTATATTTTTCTATTGTTAGATTTATGAGTATGTCTAATGCTCTAACCTTTCCATAATATAAATTAAAATAGAAACGATTTAAGTATTTCCATCTTAGTACTTGACAGTGCAATGAACGATGTTAAAAGACATGCAGAATGGAACTTAAATTAAAAGCCAACAAATTTTAATAAAAGTCTAACATTTACATGCATAATTACTATACACTTTATATAAGCAACGAAAGAAAAGGGTTAAAAATCAGAAGCATCATAATTGTCATCATGAATATCATTACTATCAACACCAAAGATCAGGGTTACTACGTATATCATGATGCTCCGTATTCGTTTTAGTTTTACAAAGAATATGAAAAATTACAGAACGGTGCTTTAATTTTAATAGTATATAGGTAACTGCTTTTTATATACATATGTAAGCATAAAACAGCTACTGATTTTAATGATAAAAATATAGGTTCAAACTTATTTGATGTTGCCAGATTAAATATTCTTTGGAATTACAAACGAAATATTACAAAATTTGTGAGGCATAAATAAAAAAAAAATAAATATGTGGCACTTAAAGCCCCGAAGGGCTCATTGGCCGAGCTTCTCTTCAATTACTGTTGTGCGTGTTAAATTTTATACAGTATTAGAAGGGACCTACTTATTTTAGCCGGTTCCGAACGGCAGAACCCTTGCGACATCACTTTTTTTGAGCTTTGTCACAGAGTTATTTTGGAAGCTTTTCATGGCAAGTTGTTACTGTCGGAAGAATTGCCAAATGCTTGCCGACAGGTGGGTACCGTTCGAAAGAAAAATCTTTTCGATATTAAATTTGTTATGCATGAGCCGGTGATTGAACCACGAGCTACAGATCAGAAGGCCAACACACTAACCACTAAGCCACGGCACCGGCATAAATAATTGTAGTTTTGAAACAATTTAGAAAGTACAAATGGTTATCGTCGTTAGTCAAATCAAAGTCAATACCTGACATACCATTTTCGCTTTTAGAGAACCTTCCCGGTTCTACGGCAAGGTATACGGTTTCTGGTGAATTTTTTACTTTTCATAAAAGTTCCCAATATCCCCTATAGATGTCTTATATATTGGCAACTACTCATATATTACAGATTATCGGCATTACTCAAACCATTTGTGTTGTATTTGTTGGCCCCTATCATATTTCATAGAATTCGACTCTTGTGAATAATTTAATTCTATTCAAAATTTCTTTCCCTTTTCTGATTTTATTCTATTGCACAAAAAAAAAAATCACCAAATTATAAAATGAAAATCATTTGTTATGACCTTTGCAAAGAATTAATTTGATTTTTTGCTATATAAATGAAGTGCGCCGATGGCGTCATTGGAGTGGCAGTGAATAAAATGAACAGATAATGTGGTCTGACCCATTAACTAACCAAGCAACTAATCGACTAAGAGGCCAGTCACAAAACTGTTTAAATCCATTCAATTATGTATTTTGTTGTTTTTCTTATTGCCTGTTTCTATTATTATTATTTTCTATGATCATAATTATATTCATTGTCATGCTTAAAACGGATAACGACAATAACGATAAAAGGATAACAAGAACTGAATAGAAAAAACAAAGAAAAAATTAGTACCTAGCTTTTGTTATTGCCACCATTAAACAACTCAACGTACAATCTACTCATACCTTCTTATTTTTCATTGTTGATAAAGAAATTTTTTAATCATTGCCTTTCATCAGTATTTCTGAAGTAGGTACTTATGTACCTTAGTATATTTAGTATGCAGTATGAGCCACAACAATAATAAGTATAGACGCAATTTAGCGTAAACGCAATAATTTACGCCAATAGCCTTTGGCACTTTGATAATTTTGCTTCTATATTTTTTTGCTATATTTTTGTTTGTTACCATTTTTTTTTTCATTTTGTGTGTAACCTTTTTAATTGGGCTGCATATTTCATGATAGTACGAGTACAAGAATGACTGTTTCTATGAATTATTTTTTTTTTAAGCTTAAGAGAGATGAACGTTGAATCGAAATTATTTTTTTACATTGAATTTAATTTGATTTTTTGCTACCTGATGTTAGATTGTACATAATATATATGTAGGTACATATTAATCATCTGGATAGCAATGATATTTGTACATATTACAAGCAGGTATTTACTCATATAATTTGATTATCATTGCACTAAATGAGCTAATAGCATGTAAGTTGTGTTTGCTATAAGAACATACAATTAAATATGTATGTATATATGAATTTACATATGGATATCGTTTTATATACCCATCACGTACACATATGGCTGTAGCTCTTACAAACACGTGCACGTTATGAATTTTAGTGAAATAATGATGCCAATTATCTTATGGTTATATCCTTTGTTTTTGTTAGTTAGTGGAATTTTTTGTTTGCAAGTTCCTTTCAGTTCATTACGATCTGTTGTGTTGTTTTAATCAGTGAGTTCTTTTCTATTCTATTTGTGGTTGTGGTTTTATTATGAAAATGTTATAATAGAGTTGCCAGAATGTTAACTAGCATTGTCATTAATGGCACAAAGATAAGCGTTTTATTTTTCAATATATACTCCTTTTAACACGACGTTAAATTTTTCTCCAATTTCTCCGATTTCTCGAGACCATCAACACAGGCATTTGTTTCGCTGATGACTTTTTCATTGGACCCTAATCTCTTACCGACGGTTCATTTGTGCATGTTTGGAAATAGGAAAGGGAGCTAATTATTAAGCTAATTATTTAAGAGGAGAATATAATGGATGAGGGAGTAAGTCGTAACTTAATTCATGCAATTATGCGGACTCACGCGTTGATGCGTTGCCCTCGCGGAAGATATCTTTTTTTCTTTTCAAATTTGGACATTTTTGCCTAAAATCGATATCGATCGGATCCCACAGTTCTGTTTAATATGCGCCGATAATCGTATTACTTTCTTCGATTGAATCAAGGTGAATAACACTCAAAAAAATTGCACCATGGACTTCGATTCCCGCCAATAAGTCCTCTGTCCCGACTCTTCCTTGGTCTCTGGTGTGTTTTGATGTTTTGTTCACGGTAAAATGACAAGAAATTGATAGAACAATTTTTTCATCGTTGTAGAAGTATTATGGTTCTTTTCAATTTAATAAAAACATCAATTTTGTACGGGATAAATGGTGGAGAGGGAGTGTAAGTATACTTTGAGGACTGAAGAGACAGACTTCAATCACGAGCTACGACAATCACATATACTGAAATTAATTTGATCAAATATAACAAAAAGTTTAGTTACATCGAAAAGCTGAGTAATTATTATCATGTGGCAACAATGAATAGAGATTTTTGCTCTTTACTATTTGTCTTTCTCTTTGTTTTTTAGCAATAATTCTATATGAACATATACAGGTAGTTATAATGATAAATAATCACTATTAACTGCAAATAAAAATTAGGTAAAAGAAAGCACTAAAATATGGTACTTAGTTTTCTTTAGCACAACACTATTTACTTATATTACAATATATTGTATATAATATTTTATTACTACTTACTACTGCTACTACTACTACTCTTAATCACCTAAAATGCCTTAAGTGATATTATACGTATGGAAATAGAAGCTTAAGGTATTGCATACACTTAAAGAAAAATGTTTAAACATTAATGGAAAACTACTTCAAACTTTGAATTGAACCGCCTAATATTTTACAAAGGGAACTATATAAGGAAAAACTATTTAAAGAAGTACATAACTTAGAAGTAGTAGAGGTAGAGGCTTAGAGATGTTTAAGAAGAGCTCGCTGTACTAATATTATTATAAGTAATTTCAGGTTATATTTATTCTTTTTAACGAAGGTCTGAATAATTTTTCTCAGACATGGTACTGAGAAGCAACTTAGATATATTCATCGATCGGTTCCCAAGTTTTAAGTAAAAAAATGTATTTAAATTACACGATGTTTAGGTCATGATTTAGTCGTGTGCGTCGAATGTACATATTATTTTCGTATTTTAAATTGATGACTTTTTTAATGCGAATTTGTATAAATATTTGTAAATTTCATAATACTCTCCTGATAACATATTATGTTCTACAACGTTCTGAGAAATTCCTCTGATAATATCTATTTAGAATAAATTTTATTTTCATTTACTATTTTTATAAAAAAAAAATGCAGCCGTACAGCACAAATTTATACTAGAGTAGGTACGCTATATGTTGGGGTACATCAACATCATAGCATCATCTTATTTTCTAAGTGTATCTCAAGTCAATACCTATCAACATTTTGATTATACCTATACACATATATGTTCTGTATATACTAGATAATGATGTTGTTCTTTTCTGATTATTGTTGCCCATGCCACTGTTCCTAATTGATGCATGTGCCATGATTACGAATATATTTATCGTGTTATATCTCAAAAGCGAAACAAATCGACAGACAGAAAATGAAATCATTGATTGTACTAACATATATGAGAAGTGAGATGCAGACAAAGTGCTAGAGTGATTGTGGGAGGAAAATCATATAATTGCTATGTTTGGCATATGTGGCTTGTGGGAATGTATTAGGGATGCTAATCCAATAATCCGATTTAAAGATTCTTCTAAACATTTAACGTTTTACAATTAGGTATGATGGATTTTTGATATATTCGGAATCGATTTAAATAAAATAATTAATGTCAAGTATTTATCACTTTTGTTTAGTTAAAAAGAAATATAAAGGGGAGGGAGGCGGATGTATTTAAAGTTTGGTATTAGAATTGACTACAAAACACAAACTAATAAATATTTTTTCAGTCATTTCAGTTTATTAGAAAGATTTGGCTTTTGCATTTAAGAATGAAACACAACATTATTCAAATGACTGCCACGACTGGTTTTACAGTACCTCATCCTTTCAACCCAATTTTCAGTCCATTATCGCTTGTTTTGGATTCAATAAAGCATTTTCAAAAATCTTATAATTTTTATAATTTCAAAATTAAATTCTTGGATTTTGAAACTGCTTTTGATTATTCCAAAAATGTACGGATCACCATGACGTCCTAAAACTGGTATTCCTAGCATGTATACTCTACTATTACCAGAACATTCATAGGAGTACATTGATACATCTGTACATATGGGTATATCCTAATAAATTCATGTATGTTTCGTTAAATAAGGCATATGAACATATAATAATTACATGTATTTTGTTATTGTTCTTACTATTACACATAGGTGCGCATACATATTTGTTGAAATGATGATAGCACTGTTATAAATGAATAGCAGCATATAGAAGGTGTTGCATAGGCGGTTGTATAATATTGTGTTATTTGTATTGGTGGTGGGGGCAATATTCTGCTGGTAGTATCAGTACATGATTCTCTCATATCCTATCATTCTACTAGTATATCTACATATCCTATTCTCTCATATCCTTACCATCATTCATACTAACTTTTATTAATATTTTTAATTCGTAAATTATATAGAGCCTAATTAATAATTATAACCTATGAAAATTAGACTTTTTTATCCACTTTAAGAAGTTAGAAAACAATTTCTTCGTTCTTCCAAGACTTGATTCATATGGCTTGTCATTTGTATTAACAAACTCCAGATTGAGTTCCTCATACATTGGGTCTTCAATGATGGGTTCTTTTGAAACTTAAGCATATCAAGGATCAAGCTTGCATTTCCTTCAGTAGTCTTTAATGATATTTTGATGTTGAATCCCAGGAATTTTAGGTCAAGCGTGTAATGGCTCCCTTGATTGAACTTGTTGTCATGACGTGAAGTGCATATGTATTGTAGCAACGAAATTACATATGATAATCTATACATTGTGTTGCACGTTTTATGAATTTTGATTATACTATTTTACATTATTCATCCTTCCGTTGTTGATTATTTTCTCATAGCAAAATAGTTCATAAGTTATCATGTGTTCATCCAATTGTATGAATTATAGTAGATACATATGTTACATATCTACATATAAATGATATTATTTTCATATATATATTTAATTTAGATTTTGAGTATACGCTTTGACACTGGAAGAGCTTTTTTGATTTCGTAAAAAAAATTGGGTTGGCGACACATGGGTGTTGGTTGGATTGAATATAATTGCAAACATTTTTCAAAACTGTTTATCCTATATATCTATATAAGATGTATCTGCAGTAATAGAGAAAGAGAAAATAGGAATTTGATGACTTTTTGAGTAAAAACGAATTGTCGATTTTTTTAGATATTAAATATATCACCAGCTTCAAAATAGTTTCGAGAAACGGATAATAGTTTCAAAACTACTCATCTTAAAATTTTCATTAGACCCATCTTATTGTGGCTATATATTATAAATACATAATTACATTATACGCTTATACATTCATATTGCCCTCGAGTATTAATTTAGAAAATTCTATATTGAAATAGATACCTGCTGGTATCAATATATTGATTCTTGTGGTGTTATGAGCTTTTATTTAAAACACATATATAAGTTCGAACATTCAATTAAGAGGAATTTATAAATATTTACACTCATGCATAATGTAGTAAGCATGTATGTAAATTCATACGAGTACATGTCTAAATGTTATATATAATAAATTGACTAACATACGAGCATATGTAATATGTATATAGAATTGTTCGTTCTTATTTATATGGTAGGATAATTTGTAAAATTAGTTAATTGTTTTGTTATTGTTGTTGTATTCTTATTATGCATTAATTTAATATAATTTAATATAAGTGTATATGTATGTATAAGTATAATATGCGTAAGTGATTATAACTCCTGTTGGTGCCGTTGATGATGCAGCATTTAGTTGGAGGACATTTAAATATGTTCGTGCATATGCATATGCATATATGAGAGAACGTATATACATTGCACATATGAATAATTCTAATTTTAAAATTACATTTTACATTGTTAATGATACATGGGAAATAATTTTATGTATGTATTTATTAATAATGAACATTTCTAAAAACTAAACAAAAGCATTGGTAAGAACTGCCAAATGTATTGATATTGGAATATGCAACAGCTACTGCGAACATCACACGAATGTAGATGTTCGCAGTAGTAGATCAATATGTCTTTACAACACTTCAAAGAATAAAATAAAACAGTCTAAACAATGGGCTTTTCCAAGCGATCCGGCTGTAAACAAGGAGGCTTCGACTACGAAATATGGCGGCAATGCGTTAATCACGTTGATATATGGCAAGAGCATGAAATATAATTTGAGGATATTATGCATCATTATTGGGCAGGATGAGCACAAAAGTCCCACAAAACAAAAACACATATAATAAACCAAGATGAAAATACGCTACCTCAAAACACAACAGAGTGGTCTTTATAATTATATAATTTGGTTTTTTTAATACTGCCAATATTTAATATGCACTGCACTCTTGGAATACAAATTTAGTTTTGGGTTCTTCAGAGATGATGGTGCCAGATATTTATGAATTTGTAAGAGCTCTACTAAAAAATTGGAAAAAGCAGTACCACAAGCCTTGCAGTCTTCAATTTGGTTGATGTAAATAGGCGGCTTCTGGAATTGTCTGAATTTAATACACTTAACAATACTGAAAGGAAATTTGGATCGGTTGAACAATAAAAATAAAGAGAAAACTATAACATTTTAAAAAATGTTTATATAGGCAATGCATGGATGTACATCCGCCTAAAATTGTTGAAATTATGTAAAAACTTTAAAACATAACGAAATGAACATGAACATGAACTGAGGTTGATTGAATTAATTTCGAAACGTAATTGTAACAAATTGAATAAGTAGTAATTATAGTGCTGATGTCTTCTTCTTCTTCTTCTTCTTCGTATGTGGCCATAACAACCAATGATCGATTTAGGCCGAACATATAATACGGAGCCAGTCTTCTCTTCTTTTCGCTTGTTGACGCCAATTGGATATTCCAAGCACCGCCAGGTTATCCAACACTCGGACTTTCCATAGGAGGTTTAGTCTTCCTCTTCTTCTGCGTCCTCCAGCGGGTGCCGAATTAAATGCTGTCTTCGCTGGAGCGTCTTCTTCCATTCGCTCGACATGACCCAGCCAGCCGCTGGATTTTGATTCGCCTGACTATGTGATTGTCAGCGTACAGCTTATACAGCTCATCGTTGTATCTCAAACGGTACTTGCCATCATTGCGAGTACCGAATTTTAAATAAAATTAAATTTTACCTTGAGCCCAATAAGTACATTTAGCCTTTTTGCCTCTAAATAAAAATTTTCAAAAATGGAGCGTTCTTAAATCAAATTTATTAAATAAATAAAAATAAATATGTGGCACTTAAAGCCCCAGAGGGCTTATTGGCCGAGCTTCTCTTCCATTATCATTATCAAATTTATTACAAATCTAAAAACTATCTTCAAAATGGCTATTTTTTGGCCTCCAGAAATTCGACCATTTTGTCTGCTGGAAAAATTTGGGGGAAAACTCAGACGAAATGTATCAAAATGTATGTATGGGCTTAATATTGAAAACGCAGAAGAAATGTATCAAAATGTATGTATGGGCTTAATATTGAATTATGCCCACATTATAATAAAATTTATGGTATTTAATAATAATTTGCCAACAATTCTATTGTCATTAATTTTTATCACCATCTATTTATATCATTATTATTAGTACTATTGTTACTATTATTAAATATTACGCTGGATATTATCATTTTTCCAATATTTTTTTCTATGCCATTATGCCATTTTGATTGTAATAGTAGTTTTAATAAATTTCACTACGAGGAAATTGATTGTTTTTCGCTGATAATCGCAAATTTTGTTAGTATACAATGCACCAAGAAGAGAGGCGAGATATGCGTATGCATTCTAACCAGGTAAACTGAATATGTACGTATATCACATATAATTGTTGGATGGGTAATTTTATATTGCATGCATTCGCTTATATATTTGTGTATTTAAACGGAAATTTAATCGAAAATGCAAAATTAAATTGTTATCGAATGACAGCAGAAATGTACGTAGCTATGGCAAATGAATACATGCATACATATATGCACAGCAATTATTGACAATAACATTGCATGAGTAATGCGCCGTACTGTATTATTGGAAACTTTAATTTGCATTCGTAATGAATTTAGAATGATATTCGAATTTATTCACATTAAAATTTATTATGTGTTAGAAACATGATAGATACATTAATCATATGTCTCAATACTTAAATTGCATTATTTGCGGAAATTGTTTAAAATTCGATATACACCTGTCGTAGACATTTAGGGAATTTACATTTAAAAATTAAGTATCAATAATTATGGTGGTAATTGGTTAAATATGTTTTTCGGAAGCATCGTCGCTGATAATTTAAACCTGGTGATTCCAGTTGGACATCTTTTCTGTTGAATTAATCTCAAACCACTCCATAGACTATCATATGGTATGCTATTCGGTTTGCTTGTTAAGTGATTGCACCATCATTAAAGAGCGGCATCTACTCCCTTAGGCAACCGACGTGAAACGATGTTATGGCAACCAATCGGATGTCCATTGAAGTAAGAGGAGCAACATATTTCTGCTCAATGTTATAATTTATTTAGTACTTTTTTCTGAAGTGAATTGCAATTGCATTTATTGAATAACGTTTATTTGTATTGTATCGTATTGTGCGTTTCGTAACTCAATCGAACGAAGAATACGAATAAACATGTTCAAGAGCTAGAAAAGAAAGAAAAATAGGAATCCCTATTGAATATGAATATTTACTTTGACTTGTATTGATTGATCAATTTGAAACTAACTCACAAGTGTAATGTGGATATTAAATGAATTAAATTTTCTTTTGAAGTTGAACAGTAGGGTGTTTTATTTGCATTATCAAATAATTGGATTCCAGGTTTTGGTGATAGAGATGCAAATGTATTAATATTATAAATTCAAGCGTGAAGGCCACCATCTATCAAATTTTCACACTACGCCAAATCCTGAAAAAGACCCAAGAAAAATGATCGACACACATCACCTATTGGTTGATTATAATGCCGCTTTCGGCAGTACGATAAGGGATTATCTCTACACAATTATGCCTGAATTTGGTATACCTGCAAAACTCATTCGACTTTACAGAATGACACTGCGTTGTGCAGTGAAAATTGGGAAGGAACTCTCCGTTATCATGTGACTTCTTCAACCTTATTGTGGAGAAAATTATACGAGTTGCAGATTTACGACCTAATCTTCAACAAATGTGGCATGCTGCTGGCGTATGCCGAAGTTATTGATATAATTGGTATCGACTCGCGAGCAGTCGCACAGTGCAGCATTCTTTGAATTGGAACGAGAGTCACGTCGAATGGGTCTTACGGTGAAAGAGGGCAAGACGAAGGACCTAGTGTCTACAAACAAAGAGTCCCGGCGTCTTGGACCACACGTCACTGCTGACAATTACACTTTCGAGGTGGTGAAGGAATTCGTCTATCTTGGAACCAGCATTAACAACTGTAATGACGTCAACTCTTGCTAACAGGCGTTACTTTGGGCTGAGTAAGTAATTGAGTAGTCGAGCCATCGCTCGAAGATCGTAAAACACACTTTACATTCCTATACATACACACATTATTCCTGTCCTAATATATGGCGCAGAAGCCTCGACAATTTCCACCACGGATGAGAGGATGCTTAGAGTTTTCGAGAGAAAAGTTCTGCGCAGGATTTTCGGAACTTGCGTTGATGGCGAGCATCGAATAAGGTATAACGATAAGCTGTATGAGCTGTACGCTGACATAGACATAGTCAGGCAAATAAAAATCCAGCGGCTGGCTGGGTAATGTCGAGCGAATGGAAGAAGACGCTCCAGCGAAGAGAGTATTTAATTCGGCACCCGCTGGAGGACGCAGAACAAGAGGAAGACTAAACTAGAGAAGACTGCCGGCGCATTATATGTTCGGCCTGAATCGATCATCGGTTGTTATGGCAACATAAAAAAAAGAAGGATAGGCTACCTTTTGTATGTTGATGATCATCCTTATATCAAATATTAGTTTATTTCTGCGCTGTATTTTTATTTCGACTACCTTAAGTTTCAGTAAAAAAATTTAATAATTTTCCAGATATTTGCCGATGTCCGATGTCCCGAAAACGAGTTCATAGGACTCGAAATATTTTTGTCATTCGTCTTGCTTTTAGGGATAATACCTCGAGGTAAATGCGTGGTGCTTGGAATCCCTAAGATCGAATCAAATTTGTCTCATAGTGTTAATAAATTCTAATAATCTCTTTTAATACCATAGTTTTATTAAAAATATATAGAAAAGTTCTAATTTCGAACAATGCCCACAGTATGATTACCACAACAAAATCGCTTATATAATATTTATGTCTAGATATTTATTTGTTCAAGAATAAAGTTGGAAACCAGTTCTCCTGTCGTTATTGTTCTTGTTATGTGTATAGAATACAAAACATTTTATTGAACCTATCCTAAGTTGTAATCAAAATTAATTTCAAATAAAGTCACAGATAGAGACGACAAAATAATGCAATAAGTTTTTTAATTCGCTTCTCGAAAAAGAAAAAAAATAATAAATTGCAGAAACAATGATAGCGAAAAAATAAAGCACACAAATTAAAATTATGGTTAAACGCATTCAATGAAGTTTCACGTTGCACATTGAACATAAACTGTAAGTATGAATGTAGTGGTAATAAGTATGAATAGCAATCGTAAGTAGTTACTGGTAGTATGTATACTTGTTTGTAGTATAAATATATACTGGGAATAGTTGTAATTTTAAGTAGAATACCAAGGAAATTGTGAAATTGTAGTCATCTTTCTGATAGTACCCAGCATAATATTGTATGTACTTGTACCACTTAAACAAGAATATTGTTGTTACCATAATGGCAGGAAGGAAGAATGTTTATGACAGTTAAAGTATTTTGCTACGGTATCTCGTTTTAGTTAGCAGGGAAGTTGAAGCGAACGATTTTTGGAGCTAAATAGCTAAAATAAGAACAACAACAATAACAGTAAACACACCAATACCTGCTGATTTAACCATTTTTTGAAAGACAACAAGGAAAATTATGTATTGGCAATTTTTTCGGCGAGTGATCCCCTCAATGAATCAATCTTTAGTACAAAATATTTTTAAAAAAATATAAAGAAATTCAGGTATTGGGGTATTCAGGTATTCAGGTAGTTAGTATTGACCTCCTGAGCTCAAAACACATTTTGGAATTTTTATATGATCAAGTTTTTGAGATAACGTTAATTTAGTGATTTTATGGATATCATTTCATTAAACAAATTTTTTGCTGAACTGTTAGGTGCGATCAACACACGAGCGAATACCTTAAATGAATACCTTAAATGTTGAGTGTTATAGAAAAAAAATCATCAAAAATTCAATGTTCAATTTTAGTAATGTTAAGCTTAAAGTGTTTGCAATTAAACAGGATAGTTTTAAAAAAATAAAACTTTCCTGATTTTTACAACTTTTTATAAGAAAAATCACTTTCGAATTAAGAATGTTGTTCAAAATCGCAAAAATTCTACAAAATTTTGATTTTGACCAGACATAACTCTGTGACTTTTAGCTCAATCACTGCAAGTTGTATATCAATATAAGTTTATTTGAATTGTCTTTCGAACGGGATACGGTTCACGCTGATCACACTTAACAGCTTAGCAAACAAATTTGTTGAATGAAGTGATATCCAAAAAACCGCTATCTCAAAAAACTGACCATACAAAAAATTTTAAAAATATGATGTGAGCTCAGGAGGTTAACTATACCTGAATTTCTTGGTATTTTTTCAAAATAATTAATTGTAAAGAAGTATAATTTATGAAGGGAATTTCAAATTCTATGAATATTTGTGGAGCTAAAAGTTTACATGGTCTTGAGGTATTATTGATAATAAGAAATCTGAAGAGGAATATGTTTTTAAGCGGAAATACATTCAAATAAGTACCCGGAAATTCTCATTTCCGGAAATCCTCATTTTTAATTTTCCTCTGAGAATATTTCAAAAATTTATTTTCCCAGATTGGCACAACTGTCAGCCACTATTCTGTGAATTTTTATTGCTATGTGTCATTTAGTTTGGTTACGGCGTCATAAGGAACAAGTCAACCTTTTGTGTGCGTTGCGATTTTTACTATGGATAAAAATATCGAACAAAGAGTTTGTGTGAAATTTTGTGTTTCAAACGAAATTTCTTGTGCCCAAACGTTGGAAATATTGAAAAAAACATTTGGTGATTCAACCATGTCGAAAACTCAAGTTTACGATTGGTATAAATCCAAATTTTATATTAAGTTTGAAGCCAAGTCTGAACTTTTTTTCTGTGACAAATCAAAAATATTTTGTTCATCCTACAAGTATACAATTATATATAAAATTATATGTATTAATTTGCAAAAAAATTAAAAAATACCTGCATTCGTATACCGATTATTCCAAACTTAAAAGATGCCAGACACTTTTTGGACAAGAAGTATTTTAAATATTGTTTTCCAATCCTAAGAGCATGCAATCATGTACAAAATTGCAAAATAATTTTTTTTGACAAATACTAAAATTTAAATTGGGTGCCGCTACTCAGTGGTTAGTGCGTTGGCCTTCTGGCATGTAGGTCGTGGGTTCAATCACCGGATGAAGCAAGTTTTAATATCCAAAGATTTTTCTCTCGATCGGTACCCACATGCCTGCAAGAATTCGCAATTTTTCCGGCAGTAACGATTTGCCAAAAATGCTTCTTAAGAGAGCTCTGTGACAAAACCAAGTTAATGTGATGTCACAAGGGTTCTGCCGTTCGGAACCGGCTAATATAAATATGTCCCTTCTAATGCTGTTGTGCTAACACGCACAACAGTATTGGACGAGAAGCTCGGTGGTATCACAAAGGGCCCTTACGGCCTCTCTGAGAAGACAGCCATATAACCTATCCTAACCTAACTAAAATTTAAAGATATTCTACGGAAATATTCTATGGAAATATTTTAATTTGTGAATAAATTTGAGAATATTGATTTCTTCGAAAACTTCCATTATACATTTTTGTACACACTAAAAGTATGTAGTCGTGCAGAATATCTTAATCAATATCAGAAGATATACGAAAAAATCAGTCCAAGCAATATATATAATATACAATATAATAAAGTAATAATAATAATAATATAAAAGAGCTAAAAGAGCTCTGACCATTGCTGCTATATACTATGATAGTATATATTATATATACTAGCTGCTATTGTTGGTAGTCGCAACACGAACACGTTTTTAAACCACCAACCATTATCCATTAGGTATTTTGCGATTGCAATGCGTTGTTTTTTCTCTCTCTTCTTTGTGTTCTTCTTCTTTTACTTTTGTCTTTCAACAAAATATGACAAAAAAGGAAAATGTCCTTATGTCCTGTGCAACAGGATAATAAAATAATAATCTTATTGTATTGCAGCCGTAGCAGTAGCATTAGCATCGGCAGATGCAACGTCTGAAGCAACAGTTTCAAGTAAAGTATATAAGGAGATTTTGTGTAGAGCTCGTACGCGGCTTGTATTTGTACAAATAAATCTGCTTATGTATGTATATCTAAAGTTTATTTATTCTGAATATTAATTTATTAATTTTATCTCATTTCAATTGTATGCATTTTAAATATTTTATCAGCAACGAATTTCAAGCATACTTTTAGGAGTATGAAATTCTATTATATATAATTTATAAATGAACTTAATTTAAAGTATACTTTTGGGTTGATTATTAATTAAAAGCGTATAATTCTCATTTCATTTTTTGTTTTTCAAGAGTATCAACAAACTTTTCTTTTCGGTTTCAATAAAGAAATCTATATTTTAAAAATTTTAATATTCTTTTCTCAATGTTCTGTTTATTTTCATAAAATTGGAATATTTTCGTTGCTCAATTTGAAGGGTAATTTTATACTGAACTTTATATTTCATATCTTGTGCAACATTTTCTTTGTTTTTGCAGATATTCTTCGTTTGTTTCTATTCTTGTATAATTTACAAGCTTTTTCATTTTAGCACAGCAATAGAACTCACGCAGTTTTATGAAGCATAACTCATGAATTTTTATTTACTTACTTCGTTGGCGGTAAGGTAATATATATGCTTGTACTTTAGAACCGTTTTTTCAGACAAAAGCAAAAATAAAATAAAATAAAAGGCAGGCAACATGCTGTGTGTATTTTTAAGATGTCGGCTGTGACGGCTTGAGCGTTGACACATTTTAATACGGGTAGAATCGCGATTGCTTATATAAAAAAAATATTATATTTTATTATATTTTCATTTAATGCTATTTGTTTTTATGTTAGTATGAAAGAAGACCAAAGAAATCTGCGGTTATGTTCATTTAAATTTTTGTCATATAGATGCATATGAAATTATGAAAGAGTGGAAGAAGAAATTGTTTGTACAATATAAGAAATGTGCCTAAAACTATGCTAAATTATATATATTTCGCTAGTAGTTATATGCAACATTATTTCTTTATTCATACAAAGGAAATATACACATCTCAGGAAAAGGCATTGAATTTTATTTGTCCATATTTTATGAAATTTTGTCATTTCATTGTAAGAAATATAGCATAGTGTTGCCAGTTTAAGAAAGCGGTCAATTGTAGTGCTTTGGCAAAAAATAGTGGAATTTGGAACTCGGCTACTGTTTTGATACAATATAATATTAACTGAAGTCTTGGGTCTAATCTTACAAAAATTTTTCTTATTTAGCCTACACCTTAGTCTAAAATAAAAATATTAAAGTGCCTAAAATTGAATAAGTACATATGCACTTTACTGTATCTCCAGTGGATAATTTGATGGGAAGCTACTTAGTTTTGTTTTTCTCCCAAATTTCAAAACATTCGGCATTGATTTGTAGTAGGGCTTCCTTAAAAAGTGGAGATATAGGGTAAGAACCCTAGTGACATTACTTTTTCTGAGCTGAGATGCTTTTTGATGACAAATTGTTGATGCCGCAAGAATTGCCTGCTGACAGGTAGGTACCATTCGAAATGATCATATTTCGATATTAAAATTGTGCTTCAGCCGGGGGTTGAACCCACGACCTACAGATCAGATGGTCAATGCATTGATCGCTGAAGAAGAATAAACTAATAGTGGTACTGTAAGTATGATTCCAGGACAGTTATTGTGGATTTGCTGCTAGGTAAAATTTGTATAGGAGCCCCATCGGAGTGTGGAAGACAGAAAGTAGATATGTTCGAATAATTTGTTAGAGAGAAAAACTGAATGTGGGTCGGTCATAACTTGTACTGCTCTAGGGGCGATTCCTGAGCAGCTACGGGGAATTGGTCCATATTCAGCTTTTTACAAAGCCATTACATTTGTAGGAGAGCATTTGTAGAAGAAAGTGAAGATATGGGGCAAGTAAGTTCAGAGGAAATGTTGAGGAGGCAAAATAAATGGACGTTCATCGCTCTAAATGCGATGCCTTTTCATGTCCAGATATTTTTATAATAATTTTGTATGGAGATAGAGGATAAGTATGCTCCGAGGAAATGTTAAGCAGGAAAACTTAATGGTTATGGGTCGGCTATATAGTTTAAATCTCTAGGGACGTATTATGGACATCTATGAGATTATTTTTCCATTTACAGCTTTTTATAAAATAATAAAATTTCAAGGGGAGCGTCTCAAATAAGTGGGGATATGGGATAAATATATTCAGAGGAAATGTTAAAGAGGAAAAGTAATAGGGGGCATTGTAAGGGCGATTCCTGGGCAGCTATTGTTAATTTTCACGTACTTGTACGGTAATTTTGTATCGAAGTCTCCCTAATGATTGGATATAGTAGATAAGTATGTTCGTAGGTAATATTATGGAGCAGGCAGCTATGGAGCTATTTGTCGATTTTCAAGTTTGTACATAATCTGGCAACATCTTGTAGTATTTATATTTACTCTAAGATAATCAAGTGTTGAAATACTGTTTTGCATATCTTTGCAATGACGGTTCTGATAGAAATGTTCTGACAACGCTGTTATTTATACTATTCGAGCACATATGTAAGTAGTACATGTGCATTTGCTTTTAGCATATTATACATATGAATGTGTTGACAACTCTTTGAGCTATTTGAATGGAATGGAATGAAACACGTGTGAATATTAAAATTCATTTGTACAATAAACAGAATGCGAATTGTATACAAAAGAACAAATTGAAGAATGAGAACTGTTGAATGTAAGTACGCAATTTTATCCTCCAAAAAGGATAAATCTCTTTTATATACATAATGTGCTGTATATAAGTAAAGCAGCCAGTTAGCAAATAAGCAAGTCATTATAGTTAAGCAATAGCTAGCTGTTTACCACAAAATACGAGTGTTTAAGTGCTGCTACTGATACATATTGCTCTTTTGTATTCTATCTTTGTTGGCGAAAAATAAAATTACTCCCAAGTGACTCCTAAATAAATTAACTCTTAATTAATGACCATTAAGAACACCCACCAACGATAGCTGAATTTATGCTCGAATTTTTACTGCAAGAAAAATGCTAGCATAAAGAAAAATATGCGTTCTATTTGACCAATGAATTCCTCAACCTTTTGTTTTGGCTTCTTCATATCATTATGCATATTACACATAGTGCAATGGTGTTGCTGGTTGACTAAATGGGTAATCCCCCAGTATCACCAGGATATTCGCCTTTTTAACAATTTTTAAAACATTTTAATTTTTACCCTTTTCAGTTTATAGTTTTTTTTTTACTTTTTTGGTGACATTGCACGGTGATTCGATTCCATTGAAAGGGGTAGCAAATATTGAAACAGAGCTCTGATTTTCAATTTTTTCTGGTAGTAAATCTAAGGTTGATGATTTCAAATCTAAAATAGTTTTTAGTTAAGCGGTTTTGATGTTGCCTTTCCATTGAAATTGTTGTCACATTCTATAGAAGAATGAGATTGGTTATTTTGATAAAAAAAAACGTGATTTGATTGCATACTTTTAGTGTGAACAAAAAGATGATTTTTGTGAATTTTTTTTGAAGAAAAATTTGTCTCCTTGTATTTGAATATTCCGAAAATAAGAATTGAAAAAAAATTTAGGTAAACTTATTTCACAGATTTTTTTCCCTAAAATTTAATTATATAAATTTGCTTTAATTATATAAATTTGCGGTATTTTTGGCTTTACAAATTTTGTAAGAAGAGATTCGACTCGATTAAGCTAAAAATTTATGTTTAAACTATTTCTTACTCAATTTTTTCATCAAAAATTTGTGTGAGTTTCTTACTTCTAGAATTACCTTTAAAATGGGATTCAATTTGTCTGTTTTAAACAATGTGCTTTTTATGAATTTTGTCTATGACCTGGACTACTGTACATTGGTATTGTTGCTTATAGGTTTCAACACAATTTTCATGGTAAAATTTTTGCAAGTACTTCAACTAGCTTACTCCTCACTATATAGTACTTACAAATATGAGTTTAAATATTGTAGTGAAAGGTATGGGGGATTATTTGCAATTTATCTCATGGCTTGGCGATAAAAGAAACAAAATAGAATTTCAACTCATAAAGCACTTAGGTTGAGTTGAAATTTTTCGTAATAAATTTGTGGTATGCTCACACACTATCTCACTCTCTGTGGCTCCTTAGTTCTCTACATAAAGCGCTGCTTATTTAATGTTGTATAATTTTAGGTGTTGGAAGATAATAAAACAATGCTTAAAGCATAAATGAAAGTTAATTTTGGAAAATATTTGGTAAAATGAAATTTATAGAAATTTATATATATACTAAAATATATATACTAAAATGCCTAAAACTATACTATAAAATAGATAATTTTTCTATATTATAAACTAATTTATAAAAATATGCTGTGGGTGAAATTTATGTAAAGTATATGAAAGCATATTGCTAATAGAATTTAAGCAAACAATTAAATTTAGGTAACGCCGTTTTGAACTTTGTCTTGTTGTTTGTGTGTTGCTAATGAACTTTTATAATCGTTAGTCTTCGTTTAGCATATTTTCAGGAGAGATGAAATGGTAATGTAAGATAGAGAGCCAGAGTGAGAGAAAGAGTACATGTGAGCTAATACAAAAATATATCGTACATTTTGTCATTTAATTTAATGCTTGGTTTACAAATCATTACCAGCACAAGCATACTAACATAATGTACATACCTTAAATATGTATATGTATAATATGTATAATAACTTGGGCGCTCGCCCTACTTTTTGGCATGTCTTACTTCATAAAAGCAAATAAATTTTATTAATGACAAATAACACGGTAAAACCAGCAGCAGTAACAGCAAGTAGTGGTGGTAGTAATAGCATCCTCTATATATCTTGGTTGGGCGTTAGATTAAGCAACAGAGCAAGCAAGATGGTGTATATTAATTTTAATTGTGTGAAAATAACAATAAAATACCTTCCTTTGTTTTTCCTTTTCGCCTTCACACTAAATGGTGCTCAAATGAAATTTTTGTTCGTACGTACGAGCATAAGCAAAGTGTGTGTGTGTGTGGAAACTTGAAAAATATGCTCTGTGTACTTATTATATTTATTATTTATGTCATGATATTAGCGTATAGGAATCTGAATCTGAAGTAAGTATTCAACTGAATGAATATAAGATCTTAGACGAGTTTATGTCGGAATATTTATGTGGAGAAAAATCGTGTTAATTTTGACACTTTAAGTTATTATTATTAATGTTGGTGTATAAGAAATAAGAATTTTCGAAAGTAAATGTTGGAAATATTCGAAAAAGGCATAAAATTATTTAAATATTTTTTAGAAATGCAGAATTGCAGAATAGAGAACTCAGCGTGACAAGAATGAAAGTGAAATTGAAGCATCTATTAGCAAATAGATATATATCAACGATTCGAAGAATCTTTCATATAGGCCGAAACTAATATACCCGTTCTCGGTATATGGCGAACTAAAATTTTAATTTTTTTTTTAAGTTTTCATCATCATATGAAGTTCTTGGAAAATTTTCTACGTACTCTTCCACCAAAATGTAGCCCAAGTCCAAGAAAACTATTCATCTGAACATTTGATGTTAAAAAATTTCATATGAATTAAATTTTACTACAAAATTTCGTGAAATATAAGATCCCAAGTTATGAGTAATTATGTGAAAGTACCGAAATTTTATTTTTTGTTAATTTTTAACCGGATATCTACAAATAATCCCATAACTGCATATGACCATTAATTTATCTATTGAAATAGTTCGTAGCAATATACTTACGGGGACTCTGCTACAAAATAGATATTTTTATATAAAATTGACTTCCACCATTTTTAGGGTCCCCCTACAGGTTATTTAGAACTTAGTACTTACTTTCATTAATTTGTGATGCGCAAACTTTTGGTCAGATAATACTTCCCCCCATCCACATCCCTTAGGGAGTTTCAATACAAATTTAATCTAAGAACTTCTAAAAATCGTCAAATAACCCTTTAATCAGATGTATGAGTAACTTCCATTAATTTTTTCCCCAAAACATTTTTTTGAAATTTCTTATCTTCCATCTCCCCGACAAAAATGACATTTTTATGTAAAATTGCTTTCCACCGCTCTCAGGGTGCCCCTACGGAGACTTATTGTACCATAAACTCATATTCATTTGTGCTCCTCTATTTTTCTTAACGCTTTAAAGATGCTGCTATACAAATTGAACCCCTAGTTGCTTAGAACTTGACAATAAAAGAACATGATGTAGGACTTCCGTCCATTGGTCCTTCTCAACATTATTTAGAAATATATTTATCTCCTATCCGCACAGGTTAGAGGGGCTTAATTATTTTCGCTTAACCACATAGGGATGTTTCATCCAGATAATATAAATTGCTTATAAAATTGGTTCACACAGCTGACCATAAACGAGGGCGGTCCAAGAACTACCCGACCTGACATGTAGATGGCGGCAGAAGTTTGAAAAAAATTACTTGGGTTTTATATGTTTTAAGTTTTAAGGCGCCACGTTATTTAGTATTTTTTTTTTGGACCCATCGAAAGTTAACGACCTCATTGAATTTGTAATCATGGAAAAAATTGGTCATCGTTATGTAATTCAATACTTTCATTTGAAACGTCTCAGTCCAAAGAATATTAAAGCCGAACTAGATTCTACTCTGGGGGGTCTGCTCCTTCGTTTACGACCATAAAATATTGGGTGGCAGAGTTTAAACGAGGTCGTACGATCTGCCCAGACGAACGCCGTAGCGGTCGACCAATTGAGGTGGCCACGCCAGAAACGGTTAAGAAAATCCTCAAAATGGTAGGTGAAATTACAGATATTTCAAAAAGTGCTATACATCGCATATTGACCGAAAATTTGGAGATGAAAAAGCTGTGTGCAAAATGGGTGCCGCGTTTGCTCACAATAGAACAAAAACAACGTCGTGAAGATGTTTCTATAGAGTGCTTGGCGGTGTCTCACAGTAATAAAGCCGAGTTTTTGCGTCGATTCGTAATCATGGATGAGACATGGGTCCACCACTTCACACCTGAGACAAAGGAGCAGTCGAAACAGTGGACTGAAAGAGGAGAATCGTGTCCAAAGAAGGAAAAGACAGTTTAAGTGATGAAATTAAAGAAAAAAAGTCGCATTTGGCGAAAAATAAAGTATTGTTTCATCAAGACAATGCACCAGTTCATACATTCGCTATTGCGATGGCCAAAATCAATGAGTTAAAGCTCAAATTGCTTCAGAACGCCCCTTATTCGCCAGATTTAGCTCCTTCAGATTATTTTCTACTTCCAAATTTAAAAAAATGGCTTGGTGGTAGAAGATTTGCAAACAATGAAGAGGTGGAGTCTGCGGTAGATGGCTATTTTAATGAGCTAGACAGTTCAAACTATAAACAGGGTATCGAAGCTATAGAATATCTCTGGTAAAAGTGTATAGAGCTAAAAGGAGATTATGTTAAGGAATAATGAAAAATGTTCCCAACTCTCTTGTTTTCGGATATTTCTGGGGCCGCTCTCGTATCTACTAGCCTAAGGCAACTGTTCAATTTTGAAGTTTAAGAAGGACCGCATTTTGTAGGTATTCTTTTATTTTTTGGACCTGATTGCATTAGTTCGATTTGTTTTTAAACCAAAAACTCTTTTTTTTTTGAGAAATATTCTCAATTTTTTCGATTAGTCGTGACTGAAGAATGACAGTTTTTGATAAAATAATTTTATCGTGAGTAAAAATTAAGTAAAACAAAATAAAAAGTAAGTAAATATTCTCAATTATGGATATTGAAACAAACATGAATCATATTTATCTAGCCGTCACACTTATCAGATTTGTTAGTGTTTTCATTCAATTTTTAAAAATTTATTTACGAAAATGTTTAAGTAAAATATTTATTGATTTCTGAATTGAATCGGTACAATTGAACAACAATTTTTGCACAGATTTCTCTAGAATTACAATGCCCGCAATTCCTCGTCTCGTCCTTACAGCAACATTTCTATCAGAATTGTTCAAGCAACATTGTAGTATGCACATTCTCACATGTGTGGGTGAATCATGCACTAACGTTGACATTTGGCACGTGCATTTCATCATGATTTCTAAACTTTTCTTTTGTTAATCTCTGTTGTTACAATTGCAACTTTTGCTTGTCTTCTTCTCATGTCCATTTATTTATTTATTTTCAATTTTTTTTCACAACTCCCACAACAATGCTTGTACATTTCTTACATTTTATAGGGAAATCTTTTCAAATATTCCAAGACATTGCTTAGATCACCATGTGTGTGCAACTGCGTGGGTTCACATGTGAATATCCTGTAAACCATCAGCATCAATAGTTAATGTTGACCGGAAGAGGAAGTAAATACGAATAACAGAAAAAAATGCATTTTACACAAACACAAACACACACACTTACACATTTTATTCGTTACATTAGTTCGTTTACTTTTCTTGTCAAATTGCATCGCATCATCATCATTTACAGTTATCGTGCAGTGTTGTATTTTTGTGGGTGTTCACATATATATAAGTATTGTTGCAGTAGTATAGTGGTAGTAGTGCATATATAGTATGTGTGGCAGCCATTCAGTCAGTCAGTTGCAATATCATTATTCTTTTTTTTTTCAATTAATGTGGCACGTGACCAAATCAAAAGTGTCTGCATTTTGACTTTGGGTTTTTAGTACATGTGTGTGTGTGGGTTGTTTTTTCACTCACATTTGATTTTCTTCGAAATTTTTCACAGAAATTTTTACTATTGCCATTCTATTTGTTTGCAATGGCAACTGAGTAAAATAGTTCTACTTGTAGTTGGAATTTTCTCTTTTTTTTCTTCGTAGATTCTTTAAAAACTAATGTATTTCATTGTGAATTATGGCAATACTACATATTGGTTTGTATGTATATACTATTGACTTGCCTTTGACTCTAATCTGACAAGCAGAAAACTGTCAGTGCAACTGTCACAATGCAATTGTGAAGCAATAACATTACAAGACATACAAATATGGCACATGTAGTGACATGGCAACTTTGTATTCTGGGCCATTCTGCAAAGTGTTACTAAAATTTTAAGTGTGTGCGCACGTGTGTGTGAGTGCTATTGATTTAAAATACTTATATGATTTGAAAATTTAACGCAATGAAATGTAATTTTATTTAATTCAACTATTGCTGCTTCAGATAAAAACAAAATAAATAAAAAATATGTGGCACCTATATGCCCCGAAGTGCTCTTTAGCCGAGCTTCTGTTCCATTACGGTTGTGCGTACTAAATTTTTGACAGTATTAGAATAGCCCTACTTACTTATAGAACTCTTGCGACATCACTTTTTCTGAGCTTTGTCATAGAGTTCTTTTAGAAGCTTTTCCATGGAAATTGCTTGCCCACAGGTGGGTACCGTTTGAAAGAAAAAAATTTCGATATAAAATTTGTTATGCTTCAGTCGCGGATTGAACACTAACCACTGAGCTACGGCACACACTGTTTCCAATATAGCACTCTTATGTCCATGGTCTTGGATTCATGAATCCCTAGACGTATTTGATTAGATTTGTGTATGACGATTATGAAGTAATGAAGTAATACAATGTTGTACCGCCATTTTGACAACATAAATTCAGTCCAGAGATGACTGCGGTGTTTCGGAGCAATGGGGTTCTTTTCTCAACTCAATTTTTACGCCCCGATATCAATATTTTCTCAACAAATTTATAATGCCATGGCATTCAAGGCATTCTAAGAATCACAAATCTATGCTCTGACATGAATCCCCCGATGCGAATCTTAACGAGATGCGCAGAACAAAACATAACAAAAAATACTGTACTAAATCTTTTAGCATAAAATCGTACTTATTTTTTTAACCTATGATCTTTATGATAGCTGTGATACTATAAAAACGAATGGGTTGTAGAAAAATTGTCCACGAATTGGTTGACATTTTGATGTATCATATGTTATTGTTAGTGTGACTTCATTAATAAATAGTAGATTTTAACATGAATAGTATCATACTTCAGTTCAGGAGGTCAAGGTAGTAAGTAGAAGTAGCAGAGCATTCCGTACTTTTTGGAATATCTGTAGGATCATAAAGATAATGTGTAATCATACGAACGAGTTAAAGAAGATCTTACCATAATATTTAGGAAAGTGCGTCATCTCTAGTTCATAGATATCAGGGTTGACTAATAATGAGACCAGATGTTAGTCTACCAGATTGGGCCTTAATTTAGAGGAAAACTTTGTTAGTAACTCTTTTTATAGAAGGCTTTTTATTGAGAATTTATCCTAGACTATGGCCTGGTATCATCTTCGTTTTCGCGATGAGGTTCAATATTATCTAAACATACAAAAACCGACACATAACCCCACAGGTGCCCAGGAATCGAGTAAATATGTTATTTTCAATTTCACATTGCCATTGTTCTATTCAAACTCTTGAAAATCCAGCATTACAATTCAGTTTGAATTTCACTCTAAAATTTTCAATATATATCTCTTATTTTTAAATAAAGTACCGACATAAATACACTTAAAACTATTTAAATACAAACGGTCTATAAAACAGTTAATATCATGCTCATCCAAAAAACAAAAAACCCAATTCAAAGCAAATAGAGAAATATAGTAAGCATGTAACAATTTAAAGTGACTTTACCAGGCCATGGTTTGTTATGTCACCACATATACTATTAGCTTAGGGATATAAAACAAAAACAAAACAAGCAAAAACAAAACAAAAAAACTAAAATAATATTAAACATATCCTCAAAAGAAGACAGATTAAAATCATCGTAAACATGCGGTTACACTAAAAACGATAAGCTAAAATATTATGAGGCAAAAAACAAATAAACCATTTCTGTATGAGTGCTATACATATGTACATACATATATACAGACACGCATACCAGAAAATATTAGCAAATAAATGAAATTGTGGCATATACACTCATATATATATTAATACATACAAATATACCTACAACATATATGAAACACTTGCTCCTAAGCATGCGTAACAGAGTAAAATGTGTATTATGCATGAGGTTGTATTTGATATCAGTCGTGCGAACGTTGTAAAATTTTGTATATATGTAGATGCGGTTGAATGAGGAATGAGTAAAAATAGTGTTGGCTGGCTGGTTTGCAAGTGTGCGAACAAGTGTTGTGGGTGACCCGTTTGGCTGACATCGTTTGCATGTGTTAGAACATATACACGCGTACACACATACGATGACGGAAGTTTGCGTGCATGACATTGAGGAAAACGTGACAAATAACGGTGTCGGAATTTGTTATGGTAAATGTAAATGTTGTTTATGATTAATATTTTGATGAAGGCATTTGTGGAATGGAGTTATACTGTACATACTACAAAAGTGTATGTGTACTCGCATATGCGAATGCATATATGTATCGTAGTATACAATTTGGTGTTTGCTTGTTTAACTTGACTATGAGTGCATCCCAAAAGAGAATGTCTTCTCATCATATTTATGTACATATTATATAAGCAAATAAATAAATGTATAATGAAAAAATGTTTTACGTTTTCTACACTTGCTAAAAAGCAATATGGCAGGCTTTTGTAAATAATGAAATCGAGTCAAATAGATGAATAATGAAAAAGAAATTTCTGTCTTTGGAGAATTTTCAAAAATTTGAATGTTGTATAAGTGGAACTAGTCGCAATTTAAACATTTAAAATACAATAAATCTAAATACATATATTTTTTGTCTTGGTAGAATTTATAGAATAGAATTTGTGGGTGCCGTAGCTCAGTGGTTAGTGTGTTCGCCTTCTGATCTGTAGGTCGTGGTTCAATCCCCGGCTGATGCATAACAAATTTAATATCGATAAGATTTTTCTTTCGAATGGTACCCACCTGTCGACAAGCAATTGGCAATTCTTCCGACAGTAACAGCTTGCCATGAAAAAGCTTCTAAAAGAACTCTGTGACAAAGCTGAGAAAAAGTGATGTCACAAGTGTTCTGCCGTTCGGAATCGGTTAAAATAAGTAGGTCCCTTCTAATACTGTCCAAATTTAAGACGCACAACAGTAATGGAAGAGAAGCTCGGCCAATTAGCTCTTTGGGGCTTTAAGTGCCACATATTTATTTTTTTATTTTTTAGAATTTACAAAAATGTTAATAATTCTGGGCGAAACTTGGTACAATTAAAACTTGGGATCATCGGGAACAAATTTTTTCGGTATTTTACATAAAAGATTGCGATTTTGTGCACTGAAGGAAATGAAGAATTTGTATTATTATTATTATTAGGAGTAGTAAAAAGATATCCTTTATTTTTCCAATAGCTGGCTTTAGTAATATGTACTCTGGCATTAGAAGGATAG
The DNA here is from genome assembly GCA_963854835.1 of Megamerina dolium. Lineage (NCBI taxonomy): Eukaryota > Metazoa > Arthropoda > Insecta > Diptera > Megamerinidae > Megamerina > Megamerina dolium. The sequence continues at coordinate 31,962,979 of OY978529.1, read as the reverse complement.
GATTTCGTACTAAATAAACTTTTCAGGCAGTTTTGTTATTGCTTGAGAACACGTCAAATAGAGAACAGTAAAGAGAAAATTCGCCATATTTTACAGTTATTCTTTGATAAAGGCGAAAACGCAAGCCAGACAGGCTGAAAATGTGAATAGTGTCATGTCAAAGACGCACCACGCTCTGAAAGGCCAATTGTCGAAAATATCGATAAAATATTGGAAATCGTCGAATCTGACTGTCATGTAAGAACTGTTTCTATTGCCCAGGAGCTAAACATTGCACAAAAACCCGTTTGAAACCATTTAAATAATAAAAAGAATCTCGATATATGGGTGCCACACGAGTTAACGAAAAAAAATCTCATGGACCGAACTTGCGAACCGCTGCTGAATCGCAACAAAATCGATCCATGTCTGAAGCGGATGGTTACTGGTGATGAAAAGTGCGTCACTTACGACAACGTCAAATGAAAACGGTAGTGGTCGAATCGCGGTGATCCGGCGCAAACGGTGGACAAGCCAGGATTGACGGTTAGGAAGGTTTTGCTATGTGTTTAGTGAGATTGGCAGGAATTCACCTACTATGAGCTGCTCCCCTATGGCCAAACTCTTAATTCGGATCTGTAGTGTCAACAATTGGACCGTCCGAAGTACGCACTCTCCCAGAAGCGGCCAGCTTTGGCCAATAGGAGAGGAATTGTGTTCCATCAGGACAACGCCAGCCCACACATATCGATAGTGACTTGTCAGAAGCTCCGAGAGCTTGACTGGTAGGATCTTATACATCAAGCTTATAGTCCGGACCTGGCACCAAGTGATTACTACCTGTTCCTGTCTATGGCGAATGATTTTGCTGGTGAAAAATTCGCCTCAAGAGAAGCTTGTGAAAATCGACTGTCCCAGTTTTTTGCCAATAGGGACGAGAGTTTCCATGAGAGTGGCATTATGAAAGTATCTTCCAAATGCCAACAAGTTATCGAACAAAACGGTGCATAATTGACCTAAATCGGATCATTGTAACTATGCTAAATAAAACTTTCAGTTTAATGCAAAAATAATGGATTACTTTTTACTTACCTTATATTATCGTTGGGGGATGTTGCACTGCGACCCGTAAGGTCTATTGTGCCCCTTCGTGGAGCTAGAGTTTATCTCTTAGTCCAATTCCCTCGATGAATTGTAGTATTGGTCCTACTTCATAGAGTCTAACTTCGTCCTCGGGTATGATGAAATCTCTCAGGTGTTTCCTTCTCTTGTGCATCAGGGCGGAACAAATTCCTATCACATGTTGTGCGGTCTCGAACTCTTCCCTGCAGAACTTGCAAAGAGCTTCTGAGAAGATTCTCAGTTTTGTTAGGTGATACAATGCCCTGTTAATAATCCCGTAATGATTCTCAAGATGTTCTTCGTTAGATTGATATAGTCCTCGTAGAGTTTTAGGTTGTATGGGTTGTATGTCCCTAGCGCTAGTTTGTGTATAAGTGTATAAGATAGTAATCAAAATTTGAGCAATGAAGTATTCACACAAGTTTTGACTGAAGTAATCGTGTCCAAAATTCTTAATTACAATTTGATGATCAGACCAACTCAAAATACTAATATTCTCTCGTTATTGCTTTACGGATTAATTAACTTCCAGATATTCGCATGTGGATGAATTCTGAATTTACATAAAGGACCGCAATTCGTTATGCTTACAGGTAGAGTAATACGAGATGTAATTGAACGCATCCGAACCTCAATTCTTCCTTCACTTTCTACTATAGAGCGGTCATCGGGGTGCTAAAAGACTGCAGTAAGTAATTTGTTTTAATGCTGACTCTGCTTTTACAGTGTCCTCAATCCTTTTTATTTTCAAACATACAGTAGCTCCCTCTACCTTTGGTTATTTTTCTGACTTGAGTCCCTTGCCTTCATATTTTTTATCTTTTCGAATGACCTAAGTTGGTTTCATTCAAAAATTGTTTGCGGCTTATTTTCTTTGGTAAGACGGTTAGGAATATTTTTATGAATTGTTGTCCATTTTGTTCTATTCATTTTATCGCTCCACACATGTCTATATGTCTAACGGAAGAACATCTTCATTTTCCCTTGTCACCTTATTAATAAATGCTATACGTAGACTTTTCCAGCACAAATTATTAAAAATATAAACATAAAAAACAAAAATATATAATATAAAAAGATGAACGAAAACATGTCCATATTTTGTTGTTGTGGCTGGCAAATCGACAATTCGCAGCTTTTACACCAAATAACGATGGTCAAGTTTAACGCCTTTACAAGAGCTCTCTGCAAAACTTTTAGTATAAGCATAAATATGTGTCTGCATATGCCTCTTGATACATAACATGTATATATTATTTATTTACACTGTGTTTTATGTTGTACAAAAGTTGGTGTTTAAAAAATGTTGCAATGTCAGAAAAAATAATACCAAATAGGATAAACAAAAACAAATTAATAAATAAACAAAAAAAGAACAACAAAATCCCTCATGACTCTTATTGTATGATCACAAATCCACTAAACCCATGTGAATATTACACAAAAAATATTAATATAAATGAAAAATTATTCAACAGCTTTACAAATATTAATAAAATTCACCAGTATAAGGACAACACACAAAAAAGCAATGAAGGAGTAAAAAAAGCTTGTTTTCATTTATTTTAAATTGCCTTTTTTTTTGCCTTTTTTCGACATCGTTTTTTGACATTAATATGACATGTGGTGGTATTTTAGCTGTTGAAAGCTGATTTAAATGATTTAAGGATATTTGTAGGATAATGCAGTGATTGCATATGTTATTTGTATTCAGATAATATGTAATACTAGCACAAATATATTTAATTTTTCAGCTTGTAAAATATTTAAACTGAAAAGTGCCATTAGTAATTATATACAATTAGGCTTTTATAAATATAAATCATATATATTTATTTATAATTTTTTATTATATGTCAGCAATAATAATAATAAAATCTCTCACTTATAATAATTCTCATGAAATTTATGTATACATTGGTATGAGATTCGCAGAATCACAAGTTTTCCTTCTTTTTTTTTTATCATATTCTGAATGATAATTTCAATGGTTGTAGGAATACCATTCGAGAGCTAGCGACTTTAGCATATTTTAATAGAATAGATTTGACCTTGGTTGAGTCTAAACTAGATCAAGTGTATTCAAATTTCAGAAGTATAAAAAAGTTAATTGAAAAAATTTGGTACGTACTTTGAAAATATTGTTCCAATATGAGGCATCCTAAGCACAAAATCCACTGCAACGCGAATACTTCTTTCCATTAGACTACCGACTTCTAGAAAAAAATCTTCATCTGAACAAATTGTATAAATTCTGCAGCAGTTTTAACACCTCAAACACCCAAAAAATACCACTTACTACAATATAAAATTAATAAAGCATTTGTTCAAAAACATGACAAAAAATTAATTGCAAAGCAAAGCTATTTTTATCTTTTGTAATTTCAATTTCAAAATCATAATAATGAGTTTGTTTATTTTTCAATACATCTTGCACACAATTGAATCAATTAATAATAATTAATTAATAACGCCGCAAGGTAAAAATTCTTGGTTATTTAACCCACTCTCTCATATTCAATTTATTGTGGGTATGTGTGTGTGCTCTTTTTTTGCTTGTTTTCGTCAATATGCATTGTACAAGACAACTTCAAAGTAAAATATTTCGATTTCATTCGTTCATAAATTTTTGAACTTCTTATCTCTAAGCAAATTTATTACCTGAACTTCTGTTACGCGCTGTTACTGTTGCTGTTTTTGAAGAATACTTCAGTACCAGTGTTGCCAATGCAATTACATGTTATTACCCAGCAGCATAAATCATCCATGTGATATAAGCAGACATCAGAGGAGGGAGAGAATAAAAGATGAAAAAAGAGTTGCACAGTATTTTTTTTTCTTAGTTGTTGTTGTTCAGTTTTTTCCTACTTTTTGCTAACAACCCCACAGACAATTTTTAAGTACCCACATATCCCTAAATCTTCTAAATCCCTACACACACAAATACGTATAACTATATATTGTTGAAGAGAAACGCTATTATTTTCTACCGGTAAACTAATAACATGTTTCTTTTATCTAGTATTTCCCTCATTTGTAGTATATATTTTATTGAAGAAGAAAAATAACAAAATTAAGTAAAAGACGCAAATGCAAAAAAATTTTGTGCAAAACATACAAACAACCAAACCAAAATGGGTCGGTGGGGAATGAAAACGTTTTGTATAAAACAGAAATCCCCTAGAGGAGATTTTGTTAGAAAGTCAAGACATATGTATGTAGTAGGTACGTATTCAAAGTGTTGCTGCAGGTGTAAAATGGAAAATTTTCAACAACATGAAACTGCGGGCTGAAACAATTTTTCATATGCAACTGTAGGGAAATAACATCAACGACGGCGACGTCGACGATAACAAGGGGTTAAAAGTTCACACCGTCACACTGTTTAGTTGTTTATTGTGTTAAATGTTTCATTATTCTTACATTTGCCATTGTTGGTTGTTCGTTGTTTTTCCTCTTTTTCCGTTGTCGTTGTTGTGTTTTGTTTTTAATGGTCGTGCGAATATATGTATGTTCGCCATATAAGCCAATTACTTGAAAGTTGGCATTGGTGACGACAACACTCCTAATGGTGGGAGCTTTTCGTTAGACATCGTGTTGGACGCCATAGAATTTCAATTAAAAAGTTTCACTTTCAAGTTTTCACGTTAGCTGGAGAAAACCAAATATACTTGTATATGCGTATATTCATATATAAAATTCCAAGTTGCTTTTATTTTTATTATATTCGTACATAAATTGTCTTTAGTTTGTTTTGCACAACAAAGGATATAAAAAAGTATGTTACTCATACTCATAACTAATTGCTTATCTATTGTGCTATTGTTTGCCTTGCGAGAATGGCCACTTGTTATAGGATTTTAATAATAACTTGCTACAAATGAATTTCTTAGGTATGTGTTACAATATTTTTTTTTCAGCTCAAAGAATTTTTGAAGTTGCAGTGAATGGCTTTTAGGATGATCCCTTCTCCGTACAAAAAAAAAAAGGAATGTATGAAACACTTTTTTTTTATGCTCAGTTTTCAAATTTAGTGATTTATTCAAGTATTTTCAATTAATTGTTTAACTAATTACATTTATATCACAAAAAAACAATGGCTAGTAACTCACAGTACTCAAAATAAGTGCATACATTTTAATTTGATTCACCAATGTTGCTGGTGCTAATGGCCTGCCTGCCGCGTACGACTTTATAGTCTGGATTCGCAGTAGTCCTAGTTCTTCGCTTGCTAGTGCCAATTAGAAACTTCAAGCACTTTTACTTTCTAATTTCTTGGAGTCTCGTGATATTAACGATTGCAATAAGTAACCTCGAGTCGATTTAGAAATCGATTTACTCCGAATTGAGCATGCTTCGCCATTTATCTCTGTTCTTCGCTAGCTGGTTAGAAGTAACAAGCGTTTTAAAGTTTTCCAGTACTTGGTCTGAAGACAGCCACTTAGTTACCATGTGTCGTCCTTCGACGAAATCGATCACCTTCTTTCCGTTATCGGAGGTTTTCTGGTGGAGGCTGAATTTTCCGACAATTGATCGTAAGGTTATCTCTTATACACATTTAATTTGAGGTCTTCTAAAATTTTCATGGAGGTGGTTAAAGATAAAGTTTCTATGTGTCCGATATAAATTCCCGAAAAAGTTAAATTATTTCAAAATCAGTCTAAATGTACTTTGGAGAAAAGCTCCGTATTTAGAAAAATTTAATAACTAATTAAACAAATAATGGACAATATTAATATTATTTGAATTAATATTTGGCGAATTCTGTCTCGCAACATTTTTAGCAGCATTTGGATACGATTTTTTGTAGAATGTATCACATCATTTTCATGGGTAATTTGAGCCATATTTTCAAATAATAAAAACAATAATTTTTGTTTTGTTTTTTGCGGTGAGGAGGTAACAAAATGGCTGACCCACTGACCCGTAACTATCGTCACAATTACAGAGTGTATCTTCGCAGACACTAAAAAACTTCACCCTCCATCAAGGACCGTTGAACCTACCCCGGAACCACGGTAGTATTACTTCGGGGTAGGGCCCTAGTGAGTCTTTATTAGACTTTACTCGTTTTGACCTGCGTCCAGGTCCTGCTTCTTTCTTCTGAGTACGCATTCCGTATACCACGAAATAGCGTTCCAATTTTCTTCACTGTGTAACAGCTTTTCGAACAGGGCTTCAACTACCCATAGCCCGATTTGCTGCTCTAATACGCTCCTTTCATTATTCCATCTTTCGCAACTGAAGAAGGTATGCTCTACGTCGTCTTCTTCCGCATCATCGTATACGCATCTGGAATGCGCTCTCTTCTCCATTCTATGTAAATATTTACAGAAATAGCCGTGGCCAGATAACAACTGAGTTAAGTAATAATTAACCTCTCCGTATCTTCGCCCAATCCATTCACATAGGCTTGGTATAATTTTTATGGTCCATCTGCCATACGTGTCGTTCTCCCATTTCTCTTGCCAGATATTGATTGTCTGCTCTCTTATTTGCTTTTCAGCTTGTGGTGTAATGCCTCCAGATTTTTTTAGTAAGTATAACTTTTTCGCTCTTCTGCTAGCAAATCAATTGGTGTTACTCCCGTTATTGACAGCACCGCACTATACGATACTGTGCGATAGGCACAGGTTATTCGTAGGGCCATAGTCCTGTATACATCTGATTTAATTTTCCTTCTGCATCTCGTTTTGACTATGTCGGCCCATAGTTCACATCCATGTAATAGGAAGGAATGGTTTACCGCCATTAAGACTTTACGCTTGCTAGGCAGCGGTCCACCGATGATTGCCTGTTAGTGATGCTGTAACTTTAGCTGCTTTGTTCGTAGCGTACTGCAACTGTGCCGTATAAGGGAGCTAACTCGTAGATATTGAACCACCTTCTGTGTAGTTATTTGTTCGTCGTTTAAGTACATATCGGAATTTGACGTCCCGTTATGAGCAGCAGTTCAGTTTTTTGCGTTTCTAACTGAAGTTCGTGGGAATTTAGCCACTCTTGCGTGCGTATCATTACTTGATTGAGTTTTCGCTGTGTTTCTACTGTATTTCTCGCAGTTATAACGGCTGCTATATCATCTGCAAAGCCCACTAGGAATGTATCGTCTGGGATTTCTATGCGTAGTATTTCATCGTAACTTATATTCCAGAGATATGGACCGAGAATTGAACCTTGGCCTGCACCAGCCAAAGTACTCAGTTATGCAGGTATCCGGAAGCGTTGTTCTAAGGCTTCTGTCATGTTCGACCATTTCACGCTGTTGAACACGTTTCTAACATCTAGGGTCGCAAGCAAGACTACTGGTCTAGAATAGTGGTTACCTCTTTTTGTTATCGAGGCTGCCTCCACCATTTCTTCAATCGCTCCCACGGTAGACCTCCCTTTTCTAAAGCCATGCTGTCTGTCACTGAGCCCGCCAGCTGCTTGTATTGCAGTTGTGATACGAAGTTTAAGATGCTTCTCCAATAATTTCCCTGCTGTATCAAGCATACAGAGTGGGCGATATGCACCTGTTGTCATTGGGTCACCTTTGCCTTTGCTTACCAGAATTAATTGTTGGTTCTTCCACACCTCTGGAAATATCCCTTCTTTGAGGCATGCGTGTACATATGTAATAGTACCTGCGGCTGGTGGTGTACAAGTTCCTTTAATACTTCTCCTGGGATTTTGTCGGAGCCTGGTGCCTTCTTATTTTTAAGCGTAGTTGCTGCATATTCTAGTTCTTCTTCGCTGAAAAGCAGAATTTCTCCTGCTTTTCTAACTGGATCCTCCTGCTGTAAGGGATGTTGTGGAAACAAGGTCGATACTATATTCTCCATTGTTTCTTCATCCATATCATTTATCACAACTTTGCTACCTAGTTTCTTCATAACGACTTTGTATCCCAGTCCCCAGGGATCGTTGTTTACGTCTTTGCATAGTTCTGCCCACTTTTCATTTTTGCTGCGGAAAATAGTAGACTTGAGTTCTGCCTTTGCATTCTTGTATGCTGCACGCTCTATAATAAAGCTTTCTCTACGTCTGGTCCTTGTTATAATGCGTCTACACCGCAGGCAGATTCGTCTGAGTTTTGCAACTTCTTCATTCCACCAGTATACCAGCATGGGTTTGGTCAACCATATTTGCTCGTCTATTGAACTCCGTCCGCAATACGTCTCTGTTCAATCTATCAACATTCCATTTGCGCGGTATTTTGACGCCATCCACTGGTGCATCTTTTTTGCCTTGAAACTGAAAAGAGTAGGAGATCTACTGATGATCACTGGCCGTGAAATTCTCTAGTACCCTCCAGCAAATAATTTTCCCAGCTATTGATTCTGTAGCAAATGTTTTGCCTGGTGTGGTGCTCTCGCAGCCTGGTCGTCTAAATGTCATTGCTGTGCCCGTTTTTATAGCAATAAGGCTAAGCCTTGAAGCCATGTCCACTACACTACGACCTCGGGCGTCCATCGGTGGCATACCCCACTCTGGAGCACGGGAGTTAAAGTCACCTGCTACAATTAAAGCTCCTTAGAGTTCTAGAGCCTTGTCTTCGATTTCATTCAGTTTATCCTGGAAGGTCATTATATCATCGCTCGGAGTAAGATAAAAGCTCACCAATGTAACACTCTTAATACGTGCATAAACGTAATAATATCCTCTGCCGCTGTCAGTGACCTGAATGCTGCTGGTTGTAGGTATCCAAATGACTGCTGTTAACGCGTCATCTTTAAGCCATCTTTAAGTCATCTTTATGTTTCGCTATAAATTTTCTTGTATTGCTCACTGATAATCACCATATCAACTTCATGTTCTGCGACTATCTGAGGCAAAAGCGCATCAGCTGTTTTACTTCTATGTAGGTTTGCTTGAAGTATCTTCATCATCTCTTCGCTGGTTTCTTATAAGTCGCACATTTGCTCGTACCTGCTATATAATTCAGTTCAATTTTGGGGGATTTATGCTATCGCGTATCATGTGTGCGCTTTCTCCGCAACGTATGCATAACCCCTGGCCTTTCCTGCCTGGTCCATTACAGTCTGCTTGAAGGTGCCCAGACCCGAAGCATCTATAACAGCGTTTAATTTCATCCAGCTGTTTCATCCTACATCTGGTCCATCCAATCTTTATGCGCTGTGTTTTAAGGATGATATTTGCTGCTTCTACTGACAAAGTCACAAACGCACGACATTGTTCCCTACTGTTTGCTTTTGTCAACCGGACTAAATCTCGAATCTCAACAGTGGCCCTCGTTTTGAGATCTTTCACCGCCATGGTGTCTTTCAACGAGTTTTTATTGCTTCCCAGAACTGTTCTTTCTTCCCTCCGTTAGCAAGCTCTAGTAGTATGGATAAATCTCTTGTCTTCTTAACAGTACGTATTGCGATTTCAGCTTCTTCTGGTTTTATCTTCTGACGAAGGTCTCTAAGAATTTCCTCATAACTGGTACTTTCTGCCGGCTTCATAAGTACAGCGTCTGGGCGATCCCTCAGTGTCTTGGGTTTGCTCTTATTTGCCACAACTTGCTTTTTTTTGTCCCCTCTTTTAGTGCTGGAGTACCACTACACACCGTAATAGTCAGGATCGGGTATACCCTCGGGGATGAAAAACCCTTACCGCAGTTCCTTAAGGCCTGATCTACGCTTCACCGATCCCGGTACACTCGGATGGACCAGCGCTCGCCCGGGGCAATGCAGGCTACAACTCCTGCATCCAATGCACAATCCCTGACCAGGGACTGAAGTGGCTGGTTTCTGCTACACGCCACAGCTTACACCTCGGCAGAGCAAACAGTGCAATAAAAACAATAATGGGTATATAAAAAGTTAAAGTACTTAACGAATAGTGTCAATACTAAAAGATACTTAAGAGTTCATGGGCTCGACATAGAATTATTTTTTTTTAATTCGGCTAAGAATTCTTTGTAGAATGCATTAACCCCTTAACTGCCATTTTTATGTGTAATTTTAGTATTTTATTAAATAGAAAGAGCCTTATGTCATATAATAAATCATGCATTTCTAAGAATGAAATATTTTGCCATTATACTCGATAGTCAATATCATTGGGAATTGTCGAAGACGTAAATTTAATGAAGGAGTCATAACCTATTGTAATAAAGTGTTAAATTCTCGAAAAACGTGTGTAAATAGATTTCCTCTGCTAAATGTTGTGTTTGAGCATTTAAATAAATTGTTTATAGAGAATTTTTTAACAGGTTTTACCTTCTGTCTTTTATGTTAATGAAGATTACAAATAAACGGGAGTTTCGAGTTTCGGTGTAAATTAAACCAATGGCCTTCAAGTTAAAATTTAAAAACCTCAAGCAATTAAGTAAATATATTTATATTTTACCTATACTATATGCTAAATCAATCAAAATCCATCAAGTAAAATTTAATATGACTCTAAGAGTATTGTGAAGCTTTCTGCCTAGCATTCTCTGTATCTTTTCGTTTTCATCTTCACTTTAAGCTGCATAATAAATCAATTTTTCTACTTATTAAGTCAATATGATAATAAAAAGCATAAAATCGGATTAAATGCTATTTAGAAGTTTTTCCTTTTCAACAAAAAAAAAATTGTTTTTATATTGCTGCATTTACTTGTGTGTTTGTTTGTTCATCTATTGAAAAGTTTCGAGTGGAGGAGATTATATACAATTTTTATTATGATAACGTTTTTGCAAAGTTCAAAGTTTAATTTTTGTTGTCAATATTCGATGATTGAGTGTGGACAGGAGAGAAAAAAAATTGGAATCTAATTTTTTCATGCATATACAATACAATTCAATTATATGGAAATTCAAACTAATTTTAAACAAAATAGTATTCATGTTTCGAATGATATTGATTAGCTTTTAGTGGTGATATCAATAGGTGTATATAAGAAGTACAATAGAATACACATTTCTATGTTAAAGCAAATAAAAGTAAGCACATGCAATAGTAGGAGCTTGTGGTGTATATAAATTACTTTATCTTACATACTTTTAGTAGGCTTATATAGCTGATTCTATGTAAAAAGTTGTTTAAACTTTATACTAACGACACAAGAGAGAGAGAGAGAGAGAGAGAGAGAGGGAGATATACATTTTGCAAAAAGCGAATCAACAACAACAAATATACAATAATAATTGCCTAAATCTTTAAAGCAACAACTATTATATTAGGACTTTTCGTAAGGAAACTTTGTTAAAGCTGACTTCTGTTAACAATTGTTACATTTCCGTTTCCGTTTCCGTTACCATTTTACCACCACACACAAATATAATCGTTTTATTTTTCTCCTTATCTACACACACATATATACATATATACTCTCTCTTTCTATAGTTGTCTCTTTGATAAATACAATACAAAAATGCATTGCCTTAAGCAAGAAATTTACCATTATCATTTCATTTCATTCCAAAAAATTGTTTTTTTCATTTTGTTGTCCTCACTTTTCCACTCCATTTTTTAACAATTGCAAATATTTTTTCTTTTTGATTTTTGCTATTCAAAACGTACAAGTTTATTAACTTTGCGTTTGAGCAGCGATAAAAAACGACGCACAAAAAATATAAAACTAAAGAAATTTGAGGGAGGACGATTGTTGGTTGTTTGTCCTTCTGCACAAGACAATGAACTTTCTGTGCTGCAGTAATGCTCCATAGATGTATCACGCTGTTCACCAGAAAGGCTGTTTTGTTTACAAATACTCTTTTGGGTATTTTATAGATGACGCGGACGCATTACTTGTTCTAGTATATGCAAGTTTTCAGAATTTCTCACTACATAAAAAGTAAAACTTTATCTATTTTGGGTATAGCTCTCTTGTGATAATGTAAGTGGAAAATATATTTTTAAGGATGTCATTCTTGTTTTCAATTTTTGTGTTTTATTTTCTTTGTTTATTTAAATATTTTAGTTGTTTAGATTTTTAGCTTCTTCAGTTTTTTAGTTAAAAAATAAATAAAATAAAAAGAAACAAGAGCATCAAAAATTTTGACGCTATGGAAGAAAAAAAAAACAGTCTTCCTTCAGCAAAAAAGTTTTCCCTCTAAAATAGTTTTACCTTAAATGAAGATTAAACTGCTTGCTGTCACAATCAGGACAACTAAACAATACCAACTACTTCTCCTAAAAGTCTATCCTATATGAATATCTATTAAGTTGATGTCTCATGATAAAAGTTGGCAAAAAAATAAAAATACAATTTGAGGACAAAAGTACAACTTGTAAAGCAAAAAATGAATTGAATGAAAGTTATTTTTTGTAACGATTTAATATATACTAGTATTATATATGCACCTTCTAAAGTTATAACTATTAAGTGATAAAAGTATTAAAGTGAAAGTTAATCTATCATATTGAATTTTTATTTGATATTTATTGTAAGATCTTGTAAATATGATATATATTCTAGGAAATTTCTTTTCGATTTTTGGTTTATCTTCTTTCTTCAGAAAAAAAAACAACATGAATAAATTTAAATGATTCGTATGTAATCGGAAAACCTCTAATTTTTGATATTTCTTAAGATTTCTCATTTTTTATATAAAGATTCCAAAAAATAAAAAAATGGTACGAGCACTTACATTCAAAGAATATGTATATCAGAATCACGATCTGATTTAGCCATATCTGTCTGTGTGGCTACATCTTCATTGGCCATAATTATATACAGATCGAGCTAAATATTAAAATATTATTCATAAAATAAAAAGATTATTTTATACATAAAAGCACTCAAATAAAATTCACTCCTACCTTCCATACAAACGGTAATTTCATCCTTTGAGCGCGAAAATATAAAACTAAAACTTGGTGTGTTGAGAGTGTGATATCACAGAATTGACATATTTAAAAATAAACCGAATCGAATGGAAATTACGCTTACTTCCATACAAAAGTGTGTTTTTTTACATTTTATGTGCAAAACTTTAAATTCAAATTTGGTATATAAAGTGAGTTTAAACACAGAATTAATATATTGGAGCAAAATATGATAAAAATCATGCCTACCTCCCGTACAAAAAGTATGTTTTGGAATGTGCTTTTCCATACTTTGTGATCGAAAATCAAGTCAAGTAAAGCTGAAGCTTGATATTCAACATTATATTTATTATCGAATTTACATATTCAAAAATATGCTGAATTCCATAAAAACCATCCATACCTCCCACACAAATTTATGCTTTCGTATGTATGTTTTTACTCTTTTCGGGTGGAAACTTTACTCTTAATCAAGCGGAAACTTAGTACATACGACTAAATTAAAGCTTGGACAATTGCCATTTCGGATGAGAGAATGCTCGGAGTGTTCGAAAGTCCCAAGCAAGACCTTTGGACCTATTTGCGTTAGTGGCGAATATCAAATAAGGTACAACCATGAGTTGCGTGAGTTATGTGCCGACACCGACATAGTAAAGCGCATTAAAATTCAGCAGCTGCGCTGGCTAGGTCATGTCGTGCGATTGGAAGAACACGCTCCGGCTAAGAAGGTGTTATATTTGGAACCCGCTGGTGGACGACGCAGAAGAGAAGCACCAAACCTCCGGTGAAAAACCAAGTACTGGAGAGCCTGTCTTCGCTTGGAATCTCTAACTGGCTCCAGCTAGTGAAGGAGAGAGTTGGATGGCGAAGCATGCTAGATTCGACCTAAATCGATTTTCGGTTGTAATATCTACATAAGTAAGGAAGTAATACATTTTTTGCACCGAAAATATGAACATGTGAAAGTATTCCACAATTTCTCATCTATTCACACTGCTTCAATGCCAAAAAAATATATTTAGTTTAATCATCGCTCTAAAACCACTGAGTCGGGTGATTTTCATATACTGTTAGTATACAGTTTTAATAGTTGGAAAGAATATAGGAAAGAACATAATATGTATAAAGTGAGAATTTGTCAAGGCAGGTCTCATTTCTTAATAAACTAAAAATATCATCTTTGCAAGAATTATGATTTGATTACCCTTATAATTGGTATCGTTTCTGGTGCTAATGCTGGATTCTAAAGGGACGAAATTTTCGATAAATTACCTAGTTGTCTGTTTAAATGAGAAGTAGTAAAAATCATTTCTTCCAAATCTCACAATGTCATGTTCGATATGCCCGAATGTCTTCTTTTGCATGACAATCGGTATTATATTATATAAATGTAATTTAGCGTAGACAAAATCTTTCAATTAATTAAGATGGTTATGTTTAATGTCGAATTGCCAAATAGTTTCTAGTCAGTTTTAATTATAATAAAATACAAAATCGAATAAATATTTTGAATTCGCTTGCTTTAGACGTATACCAAACTTTAGAATAATAACTTTCTTAATAAAACTTTGTAGACGATAGTCGAAAAGGAAAAACACAAAAAGAAAATACAAAAACTTAAGAAGAGAAAAATTAAATGAACCAGCGCAGTATAAATAGGTACCAATTAAAATAACATAAATTAACACCAATCAAAAGTATCAACAAAATGTTCAAATACTTAATATAATTATAGCGTCTTGGTTGCTGTTATTATGTATCCAGTTATAATGACAGTATATTTGGAAATACATATACTCGTATATAATATTTTCAATTATATTTATTATTATTATTATTATTTTTCTTTTTGGGGTAGACGATTCAGAATTTTTAAGAATTTTCAATAATAAGTAATTTAAGAATATTGCTGAACTTAAAACTGTTATATTAACAGAAGTGTTAATATTATTACAGTTCCAAAAATTTCACCACGCCAGGAAGAACCATAATTTGGTACTAAAATGTTACGATTATTTTCTGTTATTGTTATTTCTTATGTATAAGATCATAGTGTCCACACGAGCAAGCACTTCCAAGAAAGTACTTCTCTCTTATTATTATTAAAACAAAGACTCTTGGCGGCTTAAACTATATGTCGCTGTTGAAAAGCACACCTTTGAGGTTGTTGAAGATTTCCATCACTTCGAATTCCGAATCGACACTAAAAATGGCATCCACCAGCAAAAGATAACTCTTACTCAATAGTCACTTGAACCCACTCTCTCATAATGCCTGTCCTTATGTATGCCGCTGAATTATGGATAATATTCTCAACAGATAGGAGAATTCTTGGAGCAAAATCCAACACATGACCTATTATAGCTCTATTTGCGAGTATCGAATAAGGAATAATCACGAATAGTATGATTTTTAGACTGCTATGGACATAGTTGGGCACATCAAAGGTCAGCAGTTGGGCTATTTCGATTATGTGGGATAAATTGGATGGAAGAAGCTGTTCTAATGATCTGCCTGGTATCCAGTGGCTGTGGTCAAAAGAAAGGTGGACCTATTTTCTTGTCGAAGGTTTGATTTGAAAAGAAGAATACATTGGAAAAACTTCATGCTAGTCATACATTTTTCACTGCTACGTTAAAATATCCCATGTTAACAGATATAGACAAAACTCAATTTTCAACCCCTTAAAATAAGTAATCTCTACACTTTGAATGCCATATTCATATCCTTAAATTAGACCATTCGATAGCAATTCACCACAAATACAATATGCATAATTCTCACCACACCTATATCGTTAACATTATTCTTTTCGTCATCACACAGCCAAACATACCTCATTATGTTTTTTAACTCAATAGAATAGTTCTTTATAGGTAGGTGTAGGTACTCAGGTGTTTTTTATGACCTTCATCATTATATTTCACCTTAATGCAGTGCATCAATACGAAACCAATATACATAGGTACACACACAAACTTACTTATATGTAATACGGTTGATTCTACCACATTTAAAATGCCACTGAAAAATCATATTGTTTCAATTTCACTTAATTTCCCTTGTGATGGTTGACGATGGTACTAGTAATGGTGAATGGGATGGTGATGGAAATGGTGTTGGTGATATGGTAGTTGGTGAAGGAAATAGTATTGAACTCTACACACAAAATACGATAACACAATTTTTGTGATTAAATGCCATTGCCATTGTGTTCATGACCATATGAAGTAATATGTGCACAAATATATATGGTGTATTCCAATATTGCAATTGTATGTAGTTATTGACAATCGTATTAAGCAAACAATGACAATTTGACAGTTACTCTCTTTCTCGATACATTTGCAAGCATTTATATTTCGATGAATGTTTAGTTTATTGTCACATTAATACGTACATAGATACTCAGTTGCACATAGCTACATAATCAAACAATCACTCACGCATTTATGTGTATTTGTTAGTATGTATGTGAATGTAAATATAATTACAAGTCCTAATAATAAATCTAGTAAGTGTATGTACAGGGTGATATATAATAATTTATGTGTTTTCGTAGTACTTGGGAAAATTGGAATCACTAGGCTGTGTGTGTCACGGATTTAAATTAAATATAACTTTTCCCAGTAGGATTTTTAATACTCTTCACCACAGGTGAACTGTGTAGAGTCTTCGAAAGTAAACTTTTTGGCTGCAAGTATCAGTATGACTGTATCAGTATGATTGAGTTCGCAAACTGTAGAAGATATCATCACATAAATATCAGTGCTGAAACATAAACCAGGCGAGCTAAAAGTATGCCATGATGCCAATTCAATTGAATATCCGTGCTCATAAAAACATTCAAAAACAAGATTCAATTTGATTCAGAGTTTTATTTGATGAAAGCAAGCTTAATTGATAATAATAATGACTACATTTTGTATTAATTTATTTGCGAAATCTATCAATGTGTTCTCTCTAAGTAAAATCCAAATTAAACGAATAATTGCATTTATAATGGTTATTTTTAAATAACTATATTATTGAAAGTACTAAGTTAGGCGCATTAAAATTCAGCGGTTGTCTTGGCTTGGTCATATTGAGAGAATGGTGGAAAAGCAAAAGCCATAGTTTGTTCGAAGCTCAATGGCTGACGCCGAAAGAGACCTAGTGCATGCAAGAAAGTTGCTCAAAATGGAAAAATATTCAAGAATTTTATTGTAATTGGAATACCTGAAAAGAAATTTTTTTACCACACAATTTCTCAAAATTCTGTCTTAAAAGTTTCTAGAAGAAATCTTAGTGGTCATATTGTATTTTTTATAACAATGTTTGAAGATCTTAAAATTTTACAATATTGCGAAATTGAAGAATTTTTAAAATGAAATCTGAAAATTGATAAGTTTTAGATGAAGCACCTTTTTGTCGGAAATATTTGTGAAAATATTCACGGAATTGATTTCATTTCACTTTCACTTAGAAGTGATATGCAGTGCCCCAGTAAATATGAAATATTGTTGGAAATATTTTAGCCCTGAAAGTATGCAATGAAAATGAAAAATATACCAGTAGCTTAAAAATTAACGTACTAAAACGTACTTTTAATGCAAAACTTGGAGGTTCGTTGGTGAAGGGGTGAGTGCTGTAGCTCAGTAGTTTCTGATCTGTAGATCGTGAGTTCATTCCCCGGTTGAAGCACGACTATGATATGGCAATATTTTTCTTTCGAATGGTACCCACCTGCCGGCAAGTACTTGGCAGCGGTAACAATTTGCCATGACAAAGTTTCTAAAAGCTAAAGTGCTGTAAGTCGTTGGTTCACTCCCTAGTTGAAGCGCGACTGTAATGTCGAAAAATTTTTTTTTCGAATCGCACCCACCTGTAGTTCATCTGTGCAAGTAATTGGCAATTCTTGTGGCAGTAACAACTTGTCATTAAAAATTTTCTGGAAGCTCAGAAAAAGTCGCAAGAGTGCTGCCGTAGGTTCCTTCTAATACTGTCCAAAATTTAACGCGTACAACAGTGCTGAAAGAGAATATCGGCCAAAGGGACCTTCAGAGCCTATAAGTACCACATAGCAGTACTTAGAGATCCGTAGTTATATGTAGTCAGAATTATGGACATCTTAAATTTTTTATAAGCTCTTTTATAAGATTTTTGTATGCAAATTATGTCGGCTATGCTAAATTTATGCTAGAACTAAATGTATGCTCGCACCACAACATATTAACCACAGCTACTGGCGGTTTTTGTTCAACCTTTAATCGAAAATAATTGTTAATAAAAGTTAGTATTGAAGGAATATCATATATATCATCCTGTATATGTGCACATATATTTGTAAGTACGAGTACCTATAATGATAATCTAAGTACGTGGTAATTTGTATTTTTGGTGCTTGCTTAATTTTGTTGTAATTAGACTACTCAGATATGTATGTATATTTGGAATCACATACACACATATATACAGATATAGTAAATTTACATATGTGATTTCATAGACTGTCTAATAAATATGCCAAAGTACACATAAATGTAAATGCATATATGTAAAGGGTGTTCTTCATACATTGTTCTACTTTTCGTTAAAGAAGTAATGATATGAAATGTGATAAACTAAGTTTCTTTTGAAGGCGTCGGCAATTGGACTGTCAACAATCCCTATTATGTAAAACATAGACATTCATTTATTTACAAGGTTGCCTTTACATGCGTAAAGCCATAAAGACCATAATAATTTATTTTCCAAAAATTATACCAATACTTTTGAAAATACACCCTTCATATAAAAGTAGCAGAATTTATACGTTTTTATTTGATAACTGGTCCTATTGAAAATTTGATGTAAATTTCCTAAATTTGTTAATACGCACGAGTCTAGTTGTCAAGTATATAAGTGAACTCGTAAGTATACATATAGGCAGGTACATACTTAGATATAATAGGAGGTCATTTATGAAGTTTATTTATATGAACCATACACGCCCTTATAATATTTATCTACGAGAGTACAGTGTGCCTAAGTTAATTATCGTCATTGTTTGTCATTTGAGTATCATGAGAAATTTACCTATAAACGATTTGGAAGTTGTTATTAATGTTATTGTTTGTAGTAGATGTTGTCGTAGTTGATATTATTATGATTATTATTATTATTTTATTGCAGTACATACATATGTATTTCAATTTATAAGATTTATCGAGTTGCCTCCTATATAATCGTTTTATTGAGTGTGATTAATTTCATTTTGTATTGGATAGATTTTTAGAAGACGAACAACAAAATTCTTAGTCATTGATTGAGAATATGACTTAAAAATTGATATGGAAAAAACATCTTAGTGGTATCAAAATACTAGAACCTAGGGATGATGGCAATTCTGATGAGTTATATCTTAATCGCAGGTTAATTTGTTGTTGTAGTGAGGCCATAAAGTTCAAGTAAGACTGAAAGAAACTACACTCATGAAATAGTATATTTAACTTTTGCTTAAAAATAACTGTAAGAAAGCTATATTTGGTGCATTGGACCACATGTCAATGGTAATAAATTAGTGAAAAATTGCTCACTAATTTATATACCTCCCATAAAAAGTAATTACTTTGAGTCACTCAATAATGTTGCAATATTTGAAGGGTTGATTTTTTAGTGTTTAAATATGTAATAGAAAATGTTGCTCCCATACAAGGTTAGTATTTTCACTTATTGACGATTGACGGGATAATTAAGTTAAAAAATATTTATATATTTTTAATTATTAAGAGCTTAAAAAGCAATACAATTGTTAAATAAACTAAAAACGCAGCGCTAGCAACGGAGGCTTTCGGCTGTTTAAAAAATATATTGTGGCTCATTGTATGTATGTAAAAAATAAAAATAAATATGTGGCACTTAAAGCCCCAAAGGGCTCATTGGCCGAGCTTCTCTTCCATTACTGTTGTGCGTCTTAAATTTTGGACAGTATTAGAATGGACCTACTTATTTTAGCCAGTTCCGAACGGCAGAACACTTGTGACATCACTTTTTCTGAGCTTTGTCACAGAGTTCTTTTTAGAAGCTTTTTCATGGAAAGTTGTTACTGTCGGAAGAATTGCCAATTGCTTGTCGACAGGTGGATACCGTTCGAAAGAAAAATCTTTTCGATATTAAATTTGTTATGCATCAGCCGGGTATTGAACCACGACCTACAGATCAGAAGGCGAACACACTAACCACTGAGCTACGGCACCCACCATTGTATGTATGTACCTGTGGATATATGATGAATTTTATTGGAATTACAAAAAATGGAAATGATCAGTTCAGTGTTCTACATAGCTCCCATACTTACCCATGCCATACTTAAGATGGTCTAGATAAACTGAAATTTATTTGTTTCATGTTTATTCATCTTTTAATATTATTTGTATGCTGCGAAAGTAGGGTGCTTCAACATTTAATGTAAAAACTACTCATACTATGACAAATAAATTTTTTAGGTCATCGCTACTAATAAAAACCGCATTATGGACTCTTGGAAATATCTCAAATGCGACCATATATAACTATAAGTACATTTATATGTGAAATTGTTTAGAAAATACATCTATTATTCAAATTATATTACTGCAGCATATCAATGTACATTATATCTACAAACGACACAATCATATATTGTACGATACAATGACAGAAACGCATTGATATTACCGCAACCGCACAACCATTGTATGTATGTATATAACAAATACAATATATAAGTAAGAGTAAATACTCCTACTTATTGTAAAATTACAATCGTCAATAACATCGTCATCGTCGTTGTCGTGTATTCAAATCGAATAATAATATTTTATAGACGATTAGTTAGATCAAACCTTTTGTATTTATATGGATAAGAATAGCACGACCACTACCATGACCATATTGACCACTTGTATTAGTACATATTGTATATATTGTTTCTTTTATAATACAATAATTTGATATATATTTCTTTGATTCCTGTATGTGGTATTTATCATAACTTATGCTATTTGTTGTACGTATTGCTTTCGTATATGTAGAATTAAATAAAATGTATGAATTGACCATTATTAGCCATACAAATGGTTACAAGCAATAGCTGAGCTTAACAAAGCCACGAATGGAATGTTTCTACATATAATGAGGATATACAGTGGGGTAGTAATAAATATGGCGCCAATGTTAGTGGTTATGGTTCTTTTATCTTACATCAAACTATTAACTTACTAATAGGAGGCTGCAAGAGAATCTTAAAAAAAATTATTCTCTTTATATAATTTTTTACGCTAAGATTACACACAAAGAAGAAAAAAAAAAGAAGAAAATAAAGTCAAAAGAAAAAAAAAATTTTTAAGAATAAAATTTCTATTCCATTGCTTTATACATGGGCCCAGAAAGTGCTGCTATACTTTGCTTTTATGTTTACTATATTTTAAAAATCAATACTCATTCATTCATTCATTCGTTCAGCCATTCTCATTCATTCACTCTAATCCAAAATGTACTCAGAATACATATATTCTCAGTTTATCTTCTAGTAAAATAATAATAAAAAAAGCAACAAATGTTATGCTACCAAAGTTGGAGACTTTATGACGCCCAACAAATGTTGGTAATACATATTGGCATTTTGTCAAATGGATAAAGTTCAAACACAGCTATACATACATAAATAAGTAAGTACATACATACATACGTACGTACTATACATTCTCATAGTATGGTCGTACGTAGTTCAGTGACTTTTTATGCGATATTTTTGAAATATTGGCGACACGTCTGCACATATCAATTGCTAGAAAAATATGCATATACAAATACACTGGTATTAGTAAATAAGTAAGTATGTGCATCATGAATAAAACATTGTCAATAACAGGTGTCCTATTTTGAAATTGACTGATAAATATAATGTACTTAGTATTGATACAAGTTCGTAATACGATTTAAATTCATCAACATCATGAGAGTATAGTAGCAAGCAGGTTTATTAAAAGTATTGGGGTTAGATTAAATCGAAACAGTAGGAATATTTCAAGGTGATCTTTTTCATTATTGTCTAAAAGGCGATGGGTTTTTATTATTTATATTCTTGTGATGGAAATCTGAAAATAATCATTAGAAAACGTATTTTTGCACTGCAGACAGGCGTTATTTTCACACGATTGCGACTCATGCATTTGTTGGTCAAATTACCGATTTTCAGTTTGTTAACTTTATGTATTTCTTCTTCTTCTTCTTTCTGGCCTGCCGAATTAAATACCCTCTTCACTGGAGCATCTTCTTCCATTCGCTCGACATGACCCAGCCTGCACAGTCGCTACTTTTTGATTCGCCTGACCATGTCAATGTCAGCGTACAGCTCATACAGCTCATCGTTGTACCTCATTCGGTACTCGCCATCAACGGAAATAGATCCGAAGATTCTGCGCAGAACTTTTCTCTCGAAAACTCCAAGCATCCTCTCATCCGTGGTGGAAATTGTCAAGGCTTCTGCGTCATATGTTAGGACAGGAATAATGAGTGTATGTATAGGATTGTAGAGTGTGATTTCCGATCTTCGTGCGAGGGCTCGACTACTCAATTGCTTACTCAGCTCAAAGTAACACCTGTTAGCAAGAGTTATCCTACGCATGATCTCCAGGCTGACGTCATTACAGTTGTTGATGCTGGTTCCAAGATAGACGAAGTCCTTCACCACCTCGAAAGTGTAATTGTCAACGCCGGGACTCTTTGCTTGTAGACACTAGGTACTTCGTCTTGCCCTCGTTCATCGTAAGACCCATTCGACGTGACTAGCTTTATATACTCCTGCGAAAAATATGAAAAGAAGGAGGATTTAAAACGTATTTTTGTATGGTAAGGTGAGCATAATTTTTACACGGTCATGTCCATTCTTGAATTTATGCAATTGTTTGTCAAAATAGTAATGTATACTGATTTTGAGCACTATCACTTTATGTTGCAGTACGAAAAGTCTGAGAACATTCATTCGAAAACGAAATTTTGTATGGGAGATGAGTGGACGATTACGTCCATTTTTAAACTTAATTAATTTGTTAGTGAAAATAAACATGTGAACAGATTGTGAGCACGATTGCTTTATACTATCGTGCTCAAAGTCGAGAATAGTATTTCGAAAACGGTTTTTTTTGTATGGGAGGTGGACGCAATTTTTACACGATTATATCAATTTTTAAAATTCACTATTTTTTGATCGAAATAATGAGGTGCACCAATTTTCAGTTCGATTGCTTAATGCAATCGAAACTGAAAATATGCATTCTGTAACGTATTTTTGTATGAGAGCCAGGCGCGATTTTCACCCCATTACGACCGTTCTTGTATAAGTTCATCTGTTGATGAAAATAATCATATGTAGTAATTTTCAGCTCGAAAGCTTTAAATATCCCTGCGCAAATTTTGAAAACGTACATTCGACTACGATTATTCTTGAATTCATTGTTTTTTTTTGTAAAATAATCATATTAAGTGAGTTTGAAGTTTAATAGCTTAAAAATTTTGTGCGAAAATTCTGAAAGCATATATTCGAAATCGTGTTTTTGTATGAAGCAAAGCTTTCGTCTGATTATTTTCATTTTTAGAACAATCCGTTTTTTGATGAAAATAATAATATCCAATAAGTTTCACCTCGATTGTTCTCTATTTGTTGAAGTTATCGTGCGAAATGTGTAGAAGTAATTCGGCCAAGGTATTTTGCAACTTTTAAACTAAATAAGAGAATACATAAGGGTGGTATTCGCGACAAATTTCTGCGGAAGAAAATTCGATGTTACATGTGCATTTTCACTAAGTCTTTTCAATGGCAAATAATATGAGATATAGTACATATTCTCTTGCAGAGAGACGACTACTGTCAGATATGACTGCAGTAAAGACTGACTGAATTGATTTTAGAAATGATAAATACCGAGATGAATAAGACTGAAATCGGTTAACATTTCTGGATCATTGAGGACAGGGCAACATACATCTGTCTTCATTGGAGGGCTGGGACTTGGTTGGGATTAATCTCTTTGCTGATATTGCTGTTGAGGAGAGTTAGAGGTAGGTATAATACTCTCCTAGTTAGTAACCATTTCTCACCACATAGTTATATATTCTGCCACTCCAAGAGAATAGTTTTAAAAAACAGTTCAGTTCAGGAAACATATACGGGGTATAACTAAATATCAAATATTTAAAAGCAATAGTAATTACAAACTTAAAGTATTTACATAATTTATATCAACATAAAACTATAGCATACTTTAAAGTATATAACAAAAATACCTGCCTTTTCATTGTAGTAGTTTTTGCTTTAGATAATTTATATACTGCATATCGTTTATCAGCCTGTGTAATTACTTTGATTTCGTATTCGTAATTCATAAGAATTTTCATTAATTTCATTGTGTTGTATTTACAATGTCCCATTGTTATCACACATACTTTACAAGAAAGTACGAGTATGTATGGACTTGAATATACATTATCTTTATTTGTATGTATTTGCAATTTCATTACTACATAAAATATATACTATACTCACATCTACTTATACATACTCGAACAATACGTGCTTTGTAATGTATGTTATGCTAAACATATGATGATGATTATTTGGAGTATTTACAAAAGTTTTAATTAGATTTGTGCAATTGTCAAAAACGGTTTCTAGGTGCACTAGTGCACTGATGATTATTGTGCTACTTTTTGTGTATAGTTGTGCCATATGTAGAAATGGTGCGCTTCTAATCTGAGAGTGCTAAAAGGAATAAATGGGTGTAGTGTGTGTGTTAATGAAAACGTTAAGCATCATTATAGTGTCACAAGATGTGATTCGAAATATGTTATGCCAAGTTGTTGAAATAACAAATTTTATATAAATTTCAATGAGGACGCAAAATACCTTTTAAAATCATTTACAAATGTATATATTTCTACAAATGAATACCTTTGACGTTAAACTAAAGCTTAATTTAGAAGCAGTTGTTTGTTTCGAAATGTGTAAGAATTAATAATAAGCAAAAATTTATAAGGCTCCAAAAAACCACCGTCTCTATATGATACCAAGACATCTTGAACTGATCCTAAAAAGCAAGAGTACTGAGACAAACCTGAAGTGCTCCCAGAGGACAAAATTCCAAACTTACCCAAATTCAGAAACATGAAGAGGCGACCTCAGACAGTTACTGAATAAGTCGTTAAAACCCCAAAAGGAAGAATATAAAATTCGGTTAGTTAATTTGAGCTCTTATAGAGACGTACGTAGTAAAATTTATGGAATAAAAAAGTCGGCTAAGCTGTGTAGATTGAAGTTGTTTCTTTCTCTTCTCTTCTATGTCTCATAGTGGACTCCCTGCTGACAGAATTTCATGACGAAGTGTGGGAATTGACATCAGAAAAGTCTTTAATGCTTGTTTGCGAGTGTTGAGTGTCCCGACGGGAGTTATTACAGGCTAATTCGATCTTGGCACATATACTAGGAGGACACGACTTTTGGAGAAGCCGCAAATACGAGGAAGAAGAGGAGTTAGTCCTACACCTAATGTGTACATGTCCGGCACTTTGCCGCAGGCCCATTTCACATCTGGGTTTCTACAACTCAGACAACCTCACAAGCCTTTCAACAGAAAAAATGAAAGTTCTCTCACGCTTTATTTTAAGGTCAAAATCGTTAGAGTTAGCGAGGGATAGAGACCATGTGGTAACGCAATGGGCCGATGTTGGTCTAAGTATGCCCCTTCGGGGCAGCTACCTCTTGCTTACCTATCTATCTACCACACAGGAGATTCTAGACAAGATTGGTGCACTTCCCAACGGCTTGCCATTAATCCGAGTAAGACCATCCTGGTACTGTATACACGGAAACGGGAACTGGAAGGTCTCAATCTTCCAGTACTACAAGGTCTCAATCGGCTGTACTAATAGGCGTTACTATAAGTCTCTCCCCATAAGTAATTATAATACCTGGATGTCATCCTGGAGAAGAAAGAAACTTGTAAGACGCATGTCGAGCTGAAGGTGAGTCGGGCCTAAATGGTGTTTGGACGATGTCGTCGAGCCTTCAGTAAAACTAGTGATATGAAGCCTGTTGCAGTATTGTAGTGCTGTAGTATTCCTGTAGACGAAGTATCGGCTATGTTTTTATGGATATTGGCATAATGATAGGAATACTGGGCATAGAGAAAATTTTTAAGAAGATGTCAGGGCAATGCTCTTTGCTTTTGGTCCCAACCGATAAACTCATACCTATATTATTTTTTTGAAGAAAATACATCATTATCATCACTGAGGGACGAATATTTTCTTCGTCGTTGGTTCCAAGATCGGAACCAATGAAATCACCAGATGCTTTTTTCCAATCGGAAGTTTTCGCCATACAGAAAGTAGTGAACTGGATAATTGAGAAGAAATGGCACGGTAAACAAATCGGAGTTTGCAGTGATATTCAAGATGAACTAAGGCCTCTGAAAACTGCTCCAAGAATGAAGAAACTTAACTTCATCGCTAAAAGCAACATATCTCAACTTATTGAGCGAAATAGTCGATTAGTTGACATATTATGGATTTACGGAATTTCAATGGGAAGATAACCAATTATTGGAACACGTTTGGAACATGTTGTGTGGCCTAGACGAAGTGGACGAAGTGAGCAACATTCACAAGGAACGATGGTATAGATCAAGCAAATGCAAAACAACGAAGTGTTTTCTGAGAAACACGAACAAAAGAGTAAAGCTTTTCTTCTAACAGTAGCAACGAAAGATCTGCAATCTATTGTCGAGTTAATAACAGGGCATAATCTATAGGACAATCATCAATCGAATTTGCGTCTCCTGTCTGAAGGAGGGCGTGGATAGTACAGAACATTTTTTCTGTATTTCTCCAGCGTTTGCCAGAATGAGATGAATCTTGCGGTTAGATGTGGTGAGAATGGAGACTGTGTATTCCTTATCCCTTAACAGACTTCTGAGATGTATTAGAGTGTGAGAGACGTTTGACAAGTACGAAATGTTCTTCACTATCTCTGTCCTTTATTTTCTCCACATTTCATATATTGCTCTATTCTCTTTCTCATTATAATCTATATCTCTTAGGTCTTTGGTACAATGGTCTTCACTTGCTTCAAAACCAGACGAAATTGCCTTCTACGGCATTCTTCGACCTATTCGCAACTATTTATTTAACTATCTAACTGATTTATCTAATTTTCTAATAAAATTTTATGAAAAATTAATCAGATTAATTAAACATTTTGCTAAAGAGTATATAAATATATGTAATTGTGTAGAATGTTAATAAGATGTAAGTGCAAGTCTATGTGTGTATGCATGTGTGATATATTGACATGAGAATTGATAATGTCAAAGTGTAAGTGAAGATATTTGACAACACAAATACTTATATATATTAATGGAAAAAGTAACGGGGCTTATTATTATGATGTACATAATTGTAAGTACTCTTATGTGTGGTTGTGTAGTATACGTGTAGGTTAGTACTCAATTCAATCAAGATTGTATACTAATGTATATTATTAGTTTAGATATGGAAACCCACATATAAGTATGTGCATAGCATATAATAATTACTTTATATATATATTAAATCAAAGATAATCAATAAATATAAATATATGCTATAAATATATGAGTATTTGCAAGTCAAGTTGGCGTATATGTAAGTGCCAATATGCTTATTGTAAATACTTTATACATACATGTGGGTACATTTATATGATGTGCACTTTATATGGGTTAGATTATTGCAATTTTTGTAATTCAATAAATACGTTCAAAGTGTTGTTTAATGCATTTATATGCGCCTACATAACAAATTGTAGACAACACCTACATGTAAATATTTCATTTTAAATAATTGATTATAATTTATGATTATCTAAAGAATATACTATAGATGTACGAGTATGTACATATAGTCTATGTATGTATGCAACGTATAATACTTACTTCCTTTTCCTATAAATCAAAGTTCAAGGTGAGTAAATGAATTTGTATGAATTAATGTGAGTACCATACCATAGTAGCACAGTGGATAGACTAATTTCTTAACTGTATTTTTTTCGTAGGTTGACAAAATTTGATAATTCCAGATGGCAAATAGTTGAGAAATTAGTCGCGAAAAGAAAAAATATACCTCAGTGCCCTTCACGCGCTACCCTTCTAAGGGTACGAGGTAATTGGTTCGAGTCTTAGATCGATCAATTCATTAGAT
Source organism: Megamerina dolium (assembly GCA_963854835.1). Classification (NCBI taxonomy): domain Eukaryota; kingdom Metazoa; phylum Arthropoda; class Insecta; order Diptera; family Megamerinidae; genus Megamerina; species Megamerina dolium. The sequence continues at coordinate 31,934,903 of OY978529.1, read as the reverse complement.
AGAAAAACTTGCTTTCATTCGGACCACCTGTGACTACATGAGTAAAGGGTCAATGTACATGCTATGAACATGTATTCAAAAATTTGCTAAAATAATTTAATATACTTTTGCCCCCATTGTTTGTGTATCACTGTAGCCAATCCTTTACAATAAATATTTTATAGTATTGGTCTCAATACATCTTATGTCTTTACAATTACAATATTTGCTTTGTATGTTGTTTGTTTTGTTTGTTTTTTGTATGGCACTAATGTCTAGACTCCATTAGAATTGTTTTCTTTTCATCGGATTTTCTTATTCATCCATCATTTCAGTTGCTGTTTTCCAGTTATGGACTTTGTTCGCTTTGATTGAAATGATCAATTATATACAAATATTCAGAGGTATATTTATTATAGCACTTAAGTATTGATTTTATTATTATTCAAATAATATAAAGAAATATTCGTTACTACATGTTTTTATTTTTTTTTATTCTCAAAATAGGGTGTTAGCCAAAGTTAAATGACCAATGAAGTCTTTCATAGTTAGAAAAATAATTCAATAATGTTCAGTATTGTTTAGAGTATTGTTCAGAGGTGTATGATTATAAATTAAAAGAAAAACACAAGTGTTAGAGAATTGAGCTTTTTTGTTAATCAATTCAATTTCATGACATTAATAATAGAAAATGATTTAAGCATATGGCTATTATGGAAGTTTCTGAGAAACATCTTTCTGGAGCGACAATTTTTGACTACGTTTTTGTAAATTTGAGATCGTTTACTATGAATGATGCGCTCGATATTTCTTTCCAAAGCTGCGATTATTGTTCTCTTGTTCACACATACCAATAACGTCAAGTAGCCCCACAAAAGAATAACAGAGAGGTGTTAAATTATTAATCTAAGTTCACAGGCTCATTTCTGGAGATAATCTTGTCACCGAACATTTCCTTTAATATATCAATAGTTTCATGGGCTGAATGGTATATGGCACAATCCCATTGCATCTGAAGATCTAAAGGTATCACGCATCTTAGGGACTAAAAAATTCTCGTAAAATTGAAGGAACAAAAAATTGTTAAATTGAAGTATGGCATACATTTTCTGGAAATTTAGTACGGTAAATGGAGACTTGGTTGGTTCAGAGAATAATGTGAAGAAATGGTGAAATAATTCTTTAATAGGTTAGGTTAGGTTATGTGACTGCCCTCTTTCTGAAAGGACATACTTAGGCCAGAAAGGTACATTGTGATACCACTTAGCTTCTCTTCCAAAACTGTTGCGCGTATTAAATTTGGACAGCATTAGAAGGGACCTACTTATATTAGCCGGTTCCGAATGGCAGAGCCGGGGATTGAACCTACAACCTACAGATCAGAAGGCCAACGCACTAACCATTGAGCTACGGCACCCACAATTCTTTAATAAAAGCATATAAATTGATAGTTACAAATTGGTTATATTAAATGTGTAAAAAATGCATGAGACGAAAAAATTAAAACTCGAAAATAAAGACTATTGTTTGTTGACAGCTCATATGTTTATCATATGGCAATAATTCTCAAATGATTTAAATGTCTCTATATGTGAAGGTTAAAATTTAGATATAGAATATGAATTTGAAATTATCCAATTATTGACCACAATCGATTTTGTTTTCTTCAAGAAAAATCTACATTAAATGTAACAAACCCATTCCTATTGACGATTTATGTTGATTGTATGATAATAATTCTCAAATAGTTCAAATGCCGTTATTATAATAGTTACGAGATAAACATATACGACAATAATTCTCAAATTGTTTATGGTAAAAGTTATGTGTAAAAGTTAAATTTAAATTTACAAATTTTATATTTTATTAATATTTTTAATATGCAAATATAGTATTATGGTTGATCATAATCGATTTTATTGCTTTATTGATTATTTGCCGCAAATTATTTTTTATTATGGTACATATAAAAAAAATATACTTGTAAATGGATTACACACAAGAGTACAAATATAATAACATAAACAATTTTAATTGCAATCAAATTAATAATAACGACATCAATAACAACAGCGACAAATTTTATAAAAAAAAAAAATTTTTTTGTGAATATGAAATTTGCGTTCGAAAAAAATATTTAAAATAAATGAATGTATGCATAATTTTTGTTATTGAATTTTTTATTTGCTTTACGTATATTGCAAACTCACTTCTGAGTCATACACAATATGAAGCATTCATATGACTGAGGGTAGAAATGAAAAAAACCCCAACAACAGCAGCAAAAAGTAAAATTTTCGCTTAGTCAATAACAACCGAAATTTTATCATTGCACAACAACAACAAGAAGTACATGGAGTTGCTTTATGTTGAATGTCCTATGGAAGAGTCGCCACTATTACCACCACCATCACCATCAGCATCATCATCATCAAAAGTTGTTCTATACAAGGAAGAAAAGTTATTGTGAATGCAGACGCATACATTCACTCATACTCCTTACAGACAGATTCATATGCGAACACATACATGAATATGTACGCATAAAAAAGATTGGCGCCAATTTGGCGGACGCATTGATGACGATGATGCTGATGCCAATGTTGTTGCCGCCACCTCCTACATTACCTAACACACTCACACACAGAGACACGGCCAGTCAACTAACTATCGTCATCGTCATAGTTATAGATGTTGTTGTTGTTATGTTTGTTTCATATTATTGTTGGCGTTGTTATTGTGGCTGTTATTTTCATCAACTTCTTTTTGTTCGTTGGGTTGAAACTGATGATAGTGGTGGTTGGTAGTGGTGGTAGCGGTGGTGATAGTATTGGTAATAGTGGTGATGTTTTTGTTGTAGTTTTTATTGTTGTTGTTGTTGCTGCCTTTCATATTAGTGTGTATGCGCGCGAAATGTCGCCATTCATTATATGTAAACAAGAGCAGCGGCAGAAGCAATAAGAATACCATAACATAAATGACAACAATAAATACAACAACAACGAATTTACAATAAAAACCACAAACAACAACAAAATTTACAACAACAACAATATCAGTATAAAATAAGAATAAAAATTTCACTGAAAAGCCAGAGTATAATATTTGGAATGTGCACCTTTGTAATGCACATTAGACTAGTCTTCAAGTGTAGTATGAGTAGACAATTCATTACAAGATTGTCTTTAAATACTACATGGAATACTATGGAATACTATGGAAATGTTAACACTTGAAAGTAGCAACTGCAAATTAGCTGCAAGAAACTGAAGTATTTTACGGGCTAGTTCATTAGCTTTCTGGTCATATAGTCCCAAATTTGAACACTTGCTTTGAATATCACCAACTCTATAAGATTTTCCAGAAGTATCAACATTAGTTCCTGTCACAGCACAACTGTGCAACCTGCAGCAATTTATATTTTTTTTCTGAGAATAAATAACAAAAAGTTTTCTCAACTTCCGTCAAATCCGTCCTGTTATATGGCTTTACTACCTGGAAGGTAACCACAGAGAATACAAAGTGGTTGCAAAGATTCATTAATCGCTGCCTGCGCCATATACTGCGCATTTTCTGACTCCGTACCATATCTAAAGCAGAGTTGTTGATGAAAGCAAAGCAGACTGATGTTGCGACTGAAATCCGAAAAAGGAAGTGGCAATAGATTGGCAATAGATGCGTAAGAAAGACGACAACATCGCCAAACAGGCGCAGCGATGGAATCCGTTCGGACAATCGGGACGTAGTGTTGGCAGGCCGCGCATCACCGAGCCGCCCTAAGCTCCAAATATGAGTTAAAGGAACACATTTATTTCTGAAAGAGCCTCGTGACGAAGCTTGGAATTAGCTACAAATAACCCCCTTGGATGAACTTTGTGGTAAAGTATGTAATCAATTCAAAAAACGAGCATTTTAGTCCAAGATTTATGCACCATTGTGATAGCAATCCAATTTACCTGAGCTTTCTGTCCTATTGTATAAAAACGTTAGAATTTAGTGATAAACAAAGACAAATTAATATTATTGATATCGATATGGATGGTAGCTGAACTGTTTTTAAGGAGGTGTCTTTTTAATACAGTTTAATTTGAACTCTCAAAACCATTTCATTGATATTTAATATCTCCTACTATATCTCATTTTTTAGATGATTTTTATTTCATTTTTCCATTAGGAGAAGAGATAACTAGATGGTAAGTATGTTCAGAAAAAATGTTGAGTGGTAAAAAAAAGTCTAGGGGCACTCTGGGAGCGGTGATAGCGAAATTTGTAAAAAAAAAACATAAATTTCTAAGTTAATTTCTTTAGGGGCTAATTCTGGTCATTTAATGAATGTTTCAACTTTTTAGAGACCAAACTCGACCTAACCGACTCAAATCAACTCCATGTTGTTCAGTAGGTGCCTTTAATTTATAGGAGATGTCGTATATTGTCGTGAACTATAAATGTACATTCTTCTGGACAAAGAATATATATTAGAACTTTACGCAAGAATACTTCGTCTTCAAAATTTTGGTTGCTGTCTATCCCAAGATTCATGCTTGAATTATAGAAGAATGCTGATGCACCGACGATGGTTCCACACTAGTGTAGAAGTGAATTTTTTGCAACAGTCTTATTTTTATTCACATACTTTTATACAATTTTGTATATTATCTTCATTGGTACATGTTTGCTGGTTAGAGACGATACAAATTGTACCCATATGAGTATAATTTGTATATATACATACATATACCCACAGCCAGATGCGAATGCTGTGTATCTACTGTAAAAATGTTTACGCATTTTATTCGTGTATAAAGAAGTTTTTCTATCAGTTTGTGCATCCGTGGTTTTTTGTTCCTTTACATACACTATTTCAATGCCAATATGATAGCTGTCTGACTGGCTGGTTGACTTACAGAAATACTCATATATGGAAGCGTGGAAGTAATAAAATGTTTGTTGACTATGAGGAGCTGTGTAGAAATGGAATCAAAAAAGTTGCACCGTTGCTGCTGCACTTTCTCCTTGCCATGTTATGATGGCATTATAGGCATTGATGATGATGATCAAGGTGATGAGGGTGCTGATGTTGGAAATGATGATAACGATGATGAGAGTACCTACATAAAATATTGATGTATTCAAAATTGCAACCAATATTATTGCAACAACAACAACAACAACAATAACAAAAATAACGATGATCATGATGACGATGATGATGACAACAGACAAATGAATGTAAAAAAGTAAGAAATATTTTATTTCCGCTTCACCATGAGTTAAATAAAAGTAGAAATATGAATTTCACATTTTCATTGCTGTTTTAAATAAAAGTAAAGTCCTTTTTTTGTTTGTAGAAAATATTTGAATTATTTTTTATTGAATATTTGAATTATTTTTCATTACATTTATTTTAAGGATTGTATAGTCGAAACACCGTGAAAGTATGGAAGTGAATTTTATTTATTTTTTTTAACATTATAATAATTACAAATGTAGTGCAGTTTTAAAGCCCAAAAAAGTGATATACTTTATACATTTTCAAAATCTTCACACATTATTTTTGAAAATTTTTCAAAATTAGTATAACTTTTACAGCTCCAGATATAAGTACACCCGTAATGCACACGAAAGATTTGGGAGTATACGATGAGGTTTCTTATAGGTGATATTGTTGAACAAATTACAAATTTTACTCTTAATAATTTTTCAAATTTTCAAATTTTTCAAAACATGGTAGTTTCAACTTGAGTAAAACTTTTGTCAGTGAACTACTTCCGTTTTTGGAAATTACATGAGTTGTTACTAAAGTGTTTTAAATTTTGTGATGAGATCATTTCGTTTAAATATTGTAGTATTCACTGTACTACATCTGTTCGCATGTCATTTTTGCGCGATATTGCATACAAATGAATGAATGAGTTCGTATGCCTTTCTATTTTTGTTGCAGACTAACTATTTGCTCCTTTTGTTGGTTTTCTTGATACATAACATTTTATTATGAACATGTTTGCATGTATGTATGAGTATATTTGTTTGTTGTTCAGTTTGTTGCTAATTTAGTTGCAACAGTCAGTCTCTTCCTATATTTTTGATATTGTTAATGTTGTAGGTACTGTACTATGAAAAGAAAAGAAAAAACAAAAAAATAAATCGACTCTAACAACAACATTGTTTTTATGATTATTTCTTTTACGTAAATACACATGGTATGCACTTTATTACCATGGAAATTGGTTGCAATTGTAGTGTTTATTTTATGATGCCAACTGCGTAGACACATAAGCTTATATACATATGAATGATTCATATACTCGTATAGTATGAAGGTACATAGATTGATGTACTTAAGTACGTTACTATATATTCATTTATTTGCATTTGTAGAATTGCAATAAAATTAACATAAAATAGAAGAGCAAACAAGAATATATGAAGTTAGCATAACAAACAAATTGAATTGTTGCATGTTACATTCTTATTTGTTACTACTCGTTACATTACACATAATTGCAGTTTTGAAGTTTGTCTATCACTTTTTGTAATGATGAAACTTAGGTCATGAAGTTTATGAAGAATAATGCTATCTTTTCCTGTCTCCGAAAGTAATTATTTTTGTACTGAATGTCTTTTAAAATTCGATTCAAACATTGATAATGTAAAATAACTAATTGCTGTGAAATTTGTTGCAAGCAATTTCTTTGATTCAATTATAAGCAATGGTAATAATAAATTTTCACTAGAATGATCTGTGACATATTATTGTCCGAAAAGTTTAATGCATTTTGTGGATTGTTAGACAATTAGGAATAGGTAAAATTTTGCATACTGTAATGTTTAGTTAGGTTATAGTAAATGTCACTCAAGACACACATTTATATGTCTATGAGAACGATTTATTATCAAAAATTAATTCATAGAGTTTGGAAAGAGTTTTGCCATCGCTTATGAATCCATTAAGAATACGCAAATACGAATGAACCATTGGTCAACGGTGTTTCAAATTGATGGACTCATGAATGTGGCATAACTTTCTGTCTGGAACTTTAGGATTTATCTATCTCCCTTTGCTGTGGGTTTAACAAAATTAAATGAATTTAATAGCTCGGCATCTGCTGATCGTAGAATATATGAGTGCAATTGTAGTTTTTGTTTACCACCATATTTCTCTCATATGCAATTTATGAAAACAACTCTTATAAAGTAGGTGGGCCACTTTGAAAATGTCTTCCTTAGCTGGAACTGACAAGATTCCTGGTTGTATTCTTTGGTCTTGTGCTGAATTCGTATATTTCGATATTTTTAATACTTCACTTCCGCTTGGATATTTTCCTATTAGTTGGAAGGAGTCATTGCTAGTTCCACTTTTTAAGAGTGGTTCCAAATCAGAAATTTCAAATTGTCGAGGTATAGCCAAATTAAATTTTGCCTAAATTGTTCGAGGTAATTATTACTACGCAACTGGTTTTCTCAGTATTGTTCCAAATATCCTTGGACCAACATGGTTTCTTGAAAGGAAAATCGAAATGAAATCAATCTGCTTGTATTTTCAACCAGTGTAATTAATGGTTTTACACGAGGCCTGCAGACTAGTGTAGTTTATACTGATTTTAGTAAAGCTTTCGACAAAGAAAATCATGACTTATTGATAAAGAAACTAGATTTATTTGGCGTACCCCACATCTTAGTACGAACTTTTCTTACTCTTCATAAATGATCCTCCATCAGCTATTACACACTCAACTGTTTTAATTTTTGCGGATGATGTCAAACTTTTTATGACTCATTATTCATCTGCTTCACAAAAATGTTTACAGTTGGATTTAATTTCTCTTTCAAACTGGTGCTCTTCAAATCTAAGTGTAATTAACTTATATTAATGTAAGTTTATGATTTTTGCTAGGAGAGAACCTTTTTTTGATCGGTTTTCGCTTAATGACAAACCCTTGATGCGCGTTCTGAACTTTATTGATTTGGGCATCACCATGGACCCTAAATTTCGTTTTAATTTACACATTAATTCTTGTGTTAATAAGGTGAAGAGCATACTTGGTTTCATTAATAGATGGTCAAGGGAGTTTAAAGAACTGTGTGTAACTAAAACGCTTTATATTTCATATTTACATTTTACACTCGTTGGGAAAAAAATCTTTACAGTGGGTGTTTAGAGCTCTATTTCTATTTGCACTGATGATATGGTATTTGGTCATGTCTTATGTTCATTTCTTTCATTGGTGCTTTGAGATCAATGCATCTGTGAAGGTCGATCAACAAGAACCCCTGTTGTAGGTTAGGTTAGGGGGATGTAGGGGATGCCCTCTCTCTCTGAGAGGACACACTTAGGCCAGAAAGGCCCATTGTGATACCACCGAGCTTGTCTAACAATACTGTTGTGCGTGTTAAATTTGGACAGCATTAGAAGGGACCTACTTATATTAGCCGATTCCGAACGGCAGAACCCTTGTGACATCACTTTAACTTAGTTTTGCCACAGAGCTCTTTTAAGAAGCATTTTTGGTAAATTGTTACTGCTGGAAAAATTACCAATTCTTGGCGGCAGGTGGGTACCGTTCGAAAGAAAAATCTTTTCGATATTAAATTTTGTTTTGTTTCAGCCGGGGATTGAACAAACAAGCTACAGATCAGAAGGCCAACGCACTAACCACTGAGTTACGGCACCCACAACCCCTATTGTAAGACAGGTGGAATTGCACACATATGGCAATGCACACCATATGTGTGGGTGCCGTAGCTCAGCGGTTAGTTTAGGTTGGGCAAACAATTGGCAATTCTGGCAGTAGCAATTTGTCATGAAAAATCATCTAAAAAACCTCTGTGGCCAAGCTCAGAAAAAGTGATATCGCAAGGGTTTTGCCGTTAGGAATCGGCTGATATAAGGATATTTCTTCTAATACTGTCCAAAATGAAAAACGCACAACAGTGCCGGAATAGCGTGAACTATAGATCAAAAGGACAATCCACTAACCACTGAGCTACGACGCCCAGTACGGCACCCAGTACTTTTTGAACAAAAAATTAACAGTTTAAGACTTAATAAATAAAAATACTGTACTTTGCTCCATAATTAGATTAAAGAAATTACAAATTAGATGTAATATATATTCAGTTCTATATGCATATATTTAAATGGTTTGCTCTAATAAGAGAATAAATGATAAATAACACCGTACTGAGTTAATGCCGAAATTTTGATGCTATAACGTTGAACTTTGTTTATAAGTTCATATTACAATAGTGTTGAAATTTTAAATTGTGCGTCATTTAATTTTGATATAGTAATAATCCCGAAAAAGTGAAACAACTTTTTTTCGACATTATTGCAAAATAATTTTAGTACACCGTAATTTATACTATTGAAACAATCTCGAACATTTTTTTGTGTTTTATTTGAAAAAATATTATTTGATATTATTAAACATTTTACAATAAAGTTAAAATTGTAACTTTTGCAAGATTTAATTATTATATTGTATTAGTTATTGCAATAATAGCGAAAAAGTGCAAAACGATTTCGACATTTATTCACTATACCGTATTTTGTACAATATTATTGCGTGGAATGTGGAAAAATTCAGTTAGACATCGATTCAAAGTTGGCATAACATTATTGTGTGCGAGAGGGGCATAAAAATAGACATTTATAGCATTGAAATCTTGTTTGAATTTCTAAAATTTGGCGTAAATTCAAAAATGTTAATAAAATATACGTTAATCAATTTATTTTTAGAAATGCATAAGAAGAACTATTTCTGCTCTATGCGTTTCTTTAATGCTTACTACTTAAATCTACATATATGATGTGTTTAGTAGAATTTTAAAAATATATTGAAACTTGAATTCATTAAGTATTGGCTTATGAAAATACTCGTATACACCAAATTTGTGAAGAAAATTGTTAACATCAGAACAACACTCATATTAATGAAGAAATACTAAAGTAAAGCAAAAGTATAAAGTACAATAAAGAAGAAGAAATAGTTGCACCCAAATAACCCAAAACTACATATATATAAATATATGCGCACTTTTGATATAATGAAATAACAACTTAATTAAAATGCAAACAAAACATGAATACAAATGACTTTTGCACATCATTCATATACAAATATACATATACATGCATATATCTGCATTTAAATATGAAGGTACGATATATAGTATATTGTATGAACAATATATGCACGCGTACATCATGTATGCATGTATGCATGTATGCATGTAGCAGAATTAGTAGTAGTAATAATAGTTGATGTATGTGTAGTAAGTAGCATCAACAGCAGCAGCAGCAGCAGCAGCAGCAGCAGGAGCAGCAGCAGAAGCAGGAGCAATGGTAGCAATGTATGTGTACTCATATAGTGATGGTAATTTACATAAAATTTTCAACAATATGAAAATTATACCAACATAAGCGCAAACACACTCAAACACAAGATGAAAAGAGAAAGAGTGAAGATGTCATTCGTTCATTTCAATATATGATTCATGCATATGTATGTATAGTATAGATCGCTTCCTCTAGACATTATTTGTTTGTTTTCCTGTTTATGCATGTATTTATGTATTTGTGTGTGTTTGTGTATGTGAAAACTTTTAACTGTCTGTCCAACTGTCTGTTCGTTCAACCCATCTATTCAACTGAATATTTGACAGATATGATATAGGGACATACATTCATCTATCTCACTTGGCATACTTTTAGGTGCTGTACCATATATACACGACGATGCATATGCATATATATGCATGTAGTTACATTTAATATTGTTATAAGTATATACATATATCATATTGCATTGTGCTATTACTATCACACATGCATTCATATATAGAAATGACAAAAATTTTCTATGAAAATTTGCATACCTTAGCAATGAGATGCTTTTAAAAAAATAGAATCATATGAAGTACAAGTTGACGATACCTAATATACCTACACAGTCATATGTGTGTGAATTTATACATCTATATATATTTTCCCTGGACACTACATATGTAAGCCCATAGTATGCACTTACAGGTCAACATCACATCATAAAGTGCAGCCAGCATGCAAATAAGGAAGCATCCAAATTGTCAGGTGGCAATGTATTGGCATTATGTGTGTATTGGTGAAAACATATGAGTTTGCATCTGAGTTTACATTGATGTGGGTAAATGTCTCGATAGACAAGGAGTATAAAAGTAAGAAATATAGGAAAGCGCTATGTTTTAATCCTGAGTAAATTCATTCCAGACCTCAGAGGGAGTAGTCTCATAGCATCAAGAGCATCAAAAATAATATTCTAAGAAAGACAATGCAGAAAATTCAGAGTTTTTCAAATTCAAACCGATTACGCTGAGCATATTGATTATATATGCCTCTGCAGTGATTTGCCTCATAATCACAATATCAAAAAATTACAATATGATGTTCATACAGGCCTATTTAGAGTCATTGGTTCCATAGAGGAAATTCCAAAAAATTGTATTATTCATACATACTGTCCTTTTAAAGGTAACTAAATACACAAGTAAAATAATCCAAAAGAATATGGCGAAACAAAAGACTAGTTTGGACGCAGGAGCTATAAGTTTTTCAGTACTTATGTACATTTGTAAACTAACTATTAGTTCTTTGTTATTTAAGAAAGCATTCGACACACTTAAGCGTAACTCCATCTGGCTGGCTTTGAGTAGAAAAAGAGTCCCCATGAAGTCAATTCGCCTCAAAGTGCGCTGTACGGGAACTCCGAACTGGCGGTTCTTCACAACGGCAGCATCAGTAATTCGTTCATCACCAACGCTAAAGTACGGCAGGACTGCTCTCTCTCTCCTCGCTCCTCTTCATCATTGTGCTGGATGACGTCATAAACAGCCTGATCCAGCACAAGAGAATCACGTGTAATCTTACACGGCAACTTGAGGATTTGCTCTTTGCCGATGACATTTGTCTCCTTACGTTCCGATATGCAAGCGAAGGCGAACAACTTAGTTGCGCTGGCACGCGCCGTTGAACTAGAAATAAATATTGCAAAGACCAAATCCATGAAAATCAATCGCTCCAATACAAGCTATATAATCATTGACAGCTGTGCGATTAATTTCGTCGAAATCTTCTGCTACCTCGGTTGCACAATATCAATAGACGGAGGAGCTGAAGCGGATGCTAATTCAAATTCTCAAATCTCCGGACGCACGAAATTGCGAATATTCTCCGCATGCGTGAAATCGACGCTACTGTAAGGAAGCGAAATATGGCTGATCTCGTACTCCACCACACAGAGACTTCAAGCTTTCGTCAACAAGTGTTTGAGGATCGTATGTAAAATATTCTAGCCTAACACTATTGCCAACAAAGCACTATGGCCTCTAACGAACGAATAGCCTATACTGAACCAGATTAAGCGTAGGAAGTGGTGCTGGATTGGCCACATGTAAAGAAAGCAGCCAGAAAGCATCACGAGAATGTCGCTTGAATGGAACCCGCAAGAGAGCAGAAGCCAAACGGTCAAAAACACTTGCAGAAGGTCAACTCTGCGGGAACTAGCTGATGTTACATGACATGGGATGATGCTAGAACAACAGCCCAGAATCGTGTGCCATGGAGAAGCCTTGTGGAGGGCCTATGCTCCAATTAGGAGTGAAAAAGGAGGGAAAAATGTAAATATATATATATATATATATATATATATATATATATATGTACATATATATATATATATATATATATATATATATATACATATATATACATATATATACATATACATATATATATATATATATATATATATATATATATATATGTACACATATATATATATATATATATATATATATATATATATATATATATATATATATATATATATATATTAAAGGGTTTTCCATTAGGGACATAACAATTTCGTATCTTTATATGAACGCACCATTAAACTTTTTGAATAAACTGTCAATGTCAAAACTTCAGCTAAAGTCAACATTTTCATCATGGTAAAGTTCACCAACCAGCAACGTTTGGAAATTATTAAAAACCGAACTTCTGAGTCGGTGGTCGCAACTTTAAGAGCGAAAAATCATCTTCAGCGATGAAGCTCATTTCTGTCTCAATGGCTTTGTCAATAAGCAAAATATACGTTATTGGTCAGCAACAAACCCACAAGTGCTTCTTGGGACACCGTTGCACCCGCAAAAGTTAGGTGTGATTGGGCCATATTTTTTCGTGGATGAAAACGACCGTCATGTTACCGTCAATGGAGAGCGCTATCGTGCTATGTTGGAAGATTATTTGTGTCCAGAATTGGATGAACTTGACATCAGCGATATGTGGTTCCAACAAGACGGTGCCACTAGCCACACAGCACACGTCACAATCGATTTATTGCAAGGCAAATTCGGTGAACGTGTTATCTAGAGAAATGGTCCGGTCGAATGTCCGCCTAACACCATTGGATTTCTTTTTATAGGGCTTTATCAAGTCACTGGTCTATGCCAACAAGCCAGCAACTTTAGACGAGCTCAAAGACAACATCAAACGCGAAATTGCCAACGTTCCGGTCGAAATGTGTGGTAGAGTGGTGGAAAATTGGGTGCAAAGAATCGAGCACTGTAAACGGGCTGGTGGTGATCATATGACCGAAATCGAATTTCATTCATAAATTGTAATGCTTGCAATATATCCATAATAAATTTGAACTCAATATCTCAAATATTTCTTTGTTTTATTAATAGATAAAATTGTTATGTCCTTAATGGAAAACCCTTTATATATGTTGTATATATATACATATATACATACATACATATATATATATATATATATATATATATATATATATATATAATATATATATATATATATATAATATATATATATATATATATATATATATATATAATATATATATATATATATATATATATATATATATATATATATATATATATATATATATATATATATATGTATATACGATTTCTTCTGAGAGATACAATTTATTTCTATTTTATTTTTAGTTCACTTCTCTTAATACGTCAATTAATTTTGAGTAAATTTGATGAGTACCTCAATTTTATAGGATTGCCCTCTTTTTCCACTCTCCATATATTGTTAAGTATGTTTTTATCAAAACCATCTCTTTGTATTGATATATGTATAATATTAAGATAATAAGTAAATAATAGGGGATGCTAGTTCTGTGGGTATTTTGATTATCGCGAAAGAGAGTAAGGATATCAATCAAGGGATCAAATATATGAAATCATTCGCTAATTCATATGTTAATTGAAAATGATTGACTTTACCATTAACTGAAATATATTTTGAATGTCAAACAAACATCGCTTTGAATATGAGTCATAGTGGATGCGAATCTTATGTGTTTGAAGTGTTTGCATAACTCTTACTCAATAGATATGCGTTTTGCAATTTTTTTTTGTGGGGGGAAATTAATTCACGTTGTTTTTTTAATAATTCCCTTTGACACATGAAATAATTGCAATCATCAAGCCAAGCAACACCTCTGATATAGTCATATGTATTATATACATTCACAAAGAGGTATGTTTATATATGTAGTTGCAGATAAAAGGCCGCTTGGAAAGTTCATGGAGATGAAATGAGAAAATAAATGATCTAATTCAGAGAAATAAGTTTTTCTTTCCTATATGGTTTCATTATAATATACCTCTTATGGGCTAAGAGTTACCGCCGTGTATCGACCGATATATACTAAAACACCCTACAAAAAAAAACGAACTTCCAAACGTGCCTATATCGTAGGCTCTTTACTTTTTTCCAATGGGTATGAATCTATGATCAATATTTTTGATCTATGTGTATATAGTTCGAATGTTTGTGTGTGTTACTGTAACGGATACATGCATATGTTTGCTTGCTTGTCCAAGTTCCTGCTGGTCAAATATGTAAAAATTTGTAAATTTCAAACTGATGACAACGACGATGATGAAGATGATGATGATGATGATGAATATGAGTATGACAACGATGGTTTACATTCATATTTGCAACACCCTGAACATATCCATTGCACATATGAACTATCTGCATATTCAGTCTCATAGTGTTTATTACTCATGTAGGTACATAAATACATACATACGAGTTCGTATATATGAATGTACTTGCGATTGTGTGCATGTAAGTGAAAATGCAAATTTAGGTATACATATATTCCGTAATTCAGTTCAAGTGATGCATGTTTTTTGTATGAATATGTTCTGTGATTGCATTTTTTGTTGTTGTTACTACTACAAAACCACTTTCTCATATAATACATTCATATGTACACATATATTATATATAGTATGTATATGAGGCATTCTTGTATTCATTTGTAACACTTTGAGCTACTTACTATACATATTGTTTTATGCGTTATTGTCTCATACACTAGCATCAATTTATGTATATATTTATACATACAAACTTATATATGTGCATTTATATACAAATGTATATGTGTATGTATTTTTGTAATGTATATGTATTAGAGTGTGTACATCATAAAGGTTATAAGCCCGCAGCATAATTACTTCAAAGCAAAAGGAGTAGCAGCAGCTGCTGCTGCAGAAGCAGCGACGGTAGCAATAGCAGTGCTCTACTTCCGATTTAGAATTGCTACATATTGTAGGGTATTCTGCTTCTGCTTCCTCTGAAGTAAATTTTTAATTCATTCTTCTTCTTTTCCTAATTTTACTAATTCTCCATACTAAATACGTTCAGTCTCCGTACATTAAGGTTGGTCTAATTTGATGAAGCAAATATGTGATAAAATTGATCAGTGAAATACATAAAGTCTTTATGATATACATACATTTTTTCCCAAGGAACCAAAAAGAATTTCTAATTAAATCCCGACAACATTTTAATTTTTACAACCATTGTTTATAGGAGGAAATATGGAGAAAGGAAAATAATTTGGAATGGGTCATACTTTTAATCATTCTAGCTACAATGTCAGGGAAGGTAATGGGCTATTTGTCGATTTTCGGGTGTTTCTACGTTCATTTTGTATACGAGCAAATTTAAGGGGCTGATATAGGGAGTAAGTATGTTTGGATGAAATGTTAAAAATGAAATATTAATGGCGGTCGGTCATACTTTTTACACCTCCAGGGACGAATCTACGGCAGCTGCGAACATATTGTAGATTTCTAGGATATTCTACATTTATTTTCTATGGAAGACTTTCTAAGGGTTGGATAAAGAGGGTGTTGGGAGTATATATTAAAAAAAAAATTAATGCGAGCCGTTCATATAATGCAACACTCTAAAGGCGATTCCTAGACAGCTATTAGGTTATTTCTTAATTTTCCAGTGTTGTTAAATTAATTTTGTATGACAGCTCCCTTAGAGGAAATGGCATATAAATATGTTCAGAGAATTGTAAATGTATTTGACAATTTTCTTAAAAATTTGGGTTCATTTTGTATGGGAGCCACCTTAAGGGATGGAGTTAAATATATTATATATTTATATATTTATATGTTTTGAGCAATTATCGAAAATGAAATATGAATGGAGGTCGGTCAGACTTTTCTTCACAATAGGGGGACTCCTGGGATTCGAAGGCGTTAAGTGTAGATTTTCAGATATTTTTATATTCATTTTGTATGGGCATTACCTTAAGGGACGAGATTGGGAGTAATCATGTTTGTAAGAAATATAGGAGAGGACAAATGAATGGAGGTCTGTCTTGCATTTTACCGCTCTAAGAGCAATTCTAGTGTAGCTATGGGAATATTAGTCGTTTTTCAGAGAGTTTTATATGTGAGCCCCTTCAACGCTTGACGTAAAAAAATTATTGGTGATTCTTGCGCAGATATTTTGATAATAAAAAAAAAAATAAATATGTGGCCACATAAAGCCCCAAAGGGCTCATTGGCCGAGCTTCTCTTCCATTACTGTTGTGCGTCTTAAATTTTGGACAATATTAGAAGGGACCTACTTATTTTAGCCGGTTCCGAACGGCAGAACACTTGTGACATCACTTTTTCTGAGCTTTGTCACAGAGTTCTTTAAGAAGCTTTTTCATGGCAAGTTGTTACTGTCGGAAGAATTGCCAATTGCTTGCCGACAGGTGGGTACCGTTCGAAAGAAAAATCTTATCGATATTAAATTTGTTATGCATCAGCCGGGGATTGAACCACCGACCTACAGATCAGAAGGCGAACACACTAACCACTGAGCTACGGCACCCACCTATTTTGATAGGAATTTTAAACTTTGATCTTGAGTTTCGCTTCTTTAGGTATAGAACACAATAATTTCATGCTTTTTCGGGTTCACAAACATACGAGTATGTATATTTTATTCAAAGAACTTTTTTGCTTAAGAATAAACTGAAATTTAAAATTTCACCCACCTTAATGTACATATATTACTCTTAGTCAGTCATTTATATCGGCTGTCAGTATCATTGTATTTATATACTTTTGATGTTGTACATATTACTCCTTTTTGTTGTTATTGTGTGTTATGTATTATTACCTGTTCAAATTTACTTTCAATTTTATTCAACATATATTTCTAAATATTTATATTCATACATATCTCAATTTATACATATATTTGTATTGTATGTACATTCTTGAGTGTATGGGCCGTGAGAGAATTGTTATTGTATATAGGTACAAATATGTACATAACATATATATGCCTCTATAAAGACATATAGTATAATTTTTAACCTGGTAATATTATTGATTTCATTTTTGAAAAGCTCAAAGTATTGCTGTTTCTGGCAATAAGCAATATCAATCTTCCTCAAATAACATGTGTAGAGTCATATGCATTTATTTAAAGTAACCTTCAAAATAATTTAGTAGAAATGCTTTAAGCAAATTTTAAAAATTCAAACAGACACAACGAAATTATTAAACTACAATCAGTTAATTAAAAAATCGTCATGGAATATGACATAACTAGTATTTGATATAGGTGTATATCATAAACCAAATGAAAATTATAAAATATTTTTGCTTTTTCTGTTTTTTCTATTATATCATTTTGTTTGGGTGCCGTACCTCAGTGGTTAGTGTGTTCGCATTCTGATCTGTAGGTCGTGGTTCAATCCCCGGCTGATGCATAACAAATTTAATATCGATAAGATTTTTTTTTCGAATGGTACCCACCTGTCGTCAAGCAATTGGCAATTCTTCCGACAGTAACAACTTGCCATGAAAAAGCTTCTAAAAGAACTCTGTGACAAAGCTCAGAAAAAGTGATGTCACAAGTGTTCTGCTGTTCGGAACCGGTTAAAATAAATAGGTCCCTTCTAATACTGTCCAAATTTAAGACGCACAACAGTAATGGAAGAGAAGCTCGGCCAATGAGCCCTTTGGGGCTTTAAGTGGCACATATTTATTTTTTTTTATAATTTTGTTTTAGAACAATTCAATTATATTGACACTAAAAATTTCTAACAAATATTTATTTTATGTTCAACAATTCGCATAGTCTAAGTTTTCATATATCGAATCGCAATGTTTAAAAAATGCGCATATTTAAATGCCATTTAAATAAAATTATCCAGTTAAATTTACTATTTTCATTATATTTATGTATATATTGTACATATACATCCATAAGATAGTAATAAATAATTTTATTGCAATTCCGCATTCATATACATATGAATAAAAATTTATTCATTTGAGTATGTATCACTGAGAGAAAGAGAAACAATGACGGGTTGTGAATTGAAGTGAGTGAGAATTTATGAGTGTGTCTGCATAAGTTTATAAATATTTATGAATGCGTAAAAATATTGTAAGTTGTTATATTCAATGTGTATTTTACAATAACAACAACTAACCGCATAAATGCCACAAATATTGCATAATGCACATGTTGAAGTGCTACATGTTACATAAACATTAAAGAGGGTTGGTATGAATAAGAATTTTTAAGGGAAACACTTTAAGTATTGCCGATTTTTGAGATAATATCACCAAACCTAAGGCGAGAGGAAAATAAAAGGCAAAAATTGTAGTTAAGTGTGGCAAAAAAGGGGGCAAAATTTGTACAACTACATATTTATACTCCCACATCTGAATCGAATCATTATGATTCACCCTTGCCACTTTCACTTCACTCGCCTACATTAACTACGAATTTATATTTAGTACTCTATTTGTAAGTGTATGCAATTTAATACATTATCTTATGTTGTAGTAGTATTCCTTTAGTCTTTTGGAATGAGTTTTCTTTTTGGGGGGGAAAACATAAACTTGAGAGCATCAAATGTTATTTCACAAAAGTTTAAGAAGGGTGTTGATGTAATTTTAAAATTCATTACAAAAATCAATATCAGTTGCATTAAGGGATGATGTTGCAATGTATAAAATGTATAAATAAATATATGAATATTAGAGGGAATACCACTGGCAAACACACTTAATGACGGATGGTTGGCAATTACCCCCAACGAGTGTTCTCCTTACTTCCACTCACAAAATAAAGAAAGTGAAGAAGTAACAGCTCTTCATATATGTATATTATTAAAATATGTCAGGGTATATATATTTATATATATTTATACATTAAGGCTATGATTAGAAAGCGTATCATTGCATTACGCTATTGTTGGTGCTGATGGTGGTGATGGTGGTGATGGTGGTCATGGTGGATGTATTGACGAAAGCGAAAACTGCCCAATGATGCAATGCTGAGGAGGTAATAAACAAGCATACAAGCATCTACGCATTTCCAGTACAAGACTCACTCCCATATACAGCTTAAAATTCTGAATGTATACATATGTATATAAAAATAAAATAAATATGTGGCACTTAAAGCCCCAAAGGGCTCATTGGCCGAGCTTCTCTTCCATTACTGTTGTGCGTCTTAAATTTGGACAGTATTAGAAGGGACCTACTTATTTTAGCCGGTTCCGAACGGCAGAACACTTGTGACATCACTTTTTCTGAGCTTTGTCACAGAGTTCTTTAAGAAGCTTTTTCATGGCAAGTTGTTACTGTCGGAAGAATTGCCAATTGCTTGCCGACAGGTGGGTACCATTCGAAAGAAAAATCTTTTCGATATTAAATTTGTTATGCATCAGCCGGGGATTGAACCCACGACCTACAGATCAGAAGGCGAACACACTAACCACTGAGCTACGGCACCCACATATGTATATACTCGTACAGTACATAACACTTATATAGTTTCAAAACATACAAATTTTACAGAGTTTTAGAGACTTGGAAGTAGCAATGAGGTTTGAGAATCACGAAAACCACACCTACCTCCAATACAAAAGTATGTCGCAAAATGTATATTTTCACACTTTACGAGCGAATGTATAACGATATGAAGCTGAAACTCGGTACGTACGATTATATTTGTCAAGTAACTGACATTTTAAAAAATGGCTTGCATTTAATAAAAACCACGCCTACCTACCATGCAAACTTTTGCTTCCGCATATATATTTTAACACTTTGCGCACGAAAATATAAAGGACTTAGTACATACATACTATTACATTTGATGATGAAGAAACGGATTTAAAAATGGGTGATATCGGATGAAATTCAGGCCTAGTTTTTATACAAAAGAATCATTTCGACAGTACTTTCAGCATAAAAACCTCAAGTCATAAGACTAAAATTCAGAATAAAGTGAGACTTGAATTTTTTGATCACGTTTACCCATTATTTGACACATTTTTGCGGCAATTACTCTTTATAAGCAAAGTGGCCAATGCCCTACTTTATTTATTCTAGAATTATTTAAATATAGGGAAATATTAAACTGTTATGCACTGTACTTTGGAAGAAAAAATATATATGAGTCTTTCACGTACTCGTATATAAATACGTAAGTAAGTGTTCATTGCAAGTTCACATATGCATTGGTATCAATAAGCAGCTCAAGGAGATTGAGTATAAATACAATAACAACTACTACAAGAACAATTAACGATTGACCATGTCGATTTTTCATAATTTTTTTTCAACCCTCTTCCTCCGTCCATCAACATAATTTCTGTTCTTTAATTACTCATGGCATGTTGTGCCAGTTGCATTTGTCCTTGTTGTTTCACAGGAAACGGAAATCATCAAGTATGATTCTGTCAATTGCCGATGATGTCATACTTTTATTTTATTTCCTCTCGCACCCTCCAAACAATTTGTAGTTTTTCTTCTATCTGCAATTCATTCTTCGGTTTCTTCTGATTTTGTTTATGTACTCGTACTTTATAACAAATTGCAGGGTGTGTAAGTTGTCCGCACATATTTGTTATTTGTGGAGATATTGTTGATGATGATGATGATAGTGATGATGACGTTAACAATATTAATGATGATGGGTATTAGTTTTCAAGTATATTTATGTCTGTCTCAATTGTTCAATGTGCTTAATATTATGGTCATATGAAATTGAGTTGTCTTTATATATTTTTCATGTAGACCAAACAAATCCACTATATTCTAGTGGTCTTCAACTTAATGATTGTAAATTTTGTTTAATGAGTTCGTAAATGTTGAAAATATAAAATCGTTACAGTCAATCCAAAATATTTGTAATAATGTGTCTGTCATGAAATATATCCCCAAAGTACTATAGAATGAGTATTATTTTGCGTAGGAAATCATATGTTGAGGGATGAATTTCTAGAATCTTAAATAAAACAATGGGTGCAATTTAATAATTTTTTTTATCGAATTCGTAGCCGAGGTTAGTTTAATTAATGTCTAAAAAATTTTTAAAGTTGAAATATGATATTTATTAAAACATCCAGAAGCTGCTCTGGAGTGGAAAAATATGCAACTGGTTATCATAATTTTTTTCTCCACAACATTTTTCTCGAACATATCTACTCTCTATATCTACAGGATGGGCCATATAAAAGCTTCTTTTTAAAAATTCCAAAAAATTAACCAAAATAAATTTTTTCATGTTCTGTCAACCCAGTTTTCCAAGACCTTGGTGCTAGTTTCTGGCTCTATCTCATGAATGGCTTGCTCAATATTTGCTTTACAGGCCGGAATTATTAATGGATTGTTAGCATGACATCAATCCTTTACGGTACGAAGTAGTTAAAAAGATTGAATGTTGAATGGTTCGTCATTCTGCTGAAACGAAAAAACGTCCAAGTGTATGTCTTCAATTTCCGGCCACAAAAAGTCATCTATCGTCCGTCTGTAGCGCTCACCATTGACCGAAAATGGCGCTTTCAGTGGGAAATGGGCCAATGATGCCACTGCTCCAAAATCCGCACCAAATTGTCACTCTCTGAGAATGCATTGGCTAATCGACAATCACATGTCGGATTTCCGATACCCACATAAGGAAGTTTTGCTTGTTAACATAGCCGCCGAGATGAAAATGTGCTTCGTTAAAAGAGATGAAAGAAACTTCTCCCCAATAAACGTACTGTTTGGGATACACAACTTTGACCCTTTGGATTATTTGCCAATATTGTTTAAGCGTAAAGCGATTTAATTCGTACCGCACAGGTATGATACTGACTTTCTGTCAAGATTTTCAGTGTGAAAGAGTTGTCACTGTAAAAATAACATATTATTAAATGGTCTACCCTGTATTTCTTATAAAATTGATGTCTTTATTTATGTATTTCGCTCCCATCGATCTCAGAGGATCCCTAGAAGAGGAAAATGTAGGGCCATCCTTCACTTAAGAAGGCTTCCCTAGAAAATGAATATTAAATGGAGTTGTGAAATGTATAATCGACTCCCATTAATTATTTTCTCCGAAAATTTTTCGCAAGTATACTTAACCCTTACCTTCACCGCTTCCCTAAAAAATTGATATTTTTATATACTTCACTCAATTCTTTTGAGATTAGAGATGGAATGCAACTTGACTGAGTCAAATTGATGCCGGATTCAAATTTAGCAACGCAAATAAGTACAGATATTTTTATCTGATCTTCTTGACAATACTTTTTCCTTTTTTCATGTGGTTGTGTTCTATGAAAGAGAAACATGAAAATAATCTCTGTGGCTAGATATGATACTATACTTTCTAAAATAGAAATAGTTCATTGAATATAATTTAACAAATAAAAAAAAATATTTAATTTAAAAGAGATCTATATATATATATATATATATATATATATATATATATATATATATATATATATATATATATATATATATATATATATATATATATATATATATATATATATATATATATATATATATATATATATATATATATATATATATAGATATATATTCATAAACTAGTTGAATCATCGAAATGAGAATAAAAATTAGTTCTGGATTTGGGAGAATTTGGTTTTCTCTTGAGTCTCTTGAGTGCATTATTCTTTATATGACATGACATGGGACATTGAAACATGACAGGTGGCATTTCCATGCATTTTTAATTGTATAAATTTGAGGAAACATAAAAGAGATTTCCTTTTCTTATAAAAGATATTTTTAATAGAATTTTGAACTGCTTTTTAGTTAAAAAGTTGTCATCCATATCTATTCTCTTCATATCCCAATTTCAAATTATTCACTATTCACGGGATCACATTTTTGAAGTTTGTCAGAAAAGTATTGCTTTTAGTTATTGTACTCTTTGCTGGTCATATCTGTCCATATATTAACAAAATCTTCATGACCACTTATAGTTTATCTATGAATATTTCCATATTGAAAACATAGTGAATGTACGGCATATAAATATTCGGAATAGCAACATTGTGACGCCAATAAATTCAGCAAGCCTGTACACACAATATACACTTCTATTTAAATCGAAATTGATTTGTTTGTTTTACGCTTCCTTATTATCATTTCTTTATTTTTTGTTTGTTAGTTATATTTCTATAATTTTTGGCACTCTTAGAATGAGCCATGAGTATAAATTGATGCCAGAAATGCTAAAAACAGAATTAAGGAACAGAAATAAAGAAAACTAAATCGCAAGTAAACTATCTAAAACGAGAGACATCAACATAAATAATAGTCAAAAAATTTTGTATATGTGACATAGAAAGATACTTAGAAAGAGACATAGTGATAAAGATAGAGTGAGAGAGATAGAGATGACAAAAAAGAAGTGAATATTGCAATACACCACAGCACATAAATTTTACAAGTGCAATATAAGTACATTTACGTTATGTCTCAGTGCCAAAAAGTATGCAATGTATAGTTAAAGTTACAAACAAAAGTGATGAAATGTAAACTTAAAGAACAAAACACACAGGAATGAATAAACAAAAAACAAAAAAAAAATAACAATAATAATAACAACAATGATATTGTATGAGCAGCAACGAAAGAACATACATATCAACCTCAACCTCAGAATTAGAAATGTTACAACTATGTAAAATATATAATACAAGACACATATACAAGTCTATAATGCTGAAAAGTATGTAATGCGAAAAGCAAAACATTATTCAACCATTCACTGAGATACTTGCCTCACCATTTAGAGACTGACGCCGAGTTTTTGGCGTGTCGTAATATTATTAACACAATAATGACGAATGGATGTAAATTTACTGAATGTTGTAAAGTTAGTGACTTGCCTCAGTCAATGATCAAATTATCATTTTGGCTTTCGATTAATTCAATGTGGACGGTGGACAGTGGTTGATCGCAATTGTCTTTCAAATTGTCTTCCATCGCTCCCATCGGCAATATAAGGTGAATAATTTTGTCCAATGGGATCTTATTTTAGAGAAGTGAAAAAAGTGAAAAAAGTGACATTCAAATAACCACAAGACGCCTAAAATGATGTGGAATTTATTAACGCATAATAATAACCAGATATAGTTTCCATCCAAATAACATGGTTGTAGAGAATATATGGCTTAGCTGCAAAGGTTACAATAAGTTACAAAGGTTACAAAGGTTCCAATAAGTCTTGCAGCGCAATTTTCAGTAGTACTTTGCGCCTATATAACTACAATAACAAATCAATATTTAAAGTAGATCGATTTTATCGATGTATCTAAAGATTAAAATTTAGAGGCATGGAATTTCCAATTTAGCGACATAATTTGCCACTGAAGTAGATTGGTCTAAAAAAGGTTCTCAACATATTGTGGGCTGACCAATTACACGAGTAAGAAGGAAGATCCATATGCTGTTAGTAAGTCAAGGTAGTAATTTGGGTGATATGGATATATTCAAGCAAGAGCTGGAAGATAACTAATACTATCTCTACTTCTGAAGGGGATTCCCACATAAAAATACCTGAAAATCGAGGTATATCCCGTTGACTGAAGAGAAATCGTATATAGAGCCTCGTTCATTTTTCCTCTTCAACCTTTTTTCTGTCGCCACCCCTTAATGGAACTTCCATATAATATTGCAGACACGCCTTTGAAACATTCTCTCGCCAACATTTCCTCAAAACATACTTATCTTATGCATCCACATTTAAGCGGGACAGCTCCACAGAATAGATTGTTAAATACTGAACGTTAGTATTATGAATGCCATTTCCTGGCTGAAATGTTTATATATCAGCCTAATAGGGTTAAACTTGTATCAGAAAGTAAATAAAAAAAAAAAAAGGAAAAATAAATACCGTAAGCAACTGCAAGAAAATATGCAGAGGAATGATAGAATAAAATCGTTTGTATACAGATTCTTATATACATATAAGAATAAAGACGGAAATGAGGCTGCTTACTGCAACATAAATCAATTCCACATATACGAATACAAAGAGTACAAAAAAAATATAAACAACACCAACAACAACAATAACAGCAACGGCGGCATTTACAATTACAACAAAAACTGTAAGGAAGGCATTGGTACATACGATATGAAATACATAAAGCAATACATACATATGAATGTAAAATAGTTCAATCTCTATAACGAACATAGAGTGGGGTAATGAGAGTAGGGAGATTGATTGAGAGAGAGAATGAAAACTTAAGCAGAGTTAGAATTTTATATTTCAATACATATATGTAAAAATGTTGTAAAAGTGACATAGCATACTTATAGGAGTTTCTCATACTACATACAAACTTAAACATTTCTGTACGTATGCATGTGTGCTTTATTATTTGGTTGTTTATTCGGCGTCGTCTAATATACTAGTTGCTATTGATGTTGTTATTTTTGTTGATGTTGCCGCTTAAATGAAGCAAGAAATAATAATAAGACGAACAAGTGAACGTAAAATTTCATCCGTCAATCCGTAAACATACGCTACAATACTATACGAATGCATATTCACATACATATATGTAGTTGAGTCATATAAACGAGATGGGATATATTCTTTACATAACCATACACATATCATAAGACACTACCGAAAAAACAAAAACATGCACATTAGCGAATAAATGAGCCTTTAAGCTTCTGCAATGAATGAGCGCACAACATTTCAGCACTGTTGCTGCGCCATTTCTTGCTGCATAGTTCTTAGAGTTAAGCACAACTAAGAGTAAGGGAAAAAATTATGCGGTTCTTTGTTTGTATATGTGTTCATGGTATGTGATGCATGAAGCTGCAAAAAGGGAATTCGTATTGTTGTGTTGTGTTTCTTGACATATTCTTTGTGGTTACTTGTTAGGTTCGATGGTTAATTAACAAAATTGTAGCAACGCAGTATAAATAGTTTGATAAACTACATTTCGTACTACTGCTTACCATACATAGCGTTAATATACATAGAAAGTTATTTTAACCAATACACTAATACATATGTATGTCGTCTTTGTATGAAGGATGATAATCTTTTCTAAATGCTTTTTACAAAAATCAAGTTATATTGATGGAAATATTACAGTTTTTAATTAACTAAATCTTTTGAAAGAAACTTCACAATGGGAAAATATACAATGGGACTATCACACTGCCTTATTAAATGCTACAAACATAACATGCTATATGTCAGACTTTGAATATGTGTCTGTATGAAGAGAGATCTGCAAATCAAATATTAGAAAGAAACATCTTTTGTATGTCATCCCTGTATGAAACATGATACCATTTGTAGATCTTTAAGCAAAGATCAAGCAGTATTAATAGAAATAATTCGCATTAACACAGATTGAATCTTTCAGAAAAAAAACGATGCGAGTATCTTTTGTAAAGGTTTTTAAATACCGATTGTTTAATATAGGTCTCTATAGCGCAGTACTATTTTCAATTGCTTGAAAAATTGGGTAGTTTATATTTTTATTTTAAAAATCATATCGAAATATTTTATAGAAAGTGAAAACATACTCACCTGACGTGAAGATAAAATTAATTGCTGATTGAAATGTTCGAATATTAAAAATTATAACGTACTTATTTACGCTCAATTAGAATTGGATTAAGTATTTTATATTGTTCGATTTTGTATGGGCACTATCTTAGCAGATGGAGAAATGTTGGAGCGACCAAATTAATTATGATCGGTCATATATACTAAGCAGTGAAAATAGGGGGTTGATTTGTTATAGGAAAATACTGGACCTGAGAAATTAGTGTGGGATGGCCTTACATTTAATTATCTTTGAGTCTATTTCTGGGCAATTATGTGGATATTTATAAATGTTCTATAGTTTTTTGCCTTTTTTTTGTATTGCAGCACTCGTAAGGGGTATTGATAGATGGTTATTATGTTTCGAAAAAGTATTTGAGAGATAAAAATAGTGTGGGCCCTACTTATATATTACCCTTTTTGAAGCGATTACCGTACATCTTTGTATGGAGGCTGTCTTAATGGATGACGATAGGGGGTTAAAATGCTTGGGGAAAATATTATAATGGAAAAATAAAAGGCGCTCCTTCTAAGCCGTTGGAAATGCTGGAAGGAAATTTTATAAAAACGTCAATTATGTTGGTAGAATCCTCTAAAGAGAGGATATAGAGGGCTAGAATTTCCACGGGTAATATTGGGAAAGAAAAATTAGTGAGAACTGGGCTTACATATGATTCATCTGGGGGCGATTCTTGGAAAGTTATTTGGTTATTTATCGATTTTAAGGAGTTGTTTCGTTGATCTTATATTGGGGTTCACCAAGGTATATAGATAGAGAGTAAGTATGCTTGGAAAATATATTTCAGAGATAAAATAGTGGAGGTCGGGTTTAGATTTCACTCTCTTGGAAGCGATTTCTGGGCACTTATGGAGATATTTGTCGATTTTCAGGTGTTTTGAAGGTTACTTTGTATGGGGAGCCCTTCTAACGGATGACGATAGACAGTAAGTATGTTTGGAGAAAATATTATAATAAAAAAATAGTGTCATTTTATTACTCTAAAAACATTCTCGGAGTGCTGAAAGAATATTTTATAAAAATATCAATTTTGTGGAAGATACTCCTTAATGCATAGGGATAAGGGGAAATTATGCTCAAGGAAAATACTGGGAAAGGAAAATTAATGATGGTCGGCCATACTTCAAAAGCTAGATATGTTTAATATAGATGATTAAATAGCAGGACATTTATGGAAATAATATTTTTTAAAACTTTAGTGATGGTGAGTCCGTTCTAAAATTTTATAATTCGACACAAAACCCTCTATATTGTAGTTTTTTATAAAATTTGATATGCGAGGTGGCAAACAATTGTTTCCTAAGAAGCCGTTCCCTAATATACTTAAGTATCGTAATATAATTTTCTGTTGGAAACAGGATTCTCTATCGTCCGATTTAGCATTTTATTAAACTCATTAACCTATTTACGATCAATTTCGACTACATTTTGTTTTTTGGTGATAGGTGATTCATTTTGAAAACAAAAAATTTATATCAAACAATAAAAAAAAAAAGAAATATGTGGCACTTGTGAGTCCCGAAGGGCTCTTTGGCTGAGCTTCTCTTCCAGTACTAATGTGCGTGTTAAGTTTTGGACAGTTTTAGAAAGGAACTACTTATTTTAGCCGGTTCCTTGTGACATCACTTTTTCTGAGCTTTGTCACACAGTTCTTTTAGAAGCTTTTCCATTGCAAATATTTTACTGCCGCAAGAATTGCCAATTGCTTGCCGACAGGTGAGCACCGTTCGAAAAAAAAAAATATTTTCGATAACCAGGGATTGAACCCACGACCTACAGATCAGAAGCCCAACGCACTAGCTACGGCAAACAATACATTTGACATTTGGACGCCTTGATCTCCCTGCTAGGACAAGTACCTACAAATGAATCGCCATTTATGTTACAAAATTTTAGTCTTGAAATAGGTGTAACAACTTTATTTCCTATAGGTATTTGACCTCCATTAAGCTTAGCTACCCGATCCGTAGTGCTTTTTCATTCATGGAAGAGATGAGTGGTGGAATTCCGAAATATTGAAGTCACATCTTCTAACAATTTTAATTACGAAAATTTTTAAAAATAAATAATATTGAATTTTTCCAACTTGGATTTTATTTGGTTCGTGTATATTATTATTTGGAAATCATATCGTCATTATTGAAAATCTTGTATTGCCTTAAATGTTTAGCTTGAAAATCTAAAAATTACTTCTTTTGATTTTGCTTGTTATAATTATGTTCTTCTTTACAATTGGCCCAAATAAAAGAGATGATCTCAAGAATATCTCAAGATTATTCTATTTATTTGACTAACATCCCCTTGGGACAAAAAGCTAGAGTACTGCAATCATACTATCTTTAAACAGCAATCATTATAGACTTTTGATAATATTTCTAACAAGAAAATATTCGAAAGCATTACTCTTTGAAACTGTGATACTACATAAAAATGATCATCTCAACGAGTTGACTTTAAAACTTAAGTTTCTGTAAAAGGTCATCAGACAAAATATCAATGCATCAAGTTCTACGCACACATCTACGACACTTGAGAGTATAGAAAATGATAACAATAACGTTAATATGATCGTAAGCCTTTATTCTATTTGTATATGCATAGTTATTTATATGAATGCATAAGTATATGCTTTGTATATGGATAACTCAAGAAAATCTCATATCAAATTCATACCTCATCATAATGCTACGGAATTCTGTATTCATATGAACAATATGCCATCATTAAAGTGATTAAGGTATTGTTATAATTTTCTAAATTGAGCTACTCAAATTCAATCTCTTGTAATAAATTCCATTCTCTTCTTCTATATATTGTATAGTCTGTATACATACATATGTTTAAGCAACTAACAAGAAATTTTGTTTAAAATGAGGTTAGTGAATGTATGTACATAGTACATAGTACATAATACATACGTATAATATTGAATATTAATTAATTATAAATATTTTCTTTGAAGAAGTTTACGTAGTTTACTTTTGTATTTTCCGGTGTATGTTATATATTCGTTGTATATGTTTGAATGCCTCGAAGTAAAAATACACAAACATTTAGGTACAAATTTGTATATACAACGAATTAATTTGCTGCATAAAACCTATGATATACTTACATATCAGTAGTTGTAGAGTATAAATATTTGTATATAAAATTACCTCGTTGACAATTTTACATACATGACAATGTCAGCAGTGTTGTCATATATTCTATGATATATTATCAAAGGCAATCAAATTCATGTTATTAAAGATATCTGAAGAAAACTAAAGAATATAAATGAATAGTTCATTCTTTGGTATTCGGGCAAACCATGTATGAAGGGTTCATTGAAGCGTCATGAATGACAAAATGTATGACACAGTCATGACACTTGTACGAAACATATTGTCATGAAGTAATTTTCCACTGGGAAGTTAGATATACATGCAAACATTTGCTTGTATATCCCATACACATATGTGCATAATTTACTAATACATAGGATCATGATAACAACGATAACAATAATAAGATTAACAACAACAAAATAATAGAATACATTCATATATATAATATACGAGTACTACCAACTAATTCATCTAAGTAAAAAGAATTATAAACATAAGCATAAGAAAAGTAGCAGCAATGGCAGCAACTGCTGCATACAATAGTAATAATATGTGGTTGTAGTAACAGCAAACAACTATATACAACAACTATATATAGGTAGAATAATCATAATATTAATAATAATAATAATAATAATAATAATAATAATTGTATAGTAGAAGAAGATGAAGGAAATTCTATTACACTTTTTGGCATCAGCTGTACGAAGTATGTATGAACGTAGTGGCATTCATTGCAACCATCACTACATGCGATAGTTTCACGTGGCGTATACTATACAACTGATGGTGTAGGTCTTCGTATTAACGAGTTTGTTATTATTTTTGCTCCCTTCTATGTGTATTAGGGTGTGTGAACATTTTTTCTTCATCGGCATGGTAATTCGCAAAAAAATACAAATGCAGATGAAGTCATAGCTACTAGATGTCATTATCCCCAGTATTCTTTCCAACCTCAAACAACCGGTAAAATCCTCCGAAAATATCATAGTTTTTGAGATTAGATCTGAGTTATCAACCTCTAGTTTCTTTCTTGCTTGAAAAAAAAAAGTAAAATTAGCTTGAAAAAAAATGACTGAAATATGGTATGTCAGAAATCTGACTTTTTTTATTTTGCGTCTATGTAATCCAAATATTCGCCATTATTATCAAAGGTTTTTTGTCATTTATCGGTTAGATGATGAATGCTCTTGGATTTGGGGTAAAATAGCTTTGGCGACATTTTCGCACATCTTCAACTTCACATTGCATTGATCCGAAAAGAGTTTTGAAGATCTGCCCAGTCTAAGAAGAATATACATTTGTTCTTCGGAAAGTTTTGCTGTATGTAGACGAGCATAGTAATGGTTATGTTAGGTTATCTGGCTGCCCTCTCTCTGAGAGGACACACTTAGGCAAGAAAGGCCCATTGTGATACCACCGAGCTTCTCTTCCAATACTGTTGAGCGTGTTAAATTTGCGCAGCATTAGAAGGGGCCTATTTATATTAGCCGGTTTCGAGCGACAGAACCCTTGTAACATCACTTTTACTTAGGTTTGTCACAGAGCTCTTGCCGGCAGGTGGGCTAAAGAAAAATATTTTCGATATTAAATTTTGTTATGCTTCAGCCGGGGATTGAACACACGCCTCACAAATCAGAAGTCAACGCACTAACCACTAAGCTACGGCACCCGCAGCATTGTAATGAAACAATATGCATTTTTTAATCTTTCTTGTCTCGTAAATGGTCTTCTTTCACTTAAAGCATCATTTAATATTTTTATTTTCAGTCTGAGAACATTCAGTTGACGTGGTCTTAGAAACTCATGATAAATGGATGCTTTCCACCTCCAATAGATGGAACAGATGTTGATGGCTGCCTGGATTAACGCATGCTTTTCTCCGTTTTTAGAATTGCAGTATACATTTAATATTTTCGTAATGATTTTTGGTGAGGAATTTTTTCGTTTGCACCTGAGAAAACAAATTCATACAGATGCCGACACTTCGAATTTTATTCTCTTCGATTAGCTAATGAGGCGACGCATTTGTCGCCCTTTTGGATTTTACGCGTTACATGAAATCGAACTGAAATTTCCTACTAAATTTCGTACTAAGTTCTTCCCAACTACTCTGCAAGCATTATTTTATATTGATACGAATTTTGAGCAGATAAGGCTTTAAGTTCTTTGTATTCAAATTATTTGTCCGCACCTGTATGTGGATCATCATTCTCTTTGTAAGATAATCCATTACGAAATTTCGTAAACCACATCTTTACAAAGAAAGCGCACACATAGGATTTACTTTCTAAGTCGAATTAATAGTTACTATGGCTTCCCTCAGTTTGGAATAGAACAAAGAAATTTTTAAGACATTTAAAGTGCGTGCTTGGTACTAAAAGAAGTTCGACATTCGGTTCTGATATTTTGATCCACTGTTCTCCTGACGTTCAAACAAAAGTTCTACTATTTACTTCAATCCCAATAACTAGCAGGAGAGGGCAGCCTAAAGTCGTACGCTGCTTCGGTCTGTACAGCACTCATTTGCCAGTGTAGAATTGGTTTGCTGGAGAATCTGGAATTAAATTTCTTCTCCTACACATTGAATTTGGATTTTAATACACCATAATGTATACTTATCTACATATAAATACTTGAATTTGCTCAAGAAACTTCAAACAAAAAGGAAGGAACAACTATATAAAAGTGAACTGAAGTTGCTTGTTGAATAACAGCGTCAGCAATAACAACAACAACAACAATAGCACCTGCAACAACGCATAATAAATGCAATCATAAGAACAACAACAATAACAAGTGCAAGCATAATAATAACTGCCATGTATTGCTTAAGAAGACTGACGCTTCGAGTCTAAGTCATCGACGTTGTACATAAGAAGTTGTCTCAAAGAAGTAAGTGACTTGTGTAAGGTATGTAGAGGACAAGGCAACAATTGTTATACATATACCCATAGCGTACGAGTACTTTGCAGTGGTGGGTGATATGAATATGATGATGATGGTGATATACTATATGCTACACGTAGGAGAAGTTTTCTTTGTTGGTTTTGTTGCTTTTGTTTACAAAATTGTTACTTGCAGTTAGCGTTGTAAGTGCAAAACACCTAACAGTAGTATATATCTGCTGCTGCTGTTGTTACAGTAATAACAACCACTAACACTATTGAATACTGGCATTTAACTATTACTCCTCACTGCAGAGTTTAGTATGCACCGGTATGTATTGACTACTTATATTACATACTCGTATAAAAGTAAGCAAGTAGATATGATGATCGTCTTACAAGTTGCTTACATAATGTCGAAAGGTGAAAAGTTTCATAAAAAAGGGGCGCGCAAAACAAACCATCTTTATAGAAGTTATGAAAAGATGCATGAAAAACACGTGTATGTATAATTTACGACATACGTAATTGTGCGAAAGAGAGCGAGAGTGTAAGAACGAAAACATTTTGTTTTTATTTTTGGCACTGAAATCTGCGAGATGTACAACAGAAATGCCAATAAGTAGCTATGAAAAAGATTAACAACGCAATTGGCATCATACATGGATGAATATGTAGTATCACTTACTGAGTACTGAAGCTACTAAATGCACTTACATACTTTTAGGCGCTTATATTAGATGTGCAAGCGTATGGAAGGGTTTATTATTTATTTGGTCATTACAACGGACAACGATTGCCCTTTATATTTTTGGCTTACTAGTATCATTGGCGATATTTGAAAGTCCCAAGCATTGATCATTCCGATTCCTATTCACTCGACTAACAGAGACGAGTCAGAGGATTTCAATTGAAAAGTAGAGGCCCCAAAAGAGCGCTTCCAACTAGCTTATTATCTAATATTGTGAAGAGCGATGTTATATTTGCTCGACTAATAATATCATTGTCGATATTTGAAAGTCTCAAGCGTTGATCATTCCGATTTCCTTTTACTCGCCTAACACAGGCGAGTTACAGGATTTTAATTGAAAAGTATAGGCCCCAAAGAGCCCTTTCGACTAGCTTATGATCTAATATTGTGAAGCGCGATATTCTATTTGTTCGACTAATACAGCACCGTTGCTGGATTTTATTTGCAAATTATAGGCTCGGAAGAATTCTTTGTTTGAACTACTCTCTGGTATTATTGAGCATATAAATTTTGACGGCCGTTTTTTTAAACACACTTCTAACACAACGGGTCTCTTTTGGCCTAAGTGAGGTCAAAATGTAGTTTGAGGAAATATCTAATGCTAAGTGGATATTTTCCTGATGCTTCTCCTGTTGAGAGTCATCTACTAAGCCTTTTAAAGCTCATCTCTTGAGTTAGTTAAATTTCATCTTATCTACAAGACGGTCTGTTGTAGAAGTAGTTCTACAAGGGCTAAGCACAATACTACATTTACCCTCACACCTCGAAGAAGTCCCTCGGGTTGGTACTATCTCTTGTGGTAGCTCAATGTTCATATTATCCAGAAGAGGGGCTGTTACGGAAGTTATTCTGTAGGAGCTATCCACAGGACTACTTGTACTCTCACAACTCGAAGAGAAAGATTTATACAAGGTGCGACAATTATGTATTAAGACTCGAACCATATCTCAGCAACCAAGCGCGCCATCTATGTGTGAGCACATGCGTTTTGAAGCTTCAACCTTCCTCTCCTAACTGTCAAAATTTCATGGCATTTGGTTGACATTTAATGTTTATTGATATTCATTTTACAAAACACGTGTTCGTTTGATGTTGAAATTTTAACATGGAGGAAAGAGCGGTCATTAAATTCCACCCAAAAATTGGTAAAAGTGCATCAGAAACATTCGGAATTTCAGTGCGGACGCCAGGAGCGATCCAGAAAGTACGTGATTTTATTACAAAAGACCGCAATGCTTCAGTGAAAATGATGGAAGAGGCCTTAAACATCAACAAAGAAACTATCCGATTCATCCTTCACGAGGATTTGGGCAAAACAAAGGGCTGCGCGAGATTTGTTCCACACACATTGACCGAGGACCAAAAATTAATGAGAGTCAGTCATTGCAATGGTTGCAGCTGCAGAAAATGATCTAATCTTCCTGAAGAGAATCGTTACGGGTGATGAAACATTGTGTTTCCAATACGATCCAGAAACCAAGCGTCAAAGTGAAGAATGGAAATCAAAAAACTCACCACAAGCCAAAAAAATACGAAAGGTTCCATCAAAAATCAAAAAAATGCTCATCACATTCTTCGATAGCAAAGGAAGTCGTGTTCGACCAGAATACCGCGATCCAAAAACTTGTTCTCTGTTGCACGATAATTCACCGAGACACACAGCACTCATTGTTCGTCAATTTTTGGCTCGAAATCAAGTCTGTGTGTTGAATCACCCGCCGTATTTACCTGATTTGGCACCGTGCGACTTCTTTTTGTTCCCAAAACTGAAATTGAAGTTGAAAGATGCTTTTTTAATGACATTCAGACCATACAATGGGCTTCGACGAGGGTACTGGAGGCAATTCCGAAAAATGAGTTGGAACACCCGCTTGAATCACTATTAAATCGATGTAACAAGTGTATTGAATCAGGAGGAGAATATTTCGAATAAATATACCGAAAAATTAGCAGATATCGTGTTTTAATTGTGTTTTCTAGAGCCAGTCTTAATACATAATTGTCGCACCTTGTACATTTGCCCTTCCCGCCATACTCTCGATATGCTTCGGTCTTGAATTTTATGCACCTTTAACTATCTGTATTGCAATGTACGCAATGTTAAAAGTTACGTTATGTAGAATTTAATATAGATATACGAAGTGCGTATTTAAGGAATAATATTATTTCATTTTCTATTTCGAAAATAACCCGCCATGACGTTTCCTACATTTCTCGCTGGACATATGATGAGAACGTGCGTGAAATCAATAACGCCTATAACACTTTGAAGGTGCGATATAATGAAAAACCTATGTTTTGCTTCATTCATTTGGTATTTTTGATAACTCTGCTTACTGTTGGCTGTGATAAAGTATGATCACCTTATAGTGATTTAAGTTGGAAATCGATGTATCACTTTAATGGTCGTCCACAATCTCGATGTATATAAGAGAAAGGAAATTATTGAAATTTCACAGCAAATGTCTCACTGAAGACTATCCTAAAATCGCCGAGTAGCTCCTTTTAGGATATGATCTTACGATGAGGTTGTATTTACCAAACTCATTGAAAGTTTAACATGATTTCTTTTATGGAAGCTGAGTCAATAATGGTTTGATTTATTAAACCATTTGAGAATTCTATTCAGCTGTATTATCGTGAATGAAAAATGTCGTTAATGTTGCTACTTTGAATTTTTCTAACGCCTTTTTGTTTTAAATTACACACCTACCTTCTTATGCGGCCTAGACACGTCTCGTAAAACGATTCAACATTTATGCAATATGAAGGATTACCAATGTCTGAATTCTGCACCTTCCTCTGCATTTTCTTCTGATGTGGCCAACGCATCTGGGCTGAATTTTGTATGCTTTGCCAATCATATTTGTTATTCGCTAGATGGCGCCAGGTGTAATGTTTGTATTCGAATATCAATATTGATGTCAGCACACAAGGTTGTGCCTTATCGAGTAATTGGCCCAGCTCAAATAGATTCAAGAATTAACATTAAATTCGTTTCTAATTGAAGGATTTTGGATTCTTTTGGAAGGTGCTTAAAAAAAACAGATTCTGTAACGACAAAATTCGTGCACCAAATATTTACCGTCAGCATCAATTTGTTGTCTTTAAAAATTTTACAAGCATTACTTATAAACTTTTATGTAAATTTTCAAACCAATTCAATCCATTCATTCACTATTCAGCGATTTATTGCTACGCAAATCGTTTATTTCTACATGCGGATTATAATCTCTATAGAGCGCTAAATAATCATTCGCATTTGTATCATCTTCATTATCATCATTGTT
Source organism: Megamerina dolium (assembly GCA_963854835.1). NCBI lineage: Eukaryota > Metazoa > Arthropoda > Insecta > Diptera > Megamerinidae > Megamerina > Megamerina dolium. The sequence continues at coordinate 31,897,622 of OY978529.1, read as the reverse complement.
ATTAGCATCATTCTAATATTCGAAATCCTTCTCCTGCATAAAGGGTCTATAATATTTTGATTGCCTCCACATTGGCCCATCCTAATCATCACCAATGGATGTATGTACTACATTCAAAATTATAGCCTTATCGAAGTGTAGAACAATTTGCCCACAAATTCCTTTACATGATGATCATATGCTTACGTTTACATAATGGTTATGCGTGCAGATAACGTCTGTTACTATTTGAGCTAAATACACTTAACTCATTCTGCAGACTTTTTATTACTTGCCAACCTCAATCCACCTTCAACCCATATGCTACTAATATTTCTTCTCTCGAGTAAGTAGTCTTTCATACAACTCATTTTGAACTCTTTGAATTCCAATTTACCTCTTTTACCTTGTGCAACAATGTTGCACATAAATTACTAAACAAAATGACTGGATGGCTGGCTGGCTGGCAACCTAACAATTTGCTCTGTGCAAAGCTGTAATCGAGGTGGTCTTTACTGGTAGCATACTGACGGACACGTGTTTGAAAGTGTCTTCTCAATCCGACCTCAACCTAACCATTTAAAAGATTCTTCGATGCTCATATGCCAGTCAACGGAGCCTGCTTGGTTGCCTGTTCATTGTTTGCCTCTCCGCCAAATTATGATGTTTTGCACTGAAGTACATATATAGACCTTTATGTACAGAAGTCCTTCAAAGTGCCAGTCTGTCAGGTATACGAGTGTTATCTATGTGTGTTTGTGTGCATTGCAGGTGCGAAAGAAAGTAGTATGAGTGGCTTGAATGGACAAGCAAGTAGTAAGTGGGTTGCTTAACATTGGTACGCTTCGCTGAAACTTGTTCAGTTTTATGTTGTTTCTGTTCTGTTGTTAGACTGGATGCTTGGTTGCTTCATTGTTGGCCCGGTTTTTGCCATCTTTATTTGCATTGTGTTAGTATGTCTATGTATGTGTGTGTGTGTGTGTGTGGGTATAGTGAGCAGTAAAATTTTATGCTTAACTTGTTTGAGGTGCCAAACTGACATTTATGCAGATGTTTTGTACGTTAGTGTTAGTTTACCAATAGCTATGCTTGCATGTATTTGTATGTATTAAGGAAGCTGTGTAGTTTGTATATATTTTCTTGCAAGTTTTATTGAATGGAACCAGTTAGGTAACTTTTTATGTTTACTTCATCTCAGATTTCTAAATAGATTTTGTCACAAATTCACTACACATTTCATAGAACCACTGCACTTCTTGATTCTATCTCAGATTTATTCACGCATGCCTCTTCAAAATCGAGATGCATTAATGAAGATCAGTTACTGGTATATATTTTAAATCACATTATATTGAGGAACAACACTTTTTAATTTTTAGTCACGGATTTTTTTAGAAAAATTATGTTCTTGAAGGAAGCCAACTTACTGAAATTTTGCAGCAAATTTTTCATTTTATAAAGATAGAGCTGAAAACTAGAGTCTGGATGCCTGAAATTATATTGTATTTTGCACAATATCGATTTATCTTTGAATTTTTTATTTTACGTCAGATTTCCTCTATTTTTTTGCTAAATATTTGTATCTGAATAGCTGGATTATTCTCACCTATCGAACACTGTTTTGAAAACTAAATATGTTTCAAAGAAGCAATGGAATGGAAGTTGGAATAGAACATCAACCCAAAAGCATAGGATGTTTACCTGCTTACTCGTTGAGAACTGAAAAAAGCTTATGTAATTTCAATTCAAGTTAAATACCTAATTATAGTTAATTCAAAAGCCAGGAGTTAAAATTTCTGTAACTTTTATTGAAATAGAATACCTGATTATAGGCAAGCCAAATGGCTCACTAGTCGCACTTAGCTTTCACGTCTATAAAATCACACAAATTTGACTTAACACCGATCATAGCATACTGATCAGGCCATCTCAGCCTCATCAAGTGGGATTATCTGAAGAGAGAATTTGTCACCTCTGCTTAGAACATCAGTAAAAGTTCCAACATAACATTTGCCACTACTCAACGTTAGAATGTCTCATAACTAAATTATTTATCACTGCTTTCCTCAGTCCGTTTGACATTGCTTCAACAATGAGTTTTTAGCATTCATTGTGAGAGCAGTCTTATATCTTAAAAGTGTTTTACCATAAAATATTTTTTAGATCGCAATATCAGACATTTGAGACAATTCCTCAAGAAAATGTTTCAAAATAAATTCAACGAATATGCAAAGTTGGATGTGCCTTCGAATATATTTTGTACAGTGTTGCTTAAGAGTGATTAATATTTAAGAAATTTAGCAAAATATTTTTTGGCTTCGTCGATCTTTACAAATACCAAAGTTCCGGTGTTTTTTGAAACCAAGAAAATCAGTTTTACTGTATGGCTGCAAAAATGGAATAATGTCGGACAATTAAGAAAATTTTTAATAAGTTTTTTTTTTCAGCAAATGCCATAAAAGTATATTAAAGATCTGAAGTCCATATATCATATTCATCTGAGAACTTTGAAAAAATATGCAAATAATCGTCCACAGCCGAAGACTGTCTAAATGGAGGAAAACTTTAAAAGGATATCTGCAGAGAAGGTCATCAGGGTAGCACATGGAATTGAAAAGTTTAGCAAGGCATCAAAGTAGTTACGGAAACCTTTTGTAAATATAACTTATTATTAATTCATTTTGAAAATGGTTTACCTAAGAGATAAGCACAGCTACTTAAAATGTATTTTTTGCTAAAAACCCAATTGAAGAAAAAGAAACCCCTTTTTATTCTTATGAAAGCTAAAACATCTATTGCTGAAGCTGATTTCAAGTGAGATGAAATGAGCATATAAAAAATGAAAGTAGAATTGAGACTGGAATCACTTGCAGTGGGAAATTGTTTTCATTAAAAATATTTACGAATTTTTGACCACCTGTTTTATTGGAATGTGGTCTCGAACTCTTGCTGCAATGCATCGTTTAATATAATATGAGTATATTTTTATTATTTTAATTAGTAATTCATACAATCTGTTTATGTAGGTAAATAACTCACCAATACAGCTGTCATATTTTGCGTTTCCAGAAATTACAAATGTGCAAAATTATTGGATTATTGAGTGTCTTTTATTATTGTAAGTATGAATTACAATAAATTGGACATATGCTGAAATGTCAATTAATTGCCTGTCATTCTTAGAAATTTATGTTGAAAGAAAGAAGGAAAGAGAGAGATAGAGAGACAGAGAGAGAGTGAATGAACGTAACATTACGAGAGTCATACTAGAGCACAAGGGATATAGTGACAGAAAGGGAACAAGTAATTGACATGATGACTTACATATTTATAATGTAATATTTGTAATATTCACTCTACACATTTAAGAGTTTCTTGTGCATGACAATAGAAATATGTTTTTCTTGAGAGTAAGTAGGAAGATATTCCATCTGGAAGATCTTTTGTGAGTGTGTGTTTACAATGTGAAAATATGAAATATATTGCATATAACTGTTTCTGTTTATTGTCATTTTGAGTAATATGATGAAAATATAAATTTATGTGTTTGTAATTAGTATATATTAAGAGTACAATATATACATAGATATACTCACTTGCTGACAGACAGCTGGTTAATGCCATGCTAATAAATATAGGTATATATACATGCCATATATACGTTATAAGATAACATTATTATCATATTATCCCAACAGATACATATACTAATGTATATGCATATGAAAGTGTTGCCAATATCAACAATATAGATTGGGGTTATAGAATACATTAAATTCAGTTATTATACTTAGGTATACATATGCCTTTGAGCCATAATAATGTATATATCTGCGTGCCTACAATTATCTTTAAGTGAAGAAAATGGAGCATACATAATGTTCATTGGTACTACTTTAGTCAACATTACTGCTAATGGCATATGCATTAACTAGGTAGAGTATTTAACTATTGTTGTATAACAAATTGAAGTAAATGGAACTGTTTTACTTTATGCTTAATTACATGATACAATACAATATGTAGTAATATTATTGCTTTGTTAGGTTTCTTCTTTTACAAGAAGATGTTGACAATTTTGTCAACATCTTCTTGTTATGTAAATATTTTGATATGAATGTATTTTAGATTGCATGCAGATTTTATTTACATATAAATATTAAATAAATTTGTTCTTAAATATTTAAAAACAAATATTTCATTCCATATTGGCGTTCCTTGTAATAGTATTAATTAGTATTAGTAATTAATAGTATTAGTATTCGAGGTGTCATAAAAAATACAATTACGGTTAAAATTGAGAATATTTAATAAAGTCTCTGGTTAACCTTTTTTGAAATTTCCAATTAATTAAACCTAGAAAATATTTTTAGACTTTAGTGACTTAAATATTTGACCTTTACAATCTTCGAGTCGATAATCGTTTCTGGTACGCAAAGGACATTTTTATAAATTTTTATTTTGGCCCTAGTTAGAAATCAGTTTTTCACTACTGGAATTTTTTACCAGAACATTAACTGTTCCACATGCAGAAAATTCTTTTGGCTGCATCAATTTGGAGAATGGTAAACAAGATACCCATGCATATGATACTTCATTATTAACGTCATGTGGGAAAGAGTAATAAATAGATCTAGTTTTTGTGATACAATTGATAATATGAAGCTTTAATGATTCGACAAAAAAAATAAAATAAAATAAAAATAAAAAAAGAATATCGTATCTCTACGATTGACATTCAAATGACTCAATTTCAAGGTTAAAGTTTTTTTTTAATTTTGGATTAATGATCTAGGCTTTTGAACTTAAAAAACTTAACTCAATTCCATAAAAAAAAATGTTTTAGCAATTTTTATAGTAAACTACAATAGAAGAATGGCGTAGTACAGCGTCTGGTGAGTTGGTCTTCTGTGCATGAGCTCCACTATTCAAATACGGATTCAACCCACTTAATATGAACACTTGGTTTAGAAAGATAACAATTGTATTTCTTCTAATACTATTCATCAGTTAGGAAGTGGATTTAAACATTTATTTCGATAATGAAAATATTTTGTCAGTATGTTCTTATTTTTGTTTTGTTTAAAATTTACTAAGAATAATTTTTTTTTTTCAAGCTTTATTTATTGGATCTTTCTAGAATTACTTTGAAACTAACAATAAGTGATCAAATCTTACAAACTAACTAAAATTATGTGATATTCCCAACGTTCCATCACAATTTGTTGAGTCGCGAGGTATAGCAATTTCACAGCATATTCAGTGTGTCTTTTCTTTTTAATCGACGATGCAAGGGGATTCGGATGACTGTGAAATTTTTGAATGTAGCTTCTGCAGGACATTGCAACTTCCTCAGAAATTGTGGGTACATTTAAATCTCGATGGATGTTAACGTTCCTCATATACCAAGGCGCGTTTACAATAATTCGCAGACACTTGGATTGTATTCGCTGCAATTTTTCGATATTTGAGGGAGATGCGGTGCCCCAAAACTAAATACCATAAGTCCAGATTGGCTTCAGGATTGCTTTATATAATAGCACTTTGTATTCGAGATTCAACATTGATCTTTTGTGTAACAGCCACCATAACTGACTAATTTTAATGGCACTGAAAAAGGTGTTTAGATAATGTTCTTCGGATCCTTTAATATCAACTTTGAATTCCACCATGAATTAAAAATTATTAATCCCAAATACGTTTATCTGACCTGGTGTACAACATTTGACGTAAAGATTGGATGCAGGTAAGTAGATAGGTAATATAAACTCACTGTCTGTCTTTAGCCAGCAACTTTATTTATTTAACTATTAACTATTAATTAATTAACTCTGCGTCTGAGTCAAGCCAGTAATTTGTGAAGTGATTGCTCAGATATTTTTGGGAAACATTACTAATTTAATATAGAATCGAGAAGTGCTCTCTTTCATCAGTAGAGGCCTCTTCGTGATGCTAGGTGGTCTCAGCTTCCGATTTCCTTGCAAAATATGTACATTTTTACAAGGGACTTTAGGTTTTGCTTATTCCATTTCCATTTAAAAGGATAAATTAAACAAAAAAAAAAAAAATAAATAAAAACTTAGATGTGACCTGTGTGATGAGTAAATAAAATGTGCTTTATCAAAGATATAAAATGTTGACTAATTCCTAGTGGCATACACAAAAAAAAAATGTTCTTCTCCACTATAATAGCATAGACAGACGGCAGCCTAATTCCGGATTACCGAGTTAATTCGAATTAACTCGGGCATTAACTGCAGCTAATCCGCATAAACTCTATGAGTTAATTCTCAAAATAAAAGAGGATTAGGGCAATTTGCTTTGGCAACACTGCTGAAAATTGTGTATTGTGAATTTTACTCCATCCATTTTACAAAATATTAGGTGTGTTCGCTAACAAAAAACTTTCAACAATTGTTAACAGTTTTCAACATGAAAAGTCTTGGCGAACAAATAAATCCAGCTGTCAATTACGAATGGTGAATGTCAAATTACAAGTTTCTGATAGTTTTCAGTTCACGTACTTCTTGTAGATTTTCTCATCGAGAGTGATAGATGACAGAAATTTATAGTGATAGTAATGTAAGTGGACAGACCTAATAAAACAGCAATCAGCCGTTTAGTTAATCCGCAATATTGCCGTCTGTCAGGTTATTATTTTATTCGGATTAAGTGCGCCGGTAATCCGGAATTAGGCTGCCGTCTGTCTAGGCTATAAAATATAAACATTTTCATACGTATCAAATTGGCTGTCAGCATTCTCCATAACGTTTTCAGAAGTAACAAATATAACGCGGACCTCCATTGATTTTGGCTAACCAAAATTTTGTTTGAACCTTCTTACTGCGTGTGTCCACCAATGGAATTGGCTGGAGCCAATTTAGTATAACTATCGCCAAAGCCTCTGCAAGGGTTGGAGATAAGGGAGGGAGTATATTTGGAGAAAAGGTTGGCACAGCAGAGTATGTTCAGGAAAAATGTTGGTTAGCATAAATTAATGGTCATAACAATTATAGGCCCTCTTGAAACGGATTGATTGAATTTTAAAAAATACCATTTTTGCAAGGGAGCTCCATATAAGGCGTGAACATAGGAAGTAAGTACGTTTAGAAAAAGTGTAAGCCAGGATTGTCTTTACTTTTTACTCTCTAGAGGTGGCTCTGGATATCTTAATGAGTATTTGAATTCACCGATTTCAAATATAAATATTTATTTAGTCTGATCGACAAGATTCATTTCCTTTCTTTTTGTGCTCGTAATATTCATTATTATTTTTCTTCATATTTTATTGCCACTAAATACTTAAGTCAACGAATCTCTTACAAATCATTTAAAAATCTTTTCAATATAATCGCAAAATATGCAATTCAATCAGTTGCTAATTAATTTATAATATTGCGACACTTTGACTAGACCACGATATTTTTCGATATTTTCCTTCCTTTTAGTTTTTTGTTTGTTGTTTTGCTTTATTGAGCTTTAACACTTTGTTGTTGTAGCTGTTGCTGGTAACCCAAAACCTTTTTAATGTCACCATGAAATTGAATTACTAAAAAAAAAAAACATAATGAAAGAAAACAACAGAAAGAGATTCCTTCGAATTATTAAGACAAAACAAATAAAAAGAAGAAGAAAAAAGGAAAGCACTGCTGTGATGCCCCATTGTGAAATACTTTTTTATCACTTCATGATCAATAAGAAAATATTTCTTTCATTGTTCCCCTGGAACGTGTCCTGTGGTTTTAATGAAATTTTATGCTTTTATTCTTTCACTCTGGCTCCAGCATCCATCCATCCATCCGTCCATACATCGTACACGCACGCTGTTTAGAAGAGCACACATTTTGTCAGCATCTTCAGCATCTTTACAGCCAATTATATTGAAGACATGACAAGATAACAACAGCAACAACAACAATAGTTATAATAGCTAATACAACACTCTTTCTTTTTTCTTCACTCCTATAAATTTTTGGGTGGCTGGGTAAATAAAAAGGAACTACAAAAAAGAAACATCGAAAAACATCTCAATTTATCTTTGACAAGAAAACAATAAACTGTTCGTATGCGTGTATCCTATGACTGTTATCACTTTCAATGGGAATATTGTTGAATCTTTCGCTCACACAGGATATGTTGAATATTAAGGGCGCCATATTGTCAGCTAATAATAATAATAATAATAATAACAACAACAACAACAACTGCCACAATATTGACAATACAAAAGGTGTTTGTATTTTTCCTTTTATTAATACATTTACACTGATAGAATATCCTTTCAAACACACAGCCACACATCGTAGTTGAGTGTATGTTGCTCTTGATCCAAAGGTCGTCTTGACCAGCTGTCGTCACTGCCACATGCCTATGATACAATACGTACTACCTACTTATATATATATTACTTACTTAGTTTGGCAAGAGAAGCTACTTTAGTGTTGTAAACATCATTTAACGGATAAATTTCTTCAATAATGTTGTGCTATTGAGTGGGATTTATGGATGTTTGTATTGTGTGTGTGTGTGTGTTTGAAGCGTAAAATATTCTTTCTCTATCAATGACTTCATGACTTATTATCCAGAAGAGGTTATTTTATGATACAAGTATGTCGATACGTAGTGTTGTGATTTCACTATGAATTTTTATGAATTTTAGTACATGAATTGATGTAATAATATTGAAAACATATCATGAATATTTATGTGTAGACCAAAAGAAAAATGTTTACCATCTACGAAAATGTATAGTGGGAAAAATGTTATAAATTAATCCTTAAGAGTAATATGGAAATAACGCCTAATATTAATCAGAAAAATAGAATTCATATTTGATACTAAGTCGAGCTTGATACAGCTCATGCAACATAATTTTTCCCATCAAGCTTTGTTCTATAGCAAATTTTTCTGACGACAGATTCAGAAGCGGTCGGCAGCATAATTTTATTTTAGAAACTCAACTTGTCAGAGTAGCGGAACGAAGATGGAATAATCGTCAGAATTAGCTCCTTAAGTTCTTCGTGGAACATATGGTATCTAAAATACTTTCTCTATATCATGTTCAGTATTTAGACATCGTTTTCTTCTCAATCCTAGGAGGTATCTCCATAATTATTATTTTTCTTATATTCATCGCAGAAAAAACGGGTTGTCAACTTTATGCAATCCATTTTCATTTATATCTTCTTATGCAGATGTCGAGGAACTACATGTGTCTGCGGTTGAGAAAACCGTACGAAAAATATTTCTCCGAAGCTATTTTAGACTCTCTCTTTGCTTACTGAATTTTGAGAAAAAAATCTGCTTTGCATTTGAAGATTTCTTCATTCGAAAGATAACGCACAAAACTACTAAATTTACAATGACAGAACATCTTTTCAACTATACAAAAATGGGAGGATCGCTTACCTGCCATAAATACCGACAACAGTCTCAACAGTTATAGTGATGGGTCCAAGATGGATGAATGCAGTGGTATCGACATATTCGGTCTAAATTACAGTCCCGCCATCCCTCTTGGTTCCCAGTCGGGTGTCTTTCAAGCTAAGACTCTTAAAATTGCGATCTCTGCAACGCTACTCCCTGTCGAAAATTTGTAGTTATCACTCAGTTGAATTGGTTAGCACACATTCTTTTGTCTCTAAAATATCATTTTTATATTGTAGTGCTTGACTTTTCGGTTAACCCTCAAAAAAATCAACTGAGCTTCGGTTTCCATGAATCTTTTTATAAATTTTCATATGAAATTCTCGGTTTTTGGAGAATCTGATGCTGTAATTATAGTTTTAGTTTTTAGATGATTTTAGATGATTTTTAATAAACTAATGCCTATAATATTTTAGAATTTTATATTTCTGGTTTTCCGGACGCAAAGTTTCTAAAAGATTTCTATGACAATGTACGATAACTCAATTGTTAGCGAAGTGGCCTCAGTGGATTACTCAGCTTGAAGAAATTAATATTTTTTGGAAATAAAGGTAACTCTTTTTGTGTGAAATAAATCCAGTCATCGACTAAAAAGACAGCCAAAATTATAATAAAAAATATACAAAAGTATTATGTCCGACAAAACAACAAAGTCACAGCCGATATTGTCGGATTTTCGTCATCAAAATAAGGTATCTTTTTGGCCTTAAATAACATTGATTTTCTAATATTTTTCCAAGTGCATAAAAGTGGTAGTGATGGTGAAAATCGAACAACAGAAAGAATATAAACCTGTACTGTTTTTGTACCCCATATTATAACTCTGGAATATTTGCTTTATATAAAATTTACTTTATATAAAATTTGAATCAAATATTTGCTGTTTTGCTTCACTGTATGTATATTAGCATACGGCTAACATATGTTACAATCAAAATATTGAATGTGACGAAGTAGAGTCGGAGAAAAATGGTGAAATCGAAACAATATCGAATGAAATCTGCTACAAAACAAATGTTTTCATTTACGTGCTACATACGAGTATTTGTGCATGTATGTAAGTTAGGTAACATATGATCAGCTCATACATATCTATTGATGCATATTAACTAATACGTACATGTTGATATTGGTAGGTATGTATATATTTTTATTTACTGCATAGAATATTCTAGTGCCCTAAAAAAAGGTCGGAAGTTTTAGAAACAACAACAACAACAAAAATAATAAACATCCGGGACAGGAAGTTTAAGAAACCAAAAATCATGGGTACAAAATAATGAAATCTCTTAGAAGTATTTACTAAAAGTGACAGAACGGATGGTAATAGTTTAAGAGTATGTTTAGTAATATGAATATATTTTCTATGTTGTTTTTTAATAATTAGATATGACACAAGGTACTTGTCGAACGGAAAGTACTGTATAAAAGCTATTCATGTTGATTCGCACAAAAACTCCATATATTTTTGGTACATGAAAAATGAATGTCTTTGTTAAATATTTAGTCACATTTTTGTTGATAGTTTTTTTTTGCTTTCTCTATTCATATTTATTCTTTACAACCATAAAAAACTGTTATCGTTTTGGTAGTAAACATTGCCCTAATTGACAACTAACAATGAAGTAATATTGGCAGAATTTGCAACAAAAGAGTTTTTACTGAGTTTACAATGGTATGTACTAGCTTTTCAGTATAGACCAGTAGTTTAACGTACTCGATACAGGAAGTAGTCCAAAGGAGACAAATCAATAGACCGGTCATTTCATGAAATAATTTTATAACACAATATTGGACCATTTAGACTATTGATATTGACACGGAGAATCAAAAACTCGTGAATCAATTATCTATAGTGCTCACAATAGATATTAACGTTGGCTTGATCCTCATATTTCGAAAGGCATGTGTCTATGATTCCTCGGGGATCTAAACTAAACGAAACAGTGATTTTTGAGCTCGTTGAAGTGTTGTCTCGATGTTCACGTGAGCATTTTTTTCACTACTAGTAATGCAATTTATCTACCGACTAAGACTAACGCATAGATGATTTCACGGTAAAAATTGGGTTTAACTTCCAGTTCATTTTTAACACATTCATCCAAGTTTTCGACCCAAACGATGTTTGAATGGCTTCAATTCCTGCAAAAATTAGATCTTATATGGGTGTAGCAGAAGATCACTCCTCAAAATTGAGTCGAATTTTTGAGGAGAGCGTAGAATAAACAAATTTGGGTTTCTATAGTGCATATAGTTGATACATTTATGCCTGTCTAGGATGAGTATTTTTCAAAAGCGTAAATGTACACACACACTGTAACAGGTTAAAACTAAGCCTGTTACAACCTTTTACATACCTACCTGCGAACACTCCATAAATCATTAAAATATCGAACAATAAACAGAAAATATGTGTATCATAGAAAAGTTCACTTGATTCTTCTTCTTCTCCATATTGTCGTCATACAGTAATATCAGTAGATGTATATACACATACACATACTCGTGTGTCAATCACTACGCCGACAGACAAAGAAGAAAGAATCAAATGAATTTTTACTGAATGTAAAATGTAGCATCAGAGGAAATTTGTACTACATAATTCCTAAATACTTTATATATGAATACGTACTAAAGGGGTATAACTTACCAACGTAAGGCATGAGATAAAAAGGTGATAAAACCAATCAATGCTTGATCGAGTAAGTCGTGACCTGACACAGTTGAAACGGTCTTGCTAAAATTTTTGGAATCGGTCAGTTCGAATATCTTGCTATCCGAACGAGTGCTCTTATAGTCGGGCAGGCAGTAATTCGTTCACGAGTATAAGTAGTTCTTGCTTTAAGCGAAGCTGTCTGTTTTCGACCGCTCGCTTATAGTAACCGCCTGCGAGCCATCAGCTCTGCTCAGGGTCATTTTGACCAACCGCATATACCAGGAACAACCATCCGCCACCCCGTTGGTTGTTCCTATATATTGCTATAAAGGTCTCCCTCTTCTAGGTGTCAGGCCAGGGTGCTGGATACAGGAGACCCCTGCATCAGGCTACCCTACACAACTATCAGTCGCTTGGAGACTTCTGCTGATACGGATCTGCCAGACGACTGATTCATTAGGTGCGACCAGGTGGCACTGGTCAATCTTATAAATCTTCATTGTATAAGTAAGGTTAGTTATTGTTAGGTATTCCATTAGAAAAAGAGTAAGGAATTGAATTTGTATTGAAATTGTAAAAAGAAAGAAAGAAAGGAAAATAAAGAAAAATAAAACAAAGTAGTAATAGTTCCATTAGTACCGAGCCGAACACTCTTCTAGTATCGGTGAATTGATTGCCAATAGGCAATCGTGTGGAATTCGGTTCTAATACAACAATAGTTTTTATGCTGCTCTCTTGTTTGACCTTGGCTGACTGAGTAATATCTCAGCTGGAAACAAAAGGCACACGTTACAACACATCGGTCCATTATATCGGTGATGTAACAAGTTTCCGCGGTTTTTTGGTGAATTTGTGAACAAACATTTTCTGTATTCCAAATCAATTATACTCAAGTTCATATTGGCGATTATTATTTACGACCTTTTGTAATTTTTCGAGTAGGTTCATAATTCCATCAGTGTAGAATTTCTGTGGTCTTGGTCTTGGCTCTTCGGTCAGCAAAGTTTTACCATCAACAGAGTTTTGCAGGGAGTGAAACGAATGGTATTCAGAGGTTGCAAGGTCCAGACTATACGATGGATGTATCAAAACTTTCCAATCAAGTTCCGACAATTTATTCTGAGTCATCAAAAATGTCTGTGGACTGGCGTGTCATTATGAAGGACAAATTCTTGGGCAATTTTGGTCGTTTACCTTGATTGCTTTGTTCAACGGATTGTGTGAGTTGTGCATAGTAGAGGACCGAATTTACTATTTCGATGAGTTGTATGCTCATAATGGACAAATCCCTTTCAATCCCATCAAACACTCCACATGTCAATCCAGGCTTTGAAGTCGTTTGTTAATGGCCATCAGCCTTTTTCCATGATCACCTGTATTAAATATGCTCGTATTTAATACAGTTTTCATCACCCGTGACAATTCGCTTAAAAATAATTCGATTTCGTTGTGTTTTTAGTAGAGTTCACTGAGGGTAATTCGGTCAATCAAATCAAGCCCCTGTGAGTAGCCCCGTCTTTGCGATGATTCCAAACTATTATGAGTTGATGTTTAATGCCTCTGCTATTTCCTGATAGCTTGCTTGTCAGTCTTGTTACACCAGTTGTACAATTTCATCGACTTTTTCAGTGATTGGCCGACCATTGTCAACGATGCACCCCGCATCTTTGACAATGAAATTAGGAATGGAATTGAGCACACCACTCCCGGGTCTGGCGTTCACTTCACTCACAGCATTCTAATCGTACACTTCACAATTACTTCAGCATAATTTGCAGAGTTTTTACCTTTATGATAGTAAAAAGCATTATATAGCGCATTTCTTGATTGATTGAGGTTGGGTGATAAATGTCCATGGAATATTATGGAGTAGAATTTTGTATGTAAAATGGAAAGTATGACTTCAAAATAAACTCTATTTTATTTAGTTTAACTTTATATTAATTTCATATTATCGTTATCATTCTTATTATTAGTATTATTACTATTATCATTATTATTATTATTAATATTAATATTATTTTATTTTCAGAAAAATAAAACAACTTGGCGCAGACAACTATCGCTCTTTTATTGACTTCTAAGTAGCATACTTAATATGTTTGTAGAGTAATTTGCTCTTCAACTATCCTTCAATTGCCACAATATCATTCTTTGAGCTTAAAAGACAAGCATGCCAGGGGGAGCAAAAAAAGTTGCTTCGAATAAAACATACATTTATTGTAAATATATACTTGGACCAAAGCATACTGAAGTACAATGCTTCTATACATATGAGTACCTACTTGTAGTGAGAGACGCATAGTATATTTCTTTTTATCATCCCAATATATGTAAGTAAATAGGTAATTCTTTTATTTTCATTTTTCTCTATGAGGTTTTTGTGTATGTGTGTGTAAAACTTTGATTTTATTAAATCTTCAAATCCTCTATGCAAACGTTTAAAAAATGTATGTAGGTAAGGCCTTTGTGAAAGTATGAGCACATATTAAATATGTAGCTCATAATATCCTATTCATATGCTACCATACTTCCATTCTTCCATTACCATCAGAACAGTGTGCTTGTATTTGTTGGAATTTCTTTCTTCTATGAGTTACATTTTTTGTTTTTGTTCTTCTGAGAGTCTGAAAGTCTATTTCAAAGAAATTGCCCAGTTGACTGGTTAGTACTTGTGCTTACTTGCTGGTTTGCAATATGTTGCCTGCCTGCCTGCTGGTTGATCTAAGTTTTCTATGTACTTGTACGCTTTATTGTTCTTTTTTTTTTCTAAAACACGTTTTATGAGTTGCATTTACAAGGAAAAAAAAAACTTTTACCAATTTTTTTTACTTACAACTACAGGGAAGGAAACAGTTTGTTTGCATATAGCCAGCCGTAGTTTCTCATTCATTCATTCATTCGGTCATTGTTAAAGTATAATATCGTACATACATACATAAGTGAGTGAGTAGAGTCAATGCTTTGTAGAAGCAGAAAATTTACTCTTGTCATAAAGAAAGGTTATAAGTGAAATGCAATGAGCTGCAAAAGTGCTGCTTTCATGCGTCTACTACACATGCGGGTTGGTAGTTTTTTTTTTATTATACACTTCCACATTTCGAAAATAGAAATAACTATAATTCAAATAAAAAAACAAAAATAGCTTCAGTTTTTATTGTATGTATACGTATGACTGTGTATATGACGATCATTTTAATATGGTGACGAGTTGAAATGGCAGTTAAGTTATAAGCTTCTGTTTAATGTTTTTCTTGAGCTGTTCTGTTTGATTCGACAAGAATATTGTTTTTTATAAATTTTAAAGCTAATAAATCAAGGTTGATCAGCAAAAAAAAAAAAAATTTAATTTCGACCACTTTAAGTATTTCTTGTTAAATTTCGACATTTTCAATAATTTTAAACCATTCTTATTAATTTTAAAGTATATAAATTTAGATGGTTCTGCGAAAGATATAAAAGCTTGCTACTTTTATACAGTTCCTCTAAAGAAGGTATGAAGAAATTCCTAATTTGAATATGTCTTCTTTTTGGGTCTTCTACAAAACCATCAATTTTGTGTCGACGTCCTCTTAACGGGTGAAGATAGCTTATAAGTATGTTCAGAGTTAATGTTGGGCTCATACATTTCACTGCTCTATATCTAATTCCAAGTATGAAAATCGACAAATAATCCCATAACCGAACAAAAATTCTATTTAGAGTGGAGAAATGTAAAACTGACCTTCATTAAATTGTTCTCGAAGTATGGACATAAATACTGTTACACACATTGTGTGCTAAAAAATTATGAATAAATAATGTTTCTGGACTAATACGAAAAGCAAATATTCATTCAAAATGTCCGCCTTTATCCCTTACGCGCGCTTAAGTCGGACTGGGCAATCATCAATAATCGCATGCATGTCGTCCATTTGAAAATTGGACATCGCACAAACCAAAGTTGTCTTAAGAGAATCAATGTTGAGATAATTTTTGTCGCAAACCACATCTTCTAAAACTGTCCACAATTTGTACACCAACGGGTTCAAATCAGGACCGGCAGAAGGTCATTCTTCAAAGGGAATGAATACCGGTAAATAGTTTTGGAGCAAGATTTTAGGTCGTTTTGGTTTCGATGCTGTCTAAAATGACCGCGCATTCGCCTCATCATTTTGTTTGTTAAATTTTTCCCTCACGATAACATTTTTTTCATCGGTAAAGAAGATTTTTCTGTGCGAGTTATCAGCGCGTTTCACAAAAAGATGTTTTTATTTTTCCATCCTATTTTTTTCAAAGGTTCATTGAAGTCTTTTTTATTTATTCGTCTCATGGACTTTAGCGAGACATTCATCTCCCATGATTTTCTGTTGTTGCAGCGGATTTCGATGAATTCTTTATGTGACAGCTTTGATGACTTGCGGCATTCGAACTGTGCGCGAATGTTTCAATCGGGGGTGGTCTTTAACATCTCCAATATCCTCAAACATTTTTATGCAAAAGGAGAAGTACATGCGGGCGGAACGTTTTGAAAATATCACTATCTGAAACAACTTAGAATTCCCGGTACAGAATAACTTTTACAGGTTATATTTCATAAGTCATGTGGTAATATACCCC
The DNA here is from genome assembly GCA_963854835.1 of Megamerina dolium. Lineage (NCBI taxonomy): Eukaryota > Metazoa > Arthropoda > Insecta > Diptera > Megamerinidae > Megamerina > Megamerina dolium. The sequence goes on along the minus strand of OY978529.1, from coordinate 31,880,962 downwards.
ATGGATATTCGCGTTAGATGATGAGCAGATGCCCTTTCATGTTTCAATATCTTTCGATAACTTCCTTTAAAAGAGATCAAAGATGCTCAAAATGAAGTTGGTCGGAACTAAAGACAAACGAAATACCAGTAAGTCCGAAACCATTTATCATCTTTAGCGCTCATGAACAAAAGAAAACAATGAAACTAGAACTGGTGAGAAAATAAAGTTCACACTTCACACCGGATGTTCTTTATGGTTTCATTTTGGTTCGGTAAGTGCTTTAGTTCTCTCTCAGAATGGTTTCGGCTATTTCACGAATGAGTATATGTTACAAATTTTACGAATAGTACGAATTTTTTCGTTCCCTAAGGGACTGTCGTGTTTTTGTATTTTTTTGGTACTAAGAGCCATAAATTTGGAAAATATGAAAATACTTCAAAATAAATATATCCTGCTCTCTATAGTAGATACTTACAAACTTTGTATGTATTGTATATCTTCCATATATTCTGTACCAGAATAAATTTTACGGTTTTTCCTGGGTCTGTAGTAATTAATTCGACAATTATGAATATGATTTATTCTGGAATCGTTTTCGAACACATACAGATTCTTTCTGTGAGTGGTGTCATTTTAAATAAAAAAAAACACAATTCTTTTGTGAAAAGAGCTTTTATTTTATTTATTTTAATGTAACTTGTATGGTACATAAATGTAAGTTGTTTTTCAAATGAGTATCGGTTATTTTGTTTCTGCACTTCTATTTCAAGTATTTCATCTTGGAGAACACATCGATATCTTGATATATAAAAATACTTTGCGATGCTACGAACAATTCCGCCAGTGGAGGAGTTTGCCCGATAACCCCAATTACAGATGATGGTGTTGATATTCCACCACCCGACTATGACGAGGTTGAAACGACATTTTAAGGCTGAAGAACAACAAAGCTGCAGGTGCTGATGGCCTGCCTGCTGAGTTGTTTAAGACCGGAGGCGATGAGCTGCTCACCCGCATGCACCAGCTCATAAGCAGAATATGGTCGGATGAAAGCTTGCCTGATGATTGGAGTTCTCTGTCCAGTACATAAAAAAGAGACCCCACAATTTGCGCCAACTACCGTGGAATAAGTCTCCTGAGCATCGCATACAAGGTGAAAGGTTGAAGCCTATGCTCAGCAACCTGATTGGACCTTATCAGTGTGGCTTCAGACCTGGTAAATCCACCATCGACCAGATTTTCACACTGCGCCAAATCCTGGAGAAGACCCAAGAAAAACAGATCGACACACACCACCTATTTGTTGATTATAAAGCCGCTTTCGACAGTCTGGTAAGGGATTACCTCTACGCAACAATGTCTGAGTTCGGTATTCCTGCAAAGCTCATTCGACTTTGTAGAATGACACTGCATAACTCCTGTTGTGCAGTGAAAATTGGGAAGGACCTCTCCGCACCGTTTAATACCGAACGGGGTTTCAGACAAGGTGATTCGTTATCGTGCGACTTCTTCAATCTTATTATGGAGAAAATAATACGAGCTGCTGATCTACGACATAATGGCACTATCTTCAACAAAAGTGTCATACTGTTAGCGTATGCCGACGATATTGACATAATCGGCATGAACACGCGAGCAGTCAGTGCAGCATTCTCAGAGTTGGAAAGAGAGTCGCGTCGAATGGGTCTCACGGTGAACGAGGGTAAGACGAAGAATCTAGTGTCAACAAACAAAGAGTCCCGGCGTCTTGGACAGCACGTCACTGTTGACAACTACGCTTTTGAAGTAGTAAGGGACTTTGTCTATCTTGGAACCAGCATTAACAGCAGTAATGACGTCAGCTTGGAGATCATGCGTAGGATAACTCTTGCTAACAGGTGTTACTTTGGGCTGAGTAAGCAATTGAGAAGTCGAGCCCTCTCTCGAAGAACGAAAACTACACTCTACAAGTCTCTCATCATGCCTGTCCTAACATATGGCGCTGAAGCCTGGACAATTTCCACCTCGGATGAGCGAATTCTTGGGGTTTTCTAGAGAAAAGTCCTACGTAAGATCTTTGGACCTATTTGCGTTGGTGGCGAGTACCGAATAAGGTACAACCATGAGCTGTACGAGCTGTATGCCGATATTGACATAGTAAAGCGCATCAAAATCCAGCGGTTGCGCTGGCTAAGAAGGTGTTATATTCGGAACCCGCTGGAGGACGACGCAGAAGAGGAAGACCAAACCTCAGGTGGAAAGACCAAGTACTGGCGAACCTGACGGCGCTTGGTATTTCTAACTGGCGCCAGCTAGCGAAGAACAGAGATGGCTGGCGAAGCATGTTATTTTCTGCCTAAATCGATATTCGGTTGTTATGGCGACATAAGTAAGTAAGTAAGTAAGATATGCCGCTTAAAGTGTTACTGTGTGTACAGTGTATTAAGTTTTGTTTTAAACTCGCTATAACTTTTACCGAAACGTTTCTAATGATCAACGAAGTTTATGGTTATAATTTTCTATTCTATCTCGTAGCCGTATACATGAGTAGTATAAACGGTTTAAGAATGGTCGTGAAGACCACAATTACGCCGTAATATGGATTAACATTTGTTACTGATTTATTGACAAAAAATCTCATTTTGACCATCTATCAATTTCTCTATATCTTGCACTTGCGACTTCCATATGTTTGGAAAAGTACATTTGCCCATGAACTGAAAGCCATCCTGGAGGTAAAAGCCATCCTAAAGGCTTGTACCATCAAAGTGAATGATCTCCCTACAGATAGCTTAAAATATACAATCTATACAATTGATGATCATGAAAATCGTACTATTGGAGTGGAGTAGTAGAGACTATTTTGAATAAATTATACTCACTTTGCAAACATGTTCATTTTGTGTTTTTTGAAGTAAAACTTCTTAGGCGGCGGTGTCGTAAATGGATTGTGAAATTTTTAAAGCTATTTTCGTTACATGAGTAGAAAGGAATATATAGCTTAGAGAAAGAGAGAATGAAAAAGAAATCAACATAAGTACAACGATGCAAAGCAATAGATCATATTCAATGGTTCATGGCAATAGATAGTGTGCGTGTGTGTTGAAAGAGAGAGAGAGAGAGAGCAACCAACGAATAATAACGATTAATTCGAGAGTATATTAGGCAAATACAATACAATACGTATGCACAACGATATAAAAGCGATAGAATGCACATCGGCATATACATGCAGTCATACATGCCTCACAGTCAGACACATACTGAAAATGTTATTGTTTTCGTGTTATTACGTGCTCGCATCTACATGGGAGACAGATTCAATACAGTGTTGCCAGCACCTCAAAAATAAAAAAGCTAGATCGGACGAATAAAAACGCTAAATAAGCTAAATGGTTCAAAAAAAAAGGGTAAAGGCCAGCCTTTTTAACATTTCATAAATAGTTTATATTTTATTTTTAACATGTATACAATATATTTCAACAATCGAAGCATACATTAGGTACAAATATATGAGAAAATACTTTCATAAAACCAAAATATATATTATTACACACATTAAATCAAGCGCTTTCGTTTTAACAACTAAAAAACGTGTGAATTTCTAAGAGGACAACGGCAACTATTTCAACATTTACAGCCTATTGCTGAAAAATTCAAAATTATATTATTCCATAGTGAAATATATCTAACGCGTAATTATTTCCTCTTCATCAACTACTGTTTAAATAAGGTCAAAGTTTTGATTGCGATTTGTAATATCAAAAATTTTATCAGTAATAGAAACAAATATTCCGCACAACACAGCTGACTTTTTAACATAAGAGAATGATAATGGCGGCAAATATGTTGGACCAAATATGATGCTGCTAGATGATAATTCTCATAAAAAAAAGTCTCTTCGTTTTATAACACAGCGTTGCACTGAATTTATAAAAATCTTGTATTATCCTAAAAAAAGAAAGGGCTAGAAAAAGCCACGAAACTAAACAAAAATGCTAAATTGGCAACACTGATAATAACGATTATATTTTAACTCTAATCGGTTGTCAGTGAATTTAACAGAGCGTGACATCACAGTATATCCAAGAGTTGAATTATTCATTCATTATTCGGCATTGTTTATATAATTAATAATTGTATTATATATTATAGTATAATTACCAAAGTATGATAATCCGAGATAGAGCTTTTCTCTTACTTATGCTGCGGTGAATCCTTAAGAAATATCCAGAACATTTTTCAAATATTATACTACTTACTTACTTATGTGGCCATAACAACCGAGTATCGATTTAGGCCGAAAATAACATGCTTCGCCAGCCATCTCTGTTCTTCGCTAGCTGGCGCCAGTTAGAAATTCCAAGCGCCGCCAGGTTCTCCAGTACTTGGTCTTTCCACCGGAGGTTTGGTCTTCCTCTTTTGCGTCGTCCTCCAGCGGGTTCCGAATATAACACCTTCTTAGCTGGAGCGTGTTCTTCAATTCGCTCGACATGACCTAGCCAGCGCAGCCGCTGGATTTTGATGCGCTTTACTATGTCAATATCGGCATACAGCTCGTACAGCTCATGGTTGTACCTTATTCGGTACTCGCCACCAGCGCAAATAAGTCCAAAGATCTTGCGTAGGACTTTTCTCTCGAAAACTCCAAGCATTCGCTCATCGGAAGTGGAAATTGTCCAGGATTCAGCGCCATATGTTAGGACAGGCATGATGAGAGACTTGTAGAGTGTAGTTTTCGTTCTTCGAGAGAGGGCTCGACTTCTCAATTGCTTACTCAGCCCAAAGTAACACCTGTTAGCAAGAGTTATCCTACGCATGATCTCCAAGCTGACGTCATTACTGCTGTTAATGCTGGTTTCAAGATAGACAAAGTCCCTTACTACTTCAAAAGCGTAGTTGTCAACAGTGACGTGCTGTCCAAGACGACGGGACTCTTTGTTTGTTGACACTAGATACTTCGTCTTGCCCTCGTTCACCGTGAGACCCATCCGACGCGACTCTCTTTCCAACTCTAAGAATGCTGCACTGACTGCTCGCGTGTTCATGCCGATTATGTCAATATCGTCGGCATACGCTAACAGCATGACACTTTTGTTGAAGATAGTGCCATTATGCCGTAGATCAGCAGCTCGTATTATTTTCTCCATAATAAGATTGAAGAAGTCGCACGATAACGAATCACCTTGTCTGAAACCCCGTTCGGTATTAAACGGTGCGGAGAGGTCCTTCCCAATTTTCACTGCACAACAGGAGTTATGCAGTGTCATTCTACAAAGTCGAATGAGCTTTGCAGGAATACCGAACTCAGACATTGTTGCATAGAGGTAATCCCTTACCGGACTGTCGAAAGCGGCTTTATAATCAACAAATAGGTGGTGTGTGTCGATCTGTTTTTCTTGGGTCTTCTCCAGGATTTGGCGCAGTGTGAAAATCTGGTCGATGGTGGATTTGCCAGGTCTGAAGCCACACTGATAAGGTCCAATCAGGTTGCTGAGCATAGGCTTCAACCTTTCACACAGTACGCTTGATAGAACCTTGTACGCGATGCTCAGGAGACTTATTCCACGGTAGTTGGCGCAAATTGTGGGGTCTCCTTTTTTATGTACAGGACAGAGAACACTGAGCCTCCAATCATCAGGCATGCTTTCATCCGACCATATTCTGCTTATGAGCTTGTGCATGCGGGTGAGTAGCTCATCGCCTCCGGTCTTAAACAACTGGGCAGGCAGGCCATCAGCACCTGCAGCTTTGTTGTTCTTCAGCCTTAAAATGGCCGTTTCAACCTCGTCATAGTCGGGTGGTGGAACATCAACACCATCATCTGTAATTGGGGTTATCGGGCATTCTCCTCCACTGGCGGAATTGTTCGTAGCATCGCCATTCAGTAACGTGGAGAAGTGTTCCCTCCATAGGCTCAGTACACTCTGGACATCCGTAACCAGATTCCCATTTCCATCACGACAAGTAGAGGCTCCGGGATTTAAACCTCCACTCAGGCGCTTGATCTTTTCAAAGAATTTTCGAGTCTCATTCTTGTCGGTACACATCTCTATCTCCTCACACTCGCGTCTTTCCAACTCCCTCTTCTTGCGCCTGAAAAGACGTCTCTCTGCACTCTTTTTCTCTCTATACCGCTCCTTAACAGCTGGCGTTGCGCCTGCACGCAGGGTTTTTCTGTAGGCGGCGTCTTTCTCTGCGGTAGCGTCGCGACACTCCTGATCATACCACTCATTCCTCAGAGGCCGGTAGTAACCGATTACCTCCTCGGCAGCAGTAGTCATGAAGTGGGATATATGTGTCCACCGTGCGCATGTATCATCAAGTGGGGGAGTGTCCTGCATAAGCAGATCCGATAGTCGAGTGGAAAATGCATCTGCTGTCTCTGGTGATCGCAGCTTACTGACGTCGAGCTTTCTCTGTGTGGGACTTTTCTTGTTATTTGCGACACATAAGCGTGTGCGCACCTTAGCTGCAACAAGGTAGTGATCCGAGTCGATGTTGGCACCACGGATCGATTTCACGTCCATCACACTGGAAGCATGCCTTCCGTCAATCACCACATGATCAATTTGGTTTCTTGTACGTTGATCTGGAGACAGCCATGTCGCTTTGTGGATGTCGAGATGCTGGAATCTGGTACCACCAATTACCATGTTTCGTGTTGCGGCAAAGTCGATCAGCCTCATTCCGTTATCGGAGGTGTTCTGGTGGAGGCTGAATTTTCCGACAGTTGGACCAAAGGTACCTTCCTTGCCCACCCTGGCATTAAAGTCGCCAAGCACGATTTTGATATCATGGCGGGGGCAGCGGTCATAAGCTTCTTCGAGGCGCTGAAAGAAGCTCTCCTTGGTCACATTGTCCTTCTCATCCGTCGGAGCGTGGGCACATATAACGCTGATGTTGAAAAATTTTGCCTTGATGCGGATTGTGGCCAGCCGTTCGTTCACAGGCGTGAACTGTGAGACAAGATGTAGTAGTCTCTTGCTGACCAAAAATCCACATCCTAATTCGTGCCTTTCAGCATGGCAACTGTACTAGATGTCACAGGATTTCCTGGAGAGCGGTGATGTCAGCTCTGTATTTTTCGAGGACATCAACCAGCTGGATAGAGGCACCCTCCCTATAAAGGGATCGGACATTCCAGGTGCATATCCGTAAATCGTGGTCCTTTTTTCGTTTGCGGGGGTCATCAACAAAAGCGGTAGTCCTTATCAGAGGCATATTTGTTTTTTTCATTGGGGGGGTTTTTTATGTGGCGGGTCCCAAACCCAACGCACAACCTCTAACCGAGGAGATTTTCGCCACTCACTTCAGCCGCCTCCCAGCGGGTGCCAGGAAGACGTTGCCCAGTGGTCGCTACATGGAGGGCCCCCATTAATAATAATGAAAGCGCCATCACAGAGTAAGCAGAGCAAGCTATATGACTACCCCTCATTAACAAATAAAGGTACCATCACATAGCGCTCAGATCAAACTACATGACAGCCAGTGAGTTGACTTGCGATGAGTTCAACAAGGATTGCGCTAGCCCCTCCTGGTTGAGGCAGTTAGACACGTTACCTTGCGAAAACACCACCAGACCAAATATTATAAAATATATTATTATCGAAAGAGTTGGAAAGAGAGTCGCGTCGAATGGGTCTCACGGTGAACGAGGGCAAGACGAAGTATCTAGTGTCAACAAACAAAGAGTCCCGGCGTCTTGGACAGCACGTCACTGTTGACAACTACGCTTTTGAAGTAGTAAGGGACTTTGTCTATCTTGGAACTTGGTAGTAGTAGCATTAACAGCAGTAATGACGTCAGCTTGGAGATCATGCGTAGGATAACTCTTGCTAACAGGTGTTACTTTGGGCTGAGTAAGCAATTGAGAAGTCGAGCCTTCTCTCGAAGAACGAAAACTACACTCTACAAGTCTCTCATCATGCCTGTCCTAACATATGGCGCTGAATCCTGGACAATTTCCACCTCCGATGAGCGAATGCTTGGAGTTTTCGAGAGAAAAGTCCTACGCAAGATCTTTGGACGTATTTGCGTTGGTGGCGAGTACCGAATAAGGTACAACCATGAGCTGTATGAGCTGTATGCCGATATTGATATAGTAAAGCGCATCAAAATCCAGCGGCTGCGCTGGCTAGGTCATGTCGAGCGAATGGAAGAACACGCTCCAGCTAAGAAGGTGTTATATTCGGAACCCGCTGGAGGACGGCGCAGAAGAGGAAGACCAAACCTCCGGTGGAAAGACCAAGTACTGGAGAACCTGACGGCGCTTGGAATTTCTAGCTGGCGCCAGCTAGCGAAGAACAGAGATGGCTGGCGAAGCATGTTATTTTCGGCCTTAATCGATATTCGGTTGTTATGGCCACATAAGAAGAAGAAGAATTATTATCGAAAGCAACTAAATGATTTAATGTTTTGAAAAATCGATTTTTAAATACAATACTATAGTAATTCTACTTGTATGCACTTCATTCTTAAATTTGTATTTATTTATTATTTACATATTTACAAATGCTTTAAATAATAAAAAATAATTACAAATTTAAATTTTATCTCAAGTTTAATCAATAATTCTATTACATTTTGTGAAAGTAGTATCATGTGTTATCAGAAAGTTTTTCTAACTATTAGTTTGTAGAAATCTATTGATTGTAATCCACATTTCAATGTTACAGATTTGATGAATGATAACGATTGTAATGATTTTAATCATAATCATTGCACAACGTAAAAATATGATCATCATCGTTTTGATATAAATGTAAAATATTCAAACGTATAATATTTTGTCTGCTTCAATAGTTTACAATTGTAATTGCATGGAATGTACGAATACATATGTTATTTTTTGTTGCATACTTACAGGCATATAAACATAATAAACATATGTACTACAACAAAATGTATTTGCATACCTTTGTGTAACTAAATAGCTCGATATGAACATGTACTATATTTGTTGTTAATACATATTCTGCCGTATATGCGAACAGATATAAAAATTTCCTGCCAATCATAGCTATGTAAATATTACAGTGAATCACAAATTATTATTATACCTTGCATAATGCAATATGCAAGGTATATTCATTTCGGTCAGATGTTTGTGTTCACTTGAAGGAATCTCCGGAGATATAGATATAGATATATATTCGTGATCAGCGTCGCTAAATTTTCAATTTAACGATGTCCGTCCGTCCGTCCGTCCGTCTGTCTGTCACCTGACTGGTTCGCACGATAACTTGAGTAATTATTGAGCTATTTCGATGAAATTTGGCACAAGTAACCTGTGATCCAAGGATACGGAGGGGATTGATATTGGGCATGATCGGTCAATAGCCACGCCCACACCAAGCATTCAAAGCGACTAACCTCGGAATTTTCAAAATCTTTATCTTGCTATAACTCACACAATATACCACTTGGCACAACAATATTTTGCACATAGAGTTATATTATACTACCATATAACCTCGCCAAAAATGGATGAGCCACGCCTACTTTTTAGCGTAGCTCCCATACAAAGTGTCTGTACTTCTTTTAAATTGAAACAGCTGTACCTTCTACAATCTTCTGTCCAGAATAACCACAATTCACACTTAAATTAATATCGTAGTCAAAAATAATCTGGCAGAAAATCAGTGTGCCAGGCCTACTCCTTCTTGGGTCTCCCATACAAAGTTTCGGAAACTAAAAAAAAATATTACCGGTTATAACTTGCAAACTATTCAGCGTAGAATAACAAGATTTAAGGTGTGGATTAGTATTGTACGAGCAACTAGGCTCACAGAAAATGGGCTAGCCACGTACATTGTTTATAGTGGCTCCCATACAGCATGACTGAATTTCTTTTAAATTGAGATAGCTGCAGCTTCTGCACCCTTCTATCTAGAACAATCATAATTAATACTTAGGTTAATATGGTAGTTGTACATAATCTGACAAAAAATCAACATGCCACGCCCTCTTCTTAATGGGGCTACCATACAAAGTTGAACTATTCAACGTAGGACAAACAAATTTAAGGTGTGGATTAATATTGAAAAATTAATTGGATTTACAAGAAAGAGGTAAGCCACGCCCACTTTTTATATAGCTCCCATACTAAGTCTCGGAATTATCTTAAAAACCTTATCTTAAAAACCTTTAAATTATCCCTTTTAGAACTCTCATAACATACAAAGTACTTCGTCAAAGTCAACCATATTTCGGGTGTAAATTAGTAGTATATGCAAAAATTGTTTTTCAAAAAGTGGAAATAAAAGAAAAAGATGGATATTCAAGTAAACTTTATATATATATATATATATATATATATATATGTATGTATATATATATATATATATATATATATATATATATATATATATATGTATATATATAGATATATATATATATATATATATATATATATATATATATATATAAATATATATATATATATACATATGCAGGGTATAATTTGGTCAGCCCAAGCCGACTGTAAGGAGATTTTTTTTTTACCTGTAGTCGATTTGGGAAGTGAGTAAAACATGTTGCATATAGCAGGCCAAGGTATTTTGTGTGCGAGTTAAAGCCGAGTTGTCGAGAATTCGATAAATTTCTGATGTTTTTTACTACAGCTGGGATGCTTTCTTTGTTACACATAATTTGGGTTTCTGCTGAATACATGATGCTCATTCTACAAAAAGATAATTATATAATGTGGACTGTATGCTTTATAAAACCATTTGACCCAGCTACCGTTCTATATTTCTGTATTGTTTTATTAAATTTCAACCTTATTGGAAGAGATCTGTAGAATATTAGCCGATTCTGAATGGAAGATTTCCCATTGCATAATCAAATTTTCTGAGTCTCGTCAGAGAGCTTTTTTACACCAAATTCCTACTGCCGAAAGAAGGAATTGCGAATTATTTGTATTTATATTTCCTTGAGATTCGAAAAAGAAAATTTGTGAAATTGTAAACGTCTCAGTATATATAAATTGGAAATTAAATATATGCATCTCAAACACCAATATCAACATTATTCCCAAACATACTTGCAATTTATTTCTACCATTTAGGGGGCCCGCTACAAGATTGATGCTTTCATAAAATTCGCTGCCACCGCTATCAGGGTGGCCATAGAGTAGATGATTGTATGATAGATCCTCATAAATTTTTGCGACTTAACATTTTCCTCCAAACATATGTACTTATACCCTATCTGCACTCCTTAATAGGGCTGCCATACAAAATGAATTTTTAAAATACTGGAAAATCGACATATAACTGCTTAGCTGCCTAGGATTCGTCAGTAGAATGGTCAAATATGTGATCAATATTCATTAATTCTTCCAACCGAACATCTCTCCTTAGCATACTTGCCACCTATATCCAATGCTTAGGAGGGCTCCCATACAAAATTGATGTTTTTTTAAAAAATCCTTTAAATACTCACTTTGTATAACTTATGGCTCTGGAATATATAACCAAATATTGGACACCTCACTTCATATGAAAAATATATCATCATGTGTGAGTCACTGTACATACTGTGTGCATGTATATGGGATGTTCTCGTATACTCGCCTCTCTTCCATACAATAACATTACGACAATGCTACCCAAAAGTAAACTTGATGTTTACAACTGATTTTGAAGCAATTTTAACACTGTTATTGTATGTTTGCTTGTTTGTTTGTCTGTTTGATCATACCATTATGGTGGATAAAGGGTAACGAGAAAGGGACTGAGTGAGAAAGTATAGTATATTAGATGTACTCGTACAATATCATTTACACTCATACATATGTATGAATGTGTTGTGCGATATATGTATATGAGCTTGTTATGCTACAGATTTACGATTGTGCCATAAAATTTTGTTGTTGTTGAATTTGTGAGTGTACATATGTGTGTGTAGTAGTTGTTGTTATTATTGTTGTAAGTATCGTTGACATATGATTTTTCATTGTTATCTTGTATGTGATTTTTTTTTTTGGCATGCATGTATGAGTGTCTTTATGGGAGCGTGTTCGTGTATGCAATTGGTTGCTGAATCCAAACTCAATGCATAGGGAATGTGATGATGACGACTATGACGATAACGACCAGTATGACGATAATGTCGATGCAAATAGCTGGAGATATTGATGTACTGCATGAGAGTAGTACACTATACTCTCCGATGTAGATGATTATGATGATATAAAAATAAGCTGATATAAAGTATCGAATTTCTAATAAAATTTATTTAACATCTTTTCACTCATTCGTGCATGATACACGTGTGCAACAATAGCTTTATTCAATTGTAGACTCAAATGTATATGTATGTAATGTAATATTTGGTGTTGATGATATGATGATGAATTGAATTTAATTGAATAAATTTATACCAACAAAAATAGCCTGATTAGGTTTTGTACTGTATAAATTGGCTTGCTGTGTTTAATTGGTTGGTTTTCAATTAGTTTATTATAATTTACTTACTTTTTAAAGCCTTGCATTCAATAATTTATTTCGATTTTATGGAGTCTCATTAGGTGATTTTTGCTGCCTTCTACGTAGTTACTTTACTTATTTGGCCATTACAATCGAAAATCAATTTAACATGCTTCGTCAGCTATATCTGTCCTTCGTTAGCTGGTACCAGTTAGAAATTCTCCATTATTTTGTCTTTCCACCAGAGGTTAGCCAGCGCAGCCGGTGAATTTTGATGCGCTTTACTATGCCGGTGTCGGCATACAGCTCATGATTGTACCTTATTCGATAGTCGCCGGCAACGCAAATAGGTGTAATAAGTTTGCGTAAGGCTTTTCTCTCGAAATCTCCAAACATTCTCTCATGACAGGCGTGATGAGAGACTTGTAGAGAGTGGTTTTCATTTCTGGAGAGAGGCTCGATTTCTTTATTGCCTACTTAGACCAAAGTAGCATCTCTTAGCAAGTGGGACTCTTCCCAATGTTTCCACGCTGACGCCATTTCTGGTTTCAAGATAGATAGAGTACTTCTCTACTTCAAAAGCATAGTTATCAACAGTGAAGTGCTGTCCAAAATGCCAGGTCTCTTTGGTTGTTGCTGCCTTCCATCAGTTGGCAGTGACAGGATCTCCTTATTTATGTTTCCTTTACAATCGAAAAACGGTTGAAGAAAACTAAGCCATCCCTGTTAAGCTACGCGTAAAGTTTTTTGATCTACTTTATTGTAGCATTTTTAACCGTCAATAGGAGCGCAACCTTTTTGAAGGAAATAGTTATGTTTTCTAAAAAATTATTTGAATCAGCAATCTATCGTGATGAAGGTCGACGTACTAACCAATATAACAACTATGCAATAACATCTATTTACTTACTTTATCTAAAGCAGTTTCGACAGTCCCATTAAAATTAATAATGCTTTACAAAGGAATGGAATTGAATTCCTTAACAAAGAAATTGCGACGTAATTCGCATTATAAGCTTCCAAAGGACGAAGCCTTAGGTCATCATAAAGTACTGTTTTATGTATCAACAATATTAGAAGGGACATATTGATATTAGCCGATTTCGAGTGGTCGAAATGTTGTGACATTGCGTTTTCTACGTTTTTCTGCGTTTTTATCAAATCTAAATGTTCTTAAACGCATCAGATATCTTTTTAGCTTAGTTTTTTCGTTGTTTTACCTATTGCCTTCGACACAAATGTTCCCAGTATTTATTCCTTTAAATTTTTCCATGTTTTAGCAATCAACTCTATGTGCACTTTTTTTCTGTAAAAATGAATTGAGCTGAACTATTAAAATTTTATAATTTATGCAATAATTTAATTGATTTCATCTGCAACAATAGCAACGAAGGAAGCTTAGCAAAACAATAAGGAAAATAATTTCTACACATCCCATAATACCGAAAGGAATGCTTCGTGCAATCGGCATTTGCATAATTATTTGCTTCTCTCACTTTTGTTTTTGTTTGCAGTTTTCGTGAAATATTGATGAAATTTTCTGCATAAATTTTTGGAAGATTAAAATGAAGAAAATTTTTAAAATATTTTTATAAAGAATCATTTTAAATGTTGACTTTAAGAATATAACTTTATAAAAGGTTAAATCTCTCAGAGATTGGAACATAAAAATAAAAATAGTTACCACAATGACTAAAGTGTGTTCAAAGTGTGGTGACATTACGGGAGCGGTCACATAACCTATATAACAAGCATTAGCTTTATCACTGATATTATAGTTAAATTTATTAGTGGAGAATCTGTATGGCCTTGGGATCCATATTTATATCTAACGACCAAAAGTTGAAATTAGTGTCAATACTATTATTCCATATTTTATTTGGAATCCGATGATGGACGCTGAAAAAAGGAGAGGCTAGTCCTTGGCTAACTCGATCAAACAATATTGGGCCTGTCTGCACTCAATAAACAAAAACTAAAACTAGAACTCGTTCAAATCAGCAACAGTATATTGAATTGTATGTATGTTGAATTCGGAGCCTATTGATGGACTTCGAGCAATAGGACTACCGAGCCTACAGTGCAGCTTAAAATACTAGAGGAGCAAGAAGGGAAGGCACCCGATGGCAGTCCATAAAGTGGAAGATCAAGTACTGAAAAATATGATTGAACTTGTCATGTCTAACCTGTGTCAGCACTGCAAAATAGAGAAGGTTAGAGGGGAATACTTGGCACGAAGCCAAAACCGATCGTCGGTTGTAATTACCATCTAAGATAGTATTTGTATTTCATTGCAACATTATCTACATATTGCCTCCAAAGTCTATATACAATAGAATTTCTTTATTTTACCTTTCTTTTTGTGTCTTTCTCTAAGTATTTGTAGTGGCCTTCATTAATGTTCTTATTGGTTCAGTATAATATCGCCATCATTAAAAAAGTCACCATCAGCATAACCTCTATCACCGTCAGCTTTAACATCATCATCATCATAATCATTATCATTATTATAACTATCCTTATCATTCTTTCACTGGCACATCCACACATAGAATATAGAAAACCAAGCTCATGCAAAGCTCATTCTGTCACATCTTCACCTGCATTCATGTTGGCTGCAACTGGCTGGTGTTGGCGGCGGTTAAGTTACCACAAAATGATTCAATTGAATGGAATGTATTTTGCATGCAATCACATACTCGCACTCATACTTCTTGCAACTACGGTGAATAGCTGCCATGTACGTATATATCGTATTTGCTTAGAAATCTGTTTTAGTCGCTATTCATTGCTTCAATTTTGGAGTTTAGTCACACAGCGATTCATATGGAGGGTGGCCTAAAATCTTGTTGTTTCATTTTATTTTGCCCGGGTGCATAGTGTGTATGCATCGCATACAGCCTTCAAGTTCAACTACAATCCTGTCTGTTTGTTTGCTGTTGAATGCGAATGTGGTAAAGTATGGCTGATGATGATGATGTTGATGATGATGATGATGACGATGGTGTTTTTGGATTCTGTGCTACATCCTTGTACTACCTATGTATTTTCGACCACGTATCTAATTGTTCACGTGCTGGTATTGCACCGAATTGCGTCTAATGTCTGTGAGTTGTGAGTGTTCGTTGGTTTTTTTTTTGCATTCTGTGGTTTATCTCTACCGTGGTCGTGGGTCATTTGATATGGTGTGACAATGATGGCAATACACTTCATGGTAACCATTATGTTGGGGGTCGCTGCTCCTCCTGCTGCTGCTGCTACTCCTACTGATTGCCATGGCTTTACTTTCAATCAATGTTCTTTCGATTTGTTTTCACTAAAGATGACGACGGGTTATGTCGGTGCCGGATGTTCGGTTTGCTCAATTCGAATTTGTTGGTTGATTGCTTGGTTGTTAGTTGGTTCGCTAGTTGGTTACTTGGTTGTTTGGTTGGTTGGTGGACTGTTGCCTTGTTATACTACATAGTTATGTCGTTTCGTATGGGGATTTTTTTTTATTGTGGAATATGGGGCTGACTGCTATTTTGCAAGTCGAACAGTTGTCTATCGTTGGTATTGTTATTATTTTTGTAGAATTTTTTTGCTTTAAAAATTGCATTGATTTCATATACATATTGCAGTGATGAAATGAACAGAAGTGGTCCTTTGTTTTCCTGATTTACTTTTTGTGTGTACTTCTTTTAGTTCTGGGCATTTCTTTTAATTGGTTTTTCAATTTGAGTAGAATTTTGAAAACTTCATTATTGATTATGAATGTAAATTGTTTGTGCTAAAAGTGAAAGGTTAGAGTCAATCGGTTCCTTAATTCAAGCCAAATTTAGGCGAGTTGTGATATTACTTGAGTTTTCATGTCCTTACCTACTAGGATTTTTTATTAAGTTTTTTATTGCTGTTCATCACTTGCCTGAGTGTTTAAAGAAATCAACAAATCAACAACAAGAATCAACAAATTTCTCCACTTGAGCACTTTGTGTCGTGCGACAATTACCACCTTCAGCAAGAGTTCGCCATGAAAAAGTTTCACATATATTAATATTAGTATAAGCGATTTTAAAACTAGAAACATAAATATTTGACATCATGAGTTGTAAATAACCCTTTGGCCGTGCTCTGTCGAGTATTATTGTACATCTTAAGTTTGGAGATTTTTGGAAGGTATATTTGCCGATTCAGATTGGCTAAATGTTTGTGGCATAATTGTTACTGAGTTTCGTCACAGAGAGCTTTTAGAAACTTTTCATAGCAAATTGTTACTTTCAGATTGAAGAATTGCCATCCTAATTGTTGAAAGGTTGGCCTCAAATGCAGAAATGCATTTTGCATCAATAATCAACAAAGAACTAGTTATTCAGCTACATTAACTGCAGAAAAGTTCCTATCGGCTTAAAATGTTGATGTTATAATAGAATCTTTTGCAAGTATATATCAATCGTATTCGATAATTGAATTATCTGCTGCTACCATCAAGGTCATCATTGGTGATTTTGTCAGTAAAAGCGGTCCCAGAACTACCCGACCTAACATATAGATGGCGGCAGTAGTTTGAAAAAACTACTTTTGTGAAAAGTGAAACCTTATAAAACATATGTTTTAAGTTTCAAGGCGCCACGTTGTTTAGTATTTTTTTTTTTTGAGCCATCAAAAGTTAACGACCTCAGTGCATTTGTAAACACGGAATTAATTTGTCACAGTTATGTAATTCAATACTTTCATTTGAAAGGTCTTAGTCCAAGGAATATTAAAACTGAACTAGATTCTACTCTGGGGGAGTCTGCTCGTTCGTTTACAACCATAAAATATTGGGTGGCAGAGTTTGAACGAGGTCGTACGAGCTGCCAAGACGGACACCATAGTGGTCGACCAATTGAGGTGGCCACGCCAGAAACGGTTAAGAAAATTCACAAAATGGTATTGGATGATTGCCGGCTGAAGGTGCGTGAGCTAGGTGAAATTACAGGCATTTCAAAAAGTGCTATACATAGTATATTGACCGAAAATTTGGAGATGAAAAAGCTCTGTGCAAGATGGGTGCCGCTCTCAATAGAACAAAAACAGCGTCGTGAAGATGTTTCTATAGAGTATTTGGCGATGTTTCACAATAATAAAGCCGAGTTTTTGCATATATTCGTAACCATGGATGAGACATGGGTCCACCACTTCACACCTGATACAAAGGAACAGTCAAAACAGTGGACTGAAAGGGGAGAATCGTGTCCAAAGAAGGCGAAGACAGTTCCATCTGCAGACAACGTTATGACGCCTGTTTAATTAATGAAATTAAAGACAAAAGGGCACATTTGGCGAAAAAGGAAGTGTTGTTTCATCAAGACAATGCACCAGTTGACATATCCTCTATGGCTCGAATTGCTTCAGCACTCACCTTATTCGGCAGATTTAGCTCCTTCGGATTATTTTCTATTTCTAAATTTTAAAAATGGCTTGGTGGCAGAAGGTTTGCAAACAATGAAGAGGTAGATGGCTATTTTAATGAGCTAGACAATTCATCCTATAAACAGGGTATCGAAGCTATAGAATATCGCTGGGAAAAGTGCTAAATGGAGATTATGTTGAGAAATAAAGAAAAATGTTCCGAAATTTGATTGTCATGAATCTGAGAAATAGGAGGAAGAAATATGATCAGCAAATCGCTTTTAATGTCGACGAATCTCTAAGTTTCCGGGTTTAAATGTTCATTTTATACGTAGAAAAATGAACACCTGACTTCTCTAACAATACCAAATTGACTCAGTTTTATTCGTAAAACCATTTAATAGACTGATAGAACTGATAGATGGGTTTGAAATAACAAGGAATAATACTAGTTATGACTTACTGAATGATTTGTGGATTTCTGCATGTACCCAATAAATGGCGAAGATCGAATGGGAGTAAGTAATGAGGTCAAAGTTAAAATAAATGGGAGAGAAATTAGCAAATTACACAATATATCTAATCTCCATTATTAGTTTATTTCCAATATTTTTGCGGAACTAATTTATCATTTAAAGCGCACTGAAAGAGCTCTGTGATTAAGCTAAAAAAAAGTGTTATTACAATATTTCTGCTGTTCGGAGCCGGCTAATACAGTAGGTCCCTTCTAATACTGTTCTCAATTTTAACACACACGAAGAGAAGCTTGGCGGTATCACAAAGGGCCTTTCTGACCTAAGTGCGTCCTCTCAGTGGGAGGGCAGCCACAATAATCTAACCTAATTTATCCTCTATCTCCATCCCTAAGGGGGCTTTCTTTACAAAATTAATGATATTATAAGATTCGTTGCCACTGTTCCGAGGAGTCACCCCTAGAGATAGAAAATTTTAGACGGACTATCCTTATTTTGTCCCCTCTAATCTTTCTTTGGAGCATCCTTATCCCCTATCTCCATTCTTCAATATAAAATTGAGGTTTTTCTAAAATTCACACCCACCGATATGGCCGACCTTCATTAAGTTCTTCATCATAATGCTAAACATACTAATACCATATCTCCACCCCCTAAGGGAGCGTCTCTACAAAATTATTCTGAAAACACATGCCGTTTTGACATTTTCTTCCAACATAATTATCTCTACCCTTTAAGGGATCTGCCGATAAGGTTTCCAGATAAGGGATTGCAATGTTTTTCGTATGGCTCTCTTTATTGTATATCCTATCGACATTACCACAACGCTGTCATTGGTAGATTTCCACTATACTCAAATACAATTTGCAAAAAGTTTATCAAAAGTTTACTGATTAAATTCTCCAATCAAATAAAATATTTGAATAATTTTTGCTTTAATTGTGGCTATATGCAGACGATTTATTTTGCTGTCTACTCAATAGCTTATCTGTATATGAATACATCAATAAAGATGAATAGAAATCAATGTCAGTAGTCAATGGTTTTAATTGGAAGTTTATAGAATGAATAGAATAGCAATAAATAGATGTGAAAACCAAAAAAAAAGAAAAAATATAAAAGCTATTAATTAATAATACTATATGCATGTGATTGAATGGTAAATATGAGAAGGTTAAAGAATATTGATTGAAAGTAGCGATATAGAACGATACAGAACGATTCAGTTTGAAGTAGCGTATATTTGAAGGTGGATACGGATGTTGCACATAACATAAATTTGTGTACTGTACTTGTATATGCGTGGGGATTTACGTTGTTTATGATTTTATGAAAATATGTATTTATAAAATATGGAAGATTTTCCATTTACAAATTTTGTAATTATTTTCCGTACAATGAACAAACAAAGTTCAACTTCAATGAGTTCAAGGAATGTTATCTAGTTACTATGTTGGCATGCTGAATGGCAATTGCTTTAAGTTTAAGGAATATGTAAAGTAATAAGTTATTAAAATGCATCAAAAAATTGTAATCAAACAAGAGTAATGAAAAGAGATGAAACAAAAAAAATAATAATAATAATGATAATATCGACTTTGCGAGTTGTGGGTTAAGAATCACATTACGTATACTCCAAAATGAGCATGATTATGGTGAATAGTATTGTAGTATTTTATAAAAATGAGCATTGAGAAAGTGTGTGAAATTCTTATGACATATATTTCAATATGTTGAAAGTATGATTTTTCCGTGCCAATCATCTTGCTGGTTAGTCATTTGGGATAAAGTGCATCAATATGCTTAAATACTTACTTTTTCGATGATTTTCCAATACGTTTTACTTATGGATAATGCGAGTAGCATGTAATTATCAAATAAGTTGCATAGTATTTCTTTCTTTTTTGCCCTAATTAATGCAAATACTTTTCTGATGAATATCTATAACCTATGTTATGGAATTTACGATTTTGTCTGCAGTGACAGGGATAAATAACTTTGGCTTGAATTTTGTAAATAAATGTGATGACATGATGGTTATTAAAAATTGAATTTTGTGGGAAAATTAAAAACTTAAAGAACTTGAGACTTATAAGAAAGTATTTATGTTGTCACCAAATTCATTAGCTTACTTAAAGTTCGGTTCATCGAAATCGCACAATGTGCTGAGCAATTTATAGAAACCGTTGAAATTCGCTGAAATTTGGAATATGAAGTTATTTTCACAAATGAACAGTAGAGATCGTATATGGGGGGAAATCGGATGAAAAATATATCTACCTTCCATACAAAAGTATGCTGTCGATTGTATATTTTTATACAAAATATGCAGCTTTTGAATTGAAACTCGGTAGATGTGATTATATTTACTAATGTATAAATAATTTCAAAAATGGGTGTAATCGGATAAAAACTCCACCTACCTCCTATACAAAAGTATGCTGTCGATTGTATGTTTTGACATAAAATATACAACTATTAGTTTGAAACTCGGTATATATGATTATATGTAACAGTATTTAAAAAGTTTTGAAAATGAAAGTGGTCGGATGAAAACTACGCCTACTTCCCATACAAAAGTTTTCAATTGTTTCCTTAGTCACTTAACACGCTATAATATACAGCTACTTAGTTGAAATTTAGTATATACATTTGTATTTACTTATGTATAGATGTGCTAAAATATGAATATAATCGAATGAAAATCACACCTACCGCCTACACAAAAGAATGTCTATGTTTTCATACAAAATATAGAGCGATTTGATTGAAACATCGTAGATATAATTATATTTACCACTATATGGGTGAGGTCAAATATAGGCATAAACGAAATAGGATGAAAATCAAGTCCATTCCTCACACATTGCATTTTTTCACACTTTCAGCACAAAAATTGATGTTATAGAGCTGAAACTTTGTACATGTGAATTTATTTAGTAAGTAATAGATATGGTTAAGAATTAACTAAATCGAATGAAAACCACACCTACATTCTACACAAAAGAATGTTTTGTATTGTTCTGCAAAATTTTACAACATAAATATGATATAATGTACATTATATGACCATATTTACTACAGAATGTGAGGAATCTGAAGAAAATTACACTCACTTCTTATACCAAAATATGTTTCTGAATGAATTTTTATACACTTTACTACTGAAGCTCTTCACATACAATTAGTTTTTTTTATCAATGAGCGACAAAACATCACCAGCACAAAAGTCTGTCATGTGTGTCTATTTGTCTTAGTGTAGCGTAACCTAGTTTTGATATTAAAGAATCCATTTTTAAATTATACAAATATTTTCAATCGAAATCAATTTTCACATAGAATAATTTTGCATACAAATTTATACGCACATTTATTAATTCGTCGACCTAACGAATGACGTACTTCGAGTATTAACCTTTTCAGATTACTCATTGACCTTTTTTCAACCTAATCTGATATTTATGACTAAGATTAAATTACATATTGAACAAATATACAAAATTTTATTCAAGAAAATCATATAAAAGCCTAATATTATTCAACATAATAATTTGATTGTTCAATTTCACATTTTCTATGCTTCTATTACTTGTATTTTTAAATATTTCCAATAATATTATATGACAATCTTAGAGCTAATGGAATAAGAATATTGAAGCGGCTACATCATATGTTGTACTACTCGTATATCGTTGAGTATTCTACGAAGTATTCTACTCGTATGTACTATATTATATTGAAGTATACCTAATAGGAATACTTACAATTGATGGTGCACGGAATAGATCAACTCAGATTGGTATGCCTAATAGAAGCACAGGAGAAATGGTATGATTTCCATATAATTTATTCAACTGGCATAAGGGAATATATATATTATTTTTATTTTTATATATTTTAAGCGTATTATTTGCTTGCGTAAACAAATACTGCGCCTAAATACAAATACAAAGGTAATCATTGTTCAATAATTGTCATTCAACTACCAGGGCAGTTTAGTATTTTAGTAACCTTTACTTTTAAATGTTTTAAAATAAGATTACATATTTCGAATTATGAACTAAGATCCTCCAGCTTTAAAATCGACACACTTCTACTGGAGTGTTTCTTTTTCCCAATGGCATTTTATAGCTTTCTCTTATAATATATGCACTTGGGAGCCTACATATGTTGGTATAAAATGTCTTATTTCATGTACTACCTATACGACATGTAAAGAAGTTCATTTGCAACTCCTTCCACATCCTTTAACATATATGTATCGTATAAGTTGTCGTACTTCTTCTTTTGCAACTTGGCACTTCTTGATTGTTTTGTGCATACGCTTGGCTGAGCAATCATTTCAATTTTCTAAAATAGTCATTGTCTATATGAGAGAATAACAACAAGAACAACAACAACAACAACAAGAGAAACAAGACTGGCTGTCATTCAAACAAAACATATACCACTAAGCCCATTTGATACAAAAGGTGACGTGTTAAGTGCGGGGGATAAGGCTGGTGGTGCGATATGCGATGTATGGGCCTAAAATGCGCATGCAATTGACATTACGTGTTTGTTTAGAAGCAATAGAGCTATACGAGCATAGAATAAAGGAGGGAGACAGAGAGCAAATATTTTGCACTCACTCTTTCAATTCAATTCGTGTATGTACATATAGGTACTTGCCATAAAATAACAACAATAACTGACAAGTATGTGTGGCAACACTGTTGCATTCAAGTAGAGTAATTTAAACATTATTGTTATTGTTGTTGGTTTTTTCGTTTTATTTTTCTTATTTTTTTTTTTATTATTTTTATTTGCTGTTATTGTGGTATGATCTGTTATTGTTGTTGTTGTTTTTATTACAGCACGTACTAATGTACTCATATGAAGTACACTGTTCATACTCGTCGTACATACATTCGAGTACAATAGCTTTGTTGGCACATACTCAGTCACTTACACAACCATACTCATATGTACATTTCGCACTCAAATGAGCACAAATGCGTTGATTTGGTCTGTTGTTGTTGCTGTTGGTTAAGCAACAACACAATGAATTGAAATATTATATAGAAAATATATGGCTGTGTATGTGTGGTTTTAAGGAAAATGTATGTGTGAGAAACAACACAGCAACAACAACAAGTGTAATAAATGCGTCATTATTTTAATATGCAATCAGCGCGTTTGAATGGGGGCACGTGCTGGTCTGAGTGTTTCAACATATTCATAGTGCGAGTACATACAAATGAGTACCGTACCTCCAAGAACAATGACAATTGGTGGGTGTCTTTGCTACGTGTATGTACTCATATGCATATGAGCATTCATATAAATTTCTCTACAAAGTTCGTATGTATGTCCCTTGTGACATTTATTTAGCTTCTTAACAGTTGCTGTTATTATTTGTTTTTCCTACTATTCTTATGTGGTTTTAGAAATGTTGAATAGATGTGTTTATTTGTGTGAAGTACTTTCTTGCTTTTTTTTTTTAATAAAAAAAAAAAATAGCAAATTGTAGAAATTCATAAGGAAATTGATGACTTGTTTTATTGACGGATATACATTATGACACGCCCTGTGTGTGTATGAGTGTTTGCTGTAACCATTCATTTCTAATGCAATGATGATGACGATGATGGTAATGCTGGTGATGATGGTTATTGCATGAATTTTGATATATGAATTTTGATATATGGGCAATACATATGAAATGTATTGAAAAGTGAAAGTTGTCAAGTATTTAAGTGAAAAATATGTAAATTGTACAAAAATGACACTTCAAAAATGTCCAACGACGATGGAAGCGATGGTGAAGATTACGATGGAAATGGTGATGATGGTGCTTATGGTGATGGTGACGCTGATGGTGATTGTGATTGTGATGATGGTGATGGTGCTTGTGACGGTGGTGATTGTAATTATGGTGATGGTGATGACGGCGATGTTGATTGCGATGATGTTGATGATGGTGATGAGTATGGTAATGGTGATGATTGCATTCAAATGCATTTGCACTTTATGCGTGAAGGCAATTAATTTTTGAGGTGGTTAATTTTAATTAAAAATTTGTTTTTAATCTTAATTTCTCAAGCTCAGTTACCCTACACTATGACATACAGACAGATATAAATTCGAAAAGGTATACATTTGTATAAGAGGTAAGCGTGGTTTTCATTCGATTACATCCATTCTCGATTTAGTATATTTATTAGTAAATATAATCGTACATACAAAGTTTCAGATTGATAGCTTTATATTTTCATACGAAAAGTGCGAAAATATGCATTTGAAAATCCTTTTTTTATACGAGAGGTAGGCGTAATTTTCATTCGATTGCATCCATTAAAAAAATTTTCTCTTTATGAGTTATTCTAGTCATAAGTGTGATTTTTTAGCTTGATAGTTTAATATTTTCATACTCAAAGTGTGAAAATATGCATTTCTATAGGAAGTACATATAATTTATGCAAAAAAGTAAATTCAAAGAACAACTTCATCTCTTGACACCAGGCATTGTCTGTTTCTATAACCATTAATGTATACATTTCAGAAGGGTCAAAGCCTTGAAGGTGTGTATATGCTATGCAAGGTGTGATGGTCAAATTGTCTGAGTGTCTGAAATTCTGTCGTATGCATACATTTCCATCTGTATATAGCTACAACACTATGTAAATACCTATTTAATTTTCAACCATATTATCACCTCAGTATTCTTCTTTGTCTTCTTTCAAATGTAGCTCTAAAATCATTCCAAGTTTTTTTTGTTTGTTTTTTTCCCTCTTATTTTAAATATTGCACACGATTACCTTAAATTCCCCAATGTCAGAAATTCCATTTACTTACTATATAAAATTTTATTTATTTCTTTTGCACCCAAGCACACATGCACGACACAAATCCATTAATACACTTCATTCTATACTTGAGTCTGTATGTCTGCATGTAGACGAGAATGTGTTGAATGTAAAGTATTTATATACATGTTCATAAGTGTATGTGTAAATTGCAAAAATAATTCTCATACTCATACTAGTGTCAGCGTGTTTAATAGAATGCATTTACTAACATTTTGCCATAGACGATGATGTTTAGACATGTCTGCTTACATTAAATCAGTATGATCTCTCTAAGGAATTTCATCATGAAAGAAAATCGAAAAAATAAAAAAAATATAATAACATAAAAAAAAAATCTAAAAATAAAAATGGTTTACATTGTATATTGTATGGAAGAATAAATAAGAGATGAATAAATACAGGTAAAAGTTCAATTCAGATGGAGCAAATGTATATTTCAATGTCAATTTACTTATTTTTGGAATTGTAAACATTTCAAATTGATGAATTTAGTATTATGTCTTTATTTGAATTTATAATTTTTAAATAATATTTAAATTATTCAAGTTCTTCAAATTCTTCACAATTAATTCACAAATGATATTTGTGATAATCCAGCTGACAAAAAAAAATTTTGCACAACAGCTATTTGAATACGCAAATATACTTTCGAAAAATATAATTTTATACTGTAAGTTGGCGTGGCTTTCATGCAATAAGGAACTTTTTCAAATGTAGTCTCTGAATAATCAAAATAATTGTATGAGCCGAGTTTTGGCGTTATTGTTATATATTTTCATATCCAAAGTCTCCAAATAGTATTTATAGTAGGCGTAGTTTTAGTCCGATTTCTTCAATTCACAAGTAAATAATTTTCAGGAAAATTGTATGGTAATTTTCGCAGATATTGTTCAAACGGATAGACTTGAATACATCGATGCAGGTGATAGTTATAATCAATAATATCTTCAATTTTCATCACCACTGCCACCAATTAGTTTGGGTGCTGCATACGAAAGTACAAATTCATTACAGCCGCGATCTCAAAGAATATAAAAATATATGGTATTGACTGCTGAAGTAATCCCTGTAATACAATTCAATTCAAGGCTTATAAATTATAGGTAAAACTGCAACATTTTTTTTCCATGAAATTTATTTTCAGTTGTCTTTGTGTTGAATTAAATACAAATAAACCTTTTCATATCAAGTACAATGGTTGTTTATTATACAAATACCCACAGTGTAATTGATTAAATTGATTTTCATTTTACCTATGGTATATTACACAAGTTTTTATTTAAATTAATTTATGCGTTACAATTGAAAATCATATACTATTACGTATGTATATTATAAGGATATGCATACAATATGTATGCACATCTATATTGTATATCCTAAAGGTATGCAATATACGATATATAGTATTTACGAGAATTCAGCAAATTAAATTTTTCACAAATGGAGAAGCATATTTCTTCTTTTGCCTTTGTTCAGAAAATTCCAAGTAAATCTCGAACTGAGCAAAATGCACATATGAACAGATTGTTTGCAATAAATGCTATGCACAAGTATGTGCGTCCATTTACACACAAAATGCTAATGGCAGAATGTTTACTGTGGGTGGCATATATATATTTTATATGATATGTGTTCGTATTGGAATTGAGTATGTATTGTGTTAAATTATTTTAATTGTATCAATTTTATAAAATTTAAATTTTCAAGATGCCAGCGGGAGATGTGAATTTTAAATGTAAATATTTTTTATTTTCGAAATAAATTTATTCCTGTATACACTAAACGTATGTAGTACATTACTAGAGGGTTTGAATGTTGTCAGCTTATAAATAAATGCGGTAATAAAAGTTAATTAACTCTAAGTAATAGTAAAAAAAAATATCATATGAAGAGTATTGAGAAATTTCTTTGGTAAAAATAATAGCACATATATATAATATATGTGCTATTATTTTATTCAATCAACGCAAATAATTTAGTATTTATTTTCCTAATTTTTTTAAGCAGATTTTCGATGACCATTTTGATGTAAAAGGCATATTTTAGCTCATTGAACATAAACTACTAACCTATTGAAAATTTTGCTAATGACATTTGTTAGTATGTTGGATTATGTTCACTTTAATGTTTGTTAAAATCAGCCAAATCAGGCAGTTTCTTGTCCGATTTGGCGCAAATAGTAAAATTTACTTTTGAAAAACAAAATTTGACCAAAAATTATATTTCGAACGATTTTAAAATTCGGAATTTTATTAAAAAAAAGAAATGATCACATCAAGGAATATTCAAAATATTATATAAATATTAACGCATTCGATTATTCGAAATTGCATATAAAATGTACGATTCCTTATTTGAAGTAAAAAATATAAAATAAATATATGGCACTACGGTCCCAAAGAACTAATTTTTTTGCATTTTATATTGTCTGTCATTTCCTTTTAATTTGGTATGCACAATAAAAAATAAAAATAAAAAAAATGTGGGACTTCTAGGCCCTTTGACCAACCTTATTTTGCTGTACTGTTGTGCGTGTTAAATTTTAGACAACATAGGAAGGGATCTACTTATATTAGCCGATTCCTAACAACAGAAACCTTGTGATATAACATTTTCTGAGCTTTGTCACAAAGCTTCTATCTTTTTCAAGGCAAATTGCTACTGCGGGAAGAATTGTCAATTGCTTGTCGCAAAAAAAAATTGTTCGATATTAAAATTGAGTTTTAGCCGAGTATTAATTTCACGCCATAAAGATCCGAAGATGGGTCTTGTTGGCTGATATTTGCTGATTATGCATGGAAGAGACAGAGCGGCGCACATAGTGTGCCAGTGTCCACTGAGCCACGGCACGCCTTCTAGAATGGTTTGATAAAATCTCTAGAGATTTTTGCGATCTGTATGCCTCAAATTAATTTGAACTTTAACTTTAAAGTATTCAAGATGAAAGTTTTAAATCTAATTAAGTACTTACTTTATGCTTATACAAATTCAATACAATATTTAACCGAGAATTGCAACTTTAACTTTAAGGTGTTTGAATAGAAATACCTGAAACTATTCTGAAAGTGATTGGGCGACTTAGATGCGACTACCAAATATATTAATTGTTTGTCGTTTTGAATGAATGCAGATCGATTTCAAATAACAGTCCAATAGCTCATTGGCCGAGCTTCTCTTCAATTACTGTTATGCGTGTTAAATTTTGGACAGTATTAGAAGGGACCTACTTATTTTAGCTGGTTCCGAAAGGCAGAACCCTTGCGACATCACTTTTTCTGAGCTTTGTCACAGAGTTCTTTTCAGAAGCTTTTTCATTGCAAGTTGTTACTGTCGGAAGAATTGCCAATTGCTTGCCGACAGGTGGGTACCGTTCGAAAGAAAAATATTTTCGATATTAAATTTGTTATGCATGAGCCGAGGATTGAACAGCGACCTACAGATCAGAAGGCCAACACACTAACCACTGAGCCACGGCACCCACTGCACTTACTGTATGAATTTATTCATACATTGAGTATCCTTCTCCGGTGGTGTTTTCGATTGAATATTTCTAATTCAATATTTCCAAGTCGATGTTGAGTATAATGCTGGAATACCCTATGGATTTAGGTTTAATTACACTATTGGCTATGCTATTCAATAAGATCTTATAACAATAAAACAAACGACATCTTCTTTGGCTGCATTTTATGGACATAATATTTATTTTATACTAATTTTCATTTACATATGTATGTATGTTTAATTATATAATATTTTATATATAGATGTTATAAATAGTTTTATTATATATTTCATGTATTATTTATAATTACTATATATTTTTGTTCTTTCAAGTATTTCAAGTATAAGTATTTATATACGAGTATATGCAAGTAGTCATAGTACATTGTAATGTTAGTAATATAGTACATAGTATATAATTAGTAATATTGTAGTATTAATTTTAGTATGAAAATTTCACACACCATTACAAATTTTAATACGCAAATATATGTATATTTATGTATAAGAATATATATAAGTATTTATGTATGTATTTGGATGTGTGTATGAGAGGGTGAGTGTATTTACCTATAGGTAAGTGTGTTTAATACGAATCTTGTATTGATTTGCTATTCTTAACGTTTAAGGTAAGGGTATTTTTTGTTGTTCTTAGTTTGCCTTATGTATATATTTATGTACATTAAATAAAAATGTTTAATTAATTCTATGGCTCAACCATTTTTTTCTTCTATAATAAGTACGTCTAATACAACTATATTTACTTTTTGGTTTGATAGCAATTTTACATAAATATCGTTTGATGAATATAGTTTCTTTATATTATGTGAAATTATTAATATTTTTCTTAAATATAAATCTTTTATATATTAATTTTTTTTTATATTTTAAATAATAAAATTTTTTAATTTTGTTTTTTATTTTTACAATTTTGTTTATACTTATATTTGATAATATTACAAATATTATATATGCACACATATATATTATCTAAGTATATATGAAGTCATATGGAAAGTCTGCGACCCAAGTCAAATGCTTAATTCCACCAATGTTACCGCTGTCAAATTTGAAGCAAAATTTTGTAGTTAGGGTGCTCAAAGCAGAACAAGACTTTAAGTGATTTGGATATATATTAATTTCCATTCCTTGTTAAACAATATTTTCTGAGGAAGAAAACACAACGAAAAATGTTCAAACGTATTATGGTTCATTTAATTTTTTGTATTCATTCATTAAAACATGGATAGCTAAATTTAAAGGTGGTCGTACCACCTTTATGATTTCATGATCAAGCCTCTGCTTGATCATGAAATCATAAAATAATTTATTAATTTTTATTAGATTAACAAGTGAGAATCAGTGAGCTAGCAAAGGTTTTGAGCATTTGCGAATGACAATTTTGGTGATTCTCCAATATTTGAACATGAGGTCTATGAGGTGGGTGCGCTTATGTAGCTCTCACTGCTCTGAATTACACTACGAATTTCCTTCTCATCCATCAAATGTGACACCTTCTGATTTTTTCTTGTTTCCAAACTTCAAATGATAGTTCATAGATAAATCATTTCATTCCACATTGAAATCGTCGAAACGCTGTACTAAGGTGGTTTTTGAGGCCTTTTTGAAATGGTATTATACTAACGAACCGGAAAAATTTCGAAATTATTTCACTAGATGTATCGGCTCGAAATTATCCTTCTTCTTCTTCTATGTATTCCTCTTCTCATCTGTCCAGCATGGAGGGCCTTCGAGTAGACGTTATTTTATGGAGTCATTTCTGGAAGTTCCACATGCCGTCAATA
The DNA here is from genome assembly GCA_963854835.1 of Megamerina dolium. Taxonomy (NCBI): domain Eukaryota; kingdom Metazoa; phylum Arthropoda; class Insecta; order Diptera; family Megamerinidae; genus Megamerina; species Megamerina dolium. Next base: position 31,850,561 of record OY978529.1, on the reverse strand, counting down.
ACTCCCGCATATCTCTAAAATACACTCATCCATTCGTTCGATATAACCGATGGACTTTGACTTGATGGGGATTTGAATGCGCGCAACTATGTCCATATGAAGGCAAAGCTCTTATAGGTATACGTTATATGTTATTCGGTGCCTTTCGCCAACGCAAATAGGTCCAAAGAGCTTTTAAAGGGGTGGTGGAAATTGTCCAAAGATCTAAGTAAATGAAGTCTTCAACAAACAGTCACACGTGGTTCAATATGACGAGACCCTTTTTTTTTGTTTTCACAAGTTACTTCATTTTGTCTGGCTAAACTATATCTATTTGGAGTTACTCTGTCCATAATCTAAAAAAAATCTTAACCTAACTGAACTCGCATTTAAGTTGATTCTACAAATGTTTCCAGCAGAAGGTAGTTGACGAGTGGGTCGAGCGATCTCCGTTTCTGTGGATGGGAAAGGGACCGTCAAGGCCGTTCAACAACGGACTATAGAACTATATTGAATAAAATGGAATTAAATACGGAAATTTGGGTATTTCTTTGTTAGAACGCAGATTTTTCGGTTGACCTAGTATGTTTGAGTGTATACAATTAAATATTTCAAATTTTTCTCTATAAATATTTATATTAATAAATATTAGAATTACATATAGGATTATAAATAAATTAGTATGTATATAGATTATAAAGTCAATTCTTGAAAATGTGCTCATTAAATGACAATCAACATTTCATTTCAACTAACTAACTACTAATTACATATACTTAAATACTTCCGTGTATATAAAATAAATATCATGTTAATATTTATATATCTTTATGTGAGTGCATAACGTAATTTCTTTAAAAAATATATGGTACTTAATAGAATGAATTGAAAAACAAATAATTTGCATATTAGCCTTTTTTCACTAAGTACAATAGGCCTTAATTAGCTAAAAGCTACATGTAAGTCTTAAAAAATTAAGATACTATAATTAACAACCTATTTGCATGAACTTTTTTAATTAATGTTTACTTTCTTCTTAAATTAAATTGTATATAATTTTTTATATTTTGTTATGTTCAACTTACATTTAATTAGAAGCGTCTTTGGTTAGTATTTTATTTTTAAATATCTTTAATATCTAGGTATTTGTATATAATTTGTTTTTTGATTTTATTTTTAACACAATTTATAAATAATATCAAAGAAATAGTATTTGGTTATTTTTTTTTTGTCCATTTCTCTTCTGGGTATATATTGAATATGTGACTATTGTTAAACATACAATCTATTCGTATTTTAATAATTTGGGGAAACCTGCGAAGGGTTAATAAACATATCTATCGTATTATTTATAGATAATAAATATATCATATACTATGTACATATACACACAAATATATGTATAAGTATTTTTATTTATTTTTTTTATTTTTTATTTTTATAGACTTATGATATATATACAGATGTATATTTGAAATATCTATATATTAATTCATTACTTCATACAAAAAGAATCCTAAAAGTTTCCTGAAACAACTATAAGGTGATTGATTTATTTTACTAAAAGAATTCTAGTAAGTTTTAGTAAAAGCCGATTTGTATATAAATATTTTTTTAATTGAAATCTTCGCTGAAAAGAATGGAAAATCGTCGCCTCATCCTTCACCAAGACCATTCCAGCTCTCGTACACCATACGAAACAGTTGATTTTCTTTTTGCAGAAGAAAACCATTAAATTATTGACACTTTGCCCACACTCGTCTAATTTACTATATAGTAATTTCTTCCTGTTGAATTTTGTCAAAATCAATAGGAATGGTGAACATTTTTAAATATCTCACGAGACCGTAAAGCATTTAAAAGGCATGTTTCTGAGATAACGATTATAGTGTCAACAAAATTTTCGAAAATAAAACTTAAAGACGACTATTTTGCACGACAATAAATTGTATTTTTGTATAAAAAATATATATTTCTTCTATGTATCTTCGGAAACTTTTAGGAATACTATTGTAATCGAACGTATGTTAGTCAATAAAAAAAAATAATAAAATACGCAATGAGAACAATATTTGAAATGAAGATATTATAAAACATAAAAATTATGTTTCCAATAATAATAAAAATAATATATATCGAGCCAAACTGAAATGCAAGATCAAAAATTCATTGTCAGAGATTCAGTAGGTCCAAAAAATATTTCAATATTTTATGAAAAGTTTTATTGTTTGAAGTTGGCGGGGGGAAATGGTGTATATTATTTGAATTAATTGGTGTATATTATTTGAATAATCAAATTGAAGTTATTCGATTAATAAAATAAAATAAAATTATTAGAATAAAATATTGAAAATACTTAGAATATTTGTTCCAATACAACATAGAATCCGTTTGAAATTTATATTTCAAATAAAAATTTGAAAAACAAAGAGAAAATATAAATGAAAAATATTTTGATTAATGAAAGTTCTGCTTAATCGAATAATACATATTTCGGAGTAGTTATTTGATCTTCGTCATTTCTTTTTGTATCTCACTGTCTTCTAACAAAAACTCCTAAAGGGTGTGTATCTGAACTTTAAGCATAGCTGGTCATATTGAAAGAAGCTTATTGCATCTAGACTTAATGACAAATGGTTTTCGAAGAGGTCACCATTTTTTTTTTAGCCTGATTGATGTCTCTCTGATCATCTATTTATCATATAATACATCTCATGAGTTTGTAAATCATCCATTGCATAGATGAGTATGTACTTTTTAGATTATACTACAAAAGATTGTTTGTGAACAAAATTTTGATCAGAGACTAAACAATCTTCTCTAAAATGCTAAAATAAGAGAAAATTCATGTTTTGAAGAGTGTATTATTCAAACAATTATATAATGAGCAATTCATTGGATTCCATAGGGGTTGTATTTGAATCGAAAAGAACATGTGAAGGATGTAAAGTCGTAAAAATAAATGCATCTCAATATGTTTTATTTGATACGCAGCAATAATCTGCTTCGACTTTTAGAGGAGGTATTATTCTATGCAGAAATCATTTATGCTTAAATGCCCAAGACACTGGTCACTGACGTTTCATTTGAAATGTAACGAAAAATTTACATGGCTGTTTCATATATCTCAATACGTATATACATACAAATAAATCTACATCTAAACAATAAATTGATAAAATATTGCAGTAAATATGACTCATTTGATTGTAAATTAAAATGTTTGCTTACACTTCGTATAGTACATACTCGTATAATATTTATTTTATTATATTCACACTCACAGCGATTCTATGTATGTATAATTGTATAGGTATTTACTTAATTTTAATATGTGTACTTATTTATAAATATGTATAAAGAAGAAATATACACTAATATATATATTTTTTTTTTGTTGCAAGTCTAAATATCATTCTTAATTGTAGAGTCAATATAATATAACTATTAAATACCATGTACATATGTATGTCAACCAAATTACGTTATTGTGATTAATAATATAAACACTGCTTCATTCATATATAGCATATAGCTTTTGTATGTGTAAATAAAATTGCGAAATGTACAAGAAATGTGGATACAGTATGTAAATATTTTATATATGTCTTCTATGTATATAGTATGTACAATATGTATGTAAATAGTAAATAGTACATGGCACTCAGTATCAAAGAAGCAATCATTCAATCAGAATCGAACTTTTTATACAGTTATATATTGGAAAATATATAACTTTTTTAAAATCATCATAATAAACTTCGCATTGATTCAAAAATTAATATTAGAGAAAGAAACTTATACTCTAAAACTATGTTCCGAAGGTTCTAAATGTGTGGTTGTATACCAGATATTATAGAATAAAATCAAAGCACTTAAATTATTAGCATTCTAAAAGCGTTATAACTTATAGACGGATTTAAAGTCCTATTTAGGAAAGCTTCTGTAGAAATTTTGGTTCAATTTTGATGAATTAGAATAAAGTGGCTATAAACGGCTCTTCAACCGATTGGTAAGAGTCAAGTGGACAAAATGTTACTAAAGTTTTTAAAATAACTCTTGATGGTTTACAACATCTCATTAGCATACTTTTTAAAGTCAAGAGCTCAAAAGGCACTTCTCGTGCGGCCCTTAAGTATTTAAAAGGATTATTGATGCTCCAATAGATCTTATTAGCATTTACTTTTAGAATAAATTATATTGATGTGGTATGTACCATAGATCAATTGAGGATAAATATGTCTAGTTTTGCGATGATTATGTTGCATAATATCTCAATACATTACAAGACTCTCTGAGGTTGTTGAGTGCGAACGCAATATTAAATAAATAAATAATAAAGAATAACTAAAACCCAAAATAGATACTCGCAGAAAGAAGTGGAACCAACTCCACAAGTGTATACATATAATATACCTATACATCAAATTGAACAGAAAATATAGATACTGTGTCTATTTGTGCAAAATTAAAAATTATTAAAATTGAAAATAAATGAGTGTAAAGCGCTCTCCACCCCCCGCGTGTAATTCTCCTTCAACTAATGTTATGGAGATTAAAACGAGTGTAGACGCATCTCATGTAAATAAAAACAATGCTAAAGAACTAAACAGAAATATACTTCCAATCTCGTCTTTACCAACAAATAATTTCATTAGTGCACACTCCAACACAACACAGACCAACGGTACTTCTCTCTCGTGGAGCGAACAATGTCCCTCTCCCAATCTTATTGAGGGAACAACAACAGCTTCGAATAGCAACTTCGAAACTCATGTTTATAAACAAACATCCAGCAACATTGTTGATAACATATTGAATGCAAATAAGTCAGAAACAACAAAAGTACAAACAGGTATGGACAGATACATTACAATTAAAAGGAAATTAAGCCCACAGAAATTAAATGATGGTAATAAGGCAAAAATAAATAAAAGTGCTTCAGTAGGAAATAGATTCGCATTACTGAGCGACAAAAACGATGCAACTAATTGCAATGACTTGGGTTCTACATCTAGTACCTCTAATGCCAAACCGCCTCCAATTTACTTGCGTGCGTACCAATGAATTAGTAGACAATCTAACGCGCATAGCTGGCCAAAATAACTTCCATATCGTGTCGCTAACGAAAGGAAACATTAAAGAGACAAAAATACAAATATATAATGAAGACAATTACCGCGCCATTGCCAAATTTCTCAATGAAAACAACAAAAACTTTTACACATATCAGCTCAAAATTTTCAAAGGTCTTATTGTTATCGTCAAAGGTATAGATCCGAATGTAGAACCAAATGATATAAAGGAAGCACTGGAAGAAAAAGGCTTTCCGATAAAAACAGTTATAAATATGGTCAATAAAAATAAGGTCCCACAGCCAATGTATAAAGTTGAATTGATTCCCAAATTCAAAAAACTAAAAAAGAATGAAACACATCCTATTTACCAAATGCAATACTTGCTTCACCGTAAAATTACAGTTGAAGAACCACATAAGCGTAAAGGCCCTGTACAATGCACAAATTGTCAGGAATTCGGCCATACTAAGAGCTATTGCACCTTAAGAAGCGTATGTGTAGCATGTGGAGATCTCCATCAGACATCAGCATGTACTTCTAACAAAAACGACCCAAATACTAAGAAATGCAGTAATTGCAATGGTAACCATACAGCAAACTATAGAGGCTGTCCTGTATATAAGGAATTAAAAAACAGGTCTAAACAGAGTCAGGCAACTCACTTCCAAGTGGCTACAAAATTTCAAAGTGATGTTATACAAAACAACTCAAATATTCCAAAAATTGCTCATATGTCGTACGCCAATGTATTAAAACAAACTGAGCAACATGCAAAGGATCAATTGCCCAGCCCAATGGAACCGTTGAATCTATGATTTGCAATTTAACACAATGCATGACACAATTTATGTCTAATATGCAAACTATGATTCAAGAACTGATTAAAGCGCAAAATCAAATGTTACAAGCTCTATTAAATAAAAAATGAGTGTCCTTAAGATCTGCTTCTGGAATGCAAACGGTATTAATAACCACAAAATTGAACTAAAGCATTTCTTAGATAGTAAAAATGTTGATGTAATGCTTCTAGCTGAAACACACCTTACAACCAAATACAACTTCAATATACCAGGATACACATTCTATAGCACAAACCACTCTGACGGCAAAGCACATGGTGGTACAGGAATTCTCATTAGAAGCAGAATTAAACATTATTATTTTGAAGAATATTCAAGAAACTACTTACAAGCTACTTCAATATGTCTACAATGCCTTAACAAAAATATAACACTCTCAGCTGTGTACTGTTCACCACGATTTTCAATAACCGAAAAGGTCTTTAAAGAATTCTTTGACAAGCTAGGAAAGAGATTCTTGGCGGCTGGTGATTATAACGCCAAACATACGTATTGGGGCTCTCGTTTAATAAATCCTAAAGGAACGCAACTGTATAACATTATAATAAATCCACAAAACATGCTCAATTTCGTGTCTCCGACCAGCCAACATATTGGCCAACAGACATCTCGAAAATTCCTGATTTGATTGATTTTGCAGTTGTTCAAAATCTTAATCGAAATATTGTCACTGCCGAAATGAGTTACGCACTATCCTCAGATCACTCTCCTGTATTATTTTATCTAAATGAACGCCCTCCATTGTCAAAACTACCATTTAGGCTGACATCCCCAAAAACAGATTGGTTGAAATACAAAAAGTATATAAGTAGTCATATCAACACCAGTCCTGTAATCCAGTATGAGATCGACATCGATGATAATATAAACATCATCAATACCATGCTCACTACTGCTGCAATAGTTTCAACCCCACGAGATTACCAAAAACAAAGGAATGTTCGTATAGCCACCAACACCCAAAACAAAACAAAGCATCAAAACAAAGACTTAAGTGTGCTGAAAGAGCTCTGAAAGAAGCATTAAAACAGGATAAGGAATTTGAACAGCTAAAGTATATCGAAAAGCTTTCTCCTATGACTTCCAAAACAAATTCGCTTTGGAACTCTTACAAAAAGCTGAAAACGCCACTTGATGCAGAATTTCCAATCAGAAATCATATCGGAAATTGGTTACGCACTGAAGAAGGAAAAGCCAACACATTTGCTATACATTTATGTAATGTGTTTCAGCCCAATCCGGCCGCAAACGACTTTCGAATCCCTCCACATAGCACTGCAACTAGTGGCTTCACTCCCCTCAAAATATCATCCAAAGAAATCAACGAGATTATAAGTACCAGCTTAATCCAAAGAAAGCTCCTGGTTTCGATGGCTTCACACCAAAAATGCTGCTGTATTATTTTTAGTGGTTTTGTTTAATGCAATGCTAAAACTGGGCTACTTTCCTAACCAATGGAAAAAATCACAAGTAACAATGATCCTAAAGCCAGGAAAAGAGAAAACATTACCGTCATCCTACAGACCCATAAGCTTGCTACCATGTCTCTCAAAATTATTTGAAAAACTGCTGTTAGCCAAACTCAGATCTCATCTTGAAGAACGTGACATAATTCCTCAGCATCAATTTGGATTTCGCGAAAAACATGGGACGATTGAGCAGGTCAACAGAATTACCAATGAGATAAGGAAAGCATTTGAATACAAAGAGTATTGTTCAGCTGTATTCCTCGATGTTGCTCAGGCATTTGATAGAGTGTGGCATGAAGGGCTAAAGTATAAAATAAGAAAACTTCTACCAGAAAGCTCCCACCAAATACTGGAATCATACCTAGATAACCGTTGTTTTGTTGTAAAATATAAAGACTTTTCCACAGAAGAATTCAATATCAAAGCCGGAGTTCCACAGGGTAGCGTTCTTGGCCCCATTCTATATGTATTATATACTTCCGATCTACCAACAAATGAACGGTTGTTGACATCTACATTTGCTGACGATACTGCTATTCTAAACCGTAATCGAAACCCAATTAAGGCATCCACAGATTTAGGAGAGCATTTAGTACTTGTTGAAAAATGGTTATCTAACTGGCGCATAAAAGTTAATGAGTCCAAATGTAAACATGTAACGTTCACACTTAACAAAAGCACATGTCCGACAGTTACACTAAATAATGTCGCCATAACTCATACAAATGAAGTCACCTACCTAGGGGACACTTAGACGGCTTACATGGCGCAAGCACATCGAAGCAAAAAGAACTCAAATGAAATTAAAAGCTTCTTGTCTGCACTGGCTCATCAATTTCAGATCACCATTAAACTTGAAATACAAGGTCCTACTGTACAACAGCATAATAAAGCCAATTTGGAGCTACGGAATTCAATTATAGGGGAACACTAGTAATAGCAATATTGAAATCATACAGAGATCTCAGTCTAAAATGTTAAGGATGATAACTGGTGCACCATGGTATATTAGAAATGAATGTATACACAATGACTTAAATATCCCAATGGTAGAAATTGAAGTTAAAAATACTAGACAAAAATATACTAGAAGATCACAAAGACATCCAAACACACTAGCAAGAACCTTGCTCAATACCTGCTATACTTTGCGCCTTCGAAGGAAGGACCTGCCAGCCTTCCAATAAAAAGAAGAGCATCGTACAAAAAATATTGCTCTAGATAATAAGGAGCTACTGTTGTTGAATTAGATTAAGATTTTAAAACTTATTGTTAGATTCTTTAGGAATAGATTCAATAAATAAAGAAAATGTATAATAAAAAAAAAAAACATTACAAGACTTCTTAGCGTCTAAAGCCCAAACTACAATTATTCTGAGTTTAGAAGAAAACATATTAAATCGTATAGTGAAAAAAGTTGAATATGTCTAATGGATTGTAATCAAGATTAGTTGACTGGAAGCTTCATTCCGATTAATTAGAAATCTGACGTTATATTAACTCAAGGAAAAGGATTCATCCATTTAAGAGTTATCTCAATGAGAATGAATGTCATGCACATGTACGAGTTCTAGTGTAGGTTGTTAAATATAATTACATGCAGTTTAAGTTGTGTTTATATATGGTGTATAAGTGTATTTTTTTTTACAAAGAAATTATTTTTCAATCAATCAATCATCAACAGCATAGGTATATAACAATACTCACTTGACGCTGTTGTTGTTGTTGGTGTGACATAATATATATGGAGGAACAATTCACTTATTCAATATTTCAATTACAAACACACACACACACATATCCATACACGCACTCACACACATGGCAACTTACAGCCACAAATAAACTACATATTCTCTAAACCAGATGAAATCATGTTGCTCTTGTTGTTGTTGCTGTTGCTCCTAATGCAATAAGACAACATTGTATTGCAGCAAATATTACCATTGCCACTGCCGCCATTCTTAGTATTTGTTCGATACCTCTTTTAGTTGAATGTATTTGTTGCATTCGTTTTGCTATTACAACAATGTCTATTGTATCGTTTTGTAGATTCCACTTCATATTTGCGTTTATATTCGCGTTCACATTCTTCTCATTCGTATTCATTGAATTCATTTTCTTTGTTGTTATCATACTGTCACTCTGACTACCACTATTCCAGCCGCAGTTGCCACTTTCTTTGCTCATGCCATTATCGTACTGCCTTTGTTTACTTCTTGTTCTTCTTCTTTGTTGGTTTTCTTCTTGGCGGCTTTGGTTGCATGTCGTTACAATGTTGGCCGCAGCATTTGGCCCACTTTGCCAATGGTTGCCTTTGCTGACTGTGACATTTTTATTGTTGTCTTTATTGCTGTATGCAGCTGCCATTGTTGTTGTTGTTGTTATATAACTAAAATATTCTTGTATAAATTGTAACAATAATTGTTTCATTGTATATATTAGTAATGCCAATGTTATTAAACGTGGCATTATTGGTATATATAAGATGGTATATTGTATTCCAGCTCCACCATTGGCATTCAAGGATGAAACATCACCTAAAAATGATCATAAAAAAATAATTAGTTCAAGAAATTATTATTATTTGAAATTAATAAAGTTCTTTTCAATACAAAGTATGAATTTATATATTTGAAAAAGTACTTTTTTATGGGAGATGGGTGCAGTTTTTCTGAGATTATGGTCATTCTTGAATTGCAAATATTTTGGCTAGAAATAATATTATGTGCCAATTTTGAGCTCACTAGCTTTATAGTTATGTGCGGAAAGTCTGAAAATGTATGTTCGAAAATGTAATTTTGTATGGGACTTGGGATTAGTTTTCATTTAATTACGCTCATTTTTAAATATGTCTCTTTATTGGTAAACTTATTTTCTTATATCGATTTTCAACTTGCCAGCTTTATATTAAAGTGCAAAAAATTCTGAAAACATATGTTCGAAATTATAGTTCTGTATAGCTTTTTTTTTCATTGGATTAGGCCGATTTTCAAATTCGACAATATTTTATTAGAAATAATCTTATGTACCAAGATGTATGGAAGATGTAATTTTGTAAGGGAAGTGGGCCTATTTATCATTCGATTACGATCATTTCTGAACGAGACTCTATGTTGGTAAATTTAGGTTTATATACCGATTTTTAGTAGAGTCTCTTATAAAGGATTATCCATTTTGCGGTTTCAAAAGTAAATGTAAATAAAACATATATAAAATATTTTTTACCATGATATTTCTTTTTATTATAAAGTTTGAACGTTGACATTATGTGTGAAATACTACATCATTTAAATGACCACCATGCGAATTGTTGCAAGCGTCGATTCTTTTGAGGTAATTTTCGACCACTTTTTGATACATATTGGGCGGTATCTCAGCCATAACGTGACGAATGTTGGTTTTTAGGTGCTCAAGAGTTAAAGGTTTATCTGCATAAACACGGTCTTTCGCGTAGCCCCACAAAAAAAGTCAAGCGGTGTCAAATCGCATGATCTTGGTGGCCACTTGATATCGCCACGACGAGAAATTACGCGGCCAGAAAGTTTCTCTTGCAATAAAGCCATATTCGCTCGAGTTGTGTGGCATGTGGCACCGTCTTGTTGAAACCACATATTCTCTAAGTCGTATTCTTCAATAGCACGCAAAAAAAAGTCGGTTATCATACGACCGAATAACGCTCCGAATTGACGGTGACAGTCGTTCCATCATCGTTTTCGAAGAAGTAAGGTCCAATCACACCTCCGGACCAAAGAGCGCACCAAGCAGTGACTTTTTGTGGATGTAGTGGCCTCTCTTCAATTACTTGAGGATTCTCAGAACCCCAAATATGACAATTTTGTTTGTTAACATACCCACCGAGTGAGAAATATGCTTCGTCGCTGAAGAAAATTTTGTTCGAAAAATCGCCGTCCACCGCCTGTTGTTCAAGCACCCATTCGACGTATCTACGACGTTGTGAATGCTCAGCTGGCTTCAGTTGTTGTGTGAGCTGGATTTTATATGGATGTAGGTGTAGATCCAAATGCAAAATACGCCATAATGTGCCGTAAGACAGTCTTAATTCCTGAGAACGACGAGGAATCGACACATTCGGGTCTTCGGCAACACTTTCACTTACAGCAGCGATATTTTCGGTCGTACGAGCGAAACGATGATGCACAGGCCTTACAATATCTGTAACCGATCCAGTCTCTTCATATTTCTTCACAATTTTGCCAATTGCTTGCGAAGTTGGACGATGTAAACCATAATCTCCTTTTAAAGCACGATATGTGGCTGTGGCAGAATCACCATTTTTGTAGTAGGTTTTTACAATTTTAATGCGTTGTGCGATAATTAAGCGATCCATTTTCGCAAATGTCAGACTTTGAACTGAAAAAGAAAGAAATTGTTTTAACAACTCAGTTTGACAGATGTCGAATTCTAGCCCTATACTTTTAAAACCGCGAAATGGATAACCCTTTATATCATCTAACGTACATAAAGTCTGAAAATATATGTTCGAAAAAATATTTTTATATAATAGGTAGGCATGGTTTTCATCCTATTATATTCACTTTCGAACTCCATAATATTGTGGTAAAAATCACATTATATAATGATTTTGAGCTAATTATCACACTAACGACCACAAATTCTGAAATTGTTTGATAGATTCCAATCTAATCTTAAAAAATATCTGGTTTCCGATTGAAATTTTACTTACTTTATTTGTTGCACACCATAACATATGCAACATTTTTATAAATTTTTTAACACGATTTTTAAAACTATTTCTGCTACTCATCATATTTTGCATACAAATTTCAATTTATCTTTCACTTTTTCATTTTTTGCTTTTATGTCTTTTTGCAGCAGTTAGTATATTTTAATTTTATGCCCTCAAAATATGGCACAACTCAAAAAATATGATCATATGTACATACATATGACGTATAGGGGATTGTTATTCCATATATGAGTATTTTGTATGAGTACAAGTGAATAAATACGAGTAGATACAATATGATGATGGTACAAACAAATGCGAATCTCCAAATAAAGGCAACTAGTACTATCATTGCATTAATATTGTATACATTCACATGTACGAACACTCGTTAAAAAGTGCACTAAAAATAGTAGTAGTATCGTACAATATAGTAGTAATACTAAAGTAGTAAAACTGGTAAAGTACTTAAAGTGTTGCTCAATTTAATATCGTTTGCGTATTTTGTATTGTAATTCTGCTCTGAGCTATATGTAAGGCGTAAGAGTAAATTTAGCATTGAATGAAGAAGAAGGAGTGTAAAAGTGATATATTGTGAGAACGTTGAGAAGGCAATAGAAAAAATATTGCTTTAAGTGCTCTTGCTATTGTAGACTCTTTCACTACTCTTCCCTACAATCCCCTCTACTCTTTTATACCGTTATTCTATACTGTAGCAAGAAAATTGTGCGAAATGTTGTCTTGATTGGTCTAATAAAATGTAGAAGCATACCTATGTATATAGGAACTGTACGACTATGTATTGTTTTGAGTTTACTAATTTACGACTAGTTAAATGGTTAACATATACATATGTAGTAGGTATGATTATAATAAAAGTGTAAAGTAATAGTTTACGCTGAATACTGATAATACTAAATATGGATTTAAGCAAAAAGTTTGCATTGCAATCAATATGAAATCGTTTGATTGATCAGTTAAGTTTTATTTTCAAACTTGAACAATACAAAAGGAGAGCAATTGCAATGATAATTAGAGCAATGTTCTTTGAAACCAACATAACAAAATTATTTCTTCTTTAATAGAAAGGCTATTATAAGGAATTGATATCACACTTTACTGATTGTAACAAGTAGTACATAGTAGCAATATTCACATAGTATGGTGACCTTCTAGTGTATGGGAGAATATGTTTAACTCTACGAATTCTAGCTCGCACTGGCTACAATTATTCGATTTGCTAAGCAACTGCGAAACATTAAGTTGTGTGCCGATTATTGAATAGAATTTAGAACTGTCCGAAGAGCTCTAACTTTGAAAATGGTTCCTTATTTAGTAATATCTCACTTCTAGAGGTGTGGACTGTAAGACTGATCCTCATTAATTTTTTCTTCTAAACATTTCTTCCACACATACTACAAAAGGTCTGGAAGTTTGGTTAATTATGCCAAATACTCTGCCCCAGAGAACGTGAAATACTAGAGAAGTCCTAATTTGGCTTTTAAGCTTAGTTCTGATTACAACTATCAGGGTCACTTAACAGAGTTGTAGATTATGTAAATTAATATAACAAATTAACATATACTGAAATAAGATCACAAATATTTTTATGAATGAATTTTATATATAGAATTTTAAATAAAAAATTTTTACTATTGCTCAATATATATGTATGTACATGCGTATGGAGTACTTATAGATATACTCCATTCACGCGATGCATATATTTATAAATATATGCACTTACTATATAACATATGAGGTGTTTCACAATATTATTTAGCATTTTTATACCCTGCATAATGCAATATGCATGGTATATTCATTTCGGTCAGATGTTTGTGTCCACTTGAAGGAATCTCCGGAGATATAGACATAGATATATATTCGTGATCAGCGTCGATTAAATTTTCGATTTAACGATGTCCGTCCGTCCGTCCGTCTGTCTGTCACCTGGGTGGTTCGCACGATAACTTGAGTAAATAATGAGCTATTTCGATGAAATTTGGCATAAGTAATCTATGATCCAAGAGTACGGAGGGGATTGATATTGGGCATGATCGGTCAATAACCACGCCCACACCAAGCATTCAAAACGACTAACCTCGAAATTTTCAAAATCTTTAACTTGCTATAACTCACATAATATACCACTTGGGACAACAATATTTGGCACATAGACTTATAATATACCACTCTATAACCTCGCCAAAAGTGTTTGAGCCACGCCTACTTTTTAGCGTAGCTCTCATACAAAGTGTCTGTACTTCTTTAAAATTGAAACAGCTGTAATTTCTACAATCTTCTGTCCAGAATAACCATAATTGACACTTAGATTAACATGGTAGTCGGAAATAATATGGCAGAAAATCAGTGTGCCACGCCCACTCCTTTTTGGGTCTCCCATACAAAGTTGCGGAAATTAAAACAAATGTTACCGGTTATAACTTGCAAACTATTCAGCGTAGAATAACGAGATTTAAGGTGTGGATTAGTATTGTACAAGCAACTAGACTCACTTGAAATGGGCGCACCACGCCCACTGTTTATTGTAGCCCCCATAGAAATTTTAAATTGAAACAGCTGTAACTTCGGCAATCTTCTGCCTAAAATACCGAACCTCGAAATTTTCAAAATCTTTAACTTGCTATAACTCACATAATATACCACTTGGGACAACAATATTTGGCACATAGACTTATATTATACCACTATAACCTCGCCAAAAGTGGTTGAGCCACGCCTACTTTTTAGCGTAGCTCTCATACAAAGTGTCTGTACTTCTTTAAAATTGAAACAGCTGTAATTTCTACAATCTTCTGTCCAGAATAACCATAATTGACACTTAGATTAACATGGTAGTCGGAAATAATATGGCAGAAAATCAGTGTGCCACGCCCACTCTTTTTTGGGTCTCCCATACAAAGTTGCGGAAATTAAAACAAATGTTACCGGTTATAACTTGCAAACTATTCAGCGTAGAAAAACGAGATTTAAGGTGTGGATTAGTATTGTACAAGCAACTAGACTCACTTGAAATGGGCGCACCACGCCCACTGTTTATTGTAGCCCCCATAGAAATTTTAAATTGAAACAGCTGTAACTTCGGCAATCTTCTGCCTAAAATAACCATAATTGACACTTAGATTAAAATCGTAGTCAGCAAAAATGTGGCAGATAATCAGTGTGCCACGCCCACTCCTTCATGAGTCTTCCATACAAAGTCAAGGGAATTAAACTAAAACTTTTAAGCTCCATAACTTACAAACCATTTAGCGTAGGACAACGAGATTTAAGGTATGGATTAGTATTGTACGAGCAACTAGGCTCACAGAAAATGGGCGCACCACGCCCACTGTTTATCGTAGCCGCCATACAAATTTTAAATTGAAACAGCTGTAACTTCGGCAATCTTCTGCCTAAAATAACCATAATTGACACTTAGATTAATATCGTAGTCGGCAAAAATGTGGCAGATAATCAGTGTGCCACGCCCACTCCTTCATGGGTCTCCCATACAAAGTCAAGGGAATTAAACTAAAACTTTTATACGCCATAACTTATAAACCATTTAGCGTAAAAGAACGAGATTTTAGGTATGGATTAGTATTGTACGAGCAACTAGGCTCACAGAAAATGGGCGCACCACGCCCACTGTTTATCGTAGCCGCCATACAAATTTTAAATTGAAACAGCTGTAACTTCGGCAATCTTCTGTCTAGAATAACCATAATGGACACTTAGGTTAATATGGTAGTCGGAAATAATATGGCGAAAAATCAGCGTACCACGCCCACTTCTTATTGGGGCTCACATACAAAGTTGAGGAAATTAAACAAAAATGTTAACCACCATAACTTAGAAACTATTCAACGTAGGACACCAAATTTAAGGTGTGGATTAACGTTGAAAAATTAATTGGATTTACTAGAAAGTGTTAAGCCACGCCCACTTTTATATAGCTTCCATACTAAGCCTCGGAATTATCTCAAAATCCTTTTACTTCGTCAAAGTCAACCATATTTCGGGTGTAAATTAGTAGTATATGCAAAAATTGTTTCTCGAAAAGTGGAAATAAAAGAAAAGTTGGATATTCGAGTAAACTTTTTATATATAAATCTACATATGCAGGGTATAGTTTGGTCGGCCCCAGCCGACTGTAAGGAGATTTTTATAATATTAAATTTGATAAAATTTCAGTAATTTTGACAAAGAAGGAAGGTATACGTAAGGCATCGTTTTATCGAAGCACACGATGCCGTGTATCAGGCAATCAGAAATGTCAGCAAGTAATAGCACATGTTGATATTCAATGTAAAGGAACAGAAAAGTAGAATGTAAAAAAACGAGCACGTTGTTGTTGGTCCTTATAGTAAATTTATTCCTTCTCTGCTATCTCTGATTTTGCTCTCCTGCCACATAAAGGAATAGACAGCCACATATGCCAATTGTTGTTGCGTGACTGAACGATTAAATTTACATATATGTTTTCGATAACAAAAATTAGCATGCGTGGCTGGCTATTCTTTCATGTGACGACAGAGCAAAAGCAGAGAAAGCAAGAAAGTAATGAAATTACTTTCTTACTTTTACAAAAACAACGTATTTAGATTGTACTTTTCTGTTGTCATTTGGGCCCTGTACTCTTCTTACTTTTTACCAATGATCTCCCGCGTTTGCAGATGACGTCAAGCATTTCTTTTCACATTATTCACATCATTCACAAGACTTTTTGCAATCCGATTTAAATGCACTTTCAGATAGGTGTGCTTCAAATTTGATGTCACTTAATTTATATAAATGCAAACTTATGATGTTCTCTAGGAGAGAATCTCTGTCGGGTGTTTATTACCGTCTTGAATAGCCATTGACACGTGTTTTTAAACTGTTGATCTGGACGTATATATATATTAGGGATTAGCCGAATCAGATCACTTATATGGATCCCTTTTCGTCCCTCAAATCGTGTGTTAATTATTTGTTCGGTTGCAGAATTCTTCTACTTCCTTCTTCATAATAACATCACGCGTTATTTCAAGCATGTTTTTGTGGGGTATATTCCATATTTCGAATTCATCATTAAATTGGCGACCCAGTGTGGACATCCTCCTGCTTGCCAATGCAGAACACTGGCACACTATCGTCCTAGACTGAGAGCCCTCCCGATTCACTGCCTGTCTACAAGTGGATACGTTCTCCCATCTCGTGAGATGGGCTTTCTTTATGCACTCTTCGATCTTTGCCTTCACCGTCCCGCTACTAAGAGCAACTGCTGGTTCCGATCCATAAATTTCAGCTTCAGATCCTTGTCTAGCCAAGGCGTATGCAGCTTCATTTTGTTCTATACCAATGTGTCCCTTCACCCACATAAGAGTAATGGCATTACTACGAGCACACCAGTTAATTTTCTGAACACATGATCTGGGCGTAACTATGGATCACAAACTTCGTTTTAACCTACACATTAATTCATGTGTGAATAAAGCTAAGGGAGTACTGGGCTTTATAAAGATATTGTCTAAGGACTTTAACGATCCTTTGGCAGCTTTGGAGTTATTTCTCGATTTTCATGTATTTTTGGTAATTTCGTATGGCAATCTTCTTAAGGGGTGTAGATAGGAAGTAAGCATGCTGGGGAAAAATATTGAGGAGGTACAATTACTGGGGGTTAGTCTGGGGCTTCACCCTCACAGAGACGATTCCTGGACAGTTATGGATCTATTTGTCGCTTTCCACTTATTTTTTCGTATGAGCGCCCCTTAAGGGATGGATATAGAAAGTTTATGTTTGAGGGAAATTTCACGAAAAATAATTATTATTTAGAAACAGCAGTCTCGGAGCTTTGGAACACAATATGATTAAAAAAAAATTAATGATGAAAGAGAGCTGCCTATTGGGCAGCTATAAGATAATTTTACTATTTTCAGGTATTTTACGCTCATTTTTCATCAGTAACCCCTTAAGTAATTGTAATACTATCTTCAGAAAAAATATTCAGAAGATAAAAATAATAGAGGTCAGACAAATATTTGACCTTTCTGGCATTAACCAGGGAGTACTGGGAGCTACTTTTATGAAAACGCCCTTTTTGTAGGGAAGGTCATTTAACTACATTCGAAAGAAATATTTTGGGGGAAAACTTACACTTGATTCCTTGCTATTCCTGGCGAACTATGGGGCTATTTTACGAAGTTGTTGTGCTTCTAGCTGAATTGGTATGAGAGCTTCTTATATCGATGGCTGTAGAGGATATGTAAGTTCAGGACAAATGTTGGGAAGAAAAAATTATTGGGTGTTGTATTCACATTATACCCTCCTCGAGGTGATTCCTGGGCGACTATGGAATTATTTGTTGATTTGCAGTTGTTCTAAAGCTCCTTTTGTATGAGCAATTATTTTTTTTTTGTCGACGAGTCCCACGAGCTCACTTACCAGGTCAACCAACTGGTGACCGATAAGTAACAGCCCGGACTGTTCTGAACGTTGCAATGTTAGGGTGGTAATTCCACGACCGACAATTACAGCTACAGATCTGATTTATCAACAGCAGTACAAAAATAAATTCAATTTGAATATCAATTTAAACAAGACAACAAACAACGTTTAATGATAAAATGCCACAAAGGATAATCAACAACTGAATAAATATCATTATAATCCTTACACATACTACGGAAAGGGTCAAATGATGCAAACTAAGTCTTACAAATATTTAATTTTGTGGGATAAAAATTCCAAAATGTACGATTAGGGATAGATAAGCTAATATCGATAAACAAAGATGGATACACAAATCTTGAGCATTACTGTTCTACTTTTGAGTGTGGGTAATTGCAGCAATTTTGAGTGATGTTCATAAAGAAGAAGGTTCCCTGCAGAATCTCACTTCAAGGACCTCAAAGAAAACAGAAAAAAGTGCTTCTGAACCGATTCAAGACACTCGATATAGCAATTATATTGGGGTTTCCAGACAACAGAGCCAGTAGTACAACCCGCCTCAGTCAGTTGGGCGGGTCAATTGTGTGCTTGCCATCCCTAAACTCTTTCTGGACCAGCCGTCCAGAAAAAGTTTGGGGATGGCAAGCTTTTGTATAAATCCGGTCGTTTACATTATTTGCATTATTATGTCAGTCAAAATATGAAATAGTCTTACCTTTAATATGTGTCATATACGTGTCAGAACGATCAATTAAATTCTCATCATCAACATCGAAATAATCATCAGAGAATGAATGCACCAAATTGATACTGTTGCCTGAGTTTTGTTTATAACGATCTTCCTCAATTGATTTCTCCACAGATTTCCAATAGATGTCATGTATATGAGCTGTACAACGTAACTGTAATAAAAAAAAAGTGAGCCACAAAACCCGCAAATTAATCTCATTTATTGATTAATATAGCTGCACTAAAGACTATTTCGAGTATGTGACAATAATACATAAGAAATATAATCATAAAATAAATACATAAATATAGCTGTCATTGTTTTTGCTCCAGCTACTAGTGACTATTGAAAATTTCAATAATAGTCATAAAAAATTGATTGTCTGTCTGAGAAAATAGAAACCGTATTGCAGGGGGAGGGAGGAAACTGTCAGTGAAGAGAAAAGAAAAAAAAAATATGAATGAAAAGAAAGCAATGAAAGAAGCAATGACATTAAAACATTTGTACATGTTATATGTGGCATAGTGGCATATAGACATATGTATTAACGGTATTTTATTATTATGACCCTCTATCGTATTCAGGACACATACAAGCACTCCTACACACAAACGCATAAAAACATACTCGTACAAAGTGAATACATTGATAAATGTATAAGCACATATGGTGGTCACTAGACTACTACGATATACATACAAATGTATGTACCTACAACCACATACATATAAGCCATAAACCATTTGAGAATTATGAGCAAGAAATAGCAGTGGTTATATGATGGCAAAAGCAAACAAAAAACAATTAAGCATGAAACTGCTCGAATACGCGTGCCTAAATATACGTGGACGTTTATGTTCCTGCGGCTTTGCTGAGGCACAAAAGCGCATGCATTCATTTATTGCAGCCAATTAAGCGGAAACATACGTTTATTGTTTTTTTTTGTTTGCTTCTTTTCGTTTTGTTTTTTTTTTTAATGTATTTATCTATGTGCATGCATGAGTATGGGGTCATATTGAGAGACGTGACACTATAAAAAGTGACCGTGACTATTAAATTGAAGTGCTTTTAGGCGTTTCAATTATATCTTTATATATATGATTATTATTTTTTTCTCGCCTACTCTCACTCTCTCTCTCTCTCTCTCTCTCTTTATATTAACTTTGATAGCACTTAATTAGTGTCTATCACTATTCTCTATAAATATGTTATTTTTTTTTTGTTTAACTGATTAAAGTTGATGTTGTTAATTATACACTTTTATATTTATGACTTCTATAACTACTAATCATAAATATCTATATATCTACTTAGTAGGTGTTAAGTGATAGTTATATGATATATATAGTGCTACTTACTTTTAATTTACCATTGTGAAAATGTTGTGGTGTGAGAACAAAATGTATACCCAATACTGCTGTTTCCAATTCACGTCCATCTTTAGTTGGTTTATGATGGCGTATGTGTGAGGGATTTGGCTGCAAAGGGAGAGGGAGAGACACGAATAAATTTTAGGTTTTGAATTTATATATCATTATATAGTAAATAATACAATTTTAAAGCTTACGCTTTGCAACATTAACTTTGAGAATATAACAAAGCCAATATTGAGAAGAAAGTATCGAATTTCAATTGCAAATTTTCAATTTTGTTTTAAAGATTTTTTAATGTAATTTTATTCGAAATATTTTTTAAAACCCATCCTTAGATTTATTAAAAATAAAAATCTTACAATTTTCCTTTTGAATATTGTTATTGGGTTAAAGTGTATCACATACAGATTTTATGTTCAATTTCAATTAAATTAATGCATTGAATTCTATTGTGCCTTTTAGTGAAGGAAATGTGTAAATATATTCAATTCTAGAGCTATGCATGTAATTCTCTTGCACTTGGTCTTCAGGTTTATCGCTTTAATTTAATAAGCCAGCACCTGAATCATTTGAAATAATTTCAATGCTGAAATTTTCTGCAGAACATTAATTAACTTACGAATGTTCTCTATAATTTAAGATTTATGTTAGGTTAGATACAGCAGCCTTTTCTATGAGAGGACCCACATAGGACAAAAGAGTCCTATTGTGATATCAATCGGTGTCCAATTTCTATCTATTAATCCGAGCACATCTTCCTACGAACTGCAGAGCGAACGAACTTTTTTCCTTTGATACAGAGTGCAGGATAGTAGTATATAAGATTCGTGACTATCTCAAGTTAATCTGCTCTTTTCAATTTCTGCAGAAATTATTTGTTAGGCAACCCAAACCTATCATTATCTCATAAGTGTCTATAAGTCTGCGATCTATCACTACTCCGGCAATGATAGATATGATTTGCTTGTATAGGAAATCATATCTTCGAATGATTTTTGTAAAGTATGGGATACAATTGCTTCGTAGTTCCGAATATAGGGGATTCTATATCCGTGGTTCAGTTGTAATCAGTACTACTGCTCTGAGATCTCATGAAAAAATCGGCGATAATTCAGATTGATCTTAGATCTATGAAGCAGAGCATACGGGATTTCTATAGTTGCTTGTACCGTCTATTTTGAACATTCGAATTTAAACAAATTTGAATCATATAATATAATATAATAAGAGGATTTACAAAATTACAACAATTAACAATTATTAAAAATACCACAAAGATATGACACAGTTGGTTTTCCGCAAAATAATATAAAATAAAAATAATTAATATATTAGAAAAAGAAAGCCGAATTAAAACCATCATAACCAGCATCATTATAAGTTTTTTTTGCAATGGATTTATTTTATTTTATTTTTTTTTATAAAATTTTGCTGGAAATTATCTAGAAATAACTTCTGTACATATATGCATATGAGTAGTGTACTAGTAATAGGTACCTAGTGCAAAAGTGCTTATGCACAGAGATATAAAGGACACAGCAACCAAGCAACCAAGCAACCAATTTGGTAACCAAATAACAACAATAACAACAATAATAACAGCAACAACAACAATGTTGATAACAAATTAACAGATTTTCTAAACAATTTAACATGACCGCAGATGTTTTTGAAAACTTTTAATGCTATTTTGTACGTTTGAACGTATGGAGTGCATGTGTGTGCGTGTGTGTGTATATTTTGATAATATTTTCTGTATTTCTTTTTTGGTCCATTTTTATTTGTTAACTAATTTGCAAAATAAGCTAAAAATTACGCAAAAATCTAAACACAATGTATACTCGCATATATGTGTACAAGAGGTAGGTACAAGTTAAAATCAACAGCTCAGCTGTATTGGTCATTACCATACAAGCCCATAGGAATGTGTGTGTGTGTGTGTTAATTGTATGAAGACCAATAAAAAGAATAACAATATAGCTAAATATGCTATAGTAATGCACAAACTATTTTTTTATTACTCTTCTTTTCGGTGTTAGGTTGTGCTCCGTACGCTACTAAATGTAATTAGAGAACAGAGAACAGTAACCAAATATGTATGCACTGTACATATGCATTAGGTTTGTCAATTATGTAATCCTTAAAAAAATTAACTGGCTATCTAATTCGAACATTATTTGATCAGTTTTCATAATCGGTTTTCGATACCAAATAAATTTGTATAATATAAGTTAACCATTTCATCGAAGTTTACCTCATTCAAAAATAATTTAAAAAAGAAAAAAAAAAAAGAATTTCTTTGCAACATTTTGAATAAATTTTCTCCAAATTTTCTTTTCCTTCTCGTAGCTGTTGTTGGATATTGTGGATATTAAAATTGATAGGTTTAGTTGCGTGAAGAGTGGGATTCTTTTCGAATTGACTTCATTGTAGATCTTTCGTTTTTACGAAAGCATTGCTCTAAGTTTAATATAGTAGAAAATCTTTCAAATATATTTCTTTCAAATATCTTAAATTTAACAAGCTTTCGGATACGATAAAAACGAAAACTATTAATAATCGTTTCAATAATTGATATAAAAAACCGGTTACCTGATATCCATTAATTGGAATGCTAACTCTAATATTTGTGTACATATATAAAGTTGTGGAAGAAGATTCTCAATGAAAAAAAAAGAGAAAAAATTAAAAAATTGCAGATAGGAGAGCATATTAGTAACAAGGTAGGCTTTTAAACGCCACTATGTTAGCAGTAGTAGCTGTGACAATACCAAACAATAACAATACATGTAACATTAGTCATATTACAAAAGAGGCTGTGGATATGTGTGTGTTCTTCCATGAGCCATATACTAAGTGTGTGCTCTTTAATTCCCCAAACATATATCAGAGCACAAACTCATGGGTCGGCGTGAAAAAATTGTATAGACATTAGGGATGCTAGATTTTGGGCTTGATCTGATGCAGCAGTTTTAATCATGAAAGAATAAATAAAAAATTTTCTAATTGATATCAGCCAGAAGGAATCGCTTTTATCTGGATAAAATAGGATAAAGATGACACCATCTATGGGTTAATATTGTATAATTTGTCAATAATTATGTAAAAACATTGTGAATATTCGTAGAAGTTATGCAAAGTCCACATAATTTTCATAAGCTGGCTTATAAAGATTTTCAAGTAAACAATCAATAAAAAAGAAATTAATATTGAATATAGCTGTTGTAGAACATTGCAGGACAACATTTATAGCAGTATCCGTGGATCTTGGGAGTGACAATCCTAGTATGGATGTTGGTGAAGCATACAATGGATGCGGTTTCAAAAGAATAGTACTTTTTACAAAACATACACATACATACTATATATACTTACATTTAGTACATATGTACAATAATATATATCCTGCAGTGAGAAAAACTAGTTTGGAACTATTAAATTCACTAGTTCTAAGGAACCAGCAACTTTTCTTTCTTACAACTGGCCAATTTAACATGGCGATGTCATAAGAAGTCTCAATTGACTCGTGAAGCAAAAAAAAAAGCAAAAAAATAATATATTTTCTGTCATTGCATTATAATTCTCATCCATATATTCATTTAAATTATTTTACAAAACTTGTACATAATCGTATTAGATTTTAGTTTTGCTGCAGGGTACATAGAAAACGCACTCAAACCCACGTACATAGCTTGAGTACTATTTCCTGTTTGCGACTTTTTAGAGAATATCAACAACAATATTGTTATCTACCAAAATACGATACATTAGTGTTGTTAACTATTGTTGTTGTTTTAGTTTTATGAGTACCTGCTTGTTTGCCATTGTTCCTATGTATGTGTAGGTACATACCTACCAACATATTCGTATGTACTATGTGATGATGCTATGACTGCTGGTTAGTGTTGACTTCTAATTTTTGCACACCAACAAAACAAAGTAATTGGACACCAAAAAGGTTTAACCACCATCATTATCATCATCATCATCATCATCATTATTATTATTATCATTACTATCATTGCTATTGTTGTTGTTTAGGTATTTTTTCCTTTTAATTCATAGTCATTCTCATATGTATAAGTATACTATAATACAATACCATCCACATGTTGTTATTAGTATCATTGACGTTGTTCTCGTTATTGCTGTTGTTAATAGTTTTATACAATAAGATATACACTCAGCTACATACATGAGCAGAAACATGCTAAGTGGTGAAGTACACAGTAGCCGAAATTAAGGCAGAAGTAGCAGCACCAAAAACAGCAACAGCATTAGCAACAACAGCAGCAGTGCTAGCAATAGTAGCAGCAAGAATAATAACAATAACAATGGCATTAGCAACTTTTAGTCCAATAACAAGATTGCAGTCATCATAACTCACATTTCTTCCCTCTATTCCTCTCTCTTTATCTCGATTTTACTCTCCAAACATCACTAGTTCACTCCTTCACTGGATCACATGGCTATTAGTCAGCCTACAGTGACTATATAAAATTTTCGTACAAGTACTATTTTATTCAAAAATTTTAATTTCTAAGAAATAAGTGTTCATGATAAGGAAAGAAATATTTGTTGCACATATTACAGTCGGATGACAAATTGGAAGGTGTGAAAGTGATTGAGTATTTGATGAGACAAGAAGAATGTCTGTTGCAAGAAATATAAAATTTTCAAACGGTCGATGTAAACTATGGAATATGTCCACGATTAAAATAAATCTGAAGGAACTGTCAACTATACGGAGTATGAGATGTACCTTCATCCTGATAAAGAAATTTAGTAGTTATAAATTATGGATATTGACAATAAAGAGGGCTTCAAGTTTACAAGATAATGATTTAGCTCTCAGGTAGCCTAGGACATGCTTATCGACATAGAAACAATTTTTGTATTATAGTACACTGGCACTGTTTGTAACTTATTTATGTGGCCATTACAACCGAAAATCGAGTTATGCCCTATCCAGAATACTTCGCCAGTCAGCTCCTTCCTTCGCAAGCTAGCGTCAGTTAGAAATTCCAGTACTTGGTCTTTCCGCCGGATGTTAGGTCTGCCTCTTCTGCGTCATCCATCAGCTGGCTCCGAATATAACACCTTCCTAGCCGGAGAGTTTTCTTCCATTCGGTCGACATGACCCAGCCAGCGCAGCCGCTGGACTTTAATGCTCTTTACTATATCGGTGTCGACATAGCTCATGGTTGTACCTTATTCGATACTTGCCACCAATGTATATGGGTCCAAATATCTTGCGTAGGACTTTTCTCTCAAACACTCCGTGCATTCCTCATCTGAGATGGAAATAGTCCAAGCTTCGGTGCCATATGTAAAGACAGGCGTGATGAGACACTTGTACAGAGTGGTTTTCGTTGCTCGAGAGAGGTCCCGATTTCTAAATTGCTTACTTAGCCCAAAGTAGCACCTGTTAGCAAGAGTGATCTTTCGCAATATCTCCCGGCTGACGTCGTAACTGGTCTTAATGCTGCTTCCAAGATACATAAAGTCCTTCACTACTTCAAAAGCGTAGTTGTCAACAGTGACGTTCTGCCCAAGAAGCTGGGACTTTTTGTTTGTTGATACTAAATAGGTATTTCGTCTTGCCCTCGTTCACCGTAAGAGTCGTTCGACGCGACTCTCTTTCCAACTCTGATACTGTCAGGAGAGACTCATGTGAATACGAGTAGAAATACAAAATCTCAAGATTAGGACACGGCTTGCAGTATGCTGATAATGATTCAAAAGACCCCAATCCAATAGAAAGATAAAATTTGAATTCTATGTACTTGGTATTGATTGATTCAAAACAGACTCGTACGAATAGAAGTAGAAAGTTTCAAACCTGGAACATAGCTTGCAGTAAATCGACAATGTCTTAGAAGTGACTCTGACGAGTAGAAATACAAAATCGAAAGACACGTCAATTGTTCAACGTCAATCTAGAGAGTTGATGATGGACTGACTTGAATGCACATATTCTTAGGAGTTTGTCTTTTTTGAAAATTATACAGCTGAATAATAATTTTTGCTGAAGCTAAGATATGTTCGATAAAATTATAAAATAAATCAAAGTTGAATTTTAGATTGAAGTCTATGATTCAGAAGAATACCAATCCTTTATTTTTCGTTGTTCCAGAAAGTACACTTCAAAGCAGTACTTGGACGAAAATTTTTTAGAATGTATGTCGACTGTAGTTTTATTTCTTTATTCATGCCACTTTTCTCTGAGTATTCGTAGGTTTTTGTTTATTCGTTGTCTTTTTACTGCTTTTTACAGAATCATAGGTAGGGATATACCATAGTTATGTCATGTATTCATATGTAGAGTAAAACAAACAAAAAATACACTGCATGTAGAAGACACCTTACTAATAATTTGGTAGTGTCCTTTAATATTTGTTGGTTTAATTTAGTTTGTTTTATTTTCGTTGACAAACAAACTTTTCGTATTTAGGTTCCTCTGCGTCCACCATCTCAGATAGGTGCCTAAATGGATATACAATATGTATGTATGTGTGAGCTTGTGTTGCTGGTGATAATGTTATTTTGCTGTTTTCCTGTTTTGGTGTTGAAAATCTTGCTTTTGGTTGTTTTTCTGTTGACACCTCATCCGGTCACACTTGTACTCGTATTCACATGTGGGTATATGTGCAACACTATCTTTATACAATACTTGACACTAGCGGATCTCATACTCATATTCAGAAGGAAGGAGTACTGAATATGCTTTTAAAACTTGTTCCTTTGCTTTTTCCCCCAACACATATAATTTATAGTTTTTTATTTCATTTGAATTATGGTTTTACCATTTTAACAAAATATTTATTGTAGTTTTGGTATTATTACTTTTGGGATTACAAAAATTCTTTGGCGATTTAATTACAAATATTTATATCATTCAGAAATAAATTTGAAGTAGTAAATATAAGTGATATTTATATATGCATAAAACATATTCTTTTTTAAAGGAAATGCATAAAGACTGAAGAAAGAAAACTAAAGACTGAACACGGAAAGTTCATACATTGGCTGTTTAAAATTATTTTTTTTACAATTCATAAAACACTAAAAACCTTGTAAATTCTAGCATTGTACCACAATAGTGCGACATCAGCACCCTGATACAAATATGGGCTATCATTTTATTTGCATTGCATTTGATAGCCTTATATGTTGGTTCGCAAATGGTTCGTGCATTGGCTAAAGAATATGCCCTATATTAAGCTTAGTGCTAAGAAGACATGAATCGATCGAACTGAGTTCGATTTTTTAAGCTTTGGCATAGAGCTGTCTAATATGTCTAATATTGATGGAAACATTTTCAGCCGGAATAATTTTTTTCCCATCATTTCCAATATATGAATTTTAAAATCTACCAACTCCCCAAATACTATGTACAAATCTTCTTAAGGATTGATACACATTTTGAAAGATAGAAAAATCAAAAGTATTCCGTAAAATTCTTTAGAACACTTATGAGGCAACAAATATTTAAGCATGTACGATATATAGTTTAAAAAGTCTGTTAACTTTTTGGACATTTTTATGTATTTATGTACTTACATCATAACTATTGATGGTCCATGTTAAATTTGCTGCCGGTTTGGAATGGCGTGATGTGCAATTACCACGTAAAATATCACCAATACGATAACGTGGTCGTATACCGGATATATAGGGATCCTTTCCGGGTACTTCTGAAACGATAGGGTAACCATAGCAATTAAAATTAAACTGTATTAAATATATTCAATGTATTATACAATCTATTGTATACAATTGCAATACGAATTCTAGCATTTATATGATGACAAAACGATGTAAAAATGTTCGCTAATGTGAATGCTGTTGTCGCTGTTGTTGCTGGTATTGCTTTAGCGGTATAATTTTATTTTATTTTTCCCCCCTATTGATTATTTCTCGCCATTAACGAGATAAAATTTGCTGACAAATTATTTTCAACGGACGGACAAAGCCGTCTATTCATCGTCTAATACCATTATGCTGCATTCATACTATCTATTTATATATGTTACGTAATGAATTAAGCTTCTGTATGCGGTAGCATTGAAAATTAATTTTAGAACTTTCTGCTGCTATTGCTTTTGTTGTTGTTATTTATTTTTATAGCATATCATTAGGCGTTAAACCACACAGGCTATACAAATTTGCTAATTTTATGCTGATTGCTGAGCTTATGTGTGCGTATATGTGTGTGAATTGTATGATGATGTTCATCATGTATGAAAACGAAAATGCAAAATTAAGTAAATGTATTAAAAGAACTTATAATATGAGTGATTGTGGTTTCTAATTTAGTAGGGAATTTAAGAAAAATAGTTTGAATATTTTTGAAGCAAATTGCTGATGACTAAGCTGATTTAAGAAAAAATCAATGAAAATTGAGTTTAGCTATCTCTGAAAAATATGTTTTCAGACTTTTTGCACGAAAATATGAAGCTATAAGTTCATATTTGATATATGTAAGTTTTGAGTTTAAAATCAAATGATAATCCCATGTACTCCCCATGCAGAAATATGAATTTGAATGTAGGTTTTTACACTTTGAGCACGAAAATATGATGATTTTGAGGTCAAATTTAGCATATTGAATTACATCTCTGCTACCGCAGAGAAAGACGCCGCCTACAGAGAAACTCTGCGTGCAGGTGCAACGATAGCTGTTAAGGAGCGGTACAGAGAGAAAAGGAGTGCAGAGAGACGTCTTTTCAGGAGCAAGAAAAGAGAACAAGAAAGACGCGAGTGTGAGGAGATAGAGATGTGTACCGACAAGAATGAGACTCGAAAATTCTTCGAAAAGATCAAGAGGTTTAAATCCCGGAGCCTCTTCTTGTCGTGAAGGAAATGGGAATCTGGTTACAGATGTCCAGAATGTACTGAGCCTATGGAGGGAAAACTTTTCCACGTTACTGGCGATGCTACGAACAATTCTGCCAACGAATTAGATTGCCCGATAACCCCAATTATAGTTGATGGTGTTGATGTTCCACCACCCAACTATAACTATTTTGAAAAGGTCATTTTAAGGCTGCTGATGGCCTGCCTGCCGAGTTGTTTAAGACCGGCGGCGATGAGCTGCTCACCTGCATGCACCAGCTCATAAGCAGAATATGGTCGGATGAAAGCATGCCTGATGATTGGAGGCTCAGTGTTCTCTGTCCTGTACATCAAAAAGGAGACCCCACAATTTGCGCCAACTACCGTGGAATAAGTCTCCTGAGCATCGCATACAAGGTTCTATCGAGCGTACTGTGTGAAAGGTTGAAGCTCAGCAACCTAATTGGGAAGTATCAGTGTGGCTTCAGACCTGGTAAATCCACCATCGACCAGATTTTTACACTGCGCCAAATTTTGGAGAAGACCCAAGAAAAACAGATCGACACACATCACCTATTTGTTGATTATAAAGCCGCGTTCGACAGTCCGGTAAGGGATTACCTCTACGCAACAATGTCTGAGTTCGGTATTCCTGCAAAACTCATTCGACTTTGTAGAATGACACTGCATAACTCCCGTTGTGCAGTGAAAATTGGGAAGGACCTCTCCGCACCGTTTAGTACCGAACGGGGTTTCAGACAAGGTGATTCGTTATCGTGCGACTTCTTCAATCTTATTATGGAGAAAATAATACGAGCTTCTTATTTACGACATAATGGCACTATCTTCAAGAAAAGTGTCATGCTGTTAGCGTATGCCGACGATATTGACATAATCGGCATGAAAACGCGAGCAGTCAGTGCAGCATTCTCAGAGTTGAAAAGAGAGTCGCGTCGGATGGGTCTCACGGTGAACGAGGGCAAGACGAAGTATCTAGTGTCAACAAACAAAGAGTCCCGGCGTCTTGGACAGCACGTCACTGTTGACAACTACGCTTTTGAAGTAGTAAGAGACTTTGTCTATCTTGGAACCAGCATCAACAACTGTAATGACGTAGGCATGGAGATCATGCGTAGGATAATTCTTGCTAACAGGTGTTACTTTGGGCTGAGTAAGCAATCGAGAAGTCGAGCCCTCTCTCGAAGAACGAAAACTACACTCTACAAGTCTCTCATCATGCCTGTCCGGATGAGCTAATGCTTGAGGTTTTCGAGAGAAAAGTCCTACGCAAGATCTTTGGACCTATTTGCGTTGGTGGCGAGTACCGAATAAGGTACAACCATGAGCTGTACGAGCTGTATGCCGATATTGATATAGTAACGCGCATCAAAATCCAGCGGCTGCGCTGGTTAGGTCATGTCGAGCGAATGGAAGAACAGTAAATAGTAAATAATAATGAATATAAGTTTAAAAATGGACACAACCGCTCCTAACTCCCATACAAAAGTATATTTTCAAAAATATGCTTTCACACTTTTTGATCACGAGAATATGAAGATATTGATCAGAAGTTTGTCATATACAATTATATTTACTAACTAACTAATTTGAAAATGGACAAAATTTAATGTTAACCACTACTAGCTCCCACATAAGAGTATATTTTCTAAAAAAGGTTTTCTACCTTAGGGAAAAAATATAAGGCTCTCAGACTCGTTACGTCAAATTAAGTTTACCACCTAATAAAATTGTATAGGGATAAGAATAGTTGTAATCGGTTGAATATTACGCCAATTTCCCTTACAAAAGTGTATTTTCGAAAGAGTGTTTTTTTTTATTTTGGGCACGAAAATATAAAGTTATTGAATTGAAACTTGTCATATGAGCTTAGTCGCTCAAATAGATTATATTCTTTTCGGGAACTCAAGCATACAAAAGGATGTTTTTGAATGTGTATTTTCAAGCTGTTGTTTCTTTTTCATATTGATATAAAGCGATCCAACTTAATCTCTGCACATGAGCCTATTTTTATTATCTAACGAAATAGTTCAAGAATTAATGTATACTTTGTGTAACAAAATACTAAGTTATGGAGCTGAAATTCAGAATATAATATTTCATTGACCAAAAAATCGTTCAGGAATCGGCTTAAAATTACTCATACTTGTACTTCCCATACAACATCATGATTTCGAATATGTGTTTTTGATTTTGCGTATGCAAATAAGAAGCTATTGCACTGAAATTTTTCAAGTAATATTATTTTTTTTTTTTTTATTATTTTTATCAGCGAACGGGTATATTTTGCTATAGACTATTTAAACACAATCGAGAAGAACAATCGAGCTTGATTTGTGTTAGAAAAAACATTTTTGTGGATTTATTTGTAGTTAGATCTATTTCCTTTACCAATAATATGTTCGTTACAAAGCCATCAGTTACAAAAAATGATTGAGCATGTTATTATTAGATCAATTTGTGTTCCAACAATAAAACTTAGCGTTTTGCTTTTCAAATCAGTAGCTTGTTAGATATGTTTGGTGTTATAATTTTTTTTAATACTTTCGAAATGATTATTCTTAGGAAAAAAGTGGATGAAATACGAATAAATAAGTGTTTCAAAGGATGACTTCGGCAATATGACTTTAAGGTTGATACTAAAGTCTTACTCGAATTATTTCTTAAAGGCTTCAAAAAAGCATGACTTTAATATTGATACTAACTACGGACAATTTGTATGCTGGTGACACATAAAATCTATCACATTACAATGATTCTTACACCAAATTCTCAATCATAATCTAACATTGGCAGAAGTATGAAACAATCACACACACACACGAATGAAATATACACTTATGCAATGTAATAATGTCGTTTGTAATTGTGTTGCTAATGCCTTGTAGCATTGTTTAGAATATCCCAATACCATAGGTACATATACATGGAGTCTGCATATTTACATGGTACCATATATGAGTAATAAAAGCAAGGTTCACCTTAGCAAATTTTGACGCAATATTTGTCATAGCCATTGGCATTCTAATACTGCATACGACAATTATACACAACCATTCAAATCGGATTGCAGCTACTTTATGTGTGTGCGTATGTTTGTCTACGAGTACAACCAGTACTATGAACTAACAACTATGTTTCAATACCAAAGCGAAGATGTTGGTAAAGGCATTCCAAATTGTATATGTGTGCATGTGTTGGTATATAGAGAAATTTACACATTTACACATGACTGAAGGATATTCAGATGATGTGGATCAATGTGCCTGCGTATAATTGTGCTAAAGCAATTGTTAGTGACCAAACCAATTTCGAATGTGATTGTGATTGCATTGCTACGAATACGCATAATAAAGACATTCATCTGAAATTTCTCTATTTCACTCTTTTGAAGGCAATAGTATGGTACATATATCGATTTATATGTATGTATGTTGGATTCCTTTAAAGAAATTTGAAAACGCTTAAATGCACCAAAAAATTGACATATTTAGATTCAAGTAAGCATGAGTGAATACTTACAGAAAAAAAAGTAGAAACTCTCAAAAAAAAAGAAACATTACATTTATTGTGGGAGTTCTTAATTATTTTCTATATAGCTTAAATTAATATCACCGAAGGACATATGAGTTACTTCTCATACAGAAGGGACCTACTTATAGCTAAATTTAAAAATATCGAAGGATGTGTGAATTTAACTAAATTTATACAAAAATTTAGGATATATTTAGTAACAAACTGCAAGAAACCATATTACTCCACTGTTTTTCGAGTCATAGAAGTCATTCATTCCAGAAAAACATTTTTATTCATTTCACTTAGATTTGTGCCATAAAGCATAAAACTCAAAAACTTCGATTTGTATTATTTTTTAAATTAAAATTTGTGGAAATGTTCATTAATTTTGGTCTCTGATTTTATTAATTTCATTATTTGCATTATATCAGTATTTTACAACACTTAAAAGTATGCAGTATCCTAATTAATAAGCACATATAGAATTATAGAATTGCATTACAAAATTAGATAGAAGTACCAAGTTGGTAATTAACAATAAATTTCTATATTTTCACTCTTGCATATGATGGTAATTATAATTTGTACTACAATAGATAAATAAATATGTATATGTAAATTAGGGCGGTTCAGATTTTTGCTAGTACCAATCACATAGTAAAAAAAAAAACTACCAATGATTCTAACAATATTTGATCATGAATACTTGGATCTAAATAAGCATTGAACTCATGCATTTGAAGAAATAAGCATTGCTTTCCGTACTAAAAAAAAGTTTCTTTTGATTTTTTGTCAAAGTCAAAGTTTGATAATAGTTGCTTGCTTAAATATATTTAGAGTGATTAATAGTTTCCTTTTTTGCTAAACGATTTGTCACATTTTTTAGCGTTATAATTCGACCCACCCTAATATTTATACGTATGAATTATTAAATGAATATTTCTGTAAAACTTTTCGCTGAACACCTAAATTTATGCAAAACTTTTTGTTTTTTTCGCATGTAAAACATGTTAGGTTTACAAAATTAATGAATACCAGAAAATGAATAGCAGAAGATCGAAGTGAGCCCTTGATAGCAGCTAGAGTGAGTTGAAATTAGGTATTGGCATGAATAAAATTTTGTAAAAAACAACAACAACAATAACAACAGCAATAAATATGTACATATAATGTAAAATAGTGTAAATGTTAAAATGTCAAATTGTGTTATTTCGACAAGCATACTTTTAGGTGGTGAGTGCAAATTTCCATGTATGACTAAATGAATGAAATTTGTAAATATGTTGTAATTTCTATAAACTTTTACATTGTTACATATGATTTTAAATATATATTCTACAAAAAAGTAATGTGATTCTATACAGAAAGCGTTTAAAATGTATGCGGATAGAAACTCTGAGTTTGCGTCGTGGCGCCATCTCTTCACAAATTATCGAGTTTTCAGACGCCATAGTGGTCGTCTGATTGTTTTCGACCTATCAAAGATACAAGACAATTTTGCCTTCTAATTTATTTTTATGCTTATCTCATGGTCTACTTGTAAGTCTACACGATTCAACCTATTTAAATAGTATTCGAGGCATTCCTGTGAAAAATAATTGTTTCCTCATTTGATGAAAATGCCCCGGGTATTTCTTGATTCCTAATTGGAATAAAATACTCTAGGTATTTATCTGAAAAACAATTGTTTCTTTATTTAATGAAAACCTTTGTACTCTGAGCGAAAAAGAGTATGAAGGGGG
This sequence comes from Megamerina dolium, assembly GCA_963854835.1. NCBI lineage: Eukaryota > Metazoa > Arthropoda > Insecta > Diptera > Megamerinidae > Megamerina > Megamerina dolium. The sequence goes on along the minus strand of OY978529.1, from coordinate 31,815,809 downwards.
ATTTGGTAAAATTAGCATCACTTGCTTAAATGTTTGCTGAAATTATTGTACTTTCTACGATGTTCGACCTATTCACTTCTAACCATTTGTGTAGGGTGGTCAAAGAGTTCAAACCGTAGTTCATAGATTTTTGCAACAGCAACCCACGAAGTGTAAGACGTTACGTTGTATAGGTCCGTTACATGTCCGTTAATTGATCCGGCTTCCGGAATTTATTTTGGCTTTTTCTGAAGTCGGTTCTCCCTTTACGGTCCACGGTTTTGCTTCCAAACTTCATCTACGGCTATTAATCGACGGCAAAGCTTTGATTTATTCCACCATTAATTCGATCACGTTTTTGTCTAACGGTAGAAAAAGTAACATCCAAAACACGGACACATTCATAGTTTGTGTTGTGTATCTCTTTCACTTTAATTCGACATTTGTCTAGGACCATTTTCTAAACTTGACCGAAATTACCGTTACTTGTTGCAGTTTTTGGAGGTTCTGCACGTTCATCTTCTCTCAATCTGGAAAGGCCACTTAAGAACTTTTTTTTCCCGAAAAATCTGTATACGGCGCGGAACTCGTGGTGTACAACGTCCGACTCGTTTTGAGTTTGAAAACAACTATTCGATAACTTTGTTCGATTTTTTTTGTAATTTCAGAAAAACCCTAATATAGGCGCATTGAAAGGATTGTCAAATAACAATTGTGTATTCCAAATGGCTATAATTCTGAGCGTCTATTCTATTTCTTTTCTACTACTCTCTCCTTTTTTATTGCATTTGCTTTCTTACACACTCTCTTTCTCTCTCCCTCTCTCACTTTTTTCCCTACAATGTAACAAATATATAATATAATAAACTAAACTCACGCAAATTCAAAATATAAAACTATAACCTAATAAACGAATTTGTCAACTAAAAGTAAGTGAAAAATAGAAAATAAAACCTAAGATATATTACAATTTAAATCAAACTAAGCTTAATTGTCTTGTCACAAATCGAAAGAAAAAAACACAGAATAAGAGAAGTGTGCTATCGTGTGTGATTTTTTAGCGACAGCAACCAGTATAACAACAACAACAACAGCAGTGGTAACCACATCGACAACTTCACCATCATCACCTGGCAAGCCTTGCCATCAAGCGGCCCACCGCCAACAACTCCCCGCACACACATTTTTTGGTCCTTCGAGCCGGATGGCTCGCACCGATTGGTAAGCTTTTGCCAAAGGTAAAAAAAAAACCATGAAAGTGAAGTATTTCCAAATTTTCCAAGTGGTACCCAAATTGGCTACATGCATACGAATATTCTAGCTGATTCGTATCTGTTTGTTGTTGCCTATTGCAAAAATATAATACACTATTTGAAACTTGGAAATATTCAGCTATACTTGGCCAATATCTATATTACATATACAAAATTACATAAAATTTTGTAATACTTGAAAAATATAAAGTTACGAAAAACAACAAAATATAAACGAATATAATTCAACTGCGTTGTTGTATATTTATTTAAACTCTTGGCGGGTAAAGGCAATATTTTGTTGTACTACGTACTCGTTAATTTGCCTCAGACGTACATATATAGAGTGCATACATATTGGCTAAAACCTTTGATTGGCCCTTTTCATATAATTTGATAAGAATTTGACAAAACAGTCAGCATACAAATACATACATATGTATAATATTGGTCTCAAATTCCGCTATTTACAACTCTGTGTTTGGCTACTTCTCGTGAATTTACAAATTGACACAGTACAACGTAACGTGTAATTATTACAAGAACACTGTATTGAATTCAATAAATATGCATACATCTTGATCAGCTCTCATAATTTCGGCACTTATCATAGTACAACGTACTATCTAATAAGTACAACAAAATATACACGTATACTTTAGTTCTGCTACTTCGTATGCGAACCATAAACAACCTCTCTTTTGCACGATCACTTAATTTACTTACTCTTGTATACGTAAGAGAACATTGCGTTATTAAAATATACTCTTCTTAATTTTATCAATACTAAGTATACGTACGCTTTTAATACATTGGCTTCGCCTGTGTCAATTATAATAAATACCGCATTAGGCCGCCACAATGAATTTTTTTTCCTGATTTACTGCCTAAATACGTGTATAACAGAGTGTAAATACTTTAAAATAATCAAATTATCTTAAATATGATTAATACGTACGAAAGTACGTACAGCTACGCAAGTTTCGCTTGATGCACATACAAGTATACACACACGCTACTTGTACAATTCTATTATCACACAAAATAGAACACTAAGGCGACTCAAATTTTTTTTTTTTTGGTTTATTACATCGTAATAAATGATTACATATATATAATCGTTATTATACTAAATGAATCAGTGCGTACATAATCGTGCGTAACTATAATTAAATACTGAAATAAATCATTGCGATTAAATTAATCGTACTTTGAATGTGCTGGATAGAATTTATACATCATGACAAGTTTATTTGGAGTTCCGTTCCTATATACGGTTAACTTACAGAAAAATTACGTAATTCAGTAGAATCGGGAATCTGATACCCAATAAGCATTTTTAATTCGCATTCACTTATTTTTTTTCCTGCTATCGTAATTATACGAATTACGTCCTCTCGCGTTATATTGTATCTCTCTCAGAGCAATTTTTCGATTGCTTCTACACTTTATTTGGAGCTGTAATTTTACGAATTACTCGAATTTGAGCATTTAAATTCTTTTTCTGTGGCATTTTGAATTACATTGTATTTCTACGAATTGCTTGAAGTCTAGTCACTTTCATACCCCAGTTTTCGCGCAAGTACAAACATATACGCCACTCTCTCAACGGAAGGCTTTGTCTCTCTGATAGAATACTTTCCAGACATTTTTCTGGATATCCAATTCCAAAGTTGAAGACCGCAGAACAGAAGATTTGCTTCGCAATCTTTTTTCTGTCTAAAATTTTTGTAATTGTTCAAATTACTCTCCATACATACTTTTTCTCATATTTTGTTTGCGTAATTTTACGAATTACCGCTATATATAGATATATCCATATATATCTCTCAATATCAAATTTTTTTGTAATTCTACGAATTACGCATAAAATGCCAGCTGTAAAACTATTTAAGGCAGTCGCAGAGGAAATCATAAATTTTAAGTCAAATTTCCAGGCGGATACCCATGAGCGATTTTTTCCTGAAGTACAGAAGAAGGAGTTTCAAATCCTATGAAACCAGTGTAAAGATGCATATTTTTTAATCGGAAGAGACGATGTTGGTGAGGGATTTGATCAAATCAAGGGGACATATAGAGAGTGCAAAACCGCTTATATCCAATGTCTTTCTGCAATCAACGCTCATCTTCACAAGCTTGCCGCTGAGGTGGCCAATCCCGCAACTTCAACTCCTCCTGCTGAGAGTTCCTCTCACCAATGTTTGCAATTTACTGCATTCAACTGCCACCATGCGATACAGCATGCTTCGATGGAGACTATGTGTCATGGCCCAGTTTTTGGGATATGTTTACGACATTATACCGGAACAATCCACGGTTATCGCCCCTACGGAAATTATACCACCTGTTCCAAAAGACTCGAAGAGAGATATCATTAAGTCAACTCTGTTGACTAATGATGGATTAACAATTGCGTGGTATAATTTGGAAGAGAGATATGAGAACAAAGGAATTCTCGTCAACATTCAATTAAAATCTTTCTTCAATCTACAATCAGTCGTGCAAGAAACGGGTACGAACATAACACGCTTACAACGAACAATAAACGACTGAATAACGAACTTGCAGTTGTTAAATATCGACACAAGTCAATGGGATGCAATCTTCGTGTATCTGTGCTCTACGAAACTGCCAGATACAACTCTGTGTCTGTGGGAGCAGTCTATCAAGAAAAATCGTGAGATTCCGACGTGGAACGCGTTTAACGCATTCTTGACTGAACGTTTTCAAACACTGGAGTCGGTGTTGGATGTTCAACTCGGCAACTCAGCCAATCACAGAATCAGCAACTCAGCCAGCCAAGTAATTTGCAATCCAACCAGTTATACAATCGACAATCCGGCCGATCCGAAAATTTAAAGCGGCATCTTTCTTCTCCAGTAATATCTCGAAATGTGAATACATTTCGCTCGTCAATTACTCAACCGACTTGTCCGCTATGCCTTAAATCGTATGCACTACGTGGTGCCCTCGAATTTATTAAAATATTAGTAAGTGAACGCTACAATGTAGTCAGAATGCATAAATTGTGCACTAATTGTTTTGCAAACTCCCACGACTACAACAGCTACACTAGTCAATTCTCATGCTCCGCATGTAGAAAACGGCATCATTCGTTGCTGCATAGACTGGAAAATCCGTCCAGTACTCTTCCTGAATCAGTTACCGTAGCAACCCCAACAGCAACATCAGTTAAAGTGTCTCGCCAGTCGTCTGATTCTCAGCGACAAGCTGTTTCCAACGCGAAATAGCATACCACGTCAGTCAGAACGACAACAACCTCACCCATCACCACTATAACATCCGCCATATTTCTCAACTCTACACTGAGAAAGACTTTTCAAAATATGTGCAAACAAATTCCTTAGTTTTTGTTGCTGAATTCCGCCATCTTCACCGGACCGGACCGGAAACGTTGATACTTGCATTCGTGTTAAGAAACATCACTAGCAAGTTTTTCTGTTATCTTGGTTTCCGTCTCGAATCACGATGTATCGAGTTTAAAACAAAGTTTGCTATTGCCTTGCTTGTCGAATATCATTGTAATGACCGGGGGTATAAACTTGGTTATTATTTGATGGACTTATATATTAGATTAGTATGTCCGAACTTTCTGTTGAGGGCATACATAGGCTAATTGGAGGTCCGTTCTTAGATATTCATTGAAGCTGACCTAATCTAATCTGATGGAGTTATGTATACTCCCAAAGTAATAAACAAATTTGGAAAGTTCCGATCTTTCTACTTCGCTTATATGCCAATAGATAGCGCCACTGTGTAAATCTACTGACCAGCAGTTCGGAAACTTTTGACCCACATCGTCTCTATAATACATTTTATTGTGCGATTGGCTAATGTGAATGTACTATACGTTATTTATACTGTAGCTACGTTTATGTTATATATAATAAAAGATGAATAATACTCATCCTATTATGTTTGTATGTGTGTGTAATAAATCTCATGGAAACCATTTATACTTTAGGGTTGCATTAAAAAATAATTAAAATTATATGTTATTGTTATTTTTCCACTTACTACTTTTTTTTCTGATTAAAAAAATTACACATATTTTTTTTTGCTGGAATTTTTGTAATTAATATAAAAAAGTATTTTATAATAATTTTTTTATTTTTTATTAATTAAAAATTTATTTTTATTTCCTTATAAATGTATAGGTTTATATGGACAATGTGTGAAATTAATCATTGTTATATGTCACTTTGAAAATATTGAGTATAAACAAAATCCCATTATAAAGGTGCCATATAACAATATGAATAAATTGAGAAGAAAATGATGGCATATGGTTAATATTAATAATAATAATAACAATAATAGAAATAATAATAACAATAATTAAATTGTCAGTATAAATCGAATAATGGTTACAACTTGATAAATGAAAAAAATAAATAAATTTAATCTGCTGACACATGCTTTTAGTCGAACAAATAGATTTCCGGAGATTGAAAGTTGAATAAATTTGCACAACTAATTCACTTCATTTATTTTTATTGAAGTGGATTATGCCTACATATGTCATATTTAAAAGATCAATTCTTTATTTTGTAGGCAACGCATTCTGTAGATTAACTACAGTGGGATATAAAGGTGATATAAAGAGCTGCCATATTCAGGGACTTAGTTAATCTACTATGTACTATACGTCAATTTCTCGAATAATTAATAATAAAAATTCACATGTTTTCACACAAAAAAATCAAAAACTCAATATGAAAAATATATCTGAAGATCTAAGCTCTTTACCCCAAAATAATTTCTCCAAAATCATTTCATATGCTTCCATTGAATATCTTATTAAATTTGTTCTATTCTTCATAATAATTGTTATATATAAAACGTGATTCATTTTATTAAGTAGCAACCAAATGAACTTAACCTATTTTCTTTAATGTTCATATGTAGATACATACATATGTATATGAGTATTTTCAATATGCTATAAAATAGTGCCAAATTATTTTAAGTGCTGATTATGATCAACTCATTTAACCGAACCCTTTTCTACCAAAAATCCCTCTGTAACTATGCAATCTTTCACATCGATTTCTAAGTAGTATGTACACGAAATTAAAGTGCTGCGCGAAATCTGCGTGTTGTAAAGAGTAGTATTTATGTAATACTTAGATACCGTAGGTACGTATTATTAACTACTCACATTATTTAGGTGTGTCTTTATACTATTTAGTTACATTTTGGTATTAGTAAATTAAATTGAATTTAATTTAATTATGGTTTTGTTCATTTTCATAGAACACACATATACACACACACACATATACATTTGTAGCAATTTGTAAATATATTAAGATTCATTTGACTAAATTAAAGATACATTTAGTTTGTGTTCATTCGATTTAATAAAAACTCAATAAATTTTTTATTACTATTTTTTAAGTAATATTTGCGCTAAGCTAGAGTTAAGCTAGATCGATAGAAAGTGGTTTGTATATGGCAACTTGACCTTGGACCTCGTATAAGCAAAGTGCCATTATATATGGATCTAACTCTTTCACTCTCTTTCGCACTCTCTCTCTCTCTTTTTCTCTCTGTTAAACAAATGCAAGTGATATTTACTAAAGAATATATGTGAATAATATTTATAAGCGTGGAAAGGCCTGTATCATTTAATTTTTTGAGTTACAATAAGAATTTTAAATGTATGCGAATTATAGATAGAATGGTCTACGACAAAGTCTCTATTAAAATTTAACTATTAGCATAGAATGTGATACTCTTATTTGAACATAAATACTGGTCGCCTACGTAATTAGAATTTAGTCTTTTATGCTTCTTTTTTAAAGGTACATCAAGTTTGAAAGACAATGTTTATCATATGGGAAAGACATTTTTTCTTACATCTGAAGTTAATGCTTTCTTGGCCCATCAAAGTATTGTAAAATGCTAATTTGAACCGATCAGAATTGATTATATCTTTTTCAAGAGTCGAGACGTTTGTTGAAATATGAAGAAAGGGGCTGATACTGGAGTCTCCGAAGAACATTCTCTTAGAATTTTTGTGTATATGAAACTTGGATGGGACTTATATCTCGTGATATTGGTGTACAATGAATTTTACGGGTCGCGCTATAGAAGGGAAATATTCTAAATCCTTTAATTTCTATATCTCGTGACCTAAACTGTTTTCTTTTAAACTTTGTGAATTTTATTATTTTTTTGGAGAGATGTAGTTAGCATTACTCTTAAAATTAGTCAAATAGGTGCCTGAAATCAATTTTTTTTATATAGGCAAATAACTAGAAACAAAAAATTTATCAAATTTCTCATTGTAGATTGGTGCTTCAGAGATGCCAATTTTTACTAGACTTGACTTCAAAATTGAAATCAAATATTGAATGAAAATTGTATATAAATAATCATATGAAGAGGGAAAAACATTGATAGAGATAGGGAAGTCATATAAGATAAAAATGCTAACCTTAGCGCTAATAGTCAAATTACTCCCCTTCTCTAAATATTTTCTTATTGGGATGAATTAAAATAACTAAGTACCTTCTCAACACGTGCGCGATTTTAAAGTAGCATCATCATGGTATTAAATAATAATAGAAATAAATCCTGTTGATTATACGTACACAGATGCATATACTCATGCACGTATGTGTGGGTACCCACTACCACTATCCGTATTTAATTATAAGCTTCAAGTAAATGTTTTAGTATCATCATGTACATTCATATTTTAACCTATACATTTGCAAATAAAAATATATGTGTACACATTAGTATAAATATCAGCTGTAAAATTCATAGCGAAATAACACACATAAAAAGTTAAAATTCTTTTAAGCGAATCAACTGAACTGAACTGATTCGAATAATCAACAAGACAACACTAAATTGTGTATAATTTTAACCGCAAAAAGCACTTGAAGCTATAAATATACTTAAGCGAATAAATTATGTACAAGTATATAATGTTCATTTAGTCAAAATAAAAGGTAAAATCTATGTATATGTACAATTACAAATATGATAGAGCTGATTTTTGGGTTTGTGGTACAAATTGATAAAAGCATTTTGCGTAGAGGAACTTTTATTTCTTTCTATTCCACAAATTCTTTCATTCTAAAATATTTTTATGTGCATGTAAATGTTTAGCAACAAAAATTTTGTATATTTAAGCAAAAATATTCATACTAAATTTTCACAAATAATTGTTCTCACTCATGAAATAGAACTATTTATTTTGAAAAAACAATTCCGATGCTTTCTATTGAATCAATTTTGTAATCTTTTTTATAGCTAGGGTCATTCATCTGAAATTAACATCATTAATTGTTTGTAAAAATCATGTTTAAGATTTATAACCCCCATCATATGATTATTTGAGATTATTTTTCATGTTAAAGCGATTCCTATAATAGCCAGTAGGGTGCCGTAGCTCAGTGGTTAGTGTGTTCGCCTTCTGATCTGTAGGTCGTGGTTCAATACCCGGCTGATGCATAACAAATTTAATATCGAAAAGATTTTTCTTTCGAACGGTACCCACCTGTCGGCAATTCTTCCGACAGTAACAACTTGCCATGAAAAAGCTTCTAAAAAGAACTCTGTGACAAAGCTCAAAAAAAGTGATGTCACAAGTGTTCTGCCGTTCGGAACCGGCTAAAATAAGTAGGTCCATTCTAATACTGTCCAAAATTTAAGACGCACAACAGTAATGGAAGAGAAGCTCGGCCAATGAGCCCTTTGGGGCTTTAAGTGCCACATATTTATTTATTTTTATAATAGCCACTATGTTCTTCTATTCAATGAACATTGAATTTACATGAGGGCAACATACTATACAGAATGGATAATTAAATTAATTAGTCAATATTCTTGAACACTAACTACTTGCATATGTACTTACTATGTACTATTTACTATTTTGCATATTCAATCTTATGTCTAAGAATATGATTTTTTTACAAATCCTTCAGAAGTGTTCCATTGCATGGAATGACCGTCAAAAAGCAAATATATAAAGGAAATATATAGGGAAAGTGAACGTTAACATCTTTTTTTTTTAATAGATATGAAGAGGCTTTATATTCCGGAAAGTGGTAGCACCATCTCACTATTTAGGATAGCACCACCATTGGGAGCACCACATTTCCTGTATAGTATAGTTTGGCAAGAAGGAGAGAAAGTCACAAAAACTATAAATATAAACAAATATCGATTTTGAATTCTTTTGAAGTTAATAGAAAGATATCTCGCATTGCAATAACTAATATTCTTCCCATTGCTTTAGGGCCGTACTTTCCAATTTCGCCTTATTTTGCATATTATTTTTATTGTTATTTAATCACCGCCATTGACAACTTTCATATCGAAAAGATTTTTCTTTCGAACGGTGCCCACCTGTCGGCAAACAATTAGCAGCTGTAATAATTTGCCATGAACACGCTTCCAAATGAGCTTCGTGATGCCACAAGGGTTATGTCGTTCGGAACCGAATATAAGTAGGTCCCTTCTAATACTGTCCAAAAATGTAACTCGCATAACATTACTGGAAGAGAAGCTCAACCAAAGGGTTTTTCGGGGCCTATAAGTGCCACATATTTATTTTATGTATTTTTAATATTACTTGAATTGTGTAAATCTGCCGTAGCAATTGGGATTTTCGTTTATGATGGGAAACCCATTCAATTCATGATTGTGTCTATTTAACAAATGTTTTGCAGATATACATATACAAATTTTCATGTAGTGCTTTCAATCCTCTAAGAGGCTCATACAAATTGTTGTAATCCAATGGCGTCTAAATTTAAAAAGAACAGAAAACCCATAAGGGTGTCTTGGTCAAAGTTCTTGGATGCCTATAATGCAGATGGGTACGGTTCTAATGAAAAATCTGTTCGATATGAAAGTTTTGCTTCAGTCAGGGATTTTAAAATGATTAAACGTAAACCATTATTGGTAAAACTATTTCTGCTTAGATATTTTGGTTTTCAAAGATTTTGTATTTAAGATTTTGGGAATTTCGGGTTTTGATAAGTTTGAATCGGCTCATAGAGTTCGGGTATATAAGTAAAAGTTACATAGATTAAGTAGTCGCTTGCAATATACCCATACTTTTTTATTAAACCTGAAATTGTTCCCCGTATAGTATAAATATGGGATAAATATATGGTATAAGTATGGGGGAAAAACACCACCTACGAGCTAACTTATAGTATATTTTCATTGAAAAAAAAAGTTCTTTTTTTTTTCTTTATATTTTTATACTTGTTATTACATATTTTTGTTGTATCATTATCGTCATCGGCACTGCATACAGGAGATAATATTTTTGTGTGGGTGAATACATAGACTGACGCCATTCTGTCGCCCAAATTTGTCTGGTGCCTCAAAAATTTATTTTCATTCAGCTCTTCTATCTATCCCTCTATTACTGCTTTTGTTGGTTTTTTCTTACATTGGTTTTTTGCTGGTTTTGTTGTCTGTAAACTATTTTAAAATGGTCAATTTGAGGCGGATATTTGCCAAAAAGAAGACATTTTTTATATATAGGTACGTACTATATTGGAGCTCGTTTATGTATGCAATTGTTTATGTGGATGGAAGCTACTCTAAATGGTTTTGTAAAAGATGGTCGTAGAAAGAAAAAAAAAAAAAATCCATGAAAATGAAACAAAAATTTATTGCTCAAATTTCTTATGATTGAACATAGTAGTGTCGTATTTCAATAGTCTCTGCTAGCTAAAAATTTGTTTGTTTAGTTACTGAGTTGACGCTACAGTAGTGACACTATAATACAGAAAGGACAAATGGATAAACATATTGGAATAAAATATTATCGCAATGGTATTAAGTACATCTACTTTGTTGGATGATTTGTAAAAGAATAGAAAATGATTTACGATATTTAGGCTGAGGATATTTTTATTGTACAGGTCTTAGTATTATTTGTGTGTTATAACTCCTACTTGTAAAATGTGTGTAGGTATTTAATTGCATTCAGAAGCTGCAAGCCGGGGTTATCTCCTGCAATATATATTTCCCGAGTCTTTTCCTTTTTTGTTCGTAACAAATCTGGGTATTTGTCAAATATTTGTTCCATTGATTTGTCTTGCCATATGTAAAATTTGCAGAGGTTTTACGAGGATCTAGATTTCAGTTTCAATTTTTCAAACCGTGTGCTAAATATATATATACACAGAAGTTTTTAGTTGAACTTCTCCTTCAGTGTTGTTGTGCGTGTTAAATTTAGTCAGAATTGAAAGGCATCGATTTACGTTACTCTTTACATTACATCCTTTTTAATTAGTAAATAACTGGAGATTTATTAATTTGTACGCCATTAAATTTCATATGATTAAGTGTAATGTAATGATATTTGTTACTGTTCAAATTAGTGACTAAGCTAAGACTATCGTGGAATATGCAAACAATTTGTTGAGCGCATTGCAAATCATGGTAGCACAATAGTGCATTACATCCTTTTTTATTTACTTCATGTAGGCAGCCATATTATCATAGATGTACCAACGAGCGGTTTCTGTCTTCGCTACATATTAACATAGTACTCTTTGTGGGTATTTTTAATTCAATGCGCACATGCTAAATTCAATATAATAAAAAGATTAAAATTTTCAATTCTTGTTCGGTTCAGCATACAACAAATACGAATAAATTGTGCTGAGCCAGTAGAATCAGAAATCGTTCAGACTTTCATTTGATATTAGCGAAGTGGTATTGCACAGTGTACAAATTGATAGATTTTATCTTTCCGATATCATGTTTTGTTTGTGTATTTTTTAAAACTGAGCTGCTTTTGTTATATCTTTACAAGAGTTTCAGCACACTATCACCTAGTTTTACTGATGCATGGTAGTCGCCTGAGAGCCTTCAGCTCTGAGCAGCGGTCTCTACTGACTACTCTACTGAGTCCTTGCTACTTCAGAATACTCCTACTTAAAGAAATGGTTTTGTACAACATTTTGAAAGAAAAAAAAAATAATTTTATTAGACAAATGTCTGTGATTCTTCTTTTTGTATACAGTCCATAGGCAATACAAACTCATTTTCATTTCGCGACACTTACCAACAACTTCTAGTTCACCAGCTGAAATCAATGTATGAAATGATGGTGCATCTGCGGATACTTCACAACTATATTTGCCACTGGTTGCCAAATTGACCGATTCCAAGACTAGTTGACTTTCATTCGATGCGGAACGCTGTAAAGGGAAATAAAGAAAACAAAGAAATTCAATAGAAGCATGAAATTGTTATAATTAAGATGCAAATATGGGCGACTTTCAAATAGAGCACTATGTCTTGGACGGATTCTCCTATTTGCTCAATATCAATCGTTTAGCGTCCTTTGTTTCTCTAGTACATTCTCAGTACATTCATACACACACACACACACACACAAATATCTTCTAGGAGTGGGCGGGGTATTTCCTTCGCACGATATGGCTGAGCCAACGTCTATATGGTATTAAAGCTTTGTGAAGCTTAATACTTTTTTTTGAATATTTGAAAATAAGGCGAAATTTTCGTTACAATCAAATATGGCTAACAGAGCTACACATAATTTAGATGTACCGATTGAATCTCTTACGCTTTGATATGTCAAAAAATGATAAAAAATCCCACAAATAAAATAAAAGTTACAAATCCATTAGTATAGTCATTACTCATATTCGTTTGATTTGCATTGAGCAAAATAACCTTTCTCAATAATTTACAAAGGTGCAGAAATAATCCACACAGAAACTGAATGGGGGAGCGCAAATGAAAGTGAGACTAGTGAAAAAATGTGGTGTAAATCAAATGATAAAGCACGACATAGCACTGAATCCTTGTTAAAAATGCACAATTACAAATTCACACGAGCACACTCACACACTAGCACATATACTCCCTTATCAATATACGATAACACTGTGTGGTATAATAGTTACGCTAGCAAGTATGCATACAATTGCATCCATACGCCCACAAAGGGCTTAGTGGCGTGTGCCCATAATTCAAAGCGGTTTTTTGAAGTGTAGATATAAAATATTTAAGTAAGCTATGCACAAGGATTTGTTGTAATAGGAATGGTATTAGTACGAAACATACACACACACACAAATATTCCTACATGATCATACTCGTATGTACAAGAAGGAAAAAGTGTAAACGTCAGCAACAAATTGTTGCATAGCTGAATGAAATATGGCCAACCAAGTGGTTATATGCTTGGATTATGTACACATTCATACATACTATATACTTTATTTACTTATTTGTTTAGTTACCACACAGTGAGTGTATCAGCCACCGATAATGCACTAGAGGTTAGTGTATGAAGAGTTGCATTTGAAGAACAGTGAACGCAAAAAAAAATCCAAGAAATCAAAAACAAAATAGGTTGTTTTTATGAGCTTTTTACAATATTTTTAAAGGGACTTTAAATTATGGCAACACTACATATCGTATCGCAGTAAAATATTAAAGGTATCTATTTTTGCCATGATTCGAAATAGTACAAGAAGTCGAATTATCTAAATTTAATACGCACTACAATATTGGAAGAGAAGATCAGCCAAGATATTTAGGAGCCTCCTGCTACATAATTGTTATACCCAATACCCAATGGATAAGAAGTATATTGCGCTTCCGTTTGTAATATCCATTGGGAGAGGTGACAGTTATACAATAGTATATACGTATATAATCGATCTGAGGCATTCTACCATGCATGTCTAAGCGTTTTCATGATAACTGCGATAATTATAAAGCGTTCGAGCTGAAAATTCGTACCTGTGATTATTTTCACCAATGAACGATTGGGTTTGAGGATGAGTGAAATCAGATGAAAACCATACCTACCTCCCAAACAAAGGTATGTTGTTGAATGTGGTTTTTCACGATCTTAGCGCATAAATATTAAGCTATCAACCTGAAACTTAGTAAGTAAAGTTAGTGATATCACAGAAATAATATTTTAAGAAATCGGCGAAAGGGGATGAAAATCACGCCTACCTCCCATACAAAAAGTAGGTGGTTAAAACTGTGTTTTTATGTTTTATGTGCGAAAAATTAGACTTTGAGTAAAACTTCTTATGTAGGGTAAAATATATATATATACACACATACACACACACACACACACACACACACACACACACACACATATATATATATATATATATATATATATATATATATATATATATATATATATATATATGTTGACTTGATTTCAGTTTAAGTTCAGTTTATGTAAAATAATATAATAATATTGAGGTTTCGTTTACAAATTTATGTTCTTCCACGTCCACGGTGTGTAGCAGATTAATTGATCTTACTTAAGTATATTTAGATAATAGCTAGTACATACGTATGAAATTATGTTCTACAGTTATATATTGATATACAGTTTATACCAATTTACTCTATAACATAACAAGCAGAGAGTAAAAAGAAATGATTAATTATATTGAAATATGTCAATATGCAAACAAAGTATACAACGTAGAGAGTGTGAAGAGCGTGAAAGTATGAGAGTATGGAGCGCATGATTACCCCACACTCGGCCTTCCTGACTACTCATCAGACTCTGATGATACTTCAAAAATTTCTTCATTTTTGTCTTCATGGGTGTGTAATACATTTTCTTGGTTACTAATTATATTCATATCGTCTTCTTCATCTGATATCGGATTCTGAATTTCGTTCTCCGGCCAATATTTCATCTTGTCTGCACTGCTCTCTGTAACATTCGGTCCTTCATGGTTGCCTGGCTGCATGGCTTTTATAGCTGTGATACGATATGGGCCTAAAAATTTAGGTCGAATTTTTAAACCAGTTCCAAATTTTACTCTCTCAATTGCGACCAAATCTCCGATATTGTATTTTCTAGATTCCTTTCTCTTCTTATCGTAGTATCTTTTATTTTCAGCTTGTATTGCTATTATATCTCTTTTAGCCTGTTCTCTTATTTCCCGTCTTCCGTCCTGGAATTGTTTTCTCCATTCTTCTTCAATTATTTCCATAATATTGACGTTATTTTTAGTTCGCATCTCTATTCCGACTAATAGATTAAATGGTGTAGTTTGTATCGCTCTGTGGTATGTTGAATTCAAAATTTGTTGGAGAGGCTTAACAAAACGGAACCATTTCTCAGGGTCATCCAGCGATAATTTAGTCAATGAGGCAATTACGGTAGAATGAAGTCTCTCAATTTGTCCATTTCCCCTTGGAACCCCTACAGTAACGAAAATTAGTTTGATTTCACGTTCTTTACAATAATTATGGAAATTATTAGAAGTAAATGCTCCACCGTGATCTGCAATAATTCTTCGAGGGTATCCAAACGATTCTGCTATACTTTCCATCTTTTGTACTACTTCCTCCGTGTTCACCGTTTTCGTAGGAAATAGCCAGGAGTATTTAGTAAACCCATCTATAACAGCAAAGATATACCTGTAATGATTTCTAGTACTTTGCATAGGACCAAGGTGATCAACATGAAACATTGGATTAGGGATTGGTTAAAGGAAGCATTCGGCTTTTCCGGTTTTTCTCTCGGCTAGGATACACTTCACACAACCTCTTATGTGATGTTCTATTCGCTTTTGTATATTTTGTATGAAAAATTCCTTTTCCAGAATTTCCTTCATCTTCTTTATGTGAAAATGGCCTTTTTCATGGACATCTCTGATTATTCCTGTAATCATCGAATCTGGAACTACAAACAATAATTTATTATTAACATGTTTGCTAAGAATTTCATTATGCATTGTATAGTCTTGATAAGGTTTATTCTGTAATATCTCAATTATAGCACGTATTCGTTCATCTTTCTCCTGGGCTTCTTTCAGGCGTTTTAAAAAGTTGTTGTTGTTGCTGGTTACGCACATACTAACAGGATTACGACTTAGGGCATCCACATGTTTCATTTGCGTCCCTGCTCTATGTTCGACAGTATAATCGAATTCTTCCAATAGCAATGCCCATCTTGCAACCCGTGTAGTTAAGTCTTTTTTTTTAATGTGCATTCAAACGCTCTGCAATCGGTCACGAGCTTGAATCGTTGTCCCAGTAAGTATATTCTTAATCGTTTAACAGCTTCTATTACAGCCAACACTTCTAATTCGTAGCTGCAATATCGTTTCTCTGCATCAGTAGTCTTTTTACTCATGAAATGTACAGGATGTAATGCGTTATCATCAGAGCTTCTTTGCAGCAATATTGCACCATAGCCTTCTTTAGACGGATCTGTATGTAATTCCGTTTCGGCTTCATATTCAAAAATTTTTAAAATTGGTTTCGAGGTAAGTATTGCTTTAATTGCATTGATGGCTATGAGCTGTTTCTCTTCTAATCTGAAACGTATATCTTTTTTCAACAGGTCGCTGAGGGGTCTGGCTATAATAGAGAAATTGCGAATGAACTTTCTGAAATAACTAGCCAAACCTAGAAAGCTTTGTAGCTGCTTCACAGTCTTTGGAATAGGGAAATTTATGATTGCCTTAGTCTTCGTTGTTGATGGATATATAAAGCCATTATTAATGTTATAGCCTAAGTATTCTATTTCTTCCTTCAATATCTGACATTTTTTCCATTTAATTTTTAACCCATTTGTGGCTGCTATATTTAGAAATCGTTTAAATCGATCAATTCCTTCCTCTAATGTTGCTGATGGAATCACAATATCATCTAAATATATTATAACGACGCCCTCGCTAATCAAATTTCTCAGAATGTAATTAACATACTACTGAAATACTGACGGTGAATTACAAAATCCAAATGGAACCTTATTAAACTCATATTGGCCGTTACTGGTCACAAAAGAAGTATACTTTTTACTGTCTTCATCTACCATTACACGGAAAAAGCCATTTTCAAGATCGAGTGTCGTAAAATACCTAGAGCTCTGAAGTTTATCTATTTGGTCTTCGATATTAGGCAACGGGTACATGTCTTTATGAATTTTCTTGTTTATGTTTCTATAATCGACACACAACCTATAACTTCCATCTTTCTTCTTCACTAATACTACCTGGCTAGCGTAGTCTGAACTGCTTTCACGAATAATACCTTGATTCATCCATTCGTTGATTTGGTCTTCAATTATCTTTTTACCTTCGGTGGGAATCTCCTTGGTGGTCTATAAATCGGCATTTCATCTGTAGTTACGATCTTCATGTGGATTGGTGATTCTACAGGAGTTTCGGGAATATAATTTTCGATTAGTGTGGATACCTTTTCTTTAGTTTCTTTTTCTTTCAGGTGGGATAAATCAGGAAATATTGAACGAGTTTGGTTAACTTCGTCAAGGGAAATATCCGCTAGAAAACATGTCTTGACGATTTCTTCTATTTCTCCCTCATCACTTCTGTTCCTCGTGGATGGGCCCTTGCTAATACGTACTTTCCCTTCCTCTATCTGGACTATAGCCGACTGTAATAAGTTCATTCCAATTACTATATCTGATCGCATATAATTATTGTTAACAGCGTGAATTTCGATATTTTCAAATATTTCCCCAGATATTTCAATATTAGCTATACAGGAACCATTAGTCTTGACGTTTGCTCCTAAGCCTGCTACTGACAATCGAGAATCTCTGCAATAATATTTCGGACTAATAAACTTTAAATGACACTCCTTGATAACACAAATATCACTTCCTGTGTCTACTAAACTCTCCAGCAAATAATTGTTAATTTTACATGGAACGTACATACCGTTTTTTATTATTACATGAGACGATTTTGCTGCTAACCCTTCGTTTGGACAATCGTTCTTCTTATGTCCATACTGGTCGCACCCAAAACATTTAAGACCTCTTCCTTTCTGCGGGCAAGAGAGAAACTCATGGTCTGGTGACCCACAATTAAAACAAATTCTCTTTACTCTTTTTTCATTCTTCTTTAGTATATCATTACCCCCTCGCTTATCCATTTCAACGACTCTTCGTGTATTTACTCTTGCAATTAAGAATCTTTTCGTATATATCAAACTTCTCTTTAAGATCTTTAATTGTTCTAGCTTCATATAGCACACTCTTGTTACTAGCGTAGTCTGTTATGCTTTCAACAACATAACCTATAATCGACAATTCATCCACATCAGCTTGTGCTGCGATATCAATCATATGATACAAATATTCTCGTAACGTTTCTTCTACTCTCTTTTTCCGCTCTCTCAATTTATTGTGAATGCTGGCACTACTTACTTTAGGCTGAAATTCTTGCACAAGATCGTCTTTTAAATTTCGATAATTGAGTGCTTTTGAATCGCAATCAACAAACACTTTTGCTGCTCCTGTTAATGAACGTTTACAGAAGACAAAATTCTGTAAATCATTCCAATGAAAAGTATGCGCATATTGCTCAAACTCAGAAAGCCACTTCATAACATTCATTGTACCATCACCGGAAAATTTGCGCAAAATATTCTCAAAATCTACAAAATTCAGTTTAACAGACTGTTCATTTTGATCAGCGAAATTAAGTGATCGCGTCGACGATCCAATAGCATCACCGAAATCCACCATCGAATTGCTATTCTGCCTGTTTTGCTTTCTTCTTCCAGCCATGACCACAAAAAAAAATGTTAGTGTTGCGAAAATCGGTAAATACTTCACTTTATGTTTGCAATTACTGTACAATAAACGGTACTTCGTCTAACGGGGTTAACGGTACTTCGAATCAACGGCTCACTTCCAACCACGTTTAATGTTTTTTCTCCTTCAGTTTCAATTCTTCGTTACTTAATCAATCCTTGATTCTTCGTTTATCCCGGTTGAGCCCCCAAATGTTGACTTGATTTCAGTTTAAGTTCAGTTTATGTAAAATAATATAATAATATTGAGGTTTCGTTTACAAATTAATGTTCTTCCACGTCCACGGTGTGTAGCAGATTAATTGATCTTACTTAAGTATATTTAGATAATAGCTAGTACATACGTATGAAATTATGTTCTACAGTTATATATTGATATACAGTTTATACCAATATACTCTATAACATAACAAGCAGAGAGTAAAAAGAAATGATTAATTATATTGAAATATGTCAATATGCAAACAAAGTATACAACGTAGAGAGTGTGAAGAGCGTGAAAGTATGAGAGTATGGAGAGCATTATTACACCATATATATATATATATATATATATATATATATATATATATATATATATATATATATATTTATATATATATATATATATATATATATATATATATTTATATATATATATATATATATATATATATATATATATATATATATATATATATATATATATATATATATATATATACGAAATTAGGCGTATTCTTATAAAATGTATGATTTTGAATGAGTGATTTCACACTTATTACGTGATATTATAAAGTTATTAAGCTGAAGCTAGGCATTTATTTACTAACGAATAGATGTACTCAGAAATTAACTTAATCTGATCAAGATTACGCCTGCCTCCATTTCAAATTTATAATTCTACTATGTATTGAATACGGGTATTATCAGATGAAAACTATGCTCTCCTTTAGCACAAAAGTATTGTTTTTAGAACATATGTCTCGAATAAGTCTGAAAAATGGTACAATAATAATTTTTCAGACTTTCACTAATTGAAATAATGATAACTTAAGACAGCAGAAGAATAATACCACTAATATTCTGTAGGATCGAGACTTAGTAGGGTACCCATATATTTCATATCATAAAAAGTTTTAAAATCATACATTCTTTAATCGTCGTTTAGTATCTTTACCCAAACTAAATATATTCTTATATTTCTAGTCTAAAGTAGATACAAATTATCCTCTTAAATTTTCATGTCCCCTCAACGTACGAGTATTATGTTAGGATGGTCATAGCAATATTTGCGTAGTTTGCAAAAATGAATAATGTTTTACCCATACGATGCGATACTTTCAAAACATTTGCGAGTATGCTCCTATATGTCACTACACCGAATATACATGCATAGATACATATGTATATATGCAAAGGAAAATGTCAAAAAGTATTTAAGGGCAGAGATTCCAAAGCGATTTGCACAAAAAAATGGAAGAAAAAGAAAAAAAAAACTTGATATAATTTGTGAAATATGACTACAAGATTTTGCGGTTGACTAGAAACGCTTTTGGCAAAATATTAGCGAGAATAATCTGAATTTCAGTAGTAATCATATTAAAGTGATGTTTAAGGATATTTTGTTGCAAATTTTATTTTATGTAGCAAGAGAAATTAAAATAGAAGAAAGTGATGACTTATTTTCGGATGTTGAATATAGTAATTATTACTAAAAATTTACAAATTACAATAAAATTAACAATTTATGATTTTTATTCAAGCAATTCTTTAGGTGTTCACCAAAGTTTTTTAATTTCAATAATACGTACGGGAAATCAATATGATCATAAAAGAAATGGCCATGATTTTTTTGGGACTAATATTAATTTTTCAGTAAGTAAATGATTTAATTTGATGAGATTTGAAGGAAACTCCGCCTCATTTGGGTCGGAAAAATTTACATTTTCACCGTGGTATTATATGGGGTATTTCAACAAGAGATGTGATATTAAGATTTTTACGCAATAGAGTTATTGTTTCACCAGCTGTATGCCATGTGGCGCCGTACTGATGAAAATAAACATTGTCCATGTCCATAGCATCAATTCAAAGCCATTCACTGAAACGGTCGTACCAGCGTCATTTTCAAAAAAATATGGCCAATGGCACCGTTACTCTAAAACCCGCACCAAACTGTCACTCGTTGTGGATAGATAGGTTGCTCGACCATTCCTGTTGGACCAGAGCTCCAGATGGGACAGTTTTGCTTATTCACTTACCCAGACAGATCAAAATGACCCTCATCACTCAGAATAATTTTCACTATCTTCAGTCAGCATAATTTTCACAATTTCAATGCATTGTGCGAGCATGTATTAATCCATATCTGAAACTCGGTAGTGGTTCTTTGTCAAATGATAACAATTCACAGTTGTATGTTGAGACCTAAACAAATGATAAATTTCAAATGACACCTCTCGTTGAAGGACGCTGTACCAGTATATTTACCCTTTACTATCGTGATAAAATTGCATGAATTGCTCTTCCGATTGCTACACCATAATCGTCGATCCCCACTTCATGTTACTATTTTCTATCCCCCAGCATAGAAGAATATGATCACGGTAACAAAGAAATGTTTTTCTGAGGGTGTAAATAATTGGGAGAATACAAAGGTATAGGTGTATGTGTATTATCTTTATAGAAGATTGTGTTGAAAATAAAATGTTAAGTACTTGCGTTGGCCACTTATTAAAAATACTTAAAACTTGAGGGATTTTGATGTACTCGTACTTGTGTATTAAATTTCGCTATTATTGGAAAAAACCAATTTATATAATCCAAATCCGAATGGTAGAACTATTAAGATTTCGTTTTTTTTAAGCTCTGTCACATATATTTTTCAGAAGCCTTTTATGGCAAATGTATTCTGTTCGAAAAATTTGAAAACTTGTGTTGATTGAGAAAATGCAGGCCTTAGCGGGGTTTTAAGCTCACGACTTGTGCATCAAAGCGAAACACACAAAGTATTGGAGCAGGATGTAATAAAATCCTGCGGTTGCATTGAATTGGTCATATCAAAAGGAATCTGCTTACACATAGGTGATTAACGTTGGAATTTGGTGATGGGGTCGCATGAAGAGGAAGTACCGGAGAACTTTTCATCACTTGAGATTGAATAGAATGTAGTGGTGAAATGAATAGGCTAAATTGGTTCACTGACATCGCTCTAATTTGGATCCCGAGCCATAGGAGAATCGAAGGGAATGACAAAGCAGATAAATTATGCCATCTTGGTGCATATCTGGACATGCATTTAGCATTACAGTCAATGCTTTCTTCGAGTTTGTCAAAAGAAGGAACTTTCTGCATTACCTTTAACTAAGCAACGCGAGCTTATAATTATACACAACATTCGACTTATTTGAATTTATTGTATTACATTTGCTTGACGGGATGGATCAAGTTATATTCTTAGTGCTGGGACTGTGGTGCCACAATAGTATTCTCTCTAGAGGCAGCCATTACAACGAATGAACGAGCAAAGTAAATAACCTGTCCATAAATTGATTTGTACATCGTAGATTTAGAGATCTTGGTCAATGTGTTGTCAGAGTTATTAGTAATAAATGTCCAAGACGTTATTTAGTATCTGCGATATGAATGTATATACAAAATTTTTGGCATAAAGTATGCAAAATCATAATTGGAGCTGCGAAAAATTAAGATTCATAAAGGTAGATGAAATCTTTGAGTAAATTCAGTTATAAAAGTTTGTAAATAACTCATTGCAACAATGCTTATATTCTTCAAGTGGAACTACTTTTAAATCGACTGTTCTAATTTGTACCTTAAATAATTCATGTTTTATTTAGATTCCAATACACATACCTATATAATATAGTACATAAATACGATATATGAAAGTATATATATAGTCCTTCTGGTAAATTACCTTTGTTTCACTCCATCAGTTTATTACCAATATTATTAATACCATTATTGTGAATATACAAAATAAATAATGTTGATAACTAAACAAATAAACATTCAGATTGCTTATAACAATGTCGATATACAATCTTTGTGCGACATTCATATGTGTATAAACACATGTCTTGTATGAATACATATTTTATCGTATAAATACATGAAGATTTCGTGCGAAGCACTAGTGTAGATAAGTACATATGTAATCATAAAAAAGAAAAAAACAAAAACAAAAAAAAAAAAAAACAATGGTATTAATATTGCTATAGTGTATATATAGTATATATGCAGTAAGCTTGTATATGAACAAACAATACAATATAATCATTGAACATAAGCAAGAGCGACAAGGTTCTTGATATGACAATCTGGCGATGAGAATACACCAATTCTATGCCGAATTGTTGCGCATTTTATTGCATACAAATACAATACATATATGAGAACAAACAATATTTGTGAATGGATATGTATATGGGTTAGTGTAATAAAGCCAATCTTTACATTTTACTACATATATATAGTTTTGAATGAACATACTTCTTAGTACATATGAAGCTACACATTGAGAAAGCTAACGCTAATTACAATACAAACAAGTTTATAAACAGCCTCGAGAGGCTATTAAAGAAACGTTTATTGTCTGTCTATTTCTATATGCATATATACAACATATATTGTACTATCTATTCGTGTGTGTGTATATAAATATACTTATAAATACGCACATACAAATGAATATGTTTATCTCCTACGTTAGTGCTTATATGAAAAGCGTGATTCGTATTGTACTATGTATACTCATACGATCTGAATATTGTCAGTATGCAAACTGTATGTATGACTTATGAATGTGTAAATATTTGCGTGAGCTTTAGTGTTAAACACATACACTTTGTATGTATTACATGATGGTATATGTGTTGTCATTGTTTTCTTACTTTTCTCTTGCTTCATTCCTTTGTATTTGACTTTGCCTTATTATACTTATTGTATGCTATATTCTTACTCGCTTAAGTCAAGCATTTGTACATATTTACATTTTCATTTATGTATTGTCTTTAGAATATGATTTGAAGGTCTTTGATTTTCGTCGGTCATAATTGTTGTGACTTGTGGTTTTTGATGAAGGAAGAAAAACTGGAAAATCAGTCCTTTTTTTATTTGTAAAAGTTATTTTGTGAGATTCAGAATTACATAGATTCTAGATGACCCAGTTGTTAAATGAGGATGAAAAATGTAGAAAAAAGTTCTTATGATTAAGATCCATTCAAAATGTAATACTTAAATTATTAGATATTGCACAGACTTTGGGAAGGCTTAGTCTTATAACCTCTAAAAGCTGCGGATAAAGGGTTTGGGCTGATTGTTTTTTTTTTTTTTTGGTTAACCAAATCGAGACACAAATGAAATCTGGAGCTTCTACCGCCGTGCCTGTTTTCCTTCAAACTTCCATGATTGTATATTGGTGATGCAAATCAATGAACAACTGCAAGCTTCTAATAAGATTAGTCTGTGCAGGCACATTAGAAGTAAGTTGTTATTTAAGATTGCCAAGATGCAATAGTATTTTATGGGAAAACGTAAAGGACCTACCTTATACCGTAATAGAGCATCATTGTTTATGAGGAGATGATATATAGGCGATAGAAGTGGAGTTCTTTAATAATAGAGACCCAATTCTTGATAAGTGAAATGTTATCGATGTTTTCGAATCTCACATTTCAACATTAAAGACTGTGGCACTGTGGGCTCACATAGCTTAACGAAATAAATGAAACGAAGAAATATTTTGTTGAAAGACGTGTGATTTTTTCACGATTTATTTCACCGAATAACATGTAATTTTGATCATTTCAAGCATTTTTGCCGAAGGTAACATAAATATATGTCTATTTTGAAACTCGGAACCCTTTTAAGAAATGGAAATACGCTGTAAGAATATTATTTCGGAAGTAGTTATGCGATTCTTTAAGGGGTGGAGATATGTCATGCATCGCATGGCTTTGTCGTGTGGCTTTTTTTTAATTGCAGGTGCTTTTACATTAATTTTGAAATTATGAGGGCTATCTTAAGGAATGAAGATTGTAGGTAACAATGTTTGGAGGACATTTTGAAGATGAAAAATTAATGGGGGTCAGTCATACATTTCACTGCACTAGAGGTGTCGTAGAAGACATTGAATCCATGGCACCCGGTATTCGTAGATGGGTTATTTGCTCGAATTTATACGAAGGTATCTATCATCGTTTGTATCTAGTATAGTTTATTAGATTAGAACGTCGTACTGTTATATTTCAAATTTTTTGCCAATGGCTCACTTGCAAGGGTATTGAGCTTATCGTAAAGTTTCCTATCAAGACTTGGGTAAATCAGGCTGAAATATGCGTACTTTGGTATATTTCAATACAGCCTTAACTTCCACCTACTCAAGACGAGTAGTGCGGACAATTCTGTCACAAGTGAATCTGGTGTTAACAAAACACTACGGATCTAGATCTGGGAGTCGATAAAGTCTCACGTTCAATTCTGGATGCAGCGGGAAATAATACTACTTGCATTTTAATCAACTCTGGAACTACGGTCTGTTCTGGATGAATCACAAGCCCCGTTCAAACTAACTTGCATGTAGGACGAATTGTGTCTTGTGACGAAAAATGTGCACCAAGGCCTTAAGAAGTGTATGTTCATAAACACTTAATGAAATCGAATCAATCACACATCGCTTGTTTCACACATTGATTAAACCAACGGCACAGTAACCATTTGGATCTAGCCGACGCATGTTTTACTAAAAATATTTGCATCCTATATAAGTCAACCTGTTATTAAAGCACAGAATTTATTTTTTCAAAAAAAACAAAAAACAATAAATATGTGGCACTTAAAGCCCCAACGGGCTCATTGGCCGAGCTTCTCTTCCATTACTGTTGTGCGTGTTAAATTTTGGACAGTATTAGAAGGGACCTACTTATTTTAGTCGGTTCCGAACGGCAGAACCCTTGTGTCATCACTTTTTCTGGGTTTTGTCACAGAGTTCTTTTTAGAAGCTTTTTCATGGCAAGTTGTTACTGTCGAAAGAATTGCCAATTGCTTGCCGACAGGTGGGTACCGTTCGAAAGAAAAATATCTTCGATATTAAATTTGTTATGCATCAGCCGGGTATTGAACCACGACCTACAGATCAGAAGGCGAACACACTAACCACTGAGCTACGGCACCCACACTAAATCTAAAAATGGTCGTGATCTGAAGTACACGACCAGATTAGAATTGATTTGGCTTTAACATCTTGGTATGATTATTTTGAGATACGCATGAAAAAATATCATCATGCTTTCAACTCGACTCTGAGTACTTGAATTGTGGACTCTCTATCACATTTTATATTGCTCCTATGCCTCGCCTTGTTATTTTCTTTACAATAATATAGGAGAAAATCAATAAAATAATTCACAAAAAATTGTTGAAATTTTAAAAATTTAATACTTCCTAACTAAGAGGAGCGAATAGAATCAATATATACATTTATTAAAGAAAGGAAGAATAATGTATTTATTAATTCATATTTGTATAGAATTTTACAAAGTTTTCGCCATTCAAATGCACATCCTTCCCTAAATACTGAATACTTAATTTACATTATTTTCATTTAATTAAGAATACATACTCCAACTTGAAATTATTACAGCCAATTTTGTAGAGGTCTTCAATTAAAATGTAGAAAAAGTGTACAAAAAAGAAAAAAACATAAATACAACAGCAGCAGCCGGCAGTACAGGAAGCAGGAAAGTACACAAAATTTATAACATATTTCACTTCATTATGTATTCATATGTAAGGAGTCCTTTTTGTTGTTATACAAAATATTGTATTGTATTTTGTTTTACATAGTGAGAAAGGACTTGTTTTGGGTGTTTTTTTTTATATTTATTTTATTTTTTCTTTTAGAAGGGGCAAAGTTTATATTCAAACTAATAAATTTAGCAAAAATTCTGATAGTAATAGTAGTAGTAGTAGGTAGTTGGTAATATTTGTTATTTTTTGTTTTTTTTTGTTTGTTATTTGACTAAGGGTAATCAGCTAGCTAAACCGTCAACCAACCACCGAAGCAACCAAACAACCAACTATAAATGACATAATTTTATTCATTAAACTATAAAACCAACTTAGAACTCAACAAACATTTTTCATACATATAAAATATACTGGAAAAAATAGGAGAAGAAAACTTACTCACAAACAGCAATACCATTGAAAATAATGCATATTTATATGTAAAAAAAAAAAAACAAAAATTAGCAGTTGGAATATTTGGTTTATAATACATACAAACATGTATTCATTATGCGTTCAAACTCCTCATAGAGGTAAAGAAAGAGTGAGAGAGGCGTTCAGAAAAAGAAGCATATGAAACTTTTTCATATCCTTCTGACTATCTCTAATACAGTCTAACTAACAAAGCATGGAGAACAAATTCAGATGTTAGCAAGCAAGCATATAATCTTGTCTTCCTTATTGTCTGACTCTCTGACTGTCTATCTGTCGGTGTGAACACATTTCTAATGTAGTGTATATCGTATGTGGGGTTAATTGTAATGAAAAAACATATGAAACTGCGCTAATTTTCTGGCCATTTAAACTACAAAAGTACATAAAGTTTAAACAAATTTTCATTCATAAATTCTTTTTTTTTGTTGTTGTTGCTGTTGATCTTATTTTGGACTTTAGTTTGTAGTCTCACACAACTAAATTTTATATGAACATAAGTATAGTGTAGTATTTAGTAATAGTAGTAAAAAGGAAGTTATGTTGATGCTATTGTAAATAGTAATGATGATGATGATGATGATTATGATTAGTTTTATTATGACAATGATGATGAGAATGATAATAGAAAGCTATTTCCAACCTAACAACCAAAGGATATAGGTATAACACATAAGTTTATGCATTATTATGGTATATAATTATGGCGTCAGGCATAAAAAGTTTACACATTTATTGCAGAAAATAATAATAATTATTATTATTATAATTTCGTTAGTATGAATAATAGAGTTAAATTCTAATTGATTACAACAACATATATTGTACTACGATATATTTATGGCTTAATAAGGCACTATTTTTTTCAACATTTGGATCATAATAAACAACATTTTTGACAATGAATACCATTCTTATGAAGTTCTACATTATGTAGTAGTTAGTCATTTTAATGTGTTGTAATTGCAATAAGGTAGATATTATGATGTTGAAAAATATTTTATAAAAATAGTTTTAGCCATTTATTGAATTTAGTTTTCATATTCTTAAATGTAAAATATATTTTTGGGAACAAAATTTATTAAAGTCGTCTTGAAAAGCGACTACAACTCTTTTAGTTTAAAAGTACTAAAAGTTAAATAAAACAAAAATCGATAATATAAATTGATATGTTTAGCTCAAAGTTGAGGAAAATTAGTAAAAAAAAAATCCACTGCGACTACTAGGCTTCTAGAGTGAAGATATTTTTAACTGATATCTATTATTTTTCTCCAACAACATTTTTTCTGAACATATAGTCATAATGATAAAATTTACTGTGAACGAGGGCAAGACGAAGTACCTAGTATCAACAAACAAAGAGTCGCAGCGTAATGACGTCAGCATGGAGATATTGCGAAGAATCACTCTTGCTAACAGGTGCTACTTTGGGTTAAGTGAGCAATTGAGAAGTCGGCTCCTCTATACAATCCTTTTATCATGCCTGTCCTTACATATGGCGCCGAAGCTTGGACAATTTCCACCTCAGATGAGAGAATGCTCGGAGTTTTCGAGAGATCTTTGGACCTATTTGCATTGGTGGCGAGTATCGAATAAGGGTCAAAATTCAGCGGCTGCGCTGACTAGGTCATGGCGAATGGAAGAACCTGCTCCGGTTAAGAAAATGTTATATTCAGAACCCGCTGGTGTACGACGCAGAAGAGGAAGACCTAACCTCCGATGGAGCGCTTAGAATTCTTAACTAAATCGATTTTCTGTTGTAATGGCCAATAAGTAAGTAAAATTTAAAATGATTCTCAATAATTTTTATTATTCAACGTTTTTCTTCATAAAAAAAAAAAAAATAAATATGTGGCACTTAAAGCCCCAAAGGGCTCATTGGCCGAGCTTCTCTTCCATTACTGTTGTGCGTCTTAAATTTTTGGACAGTATTAGAATGGACCTACTTATTTTAGCCGGTTCCGAACGGCAGAACACTTGTGACATCACTTTTTCTGAGCTTTGTCACAGAGTTCTTTTTAGAAGCTTTTTCATGGCAAGTTGTTACTGTCGGAAGAATTGCCAATTGCTTGCCGACAGGTGGGTACCGTTCGAAAGAAAAATCTCTTTGATATTAAATTTGTTATGCATCAGCCGGGTATTGAACCACGACCTACAGATCAGAAGGCGAACACACTAACCACTGAGCCACGGCACCACGTTTTTCTTCATACACACATAAAAAACAATTAAAAAAATAAATATGTGGCACTCAAAGCCCCGAAGGGCTCATTGGCCGAGCTTCTCTTCCATTACTGTTGTGCGTCTTAAATTTTGGACAGTATTAGAATGGACCTACTTATTTTAGTCGGTTCCGAACGGCAGAACCCTTGTGACATCACTTTTTCTGAGCTTTGTCACAAAGTTCTTTTTAGAAGCTTTTTCATGGCAAGTTGTTACTGTCGGAAGAATTGCCAGTTGCTAGCCGACAGGTGGGTACCGTTCGAAAGAAAAATCTTTTCGATATTAAGTTTGTTATGCATGAGTCGGGGATTAAACAGCGCCCTACAGATCAGAAGGCCAAACACTAACCACTGAGCTACGGCACCCACACCTTCATACACACATACCCCTATATAATTAACTTAAAAATATTTGAAAATCGAGAAATAACTACCATAGTTGTCCAGCAATCACTTCTAGAAGGATAGAGTGTATAACCGAAGCCCATTAATTATTCTGCCAGAATATTTCTCCTTTACATACCATGCTCCACTAGGTAATCAATCTACAAATAACTCTGAATTTATTTCCACCGCTTTCTTGGCGCCCCCATATTTTGTTGCCGACATTTTTTCCTCAACATATTCGGTATCTATCTTCACCAGCCTTTATATTAGCCTTTATATTGTTATATATTTTCTCTTTGACATTACAAATCAGACAGGCAGATACAGACAGGCTCAGTTGACATATGGGTTGGGTTAACATGAAAATCGAATGATGAATGATAAAAGAATATGATAGGTCCAAATATTCACATTCAAATTATTGAAGTAATGAAAGTTTGGAAAATTGAATCAATTGTACTCATCATTCATTTAGTTCGCATCTTCTATTCATAACTGGCTCTATTCGATAGCCTCATTCCAAAGTGGGTTGGACATATCACTATTTTGCGTTCTATTGTACTATTTGACTCTTTAATAGTGCATATTATATTTTATCTTACTTTAATTTGCTTATATAAATTTCTTAATTAAATCTTTGTGAAAATTGTATTTTACAAATGCAACTAGTTCTATCTACATATATGTTCATGCACTATATACACCTTCACATGTATGTAAAGTAAAATATAATTGCCATGACAAATATAATAGATATCATAAACGTCGTAAGTGTATATAAATTGAAATGATTGTTATTTTGTATGCACAAATATATATAGGTGAAAAGTAAGTACTATAAATATTGTTAAGAGACTTCAGTTTTCAAATGGCAAATCATCAGAAAAAGGCTAAAGGCATCAAGAAATGCCACAGGAAAAAATGCAGAACTTAATATAAAAAGAAGTGAACATATGCAATTGTATTTACATATACAGATGTATGTGTCTTTAAAAAGTTACTATGTAAAGCGCCAAGTAAAGAAGGTGAAAATACAAAAAAAAAAAAAAAAAACAAACAAAAAATATAATAAATGTAAAAAGTAAACAACATTGTTAGTTGATTCTCAAACCTACTGGTATAAAATAGTATATATATTTACATACTCGCACGTATATAAGTATTTATGAGAATGCATGCATTTCAATGAAAATATAATACAAACAAATATTTAGTACAGTTGAACGCCTTAGCATATGCAACAGAATATTGTATTCTACACAATATATGCATAGTCATATGATGGAGAAAAAACAAAAGTTTTCAGTACTGCACAACTTGTAGCATCATCTATTGTTATCGGAGTTGCAGAATAAAGGACTGAAAAAAACTGTGTTGCATACATTGCCGACATACGCAGAAAAAGAGTACCCAACTCTAAAATTCACTACAAAATGAATTTTTCGTTTCTTGCAAACACATCTTTGTTTCGTCATCTACAATAGATGCGTATGTATATATGCATCATAGTGGCTGATGTTCATCAACAACATCAACATTATCATCATCGTTTATTATTTACACACTCGAATAATGAACTAAGTGGGAAAAAGAGGATGCTTACTACCACCAATACTCTTTTTATATATAAATACAATTACTAAGCTGCCAGTTCTGTTCAATCGACTACTCACTATTATTCATGTGTTTTTTTTCATATGAAAGTGGCTTCATCTGCATTCATTTACAGTATACTTATAGCATGTCGAAATGTTTTCGTTTTTTAATGGAAAACAATTTTTTTCGATATTACTGTAAACATTTTTGCATTATTGTCGAAAATCTAAATTCATAATACATAAATATAAATATACTACTTTGTACTGAATTAATATCGAAATTAATTTGCAATAATGTCGAAATTTCTTCGATAAGGAACAAATATATTTCGTTATTATTGCAAAAATGTTCGAATTAATGGCGAATTTTAGCAACCAATTCAAAAAATATTTTTAAGATGTAAAAGTATTCAATTCTTATCCCTGCCACTTTTCGGCAAAAAGCTGTTTGCTACATTTACTATGCACCCTTACAAAATAATAGAGACCTGAAAAAAAAATCTCCGTAAAAATCCTCAAAAACACAATCAAATTTATTTTAATATTTTTGTGAATTTTGTAATGTGTAATTGTGGATTTTGTAATTTTGAAGGTTATTTTTAAGATTGTTTTATTGAAGTTTTCGCAACTCTTCAAAGGGGATAATTAGCATAACTATAAGTTGAGACAACAGATATGGAAAAATATATGAATTACCCATCATCATGACGATCAAAGAAGATTTTATCGAGTATGCCTAATCATGCCCATCACGAAAATTGCAGTAATTATGGAGCAAGCGAGTCGAAAATTTCCACATAAGCTTATTTTCAACAACAAACAAATGAGCTCAAAAATGGACGTACTCGGATGAAAACCACGACTAGCTTCTATATAAAAGTATGGCTCGAAGGACCACATAAAATGTGCACGTGAAGCAGCGTGAATGCCGGCGGGCCGCTTACTGGCAAGGCTTGCCTGATGATGATGGGGTTGATGTTGTTCGAGCTGCTGCTGCCACAAAACCGCATACACTTGTTTGTTTGTTGGTTTTATTGTTTTTAAATCCACTTTGTTCTTAATTTTTATTTTTTTTTTATGATTTTAAATTTAGCTTAGAATTCGCTTGGGTTTTTCTTAAACTTATTATTCTTAGTTTTTATTTCTTAATAAAGAGTCTTATGTTTTTAATTTCACTTATGTAATTTAATTTAGATTTTTACTTCTTATTTTAAAATAGCGAAAAGGATAGACGCGCACTGCCAAGTGATATTGTAAAGAATGACTAACTGATAAGAAAATATATTGCACTTTGACAAAAGCAAAGGCAAAGAAAAAAAAGTGAGAGAGTGGGAAGTGGTAGAAGTGAGTGGAGAACTGGCATAATTGGTGATGCCAGATCGCCCACACACTCCTAATCACAATAACAGTGCGCGAGGTGTTCTGGCGTAAACACTAATTTATATTTTTGCACAAAATTGCATTTAAAAATGAAGTAATCAAGCCATAACTCGATATATATGGTGTATAGACCAACTAATGCATAGATAAAGAGGAGATTGGACGCAATCAGATAAAACCGACGCCTATCGAATTTTGTTTACAAAAACATGTTTTCATTCTTTGGCCGCGAAAGTTTAAAGTTTTATAATATAAACTAGCTACAACTGTAATTATGTTTTTAAAATATATTATAGTTTTAAAATTAGGTAAAATATAATGAAAATCATGCCTACCTCTCATTCAAAAGTATGTTTTCGAATGTATGTTTCCACACTTTGTCCATACAAAAGAAATTCTATTGAACTCAAACTCTGCTCATATAATTATTTTTATTACTGGACAAAAGTGCTGGAAAATTGGTGCTATCGGATGTTAACTAAACCTATCTCCAGTACAAAAGTATGATTCGGAACGTATGTAGAATTTTCTTTCATTTAAAAAACATTTATAATTTAGCGTTTTATTTAAATTTAAAATACAAAGTAATTTTAAACGGATTTTAAGACTAAAAATATAGTTGGAAGTGAGAAAATCGAAGAGCATTTTTTTAGGACTAGATAAATAGTAAATAGATAAAGAGAAGTGGGGTGATCGAATATGACTGTAGCAAGAAATTAATTCTCCATGACAATCAAGCGAGTTACAACATTTCAACTTTAGACCTGAGAAGTGAAATTGGTGGATTTTGGGAAGAAAAGAGCCACCATTTTAAAATTCTTTAACTCTCAGGGCAGCTGACTACTGAAAAAAATAGTTTTAGATCATCAATATCGGACCTTTAATTATGTATTATCATCACTCATGCAGATGACAAACGACATTCATTTTTAAAAGCTATTTTTCATTTAACTTTCACATCCTTTATTTAACAATTAAATTTGAATACTTTCAGAACAGAAATATATGAATATAAAATTTAATTGAAATCTTTAATAACTTTTTGAATTGATCCTACAAAAACAAAATTATATCTTTGCATGTTTGCATAACAAATTTTGGCAATTAAATTTACTACCATCGAAACAAAAACAAAAATATCAATTTTCAGCAAACAAAAATGTCCCCCGAAATCCTGAAAGCATTAAATGGGAGAGTGAACATGTATTAATGGTGAAATTTGTAGACGAAGTTGACAAAAGATATTGAAGCTGACAACATGTTGACAAAATAATTGTACATCATCACAATAGCCAGCAATATTTAGTATTGTTCTCGTACTTATGTACAAGAAAGGGTGATGTGAGTGAAGATATTTTAAATGACAGTACATATTCAAAAAATTGTCTTGAAAACAATTAAAGCAATAACAAAAAAAAAAAAAACGACAACAATAAGTACAACCATTAACCGCAACGAAATTGCGCGTATATAAAACTTATGCTGTCAATGGTTAACTTTCTTGACTCTTAGCAATGTCTTAGCTAACATCAAGAAATGAAATATCAGGAGCAGCAGTAGGAGCCAATGAATATTTTATGTAGGACGAAAGTAATAACAAATAAAAATAAAATAACTATATATGTAGAGAGAACGCAGAAATCAACTGTTAAAAAGGGTTTAAATGACACAGTCATTTACGGCTATGAATGTTGCCGTCGTCGTCGTCGTCGTCGACACTGTACGTACAAGTGGTCTTCAAAGTGTGAGTGTGTTTGTGAAAAGTTTTATGCAATTTTCCAGCAAAACATACATATTATTGAAATAGCGAAACTTTTGTATTGTTGCTTATGAATATTTTTTCTTTATTTTCTTCGCATACGCGCCTAAATGTATGCAATGTAGAATGTATTTGTGGTTTTTGGCGAAGAACTTTTTCAACTTTGAATTGCCAAAAGTATTTTATTTAATGTTTTCTCGAGTAGTAGTAGCAGTAGTAGTAGTAAGTAGTAAGTATTTGAAAAGAATGACTGAGTGTGTTTGTGAGTTTTGCTTGTTGTTTTGCTTATTGCGTGTAGTTACAAGGTAGCATATTACGTATATGTCACTGTCGCCATCATTGTCGTCGTCATCGTCGTCGTTGTCGTTGTCTCATTTGATTGCTGTTGATTGCTCTCGGTTAGATATGAGATATTTTGTTATTGTTTTTGTCCTTCAACACATACACATTATATGCATTATCGCTGCTGGCAGATATTAAGTACATATTTATATTTATACTGCTACCTGCTTTTATTAGCAAACGAAATCAAACCTTACCTACATTACATGGTTACTACGTTGATCACTTAAAATCCCGCGAACGAACATAAAACTTTTAAACAACCACATACATGTACGCTATATTGTAGTTTGTTTTTCCTTTCGGTCAATTATGGCTATTCTTGCTTTCTCTCTCTCTCTCTATCTCTCGCGCTGTACAAAAGTACCTATACCATATATTTATGTATTCCACACGTTAGGTTACATTCTGGTACTTACCTCAACCTTGACACCAGTAAATTGAAAGATTTTCATTGCTTGTGCATCCTTTGGTGTAAAACTATAGAATTCTCGTCGTCCTTTATACCATTTTACCGAATATAGTGTATCACCTTCCAAATCATAGAGACATTTAAGTATGGCTTTCTCGCCACGTCGTACAGCGTGTGGTATTTTAACACGTACATCACGTAAAGAAGTGGCGAAATCTACAAAAAATTCATAGAGGGGAGAAGAGATGAAAGAAAAGATTATTTAGAAATAGAATTCCAAATAGAAATGCACAAATGTATGTCAGCAAATTTTCTATAACCTACGTATAATTTACAGTGGCATGTATTTATGGTCTTGTATTATATATGTGGAAATTTACATGTTGTCTTTCTGGCGAAGGCATTTTATTACTGAAGGATTTTCTTCCAATTTCAAGGCTTATACATTAATACGGGATCAAGTTTTCAAATGAATTGGCGCTGCAAAAAAACATAAAATTCGACTCATTTCAAGCAGAAATAAATACTTGATTTGAATCAGACAATTTTTTATTTTTAACAGTCACTTTAAAAGCATCAATTTCATAGTGGATCCACCCTAAGAAGTCCAGATATTCGGTAAGTATATCAGGAAACTTGAGAAAGAAAAATGAAAGGGGATCAGCAGTCCTACGACACTAATCTAGGGGTAATAACTGGGACTATTTGTTGATTTTCAGATTTTTTTCGGGTTTTTTTTTGTATGAGTTTCTCCTTGAGGGATAGAGGTAGAGGGTAAGTATGTTCGGAGGAAAATGTTCGAAATATAGTTAACCCCTCCAGGTTCGATTTTTGGGCAGCTTTGGGATTATTTGCCGATTTTTAGATGTTTTCAAAATCAGCAAATTGACCTTAGGAATCGCTCCTAGAGTGCTAGATATTTATTGCAGATATTCAATATAAAAAGAAAAAAAAATAGTATAATATTTACAAATTAATAAAAGTGAATACAAAGTGACAGTGCAAGGAAAAACAACTATTAATAAGAAATATTAAATTAAAAAGTGGACAGCGTTAGAGTGCGTCCAGAAAATTTTTTCCTTTTAACGACAAAGAAACAAAATAATTAAATAACGGAAATTAATTAAAATTAAATACACGGGACCTTCAAAACAGAGTAGAGCGGTTAAAATTCTTGGCACTCTGGGAACAATCTCTAAGTTCTAAACATGGCAGCAAATAAACGAATTCCTGACTCTCAGGTATGAAGTCGTGGAGAGGCTCAACAGCGTCAAGTCGAATAAATCCAAATTTCTCCAATACCGGAGTCAGAACAGAACCCAAAAATTGTTTGAAGAAAGCAGTTGGACATTCTATTGTCCCATCTGCATAGCTGCACGAAAACACAATCTTTGTGAGAACTGTTTGGCTTTCATTCACCTTAAACGGGACTGCAAAAGAAAGCAATCCTGTTTGCAATGTCAGAGAAGGCATCACACGATGCTTCACATATCATCTGCCAGTACCCCCAATAGGAATACCAACGTTTTGGCGCAAACTTCCACACTCCAATCTCACAATCACAAGATGAGTTTACAGTAGACGATAACGCCCTCAAGAAACCGGAATCTCAGGACCGATTATCCGAAGATGAGCAACCCTGGTCATCATGCTCCAAATCTTCTTCAAAGGTGCAAGCATTGTTGACCTCAAATGAAGAAAGAACACTTTTGCCCACATCTCTTGTCTCTGTAGAGCATCTTGGAGAACTACGTAAGGTTCGAGCACTCATCGACCAAGGCTCTCAAAGAACATTAATTTCTACCAAGGTACAAAATCGGCTGAGGCTTCCCTCGCAAGCAACTCACGTCGAAATTACTGAAATGGGTGACAAAACCATCCAAAACTCTAACCAGGCTTTTACCGTTACGTTAGTCGCTCCAAAGGCTAATAAAAAGTTAAAAATACGGGCAATTTTTCTCTCACAATTGACCAAATTCCTTTCAACGTACAACATTTGCCAGCCCGATTGGCAGCAATTCCCAATGTTAAATTTGGCCGATCCAAATTGCTTCGTACAAACGCAAATCGAAATGGTCATTGGTAGCAATTTGATTCCTCAAATCCTCCTAACTGCAATCCACCAAAATATATGTCAAAGCCTCCTTGCGCAGAACACAATATTTGGTTGGATACTTAGTGGCCCCCACATTCAAATGATGTCAACATCCAAACAAAGTAAAATAGATCGTCGTTTCTCGTTGGACACTCGAACCGACATCCTCATGCTCATGCTGCCGAGGGTTCCTGGTGCTGAATCCAGGTCAACATCTGGATGTTGTGCGTGCGCACCATTACTGCCGCAACTGTTTGACTCGGTCTCACGTTACCGGAGACTGTGAATTGCGAAATAACATCACTACTAACGGCTAACCTTCGTTTTCATCCTCAATATTTTCTTAAAATTTATCCACTGTACACACCCCTTAAAGAGACGCTCATAAAAAATGGCTGAAAATAAAAAAAAAAACACTATAGCTGCATAGGAATCCCTACTAAATTGACTGAACAAATACATGGAATTCGACAATAACTGAAATGTATGCCCGACTCTCATTGACTTTTCCTTTTGAAAATATCCTCTACTAACCTCTTATTACCATTTCCTAGGGAGATTTTCCTACGAAAATGATGCTTGGCTGTTAAAATTTGCTGTTAAAAATTTGTTGAGAAATTTGTAATCAATAGCATTGGCTTACCTGGAGAGCCATAAACTCCCAATAGCAACTTCACGAACTACGAATGGTTCTAATCTCATATTTCCATTGGTAGTCTGAGAAAGACTGAATTGTTTGATCGGTTTGATAGATTAATTGAGATCTGAAAAAACTAGCCAAACATTACCTGATTATCGCCACTGTCGGGCATGAAATTTGTTACTAAGCTCGCTAAGGTTTCAACATTCCAGATCCCACGGGACATATTGAGCAATAATGATATAAAAAAATACTCACGAGAAAGCAGAGCCCTGAAGCCTATCAGAAAACGTTGCTTCGAAGAAGTCTAGAAGACCAAATTCAACAGTACTAACAGTCTTAGAAACTCGACATACAATTGTCATTGACGCACAAGTGGTCAACAGCACCGAGGGTATCCCAATCACGAGTGATCAACAATGGCCGCCAGCTGCTCGAGACATTCATAGTCTCGTCAGACAATATTCATTTGTAACAATGTGGAAGATAGAGGTACGACGCTTGAGCTATTCTCTCGTCTGAGTGTTAGATACTCATTAATTTTAGTTGAAATATAAAAGTTGTCAGGTATGACAGACTCTACCTTCAAGTTATAGTATTATGGTACTCTTAAGGCGGTAAAAAGTGCTTAGCTTTCAACGGAGAATTTTGATACGAAATCCCCACGGAAGAAATTATCAAAATCATAGCCGTGAAAAAAAATGACGATAAATATTACTTTTGAGTCTGACGCATAGCATCTAACTAATTTAAATTGAATCGATTGACACATTTTGTCATTAACTAACAATATATGTTCTTATTTATGTATTTATAAAATTATA
The DNA here is from genome assembly GCA_963854835.1 of Megamerina dolium. Taxonomy (NCBI): domain Eukaryota; kingdom Metazoa; phylum Arthropoda; class Insecta; order Diptera; family Megamerinidae; genus Megamerina; species Megamerina dolium. Next base: position 31,777,091 of record OY978529.1, on the reverse strand, counting down.
TGAATAATATATATCACAAAAATATACAACAACAATCAACTACAAATCAATACTTATTTTTACTCTTCTCACGAAGCGTACAATACATAAATAATTTCTTAATTCACCATACTATTGAGAATATTTAAAGAATATGAGTAATGGGAAGTACACGTTTATATAAATGCCTGTATATAAGTATTTTATTTTAATTCAATATTTGAATATAAAATGAAAACATTAAATTACTTCAATATTCAACCCCCACGCGCACACACACACACACTTTTAAGTACAGTAAAGGAGCGACTATACTTAAATCTACCATACTTAGTACTCATTACTCATACTAACATACTTATATTAAATATACCTATGTACGAATAAGTGGTTGGTGCTTAAGGAAGAATGGTAGCAAAAAAAAAAGTTTCTACAATAAATTCTGTAAAAGCCTTCAACATAATAAGCAAAGGGAAAAATTTTAAATTATGTGTAGGTACTCACACTTTCAAGTACCTACGACTATATAGACGTAGAATAAGTATTTTTACATATATACATTCATCTATGCATATATACATTCATGTCGTATGTAAAAGGATGCGTGAGTAAATTTCCAAGTGCTCGCATTCATTTCTGTATTTAGAATAATTATAGTATATTTTGCAAAAAGATATGCAGACCTACAAGCAGGCAGTAAGTGTGACAGACAAATAGACATACTTATGTAGCAAATTATATACTACAATATACTAGTTTAGCAGTAAGGAAAATAAAATCTCAACATTTGACTTTTCATTCTCAAGAGATACTCAAAATGTCTCCAGAAAGTTAAGCGCAATTAACTTGAGTCTTTCTAATTTAAGTTGATTATTTTTGTTTTTCAGTTACTTATGTTTTTATGTTACAATAAATTATTGTAAAAGTTTATGTAAAGGTATGCGTACAAGTAAATAAATTATTGTGCATACTATCATTTGGTTGCAAATGTTTAGTCGCATATAAATGATGGCATAGTTTTAATAATAAAATATTTTACGTAATAGTTTGCTTGAATAATTTGGAATAAATTAATTAAGATTTTGAAGAGAAAACGATCAAAGAAATTAATTATTATTATTTTCGAAATAATTATATTGAAACATGCAATCATTACTCGAGTATAAAGAATTATATATTATTGTACGAGAATATTGAAAAAATAAACAAAGAAAATATCAATATTTATTTACGTCTCAGTGGAATATATTTTTTTTTTATTTATACAATTTTATTAATAATTGATTTAATAATCAAAATATTCAAATTTGAGCCAATAAAATTTTTCCTAAAAATATGCAGCAATTTTTGGAAAATAAATTCAATTGGTTCCTTCAGAGGACATGCAGATGATTGCTTATTTATTTCTCAAAATATTTTGTTGTTATTATTCTGTTATCCTAGATTTTATTGGATGATTAAATAACCCACTTATTGCACGTAACACGTATTGTAGTAACTCAAAGTGACATACATTCGTGTAAATCAAAATAAGAGACTCGTATAATAAAGAAGGGTGTTTATGGATGAAAGACTGAATGAATGCTATGCTATTAAATAAAATGAAAATTATTAAATAAAATGAAAATAAAATGAAATTATATGAAGTCAAAAGCATATAGCTACTATATGGTAACCTCATAATTTTATATTTTCGTGTGGAAGGTATATATGAAAATATCAGTTTGTATGAGAGCTAAATATGATTTTTATACAGTTCAGCCCATTTTTGGAAACGTCAATTACTTATCAAAATATAACCATGTGTACCGAGTTTCAGTCTGATAGTTTTAAATTTGCATGTGGAAAGTATGAAATCAAGCATATGGAAGCCTAACTTTATATAGGAGGTAGGCGTGCCTTTCACGCGATACTGCTCTTATTCAAATATTTATTTTAGGTAATAAATATAAATGTATGTACGAAATTTCATATGGCAAGTGTGAAAACAAGAAAAATTTTATATGGAAGGTACGCGTGGTTTTTATTGAAAATAGCCTCTTTTTGAATATGAATATTTAGAATGAAAATGGTAATTTCATGTGCAAAAATTCAGATGGTTAGTTTTATAATTACATGCGGAAAATGTGAAATCAAGCATACGGGAGCAAAGATTTGTATGGGAGGTAAGTGTGGTTTTTATCCGATTTTGTACATCTACAAACATGTAGTTTAAATAAAAATATAACTTTATATTTTCATATGCCAAGTATGAAAACAATCATACGAAAGCATAAGTTTGTATGGGAGGTAGGCGTGGTTTTTATCCGATTGTGTACATCTTCAAATATATAGTTTAGTTAAAAAATAGAATTATGTATTCCAAATTTAACCCTGATATCTTTATATTTTGATATTGCAAGTGTAAAAACTAGCAAAATTTTGTATGGGAGGTAGGTGTAGTTTTCATCCGATTCTACTCATTTTCGAATATATATTTTAAGCAGTAAACGTATTTACAAAATTTTTGTTTGATAGCATAACATTTACCTATGGAAGCGTAAATAAACATCATACAGAAACATAACTTTATATGGGAGGTGCTGTTTTCATCCGATTGAATCTATTCTTGAATATATTTATTATGCCGTAAGTATAATCATGTGTATCCAATTTTAATGTGAAAGCCTTATATTTTCGAACGCAAAGCGTGAAAATCGATATTAAAAACATAATTTTGTATGAGAGGTAGGCATGGTTTTCATCTGATTAGTCCCATTTTCTATTATGTCTATTCTATGTTCAGATATATTTTATGTACCAAGTTTAAGTTCGACAGATTGATTATTTTACACTAAACACGTGATAATTCACATTAAAAAGATAATTTTGTATGAGAGATTTTTATCCGATAACAACGATTTTTTAATATTTTCATTCCTTGGTTAGACTGACTTGAAAATTTTTTTTTTTGACATTGCATTTAATGTAACAAAATACGTGTGTTTTCATACTAAAAGTATGCATTAAAATTTCGTTTGCTTTTTTCCCATTAGTGCATTCAAATTTCTGACTTTTTTTTGTTAGTTTTAATTTTAGTAATTTTTTTTTTCACAAAGTGATTTTATCCATCTAATAGTAACAGATGCAAAAATCAAATAAGTGTAAAATATTTTTAACATCTTTGTATGTTTTTCCATTCTAACAAAATATAGTACATATGCGCATTTGAATTTTCTTTGCAAAACTTTTCATTTAAATTCATTGAACTTACTGAGTGAAAATGGAAATATTTACATTATTACTTAAAAACTTTTATTTTAGAAGTTTTAGTCAATGATGTGCAACATCTACTACTGTATGTACTACTGAAATAACTTTAATAAATTCATCATGCAAACAGAAGATGGGGTTGAAACGTTAACTCCTATAAGTATGCTAAGAATGAATACGCTATGATTTAAGTAACTACGTTCATAGATACACACACACACACACATATGTATACGCATATGAATGTGTGCAAATATGCGGTTGTAGCCAATAGCTGACCACAAGAGGTCAACAGTTGAACAACTTAATGGCTAAGCTTAAAATGTAGTTAATATTAATGTTTACACGTACTTGTGTTTGAAGGAGAAGATCAAAAGTTAATATAACATGCATTTATATTGACTGAATGTACGTAATGCCATAAATTAAAAGCTGACCATTTTTTTTGCTGATAATTTATGATTGGTGGAAATGCTGCAAATTTTAGTTGATTTTTTTATAAGATAATTTATTTTTAATATTGTAAGTCTCTTAAAATTTATTATAATTGCTTATCTATTTTATTTATGATGTACGAACGAAGATATATTTTAATATTATTATCTAAAATTACCTCAGCAAAAATTTGTAAATAAATAATTCATGGAAATTTTAACAAATTTGAGAGACGACGGATAACTTGGAGACGTAATCATTCTCATTCTCATTGAAACGGTAGTCCGTTAATGTAAAACTTTGGAGGTTGAGAAGCTCTGTTTCGACTATAGAAAGGTCAGACTTTGAAGCATTTCTCTTAAAGTTCTTTTAAAGTCCAATGTACAGCTAGAAGGAAACTAGAAGGCTATGTCGCAGAGATTGTGAAAAGTTTTGTCCAACGATCGAAGAATTTAAAACTTTAAAACTTCAAAGTCTCAGAAGTTTTTCAAATTCGTTTAATACACCTTAGAGCTGTAAGAAAATGTTGCAGAGATCGAAATAAATTTTAGTTCAACAATCGTAAGGTCGATAGGATACTTAGGAAAACTGCTGGAATGAACTCAATAAATTTTTTAGGTCTTATAGGTCGGTGTATGATATGACGTTCAAATGCTGCAAAATAACATCCTCCAGGTTGATTAATTTAGGGAGTTTTTCTTCAATCTGCCGCACAATCGTTCGCGATTTTTCGCAGTAAAGTGCTAAATCAAAAGTTTGACTTCACTCCTAGCTTTGACAGTCTCTACACACAAATGATAGAATGACCGTCAGAAAATCAGCCCCTTACGATGTACGTATTGGGATTTCTTAGACAAAATCTCTTCAGTTTTAAAAAGTCACCACTTTCAAAGCGAAATTTATGCCAGCAAGTGAATATTACAATACATGAAGTAAATGATTGCCTAGCGCTTGGTCTATCGGAAGGTCGGAAGGTTACACATAAATAGACTCCCTTGATTTTAAGGTAGGCGCAGTAGGTCATAATTTCGATAATTTTGTTGAACACATTCATAATGGGCCTTTGATGCATAAGGATAAAAATATAATGTGTTGTACTTCATAGAGGTATGGAGTACTATAACCTACATATTTATATATTGGATGGGATTTTACTCACAACTGAGAGTAATTGCTTCATATGCAGAATATATACTGGAGAATATATTATGGATTGTTCTTAGAAATATTCATAATATTTATTACATCAGTTCAAAGTCTAAATTGGAATTAATGGATTAATAAGTCTATGTAAATAATTCAGCACATACCAACCTACATCTATCCGATGGGATTTCATTCACTTATATTTTATATCAAATCATATTCACTTTTTCTTTAATTCACCGTCTTCGTTGTCTCGGTCTTGATTTCTCTTGTCTATTTCTATTCTTTATACAATCACAGCTTTCATCAATAATTTATATGCTTACATTAGATATGAACGAAAGTGAAAAAGGCGAATGGCGGTTGGTGTGTGTGTGTGTGTGTGTGTTGTATGTGAATGAAATGCAGAGTGCATGCAAGAGTAATGTGAATTATTTGGCACGCACTTATACAAATACATATGTATAAGTACATAAGAATAGACATACAAATATGTCGGCTGTCGCTTTTAATTTAGCTTTCTGATTTTTTCGCTCATACACATACATACTTAAGCTCTTACGTCGTCTTCGTTGTCGTCGCCTTTTCAATTTCTATTATTTTATTATTATTTGTTTTTTTTTCTGTATTTTTCATCTGTTCACAATAAATCTAACCATCAACAGAATAATATATGTAGGTACATCACTTTGCTGGTGGTACACATACTATATGGGTATGTGTATGATGATGTTCATATTAAATTGATGTTTCTGTGGGATGACGCGCAAAAGGATAATGTAAGTGTTTGTATAAGGTAGATAGTAGATGTGTAGAAAATATGCTTGTGTGTTTATGTGTGAATATATTGCTTTCACTTTCGTCGTTTGGATTTTTTATGAGATTTAATATTTTATGCACATGCTGAGTAAAGTACTTGTATGAGTGTGTGTGTGAGTGATGTCGTTGTAGCTGCTGGTTTGAAAACAAATAAAGAAATATTTGCGTGTTAAAATGTTTTAGATAATGTTGACAATCATTTCGTTGCTACTTACTGTTGTTGTTGTTGGTTTTTATTTTCATTCGCTTTCTTCTTTTTTTTTTTTGCTTGCTATACGGTGTTCTTACTCATATATGCGTATGGTGGTCGGGATAATGGTTATTATAGAATATATATTTTTTATTATTGCTGTTGTTTGTGTGACTGTTGTGATTGTTATTATATGAAGCTTTGTTTTATACTAACACACACTACACTTGCACACATGCTTTAGATATATGAAGTTACATACTCATATACATGAGCATGTTTCGTATTCGATAAGTGTTTATTGCTTGTACTCGTATGTAATAAAAACGATATGGTATTGTCATATATCCTTTAAACAAGTCAGTAATGGATGATGCAAAATTATATGAGCGCAATCGTAGTATGTACATATTTAGGTATAGAATTGATTTTTCAATCTTACTTATACTTGTATTTATATATAGAAAATGTTTGTTATTTAAAATGCATTGAATGATAAGACTGTCAGATATTATTTGCTATTTAAGGAAATTATAGTACATTTAAGATATATACAAAATAACATTAAATGCTATGCACAACATAATAAACGTTGTCTATAAAAATTTGAACAAAAATCACCCCTTGGTTATTGTACATTTTAAACATATAAAACTACAGCAACTTAGCATGCAATTAATATGATTATTATTACAAATATATAAATAAAATTATTGCACATCTATAAATACAATAAGTGCAGCTCTTATAGAATTATTACAATACAAATCTATTAAAAAATTGCTATTGTCGTATTTAATACATAGTCACTTGTTGCCTCTTGAATCATTGCATACATACTTGCCTACATGCTAGTGGTATAGTATTTACCTATACTAAAAATATAAATATTTCAACATTAACTGCATATTATTTTTAATAGGTATTCAATCATTTTATGTTCTTAATAACTGCAGAATAAATCAAACAAAAAGCATAGAGGCTATTACATTTGAAATTCTCGAATAGTTCATTTGAATACCTTCCGCTTTACTAAATAGTAATTTTCATTACACTGCCCACAAGCCTAGGTATGTTACTAGAAATAAAGCATAATATTTTTTCCATTATTCTGGTCCCACTAACTATGTTATAGACAGCTTGAATCCCTAGCTATTTCCTGTGATGAAGACTAGACTTTCCATTAGGGCGATGTGTATATTATTATCGCAAAATGGACTAGTCTGCAGAACGTTTCCCGGATTAGTTGAATAAAGATAAATAAGAAAATTGGTCAGGGTTAAGTTTATCTCATTCCAATATCATATATAATAATGTCGCCTTAGTTATAGGAAAGTCTTATCAAGCTAAATACTTTATGGAGTCGATGACCTTAAGATATTTTTATGAAATTTGGCATAAATAGCTTAGTACTAAATGTAAGGTCGACATTGGCGTTATCGCTCAACTGACTAGAATAAAAGAGAAATAATATTCAGAATAATATTTTGAAATAATATTCTATCTATGACGACTATATTTGACAAGTAGTAGGTCGAAGGTATTTCCTTTATTTAAATTGCTATTTACTCCCTTACTCAAATTGCTATAATTTAGGTAATTTAGGAAAATTATTTTTGAAGGAAATGAAGGTGAGCCAGGCCTACTATTTAATGTATTTCCTATACAAAGTCGAAAGAATTTTTTATAATTTCAAAATCATAATGCAAGTACTCTTTCACTTAGGACAATTTCATTTAAGAGCCACATAGAGTTGTAATATCGTCGAAAACATTTCGAAAGAAATGAGAGAGCCACGACTAGTTATTAATTTAGTTCACATACAAAGTAGAAGAATTTCTGAAAAAATATAAAAACACTATAACTTCGAATTATTTCATTTACAAAAAATAACTGAGTAGGCCTGACTTCCCATACGAGATCGCCGTTTTTGAAAACAATTTAAACTGATATGTTTTATGAAGTTTTCTGTGTAGGGTAACCATACATGATAATACTAAATAAATTGAAAAAGCCGCGCTAATATAAAATCACTGCTTTGATGCGCTCTGTATTGTCGGGGTACTTATCCCGTAAGGGTGGGCGAACCAATTAATGAAAGTGAATATTAAAATATTGTAATTGCTAAAGAATGGCAGAAGAATGGTAGTCGAACCCCATAAGTTGAATACATTTTTTATAATATGTGAAATTAAATTTGGATGGTCTTCAATTAGAGGGCTGAATATCTAGAAGTTCTATGTATAATATAAAATAAAGAAATGATACAATGAAATCAGCATAACAAAAATGTGACTCATGGTTATAATAATTTTCCACTGAACTTCAACCAGTTCACAATTATAGATATTCTAATTACTTTCGGAAATTTAAAAGATAAAACTCTTCTGCAGTCATATGAAGTCCCCATAAATATATATGACAAATCTTGAAATGAAAAAAGGAAAAAAAATATTCTTTATCATTTAGTAACTGTCATCTTTCGATTTTCGAATATTTTACTTTCAATTAGTTGAAATGATTTCTTTAAATATAATCTGAGAATTTAGATTGACATGCTTACCTATAAGCAATTGATCAATTTCTGTCCATACTTATTTGAAAAGTTTAACAAGAAAATCGAAGTAAAATTTTGAAATTTCTTATTTTAACTTCATAAAAAATTTATAATCTTTGCCACATATTCAATCAATTTGTAGATATATTTCTTTAAATGTAAACCCGTAATCATCATTTTGCATATTCAAATAATGAAATAAATTGATTGAAATTGACCATCCACACACCTGATGACGATACTGATGATACTTCAATTCAATCAATTTTAATTTTGAAATATCTTCATTCATTTTGTTTCTTACTTTGTATAGTTAGTTACAAAATAGAAGTGCACTAATCTGAAATACCATCTTCATATACCTTATATACGTAGAGGTACGAGTATGTCTCAACTCAATGACCATGAAATGAAAAGAAATGCAAATCCAACATATTGACAAACAATAAAAAACTAAAAACTAAATATTAAGTCAATACATGTATGTCATTAAATTGCCATCGAACATGTCATGTGCTGTAAACAACAAATCATTTGTTTTATCCTTTTTTGCTTTAGTAATGCCAACATACTCGTACGAGCATATTGATCATATATACATATAAAAATATAAGAAAAATGGTAAGAGCAGTAAAATGTTGAGAATGTTATCCTTAAATAAGGATTTCAAGATGATAAAAAAAAAAAATGTGAGCTATAATAAAATCAAGAGGAAAATGAAAAACAGCAAAAAAAATAAATTCCGAAGGATAAGAGCAAGTGTGAGTGAATAAAAACGAATGAGTAGTATATGTATGTGTATGGAGCTGAAAGAGCTGAACAAAAATCAATGCACATCAAATAAACTTAATATGCTCATTTATTTAAAAATGACGTTGGCTTTGACATCCATGTCATATACTCAAACACGTACTACATAGCGAGGAGGTTGCTGTGTGTGAATGTATGTGATACGATAAGAATGGACATCATTGAATGGAATGGACTAGAGTGGACAATACTCCAAACATACATTCATACACATGACTCATATTGTGTAAGTAGGAAAAAAAAAATGTTGGAAAAAAATACTAAATAAAAATATGGAAGGCAAAAGAGAGAGAGAAAAAAAGAAGAATATTAAGTAAGTGTCGCACACACACACATAGATGTACAAATAGTAAATATTTGTGTGTGTTTGTACTAAGGTTGGATGCCAATCATGCTAGTTCTGCAAACAATTTCTATTACAACAACAGCAACAACTTCAACTACTATTACTAATATCGATTACATAGTCAACAACAACAGCAACAACTATGGCAATAGCAATAATACCACTAAAAAAAAAAAGCAACAGCAGCATCTAGCAAGCAAGCAAGCAAGCAAACAACTGATGCCAAAGCACCATCATCAAAGCGGCAATGACCGTCATTCATCTTATCAGCATACAAAAAAATAAACCTACAACAACAACAACAACAACAACAACAACAACAACAACAAGAAACACAACTGCTTCTATGTACGATGATGTCGCACTGTGTTGGTTGAATGCATAGCAATAGGAAGTGTACTGCTATCGCATACATGCGCAGCATCAACATAAACATTGCATACCTTTAGGATGAAGACTATCATCAGCAGCAGCAACACCAGCAAGAGTAGTAGTAATAGAAAAAAATAACACCAACAAGTTTAGGAAAATTGTAAAGAAAAATTGAAAAATTACGAATTTCTCTGTTTGTGATTTGGATGATTGAGGATAGAGACAGCATAATACCTATCTATCGTATATATGGATGTGTATGTATTTAGTATATGTGTACATATACTGATAAAAAAGAAGAAGAAGAAAAACAAGACACACGTTTAGAATGAAAAATGTGAATATGTCCTCGTATGTATTTTGTATGCGAATAAATCGCTTAAAAATGACCATATGAGATGATGAATTTTGTTTTATTTTTATCTTTGCACTCCGTATGTAAAGCAATTGAAGTTTTATGCCTTCCGATTAATTGTTAATAGGCAGTACACCTACAGGCAGTACAATCATAGTGCAGTTAATTGCTTAAAAAAGGAAGGTAAAGGAGATAAAATAGAGTAATGAAAATAATTATTCAAAATAGTAAGGACAGATGAAACAAATGAAAAACAATATGGTTAAAGTGCAGGCTTTATTAATGTCGAAACGGAATTTTGTAATGAAATGTCCAATTTACAATTTTCAATGAGTTTCTATTTACAGATATTAACATTAATGATTGTCATCATGGTTTAAATTAATTTTCGTAAGGCACATTTGAATATACACGATATAAGGTTGTCAACAGGATAGGCGTAGCTTTATTATTAGACAATAAAATGTCCACAATGAAACTATCCTTGTTTAGTTCTAGCTACAACTTCACATTGGCACGGTATGTGGTGATTTTCTATTTCGGCTTCTTGCTTGGTGTTCTTACAAGTAATCTCACTGGTTATAATTCTGCTTGACTTATGCCTTCTTGTCTATAATATCCATTGAGGAATTAAATGACGACTGTTACGTGATATCTATATTAAGTTGAAGTGTTTTCTTATCCATTAGTATGGTATGTAGAAACTAGCCTTACTGTTACAACTTATCTCTATTCAATAATGTTGATGTTTCCTCTGTAGTCACAACTTTAGATTTTGTTTGTAGTGAGTCCATAGTAAATAAAAAATTATCCAGGACCAATTAATTTATTAGAGTATTCTCAGCATTATCAGTCGAAGCCCATTACACTTCCTTGGTCCCAAAACTAATTTGATAATGAAGAATGAACGTTTTATAAATAATGGTGTGGATGCCATTTTCCCCTGTTTGTACTTCCATGGGCCTAATACAAAGTCGATAGGGAAGAATTAATGTTTCAGAAAGGCTGTTGTATCAAGCTTTGTTTTCGTATTTCCATGGGGCCAATACCAATTGGACAATGAAAAACAAAGAAGACTACTTAAGACTTAATTTTCAATGTTTTGTCTTTCTTTTGACTCGATAACAATTTAATAAATGCTCCAGGAAGAATTTCTAGTTTTTGTCCTGACAAACCGCCTGAAGGCTTTTAAGACTTCATTTTCTAATTTTCGTCTTTCATTGGACATTACACCAATTTGATAATGAAGAATGGAAGTTCTCGAAACACTTATGTACCTAGCTCAACTACTTTTCTTCCGTCCTTGTGCTTAATACTGACTTAATAATTAAGAATTAAAGTTCCAGACGGACTGGGGTCGAGCAAATTTCTGATTTTTCATTCTACCTTTGACCAGACACTAATTTGGCAATGAGGAATAAACATTCCAGGAAGACTAGATTTAATTAATTCCATTTTCTGTTTCAAGTTTGATGTCAATCAGGAAATATTTTATCAGATGATTAGGGAAGCGTATTCGTTTTAAATGTTATGACTTTTTGAATAATTCACTATATTATTATAATATGTGATATTATTTTTTCCCACCTCGTTTTCATCTAACGGGGTTTTAGAGGGTTTCTGAAAAAGTCGATAGAATAAGACTGCAATAAGACAACTAGAACAACAACAACACAGTAAGAAATTTTACGCTTAAGGCTGTGCACTTGTACCAATGGCGACTTTGGGACTGCTTCTGCTATTGCTGCCATTTTTTAGCAATTCCTCTGATCTGTGTTTCATTTTCATGGATTACAAATATCGAAATATTTTTATAGAGAGTCAATATGCAAATAATATTTCACTTTGGTAAGTTGTAAAAAAATTAATGTTATGCGATTTTCGAAACGTAGAATCTTACATTCTTTGTATTGTAGAAACTTGACAATGCCGCAAACCCACTTATAATTTTATACAAGACAAACTTAAACTTTGAACAAATTTATTGTATTTGACTAGCAAGTAGACTTTTAATTTAAAACGCATTTAAAAACTTCCGAGAAATTTTCGGCAATAAATAGCATTCAAATAAATAACGGTATATTTAGTGACAATACTATTAAACTATTAAATTTACGTCAATCGATGAAAAATGAAATTATGTAAAAGAATAACAAACTTTTAGCATTTTTTGTTGTTTTTTTCTTTCCCATTTTCATTGTAACTTTTCACTAAAACTAATGATATAGAAAGCAATGAATGTCAAAATCTCATATACAAACCAATACACAAACCTCAACATCCATTCAGTTACAATTTGTGAGCATATTGTAATCATTTACTAATCACTTCCCTTCAATAGAAAGTAAGTTGAGTAGTAGCAAGAGAGTGGTCCAGAATTCATCACAATTTTTCAAAAATAAATCAACTTATCTAGCGTTAATGACAAGTGACAGCTGCTGCTGCTGCTGATGCTTCTGTTACTTTACCACAGTCATTCAACCAAAGCCACTAGCGTCAACATCATCAACAACACCACCACCACCACCACCACCACCCACTCACCAATAACTTTTTGACTTCTTAACTACTGGCAGCCGATAACAGCCATGTATGGATCACAATGCATAAAGCAAAGTCAATATATACGTACACTACAATAGAAGAAAGAACAATACTTACAAGAACAAAAAACGATAACCAGTAACCACACACACACACACGGTAACCGCACACTAACAGTCATTTCTGACAGCTAAACCGCTATTAATAAAAACCTTTAAGGTGTTTTGTCCTACATAATTGATGTGTTTCGTTGTTGGTTGGGCGATGATAACGGCTATTTGGATTGCTTGTAATCGTACAAGTGAGTGATGTGTTAAATTTAGCATTCATGTTGGCACACGAATGGACAGACAATATACATGTGTGTACATATCTAAGAATATAAGTGAATAGATGCGGGAAATGTATTATTGCATGTAGGCATATGAAAGTCCATATTCACTCCTATATGGTGGTTAAGAGCCAATCGATGGCATGTATGAGTCTGTTGTGCTTGTTTACGAAGTAGGTGAGAATAAAATGAATGTTTAACATTAGTTGCTATAATTTATTTTCCACCAAACAACAAGCGAAGCAAACGGTAAATGACTTTACCTTGTGACTAAAAAGGGATAACACAGATAAAATAAACGAAACGTATGCATAGTAAGGCGATTAGATTGAAAATATCTTACATACAAACAATTTGCTCTTTGCTGTGGTTTTTATCTTTCTCCACAATTTTCTGATTTTTTTACATTCTTCTTTTATTTGTATTAATTGAAATTAAACGCTAAAGAAATTTAGCAAAGCTTATATACAAACACACCTTTAATTCATTCGTTCATTTGGTGAAAATAAATGATTGCCTGCTTTTAGGTGTTTGCAAATATACAAGTCTATACACAAAAAAAGAAAAAAAAAAGAAAAAGGCGAACAAATTTTAGATGCCAACATTAATAGAAACAAATTGTTCAACGTTACAACATGGTGATTATATTCATTTATAAAAATGGACGATAATTTTTCAAAATAAAACGATTTGTGTAGGTTTTTTTATTTCTACTTTTTTGCTTTACGTATTACCAACGTTGATGATGATCATGATGATGATGATGATGATGATAGTTTTGTTGTGTACGTTGCTACTTTGTTGTAATATTATTATATAAATACATAGTATGTCGGTAGTTATTAAGAGGCTTAATTTAATTTTAATTTACGCCCAACGGAAAGTAGATTAAATTGAATGCATTAAATATTTATGAAATAATGAAATATGAAGGTGTGCCACGAAAATAATTCTGTTGGATTTTTTTATCCATATATTATGCAACACCTTTAATTAATATAGATTGAGCCGCATTTATGGAAGCATTTAGTGATATTTGTATAGTAATGACGACAAAATATACAAATATGTTACAAATAAACAATGCAGGTGAGAGTGTTAGAGATAGCATTTTACTTGGATAAAGTCTTCATATCCCAAAGGGACGGAGTATAAAGCTGGCAGATTTACAGGGGGAAAAGCCGATGGTTCCATTGGGCAAAAAAAAGCAGTCAATGGGACACTCACTCGAAATGAGTTTAAGAGCAATGGGACTGAAATGCCGAGACAGCAGCATCTGAGTCGTCTAACGATATCAAATTAATTTAGTATTGTTCCTGAAGCTGTTAAATTTACCCTTAAATACCCATTTGAAGAATGATATATATGTTATTGTTAAAAATCTTGATCGAAGTCGATCTAGACAAGTCAATTTGTTTGCACGATAACTGTCATAGTTATAAAGGTATCGAGTTTAAAATTGATGTCTGATATTGTTTTCATCAATGAACAAACGAATTAATAAAAGGGCGAAATCGGACAACAACGTCGACTACCTTCCATACAAAGGAATGACTTAGAGTTTAAAAATGTTTACACACTTTACGCATATATATACAAACCTATCATGGTAAAACTCGGTACTTGATATTAGTTTCATCAAAGAATAATATTGTCAAAAAATGGGTGTAATCGGTTAAAAATTACGAACACCTCCCATACAAATCTATGTTTTCGTATGAAAGTTTTCACAATATGCATATGAAATCAAAAAGATATGGATCTGAAACTATGTACACACGATTATATTTACGTAGGGATGAACCAGCTTGAGAATTGGTGAAATCGAATGAAAACAACAGTTATGTCCCATACAGAAGTATCAAGTTTTCATCTTTGCGCTGAAACTTAGCAAAATATTTATAAATTGATATAATGATATGACTGTATCAAAATTATGTATATCTCTCAACATAGCACATGATCTGTCTTAAATCGCAGGCCATGACCTAATATTTGTTATACAGCGTAATGCATTCATGATTTATTCTCTATATAATTAATTTACAAAATGATCAATTATTATTAATTTTTCAATAGTAAATAAGTATAATTAAATAAATGCTCTGAAAAGTGGTGCCATCTTGAAACTTGACGCATTTGCATCTCTCATTCGTTCTTTCCGACAAATGGATACGATATCAAGTCGAACAAAAAAAAGTATTACACTAATTTAGACATGTTGCGCATATTAAAAAATATATATCGGAAGTTGTAGCAGACGAAAGATACAAAAAAAAATTTATACGTGAACTAATGAAAACACTTCCGTTTGAATGCAAAACATGGCATCGCGTAGATAACTAAACATCGAATAATATCACAAACAATTTTTTTAAATCGAAATTTTCGTTTTTAGTGAATTTTTTGCATTTGTTAACAAAATTCGAATATCATGAGGGAGGCACTGTAATAAATTTTGCAAACATTTCGTCAATTGATGGCACTGGATAGCTTATGGCGCTGGAGGTCCCCCTCGCGCAATGGAACTCCAACTGTGAGGTGGCAGTACAATAATATGGGTATCAGTGGCGGCAATAGTACGAATATATGTAGCAGCACGCGAATGAATGAACGCCAAATGTCGAACATAAATTATAAACCACTATGCTACAATAAGACCGGAAACGGAAAGTGTGTTAATTTCCGCTCGAAGGAAAAAGGTATTAATTTCATTTGTACGCGTTTCGCACAAACAATATTATACAATCATTGTCATCATCAGCTAGTTCAACAGCGTCGCCACCATCATTGCCACCATTGGCACGACCATTGAATGCATGACGTATGCGTGTACCTACATGTGTTAATATAGTCGCTAATGGATAACCATGCCAAAGAAAGAAAGATGGGGGTGCAAGAGAAGGCGCTAGAAATAATACAATATTATTACTAGTGTATGATGAAATATATTATAAATGAGTGTATGAAAAATTATACGGAAGTGAGCAGATAAAAAAGAAAATGAAATAAAATAACCAAAATTATTAATAGCACCGGATGACAGAATGAAGCATTGATGAAGTGATAACAAGTACATTTATACATGCATAAACACTGAAAGTGATTGTAAAATAGATGACATTGCAATATTGAAGGATTCACATATTTTGGCACGTGATTAAAATAGTTGATTGAAATTCTCGTACCGGAAGTGGAAGAACAAAGCTAATATTCTTTCAAGAAAAATATATCATATATATTTGAGACTTGAATTATGTCTTTGCGTTGTTTGAAAGTTCTAAATCGAATTCTTGTTCTAATATTTTCTAGCATATAATCGATGGATAAGGACAGAGAAAGTACGCTAAAGAATAATAGCAATAAAGTTTTCATTTGAATTTCAGTTTTACGAGAAATTATCCTGAACTTTAATGTAAAATGAAATGTTGCAAAATAATGTGAAACTTGTTAGTCATTTGTTATTCGAAACGTAATGGGATTTACATGTCATGATGCACATATGTTAGATGAAAGAGCACTAAAATTATGGCATCTCAAAATTTGGACTTTCTATTGAAGCGATATTAAATTGTAGATGTGGCTCACCAACTTTTTGCAAAACTATTTGTACTTGCAATACAAAGCTACGTCTCAAATATGTTTCTCCTAAGCGCAACATATCGGAAATGATGCTGATTTAAGTTCTATTAAAATTGCTCATCTTTGTACGAGAGCTTCATTAAATAGTGGATATATATCACTAATTTCTTATTCTATGAGGACTACTCTGTAAGACTTTCCACGAGAGCTACATGAAGCAGTGGGTGTAGCTCTGCGATTTCTTTCAAAATTATATTTGCCTATAATTCTGAGCTGCGTCTCACATATGGTTGTTAATGGCATTTTAAATTGTTTTTATAATGCACAAATTTGTATAGGAGCTACATTAGAAACTGGGCGTGGCTTAGCCAGTTCATGCAATATTATTTCTCTTTTGTAATATTAATCTACATGTCAAATATAGTTCCTTTAAGTAAAATACTTCTAGAGTTATGGTTGTTTAACATTTTTAAAAATTCCGCAACTTTGTCTGGAAGCGTGGCTATTACACTTCTTGAAAAACGACTTCTATATTTGATTTATTATACCAGATACCTCAGATCTGGAAACTAAAACCTCATAAATGATATCTGATATCTGACAACTAGTAACTGATACTTTGTGATGAATATTTGATACTTGATAACTAGTACCTAATATTGAATTACTGATATTTGAGAACTGATAACCGTTAACCGTTAACTAAAATATAATAATTGATGCCTGATTATTCTTATTTCGACTCTTAAAAAATATGAGAAAATCAAACCAACTAGCCCATCACAATAGTCAATACACAAACCACTTCTTATTCTCAGTCACCAAAAACAATACCGTTTGATGATAAAAATATCGTATATGCGAATATGTTGTTCCACACATCAGTCATATTGCTTGCATTTTGATAATAATAAGTGATGATTGTGCCTGACTGCATTCACATTCACATTTATAAAGTGTCTATTAAAAAGTGAAAGTTCAAATGAAACTCTTGAAATACTCCATCTACATCACATATATAATAATAGACTTTGACTACGATTCACATATTCGTTTATATTCACACATTTCAATTAATAGAGTGATACATGAAAATAAACGCACACACAGTCTGCTTGGCGATATTTGTTGAATATACTCGTTAGCAAGTTAGTTTGTGTGTACATGTGTACTTAGGTGATGTTGATTGGCATATACAACTGTTGCCACTTTTGAGTTAAATTCCACAATATACCACAATGTACAATGGTATGTAATAATAATTTTTTTTTTCAAACATTTATATAGACTTTAAAATAAAAATAATAATAATGAACATTACAAAAAAAAAAGTTACATGCAACAGCCGGTAATAATACCCATTTTTATATGCCTTACATATATGTCTGTAAATATGAATAGAAAGGATTATTATTTTGATTGTTTTTGTTGTTGTTGTTGTTTTGAAATACAAATATAGGTAAACAGATTTTTGTCTGTGATTGTTCTTGCATACTCGTCTGCATGTATGTATAAATGTAGTCAGAGGTGTGTATTTGTATGGGAAAATTGTGGGTTCTCGTTGGCATGTTACCATATTTGTTTATTTAGTAATTTATAATTTTTACTTCTTTTTTGTTGGTTCATATGTATGTAATTTTTGTCGAATTTTTAATAATATGTTAGAATCAACTTTTCAACATTGCCAACGTAATTTAGAATAAACATTTTCAGATAAAAAAAAGCTTTAAGTTTCAATAGATTTAAAACTTATTGGAAATTTGTCTTTCAGAAATAAATGTAATTTTGAATCACTGTGCTGTTCAATTGAATCACAGATGTCGTGGATAAAACTCAAATTCACTAATACGGAACATATAGAAATCCATTTGATTAGGTCATACATTTCTCTATGCCTTTGGATAAGAATTCTTCAATAAATTGGTCCTTGTAATTTGCTTTTTGTAAACTTGACAGTTTTTGATAACATAGCAAAGTGGGGACTAGAAAAATGGAAAACAAAGGAACGTCTGAAGGATTCTAGCAACAAATTTTACAGTATTTAGGATTCTTTTTGAGTTTATGGTGAGAAAGAAAAAATACAAAAGACTTGATTGACTGCCTGAGACAAAACTCTCCAATTATGTTTCACTTAGTAATTTCGTAAAAATTTATTAAAGGGAATTGTAACATTTTGAAAATGTTGAGGGCATATACTGGTCTGCAAGCTAAGTTCACGGACTTGTAAATTGATTACCTTTCCATTGCACGACTAAATATTGAATATCATTCATTAAGAAAATTTTTAACAAAATTTAAAATAAATAGATAGCACCAGAAGAAAAATACTTAGAGGGGGCCTTGCACAGTCCTTCTCAATTGGCTCCTTTTGGCTCCATAGAAGTTCTCAGCACAAAAGCTCATTGAGGTCGCAGTGCTTAATTTTTGACTCAACACTATTTTAGCCAAAATAAATCATGCTCTTTGCTGTAGAGGTGTATTTTGCATGTCATTCGCAGATTCTCATTTTAGAGATGAACACCGTCAACTGGAGAATCATTGCAGCAACTGTATTGTAGTTCAAAGAAATTAAATATATAAGTATATTTATGAGTATTTATAAAATCAGAGCCTTCATCATGGAGTCCTAGAACATATCTAGAACGTAACATATCTAGACTCGATGCTGATTAGAAATGTTTAAACATTTTTATTTTTGATTTCTTGTGTTAACAACTATATACGATATTTTTGGAACCAGTTTTGCTAACAGCATAGAGTTTGCTTATAGCATTAATTTAAAAACTTCACTATATGTAGTCGATTTTTTGAAACTCACCTAAAAGTATGCTATACTTATTTTAAATCTTTAATATTTTTAATTACCTAAGAGTACGCATTTAATTTTTGAAACACATCATTCATCATACATTCTGTGTACAAACTCGTATATATAATTTGTGTACTTTGAGAATATATAATTCATTAATATCCGAATGAAATTATCATATCAGTCTTGCTGGCATGATCTGTTGATGGTGGTGCTGCTGCTGCTGCTCAGTCTGCTGCCATTGTAGCTTATGTTATTGTTAATTGCATTTCCATTAATCTGCCGCCTGATTAATGTGTGCGAAAGAGGACGAAGTAAGTCCAATTTCCATTTTCCATTAGTCGAAGTTGGCTATTAATTTGTATGTACGAGTAAGTACCTACTTACAGACATACATTTGCATATACATAGCCTAGCAGTGGGAGTACGTTTGTTTATCTGCCTATTTGTTCATCGCCATTATTATTCAGCCATATCACCCGCCATTCATTTAACGGTTCTTATCTAAAATTATTCACTCACTACCGTCATACACATACACCCATATACTCGTGCACTAACTCAGTCAGTCAGTCACTCAGTCATTTGGTCATATTGCAGTCATGGCAGCTTAAGATGGCAAATTTGCAAGATTGCCTTTGTGCATAGTGTGCATAGATATGTATGTACATATAGTACATATTTTCACTTGTGTGTTTGAGGCAATTAATTTGGTTTTATCTTAACAATTACACATGCATATATAGCTACATTTGCTTGTATACATGAGCTGCACTCATCATCATCATCATCATCATCATCATCATCATCATCATCATCATTGTCGTTGTCGTCAACAACAACGAGTATAATAATAATGACAACAATGTCGTGCATATACATTTGAGCATATAACTATGTACAGTCAGGGACTAAAGTTTAAATACACCCATAAAACAATGCTTTAAATAAAAATAAAGCATTTTAACACAAATGTAAGTATGCAGTTTATTTTTAGTTGAATAATGACCAATATCGAAAACCAAAACAATTCACTTTTTTTCATAGATAACTTAAAATTCATCAAAAACTAAAAAAATACATGGGACAAAAGTTTAAATACAATACAAAATTTTCTTTCTTTAGCTGATTTTAGCTTAATTAAAAAACGTTAAACTTAAATTAATATTTGGTAGGTCCGCCTTGAGCTTCAATGACTGCCTGCAGACGACGTGGCATAGACAGAACCAAATTTTCTGTTTCGGATGTGCTGATTTCTGACCAGGCCTTTTTCAGAGCCTCTTTATGGGATTCTTTGTTCTTTAAAGCTGCGCGATTGATTTTTCGGTCCAATAATTCCCAAGCGTGTTCAATTGGGTTTAAGTCCGGTGATTGGGGAGGACTACAGAGCTGACGTGGAGCATAATACAGCAACCAGTCCTTCACCAAATGCACGGTATGCTTAGGGTCGTTGTCTTGTTGAAATATCCAACTTCTTCCCAGACCCAAGCTATCCACAGAAGGCTGCAAATTTTGTTCCAATATACTTTTATACACGTGTTTGTCCATTATTCCATCGATAAAAGCCAAGTGTCCCACGCCAGCTGCTGCAATTGCTCCCCAAACCATCACACTACCGCTCCCATGTTTAACGGTTGGTATTAAATTCTTGGTTTGAAGTGCTGTGCCCAAATTTTTGCGCGACCATCGCTGCCAAAAATATTAAATTTAGATTCATCTGTGAATAAGACTCTTCGCCAAAAGTCCTCATCCATATCCTTGTAATTGTTTGCAAAATCCAGACGAAGTTGTTTATTTTTTTCAGAAATAAGCGGTTTTTTACTCTGCTTTGATAGCCGTTATACCGTAAAGCTCTTTGTACGGTTTTTGGGTGAACATGTTTGCCTGACACCGCAGCAATACTACCGGCTAACTTTGGCGCACTTATTTTTGGATTTTTGTCCACTTCTCTTAGGATAAGGTTTACATCTCGGCGAGAAAGTTTTTTTGGTCGACCAGTTCTGGGCCTATTTTCCACTGTTTTGTAAGTTTTATATTTTCTTATTACGTTTTGCACACTTGCACAGGAAAAAATCAAAATTTTTTCCTATATCACGGTAGGATTTGCTTTCTTTAAAGTGTTTAATTATTAAATCTTTAACACCAGACTCTATTTGTTTTCCTTTGCCCATTATTTTGCTTTCAAGTCTACCGACAACGATGAAATCACTAATAATACTGAATAAATATGCGTAAGTGAAGAAAGCAAAAAAAATATAACGGTACTTTTCCAAAGAAATTGCAAAAACACGTGTTTTCTTGTATTGTATTTAAACTTTTGTCCAGCGTATTTTTTGAGTTTTTGATGAATTTACAGTTATCTATGCAACAAATACAAATTTTTTGTTATTGTGTTTGCTTACTGATAGACTGCAAAAAAACTGCTTACTTAGATTTTCGCAGCAATGCTTTATACGAGTTAAAATTAAGATTTGTGGGGTGTATTTAAACTTTAGTCCCTGACTGTATGTAGCTGCCTACCTCATCCTTATATGCATGGCTTTAAGGAGAGACGACATACACACTGTACACCATAAGACTGTCGTTGTGCATGTGCATGCAACAATCAAGTCATGTAGAAGACGCCAATAATAGTATTATTGCATTCATTGCATTGCGTGTCACTAAATCCGATTGTGACTAATTTGTGCCCATTCACCATTGTTAATAGTGTGAATTTAGTAAATGTATATAGTCACACATTCTAGCAAAATTCATATATATGTATATCGTATACCTTATAGGCAGGCACCTAAGTACATACATATGAGTATATGTTATGCATAAAATCAGTTTCCTTTATAGCCAAACAATGATTTTAGGCATATTCACATATCACATATAGAAAGTTAAAATTCAGTTTTGTGTGATACGAGGAGAGGAAGCTTATATGTTAAGCTGCTCATTTATAATAGCATACAGAAATGCCTACTACATTTTCAATTTAAAGGGTGTCGTATATTCAAGTGAACATTCGACGTCAAACACTTTTTAATTTATGACAATCCAAGTTATACATATTTGTACTCAGAAAGCTTGCAGTTTTTTCAAGAGAAATTTCATATGTCGAATTAACTATGCCCCATATGTACAAATTATGACGAGTACTGATGGAAAGGCGCATAGCCTTGACATCTGAATGAATAAATAGACTACGAAGAGCGCTGAACCAAGAGAATGTTGTATTGAGAAAATTCCGAAAGGATTGACTGAACGCCGTAAGTTAATTTGGAGATATAATCATTTTTTTTGTTAAATTCGACTATCATATCATAATTGATATCCTTAAAAGATCCAGCTTATGCTGAATGGCTATTCATTTAATTTTTATACCCTGCATAATGCAATATGCATGGTATATTCATTTCGGTCAGATGTTTGTGTCCACTTGAAGGAATCTCCGGAGATATAGACATGGATATATATTCGTGATCAGCGTCGATTAAATTTTCGATTTAGCGATGTCCGTCCGTCCGTCCGTCCGTCCGTCCGTCCGTCCGTCCGTCCGTCCGTCCGTCCGTCCGTCCGTCTGTCTGTCACCTGGCTGGTTCGCACGATAACTTGAGTAAATATTGAGCTATTTCGATGAAATTTGGCATAAGTAATCTATGATCCAAGGGTACCGAGAGGATTGATATTGGGCATGATCGGTCAATAACCACGCCCACACCAAGCATTCAAAGGGACTAACCTCGAAATTTTCAAAATCTTTAACTTGCTATAACTCACATAATATACCACTTGGGACAACAATATTTTGCACATAGAGTTATATTATACTACTATATAACCTCGAAAAAAGTGGATGAGCCACGCCTACTTTCTAGCGTAGCTCCCATACAAAGTGTCTGTACTTCTTTTAAATTGAAACTGCTGTAACTTCTACAGTCTTCCGTCTAGAATAACCATAATTGACAATTAGATTAACACGGTAGTCGGAAATAATATGGCAGAAAATCAGTGTGCCACGCCCATTCCTTCATGGGTCTCCCATACAAAGTCGAGTGAATTAAACTAAAATTTTAAGCTCCATAGCTTACAAACCATTTAGCCTAGGACAACGAGACTTAGTATATGGATTAGTATTGTATAAGCAACTAGGCTCACAGAAAATGGGCGCACCACGCCCAGTGTTTATCGTAGCCCCCATACAAATTTTAAATTGAAACAGCTGTAACTTCGGCAATCTTCTGTCTAGAATAACCATAATTGACACTTAAATTAATACCGTAGTCGGCAAAAATCTGGCAGAAAATCAGTGTACCAAGCCCACTCCTTCATGGGTCTCCCATACAAGGTCGAGTGAATTAAACTAAAATTTCAAGCTCCATAGCTTACAAACCATTTAGCCTAGGACAACGAGACTTAGGGTATGGATTAGTATTGTACGAGCAACTAGGCTCACAGAAAATGGGCGCACCACGCACAGTGTTTATCGTAGCCCCCATACAAATTTTAAATTGAAACAGCTGTAACTTAGGCAATCTTATGTCTACAATAACCATAATTGACACTTAAATTAATATCGTAGTCGGAAATAATCTGGCGAAAAATCTGCGTACCACGCCCACTTCTTATTGGGGCTCCCATACAAAGTTGAGGAAATTAAACAAAAATGTTAACCACCATAACTTAGAAACTATTCAACGTAGGACACCAAATTTAAGGTGTGGATTAACATTGAAAAATTAATTGGATTTACTAGAAAGTGGTAAGCCACGCCCACTTTTCATATAGCTCCCATACTAAGCCTCGGAATTATCTTAAAATCCTTTTACTTCGTCAAAGTCAACCATATTTCGGGTGTAAATTAGTAGTATATGCAAAAATTGTTTCTCGAAAAGTGGAAATAAAAGAAAAGTTGGATATTCGAGTAAACTTTTTATATATAAATCTACATATGCAGGGTATAGTTTGGTCGGCCCCAGCCGACTGTAAGGAGATTTTTTTTAAGTAATGATGTCCACTTTAGCAAAATTACTGTACTAAAAAAGTATGTTGCTACCTGTGCAGTGAAGAAAATGAATAGAAAAGTCTTCGACGTTATTGCAAAGAGAGATATTATCGGGTTAGTGGCTTACAAAAAAGCGACCGCTTGAGAGCATAGAGCTAGACTAAGGAAAGCATAGAATTTCTATAAATGATTTCATGGAGAGCACTATTTGGCCAAGAGTACATAATACAATTAATCAATTGAGGTGAGGAAGATAAGCAGCCATTGTGACGCCATGTGCTTTAAAACCTCTACTTGCGTCATAAATTCCAATTCAATTTGAGCACAATATAAACCTTCTGAGGTAAAATTCAATGTTTATACTGACGCAGTCATGTAGCAAAAGTATGCTCCAGCTAAGGATCTGTTTTATTCGGAACTCAAGGATGGATGCTTAAGTAAATGTAGATCCAATATTCGGTAGAAGCATCAAGTACTGGAGAACCTTTTAGCGGTAGGGATTTCTAACTGGTGCATCGGAAATTGTATATAGTAGATTGTAATATCCAAGAGGTAAGTAAGAATATTTAATTTAGCAAATATGGCACTACAAAAAATACCCTCTGTGTATACGTGCGTAAATAATTACAATAGCCGGTATGCTCTGTCATGATTTATTTACCATTTATTTACTTATTTTTGTTTTCCTTTTATATCCGTATTTATCCGTTCTCTATTTTTGAAAATTTCTTATCGCACATGGCTTCAATAGTTTTATTCATTGCTTTTGTGTGAGTTTTTTTTTTTAATTGATGTATTCAGTTGACAAATGACTAGATTCACATGTGAATTTAATGGAAGTTTGTTTTTTGCTTCGTATTTTCATTATTCTGGTATGCTGAGGATATGATATTTTTTCGAAAGAGAAAAAGTACAATTTTTCAATCATAAGCTTAAGGTGATTGGATATTAGAAGATGAAGAACATTTACTTATTTCAATTGATGTTCTATTTTTAGATTGAAAGTAGAATTGAGCAGCTGTTTGGTATTATATACTTTATATTCCTGTATATAACTGCATAATATTTCATACAATGAAATCATAAATATACTATCTATTAAGATCTTCATAAGATTTCTTGGAAATTCATTTATAATTGTAGCAAAATATAGTTACAGATGGATGATTACCATATACCATCAACATAAAATCAGAGAATATTGGAATAACACTGGCGTTCTCAACCACTCTAAAAAATTCCTGAGCTTTGATGCCTAAAGAGCAAACACCGCTCTCTCCTTAAACAAAAAGAATCTTAGATTAGTCTCCGGAGCACTAACGGGCAACTTCGTATGCAATAAACACTTACACAAAATAAGAGTATCCAACACAAGTACTTGCAGATTCTGCTGCTTAATCATCACCTCATCAAATATACTAAATATCTCATTATAAAGGGGTGCACAAAAGACCAGGTTGGTCGCAGTGCATAAAGGCCTTAGCCTAACCCGTACTACCATTACCATTACTACTACCATATGCCTTTGATGGAAAAACTAACTACAATTGCAAAAAATCATCAAACACTATAACCTTAAGGCTTAGAAATGTGCATGCCTAAAGATATAATCCAGGCATACATACAATAATTCCCAACCACAAAATCTTTAGATTATTTCTTAGTATTTTTATGCCAATTGTGGAAATTTTGTAAGATACGATTACTACGCTGTTATTGAATCGAGAGCTTTTCGTATGCATTAATATTAATGGATTATATATTTGAGAGTTTCTTACGCAGTACTGAAAGAAGAAAGAATTATATTTAAAGACGTGTAAAATTTTCATAATGACACCTCTTGAATGAATTAACTCCAATGCATGAAAACTTAAATTTTCATTAATCACACAGCCATACAAAAAAAAAAAAGCATTATCCAGCAGACGAGATAATAATGTGAATATTTCAAATTTGGAGTTGGTCCTAATATAAAGAAAAAACATGACGAAAGTGTTGAAATATCAATTTAAATACTCTTAGTCGACACTAGAACGATAAAATGTGTAATCGACCCCCTTTAATTTAATTTTTCAGCATTTTTTGCTTTACAAAATTGACGTTTTTAAAATAAATTTTGCCTCCACTGCTTCTATGGTGACTTTAGAGGGATGAAATATATGACCGACACCCATGAGTTAACTACATAACATTATTTTAAAACTTCCCTATCTTTACTCCTCTACCAAATGGACTTGGTTCCACCTGAAAATCGACAAATACCCCTTAATTGTCCAATTATCGCATCAAATGTGATGAAATGTGACACCAACCTCTAGTAATTTTTCCTTTTCAACATTTCTCTTAAATATACTAACCTTCTGTCTTCAGCTTCTATTAAGGCTTTCCTACAAAATTGAAGTATTTTAAATAAATTTTATCTCCGCCCCTCCCAGAGTGACTTTAGAGCGAAGAAATAAATATATACCCGACTGCAATTACTTTTAACTATTCTACATTTTTTTAAAACTTACTTACTCCATATCTTCATCCCAGGGAGGCTCCGCTACAAAATGGAATTAGATTCCTTTGGAAATCGGCAAATAACCCCATAATTGTCCAATACTCGCATTAAATGTGATGAAATGTGAGACCAATCTTTACTAATTTTTGTTTCTCGATATCGCTTTCTAATTTACCAACCTTTTATCTTCATGCCTAATAAGGGTTCCCTTTAAAATTGGTGGTTTTTTTATAAAGCTCCTTCCGACTGGTCTCGCAATGCCTCTAGAGGGATGAAATATGTGACCGACACCAATTAATTTCTACTACCGAACATGTTTTCTTTTCTTACACTTACTCCCTAGGAAGGCTCCCCTACAAAATGAACTTAAAACTAAGAACTGAGAATCGATAACCATCTAAATGCACAGAAATTACTCTATTTCCATACCTTAGAGAAGCTTCCCAACAAAATTTATATTTACATATAAATAAAAGAATACAAAAGTAACCTATAAAAAATCTTTAAAATTCATATGCGCTAGCATTAATATATTTTTTTCACTTTAATATCAAAATTGAAATTTTTTACTACATAATATGTAGTACGAGTATATATATCACATTCTGATCTGGTATCTGATTTATTTTGATATCAATATTGTATTCTCCACGAACTATATTTGGCAATATAAAAACAATAGTGTTTCCTATTCACTTTTTGTTTCGTATTAATTTTATTAATATTTTATCAATAAAAAAAGAGAAGAATATAAAAAAAAAAACAAAATCCCAAAAACTCAACACAATACTTTTTACCTACTTGTATGTATGTATGTTTTTTGGTTTTTTCTTTTTTTTTTTGAAATTGATTAAAAATTGTCCTCCATCGTGTGTATAAAAGTATGAAAATTAAATCCATTCACGCATCAACCATGGAAAAAAAATTGTAAACCACAAAAATTTACATTTAAATTAAACAAATTTAATAAAAAAATCGAATGAAATAATATCTTCATATCGGTGCACTCAACTCATACACAAACACACACACAAGAGGAAAGCATCCCGCAACGATTGGTTATGGCCGAAAATATGCAATAATAAAAGTAACTGAGTGTGATTGGTGTGGTATTGAAAGGTATTACCAAACAATGAAATGGATGAAAATTCAACATTTTCAACAATATTAATAGCTTGTTATGGGCCTTTTAATGCCAAGCTAAAAATGAAAACAAAGTGAAAGAAAATTGTTTAAATAAAATGCATACATACAACAGCAAAAACAACAGTAACTAAATCAATAACATGTAATGCATATTGTAGGACAATAGCACCCAATATTTCACTACACTCGCGTACATACTCTCACTAGTTTATGCTCAAGTATGATATTCGTACCTATGGCTAGCCATATTGCAATAGCAGTATTAAATTTCAATATACTGGCAGAACACGCGTATCCTTTCAATTGTTGGTAATTTTTTCTTCTGTTGCATGATTCTCATATAAAATTGTTTCAAGGCTGGCTCTTTTAATGGACGGCACGCAGACTGCCATACAACCTTAACCGTATAACTAGTAGGCACGTATGTTAATAGATGTTGGCTGTGTTATATATATGCGTGCATATAACGCGCAATACATATCTACATTGGCATTGATATGATTTCATAAATAAAAATGCAACGATGCATTGTTGCATACAACAACAATAATAACAACAGCAACTACGGCAACAACATTAACAATGATGACGACAGAAAAAATGGAGGAAACACAATACAACCCGTACCTTCAACAAGCAACAGTCGATGAAGCAGGCTAAATATTTTGAAATGCTTCAAAAGTTTCTGAAAACTTTCACAATTTATTGCCACATTTAACTCCTGTGGTGGTGATTCCTAAGCAATTATAGGGTTATTTGTCGATTTTCTGATGTTTTTGTATAAATTCTTCCTGTGAGGTGAAGTATGTTCAGAGCAAATATGAAGCAATAAAAATTAATGAGGGTCATATCTTTTACCCTTTTAAAAACACTTTGGAAGTAGTGGGAGCGAAATTTATTAAAGTCTATATTTTTTAAGAAAGCCTCTCTAAGTGGTCGAGATAGGGGATATATTGTGAATAACAAAATTAATAGGTGTCGGTCATACATTTCACCGCTCTATATGAAATTACTGGACAATTATGGAGTCATTATTTAATATTCGAGTGTTTTGCACGCACTTTGTATGGGAGTTTCCCTAAAGGGTGAAGATAAGGAGTAAAAATATTAAGAAAAAATATCTAGTTGTAACAATTAGTGGGAGTTAGTCATACATTTGACCCATTTATGGTCATTTGGGAAGCAATGGAAGCGAGCTCCTTTAAGGACTCGATATAGAGGTCGGTCATACATTTCACCATTGTACGTGCAATTATATACAAAAGAATATTTACAAAAAATGTGGAGAAGTATTTGACACATGTACGCAAGTTCTGAAAGTAGTTGGAGCGAAATATATAAAAACGTAACTTTTGTATGGGAGATCCTCTGTGAAGAAGTGATAGACGTTAATTTTGGTTAGAAAAAATGTTAAAAGGAGCACATTAATTAGGGCTGGTAATACTTTTTCCTTTTAAGAACGATTCTGGGTATTAGCAGTAAATTCATATTCTGACTTGCATTATTTTTGAGGTTAAGAACGACATGCCGAAGCTGAATGAATCAAACCAACCCTGGATTTGAATTTAGTGACCTCATACGTATTTTGAAATATTAATTTCGTCGATATTTCGTGTCTCTTTTTTATAGTTTGGTATGTTAAAGTTTTGGCCAAGGTATTTCTCGATACTTTCCTAAGGTCAATTTTAATAGTCCAATGATCGTATATTTACTGATTATTAATGATTACTTTTTATTTAATTTAATTTTATATTTAATGAATATTTTTCCATTCAATGTTGAACACTGTTCGCCTTATGCATTTATAAAATAACTACATGAAATTAAGCAATAAGTAGAAGGAACTTTCTTAAAAAGAATAAATATGTGACTCTTATAAGGCCCGACGGGCTCTTGGCCAAGCTTTTCTTCCAGTACTCTTGTGCGTGTTAAATTTTGGACAGCATTAGAAGGGATCTACTTATTTTAGCCGGTTCCGAACGGCAGAACTCCTGTAAAGTGATGACTTTAACTTAGTTTGTCACAGGGCTCTTTTAATAAGCATTTTTTGCAAATTGTTACTGCCGGTAAAATTGCCAATTGCTTGCCGACTAGTGGGCACAGCTCGAAAAAAAGATCTTTTCCATATTAACTTGATGCTTCAGCCGGTAATTGAACCACTGAGCTATGACACCAACTTTCATTGCTAGCATTTTTAAGCTCAGCTAGCCCTATGGCCAAAATTACCAGAATTAAAACCTTATAGCCTATACAGACGGCAGCCTAATTCCGGATTACCGTCGCACTTAATCCGAATAAAATAATAACCTGACAGACGGCAGTATTGCGGATTAACTAAACGGCTGATTGCTGTTTTATTAGGTCTGTCCACTTACATTACTATCATTATAAATTTCTGTCATCTATCACTCTCGATATGAGAAAATCTACAAGAAGTACATGAACTGAAAACTATCAGAAACTTAAAAATTGACATTCACAGTTCTTAATTGACAGCTGGATTTATTTGTTCGCCAAGGCTTTCATGTTGAAAACTGTAAACAATTGTTAGCGTTAGCGAACACACCTAATATTTTGTAAAATGGATGGAGAAAAATTCACAATATACAATTTTCAGCAGTGTTGCCATCGAAAATTGCCCTAATCCTCTTTTATTTTGAGAAGTAACTCATAGAGCTGGGTGCCGTAGCTCAGTGGTTAGTGTGTTCGCCTTCTGATCTGTAGGTCGTGGTTCAATACCCGGCTGATGCATAACAAATTTAATATCGAAAAGATTTTTCTTTCGAACGGTACCCACCTGTCGGCAAGCAATTGGCAATTCTTTCGACAGTAACAACTTGCCATGAAAAAGCTTTTAAAAAAGAACACTGTGACAAAGCTCAGAAAAAGTTATGTCACATGTGTTCTGCCGTTCGGAACCGGCTAAAATAAGTAGGTCCATTCTAATACTGTCCAAATTTAAGACGCACAACAGTAATGGAAGAGAAGCTCGGCCAATGAGCCCTTTGGGGCTTTAAGTGCCATATATTTATTTTATTTTTTTTAACTCATAGAGTTTATGCGGATTAGCTGCAGTTAATGCCCGAGTTAATTCGAATTAACTCGGTAATCCGGAAATAGGCTGTCGTCTGTCTAGGCTATTACATCCAAAAATTGTCTACGGGTATAGCATTTGCCTGCCAGTTCATTAGGTAACGTAAAGCAGATTATTCGGCCTTAAGATTAACCTTAATCAAATTGACATTTTCAGTATTTTCTTTTACAACAGGAGTGATATTTGGCTCTCAACGTGTTAACGAACCGATCCCGGGAACTCAATGCACTAAATGTGAAAACCGGATTTCAAGATTTAGAGATCGACTTTAGGTGTAGGAGCTTACTAAAAGTCGACCACAGCAACACCCTCAGAATAGTGAACGAGTGATGACCGGTTGTTCAGTTCTTCAAGGTTTCCTGAAACTTTCAAAGTACTTCTTCAACATAAAACTAGGTGGCATTCAACACAAAGGTTACCTGTTTGCTTTGGCTGTATTCGGTTGGACGTCATTATGGCTGGTGCCATTCCTTTTCTTTTCTCTACTCATTTGCTCTGTACTCTGCAATCATTTTCCATCTCGTGATATTTGTCCGTGGTCATTGAAGTGAATTCACAAGGTACAATGTATATATGCGTTCAGCACTCGCTTATACTATAAACAAATACAATATATATATGAGTATGTCACGGAGTAATATCGCTATGTGACATGTTGCATGCAGCTCATATTAATGTCCTTAATTGAGCTTTTTCACTATACTCTTCTTGATGTTGTTGTTGTTGTTGGTAGTGTTGTTGTTGTTATTATTATTATTATTATTATTATTATTATTGTATTGTAAACAATTTTTATATGCTCAACTTGTTCTGTTCACTTTTACTTCTACTCATACGTATATGCATATTACAGTAGTAGGTATATTGCATATTACTATGCAAGTACGAGTTATACTCTTATACTCTTCCGATTGTTGTTATTATTATTATTCTTATCATTGCAGTTGTTTTTGTTGTTGTCGTCATTGTTGTTGAAACAATATTTAACAATTGTATATGTGTGTCTATTAATGTTGACAAAATATCAGCAACTACGATCTTATATACTTACAACCACGATGTTGATTATATCACAGGTGCGGTCTGGACCGGAAAGTACTCGGTGGGCTTTCAATGAAAATGTTTCACTTAAAATGCATGGCAACCTATTGGCATTACTCTTTATGAATATTATTGGGTTTTCGTGGATTCGGTTGAAGGAGCCCGAAGATGAGTGTGTGAAGACTGAAATTTCCATTGTTCATAATTTTATTAAATTTTCTATTTATTCAATGCTTCCAGGGGCTCTTTAACAGTCAATGTACTGCTACAATTAACAACAAGTAATTGTAACTGCAATGCAACATGAACGGATATTAAGTGTGACATTTTCATTTACATATATTTTCATCATTAAACTTTCACAATGGTCCACTGTATACGAGTATACATATATGTAATATGCATATGCATTTGTATGCTTCCATTCATTCATTCCATGAGTATACATATGATACGATAATTCATGTGTAAATTTGAGTTTCTTTATTTGTAAAAGTCGATGAGATACATCAAAAGGTTCAAAAGCGGACAATTATTATCCGTAGTAATGAAATAATTATGTAAAAGGAACTTAATATTTATTGATATATGAGTGGTAATACTTTATAATAATACGAATACCCGTGCACGTCATATGAAAAGAGAAATTGTTCAATTAGTTATTCAATATTCCAAAAAAAAAAAAAAAGACTACGATATCAAAAGAAGTCATTTAATTTCGGTGTTATTATGTTTCTATATGTGGAAATGTATTTACATCTCCTCCGACTCTTTCTTACAATCAATGTGTTCATTATAATATAGTCATGCAAGTATACAGAATTGAATATGAATTATACGCCCATAAAGGGGTGAAATACAATATATGACTGATCTACTTTAATTCTTCTACCTCTACTATTTTCTGCCAGACAAAATGAAAAAAAAAAGAAGTAAAAATCGACTAATAATCTTTTAGCTGCTAAGAAATAGCCTCGAGAAACATTAAATATGAACCCAAATCCTAACAATTTTATCACTTTAATATTTCTCCCGTACGTACTTACCCTCTGTCTCCACTCTTTCAAGGTGATGCCATACAAAATGAACGTAAAAACTTAAAATAAACCAAGAACCTCATGGTCTATTTTTAGATCAATCAAAAGAAAAATCATCCGAAATTACTTAAATTTTTTTATGATTTTATTTTTGAAAAATAATTGCGATTGAATGAGCGAAAGTTCAATCCTTAGATACTTGCTCTCTATAATTTAGTATTCAAGAGATGCCATTGAGACTATTTGAACGGGATCGCTGTTTATCTGTTTAAAAAATTTCTCATTTACGTCTATTATTGGAAAAAATTATCGATTAAATTGGCGAAAATAGTATGATAAGGCTTTTAATAAAAAACATTTTATATTTTCAAAATGGTTTGTTCCTTTTAAATAGCTCTAATACTTTTATAGTTATTATTCTATAGTTATGCTAAAGAATTGTTTGTTTGTTCCGTCTTACTCGCATTACAAAAAGTAAAATGTAATCTTATTATAATAACATAATGGCATTTAAATTAGTATTTATATTCCGAACATAATTATAGCAACTACTATAGTTTTTTTATGATACCCAACTACTATTAATTTACCTCAGCATTTCTTATTTTCATTACTATGCATTGCATATAAAATTAAATTATTTCACTTGGCATCGTCATTTCTTTTCTCCCACAAAACATATAGTATAGAATATTTTATGCATAAAAATTTAGCACAGAAGAAATGGGAGAAAAAACGAGCAACAACAAAATAGCTGAATAACATTCACACAAATCTTCATCAACAATGTTGCACTTAATTTCAATTTAACCAAATGTTTCATTGCATTCGCATAGCCAACATTCATACGAGAGAGAGCAGTAAAATGTGAGAGGAAAATAGAAAACAACCAACAATAATAGCAACAACAAACTATACACATTTATTCAAATGTGTTGCTTACAGTCTCTCAGATATGGAGTATAAAGAGATTTATTTACAGGATGATTCAATCAATTACCCGTCAAAGGCCAACCTCAGAAATTTTACGGTTTTACTCAATCATTTGGATCTAAAATCGATTTAGTTAAAATATATTTAAAATGATTTCCACAGCACTTCTTCCTCGGGCGATAGTGAGAATATGTCGTTCACATCGATATTTGCAATTTAATACAAAAAAAAATATGGAATGAAGTGATTTTAGCGCCCTGTGTTTTTAAGATCATAACAATATTTCAGCATGGTCCTTCAACAATCAATTGTGAACCCTCACTGCTCCAGAAATTACTATTTTCCTTTTTTACGTATCCATCAAGCGAAAAATAAACCCCTTGAAGAAAATTAATTGAAGAAAATTTTATTTGAAAAAACAGCATCTATTCGCTACTTTTGAATCACCTGTTTGGAACATAAATATAATTCAATTGAATTAAAAAAATGGGTCACAGTTTCTGATTTCAGATATTAAAGCACACATTTGACGAAAGGAGTCATTGATAGTGAGTCAAGTATTTTCGAGTGATTTTAAATCTATTCCAGTGACTCGAAATGAGTTTAGCTGATATGAAGTAGCTTAAAGTGACTTCAAGTGTATTCAAGTGATTCACAATTATATAAATTTACCCAAATTCCATCATATTCAAATGATTTTAGCTGAATTCAATAGCACTCAAGTGACACCTTATGACTTCATATAAGTCCAAGTGATTTAAAGTGTCTTCAAGTGACCTACAATATGAGTATTTTATTTTCAAGTGACTTACAATATGAGTATTTTCATTCGCATAATCTCGAAAACTATTAAATTTTTAAACTTTGTTGCCGAATTTCGCTTACACAGATTTTGGGGGGAAAATTGAGCTAGTTTTCCGAAGCTTATCAAACGTCAATAGTGGCATGACTAATTTTATTATTGTTCTTATTATGTATGCACTACGACCAAGAGAACTTTTGTGTACTGCAACTTAGACTTGTGCTCAGCTTAAGGGCTTTGGATTTGTTATAGATTCATTTTGAGTGTGTCAAAGTGCAGGGCTTATTCTTTGAAGATAGGTATGGTACTAAATGCTACTGACTAATGATTAAACCTAAATAAGCCCCCTGTATATACATACATAAGTAGTCTATTCAAAGACTAAGCTAAGCAAATAATAATGTACTCTTATAGCCTGTTGCATTGCAACACAAATTCACCTTGTTTTTGGTCTTGGATGTATTTTTGTAGATATTTAAAAAAATTTTATATTTTTTATTTTAAAACTTTGCATCAATGTTTATTTTGAAAGCCACTTGAAGTTTTATGCAAGCTCACACATAGTATAGGTGCATATAAACACTCTCATCTACTTATAGGTACATACATACATACATCATACAAATGCAATACGTATAGAAATAAAACAACATTTTTTATTACACTTCATTTATGGCCAATTTACCACTTACCTTCGGAATTCATACATAAAGTGAAACACTCAAGTATCACTACAAACATAGAATTTCGACAAACACTTTTACACATAACACATTTGAGTACCTACTACTCAGGTGTATATAGTATAGTTATATTCTGCATACAAGTGTTTTAAGAAGCTGTGAGAATTCGTTAGGAATTAATTATGATGATGATGATGATGACGATGATACATACTACATATTTATGTGATTCTTATTAGATTGGTTTGAGATTCTAGCGTGTTTTTTATGATTATGCACAGTAGTGATCGTTAAGAATTATCTCAGATGGTTGTATTGATTCATTCAAGTGAAACAAAGAAATCATTACTTGGAATCCGGTGAAGTACAATACTTTGTCGAATAGAAAGTTCAAACAAAACCAAACTGGTCAAAACTAATGGAAAATCAAATAATGAATATTCTCCTCAGGCTTCAGATTTTCTAATGAAAGCAAAAATATGCTGTTTGCACTCAAAAATAATCTGTGTTCAATTTGACTTGGACCTAGGTCGATTTCGATTTCTATTTTTGATATACGAACTTATAGGAAAGATGGGGGAAAGCGAATGAGCGTTTTTTATCGAAGCTCATAATATGATTTTGGATATAATCTATGTGATATACCAAATATCCATTTATAAAATTTTTAAACTTTTATAATTTTCTTTCAAGTTGGAGGGAAGGCATGAACGGTCTTTCTTCGTATTCAGAAAAATAGTTTCTTTAACTTTTTTTGAAGTTTATAATGTTTTTCTAAGGGGTCGAAGTCAATGATGGGCATTTCACTTCATGCATGAAATTCAGCTGTTATTGTCTGCATTCAGTTGGTGGCGAACATACATTCGGTGAGGTTGTGCAGTACAAGTTATTGCTTATGCTTATGATTTGATTTTTGCAGACCATAATTCGCAAATTGAGTAAAAATTGAGTGTGCCCATCACAGGTCTAAGTCCATTGTTAGCATTTTTTAAATAAACGCTTGCCTGAGAAATGGGCATGTAGGCAAATTCGACCCACACAAACTAAAATATTTTGAATGAACAAAAAAAAAAAAAATAAACAATGTGCTTGCAACCAATCTTAAAGCTTGAAAATAGATTTTTCCACCTTTAAAATAAATCTTATATGGGAGGTGGGCGTGGTAATAGGCAGATTTACTTCATACTTATAGACAAATTTTGCCTTAAATGAAAAACGCGAGTGGTTAATTTTGAAGGTTTATGTTAGTTTTAACTACGCCTAAAGTTAACAATTACTTGAGAGGAAACAGCGGCAATGGGCAACTTAAATCAACACACATTTGACAAATTTTTAATGTCTTAAATTCTTTTTTTTGCTAATTTTGAGACAAATATTTATATAGAAGGTGGGCGTGGCATATGGCACATTTGTTTCATACTCATAGAAAATTTGTGGATTGGCTCAGAAAAGAACGTTTAGTAAATTTAATTGGATCCACACTCAAAATATTTTTTTATATTAACAAAATGGTGACTGCGACTCATTTTTAAATCTTAAAATTATTTTTTTCAACTTTAGACACAAACATTTATATGATAAGTGGGTGTAAATTGTAAATGTTCATAAAAAGTTGTATATATATTATACTGAAAATTTAAAAGAATAAAGTCTTACTTCATAATATTGACAGTTAGAATCTAGCGCATAAACTACGGCCTAGGGGTCGGCCTAACTCAACAATCTATAGAAAATACAATTTAAATAAGAGATATTCTAAATAAAATGTATTACAAACAGAAAATGATGGGACCAACAAGCATAATTATTGGAAGAAATATTTATTGGTTCCGCCTTATATGATCCGTAATCAACTAGTTATGAACTAGTTATCGAATTTAGTTGTATATCTTATTCCAATATGATATTTTTTTCTCGATGGTAACAGTCATCAAACTTCTTTCTAATGTTTTAAAGTGCTTTACTACTCCCCACATAAACATTCAAAACACATACGAGTATCACTTGTAAACGAATACAATTTTAATTTTTGTATTTTTTGGTTTTTCTGGTTTCTTTGCTTCTCTAAAATGTTGTAAAACAATTTAATTTCTATGCGGCAACGTAACAGTTTTTACTATTTTGTTATTTTGTTATGCTTTTTGTTTGATTTATTTAATATGAGATGCATGTGTGTGTAAATTTGTTGAGTAGTAGTAGTAGTAGTAGTAGTAACGGAGTATGCGTGTTTTCATGCATTGACCACCTTTTCAAATATTTATGATAGAACTCATTGTAAATTGATGAGTTTATCACATCAAGCGAGACTGCTTGAGCTGCTTACTGCTCATTTTCATTTAAGTTGATTCACTTCAATCTTTACTTCTTCTGCTTCTTCTAACTAGCTATTGTACGTCGTATACATCCCTGTTGTTATTTCTATGTAATATACTCGTATATTTTGTTTCGTTTGCTATGAACATTAAAAGAGATTCTTCTATCCTTTGGGTTTATTTGGTTTGGTTTGGTTTGGTCTTTGAATGTGATATTTTTCGTTTATTTATTTGTGTATATATTTTTCTTTGCACTGGACTTTGTCTCCACTCAATTGGAGTGAATAAAAAGCAAGTGAATAAATAAGTGAATGAAGTCAAGTTTTCGTCAAGTATGCGACTTGGTTGGTTGGCCTTTTTCTATACTTTTTCTTTCAATTTTCTGTTTTGCATTTCTTGACCTTTTCTATTATGTAGTATGTAATAGTAGTAATAATAGTAATAGTTAGTAGTAATAGTAGTAGTATTAGTAGTAGTAGTAGTATTATGTTGATTTTTTTTATTTTATTTAAACGCTTGAAATAATCTTGAATAGATAATTCAGTTAGAAATTGAAATTGAATTGTGTGGAAGAAAATGTGTATTAGTTTTCTGCAGTATCCTTTTTCGGGTACTATGGCCCTTGCTACAAATTTATTTTCTCCACAAAAAAATAAAAGGTCGATACTTATGCTAATGCTGATGATGATGTTATGTGGTATTTTGTATGTTTTGATTGAGATGGAATCCAAATGTAAATATACGATTTTGTCAAGTTCAAGGCATTTAAATTGATATTCTATACTCTTTGGGAATATATGTAATTTTATCATTCAATATTCATTGCTATTTAATAATGTTTGATAAGATTTTACTTTGGGACTCTTTGCATTGCGTGAGTGATCGTAATTTTATTGTTTATAAAGAGTTCAAATTATTTTCAATTTAAGCTAAATCTATAGTTTTCATGAATATAATCCAAATAGAATAGCGTACTTGTGTAATCTTGAACACTCTTTTGCATACTCTTAGTAATTCTTGCAGAGAATTTCATAAATCATAAAGAAGCGGATTCCTATTTACATCGCATTTCGCAATATTTTGCAGATCAGTTGAATGAGACAACTTTTAGGAATTGTTTACATTACGAAAGCTTGATACATTTACTTTATGAGTGTAAATACAAGTAATCAAAATTGTAAACAATTTACTCCTATTTTTGATGGTAATACTAAGCATAACGTCAAGGAAAGTTAAGCAAATGCAATATTTCTATATGGAATTAAAATTTAGTTAAACTCAAAGTATTGTAGGTTTCTGAACATATAGACACCCTATCTCCGCCCCTTAGATGGGCTTCCATACTAAACGGACGTAAAAACACATGAAAATCGACAAATAGCTATGAAGGAATCTGCCTAGAGCTTTGAAATTTATGAACAATATTCATTAATTTTTACTCCTCAATATTTTCTAATTTTAGAGAGGCTCCCATACAAGTTATTAGCGTAAGT
Organism: Megamerina dolium; assembly: GCA_963854835.1. Taxonomy (NCBI): domain Eukaryota; kingdom Metazoa; phylum Arthropoda; class Insecta; order Diptera; family Megamerinidae; genus Megamerina; species Megamerina dolium. The sequence goes on along the minus strand of OY978529.1, from coordinate 31,737,527 downwards.
TAATAAATTTTGCTCCAATAGTGTCTCTAGGGGGATAAAATATATGACCGCCCTCCATTAATAATTGAGAATTTAATTTAATTTAATAATTTGTTTAATTATTAACATATTTACTAGATATATCTACCTTCTATCTCCACTGCTTAGAGCAGCTCCCCTACAAAATTAACTTAAAAGCATAAGCGAATTTACAATTAACGCCATAATGACCTGGGATCGCTCCTAAAGCGGTGAAATGTATGATTAACACACATTAATTTTTCTGCCTCAACATTTTAGTTGCATTTACTAATCCCCTATCTCCATCACTTAAGGGCACTTCCCTTCAAATTTATAAAATTGCAAGAACTTGAGAGACGAAGAAAAAAGAATGGATCATGGCATTTTGTAAGAGAGCAAAATAAAAAGGCAGATTAATTTTATTTTTATTTTTTACTAATATATATAATCTTCACGTTGATCATACCGAAGACGTCTGCAAACGATCGAAATTAATTAATATACTTTTCTGCCTATGCTTTATTGAATGTTTAACGAATTAAACAATAAAATGGAGGCTTCTCATCACGATCTTCTAGTGTTGAACGTAGTTTAGACTTACTAAATATCATATTTTTATAAAAGAGTAGAAAGCTTGTACATACAATACCATATATTTGTATTTCCATTGGCTATATTAAATATGAACTAGTGAAAATTACATTCGCTTTATTTTATTTTTCAGTTTATGGGATTTAACAGCATTTATCGTCCAAAATGTGAATTGACGAGTTCATAATTCAATTTATTGCGTCAATATAAATCGAAATCACATTCTATAGTACATTCTATTATATTTTGTTCTTTGCTAGATGGGTTTTAAATTTATGTATGGTCGAATACAGCGATTTAAGAGCTCACAATTCAATTTAATATCTTCAATTTGATCAACATCTTATTATATGTATTATTTAAATAAGCTTAATCAATAAAATAAATCTTATAATAAATCATATATAAGTAAAGCATGTAACAATAATCCAATATGACAATGTGAGTATTCTATTTCTCATACATTCACATTCTCAGTTTGATTTAACATAAATCAATAACAACAACAATAACAAAAAAAATAAAATGAAACACGCTTAATTAAGAAATTACAGATTACAGCAATAAATAAAGTATTGACAAATCAAGCAGCATTCCGCTTGATAACATTCCAATCGAATCGTACTCACATACTCACAGACAAAGTAACCCTCTGATACATATGAGTATTGGTCATAGAAATATATACATACATACGTGTAAATCTTTATAGATATACATATATACATAATATGATAAAGAGATAACACAAATCAACCCTCCAACAACTAAATGGATTACTTACAAAACAACAATACACCCTCATATAAGTATGACGTATACATATTAACTCACTTACACATCACTGAATTAAATGAAATTTCTTTCATTTTTTTTTATGTTATTTATATTAATCTTCTTGGGGTTTTCTTTTTTCTTGGTTGTTGTATGAGTCTGTATGTGCGTAGGATATTTAGTTCTCCATCTGAAGCAAAACAGATCGTTATCCTATAGATAAAGCAACAAGAGCAACAACAACAATGTATGGCATCAGCAAGGATTCATAACAATTAGCCAAAATGACCACATGTTGTTCAAATCTCAATGTGCCGATAATGCGCTGCTGTTTTTGCTACTATTGGCTGAAGCTCCCTCTGTTTTTTCTTTTTCGCATTTTCCTATTACAATGCCTTATTATCTTATTTCTCGTGTATAGATAAAATTGATCAATGAAGCGTGACATGTCATGTGAACAAGAAAAAAAACATCGTGATTACAAAAGTTCTGCTTTTTTTTTGGAATAACTTGAACTTATTCAAGATACTTGTACATATATAATAAAGTCATATGTATTGACCCAGTGAGAAAATGCGTAATATATTGACCATTTAAGAAGTTTTTTTTTATGAAATTCTTATAGTGAAACATCTGAAACATCATTACCTGTAAACGAAAAGGTAAGTAATGAAAGTATAAAATTAATTTTTTTTTAAAATGTACTTATCATATGAGCACTTCGTGCGTAACGGACGTGACATTCGTATTCATAAAATATGAAGAAAGATTAATGAAATTATATGTTAGAGATTTTGGTTCTTTTCTTGTAGATCAAAAATATTTGGCACTGTCGAATGTTTAAATTTAAAATATCATCTGATTTGAAATCGCGATACGGTTGCGACAAATTCATTTTCTGTATTTTGTTGCATTAAATTGGTAATTGAGCCGACATAAAACTTTACGAAAAACTCACTTTCCATATGTTGTCACATCCGTGCAGTTTATATTGGTTGATATATCAAGGATTCACACATGTCGCTCTAATGCAGTGCTCAATTCGTTCTACAAACGTATTTAAATTTATATAAAATCCTTTCTTCCTTTTACTACAGATTTTATATATGTGAATGTCACGTTCGTGACCCAAACCAAAGGTCATGTGCCGCCTTACCCTACGATATTTAATGCATATATTTATGACATGATCTTACGATGATAAAAATCATCATTTTTTACAGAAAATTGTGATTACGTCCTACCTTATATTTTTTTTTTTCAAGCTTTATTTATTGGATCTTTCTAAAATTACTTAGAAACTAACAATATGTAATCAAATCTTACAAACTAAATAAAATTATGTGATATTCCCAACGTTCCATCACAATTTGTTGAGTCACGAGGTATAGCAATTTCAGCATATTCAGTGTGTCTTTTCTTTTTAATCGACGATGCCCTGTGCTCAGGAACAATTGCCTAGCAAGGGGATTCGGATGACTGTGTAATTTTTGATTGTAGCTTCTGCAAGACATTGCAACTTCCTCAGAAATTGTGGGTACATTTAAATCTCGATGGATGTTAACGTTTCTCATATACGAAGGCGCGTTTACAATAATTCGCAGACACTTGGATTGTATTCGCTGCAATTTTTCGATATTTGAGGGAGATGCGGTGCCCCAAAACTGAATACCATAAGTCCAGATTGGCTTCAGGATTGCTTTATATAATAGCACTTTGTATTCGAGATTCAACTTTGATCTTTTGTGTATCAGCCACCATAACTGATTCATTTTAAGCTTGATCTGAGTTTTCTTTGCCTCTATGTGATTTTTCCAGGTCAGCCTTCTGTCGAGGTGAATACCCAAGTACTTTGTTGAGGAACATTGTGGAACTGATTGGCCATTAATTTTAAGTGGGGGACATGTATCTGGCCTTAGCGTGAAGGTTACATGTACGCTCTTTGATTCATTGACTTTTATACGCCATTTTGCTAGCCAGATTTCGAGAGAATCGATATGAGTCTGCAGGAGTTTAGTAGCTTCTATGGGGTTGAGCGAGAGCACAATATTGCCGTATCATCAGCAAAGGTCGATATAAATGTATAGTTATTGCTGGGCATATCTGTAGTGTATAAGAGATACAGTAAGGGGCCCAAAACGCTTCCTTGAGGATGATTTTATGATTATGATTTTTGTTATTTTTCCCATATTAACCCTTTACTGTCCCAATTTTGTTTCAGGGTCAAAAATTATTTATACAGAATTTTTTTAGTCATGAACTAAAGAATCATTGGCAAAATAAAAATAAATTCGCTTCGGCGGAATGGACGGTGAAACGGCATTCAAGCTGTAAAAACAGACGAATAATATTTTCTAAATATATTGTTGACTTTAAGGTTAATTTAAATTGAAAATCGACTTTATGACAAATTTTTACATGAAAATAGCCAAAATTTACGAGGATCTAAATGTTAACTATAACTACGGGCCTTTTTGTTCATTGAGCACTTCTCCCACTAGTAGTGATTACAAACAATTAGTACTCTTAATACTATTTGAAGTACTCCCATTTGCTAGAGGATAGCATAGTAGACTACTATGTAGTTATAAAAGTGTGTACTGGCGACAAAGGAGCATTACGATTGCTTAGGGTGATTGATATTAGAAGGGTGGCTTTGTGGTTATGTTCAACTACTTTATAACCATTGTTCTTGTAGGTTTTTTTTTTAATGGCATATAGAGACACACTCACACACACACGCTCCCACACACTTCATATACATAAATTTTTATGATTATGCACAATAGTTCATTCTTGGTCGCAGTGCAGAAGTAAGCATTTACAATGTCCCATATCGACATCTTTTAAAATTTTATCCATGATTATTTTATTTGGATCCATTGTTGTTGTTGCAATGCATTCTAACTGCTTGTTGTTTGCGCATAAATTTATCATAACTATCTAGCGTTTAGTAATCTTAAATGTAGAAGTAGATAAGTTGACAGCGCGATTAGAATTTATTATTTAGAGCTTTTCTATTGTAAAATTTCTTTTATCAGCATTTAAAATTAAAATTATAAATTTTTAATAAAATATACTTAATACATATATGTATGTCAAAAATATTGTAGGTTAGTGCGAAATATAAAAACAGGGAAGAAACTCAGTAAATAATCCTATAGCTTCCCAAAAGCTGGGGTAAAAAGTATAACCGACCTCTATAAATTTGTCTCTGTTACATTTTCTCTGAATATTCTTACCCTATAATCAATCCTTAGGGGGGCTCTTGTACAAAATTTACGTTTTTATATAATTTACTCCCACCGCTGCCATGCTGCCTCTGTAGGGGTTAAATGAATGCCCGATATATATTTTTTTTTACATTTTCATGAACATATTTACTTCGTATCTTTGGCCCTTGGGGGAACTCGCATACAAAATTAACGTAAAATCACTTAAAAACGACAAAAACCCCTATATCGGTGATCACAGAGTTGTGAAATATATGATCGACCTTAATTAGTTATTTATTTTTAATATTTCCTTCAATCATAACTACACTTTATCGCCACCCCTTATGGGGGCTACCCCAGAGAAATTAACATAAAAATACCTGTATACGTGAAAGAATCAGCCTGATAGCAGCTGAGAATTCCGTCGTAATGCGTTGAAATGTAAGACCTTCTCCCCTTAATTATTGAGCCACAAAATTCCCAACTTACGTACCAACCAACATCTTACTTCTACCGTGTATGGAAGCTACTAAAAATACCTAAAAATCGACAAATAACTTAATAGGTACAAAGGAATCGATCGGAAACTATTAAAATGCATGACTGACTCCTATTAATTATTACGGTTCGACATTTCCTCCTTCCATAGCTACACACTATTGCTATTCCTTATGGCAGCTGCCATACAAAAAGAATATAAAAATCAGAAAATCTATTAAAATCCGAATAGCTACCAGGGAATGTACCGCAGAGCATTCAAGTGTATTAGCAACCTCTATCAAATGTTGCTCCTCAACATTTTGTCCGAACATATTCTTACCCTATCTTAATCCCTTAGTAGGCTTCTCTACAAAATTAACACAAAAACAGATCGACCTTCATACATTTTTTGGTCAGCAAAATATTTTAAATAATAGTACGGTGAATTCGTGAGTGGTATAAAAATATGTTTTCGATTACATGGTATCTATGTACATGGTATCCTTTAGACCAATAAAGGAATAGGATTGAAAATGGATCTAATCCGACAAGAACCGCGCCTATCTCTGTACGAAAATATATTTTCGAATGTATAAATTCTGATTTCGGGTCTTTGGGTACAAGAGCGATGAGTAAAATACATTTTACTGACGAACCGATATCTTTGAGAATGCGAGTAATCGAATGACAATCACGTCTATTTGACAGATGAAAATTTAATTTTGTTTGTATATTATCTAACTTTTGTTACGGAAATGTTAAGATCTTGTACAGAAACTCTTTATATTTTATGATTTTAATTCAACGTAGTCATAAATTTGAGAATAGGTGCCATTCTAATGAAATCCAAGCCCACCTGCGTACAAAATTATGATTTTATATCAAAATTTTCAGGCTTTCAATGCTCGTAAATATAAAGATATATTGCTGACACTTGATACATAATATTATTTTAAAGCAATGAAGACATTATTTAAAGAAACTGTGTAATCTGAAAATGTCCATACAAAAATATTAATATTTTCGAAACATTTCTGTTTAATGTTTAATCCGTTTATATGTTTAATTCATTTATATGTTTAATTCAATTATATTTTTGACCTTAAAAGTCTATAGATTTAAAAGAAAAATAATTGCTCATGCAGGTGTTGTGCATATTATTAGCTTTGGTTAACTTACAAATATTCCCTTGGAACATTGAACATGAAGATTTGCCACAACTTGTACATATGTGTCTGGAATATGTACCATACCAATAGAAGAGTAAAATTCCACATCATATTGTATTTGTTTTTATTTTTTAATACATGCTGCTTTATTTCAATTTAATTCATTCAATTTTTGGCACATTAACTAACTTACATATATATGGATATTATGTGTTAGTATGCTTATATATGTATAACCTTGTAAATGCTCATGCATAATATTAAAAAAATATATATGAAACAAGAAGAAATAGAAGAAAATGTGACTGACTTGCTGGAGGAGTATCAGTACCTATTAGTACGAGTCATACAATATGTACCATTCATTTTCGTACTTTATGCAATATTTTGTTTTTGCTATTTAATGGAAATGTTATTGGACTTGTTGTTTTATGTGTACATTGAGAGATAATACATGCTGGTGAGAAACTCGAGTAGCAACTATTCATTAAAAAAAAAAATTAAATTTCAAATAAGTTGATATTTTTTTCTTTTCTATTTGCTAGCCACTATTCATTGCGAATTGTTAAAAGCAATTTTTTTCTTGTCAATGCTGTACATGAATACATAGAGTGTGATTTGCATAAGGCAAAAATAATACTAAAAATGTAAGAGAGTTACAAAATATAAATTGTGTATTTTGCAATAATAAAATCTAGATGTATAATAAAAAAAAGTGTCATTGCAAGTGCAGATGATTTCATTAGCTCTTCATATTGCTTAAAACAATACAAAAATGATGAAAAAATGGGAATGTAAACATGTTGAAGATTCAAGATATAAAAAAGAATAAAGTAAGAAAAAAAAAAAAAATTATAAAACAACACATAAAATACCAATAACACATATTTACATATAATAAAAGTACGAAAACTACAATGTAAATGCAAATATACAATATATAAAATACAAGAACGATTCGCCACGCAATTCCTTTAGCATAATTTAGTGCGTTTTATCATGCTGTGTGATAGTCGAAGGAGGAGTGATAACGGTAAGGTTTGCCCATTTCATCACATTTTTCGCGCTCTTATGTGAAATAAGCAGTGTTTATTGCATATTTTTTGGCGTACGCACAAAACTACACAGGAAATGAAATATTTTTCCATATCAAATTGTGTTGTCAGCATATACACTTACATATAGACGTACAAGTATGTGCATGGGTATACTGCTGTATTCCAATAATTTGATCATACCATTCAACCAGCCAACCAACCAAACCATATTTTAACCATCCATTATACATTACATTCCATAGCATTTCATTCATTTTAACCATTTATTTCTCATTCACGTTTCATTTTATTTCGTTCAACATAACAAGGACAGCAGAGAAAGGGACAAAGTTGAAGATGAATAAGTAACGTAAGTAAGTAAACGTGAGACAATAATAATAACAATGTCAACAATAACAGTGTGAAGTCTACTATATAAGGTATGTACTATGCATAAATGTGTAGTTATAAGAATGAAATGCTATAATAAAAAAAAATATAAAAATTTAGATATTTATTTAAAAAACACATATACGTATCGCATATATTGGCCAAAATGACAACTTTGAGTAGCTGAATCTGAACCAGCCATTTTAAAAACATAAATTGTATACGGGATCTCCTCTAATAAGCGAAGATATGGGATAAGGAGGTTCAGTCGAAATGTTCAGCAGAACAAAGTAATATGGGGCGGTTAGAAATTTCACTAGTCTACTGGGGATTTCTGGACTATGATTGATTTTCAGGTCTTTGTGAGAGCCGCCTTGAGGGGTGGGGATAAGAAGTACTTATGTTTAGGCGAAATGTTAAGGAGAAAAATTAATTAAAGTCATTTATACATTCTACAGGTCTACGGCTGATTTCTGAGCAGGTATTGTTGATTTTTAGGTGTTTTTGAGCTTTTTTATATGAAAGGCCACTTAAGGGGTAGAGATTAATAAATTAATGAACGTTGATCATATATTTTACCGCTGTGTGGGAGATTCCTGCGCAGGTTTAGACGATTTTCATGTGTTTTTGAGTCATTTCATATGGGATAAATATGTTCGGGGAACTTATTAAGGCGAAAAATTTCTAAAGATTAGTCATACATTTCATAAGTCTAGGGCCAATTTCTGAGCAGATATTGTTGATTTTTCGATGGTTTTCGGGCATTTTGTATGGGAGCCGCCTTAAGGGAGTGAGAATAAGGGATGTTTAGGGGGTATATTAAAAAGGAAAAATTAATGACGAGCAGTCACAAATCGTTGATTAAATTACTGAATATTCTTTTCGTATTGTGGCCTTGTGATGCTTTAGATTCCATTATTTGCGTACAATTACAGTAAAAAAAAATCACATAACTATAACATCCTGATAATAGTCGCTGTTGGAATGTTTATTTGTACACTTTACATTATTATTTTCATGATTTTTTTTTCCTTTTTCTCTTTATTTTATCTTTATTGGCTATTTGGCATATGAGAGTGCGTATGTTTTCAACAAAGCAAAACACAAACATACTTTTATATCTACATATATGCAAACTTTCATTCTCATCCTTTCCACACATTTTTTATTGCTTATTAAGTTGTGTATTTGCATAATATTATTGCTTTTGTTGTGATATCTTCTATATAATAGTATGTAACTACTATGTTTAGCATATTTCATACATTTTGCATATTCAATTCATTCCTGCATTTATTTTTTATTCTTCACATATTTACTTTTGTTCTCTCGATTTGAACTACAGAAATTATTCTAAATAAGGGATTTTGTATTTACTTACACAAAAATATTTATATATTTTTCATATCATAAAGAGCGTATTTAAAAAAAAAAACTTTAGAATTGATTACTTTTAACTTTATTCTGGTTGTTCATAAGCTTTTGCTATTATATTTTTATAACAACTTATTACTTGGATCATATAGCAAGTGAAACTGTGGTACAATGGCCATCAATTCAGTGTCTGCTGTCTTTCGTAACATAACAACATAACTGATATCATAGGCAAATATATTGGAATGCTATCAATTAAACCTACCAAAGTACTCAGATTCCATCGGTTTCTTTTTCCAATAAACTGTGTTTCCATCTCTTCATTTCTTTCAATATTTATTGACTATTATTATGTATTAATAAAAATACGACAATAGAATATACTCATATGTAATAAATTGCCTCACAAAAAAAAAAAAATTTAAATAATATAAAATAATATGTTAAATATTTTATATTGTTGCTATTGATTCTTTCTTCCTTATATTCATATAAGTTTTAATGTTTATAAAATATTATTTATTATTATTATTTATAAACGACTTTATGAATTTTTTATGCCAACAATTTGATTTATTCTTAATAATATTATTCATCTTTTTGAAAGTAGAACACCCTCAGTAGTGAACCCTCATTGGTAATTAACATAAAAATGCATTTAAAAATATCGTACAATGTGTTCACACATACAATTTATTGAATATATAGGTAGCATATACTTTATGTAGATAATAAATTTCGTTTTTCACTCCAATATAAATTATTTTTATATGTGTTATTAAGCGTAAATGATATAAAAAAATACAATTTACCAAAATGTCCACATAATGGAAGAGTATATGGAAATGTATGTAAACATAAATTATAATAAATTAAATTAAATTCTTGTTTTTATCTACAACATATTTATAATTTTATATTTAAGCCCTACATGCCGTAAGAGGTAATTTATATATGCGGAAATAAGCAATACTCAACGGTAGCATTGTAACGATTTTAAAGCACGGTAATATCAGTTGAATAATTAAAGCAAAATTCCAAACTAATAGTAGAATGCCGGAAATGAATAAAAAGGAAAACCTATACTAACTCACTCCAGAGAAAACTTGTGCTACTAACGCTTTAGGGGCTCTTTTAAATATGCCATCTTTTTCTATCGTAATCGAGAAGGAAGCTTGCCTAAGTGGCTTACGACTATCAGCAATCTCTTAAAATCTTAAAACGTTATCCTCAAATTGAATCTTCTTTAAGAACTATCAGGTTATTATTATTGAACTCCCAAATTTTGTTTAATGATGGGAAAGAAAGTACTTAGAAAGTACTTGAACAGGTGTGGGAGTAGATGGCCGCGGTATAAAAAAATTTATTTTAATGTTTCAAGCGAAAATACACGCTATTGAAATTATTCAAAGGGAATGTCTTCGTAAAAAAATGAAAGACGTTTAAAATGAATGTTAAGTAATGAATAAATTATATGCCTATTACGCCCTATTACTTTCATTCTACAACTCTGCACTTCTTATCCACTATATGCATCTCTTCTATAAGCATATCTCGCTGATATTCTTTGATAATCGCCTCTGGCATTTTATAACTTAGAAGAGCTTATATGTAGTCTTGAAGCAACGACTTCATGTACCCATCATTAATTCATAATTCATTTTTGACTTTGCTAAAATAAATAAATAAACTTTTTAAATAGCAAACAATTGGAAATATTCTTCCGATAGTATATAATTCCGGAAACATTTCCAAGAGGGCTCTGTAATATGAGTAAGAAGAGTGAAGGCATTGTAATCGATTTAATTACACAAGAATAAGAACAAAAAAAAAAGGAGTTTACCTACCTGACAAGATAAACATTTCGAAGGGTATTTGTGATCGCCGTACTCTAATCCGAAATTATTGCGACTAGAAGCGTTAAATTTATGGTCGACTGTTACTCTGTTTTTCTCCTCAAATATGTTTTAAGACAAGTTTATCTCAATTTTTTAGAAATACTCCTTTACAACAGGGATTACTTACTTACTTATGTGGCCATAACAAGCGAATACCGATTTAGGCTGAATATAATATGCTTCGCCAGCCATCTCTGTTATTCGCTAGCTGTCGCCAGTTAGAAATTCCAAGCGCCGTCAGGTTCTCCAGTACTTGGTCTTTCCACCGGAGGTTAGGTCTTCCTCTTCTGCGTCGTCCTCCAGCGGATTCCGAATATAACACCTTCTTAGCTGGAACGTGTTCTTCCATTCGCTCGACATGACCTAGCCAGCGCATCCGCTGGATTTAATGCGCTTTACTATGTCAATATCGGCATACAGCTCGTACAGTTCATGATTGTACCTTATTCGGTACACGGATGCTTTTTGTAAATCTGGCTCCCACCACACCTAGAGGGCCCCTAGAAGAGTAAAATATATAACCGACTCCTATTAATTCTTACTATTCAACAATTTTTCTGAAAATACTTATCATCTATCTTCGCTCCTTATGAGGACTCCCCTACAAAACGCACATAATGGGCTCTAAAAATATTCAAATAACCCCACAATTGCTGAGCAATCGCTCATAAAGCAATGAAATGTATCAGCGACTCCTATTAATTAGCCCCCATCTACATTTTCTCCAAATATGTTTATCACCTACTTCCAGTCCTTACGAGTGCTCACTTACATAATTTTTGTGTAGGATCTGTGAAGACACAGAAGGCAGGCATATTTGCGGACATGTTTAGATAGGCAAATTATTGCGGGTCAATTTCAAATGCTCCTTAGGAAAATATTTTTAATTTCAGGGATTATATAAAAGTAAATTTGGGTGCCGTAGCTCAGTGGTTAGTGTGTTCGCCTTCTGATCTGTAGGTCGTGGGTTCAATCCCCGGCTGATGCATAACAAATTTAATATCGAAAAGATTTTTCTTTCGAATGGTACCCACCTGTCGGCAAGCAATTGGCAATTCTTCCGACAGTAACAACTTGCCATGAAAAAGCTTCTTAAAGAACTCTGTGACAAAGCTCAGAAAAAGTGATGTCACAAGTGTTCTGCCGTTCGGAACCGGCTAAAATAAGTAGGCCCCTTCTAATACTGTCCAAATTTAAGACGCACAACAGTAATGGAAGAGAAGCTCTGCCAATGAGTCCTTTGGGGCTTTAAGTGCCACATATTTATTTTTTTTTTAAATTTGCACTCAAAGTCTTACGGAATTATATTGTAAAAGTATATAATAAATTTTTATATTGAAAATAAAAACTTTTTGATATCTTTCACATGATTAATTTCTATGTATTTTATTTGCAGGATGGACATCCTAAAATCATATTTAATCTATAGTTAAATGTTCAAAACTTGAAGGAAATAAAATTTTTCATCCAGTACTCATTATGGAATGCACCAAGAAACAGATAAAAAAAACTAATTGCTAAATGAGAAGGAAGCAAATTGTTTTTTTGTTTTAGAAAAATGTGGAGAGATGTTGTATATCAGGGGTGCGGAGATTTATGTAGATTAGTTGTTGAAATGCGTTAAATTTTTTTTTTTTTTATTATACTTTAGCAAAAAGAAAGGTACGAAAAAAGTATCTAAATAGAAAAACAATTGCACACTTGTTGACAATTTTCAAGTGACCAAACAGTAGTTGACTGAAACAGCTGTCATTTTTTGCTTAAAAAAAAAGTAAATTAAAATAACAATTTATAAAACAAACAAATTTAAATAAACAAGATAACAAATCCCATGCGTTTTCAGCATCAAACAGATATAGATATATAGTAGATTGTGTCAAACAATTAGATGTGCCTCACTCTCATTCTCACTTACTTTTATGCTTTATTTTACACTATAATACTAATACTATTGCAGTTTGTATATGAAGTGTTTATTCTATTTGCATTTTCCCACCTACACTCTCTTCCCTCACTTACCCATCTTATTCATTGCTTTGTTTTCAAAACAATTATTTTTGCTTTTAACTGTTGTTATTTTGTTAGTGTTCTTCTTCTTCTATTTTTTATTTTTATTTATTTATAAATTCAGTTTTAATGCCTTAATTCCATCATGACACATTTTTCAACCAACATGGGAATTGTTTTTATTACATACATCCTTGATACCTATACTAACGTTACGTAGGAGCATATGTTAGAGTTTGCATGTATAAAATGACAGCAATTTTATAACTTTCTACCCCTACCCTTCAATGGACAGATACGCGTACAAATGTCACTTTTCAGCATCGTCATCATCGTGCCATTTTATAAATTGTTTGGTGCTTAAGCTAAACTGATTTTTAACTGAACTTCATCTATGTTCGTGTATCCATCTATTTGTTTGTATGAGTACGAGTCATGTAAATATTGCATTGTAAAATTGTAAAATAAAATTAAACTAAATTTTCACCAATAACAATATCGAAAAAAGAAACTCATGCACTTATCGACACACATTTTGAACGATTATTTAGTTAACTTGAGTGCATTGGTGTATTGATTGTGTTAGAGATTTTTTGGAGTAAGTAAAGGAGACTACGAGTACAGTAAAATATTTCCAGGATAACTAGTTTTTATGTTTCTGTGATTTCTACAAAAAATATAATATTTCGTGGTAATGAAATTGGGTCCACAAAATATATTAGCAGGTCTGAAGTAGTTAACAAATAGCTAGAGTTATACAAATTAAACATATTTAAAAATGTCTTAATAAAATGACAGAAAGGATGACAAATTACAAAGAAAATAGTGAACAGTTTTAGCCGAAAAATTTGTAGCTTTCCCCATGAAGAATCATATTTTCGGGGGTTCTGGATTCTGCAAGATTTAGTAGTTTTTGATTTTTGTTGAACAAAGATTTGGATTGTTATTTCTTTTAAGAAAAAACTTATATTTATGAAAATAATAACAACAATAATAACAAATGTACCACAGTAGAAGAACTTTTAGTTCATTCTTAATTCGATGATTGAGATTGAGGTGAAGAACGAAACATGCAGAATCGCCCTTAGAGCGATGAAACGTTTGATCAATCCTATTGAATTTTTTATTCACAATATTTTTTATCGTACTTATTTCTTCTTCCTACTCCTTTGAAGGGCACTTATACTAAATCGATTTTTTTAGAAGTATGACGGCCCCAATTGCTTCTATAAATCCTTTTATTAATCCATAGGGAGGCTACTCTATAAAATGCATATAAAAACACCTACAAATCGACAAATAGCTTAATACTTGCCTAGGGATTGTACATGAAGCACTGAAATATACATATTACTGACCCCCATTAATTTTTTATCTGTAATATTTCTTCTGAAATTACTTACTTTCCATACCTACAATTAGAGGGGCTCCCATACAAAATCTATGGTTTTTATAAATTTCTACCCCACAATTTCCAGAGACTCCTAGAAGTGATAAAGAATAAAGGAATAGATAAGCGATGAACTGAACCTCAACAGTTTTTACTACTTCATATTTTTTTTAAACATACTTCCTCCCTATCTTTATTCCTTAGTGAGGCTTCTCTCTAAAATGCACATAAAACACATGTAACTCGACAAATAACCCCATAGTTCTGCAGAAATCGCATCTAGAAGAATGAAATATATGACAAATCGCTATTGGTTTTTCATCTTCAATATTTTTGCTATATGTTTACCTCATATCTCTACTCTTTGGCGAGGCTCCCATACAAAATCGATGCTTTTTTATTATAAATTTCGATCCAACCGCTCTCAGAGTCTCCCATAGAAAAATGAAACATTTCATTGACCCTCGTTATTTTTTTACTATTCCATATTTTCCTTGAACAAGATTAGTCCCTATATTCACTCCTTAGGAAGGCTTCCATACAAAATGCATGTAAAACCACCTGAAAATCGACAAATAATGCGACGGAAATAGCACCTAGAGTGGTGAAACGTATGATTGACACCCATTAATTTTTCATCTCTAACATGACGTTTTTTTATTAACTTTGATCTCACCATCCAATTATATAATGCCCCTAGAGGGATAATTATATAATTGATCTTCATTAATTTTTACTACTGCACTTTTATTTTGTACATACTTATTCTCTATTTTCACTCCTTAGGGAGACTTCACTACAAAATGTATTTAAAATTACCTGAAAATCGACAAATAACCTCATAAATGCTGAGATATTGCACCTTCTACTGTAACATTTCCACAATCATACTTAACCCCATCTCTAGCCCCTAAAACTGCTCCCCTATTTTGTTTTAAAATATTTTTTGTGATTTTATTTTAGTCTGTTTTTAGTTTAATTTTTTCTTCGTATTTTAAATAAATTCATACCCACACACGCATATAGTTTCCATTTAATAGCACTATTGAGTATTATATAGAATGTATTGTATTATATACACATGCATTACATTCTTTTGCATACTCGTATATGTAGGTATGTGTGTATGTAAGGCATATATTCATTGACAAAGTTAAATCGCATCATGTAAAATTGTTTATTTGGAATTTTTGTCCATTTGCATAAAATACACACTGTACAATATATATACAAGTATGTACGTAGAGTAGTTACCTATTTATTTGTAATATGTGCAAAGTGGTCAATTTTAATTTAGTTTTTCATTTACAACAACAATTTGCACACAATTATTTTTTAGTAGTTGTGTATGACGTGTTTTTATAAAGTTTTCCACTTTTTGTTTTATTTTTTTTTTGGTTTTATATTGTTTACACAAAAATTTTCACCACAATTTTAATTGAAGTTAAACTTTTTGAATTATTAGTATATTTAAATAGCTAAAAACAAATTTTTAATGGAATGTACAATGAAAATAATGGCACAAGGTATTTTAGTTATTTTGATTTGCACTCGGAAATAGTAAATTTCAATCATATGAAAATTGTCAAAAATTCAGTTGGAATAGTGTTTATTAATATGCTCTTCACTTAAAGATTTAATCTCAGTGGAGATTTTAGGTAATCATTTACTCATTTAGGTAATCTAAAAAAAAATTGGAATCTATACATTTTTTAATAATTTCGTTTCATTGCTAGATTATAGGTATGTAGTATGAATTTGTATTTATGTAATGATTAAATTTAAATAAATCATATATTATGAAGCCACTGTATGTAGCATATAAATACTTAAATAAATTCCAAAAAATTGTACTATGCATTGTATTATATTATTTGCTAAAAACCCAGGAAATAAATCAAATAAAATTTGAATTTGCAAAATTTAGCATAACTATTGTTCAACCAACTGTTGCTAAATTGTGTTTTCATTCAGTAATACATATATGAACATGTTTGTATTATCCATATACTCGTACATATGTATGTTGTTCATTTAGTAGTTTGTGTATAAAACTTGAAAGATAAATAATTTGAAAATACAAGCAAACAAATTGTCTAACATAAAAGAAGAAATAATCTAAAAATATTTTAAAGAAAATTCTTATGATAGTGTAAATTTGTACATATGATGTATAGATAAAACTACAGCCTTTTATTATAAGGCTTACTTTGGTCTTTTATTGACAATACCTATTTATATAAACACTTGAATATAAAGGGTTATCCATTTCGCGGTTTCAAAAGTATAGGGCTAGAATTCGACATCTGTCAAACTGAGTTGTTAAAACAATTTCTTTCTTTTTCAGTTCAAAGTCTGACATTTGCGAAAATGGATCGCTTAACTATCGCACAACGCATTAAAATTGTAAAAACCTACTACAAAAATGGTGATTCTGCCACAGCCACATATCGTGCTTTAAGAGGAGATTATGGTTTACATAATCGTCCAACTACGCAAGCAATTGGCAAAAATGTGAAGAAATATGAAGAGACTGGATCGGTTACAGATATTGTAAGGCCTGTGCATCATCGTTTCGCTCGTACCACCGAAAATATCGCTGCTGTAAGTGAAAGTGTTGCCGAAGACCCGAATGTGTCGATTCCTCGTCGTTCTCAGGAATTAGGACTGTCTTACGGCACATTATGGCGTATTTTGCATTTGGATCTACACCTACATCCATATAAAATCCAGCTCACACAACAACTGAAGCCAGCTGACCATTCACAACGTCGTAGATACGTCGAATGGGTGCTTGAACAACAGGCGGTGGACGGCGATTTTTCGAACAAAATTTTCTTCAGCGACGAAGCACATTTCTCACTCGGTGGGTATGTTAACAAACAAAATTGTCGTATTTGGGGTTCTGAGAATCCTCAAGTAATTGAAGAAAGGCCACTACATCCACAAAAAGTCACTGCTTGGTGCGCTCTTTGGTCCGGAGGTGTGATTGGACCTTACTTCTTCGAAAACGACGATGGAACGACTGTCACCGTCAATTCTAAGCGTTATGGTCATATGATAACCGACTTTTTTTTGCCTGCTATTGAAGAATACGACTTAGAGAATATGTGGTTTCAACAAGATGGTGCCACATGCCACACAACTCGAGCGAATATGGCTTTATTGCAAGAGAAATTTTCTGGCCGCGTAATTTCTCGTCGTGGCGATATCAAGTGGCCACCAAGATCATGCGATTTGACACCGCTTGACATTTTTTTGTGTGGCTACGCGAAAGACCGTGTTTATGCAGATAAACCTTTAACTCTTGAGCACCTAAAAACCAACATTCACACGTTATGGCTGAGATACCGCCCAATATGAGTCAAAAAGTGGTCGAAAATTACCTCAAAAGAATCGATGCTTGCAACAATTCGCGTGGTGGTCATTTAAATGATGTAGTATTTCACACATAATGTCAACGTTCAAACTTTATAATAAAAAAGAAATATCATGATAAAAGATATTTTATATGTGTTTTATTTACATTTACTTTTGAAACCGCAAAATGGATAACCCTTTATTATAAAAAGCGATTTTGTCGGATTTGATTTGATATTAATTTTTTGGCTGAGGAAAATATCTATAATATGTTAAAATTCAATAAGCTGACTACCCTATCACAGTTCGTCTAGTGAAATATTTCTTTTATTCTTGAAGGTTAGGTTAGGCCTAGGCCAAAAGATGCCTACTGGAACTTCTGAATATGATGCCCATTTCTAAAAATCTCTTTTCACCTTTATGTGCTTCAGTTATTCTCTGTTTTTCGAGCCCATCTGCTCCCTCAATTCTCTAGTATTCCTCTACGATCAGTCAACCAGCATAGCAGTATATTATGGTGCTTTGCTTGACTGTCATTCAGGATGTAAATGTCTCTGGGTGAGACATCGATCTGTTTAATCCAAGTGAGTGCATTGTGAGCAACTTTAACCTCCACCTGAAATACACTGCAATGATCAGGGAGGCGAAATGAAATGCTTATATTGAGTTTATCCGAATATACGCCACCTCTCACCCTTCCCTCAAGCTTAGAGCCATATGTAAAGATGTGAATGTAATTCAGTGGAAATTCTTCTGCCTCTCATACTTATCTAATTATATGGGAAAGTAGTCTTGAATTTCCTCTCAAAAGAGTAAAGAGGCTTGATATTACAAAGTGGCATATAATGACTAAATAGAATGGCGACATGGCCTATGCTAGATGACTATGGATTAAGCCTTTTAAGTGTTAGGTAGTCAGTCAACTAGCGTGAGGTTGTCAGACCAATACTCTACATAAGACTATCGCTCTGATGGATACCTTGGAACTTCCAACTGGAGATCGTGAGCAAAGAAAAGGGAAGGAAGCTCTGAATGCAGCTAAAATCTAAAATCGTCGGTATGGTTTAATATTGAATAAAAGTAAACCTTCCGAGGTAGATTTAATCTTAAATAAAGATTTATGGGTTAAAGCTCTATTATATTTCTAGCTTCAGATATGCTCTACATTTCAGCATTGATCTAATGAATTGTTGTATGCGAAATTCAATGAATACAAATGAACTATGAGGAATCTTTCAATTAAGTGCAAATAATTTGAAGATGCACACCAATATCATCACACATATTCATCGTTATCATTATCATCAATTTTATTAGTATTCGCTATCGTCAATAGCATTAGTACATAGTTTGGTGAAAATAAGTGCGATAAGAAGCATTACTAATTCACAATGCATCCATCAAAATAGATTTCTTTATCATTATATTGCATATATATATGGAATAATACTAATAACAACAACAACAACAAAAACAACGAAAGCAACAACTACAATAACAATAATAATAGCAATCATGACTACCAGCAGTTGCAATAATGATGATAACATCAATGACAACACGCGTACTTTCGTTGAAGTCAACATAATCAAGAATATGACATGTCAACTACAGCTGAAATCATACAAAAGTATAGAAACGATGCAATGCTATGCACTGCATACTTATATACTTGCTACGAAATGCATGATGTCGATCAGCCTCATATATACGAGAGATAACGTTCCCATCGATAATAAAGTGCTTTTGAAAGGCTGCTATTGCTTTATGGAATGTATTTATATGTATGCATATGTATTGAACATGCACCTGTATATTCGATAGAGGATGACATTAATGGTAGGTAGTAGGTAATATATACTTCTACATAGTTGTTATTATTATTATTGTTATTGTTATAGCTATTATTGTTGGCGTAATATTCGCATGGGATTGCTATTGGCGGTGAAAATTCGAGTAGAGTTCGAGTTCTTAAATATTTGTATGAGAGTGTACAAGTTGTAATAATATTTGTATGCATGACTACATTTCAGGTATCGTATATGGAATTTGATGCATATTGTTGTATTTCTGTGGGTGAATGATGTTAAAATTACAACATATTTCTCTGTACATTTTTCTGATATAATAGATATGATAATCTGCTTGTACATATGAACTTGAATCTTTACATGATGTACGTACGATATGATCGAGATTTGGTAAATATAGTTATCTATTTTGAATAAATTAAGCTTTGACAAACTTTCATTTACGAATATATGGTTTTTATAAACATTTTAACACCACATTACTTCACAATATCGCTTATGACAATGATAGTGTAAATGTAAGCTACAATAGGTGTTTATATGAACTTAGCAAATGCATAAACCTTTAGTTGAATCAATGAGAAAATGAAGAAGTCATCGACCTACCAGCACTTGAGTATCATACTTATAAACCTTTCATCTCGGACAAGAATTTGTTTTCATGAGAAAAGTCCTACGTCAGGTCAAAAGGGTGTTTTATATGGGGAAGCTGGTGAAGCCCGATGACGCAGAATTCACAGCCTTCTGTGAAAGAACCAAGTACTGCAGAATCTCTCAGTGCTTAGAATTTCTAACTGGTGCAAGCGCGCAAAATACAGAGACGAGTGGTAAAATATGTTGCATTTAAAATTGAGCAGAATGTGTTATGATGGCCACATAACAAAGTAAGTATTGTAGGTCTAAATACGTCTGAAATTAATATTAGCGATAGCAGACATTAATACTAAAATAAGCGACCTATGAAAGATGGGTGCCGCATTTACTCACAATGGAATAAAATCAGTGACTTGATGTTGTTCAATCGAGTGCTTAGAAAAGATTCATAGCAATAAAGTATAGTTTTTACGTCGATTAATAATAATATTTCCATCACTTCACACCTGAGCTAAAGGAACAGTTAAAACAATGGGCTGAAAAAAAGAATCGGCTCTAAAGAATTCGATCACAATTCCTTCTGCAAGTGAGGTTATGATAAAAATCCACTGCGAATATTATCCAATCTTTTTGCAGTGTTTAATTAATGAAATCAAGAATGAAATCAAAAAGAACGTTTTGTTTCATCAATACAACGCTCCAGTTCAGCACATCTGATATCAGATATAGTGCCTTAAGAGTATTTTCTGTATTCAAATTTTAAAAAATTGACTTCGGTGTAGAAGATTTGTCAACAATGAAGAGGTCGAGTATGCGGTTAAATTCTCTTTTGAGGAGCTCGACAATTATGAGTACAAAGATGGTATCACGGCTATTGGACTACGTTGCGAAAAATGTATTGAACTAAATAAAGACTATGTAGAAAAAAAGGGTATAATTGTCTCCACAATTTTTTGTGTTTTGTCTATTAGCTTAGATACTTCCGGCACTAAAAGCCACGAAGGGCTCATTGGCCGAGCTTATCTTCCTGCTGTTGTGCGTGTTAAATTTGGACAGTATTAGAAGGGACCTACTTATTTTTGCCGGATCCGAACGGCAGAACCCTTGTGACATCACTTTTTCTGAGCTTTGTCACAGAGTTCTTTTAGAAGCTTTTTCATGGCCAGTTGTTACTGCCGGAAGAATTTCCAATTGCTTGCCGACAAGTGGGTACCGTTCGAAAGAAAAATCTTTTCGATATTAAATTTGTTATGCATCAGTCGGGGATTGAACCACGACCTACAGATCAGAAGGCCAACACACTAACCACTGAGCCACGGCACTGAATATTGTAACTACTTTACAAAAAAATACAATACGAAAAAAGACATTTCAAAACTTCATATATTCTGCATATAAATTCTATAACAAATTTCAATAGGGACCGAGACAAAGGTAAGTAACTCTAGGGTTACAAATAGTATTAGTTCTTGAAAAATATGACTATTTTAAGATTATTGGTTAGTGCTTTGGCCTTTTATCCATCAAGCTATGAGTTAAAACTGCGCATTATTTTGACAAGACCAAACTGGTTCGTCTATCAATCAATTTATGAATTAAAAATTCAAAATTGTCATTGTCACAAACAAAGAACTTTATTCGCTATACACACATCGTATTTCAATTAGAACACTCGACCAATGTTTAGAAATATACAGAAAAACGTAAAAACACAAGAACATCAAATGCACAAAAAGATAAAAAACCACGAAATGAAATGAAATGAGTAGTGTATAGTCACGAGAAAAAAAGTGCTGAAAACCAATTGAACACATTTGATTATGGTCATCTGAGTAGGGAAATACGAGTATATGTAAGGTAGATGTTCATGGGCTGTGATAAGGTATGTTCTTTGGGGTGAATGAGTATTTACGAAGTGATAATTACAATAATGATTTATGGTTCTCCTCAACCTACGAACGCATTATCTTATGGCTTGCTTGAGAGGTTCTTTTTTGAGATTAAAACCCAAACTCAAAACAATCTGAAGGTCAATCGGCCTCCTATTTCTATGAAGACTTTATGCACCCCTCAATCCGGCCCTGTTAGTATATGTGATGAGTGTAGAAGGTATACATGTGTTTATTGGAACGAAATCGAATCAGTACTTGCATGCATATAGATTGATGTGAGTTGACCACAATCAGAAACATTTTGAGTTTTCCGCAAATACCAGTAGCAACCCGATTCAATGCAATTAAGTACATATAAGGCACTATACTTGTATATCAAGCATGACGATAAATAGCATACCTAAATGTCATCTCAAAGCGAAGGCCGATATTTGAGGCTGAATTCAATACAATACAATCAATATCAACGTTATAGCATAAAAGTGTTGAAAAATAAAGTGAGACACAGACTAACGCATACCAATGGAATATAGATTTCCCTTCAAACTTGAATAAAGGTCCATTGAAAGTAGACAGTCTTACCAACGAAATTTACCAATGCATTGGTTTATATGCAACATGTGCAAAACCACATCGATCTTTAGACATATGAATATGTGCATATGTACATATTGTATGTATGATTGCTGCTGTTTGTGTGTGCACAAATCAATGAACCATCTTCCCATGAAAGACAACACACACGAAGTAATTAAATGTTTATGGATGAATGAATGTTTGACTATGACATTGGGAAAATGTTTGACACTGCTGATGTTTTATTAATTTTTTATTAATGCCTGTATTTGTCTTAGTTTTTTGTAATTGGTGAATCTGTCATATTTCCTTTACAAAAAGTCCATTCGAAATATATATCGATGCTGTTTTATTCCTTTTTACTGCATCTGCATACTGATTTCTCGTATACGCAAAATCTATCATATTTTCCTAAAAAAAAAAAGAATAAAGTGTGATGAAAATAAAAATTTATGTCGTTCTGTTCCTTTTTTTTTTTGTTTTTTTTTTTTTTTTGCAGGTACTCCTACTGCTCTCTTGGCTTCAACTCTATTGCTGTCAACTATTCATAGCTAACAGTCCATCTGATCTTATAGCCATTCAAAATTTCATTCATCAAACCATCAATCTATTCATCTCACTGTCTATTCATTCATCAATTTACTAACCACAGCCTTGAAGTTCGTTCAGTTTAGAAAGGCCTTTCAGGAAACGCCAACGACATTTCAATATTTAGCGACTGTTAGGTGGAAAAAAATCGGCACAAATTACAAGAGCATATGACGTTGACCTTTTCGTACGTATGTATATGTGTGAGTTTTACCTATTGATTTGAAAATGGTCGTAAATACGGGAAAGTCACACACACAGTATGTTGCATCATATTCATTGGTGGTCGTGTTAAAAAGCTTCATCATCGGATTATTTTGTTGTTAAATTAAAGGTCCCAGCGATAGGAGCTTATATGTATACATTTTTTTTCTTTGTGTATTTTCTCTCGCTCTTGTTACAAAGCATTTTATATTTTTGTTCAAATGCAAATGTGTTGGCTGTTTGTTAGTTAAACATTTGTTTTTTGTTGTGGACGACTTGCATACAAAAGTGTCATTGTATTGGTTTTTTGTTACTTTTGATATTTGAATATTACAAAAATAAGATAAGTTTTTGTTTCAGAGATCCATTGCTTTTCAAAATGCACTTTGAATAGGGCCACAAAAAGTCAGCTTCAGTGGGACACCATTTCTAAAGTTTATTTTACTTATTTCAAATGGATGTGAAGTAATCGATTCATAAAAATTTTAGTTTATCATATTTATTTATTTATACGAAGAGAATCTATTTGATAATAAATATAATCAGAGATTATAGCTTTGAAGATAGAAAATTCTATAGGTACGAGGATTGCCCTTCATATTTTGAAGTATGAAAAACCAATTTGCCACTCCAACTGCGACACCTCCAAAATATGGTTTTTGTTGAGTTTTGCTGGTCTTGGAGACCCACACGGTCGAGTGCCGTTTTTTTTTGTTTCGGGCTCATACGCACATATCTATGATTCGTCGCCTGTCACGATCTTATAAACGTCTTTCGAAGCACCACGATCGTATTTTTTCATAATTTCTTAGCACCAATCGACACAAGCTCTTTTTTGAGCGATTGTTAAATTATGCAAGATCCAACAAAAACAAATATTTTTGACAGCTAAGTGTGCATCCAATATCAAACGCATGGAAGTGGAACTAATGCCCAAGGATGCCTCTATCTCACTGTATGTCACATGACGATCTTTCATTATCAGTTCAAGCACAGCATCGATGGTTTGTGGCACAATTATCGATTTTGGACGACCTTCACGAAATTCGCCCTGAAGCGAACAGCGAGCACGCTCGAATTATCTGGATGGCTGGTGCTTCATCAGCAAATACCGCATGAAGACAATCGAAGTACTGTTGTGGAGATAATTCACGTTGAAAATCGTAAAAAATCATAGATCGAAAATGTTCACGAATTAAATCCATTTTTTGACTGAGATGAATTTTTCAGGTCACTGTAAACATCAAAACGTTCTGAGTACATTTACGCTAGAAAATGTCTAACTTTCCAATGCAAATGTCCGATTTGACGAAAACATACTAGATCATACTTTTTAAAAGACAACCCAGGTAGATAGTTTCATTTCGACGGTCTCAATTAGATCAGCATAGGCCAACCGTACCAAATGACCATGCGCTGGTCTATACGTCTCTCTAACAAGAATGAGTAGATGATTCGAATACGATTAGATTCCTCCATCCAGACAAGAACAAGATCGTAGGTATGAATGGAGTGTGATTCGATTACTGACCGTTGAATTAGCTGAGATCCCATAGGGTCTTTTCGACATATGTCACCCATTTGATAACCTGGAACAACTTATTTTGATAGTTCAGCAAGATATTACTCCTGTGCATTATTAAGTACTATTAAAATGTTTAAGTTAGGATGTACAGGCAGACTCTCACACTCTGACCGACTAACACCAACTTAAAACTCACATACCATAACCCACTTCATGGATCCATAGTGATACTAGAATAACCCGACCCAATAAAATAAGCAAACAACTTTCGCTCTCGTCTGAGAGAGGGCGATTTCTTACCTAGCGACTGCCTCAGCGGGGTATCAAATAAAGTTCAAAGGATTGCCTTTTTATACCATCGCAATCTTCAATAAAATTAAAATTAATTATTACATTTAGCATAGACATCAATTAATAGTTTTTAGGTCTACAGGATGGTGTCATTCAAAAGAGATCTTAATTTTATAAAAAGATCAATTTCGTATGGGAGCCTCTCTAAGTGCTGGAGAAATAGGATAAGCACATTTAAGGAAAATGTTGGCGCATAAAAATTAATTCATCACCTCACCTATTCCTATGGAATTATGGTGATAGTTGTTAATTATAAGGTTTTAAGCACATTTTGTAGGAACGCCTCCCTCCTAAGGTGTAAAGATAGGAAGAAAAATGTGCAAAATGTTACTGGGGGTCAGTCATATATTTTACTCCTCTTGCGGATTGCTGGGTGCGGTGTTAGTGAAATGTATAAAAACTTCAATTTTGTAAATTGGGAGTTGGTTGTACATTTCACTGGGTTAGAGCCCATTTCTGGGCCATTAAGGGGCACAACTAGTTTGACCGCCTGAAAAAAGGTGATTTTTGTGAATTGTTTAAAAAAAAAGTATTGCATCAAATGTTTTAAAATGATGCAGATATATTTGTACATAATTAATGAATACAAAGTAATTTTTTCAAATGAAAATATTTGATTTTCAGCAAGTTATCCACCATCTCCTGAGTCTTCAAAAAAAAAAGTTTTCCCACTGCTGCAGTGATTCTAGCCTTCGCAGTGCCTGAAATCAAAAAAACCAAAAATTTTATTAAATTAGGTTATATTTCCTATACAATGGCCCTCGATTGTAAAAAAATGAAATGCAACAAAATGGCGGTTTTTTGAAAAAAAAATTAAAATCTTGCCTGTCATAATTATATTTTTCATCCAATTATAAAACTGGAGGGTCATTGTATGGAAAAACAAATACAAAATAAGCTAAAAGAAGACCCAAGTCGATCGGATGATTTGTTATCAAGTTACAGCTGCAGCAAATTTGAAAAATTTAGTTTTAGAAAAAACACGTTTAAAGGTAAAAGTACTGATTTCATTGTTCATTGCAGCTGACCTGTAGAAGGCTGCAACTCAGTATCTATTTGAGATTTTCACATGAAATTTTAATATGTTGTTTTTAAAGGTATAAATGATCAAAAAATGCAAAAACAAAAAAAACGGATTTTTCAAAATTTCAACCTAGTTGTGCCCCTTAAGGGGCACAAATTTTTAGGTAAATTTATAGGTAATTTTAAGTTTAAGGTGCTCTCTAAAAACTTTAGGTTGGTAGTAAGAATATTCGAAAATTTTTGAATAAATAAAGATAATGGGAGTCAGTCACTTCTTACTGGATTCGGTGGTTGCGAAATTTATAAAAACGAAAGTTTTTTAGGGTTGCCCATCTAAGGGTGCGTTTGTTTAGAAAAATTGTTGAGGAGAAAAAGTGAATGACGTTCAGATACATCTTACATTTGAATGAATATTTCAAGTTTCGTCATTTTTTATGTTAAAAATGAAACCCGAAATTCGAAGATTTGAAATATGTACAAAATTGTTTTTCGCAATAATTTTTCTTAATACATAATACATAAAATACATACATAATACAAATCGTAATTGTGAATTTTTGTCATTTTCTACATTAAATTCAATTGCCAAACACCAAACTTACATACTCCTAACTGTAAATATTGTAAAGATCCCCCAAATATAACAACATGATCCATTTCATTCTTTAGAAATGAATTAAAACAATTAAATAAAGCCTATTATCTTTTTTCTTCATTCACAATAAAATCATTATATATTAACTTAATTAAGTGTATAATACTCGTATACCTATTACAAAGCCAAAATATAAGATGTTGAAGCAAAACAAGGCAAATCATATGTCAAATATCTAGACAAGACAAATCATTTAGTCATAGCTAAATGTCTTTTCAAATTAATTAAAATGTTGACATATTTTACGGTACAATTTAATTACTTAAAAAGAAAAAATAAAATAAAATTCAAGACGAAATGGAGAAAACAATAAGAAAACAGCCATATACGAAGGAAACTTTCTCGAATGAGAATAATAAAAAAAACAAAGACTCACACAATATCTACCAAGTATATTAGAAAACAACAACAGAAATAAATATTTGATATAAAAAATACAACATTGTCACATACAGATATTCATGAAAGCCTATGGAATGTTATAAGTATGTTGGTACGCATTGTATACAAATGTATATGTATGGTATGGGATATGCTGTCATGTTCTCTTATATGCATATGTAATACACATATCGCTAAGCACATGAGACATTTCGGTATGTATGTACGTTTAGTAGAGACAACTCAACATTTCAAGACTGATACATTAATCCTATAATTAATTAAACTGAAGTTCACATACCAGCAACAGCAGCAGCAGCCACCACAGTCATACATAGAACGAGTAACAATCACAATCACTTTGACCATAATAATAAAATGTGAGTACGAGTAATGCCGAAGTAACAACCACAACAGCAACAAAGAGATGTTTTTCAATCGATAGACACAAGTTTCGTATGTATTATACTAGCTTCTATGCGTATAAGGACATTATGCCATGTTACGCACGTATGTACGATTATAAACACAAGTAATGACCACTTGCATGAATTCAGATTATCCCAGTAGTAAGAAAACTGCTCTTCTTAAAGCCTTTCAAAAAATGGAATTGTAATATGAACGAAAAAATAAGAAAGCAATGAAGTGGGACCATGTTAAAGAAGACCTTGCAAAACATTTCTTTTCAGATCCACTTTTTAGAAAAAAGCTGATTGCATCGACATCATACGTTCAAACATGATCCAAGAATGGTCGAACTCAGTGAAGAATTTCAGCACCACTGTGTAGAAAAATCATTAGCAATGGTCTCATCGACATCACAGATTCAAATTATATTCAATACAACTTTTCTTTTGCCACCCTAGAGAGGAAGTAATTAAAAATCTCGGTATCCTAAACAAGAAGTTGCCACTAATATTTGTAATTTTCGAATTCTCCATTAATCAATTTCTAAGAGCTCTGTCTTCTAAACAATACGTTAAAAACTGAGTCTTTAATTCTGTTGAGGACATTGAATATTTCGGATTCTGCAACAATTACCTAGCACGACCTTTAAAACGATGTGGTTTGGTGAAATATTTCTCCGTTCGAGGGGCGATACCGGATTTACCGTGAATTTTCTTGGATAGTGGCTAAGTGTGTTTGAATAAATTATTTCTTAAATAGCAAAAAATTAAATTGTTAGACAACTGAACCTTCTGCAACTATAGGAGGAAAGTCTGTTACAAACAAATGATAAATCGGTTATACATTTTATATCCTCTCTTGGGATGATTATGGGTATTTTAATGATTTTTTCAACTTTCATAATTGTTTTAAGGTGAGCTTATAAAGCAACCGAATGATATGAATGCAACGAACCCAAAGATATATAGAAATGATCATGTCATGTGCTGGACAAAACCTTTTTGATTTTTCGTGGGGCTGTATAATTAAATTGTTGATATTGTTGAAGACTTATGGTATTTAGGATCCAGACAAAAGTAAACAGCCTAGTTTTTCAAACAAGGCGATATTGATAGAAACTAATTATTTGCCTTTGTTAGAGACTTTGGATACTTAGAATCTGATATTGTTACCAAACTCAAACTCAGACAAAGGATTAATGTAGAACACTTTTCGAACAGTTGAAAAACAGAAGCCCTTCTAAAGAGTTCAATTCTGATGAAAAGATTCCTGAAGTTTTTAAAAGAAAAAGAATTGATATTCTGTTAATTTAATACCTCGGTAATTAAGAAATATTTGTACATGCTTTCTTTAGTGCACAACTTATTAAAAGTTTTTAATTATTCAATGTTTCAAAGATTTGAAACACGCTCCTTGGAGAGATCTAAAATTAGGCAGAAATTTAACTAATTTTAGTCTCTTAAATTGAGTAACAATTAAAAGTTAAGTTATCCTATACGGGCTGATCAATTATGAGCTGTTAAAATCTTTGAAAATATCGAGTTTTATTGAGAACTCCAGTAGTGCTCTAATTCAATGCTTCAGTAACTTGGCCCTCTTAGTTATGTTTGTTTTATACTTTGATTGGCCTCAACTATAAATTGTGGTCATTTTTGGCAATTTGAATTTTCATCGAAAACTTCTATAGACCTCCCTTGCTCATAGAATGATGCTTCAGATAGGTCGATGAACTCTGGGACTCGTAAGCAATTGGGGTTTTGTAGAGCGCTGAAGAGCAACAGAGCAGATCTTCCAGAGTTTAGCTTACACCCGGCTCATTGCACTCTGGTATCTGTCATCATTAATCCATTTTGTAAGCATATGTTGCTGTGAAACAATGCCCCGTGATTGTTCTTTACAATGTCCTGTAATGTAAGTTAAACACAGACTTCTCTTCTGCTTTTATCATCATCGTGCTTCGCTTTTGAGTATAAGGCAGAAGGACGCATTATCCTGGGGATCCAACTCTCACTTTTATTTCCTTGTAAACTTGTATGTTCTAGTACCGATTGTGCTCATCGTCTTCAGATTGAGAAAGTATAATAATAGACCTGCCTCTATTACACTATTTCAAACGGTAGAACTCTCTAAATTCTCAGAAATAGAAGTTGGTGTTTTCGGCTTTCCAGCTGCTCATTATTTATTAAATCATGAAAGCAAGTACCATTAAAGGTTGTTTGAAGTAATTGTAGGCCTCTTAATTGTAATAATCTCAATAAATTTTGTCTACTGGGTTGCAAAATATATTTCTATATATATATATATGTAAAGTACAATACAATGGTTAGATAGACAATTACATTATATTAGCCTCAGGTATAACAAACACGACAGGCAAGTCTGGGTGAGCAAAACTTTCAAACTGACTTTAATAGGATATGAAAGCCAGATCAAAATGAAAGCAAAAAAAAAAAAAAATTACACTAGCACCAAACAACAAATAAAAAACAACAACAGCGGGTAGAAATTAAGTTAAAGAAGGAAATACTCGTAGAAATAAAAAGCACACAAAAGAAGATGATTATACTAAGGTACATGCTATAAAAAGAATAACATTGGCGTAATATAGATTAAGAAGTTAATTCAGCTTCGTGTTATTTGTTTTTATATTTTTTGGCTCTTATAATTTCTAATTTTTGCTTTCGTTCTTCTTAACCCTATAATGCAGTATATTGTATTAGAATGAATTGGAAAATTGGAAGAAGAATTATGAAGTGATTTTTGAAATGAAAATAATCTAACTAGATTTAAGTGTATTTAGAAAACATTTCTATATTTCGAGTACATATTTTAATAATTAAATGACTAAATTTATATATTGAACTTCAAAATTACAAGTCATAAGATAAATGGTCTTTAAAGATTAAAAAATGATACAAAAAGAACCTTGAAATATTTTATACAAAATATAAATTCTCTTTAGAAATCGGTAGTAAATTCTCTCTCAATTATAAGGTAACATTTCACCCTTACTGCTTCTATGAGTTAAGACATATTTTCTGTTAGACATTTCAATAGCCAGCAGGTACTCATTCTACATACAATAGTACCGTCATGGAAGATTTTTTGGTTCGTTGGCTTATTAAAATAACAAACGAAAGGAAAAATGAAAAAACACCAAAAGAAAACTTCTTTCTTTTCTCAATTTTTTTTTATTGTTTCTTTAAAGATTTTTACGTGTTTATTTCACAAATAAAATTAGCCACAACATTCCGTAACAAAACAATTACAACAACAATGCGCAACAAAAGATGAAATAAATCACGGCAAGAGTTCTACTATAATATATTGTATATTCTTTACACTAGTAGGTGCCTATATATTTTAGTAGACTTGCTTCAAGTGAATTGTATTAGTAGCTAAGTGAGTACTTGACCTGGTCGATTCTATGTAAACAGTTGAGAGCTTCAGGGAGCAAAATCTTAGCTCACTTAATAGGCAAAAGAAAAACATAAATATACTGAGTACATAATATCGTAAAGTGGAAGTAAATATATATGAAGTTAGTGGTTGTAGCTTTGCTTTATAATACAATTTAATGCTCTAAATAGTTTCTTGCAGCAATTCGAATAAGTTTCTTTTTATTGCATGTAATCATCACTATCATTATCATCATCATCATCATCATCATCAAGATCATAATTTTTTCATTGTATTGCAATTCGTGTAAGTATAATATAAATGGAACATAACATTTGGATTGTGTTTTCTTGAAAATAACATTGAGTCAAAATGTAGTCATATTTCTATTCACCTAAACATTTAATTTTTCAAACTAAATTGCGGGTAGCTTTTTGAGTAATTAAGTGTTGATTTCCTATAATTCCGTCATCACTTTCTTATGTCATTTGAAGTACAGGGGTCCTTGATCGTCATAGTGTTTGATAATTTTCAGACTATTTACATAGTGCAAGTATCGTCCCAAGAGACTCAAGGGAAGTTTTTCACTCGCAAAATAAACACCTCGCCTGAAAAAAACACAAGTTTTATACAAGGACCTAACTCGTTTATGAACGAAATAGTTTCAAAGTGTGTGTAGAATACGATTTCAGTGACCAATTAAGTTTCGAGTTGATTAGAATTTTGCTAATGTTGATCTTCATAACAATTTGTCGGTTTATGTTAAAAAAAAAAATAAAATTTTGAATGGGGCAATGCTCAATTATGTTCTAAACGACAATAATGAAATTTATGACTGAATTTATGAAAAATACTACTTTGTTGAAGTGATATTCATTAAATTTCATTATAAAATAATGCCAACTTCCATAAAATTTATCGATTTTTGTTTTAAAAAATATGCAATTTTTATGAGGACTGTGCTTTCTTGTGATGAAATTACTACAAATTTTGTGTGGAATATTATCTTAAGGAAGAAATGGTCTTTCCAAAGTTTCGGAAGTATCCCTGCAAAAAATGCGACTGGTCTTGGATGTATCGGGGATCAGTCGCAAAGGAATATGCGACTAATCGCACTTTTGATATCTTTATATGGAGTGAACTGTTCCCTTTTATTCGAGCATGTCTTATGAAGAGACCGTACGGTTAGAAATTTTCATTCAATGCATTATAATTCTTAATTATATTTTCTTTTCAATTATTTGAAATTTTACCCATTTTTGCTCTTCGAAACAAACTAATTCATTTTCATTAATTGTATTATGATACTCATGTAAAAACAAAAATTATTTTAATTTTTTTTTACGGGTACAGAGTGTGCAGATCAAACAATTTATTTTCATTTATTGCATTATAATTTCCAATTCATATATTTCAAATTTAAATGTACAAATAAAATTTACGTATTTTCTCTTCTCGGTTTCGAACCTGGGTATCCAAATATCGTGTGTTTTGCTATAGTATATTCTATCACCGTCGCTGTACCAGATACGCTAACCAGCAGCATAT
Source organism: Megamerina dolium (assembly GCA_963854835.1). Classification (NCBI taxonomy): domain Eukaryota; kingdom Metazoa; phylum Arthropoda; class Insecta; order Diptera; family Megamerinidae; genus Megamerina; species Megamerina dolium. The sequence goes on along the minus strand of OY978529.1, from coordinate 31,704,887 downwards.
TATTGTTGACTTAAAAGCGAATTATTTGAAAGTGTAGAAAATCTCTAAATATATATTCATTTTTATTTTATTGATATCGAAAAGATTATTCCCGAACTACTGTCTTTAGAGATTAGTCGCACAATCTTTTGCAGGGATGCTTTGAAAATGAATGGTATTTTCAATGCATATTTGCCGATTTTTATTAAAAAAATTTATAAAATTTCAAAAAAACATTTAAAAATTAACTTGCCCAAGTTTCAAAATTATGCATTCAAAAAAAAGCTTTTACACAAATTTGTTGAATTTCTCTGCAAAATATGCGACTTGTCCGGGATGTGTCCGGGATCAGTCGCAAAGGAATATGCGACTAATCGCACTTTTGATCCCTTTATATGGAATGAACTGTTCCCTTTCGTTCGAGCATGTCCTATAAGAGACTAATTGTGCCCTGCTATACCCGCACGGGTATAAATGCAGATTAGTTGCACGATTAGAAATTTTCATTCAATAAATTATAATTCCCCTGTACATTTTCGTTTCAATTATAATATTTGACAATTAGTCGCACGGTTAAAAATTTTCATCCAATGCGAATCACTTCAAAGTGTAGAAAATTTTTAAATATATTAATTAATTTAAAAATTAATCCCGAAAGATTAATTCCGGAACACTATCTTTAGAGATTAGTTGCACAATTTTTTGCAGGGTTTCTTAAGAAAATTGAAATTTTGTATGGTGACTACATTTATTTATAACAGGAATATACTTTTGTGCGTAGTTGTACCTAGACAAAAAAATAAAATTACCAAAGTTTCGAAGGGATGCATTAAAAAATAATGGTACCTTCCATACATATTTTTCAATTTTTCTTTAAAAAAAACTCAATTTTTGTATGTAAACTATATATAGTTGTGGATGAATGACATAAACTTTTGATAAAAAAAATGTCATTTTCAGAGTTTCAAAAGTATGAATTGCATCCTTCATACAAATTCATCGATTTTTGCTTCAAAAATTAATTTTTGTATGTTTTTTAGTTAAAAGAATGACTTAAAATTTAGTATGTAATACTATCTTGATGAAAAAATGAAATTCCCAATGTTTCAAACGTATGCATTAAAGAATAATGCTACCTTCCATACAAATTCATAAATATTTCTTTAAAAAATTCAAATTTGTATGGGAACTATGTTTATCTATTAAAGATATGACCCAAAATTTTGTGTGTAGTACTATTTTTGCTTAGTAAGTAAAATTTCTAAAGTTTCATAGCGATGCATAATGATGTAATGGCACTTTCAATAAAAAATTGTCGATTTTTCCTTAAAAGGTTCAATTTTTATATTTTATATGCTGTGGTTATTTATGAAAGGAATGTCATCAAATTTTGTGTGAGCCAATACTTTTATAAACAAATATGATTTTCAAAGTTTCAGAGTAATGCATTAAAAAGTGATGGTACTTTCCATATGAAAATCCTGTTTTTATACCCTGCATAATGCAATATGCAAGGTATATTCATTTCGGTCAGATGTTTGTAACCACTTGAAGGAATCTTCTGAGATATAGAAAAGTATGTATATTCGTGATCAGTGTCGCTTAAATTTTCGATTTAACGATGTCCCTTCGTCCGTCTGGGTGACACCTGTCTAGTTCGCACGATAACTTGAGCAAATATTGAGCTATTTTGACGAAATTTGGCATAAGTAACCTATGATCCAAGGGTTCGGAGGGGATTGATGTTGGGCTTGATCGGCCAATAGCCACGCCCTCACCAAACATTCAAAGCGTCTAACCTTGGAATTTTTAAAATCGTTAACTCGCTATAACTCACTTAATATACCATCTGGGACAACAATATTTGGCACATAGAGTTACATTATACTGCTAAATAACCTTGCCAGAAATTGGCGAACCACGCCTATTTTTATAGTAGCTCCCACACAAAGCGTCTGCACTTCTTTTAAATTGAAACAGCTGTAACTTCTGCAATCTTCTGTCTAGAATTACCATAATTGACACTTAGATTAATATGATCCCACATTAATAATGTGGGATAAAACCAGTATGCCACGACCACTTCTTAATGGGGATCAAATACAAAATCTTAAAAACCACCTTCAAATTATCCCCTTTAAAACCCCCATAACTTACTTAATACTTCGTCAAAGTCAACAATATTTCAGGTGTACTCGTGGCTCAAAAACTTAATGTAGCTTGCATACAAAGTAGTGAAAATAAAATAAAAATATGGATATGCGGATATGCGGATATGCAGGGTATAATTTGGTCGGCCCCAGCCGACTGTTGTCATTTTTTTTTTATTTTCTTTAAAAACAATGTTTATTTGCGAATGGATGTACCTCAACTTTTGTGTAAAATGTTATATGCATCTACAAACGAGATTTCCAAAATTTCCGATTGATGCATTGAAAAATACGGGCATCTTCCATACAAATTCGTCGATTTTTATTTTCGAAAATTCAAATTTTGTATAGAGACTGTATTAATTTATGAACGTAATAGTTTCAAATTGTGGGTGCCGTAGCTCAGTGGTTAGTGTGTTCGCCTTCTGATCTGTAGGTCGTGGTTCAATACCCGGCTGATACATAACAAATTTTATATCGAAAAGATTTTTCTTTCGAATGGTACCCACCTGTCGGCAAGCAGTTGGCAATTCTTCCGACAGTAACAACTTGCCATGAAAAAGCTTCTAAAAAGAACTCTGTGACAAAGCTCAGAAAAAGTGATGTCACAAGTGTTCTGCCGTTCGGAACCGGCTAAAATAAGTAGGTCCATTCTAATACTGTCCAAAATTTAAGACGCACAACAGTAATAGAAGAGAAGCTCGGCCAATGAGCCCTTTGGGGCTTTAAGTGCCACATATTTATTTTTTTTTTAATAGTTTCAAATTGCATGTAGTATTATTTTGGTGAACAAGTAATATCTTCAAAGTTTCAACAAATTTATTTTGTTGCGCTGTAATTGAACTAAATCACTTTCTGAGCCAAAACTTTCTAAACAAGTTTTGTATGAAATCATGAGTAAATCTGGCATGATTGCTATATCCACTGAGGTATATCTCCTATAACGTAAAATTTTCAAATACAGTACTATCATTTATGAGAAAAAAAAAAACACGGATCATTATGATATGAAAGTGGAGCAAATCGAGCTAATATGAATGAATTTTCTAAATTTAAGTAAATACCAAACATTTTCTTCTTTACTAGATATGTATTTACTTTAGTACTTTGAACTGAAAATTTAATTTGCTAATTATTTTTTAGCTCCATTGCCACAAATTAAAAGCAAGTATGAATATTGACATAATTTGCATTTACATAGCACTTAGCTGCGATGACATTTAGGTCATACAATTTCTAGCAATTCACCTTGTTACCTCAAATCAAATAAATTGTGAAACTTTTTACAGCGTATAGATCTAAAATGTGTTTTTTATTTATCAGATAACATTGCTCATTTCTGCTATGTCTCTATCTCTCTCTCTCTCTCTTTCTCTGTCATGTTTTTATTGAATCGAATTAAATTTGCAAAAATTGAAAGTGGGTGGTATGTAATTGAAAAGCAGTGTACCACAAATATTTTCAATCAATGCTTTTAATCTAATTGAAAATGAAATTAATCATAATCTCGCATAAGCTGTTTTTGCTACTTATACCAATAAATATAAAGTTCATTCAAATGGAAATACCACATTCATTCATTTATTTATTTGTTCGTTAAAACATTTCATTTCATACAGATTGGTATACCTGTACTTATTAAATAAATCCTTAAATTTTACCATACTTGGAACTATATTATTTTTGCGCACATAGAATACACCCATAGTCGTCAGACTGGCGCCTGGAGTGAGTAGAGTAGAATATCAGGAAGTTAACAGGAAATACGCTTAAATACTCGTATACTTGTAGTAAATCAATTTTCACCGCCTTTCATTTGTTGATTTGTAAAATGCTTGCTTACATTAATAATATAACAAGTTCTGGCAAAACGGAAATGTAGGAAAAATTATATAAAATTTGTGTCTATTTATATCAACCACTACCACCACCAACAACAAGGAGCAATATTTTAACCTAATTTTTGTGGCATGAAAATATGTACTATACATATTTCCAAATACTTTAGCAGACATTCTTTACTATCTATTTTACTTTGACTTCTTCTCCATTCACTGTCTTTAGTCTACTTGTATTTGTTGCTCCTTTTTTTTGTTGCTACATACAGAAGGTATCCTTCCATATACATATTCAATATTGTTCAGTGATCCTTCGTGTTGCATGCAAACATTGTTTTAAGATAGAAGCAAAATTTTTTACGTCTCCTATTTTTTGTTACCCGAAATTTTTATTACTTTTCGTTCAGTATTCAATGTGGCAATCGTATTGGATATGGGTAGGTATCGTACGTAGAAAGTTGCTATTTCTTTTTGAGGTTATTGCAATGCTTTACATGTTTTCAATTTAATTTTGTTGAGTTTTTGAATTAAAAAGTTGTAATTGTAATCTTAAAGAGAAAACGAAAACGAAAAAAGCAAAGATAGATCGTAAAAACGAAGAAAACGACAAGATGTTTGTAATTTGTTCAGCTGGAAATTTTGTATAAGTACATACAAGTATAGATACATGTGCCTAGTACGTACTCGGTCACGTTTCTCCATTGATATGAGCTATGGTGTTGGATTGTTAGCTGGAGGCAAACGGAGTGCTTTATATAAGTATTCGGAAGCTTGATGCATAAACTGATTTATTGAGATTTGAATTATGGCAAATGTATATGTATGTATGTATAAGTGAAGGTTGCGTCTAGCCAAGTTACGCCATTTTTTTTATAAATACCATAAATAGCGAAGCATAGAAGCAATTACAGTGTTGTCGTTTATATAACATAAAGTTTCCGTCAGACAAGATAAACGTCATTTCTGCCTAATTTGGTACGAGTAAGTCACTGGCAATACCCACTTTAATAGATTTTTTTTATGGACTTTATACTAAAACAATAAACAATTACTTTTAGATAAATCTGAGTTCTTCACAAAAATAGTACTACCGGCAAAATTTGTAATCATTTTGTGCATAAATATTATCCCCATACAAAGTGTTCGTATGATTTAATAAAATATGTCAAATTTGTATGAGAAGTATTATTATTTGTTAAAACATAATTATTAAATTTTGGAAATATTATTTGTAAGCTAAAATAGTACATTAAGCTAGTACCTATACAAAATGTTAATTTTTTTTAAATAAAATTTTATAAACTTGTATAAAACATATCATTATTTTTCAATGCATCATTGTGAATTTTTAAGAATTATATTTTTCCACCAAATTACTGCTCCACATAAAATTAAAAGACATTTCAATCATAAATTAAACTTGTTACCATACAAAATATTAATTTTTTAAACAAAAGTCGAATTCATTCTATTTCATGCATTAGTACGCAATTTCGGGAATTTTATTTGTCCATCTAATTAGTATTCTGCATAAATTTTGAAGTAATTTAGTGTATATGTTAAAAGAAAAATTAAAAGGAAGAACACGCTCCAGCTAAGAAGGTGTTTATTCGGAACCCGCTGGTGGACGATGCAAATGAGGCAGAACTAACTTCCGGTGGACAGATCAAGTACTGAAGAATTTGACGTCGCTTGTACAAAAAAATGTTTCGAGAGTACTAATAAATTTGATCTTTGATTTGATCTTTACTCTAAAGACAGTGTGTATGTGAGAAAGATGCCGGTGGGCTCATACCTTGGTTGAGTTGTACCGATGTGTTTTCAATTACCGACCGCTTCTTGTCTTTTAATAAATTAAAGTTATTCGAGATTAACCGTTTTTAAATTATAAAATTACCACTAAATAGAGGCAAATATGCAAGATATATACAATAGGATTAAATATATAAAATAAATATACCACGGCATGTGAGATTGGATCGGGATTTTTGTTGATGTTGTGCTGGTAGCGTCATTTTTCGTCTTCATCTTGTCCACTCTCAAACTATTGCTATTGTTACTTGACGACAAATCTTGCTGTTGTTGTCGCCGTTGCTGCTGATTTTCTTCCATTTGTTCTTTTTCTTAATTGTATTTTATTTACTACAAAAACATCTCGGGATATATATAAATATGCAGTAATTTATTATTGCACTAATTAAACTCGAGATATATAAAATGAACAGAAATTGCGCTCACTCTTCGTGTCGGGAAAAAATATAAATAAGTTAAAGAGGAACAAGAACATAGGAACGACTGCTGACTGGTCAAGTCAGAGTTGCATTCACCTTCTATAAAGGTGGCACCAAAATTAAAACAGTGCGCGCGATGTAATTTTCTGGCGTAGACAGACAGTATCTACGTAAATATGGAGACGAAACTGAGATTTCTTTAATAATATTTGCTCATGAAATAAAAATTGTACTAAACATCAGTTCTAGAGTACTAATGAAATTCAAAGTGGTATTTACTCGAAAGATATATTTCGCAACAAAAACAAAAAAAAAAAGGAAAAGAGTTCCACTCAAAAATATCCAAACCCAAAGCTTCTAAAAAATTGCCGAATTTTGTTTGTTTGATTAATTCAACTATTCTATTGTAGGTAAAAATGATCAAGAATCCCAACATTTTAGATAGAAAACTCGTTCAAAGTGCATGGTTTTCTAGATTTGAATCCCTAGATTTGAACACGGTACAATATGTTTCCGATAATAATGCAGTCCAGAATTCAATGGACAAAAGTGGATGCTAAAAAGTGGGAAAATATTTCGTTTTTGAAAACTGCAAATTTTCTTAATAAATTGTTATCACATTGAAGAACGAATTTCTGGTAGCACAGTTCCTATGAAGGTGGACTGACTGAAAGCGTTTATATCTAAGCAAAAAAGACATCCAAAGGATTTCAATGTGCAAAAGATTTCAGCTACGGATATCGTGAAGAATAGTATAGAGAAAATAACGAAATTTCAGGCAGAAACGCTTGCTTCATAATGAATGGCGAATGGTATTTGGCAATTTTTTACATCATCTTGATAGCAAGTTTCGTTTTTCGTCGCAAAGAAGTAAAAACGGCTACCCTTAGTAACCAGATGCTTAGAACATACGATAAATAGATGCGTGAAAATAACAGTGGATGTTTCGATTTGCTTTTGTCCCATCCTCACTTCTTTGGGAATAAGATATTTAGCTGTATTGGCATTTGCCCGAGAATCTGTTTTCTATTTCGCTTTAAGAACTTACTTACTTACTTACTTATGTGGCCATAACAACCGAATATCGATTTAGGCCGAAAATAACATGCTTCGCCAGCCATCTCTGTTCTTCGCTAGCTGGCGCCAGTTAGAAATTCCAAGCGCCGTCAGGTTCTCCAGTACTTGGTCTTTCCACCGGAGGTTTGGTCTTCCTCTTTTGCGTCGTCCTCCAGCGGGTTCCGAATATAACACCTTCTTAGCTGGAGCGTGTTCTTCCATTCGCTCGACATGACCTAGCCAGCGCAGCCGCTGGATTTTGATGCGCTTTACTATGTCAATATCGGCATACAGCTCATACAGCTCATGGTTGTACCTTATTCGGTACTCGCCACCAACGCAAATAGGTCCAAAGATCTTGCGTAGGACTTTTCTCTCGAAAACTCCAAGTATTCGCTCATCCGAGGTGGAAATTGTCCAGGCTTCAGCGCCATATGTTAGGACAGGCATGATGAGAGACTTGTAGAGTGTAGTTTTCGTTCTTCGAGAGAGGGCTCGACTTCTCAATTGCTTACTCAGCCCAAAGTAACACCTGTTAGCAAGAGTTATCCTACGCATGATCTCCAAGCTGACGTTATTACTGCTGTTAATGCTGGTTCCAAGATAGACAAAGTCCCTTACTACTTCAAAAGCGTAGTTGTCAACAGTGACGTGGTGTCCAAGACGCCGGGACTCTTTGTTTGTTGACACTAGATACTTCGTCTTGCCCTCGTTCACCGTGAGACCCATCCGACGCGACTCTCTTTCCAACTCTGAGAATGCTGCACTGACTGCTCGCGTGTTCATGCCGATTATGTCAATATCGTCGGCATACGCTAACAGCATGACACTTTTGTTGAAGATAGTGCCATTATGTCGTAGATCAGCAGCTCGTATTATTTTCTCCATAATAAGATTGAAGAAGTCGCACGATAACGAATCACCTTGTCTGAAACCCCGTTCGGTATTAAACGGTGCGGAGAGGTCCTTCCCAATTTTCACTGCACAACGGGAGTTATGCAGTGTCATTCTACAAAGTCGAATGAGCTTTGCAGGAATACCGAACTCAGACATTGTTGCGTAGAGGTAATCCCTTACCGGACTGTCGAAAGCGGCTTTATAATCAACAAATAGGTGGTGTGTGTCGATCTGTTTTTCTTGGGTCTTCTCCAGGATTTGGCGCAGTGTGAAAATCTGGTCGATGGTGGATTTACCAGGTCTGAAGCCACACTGATAAGGTCCAATCAGGTTGCTGAGCATAGGCTTCAACCTTTCACACAGTACGCTCGATAGAACCTTGTATGCGATGCTCAGGAGACTTATTCCACGGTAGTTGGCGCAAATTGTGGGGTCACCTTTTTTATGTACAGGACAGAGAACACTGAGCCTCCAATCATCAGGCATGCTTTCATCCGACCATATTCTGCTTATGAGCTGGTGCATGCGGGTGAGCAGCTCATCGCCTCCGGTCTTAAACAACTCGGCAGGCAGGCCATCAGCACCTGCAGCTTTGTTGTTCTTCAGCCTTAAAATGGCCGTTTTAACCTCGTCATAGTCGGGTGGTGGAACATCAACACCATCATCTGTAATTGGAGTTATCGGGCAATCTCCTCCACTGGCGGAATTGTTTGTAGCATCGCCATTCAGTAACGTGGAGAAGTGTTCCCTCCATAGGCTCAGTACACTCTGGACATCCGTAACCAGATTCCCATTTCCATCACGACAAGAAGAGGCTCCGGGATTTAAACCTCCACTTAGGCGTTTGATATTTTCGAAGAATTTTCGAGTCTCATTCTTGTCGGTACACATCTCTATCTCCTCACACTCACGTCTTTCCAACTCCCTCTTCTTGCGCCTGAAAAGACGTCTCTCTGCACTCCTTTTCTCTCTGTACCGCTCCTTAACAGCTCGCGTTGCGCCTGCACGCAGGGTTCTTCTGTAGGCGGCGTCTTTCTCTGCGGTAGCTTCGCGACACTCCTGATCATACCACTCATTCCTCAGAGGCCGGTAGTAACCGATTACCTCCTCGGCAGCAGTAGTCATGGAGTGGGATATATGTGTCCACCGTGCGCATGTATCATCAAGTGGGGGAGTGTTCTGCATAAGCAGATCCGATAGTCGAGTGGAAAATGCATCTGCTGTCTCTGGTGATTGCAGCTTACTGACGTCGAGCTTTCTCTGTGTGGGACTTCTCTTGTTATTTGCGACACATAAGCGTGTGCGCACCTTAGCTGCAACAAGGTAGTGATCCGAGTCGATGTTGGCACCACGGATCGATTTCACGTCCATCACACTGGAAGCATGCCTTCCGTCAATCACCACATGATCAATTTGGTTTCTTGTACGATGATCTGGAGACAGCCATGTCGCTTTGTGGATGTCGAGATGCTGGAATCTGGTACCACCAATTACCATGTTTCGTGCTGCGGCGAAGTCGATCAGCCTCATTCCGTTATCGGAGGTGTTCTGGTGGAGGCTGAATTTTCCGACAGTTGGACCAAAGGTACCTTCCTTGCCCACCCTGGCATTAAAGTCGCCAAGCACGATTTTGATATCGTGGCGGGGACAGCGGTCATAAGCTTCTTCGAGGCGCTGAAAGAAGCTCTCCTTGGTCACATTGTCCTTCTCATCCGTCGGAGCGTGGGCACATATAAGGCTGATGTTGAAAAATTTCGCCTTGATGCGGATTGTGGCCAGCCGTTCGTTCACAGGCGTGAACTGTGAGACAAGATGTCGTAGTCTCTTGCTGACCAAAAATCCACATCCTAATTCGTGCCTTTCAGCATGGCAACTGTAGTAGATGTCACAGGACGCTCTTTTGGAGCAGCCCTGTCCTGTCCATCGCATTTCCTGGAGAGCGGTGATGTCAGCTCTGTATTTTTCGAGGACATCAACCAGCTGGATAGAGGCACCCTCCCTATAAAGGGATCGGACATTCCAGGTGCATATCCGTAAATCGTGGTCCTTTTTTCGTTTGCGGGGGTCATCAACAAAAGCGGTAGTCCTTATCCGAGGCATCTTTGGTTTTTTCATTGGGGGAGTTTTTTATGTGGCGGGTCCCAAACCCAACGCACAACCTCTAACCGCTTTAAGAACACTAATTTTCATTTTATATCTTCACATTATTCCATCAGAAATTTTTGCAATTCATAAAAATATAAATTAATTAATATTTTTACTAAAATCGAACAAAAAAAGTATAATTAAATCATAATTTTATTTCGAAATACCACAATACAAAGTACGTAAAGTATAATTGTTTTCTACCAATCATGCGTGTAAATATTTCAAACAAATTTATATAGACAAATATATATATAGCATATTTGCGGTTTTTAGTTCTTTACTATGTCAAAATATTTATATACAAGCCTGTCCTCATTTGAATACATATTTAATTTTATTGTCATAAAATAATTGGTTTTTTTAAAAATATTTTTCACACATTGTACAATTAAAATATAATATGTGGTTTGTTCTGTTGGTGTCACTTTTTGTTTTAATTCAGTGATTGTTTGGTATACATTTTTTGAATAAATGTGTCAGCTCTTTGCGTGATTGGGTATAGGATGAAAATATGGTTTGCTAGTGAAAAAGTATTTGATACAAATTTTTAACCAACAGTTTTGAAGCAATTGAGATTCTTCTGTGAAATTGAAACGTTTTATCTTGAAGTCAAAGGAATGTATGAATCCTCTGATATTTTTACTTTTTGAATATCGTTTTAATTAATTTTTGCAGTTCTTTTCAATTTAAGTAAATTACTGATAAAATTTGAAAAACAATTCATAATCCACCGAAAGTGAATGGGTCTGAAAATACTTCTTCGGTGTTATTACGAAACATCGTAGTATTTAATCGAATCCAAATTTTTCACCAAAGACATTCGTTGCTTTAATCGAATTGCTTTACTCCATTGTTTCTTATTCCATAGCACATTTCATTGCTACATAACTAATATAATTTAATGACTTCATGTCTGCAACACTTGATGACATCAAATTGATGTTCTTTCTAGACGGTTTCAATTTTTCCCCCCTATGCCTTCCACGTACTGATTTAAGCAACAAAATGAATAAGTTATTTGCTTCGATATTATTGTTGTTCCTCCTTTACGACTTGTACAACAGAACAAATAAAGACAGAGTGGATGATGAAGAGAAAAATTAAAAAAGAAAGAATCAATGAACATGCAGCAAAAAGTAAGGATTACATCCAGCAATCGCTTAATATCATTATCTGCAGAAGTAAAGCGATGGATTGTACAATAAAAAAAAAAATATAAAAAAATAAAAAGTCAAATTGCTAGATATGGCAATGACAACGATGCTAGTGACGATAAGAACAAGCCGACGATAGTGTTAAAAACTTGAAGAATAACATGACAACTAATAGTTAACGATATCGATGATGCGGTGTTTTTTGAAAAAAAAACCAATAAAAAACCAAAGAAAAACGTTGACTTGAAAAAAAAAACAGATTTTGTCACTGTCATCAGCAGCAAAAAGTTGGTGGCTTACCAAAGTGGCGTGTGAAGAGTTAAGTAGCAAAACAACAAGAAGAAAAAAAAAAAACAAAGTGTACATTTTTATCAAATTTTTCGCATTGCATTGAATCTATAGGATGAACACTAGCGTAAAGCGTAAAAGTGAATTTGATGTTAGCTAGTCACTCTTTACCTGCATCGAGCGGTTTTATTTGTGTTGTAATTGATTAATGATTGGCTTTTTATTATTTTTTTGTGGATCAAAGTTTGTAGTTTACATAAATTAACACAACTCAAATGTATAAGAAGATTATTAAATTCAGATGCTTTTGAAACTTTATATTATGGGACACAATGAACATAATATGCGGGTGTTTTTCCGTGAATTTTGTAGGGGAGCCCACATAAGGATTGAAGATAGGATAGGATTGAATGTTGAGCGTTATAAATGAATGGGGTTGGTTATATATTTTACCCCATATTGGAGCGCCCCTACGAAATTTATGTTTTTTCAATTTTATAAAAATATCAATTCGTAGGCCAGCCCCCTTAAAAGGAATAGGGTGCATTTGTTTGGAAGAAATTTATGGCTATCGATTATACATTTATTAGCTCTAAGGATGATTTCTGATCAGATTTAGGATCAATTGTCGATTTTCATATAAAATATTGGGTATTAAAAATTAATGGAGGTCGGTCCTTTAGGGGAACCCCCCTATAAAATTGTTGTTTGCTAAATTTTATAAAAATTCCGATTTTGTAGGGAAGCCCTTAAGAGGTAGAGATAGAAGGTAAATTTATTTGGAAAAAGTGTTGTCGAGAAAAAATTCATACAAATTGGTCATACATTCCTCAGCTCTAGGAGTAATTTGGTAATAGATATCGAATTATTTGTCGTTTTTGAGGTATTGTTATGTGAATTTTGTAGTAGAGCCTTCAGAAATATTGAAGATAGGTGGTAAGTACGTTCGCAAAAAATATTGAATAGCAAAATTTAATGACAGTCGGTCATACATTTTAACTCGTTAAGGCTCCTCTGGAAGCGGTGAGTGCGAAATTTATAAAAAATGGGTAGCGATAGAAAGTAAGTATGCTGAGAAAAAATGTTGAAGTTAGTAAAGGTCGGTCATACATATTAATCTATATTAATATCTATATTTTTTGTTTTTGGTTAGGGAGTCTCACTGAGTCAAGCTGACATCGGATTCAAATTATGGGTCATATAGAACTTATATAGAAATGTTGATTTCGTCTGCTGGATAATATTTGTTTAGTTTTAATTTGTGTGGCAGTGTAATTCTGCGGCATGCAATTAGTAAAAATAGCAGTGTTTCTGATATAGAAACCATGGAAGTAGGTGTAGAAAACTTCTATCGAAAAATAGATCTAAAATGGGAGTTTATTTTCGTATTCTTAATTGTTTTACAGGGAGTTGAAATTTCTATATTTTACTGCTCAGTTGATTAGTGCATTGGTATTTGGCTAATACAGGTAGGTCATTTTAAATCCTTACTGATTTAACACGCAGAACTGGAAAAAACTTTCTCCTAAAAATAGAAGAAAACAAAAAAATAGACACATTCTTAAAATATTTTTGAACCCATTTATTACTACCGATCTGTATCATTTTATAAAAATATTCTACATATAATTTTATTAAGTCAAAGGCACTTAAAGGTTAAAAGTAGTGCCTGAGTAAAATAAAATTTATTAACAATGATCATTTTAATAAAATTGTTGTTAAAAATAATTTTTTTACTAAAGCATAACCACACAATTCGATAGGTAAAAAAAAATTATCATTTATATATTCAACATTCTTCCATAGTTATTGAATAATACGTCAACTGGTTAAGTATAAGCCGCTTACGCAGTTATCTTTTAACAAAATGAACAAAATGACAATAACTATGAAGAGCAAATAAATGAACAAATAGTAATATAATCATACAATCAAATTTTAATTAAATATACGAAGCATATGTAATGCATTTATATGCATAGGTACCTACGCACAAATATATGCCATATTGTAAATCTCATACATACACACAATGTACTCATATTTTTTAGAAGTAAAAGTACGTTACATACTCGTATAGTGTATTCATGTTCGTATGCAATGTATGCAATGTTCTGCTGCCAGCTGCCTGAAATATGCTAAAAGGATTTTTATTTGAGTTCTTACATACTATAGTTTAAGCTTGCTATTAGGAAATATAACTTTATAATTGAAATTGAACTAGTTATATTCTCAGCGCATGCTGTGTTAAGGACTTAAACAAAAAAAGTTGGATTGTGTCATATTTGTTACACTCTTTACAATATGATTGGTATGTCTTCATTTATTTGAAGTATCAACTACTGCAATGACGTCAGCTTGGAGATATGCGTAGGATAACACTTGCTAACAGGTGTTACTTTGGGCTTAGTAAGCAATTGAGTAGTCGATCCCTCTCTCGAAGATCGAAAATCAGACTCTACAAGTCCCTCATTGTTCCTGTCCTAACATATGAGAGGATGCTTGGAGTTTTGGAGTGGAGAGAAAAGTTCAGCGCAGGATCTTCGGACCTAATTGAGTTGATGGCGAGTACCGAATGTGGTACAACGATGAACTGTATGAGCTGTACGCTGACATTGACATAGTCAGGCGAATCAAAATCCAGCGGCTACACTGGCGAATGGAAGAACACACTCTAGCGAAAAGGGTATTTAATTGGCGCCAGCAAGCAAAGAAGAGAGAAGACTGGCGGCGTATTATATGTTCGGCCTGAATCGATCACCGGTTGTTATGGCCACGTAAGAAGATGAAGAAGAAGAAGAAGAAGAAGAAGAATATTCATTGAAGCTTTTTTCCTTTCATATTGTGCAAAAAAACTGAAATCCAGATTCAAACAATTGCTTCCATCTCATGAGTTTAGTCTCAATTTTATTAAGTGCGTAACCAAAAGTCTAGGGGTCGTAACAGAATAAAATCGTTGTTAGTCCATTATAAATCATGTTTTGACAATACGGAATTTTTTCTGCTTGCAGTCTATGTGAATAACGCCTAGAAGCATTGACCAATAGAAGATCAAATCTACTTTTTTAATCCGAAATAGTACTCTGTTAAATACTGATTTTATTAGTGTAGCATGAGGCTTTTTATATCCACAGATGATCGTCCTGTAGAAAATTCGAAGCAAAGACCCGAACTGAAGAACGGGTTTTTCTCTTCATAAATAAATGTTCTTATGATAACTGGGAAGAGGAAAATTGGCATTTTATACAAAATTCATTAGAAATTGCAGCTTTCTAAGGACAGTGAAAGTATAGTAAATCAGTATCAGAAATCGGTAGAAGAGTCCAACAAAAATGAAACAGAATCTTTGGTGAAAGAATCTGAAAAGTGTTCTCTTTGGCACTCGGTGAGATAGGCCAAAGAAAACGAAGACCGAAAATACAGATGAAGCTCGGTGAAAGAATCCCCAACAAGAAACAGAGACAGAAACTTCCAGGGAAGGCAAATGATTTCTTCGGAACTCGATGAAGTAGCCCAGAATGGTGAAAACAAAAACTCCGATGTAAGAACCTGCAGTTTTTTTCCCTTTCGATTTCCGTGAAAAAAGTAACACAAAGGAAAACAGAAACCTAGTTGGAAGAACATGAAAGTGCCCAGTTTGAAACCCAGTAATAAATACCAATGCAGATGAGTACAGAACCTACTTTGAAAGTATCTGAGAAGTGTTCTATGCGAAGGGCATTGAAGAAGCCCAACAAAAAGGATATGAAAAATATTCGATTCAAAACTCGTTCAATGAGGTGAACAACGACAAAGATTCAAACTTCCGCGGAAGGAAAGTGTTTTCTTTGGAACTCGCTCAAAGAGCCCATCTGAGACGAAGCGAAGACGAAGAAACTTTCGTGTTACCTTTCGTGTTACCTTTCGTGTTTCGTATTACCTTCTGATTTCGATGAAAGAGGAGCCCAAAGAAGACTGTGACAGTAACTACACAGAAAAAATCTGTTTTATTGTTTTATTTAAAACTCGATGAAAGATTCTCACAGAAACGAAAACAGAAGTTTCAGTCGAAGGAAGGTTTTAACTTCGCAATCCGGCAAAAGTGAAGCACCAAAATAGCCACGACAGAAACTTTGGTGGAATAATCTGAATGCTGTTGTTTACGAAACTCGGTAAAAGAAATCAACAGAAACGAAGAAAGAAAAGTGTTTTATTTGGAAAAAATCCGCACAGAAACGAACACATAAGCTTCGGTTGAAGGAAGATTAGAGTTACCAAAAAAAAAATTCCTTAGTAATGATATTCAACTTGACATGAATTACAAAAAACTGCAAACGGAAGAGTTGAGTTGAGTTGAGAAAAAGTGCTGAATTTGAAATATTTATCAAGGTGATGACTGAAATTGCAGTGGAAAATTAAGCGTAAGATAAGAAGATCATGGGAGTTTCAACGACTATTGATTGCACAAGGGAATAATAAATATATGGCATAGAAAAATTGTTGATCTTTAATTGTAAATGCTTCGGTTTGTTTGTGGGATGTATTCGAATATGCATTTTCTTACTGGGTTTAAATAGAGATACTGCTTCTGCTGATGTTGCTGTTCTACATAGCTATACTGATATGTGTGAACATGTGCGCAAAAGAATGAATCATAAATTGCAATATGTCAGTAAAGGAATATAAGTATATTTAAATAGAATGTCAGAACCATCGAAATATAAATGCAGCAGCCATATAGACATATTCATTCGCGTGTATATATTTGAATATTCGATTTGTGACAAATACCACGAATACATATCTAGCTATCATGAATAAGTAAATACATGAAGAAAGATGCATGTCGTTGAAAGGCTTAAAGCCAAAGATATGTTTGAATGTATATGTAAACGACTATGTGTGTATGTTTATAAATGTCAACGGTGATATTTACACATATAAACACTTAACTTTTATAGACTAATTTTGAAAGTGTACCGTGCAAAAAATTGTGAGACTAATCTCTAAAGAGAGTAGTTCGGGATTAATCTTTTGGGGATCAATATTGAAATTAATAAATATATTTATGGATTTCTACACTTTCAAGTTATTCGCTTTTAAGTCAACAATGATATGTTGCAGGTAAGCGTAGCTGTTGGAGCGACGGCGATAGAATATGCGATAGCAAAACACATAATGTTGTTGGGTACCCAGGTTCGAATCCGATAAGAGAAAATACGTAAATTTTATTTGTACATTTAAATTTGAAATATAAAGGGTTTGGCATTAGGGACATAACAATTTTATCTATTAATAAAACACAGAGATATTTGAGATATTGAGTTCAAATTTATTTCGGATATATTGCAAGCATTACGTTTTATGAATGAAATTCGATTTCGGTCATATGACCACCACGAGCCCGTTTACAGCGGTCGATTCTTTGGACCCAATTTTTCATCACTCTAGCACACAATTCGACCGGAACGTTGGCAATTTCGCGTTGGATGTTGTCTTTGAGCTCGTCTAAAGTTGCTGGCTTGTTGGCATAGACCAGTGATTTGATAAAGCCCCATAAAAAGAAATCCAATAGTGTTAGATCGCATGAACGAGGCGGCCATTCGACCGGACCATTTCTCGAGATAACACGTTCACCGAATTTGCCTTGCAATAAATCGATTGTGACGTGTGCTGTGTGGCTAGTGGCATCGTCTTGTTGAAACCACATATCGATGATGTCAAGTTCATCCAATTCTGGCCACAAATAATCTTCCAACATAGCACGATAGCGCTATCCATTGACGGTAACATGACGGTCGTTTTCATCCACCAAAAAATACGGCCCAGTCACATCTCCGGCATGAAAACCGCCCCAAACAGTAACTTTTTGAGGGTGTCTCAAGAAGCACTTGTGGGTTTGTTGCTGACCAATATGCATATTTTGTTTATTGACAAAGCCATTGAGCCAGAAATGAGCTTCATCGCTGAAGATGATTTTTCGCTCTTAAAGTTGCGACCACCGACTCAGAATATCGGTAGTAATTTTTAATAATTTCCAAACGTTGTTGGTTCGTGAACTTGACCATGATGAAAATGTTGACTTTAACTAACGTTTTGCCATTGGCAGTTGATTAGAAAATTTTAATGGTGCGTTCATATAAAGATACGAAATTGTTATGTCCCTAATGGAAAACCGTTTATGAATCGGAAAATATAATGCAATGAATGAAAATAAATTGTTTGATCTGTACTTTATACCCAAAAAAAATTTTGACATGAGAATTATAATACAATTAATTAAAATAAATTATTTTGTTTCGAACAGCGGCGAAGAGAAATATTGGTAAATTGAATTAAAATAATTGAAATGAAAATGTAATTAAGAATTATAATGCATTGAAAGAAATTTTCTAACCGTGTGACTAATCTACATTTATACCCGTTTGGATGTAAAACGGTACAATTGGTCTCTTCATAGGACATGCTCGAACAAAAGGAACAGTTCACTCCATATAAAGAGATCAAAAGTGAGAATAGTCGCATATTTCTTTGCGACTGATCCCGAATACATCCCGGACCAGTCGCATTTTTTTGTAGGGTACCTACAGACATATGCATATACGTATATAAGTATGTGTGTTTGTTAGTGATTGTATCTCTATAGTATTGTGTATGCCTCTGCGTAGATTTATTTACTCTTTCAACTTTGTTTTTTTTTTGGTTTAATTCAATAACGAAATACTTTCAATTTTTGTTTTACTTTCCTACTTCCTGTTCGACTATTATCTGTATTTCCTCCCTGAGTGTATGGATGTATATGTGGTATATTCATACATATAAATGCCACATGTTTGCATGCTTGTTGGTCTTTATTCATATACACATATATGTATGTACAAATATATATGTATGGATACATAGTTCCATTATGTATTTAACATCAAAGCAATATAAAGAAAATAAAATATTTGCATCTATTTACTACCGTGTCTATGCTCTTCTCTACCTCACATTTCTATCTTTCCCCCTCTCTCTAACTTTTTACTCCTCCATCTCTTTCTATCGATCGTTTGCATTCTTTCTCTCTCTGTCTATGACTTTTTAAAGTAGCTTGCGCGTTCATAAATGCGATGTGCATATATAACAAGCCATCCATGAACATACCAATTTGTTTGGCTCTTTATTTATTTGTTGGTTTATGTTATTTATTTATTATTGTTATTATTTTTTTTTTCTAAATTAATTTCAAAAGTGATTTTCCATGCAAAAGTCAGTTTAGAAATATCGCTTGAAAAAAAAAACATAATAAGCATAAAGAAAAAAAAAAGGAAACAATTTCTAGATATGCACTTGACAGCTTAATAAAACATGCCATTTCTATTTATGTTTATTCTGATTTGAAATTCTTTTCTATCTCTTTATCCCTCTCTCTCTGCCTGTGAAGATACAATTTAACTTAAACTAAATCGACATTGGAACTATGAATGAAGTGACAACATCCTGGTAGAAACGAGCCATTAACCATGGTCAAATAGAGGTGAAAAATTAAATGGTAAATGGATGATATTAAAGATAAAATTAATGGAGCGAATTATCTCAAAATAAAAGTCTAATTTGATTATGTTCTTATTAACTGTTTTATATGATATGTGGATTAGCATGTATTGTATTTTCAACTTTTAACTTAAATGTATTACTTTGTTAAATATTTTTAAGAATGCTTACTTGCTTACCGAGGTGCTTGTTCAGTAAAATAGCTAACATTACAATTTTTTGTGATTTCATTTTTCAAGAATTTTTCCACACAGGTCTAACCAAATAGTGTCATATAGCCATCATCTTTAAGATTTTTCCACAAAGATCAACTCAAATTGCATCCCATAGGAAAGATGTGTAATATCCCCCAAAATTACCCAAATAATAATTCCAAAAAAGCTACGAGGTTTGTCAAAAAATGCTCAAACCAACTCAACAAAAAGCTAAATTTTTAGATTTTAAATTGTTGTTCATGATATGGACAAACCATGAAAATGTTAAAAAAAATTTCAAACACAAAATCATTACATATAAAATTTTGACACAAAGATCTAATCAAATGGTATTATATAGGGAAGATTTATGGAAAAAAAAACCAAAAATCCCCCAAAAATGAAATATGACAAAAGTAAAAAGACCCCAAAATTTCCAAAAATACAATATCATCAGCGATCAAAATTTTGACACAGATCCAACCAAATAGTGTGGTATAGCGAAGAGCCACGTAATATATCGAAACAATCCAAAAAAAAAAAAAAACTTGTTATGCAAAATTCATATCTTCAAGATTTTACAAAAATACCAAAATCGAAAATAGTATCCTTAGCGTTAAAATAATCCCTCACAAAGATTTATCATAACAGAGTCGAAGAAATTCATAAAGAGCATGCAATGGGCATCTCGCACAATATTTACTGCCTAATATGTAAACATCTGGAAGGAGAAACTGTTTTAGCTAACGTCCTGCCCTATGCACCAGTCACCAGTCCGGCCAGTCACCAGAAGAGGCAACCAGAACGAATGTGGATGATATACTGAACTACGTAAACTGAACGGAATTGTTGTGAATCATTTGAACACACAACAGATACAACTAATATTCGCCTGAGACGCCTGAATTCATGAGACGAATTACTATTTTCATCAATCAACCAAGCAAGCAAGATTCGTCTCCGGGGGAAGAGATATGAAATAAAAATAAATCGCCAAACATAAAATTGACAGTATCAAAAAAAAAAAAAGATTTACATATATATTTTTTTTGGTTATTTGGGTTCAAAAATTCTTTGAATCAGATAGTCAATTTTTTGCCTCTTGAAGAACGTATAATACGATAAATATAATAGCCAGTGTTGGTTCTACAGTAATGGATGTAATCACATTGTTTATTCTATGTTTTTGAGATTACAATTTAGAGGAACTTATATCTAAACTGTCATATAAACCGAACTTTAGACTGAAGTACTCAAAGTAAGTATACTAAAGACCCTAAGTTTAATATATTCAATTGATATATAAGAGTTTAGAGGTTTTACAAGTAATAATAAGGATTTTAATGAATAGAGTGTATATAAAAATGCAGATAAAAAATATAAAAAAACAACATTTAAATGAGACATTACGCAGCACAAACATGAGCATATGCAATAGCATATGATAGCGAATGTGCCCCCACACTATAAATAATTCATATATCAAATAGTAAAATTCATATTAACATTTGTAATTAAAAGAGAATAAGTAAAATTGGAGTTCATAACATATATGTATAAAAAAGAATAAAAAAAAATCTCCTTACAGTCGGCTGGGGCCGACCAAATTATACCCTGCATATGTAGAGATATATATAAAAAGTTTGCTCGTATATCCATCCTTTTCTTCCACTACTTTGTATAGGACCTACATTAAGAAGCAGGCGTACCTCACCAATTTTGGAGGATCAATTTCTGCCTATAATACTAAACTACATAGGTTGCAATGGGTTGACCTAGGCGTATTAATTAGTAAATTATGGGTGTTTTAATGTTTAAGATAAATCCGAGACTTTCTACGGAAGCTATATAAAAAGTGGGCGTGACGTATCTCTTTCTGGTATATCTAATTAATTTTTCAATATCAATCCACACCTTAAATTTGGTTGTCCTACGCTAAATGGTTTGTAAGTTATGGAGCTTAAAAGTTTTAGTTTAATTCCCTCGACTTTGTATGGGAGACCTATGAAGGAGTGGGCGTGGCACACTGATTTTCTGCCAGATTATTTCCGACTACGATATTAATCTAAGTGTCAATTATGGTTATTTTAGGCAGGAGATTGTCGAAGTTACAGCTGTTTAAATTTAAAAGAATTTCAGTCATTTTGTATGGGGGCTGCAATAAACAGTGGGCATGGCGCGTCCATTTCCTATGAGCCTAGTTGCTCGTACAATACTAATCCATACCTTAAATCTCGTTGTCCTACGCTAAATGGTTTGTAAGTTATGAAGCTTAAAAGTTTTAGTTTAATTCCCTTGACTTTGTATGGGAGACTCATGAAGGCGTGGGCGTGGCGCACTGATTTTCTGCCAGATTTTTGCCGACTATAATGTTAATCTAAGTGTCAATTATGGTTATTTTAGGCAGAAGATTGCCGAAGTTACAGCTGTTTCAATTTAAAATTTGTATGGGGGCTACAATAAACAGTGGGCGTGGTGCGCCCATTTCAAGTGGGTCTAGTTGCTCGTACAATACTATTCCATACCTTAAATCTCGTTGTCCTACGCTAAATGGTTTGTAAGTTATGGAGCTTAAAAGTTTTAGTTTAATTCCCTTGACTTTGTATGGGAGACTCATGAAGGAGTGGGCGTGGTACACTGATTTTCTGCCAGATTTTTCTGCCAGATTTTTGCCGACTACGATATTAATCTAAGTGTCAATTATGGTTATTTTACGCAAAAGATTGCCGAAGTTACAGCTGTTTCAATTTAAAATTTGTACGGGGGCTACGATAAACATTGGGCGTGGTGCGCCCATTTTCTGTGAGCCTAGTTGCTCGTACAATACTAATCCATACCTTAAATCTCGTTGTCCTACGCTAAATGGTTTGTAAGTTATGGAGCTTAAAAGTTTTAGTTTAATTCCCTTGACTTTGTATGGGAGACCCAAAAAGGAGTGTGCGTGGCACACTGATTTTCTGCCATATTATTTCCGACTACCATGTTAATCTAAGTGTCATTTATGGTTATTCTAGACAGAAGATTGCCGAAGTTACAGCTGTTTCAATTTAAAATTTGTATGGGGGCTACGATAAACAATGGGCGTGGTGCGCCCATTTACTGTGGGCCTAGTTGCTCGTACAATACTAATCCACACCTTAAATCTCGTTATTCTACGCTGAATAGTTTGCAAGTTATAACCGGTAACATTTTTTTAATTTCCGCAACTTTGTATGGGAGACCCAAAAAGGAGTGGGCGTGGCACACTGATTTTCCACCATATTATTTCCGACTACCATGTTAATCTAAGTGTCAATTATGGTTATTCTGGACAGAAGATTGTAGAAGTTACAGCTGTTTCAATTTAAAAAAAATACAGACACTTTGTATGAGAGCTACACTAAAAAGGCGTGGCTCAACCAATTTTGGCGAGGTTATATAGTAGTATAATATAAGTCTATGTGCCAAATATTGTTGTCCCAAGTGGTATATTATGTGAGTTATAGCAAGTTAAAGATTTTGAAAATTTCGAGGTTAGTCGCTTTGAATGCTTGGTGTGGGCGTGGTTATTGACCGATCATGCCCAATATCAATCCCCTCCGTACTCTTGGATCATAGATTACTTATGCTAAATTTCATCGAAATAGCTCAATATTTACGCAAGTTATCGTGCGAACCAGCCAGGTGACAGACAGACGGACGGACGGACGGACATCGTTAAATCGAAAATTTAATCGACGCTGATCACGAATATATATCTATGTCTATATCTCCGGAGATTCCTTCAAGTGGACACAAACATCTGACCGAAATGAATATACCATGCATATTGCATTATGCAGGGTATAAAAATAAATATGTGGCACTTAAAGCCCCAAAGGGCTCATTGGCCGAGCTTCTCTTCCATTACTGTTGTGCGTCTTAAATTTTGGACAGTATTAGAATGGACCTACTTATTTTAGCCGGTTCCGAACGGCAGAACACTTGTGACATCACTTTTTCTGAGCTTTGTCACAGAGTTCTTTTTAGAAGCTTTTTCATGGCAAGTTGTTACTGTCGGAAGAATTGCCAATTGCTTGCTGACAGGTGGGTACCGTTCGAAAGAAAAATCTTTTCGATATTAAATTCGTTATGCATCAGCCGGGTATTGAACCACGTCCTACAGATCAGAAGGCGAACACACTATCCACTGAGCTACGGCACTTCATAAAAAAGAATATGAAGTTGAAAATGTGTGTGAATTGGTAAATAAAATATTTAAAATTGTAAAAATTTCATAACTTGAACCATACACATTATACTACTTACTTACTTATGTGGCCATAACAACCGAATATCGATTTAGGCCGAATATAACGTGATTCGCCAGCAATCTCTGTTCTTCGCTAGCTGGCGCCAGTTAGAAATTCCAAGCGTTGGTATTTGGTGGAAATACCAAGTATTTGGTATTTCCACCGGAGGTTAGGTTCTTCCGCTTCGTCCTCCAGCTGGTTCCGAATATAACACCTTCTTAGCTGGAGCGTATTCTTCCATTCGACATGACCTAGCCAGCGCAGCCGCTGGATTTTGATGCGCTTTACTATGTCAATATCAGCATACAGCTCATAGAGCTCATGGTTGTACCTTATTCGGAACTCGCCCCCAACGCAAATAGGTTCAAAGATCTTGCGTAGGACTTTTCTCTCGAAAATTCCAAGCGTTCGCTCATCTGAGGTGGAAATTGTCCAGACTTCAGCGCCATATGTTAGGACAGGCATGATGACAGACTTGTAGAGCGTAATTTTCATTCTTCGAGAGAGGGCTCGACTTCTCAATTGCTTACTTAGCCCAAAGTAGAACCTGTTTGCAAGAGTGATCCTTAGCAATATCTCCAGACTACGCAACAATGTCTGAGTTCGGTATTCCTGCAAAGCTCATTCGATTTTGTAGAATGACACTGCATAACTCCCGTTGTGCAGTGAAAATTGGAAAGGACCTCTCCTCACCGTTTAATACCGAACGGGGTTTCAGACAAGGTGATTCATTACTTCTTTAATCTTATTATGGAGAAAATAATACGAGCTGCTGATCTACGACATAATGGCACTATCTTCAACAAAAGTGTCATGCTGTTGGCGTATGCCGACGATAATGACATAATCGGCATGTACACGCGAGCACTCAGTGCAGCGTTCTCAGGGTTGGAAAGAGAGTCGCGTCGGATGAGCATTACAGTGAACGAGGACAAGACGAAGTAACTAGTGTCAACAAACAAAGAGTCCCGGCGTCTTGGACCACACGTCACTGTTGACAACTACGCTTTTAAAGGAGTAAGGAACTTTGTCTATCTTGGAACCAGCATTAACAGCAGTATTGACGTCAGTCTGGAGATATTGCTAAGGATCACTCTTGCAAACAGGTGCTACTTTGGGCTAAGTAAGCAATTGAGAAGTCGAGCCTTCTCTCGAAGAATGAAAACTACGCTCTACAAGTCTGTCATCATGCCTGTCCTAACATATGGCGCTGAAGTCTGGACGATTTCCACCTCAGATGAGCGAACGCTTGGAATTTTCGAGAGAAAAGTCCTACGCAAGATCTTTGAACCTATTTGCGTTGGGGGCGAGTTCCGAATAACCTACAACAACAATGAATGTAAATGATTTACATATAAAACAGTACTACTACTACTACTACTACTACTACTTCTACTACTACTACCACAACTACTACAACTACTACTACTACTACTATTACTACTACTACTACTACTACTACTAGTACTACTACTACTACTACTACTACTAGTACTACTACTACTACTACTACTACTACTACTACTACTACTACTACAACGACTACTACTACTACTACTACTACTACATAATTATAATACTCTTCGAATTTGCTTTGATATATAGAATTCCGAAAATTTTAATTATTTTTATTATATTTTTTAATAAACCAACACATTATTTTCAACGAATTTTACCGAGTATGAATTCTACAATAGAAGACTTTCTATTGTAGAATTCATACTCGGTAAAATTCGTTGAAAATAATGTGTACAGCGCAAGAAGAGCGCTCAACAACCTGATTTGATCTTATTAGTGTGGCTTCAGACCTGGTAAATCTACCATCGACCAAAGTTTTCACACTGCGCCAAATCCTGGAAAAGAACCAAGAAAAACAGATCGACACACACCACCTATTTGTTGATTATAAAGCCGCTTTCGACAGTCCGGTAAGGGATTACCTCTACACAACAATGTCTAGTAGTACGTAGTAGTACTAGTAGTAGTAGTAGTAGTAGTAGTAGTAGTAGTAGTAGTAGTAGTAGTAGTAGTAGTAGTAGTAGTAGTAGTTGTAGTAGTTGTGGTAGTAGTAGTAGAAGTAGTAGTAGTAGTAGTAGTACTGTTTTATATGTAAATCATTTACATTCAAATAAATATGCATGTTTTTATGTGTCTAATTATTTACATTTA
The DNA here is from genome assembly GCA_963854835.1 of Megamerina dolium. Taxonomy (NCBI): domain Eukaryota; kingdom Metazoa; phylum Arthropoda; class Insecta; order Diptera; family Megamerinidae; genus Megamerina; species Megamerina dolium. Next base: position 31,678,997 of record OY978529.1, on the reverse strand, counting down.
AATGCGATGAAAAGTACACACAATCTTTATGAAATATGTTTTGTTTTTTTCATTACCATTTCAATAATTGAAATATTTACTCTAACAACTAATGGTTTTAATTACATATTAATTAATTGCTTAATTATGTAAGCGAAAATATTATTACATTCCACACGCATGTCCTAATGTGTGGATTTGCACAAAATTACACGCACACGTAAAAGTATTCGAATATGCAGGGTGATACATACTTCAGTTTTTATCTTGAGTATAATAAAAGAAAATGAACTTATGAATTTAATTTATTTTGGAAATAAAATTTAATTATGATACTTTGAACAAAATGAGCCACATTTTGTTTGAGGGCTATAGGAAGAAATAGGAACAAAATTTTCTTAAAAAAAATTAAAATCTCGAAGTTTCAAAATAATATATCAAGAAATAATTGTAGTTCTATACAAATTAGAGATTTAAAAAAGGTATTTTATAAGGAGACCGTATTTATTTATGAACAGAATAACTTCAAACTTTGTGTGAAATAACATTTTGTTGAAAAATTACTATTTTCTAAATAACAATTTTTCTTGTTTAGAAAGAACAATTTTTGTATAGATGTTATGAATATGTCTGAACAGAATGGCATACAAATTTATGGAGAAGATTCTTTAATTGATATAATAAGCCTTCAAAAGTTTCAAGATAATATATTTGGAAATTTCCCAAAAATGTTTTTTGATATTTCTTTAAAAAAATGCAAATTTCATATGGAGACAATATTTATTTATCAACGCAATGACTTTAAATTTTATACAATAGACGATTTGAAATTGAGACATGGACATTTTTAGGATAATGTATTGGAAAATAGAGGTACCATTCAAACAAATTTTTAACTTTTTGTTTAAACAATAAAAATTTCATATGGGGACAAGGTTTATTTATAAACAATATTATTAACAATTTTTTGAATTTAAATATCATTATAAGAGAAGTTCCTAAATATTCGCTTGAAAAATATCGGCTCCTTCCATACAAATTTTTCATATTTGCTTTAAAAAATTAAATGTTTATATTGATACTATATTTATTCATGACCTGAATCACTTCAGTTTTTATAGGGGTACTATTTCATTAAAAAAATAAACATTCAAAGTTTTCGAGTATTGCATTACAAAATAATGGCACCGCCCCTATACAATTTTCGATTTTTATTTAGAAAAATGAAATGGCTGTATACAGACCATATTTATTTATAAACGAAATGTAAAATAATATTGTAGTAAGAAAATAGAATTTGCAAAGTTTCATAAGAATGTATTTTAAAATATTGCTAAGCTTAATTTAGTCCAGTCATATTTTGAGTAAAACTTTGTTAGAACCGACCATAGATCGATCTCCCAAAATGGCAACTATCCACTACCTACTACGAATATGATTTGGTTTCTAAAGCAGAAAAAAATTTCACGAAAATAAATATATATAAGATAACAAAAAAAAAAAAATAAATAAATAAATAAATATAAGAAAGATGACATGCCCTGTATGAGAATGAATCTCCACCTTTCACAAACTCTTAATTATAATTATTTATAGGGGTGTAGATATTTGCACATACTTTTTTTGAGGCAGACAATTTTTTAAATACTTTCTCAAACAAACAATCTAATGTGCTTACATGTAGATGGATAAATATAAATAAAAGCATATGAGCGGATATGTATCAATGTGTATTCAAATAATATGCCCTGCAGTCAAGCTTACTTAAACTACCACTAACTAATAACAATTGTTCAATTTTAGGTATGAAAGATATTGCTTCATTCTTGATTGACTTCTGTAACTATAATCTCTATAGGAATGATTGGGATACTTAAAAATGAAACATATATACCCATTGGAGGACATACTAGTGTGATAAACATTTTGAGGTATTATACTTTCAACAATGTCTAGAAGTATTGAAGCACAGATTATTAAGATATTAATATGTATAGGTGATTCCATTTCATTCTCTGGTTCATTGTTCAAATTTTCGTTCATACCATTCATACATTTATACAATACAACCTCAAGAATTACGCACTAGTAGTAACTACTTCAGAAATTTACTACTTGGTTGCTTTGAATAATGTGCATAGCGTGTGAATAGAAATATTTATATACTCACACGCATATTTAAATAACGCAACGCATATTTAGTAAACAAAGATAATTATTAGTTAATGGATGGTGGTAAATGGATTTGTTTTTATAATTTATATACTATAATTATTTATGCATGAGGCATGAGTAAAGTAATTTAAATTGGAAAAAGTGGGTTTACAAAAAGTTTACATGCAGGGGGGTAAATGATAAAGAACACATAAATAGTCAGGAATATATGTATGATATAATGGATGGTCAAGTGTTTTCGTATTCGGTGTTATATTACAATCTATGAAGAATTTCAAGGATTTTATTACATGTACGCGTGAGATTTTAAATCAATTTCATATTTAAAATTAAATATTTTATCAGCTCAAATTGATGTTAATTGAAAATTATAGTACTTTTCGTACTATTTGATGGAAGCAGGGAATCTTTCCTTAAAATTACACATAAATCAGTCGATGATGCCAATTTGACAACATTCTTAATCATCTACTAGATGGAGCAACTTGGAAATATTACGAGTACAAATATAATGTTCTTTTAAAATTTAGGTTTATTTCATATGAAGCACGTAGTTATAGTCAAAGTTAAGATAATTATAAATTTTGAATCAACTTTTCCATATAAATATTCTGTTTAAAGCGCAATACTAAATTGTAGATAATCATAAATTTGACAATGTCTACTGGTCAGAGTGCGTACCTAACACATTAAAGCAGGCTTGTATAATTGGAAAATCGTAGAAGAGTCTTAAAATTGGAGAAATCAATTACAGAATCAGAATCAATTACAAAACACATAGGTACGATAGCAATATTGCCAACATCCATCCATACGTTTGCTGGTTGGGGTTAATAGCTCATCGTAGAAGTTGCGGAAATTTTGATGAAAAAGATGCACTTTATTCCAAATTTTCAGATTTTTCCCACGGCTTTGCATCTACAATCTATCAAACTGGGTAGCAGTTACTGCAAACGATCTGTTAGGATATCTAAACTCTACGCGCTGAACTTAGTGGGAAAAAGCAAAGTAAGGAAATGGTTTTAAAACAGCATTATAACGCAAATTGTGACCCACAGCAGGTACTTGTGTCATAGGCTCCGCAGCCAACAATCTACTAAGATACATAGAGATTATGATCTGTGTGTCGAAGGAAACCTGTTGAAATGTTTCTCCAATTATTTCCTTTAATTCTACGTATTCCAATAGTACAATATGTAGTACAAAACTATATAATTCCTTCTTTGTTTTGCGTCTGAAAGTTTTAATTTTTTATAATTTTCATATCAAACGCAAAAATGTTAACTGCAAATGTTTTGTAGTTAAAGTGATTCTGCACAAAAAAAAAAAAAAATTAAATAAAAAAAAAGACAACAAAACCAAGGAAACGAAATTCAACTCATTTTATTGTTATTGTCTGAAATTAACATTAAATATGCTGCACAACAGCGCCAGTAAGCAAGAGCAATACGTCGTAGTATGGTAGAAGCCGCATAATGAGTATTTATAATTAAAATGCATATGAATAAATTTATTGTATTTTATGCATTAAATGTATTATTTATGTAAATGACATATGGTATGCATAATTAATATCAATTTATACCACTTTTATTTTTCATGTTTGCTGTCAAGCAAAGCGTAATATTTTAATTTGGATTTATGCAATTCTCATCGGAAATTTAATTCCATATCAGTAAAAGGTGGCGTAGAGTTATTTAATAGAATAGGTGTCAAAAATTTAATAATTATTATATGATAACTGTCGTACGAGTAGATGGAAGATATAAATACTATAAAAAAATTGGATATTTTTTATACAATATAAACAAAATACTCTACAAATAGTACAAATGGCGGAATGGATTCAACTTGCATTCATTCAATAACCATTTATTTATATTGATTGAAATCACTGTGTACATATATTTATATTACATTAAATTAAATTTCAATCATACCAGTAAGCACTTTAAGTAAAATACAATTGTACTACAAATTGCCAACTCATTTTGTACAATAGTTATGATTATTTGTATAATATGAATTATATGTATGTGCAATATATGGCAACTTATTCATATATAAATTGTAATAAAAATATTTAAGAGAAAAAAAAAATATTAATTTTGTAATTTTTTTTTAATAATATTTATTTACTCTATTAATATTCATTTGTAAGTAATTATGTATAATAATGACATAATTATTTTTTATATAATTTTTTTTTAATTGCATTCTTGTTACTTCTGGTTTGGGACAATGGTAAATGTATTTATTTGTGAATATATAAATGTAACTACATATACTTCAACTTCTATATATAATTCGCCATCTAGGTTTATATAAGAATATAAGTGAAAGGTACACTACGTCAACAAACAACAAAATTATCTAGAGAGAGAGAGAGAGAGAGAGTGAATAAAATTGAAGACGAATTGGACAGAAGCTGTTCTGCACTTCATTTTAAGATGTTTTCGATTTCATGGGCATTCATTTCTTGCAATAATTTCTATTAAAATAACAGACACTCTCTTCCATAATTACGATTTTTTAACCATAAAATATATCTTAGATCATAGTGGAAGTCAGATTGGTCATTTTTTTACAATTAATAACTCAGTAATATGAAAAACATTTCTATAGCTCTTTAAAATAAATATGTGGCACTTGTAATCGCCGAAGGGCTCTTTGGCAGAGCTTTTATTCCAGTACTGTTGTGAGTGGTAAATTTTATATAGTATTAGATTATTTATTATTTTAGCCAGTTCTGAACTGCAGATCCCTTGTGACATCATTTATTCTGAGCTTTGTTACAGAGTTATTTTAGAATCTTGTCCATGGCAAATTGTTTCTGTCTGAAGAATTGTCAATTGCTCGCCGACAGATGGGTGATGGGAAAGAAAAAACTTTTCGATACTAAATTTATGCTTCGATCGGGTATTGAACTATCACTGATCAACCACTAACCACTGAGCTACGGCACCCATAGGTCCTTAGTGTCGCTAAATTCGCTAATTTGGGATTATTTGTTCCCATTTTGTCCCTAACCTCAAAAAATTAATTGAAATTTAAGTACCGAGAATCAACTCTTGCGTGGTAAAATGTATGACCTATCAATATTAATATTTTTTTTGTGAACTTTTTTCTGAATATACTTGAACTCTAGATTTGCTCATTATTGGGGCTCCCATACAAAATTCAAATTTTCATATATTCCGCTCTCACCGCTTCCAGAGTGCCCTTAGCCCTTAGACATATAAATGATCGACTGTCATTAGATTTTACACACATGCTCTCTGTCTTCATTGCCTTTGGGACCTCCAATATAAAATGCATATGAAATTACCTGAAAAAATGAGTCCATAATTGCGCAGTTATTGCCCCTAGCGCATTTTTTATAAATTTCGCTCGCACCACTCACAAAGTTTGCTCAAGAGTGGTAAAACATATGATCGACTCCATTAATTTTTGTTTCTGATCATTTTGTTTGAACGAACATACCTCGCTGCTTAAATCCTTAGGCAAGTTTCCATGTAATATGAACTTAAAAATGCCTAAAAATGGACTGAGAATCTGATAGATGCCCTAGATGCCCTAGATGTACTAGATCTTTTTCACCAACATTTTTCTTAAAAGTACTTACATTCTAAAGAGTGATACAATAGGAGGTACTTTTTCCAATAAGGATTCTCGGACATCTCATGCCTAACAACTGTCATGTTCATATCAGATTTGTGTTCATTATTCATTGACATTTCACCATGAATAGACTTACGCCAAAACGTTTACAAATTATGGAAATTTATTTCCAAAAGCAGTATTCAGTGAGAAATGTTTTTCGTGCTCTTCGACTACTTTATGGTGTTCATATGATGTTGTGGTAGGCTTATGGTATTCCTGTATTGTGATCTGATGCCGTCGGATTACTTTTCATTGGGTATGTGAAATCACTTGTTTAGGTCGACAATAATCCACAATTGATTTCTGCATTAGAAGCGAACATAACGAGCCTAATTAACGAAATATCGGCCGAAATGCTCGTAAATAAGACCCATAGAATGGATCATGTAAGATCAATTTGCGGACAACATTTAAAAGAAATTATTTTCAAACATTAAATTTCGTAAATCGCACTTACGTCTCAAATACAATTCTTAATGATTACATTGATTTTAATGCGTTTTATTAAAAAAAAAAATACGGAAGCTCTTATTGGATCACCCTTTATATACAATCCTTAAATGAAAAAAAAGACACAATATATACATATGTTATATTAATAAATCAGTGCTCTGTCTTCATCTGTCAGTTGACGACAATTTCACAAACTCCTCACTTTAGAGCGGCTATGATAACATTGAATCTGAAATTTAATATTAAATATATTATGCATATTCAGGCCTCTAATGATTTATATACAAATCGTATACATTCGTGTATATTTTAACTCAAAAAATTATCTCTCTTGTTGATAATTATAATTATAATTGTAATTATAATACAATAATAACTACGAGTACCTATGTACTACAACAACTATTACTACTGCATGCTTATAGTCGTAGTTAGGTACTTATGTAGATATATAAATCAGCTAAGTATGATAGTTTAGTTTAGTAATCAATCATGTTTTTAGCGCTTTGTTTTCCCTTTCTTTCTCTTTCTCTCTCTCTCATTTTCTCTATGTCTAGCTCACTACCTCACTCACTATTATTGTTTATTTTACAAACATGAACATTTAGAGTGCCGCCAATGGCATAGAGCATTATTATTACACTATAAAATTGTTGCCCGGCTAATTGCTCGTACAGTGACACTGCTTTACATTTAATTTAGGTTAAATAGTGATTGTTGTTTCATCGCCGCAAGCTAGGCAACTATAGTATATATGTATATATGTATATACATTTTATATATTAATATACCTAATAGCAATAATAGTAATGACAAAGAAAATGAATACAAAAATGCCACTCTGACATATGTTTTTGCTATGTTGGATCGATAAAGCTTTTAATTGTTGTTTGCATTGTCATTAATTTTAAGGCAAAAATTCTGTAATCGTATACTATATATAGTTATAGTTTTGTTCTATATATGAGTAAATGTGGACAATGATTTACTTATTGTATATTTACTTGGTGAAATTAACGCAATCATACACATTCTCAACTGAAATATGCTGATGTTACCCATATGGGCATTTGCATGGCATAGCTGAGTTTCGGACATGATATTCGTACTTAGAAATTTTAGAGAAGAATAAGAACATCAAATGCAAAGATTTGATATACATAAATATATGATGATATACGATCGACCAACATAAATTTTACTCCATTTAGCATTTTTTCTGAACATGGTATAATTACTCCGTATCGATACAAGAAAACCAGAAAATCTAAAAATTTGTCTATATCTGCATAGAAAAAGCTTTTGATGCCGATCATTATTAATTTTTACTCTATAATACTCTATACACTTAAGACCTATCTTTATTTTTTAAGCGGGCTCCCATACAAAATGCATGTAAAAATAGCTGAAAATGGACTTATTTGCCCAGAAATTTCTTTTCAAGAGATAAGTGTACAACTTACCTTCATTATTTTTTTGTCAGCAACTTAAAAGATAGTCTTATGGTCTATCCGTATCTGCTAAGAGTGCTCCCATACAAAATGCACGCACACATCTAAAGGGGTGTCAATATTTCGTCCCGTCCATTAGCTGTACGGGACTTGACCCCAGAACAGTTCAAATGTATAACTTACACCATTATTTTTTTGTCCTCACTATTTTCTTTGAACATAGTTACCCCCTATCCTTACCACTTAAAGGGACTACCATCCAAAATGAAGGAAAAACAAAGGAAAATCTGCAATAGGCGCTAATATTTGTTTCAAACAGTCTTACCTCTATGACCGCTTCATAAGGTGTTTCCCATACAAAAATGAGAAAATATCTGCATATCGATAAATAATCCCATAGCTGCCCTGGAATCACCTCCAAAGAGGTTAAGTGTATCACCTACTTTAATTCATTTTTTATAGGCAAGGTTTTTTCCGAACATACTCATCTCTCCCATACAAAGTTATTTAAAAAATAACAGAAAATCGATTAATTGTACCAAAGCTGTCCAGGAATCTGCCCTAGAGTGCTAAAATGTATGACCGACCTACACTAATTTCTCATCTTCAACATGTCCTTTAAATGTACTTACCCTCTGTCTACAACCGTAAGGGGGACTCTCATACAAAATGACAAAAATCACCTAAAATGTACAATAGCTGCTCAAGAATGACCATAGACCATATATGACTTGTCCCCATAAAATGTTTTTGTCGCCAATTTTTCTCTCAAACAAATTCACTATTTTCACTTTTTATAGGAGCTTCCAAAATTGATGATTTTTTAATGATTGCAGAAAATTACAAAGCAAAATCTATAATTTGTATTTCAACTTATGAAAAAAAAAAAACAAAAACAAAAATAATTGAAATTGTCAAAATATAATATTTTTCGCAAATTTAGGTAGTAAAAAATTTATCTCCATTTAATTAGATCCACTTTAAGATGTAAACTAGGGATCATTCTGCCGCCCAACATATGTTGACTAGAAAATGGCAAAAGCTGTAGTACTGAATTTTGGTGTGGAAGTTAATATTTACGATATTATCGCTAAGATCCACTATTTTTGGAAAAGAAGTTGTGCTAACCCATTCATACACTTACATATTAATACTATAGCATCTAAGCTTTATTATTGGAGAATAAATCAAATATTTGTGTATTTTAAATTTCAAATTACATATTTCAATTTTTTCTTAGAAATGCCCATATGTAATGTTGAGGTCATTCCATACGTATGAGTAATATTTTTGCTGACTTGTAATAAACTCAGTATGCATGAGTATTTGTGTACATATGTAAGAATTTGAACTTTTATGCTGAGTAGTTAATGCAAAGTGTAATAACCCAAAACGCAGTAGAAAGAAAAGTCAAAGAAAAAAATATACGAATATTATAAATGATATGTTGCAAAATTTTATATACGAGTAGACTCACTACTTATATATGAGTTAGCTTTGGTAAGCACAAATATGCGTTTTTTTTTTCATCCCACTCTTAGAAAATGCTTTAAAGTGTAAAGTAAACGATTTGAATGCTTGCATTATAACTACATAAGTATTATAAATCATGTGTTGAATTTAACTTGGTCAACTTGAATAAAAATTTTAGATTAAAAATATTTGTAAAAAAATTCTTCATGGTATGGAAGAATATTATATGTAAAATTAAAAGCAAATTATTGAAAAAAATTTGTAGAAAGAATATTGATTTTTTTTTATACCATAATAAATGTTTTAATGTGAATCGCTATAAAAAAATTAATTTAAAATAGAATAAACCACAGGAAAAAAGAGCATTCTTTTACTCATATAGAGAAGTCGAAGGACGAACTGATATTAAAAAAAAAAAAATGGAATCAGAAAAAAACCAAAGCAATTTATATATGAACTGATATTAGACTACATTTTATATATTATACATTCAGGCATATAAACCATCATCAATTCCCACATGTATAATTAACTAAACATGTTAAATAATACGAGTACGAGTATGTACGTATGCCTATGAGTTGATACGAGTAAGTATCTACTATTTGTGGTTTTGTTTACTTCATTGTTATAACTGCCGGTGCCGCCACACATATGGTATGTATGGTATGTACCTATTGCAACAAAAATAGACCCATGGGGCAATTAAAGAACATGTAAAAAGTTTGTTTACACGAAGCAAATGGAGAGAGAGAGAGAGAGAGAGAGAGAGAGAGAAAGAGTCAATAGCAATAGCATTAGAGCCAAAAAGGGAAGAATGAGATGAAATAAAAAAGTGGAAAAAAGTACTTAAAAAGCGGAAGTATATTGAAATCACAAGTGCTACATACTACACATATATAGTTAAGGTATAGGTTAGTTCTATAGTATACACTACCTTAGACATACAAGTGAATCATGTTGTTTTGTTTTCCTATGCAGTAGAATCTAGTGATATTTTCATGACACCAAAAACTCACCTTTTGAACATGAACAGAGTGCGGGGAGAAAATTAAAAACAACAACAATGCAATTTTTTAAAAATTGTATGATTTTGTGATTGAAAATTTAAGAGACCACAGTGACAGGTAATTAAAAAAAATTGCTTTGTTTTTCTTTAAATAATTTACACTGGGATGTTCATATGTTCTTTTAATAAAGGAACAGAGTAACAACTTTCTGTAAGCAAGCATATTAATAATATGCTTTTTTAGTCATTTTTCGAAATTCACGAATAATATTTATTTATATATTTCGGATATATAAAGTACTTCCGAACCATTGGTGTATAGAGACACGATACAACGAAAGTTGCTTGATGGTAAATTATGTAAACGGGAAACTAGTATGTAGAAGTACCAAGGAGAAGAGAAGTGCACTCTAACTTTGACACATTGTTATATATGTGTTAGACAAATATTCTTCTGCGCAGCCACTTCTTGAATTTTCTTCATTTCTTGAGAAACATTTTTCTATTTAGCATATCCTTAAAAGACCCAATTGAGCCGGTCAATTAATTAATATAATCATTTTTTATATTTTTGTGTAATCTAAAGGCTAAAGTGGTTGCCGTAGCTCAGTGGTTAGTTCAATCCCCGGCTGATGCATAACAAATTTAATATCGAAAAGATTTTTCTTTCCAACTGTACTCACCTGCCGGCAAACAATTGGCAAAGCTTCTAAAGAAAGCTTCTAAAAGAACTATGTGACAAAGCTGAGAAATGTCACAAAGGTTCTGCCGTTCGGAACCAGCTAAAATATGTAGGTCCCTTCAAATACTGTCCAAAATTTAACATGCATAACAGTAATGGAAGAGAAGCTCAGCCAATGACCCTTCGGGGCTTTAAGTTCCACATATTTATTTATTTTTAAAGGCTATTATGTAAGATAAAGCAACGAAAAATATAAGATTTGTGTAAAGGTGGATATTTTTCCCCAAAAGAAACAAGATTGGGACCCATTCATTAAAAATTTTGTTCAACCTTTAATAAAGCATAAAATATGAGGAGGGAATGGGTGTAAGAAAATTCGTAGAAAATGTCGATCAACGCATTTTCCGGACTAACTATGACTCCTGAATAGCGATTGTTGATTTTTAGTTGATTTTAGGGATAGTGATAGGGGTTTGTTTGAAGAAAATTTTGTGAAGGCAAAATCAATTGGGATCAGTCATATTTACTGCTCAAGGGTATATTACCAGGTATCTATATAAATAATTCTTGATTTTCAGTTATTTTTGTGTGCATTAAGTATGGGAGCCCCTTTAAGATCTGGAGGTGGTGGTAAGTATGTTCGGAGAAAACGTTGGCGACAAAAATACACGTTTATAGTATTATTTGTCGATTTTTATTCGTTTTACGCGCATTTTGTAGGGAAGCTCCTGTAAATGTTTAAGATAGGAGATAAGAATCTTTAGCAGAAATATACTGGGTTAGTATATTCGTTGAAAATGTTGATGAGAAAAAATGAATGTGGGTCGATTATATATTTTTGTGCTCTACGAATGATTGCTGCGCAGCTTTAGCAATATTTATCAATATTCTCTTGTTTTTACGTGCATTCCGCAGGGAAGCTACTAGAACGAGGGAAGATAGAGAGTAAGTATGTTTGGAAAAAAAGACGAAAGATAAAATTTAAGCGAACTCAGTCATATCTTTTACTTCTCTAGTGGATTTCTGGAAAAGGTGGTATGAGCGAAAATTATAAAAATACATTAATTTTGTAAGGAAGTCACTCGAAGTGATAGAGTTAGGCGTTAAGTATATTTAGAAAAAGTGTTAAGGCGACAAAATTAGTGTAGCTCAGCTATATATTTTATGCCGTTGGGGCGATTCTTGTTGTTTCAATGATTTCAATATTGGAATATTACAGAGTTTGTTGAATGTAGCAACCTTAAAAACATATAAAAATATGCATATTATGTATGTTGCACATGCCTAATACCTCAACTTTTAGACTTTATTCAAGAGATGGGTGTGTGCGAATACAACCGATTCTTCATTTTGAATTTTCCGCATTATAACTTGAAATGCTCATGTTAAATCGCATCTATAAGTAGATCACTGTTATAATTTTGAGCAAATTTGTGTTTGGCAGTTATTAAAAACCGTCAATTTTGTGAATTTTTGATGAAAGTAAGAGAAGAAGTGGATTTAATGGGCGCATTAAATATTCTATTTTTGCGTAAAAAATGATCAACTACACAACAACAAAAAAGTGAATTTTGTGGATTGTTTGTGAACATACATTATTGAGTGACACCAAACCATGCGGACCTCCAACTGAAGTTACTAAAATGGAACAAAATCTACAATATGGTGATGATTCCTAAAATTATAGAGATCACACGTACAGTGTGTAAATCGAAATGATCGAAATGAATTTGCATACAACTGACCATCCAATCGTGTGACAATTTTTAAAAAGGGGTTTTCTACTATTAAATCGCAATTCAGATTAGCTTTTCCACACTTTCATAATCGCGAACGAAATATATTTTCAATACTCAATAAAAACCTGGTTTTGCGGGCCAACATAAACCTGGCGATAATCCTTTTAGGATACATGTGCAATAAATCACATTGAAACCCTTCAAAAGAGAAGAGCATAAATAATCATCGTATCCGCCCTTCTATCTCATTATTCGACAAATTTAGCTGTCAGAGTGAATACTTTAGTCTGCATAAGAGGAAGTCCGACTTAAACAAATTTAATTCCAGCAATATAGTCATCGCCAAAACCAAATGCGATTATTAAGAAACCACATAAATTTAATACAAATTAAAATTGAAAATATAAAGAATATATTCATATTGTATTCAAAATATAACATATTTATATTTTTCATAATTTTGTAATTATATCTTTCATAATATTTCATAATATTTCGTATAATTTTTTTTTATTTTTTTTATTTTTTTTTCGTATAATTACGTTCAAAAAGTATCATATTTAATTTAATATAATTTCATTATATGCTTTATTATTAATATTTTTTTCTGTTGGCAATTCTTTACATTTATTTATTTTTAAACTTACCCACTGTATAGAGTAGTGCTATTAACGCCAAGAGCATTATTTTATTAAAAAATTTACATAAATGCATTTTTACAGGTGGTTTTATTTTTATTTGTGCTGTGTTTGTGTTTGCTTTTTTTTTAATCCTCCTTCTGCTTTACTCCTTTTGTCCTGTCGCGTTTCAAAAACGTTGTGTTATATTTACGCTATAATAGCTGGTGGTTTTAATGATTGTTGTCGTTGTTGTTAAATTTGTTGTTTATGTTGTTGTTGTATACTTTTAGTCGGCGCGTTTGTAAATGACTTAATTTTTGCATTTACATAAATGCAACAATATGCGTTTATATGTTATGTATTGTAAACTTTATTCACTAACACACACGCGCACACACACACGTACACACTAGCATACATATATTTCCTGTATTGCTGTCGTGTCCTAAAAGGATAAATAAGAAATAAATGTTAATTAATTTTTATAACATCCGCACAAAAGAAAACAACAACAACAAAAAAACAACTAAAATATGCAAAAATTATGTTTATACATGTATGTATATATGCAGGTGCCTACTTGTGAATATATTAAATAAGTTATTTAATTGATGTTTTTAAAGTTCATTGAAATTCATAGATACAAATGTGACGTTTTAATTCCGTCTAAAAGTTAACATCCTACACTTGCTACATAGGATGTTCAAGTTTATGCATAATCTTGCGACATTTTCGATTTTCTTCCGTTTAATTTATTAATTTATGAGTATGAACTACAACTTATCAACAGAAGGAGAGAGAGACAGAGAGAGAGAGAGAAAGAGAGGCCGAACGAGATAGTGGCAGATAACTATGAATTCTCTTCAAAATTATCTCATCAGTATGTGAAGTATTTTGGCTATATTAGATCTGTGCATATTTTTGGGAAAGCAAAATTAATTTTGTGCAATATTAAACTAGGGATAATAGTCTTTTTGCAAAAGAGAAAAGTTTCGGCATCGGTGTATTAAGAAGGGTATACGAAATTGTGGGTGTGGCTTTGGTTTGCTAAAATATTAATCAACACATTAAATATGACTGTCCTATGCTGATATTTAAGGTATATATAGCGATATAGTGGACCATACTAGTGACTTTATATGGGAGCTATATGAAATATTTCATCTCTTAGTTTAACTATAAAATGTTAATTTATATACGAAGTTTGATTTTCGTATAAAAATTTTAAAAATGAATATGGTAATATATTTTGTTGAGTCGTAGTAGGGATTTTATATGGGAGGTATATAAATTATTGAGTGTGGCATGCCCATTTTCAAGTAAACTTTTAAGTGCTATTACAAACACTTTTTAAATTAAGGGTGTCTTCTACCTTGTTGGTTCAAAAAATTCGATTTTTTTTTTCAATTTTCAAACCCAGAAGGTGTTAGGAATATACCCTTAAAAGGATATAACTGAAATCTTATTATTTCGAATTTTTCCGAGCCGTCGAAGACAGTTACGCGTGCTCTTATCGCAGCGCTCTTCGCGACCACCTAAAAGCTGGCCCATCGCGTTTTTCTAAAGTTATCTAACGTTCTATCGAATACCTGATGTATCTGTATCTATGTAATCTCTGTTATGCATGATAAAATTTTCGGTCCATTCAGTTTGAAAGAAAATTTAACGTCGGAAACATCCCGCTTGTTATATACATGAATATCTTTAAATGCGATTTCCCAAAAGTTGCGTTTTTGTAACTGGTTGACATGATATCTCGAAAACTAATTGATTGATTGATTGAAATTATATATCAAAATTTGTGAAAAACTTGTGGCTATCGTCTGACAGATACTTTTTAGATTTTTTTTATTTAAACAATTTTTACAGATGTTTTTAACCCCGAAAACATTAAAAAAAAAAATTTTTTTTTTTAAAGTTGCCTGTTCTGCGAAATTTTAAAATTTTGAAAATGCCATCTGTCAAACGATAGCCAAGGTGATAAAAAAATTAAATCATTTTGGTTTTTTTGTTTCAGACGATTTTCATGAGCTAAATCGTGTCAACCATTTGTGTATGCATTTTTTGCAAGGGACACTTCAAGGTCAAGTCACGGTCAAATCGAAGACAGTAAATTTTCAGTAAAATTAGTGTTAAATGTATTTAAATAAACAAGTTGAATGCAACAAACCGCACCTCGATTGCGTTTTTAGTTTTCCTATAACTAATATTCAAAAAACAGTGTCAAAAATGAAGCCACAAGGTAGAAGACCCCCTTAATATGGGTGTCCCAAAGTGATTCTTAAGAGCAATATTGCAATATTATTGAACGGATCACAGTAGTGGGTTTGTACGGGAGCTATATGAAATAGTAGGCGTGGCTCGTCCATTTTCTATTAGTATCTGTAGTACCAATATATAATCAATTTTATCCAGTTTAAAGAAAATTTAGCGATATTATTAAGATGATATCCAAAGTGACTTTTTTCGGAAGCTACAATAGTGGGTACGCCCATTTTTACGAGAGAATTAAACGAGAATTAATTCATTATTTTGTCAAGTAGTGAGTTAAAAATTTGGTTGACACTTTTATTCATATTTTACAATACATTTCTTTTAGGACAGCAATGCAATTTTCATCAGTATAATTAAAGTTGTCATTTTTTTGAAACTATAATAATTTTTGTTAGTAACGAGAATTAAAGAAAACATAATTTTTCTTAAATTTAATAAAATTAGCTTATTTCTAATAAAATAAAACTAGTTTTCTAAATAAAAATTTTGAATATTTGGTTTCAGAGCATTCAAAGAAAACTATTCGAAATTTTTTTTTCCAATATCTATATAAGTGCTAAGTGTAAACACTTTTGAACGAGACCGGTTTTCAATTGGTAGAACCGTTGTAGCATCACATTTTCTGAGCTTTGTCAGAGAACTTTTGCAAGAGCTTTCTCAAAAGTCTTTTTATATTAATATTTTATTGAAGGAAGAATTAAAAACTATGTTCCGCAAAATCTATAATTTTTCTTTTGGAGCACACCTAATGTACATTCAAATTAAATTCATTTCATTTTCAAAAGTTCATAAATAATTCATCACATTAAATATATAAACATAATAATCTTTCTACCAAAGTGTGTGCTCTAATAATTCTATATATAGAGGATAGAGGTATTATCTATTAGTATGATGGGAATGTATGCAGAATATTTTATTATACTATTTACGTCCTCATATATGTCTGTGATAGGAGTAATTAATCTAAGCTTATAACATTTTACGATAACTAATAACTTTATGTGTGTGTGTGTCTGTGTGTGAGTGTCTGGCTGTGTATTGGCGTGGGTGTGTATAATAAATGTTGTAAAAAGACCAACAAAAACAACAGCAACAAGAACAATAAATCTGTGTTGATAATCCTTAATAAAATGTTTGTATACTTGTAGTAGGTATATAAATATCCTGTTTTTTGCACCAAAAGCCATCACTACACACATGCAACTAACTAAATAACCGCCTTCATGATTTAGCAAGGATATTCTAAAGCATTTATGACTTCAACAGGCTACTTCACTCATTTCTTCCTTGCAAGCTTTTTCATGTTTTTCTTTTTTTCATAACTACGAATTATACAAAATCATATTAGTATTTGTGTGTGTGTGATGGTTTTCGTTAGTATATTATTTCTTTATTGTATTATAGGGATCTGCATATCCTTGCAATAGCATAAACGAGCAGAATTCTATGTGTGCAATAGCAATAAGTGTAAACGACAATAATAACAAAGATTTATGTTTTGATTGCTTTTTGCACTATACAAGAACAAGAATTACTATAGTTAGAGGGAAAAATTAATGAAAAATAAAACGAATTTTCACAGAAAGGTAGAGATAGAAAAGGATTGAGTTAGAGAGAGTAAGTGTGTGAGAGAGAGATATAGGGAGATAACGAACATAAAAACTTACCGAGTATGAGGTTTTAAACTAAAAAGCAATTAAAAGTTGTTACTATTTGGTTTTTTTTTCACATTTTGCAATTATTAGTATGAAAAACATAAAAAGGATAATACAATCGAGGTTAAGTATTATGACTACAGATATGTTTAAGAACATGCATCGCATTCTAATTGCAAGTGTTCGTTGGTGTGTGTGTGTGTCTTTTTTCTAAATTTTACTTTAGCATAACAGGTTTAAATGTAACATATTATGAGATAATATGATCGATTATATGTTATATTTTTTGCTTTCAAGAAAAAGGAAAGGAAACAAAAAACAGTTTGCGGTAAGCGTGGCTTTTATCCGATTACTTTCAATGTAGAATTGTTCTATTTATTAATAAATCTAAAAGTAAGTATTAAGCATTAGTTTCATATCTTGATGTTATGGTGTGCAGAATGCGACTTCACACGTACGGAAACTTACTTTTGTATGAGAGGTAGACGTGATTTTCATCCGATTCATCCCATACTCCCTTCTATATATTCACTAGTGAATATGATAGTATGTACCAAATTCTTATTTTCTTGTGCTGCAAATTTTTTATAAATTTTTGTTCTCAAAGTGTCGAAAATGTATACGGAAACTTACTTTTGTATGAAAAGTATTCATAGTTTTCATCTAAAATTGCCCATTTTGAAATTATTTAATTTGTGGCCAAAAATAATGAAATGCGCAAATTTTCAGCCCGATAGCTTTAAAATTTTCTTGTGTGAAGTATGGAAAAAAACATACGAAAACTCCCTTTTGTATGGGAGATAGATATGGTGTTGGTCCAAAGGTGCCCATTTTTAAAGCCTTTAATTTGTAAGAAATTAGACTCATAAATTCCAAACTTCAGCTTTATAGCTTTATATTTTTGTGAGCAAAGTCTGAAAATACATATACGAAAACATATTTTTGTATGGGAGATACTTAAGATTTTCATCCGTTTTTGCGCTTTATTTAATTAATTTATACGCTAGCACACGGAATTATATGTAGTCAATTTCAGCTTGATAGGATTAAACTATAGTATGCAAAGTCTAAAAAGATTCAGACGAAATCATACTCCTTGTATGATTGATACGTCTAATTGTTATGCGATTGATTCCATTTTCAAACTTGTAGATTTATTAGTTAGTATAGATATATTTGCCAATTTTCAGTTCAATAACTTCGTATTTTTCTATGCAAATAATACATTTGGGACCATACTTTTGTACGTGAAGTGTTCGAGATCTTTAACCAATATCGACCATTCTCAAGTTTGTATATTTATTTGCAAATATATCTAGTATATATCTATATATATATATATAGTTTCAGTCCCGTAACTTTCTATTTTCGTGCGCAAAGTGTGAAAAACACATACGAAAGCATACTTTTGTATGGCAGATATGTGCAATTTTAATACGATTCCACTCATTCTCAATCTGGGTTACTTACTATCAAAAATAATCACATGTACTAAATTTCAGATCTATAGTTTAAGAATTTCGTGTGTAAAGTCTCACAATATACATACTGAAGCATTGTTTTGTATGGGAGATAGGCGTGATTTTTTTCCGATTATGCACAGTTTTTTATATGTTTGTTCTCTATCAAAAATAGTATTATATTTCGAATTTCATTGCGATAGCTTTTTATTCATATCCACATATTACTAATGATGTATCACAATAGATGATTATTTGAGTTGAATTGGAAAAAAAAATGTTGGAATTATTGTCAAACATTTTATAGACATTAATATAGTACACTGCATTTTTATGTTACGTATTGTATACGATTTTACTTAGTTTTAATAAAATGCTGCATTATCCAATGTTAGAAAACAGAATATGATAATAAAATCGAATTTCACAAATATATTTCTACAACGAAACATTTGAAAAAAGTAAAATAGAAAAACCAAATATAAAACAAATATTTGAAAAAAAAAATTCAAAAACTTCATTAAAAAAGTTATTAAAAAGTGATTAAAATAAAATTAAATCCACCATAATCGTTTTAGAAATAAACCACCAATTATTGCCAACAAATAGTAATAGTTCTATTAAAGAAATAGCAAAACATGTTTATAATAAAAATTAACAACAATAAAATGATTGAAAAAAAAATATATAAAAATTTAATAAAAATAATGTAAACGATTTTATTTTTTGGAATATTAAAATTATGCCATGTAAACAAGGATAAGCCCAAATAATAACAGAACAGCGCTGTGACAACCATAACAATCATAAAAGGAGCGAAAAATAAGTGCAATAACAATTATTGTAAAATTTTATTATTGCAATTATTATTATGATTACTTTAGTCAGTTATGTTTGTATTGCAGTATTTGCACTACGTATTACTACACAATTTATTCTTACTTGTAGTCAACTTAGCGACTACTGGCGTTGCTGCTATTAGGCGACATTTTCAATATTTTGTAAAATAATTTTTGTGCAATTTTTCAACCTGTTAAAAATGAATTTTTTTTTATCTTCTTCTTCTCTCTAATACAATATTACGTGCTCCTAAAAATAGACTATATTAATTGTTTTTTTTTTAGTTAGTATAAAGAGATTCTGTATCACCATAGAATTTCTGCATTATTTATTGTATTGTTTATTTACACAACTCATTTGAAAAACTCATCTAATAAAAATTGAAAAAATTTAATTTCACAATAACCTATAATAGAAAAAATTATAGAAGTTTTAAATATAATATATACGGCGATTTGTTTAATTTTTAATTTGCACTGCATTCATGGCATTAAAAATAATCGCTTTTTAGCTTTTTGATTTTTTTTTTTCATAATTATGTTTATTTAAAGATTTTCTATAAATTTTTGTTTGTATATTATTCGATTCGATTTTATTTTATTTTTGTGATGGTGCATGGTGAGATAAAATTTCTATAATTTTCATTATTTATGGAATACTATGGAAATTATTTGAATGAATGTTTTATGCAAAAAAAAAAAATTATTTTATTAATAAATGTAAGACAATTTAATCAAGAGAAACTATAATTGAAAAATTTAAATTGTAAAAAAGATATCTAAGATGAAAAATATAATAACAGTACGTGTATCATTGTCTAGTTTTTGTATTTCTCCAAACCTTCACAAATTTTGCTTTCGACCAAGAGGGAGAACTTTTGTCACCTAGTAGAATCTACGAACGAAATGCTTTGTATGCAGTTGTGATGGCCAGAGAAATAAATAAGCGAATATATTTGGGCTATATTGTATTATATTTATACTTTACATTTATAACATCCACAGATAGAGGAAACAGATATGGACAATTTTATATACACATAAGTCGGATACACTATATGTCAGGATCGAGTTCTGAATAAATTTAGGGAAAAATCGAGTTTTTAAAATTATTTTCATCAAGGAATGATAAATGATATATAAATCGGTGAAATTGCATCCAACCCCAGCTTACCTCTCATACATATGTAAGTATGTTTCCGAATATATTTTTTCACACTTTGCGCATGAAAATATAAAGCTATAGATCTGAAATTTGGTGGTTACAGGGTTTTTAGCAAATAAATAACTTACTTCAAAAATGGATAAAATTTGTTAAAAATTACACCTACTTCCTATGCAAGAGTATGTTTCCGAATGCATTTTTTCACAATTTATACACGAAAAAATTCGGGTATAAAGCTGATATTTGGTGTGTACTCTTATATTGGCTTATAATAAAACTAGATTGAGAATAGTTGCAATCAGATGAAAGCTGGGTCTACTTCCAACACAAAAATATGGTTCAACACAAAAATATGGATACATTGGGCATGAACGTTCATAGTTGCACTGCTGAAATATGGTACATACGATTATATTTCACAATAAATGAAATGATTTAAGAATGTGCAAAATTGGAAAAAAATTCACACATATCTTCCACACAACAGAAAGTACCCGAATATATTTTTACACACTTTGCGCACGAAATTATAAAGATGTAGAGCTGAAATTTGATATATACATTTATATTAAGTTGTAAATACACTTGATTGAGAGTACTCAATATCGGATGAAAACTAGATCCACCTTTCATGTAAAAGTATGCTTTAGTGAGTATGTTTTGACACTTTGAGCATGAACGACTAGAGATATAATGCTAAATTTTGGTACTTAAAATTATAATTGCAAATTAATGAACTCGTATGAGAATAAGTAAATTCGGACTAAAATTACGCCTATCTCCAATGCAATAGTGTGTTTTCGAAGAGATTTTTTCACACTTTTCGCAGTAAAAACTAAAGGTATTAAGTTGAAATTAGCTACATAAGATTATTTTTCATAGCTAATAAATTGGTTTGAGAAGGGTTGAAATCAGATGAACCTTCATACAAAAGTATGCTTCCGCGTGCCTGAATTGACATTTTGCACATGAAAAAATTTAAATATCGAATTGAAAATTGGTACATACGATTATATTCAGCACTAAATGCACAGGATTAAAAGTGGATTAAAACGAATGATAAGCACAAATACCCGCCACCTAAAAGTATGCTTCCGTATATATATTTTTACACTTTGTGTACGAATATTTGATGCTATCACACTGAGATTAAGTAAATATGATTATTTCTACTTATTAAGAGGCAAGTTTGGATTGGATCAAGACCAAATCTATCTTCCATACAAAATTACCAACAGTATCCTATATGTTGCTCCACGAATTATGTAATATTTTGGCGAAGCTTTAATTATTTTAATGTCTACAAAAATTGTGGTAATTACAAATGTTTGAAGGCTGCTATTTGTGCTCTTACTTATTCGAGTTTCGTTGCTAAGTACCTAGTGCACAGATAATTTTAGAAATAATTCACCTTGACATAGAAGGTATATTTTTCTTCATCTTCTATTAAACGAAGTCATCTAGCGAGACTAATAAAATTTATAACAACTTAAAAGGTTAATATTCTAGAGTTCGTATTGAAAAAATCGTATAAAATATATTTTTAAAATTTAAAAGATAACGATATTTTGTATTAAAATAAATAAAAAAATATTTTTAATAATCAACGTTATTATATTTATTAAAAAAAAGAAAACAACCGCAAACCTCAATAATTACTTATGCATGAGGAGCAATCTTAGTTTTGTTTTTCTTCTTATTTACTTCAATGCACACACGGCGTATGAGTATCATTAGTAATATACTTATAGTTAATTAAATTACTAATACGTCACGTTAGCCAATTCAATTATTTCTATAACATATACAGATGTGTAGTATACGTATGTTTCGAGCTACTTTTACATTTATATATAAACGTGATTCTAAGTATTTCTCTATTTCTCATCTCTCTCTATTATCTATATTCCTCTCTCTCTCGCTCTCTCTGTATGGTATATATCTCTCTCATTATTTGTCTCCTCTGTCCCTCTCTCACTTTGTCATTCATTCACTTTATTAATTTATTAGTTAGTTCATGTACAAGTATTTCTTTTCAAACATTTCATCTTCATTTCAATTCATTTAGCACAAGCGAACATACGTACGATCTGTTTGACAAATCAATTATCTAATTGCTCACATTGCAACATACAAAGCATGGAGTGGTAAATGGAATATGTATTACATATATTTCATTTTGTTGGTGGTCTTTCTTAATTATTTCTTTAAACACACACACACGAATACCCACAACTCCATATTGCAGAATAAGTATTCATTTGTAACACTTCTCTTGTATCGTATAACATTTCATAGAGAATGCAGTAAACAAGAAATACATATAACTACATAATGATGACGATGATAATATTATTATGCACTTGATTATAAATGTAAGCACATGCTAGTATCACATTTGTTATGGTGTATGCTTAATTACACAGCTCTTGAATGGAATCGATAATAAGACGAGATTGAAGGACCAATACAATAACTTACACACTAGGAGTTGTCACTGATTTCAATGGGATTAAATGTAATTTACTAAAGAGAACACTTCAATATTTTTCCATAGTCGCAACTCTAAAGATTAAAGGACTAAAAGTTGAATAAATCATTTTGCTTAAAAAATGTATAAAACAAATAATTCAAATTATATTTCTCCAAATATTTCATAGTTTTGCTTTAAACAAATTGTTTGAATGCCAATATTGATCAGATATTCATCTGATCAATAAGCAATCGAGTGTCACAGAAAATATTTGGATATTAAATCAATTAGTTTCAAAAAATTTATATCAATATCAATATCAGAACTATATATATGGAATCTAAACAATTTCAATGTTTAACTCGTTAAGGTGTCATTTCGTCCTCACCCACATACTTTTTACCTCAGAGGTAAAATATATGACTAGATATCAAACTAATTTTAGCTTTACTAATTTACGAAATAGATATTATTTAAATAATTTCACTCCCACTGCATCAAAAATGCCCATAAGGGTTAAAATATATAACCGACCTCCGTTAGTTTTTACTACAAAACATTTTTCACAACACACTTGACTCCAATTTTTATCCCTTAAGGGTGATTCCATAGAAAATTTACAAAATTTTCACTAATTTCTTTTCCCATACGTGCGAGTAGAGGGTTAAAATTTATTATTCATTCCTAATAATTTTTACTGTGGCACACATTTGTTAACGAACTTGAACCTTATCTCAACCACTTAAAGGAGTTTCTCTACAAAACCGTATTTTTTTCTAAATTTCACTTCCATCAGTTCCAGGGTAAAATTGATGAATTCTGCCCATTAATTTTTACTTTAATAACCTCTTATAGAGGCACCTCCACAAAATTGATGGTTTTTATACTTTGCATTTCCAGCGCTTTTATAGTGCTGGAGATGCTGTAGAAAGGTAAAATATATAACACACTTCCACTATTATTCATTACGAAATTTTTTTTAAACATACATATCTGATATATCTACTTTTTCTGTAGGCTCCGATATAAATGTATATAAAATTACGCTCCTAAAGCTCTCAGCGTGCTCCTATATGGGCAAATTAATTGCCCCCATTTCTTCTGAACAAACATACTCATTATTATATTCATTTTTGGGGCTTCCAAACAAACATAATGCATCTATACACACCTGAGAGAAGATAAAGAACCGAATAGCTTCCTAGGAATTGTCCATAGAAAAGAGAAATGTAAGACTGGCTGACTGAATGGCAGATAGAGGAAATGGTCAAAATATGGGGAAAGAAATGCTATGGCAGAAAAATTAATGGGAGTCCGTCATATCATCTTCCTCGTTTAGTTGTGCCTATTATATTGGGACAATATTGTAATGAAATGGAAGCACTGAATCTCCGAGGAGTATTACGCTAAGAAATAGAAATAGGAATATTTAAAGAGTGACTTACTCACAATACACATCGAGAATTTTTGTAAATTTTCAGTAGTTTCTAGTGCAAAGAAAATATTTCTGAAATCGAAAGAACAATTTGAAAGAACAAATCTTATCTCCTAGGTCTTTAAGGAGACTGCACTTACGACCAATTGTGTTTGTAATCATACCTTTACAATGTGCTAAATTTAGCTTGCAATAGTGTTCCTTGCGCTAAAAATACTCCCAGATGTGTCAACATTGCCATTTGATATTTAGACTAAAGCCTTAATTGAATATTTAGAAATTGTCGTATTGAAATTCAAATGAAAATTTGGAGAATTAACAATATAAAATTTGACTTAAAAATATAAAATATATTAAATATTATAAATATTACTTAAAGATATTAATAATATTTGCTAGTTAATAAGGTAAAAATTGTTAAAATAATTTATTAAAAAAAAACATATTCCACATTTTTTGCATATTGCAATTACTTTGAGTTGCATTTTCATTCATAAACTAGTCAGTCACTCACTCAGAATTTATACTACGATTAACTTTTAACATTTCACTAACATACAACTACTACGGTACAACTTCAATTTATGTAAATAAGTTAATTACAATTTATTAACACACACACACACACACATCCACCCACAAATTTTACATAAATTTTCAGAGTACCCACTTGGGTACTTAATGCTATCCTATGCAATATTTACCAATAATAAGGGTGGGGGTGGTTAACAATCTCTGAAAAGAGATAAATTGCAAGCAAAAATGGAAAAATTATGTTTTATAAAGAAAAGTATTTTTTTTTGTTGGTTTTGATAATTTTTTTTAAATTTTTGCTTTTATAAATTTCTATCTTAAAAGTTGTAAGCGCATCAAAAACTTGTGATCGAAAAAGTATATGCAAGTAGTATCTTTCAATGTTTGGAAAATGAAAATAAATGAAAATTAAAAGTTTCATTTTAACCAGCCAGCTATTCAAGCGACCAACCGAACAACCGAACAAACGACCGACCGACAAACCAATGCACCAATACCAACGAGACTTGTGGGAATTGCATAGTGAAAATTAGTCAAGATCCAAGTTGCAAAAGAAGAGCAAAACAAGCAACCCAGCCAGTCAGACATTCGCCCGATGGTTAATAGAAGTAAATGGCATACCATATGCATCATTCATTCAATCCGTCCTAGTAGTATATAGTACAAAAGTAATCATAGTATAGAGAGAGAGAGAGAAAGAGACCAACAAAATGAAAAAGAGCAACAATTCATGTTGCATAAAAATGAAGTAGCACTTGTACTATGTGCTGGGAGTAATTAAAAATTTACCTAAAGAACTAACACTGCATTGAATGATTACAATGCATCTGTACATAAGTATCTATGTATATATAGCTATGGCATATATGTATAGTACCTCTTCCACTTTTATTTACTATAAAAGTACAAGTATGTATGTAGTAATATTGCAAAATATAGTAAATGAAGTAGCTAACAATATGTATATGTAGTGTACTAGTATATAAGGTATATAAATTCTATCGCTATAATTCGAACTACTTTCATACTAACAAGTGAAGCTTAAGTTACAGTTTGCTACCGTTTGCTGAAATAATATTATTGAAGGATTAAAGTTTTGAGTACCAAACTCGGTAACATTATAGCACAAGCAACAACAATGCAACAACGACTATAATAAGCATATAAAAATTTTCCATAATGAACAGAGAAAAGTGAAAATCATTGTAGCAAATAGTAGCAAATAGTAGTATAGTAGTAGTAGTAGCAGTAGTAGTAGTAGTAGTAGTAGTAGTAATAGTATGAGTTTTAGTATCATTTGATACTAAAGCAGCACTAAATGAAGTGCTGTGAATATTTGTAAGGAAAAAAATGCATTAAAATTCTAGTATAATCGCAACGCGTAAATTATTTGATGAACATTTTCAACAACAACAACAGCAACAATAATTACAAAACTTTTTCCAAAGCCTTTCAAAATTCAAATAATATAGGAGTATATCAGTGAAAGGTGTATGTGTGTATTTGTACTATACCAAAATCGTAGTATTATTGAAAACAGTCACAATATGGTGTGAGAAAATTGGAAGTGGAATATGGATGCTCAAAGTGAGTACCATTGAATATGCAAATGAAATGATAATAGACACAAAAAAATTAGAAGATGAATAATTGGAGCAAATTTAAAAGCTTTAAAAATCAAAATACATGCATTTTGAATAGCTAAATTTTCGACGATATCAAAGCTTAGACAACTGCCTATGATAAATCGACGAGAATACTTTATAAAAATTATATTTTAGATAGGCATCGTTTTCAACGAATATCGCCCATTTTTATATTTTATATTCATTAACAAATATAAATATATATACGCAGTTTTTATTAAGTACCTTTGGTGGGCAAAGTGTGAAATCATACATTCGAACACCTAATTTTGTATGGTAGATAGGTATGGTTTTCAACTGATTTGGGTTATTTTTAAGCTTGTTTATACAGTGGTTAATATCACTGCTTGTACCAAGTTTCTGTAATTTCCATTCGAATCCCTCTATTTCCTAATATGTCAACTATTATATACGAAGTTCTAGTTTGTTAGAAAGAAAAAACACATTCAAAAACATACTTTCGTATGGGAGATATGAGCAATTTCCAACCGATTCTGCCGATTTTCTAATATTTCAATTTTGTTATAAAAATAATCATATGTGACAAGTTTCAGTTTAACGGGTTTAAATATTCGGGTGAGAAGTATAGAAAAAACACATTCCAAGTCATACTTTTGTATGGAAAATATGCGTGAATTTCATATGATTTCGGCAATTCGCAATCTAGCCCATTAGTTAGTGAAAATAATTTTATTTACTATTTTTCAGCTCGATCACTTTTTCATTACGTCAGATATGCAACATGCATGTTTAAATCAACTTTGGTCGTGATTCTAGTTATTCAAAACATTTAGTATAACAACTTATAATTATAATTATAATATACAATAATTCAAGTTACAGAAAAACTATTGTATTTGTCTATAATCAATGGTTTGGGAATGCTTTGAACTTCTCAACACCCTAGCAAAGAGGAACTCTGTGACTCTGTGACACTCCTTTCATAGGCCCAGAACCCTTCTGCGGGGTAAACAGTGTTTCATGAACAACTTAATATGTGAAAAGGAGGAAAGTAGTCTAACCGATTACTGGAGAGCCCAAACAGGCATGCGGCAGACGAAAAGATTCATTGACCCTGAACATATTAGGGTTAACACTATCTTGAACCTCAGCAGAAAAGACATCAAACTTTACACTGAACTACTAACAGGTCATTGTAAACTTAATTATCACATTATGAAAATGGGTGTGGTAAATAACGATCTCTGTCGACTATGTCTTGAAGAGCAGGAAACAGCAGAACACGTTTTTTGCAATTGCCCAGCTGTGGCTAGACGCAGATTATACTACCTAGGCAACGGATTCATAGTTCCCAGGGACCTAGTTAAAATCAATCTCACAGCAGTGACAAGATTTATAAATAGTCTTGAGATCTTCTAGTTACGGAATAGGCTACACAAAAGATCTTCAGGTCGCAGTGCATCATAGCCTTGATAATAATAATAATCAATATTAATTGAATAGTATTAATTCCATCACTTGTAAAATTTCAACTCTGAGATGGCCTCTAATATTATATAACTCTGACGCAAGGTATATGCATATCTTCTTTGCAATCTTCGTATATATATGACATTTTGTTGAATACCCGTGAAGATAAAAAGCTTAGGCTTATTCTAAAATATCTTCACAGCATCTATTCTTTAATAGGAAAATCCATCGTATGATGTATACACCTTTTCTTTGAACATTCTTTGCGCAAAATGAATAGCATATGTGATGAGAGCTTGCTTCGATATTTTTCAAATTTTGGTTACCTTCATTTTAAATGATATTGACCAAAATTCTTATTTATCAAAATAGGAAAAAGTATATTTCAAAAATAACGATTACGGTAACCAAAGATCGCTGTTCGAGTAAGTTAGGTCATTTATTACATATTTACATATATTAAGGGTACTTTAACAAAACAAGACAATAACCAAAAGAAATGTTATGAGTTGAAAATATCACGAAAGATTTTTTTAAATATATTAAAAAAATATTGTGCATTCTCTCATTCTCAGTTTTCATTCCTTTTTATAGTCAAAATTAAAATTCAGGTCAAAAATTGTATCGTTTTTTGGGTAAATTTTGTATAGAAAATTCTGTCAAGAAGCCGACACTAAAATCTGTTTTAATACAATATTTTACTTTGACTACGAACGCAAGTGAAATTTTTCGAGATATAGATCAGAGTTCATATCGATCGAATTAATTCAGAACTTCATTTTGAAAACGTATTATTAATATGAATAAGTTTTATTGAATTTAATTAAATTTAATAAAAAAAAAAAATAGACGTAGAATTAATTTTATATATATTTTTAATGGGTTCCGTATGGACCCATTATGGTTCCAATATCGAAAACACTTTTCTTTTTAACTGTACGCCACCTATATAGGCAAGCAATTGACAATTTTTATGGTAGAATCAATTTGCCATGATTATCTTCCAACAGAGTTCTGTGACAAAGCTCAGAAAAGTGATGTCACAAATGGCCTTTCAGGGTCTATAAATGCGACATATTTATAAAATAATTTTTTTTTATTTTTACAACAGAAACAACAAAATTACAATTAACTTTCCATTTTTTTGAAAAAGCTGTTCGAAATATTTTTCTTGAAATACTCAGAGTAATTTGCCATTAGAACAATGTACTGTATATTGAGGTATATTGAGAAGATATAGGGTATAAAAAACCTGTTGATGAGAACAAATTTAAGCGGATCGGTCACATATTTTCTAAGAGCGATAAACAATACTACTTTCATAGTTCTATTTTTAGATTACAGACGAAGTATTTTCAGATCGAGTCAAACTGACCGCGGATAAATACTTGTAGACATATTTAACTTATTTGGTGGACAAGACTTTTTATTTTTTTATGTGGCTGTATTATTAGATATAGTCAGACTATAACTTACTTTCAACTTACACTATAAATTTTGTTGTTAATGTCCTTGTCTTATTTATCATTTAAAATTCCTATTCGAGCTGAGTTGTCTATTTCTGATTTAAATATACCGCACTTAAAAATGTATGCCGAAGTATTGCACAATTGTATAAATCACACTAAAATTGTAGATCAAAAAACAAAGTTAAGCAAAAAATTATGCATATATTTTCATTGCACTTCCGTCATATATTATATGAATAGTTATATCTGAACAATTAATATTGAAGCAAATAGTATCCATATATATATGTACTCCAAGCAAACTAAATCACATTAGCGCTCACAAAAACAAACAACCAAGTACGTAGGTAACGAAGTAAGTTCACACATGAGCACCTACTGCTTGCTTATTGTATGAATAAGCGTCATAGAAAATATAAGTTAATATGAAAAAAAGCAAGAAAATACCTAAGAAACCAGGTAGAAATATCTACGAGTCTTAGTTATTGCGAGACTAAGGACATTGAACTGAGGAACTGAGCGCAAAAAGAACAGCAACATAAATATGCACTAGTAGTTTTGAATTTCTTTTCAAATTTTTGTTTTCTCTCTTTTTATTATATTTTATCATACATTTTTTTGGTTGTTTTTGTTTTGGAGACTATGACTGCGTGAAAAATATGTAAAGGACGAATATTTGAATTTAAGCAGCGCTCAAAAGTATGCAATGAAATTCAATCTTACTTGGTATATAAGTTGGTATGTAGGAAAAGCGCAAAAAAGCAGTGCAGTGCTAACACGAACTTAACAAAACACGAACGATTGCATCTGCTGCAGGGACACCAAAAACATACGAGTACATTTAATCGTTAGCCTGGCTGGCCGGCAAGCCAGTCGTTGTGTATGAAACGAAGAAAAGAGCATTATGATGAAACGACGAAGGAATGTACGAAATGATTGTCTGAATGCAAATGCAATAAAATTTCACTATTATAAAAGCACAGTAACGCACGTTACACCAAAAGAGTTGTTGTTACATTTTTCAATCTAATTTCTTATTTGGTTTCAATATCAAATTAAAAATTTAAATTAAAATTGTTGGCATTTTTTATACAAATTATTTCTCTTTTTTTTGTGTTTGTTTGTTTTCATTTCTTCTTAAGACGTTTTATTTTAATATCTTGATTGAATGTAGTGTATACTACATACGCACATGCACATTTTCTATGTTGACCCAATAATTTTCTTAGGTGCACATAGACAAAAATAACGCCACTAAACCAAACACGGTCACGGTACTACTTTAGCTGAACGGCAGTAAAAGCAGACGATATCGTAGGAATGTAGACGTTCGCTTGCGTGGAGAGCAAAATTTCAACTGATGTCAAAAATTGCCGAAAAACTTGAGAAAAAAAAACAATAATAAACAACAGAAACTGAAATGCTGCAGCTATAGCAGAAGCAGCACGAACTCATACACATATCTGTATGTCACTAGCAGGACTCATACTCAGTGTAGTGGCTGCAAAATATTCCACGGATATTGTGATGTACATACAATACATTCTGGGTATGGTGAAATCAGTGTAAGATGCGTGGTGAAAATTCATTGGTGACAAATCAGAGCTACGCACAAGAGAGCACAGATTTGTTTCGTAAACACATATATCGTTCGTATTCTTCCGACAGACGATGTCGATGAATAAGACAACTCGAGCAATAAAACGGAGGAATAATGTGAGAGATTTTATTTCTAGAATAAACTCTCTATATACCACAGTGAGTAATAGCTATTGAGCGACAGTGAGAGAACTCATGATTTACCTCATTCTGTAAATCTTGTCTGTCTGATAGCCGGCTTTTCTGTATGCAATAACATTCAACCAACAAGTGGTTGATTTGATGGAATTAATTAGCTCAATGCTTGGAAATACTTCTATAAGCAACAGTAGGATATTGTGAAAGAGTATTTGTGGTGAAATATATGTAAAAAATGCTCTCTCGTACACTCTGCAGTTTTGTATGTTGAAGATTTGCAACAAACTTCTCAATTACGATGAATTTTTATCAAATTGCAGGAGATTGAAACTAAAATGGGGATTATTATTTCTTTGGAGAATTTTTGATCATACAATTTAGAGTGGAGGAGATATTCTCATGGTGAATATACACTAGAGTGGTGAAAAATATCATTTAGTCCGGCAAATGGTAAAACATACTGCATTTTCAGTCTCCTTAGCTCTTCATTTGACTTCAAATATACAAAATAAAATTATAAAATGCTATAAAGTTAGCATAACATTGTGGTTGTGGTGATCTAAACTAAATCCTCTCCTGTAATGTTGTTCATCTTTTATTTGCTTGTTGTTTTGATGGTCAGTTTGATACAAGAAGAAAAATACGACCTTCTTTTCCATAAGAAAATTTTCCACAAAAGGACTAGAAGAAAAAGAATTGAAGCAAAGTATTAAAAAATGCAATAATGTATTCGGCAATTTATTGAAAAAAGTTGTGAAATTTGAAAAATATTTTCAATAAATCAACATTTTCTTACTACAATCTATGGCTGTTAATCGTTTTAATTTTGTTAAATTTTAGAATGAACTTTTACTCCATGAGTAACTATGCATGTACCTTTTAGGTATCAACTACTGACGAGTTCGAAAATCATTGTCTTCTGCAAATGAAGAACGCAGAATGGATAAGTTCACAAGTAACAAGTTTTCGGTAGCAAAAAAGAAATATACACATAAAGACCTTTTAAATCTGCACCCCTAAGGAAGAGGGAGATAAGACGAAAAATCTGGGTCAAACGAATGAATGGAGGTCAGATATACTTTTCAGCACTCTTTTTGTGATGCCTGGGCAATTATGGTATTATTTTTCATAATTCAGGAGCTTTTTAGCTCATTTTGTATAATAGCCTCCTCAAGGGCTACTAACGATATGGAGTCGGTCGGTTATATATTTCACACTTCAAGGGACACTTTGGGAGCAACAGCGAAAGAAAAAGAGTGTGATTTTGTAAGAGGACCCCGAGCGAAGGGTAAGTATTCTTTAAAAAAGATTGGGAAGAATAACTGAAAATAAGTTGGCAATACATGTTAACGCTGTAAGGGTGATTCTTGGACAGTTATGGGGTTATATGGTTTTTAGTGCTTTTGAGCTCATTTTCTATTAGCGCCTCCCTATGGAGTGAAGATGGTGAGTAAGTATATTCAAGAAAAATAATACATAGAAAATGAATGAATGGGATTCGCTCATTCATATATTTTAACCCACAAAGGGCACTTTGCAGCGGTGGGAGCGAAATTTATATAAACGTTAATTTTTCAGGAGAGCTCCTCTAATGTGTAGAGATCGTAGGTATGTTAGGGCAAAGAGGTTAACGGGTGTCAGTCATACATAGTATCCCACTAGGGACGAAAAAAGTTAATGGGGATCAGTCATGCATTGTATTCCACTAGGAGAGAATTCTGGGATATTACATGGTTTGTCATTTGTAGAGATAGGAGGTAAGCACGTTTAGAAAACATGTTAAGAAGAAAAAACTAGTGGTGGTAAGCTCTATTTGTAAATTTTTAGTGGCGAATCCTGGACAATTATGGGGTTAATTGGTCATTTTCTGTTTAAGCTGATTTTAAGCTAATTTTGTGTGGAGCTTCCTTAAGGTGTAAATATAGGGTGCACATCAGTTCTAAAGAGTTGTGTGGTAAAAACAAATAGGGCTCGGTGCTTGCGATATTTAAAAACGGTTAATTTTCTAGGGAAGGGAACGGGGAAGAGATACGTAGTAAGTATGGGCAATTGTTGAGCTATATGCCGATTTGTTGGTGCTTTTGAGCTCATTTTGTAGAGAAGCCTCCTTAAGAAGCAGTGATGGGGAGTAAGTAAGTTTCGAAAAATTATTCATTAGTATAATTTAATGGAACGAGGTCATACATTTGAACCCTCTAGCGGTACTCTGGGAACAGTGGCATCGAAATTTATAAAAACATCATTATTTTTAGAACAGCGCCTGTTAAGAGTGCTGATAGAAGGTAAGTATTTTCTGAGAGGGTGCTGAGAAGGAAAAATTAATGATGGTCAATCATATGTTTTAACATTCTAGCGGCGAGTATTTTGTTGAGTGTCAATCATATTACTACCTTAATAATTTTCTTTTAGATTGGGACCTGACTGAGTCGAATCAACTCTGGACTGTAGTGCAGCGACATCATGTAAGTATGAAAAGATTTATCTCATCTGCTGAACAGTATCATTTTATACTTCCATGCAACTTCCGGCAACAAAACAGTACAGCGAGAGATAGAGAGGTATTGGAGGATCACAAGAAATTAATTCTAATACATGTGTTAGCTTAATTTGATCACGATTCCTTCAATTACACCATAACATCAAATATACATAAGATACGATATATGTTATTAGTAACTCTTTGTGGCGGCCAACATTTGGTTATCATTGCAGGAAATTAAATTTGAGTTAATCAAAAGGAGTAAGTGCTAGAAAAGTAGAAATAAAAATAAGAGTAGGAGCAGAAAAAATCTTTTCAGAATACAAAACAATTTACAATTTACTTATGACTTTTGTTTGCTGCTGATATTATAATCTGATGACACTGTTGTGGTTATATACCATCCTTTTTTAAAGGTTGTAGATCCAATGCAGTGTTTCACTTTCTTCCATAAATGCAAGCGGCTAAACCAAATAACAAATAAATTAGCAACAAGTATTTCATGAGATTTTTGTTGTAGCACTCGTAGTTATTTTAGTTCTTGTTGCATTTTTCTATTTGTATATCAAAGAATTACAAAAATCTAGCACTATGTAAAAGAGGAAATTGAAGAAGCCTGAGAGATATATGAGTATGTGTACGTTTGTAAGAAAACCAAAGAAAAATATTGCCTTCAACATAAAATATGCATACTAAAATATGCATACATATAAAAAGAACAGAGAGAGAGAGAGAGAGAGAGAGAGAGTTAATAGTAGCAGTAGCAATAGCAACATCTATTGAGGAAGTCTTGAACACGACAACGACGACAACGACAACGATGAAATAAAGTTCCACAAGTCGTTGACAAGTTTTGTCACGTGCGTCACATGTTTGTCTGTTAAAATGTATGTTTTACGTAAATATATGTTTGTCTCTGTGTGCATATCTTAAGGATAAGTGAATGTAAACATGTATGTGTGTTCTTTGTATTTGTATGCATATGTTTGAACGTTTTCCGGGCGCAAATCATTTTATTGTTTCAAATTTGTTCTTTTGCTGCATGTAGGTACGAGTGAGAGCCGAAGGAGTACATAGCTACCAAGTGTGTTTGTCTTTCTTTGTAGAGTATGTGTAATGAAGTTATGATAATTAATTGTGTTTGTTAACTTATTGTTGTTCTTCTATTTCATTATTTTCACTTCCCACACTTTCAGTGACATTTATGTCACCCAGTCATGTGACTAAAATGGTTATTTAAGTTAAATGCTTTAATAGAATTAGAACCTAATAAAATAATTAAATTTGGTAACAAATTTGAGAAGGTTATTTTGGTAATGTAGATGATAATGATAGTAAAGATAATTAAGTTAACTCAATTATTTAATTAATTCATAATTTTTCAATATTTATATTTTTTTGTGAGTTTTTGTGTAAGTTAGTAAATAATGTGAATAGTGTAAACAAAAGCAAACATAATGATCATATTTAACAAAAATTATAACACAGTAGATGTGCATAATATTCTAGTTCTTATGGTATTGATTGATAAAATTTTATTAGTTTCATTTTCTTTTCCATTAAAACTGACCTTTAGAGGAGTTAAATGTATGACAGAACTCCCTGATTTTCTTTGGAACTCATTTTCCCCCTATTTCCACTTTATAGAAACGCTCCCCTACAAAAGCGATGTTTTTAAATTTTTGTAGTAAAACGTACGACTCTTGTGAAAATTTTTCCGGAAAATACATTATTTCCAGCTCCACTTCATAGAAGGGAGACCCCAACAAAATAAGCATTTTTATAAAGTACGTTCTTAGAGCTCTGATGACGCCCCTGGCAGGTTAAAATTTTGCCGAAACGTACTTATACATTATTTCTACTTCTTAAGCTAAAACTCGCCTGAAAATGGATAAATATCTCATAGTTACTCAGGAATCGTCTCTAGGAGAGTGAAACATATCGCCGATTCCCATTATTTTCACCTCCACAATCTTTCTGCAGAGCCTATTTAACCCCTATCTCCATATATTCTGATTTATACACTACCCTATAGCTGACCAAGTCTCGCTTCAAAGAAGATGAATATAACGTGACAACATTTATTTTTATAATCTTAATATTTGTCCGGAACATACTTGCCCCTTTCATGGGGCTGCCGTATATAATGAACGCAAGCGTATACGAAAAACAACAAATCACCCAAAAGGCCGCTCAGGAATCGCCTATAGAGAGATACTCGTATAATGTAAAGCCTAACTACATTAATTTATCTCCCTAACAGTTTTCTTAAGCCTTCAATCTCACCCCTTAGAGGGATTGCTTTACAATATTTACATTTCTTTTATAAAATTGGCTCCCACCTCTCCCAGAATGAGAAAAGTAATTAATATGACAGATGTCAAATGTAAATGTGACATATTCATTTGTCATGCATAAATTGAAAGCAAGACTTAAAAAAAAATACATTACAAATTGCACATCATTTGTTTTCAATTAAAAACTCTTATTCACGCACATAAGTATAATTAAATTAAATGGGAAAATATTTATACAATACAGCAGAATAAATTTTCGCACATATACACATGAAGAAGAGCAATTCAGTTACAATAACTGATATTATATTAAAAAAGTAAAAATAAACAATGGTTGATACTCTCAGCAAGAGCGCATGAGTTATTGACCACAACCGGATGAGTCCAACTTTTGAAGGAAGGAAGGAAGTTTCGCTGAAGCCGTTTGTCAGGTTTACGTTTTTATTAAACTGTGTTACAATTACAACGGCATTGGTCTTTGCGAAGTCTTATGCGATATGGAATAGACATCTTAAGTAACAACAAGAAAAGACAATGAAAAGATACATTTCATAAGAGCTTTTTACTTCGTAAAAGGAATAAAAACTGAAAAGGGTACAAAGAAATAATTTCAAAAATCGCAAGAACGATCTAAATAGAATTTTTACTGACTAACAAAATACTTGTACAATACAAACATATAAGTACACAAGAATATAGTAGTATACATATTTATTGTATATTTTGGTAAATACATGTACGGCTGTGTATACAAAGTAATAAGCTCTCATATACTTGTAGTACATGTTGCCTTGTCGATTCAACTCTATGTGAGTATAAAGTTGTGTATTACTGAATAGTAACATCCTTATGTCCTTATGTATGTAAACATGACTCACAAACTCACAGATTCCCACTAACCCATACACACAGCAATACCAATACATATGAATGTATGCACTCAAAATTGCCTTAGTTTACTATACTACTTTGGTTATACCTACTCACATGTATACTCACTCATAAATGCATAGGTGTATCATACTTTATGCCATATAAATAAATACTTATAGTTATTTGTATATATACATATGTATATATACATACGTAGGTTGCTGTGTCTACAAGTGGCTATATGGTACAAACATATATGCATATTTGCAAGGGAATGTATCGTATATGTGTGTACAGTGCATGTTCATTGCTGAACTGAAATTTACTTTGTGAAAACGTGCGTAAAGTTTTAATTAAAAACTTTTTCGTCAGCCACTTTTTGTTGCTGTTTTTTTGGTTGTAATTTTTTCCTGTTTATTCTTTTTTCTTTGTCAGTGGAGAGCCAACTGCTTACTTATTAGTGTGTCCGCATACTTCATGTCGATTATCAGAGATAATAAATAAGCAAATAATAAATAAGAAAACAGTATAATATATATTATATTGTAAATGGAATGTCTGAATGTACAATAGATGTTTCCAAATCTTCACAAAAAGAAAATCTCTGAAAATATTGGGACATTGCACTATTTGTTGCAAGTAGTTTTAGAAGTCTTTCCAACATAAATTTGATTTGTGAGACTGATTAAAAAAGTTTTGGTACGTTTAAGTAGCTTCTGAAAACAAATTTAAATTTCTTCAATTGCAATGGGAGACATTCCATATTTTTAACTACTACAATAATTTTTATGCAAATACTATTTATCTTTTTGCAGATATACTTTAGTTTTATAAAGGTCTAATGCAGTATTTGAACATATTTTATCCATTGAATACTTTTTGTAATTTATGATAATAAGCCTATTTGCTCTTCGCCATTTTTAACATTATTTATATATTTTCCTGGTCTATTCTCAAGTTGGTGTAATACTAAGACTTGTGCGATTAGCAAGAGAATATTCGTACTTGAAGGTGCTGGAAGTTATGTTTTATGTTTTTCGTATTTGATATACCAGTTGTACAAGCTTAAATCCGCTGTTTTTCAGTAAAAATTTTGTGAACCTTCACCATGGCTCGTAAACGTATGGAAATGTCTTGCTGAGTAACACCTAACTGATCGGCAAGCATTTTTTGCGATTGGGTGTCGTCCTCATCCAAAAGAGCCGCATATGCTCTTTTTCTGGCACGAAACTAGACATGATTATACGAGTAAAAATGTATGTTGTTGTATGAAATCACTGATGATGTTTACTAGTTGATGTAAACAGATGTCGAACTCATAAAGAAAGGATGCACAGCCGATAATAGCTCAATATGCTCACTAACGCCATCTACGAGGAAACAGCGGATTTAAGCTTGTACACCTGGTAATTTGTTGACATCGACTACGACACGTTATTTATTTTTTTCTCTTCTTCTCTCTGAGCACATCAGTTAGTATTTTTTTATATAGAAAAAATATTTTTCGCCTAGACAAAATAGTTTTCATAAGGAAAAAATATTTGTCTATATTATTACATAAATATTTGAAATAATGTCGATTTTTTTTTTATTTTGAAATAATATTTTCCACCATTTTGAATTATTTTTTGTATGAAAACATTTTCTTTATTTTTGTAAAGCAAAATTTCTTCTATATATTGTATTATTTCAAAAATGGATTCCAATAATCTTGAATTTTTTATTATACGGAAACTTATTTTTCATATTGAAAAAATATTCTTAGATATCATTAAAAAAACCATTTTTTTAGGTAGATAAATAAAAGAAAAAGTATTTTTTATGAAAAATTTTTTTTTGATATTATTTCGAATATTTCAATTTTTTTTATTTACAAAATAATTGTCGACATAATAGCATAAATTTGTGCAACAAATTCGACAAAGTGCCATACAAATTTTATGACCTTTTCAAAAAAATTTCATCATTAATTCATACAGCCATCGAACTACATGAAGCTACGTATTATGAAATATTAGACTTTCACACTCTCAACCCTTTAGTAGGCAATGCAGAGTGTTCAGTCATTTTTCGTATAAATTCAAAGGCGTTGTTCAGTAATAAGTAGTATATTTCATTAAGTAAGATAATTGCGATTTCAAAGGATCATATTTTATCATATATATTATTTTATATATCTGAGATCGCAAGTTCAGAATTTCTTTTGCCAGAAGAAGGTTTAAATATTTGCGGACAGGCAGATTCTATTTGAAGGGATAAATATGTATGATGAGATGGTCCAACTGATGCCTGCAACTAAGTCACCATGGACAAAGCTCATCGAATTATTAATTGAAGTTTCATTTTGGTACAACATATTTTATATTTTGTTAATATGTTTTATTTTATATCTATATTTAATATTTTGTGGCATCTTTTAATTACCACAAGTAGAGGAAAGTACCTACGTATAGCATATTCTATAATAATCTCATTCAGATCGCATTTGCAGAAAATGGAACAAAAGAGAATGATGATGAAATAAATTTTATTACATTTGACCTTTTGACGTCTTTGAAAATGTATGAAGGTTAGGTTATAATACTTTTCAGTCAATTCAGTCATTTCATTTGAATTGTATGTTTCTATTTAGATTCAATAACATTTGAAAAGAGAAAGAAAATGACTAATATGCGAACATATTATGGTTTTTTTTTTATATATCTTTTCATACTTTCTTTCTTGCATTACATTCATTCATTGCACTCAATTAGACAGCTGTTGCAGTTCAAAAAACCAGCAGCAACGAGCATTCAATTATTTGTATTAAAGTTACTATTTTTTCTGCTACACACACATTTCTTTTCAATTTTAATTTAATTATATGAATGTGTTAGTGTTTGTATACATATGTTTATATGAATGTACTAGTATGTATGTATAAATGTACAAGTATGTGATATGTTATATCACTTTTGAAAACAGAATATGTATGTACTCAAAAACCATAAGCATGTAGATGCAGTGGTGTTGCCCATCATATGGCGGATGAGTGTAAATATACTTAGTTGCGTTAATTAAACTAAAAATAAATGTAAAAATAAAGAAAAAAAATTTAAAAAAAAATTCTCTAAAGGAATCACATTTTGTTGCAATGTGTAATTTTGCTGCTCATTTACTAATTATACATACATATACATGCACACAAGGACTACATCTACAGGTACATGTAGAATCACATATGCTATACGAAATAGATTAAATAGAGTAATAGAGGGCCAAAGTGAGAGAGACGAAAAAACATTTCTTCTAGACAAACAGTATGAGTACACTTACATTTATAATATTCACTATATCCTCACGAATTATAACAACAGCAATAATACTTAATGCATTGTATCACAGCAGCAGTAGTGAAGATCCTCATTGAAGCTCCTATTGTTTTTCATATTATTATTAGTATTATTATTATTATTATTATTATTATTATTATTATTATTATTATTACTATTAGTCTTGTTGTTATATGAAACAGATGTGCACATATTCATATACTAGCTCTTGTCCTTATGGCAAAAAGAAAACATTTAATCAAGAGAAATTTTGAAACATACGTAGTTAATAACTAAGATCACTCGTGGACTACATATGCACTTATATAATTGGTATACAAAAAAAAGGGCTCATTGGCCGAGCTTCTCTTCCATTACTGTTGTGCATGTTTAATTTTGGACAGAATTAGAACGGACCTACTTATTTTAGCCGGTTCCGAACGGCAGAACCCTTGTGACATCACTTTTTTTGAGCTTTGTCACAGAGTTCTTTTAGAAGCTTTTTATACACATAAGAAAAATAACATGTGGTCAAGAATTAGATGAGGTCGAAGTTCTTGTTTTACTAATCTAATGAGCTAATCATGACTTGTGAATGAACTTGACTGATATATTGGAATAGTATCCACAAAATTACTAGTCTGCAATCAACTTCGAATCATATCTGGACGGCAAAACCAAAAATTACTTTGTGATTTTCTTCTTTCATCAACACAATAAATTTCTAATTGGATGGTCTTCAACCATTTACAGAATACTCTCAAGCAGAGACGAGGGTGAGAAGAAAGTCTCACATTAGTTAGCTCAGTCCTTGTATTGTAATTTAAAGTTGATGGAACAACGAACATAAAGACTGGCGTCATTTATCTAACATGGATGCCTAGTCATAGTATTTTGTTAGGTCATTGTAGTTCGAACCAAATGTGCTGTTTATTCACTCAATTTAGCACTTCCCAACTGGGTAGCATAGGATCTAACATATGAGTGACAAGCAAAATAGACTGTGGATATACAGAACAAGGAGAAAGATTTCATAATCCTACATTTGATGTGCACCTAGATAGCTCTCTGGAGTAGATTTAATGGGATATGGCATTTTACAGAATCTGATGGACATTGATAAAAAATCACCCCCAAAATGATTTGAAACACAGAGAACTGCGAGTATTACAAAGGACACTTACTGGCCTAAATAAGACCTTGAGATGGTCTACTTATACTTTACACAGGGCTATGTTTGTGATTACTTAAAGCAAAAATGTTCTATATTTTGCCTTCACATTATTCTTAATATTCTCATGCATATTCTATGACTAGACGTATTGTTCATATTTCTTTAACAACAGAACATTCAATGGGACTGTATGGTTTATACGCAAGCACTTTATGTATTTGATAAAAAAAAGTACATAAAGAATGGTATTGTATTGTGTGTATATGTTTGCATATTATTTTAATTAAATTAAAAGATGCACTTGCATACACACATAATGGTGATAACCCTGAAAATTTGTTGTTTCGTTCTTTTATTAATTTTTTTTAGTTTTTGAAAAACTTTATAAGAATTAAAATTTTCAAATTCACTAAAAGAAAAAAAAAAAATTATGAAATGAATAAACATGATGCAACATGCCTCATTGATTTTATTGCATGTACATGTATGTATATTCATTAAATACATTTATATTAAAATTTTTAAATGTTATATAATTTGTCGATGTTGTTGTTAAATGTGTCTGCATCTGTTGTTTATTGCCAATTTGTTATTTGAATATAATTATGATGTTTTTTCTTTATATATACTAAATTAATCATAGGTACATGCATATGAATATATATGTACATATGTATGTATCGACAGAAATATATTTATATGCAATTGAATGTAAATAATTTGTATAAATTAACATATCCATTTAACAACACTAACATGTTTACATACATTAATGTATAAATTTTCAATAATGAGGTCAAATATATGTATGTATACTATTTTATATGTAGGTATACATATATATAGATAGGCAGACACACAATAACTCTTATGCTAAATTACGATTCTATTTATTTATATATGCGTTTATATATGCGTAGGCCTCTAAATTTATATGTAATAATTTATACAAATAATCTTTAATATTAGAAATTCTTATGAAGAGAAATTAATTTATAGAACACAGAAATATTATTGTATATTGAACACAGCAATAGTTTTTGAGTCCAAATGACATTAATCGGATAAAAACCACATCTACCATCCATACAAATGCATATAGCTATGCACATTTTTAACACGAAATTTTAAACTGAAACGTGGTATATATAGTTCATTTTACTTGGGTACTGATATATTGAAAATTGTACAGAATCGACGAAAACCATGACTACCTTCCATATAAAAGTATATTTCTATATAGAAATTTTAGCGCTTATAGTACGAAACTTAAACTCCTTACGAATAGTAAGTTTCATCATAAAACCGATATACTTTAAGATATGTGTAATCGGATAAAAATCAAACATGCATACAAAACTTTGTTTTCGAATATATTTATCACATATTGTGTATGAAAATATAATGCTATTGCAGTGAAACTCAGTATATGAACATATTTTTGCACAAAAATTGATATATTTAAAAATGAGTGAAATCGAATAAAAGTCACTTCGACAACTCATATAAATGAATGTTACCAAATGCATTTTTCCAGATTTTGGACACGAAAATATAATGCTATTGACATGAAACGTGGTACATAAATAAGTCTTTCTACAGAAAGAGATATACTATAATTTTCGTGCGAAGCACGTTACATATGATAGAAGTAAAACTTAAAAAAACCCAAAGCAGCTATTACCACCACCTTGTAAGGTTTAAGGATACCCAAATCTGAAAAAAAGGTTGTGTAAAGTTTCAGATCACGCACTTCAATTTAATATGTATTGGGCTTGTTGTGGGTGCCATAGCTCAGTGGTTAGGGTGTTGGCCTTCTGATCTGTAGGTCGTGGTTCAATCCCGGCTGAAGCATAACAAATTTAATATCGAAAAGATTTTTCTTTTGAACCGTACCCTCCTGTCGGCAAGCAATTGACAATTCTTCCGACAGTAACAATTTGCCATGGAAAAGCAAATTGTTACGGTGGACACCGTTCGAAAGACAAATTTTTTCGATATTAAATTTTTTATGCTTCAGCCGGAGATTGAACCCACGACCTACAGGTCAGAAGACCAATGCACTAATCACTGATCTACGGCACCCTTTAAAAATAAAATATAAACTGTTTATGAAATGTTGAAATGGCTGGCATTCTATAACCTTTTTTTGGGTCATTTAGTTTTTTTAGCTTTTCTATTTGGCCGATCTAGCTTTTTTATTTTTGAAGTCCTGGCAACACTGTATTGAATGTGTCTCCCATGTAGATGCGAGCACGTAATAACACGAAAACAATTACATTTTCAGTTTGTGTCTGACTGTGAGGCACGTGTGACTGCTTTTTGTATAAACGCACACACACTCTATCGCTATTAGGTCGGTATGCATACGTATCGTATTGTATTTGCCTAATATTTTACTCTCGCATAAATCGTTATTATTCGTTTATTATTCGCTGGTTCCTCTCTCTCTCTCTCCCAACATACACACTATCTATTGCCATGAACTATTGAATCATGACCTATTGCTTTATATCGTTGTGCATATCTTGAATCGATACGATACCAATCGATACGATACTGATCTTCAGCCTAATGGGCTGAAGATCAGTTGGCTGAAGATAAGCAT
The DNA here is from genome assembly GCA_963854835.1 of Megamerina dolium. NCBI lineage: Eukaryota > Metazoa > Arthropoda > Insecta > Diptera > Megamerinidae > Megamerina > Megamerina dolium. Next base: position 31,634,890 of record OY978529.1, on the reverse strand, counting down.
TTTTAATTAAAACTCATCCTTCCGATGAAGTTCACTGCTACCTTGGAGGCTATGTCAATAACTAAAATTGTCGGATTTAGAAATCAGAGAATCCATACGTGATTGTTGAGGAGTCAATGCATCCACAACGTGTGGCTGTTTGGTGTGGTTTTTGGTCTGGCGGTTGCCGGCTATTTTTCTTCGAAAATGAGCAAGGAGGCGTGGTTACGTCAACGGTTAATGTAACCGTGTTACGTTAACCATCCATAGACGAGTCAGGCCTTTAAATTTGAAATCAAAATTGGCATTCATGAGATTGAAGCCCAAACAATCGAAAATGTACTGAAAAAATGGGTTCTTCCGATGAGGCACTACAAAGCCAACAGTGGCAGTCATTTGAATGATGTTGTGCTTCATTCTGCAAATGGAAATGTCCAATCTTTATAATAAACTCACGAACTTGAAATAATATTCATTATTCATGTTTTGTTCCTGGATTTTTCAATTTTCATGCAATTTCTTCTAGTTCTATACTAATTCTCTAATTTTAGTTCTACGCATGTAAATACAGATATACATATGCATATATTTATTCACACTTGCATAAAAGTATCATATGAGCACAAACGGAAGTTTTATAAAAAAAAAATATTGAATGAAAAGTGAAAAGTGTATCGTATGTGTTGCTAAGTGTAAATCGTATGCATGATAAAATTGAAGGCATAACATATTAAAAAAAATCTCCTTACAGTCGGCTGGGGCCGACCAAATTATACCCTGCATATGTAGAGGTATATATAAAAAGTTTGCTCGTATATCCATCCTTTTCTTCCACTACTTTTTATAGGACCTACATTAAGAGGCAGGCGTACCTCACCAATTTTGGAGGATCAATTTCTGACTATAATACTAAACTACATAGGTTGCAATGGGTTGACCTAGACGTATTAATTAGTAAGTTATGGTTGTTTTAATGTTTAAGATAAATCCGAGACTTTGTACGGAAGCTATATAAAAAGTGGGCGTGACGTATCTCTTTCTGGTATATCTAATTAATTTTTCAACATCAATCCACACCTTAAATTTGGTTGTCCTACGCTAAATGGTTTGTAAGTTATGGAGCTTAAAAGTTTTAGTTTAATTCCCTCGACTTTGTATGGGAGACCTATGAAGGAGTGGGCGTGGCACACTGATTTACTGCCAGATTTTTGCCGACTACGATATTAATCTAAGTGTCAATTATGGTTACTTTAGGCAAAAGATTGCCGAAGTTACAGCTGTTTCAATTTAAAATTTGTATGGGGGCTACAATAAACAATGGGCGTGGTGCGCCCATTTCAAGTGAGCCTAGTTGCTCGTACAATACTAATCCATACCTTAAATCTCGTTGTCCTACGCTAAATGGTTTGTAAGTTATGGAGCTTAAAAGTTTTAGTTTAATTCCGTTGACTTTGTATGGGAGACTCATGAAGGAGTGGGCGTGGCACACTGATTTTCTGCCAGATTTTTGCCGACTACGATATTAATTTAAGTGTCAATTATGGTTATTCTAGACAGAAGATTGCCGAAGTTACAGCTGATTCAATTTAAAATTTGTATGGGGGCTACGATAAACAGTGGGCGGGGTGCGCCCATTTTCTGTGATCCTAGTTGCTCGTACAATACTAATCCACACCTTAAATCTCGTTATTCTACGCCGAATAGTTTGCAAGTTATAACCGGTAACATTTTTTTAATTTCCGCAACTTTGTATGGGAGACCCAAAAAGGAGTGGCCGTGGCACACTGATTTTCTACCATATTATTTCTGACTGCCGTGTTAATCTAAGTGTCAATTATGGTTATTCTAGACAGAAGATTGTAGAAGTTACAGCAGTTTCAATTTAAAAGAAGTACAGACACTTTGTATGGGAGCTACGCTAGAAAGTAGGCGTGGCTCAACCACTTTTGGCGAGGTTATATAGTAGTATAATATAAGTCTATGCGCCAAATATTGTTGTCCCAAGTGGTATATTATGTGAGTTATAGCAAGTTAAAGATTTTGAAAATTTCGAGGTTAGTCGCTTTGAATGCTTGGTGTGGGCGTGGTTATTGACCGATCATGCCCAATATCAATCCCCTCCGTACCCTTGGATCATAGATTACTTATGCCAAATTTCATCGAAATAGCTCAATATTTACTCAAGTTATCGTGCGAACCAGCCAGGTGACAGACAGACGGACGGACGGACGGACGGACGGACGGACATCGTTAAATCGAAAATTTAATCGACGCTGATCACGAATATATATCTATGTCTATATCTCCGGAGATTCCTTCAAGTGGGCACAAACATCTGACCGAAATGAATATACCATGCATATTGCATTATGCAGGGTATAAAAATGATATATAGATGCACTCACACACACGTACATACCGACATTGGGTACATATGCAATCATGTGATTTCAACACAAAATGTTCTCACACAACTCTTAGCAACACAGTGGCACACTGGCATAGTAATACGAAATAACATTTGGCATTTTTTCAAAAACTGTCAGGTTATTGAAATGTGTACGTACAATATTGCTACCATTACATATTGTTGTTCTTGTTTATGCTGTTGCATCTTCTTGTTATTACAATTTTTTTATTATTGGTGTTATTGTTTCCACTCAAAATGTAGCTATACAAGGTGCTGCTGCATGTTTATTGTTCTTAATGTGAGAAACTATGTGGCTAAAAACGAGCATGTTTATTGTTGTTGTTCTTCTTGTTGTTGGTATATTTGTCTTCTATAAAAGTCAAGTTTAAATTGCTCAGTTGTTATTGTTACATATGATGGACGTGATATATTTGTATACCCACTCATATATGATTTAGGTACATACATACATATATCTACTTATAGGTTTAAATCCCGGAGCCTCTTCTTGTCGTGATGGAAATGGGAATCTGGTTACGGATGTCCAGAGTGTACTGAGCCTATGGAGGGAACACTTCTCCACGTTACTGAATGGCGATGCTACGAACAATTCCGCCAGTGGAGGTGTTTGCCCGATAACCCCAATTACAGATGATGGTGTTGATATTCCACCACCCGACTATGACGAGGTTGAAACGGCCATTTTAAGGCTGAAGAACAACAAAGCTGCAGGTGCTGCTGGCCTGCCTGCCGAGTTGTTTAAGACCGGAGGCGATGAGCTGCTCACCCGCATGCACCAGCTCATAAGCAGAATATGGTCGGATGAAAGCATACCTGATGATTTTAGGCTCAGTGTTCTCTGTCCTGTACATAAAAAAGGAGACCCCACAATTTGCGCCAACTACTGTGGAATAAGTCTCCTGAGCATCGCGTACAAGGTTCTATCGAGCGTACTGTGTGAAAGGTTGAAGCCTATGCTCAGCAACCTGATTGGACCTTATCAGTGTGGCTTCAGACCTGGTAAATCCACCATCGACCAGATTTTCACACTGCGCCAAATCCTGGAGAAGACCCAAGAAAAACAGATCGACACACACCACCAATTTGTTGATTATAAAGCCGCTTTCGACAGTCCGGTAAGGGATTACCTCTACGCAACAATGTCTGAGTTCGGTATTCCTGCAAAGCTCATTCGACTTTGTAGAATGACACTGCATAACTCCCGTTGTGCAGTGAAAATTGGGAAGGACCTCTCTCCACCGTTTAATACCGAAGGGGGTTTCAGACAAGGTGATTCGTTATCGTGCGACTTCTTCAATCTTATTATGGAGAAAATAATACGAGCTGCTGATCTACGACATAATGGCACTATCTTCAACAAAAGTGTCATGCTGTTAGCGTATGCCGACGATATTGACATAATCGGCATGAACACGTGAGCAGTCAGTGCAGCATTCTCAGAGTTGGAAAGAGAGTCGCGTCGGATGGGTCTCACGGTGAACGAGGGCAAGACGAAGTATCTAGTGTCAACAAACAAAGAGTCCCGGCGTCTTGGACAGCACGTCACTGTTGACAACTACGCTTTTGAAGTAGTAAGGGACTTTGTCTATCTTGGAACCAGCATTAACAGCAGTAATGACGTCAGCTTGGAGATCATGCGTAGGATAACTCTTGCTAACAGGTGTTACTTTGGGCTGAGTAAGCAATTGAGAAGTCGAGCCCTCTCTCGAAGAACGAAAACTACACTCTACAAGTCTCTCATCATGCCTGTCCTAACATATGGCGCTGAATCCAGGACAATTTCCACCTCGGATGAGCGAATGCTTGGAGTGTTCGAGAGAAAAGTCCTACACAAGATCTTTGGACCTATTTGCGTTGGTGGCGAGTACCGAATAAGGTACAACCATGAGCTGTACGAGCTGTATGCCGATATTGACATAGTAAAGCGCATCAAAATCCAGCGGCTGCTCTGGCTAGGTCATGTCGAGCGAATGGAAGAACACGCTCCAGCTAAGAAGGTGCTATATTCGGAACCCGCTGGAGGACGACGCAAAAGAGGAAGACCAAACCTCCGGTGGAAAGACCAAGTACTGGAGAACCTGACGGCGCTTGGAATTTCTAACTGGCGCCAGCTAGCGAAGAACAGAGATGGCTGGCGAAGCATGTTATTTTCGGCCTAAATCGATATTCGGTTGTTATGGCCACATAAGTATGTAAGTAAGTAAATATGTATATGTGAAAGGAAGGCGTACCTATATTTTGGTAGCCCTTGTGCATACTATACACATATACCTACTTCAAGGTATAAAGTCCACAAAAGCATCAGCATTATTATTGACCATATAACAGCAACGAAAACAACAATCACAAAATTGTGAAAGATGCATTTTCTAAAGAATTCTGAAGGTAGTTTCTGATATACCAGAACATGTGTATACTGTAAGGTTTATGCAGTAAGGTGGATCAAATTTTGAAGCGCAATATTTAACAATCTTGCTCAGCGAAAAATACAAAGCAAAATAAAACGCTCACATTAGGACCATAATTGACATTTAAATTAATATCGTAGTCGGCAAAAATCTGGCAGTAAATCAGTGTGCCACGCCCACTCCTTCATAGGTCTCCCATACAAAGTCGAGGGAATTAAACTAAAACTTTTAAGCTCCATAACTTACAAACCATTTAGCGTAGGACAACCAAATTTAAGATGTGAATTGATATTGAAAAATTAATTAGATATACCAGAAAGAGATACGTCACGCCCACTTTTTATATAGCTTCCGTACAAAGTCTCGGATTTATCTTAAACATTAAAACACCCATAACTTACTAATTAATACGCCTAGGTCAACCCATTGCAACCTATGTAGTTTAGTATTATAGGCAGAAATTGAATTGATTCTTAATGTAGGTCCTATACAAAGTAGTGGAAGAAAAGGATGGATATACGAGCAAACTTTTTATATATACCTCTACATATGCAGGGTATAATTTGGTCGGCCCCAGCCGACTGTAAGGAAATTTTTTTATTATCATTTTGTATGGTATGCCCTTCAAGGGTTACAGATTGGGAGTAAACATGTTTAGTAAAAATATTAGTGAGTAAAAATCAGTAGGGTCTGACCTACATTTCGCCACTTTAAGGGCGAATCGGGGCACTTACTTTATGGATTTCCAAATGTTTCTGCGTTCATTTTGTATGGGCGTCTCCTGAACGATTGGATATAGAAAGTGAGTGTGTTGAAAGAAAATACTTGTCAAAAAAAGTATTGAGGTTCCGTCATACGTTTTGATGTTCTAGAGGCGATTCTTGATCAGCTACGGGGTTGTTTGTCGTTTTTAAAGTGTTCAAGGGTTTTGAAAGGTTTTAGTGTTCATTTTCTATATGAGTTCTCTGATATGTTGAAGATAGAAATCATATAGGTTCAGAGGAATAAAACTAATGGGAATCCGTTATACATTTTAATCCTCTAGAAGTGATTCCTGAACATCTATGTAATTAATTGTCGATTTCCCAAAAATCAAAAATATCGAAAATGTTGACCTATAAAGAAATAGTAATGCGGATCCGCCATACATTTCACTGCTCTATGGGCAAGACATGGAAAGGTAATTCCATCATAAATTTGAATTTCGACCTTGAGCGCAACTTATTGTGGTAATTGTCGACAAAAACTTTTGAGTTTATTATGTTCACAAAAACAAGATTCAGACATCCCGTCTTCCATCATTCTTTATATAATAGTGCTATACTGCACATGTTTCAAAGAATCAAAAGTGGACAGGTCCAATTATGGAATTTGTTTTGATCTTATTTTGGAAAAAAATGTTTGAAATCGTGAATCAGGTCGTTTAATAATTTGATCCACCTCAATGCACAGTATATGACCAGGCTGATAATATATACATATGGTGATAGTAATAATAAGGATGAAGATGATGATGATGACGAAGGACGGCAAAAACTTAATGTATATATATTTTTTTTCATATTTACAAAATAATCTTTTGCGATGAAAGCTGTCCATCCATCAGATGTGTCCACTATAAAGTTATTTTATTACTGAATTTTTGTAAAAATCATTTTCATCGCAAAAGAAAAAATTAATTGAATAATTTTATGGGATACCGTAGCTTCTTTTGCGGGTAGTTTGTTTTTTAGTTTTTTTTTTTTTATCTTTGAAACACAAAAGAAGAAATAAAATAAAAATCATAAAACACATCTCTATCAACAGCTGTTGTAATTGAATAGTGAAGATACATTAAGTTGGTGTTTTTTCTTTTTGCGAATTTGCCTTTTAGTCGACTCTGAATGACAGAATTATCGCAAGATCACAACATTTAACGCAGTGCTTTCGAAATTCTTTTTCATGATAAACTTACGACAACTGATTAGCTGAAGCTCACGATGTTAGTCGAGTGTATGAGTTGAATGAAGTTACAGTCTATTTAGTAGTTGGCCATTGGTTGTTCATATATGTAAATTAGTCTTGGAAGAACTTTAGAGGAATTTTTATTAACCCTTTCAGTCCGGAGATGAATCCAGCGGCAGAATAATTTTTTTGAGAAATGATTCCTTCAATATGAACCAAATATATGTAAAAAAATTACTTTCTAAATTTGCATCCCTTCCCACCTTGATTTTAGGTGATGTACAATATATTGTAAATACAACCGGACTGAATGGTAGCAATAATTCGTAAAAGAAATAAATTTGATTCAAGCGAAACAAATAATAATCAATTCAAATATGGAGTTATTATAAAAAATTAATAGTGTTATAAAAAGTAATGAAAAAGGTATTTATTCAGCTGTGTGTTACTTATAGAAGCAATTAGCACCTCGTTTGATGCACGGAAATATATTGCATTTAACGCAAAAGGCGAAAGTGCGCTGATTGCAGTTCTCATACCTACATCTGTTCGGCGTTTTGTCATCAGAAAAATAAGGAAGATGACCCATTTGGTCGTAACGTACATCCTTGGGAACTGAAACTCTCTTTCGTTTATCTGTTTGCTGCATTTGACAATTTTCTGCACTATCTGCTCTTGGTCGCCCGACCGATCTCTTGGCTGTTGAGTCAAACAAGATCAAAGTCTTAGCCAGCTCGTTTTTGAAGATAAGATAAGTCGATTTGATAATTGATGATATATCAAAGATGTTGCAATCATGCTTATAATCGTGCCAGGCGGAAATGATCGACATATCACATCAATATACTTTTTGTCCACTTTAGAGTATCTTTTTACTATGTCTTCTTTTTCAAGACCAACATAATTTGAAGCTAGGTGGACTGACTTATTGTCGTACCATTTTGTTATGACAACTTTTCCATTTCGGCTTACATACTCTGTGGAAGTCACACGCCCTTTTATTTTCATATCGTTGTCTGCAGGTAAAGGCGGGTGGTTGAATCGATTGACACGAATCGTACCAGCACTGAGGATATGCCGATCAGATAAAATTTCAAAGAACTGAAAAGTGGAAAAGTTTCGAAAAAGTTGTCGAAAAATAGTTTATAAGATCTCTCATGTGGAATACGTTTGCATAAATGTAGGACCACAGCAGCATCAAATCTAAGTTCTTTCAGGCTCTGTTATGAAATCTCTGTAGTTTTTTCTTGGTAGGCTATGAAAACATAAGGACTTCCAGAAATACTCGTATGGCGACTTCAGAGGTTGTTGAACAAACTGAAGCTGCACAAAAGCCTCTGCAGTGTTGTCTTCAGTAGTATGATTTCTAACATGACGCCATTCGATGCCCTCAACTTTGTATAGTTGAAGTACTCCTGTGGCTCTTGCTCATCCAATTTTGTAGCTGGTTCCTGATTGTGAATTTTGGATCGCAGTGCTCTCGGGACAAGATGATTAAATGAATCAGAGACACTTGTTAGTTCTGATGCTGGCGACGACGCTTGTACATCCGTAGTTAAAGCGAGTATTTTAGATTACGATGTTGCAGCACCAGAGGGAATAACTCTGTTTCTTAGAGCTTTTTCAAAATAGCGACGGTTACCATTGCTTGCTGTTTGGCTATAGTAGTCGGCGAATGACTCTTCGTCCGTTGCGAAGAGATCTTCTTCCTCTGAAATATCATCGACGTCAAGGTTGTGACGTAAAATTGCGATCGTCTCCGTCTTCAGCATCGGATATGTTTTCCAATAAGTCATACCACTGATCCTCACTCAAAAATTTCTCTCCAAACGAAGCCATATTACCAAGTAGGATGTTTTAACAACACTCAATCAAATCATGTATAAATTAACTTAAATTAAAAAATTCGAGGAAAATATAAGAGCTAAACTGAAAATAGTAAGAATCAAAAAATAACTGAAAAGTTTTAATTTTTACTATCACCAAATCCTCTTGTACTATATATTGTACACCACTTAACACTCTTAGGGAATACGTACCTGAAGTTTTTTTTACACCAACTTAAATAAGTTTATTTTTCTAGATATTTTTATTTATAAAAAAAATTATTTAAAGGCACTACGCATTCACTTTGCACTATTTTTTCGTTTTTTTTTATGCGCATGTCATAAGGAGCAGAATTTTGTTGACCTTACTTCAGAAAGGCAAAAATTTAAATGATTTTCCTTTCGACCACAGGTCGGTAAATATGTTCAGTCGATAACGAATCAAATACAATCGCGTAATTCAAATTACAAATCAGTTATTTTAAACATTTTTTTGAATATGTGTACAATATATTGTACACTAGGAACGAAAGGGTTAATCCTTTCCTTGAGCTCATTTCTATTTCAAGGTCGGTAAAAACCGAAATACCACTTACCATGTTTATGATAAAAAAAGTTAAAAAAAAAAAACATTTTTTACACAAAATATTTCATTTTTATTGGCATCGATACATTTCTGAATTACTCGCCCCACTGTCTTAAATAATACACAAGTTATAAACTTAAAATTGACTACAATCGACTGAGCTCACTCATGGCTTATGATTTCAAAAATATAATTTCAATAATTAAACTATATGTTAGAAGGGAAGCTGAATACACATTTTACTTCTTAACAATAACTATTGGAGTTTTACATTTGAAGAGGTCATTCGTCATTTCATACATCATCATTTAGCTTATCATTATCATAATATCAGCTATGCTCTACATAGAATACAGGCTTATCATATTGTGCTCAATTGAAATTGTCGCCTCCATCGTATTACAGACATTCCTGTGGCTACGGCGGCAGCGTTGGTGCTGGTGCTGGTGATGTCATTCACAAATCGCTTATGCGTAGAGTGTAAATTCAGTTTGTAGTTTATGTGGCTATTGGCACAATTTTGATTGCTCATGCTGGTGACAGTTGATTGATCTGTTGGAGTAATAATACTGGTCGATGCATTGATGCCAATGGTGGTTTGCCATGCTCGTTGTTGTGTTCGATTCCGATGCAGAGCATATTCATTATGATGGGCTGGATTGATGAACAACATTGTGGTGGTTAACTGTTCATAGTACAACCAACAACAGAACAAACAAATTATTATTAGCGAACGCGGTAAATATAATGCTGCATGCAATGTTGGCCACGGTAACATCTGTTTATGTAATATGCTTGCGGCAGCACTATTACTACGCCATGCTGTATCATCTGCATCATATGCATCATCCATCGATGATGTTGATGATACTGAGGGCATAAATTGAAAGAACAATTCTATGTGATGTTGAAGCGACCATCGGTAGAAGTGAGACATTTGAAAATGACAAGAAAAATAAAAAAGATACATGAAATTAGTCTCTCATTAAAGTAAACAATAAAAAAACAACAAAATACTAAACTCTCACTAATACTCACCTTGTAATTGTGTCAAATAGTTTTGTTTGCTTTTATGTAAAACATCACCATCCTGTAATGCATACTGATCGTATAGTTCATTTCTTTCAATCGTATTATCCATATTATTAATGTTAATGTGCTTTTGCTTTGCAGCCGAAGCTTCCATAATAATTTTTGCTGTCGATTTCCAATAGATATCATATATTGTAGCTATACAATGAATCTATACATGTTTTGGTAAAACAGAAACATTTTCATATTACAATGGATTCTACCATTCTCAAATAAAAACTTACATGTAATTTGTCATTATCAAAATGTTCTTCAGTCAATATCAGATGTATACCTTGTATTGATGTTTCCATATCATTGCGAGTATCTCGTAGAATTTTATATGGACGCACATCAGCTGGATTTACCTGGAAGAATGAGAAAATTTGTTATAATTTTGGAGATTGTTATAATTTTAAGTCCGTGCTCAAAATCAGTAAATATGTCTTCAGAAATATACTTTTGCATGGCAGGTAGTCTCAAAGTGATCAGATAATCAGTGCATTTGAAGATAACATTACGCATATTGAGTTTCACTTTCAATAACGATTTTTCATGCCTAGCATGACTCATTATGGAATTTAGTATTGAGCCATTGCCGTCAAACGTATGGGTCTTAAATTAGAAATGTTTACTTAATTTCTTAAATGTTAAAACTTTATGTACGTCATAGTACATATTGTTATTAAGAGTTATAAAAGTTTCCTCTATAGTGTTGTCTATTTATTCTTATTATACTCAATATATTCAATTTTAGATTTATGCATTTTTTGAAAATTATCAAGTTTACATAAAATTTCCTAAATAATAATTTATACTACTTCATAGAATCCATTACATTCAATCTCGACCTACTTAGCATTCATACAAGTAAAATATATTTCACGATATTGGCATTCAGTAGTTCCTAATGTGGTTTGAGATTCTTCTTCTTGTAAATGCAATGGAAAATAATTGCTTATTATGCTTTTATTGTGGTGACTCATACTTACTATTTTGTTTTTTCTAGCTTCACTCTTTCTCATTATTGTCATTTGATTTGATTGTACGACTTTGAACCAACAATCAACAAATATTATAAATGTTTTCGGGCGTAAAAATTTGTGAAGAAAAAATTCATTCAATTACCTGTTTTCTTCGTTTTGTTCAATATACTGTACTTTATATAGGTTTTTGTTTTGGGTACAAAAAAAAACCCAATTTTATACTCTGCCTTTTATAAATATTTTATTGTTTTTCCTTAAAGAAACAAAGGCCGTAGCAATATCAATATTTATTGATTGCATTTACCAACCACATTACCTTACATATGCAGTTTGGTGATTGCTCTAACATTGTGGTCTGTTTTTACTACAAAGCAGACTTTTGCAAAAACCTAATTTAGGCAAATTTAACTTGAAATGGCTTTGTACAATATGAACACAACAAAAAAAAAAAATCAGAAAACAGAAATCAGAATAATATCATATCAATTGATGGTGTATGTTTATAATGTTTATAAACACAGATGTGTAATAGAGCACTTAATGAAGCTATGTTATTTTCAATTGTTAATAAAGGCAATCAATATGTGACTTGGTTATTGAAAGAATATTATACAATAGAGAAAATGCAAATGCAATTTTTTAAAATAAAATTATACATATGCATAAATCTTTAATAGAAACAGATATGGTCTGAATTGTCTCATATCCTTGGTTGGTATAAAAGTCAATAGGGAATTTGTGTGATTTTATTATATATTGAAATATATGTATATGATTCAATAACTACTTACATAGACAGAAAAAAACAAAATAGAAGTTTCTAGACGTACTCGCCATCACTGAGTTTGAATGTGGAGTTCATTTGACTAAATCAAGTCGCATTTCATTCCTAACCTCAAATAAATGATGAAAGTTGAAGGAACATTCTTGAAAATACCAAGTGTAACTCCCAGTGCGGTAAAATGTGAAATTGTTACTGGGAAATTTTTGGGAAATGGTTACTGCCGGAAAAATTGCCAATTCTTGCCGGCAGAGGGGTACCGTTCGAAAGAAAAATTTTTCGATCTTAAATTTTGTTATGCTTCAGCCGGGGATTGAACCCACGACCTACAGATCAGAAGGCAAACGCACTAATAACTGAGCTACGGCACCCACTTTCTAAACATACTTCTCTCTCAAAGATTTAAAGAAGCTTGCCCTTCAAAATTGATATTTTTAATGTTTCGCCCCCGCCGGATCTACATTGCTAAAATGACCGAACCCCATTAATTTTTTCTCTGCAAAAGTTTTCCTGAACACATTTACCTTTTACGTTTCCGTACTAGAGGGGTTTCCATACAAAATCGTTCTTTCTTTCTTCAATGATACAAATTAACCCCAAACTACCACCTGCAAACAAAGATATGTGCAATTTGCTTGACAGACAGATATGTTGTCATTCTTTCTTCTGCAATTTTTGCCCCATATATACGTATCATGTTTCCCCCATTTTATTTGAATTGGAAGCGATAAAAAGAAAAGTGAATGAAATGTTGGAACCGGGAATTTATAATTGGCATCAACATAACATCAACAAACTAGTGTGGAGTTTGTGGAGATATAATCTTCTGTTGTGCACTCTATCTATGGAGCACTCTATCTATGGAGCATCTATTGACGTACGGAGTTTATATTAGCGCCATCTGGTGCACGAGAAAATACAATTCTTATTGAAGCTTAAGTGGATACAATGAGTTTTGCGAGCCAAATCGCATTTTATTTGCGTCTAGTTCGGTCGTCTTTACCGGGAAGTTGTAAAGTTTTCATCCAACGATATCACACTCTAGACCTCTTCGACTTTATATTTATTCAGCATATAAGTTATATTGGTTGCCGCAGTAAGAACGAGTGAATCTACTACGTCTGGCAAAGAATCAAATTACCAATTTTTTACACAGACAACATTTTAGTAATATTCATTTGGAGTATTATAAAAAAACTAGTATTACAGTGAGCATATTTTGCTTGAAAGACAGAAGGTATCATACTTGATCGTGTTCCCCGAATGTTGTATGAATGTTGGGAGTACCATAGCTCTATGATTAGCGTTTCGGTCAATCCAAAAGCACGTTCTTAATGAAGATATTAATTCATTTTTTCAACAGTGTCTAAACTGTAAGCAAACAATTAGAAATTCTTTCTAAAGTAGGCATTATTCTTGAAGCTCCGAAAAGTGCTATCTTAAGAGCTCTGCTATTCGGAATCGATTCATACGAGCAGATCAGTTTCAATATTGTCTAAAGTTAATACGTTCAATCATGAAATGTAACACTCTGCAAAGAGTGGCAAGTATTATCCTACACACTTTAAACTATAAGACCTTGCAAAGTGACTGAAAATCTTATGAAATCCACTCGAACCAAGCCAGCAGAGTAAAGCGAATTTATTCAGTCACACATAAAATGAAATCAAGTCACTACTAACTACATGCATTTTCTCAACTACTTGGCTGCTTCATACATACTACTATTTACTAAATGTATAATTTATATTTCCGCTACTGTAATTAATCTGGTAACTATAATCTAATGCTATTACACACACGTACATAATAACTAAGAAGTATTGTTTGCTACACTACACTCATTGTATTTACCATGTATCGTACATATGGAGTAGTAGGTACTCCTATCGCCTTTGTAATTACTCACACAGAAAAACTATGATTAAAAGGAGAGCAAAAAAGAAGAAGAAGAATCCAACAGAAATCAAATAGAAATGTGAATACAAAACAAACAAATTATTATTGTTGCGTATGACTGCCTCTGTGTGTGCATGTGAGCTGATTGAACTATTTATCCACTGCACAGAACTCAGTGTCTATAGAACTGTACGTATTATATGTAAGCACCATTAGCATCAGCAACAGTCGCGACCGCAGCTGTTCGTTTCAAATGATGCATAGTTACGTAGTACGTATGTACAATAATTTTTATGCACGTAATGATTGGTTGAGCCCCAACACTCGTGTTTTTGGTCATCAATTGGCCTATGCTCGTATGTTTGTAAATTGGAGTAGTGTAATTTTATGCCACTATTACATAGTCACATGGGCACCAGACATAAATTGTACATATACGCATAAGTAACATATATGAGCTCCTATAGGCATGCCAATGAAGTAAATTATGATTGTGTTTTGTTTCGGATGCACGCATAAAAAATGCATAAATTATTAAGCATATCTGTATGAGAACGTGTGCACATATAAGGCACTGTGTGTAGGATGGGCATCGAATATCAGAACTATAAAGCATTCTAGTAATAACAGCCACTAATCGTGAATGGTGCATATACTATTTTCTCAATGATGGCGAGGAGAAGGAAAACCGTAAGAGTTGGGTGTAATATGTGACCTATGCTTAAGCCAGGTTCTGGATCTTATTATTCTTCAGCGATATGCGAAAGAAGATTCAAGTCTATAACGGATTTCCATTTGAATCGTATCTAAGATCGCCAGAATGAATAGATGAATAGAAAATATTAAAAATAATATAATATTCATATATCACGAGAACTATGTGTCTTAATCGAACCAATTTGGTTAATTGTCACAGTCGTGAAGACAGAAGTGATATTTTAATAGCCCGATATGATGAGAAAGAGTTAAATGCGAAGTTTTCGCTATCGATGATTGCGTGAGGTGAAATTGAGGTGAATAAAGGGATATTTTCTAATGCAATTTCTATCATAACCGTTAAGTTCATTTTATATAGCAGAACCTTTAGAGGATCGAATAGATGCTCTGGAAAAAGTTTGAGAAGGTAAAACCGGTGGAGATCGGAGTTATATGTCACCCCTATAGAGGCGATTCCTGTGCAGTTATGCAGTTTTTTGTTGATTTTCAAGTGAATTGAAATTTAATTTTATATGTATAATATGAAAATAGAGGGTAAATGTGTTCATAAAACTTATTGGCAATGTAAAATGAATGGGGGTCGCACCTCCACCTCCACCCTAAATGGAGTTGCTGGTCATCCATGAAATTATTTGTTGATTTTCAGGTATTTTTCGTTCATTTTGTATGTCAGACACCTAAAGCAGACAAGAAGATAGAGGACAAATATGTTCACGAAAAATACTGGGGAGGTTAAATTAATATGGATCTAAGTTACAGAGGCAACTCCTAAACATTTATGAAGATTTGTTGGTGTTTAGGTGCATTTAATATCATTTTGTATGGGCACAGCATTAAGGGATGGAAGGTAAGTAAATGAAATTGTGGCTATTTGTCAAGTTTTCGATTTAAGTGTCAAGTTCTTCTTACATGGCAGGCCCCTTTGGGAGTGAAGATAAGTATTTTGAAACGGTAAAACTCATTGAGGTCGGAGTTACATTTCACTACCATAGAAACGACTTCTAAGTAGATTTGAAGTTATTGTCGATTTTCAAGTGTTTCTAAGATCATTTTTTATGCGCACTTGCTTAAAGGTGGAGATACATGGTACCAATATTAAATTAAAAATTTTACCATTAAAAATTGTGTATGGGAATCACTATAAAGACCCGCCATAAAGAATACAGGGGCTATGTGAGTGAATTCTATAAAAAAATTCGATTTCGAAATCTAGCCCATTTGGGGCTAGAGTTAAAGGCTAAGTATGCTAGTAAAAATGTTGTGGAGGAAAAATTAATTGAGGTTTGCGCTCCTGAAGATGAGATAATACAAGTGAGATGTACAAGCAATAATAAATTTATGAAAAACCCATTTCCCAAATATTAATGCTTGTGCGCCAGTTCTAAAATTACATCAGTCGGTACAAAACTTTCTAGTAGTTTTTATTTTCATAAAATCGAATATTTTCAGATTTCGAGAGCTGGAATAAAAGCCTACTGAAATTATAATTTTTTGATTTTTCTAGCAAAGTCTATATTATTCAACAAAGGCTAAATGGCAACAAATTTCATCAGCTTATTTCGTATTTCGGCTTTCGGCAGAAGTTTTTGAGGCTAAATCGAAATCAGATCACGGACACGGAGACTACTCTGTTTTATGAGACATTCCACTTAAATTGTTTTTGGGGTACTCTAAAATATTTGCCGACTTCCATGAAGTGTGAAATATTAATATTCTGAAACCTGGCTCCCGCAAAAGTTCCATCTCCAAGTATTTTAATATCACAGCATTCGATGAATTGATTTGATAGTAGTACCAGACATTAGCAATGTTCTATCTATCATCTGCATCATCTAACTTTGATCCGTGATTGGAGTATAATAGTTGGTGTTTTTGAATAAAAAAAATAAATGAATAAATGGATGCGTTTTAATACCTATTTTCAAACTCAAACTCGTAACGCAAGCCAAAAATTATACTGCACTCTTCAATATGAGCAGCTTTACGATCTTATTTGCATATGTATTGTCATTTTTGGTGGGTGTATGGTATGTATGTATGTATGTATATGAAATGTTTTATGGTGGTACGTATAAATTTGATTAAACATACGACACAATTCATATAGCACAGTATGTATGGGAAGTTATAGTTCAATTACATCAACAGCAATATTACGTGCGTGATTGCAATTGTATGTACCTATCTTATTAGTGTATAGCACATAGTACAATATGTGAACACATTTGCTTGGTGTATAATTTTCTTAGTTATATACTATGTATATACTGCTAGTAGAACATCCATCAATCTGCGCATATGTTGTGTTGCAACATTCATTCGTATAGTGTATATGTACATGTATACATACATAGGTATGCTCAGACTTACCTCTTCATTATTTATTGTCCATGTGAGATTTGCAGCCGGTTTCGAGTGTCGCGATGTACAATTACCACGCAATATGTCACCGATACGATAACGTTGCCGTATGCCAGTTATGAGTGGCGGTATATGTGGAATTTCTGCAAATGATTAAAACCATAATTATGCATAATTACGTAATGTTGCTTATTTATGTTAGGGCATTTCTTTGGGTGTGGACATATAATCATATATATATGTATATATGTGTGTGGGTGCAAATAATAATTAATTATATGTAGTATCTGATAAAATTAACATTAAAAAAATCTTTTTCCATTTCGTAGATGATTATTGGACTATACAAATGAGTAATTATGCAAAACATCTACAATTTTAATACTACTTGTTGTTCTTATAATTGAGCTGTAAATTCATTACAGTCGATATCATTTTAAATCGTTTTTATCATCTTTTATGATATGAATATATTTGAGAGATTCTTATACTGTCTGATCATTGGATTGAACTTAAGCAACATCAACGATTTTAATGATAGGTAATTTAAAACTACTATATACAAATTATCAAAGAGACCTAGAGCATAGTGTACTTAATGTAATCTTTACATAAACTAAAACCCGATTTAGAAAACAGTAGAGGAAAGATATTGTGAAACAAAACTGATATAGGGGGTCAGAAATGTATTTGACCACTTTATTGGGAAGAAATAATTTATTGGGATCGGACTCACATTTCATCTCTCTAATGACGATTCTCGTGGAGTTCTGTTGACTTTTGGATGTTTTTAGATTAATTTTAGTAGCTCTCCTACTTTAAAGGCTGAAGACTGGGATTAAGTATGTTACATGAAAAGTTAGTGAGGCAAAAATTAATGTAAATTGGAGCAATGGTAACAAGTTTTCTAACACGTCAATTTTGCTGGGAAAACCCTTTAAGGAATATAGATAGAAGGTAAGGATATTTCCAAAAAAATTTGTAAAGTAAATTTTAAGCCTCTAGGGGCAACGCGTAGAGAGGTAAACCTAGCTATGGCACTATTTACCATAACCTCATCACTACAATTTTGGAGCTCATGCATTTTTTGATAATCCCATATCAATATAAAGTAGGTCAGATACTGTGCCATACACATGCGAGGGAGGTCCCAGAACTACCCGACCTAACAAAGAAAACACAACAAATTAGAGAAAATTTTTCTTTATTCCTCAACATAATATTCTTTTAGCTCTATACACTTTTCCCAGCGATATTCTATAGCTTCTATACCCTGTTTATAGTATGAACGGTATATCTCATTAAAATATCCATCCACCGCAGACCTTCTACCACCAAGCCATTTTTTTAAAATTTGGAAATAGAAAATAATCCGAAGCAGCTAAATATGGCAAATAAGGTGCGTGCTAAAGCAATTCGAGCTTTAACTCATTGATTTTGGCTATAGAAAGAGCGGATGTGTGAACTGGTGCAGTATCTTGATGAAACAACACTTTCTTTTTCGCCAAATGCGGCCTTTTTTCTTTAATTTCATCACCTGAACGCTGCAACAATTTAGCATAATACTCGCTGTTGATTGTTTTTCCTTTTTGAAGATAATCAATAAAAATTATCCCATGTGCATCCCAAAAAACAGGCGCCATAATCTTGCCTGCAGATGGCCACGATTCTTCCCTTTCAGTCCATTGTTTTGACTGCTCCTTTGTCTCAGGACTGCTCCTTTGTTTCGATGCAGTGGTGGACTCATGTCTCATCCGAATGGTTACGAATCAACGCAAAAACTCGGTTTTATTACGGCGTTGTTTTTGTTCTATTGTGAGCAAACGCGGCACCCATCTTGCACACAGCTTTTTCATCTTCAAAATTTTCGGTCAATATACGATGTATACCACTTTTTATATGCCTGTAATTTCACCTACCTCATGTACCTTCAGCCGACGATCATCCAATACCATTTTGTGGATTTTCTTAACCGTTTTTGGCGTGGCCACCTCAATTGGTCGACAAATACGGTGTTCGTCTTGACAGCTCGTATGACCTCGTTTAAACTCTGCCACCCAATATTTTATGGTCATAAACGAAAGAGCAGACTTCCCCAAAGCAGAATCTAGTTCGGCTTTAATATTCGTTGGACTGAGACCTTTCAAATGAAAGTATTGAATTACATAACGGTGACCAATTTTTCCTTGATTACAAATTCACTGAGGACGATAACTTTCGATGGCTCAAAAAAAAAAAGGAAAAAAATACTAAACAACGCGGCGCCTTGAAACTGATAACATATGTGTATAAGGTTGTCACTTTTCATAGAAGTAATTTTTTCAAACTACTGCCGCCATCTATATGTCAGGTCGGGTAGTTCTGGGACCGCCCTCGTATCAATATAAAGTAGATCAGATACTGTGCCATACACATATATCTGCATAATTGCGACTTGTGTTTTCCACTCGGTTAAAAGTAGGAGAACAATTTTAATTTCAGTATTTTTCAATAAATTTTCATAATCAATAATTTTTTTTTTTCAAGCAAACCAATTCGAAATAAAAATAAATATTTGGCTTTTAGAGGCCCCAAAGGCTCTTTGGCCGAACTTCTCTTCCAGTACTGTTGTGCGTGTAACATTGTTTGGACAGTATTAGAAGTGACCTTCTTATATTAGCCGGTCCCGAATAACAGAATCCTTGTGACATCACTTTTTCGGAGCCATGTCAGAGAGCTCTTTAAAAGCGTTTTCATGGCAGATTGTTACTGCCGGAAAAAAACTCGAATGAAAATCTTCTTGATATTAAATTTGTGTGCTACAGCCTAGGATTGAACTCAAAACCTACAAAACTTAGAACTCCAAATCTATTTGAGAAAAATTTGTCGCATTCATAATTTTAATCAAAATTAGGATCATCTTAAATATAGTACCGTCTAATTTGTCATATTTGTTCTGTAAAAAACATTTTAAGAAGATTAGAAGATTTAAGATGGACTATATCTACGAGCTGAGTTATTAGATTCGTCAAAGAGCGTCAATTAATAAAAACCCAAAATAACGGTAGCCCTGTTTTTCTATAAATGCACGTATGGAGACGAAATTTTTGATTTGACCTACTTGATGTGAAAAACATTTATCTTCTTTAAGTAGATCTTACTATCCATGAGTAAGGGAATGAGATATCTACCTATATTATTTGGAAATAATGCAAATATTGATAAGAAATATTGATGTGGCGTAGTCGTTGTCAAATCGACGTGCATTTAAAGCATTATCTTAGTCATGGGTAAGATATGTATATAATTTTGAACTAAATTTTGCAAAAAAGGGAACTTAACCCTTTTTTGCTGAATTCAAATAAGCACATAATGGTTAAGAAACAAAAACAAAAGTTGCCGCACATACACATATGTAACTATATACTATAAAACTAACAATAATCTCTAATAGCAAACAATAAATTTACAAAATTTCACTACAACCCATTACAGACCATTTGGCACAGACACACAGAAAATCTTCAAAGCTAATGTACAAGTCATAATAAAAGAAATTCAAATAGTTTTAAGAAACTACTACTACTGCTATCCTCTATTTTATTTACAATAATATGTACCTGTATATGCCTACTACGGTATTATATGTAGACATAGTCATTGTCATAGTAAATTTACTGGTGACTCATATACTTATATGCACCTAGAGTGAAGTAAACATATTATATAGTTATCGAGTAGAGTTACATTAGAGTATACAAGTGTGGGTACCGTAGCTCAGTGGTTAGTGCGCTGGCCTTCTGATCTGTAAGTTGTGGGTGACAATCCCCTGCTGTAGCATAAATTAAATATAGAGACGATTTTTCTTTCAAAGTATGCGACCTTTTCTTCTTGAACTATCCGAACTAAATTGGTAGTAATCGCAGCATAAAAAAAAATTCCGAATCAATATATCTACAGTGTATGTACACTAACCATAACATCTAAGTAGAACGCTTTATAGTAAATCTGTTATTCTCTACATCTCTGCCTTCTTCACGTCTTTGATAATTTTGAACTAGTTTGTGTTATTCTTTTGAAAATTTTTTTGGATGTCATAATTCAAGTGAATTGAAATGGCTTATGAAAAATAATAATTTTAAGACTTTACAAAAGTAATACAAAAGTATCAAATTAGACGGATAAATGGATAAATCGTTTGTTGTCTCACTGTCTACTAGTTTTACTTTGGTTTTGTTCAATACTTTTCCAACTGGCATTAATTCAAGTAGCTGTCTTATGGTGCCTTGGGAATTTAAAAAGTTTGAAGTACTTTAACCCGGATATTACTGAAAATTTTTTTTTTTCAGATTTTAATAATTTTTTAGGGGCATACTTAATACTTGGTAAAAGAAATAGGAAAAATATTTTTTTCAAATTTTCTCTTGTGGAAACTCGGAAAATTGGTGTCGTTTTTAAACAACAGTAGTAAAATGACCTACTATTCCGTGGGAAGAAAATGAACGTTTTGAAAGTTGCATGTTTATATTTATTATAGTATTTATACTTATATTTTCGAATAAGTGAAGTTTGAAAAAAAAAGAATTATGTAGGAGTGTGATAATCTTCAAAACAATTTTTTGGATGCAGAGTAACATCACATTTTTTACAAGTAAAATTTGCGTGTTTATGACAAAAAGCGCAACGTAATTGGTTTTGTCGATATTTTATTATGTGCCCTATACCATCAAAACGTGAAGTCTCGTGAAAAGCTTTCGATGTACGTCCATGCTTTCGCTGATCTGCCCTCTTAAAAGTCTCCAAAATTCCGGTCGCTACACTCCGGCGGAAGTGTAGATGGTCATACTCACCATTGTTATTTTTATATAGTTGCCATGCATTGTGGAGTGCCATATCCAGACAGTGAGAAATAAGAGAAAAATACCATTTCTTTCCTCTAATTGAAGTCCTGTAAAGGCTTATATTCTGATCAGCTCTATCAACGCCTCCCATGTTCTTATTGTAGACTTTGATAAGAGCAGGTTGATCGACAACAACGTATTTCTTTTGCTGTCGAGAAAACCGTTTTATTTTGTTCACAGGATTCACTTTTGCGTCGTTTGATGCCACTGTAACAACACTGTTATCATTCCATTTGCATACTATAATTTCTTCAGATCTTGTTGCTTTGAATTTGTAGGAACCTCGGGGCAATTTCTGCATTTCCTTGTTTGTTGGCAAAGGGCATTTGGATAAGCGGTTTTCCCTTATCGTTCCACTCGCCTTGAATTCTCTTTTACTTAACTCATCAATCAACGGTATCGAGGTAAAGAAATTGTCAAAAAACAAATGAAAGGGTGCCTGGGTATTAATTTTTCGAAGAACATCAGCATATTGCAGGATTACACTGGCTCCTAATCCAAGTTTCCGATACTGGCTCAAACTCTCTTCAGATCGCCCTTGATAAGGTTCACACCATACAACATAACCCAATCGAGTTGCCCCCACCCAAAACTTGTAGCCCCATCGAATGGGCTTGCCACGTATAAACTGCTTACATGGGTGTCCTCCATAATAGGGCACCATAGCCTCATCAATGCTATGATTTTCTTCGAAAGGCGCAAAATTTAAAAAATTTGTATTCAACGCATCTATTAGTGGACGAATTTTGGCAAATTTATCGTTGGGTTGCAAATTAGAGTTGTCACAACAGTGGAGATTTGATATGATAAAGGTGAAGCGATCTCTAGACATGACGTTGAAAACAATGGGCATACCACAATCCGTGGCATTCTCCCAATACATTTGTCTCCTTGGCACGATAACATAGCCACTGAATAGCAAAATTCCGAAAAAAGACTGCATTTCCTCATTGGTCACATTTCCTACTTTGTTTTTTTGAGTGGCGTACATATTCGTGTATTTCACGAACATACTTATAATGTTTTCATCAAATAAACATTTAAAATAATACAAAGGAGTTTGTTTGAGTTTCGCCCCTTCCATGTAACTCCAATTATTAGTTTTGGGTTGTATGTCACGCGATGACCAACTATATGATTTATTTTTGGGGAAAATAGTTCCGAAGGTTGTTGAAGTTGTGGGTAACAGGGAATCTGAATCCGTTCGCAGACGCTTAGCAAGTTGACTTAGCAGCAAATCATCATCTTCGCTTTCACTAGAATCATATAGAAGTTCCGCTGGAGCTCGAAGCTGCGAGCCAGGTAAATTATGTAAAAAAATTTCGTTTTCTTCCCCAGAATCTTCATCTGTCACATCTGCATTACAGTTTTCAGGCGGAAAAATTGTAATAGCATCGGGTAACAGGCAGTCGTCATCTTTTTCTAATTCCTCCAAAATTTCATGCAGCTGCAGGCCGCGCTTACCTGTACGTCTAAAGCGAACAAACAACAGTTGATTTTACTACTGGCGTTTTAAAACAACATCAAATTCATGAGCTAATTACTCTACGACAAAACAGTTAAAACACAATGTTTGTTGTTGTTTTGTGTATTTATTATGTGCAACAACTACAATTCATTGAATTATATCAAAAATAAATAAATTTGCTATACCATACTCACTTCACAAAAGTCATGTTAAAAAACTAATTTACTAAAATCAAAATAGCAGACACAGCAACGATAACGTTTGATTCAAAACAATGACTGAAGATGTGTAAACAATAGTCTCTCGCACCGCATACAGAAAATATAACGGCACTATCAGCATATTCGCTGATGAGTCATTTTATGGCTTGTTGTTTTAAAACTACAGCAGCATAATCTGGGTTAAAAATTGTTTTACCAACTTTATCATACATTTCTAAGACCATTTTATCATCATTCATTGCATAAAATTGTTTTTTTTTTGCTTAACCATGTACATTTTTTTTCTTTAAAGTTTTACGTGAAAATGAATTAATAATTCTGAACTCACCTATTACTTCCAATTCACCGGCTGCAATTAATGTATGAAATGATGGCGCATCTGCTGATACTTCACAACTGTATTTACCGGAAGTGGCCATTGTAACAGCATCCAATACTAATTGGCTTTCATTAGATGAGTAACGCTGCAAAAGCAAAGCATAAAACACAATAATAATAAATAAAACACAAGTGTGTAGATAAATTATTTGTAGTTAAGGACATTCATGAATAGAAACAAAATCTAAGAACAAAATAAAAGTACTCGTACATTTTTATCAAAGAACGTTTTACTGTAATTGTGTCGAATCTTGGCAATATCATAAAAAATTTTGAAAATGATATTCCAACAGTCAAAGTGCAAGAATTGGAATTGGAATATGGAATTTTCAATTAATGTTTAGTACTCGAATTAGCTGAAAGTTTTATTTTGATACTGAATCTCCTTGATTTCGGGCACTATGTACATCTAAAATATTGGTGTACCAAAGTATTATTAATCGCTTTACTAATGTGGGATTCAATAAATATGATCTTTTTGTCTTAACCGAAAATCTGAAAATGTTATATCAAGGTAAAGGCAAGAGTACTTTATATCACATAGCCTCAAGAATCTTATATTTTCGAAATATGATCATAATTGGGATACGAATTTGGATACAAAAGTACTGTGGATCGTACAGCCGGTGTTACTTCAATTCTTGAATATAATAGCAGTGTCAGTCCATAAAATATTTTTAATGGATGGCAAGAAAATTGAAATAATTTTGTAATGAATGGGTCTTTTTATAAATACAGTAAAAGTATTATATTACCAAGGACGGCCAAGTGACATCGCCATGATAACTGATATCATGATTACCACAAAAGCTTAACTGTTTGATGAGCTGCGCGGCATAGTACACCATCCTATTGAAACAAAAGATCGGTTGAAGATCAGTTCTTCGATTCCAGCCCTAAAAGAATTGGCAATTATCGCTTTGTAGCAACTACCGTTGAATGAAATGGCGTTTCGAGCAATATCTTCTAAAATCCTCAGAAAACTGTCAATCTTCATTGGCTTTTCAACAATCATATGTGAGCTTTTCGATACTCAGACTTAAGATTTTTTGACAACAAAAAATCGATGGTCGTTTACCATTAATTTCTGAGTCGTATGTCAGCACCTTGTAAGTGAGTTTGACTTAGCTCTGGCAATTCTTCAAATTTTTTTAAACATAGTGCCGCGTTTAGTTTTTTAATTGATTAATGTTTTGCAACATGTATTGAAACATGTTGCTTTATGTTGAAATGCTCTCAGGAAGTGAAATTGCTGCTCTAGTGCGATCTGCTTAGTAAGGATAAGGGCTTTGAAATGCATATTTTGAGAAAATTTAACTCTAATATATTTGTCTTCAATATTCTTAGATTTAGATATCAGTAGAAATTGTTTCGAATATATCCAGCACTGCTTTGAAACATTATTTTCTAGATAAATGAAAAGTCGGAAATTTCCTTCAAAAATTTCCCTCAGTGTATACAAATAAGCTATTGATATTATAAATATGTAAAAATGTGTTATGTGGGTTTCTGTAGCGTTAAAAAATTGCTTAAGTTAATTCTAAAATATTTTTTTTCAAAGGCTCCAGGATGTCCAGATGTGATTGTTTGACGATAATACAATATAATAGAGTTCAAAAAATGGTATACTTTTTCGATCTAAGATTTAGACTAAATAATTTTGATTTACGACTTAGAGAGACTAAATAGAGAATTAATAAAAAATGCCTTGGAAAGTGATTTCTTAACAATAACTTGACGAAATAGATCTAGTTACGTATACTATCGCCCATATTAGCTGGTTTTGCTAGGACTGAAATGACATCTAATACTAATTGTGTGACTCAGTAGAATCTCTGGGAATCAGTCACGGCAACCAACTAATCAACCAAACAAAATGATTAATTATTATCTTTATTGATCTCATCAAGTTTTTATATCACTCTTTTGAATATCATTTAAACTTTTATATACTTATCTCCAGATACTTACATTTAATACATATTATTGACTTAATTTGTTTTGTTTTTATTTTGCATACTTTTTTACTCAAGTCATTATTTTGTTCAGTTAAAAATGGGAAAAATCGATTCAGAATAAAATATTTCCTACACACTGTCTTATATACTTGTAACTTCCTTAAAGTACTGTTTTACTTTTTAACCTCGTTTAGTAATTTCTTGCTTAATGTTTTGTATTTACTTTAATTGTTTTGTTGTTTTTACCAAAAGTTTTTTCTACTGCTACTACTGCTGCTGCTTTTGTTGCTATTATTTGTGTTAAATTTCAGCAACATTTTCTTCTTTTGAATGTGCTCTCTTACATTATATGCCTTGTTTTAATATCATTTTCGTAGCGAATTTGCCTTTCCTACAACTATTTTTGATATCTCAGAAAGGATGACGAAGTGTGGCAGACAAACAAGCATACAATTGTATTATTAAGCCAGTATGGTGTGTTGTAGGATGTTTGTAAACATTTCCTTAACTGTCTTCTGAAGTTCAAAATAAGTCCATTTATTTTATTACATAGCATGACTATGCCAAATTACTATCATTTACGTTAACCTCTACACACATATGTACGAATATGTGTTGGAATATGCTTTTGTGTGTGTGTGTGTGTGTGAGTATGTGAGCACTATATATTTAAAACATTTTATCGGCTAACCTACAATGTATACAAGAAGTTAATTACAGAATTTTGTAAGAGTTCTGCTTGTTCTTGGTCTTCTTCTCAACATTATCATCAATGGATTAAAATTGTGTAAAATACGATAAATGTTTTGAATTAGAGAGGCTTTCGAAAAAGTCAAAGTCGATGTACATACAAGAGGAATATGTTGTTACGTGTAATAACCAAGTACAAGTATGGATAAGTTTATTTGTATGCAAAGTATACAAATAAAGAGATTAAAGACAAGTGAGATAATTATAAGTGTTTCGAATAAAATGTTTGAAAATTTATAGTGAATCCTGATAGTGTTGTAATTATATCAATCTATCTATATAGGTTTGAGCAAATTGCATATATGTTGGTATCATTAATGTCGTATGAGTTGGTTTAATTTGCTTATGTTTAGTAAAATTTGAAAATTATTGAATTCCACAATTTGTGGAATCTTTAGATAGATTTTTTAAATACTGGTTGTAGTACTTTTTGAAAAAAAATAAAATAAATGAAATTACACAAAATAAGTCTGACAGTTTGGTAAGTCAACCAAACTGTCCAGAAATGTAATCAGCATATGCGCTTATTATAATTAATAGTGCGATTCGATAATACGGGAATATTTAAGTGCGATTTTAATTCAAATAAAAACTTTTTTCCATCTCTTCTTTTCTATAATATTTCGGATAACTTTGCTTAAAATATAATATTTTTAAATTTCATAAATTTCATACTCTGATATTTTCTATCTTCTCTATTTCACTTTTAATATTTATATAATAGTTTAAAAAAATTTTACGAAATGCCAGACAGACATACTTTCGGACAAAACAATACTTTTGTGTTAAAGGGAGTCATGAATTTCATCCGTTAGCATTTATTTTCAAAAAAATATGCTTTCTTTCAGAGACATAGTTTTTATTCGATTCAGCCCATTTTGGTTAATATTTTGGTTACTATTAGTTAATAAACATAATCACTTATACCGAGTTTCAGCTTCATAACATTATATTTTCGTGCGAGAGGTGTGAAAATATATACACGGAAGTATAAATTTGTATGGGATTTTTATTCTAGTCGACCCATTTTCAAATATATCGATTACTTAGTAAATAAATTCCTAGTTAATAAACATAATCACTTATACCGAGTTTCAGCTTCATAACATTATATTTTCGTGCGAGAGGTGTGAAAACATATACGCGGAAGTATAAATTTGTATGGGAGACAGGCGGGATTTTTACTCGAGTCAACCCATTTTCAAATATATCGATTACTTAGTAAATAACTTCCTATGTATCAAGTTTTGAATTCGATATGTTTATATTTTTGAGTGAAAAGTGTGAAAATATATATGCTGAAACAAAAATTCGCATGAGATTTAGGTGTGGTCTTTATCCGATTAAGATCATTTTTAAATATGTTAATGAAATTGTTAACAGAATAATATGTAAAGAGCTTCAGTTTGGTATTTCCATAAATTTGAAAAAACGTATGCAACAACATACTTTTATATGGAAGATAAGCATAGATTTTATAAGATTTTTCTTATTTCGGAGCTCATATAGTTATTGGTAAAAATAAACTTACATACCAAATTTTAGCGCGATCTCTCTATAATTATGACAGTTTTCTTGCGAACAGGTAGATAGACAAACATACCGATATCACTAGATCGACTCAGATCGTGATTTTGATCAATAATACGAGGAGTTATCATTAAGTCCATGGAAAATGATATAAAGTTTACTGCGATGCCGATTTACATTTTTTTATAACTGACACCTCCTCTGATGCATCTTACAAATGCAAACACGAACTCCCGAACACCCTTAACTGTTGGAGTATGGGGTTTAAAAATATATGGTTGTAAAAAATTGTTAAATTTATTATTTTACAACACCAAATGTATGGGTAAATTGCAAAATTATGAATGCCCTTCAAAAGAATATCCACAACATTTTTGAATTTTATTATTATTTTTATTTTTATTATTTTGAACTAAAACAAAAAATCTCATTTGAATGTCACCGAAAAAATATAAAATAATAAATACAAATATTACAAATTGTACAAAAATATTATGCTGTTTTTAGTTTTTGTTTTTTATTTCTCTGTTGCAACAAGAAAGCGTAAAAATTGCAAATTGCTATAAAATAAATGCAAGAGTGAGGTAATAAAAAAAAAAATATTACTATGTGTAAAATGCAAGTATCCAAAAACAAAACAAAAACTATATGTGTACAGATGTAACAACGCATAAAAAGGTTAAAACAACTGTGTACGCATACATGAGCAAAAATAAAGACAATATGACAGAAACATAGAGAGAAATTGCTAGAAACTGAGCGAGAGTTTACAGGAACATATACATGTATATATATATACGCCTGTATGTTTTGGATATGTATGTATGTATGTATGTATGTACGTGTAAAGTGTAAATAATTTTTTACAAGATATTTATTCGCATGTGCTAGTTTTGAAAATTGTAATTAGGCTGGATACAATGCGCCACTGCTGTTTGTACTGTTACAGCTGGTGATGGTGTTGCTTTTGCCACTACTACACCACCATAGAAATGCATAACGATCTGCAACATCGCCATCGTTACTTACACAAATACTCATAGATGAAACATTCGAGAGCACAATAGTTATAGTACAGTGTTCATTGCAATTGCCATTGAAATGCAACCAGGCAACCCAGTGTATGTACTATACTGTCTGTGTATTGATGTTTGTTTTCATACAATATTTATATATTCTATATATATGTATGCGTGTATGATGTGAATTTTTGTTTTCATTTTTCACTGATTTTTTGTGTGCAATTTTTAGTTTGTTTTGTTGTTGCTCTCCTCTCACAATTCGTTTGTGAATTTTGAATAAATAGCGCGCGTGTTTAGTTTTAACAGCAATGCTGTTGATGCTGTTGCTGCCTGCTACAGTTGCTACTGTTCTTTTCATGTTCGTCTTTCATTGCATACAAATAGGCGTTATACACCAGATGTACACATGAGTTTACCACTTAACAACACATACGTACACATTATGTGCATATGTGTATATACATATGTAAATGTTGCCTCTTTTGTGTTGCAATACAATATTTGTTTCTATTGAGAATATTTTGTTGATTTTTTTTTTTTTTTTGTAGGGGGATTTATTTTACATAAAACGATTTTGATTGCACTTCGATTTGTTGTGGTTTCCAATAAAACCAAAGGATAAAAAAAATTTAACACAAAATATATTTTTATTGGAAATCGAAAATTTATAGATATCCACGCATATGAAAAATGAAATAAAATACGATTTGCTTTGATAACAAGTTTTTCACAAAATTGCTTCTGTGCATATGTAAGTGACATTGAACATTTCTAATAAACTAGTCCTAAATGAGAAAATAAATTAATAATTGATACGAACTTCGAACTAACTAGATCGGGCTTCTCTTATTCCATATTATTGAGAGATAACTATTTTATATGCCTATTTGTGAGAATTAAATATATGTCTCTGGAGGTATTACAAAGCACAACGTTTTACCTTTCGAAGCCTTAGCACAACTTTTTAACATTTTTTTAGAAACTCACACTAAAATGACCAGGGAAAATCGACGATTAAAGTGCTCTACGAAAAAATACAATTCAATTATTTTTACTGTAAACATTCATATTTAGATAATCATAGTTATTTATTTAAATAAATTTTTTTTAAAGCCATATTTCAGAAACGAAAAAAAAAATAAATAAATAAAAATAATATAAAGAAGAACGGTTTTAAAAAACTTGAAAATTATAATTAGATGATATTACTAATTGTTATATTGTTGTACGATGACTCCAAAAAAAAAACAAGAACTTTATATTGCTTCTTGAGCTCCTTTGAAGGGTTCTTGTGTACTCTGATCTGTTTGTGCGTGCTAAGGGCAGTCAACTGAGAAATTTTCAGTGTTCCGTAATCGCTATAATTATTCAGCTTCTAGTAGCAATTAGCTGGAGAGTTGGTTTCTGCTTCGGTCATTCATCGATTTGAAAAATATATTTTGTCATTCCATTCGAAAATCTCAAAGATCCAGGGAATTATTATGTGAATTTGGTGATTTTAGAAGTACGGGAAAAAATAGGAAAAAGCGCAGAATGAAAGTCTTATGTGAATGGACGGCACATAGGAAACACATCGTTGGCGTTCGACGTGATTCTAAAGCTGAAGTCAGTTAATTTACTAGGTAAGCAGATGGCGGCCAAATCAACCGTACGCCTGAATCTATAATCATCCAGTGTCATAAGTTATGGTGTGCTGGCATTTTAACTAAGTTCAATATAAACATATCACTACTGTTTTGATCAGAAATTTCACATTGCTTTCCCAAATAGACAAGTATGAGAAGCAAAAAGATTTTCAATGATTTACACTCGCATCTTTACAGAAGGCTTTAAGCTTGATGGAAAGTTGGAAAGTGTTATATATTTGTATAAACTCAATATAAATATTACATTTCGCATCACTGCAGTGTATTTCAAATGGTGGTCCAAGCAATTCAAACTGCAATCATGCTGCAAAAAAAGCCTGAATGCGTTTCTTCTTAAATATAAGACCACTTTGGATTTCTTAATGAGATCGCCAAGCAGCATACAAACATTTTTTTAAATAAATATCACTTAAATCACTTTAAACAAATAATAGCACTTGAATATATGCATAAAGAAAAAAATGTATATGCTAAAAAATACAAATTAGCTCAATAACGAAATCAAATTGAATAAATGATATTTCATTATATTCTCTCTTTTCAATATAACTCATGATAATCTCTTAACATCTCATCGTGCATACACACACATACAGACTCACATACTTACCACAACTCTGACACCCGGAAATTGAAATATCTTCATTGCTGGATTCTCTTTGGGCGTATAACGATAGAATTCACGTCTGCCCTTATACCATTTGACGGAGTATAAACTGTCATCTTCGATGTCATAAAAACATTTCAATGTGATTTTCTCACCGCGACGAACAGCATGTGGCACATTAACGCTTACATCACGTAATGCATGTGAGAATTCTGAGTAAAGTGAAGAAAAAAAAAAATACAAAATAATAGGATAAGAAAATGTATAGTCGTATGTAAGCTAAGAAGGTAAGAAAACAAATATTATATTATAAATTTTCGAATACGAGTTCTTTTCCAAGAACATATTTGACTAAAAGTCGTCTAAAAGTCGAAAGATTTCAAGACTAGCAATACATATAAATTTATGAAATTTATAAAATGTAAATGAAATCGTGCATAAAATACTTGCAAAATCAATTCAAGTGTGCTAAAGTACAAACACATTCTCATACGTTTCAATATTCATATTGTGCTTGAAACAACACATAGAGAAGAACTCATACCCGCCCACCATCCACATACATTTATAGAATAGACGAATGTGAGCATAAACAAATCAAGCGAAAAATTTGAAAATACGAAAAATCAAGTTGTGTTTTTGTGTTGTATTTTTTTTTTTTCATTGCTCGTTGTTGTTCTTCTATGGTCGTACATATTTTTGTTTTCCCCTCTCACAATTTATGTGGAAATCATTGTTTAACGTAAATTTATTGACTTGGAAAAAATTTGCAACAAAAAAAAGAAAAAGGAAAAGCAAAAAAAAAATATATTTGATTCGTTGTTTTTTCTAAAATATTTTTTATTGCTCTCCAACATATAAAATGTGCACAAGACTAGCAAAGGGATGGAATATAGGCAACCAACCAGTCATAGAGACACAAGAATATATCAAAATTTTATTGCATAGTCTGCACAGGATATTCATATATTGTGTACGTATATCCTTTGAGTCATTCCTCTCAGCCTACTTGCTGTTTTATTCCTAGCTACTATACATTTAGTATCAATTTGGTATCAATTTGAAGATGGAAATTTGTAAAAATTGTTATTTAATTATTTTTATATTTTCTATTCAATTTATGTGATTCACTTAAATGAACTTATATATCTTTCAACACTCTCAATCACTTCTTAAGTCGAATGAATGCCAATAATATTCCATTTAATTTGTTACTTTTTTCCTTTGCGGAAATAATTGCATTATTTTTTGTAACAAGCAATTGATTTTTAATAGCATTAATATTTTTAATATTTACGTTACATGTGTGTGTATGTAGAATATGAAAATATCACATCACACATATTGTAGGTATATGAATAAAATATTTAATTTATGTTAATAAATTGCCAAAGAGAATATTCAGATGTAGAAATTTTTAGAAAAAATTATGTAAAATGATTTTTTTCCTCTAGCATCACACATGAATATTTAGCATTTATTTTATGCTAATAAATTGTCGAAGATATGCCAATTTGATTTGATTTCATTTGCGTAGATTTTGATTTCAATTTTTCATTATGCATTTTAATTATAATTTTTATTTCAGCATAATTCTTGGCAACATGTAGTATGAGTAACATTTAATTGAGTTAAGCTCATGTACTGGTTACGATAATGGAAGTAGTAACAAGTACATAAGCTTAATTCAATGTCGACTGACCTAGTTATACTCTATATAAAATATATTACTTGGGAGAAGTACAAAACGTGGGCGTAACATGTCCATATGCTATGGACCAAATACAATTTTGCGTTTGTGTATATGATGTAGTGATTGGAGGTATATGCGTTGTGATATAAGAGCTACATACAGGGAATAGTAGACGTGGTTAGCCCATTTAAACTAAACTTTTCCCCACTAAAATCGATACTCTTACAAAACCATGGAGATATCGCGACATATGTGATTAAATCCCAGCAGTGACTTTGTATGGTAGATACATGAAATAGTGGGCGTGGCTAGTTCAGTTTCCCTGATGTTCCTTAATATATCAACCTTTGTATGGGAGCGACTTTGTATGGGAGCTATATGGGAGTATATGGGTGCGGCTAATCCATTTTAAACTGAGTTTTTAATCATTGTGATAAGAATCTTTGTACAACACTAATCTTTGTTTTATTCACACATTATTTTGTAGGAATATTGTGACGAAAAAATTTCAGCATTCAAAGGATACTCTGAAAGCGCTGGAAGTAAGTTTTCTCTAAAATACAACATTTTGGAAGAAGTACTGCTAAGAAATGAAAATAGGATTTAAGTATGTTGCGAAAAAATTATGTGATGAGAAAATTAATAGGCGACGGTCATTAGTTTTCTTCTTCTAAAGCCGACTTCTACGATCGAAGTAACTGAATTTTATAAATTCATCAATTTGATAGAGAAATTTCCCTAAGGGGTGAAGAAAACAGTTAAGTATGTTGTTTAGGAAAATTATGTGTTAATACGACTTACATTTGACCTCTCTACAGGTAAAAATTTTATGGTTAAATAATGAGTTGAAATGTTGAAAAGCACTTATTTCCACATTTCCAAGCAAAACCACCATAATATTGGTGTCTGTTTAATATCGCCATTTTATTATTAATGAACTGTTTTATAAATATTATATTTAAATAGTACGAAGTCTTTACACGGTTGAATGAACTACGAGTATTGGATTTTTAATTAATTAGCTAATAATTTAGCAAATATTATAATCGAGTTTTTATTATTATTTTTTATAGCAAATAACATATTAATTTAGATAAAATAATTGACAATTATGGTAAATAGTTTATTGCTCGACTGGATGCCTCTGGAAAAAAAGAATAATTCACGAGATTACTTATATGGAATTTTAGGATTCGATCGAGCGAATAATAATTTTATTCCAAATAAAATAATACATTTATAATGCAAATATTATATTTTATATTTTGCATTATAATTCATTTTAATTAAAATTTCAAACGCATCAACAATATAATATACGTAAATGTTTAGTCTCTTAATAAATTCATTTAAAATTTCATATGAAACTATTTGAAGGCATAAAAGACATAATTTAATAGAACTGATTTGTTGGCAAAGTAAGTAAGAAAGTTGAAATCAACAAAAATATAAGTTATTATTATTATTATTTTTTTTTGTTTTGTGAAATGTAAAATTTATTTTTTGTTCTATAATTTCTACAAATGAATTCTTAATACTTTAATTTTGATATACGTTTCTTCTTGTTAGTCTGCTGCTGCAGAAAGTTTTGTTGAGTGGCGTTATATTGTAATGTGCTATAAAACGTCTTAACTATTTATTTATTTATATTTTTGTAATATCTTACATGTGCGTATGTATGTTTTATGAGAATATGATATTCGTGTAAAATATTTTAATGAATTCATAAGAAACTATGCAAGCGTTTTTCATCGATTTTTCGGAAATTATTATCCACTACAATAATAAAGTACATTCCTGAAATGGTTGTACTATTCGAAGGTAAGATGTAAAATAAAGAAATGGAAGACATGGCTTGTTGTCATAACTGAATTTTAAAAAACTTAATGATTTTTTTGAAGAATTCTGTGACTGTATGAGCCCCACGTACAATAGTGGGCGTTTCCTTCCTATGACTTTCCCCTTCCTTTATATGTCACTAGAATATTAATCGACATACTACATGTACCGAGAAGGAATATTAGGAAAGTTATAATGGAATAAATTTGTAACAATTCCGAGGTAAATATCTTTTAATGATCTATGCGGGCATAGAAATTGATTATGCTAATTTTCAGTAATATCCATACTCTTAGAACACTGGTAGTTCATGACAAATATCATCGATATATGTCGATATTTGTTTAATATCTTGAGACAATGATTCAACCAGGCAACAGAAAAAAATCAAAACGTTGAAATGGAGAGATAGATTGTCATCCAAATAGAGGCAATGCTTATTAGGAATATTCGTCTCCTGTTGATTTTCCTGTTGATTTATGCTTCCTGTTAAATTTTTAAATATTCGCCTATGGTCATTGAAGCTTATATCACTCCTAAGCAATTATATGTAGGCTGTATATCTCCTGTATCTTTAAATTAAGTTTTCTTGCATGCAATTGAGCCAGTTTAAATTTTTCATAACATATAAAACATGACCGCTTAGAGGGTAACAAAATCTGAAGACCTTTATTTGATGATGAAAATTGTTCGAGATACCAAAGACAACTGTTGATGACTTTGAACAAAATCCAGCTGGCGTTGTCTCAGAGAAAGGCATGCTCCCATATTTGGGTCTAGTTTGATCACAAATACTATACCATAAATCGTAAGCGGATTAAATTTGGTGGGGTCAAGAATCGCTTCTAGAAGGGTAAATATATGACTAACCCCCTAAACTAAAATTTTCCGCCTAAACATTTCTTTCGAATATATTCTTCTCCACTATCTCCATAATATAAATAACATTAATTTTTTAAAATGTTTTCTATGAATATCTCCTATCTCCACTCAGTAGGGCTCTCCCCGGTTTTCAATCCGAAAAATAATCCCTGAAATCGGTTCTAAACTAGTAAAAAATATTACTGACACCCTTTATTTTATCCGGTTAATATTTCATCCAAGCATAATCACCCCTATATCCACGTATTAAGGGGCTTTTCATACAAAACGATCGAAATTACATCTCTAAAGCGACAAATAATTCCATAATCGCCTCTGGAGGCCTAATATGTATGATTAACCCAATTAAGATTTCCTACGAATATGTTAACACTCTATCTCCACTCCTTCAGGAGTCACTCATACAAAATGATCAAAAAGAACAACATCTGAAAACCCCGTAGTCTCCTCTAGAGGGGTGAAACCAACCCCTAGTCATGTTTCGTTCTTAATATTTCCTCCAAACCGACAAAATAACGCCAGGAATTGCCACTATAAGGGTTAAATATATGACTGACCCTTTTTGATTTTTGCTCCTCAACACTTCTTAAGCACCTATCTCCACTCTCTGAGGGGTCTGCCTTACAAAAAGATGGAAAAACTCTTGAAAATCCTCAATAACTGTCCAGCTATAGCCCCTAGAGCGGTAAAATTTGTGATCGACCCTGAACTTCTTAGGCTGACTCCCCTACAAAATTTTTGAGAATTTGGAATTTCTATAAATACTCCTATATTGACGTTTGGAAAATTTAGGACTAACCTAACCAATACGAATATTGTAGAATTTAACTAAGAAACAATTACAAAGTTTTTTAATAACAAATTTAATCAATCACTGTTTGCTTTTTCATACAATTCATTTTCATCAATTTGCAATATGTTATTGATAATAATGCTTATGTAAATACTTTTAATCTGTATTTTTGCACATATCATAATGCTATCAATTTCAATTACACAAAAGCACTCGATCATATATTTAGTCATTCAATTGTCAATTTTACTGATTTTATTATAATGAAAAAAATTGCAATTTAATTAAATAAAAGCATATCTACTCTATTGTGTAGATTAGAGTAAGTACGTAGAAATGGAATATTATAACTAAAGTATTCATCCATGTAAAATGGAATCAGTAGTAGTAGTAGTTAGTTATTCACCCACTAACCGCCGTATGCTAAATTGTCAAATGAATGCGCATCAAATTGAAACTTCAGTGCCAAAGTCACTTTTGTCATCACCGTCATCATTATCATCATCATCCTCGTTGTGCTCGGTATATGAAATAAAAAATTGAATTGGAAAAATAAAATTCACATTTGTTGCTTTTCTTTTTTCTATTCTTTTCTTTTTCATTTTTTGCTTTTTATTTAATTTTTTATACTTATGTATATACGAATATATACTACTATTGCTGCCACTTAGATGTTGCATATTTCATGAGCAGCAGCAACAGAAGAACATTACCTAGCATGGATCGAATGAATGATAGTAAATTTATAGTGTACGAGTATAGAAGAAGACTAACACTACTGCTCTATGAATGTATAAATATAATAGATGAATGACGACAAAGCAATCGAACTTCATATGAACTGGTGCAAAAAGTTTTTATCAAATAGCAATACGAGCAATACATACATATTCTACTACATCTGTATGTACTATATATGCTATAGTATCGACATTAAATTAACATTGATGATGAATTGAATTTCATGAAATGAATGCAACAACAGCAGTTGTTATTTGATGGCAAACAGCTTCTATGTATGTACTATATACGAGTATATACCTATCTATGTACCTAGATGTACATATATAGTGTATGAGTTTGCAATTTATTACAAACACACCGCCACCATCAACAACTAAACAAGTAATCAACCAATCAAGTATATACAATACTTTTCTTTTTTTTTTCATTTGGCGTTTTTTCTTATGTGATTTTTTATTTTACTTTTATTTTTTTGTTATTATTCTCTCTCCACTTCATTGTTCAAGCACATTGTGTACTGCTCAATATTATGGTTGTGATATGCACTATGGTTTGTGCATACAATATGGTTCTTGTACAGAATATGAAATTCGTTCATTTTTTTATTGTAAAATTACTTATTCTAATTGTCTTTTCATGAAGTAATACTCATAAATCAATCTTGCTTCTCTTAAAGGATATGTGCAAACAGAGTCCTATGTCCTATTCGTGCGATTTATTCATCTGAAGAATAGAACATTTCAACTCGCACAGTAACAAAGTTTCTCTTTTTAAGATTATATTTTTTTAGAAAGTATGAAAATGCATTGGTTATCATCAAAAATGGTTTTATTGTTTTTCAAGGTAATCTCCATGAAGGTTTATACACTTTTGCATGAGTTCAAACCAACTGTCGGAGCACTTTTGCCACTTCGACTGAGACCCCTCCAAAATATGGTTTTTGTTGGGTTTGGCTCTTTCTTCACGGTTGATTTCTGTTTTGTTTCGGACTCATACGCATACATATATCCATGATTCGTCAGCTGCTACGATATTATAAACGTCTTTCGAAGCAACGCGATCAAATTTTTTCATCATTTCATCGATCGAGGCTTTTTTGAGCGATAGTTAAATTCGTCCTGGAGCGAACGGCTTGAATTTATTAAACCAATAAATTGTCTGTTGCTGCTTCTTCGCTAAATGCCGCATGAAGACGATCGAAGCACTGTTGCTCGAAAATGTTCACGAGTTAAATCCATTTTTTGACCGAGATGAATTTTTCAAGTCACTGCAGTCACTTCAAAACGTTCTGAGTGCGTTTACGTTACAAAATGTCAAACTTTATAATGGAAATGTCAGATTTGACTAAAACGTACTAAATCATACTTTCTAAAAAAAAAAATATAGAAGGCGGCCTACGTATCTGAAATCGCGATATTTTCGATCGAATTACTAGGGGTCTTCGCTTTCGCAGGTACTTTCAAGGCAACATCATTCAAAGAAGGCTTCCTTACCTCCCATAATAAGTGGGGTTTCTCGGACACTGATGTCTGTAAATATTGTAAAATGGACATTGAAAGTTTAGACCATAATCTCTGCGAATGTCCAGCACTTGGCACATAAAGACTTAACGGGGCTCGACGATGCCCCGTGCTCAGCAACAATTGCCTAGCAAGGGGATTCGGATGACTGTGTAATTTTTGGATGTAGCTTCTGCAAGACATTGCAACTTCCTCAGAAATTGTGGGTACATTTAAATCTCGATGGATGTTAACGTTCCTCATATACCAAGGCGCGTTTACAATAATTCGCAGACACTTGGATTGTATTCGCTGCAATTTTTCGATATTTGAGGGAGATGCGGTGCCCCATAATTGAATGCCATAAGTCCAGATTGGCTTCAGGATTGCTTTATATAATAGCACTTTGTATTCGAGATTCAACTTTGATCTTTTGTGTATCAGCCACCATAACTGATTAATTTTAAGCTTGATCTGAGTTT
This sequence comes from Megamerina dolium, assembly GCA_963854835.1. Taxonomy (NCBI): domain Eukaryota; kingdom Metazoa; phylum Arthropoda; class Insecta; order Diptera; family Megamerinidae; genus Megamerina; species Megamerina dolium. The sequence continues at coordinate 31,595,509 of OY978529.1, read as the reverse complement.
TCTTTGCCTCTATGTGATTTTTCCAGGTCAGCCTTCTGTCGAGGTGAATACCCAAGTACTTTGTTGAGGAACATTGTGGAACTGATTGGCCATTAATTTTAAGTGGGGGACATGTATCTGGCCTTAGCGTGAAGGTTACATGTACGCTCTTTGATTCATTGACTTTTATACGCCATTTTGCTAGCCAGATTTCGAGAGAATCGATATGAGTCTGCAGGAGTTTAGTAGCTTCTATGGGGATAGAGCGAGAGCACAATATTGCCGTATCATCTGCAAAGGTCGATATAAATGTATGGTTATTGCTGGGCATATCTGTAGTGTATAAGAGATACAGTAAGGGGCCCAAAACGCTTCCTTGAGGAACGCCAGCGTGAATATCCAATGGATTTGTTGTGTAATCCTTGTGATGTAAGAGAAATTGTCTTTTCGTGAGGTAGCTACTAAGCAATGAGGAGACATTTGCAGGCAGTAATAGTTTGAGTTTGTAAATAAAGCCATCGTGTCATACTTTATCGAAAGCTTGAGTGATATCAAGAAAGACAGCTGAGCAATACTTTTTTTCTTCAAAAGTGTTCCTTATCAGAGTTACAATGCGGTGGACTTGTTCTATTGTGCCGTGCTGTTTTCTAAATCCAAAGTGATGTTGAGGAATCAGTTGGTTGAGATTAATAAATGGAGTTATATTCATGACAAGTAGCTTTTCGAATACTTTAGAAAGTAAAATAATATATATCAAATTTGTGAATTTGTTTATTCGTTAGTAAATAAAATAATGTACATCGAGTTTCGGTTTGGTAATTTTATATTTTCGCGCGCAAACTGTGAAAAAATACATTTGAAGGCATAACTTTCTATGTGAAATATGCGTGGTTTTGCGAACCACACCTGCGAACTAGGTGTGGATTTTATCGGATTACATACATTTTCGAATGTATCAATTCTGTGATGAACATTACTTGACAGGCCAAGTTTTAATTTGAGAACTAGACATTTTCAATTTCAAAGTACAAAAACTCGTACTCAACATCATACTTTTGTATGGGAAGTAGGAGTGAATTTCATTTGATTTCGCCCAACCATAAAATAGTTTATTTGCTGCTAAAAATAATCAACGAATATAAGAATTTTCGGCTCGATTGCTTTATATTTTTATTAATTATCGTACCGACCGACAAGAACTGGCATATGTTTTACTTAAACAGCTGCAAAAGGAATAATAACTGTAAGTATTTGACCCAAAAGGGTAATAACAGTTATGGTACACTGATGGGTCTAAGATGGAAGATGGCTGTGTGGGGGTTGGAATTGTTGGACCAAAATTTCGGAAAGCAATCGCAATGGAGAAAACAGCTTCCATCTGTGCGAGAGAATGCACATGCAGGGGCACACGTGGTACCAAAATATGCATCCTGTCGGACAGCCAGGCGGCCCTAAAGTCCCTGGCAAAATTCTCGTTTCAGTCAAAGCTAGTTTGGGAATGTTTCAAACTTCTCAACGCCCTGGCAGCAAAGAATCCTGTCACCCTTATGTGGGTGCCGGGACACAAGGGAAACGAAATGGCCTCCTTACATTGGACCAGAGCCCTTCTGCGGGGTTACAAAAAGTTTCATAAATAATCTGATATGTGAGAGGGATAAACGGGGTCTTCTCGACTACTGGAGATCCCAAACGGGCATGCGGCAGTCGAAGGATCTTATTGATCTCACACATGTTAGTGTGGATGCTGTTCTTAATCTAAGCAGAAATGACATAAAACTCTACACAGAGTTGCTCACTGGGCACTGTGGACTTAACTACCATATGAAAAAAATAGGTGTGGTAGAAAACGATACCTGTTGACTCTGTCATGAGGAGCAGAAAACATCGAAACATATTCTATGCAATTGCCCAGCAGTGGCAAGACGTAGACTTGGTTACCTAGGTAATGGAATCTTGACTCCAAACCACTTAGGTAAAATTAAGCCCACAGCAATTCCAAGATTTATAAATAGTCTAGAATTGTTTTAGTTGGGCAATAGGTGCACAAAAGACCTTTAAGGTCGCAGTGCAAAAAAGAAAAAAAAAGTCTGTATAATAATAATAAGTATTTGACCGGTGGTCTGGTGGTGTTTTCGCAAGGTAACGTGTCTAACTGCCTCAACCAGGTGGGGTTATCGCAATCCTTGTTGAACTCATCGCAAGTCAACTCACTGGCTGTCATGTAGTTTGATCTGAGCGCTATGTGATGATACCTTTATTTGTTAATGAGGGGTAGTCATATAGCTTGCTCTGCTTACTCTGTGATGGCGCTTTCATTATTATTAATGGGGGCCCTCCATGTGGCGACCACCGGGCAACGTCTTCCTGGCACCCGCTGGGAGGCGGCTGAAGTGAGTGGCGAAAATCTCCTCGGTTAGAGGTTGTGCGTTGGGTTTGGGACCCGCCACATAAAAAACCCCCCCAATGAAAAAAACAAATATGCCTCGGATAAGGACTACCGCTTTTGTTGATGACCCCCGCAAACGAAAATGGACAACGATTTACGGATATGCACCTGGAATGTCCGATCCCTTTATAGGGAGGGTGCCTCTATCCAGCTGGTTGATGTCCTCGAAAAATACAGAGCTGACATCACCGCTCTTCAGGAAATGCGATGGACAGGACAGGGCTGCTCCAAAAGAGCGTCCTGTGACATCTACTACAGTTGCCATGCTGAAAGGCACAAATTAGGATGTGGATTTTTGGTCAGCAAGAGACTACGACATCTTGTCTCACAGTTCACGCCTGTGAACGAACGGCTGGCCACAATCCGCATCAAGGCAAAATTTTTCAACATCAGCCTTATATGTGCCCACGCTCCGACGGATGAGAAGGACAATGTGACCAAGGAGAGCTTCTTTCAGCGCCTCGAAGAAGCTTATGACCGCTGCCCCCGCCACGATATCAAAATCGTGCTTGGCGACTTTAATGCCAGGGTGGGCAAGGAAGGTACCTTTGGTCCAACTGTCGGAAAATTCAGCCTCCACCAGAACACCTCCGATAACGGAATGAGGCTTATCGACTTCGCCGCAGCACGAAACATGGTAATTGGTGGTACCAGATTCCAGCATCTCGACATCCACAAAGCGACATGGCTGTCTCCAGATCAACGTACAAGAAACCAAATTGATCATGTGGTGATTGACGGAAAGCATGCTTCCAGTGTGATGGACGTGAAATCGATTGTTGCAGTGTGTGTGTGTGTTGCGCACACACACACACACATAACAAGAGAAGTCCCACACAGAGAAAGCTCGACGTCAGTAAGCTGCGATCACCAGAGACAGCAGATGCATTTTCCACTCGACTATCGGATCTGCTTATGCAGAACACTTCCCCACTTGATGATACATGCGCACGGTGGACACATATATCCCACTCCATGACTACTGCTGCCGAGGAGGTAATCGGTTACTACCAGCCTCTGAGGAATGAGTGGTATGATCAGGAGTGTCGCGACGCTACCGCAGAGAAAGACGCCGCCTACAGAAAAACCCTGCGTGCAGGCGCAACGCGAGCTGTTAAGGAGCAGTATAGAGAGAAAAGGAGTGCAGAGAGAAGTATTTTCAGGCGCAAGAAAAGAGAACAAGAAAGACGCGAGTGTGAGGAGATAGAAATGTGTACCGACAAGAATGAGACTCGAAAATTCTTTGAAAAGATCAAGCGCCTGAGTGGAGGTTTAAATCCCGGAGCCTCTACTTGTCGTGATGGAAATGGGAATCTGGTTACGGATGTCCAGAGTGTACTGAGCCTATGGAGGGAACACTTCTCCACGTTACTGAATGGCGATGCTACGAACAATTCCGCCAGTGGAGGAGTTTGCCCGATAACTCCAATTACAGATGATGGTGTTGATATTCCACCACCCGACTATGACGAGGTTGAAACGGCCATTTTAAGGCTGAAGAACAACAAAGCTGCAGGTGCTGATGGCCTGCCTGCCGAGTTGTTTAAGACCGGAGGCGATGAGCTGCTCACCCGCATGCACCAGCTCATAAGCAGAATATGGTCGGATGAAAGCATGCCTGATGATTGGAGGCTCAGTGTTCTCTGCCCTGTACATAAAAAAGGAGACCCCACAATTTGCGCCAACTACCTTGGAATAAGTCTCCTGAGCATCGCATTCAAGGTTCTATCGAGCGTACTGTGTGAAAGGTTGAAGCCTATGCTCAGCAACCTGATTGGACCTTATCAGTGTGGCTTCAGACTGGTAAATCCACCATCGACCAGATTTTCACACTGCGCCAAATCCTGGAGAAGAGCCAAGAAAAACAGATCGACACACACCACCTATTTGTTGATTATAAAGCAGCTTTCGACAGTCCGGTAAGGGATTACCTCTATGCAACAATGTCTGAGTTCGGTATTCCTGCAAAGCTCATTCGACTTTGTAGATTGACACTGCATAACTCCCGTTGTGCAGTGAAAATTGGGAAGGACCTCTCCGCACCGTTTAATACCGAACGGGGTTTCAGACAAAGTGATTCGTTATCGTGCGACTTCTTCAATCTTATTATGGAGAAAATAATACGAGCTGCTGATCTACGACATAATGGCACTATCTTCAACAAAAGTGTCATGCTGTTAGCGTATGCCGACGATATTGACATAATCGGCATGAACAAGCGGGCAGTCAGTACAGCATTCTCAGAGTTGAAAAGAGAGTCGCGTCGGATGGGTCTCACGGTGAACGAGAGCAAGACGAAGTATCTAGTGTCAATAAACAAAGAGTCCCGGCGTCTTGGACAGCACGTCACTGTTGACAACTACGCTTTTGAAGTAGTAAGGGACTTTGTCTATCTTGGAACCAGCATTAACAGCAGTAATGACGTCAGCTTGGAGATCATGATCAGAGATGGCTGGCGAAGCATGTTATTTTCGGCCTAAATCGACATTCGGTTGTTATGGCCACATAAGTAAGTAAGTATTTGACCGAAAAGAATTGTGCTTTTATATAAATTAGTTTAAATATATTTTTATGTTTTAATTTTTCGCATTTTACTCACTCTCTGCCTAATTGTGTCTGCATCATTTTATTACCCAAGAGATAAAATCGAAATTGATGCATATTAAGTTTTTGTATAATTTTTAATGAGTTCAAGGATTATAGAAATCAGTAGGGGTTAATATCATTCACCAGTTTGTAACAGAGTAAAGACCTTGAATGGTATATTATCAATATTACCCTTCATTGCCTCACACCATCTCTCTGTCTATCTCTCTCTCTCTCTCTCTCTCTCTCTTGTTTTGGTAAATTTTAAAGGAATACATCAAAGCTTTTGTTTAAAAAGAAATTGCATTATTTTCCATTATTTACAAGTTCAATAGATTTAATCTATTTTACTTATTGATATTTTCTCATTCTTCGCTTTAGCCTCCATCAATCGCATTTCTATGCACCAAATGTCCTTTTTGATGTCAGTCTTAAATGAGATCTATGTTATTTCAATTATTTTACGCGATCTAAGTCATGCATTACACTATGCGTTGCCATTAACACACACCACACGTGGGACACCAAATGTCGTTGACGTTATGTGTGCGCGTGTTTGTATGTATGTCTGTATTTATACAACATTTTCACAGAAATTCTCATCCGTACGCTTCATCACAGCTTACAATATTGTCGTTAGCAACAGCAACAACTCTAAACGATTCAACCAGCCAACTGACGAACCATCCATTGAAATGCTGTCGACGTAGCGGTGTTCTTACGTATACTACATAGTACATTGTTGTTGTTGCTGTTGTTGTTGGAAACGCAACGTGCCATGAATAATCACACCGGAAACTCACCATGGCGTATGTCTTTTGTGTTTACTAATCGGAAATTAAGTTAGTAACTGTTTTTACTTCGTTGATTGTTTGCGAATTACCTGTGAAATGTTTTATGCGTCCGCGCAATCGGGCAAGCAGAGAGGCGGCAGGCCAATTTTCTCTATATATACCAATATATATTATTGCTGTTGTTGGCGAGCCCAATAGATGTTTGTGTGTGTGTGTGTGTGTTTGGGTGTATATCGGTATGTCCTCGTTGTCAAACAAATTGCGCGTTGGCAATGAATGAAGCAACAATTTGTAAGACAAACAATTTGTTAGACTAACGAGCTGTAGCAGCAGCAGCAGCAGTAGATACGAGTATGTAGTGGTATTGGAAACAGCTGTGGCTGCAAAATTTGAAAGATTTTACCATTCAACGAAATTAGATAACACAGTTGCTGTTGTTCGACTTCTGCGGAGTGAGAGAGTTTTAGAGTGTATCTACCATTGCAAAAAGATGACACTGATTAGACTCATACCTGTAATCATACAACCCCATCATACCCTCCCACTCTTTCCCCCACTTGATATCATTGATTGGCTGATTTCTTCGAATTGAGTATGAAGCTATGATGAAGAATATCTATGCATGGTTTGGCTTGAGTGCCAATTTCTATTTAAATTTGTGCATTCGTGCGCAATATTTTATATGTATAGCAGGTACGGGTGAGTATAACGTATCAAAATATATCTTTGTTTATTACCAATTTATTTATTCCAAAATTAATTTCAATTGGGAGAACCCGAGTGTATAAGTAGATCATTGTGATTATTCTGATGAAATATGCAAATCATCTATAAAATGAAAAGTCATATATATTTGATCTAATAATACTCATATTACTAGTGGCTAGCTGGTTTAAATGATTAAATGATTAACCCATGAAATTATTGGTTAAGTAAGCTAATATTAGGTTTTCTAAAGGAATAGAAACTTTCAATTTCGATTTGAAATAAAATATGGTGGCAACATAAGAGAGATTGGACCAAGCGAAGGAATATGCAATTGATAAAAATATGTATTTAAAAATAAAATTAAATAAACAAAAATCTCTCAAGTTCACAATCTCTTAAAGTAATTTTTAAAGGTTGAAGTAAAAAATTTGTGTGCTTCAGTACATAGGATAGGAGGCGTGCGGGTTCGAGGTCAAAACTCAAACAAACGGGAGGAAAATCAACAAATAATCATAAAGCTGCTCAGGAGTTGTTCCCAGAGGTGTAAAATGAATGAACAATCTGCATCAATTTATATTTCCCAACATTTTCGGACATACTATTCGTTATTTCCACCCCTAAGACGGGCACTCCAACAATATAGATATTTTTATAAAAAATTTCTCCTAAAAGGGTTAAACATATTACCAACTACCACGGATTTTTACTTCTCAACATTTGCCCCAAATATGTTCACTTACTGTCTTTACTCCATACGTGAGCTCCCATACAAAATAAGATCCAAACATATGAAAATCGACAATTAACCTCATAGCTGTGCAAGCAGCATCTCTGGGTATAGTACTGTCTTCCACCAATTAGTTTTCTCCTACATTTTTGCAAACATAATGCACCCCTTAGGCGAGCTCCCCTGCAAAATTGATATTTTAGTCGAACAGAATTCTTCTCAACATTCTTACTTTCTATCTCGACATTTTAATAGGCTTCCATCAAAAATTTGGTTTGATAATGATTATTTATAAAATTTCATCACACCACTTGCTGATGACCCCTATACTTACTATCAAATATATAACCAGCTCCACATTTTTTTTTAAATACTAACTTCCTATCAAGACTCCTTAAATGGGGTCCCATACAAAATTAACGAGAAAATAAACATAGAAACATAGAAAATAAACTTATTCCTTTTTAGTGCAAGCCTAATAATAAAATTTAATGCTTTTAATATTACTTAAAAATGCGCGTGCAATTAATAAACACCTCAACTGAAATATCTTATCTTAAAATAGTACATAATGCACAAATTTAGAAAACTCAGCCAGCAAGAAACGATTGAGAAACTCTTAAAGAACTTAAAAAGAGAAGTGAATTTGCAATTTTGGAAATTTTATAAATATGCAATCGAGTTATGCGCATTTTATTTTAATACTTTTTTTGCGCTGAATATTTTGGTCTCATTATGAGCCAATTTGACACCTACAAGTTAGAAAATTAACTCAAGCAAATGATATTTTAACGCGGCAGCCTTGAAACTAAATGATGGAGCCATCAAAATCTCTCAGTCACACTTTTAAAATTTTTATCCTGTCAATCAATAAATCGATCGTTTGGCCCAGCAATAGCACCTTATAATGTGTGACTATTATCTTTAACTACTATCAAATATATAGCGTCACCTGACTTCCCATTTCAATTTCCATTTGAATTGTTTTAAATTTCTTCCCCACCTTGCCACCAATTATTTGTCATTATCTGCGAAGCTTTACTTTAACAAAAATAGTAGTAGAATTCCATTCTCTTGATTCTTTTAATTATCAGCACTTAGCGTTATTACACTATTGTATTTTGTACTTTATATTTAAAATTGTACATTACCTTTTTGTCATCTAAATCATATCCATTTGTGGTACAGAAAGAGTGCAGCTATCGTTCATTTTCTATTCAACCACATTGTGAGAGCAACATGTTTTTTACACTGCATTCATACCCATTATTACTTAGCTCTTTTTATTATTATACTAAAGTATTATATTTCTGTATTTATATATTTTCTTTGTTGCCAACAAACACACAATGTTTACTTGGGTATCCAATGCTACTGTTCTTTTCACAAGTTCATTAACTTTTACACGCTCATAAGCTCATATTTCATGTACTAATTGTTATTGCTCACTGTCAAACATATTCAGGTTCCTTAAAATGTTACACCTTGTGCTTTATTTTAATTAGTAGCTATGAGTATTTCACTTAACAACTATGTATATAATTTTCATAGATTCCACAATGAGGTATACGAAAATTACCTGATGTTCAGTTACAATAGTTGCATTTATGTATATTTTCTTTTCACTCTTCATCTCGCTTTCTCTATTTTAACAATTGTCGATCTAACTATTCATTTTAATTGATATTCTCCGGTGTATTTTGAATTGAATATTGCTCTGGTGCATATGAGAATATTGTTCATTTATGCATATGGATTTTGGCCAGACTAGCTTAGCAATGCAGAGATGGTGACTAAGCAGAGGAAAGACACCTAATCATAATGGTCTATAGATATTTAATATTTGAACATTTGTTGAACTTTTCATGCATTTCCATAGCTTCTTGAGAAATTACAACAATGGAAACTACTAAGTTATTTGCCAAGTTAAGAGCAAGAAATATTCGTTTTGATAATAAAAAAAAATATATTATATATATATATATATATATATATATATATATATATATATATATATATATATATATATATATATATATATATATATATATATATATATATATATATATATATATATATATATATATATATATATATATTATCTTCTTATCTTATCTTATATAAATCGTCAACTCCATTAAGAGACACGAAAAGATTCAGCTAATTCGATTGAAGAACTTGTGAAGTAATTTAGCGAAAAATACTATGGTAATTGTGGTCAAAATTTACAATACAAAAATCACTAAATGAAATTTTATGCACCACCTATTTGACACTATATGTGTCAAATAGGTGGTGCACCACCTATTTGACTATATGTCATTCAGATGCATATCATGCAATTCAACAAAAACAAGTACAGTTATTATGATTCAATATCGCCATCACCATTAAAGGTCATCATCATCTGATGGTTTTGGAAGACATAAAATCCTGCATCAAGGCCCGAGCAAAATCCACACCAAAAAATATGAGCCCTCAAATGAAATGCAGATTCTTGACAATCAAGTAGATTCCATTGTCTCTTAATGGAAGTTTAACTAAGAATGTTCTTCTTAGAATTCAATTCCACCTGCTCCAGCAACTAATCTGCAGCGAACAAAGCATCAATTATTGTGTCAATTACATGCCCTTGTAATTGACTCTTGTATCATGAGAACTAGAACTAACCTAGAAAAATGATAATCATCACTGGATTCAGCCGGGTGCTCTGTTTTGACCGCAGACATACTCTGATTCACGTTCCGTATTATTAGATGACTCTATAGACTAGAAGTGTTAGAAGTGAACTAGGGTACTAGCTAGTTCCGAGTGGTAAAACTCTAGCAACATAAAACTTCTTAAAGTTTGTAACGGATTTTTTTTCATAAACTTGTTGATGATAAATGCTGGCAGCTGGGCTCTGTTTGGGAGACCACATTTGTGTTTACACCCAATCCACCCTCTTCACAGTCCTCATTACCAAAATTAACTTCTCAACCTTGCTCAATAACGCTCAAAATTGAAAAAAAAGGACATATTCAAAGCAATTTATAAAGATTTAAACCCAAAGAAATCACCTGTTCCAGATAAAATTACCGGTAAAATGATAAAATAGCTACCTCCGGCATCAGTAATTCATCTATTGAACATTCTCAATGCTATCCTTCGTATTAAACACTATCCCAAATGCCGGAAAACTTCAAAAATTATTATGATAGCAAAACTAGGAAAATACCCTACAAAAGTTGCATCGTACAGGCCTATCAGCCTCCTGCCTCTACTCTCTAAATTATTCGAAAAGCTACTTGTCATGAATATAACTCCATTTATTAATCTCAACCAACTGATTCCTCAACATCAGTTTGGATTTAGAAAACAGCACGGCACAATAGAACAAGTCCACCGCATTGTAACTCTGAAAAGGAACACTTTTAAAGAAAAAAAGTATTGCTCAGCTGTTTTTCTTGATATCACTCAAGCTTTCGATAAAGTATGGCACGATTTCCTTATTTACACACTCAAACTATTACTGCCTGCAAATGTCTCCTCATTGCTTAGTAGCGACCTCACGAAAAGACAATTTCTCTTACATCACAAGGATTACACAACAAATCCATTGGATATTCACGCTGGCGTTCCTCAAGGAAGCGTTTTGGGCCCCTTACTGTATCTCTTATACACCTCAGATATGCCCAACAATAACTATACATTCATATCGACCTTTGCTGATGATACGGCAATATTGTGCTCTCGCTCTATCCCCATAGAAGCTACAAAACTCCTACAGACTCATGTCGATTTTCCCGATATCTGGCTAGCAAAATGGCGTATAAAAGTCAATGAATCAAAGAGCGTACATGTAACCTTCACGCTAAGGCCAGATACATGTCCCCCACTTAAAATTAATGGCCAATCAGTTCCACAATGTTCCTCAACAAAGTACTTGGGTATTCATCTCGACAGAAGGCTGACCTGAAAAAGTCACATAGATTCAAAGAAAACTCAGATCAAGCTTAAACTTAATCAGTTATGGTGGCTGTTACACAAAAGATCAAAGTTGAATCTCGAATACAAACTGCTATTATATAAATCAATCCTGAAGCCAATCTGGACTTATGGTATTCAGTTTTGGGTCACCGCATCTCCCTCAAATATCGAAAAATTGCAGCGAATACAATCCAAGTGTCTGCGAATTATTGTAAACGCGCCTTGGTATATGAGGAACGTTAACATCCATCGAGATTTAAATGTACCCACAATTTCTGAGGAAGTTGCAAAGTCCTGCAGAAAAATTGTTGCTGAGCACGGGGTATCGACGATTAAAAAGAAAAGACACTGAATACGCTTTGAAATTGCTAAACATCGCGACTCTACAAATTGTGATGGAACGTAGGGAATATCATATAATTCTAGTTAGTTTGTAAGATTTGAATACTTATTGTGGGTTTCTACGTACATTAGAAAGGTTCCAATAAATTCTTAGTATTTAAAAAAAAAAATGTTTGGGAATGGATGGAAATGAGACCTCCCATACAAAGGTGTATTATTTCGAGTGTATTATTTCACACTTTTCCCCAGAAAATATAAAGTAATTCAGTTGAAACATGGTATGTACAATTATATCTACAACTGAATCAACCTGATTGAAAATCGACGAAATCGGATGAAAACCAGTTCGACCTTCCATACAAAAGTATGTTTTCGAATGCATTTTTCAACATTTTTCATATGAAATTTATGACCCTATCCAGTGTACACTTTGTACATATGATTACAGATTACATAATAGGATCTAAACTACGAGTACCTCTCACACAAATATATATTTTGTGGGCGTATTGGTCCCTCTGCCATAGTGTAGGGTATCTGAGATTTTCTGTTATCGAAGTCAAGCTCTTTGTACGTATTAATATTAATTAATTATCCAACAATTTGTTATCAATTAATCAACTTCTTTTTAGCAGTAATATACATATATGGGAAGTATACAAAGACGAAATAAATATTGTACGTTCAAAGCAAATACGAAACGAATTGAAAACAAAAAACAGTGATAATCTGTTTTTAGCCAAACCACACCTATTGATGACCTTCATCATTCAGTACAGTGATGCATATTCGTATATGTATGTATACATATATACAATGAACATTCTCACCAAATAGTTACACATAAATTTATTGCATTTGTCGAAGGCGACATTCTTGATATCATCGACATTTGACTATATACATTTACTGGGTACTTGTTGTAGTCGTAGATATATCTATTTTGTGAATGGAATGATATGCCAACACCTAACTTCCTTCCTTCCGTTTGTCTGATCACTCTACAAGTGACTAGTTGGTTGACTAACTGACTGTGTGGATAAGACAGCGCAGCAATGTCTACCTTCCGGTTGTAGCCAATCCATCTACCATCTATATACATAGGAACATATAATATATGTTATACTATTACAGCAGACGAACACCGTCCATGTGTATAAACCAATTCATTCACGTAAAACAGATTTATTTGCTAGCACGAATATGACTGTCATCGTCGATGTCATCATGTGGTCGTGTCGGTTGTACATATATAGTATTGCACTACATGCACAAAGGTTGTTAAAGTACCTACATACATACATATGTATCTGGTATATACATACATTTTCAGGTGTTTACAGAGATACATATGTACCTACATTATAGAGAGGTGAGGTGAATATCAACGCTGCACAAATCACTTTAGCAATTTAAATTAGCGTCAACTCTCAGTGATAATGGGTGGCAATGAGGAGTTTTATCAATGTACTAAAGTAATTGTACACATGGTTACCTTGTTTAATCATGTCTGTATGGGACATATATGAGTTTTGTATATACTATTGTTTCCTACAGCTGTTATTAGTATTATTATTATTATTATCATTGCCGTTTTGGGTGTGGTTGTGATAATTTGTATACACCAATGTTATATGTCAATAACAATAATATGTACATTTGAATGATGAAAGCATAACATTTTTTCACAATATGTATGATGATGCATGTAGATGTCGTATAAAATAGACAAATCGCATTCTGATTTTGTAATTATTGGATTACGAATGTATGTGTTATTAGGTCAAAAGAAATATACATCCACCGAGAAAAATTTGTCTATGAAGTTCAATGTATACATTAATTGAGTGAGTAGTCAAATTATATTCTCTCTCTCTCTCTCACTCTCTCAATTAAGAGCTTTTAAATATAAAGTGTGATTCCCTCTAACTTGTCTATATAAATTTGATAGAAGTACACTTCATTTTCTTAAAGGTACGTTTTAATTAAGAAAAATTCAAATTTGGACCAATTTTTAAATAGAAAAAGGAAGTAAAAAGAAGAAACGAATTAGGAGACTTGCTGAACAAAATAAATACATTTAAAGAGGTTTGAAAAAGGGCAAATCACAGAATATGTCCTCAATGACTGTTCTCAATGAACTAATTCTTCGCAACTCTTTGCTGTCAATGCAAAAGACAATGAATATAAATATTATGACAAAAAAAGTTTCAAATCGTATGGATCGAAACCTCCTCTTTGTCTAAATATTATCGAAATATCGTATGACATAGAAAGTATTTCAGAAATTTCAGGGATTCATCTCAAGGAACATTTAAAGTCCGGCTCCAAATAGGCTTTGATTGTATCAGAATACCAATAATTTTTGGAGCTACCCTCTGGTATGACGAAACTAAAAGTAATATGCCCAGAACTCTCGTAAAGCGCCCTTCTAATAGCACAACTCCATAAAAATAGAGGGATGTCTGGCAGAGCAGGAAAGTATATAGATTTTAAATCGTTGATTTTCAATCCATTGTCGTATTTAAGCCATCAAGCTTCTTTTTAAAATAAAAAAATCATTATTTAACCGCAATTTTCGCACGATCCTTGAGACTTGAAGTAATCTGAACGTTATGCCGCCTTGTTTTTGTTTGTCTGTTGAATCAGAGTAGTCTATAAATTTTAGGTCATTGAATCCAACTGAGTAGTTGAATTTCTGCAATAAATTTCAGTTAAATTTCTTTCAACCTCTAAAAAAATAATAGTTGATCCAAGGGATTTTTGTTCGCTGAATACATATCTGTATTCGGTTTTCCGCCATACCACTTAGGTTTCTTTCGGGAGAAGTAGCGGGACATAAGTTCAACCAGCTTCCCCAAAATTTGGATAAATCTAGCTCATTTAATTCCGTCTTTTTTTTATTTCCGAAGTCTAGCGCCAGCAATAGTGCAAACTGATTTTAAACTATGTAGGTAGAGTATTGATGCTGCTGGAATAAATATTTCGCAGTCTACGAGTTTTTGAGGTTAAAGAATAATCTAAAGGGTTATCCATTTTGCGGTTTCAAAAGTAAATGTAAATAAAATACATATAAAATATAAAGTTTGAACGTTGGCATTATGTGTGAAATACTACATCATTTAAATGACCACCACGCGAATTGTTGCAAGCATCTATTCTTTTGAGGTAATTTTCGACCAATTTTTGACACATATTGGGCGGTATCTCAGCCATAACGTGACGAATGTTGGTTTTTAGGTGCTCAAGAGTTAAAGGTTTATCTGCATAAACACGGTCTTTCGCGTAGCCCCACAAAAAAAAGTCAAGCGGTGTCAAATCGCATGATCTTGGTGGCCACTTGATATCGCCACGACGAGAAATTACGCGGCCAGAAAATTTCTCGTCGTGGCGCACCAAGCAGTGACTTTTTGTGGATGTAGTGGCCTCTCTTCAATTACTTGAGGATTCGTAGAATCCCAAATACGACAATTTTGTTTGTTAACATACCCACCGAGTGAGAAATGTGCTTCGTCGCTAAAGAAAATTTTGTTCGAAAAATCGCCGTCCACCGTTGTTCAAGCACACATTCGACGTATCTACGATGTTGTGAATGGTCAGCTGAATTCAGTTGTTGTGTGAGCTGGACTTTATATGGA
Source organism: Megamerina dolium (assembly GCA_963854835.1). Lineage (NCBI taxonomy): Eukaryota > Metazoa > Arthropoda > Insecta > Diptera > Megamerinidae > Megamerina > Megamerina dolium. Next base: position 31,580,320 of record OY978529.1, on the reverse strand, counting down.
TGTAGGTGTAGATCCAAATGCAAAATACGCCATAATGTGCCGTAAGACAGTCCTAATTCCTGAGAACGACGAGGAATCGACACATTCGGGTCTTCGGCAACACTTTCACTTACAGCAGCGATATTTTCGGTGGTACGAGCGAAACGATAATGCACAGGCCTTACAATATTTATAACCGATCCAGTCTCTACATATTTCTTCACAATTTTGCCAATTGCTTGCGTAGTTGGACGATTATGTAAACCATAATCTCCTCTTAAAGCACGATATGTGGCTGTGGCAGAATCACCATTTTTGTAGTAGGTTTTTACAATTTTAATGCGTTGTGCGTAGTTAAGCGATCCATTTTCGCAAATGTCAGACTTTGAACTGAAAAAGAAAGAAATTGTTTTAACAACTCAGTTTGACAGATGTCGAATTCTAGCCCTATACTTTTGAAACCGCTTTTTCTTTGATTAAAGATTCCCAAGTGAATATAAGTCGATCCGTGATCGTTCAATGAGTATCGGTGTTTGAAGATATATGACGTTGCTGATAAGAGTTGATATTACCTCTCCATCTCTCCAATGGCATCAAAATAAATTCCAGACTATTTCATAGGTTTATTTAACAGCCAGTTGTATTCTAATGAAATGAAGAAGAAACAATATCGATTCATAATTAAATATTTTTTATGGAAGAACATGTGAAGAAATAAAATCAAGTCTTCATCGTTGATGAAAGCTGCATATATTTTGTACGCCAGAAATCAAGCGACAGTAAAACAATGGATTTTTTCAAATTCTGTTACGAAGAACGACGACGTCACGATGATGATTTAATTCCTGGGGTTTGAAGGGCAATATTTTTATTGAATTTTTTGATAAATTAAAGAACACTTGCAGGGCAGTACTGAACTGAATTATTGTATCAAATCGATAAGAATCTGAAGGAGTCCCATTTGAATAAGAAAACAATTTCTTTCGCACCACAATAACAAGCCAAGTTGAATGAACTGGCTTACGAGTTCTATATTTTTATGAAATCAATTAATTAAAATAAAAATTTGAACAAGTGCAGTATAGCCCACTTAAAGGAAAAAAAATATTTTTCATATAGAAAGTTTTTCATATGCAAAGCAGTACTGCTCAGCAGTATTTCTGGACGTCGCACAAGCTTTTGATAAGGTTTGGCATTATGGCCTATATCACAAAATTTGTTGTCTCTTTCTTGATAACATTTGCAAAATATTAAAGAGCTATCTGTTGAATAGGAAATTTATGGTTAAACAAAGATCGTATTTAACTCAAACACGTACGATAATGGCTGGGGTCCCGCAAGGAAGCGTTTTAGGTCCCTTTTTATATCTAATCTACACTTCAGATAACCAACAAATGGCAATCTTTTCACATCAACTTTTGCAGACGATACAGCAATCTTGAGCGTAGATGATAATCCCAGTAAAGCGTCAGAAAAACTGCAAAGTCACTTAAAAAGAGTACAACACTGGCTGGAGACATGGCGTATTAGAATCAATGAATCAAAATGCGTCCATATGACTTTCACGTTGAATAGAAAAACATGCCCTCAACTACAAATTAATGGTCAAAAAATACCACAAAAAAACGAAGTGACCTATCTAGGCTTTCATCTCGATAGAAGGCTAACCTGGAAGAAGCACATTGAAACAAAGCAATCGCATGCTAAATTAAAAGCAGCCAAACTTCATTGGTTGATTGGAAACGCCTCGAAATTGTCACTTCATAATAAAATGCTTATATTCAAGTCCACCATTAAACCACTTTGGAGCTACGGCTTTGGGGCACTTCTTCAAACTCTAATATTGAGAAAATTCAGCGTGTTCAACCTAAAATCCTTAGACGTCTCTGCCGAGCTCCTTGGTACATCAGTAACACAAATATACACAAGGACCTACAGATTGACACTATTAAAATAGACATAAGGAAACATTGCCAACGTTACTCTGAACGACTAAGTAATCATCCTAATACACTAGCGAGAGAGCTCCTTAAGCTTAAATATATTAAAAGACTAAAAGGAAAAATGTTTTAAATATATCTTTTACATAATCTCTCATTACTATTATATATGTCCTTCATGAAATCACATGTTATATTTGTTTGCTTTAATTTATTAGAATGATGTACACATTGGTGTAGAATCAACAAAATGTATTTTTATACCCTGTATAATGCAATATGCATGGTATATTCATTTCGGTCAGATGTTTGTGTCCACTTGAAGGAATCTCCGGAGATATAGACATAGATATATATTCGTGATCAGCGTCGATTAAATTTTCGATTTAACGATGTACGTCCGTCTGTCCATCCGTCCGTCCGTCTGTCTGTCACCTGGCTGGTTCGCACGATAACTTGAGTAAATTTTGAGCTATTTCGACGAAATTTGGCACAAGTAACCTATGATCCAAGGGTACGGAGGGGATTGATATTGGGCATGATCTGTCAATAGCCACGCCCACACCAAGCATTCAAAGCGACTAACCTCGGAATTTTCAAAATCTTTAACTTGCTATAACTCACATAATATACCACTTGGGACAACAATATTTTGCACATAGAGTTATATTATACTACTATATAACCTCGCCAAGTGGGTGAGCCACGCCTACTTTCTAGCGTAGCTCCCATACAAAGTGTCTGTACTTCTTTTAAATTGAAACTGCTGTAACTTCTACAATCTTCTGTAGATTTACTTAGAATAACCATAATTGACACTTAAATTAATATCGTAGTCGGTAATAATCTGGCAAAAAATCAGTGTGCCATGCCCACTCCTTCATGGTCTCCCATACAAAGTCGAGGGAATTAAACTAAAACTTTTAAGCTCCATAACTTGCAAACTATTCAGCGTAGCATAACGAGATTTAAGGTATGGATTAGTATTGTAAGAGCAACTAGGCTCACAGGAAATGGGCGCACCACGCCCACTGTTTATCGTAGCCCCAATACAAATTTTAAATTGAAACAGCCGTAACTTCGGCAATCAGTGTGCCATGGCCACTCCTTCATGGGTCTCCCATACAAAGTCGAGGGAATTAAACTAAAACTTTTAAGCTCCATAACTTACAAACCATTTAGCATAGGACAACAAGATTTAAGGTATGGATTAGTATTGTGCGAGCAACTAGGCTTTCAGCCCCTGTACAAAATGAGTGAAATTCTTTTAAATTGAAATAGTTGTAACTTCTGCATACTTCTGTCTAGAGCAATTATAATTAATACTTCGGCGAATATGGTAGTCGAAAATAATGACAAAAAATCAACATGCCACGCCCACTTCTTAATGGGTAAGAGGTAAGCCACGCCCACTTTTTATATAGCTTCCGTGCAAAATCTCGGATTTATCTTAAACATTAAAACACCCATAACTTACTAAATAATACGCCTAATACACCAAAAATTGTTTCTAGCTCACGCCCATGTATGGCGCGGGTTAAGGTCAAAGGTCAAATATGCTATAGAAATTACTCAATAAATTCGCACTTTTTTCTTACAATATGGGTATAAAAAAAACAGTCTTTTTAATACCTTTTCAGTGATATATAACATTTATAACCTATTTTGAATATTTTTAAAGTTATGATAAAAAAATTTGAAATTTTTTTCCAAAACATTACTATTGATCTATAGAAAATTTAAAACCATATTTAAGGCGATGCAATTGCCTTTTCAATGGTATATAAAATATATTTTTCGAAAATGCTTATATATTTTTAATATATTCTTTAAGTTGATACTTCATGGAATTTTTATACCCTGCATAATGCAATATGCATGGTATATTCATTTCGGTCAGATGTTTGTGTCCACTTGAAGGAATCTCCGGAGATATAGACATGGATATATATTCGTGATCAGCGTCGATTAAATTTTCGATTTAACGATGTCCGTCCGTCCGTCCGTCCGTCCGTCCGTCCGTCTGTCTGTCACCTGGCTGGTTCGCACGATAACTTGAGTAAATATTGAGCTATTTCGATGAAATTTGGCATAAGTAATCTATGATCCAAGGGTACGGAGGGGATTGATATTGGGCATGATCGGTTAATAACCACGCCCACACCAAGCATTCAAAGCGACTAACCTCGAAATTTTCAAAATTTTTAACTTGCTATAACTCACACAATATACCACTTGGAACAACAATATTTTGCACATAGAGTTATATTATACTACTATATAACCTCACCAAAAGTGGATGAGCCACGCCTACTTTCTAGCGTAGCTCCCATACAAAGTGTCTGTACTTCTTTTAAATTGAAACTGCTGTAACTTCTACAATCTTCTGTCTAGAATAACCATAATTGACACTTAGATTAACACGGCAGTCAGAAATAATATGGCAGAAAATCAATGTGCCACGCCCACTCCTTTTTGGGTCTCCCATACAAAGTTGCGGAAATTAAAAAAAATGTTACCGGTTATAACTTGCAAACTATTCAGCGTAGAATAACGAGATTTAAGGTGTGGATTAGTATTGTACGAGCAACTAGGCTCACAGAAAATGGGCGCACCACGCCCAGTGTTTATCGTAGCCCCCATACAAATTTTAAAATGAAACAGCTGTAACTTCGGCAATCTTCTGTTTAGAATAACCATAATTGACACTTAAATTAATATCGTAGTCGGCAAAAATCTGGCAGAAAATCAGTGTGCCACGCCCACTCCTTCATGGGTCTCCCATACAAAGTCGAGTGAATTAAACTAAAATTTTAAGCTCCATAGCTTACAAACCATTTAGCCTAGGACAACGAGACTTAGAGTATGGATTAGTATTGTACGTGTAACTAGGCTCACAGAAAATGGGCGCACCACGCCCAGTGTTTATCGTAGCCCCCATACAAATTTTAAATTGAAACAGCTGTAACTTTGGCAATCTTATGTCTACAATAACCATAATTGACACTTAAATTAATATCATAGTCGGAAATAATCTGGCGAAAAATCAGCGTACCACGCCCACTCCTTCATGGGTCTCCCATACAAAGTCGAGTGAATTAAACTAAAATTTTAAGCTCCATAGCTTACAAACCATTTAGCCTAGGACAACGAGACTTAGGGTATGGATTAGTATTGTACGAGCAACTAGGCTCACAGAAAATGGGCGCATCACGCCCAGTGTTTATCGTAGCCCCCATACAAATTTTAAATTGAAACAGCTGTAACTTAGGCAATCTTATGTCTACAATAACCATAATTGACACTTAAATTAATATCGTAGTCGGAAATAATCTGGCGAAAAATCTGCGTACCACGCCCACTTCTTATTGGGGCTCCCATACAAAGTTGAGGAAATTAAACAAAAATGTTAACCACCATAACTTAGAAACTATTCAACGTAGGACACCAAATTTAAGGTGTGGATTAACAATGAAAAATTAATTGGATTTACTAGAAAGTGGTAAGCCACGCCCACTTTTTATATAGCTCCCATACTAAGCCTCGGAATTATCTTAAAATCCTTTTACTTCGTCAAAGTCAACCATATTTCGGGTGTAAATTAGTAGTATATGCAAAAATTGTTTCTCGAAAACTGGAAATAAAAGAAAAGTTGGATATTCGGCCTTGAATATGGTTCTAAATTTTCTATAAGTCAATAGTGATTGTTTTGGAAAAAAAATTGGTTTTTGAAAAAAAAAACATTTCAAATTTTGTTTTTTGATCATAACTTTAAAAATATTCAAAATAGGTTATAAATGTTATATATCACTGAAATGGTATTAAAAAGACCTTTTTGATACCCATGTTGTCAGAAAAAATTACGAATTTATTGAGTACTTTCGATCGAAAATTTGAACTTTGATCTTAAACCACGCCTTTTATGGGCATGAGCTAGAAGCAATTTTTGGTTTTTTATATTCACAATAATAGGCTCTATATGATATGGGCTATTCTGCACTTATGCCAAAATTTTTTTAGGGCTTATATTTAATATTTAAAGTTTATTGAATTATCTTGATTTCTAAAAATATATCGTATGTATATAGTACATGTGCATGTTTGCAAGTTTATAGTTTATATTTTAGTTCTTCATGTATGCACATGGTAGCGATTCAATTATGGAATTTTAATCAAATTTGAAATGTTGCATACCAACTAAAAATATTCAGCAATATCAAAACCCATTACAATAACAAGTGTATACATCCTACTGATGCATATAGCCGAAAGGTAAATAGAAAATCGAAAATGAAAATGTATAAAATTTCTATAATATTTTCATGCGCTTTTATATACATACATTTACCATCATATGCATAGAAATATAGAAATCAATAATGAATGAGTGTATATTACGTGTAACAAGTTAGTTACTTACAGGCGGCCATCATGAATTAACTGATACCGTTATCAAATAAAGTTTGATGCGTGTATACACGTCAAATAAAATTCAATTAATGAATTAGCAAATAACTACACTTGCACACTGCATAAACAAATAGATACAAATAAACATGTAAATATATATGTGAGCATAGCTGTGCATGCCTGCACTGATGTTGGCACTTAATACTTTAAAACTTTGCATTGATATTTAATGAAATAGTATAGTCAGTTGTTAATAATTGCACCCCAAGTGTGCAAACATATATGTACATATGTGTGTGTATGATAATATATCTATGTACATACGAGTAATGCTATATTATTACATATACCTAATTCAATATGTGTTTTGTATAATTTCAAGTCGAATCGACATATTTCAAATAGACACAGGCATATATATGTTCTTATTTAGAATTAATTAGATATTTTGGTATATGGTACAGGAGTTGAAAGAGAAATTCACGTCAAAACAATCAAAAATCAATAAAAGTGAAACTTTAAAGATAAATCAAGTCTCATAAGGATCAATAAATTAATGAAGATAATTGTAGCGATCGCCATTGCCTGCGCGATTTCAAAGAAGTATGTATCAATGATTCCACCAGTCCATAAACCGCACAAAGGAGTTAGTTTTTGTGGATGCAATGATGTCTGATGAATTGCTTGTTGATTGTCTTCACTCCAAATCCGATAATTTAGCTTGTTCACATACCCATCGAGCTAAAAATGAGTCTCATCACTGAATATAATTAACTATTTATAGCGCTCTTTCAATTTCGATGACAGAACCACAATTTTCGTAATAAAATTTCAATATTTCCAAGCGTTGTTGCGATTTTGCAATCCTTACTGAGTTCAAGAGACTTTTAGGTTACCAGTTTTGATGACTGCTATACTTTTTTATACCTATCGGAAACTACTTCACTCTAAAAGAGCATCCGTTATGTAATATGATATCTAAATCGTCCGCTTTAAGTAATTTTGCGCTATTGAAGATTAAAAAATGTTCACAGAATATATTTAGAATTAACAAGTTTTGGAAGTATTTAGAGATTCAAAATATTTGTCGAGTCCTGCAAAATTTTGGCACATATTTGGTAAAACTTAATATTTCATAAGCAACAGCTTTTCGTTGCTGTGACCTCAATCCCCGAAATTTCTCAACAAAGACATGTCTGCAATCTCTTCTTAAAAGTAACAGTTCCCAGTGCAATATGCCAATATGAAATTTCTTGAAAATCCTACATTCATATACATAAGTCAATAATATGTTTGCTACAAAAAAGCATACACAATGGAGACTTGAGAATTTTTATCACAATTGCAATTGCAATTGCAATTTAATATTGCATTAAATTACATTGCATTATATTGCAAACGGATGCTCATAAAATCATCATATTTTATGGCATACTCTATTAGATGAAGGCGCAATGTAGAGAAGTCAACAACAAATTGAAAAAAAATAAAAGTAAACAAGTTAAAAAATAAATCAAATGAAATGTATAAGTAGTCAGAGAATGCCGACACATGTCACCACAAATACGGACTGTCTACTACCCTACTAGCTACCGTACCAACACAATGTTATTATTATTTACTTCTATATGGCGACAGAAGAGTATTTTTGAAAAACAAATAAGTAAAAAGAGACTAATGCCAGTTAAGGGGAGAAAAAAAAATGAAAATCAAAATCCTTTTAAACTACAAAATGACAGTAAAAAGGACGCCAAATGAAATCCCATTTTGTATTTGTTCGTCGTCCCTAATGTCTCTTCAGTCAACAATATTCGCGTTGTGTCTCTTTCTCTTCTATCTTTTTCACTTTCTCATTCCTCATTTTTAAATGCAACACTACTAGTAGAACGATATATACTTGGCAAGCAGTCACGGTGGAAAATGATATGAAAATACATTAAAACCGCGTCACGTCAACAACTGAGTACCATATTCGTCGTCAGCATCGTGTTGCATATACAAACAACAACAAAAACAACAACAACAACAGCAACAGCAACATAATATAACAGGATGCAGGACGAAAACACTTGATGATACATATGGCCATCCAAACATATAGTGAGGAAGGTACTCATACTTTTTATGAGACGACGGCTCCAGACGAGACGGCGTCACTTGGTGCGATGAGTCAAGTCAAGTAAGAACAGGAAAAACAAAAATTATAAATGTGCAGGAGGATGAATAGTGGCAAGAACAACACATATAAAAACAACATTCCAACTTACAATAATAATGAAATGACAAACGGAATGCCATTGCGATTGAATAATGGCCAAGGTGTGCTGAGATCGCACCACAGTTTGTTGTGATGGTTTCAGATGTGGCCATCCTTGCGATACGGATACGATAATCATTTTCAGTACTATTGTGAGGTTTGTCACAGAGCTCTTTTGGAAGGATTGCTATGGCAAATTCTAACCCCATAGATGATCAAATTTAAGGATTTGAAAAAGAAAGCTCTTGAATTGCCCACACCGGTGTTGGTACTCAAAATCTATGGACAGAAGGCCAAACAATGTACTAGCCACTGAACTACTGAACAATAATTTTCTTATGCCTTCCCTTCCCAAACTGTGATCCCACAAGGTGACATCCTTCACAATCGTCGAATTTATAGTTCAGTAAAATTGCATATTCATCTATGAACTATAAAAAAAGACGTAGACGAAAGCATATGAAAATATATGGTTATCAGAAACGATCCATAAGCAGATTACCTGAAGTAGTTGTGGTAAGAACATAGGAAAAAGAAAGGAAAAATATAGCCAAGGGGGAAGATCAGCTCAATATTGGATTGGATACTCTGCACTGTGACCTAACCTTCTAACCTTCCCTACTTTTGTATGGGAGATAGACACGGATTTTATCCTATATTGCTTATTTTCATACTACTTTAATAATACCCAAATATAATCGTATATAACAAATTTCAGCTTAATAACTGAAATCTCTTGCACCAAGAGTGTGAAAAAATACTTTTGAAAACATACTTTTGTATGGGAGGTATAGGCAGTTTTAGGGCAATACATTAGCTTGTAAATATAATGAAAAGTTTCAACTTAATAACTGAATGTCTTGGTACGAAAATTGTGATAAAGTATGTTTGAAAACACACTTTTGTATGGGAGATGGGACTAATTTTCATTCGATTACGTCCATTTCTTTACATATTTATAAATTTGTAAAAATAATGGCATGCAGTAAATTTAAACTTGATATCTTTATATATCCGTGCAAAAAATGTGAAAATATACAAGGGAAGTACAAATTTGTAAGAACGATTTATGCGGTTTTCGTTAAAATTTACTCATTATGCTGAGTTATAGTTCTATAGCTTTATGGAGATGTTAAAAAAGTATAAAGACATATTTTGATTTCCAAAGGTATTTTTGAATAGGCGATATAAGTGGTTTTTTCCGATGCTGTCAATTGCTTAGCAATTACCGCAGACCGACATTCCGGACAGAATGTGTCAAAAATGCATTAAGGTGTTTTTTAATCAGCCATAAAAATTGCAACTAATTCTCTTAAATTCTTGATACCATAATTACAGCAGACTTATTTGTTATGAATATTGTTTCTCACACAAAATCACTACATCTTTTCAATCCTAGTGCTCTGCATTTAAAATACCATAAAATAACTATAATTGCAAAAATGTTATTTGTAGTAGAGTGTTCCGCAATTTATGTGTAACTTTTATGAAGTAAAGGATGATGAGAGACTGGGAAATAGAGTCAGGCTGTAACATTGGCTCATTGCAATAAATATGAATAATAACAACGACGAGTAAGATATACACAACACCACAAGGATCTATACATACACATGTATACTAGTACTCGTATGTATAAATAACATCAGCATGCAACAATTACAATAATACATATATTAATGTATGAGTTGGCAAATAATATTATACATTGTACAACTATGGAAAACAAAAACATTGCCGTGTACATACAATATATATATGAAAACAACGACAGCAATGACATCAACGACAACAACGATGACTACGACGACTACTATACGATGACTGGCTATATTTTATTGTTAGTTTAATTGGCTTTTGGAATTTATATGACTCTTCTGATTTTAAATATATATGCATATGCATATGTATAAGTTTATATAACTCTATTTCGCATTCTTGTCCTTTAATATTGTATTATTTGTCAAGAGAGTATTTATGTATGCGTGTTAAGAGAAAAACAAAACAAAAAATAAAGAGTTATGCTTACTGTACTTAAATTTATTTCTTTTATTTTGAAACAGTTTGTTGACCCAGCCTTACAACTAACTATGCTACTAAACAATATATCACAAAGGATTCCTGGCAACTATGGAATTATTTGTCAATTTTCATGTATACTTACCTGAATCTTATAGAGGAGCCCTAATAAAAAGTAGAGGAAGGGATTTAGCACGTAAAAAAAATTCTGAATTGAAAGTTACTAGGGTTCGACTATACATTTGTCCTTCTCAAGGACAAATGCCTTCAATGGTTTATCAATACAAAATTTTAAACATTTACAAAAGAATCCCGACTCTTCACACCCTGTATTCACAATGTTATTGAACTATTCACCACTGAAGAGAATTCCATCTCTTTTTGCCATCATCTAACTTTCATATTTTTAGATTTGCTCTTATAACTTTTATACGTTAGTTAGCATTGGATTTTTGGTCTTTCTTTTATTGTTTTTTTTTTCGTTTCCAATCTTTGTTTTTAAGTATTTAAAGTTCAATAATGCAGTAATAATTTTTCAACACAATTCACCTGCTTGCAATTCTGTTAAATCTTGAGATTTTGCAATTCCTTTAACTAAATATGGTGTGGATTTTCGTTGCAACAAATGATTTTAACACACAACTAGTACAACATTTCCTATTATTTCTAAAATTGCAACACTTCGTAGAAGAAGTCAAATAAGTAGTAAGAAGTTATCGGAGAAGTATTCGTATTTATAAGAATCAAAAGAAGTGAACCTGCGTAACTATTTAATTTCCATTGCATTATAATATTGCAGTATTACGCCAACTTATTCATAGTGATACACTTTAACTATATACTTATACACTGCTAGACATAAGCTACTAATATAAGTAAGTACGTAATGGTATGTCCGTATAGATTCGTGGTAAGACGGATTACATATATAATGTTTAAATAATGTTCTTAAAATGTATATAAATATAAGAGAATAACTCTTAAGTCGAGAAGAGCTCTAAAATTGCGCCACAAATAGAAATGGAATACACTAGGCTCTTCATGGATGATTTTCGATTTCAAGAAAAATTCGCTCAACTATACACTTCACGTTTAAATAAAAGCAAAGGGTTGCTGCTATAAAGTTCAAAAAAATTCAATTCAAAATTTGAGTTTCAAAAACCAGGCATTTCGCGCAAGCATGCGGCGCACTACAACAGAAATTTATGGTAGAAATATTAAATCATAAATGACATAATCAAATAAAATATGAATTACAGTCAATTTGTGAATTTAGATGGGAGGAAGTATTTCGCACAAATATATTTATCACTATTTCCACCCTATATATTTCAAAAACATCAATTTTGTATGGGATCCACCTTAAGGGGTAGAAATAAAGTAAAATTATAGTGGATATGAAAAATTCATGGGATTCGGTCATACATTTTATCACTATAGTGACAATTCGTTAGCAAAAGCTTAAAAAAAATAGTATTGAAAATTAATGGAGTCGGTGATATATTTTATCACTATAGAGGCTGTCTTAGAGCGGTTGGAGCGAAATTTATATAAACATAAATTAATATGAGGAAAGCAGGTTCACAAAAATGTTGAGAAGATAAAATTAATTGGAGTCAGTTATACTTTTACTCCTCATGGGATGATTTATTGAATATTAATTTTTTTTAAACTATTATTCGTTTTTTTAGCTTAAGGAAAAACCTCGACCTAGATGTGTATATTGTAGAAATTTTTTTCTAGTCGACAGTAAAGAGTATTTTTTCTGAGTGAGGCTGCGCTAACTACGGAATATTGTAGGACGAATTCTAGAATATAAATTACACGCTTCTTAATAAAAGGTAATATATTTTCAGCCTTTACATTTTTTTATTAACCATTGCAGTAATAAATATAAAACATCACGAAGAAATTATATTCGGCCTAAGTATTATGGAGGAATTTCTTGTGAACATTGCCAAATTCCGAATAAATAAGCTCGTGATAACTTTAAATATTTTTCAGAGTTTTTTCGTTGAGTTTATTTATTATTTTCTTAGCTATTTATTTATATTTAAAAGGCACGTTATCACATATTCTATTTATAATATATATATTTATTTCTAAAACTAAGAGTCTCCTTTCAGATATCAAGACAAATTTCTGACCATGTAGGCTCCATTTGAAAGAATACTTTTAATTTTATGTAAATAAGAATTCGCTTTATTGCGTCAAGATGCCTATGCACCTATGTAGTGAGCTGCGGTCACTACTAGATATCTACATTACTGAAGCATTTTCTCTGATCGAGGTGGCCATTAAGCTCTCGATGTTATACCTCCAAAACATTAGACAACTTTCGTCAATTGACTTATATTTTAAAGCTTTAGTTATTATGATAGTATAGTTATACCATTCAATCATCCTGAATTTCTTTTATCACCACATACTCTGGTCCACGATACGACACTGCATCTGTCTGCAGCTACAAGTGTGATTATTTATGAAGCAGAACAAACTGACGACATTAATACAAATATACAAATACAAAAAGAGAATGGAAAACTACACGATTCTCATATTTTTGCTTTACCAAATGCAATGAGCATTTTATTATCCTTTATCCTGTTAATGTTGGTAAATTCTTTTCCAATTGCATTGCAATTGCGTTGTATAAATTGCTCTATTGCTTCCTTTTCATCTATTGCCCTCAATAATAGAAAATGAAAATGTTTTACAATAAAAAAAGAATGGAAAAGCAATAGAGAAAGTGTGAGCGAAAGAAACAGAAAAAGGAAAAAAATTAGAAATTCACCTTTTGAACAAATAGTACTAACACACACACACACATATAGTATACTTGAGGATTTTAACACTATTTTGACTCACAATCGCGCACAAAGTACAAGTAAAAATATATAAGTATAAAGTAGAAGATATTGTTGAAGAAGCAACAGCCAGTCAGTTAAAAATAAAAAGGTAAAAGTAAAAGAAAACTGAAAGGTCGCCGTTGGCATTTATTCTCTATTTCTTTTTATTTTGTCTTAAATAATCATTTTTCTTTTTTGATTTGGTTTTTATTTTTTCTTTGTGTTCTTCTTGGACTTAGCTTGCTTTGCTTTCTTCAATGCATTCTCGTTAAAGAAAAATTGCAATTTTATGCTATTTTTACTTAGTCATTGCACCTTCCCTTACATTCTTTTTTTATTTTTCCAAGTCGTCCGGCTAACAGTAGACTTCTATAGCCTTTTTTATTATGTGTAGTTTCTATTCGTGTGTGAAATTTTTTTTTTTTTTTTTTTTTTTTTTTTTTTTTGTTAGCTTATTTTTTTTTTTTATTGAATCTTTCTTAAATACGAGAAACTAACAATAAGTATTCAAATCTTACAAACTAAATAAAACTATGTGATATCCCCTACGTTCCATCACAATTTGGTGAGTCGCGAGATGTAGCAATTTTACAGCATATTCAGTGTGTCTTTTCTTTTTAATCGACGATGCCCCTTGCTCAGCAACAATTGCCTAGCAAGGGGATTCGGATGATTGTGTAATTTTTGAATGTAGCTTCTGCAGTACATTGCAACTTCCTCAGAAATTGTGGATACATTTAAATCTCGATGGATGTTAACGTTCCTCATATACCAAGGCGCGTTTACAATAATTCGCAGACACTTGGATTGTATTCGCTGCAATTTTTCGATATTAGAGGGAGATGCGGTGCCCCAAAACTGAATACCATAAGTCCAGATTGGTTTCAGGATTGCTTTATATAATAGCACTTTGTATTCAAGATTCAACTTTGATCTTTTGTGTAACAGCCACCATAACTGATTCATTTTAAGCTTGATCTGAGTTTTCTTTGCCTCTATGTGATTTTTCCATGTCAGCCTTCTGTCGAGGTGAATACCCAAGTACTTTGTTGAGGAACATTGTGGAACTGATTGGCCATTAATTTTAAGTGGGGGACATGTATCTAGCCTTAGCGTGAAGGTTACATGTACGCTCTTTGATTCATTGACTTTTATACGCCATTTTGCTAGCCAGATTTCGAGAGAATCGACATGAGTCTGCAGGAGTTTAGTAGCTTCTATGGGGCGAGAGCGAGAGCACAATATTGCCGTATCATCAGCAAAGGTCGATATGAATGTATAGTTATTGTTGGGCATATCTGAAGTGTATAAGAGATACAGTAAGGGACCCAAAACGCTTCCTTGAGGAACGCCAGCGTGAATATCCAATGGATTTGTTGTGTAATCCTTGTGATGTACGAGAAATTGTCTTTTCGTGAGGTAGCTACTAAGCAATGAGGAGACATTTGCAGGCAGTAATAGTTTGAGTTTGTAAATAAGGCCATCGTGCCATACTTTATCGAAAGCTTGAGTGATATCAAGAAAGACAGCTGAGCAATACTTTTTTTCTTCAAAAGTGTTCCTTATCAGAGTTACAATGCGGTGGACTTGTTCTATTGTGCCGTGCTGTTTTCTAAATCCAAACTGATGTTGAGGAATCAGTTGGTTGAGATTAATAAATGGAGTTATATTCATGACAAGTAGCTTTTCGAATACTTTAGAAAGTAGAGGCAGGAGGCTGATAGGTCTGTACGATGCAACTTTTGTAGGGTCTTTTCCTGGTTTTGCTATCATAATAATTTTTGAAGTTTTCCAGCATTTGGGAAAGTGTTTAATACGAAGGATAGCATTGAAAATGTGCATCAGATGAATTACTGAAGCCGGAGGTAGCTCTTTTATCATTTTACCGGTAATTTTATCTGGACCAGGTGATTTTTTTGGGTTTAAATCTTTATAAATTGCTTTGAATATGTCCTTTTTTTTAATTTTGAGCGTTATTGAGCAAGGTTGAGAAGTTAATTTTGGTAATGAGGACTGTGAAGAAGGTGGATTGGGTGTAAACACACTTTTTAGGTGGTTTGCAAAAGCCAAACCCTTCTCACAGTTGCTTCTAGCCCAATTACCGTCACTCAAACGGATGGGGGAATCAGTGAGAATTGGCCGATTTGATTTTTTTGCTGATTTCCACAAAGAGTAGTCTGACGCTTCACCAGGTGTTAATTTCGCTATGTGCTCTTCTAACTCTTTGTTGTTTTTATTTTTCAAGGCTTGCTTTAACTTTCGAGTGCAGTGCTGTAGCTGTGTTTTCAGATTCGGTGATCTGAATTCTTGCCATTGTCTTCGGAGTCTTCTTTTCTGTCTTACTAGCAATTCAATATCGGCTGGTGTGTATGGGCTATAGTTTGATTGCTTGCATACCTTTGTGCAGGTGGCTGAGCTGAGAGCTAATGAGAGCAGCTGGTTGAATTTTTCGAGTGCTGAGTCTACATCGTGTCCATTTCTTAATACAGTACTCAGAGGAAGATGGGAATTTATATATTTCTTGAATTTTAACCAGTCTATTTTCTTTCTAACGCAATTGCCTTGGGGGCTTGGTGATTTTATAGATATTACCGTGGGTGAGTGGTCAGATGATAGATCATAATTACACTCTGTGGAGATATTTTCCATCTGCAAACCTTTGGCGACTCCAAAGTCTATGAGATCGGGTATTTTCCTCTTGTCCGTCGGCCAATATGTCGGTTGACCATTTGAAATAACATCGTAGCCGTGGTTAGTGATGATTGAACATAGTCTTCTGCCTTTTGGAGTTATTAAGCGGGAGCCCCAGTGAGTGTGTTTGGCGTTGAAATCGCCAGCAACCAAGAATTTGCTACCAAGAGTTGAGAAAAATTCTTTATATTGCTGTTCGGTAATACTGTATCTTGGGGGACAGTATATCGCAGATATTACTAGCTTAGAGATGTATTCTTCCAGACATATAGATGTTGCTTGCAAGTAGACGCTACTGAAATCTTCGAGAACATGATGTTTTATTCTGCTTTTTATCAATATGGCAGTTCCACCGCGTGCCTTACCATGCGGATGATTTGTAGTGTACAGTTTGTAATATGGTATTTGGTAGCAATTTTTGTCAGTGAAATGGGTCTCAGATATCATCATTATGTCGATCTGGTTGGATTCAAGGAATTGAATTAGCTCCAAACGGTGCTGGCTTAAGCCGTTGGCGTTCCAGTGGCATATCTTGAGACAACTCATGGTCTGCAATGTTTGGAGTAACATCGATTGATTTTTCATCATTTCTTGCATCATTGTTTGCATTGAGTTCATGAATTGGTTCATATTCTGAATTAATGTTTGAAGCAAATGTTCAAGAGTACTTGGCTGTTGGGTTGGCAGTGAGTGTTTCTGCTCATTATTTACGTTACTTTGTTGGTGTAGGTTTTGTTTTAACACGCTAGCGTATGAATTGGTTTGATTCTTGTTTGGGATTGCAGAGAAGAATTGTGTTGCATCAATATTTTGTCTCTTACTTGAGTTGGCTATCTGAGTTTACTCAACTGGTTTTAGAGGTTGATTGTTAGCGGAGAAATTTAGCTTTAGGGTTGCATATACTGGGCAACCTCTATAATTTGCAGTGTGATTACCTCCACAATTGCTGCATTTTTTCATGCTAGCATCGTCTTTAGATTTTGGGCATATGTTTGATTTATGGAGATCTCCACAAATCACACAAAAAATTATGAAAATTATTGAGTGAAAAAAAATCATTTGAAATTCTTTTGTGTTTAATTGCTTTAGGATCTGTTTACGATACGATACGAGTATACATATCTATGATCTATAAAAATTGGTATTTACCAATTGGCTTTTACATTTAATAAGTTAAAGGCGGTAAAGAGATATTTGATATTCTTTAATGGCAATTTCTCTTCTATTTCTGTTTCTATATTCTTTGGCAAATTATTAATTAGTTCTAGTACTAATTATTGATATTTTACGCAGTAATTGTATGACTTTAGTGGTTTAAGAAATATTCTTTTGGATCATGTGTCATTAAGACAGTAATGCTTAATAGAAATTAAAATAAGGTGATTATGAATGTGTCGACTAATTTAATGAAATTACAGAAATTTGTCAGTTTATAAACGCTTCAAAGCCGGTCCGACTTTTGTAAACGGTTATCCATTTCGCGGTTTCAAAAGTATAGGGCTAGAATTCGACATCTGTCAAACTGAGTTGTTAAAACAATTTCTTTCTTTTTCAGTTCAAAGTCTGACATTTGCGAAAATGGATCGCTTAACTATCGCACAACGCATTAAAATTGTAAAAACCTACTACAAAAATGGTGATTCTGCCACAGCCACATATCGTGCTTTAAGAGGAGATTATGGTTTACATAATCGTCCAACTACGCAAGCAATTGGCAAAATTGTGAAGAAATATGAAGAGACTGGATCGGTTACAGATATTGTAAGGCCTGTGCATTATCGTTTCGCTCGTACCACCGAAAATATCGCTGCTGTAAGTGAAAGTGTCGCCGAAGACCCGAATGTGTCGATTCCTCGTCGTTCTCAGGAATTAGGACTGTCTTACTGCACATTATGGCGTATTTTGCATTTGGATCTACACCTACATCCATATAAAATCCAGCTCACACAACAACTGAAGCCAGCTGACCATTCACAACATCGTAGATACGTCGAATGGGTGCTTGAACAACAGGCGGTGGACGGCGATTTTTCGAACAAAATTTTCTTCAGCGACGAAGCACATTTCTCACTCGGTGGGTATGTTAACAAACAAAATTGTCGTATTTGGGGTTCTGAGAATCCTCAAGTAATTGAAGAGAGGCCACTACATCCACAAAAAGTCACTGCTTGGTGCGCTCTTTGGTCCGGAGGTGTGATTGGACATTACTTCTTCGAAAACGACGATGGAACGACTGTCACCGTCAATTCGGAGCGTTATGGTTATATGATAACCGACTTTTTTTTGCCTGATATTGAAGAATACGACTTAGAGAATATGTGGTTTCAACAAGATGGTGCCACATGCCACACAACTCGAGCGAATATGGCTTTATTGCAAGAGAAATTTTCTGGCCGCGTAATTTCTCGTCGTGGCGATATCAAGTGGCCACCAAGATCATGCGATTTGACACCGCTTGACTTTTTTTTGTGGGGCTACGCGAAAGACCGTGTTTATGCAGATAAACCTTTAACTCTTGAGCACCTAAAAACCAACATTCGTCACGTTATGGCTGAGATACCGCCCAATATGTGTCAAAAAGTGGTCGAAAATTACCTCAAAAGAATCGATGCTTGCAACAATTCGCGTGGTGGTCATTTAAATGATGTAGTATTTCACACATAATGTCAATGTTCAAACTTTATAATAAAAAAGAAATATCATGATAAAAAATATTTTATATGTGTTTTATTTACATTTACTTTTGAAACCGCAAAATGGATAACCCTTTACATATTCTGTCACCGGACTAGGCAATTTTTCAATAGAAGACTCATAGAGAGGAGCAAACAAAAATGTGCGTGAGTGAATTTAGAGAATATTTTCTGTTGAAAAAATTCAATTCAACTACTTAATTTGGTAGCAAATATAATTATACATATATACCAAGTCTCAGGCTGATAGCATATACTTGCGGAAGCATAATTTTGTATGGGCGTTACTAGTGATTTTTATCTAATTTAGCATATTTTTAAACCGAGCTAAATACTTAAATAATATAATAACATACACCGAGTTTCAGCTTGATAACTCTATATTCTCGGGCATAAAGTGTGCCAAAATACATTTAAAAACATACTTTTGTACGAACATGTTCAAATTAAACAATAATTTCGTAAATATAATCATATGTGCAAAGTTTAAACCAAATAGCATCATTTTTTCATGTGTATAGTGTGTAAAAAAACATTTAAAACCATACTTTTGTATGAGAGGTATTGGTAGTTTTAATCCGATTACGTCCATTTTCAAACTTGCTAAAGCTATTGTAAATAAAATTGTACGGATTTAGTTTGAACTTAATAACTTCGTATTTGCACGCAAAAAGTGTGAAAAAATATATTTAAAAATATACTTTTATATGGGAGGCATGCGTGGTTTTTATCCGACTAAGCCAATTTTTTATTTTAACTATGCATTGATAAAAATAACTATATGTACCAAGTTTCAGCTTGATAGCTTTATATTTTAGTGAAAAAGTGTGAAAAATTGCACACGGAAGCATATACCGTATTTGAATGGATGTCAGACAGGCAGACAGAGAGACATGACTAAATTGATTCTTATGGTGCTTCTGATAGATAACATAAGTACTTTTCCACATCAGTTACTTATTTTGTTAGATGTTACAACCGGATTTACAAACTCAATATGCTCCTACCTTTGACTCTTTGGGAGTGTGGTGTAGGTTAGGTTAGATTATGTGGCTGCCCTCTCTCTGAGAGGACACACTTATGCCAGAAAGGCCCATTGTGATACCACCGAGCATCTCTTCCAACGCTGTTGTGCCTGTTAAATTTGGACAGCATTAGAAGGGACCTACTTATATTAGCCGGTTTCGAACGGCAGAACCCTTGTGACATCACTTTAACTTTTATCACAGAGCTCTTTTAAGAAGCTTTTCGGCAAATTGTTACTGCCGGTAACAATTAACATTACAATTACAACAATCGATATTAAATCTTGTTATGCTTCAGCCAGGGATTGAACCCACGACCTACAGATCAGAAGACCAACGCAATAACCACTGAGCTACGGCATCCACGAGTGTGGTGTAAATATTTATAAATTCAATTTCCAAAATTAATTTAAAGAAATTTTAAAAAAAAATGTTTACTCCAAGAAAAACTCAAATATTACCACCATTTCATAAGTTCTTTTTTTCTTTTCCGAATTAATACATTAAACATAACCGATTTTTGTTTTCACCGCTCGATTATCTCAATAAAATGATTCCTTTAGAACGCATATGGCTTTATTACAATCTCAAAATCTATTCAATTTTATTCTTATTCTTTTACTCTTTAATCAGATTTTATAATTATTATTATTCTATTGTACAATATTTTTATAGAAATGCAAATCATCTGTAAATAAAAGACTTTTGTAATTTTCGATTTCTAAATATTCAAAAGCCGCTTTAGAGCAATTTTAAACTAGAATCATTTAGACATAAACAATTTCTAAAATCATTTAGACAGAACAATGAAAAAAAACAAAAATCAAAAAATACAAATAATAATAAATAAACGAAAGACCTTTTTAAATTATTACAAACGATTAAATGTCCCTTTTTCAATGAATTTAACAAGCCGTAATAAATTTCCCTTCTACTTCTTTTTATGTGCTCTATATTGTATTTACTTCTTGCTTGACTCACTACACTACTTAAAAATTCTTTTAGCATAAATTTAACCCCAAGGCAAAATCTTTGGCAATATTTACTCAATGAACCCATATCAAATTTCTAAACCAATGAACCAATACAGCAACAACTACTATGAGTACTATTACAATAACGACAATGACGATGATGAGGAGAACGACGAGAATCAAGACGAATGCGAGAGCTCATTGATTGTGTCGATTATGATGAAATACTTTAGTTTGACCGCAAAGCCGGAATACATCGACTATGTACTACTAGTACGTAACTATAACAGACGATAGAATGATGATGATGATGTTAGTAATGCTCTAATACAAGTGTATGTTGCCGCAAATGGTTCACATAAATAAAACAGCTTAAATCAAGACATTTTCCCTATGAGTATGAGAAATTGAAAGTCAGACCATACAAAATGTATGCATAATATATGGGGTATGAGTGTTGGTACGTAGTTCTTACGACTTTTGAGTGTTTTTAAAAGCTTTCTGCCTTCCCTCAAAATGAACCAATATGTACCAATACAAGTATCCGCATAGTATGTATGTATGTAAGTTTGAATGAGTCTGAACTAAAATTCATATGACTTTCGTCCCTCTTTCCAAAGCAATAAGGACGAAAATCGCTTATAGTGATGGCAAGCCAAGGCAGTAAGCCTTGATGCAGAATAATAAATATTTATGTCTAGCACCACAAAAGAAACGAAAAAAGTAAACAAAAGAAACCATTACAATGTTTGCAAAGGTACACAATATGAAGAATAAAGTTGAACGAGCCAAACGAGTATATGAGAATGAGAGAAATCAATTGAAGCAGCCTATATACCAATACAAAGAATAGGAAACCCCTATTTTGTCTTGGCTTAGCTTTACCGGATATTTATCAATAAATAAGAATTTGACTTGTACAAAAGCGCAACACTTTAAAATGACCACACAATATTCTATACATACAAATCGTACGTTGATATTGGTCGATCGGGTTGCATTGGTTTCGGTGTTAAGGGTTCAGTTTGCGTTAACTGAATGGCTAACTGGTTGGCTTGCAAATTGTGTAGGTAGCTGACTGGGTGGCTGGCTGCTTGGTTCGTTACTTGATTGCTTTGTCCCATGTAAAACATTTATTTAATGGGTGTTTAACCTTTGATGATTGAGTTGTTTATTCTTCTAGTCTTTTATTTGCAAATATAAACGTAATAAGGATAATGATATATTACAGCATGGTGGCAAAAGTGAAAGTTGTGAGAAAGTGAAAATTATGAAAAGTGTAAATTATTTGCATAAAATTTTATTCTATATATTTTTTAACATACATGGGTTAAATAAAGATAGACTGTGGAGCAAATAAGTTATTCAGTTCAGTAGTAAAGACGTACATATTGTTAGCGAAAGTGTATTTAGTTAATTTTTAGGATTTCAAAATTATGTGTTGAGAAGATTGATGTAAAAATGTGATAATATTTTCGGACGCAAAATTTGAAAAATAAAAAAGAAAACAAATACGAATACATTCTATTGTATGGTAGCTAGGCGTAGTTTTCAGTAAATTGCGCCTATTCTCCCACTGGTGTATTTATTAGTAATTATAATCGTATATACCAAGTTTCCTTTGGATAACTTTATATTCTCGAGCGTAAAGCTTGAAAACATACATATGAGAACAGACTTTTGTATGGAAGGTAGGCGTGAATTTCAGCCGATTCTACTTATTCTTCAACGGCTATATTTATTAGTAAATATAATAATATTTGCCAAATTTCAGCTTGATAGCTTAATATTTTCGTGCGTAAAGTGTGAAAATATACTTACGAAAACATCATTTTATATGAGAGGTCGGTGCAATTATCAGTGGATTACGCTCATTCTCATACAGGCATATTTACTAGTGAATATAATATTGTTTGTGTCAAATTTTAGTTTGAAAGCTTCATATTTTAGAGAACAAAGTGTGAAAAGATACGTTTGGACCCATCGTTTTATATGGAAGGTAGGCATAGTTTTTCACCGATTACGTCTATTCTCAAACATATATTTTAATAAGTAAATATAATAGTATATAACAATTTTCAGCTTCATAGCTTTGCATCTTTGTATGTAGTGTGCAAATATACAGGGTTTTTTTAAGAGCCTTCGGATTCGATTTGAAAAAAAAAACATAAAATTTAGAGAAATGTATGAAATCTTTATTTGAGTTACTAGAACGATCCATATAATTCAATGTTTAAAGATGATTTCATGTAAATGTTGACCGCGGCTGCGCCTAAAATGGTTCATACGCTTGGTCGAATTTTGGCATACTCTCTCCAACATATCGGCCGGTATCTCGCGAATTAATAGATAATTCACGGTCATCACGGTCATTCACGGTTTAATGTCCAATAATGTAAATTTGGTGCGAAATTTAGTCACAAGATTCCGAATACCTGCTTCAAAGGTCGCCCAAACTGACCATAAAATGAATGAATGAATGAACCCAGCAAGAATCTTGATAATAAAATTCAATAATCTGCAAGCGTTGTTCGTTTGTAAGTCGGTTCATGGTTAAATTATAGACCAAACTGATCAGGTTTGATAGTAATATGTTACACGAAAACAGCTGAGCTGACAAAAACAATGTTGCCAAAAAGAAAGTTGCTAAAAAATCACCCTGTATGTAATTGCGGACCCTATATGGGAGATAGGCGGACCCTATATGGGAGATAGGCGGACCCTATATGGGAGATGGGCGTGGTTTTTAGGCGATTCCGCTCATAATTAAATTTGTGAATTTATTAGTAAATATAATTACATGTGCCAAATTCCAGATTGATATCTTCGCGCGTAAAGTGTGAAAATATATTTACGAAAATATATTTAATTATGAGAGGTATGTGCGTTAAATCGACTCAAATCATCATTGTGATCAATATCATATCATTAGCGTTAGACAAATAGCGATATATCATGAAGCACGAATTCAAATATAGTGTCGCATCCTAGTAAGTGTGCCACTATCCGCTTGGCTGACATATTAAATATTCCAAAACGAATTGGATTAGTTCATAGTGTGTAAACCTAAGACCGTACCTATGTTGGTCTATTAGTTCAAAAATCTAATACTCGAGTACCCTAATCTTGATACGCTATTTTCGAGAAAAGAACAAGAAAGACGACTATGTCCACAGCAGCAACTCCAGAAATTAAAGCTTATTTAATTTGTATTTTTTATAGGACAAATTGAATATTCAATCCACTGTGTGCAAATGAATTTAATGTAATAAAGATAAATATGTATTAGTGCACTCATCAAAGGTTAATAGAGAAACCTCAACAGCTACAACAGTACAAAGAGAATCAAGGACATTATATACAGCTAACTCAACTAAAACAGATTTAATCTGCATACTCAGATCAGTATGCTATACCCTAGCTGTCACTTAATATGCTGCTACCACGATTTTCACGACTACTGCAAAAGCCACAATATCAGCAGCCACTTTAGATGTGGCGCAAGTCATTGCGCCAAACTTGAAGAATCACATAATAAAAGAGCACACGATGTACAATGTAGGTGTGTATGTATGTAAGTAATAATAATAGTGATGTTGAAGGGCCAACCTTCTCGCGTTTTCTTTCTATCATTTTCTTTATTATTTTCTTTTTTTTTTTTCTTTATCCAAAAGTTAAACATCTTGGGCTTGGGCCATTCAACGCCAGCAAATCATTTAATTTTTGTAAAGCATTACAACAAAAGGAAGGATCTACTTTCGGAGGCATTGAATAGCGTGATGCCTTTTATTTTGCTATATATATTTTTTTTTCTCATTTGCTTAGCTTCACATATACTAATGTACATATTTTTTTCATTGGTGTTCCTTCTTCCAAGCTCTTCTTTGTATTTGTTATTCTATAAAAGCTGTTAAAGAAAGCCAAAATGAGATGTGGTAGAAAATTAAAAAAAAATCCACATAGAACGTCAGCAATGCGAGATAATAAAATAAAAAAAACAAGCATTCAAAATTTGCCCAAAAGGCGCAATTGAATGAATTCAAATTGGCAGACAGTAAAGTCGAAGAAATAAAGTGAAATAGGCCGTGTTTGCTTACAGTTGTTACAGCAACAGCAGCAGCAATTGGCTAAGTGAATGAGCGACGAATGAGTGTATTTACTAACGCTTTAGCATAATAAAGATAAACGATAAGTAAATTTATCTTTCGTGACGAATACAAACAGAGAAAGAAAAAATAGCGAAATTAAATAAAAATGTTTCTTCCTTTTAGGTAAGCTTTCCCTCCCACTCCATGAGGAGGGAATGTTTATATATATATAAACATTCATTTAAAGATTTGTAATTTTTGACATTTTGAAGTTATGTTATGCTTCAAAAATTCTTCATTTTTTAAGAAATCAACATACCATAAATGCTAGCTGTCTCATTGTGAAGGGAATTTTTGTTTGTTTGTTTGCTATTTAATTGGAGAACATTTGTATGATAATATATGATTTTTATACATATTAGAATTGAAAGTGGTTCTGTTTGGTAACTAAATGTTTTTCAATAATATATGCAATTCATTAAAAAGAAAATTTAATTTTATAACACATACTGTAGTTTAGATAATTATTGAGTAATAGCAATTAGTTTACTAGGGCGACTGCATGCTGAACTTTCTTATGAAAGGATCTTAATTAAACTGATTATTAATAATAATTAATAATATAATAATAAAAATAATAATTGATAATTAATAATAAAGCTGGAGATAGAAAAATTTGCCAAGCATTTTTATTCTTTCCAGTCTATAATTTCCTCCAGTAGATTACTTGATAAGTAATAAGGCCGATTAACACATCATAATAAATGGTAAAGGATCTAGCGCCATAATATTAAATTATTTCGCTTCTGGATGAGTAAGTTGATGCTCATAGTGCTCATGTTACTCTTACTATTAACTGAAAGAAGCCTAAACATGCGGTTTGACGGATCTGGATTACTACCTTTGAGTATGTCTAAAATTATTAACCTTAATGGAATTCAGCATTTGAAATGGGATGCCGCTCAACTAGACTATTCTCTTCGAGAACATCAAAAACCTGTGGACATTGGAGAAATCGGAATCAAATATTCGTCATATTTTCCCCAACATATCGCTGCAGATGCTCGTTCAATGTGATTAAAAATTCGACGTCTTGAATACAGCATATTTGTATTAACCACAGTACGCGAATGTCCAATTTTATATGGAAATATTGAACGTCTTTTCGTTCTTTAATTTAAATTAAAAAACTATAAAACTGTAAAAAAAACTGTTTATAATACTAAATATTTAAGCATTTTATTTTATATTACATCAAGCTGCGTTAGAAGAACTTTCTCTTTGTCAGCGTCCTCTAGTGGGTTTTGCACATAAAGCTCATTTTTTGCTGGAGCGTGTTCTTCCATTCGCTCGGCATGGCTGAGCAAGTACAGTTGCTGGATTTTGAAAGGCTTAACTATGGCAATATCGGGATACAGCCTGTACAAATCTCGGGTGTACCATATTATATACTTACCACCAACACAAATGGGTCCAAAGACTTTGCGCAGGGCTTATCTCGTGAAAACTACAAGCAAACTCTCATTCAAAGTGGAAAGTATTTTGGCCTGAGCGCAGTAAAGACGGACAAACATGATTAGAGATTAGTAGAGTATTGTTTTCGTTCTTCTTCGGAAGCGCTCGTCATCTTAAATGTTGAAGTAGTCCGAAGGTGATCCTATTTTCCATACTTCGAATGATATACAAGCTGACGCCAGTCCAATTACACAACTGACAAAGCGCTTTATCACTCTAAGGTGTAGTTTTTAACAGTGAAATATTACTCAAGATGCCTGCGTTCTTTCGGCAAGATATATCAAACTTGCACTGCGATAGATGATATAAATCAACAATTTTTTTTATTTGTTCTTTAAAGCCCCGAATGCCAAGAGGTCGATCCACGCACAAGGCTACTAATCTAAACTTTTTTTTCGACAATTCATAATTCTTCCAGCACTAACAATTTTAAATGGGAAAACTTCTGAAAGAGCTCCGTGACAAAACTCAGAAAAGTTATGTCAAGGAGTCGGTGAAACCCTTTTACTGTTTAAATTTGACACGCCCAAGATTACTAGAAAATAAGCTCGGCCAAAGGGTTCTTTAGGGGACATTTAAATCCCAAATATGTATATAAAATTTTGATGATATTATGTATTAAATTTGCTAGCAAAAAATATAAACATATATTCATGAAAAGATTATTTATATTTAAACAAGAATTAGATAATATCGCACCAAGTTCGAGCATTCTATCTGAATCTTCATCAAATTGTTTGATGAGTTGAGAGAGTTAGAGTTTTGGCTCCGGAATTTTTCTGTTTCGAACAATGATAAAACCAGCTTATTCGCTGTAATTGTGAAACCGCATATGTTTTTGTGCTTAACCAATTTTAGGACACTGGAATGACTTTATGCGTCTTAGGCATTGCTTAGATTCAAGGGAGCTCTGGGAATGTTGGCTTCATAAGCGACTTTCAATTGAAATGTATTAAAGTAAATAATATTGTGGTGTTGATATGGATCCCTAACCCAAAAAACAAAAACTTTGGCACATTACTTCAGAAATTTCTAATAAACGATAATGTGTCTTGCCTTAGCAAAGACACAAACCAAATTCATATGAAGATGCGAATTACATACTTACAGATTTCATTCGATCAATATTCCATAATAAAATCAAATAGAGAATATCTTACCTAAAACGAGAGAATTTGAAAACAGAATTTATTATTTTTAAGTGACAATTAAAATGCCTAAGTGAATTTATAGAGTGGAATTAAATTTTAAATATTTTAAAACATAATTTATACTTTAAGATATTAAATGTCAACGAAGATTAAGCATGGCATTTATTTAATACGAATATTTATGCAAAATATATTTGTAATAAAACTTGTTGTACATGAGTACAATTTAATGTGTTCACATATATAAATCTATGCAAACACACATCCGTACACCCCGACATTAAATAATTTTGGCTTTCTACCAAAACTGTTGGAAATTTCTACTTAATTTAAGCATCCAATTTACAAATTTATATGTTTATACGTTGTGACAATTTCCGAATTTATTCACAATCAATTTATTTATAAACCAACGCACTAACATAAAACACCCACATATCGTATAATGACACCCTAGTGTTTAGTGCGTACAACTAAGTGTACTTGTATGTACTTGTATGTAATACAACCCCTATAACATATGAGTTGATGTCATGAACATTCACTCATCCAGCAGACGAATTCATAGAGTAATGATGCTGCTGCTACTACTGCTGACGCTGCAGCTATGATAACCTAGTGACAGTTATTTACATAATAAACACATACAAATAAATTTGCAAATATTTTTGTTATTGCTGTTGCTGCTGCTCCTGTTGTTGTTGTTGTTGTATAAATCAATTGATTTCGGTTTGATTTGATTTGATTTCAATGTTGGGTTTTTTTTTCGTTTCCTCTCTCATTTTCTCGATTTCAACATATCTTTTATGACTGACTTATTGGTGGTATTATCAATAGGGGGTGGTATCTATATATATTAAATAGGAACATGTGGAAATATGTATTTATACATGGTATTACAACTGTTGTTATTGAATTGAACATTTTTACAGATTTCATATTTGACAAGTAAGTACTCTTTAAACGGAATTTAAGTGTTAAATTTAAATGATCATTTGGCACCAGCAAATACGAGACGCGCTTATGGGTTATAGAAAGTCGTAAAAAATACTGCAATATTATATATATATGGTGTATTCCATAGAAATTTGTTAATTTTTCTTTAATTGAATTACACTTTTACATCGGATTTAGTTGAATTTATTAAACAATAACTACAACGATTGTTGGGTGCACTATTTTACTGAAAAAATAAAAACGTTTTGAAATGATATATTCAAAAAATAATGATATCTGTCATACAAATTTTTAGATTTTTGTTTTAAAAAATAAATATTTTGTATGGTGGCTGGTTTAATTTTTTAATAGAAAAACTTAAAACACTATTGAGAGTGCTACTGCGTGAAAAAAAATACGATTTTCAAAATTTCAGAATGATACATTGAAAACTGATGGTACCTCCATACAAGTTTATTGATTTTTGTTTTTTTGATTTGCTGAATATCCGCAATTTTTGTTTCGAGCACTATTTTGATGAAAAATTAAATTTTGGAATAATATAATCAAGAAATAATGGTACTTTTCATAAAAAAATTTCGATTTTAGTTTTAAAAAATGCATATTTTGCATGCAAGCTAGATGAATTTATTAACACATTGATTTCAAATTCTGCTCAGAGTGCTATTAAATTCAAAAAATAGGATTTCCAAAATTTCGGAATGATGCAATTAAAAATTATCATACCTCCCATATAAATTTGTTAATTTCTGATTTTAAAAATTCAACATTTTGTATGGGGACTAATTTAGTTTATTTTTCCAAAAAACTAATATTAAGATTCCGAAAGTTTTAAGATGGTAGTTTTAAAAATAATGGTACCTTCCATACAAATTTGCCTATTTTTGGTTAAAATTGTACTAATTTTATTCGAAGTACTATTTTGGCACAGAAATAAGATTCTCAAAGTGTTAGAATAATTTTACGTACATATTTGTTGAATTTTGTTTTAAAAAATGAACATTTTCTCCAGAGAATAGTGGAATTTATGCACAAAAATACTTCAAATTTTGCAAATTTGATCAAAGATACTTATTGAAAAACTAAACATGAAAGTGTTAAGAAAAATTTTTGAAATGTGGTTTCTTTGCTCATTTCGAATGACCCTGCTTACTTACATATAGACTAAATATAATGCACGAATTTGTGTCAACACGTATGTCAAACAGCCACAATCAATGTCAAGCGAGGGTGGTGTGTTATGGTATGGAATGGCATCAATTTAAACGCTCTA
The DNA here is from genome assembly GCA_963854835.1 of Megamerina dolium. Taxonomy (NCBI): domain Eukaryota; kingdom Metazoa; phylum Arthropoda; class Insecta; order Diptera; family Megamerinidae; genus Megamerina; species Megamerina dolium. Next base: position 31,550,499 of record OY978529.1, on the reverse strand, counting down.
CTATCCACGTAATGGTGGTGAGACTAAGTGATGCCATACATATATGAATGTGATAACAGCTTACCACTGAGTACATACATACATATAGATGGTGAGATGGTATGGGTAAGTATGTCATCGTTATTGTCGTCTAAGGCATCTCATGTGTTACATACGAATATTTACTATATTTACTTACTTGTTTGTACAATATGTACGACTAAAGTGATTAAGGAGATACAAATATGAATATGTAGTCTAGGCAAAAATCTGTCTTGTGGTGGTTGGTTGTTGGTAATGGTGAGTTCAAATTGTCTGTATTAATTTGGATAAACAGAGATTCGTCAGTGGAGAAATGTTATTTTTTTGTTGCTGTGTCTAAAGAATCACATGAAAATCGAATAAAATTTTTGAAAGAAATGCATTCGGTAAATCTAATCACATACACATGTGACAAATGCTGATGGAATGAGTTGAACGATGACGAGAATAAGTTTAAATCGAATTAGAGCATACTTATTTAGGGTACTCATTCAGGTTGGGATCGCTTTTGGATTGTAGCCTTGAATTCAAAAAGAGGCAAAACAGTCATATTTGTATGTATGTGTTTTGCCCTTTGACATATTTGTTGCGCCTGTCATCGTCTGTGCGTGCGTCCGTTAGCCAGCAGCCATTGATTGTCGCATATGAATTTCCTTCCATATATTGTACATTGAAATTGGTTTACCATTTTTTTTCTTTTTGTTTGCTTGAATACGGTTTGTGTGGCAAACACACATTGAAAATTGTTTCCTATTGATTTTCCATTTCTGTTGAATGAGTAAATGAATATGTGGTACATGTCCTGCTTTTCCTCCTTCTACTTTAATACTGCATAATGTTCATACACATATATGCGGAAATCGGATATATGGATTTTCAGTTTTTCTCTTCTTCTTTTTTTTTCTTTTCTTTTCATAAAGCCTGATTGACTATTTAAGCAAGTCGGTAAGGGAGGAGATGGCTTAGTTAGTCAATTGAAAAATATATCCTCAACATACATATGTATATTAATATTAGTATGATAGGGTGAATAAATATATAGCAAATCAATTGTTATTTTTTGATGAAATAATTTAATGTGTACACGTTTGGGTGTAACTTCTTTGACAGCATTAGTTGATTCAACGACGCTCACAAATTATGCAAACCTCCACCGAAACATAATGGCATACCGCGAGGAAATGAATGCTGAAGGATGTGATATGATATTTGTTTAACTTGGTAGTTGTTGTTGTTATTGGTTGTTATTTGGTTGTTCTTTTATATGCAACAAATGCACAATCAAAATTAGAACTGTGCCTCCTTTTATTACAATCAACTGTGATTACAAAGTGTACTAAATTAATGTCGAATCAATTAATGACGAAATTTATTATGCCATAATGTTGCAATATTTGCTTTTACCATATTTGGGGAACCATTTTCCGATATTATTGCAACAAATTTTTACAATGATGTCGAAATTGTTATTTATAATTAATTTCATATATTTTGGTTTCGTCATTATTGTAAAATTTTTGTAATAATATCGAATAAAAAATTTTTGGAAAAATTACAATTTCAATAATTATTACAAAAATTGTTGAATTAAGGTAGAAATAAGTTTTACAAATATCACAATTTGGACAGATTGTACGGAATACGTGTCGAATCAATAAATGATAATGCAATAATGTCGAACTGTTTTTATATGGAGAAGATATTTTTCGATACTAATGCAAAAATGTCGAAATTGTAAATTCTGCACGGCATTTTACAGATATCGTAATTAAATTTTTTTTTATTCGCATACTTTAATATAGTTCGAAAATCAAGAATTATTCTGGATTAGCCATTTCTAAAAGATATACTTAACATTGAATTTTCAGCAGTGTTTTGTTATTCGATGTTTAATTTTCAATGTCAAAAATATCGTTATCGCCGCCAAAGGTATCAACTCATATTATAATTTAGACTACTGCCTTTATATGAAATATTCAAGTAGTGAGTTATTGAAATTTATGATAAAATCTTATTTTTTCGAAGAGCACAAATTTAGGATATAACTGAACAATTGGAAATAGTTTTTGAACTGTTATTAATGATATCATTCTTAAATTTCCTTTAAAGTAAACTTTACAAAATAGGGATGGATATCTTAATTTTAATAGGTTAAATCTTAAGCGGTTTGTTCCACACAAAAAAATTTTATTTCTAAAGCTTCAGATTGTTTTGATTTACAAATTAAAAATTCACTGATTTACTATATTATAATATTTGTGGCAGTTTCCTTTTGAGAATTTTTTTATTTTAGCACTGCACTAAAATTTGATAAAAAAAAATTGGTTAAATGAAAAATCGAAATTTTCGAAATAAATTAAATTAAATTGAAATTCTTCTACTAAAATTTTTTACTCTTATCGTCCTATAATTGTTAGTCAAAAACCTAAACCCAAATAAATGATGAATGCCCTCATTCCACTCGTACATTTTCGAAGTCAATGCCCATCGCTGCTTAGTCGTCTTAGTGACGCCATCGATGTTTAATAAACAAACATAATAAGTAAAAAGCAATAAAAACCGACCCTTTTAATAGCGATTTTATGGCATAACTTTAATACACACATATTGTAGCACATAGTATTTATGAATGTACCCATTTTGGACCCTCATTTCTAAGAAATACATATTTTTATCTGATTTATGTTATGCTAAGCATAAACTTAAATTGTTATTATTTTGTTGATATATGTATTTGAGAATTCCAAGACTATTCACTAAGTACTACTTATATTTAAAGCTTTGAAAAATTATGGCATACGACCTTTGTGATAAATGATAACTTTAATTTTGAATTCTCTTATTGAATTTTATAGGAAATTAACTTTAATAGCATTTGGTTTTCTAATGTATATTAGGGATTGCAATTTTCGGGTTTTCACTGATCCCGGGATTTTCGGGACTTGAAAATGATAATCCCGGGATCCCGGGATATTTCGGGATTTACACCTTTTTGATTTCTTAAAAATTTGTTGCCAAAAAAAAGTGTAAAACATTTGTATTCACCTATTAAATAAGTATAACATGAAAACGACTTTTGTTATGTACATTTGTTTAACAATTCATACATTTATTAAAGCAATAGATTTATTGTATTAATGAACACAAAAAAACAAAATAAACAAAAGTACAAATATATTTGGTACAGAAGTAGCTACTTATATTAAGTTGATTTAAATCACCGTTTGAGATTGACAGGTAAAAGCATTACATGCTATAATATAATTAAGTAACGAAAATATCACGTACAAGTAAAATATAAAACTCGTACATCTGACCTGATAAGTTTAAAAAACATATAAAAAGAATATTCAAGAATCTGAAAGCTTACTCCTTATTTTGATTAAAATGAGATCTTAAACATATTAGAGCATTAAGAGTATTGTCCTCTAATCTCGATCTAAATTTGTTGCAGATAAATCCTGCAGATGAGAAGCATCTTTCTGGTTCAACACTTGTCGGTTGGATTGTGGATAAAAAATCACATGCTTTCTGCAGATAAAAGCCTCTATCGCCACCTCTCGAAAAGATATCGAATTCTGTATCTAACGCTTCTGATATAGTATACGTTTTTCTATTAAGCATAGTTTGCGAGCTGCTATTTAAAACTTGACTCAATTTATCTTTTAAGTTTACTATCTCGTTTTCCTCAGTTTCGTCAATATTCTCATTATCAGTTATTTCGCAATAAAGCTGATTATCTATTTTAAGGAGTATACTTTTAAGCTCTTTTTTAATGTTAATCAAAGATGGAGTTTCAGAAAAGTCATATATAATATCAATAATATTATTTGGATTAGTTAAAAAAGAGTAAACGTCTGAGAGATTTGTTCTTCGCTGCTTGATTCTTTCAACAAGTTTGTTAAAAAAATAATTGCTCAAATTAGATTTCTTTTTTTTTATTTCATCGAGCATAAAATTTAATGCTACATCGCATTTGTATAAATCCATTTTACGAGAGCATAAAGCTTCGATGGTAACTTTAATTGGTTGAAGAATGAAAGCTACTTCTTTAATAACTTGATATTCGTCGTCAAGCAAGGAAGTGGTTTTAATATCAATTGTTGCTTTTTTAATGCAGTTTTCTAATAAAATAAATCTCTGTAGCATGTCTAACATGCTACTCCACCTCGTTTTACAATCCAAAATAAGCTTCAGCTCTTTGTTGTGCTGCAGTTTAACATAACGCTGCAAAATTTCATTTTTAGTCGGTGATTTTCGAAACATCCGAACAGTTTTTCGGACTTTCCCTATAATTTTTCCAAAATTATAATTTTCTGTATACTTAACAACTTTCTCGCTTCGATCAAGTACAAGGCCATCGTCGTCCTCCAAATCTTCCACTTCTGACTCATTCTCTTCCGAATTTTCATCTAAAAAATATGTTAACATGTACGAAAATTTTAGACAAGTACTTTATAAATATGAGTATGTTCATAGCTCCTACCATAAGTTGATGGTATTGATTCTACTTTGTACAACACATCGATAATTGCCAACTGTTGGCCATGCGCAAAGCAAAGCTGCTGGTATGGTTCAATTAGCCGCCCAACCTTCTTCATCGTACTGGCACCATCAGTGGTGATGGCGACTACATCATGCGATAGATTCAATTTAATTTCTTTCAAGCGTTCAGACAGCATTTCGACACACACTTTTGCAGTCATTGAAATTTTATAACGCAATAGGCCACAATTCCAAAATTTTGATTTAGAAAATATATTAATGTTGAGGAAATGCCTGTTTGACGTAGATGTCCATTCCGATGTCCGTCCACTAAGCTTAATTTATCTCCTCGGTTTTTTACAGCTTCAATTTCCGCAATTGTATTATTTTGGATTTTCTTATGATATTTGAGAACTATCGATCTTATAGTGCTTTGCGAATTTGGGACGTCAAGCCCACTCGTACGTATCATGCATCGTAAATCTTCCGACTTAACAAAAGCGGAGAAAGTTATGCCGTCAACAGCAGTCATACGAGCTAACACTGCAGGAAGGCTTCTGTCCATTCTTTTTTCAAAAAACTGGGTGAGTTTTGGTTGCTTGCAAGGCAGCTCGATTGTTTCATCACTACGATCCTTTTGTGTTACGGAAACTTTGATGTTGTGCACTTTTAAGTGGGTGTGCAGGCCCTTTGTCGATCCTCCCTTTGTTAATAAAATTTGGCCGCATTTTATGCACTTTGCAGCTTCACTTTTGTCGCTGGCGACCAAAAAGTGTGACCAAACTGATTGGGGATCGTGCGATTTAGTCGTATGTGGTATAAACGCTGTAAATAATATGGTTCGTTAAAAATGTAATTTAATTAAATTTAATATATCATTTACCAGTACTGCTGTGTGTGTCAGACATTTTTGGCTGAAATTTATTTTATCGCTTTAATAATTCTGCTGCAATTGCGCGCTATTTTCCACCTGACATGTATTGCATAATCAGTTGTTTTCACAAAAAGTGTTGCAAACCCTTGACAATTACCCAATGTTGCAAACTTTAGATAAAAATTTATGTAATTCTAAGTTTAGCCCAAAAAAAATTGTTTTCGTAAGTCCCGGGACTGGCATCGACTGATCCCGGGATATTGGGGACTGAAAAAACACCGGGATCCCGGTATCCCGGAATTGCAATCCCTAATGTATATAGAAACGAAGAGTAATGAAAAGCTTACAGAAATATATTTATTTACTCAATATTAAAAGTAATTATAATGAAAAGGTGAAAAAAGAGAAATAAACTAAATTAATTTTCAGTAAACAGCAAGCAAAACATATATAAAAAAGTGTGAAGAAAAAAAAATTCAAATATAAACAAAACCAAGAATGGCAATGCATATTTCTTTATTTCATTCATTTATTTAAAATATATTGTATGTAAGTACAATGAAAGTATATTGTACATATAATGCAAATTTAGAAGAAGAAGAAGAAGAAATACATATAAAAAACGAGAAAATGTAAACAACAGCAATTTCCTTTGACGGAAATGAAAGAAAACCGACTGCCAAATATAATGCATTATGAAAAAAATGGTGAATGTGAACCAAGTAAAAATAAAAATAAAAAATAAAAGACCTTAAAGTCGGTCTATTCAGACATTCTTCTATCTTGCACCCTTGAAATGGGCATGAAAGATAGAACAAAATTATGCTGGAATTTTCTTTCGTCTAAATAGGTATTTAATTATCAATTTTGGCTATCATACTTTTTTTTTGAACATCATAAATAAACATTATTAATAAACATTATGAATAAGCTGAGTGGCTCACTGATTTCTATCAAAATTATTTCTTACTCGGATGTTGTTTTATGCACTAAAGTCTCAAAATGGTATGTGAGTTTATATGGGAGCTACATGAAATAAAGAGAGTGGTGAGCCCATTTCTTGCGATAATATTTAGCACTATAATATTAATTCATGTGCTAAATATTGTTGTTCTACAACGTAGATTGAGTATATTCTTGCGGTTTAAATTTTTGAAAACGTCTGCAACTTTATATGGGAGTTACACAAAAAAGTAGGCTTGGCTCACCTATGTCTTTTGAGGATATTTTCCACCAATGTAATGGTGAAAATGGCGGTTTAAAATATTTAAAATTCCGTTACTTTGAATGGAAGCCATATTAAGTGGTCAGCCAGACTCGCATGTTTCTAGCGAAAGTAATTACTTACTCTATTACTGATCTATCAACCAAATGTTTTTGTTCTACATTGAAAATAATTTAATAGATTAACACTTCAGTAAATTCAGGGGCTAGTCCTAGCTGGTCGATCATGTAGATTTTCAACGTCGTTCATATTCCTAGACCAAAGATAAAAAAAAATAAATAAGTGGCACTTAAAGCCCCAAAGGGCTCATTGGCCGAGACCAAAGATGGCGAGTATATAACGTGACGGACTGATGGTCAGACGTACTGAGGATCAACCAGAGAGACGTTTGATTGGAAAGATTGACATATATTTTTAAATTGGCAATGAAGATTACTCTGATACATATTTTTTTATATCTCAGAAGTTTTCCTTAACCAATTACAAATATGTGACCGAAATAAATGTAAAGTCACACTTTAGTGTAGGGTATAGTAAACAAATAATATAATATGAAATATAAAAATTCAATAAAATATAAAAGAAGCAAGTGTTGATTTCAAAGGAAAAATAATAAAAATATATTGTTCTTGGAGGGAGAGAGTAAGAAACAGAAATAAAAAAGTAGCAATATCAAATAACAAAGACTTGCATCTATGGATTATTTTCTTTTTTTTTTGTTTGCCATAATATTTAGTATTTTTTTCACTTGCTAAAGCTAAACCACTTTCGGATTACACTCACAGGAAGTACGCAATGGGTAGCGGATGTTGAAACAACAACGACGACAACAACAGCTTATAAAAAGAATTTATGGAAATTTTTGAAATGCATCTGTTTGGTAATAGAAGCAAAAAGCAACAATTTTATATAGAATATAGTACACCAGGAAAAGAAAAGGGTACGACTATCATTGAACATTCTCATTTTAATCATTTATTGATAAATCATATAGGAATGAGTTATTCGTATTGTACAATATATATTACATTCGGTTGAATACTATTTAGCTACAAAGGACTAAGGGCATTTTACCAAGTAAAGCAGTGGCATTGATCTAGAAAATGCCATCAAATATGTACGTAGGATATAATGGTAAGGAGAAATGAAGTTAAATAATAATGGGGACAGCAAGCGCTACTGGCATTAAACAGTTATCCAGGCTATAAGACACAATATGAAAGAGAAATTATTGCATTTTTCTTTTTTTTTTTCAGTTTTACAAAGGACATTTTAGTTCAAAATTCACATAGAACAATTCAACTTCCTCTTTATATTATTGAAATTTTAGTCAGTTGTTCCAAGTAACATTTTACAGAAACTTGCTTGCAACGTATTATTTTACAGTTTTTATAGTTTTACTATTGAGCTGCTTCTTTCATTAGACTATTTGGATAGACTCGGTCAGATCGAATTCTGTCCCTAAACTTAAAAAGAAAAAAATAACATGATGAAATTTGACACATTCACAAAATATCAAAATCCGGTACTAGAGGTTTAAAATGTATGACCAAGACCCATTCATTTTCTCCAAAGATTTCAATCCCCTCTATTTGCCCCTTAGAGGTGCTAACTTAGAAAATTGACGTTTTTATTGTTCCAACAACACTCAGAGTGACCCCATTTACATTTACTACACAATTTTTTTTTTCAACACAGTGACCACCTCTACCCTTTCGCGGAACTCCGGTGAAATATATGAGTGACTCCCATCTACTTTTTCTAGTCCACATTTTTTCTAGACATACTTACTTCTTATATTTACTTTTTAGAAAGGTTCTCCTACAAAAATTAAGAGCACTTAAAAAGCAAAAAAATTCCCCCATAACTGCCAAACGGTCGTATCTAGAGCAATAAAATGTCGACCTATATTAATTTTTCCACCCCAATATTTCATTCATATAAACTTACCCCCTTACTTACTAGTGTAACATAATTTTTTCCGAGGAGTTTTTCACATATTCATATTTTTACTTTCAGAACAATTGTGAACTTCTACAACTTGCCCATAAGTTGACAAATTGGTCGGCCTCAGCTTCAGCATAAAGTTCGTGGGTAAGGTGTAATGTTACAGCACCCTTTTAAAGATATTTTACAAGAAATTTCGTTCTGTCTGAAGAATGATCAAATACATGCCCATGAAACGAACAAATTTGAACATTCAAATCATTGAACCTTTTGTATTTGAACTTTCGAATCATCTTGCCTCTCTGGAACTTCTGTGCACGGAATATGTGAGGACAAAGAGGAATATCACAGCACCTTGCTAGAGATCTTTTGACACGAATTGTGATATATCTCAGAAATTGTCAGCGACTTGTTGAAAGAAAAAAAAATTTTCTCTTTGAACAAAATACGCTGACTAAATTGAGGCAGAGTTTCAACATTACCCTTACCTTTTGCCTCATAAATTTGCTTAGAATTACTTAGAAGATTAAAATCCACTAATTTTTATTACTTTAAATAAATCTAAAACGCAAGGAAGACCCAAAAATTATACAAATAAGCTTACAAATAATGTTTCACATAGCCAAAAACCATAATCATGATTAGTGCCAAATAACGAAGAAAATTGAAAGCTATGGATTGCAAAAAAAAAAGTGTTAAAAGTAATTGACAGAAAAATTATCGGAAAATGGAAGCGGAAAAGAACAACTAGGAAGTCATTATTGATAATCTATGGTAAGCAAGTACGATGATAATGTTGCTAGCGAAACAAAGAACATTCGCTCTGTGTTCATTTTATGTATTTCTATTTACTAAAACTGAAGTTGCTGAACTCTTTATGCATCCTTTTCGTTCTCATACATATTTTTAGTATTCTTTCAACACAATGTTAGTCCTTTCCTGTGATTTTTGTTTAATTTTTCCCTTTTTTTTGTCTCTGCCCTCTGGATATGTGAACATACATATTATTGACAGCAACCGTTATAGCATATATTTTATGCACATACATATGTTGTATTACATATATTGCATGCCGTAAGGATATGTCCAACATATTGTTCTTTGATTTAGTACTTCTTACCTAAATATGGTGTTTAGATATTTGTTTCTTCTTCTTCTTCTTCTTCTTCTTCTTCTTCTTCTTCTTCTTCTTCTTGAGTGTCTGTATTTACTGTCATTTTTGTAGTCGCATGGTCGCTGGCAACATAATCGATATTGATTGTTATTTCTTGTTTGTTTATTTATTTTTTTTTTTTTTTGGGTTTGTTCCTTTATGTGTGTGCATTGTCACATTGAATTTCAAGGATTTGCTTATAAATAATTGTCGCAAGCTGAAAGTAAATTATTTATTTATCTCGTGTCTTTTTCATTTGTATGAGTATTTGCGTTTATAGCCATATTAGCTTACTCAAGTACTACTTATGACGATATATTTTTGTTTCTATTAATGTCAATCACATAAAGAATAATAAACAAAATAATAATAATAATAATACTAGTAATAAAGAAAAGTACGTATATACAAATGTTTGTGCCAATATGTCTAATTTGTATTTGCTTGTAAATTAATAAGCTCTTTGTATCATTTCATCAATAATTTGCTGATTTGTTCATTTGGTCTCTTTGAATATTTATTTTGTATACTGAAATTAATAAGCAATTTATTAACTTTTGCTATTCAAATTCTTTTCGCTTTTATATATAATTTACAACGACGCATTTTAATCGGAGTCATCTAGCAATGCCATTAATTTGACATTGATAATTTGATTGATTTATATCGTAGTCTTTCAAGTGTACTACATAATGCTCTGAATACTTGTAACAATTATGTATATGCTAAACTATTTCGAAGAAGTGAAACAATAATTCAATACTTTTGCTAAAGAGATTTTGCAAGACTTTGCATAAAGAAGAAATCAAAATTTGTGATTCTAAGGAATAACGCCATGGATATAAGGAGAAGGTGAATAATGATTCTATCTAGCACTGATTTCAAAAAGAAGTCACGAAGAATCATATATTCTGACCTCATATTAATTAATCAGGCAGTGAATAATAATAATGACCAACAAACCACCAACATCAAACCTCAAGTCAAACTCAGTCCAGAAAACACGTAGTCATCGTCTTACTTTGTATGAGAGTTAGGGTTGTTTTTCATCCGATTCTGCTATCGCTTTTAGCTTGTATATTCGATAGTGCATATAATCTAATATACCGAGTTTCAGGTTGATAAAACAATTTTTTTTTTGTGTACAAAGTGTAAAAAATTGCATATGGAAGCATATGTTTGTATGGAAGGAAGGCGTGATTTTCATCCTATTCTGCCAATTTTTGAACTTGTCTACTTATTAGTAAATATAATCATTCTTAGCGAGTTTCAACTTGATAACTTTATATTTTCGCGTACAAAATGTAAAAAAAACGTCCCAAAATATAATTTTGTATGGCAGGTAGGTGTGGCTTTCATCCGATTTCATCCATTTTTGAACTTATTCATTTGCTAGTAAATATAATTATATCTGCCAAGTTTTAGCTGGCTAGTTTAATATTTACGGGCGCAAAGTGTGGAAAAATGCATATGAAAGCATAAGTTTGTATGGCAGATGGGTGAGAATTCCTCTAATTCCAATTGTTTTTTCAACTTTTCGATTTGTTAGTTAAAATAGTCATATCTAATGAGTTTCAATTTGATAACCTACTATTTTCATTCGAAAAATGTAAAAGCACGCATTCAACAACATTATTTTATATGGAAGGTAAGCGTGATTTTTATCCAATTCATTCGATTTTCAAACTCTTTTCTCTTCTGTTCGTTAGTGGAAATAATCTTATACACCAATGTTCAGCTTAATTGTTTTATAATTAAAGATGTTTCGAAGCATCTCCAAATATACATTGGTGGGACTCAAAATGAAGCACGTTACTTCAAAATGAAAAAAACCGTACAAAATATATTCAGAGTTTTCGGAAGACAATCCTCTTGAAACCTATTTTATTTATTTAATTATTAAATATTTAAATGCAAAATTATATTACACATGTCAATATAATTGAAAAACCAGAGCTCATTCAAAACATCAATGATATCAGTTATAAAATAAAATATATCTTTGACAATTCACTATGCAATCTATTGAAAATATTTAACACTATTATTACAAACTCTTCAGTGAATATTTTCGATGTAGAAATTCATCAAAAATTTGTCTCTGCAAGTAATACAGAACTTCAAATGGCTTTACGAATACCCAAAAGAAATTCAATTCATCTGCCACAATCAATGATTAATCACCTTTGACAACTTCTTATCTGTGTATAGTCATTCATAAAGGATATGATCAGAGTCTTAACTGCTTCATTTATTCGTGCCATTTAATATCATTTTGAACCTTTTACTTTCTCTAATTTTATGACAAAATGTACATCTGACACATTCGTTAAAATTGATTTCATCTTCTTTTAATTAAAAATAAAATAATATGAATATTAAAGGAATGCTCGAAAAATGTGTCCTTCTTTATATTTGCACTCGTATGCTAGTCATTGACAAATCATTTCAAATGTAATTTATATAAATACATTTCAAAAAAATATCCCGAACTCGATTTCGTAGCAAATGTACTTGAATGAAAGTGACTAATCCTTCAATATCCCAAGCCTTTGTACTTTTCAACATATGTAGTTACACTATTGTAAGCATATTATCTATCAATAGTCAATAGTCAAAAGCACCACTAGCAACACGTATTAATTGCACTTTCTCACCCTTTCTTTATACATATACGAATATCTGTCTCTTAATTCCAATCCAACATATCGTATCACATAAACATTAATTGCAAAAAGCAAAAGTTTTAATTTCTTAATTTACGAAAATTGTCGTTGAATGTATGACAACATTTCGTATTTGCTTGTACGATAGAAGGGGTTAAAAATAAATAAAAAATTTTGACAACATGCTAGTTTCGTCAGGTCTTCTTATGGTAGTTCCTCTTTAATGCTGTTCAATGATGATGATTTTAATCCATCCATCCAATGCGATGAAAAATTTATATTATTCTCGGGGTTGGCGTGTTTTCTCTCTTAAGAATTATCAAGAAACGCACGCCATAAAGGGACGTTATATCTACCACATTCGAAGGTCTGGAGGTAGGGACTAAAAATTCATAATGTATGTGGATGGCATGATTTTGGCTGTACGTGGCAGATTCTCTGACTCGATAAAACACCTCATGTAAGTCTCAATAGTGCCACATCCCTACCATAATAGCCATCACCCGGAGTTCTAATATAAATCGTTTGAAATCGGAGGTGATTTACTAAACTAAAACTAAACCTTTATTAAAAAATATAAATTAAATATAAATAATTCACCATTGTTTGCAGGATTGCTCTACAGAAAGCTTTACACCAAAGCACAAATATCCGGGAGTGATATTTGAACTCTCCTTAGAGCCTAGCTGCTCTTAAATCATTAGGGTTTTCTGACATTCGGACATCTGAAATCAAAGGTCGGAGTTTGCTGCCGCATTTAGAGCCCTCTACTAAAATTAAAAACTTGAGAAATACAGGTGAAACAAACAGTCTTTGGATATACTCTACCACACGCAAGACCACTCAAAAGATCTGACTGAAGGTGGTGTAGACCCACACAAACAGCCTCCTAGTCAAGACAGATTCGTGTTACGGATCATGACTGAAGTAATAGCAAGATATTTTGTTCGTGGGAGAATATTTAGACACCGATCCCATCACTTCGACAGAAGTTATAGAGATGAATACAAATATGTTAGGAGATAATTTTGCATCTGATGTCCATGGGCGCTTTGAGCTTTGCTGTAGCTGCAAATCACATTTAGTTTTCTATAATCTAGATTTTTATAATTCTGTGGTTCGAGTTAGCGAGTTAGGCATTGGGAGCGTGTGCTTACACAATGGATATGTACTGATTTAGGTTTTACTTTTCCAGGCAACCACCTTGGTGTTGTTTATATTAAGACATATGTATCTTGTCTGGATCTAACGTCACGTATCTGTGAAAGTGGAGTCAGCGTCTTGAGCCAAAATGAACCCAGTAGTACATTCTGAAAATAAGTTCAAGCAAATGCTTATAAAAGTCCCTTTAATTTTTTTAATAACATACTTTTTACATCAACCATATTTATTCCATTGAGAATAGTTTTGAATATTTTGCTAAAATAGATTTTATCTTAGATAGTTCAAGATAGATCATTCTATTTAAATAAGAAATGTATGTATTAGTTTCGTGCCATCGTAATTTGTTTTATCTGCTAATTTATCTACTCGATGAGAGTCTGCGATTTACTAAATTAGAGTGTTTGTCATCACTTTTGGCTTTGGAGAAAAATTCAATTTTTGTCTTTGTAAAAGAAAGGATAGTGTTCGTGGTTTTCACTGGTGCCCATATATTCTTAGATTGCTTTTCTCTTTAAACTTAAAATTACCTTTTACTTCATATATAAATATACATACTTTTATATATGTATCTCAACAAATTAAGTATAAGAATAAGAACACAAACACACCAAAAACAACAACTGGGATAACATGGAAAGTGTCACATTTAATCTTGTGCAATTAATTTAAAAGCCTAGCAAAATAAAGGCTTTTGCCTCTTAAGTAAGTATGCATGTATTTATCATGATTAAGCTTAAGATGATCAAAAATGACAATGAAGCAGCGGAAAAACAATAAAACTTTTCAAAGGTATATACACAAGTATATAATGCGTACATACATATGTTATATCATCAACTTCGTCAACCCCATCTCAACCACAACAGCATACGAAAACCAAAGTCGAAGCCAAAGTAACCCAACCAACATTTTTAATTCAGTCAAATATAGTAAATGTAGTGGTAGTACAACTTAGTTGACATGACATTATAAGTGGAGTGGTCGTCAATGAATGTCTACCTATGCTTTTGGAAGTAAGAGTTAAAATTTACAAAGTCAACCGTATCTCATTTGCATTTACCCCAGCTATCGAAAGTTAACCGCAAAGGCATTGAAAAACCACAAAGTAGAAAATAGCTTTATTGCTTTCAGTTAAAGATATCATTAAACGTTGACATATGTACCTACATAATATACCAATACATGCGAACTATGGGGCGATAATATCAGCCTATGACTACATATATGAGCATATACGAATATTACTATGAGCTATATGATGATGGTTGCACGTGTCTCTAAATCTATATAATACTCGTACTATACCTACATTCACATACGTATGTGCACTAAGATAGAGTGTATTCTTGAGAGATTGAGTGTTGATTGAAGATAAGAAAATCTAAATTACATAGCATTGAAGATGTACAATTCAAATGGAAATGTTAATGAAAATAGAAAACTCAGTTGAAAGGCCAATGATGATAATACTGATTGATAATGTTGAAAAGTTTTAAGCTAATAATAATAATGATGTGGTTTTAAGGTAAATATTTCTATGTACGAGTATATACTAAACTGTATACGTTTGTATGTGTAAGGTATATAATATAAAGAAGATGAGGACGAAGAAAAAATTGAATATACATAATTTATAATATGAAATGAGAATTAATTGAAATTAATTCGAATGAGGCAATAATGAGTAAAAGGTAATCGGATAATATCTTTTGATGGGAATATATTTGATTTTGTATAAGGAAAGGCATATATACCTTTGAGATTTAGTAAGCCACATATTCAAATGATTTTATTGTTTCTTATGTTGGGAGAATCAGTGAGAATTTAAAGGTTCGCAGAAGTATTTAAAAGCCTGATGAATTTTGTTAGAAAATTAATTCTTGTAATATTGAAATATTTAAATATCAAAATTGATGAAATCTTAAATAGCAGAAATACTACACTCCTTAACAACATAATACGCTATAGTAATTATAACATCATAACCGTAATCACCTTGGTATCACATTCTTTGGTTGACCGACATGTTGTCTGACTGTCTGAGTGCAGGTTATTAAATTTTTTTAGAGCTGTCATCACAAAAGAAATTCTATCCACTTGGAATCTGCAAATGTGCGACGTCTTCTTTCCCAAAATGCGAAACATTTATATTACTCTAGTGGTTGTTGCGATGCTGTTGAAGTGTCTACTAAAGTAAGAAAAAACACTGTCACCGCATTCTTTATAATCATGCATCTCTGCTGGTACCAAACTATGAAATATTGCTACCGTTAATACTCTAATAAACAATAAGATGTTGTGGGGCAATGATTTTACATAAACTCAGGAAAGAGACCTATCTTCCAAATAGTATACCAACATTGGTTGATGGGAATTAAATGAGACATTCGCCAATATGTTCAGTAGCCTGATTACTAGCGTTGAATTGTGCAAATCCATAAGGTATTCTACAGTGTTTCAAATTCAAGTAAATTGCGAAGAAAAAAAAAATAAAAGTAATCGTCTACTCACGAAGAAATTTGGTAGAAATCAGCCAAATCAAAATCAATTCTATTGGGAAAATAGCCCAAACTACAAGATACAAGCTGCATCCGAAAGTAAACCAAATAGGGTCCATCCGCTAGAATGCAATGTTTTGCACGATCAAGAAGCATTTCGAATGAGTGTTCTAGGCTGTCTGTAGGTATTTCTTTCATGTGAATGGTAGAAGCCATTTAGACGGTCTCCTCGTCTTTATAGCGTTTTTTTTCATCGGCAAATGTATTTTCCCAAGCAAATAAAAGTCCCATTTTGCAAGATCTGACGAATATGGGAAGTGGTTGATGGTGAAAATTCGCCTTTTTGTCAAAAAATGAGTCACAAGTGTCGTTCGATAAGACGGTGGATTATCATGTAACAGCGACCAACTTTCTTCTTCTTGTACCGACACTTACGCGAGATATCTCCACTTATATTTATCCAAATGTCATGAAATTTTAACAGAATGTCGAGGAAAGATATTTTTTTTTCAAATGCAATTATCCATCACTAAAAAGAGATATTTTTGAAGAAGTCATGTTTACTTTGGGACGCAACTTGTATATCTCCCATATAAAGTCATTACTTTGAACTACCCAAAAAATGTGACTATGTTTTTCTTACAAATAACTTAAATACAAATAATTTTTAATATTTGAGTTTATATACTAAATAGCATGATTTGCCCACTATTTTATATACTTTCAATACAAAGTCATTACTTTGACCAGACCAATAATGTTACTTTATTTTGCTTAAAAATACCTGGAAAATGATTATTTCAATTTTTTGAAGTTACACTTAAAATTATAATTAGCATACAAAAAAGTGTCATGGAACGCCCACTATATTATACACCTCCCATATAAAGTGAATATTTTGACCTGCCTAATAATGCGACTATATTTTCCCCAAAAAGGTTATTTACTAAAGGTTATATACTAAATGGCAACTAGTACACAAAAAATTACCATGGTTTGCTCTCTATTTTATATAAAAAAAAAATAAATATGTGGCACATAAAGCCCCAAAGGGCTCATTGACCGAGCTTCTCCTCCATTACTGTTGTGCGTCTTAAATTTTGGACAATATTAGAAGGGACCTACTTATTTTAGTCGGTTCCGAACGGCAGAACACTTGTGACATCACTTTTTCTGAGCTTTGTCACAGAGTTCTTTAAGAAGCTTTTTCATGGCAATTTATATACCTTTTATATACTTTGACCCATCCATTAAAGTCGTAATATTTTGTTTAAACAATGATTGCAAGATAATATTTTTTTTATATTTATGCTTATACACTAAATTATATTGTCGTCTTTTGCCAACAATTTTATATAGCTCCCATACAGATTCATTGTTTTAATTCACGCCATGTAGATTGAATTTATTATTATTTGAGCGTGGGTACAATTTGTGAAATGAATTTTCGAATTTTATTTAATTTATTTATTTATTACGATATTTTACTTGTTGTTTCTTACCAAAAATTGAAAATTTAAGAGCTCTTTTTCTCTTTACATACAACGAAGTATCTACTACGTATACAAGTGACTGATAGAAGGATGCTGTACGCGAATAATACATTCACTGCCACCACCATTACTATTACTACACTACTACATACTACTACTACATACTACTACTACATATTACTACTTCCAGCAACATTGTTTTCCATGCAATTAATCATCGTCATTCACTGTTAAATGCTGCAACATGTGAAATTGCTGTCACATAAATGTCGCGCTTATATGATACTCTGCTACTTTTTCGTACTACATACATACGAGTATGTATGTATCATACGAGACAAAGAGGGAAAGCAAGCAAGCAAGCAAGTCAAGTTGTCACACAGAAAGGCAATGTTGTATGCAAAGAATAAATGCATGTGTATGTGTGTATGAGTAAATAAGGCAACACATACTCATGTATATATACGCCTACATGTGGGAAATGCTATGACAATGGCAACGAGTGCTTATGGAATGAATTCGTGTATCGGTTGCTTCTTTGTTGACTTCACATGTGTATACTTGTATGTACGTAAATATCAAGTCTAAGAGATGTGTTTCGTGTGATGCCAAAAGAAAAAATCACCTTTCATTTTGTTGTTTGTTATATTGTTGTCTTTAACTTTTTCCCTATATATGTGTGTATATGTATAATACATCAGACATATTGTATGTATGTGTGCTTATGTATGCCGCTCTATGGCAATAATTCATTTTGATGCTTGATATTCAGCAGAAGCAGCAACAACCAACCAACCAATCAGCCAACTAACCAACAAAAATGACATTATACAAAAATGAAACGCGACAGGAGTACAACAACAACAATAACAGCAACAAACCTTATTAAATTGCTGTCGGAAATGAGTAAACATTGGCAAAAGCGCCACATAAGACTACAAAAATGCTGAAAGGGTGTGGAAGTAAACAAAATAAAGTGTTGCATTAAAAGCAAAAGAAAATCCAAAACAGAAAAAAAATTATAAAAAAAATATAAAAAATGCTTTACATGATGCATACCTCTACACGCAATCAAATATAAGCGCTTTAAGTGACAACAAACCACCGCGACGATATCCTGTGAGAAGGGGGAAGGCGAAAAAAATGATATATTTAAGCTTAAATAAACAGCTGCAACAACAACAACAACAACAACAACAACGCAACACAATAATAGCACAATTTTTGCTCATCAACGAAAATAAGCTCAAACATTTACGCTGTTGGATTTTAATATCCTTTTTATAGCTCAGAGTGCGTTTGTGTGTATGAATGTGTTTATATTATATATGAGGACCACCAACTGTGTGTATTCATATGTTTGCTCACCAACATTCATTCAGCATGCAACTCTATGTTTGTTTATAGCACATGTAGTCACTTTCGTAAAACAACCTCAGCCACAAGGCAGGATATTACACCTCGTTTTTTGGATGCTGACGCTAATGTTAATTTTGTTGTTTGGTATTCATTTTTTCACGCTTTCACTAAAGCTTGTTGCTCTGTTGCTCTATCTGGTGTTGATTCCATCGTGCTGTTGTCACATACTCGTATTTGAAAAAGATCAGAAACGCAAAATGACAGTATAGACTGATAAAAAAAAATTACATGATATATATGTGTTTACTCATTATGACAAATGACACCAATACCCAAGGTGGTATAAAGCATCTATAGATTGGCAAATGTACAAGTATATGAAGGCGAAGAGTAAGAAGGCTATATACATAGTGATTAAGTAAATACTTTCCACGCTCATTTACATACCAAAAGATAAAGAAAACAAAAATTGACGAATAAACAAATAAATAAATAAAAAAAAACCTTGCAAACATTTAATCTCAGATTTCAAGGTTATTTTAAGCAATTTATTAAGAATACTATATTCTGTAGGCAGTATAAGTATATAATAAACTCTAAATGGATATAAATTATATGTAGAAACGTAATACCTTATGGCTAAAAGAGTTATAAACATATAAGACATTTAAAGTATTTAAATCAGTAAATGGAATTTAAGTATATAATCGGATTTATATTGTATCACATGTTAATATATACAACCAGAGTGAATCACACCGAATGAAATCTTCTAGAACAATGGTCACCTTTCAGGCATATTCTTACGGACACTGTCGCTTGGTACTGATATGAGCGTCTTCATTTCGAACGAATCATCGATTTAGTGAACGAATAAACTCATCAAAAGTTTGAAGCGAGCAAATGTTTTTCGTCGTTTATCTTTAGTGAACACTTTTGATGACATAGAAATGAAAGCCATTTTATATTGATCACTTTCCATGATTTTTCCATGATCAATATTAAAACTGATAAATGTAAACGCGTTTAAAGTGACGTAAAAAAAAGACTTCATTTATTATTGAATTTTTCGATTTTCTCTCAGAAATAAAAAATTTTAATATGTTTTGTCGAATCTACAAAGAAAGACAATTTTTCTGCACTACACTAGCTCCAATCGCAGCGATTATTCATCACACCAAATCAAACTAAAAGGATTATATTTCCAATTTGGACCAGTAATAAAATCATTACTTATTTACACTAAATTCGATTCGAATTGAGGTTGTTTTCAGATGTATATTTGGACGTAGAAATTAATGCAAGTCTTTCCTATAATTCACCATCCTATAGGTCATTTCTATGTAAGTATGAAGTTATTTGTCGTTCAGGCGTTCTTGTTCTCGATCGTGTTCTCTTTGTAGGGAAACCCCACTAAAGAATACAGATAGTGACTAATAATTATTATCCAATACTGTCCAAAGTTTAACACGCACAGGAAGCTCGGCCAGAAAGCCCTTCAAAACTTATAAGATATGGAGTTATTGGTTGATATTCCGGTATTTTAGTGTTCATTTTGTAGGATTTTATAAGTACCATACATTTATTTATTTATTTCATACTTATACTTATTGAAGCTCGGCCTGAGATTTCACCCATTTAGAGACGATTTCAGGGTAGTTAAATGATTATTTACCCACAAAAAAATTGTATTGTTTAGCAATAACAAGGTGTTGAAACATTAATTACAGTCTGCTTTATACTTCAACCTCCTAGAGTCCATTTGTGGCTAGCTAATGCACTTTCAGGCATACTTATGTTAATTTTGAATTAAAGCCTCCGTAATGGCTACATATAATGTAAATGTAAGATTCTTCAGAAAAAATTTCGGGTTGTAAAATTATTGCGGTCGACCATATTTCATCCCTTTAGGGTTGATACCGAAGCAAGGTGCAATTTATTGATTCTCTAATATTTTTTGTGTATTTTGTAGAGGAGTCCCACTAAATTTAAGTCTGGAAAGGAAAATATTAGGTAAGAAAATAGTTCATGATAGGCACTTATATATTTTAACCCTCTAGGAGCATCCAATGACTAGTTGGAGCTTATTAAAAAAAAACATAAATTTAGATTCCCTTAGAGGGAATCTTCTAACGGTTGGATGTAGGGAGTTATAAAGATCTTGAAAGGCGAGTCTATTTTTGTTTGCAGTAAAAGCTTAGCTGCGCTGCTGGCTTGAACAATGAACAATGTAATCATTACTTCCAATTTTGCTGAATTTTTCTACTCCAAACTAAATTATATTGGAAAAAGTGATGACATCATGTCAACTTGGACCTCAAGGTACATTTGCAATTTCCATTTGAAGCTTTGATGTAAACAATAGGTTGCCTTGGCAGACAGAGAGAGAGAGAGAGAGAGATGTTAGGCAGGTGGACAAAAATCATGCTGTCTAACATTTAGTTTCGTTTTTTAAGCGGTGTTGACTGCAGAGTACTGTTCGGTTTGATAACGAATCATTTTCTATGGCCAAATTACATGAACACTAGCAGATACTATACTGTGACTAGAGAAAAAGATGATAGGATGGATCACTTATTTCGTATATATTCTGCTTTTGCGCCAACCACTTTTGAGGTCCTCGATACTGTTATGTTAAAAGTATGATCTGTTGGCTTCTAAGCACAACAAGATCTACTTTGACATCTTAATAAGTCTGGCGGAATTTAAAAATAATAGAATTAAATTCATTTGTTATACAATAGATATGTTGATATGTGAGTGCTATGCTCAGTGTATGGTTCGGTGAAAAAGTTTGTTTGGGCGAAATTTTGTAACAAAAAAAATTGTGTGAGGCAGTCTAGAGATGATTTTTAATGATTCTTCTACCATTACAAACAATTTTGTCCTTGATGCGACATTATTTAACCACTCTAAATACTACAATCCGACTTACGTCATGTTTTTCTTTATTGAACTGCAAATCTAGGAGGGATCTGAGTAGTGAAACTGAAAAGTCGTGTGCTGTCTCATACTTAGTGTTTATATATCCGTCGTTGGTATTCTGATGGTCGACGATCAATTCGACAGATCGTTGACTGCTCTGATATGGTCTCATCGACTTATTAGATTACAGAATTCAGTCGTTCACATACTATGTTGGACAAAGCCTTATCTATGAGACAGAATGATAAATGTTTAAAGTCAGCTTTATTTTAACTACGATTAGACCACTTAAACACATGGATAATGATCTACCGATTATAGTATTAAGACGGCTGAATTCTCTGCTAGGATATGCTGATCCTCTGGTGACTAAGAACTTGGGGTATCGTTGAGGTGTTCATTCAAACCAATTTCGAATAAAAATATGTATGTGTGGTAACAAAAAAAATCACATCTCGGTTTTATTCAAGCTCGCCCACAACATTATTAATTTTGATTGCCTTATATTAAGTCATATTGCAAGAAATATCTAAATAAGATCAATATTTGCTCTAATCTCTTTAATATAATAGCAAGCAAAGAGATTTGTAATTATACTGCTAACTTTAAGTAGTACTCCCTTTGGTATACTTGTAAATACTATTGCCACATAAGAGCACATATAGAACATACACATAGTAATATCCCAAATGAGTCTCATTCCTGTTATATTTTGCAATCATTTGCTGAACAAGTGGAAGACACAAAATATAGAATTTAAGAAGAAAAAATAATGAGAGTAAATTCAAAAATACACAAGTGTATTTTGTATAAGAAGAAAATAAAAAAAAAAAAAAACTGACATACATACGATTACTACCATATATAGTATTTGTGCTTGTATGTAGGAAGGGAACATCAAAGAATTTCTGTAGAAATACTTTTGTTCAATTTTATATGCTCAAGCTCGTTCGTTTAATACCTTCATGTGACAATATTCTTTTTATACCCTGCATAATGCAATATGCATGGTATATTCATTTCGGTCAGATGTTTGTGTCCACTTGAAGGAATCTCCGGAGATATAGACATGGATATATATTCGTGATCAGCGTCGATTAAATTTTCGATTTAACGATGTCCGTCCGTCCGTCCGTCCGTCCGTCCGTCCGTCCGTCCGTCCGTCCGTCCGTCCGTCCGTCCGTCTGTCTGTCACCTGGCTGGTTCGCACGATAACTTGAGTAAATATTGAGCTATTTCGATGAAATTTGGCATAAGTAATCTATGATCCAAGGGTACGGAGGGGATTGATATTGGGCATGATCGGTCAATAACCACGCCCACACCAAGCATTCAAAGCGACTAACCTCGAAATTTTCAAAATCTTTAACTCACACAATATACCACTTGGGACAACAATATTTTGCACATGGAGTTATATTATACTACTATATAACCTCACCAAAAGTGGATCAGCCACGCCTACTTTCTAGCGTAGCTCCCATACAAAGTGTCTGTACTTCTTTTAAATTGAAACTGCTGTAACTTCTACAATCTTCTGTCTAGAATAACCATAATTGACACTTAGATTGACACGGTAGTCAGAAATAATATGGCAGAAAATCAATGTGCCACGCCCACTCCTTTTTGGGTCTCCCATACAAAGTTGCGGAAATTAAAAAAAATGTTACCGGCTATAACTTGCAAACTATTCAGCGTAGAATAACGAGATTTAAGGTGTGGATTAATATTGTACGAGCAACTAGGCTCACAGAAAATGGGAGCACCACGCCCAGTGTTTATCGTAGCCCCCATACAAATTTTAAATTGAAACAGCTGTAACTTCGGCAATCTTCTGTCTAGAATAACCATAATTGACACTTAAATCAATATCGTAGTCGGCAAAAATCTGGCAGAAAATCAGTGTGCCACGCCCACTCCTTCATGGGTCTCCCATACAAAGTCGAGTGAATTAAACTAAAATTTTAAGCTCCATAGCTTACAAACCATTTAGCCTAGGACAACGAGACTTAGGGTATTGTACGAGCAACTAGGCTCACAGAAAATGGGCGCACCACTCCCAATGTTTATCGTAGCCCCCATACAAATTTTAAATTGAAACAGCTGTAACTTAGGCAATCTTATGTCTACAATAACCATAATTGACACTTAAATTAATATCGTAGTCGAAAATAATCTGGCGAAAAATCAGCGTACCACGCCCACTTCTTATTGGGGCTCCCATACAAAGTTGAGGAAATTAAACAAAAATGTTAACCACCATAACTTAGAAACTATTAAACTTAGGACACCAAATTTAAGGTGTGGATTAACATTGAAAAATTAATTGGATTTACTAGAAAGTGGTAAGCCACGCCCACTTTTTATATAGCTCCCATTCTAAGCCTCGGAATTATCTTAAAATCCTTTTACTTTGTCAAAGTCAACCATATTTCGGGAGTAAATTAGTAGTATATGCAAAAATTGTTTCTCGAAAAGTGGAAATAAAAGAAAAGTTGGATATTCGAGTAAACTTTTTATATATAAATCTACATATGCAGGGTATAGTTTGGTCGGCCCCAGCCGACTGTAAGGAGATTTTTTTTTTCTTCTTTTCTATTTTATATATATACATATGTATGTACATATTTAGTACTTGTGTGTGTTCATGAGTATCTAAGGTTAACTTTATTATTGTTAGAATTCTCTATATATGCGTATATATTTGTGTTGAGTATTGAAATGTAATGATGCCAGAATTAGCAACTTGGGAATTTATTAAGTACATACATATATATAATCGCATTCACATGTTTATCGTTTTTGTAGGCTTAGCAAAGGTAAGATAAAGTGTCTTGGTAGTAAAAAATGTGGCATTAGTCTATGTAGGACCTACGCAATTTTGAGTTCGAAAGTAAGAGAAATAATAACTGT
The DNA here is from genome assembly GCA_963854835.1 of Megamerina dolium. Taxonomy (NCBI): domain Eukaryota; kingdom Metazoa; phylum Arthropoda; class Insecta; order Diptera; family Megamerinidae; genus Megamerina; species Megamerina dolium. The sequence goes on along the minus strand of OY978529.1, from coordinate 31,525,776 downwards.
CGAAATAATACATAATATCGGAGACCTTGAGTAGGTTGAAAGTAAAAATTAATAGTCGAGTCGAGTATATCACTTCAAGTATGTAGCTTTGAACCAATCTACGAATAAATAATACATTTATATATTAGATTAGTAAGATATAACCTTCAGTTATCAAAAATTTCTAAAGTCATCTTCCGAGTATGTCAAAATCCCCGTTTCATTGATATTTCTAATACGTCTCATGACATTAGGAAGAAATCCATTAGGAATGACTCCTTTGAAATTATGCCTATTATAAATTCTAGTTGACATTATATTTCCTACCAGTCATATTACCGCATATACTCATACAGATAATTTTGAATATTTTTGCTTAAATACATATGTATATCAATATTGTATATGCTTAGATTGTGTATATTCGTACTACATGTGCGTTTATTATTTAATATTATTAGTTTATTGTGGTTGTGGTGACGCATCTCTTCATTACCAAGTTAATTCAGCTACTTATATCACTAGATATATGCACTTGAATGAGAGCGGTTGGTATGGTAAATGATTATTTGTGGTTATTTGTCCACAAATATCAATGTACTTGGAGTTGTATACTTGTATCGTAGTTATGTCTTAGAATTAAGACACAGTCAAACAAGTTTATTTATGAGAATATAAATATGACGTTGCAGTAAAATATTAATATAAAGTTTTGCAAATAAATCTATTTCTGTATGTTAAAATCAATAGGGTATTGTAAAACGCAATGTTAATCTCAATAATCAAGAGTTACAAAAGTTGTCATATTTTGTTCTAAATACATTCATATTATTCATAATACGAGTATACAATAGAGATTTTAAAAATAAAAGATTATTTACAAAAAGTGGATTATAACACGGGATGCACGATGATAGAAAAGAAAGAACCGAATAGAATATATAATGGTAGATCGTGGCACGAGGTGCGAATCTTACATCATTAAAGGAATTCATGCATAGAATCAGGGAGGTCAGGGTGGTGATTGTCTTTCAGCGACAAGCAAAATTACTTCTCTAAAGGGATTTAGACATCGCGGTCTGCATGCTTTCATGCATTAATTGCAGACGTTTCTTAAAAAGCTCCTAGAGCCGATTGCACCATCAATTGCTAGTGCGGCCCGCTAACTAGTACTGAGAGACCGTCTATGCGCAGGTCCTACGACTGGCCTACATACATTCGTTCTCGTTGAGAAGATGACGTGTCTTCGAAGCGGCGATTTTCTCGCTTGCGAGGTTGACATTGAGGCCTATGACATTGAACGGTTTGATTGACTTCAGTACATCTGCGAATTGAACGATCTTCATGTTCTCTGCAGTAACGCAAAGCGTAGTTTCGATGGCACAACTGGCACTGGTGATGTTCTTCACGTACAGAACTCCATCGAGTTTGAGAAAATGAAATGATTAGGAAAACCTTTAAAGCGATCTGGTGGCGACGAGCAACGAAACAAATAACAAATACGATAGGCCATTTAGTCCGAATGTCGGTGATAGGGATATGACCCTCAGGTCCTCGATAAAGATTGGTAACGGCTCGTCTTTGATGACCACCTGTTGACCTACTTTCAGCTCCTTTTCGCGATGTTGTCATTTGATATTCAACGTTTCATCCACGGTTGTACTGATAATGAAGAGGTTTTCATTTTTCCCATCGGTGGACTAGAAAGATGTCTTCCGATAAGTAAGTTAGAGGATCAAATGCCTGATATCTGATCTCTATCACCTTTTGGTGCATGAACGGTAATGCGGCAAGTACTGTATATTATTACTATATTTAGTGGATGGTGATCGATTTTTATAAGTTGCAACGTGTTGACTCTTCGCTTGTAGGAAAAAGAAAGAGGAAGTTTTAGAGCGGAAATGGTACACGTTTTGACATACAATGTCCATTAAAATTCAAGAAATATATAAATTCCCATCTTCCTCTGAGTACTGTATTAAGAAATGGACACGATGTAGACTCAGCACTCGAAAAATTCAGCCAGCTGCTCTCATTAGCTCTCAGCTCAGCCACCTGCACAAAGGTATGCAAGCAATCAAACTATAGCCCATACACACCAGCCGATATTGAATTGCTAGTAAGACAAAAAAGAAGACTCCGAAGACAATGGCAAGAATTCAGATCACCGAATCTGAAAACACAGCTACAGCACTGCACTCGAAAGTTAAAGCAAGCCTTAAAAAATAAAAACAACAAAGAGTTAGAAGAGCACATAGCGAAATTAACACCTGGTGAAGCGTCAGACTACTCTTTGTGGAAATCAGCAAAAAAATCAAATCGGCCAATTCTCACTGATTCCCCCATCCGTTTGAGTGACGGTAATTGGGCTAGAAGCAACTGTGAGAAGAGTTTGGCTTTTGCAAACCACCTAAAAAGTGTGTTTACACCCAATCCACCCTCTTCACAGTCCTCATTACCAATATTAACTTCTCAACCTTGCTCAATAACGCTCAAAATTAAAAAAAAGGACATATTCAAAGCAATTTATAAAGATTTAAACCCAAAAAAATCACCTGGTCCAGATAAAATTACCGGTAAAATGATAAAAGAGCTACCTCCGGCTTCAGTAATTCATCTCATGCACATTTTCAATGCTATCCTTCGTATTAAACACTATCCCAAATGCTGGAAAACTTCAAAAATTATTATGATAGCAAAACCAGGAAAAGACCCTACAAAAGTTGCATCGTACAGACCTATCAGCCTCCTGCCTCTACTTTCTAAAGTATTCGAAAAGCTACTTGTCATGAATATAACTCCATTTATTAATCTCAACCAACTGATTCCTCAACATCAGTTTGGATTTAGAAAACAGCACGGCACAATAGAACAAGTCCACCGCATTGTAACTCTGATAAGGAACACTTTTGAAGAAAAAAGTATTGCTCAGCTGTCTTTCTTGATATCACTCAAGCTTTCGATAAAGTATGGCACGATGGCCTTATTTACAAACTCAAACTATTACTGCCTGGAAATGTCTCCTCATTGCTTAGTAGCTACCTCACGAAAAGACAATTTCTCTTACATCACAAGGATTACACAACAAATCCATTGGATATTCACGCTGGCGTTCCTCAAGGAAGCGTTTTGGGCCCCTTACTGTATCTCTTATACACTACAGATATGCCCAGCAATAACCATACATTTATATCGACCTTTGCAGATGATACGGCAATATTGTGCTCTCGCTCTAACCCCATAGAAGCTACTAAACTCCTGCAGACTCATGTCGATTCTCTCGAAATCTGGCTAGCAAAATGGCGTATAAAAGTCAATGAATCAAAGAGCGTACATGTAACCTTCACGCTAAGGCTAGATACATGTCCCCCACTTAAAATTAATGGCCAATCAGTTCCACAATGTTCCTCAACAAAGTACTTGGGTATTCACCTCGACAGAAGGCTGACATGGAAAAATCACATAGAGGCAAAGAAAACTCAGATCAAGCTTAAAATGAATCAGTTCAATGGTGGCTGTTACACAAAAGATCAAAGTTGAATCTTGAATACAAAGTGCTATTATATAAAGCAATCCTGAAACCAATCTGGACTTATGGTATTCAGTTTTGGGGCACCGCATCTCCCTCTAATATCGAAAAATTGCAGCGAATACAATCCAAGTGTCTGCGAATTATTGTAAACGCGCCTTGGTATATGAGGAACGTTAACATCCATCGAGATTTAAATGTATCCACAATTTCTGAGGAAGTTGCAATGTCCTGCAGAAGCTACATTCAAAAATTACACAATCATCCGAATCCCCTTGCTAGGCAATTGTTGCTGAGCAAGGGGCATCGTCGATTAAAAAGAAAAGACACACTGAATATGCTGTAAAATTGCTACATCTCGCGACTCACCAAATTGTGATGGAACGTAGGGGATATCACATAGTTTTATTTAGTTTGTAAGATTTTAATACTTATTGTTAGTTTCTTGTATTTAAGAAAGATTCAATAAAAAAAAAAAAAAAAAAAAAAAAAAAAAAAAAAAAAAAATGTCCATTACAGCTGATGTTCGAAGCAGCTGATTTTGTGTATAAATATGTTGGCGATGACCACTAGTTGTGGGTTACCACAACCTTATACTTGATAACTGACACCTGATACTTAATATCTGATAATGGATACCTGATATGTTATACTTGATGCTTGATCCTGACCCTGGTACAGAATATGTATTTTATAAGCTACAACCTGATACCTGATACCTGATTCCTAAAACCTGATAAGTTGTATCTGATAACTGATACCTCGTACTTCACTAATGTAAGATCTTCACTGTATTTCCACAAACATCGTCTGTTCTACGGCTGGCTGTAAGGAAAACTAACGTACTTAATACTACTTTCGGCAAAAGGTTCAATCCAAATTACATATTTATCCAAATGAATGCAAGATAAAAGAATCATAGTAGTTGGGTTTTCATTTTGAAAATTAAAGCTTTAATCATATAAAATGTATAAATACTATTCATTGATTCCAAAACCGCAAGGTAAGTAGCAACAAAGTATATTTAAAATTGAATTTTTCGCTTGATTACATTTTAACATTAAGGTATTATGATTATTATGACAATTATTATTAATGTCATTACAATGACGACGACGACGACGACGACGTTGGCTACTACGTCTACTACTACTGCAGTGTGCCAAACATATTACCACTTACAGTAATATGGTATTGTACATATACATAATATCATAATGCCAATACCGAGAATGATGAACAAACAAAAGCCAAAGGCAAAAACCATATATTGAAGTTGAGGGAAAAAAAACTGAGGGAAATCAAAGTGAATAAAAAATCCTTATTGAGAAATTATGCATACAATAGTATCAAAAGCTGGAAAAGTAGCAACATCAGCAGCAGCAGCAGTCGAAGTAGCACTTTGAGTGGTTTATAACGTCAATGAGTAGTAAATGGAGAATGGAAAAGAAAGAAAAAAAATCAAGAAACTTTGTATTTTTCTTTTATATTTGTATTTATGGGCATGGTGTATATGGCATAAGTATATGTTAGTTAATTTTTTTTTACTTTTCTCATTTTCTTGTAGAAATTTGGTGAAGCATAATACAAATATTTGTATGAAAGCACACAACGAAAAAAAAAAAAAATAATAAAAATTATAAAGAAATAAGGATCAAAATTCATAAAAAGTCAAAGAGAGCGAAAAGAGACATATTTCCTTTAAACACATTATCACTGTAAGTCATGACAGGCGACCAATGTATTTACATATGTATATTAGCAAAAATACATAGATCAAAACCATTAAGTAAAATATTCAAGAAGAAGAAATAAAATAATAGTGGCAGAAAGGCAAACAAAATATTTTAAAGGACCAAGTCAGCAGGGTGCAGTATTTATTAGTTTTATTTTATTATTTTTGTTGTTGTGATTTTTTTTTTCTCATCTGCTCCTATTATTTTGCATATTACTTTAAAATGACAATATTTGCATGACAATGACTTCATTATCAACATTTTCATATGTACATATGTATATCTTCATATTTATAAATATTTATATATAATGTACAATAAATTATGTTAATATTATACATATGTAAACTTTATTGTGGAAAAGTTGTAGCTTCAAGACTTATGAATTTTATACCTTATTACATTCATATATTCCTCTTAGTTTCGGGTGTTACATTATAATTGAAATATCACATTCTCAATGCGATATTTATGTTTAGGTGAAAAAAATCTAACGTATCGAGTTTCACTTCTATCAAATGATATTTTTGTATATGAAATTAAAAAATATCGAATTTTTGTATGAGGGGTAGGCGTGATTTTCCTTCGAATGTGAATCTTCTTTTAAACGTAAATTTTTGGTAAAAAAAATAATCTGATTCATCCAGTTTCGCTTTGATAGTAAAAAAAAAACACATTTTTTTCATAGAAAGCCAAAGATTAATTTATTCAAAGTATTTACCCTCACTAGCTATACATTTTTCCCATCTCTCAGACAATTTGTGTATATCATGCCAAAAAAATTCCTCGCTTTTCGAGGCAAACCACTCGTCAAGCCATTTTTCGACGTCTTCATACGAATCGAAGTGCTGTTCGGCGAGCGCATGACTCATCGACGAAAACAGGTGATAGTCAGAAGGGGCCAGGTCTGGTGAATAAGCGGAATGTGGTAGCACCTCCCAATTGAGTGCGTCCAAGTAGTTTTGGACCAGTTTTGACGTGTGCGATGGGGCGTAGTCGTGGAGAAAAATCAGCTTCTCATGTCTTTGTTCATAACCAGGCCTTCTTTCTCCAAAAGCACGGCGCAATTTCACTAGTTGTTGGTGGTAACGATGAGCACTGACAGTTTCACCAGGTTTCTGCTGATCCCACCAAACGCACAGCATCGCATCCAAAGTGATTTGGTCTTGGAGAAGAAATTGCTGGTTGGCCGGCATCGACCCACGATCTTTTCGTTTAGGATTCTCAAAGTATATCCACTTTTCATCGCAAATCACCACAAGATACAGGAACGCCTTTCTTTTTGTCTAGCAACCAAGATTTCGCATGTGTTTTGGCGTCGCTCCATCTGCCTACCGTTTAATTCATGGGGTACCCATTTTCCAAATTTTTGAACCTTCCCCATTTCTCGTAAACGTAAGGAAATGGCATGTTGAGTAACACCTAACTGTTCGGCAAGCATTTTTTTTCGATTGGCTGTCGTCCTCATCCAAAAGAGCCTGCAAATCATGGTCCTCAACTTTTCTGGGTCTATTTTCACACTTCTTGTCACTCAAGTCAAAATGGCCTTCTTTAAACCGACGAAACCAGTCTCTGCAAGTGGTTTCCGATAGCGCACTGTCACCATAGGCCTCCACAAGCATTCGATGCGACTCAGCAGCAGATTTCTTCAAATTGAAGCAAAAAAGTAGAGCTTCCCGCATATGCTCTTTTTCTGGCACGAAACTAGACATGATTATATGAGGAAAAATGTATGTTGTTGTATGATATCACTGATGATGTTTACTAATTGATGTAAACAGATGGCGAACTCATAAAAAAAGGATACACAGTCGATAATAGCTCAATATACTCACTAGCGCCACCTACAAGCAAACAGCTTGTACACCTGGTATTTGTGTAGTCTAAAAATATACGTTTGAAATCATACTTTTTTATGGGAGGTAGGCGTCGTTTTCATGCGATCATGATTATTTTCAAGGTCACTAAGTATTTGATAAAAATAGTGTTATATACAAAGTTTCAACTTGATAGCTTGATATTTACGCAGGAAACTTTACGAAATATACGTTTGGATACGTACTTTTGTATGTATGGTAGGAGTAGTATCCTATTACTGTCATATTTCTAGTCACTATTCACTTGATAAAAAATACGGTTATGTCCAGTGGTTTAGCTTGATAGTTTGATATTTATTCAGGGAAAGTTGAAACTTATGCCTTTGAAAATATACTTTTCTATGACAGGTAGCAGTAGTTTTGAATATAACTTCTTCTCAGTCTTATGTAAATTATTGGTTTACAAATGAGGGAAGGCAAATAGCAATCCAAACAAAGCACTATAGCTAGTGCCAATGCAGTCATAGTGCCTTAGATGACACGGCACCGGTCAAAAGCTCGTCTATTTAACATCCAGTATTGTAGCCAGAAATGGTAAAAACGATGAAAACAATCAAAGAATCTCTCATGCCCACAGTTGTCAAATTGGATGACTCATCAAATAATTCAGAAGTTGACCACTTTCTGTCAAAGAGCTGATTCAACATCCTCTCATCATTGTTTTCCTAACATATGATCGCAATATTTTTTAGACTCTCCACCACAGAGCTATAGATTCTTAGACATTCTTGGTAGAAAAGCCTGTGTATGTTCTACATACTTCTATGTGTTTGCATACAATGGGAATAAAGTACTACTCTCAGCCATTAAAATTTTATTTTATAAAATAGAAAAAGTCTTTTCTAATAGATACTCTAGTGGTCTTACATTCACCTTTCGGAAGTGACTAACCAATCTATAGCATATATGATATATTTGAGAAAGTAATAAAATTTATAAAATTAAAGACACACTCATTTTAATAAATTCAATTTAAAAAAAAAATTAATGCATCTGCTCTATTTCTTAAAAAGAGATTAGTACATTATCCTTTGTCGTTTTTTTTTTTTTGTAAAGCAATAAACCAAGACTTACATTTATAATAACTTAAATCAAATACACAAAAACACAGTCATTAAATAAGAATTTCTTTCAAAGAAAAAAATGGTAGAAAACGTAGACTTCTGCCTCAAACATCAAAATTAAATTTAAATATCTGTAAATACGTCTTACGCCACGACTATTATTCTTATTTTAGTAGTTACGGTGTATTAAATTAAGGGAAAATGAAAAATCATACAATTTACCAAAAACAAAAACAAAAACAAATTTTTTTTCTAATAACCGAAACAAAGAAGGAAGGATGCATGAAAAAAGAAAGTAAATAAAAGAAAATTGTACAAATTAAAGCGATAAGATTTTGTTAACTAAGTACGCCACTTAAATGTTATCTTTTGCGTATGAGGGGGATATAACATCCAGTAGAAAATATCACAACAATAACAACGATAGTATTATACAATTCAGTAGCTGTATGTTCATGACCACCAATTTTTGTGTTGTTTGTGTTTTGTGGCAAACCGCTATTAGCATTTATGGCACCCACAAAATTAAAACCAAAGTAAAAGTAAAATAAAAAACAAAGTACCACAAAAAAGAAAAAAATTAAGAAATGAACCCAAAACGATCTGCCATTCAATTTACTCTCTTACAAAAAATAAAAACCAAAAAAAATCAAACGATGGACACCATCATCATTTCTCGAAACGAAAAAAAAAATGAAAACAAAAGAAATTCAAGCAACAACATTGAAATTGAATAAAAGACAGAACGAACGAACGAACCGTATACTTTTTCGTCTTTGTCTTGTTCGTTGAGTAAATTAATTAAAAATAAACATGAGACTTGGACTCTTGGTCTTAAAGTACAGACAGTGTTTGTAGATACTTATTTAGATACTTTTGCATATATTTGTATATTTGTACACCTCCCCTCTATTACCAAACCAAACGTAGAATTTAAACCAATTCAACGTTGAGTTTAGAGAAGAAAAGTGTAGTACAATATTTCAATTTCATGTTTAGTTTGTATGCTAAAGCGTAAAGAGAATAAATGAAGGGCAAAAAAATGGACACAAAAATAAATGAAAATAATTACAATAGACGGATGTAAAATAAGGTGAAAATTGCATTGAAACAATTTTTATTTTCTTCTTTCTTCTCCCCTTTTTTTTCTTTTTGTTAAACAAAAAAATTGCCAAAAATAAGACAGATCAACAAAGTGAAATATTAAGCTTTATGTTGGGACACAAAAAACACAAATGCATCATGCATACTACCTACATATACCTGAATAGATACCTACTTACTTTGAGCTAAAAGTAAAAAATGAAAAGAAAGACATTACAAAGTAAATGACACTAACATCAAAAAGGAACTATTGTAACATCGTAGCATCAAGTTGAAAAAAAAAAAACGAAATTTTGCTAAACAACCAAAGATGGGCGACTCATTCAATTGGCTGTTTGTTTGATTCTTGTTAGAGTCAGCATCACTGATGACAATGCCATAGACATAATATACTCCTGTATTAATACTCATTAAGGTGGGTTAAATAATTTGGAGCAAACTTTTGAATAGCTCGATCAGGAAAAAGCATTAAAATTAAAACAATTCACGCCCATCTTCCCAAAGAAGTATAAACAAATTCCTGATGGAATTTGGAACCGTATATTTTTTCAAAATTATCAATTTTTTAGATGAGTCCCTCAAAAAAAAAAATATTGGGGATGAAAAATCAATAGCGGTGGACTATACATTTTACAGCTCTAGGAACGATTTCTGTGCAGCTATTGCCGATTTTCCCCAAAGGGGTGGATATAGGGGATATTATCATTGAGAAGGATAAAGTAAAGGGGGTCGATAATACATGTTACAGCTATGGGAACGAATAATATGTATCTACTGTCGATTTTAAGATGTTTTTATGCCTATTTTGTATGGGAGTTCCCAAAAGGGGTGAAGATGGGAGATAGGTGTGTTCAGAGAGGAAGATAGGAGGAAAATTTATAGGGGTTAATTATACATTTTACCATGCTTAGAACGATTTTTGTGTATCTATTGTCGTTTTTCATGTATTTTACGTCTATTTTGTAGGCGAGTACCCTGAAGGGGTGGAGATAATGGATAAGTATATTTACAAAAAATATTGTGAAGGAAAAAATAATAGGGGTCGATAATACATGTTAACGCTCTAGGAACGAATCATATGTATCTACTGTCGATTTTAAGATAAGTATGTTTAGATAGAATGTTAAGGAGGAAAAGTTATTGCAGGTTGATGATACATAATATCGCTCTAACGATGACTCCTATGTATCTATTATAAAATTTCCAGTGTTTTACGTCGATTTTGTCTGAGGGTACATTTAGGGTGTGAGAAAGCAGACATATAACTAATCCCTCTAGGAGTTACTGTACAGCTATTTCCAGTGTAAAGCCCATATAAACCCTAACGAATCGGCCCTAGAGAGGTGAAATATAGTAATTTAATTTTCAATTTAAATTTTTCTCCCCATCATTTGCTCCAAATATATACTTAATGGGGATAGAGGGATTTCATGATCTGATGAAATAATCGTTTGTATAAATCATATTCCCGGCCGTCATTCATTTTTGCTCCCCAACATTTTTCCTGAACATACTTATCACCTATCCCCCACCCCCTATCGCGGCTCTACCATAAAGTGTACATAAAAACAGCTGAAAATCGTCAATAGAAACATAGCTGCCAAGAAATCGCGTCTAAAAAGGCAAAACGTATGGTTGACCCACATAAATTTTTTCCGATAAATATTTTTTCCTAACATACTAAACCCCTATCTTCTTCCCTTGGGGCTTCTTCTTTACAAAGTTATGGTTTAAACACAATAGGGTGTTCTGAGAGTGGTCAAATATATCTCTATTCGTTAGGGGCTAGCTTACAAAATGAATATTAATCCACCTTAAATTCGAAAAATATATACTATACTAAATATATGCCATAACTATTTAGGACTCGTCTCTTTAGTCGACTTTAGTGGCACCCATACAAAATTTATGATTTTTCTGTTGCACAAAAATGAATCCCACCACTCCCTGAGATCGCTGTGTCCCTAAAGAAATCAAATATATCCCTAACCCCTGTTTTTGTTATTCAATGTTTCTACTGAATATACAAACTCACTATCTGCAACCCTTAAACAAAAACTTGCATAATTTTTTAATAAAATATTATTTAATTCTGCAAAAACTCACCATTTCTCACAAGACTTTTGCACATTATATTTCAATATTATTTATTGTATTCAATACTTTTACTGATTTTTATGTGAATTCAACTGAAGACCCAACTCTCCATAGTTTCGTCTATGCTATCGCTATTTATCATAGCTACTATAGTTGTAGAACACACTCTCAAAATTGAAGTAATGAATGAAATCATTGTTTCAGGATTAAGAATCGTTTTCGTTTTATCACTTTCTATTTTAGTAATCCTTATGTACGAGTATACGTACATATATAACGTACAATAGTATATGTGTTTAAGTAGTAGAAATGAAATGGTTTTTTATATGAAATGCTTTTTTCTCATCTACCAATTACTATTTGATTCTTTAATGTTTTTTCGCTATCTCTCCTTTCTATTTACTTGCTTTTTTTTATTTGAGCATTATATAGAATGGAGGAAAATAAACATTAGAAAGTATATATATTTATACACAAAAAGGAGGACCTTGGTAATAATAAAGGGAATATAACAGAAATTGCAGACGATACGGGCTAACTCTGGTTAAATTACATATTACTTAAAATATTTAAACAATTGCAACAATATTTAAAAGCACATTAAGTTGCAGAGAAAAAGGTACCAAAAAAAAAAAAAAGAATGGAATGAATATAGCGCTAAATAGTAGTAAGCAGCTCAAATGGCTGCTAAAAAAAGCTGAAGAACATTAAAGAATAGAGTATTTAATTTTAAGCAGATAATAGAAAATAGTTTATATTCTGGATAAAGAGGTAGTTGTAGTAAATTTAATGAAAAATACTGCTACTACATATTACTGATGATGATGATGGCATTCGTATAATAGGGAAGATGGCCATGATGTGGTTTACTATAGAACTCTTAAAGAGTCTCAATGAGAATTGTCTATTATTTGTATTCGTTCTGTTTCATTCTCTGTGGTTGCATAGAAGTAGCAGCGATGGTAGATGAAAAGATAAAACAGTGGTTGCAAATTGATGGAGGGTAATGCTTGCTGTATACACGGGAATAGCAAAAATTAATTTGAGCAAATAACATGTTCTATCTGTCATTAAAGGATAATCATTGTCTTACGTTGTTGGTCATTTTAGTTGTTTATATAATTAACCTTAAGTGTTACTAAGATAAGATTATTGAATTAATTCTTTGCTTTCTGTATTCTTGGTGTCATAAGAGTGGTGTTGGTGCATTGTATTCATAAATTATAGATTGTAAAAGGAAAATACAAATACAAGTTTAGGGCGTAAAATAATATTTCGTATATAAAATTAAATGTACATCCTGCACTAGGCCACTTGAGATGCTTAAAGTAATTGTAGTGCCTTTGTATTCGTGGTGGTACCAAATAAGTTGATTTAGTCATATTTGTGTAGCTGCCTCTTTCTCCAATGGTTACAATGGTCAAAATCGAAACACTTAATTATTTTTGTCAAAGAGTATTCAAAAATTGGAATGTTATAGTCTTCGCACGTAAATATAAAGTTATCAAGCTGAAATTAATATATTCCAAAATGGAGGTGATCGGATAAAAATCAAGGGTAGCTCCCATACAAAAGTATATATTAAAATGCACTTTTTCATGTTCTTCGTCCCTTAAATTAACACTATCGTAGTGATACTACAAAAATATATCTCCAAGTATATGATTCCAAACTGTATGCCTTTAAATTTCAAGCTGTCATGCTAAAATTTGATACAACAATTTATTAATTTACCAAAACCTAAAATTTTTAGAAAATGACGCAATTGTATATAACCCATTAACACTATTTTCACTAGTAAAATTATACGGTTGAGAATGGGTGAAATCGGATGAAAATCACATCTATCACTCATACAAAAGTATGTTTTCAAGTACATTTTGCCAATAGTTTTGCGCTTAATTAAAAATGAATACAATTGAAACTTAGCGTACACAATTATTTTTCCCAATGAACTAATATATTTGAAAATGAGTATGATCTGAGGAAAAACACGCCTACCTCCCATACAAAAGTATGCATTTCTGCATATAAAGCTATCGAACTGAATTTTGATACACAAGTGTTTTAGATTTATTTACAAACTTACATATTTGAGAAAGAGCGAAATTGTATACAAAGTTATATGAAATTGCATACAAAGTTGTATTTCCGTAAGTATTATTTCGAACATTGAGCACGTAAGTGCACAGCTATCACACTGAAATTGCCATTATTTTTATCAATAAATTAATATATTTAAGAATAGGTATAATCGAATGAAAATCCAAACTACCTCCCATACAAAAGTTGGTCCTCGTACGTATAACTTCGGACTTTGGACAGTGGAATACTCAGATATCAAAATGAACCTCAACATGTATTGATTTTTAATGCTTTTTATACCCTGCATAATGCAATATGCATGGTATATTCATTTCGGTCAGATGTTTGTGTCCACTTGAAGGAATCTCCGGAGATATAGACATAGATATATATTCGTGATCAGCGTCGATTAAATTTTCGATTTAACGATGTCCGTCCGTCCGTCCGTCCGTCCGTCCGTCCGTCCGTCTGTCTGTCACCTGGCTGGTTCGCACGATAACTTGAGTAAATATTGAGCTATTTCGATGAAATTTGGCATAAGTAATCTATGATCCAAGGGTACGGAGGGGATTGATATTGGGCATGATCTGTCAATAACCACGCCCACACCAAGCATTCAAAGCGACTAACCTCGAAATTTTCAAAATCTTTAACTTGCTATAACTCACATAATATACTACTTGGGACAACAATATTTGGCACATAGACTTATATTATACTACTATATAACGTTGCCAAAAATGGTTGAGCCACGCCTACTTTTTAGCGTAGCTCTCATACAAAGTGTCTGTACTTCTTTTAAATTGAAACACCTGTAACTTCTACAATCTTCTGTCTAGAATAACCATAATTGACACTTAGATTAACATGGTAGTCGGAAATAATATGGCAGAAAATCAGTGTGCCACGCCCACTCCTTTTTGGGTCTCCCATACAAAGTTGCGGAAATTAAAAAAATGTTACCGGTTATAACTTGCAAACTATTCAGCGTAGAATAACGAGATTTAAGGTGTGAATTAGTATTGTACGAGCAATTAGGCTCACAGAAAATAGGCGCACCACGCCCACTGTTTATCGTAGCCCCCATACAAATTTTAAATTGAAACAGCTGTAACTTCGACAATCTTCCGTCTAGAATAACCATAATTGACACTTAGATTAATATCGTAGGCGGCAAAAATCTGGCAGAAAATCAGTGTGCCACGCCCACTCCTTCATGAGTCTCCCATACAAAGTCAAGGGAATTAAACTAAAACTTTTAAGCTCCATACCTTACAAACCATTTAGCGTAGGACAACGAGATTTAAGGTATGGATTAGTATTGTACTAGCAACTAGGCTCACAGAAAATGGGCGCACCACGCCCACTGTTTATCGTAGCCCCCATACAAATTTTAAATTGAAACAGCTGTAACTTCAGCAATCTTCCGTCTAGAATAAACATAATTGACACTTAGATTAATATCGTAGTCAGCAAAAATTTGGCAGAAAATCAGTGTGCCACGCCCACTCCTTCATGAGTCTCCCATACAAAGTCAAGGGAATTAAACTAAAACTTTTAAGCTCCATAACTTACAAACTATTTAGCGTAGGACAACGAGATTTAAGGTATGGATAATAATTGTATGAGCAACTAGGCTCATAGGAAATGGGAGCGCCATGCCCACTGTTTATTGCAGCCCCCATACAAAATGTCAGAAATTCTTTTAAATTTAAACAGCTGTAACTTCGGCAATCTCCTGCCTAAAATAACCATTATTGACACTTAGATTAATATCGTAGTCGGTAATAATATGGTAGAAAATCAGTGTGCCACGCCCACTCCTTCATAGGTCTCCCATACAAAGTCGAGGGAATTAAACTAAAATTTTAAGCTCCATAACTTACAAACCATTTAACCTTTTTATATAGCTTCCGTACAAAGTCTCGGATTTATCTTAAACATTAAAACACCCATAACTTACTAAATAATACGACTAGGTCAACCCATTGCAACCTATGTGGTTTAGTATTATAGGCAGAAATTGATCCTCCAAAATTGGTGAGGTACGCCTGCTTCTTAATGTAGGTCCTATACAAAGTAGTGGAAGAAAAGGATGGATATACGAGCAAACTTTTTATATATATCTCTACATATGCAGGGTATAATTTGGTCGGCCCCAGCCGACTGTAAGGAGATTTTTTTCTAACGTTTCGAGTTGCTGTACATAGTCGAATAAGAAACACGTCTACATACTATACAAAAGTACATATTTTAGGGAACATTTTCTTGCTGAGGGCACACAAATGCAAAACTATAGAACTGAAACTATACACAAAACAACTCTTTTTCATATTTCTACAAAATTTAGAAAAAAGTCGAATAAGATCACGCCTATCTGGCATACAAAAAATGTCCACTTTAAATACAATTTTCAGATGACAAAAAGTAATAACAAAATTTTTCTCATATTTTTCTCGAATTCACTTCTTTTAATCGAATTCCAATAGCACTATAATTGCCACATGAAATAGTATCATTACCATTGCTAAGCCAGATCGACTTTCTACCAGCATTCATACATAAATGCAATGCGTGCCTTTACATGTAGTTGCATATTACATACACCGTTGACTTGCAGATTTATTAGTAGTCACTGTTATCCCAATTGACCAATTGCATATACTGAAATACATACGCAAATAGAAGAAATACCTAACTTCATAGGTACATATAAATGGTAAAGACACCAGGTAGCTAGGTACATGCTGACATATTCCACATACGAAATGGTATAAAAATCATAGCCGCCTAACACAAGGGAATAATGAATGAGCAGCTTCTACCGACTAAGCTTTCTAAGTAATGTAGTGAAACTGAATGAGAATGAGAAATATTGTATATGTATGTACAGTAAGGCGGGGAAAATTTGTTCGCTACAAATTGTGTATGAAAGAAATGCTATAGTAAGAATTAACTTAAGGCTCTTGGTTTCTTGGACAAATTTATTTGGAATCCATCGTCAGTTACTCATTTTACTAGAGTATTTGTCATGATTTCTGTTTTGCCGTATAAATTTAACCCACCCTAATGCACATATCTTACAGAAAGAACGAAAGAGCAGCAGAAACTACAATCAGATAGCAATAAAATTTGTAAAGAAAAACGTGGATGAGAGAAGAGTTATACCTTTTACATAGTTGAACATTGAAGTGAATACCTACAGCAAATATCGAATAACACATACACACACACACACATACCGACAAATACATACATTTTGAATACACCATGTTGCAATGAAATTACAAACAAATTGGAACAACTGTCATCCCAAAGGCATCATTGCTATTATTCGACTGTTTTTCATTGCATAGTTTTAGGGGGCGAACTACACAAAACTACAAGTGAATCACTCTGCATGTTGTTTGCAGGTATATACCTATATAAATACTTTTGCTATGGGGGAATTTTCATATGGAATTTTACAATCATGTATGCAAGTGTGCCTGTGTATGTATGGGATATAAAATTGAAATGCAATTTAACAACAAAAAATAACAACAATATACGAGTACATAGGAGTATATGTATGTAACGAATGTATATGCTAAATTAAATATTTATATGAAAGCAGGTGCAAGTTTTCGGGTTATTTGTCTATGTATGCGTTTATTTTTCTATTAATATTTTTTTTTTCACTTCTTCCCACATATATATATAGTATTTGTATGTACCTATATATATGCGGCATGTCTATTATTGTATTGCGACTAGTATGTACCTACATATTATTGCCAATGTTGACAGCTGTTGCTGGTTACGCATTTGTGGCGTGATTTTTAAAAATTCTCTTTTTGTATATAAACATACTTGCACACACAACATATTTATGTGGAATTTATACAGATATCAATGCGATGTTGTGTTTCTATTTCAAGTGATTGTCAGCCCCCAAAGATACATGTGTAGATACATGTAATAAGGGGGAAAAAGACAAAAAGCTTTTTGTGACGATGGTGATGATGGTAACAAATTTGTGGCAAACAAATTTTTGGTTAGTAATTTAATTTGTAATTTAGACATTTTCGTGTGATCAACTTTTGTAAGGTGCAATGTGTGACATTTTTCTGGGAGTATTTGCTTATATTTGTGTACTTTTTTTATTTTCTAAAGGCATATATCGCTGTCAATATGTATTAAAATGAAAATTATTTAAAATATTGAAATTGTATTAGTCATATTTTTGTGGTTCTACTAGATTTTTGTCGATTTTCAGCTGCCTTCAAGTTCATTTTGCTAAGGAGCCTCCATAAGGAGTAGAAATGGGGTGAAAGTCTATTTAAAAAATGTTGAATAGCAAAAAATCCATCTTGACTTTAACTCATTTTGGGCACTCTAAAGCGGTGAGAGCAAAATTTGAAAATAAAACCTAAATTTTGCAAGAGAGGGTCTCCAAAGGGTAGAGATAGGGAATAAGTATGTAGAATAAAAGTTGTATAATACAAATTAATGGCTGTTCGTAAAACCTTTTATCAGTCTAGCGGTAATCTGGAACCGGTTGATGTGAAATTTCAACGAAAGAACCTTGATTTTGTATGGAAGCCCCTCAATTGGATAGAGATAGAGGGTAAATACATATGGAAAAAATGTCAACAAGTAACAAGCAATGAGACTCAGTTATAGATTTTACTCATCTACGAGCATTCCGGAAGCAATTGGAGCAAAACGGATCCTCTAGAGGCAATATATGAACGATTGGAGCAAAACTCAAAGGAGAAAGCATACATTTTATAAAGGAGCATATCGAAAGGGTAAAGATAGGGGGTACGTATGTTCGGAAAAAATGTTTAAGAGTAATAATGAAGGGGGGGGGGGGTGGGAGTGTTTGGGTATGGTTACGAAAGTGGAGTAGCCAGGATCTTTGCAAGGGGCGAATAGATGAAAAAGATGTACGAGATAAAATTTTTAATGAATGATTTTTTAAATATCTATATAGAGATATATTTCCCTGATCCCCCGTGCAACGTCACTGGGTGTACGTCATACATTATACTCCTCTATGAGCATTCTGGTAGCGATGGTTGAAAAATTAATACAAAACCCCCTTTTTTGTAGAGGAGTCCCTCTATGCGGTAGAAATACAGGCTAAGTAAGTTTCGTGAAAATATTATATAATAAAAAGTCTTCAAAACCATCACATAAACAATTTCACATAATTGTACCACCTTTCAGGATGAGTTTGTAATTCACACTTTAGCAACTTTCATGAAAATTGAGATTTTACTTTTCTCTTTTATAAAATTTTATTCTGATTTAATTCTTTTTTATTCATGACATGTACCTCAAAACCATATGCAAGGTTGATATCTTTATATTTATATATTTATTTCCATTTGCTACGTTTTCATTATTTTATCTAAATTATATTATGTATATATGTATGTGTAGAGAGACCAATATGCTCGTATTTTTTTTTTCATAAATTATTGAAAAATGAATGAAGAAATTCTCAAATATTTGTATTTATTTAAGCATTCTAAACATGTTTCGTTACATTTGTGTTGCGCAACTAATGAAAATGAAATATACAATTGTATACATACATATGTGTATATGATTGCGTGTTTGACAAAACATGCTAAGCCTACACGTTCACCTGTGATAAGTGGTAAGTGATAATAAAATTTTGCTTGTCTACGACTAGAATAATATATGAAAATTGTCTTATAAGAAAAACATATGTACACATACGTGTCAAATGGTTTGTTGTTTGAAGTTCGACAAAGTAAAGCCTAATGCTTAACTTGCAAATCTAAAATATTAACAGTGAAATATGAAAGCGATATCAAAAACAAACAGCTTCAGCTAACCTAACCTAAAATATCTTCTAAGTAATACTGAAGCTAGTGAGTGCCGTAGTTCAGTGGTTACTGTGTTCTGATCTGTAGGTTGTGGGTTCAATCCCCGGCTGAAGCGTGACAAATTTAGTATCGAAAAGATTTTTCTTTCGAACGGTACCCACCGGTCGGCAAGCAATTTGCAATTCTTCCGGCAGTAACAATTTGCCATGAAAAAGCTACTAAATGAACTCTGTGACAAAGCTCAGAAAAAGTGATATCGCAAGAGTTCTGCCATTAGGAACCGGCTAAAATAAGTAGGTCGCTCTAATACTGTCCACAATTTAACACACCAGTAATGGAGGAGAGGCCAAAGAGCCCTTCGGGGTTTTAAGTGCCACATATTTACTTTTTTTTTATTTGCATGAAAATAAAATGTTCTTGAGCTAAAGTCCACCATATCTGCTTATATTCACCAACTAATTGACATACTCAAAAAATGTGCTGAATTGGATAAAAAGCACTCTTATCTGCCATATAAACATATGCTTCTGTTGGATGAAAAGCACGCCTACATATCATACTAAAATTAGATATCGAATGTATATACTTTGAACCCATACCCGACTAGCCGACTACGATGGACAGAACTTGCATGTATTTTCTGTACCCTTAGGTTAGTTTATTTTTTTGTGGCTATTTTCTCTCTGAGAAGACGCACCCATTGTGAGACCACCGAGATTCGCTTCCAATACTGTTCTGCGTGTTAAATTTGGACAGCATTAGAAGGGACTTACTTATATTATGCGGTTCCGAACGGCAGAACCCTTGTAACATCACTTCAATAGAGCACTCACAGAGCTCTTTTAAGAAGCATTTTTTTGGCAAATTGTTACTGCCGGAAAAATTGGCAATTACTTGCCGACAGGTTGGTACCGTTCGAAAGAAATCTGCAACCGGGGATTGAACCCTTCACATCTTCAGATAAGAAGGCCAACGTACTAACCACCTGTTATACACCTGTCTAACACCCCCTAAGCGTTCTCGAATTATCCTCTTGAGCTGAGGGCACCAAGTAGACCAACTAATGCACTATTGAGCTGCTGTATCTATTGAAAACTTGATATAAAGTTGTAAAAAGTTTTCTGTAATAGCCTAAACATTCATTTCTCATTTTCTACTAGTTACTCAAACCTAACCTAACTCAATTTAAATTCCTTTCACACAATGAATAATAAATTAATTTCTAAAAAAAAAAATAGAGGAGTAAACACAAAAAGTATGAAAATAATTCTAACATCATCATTGTCATCATTCTGATCTAAACATATACTATAGCTTGTGACTGCATTTAAATATTCATGTTGAAAAATGTCCAACTACTACGAACTTTGTGCTGTTATATTTTCTGTATGTATGTGTATATATGCATAAGTTTTAAATAATTTCTAGGTGAATCATTCAGCAAGCAGTCAAAAATTAACATTCAGTTGAGCTCAATACTTGATATACATACTTTGAGAATGTGACCAATGCGACCGGAAATATATTATATGTATGTACCAACCTATGAAACGGTTGTTGGATTGCTACCAGCTGAAATCATGAATGTCAACAAGGATATAAAGATAATAAGGATGATGATGATAACGATGATGATATGGTATTGCTGCAGCTGGTAAAAAAATTGAAAGCAGAACACAAGAATTAAGACAGAGTGGTAAAAATCATCTAACAAGCGCCTAAAAATAGGTCACAAGCATAGGTATAGGTATCCTTTTTATGCTGGCGGTAGTTGATGGCCTCAATACAAACAACCATTAGACTCTGTATAGGTAGATGTGTGTGTGTGTCAATGAGAACACAAATTTTTACCACCTGCTCTTGAAAAACTTTTCCTTTTCTTTGTTTTCATTCATAGTTGTCCTCCTCATACATTCACACACACACAGAGATATCCACTCTTATACACACACATACACATAAACATACAATACAGTTGAAACGGTTGTGGTAAAAGCAAACCAAGAAATAAGAAGCAAAATCTGTTTCGTCGGTCTGAGTAGAAAATCTGTTTGCCAAAATCTGAAACGAAATTAAATGAGATTTGCAACGCAAGCCGTTAACGAAATTTGTGTCAGTATTTGTGTGTGTCTGTGTCAATGTGTGTGTGTATGTTTGTTTGGAGTAAGTGTTAAACTCGATAATCCAACACCTTTATTTTCGAAATGCTTAGCATTTTGTTACTGCTACTGTTGCCATTTTTCGGATTGCTTTACTTTTGCCTTTAATTTCATTTTTTTGTTGGGAAGTGTATTTTTTTTCTGTTTGTTTTACTTGCTACTTGTATGCAAGGGTTTATGTGGCGCATTTTAATGAGCACCCAACTTGTATTGGTTGTTGATGTGGGAAGATTTACAGAGAATATATCATGTTGGTAAAGAGTAATGATGGCGGGGTGGCTGCTGCTGCTGCTGCTAGTGATGGTGGAGATGTATGTATAAGAAAACTTTTTCATGTTGAAAGATGTGTTTTTCATGTTGTACTTTATTTTACATTGACTCTTTGCTTTTGTTTTTGGGTCTTTTTTTTTGTGTATATTTACTACTGGACGGCCCCCCAAAAGAAATGTGTTATAAATTGAAGTTCTTTCGTGCTTGTTTATTTCTGTTTTTTTTTTCTTTGTTAGTTTAATTAAGTCTTAAATTAAATCACATCTGTAAGAGTATAAAGTATATCGAAAATGAATTTGCAAGTTTAAGAAGATTTAAAATGTATAAAAAATATTTGTAAGAAATATTTACAATTCAAAAGTTTAACTACAAAATGCGGAAGCATTATGCCGAATATGGTTTTGTGAATTTACCTCTAAAGCAATCTACAATTTTTCAGAATATGAAAGCATTCACATGACTATAGAAATCGGAATAGGAAGTAAATGAGTATTTCTTATTGCTATATCTGCCTGTCCATCAATTCGCTCGATAAATGCCACAATCATTGAGCAATTAAGCTAAAAATTGATACACACGAATAAATCCATGAACGAAAGAGTCAATGGATGAAATCGAATGAAATCTACGCTAACCTCACATACAAAAGTCAGTTGTCAAATGTGTTTTCTCATTTTTGGTATGAAAATAGAACACTCTTAATATAAAACTCGATGCTTGCAGTTGTTTTGATGACATAATAAATATTTGAAAAAATCGTCGCAATCAGTTGAAACCTACTTCCTCCTACCGTACTAAAGTGTGTTATTGAATGCATTTATAACACTTTACTCGCAAAAATATAAAGCTATCAACGTAAAAGTTGGTACACCACGTTATTTTGATAACAAAATGAATACCTCAAAAAATAGTCGTAATTAGTTGAAGCCTCCTCCTAAGTCCCATACAAAATATATTCGAAAATTCACGTTCTCACACTTCACAATGTAAAAATATAGAGCTATCACCCTTAAACTTCGTATATGTAATTATTTTCACCTCAAAGTTAATATATTATAATATTGATATAATCGTATAAAAACCAAACCTACCGCCCATACAAAAATATGATATTTAATGTACTTGTTCAAACTTTACACTCGAAAATATTATGCTACAATACGAAAACTTAGTATATAAAGAACATATGATAATATAATGAATATAATGTAAAGTAGGCGTAATAGAATGAAAATTACCACTACATACCATACAAATTTCTGCTTTCGTATGTATTTTTTCATACTTTTTACACGAAAATATCATGGTATCAAACTTAAACTTGTAAAATATAATTATATTTGCCAATTAATAGTCATATTCGAAAATGAGGTGAATCGAATAAAATCCACGCCTACCTCCCATACAAAATTATGCTTTCGTAAGTATATTTTCATACTATCAACTCGAAAATTATAATTTAACTAGCTCAAATTCAGTGTATATGATTACAATTATTAACGTATGAAGGGGTTTAAAAACAAGTGAAGTAAAGAGATAGCTCTTTGTACATCGGTTGACATTACAGGAGCTTTTGATAATGCTACTTTCAGGTCTAATGAGGAAGGCATGGTCAGGAAGCGAATTCATAGACTGATCATAACATGGGTTCTTAATATGCTGAAAAACAGGACATAAATTTACAAAATGGAGACAGAAAAATTAATTGTCAAGTCAACGAAGTTCGGGGCTTTGCAGGTGACTTAATAATTATGGTTAGAGGCAAATTTGACTCTACCATAACTGAGCGTATGCAACTAGCTCTTGACATCACACAAGATTGGTGTCAAGAGAAAGAACTTTCGATAAACCCTAGCAAAACGACGATAGTACCCTTCACGAAGAGGAGGAAGTAGAATTTAGGGATCTTGAAGTTAGGTGAAACAGAACTAACACTCTCTGAGGAGATGAAATATTTGGGAGTAATCCTGGATAAAACCCTTACTTGGAACAACCATTTATCATACATCACGAACAAAGCCCTGAGGGCTACCTTCGCTTGCCAAAGGCTGTATGGTAAAACATGGGGACTACGACCTAAAATGATGGCGTGGTCTAAAATGATCACCTATGCCTCTCTGGCATGGTGGCCGAAGGTAAATCAAATTGGGACTCAGATGATCCTTAACAGGATTCATCGAATAGCCTGTTTGAGCGTAACGGGAGCGATGAGAACTAGCCCCACAGCAGCTTTAGGAATAATCACAGGTCTCAATCCTCTACACCTTGTGGTCAAGAGGACAGCAGCCAGTGCAGCCATAAGGCTTTCGAACTGTACTCACCTGAAAGAAGGTAACCTTAAAGGGCTCATTAAGATTCTAGACGTAGTCTGGAATTCACCGGGCCTCACGGTCTTTGACAGGATCGATAAAAAATGTATATTCTCCAAACTCTTTGAAGTGATCATTCATGATCGCTCAGCGTGGAGAAATAACGAAATATTTCTAGAACAGGGCTCACAGCTATGTAGGGCCAAACTTTCGGAAGGCAATTGCAATGGGAAAAATAGCTTCCATTTTTCAGGCGGAGGTCCACGCCTTAGAGCTATCTGTCAGAGAATGTCTACGTAGCGGAACTCGAGAAACCAACATATGCATTCCATCAGACAGTCAGGCAGCTCTAAAATCACTAATGAATTTCTCGTTCCAATCTAAGTTGGTTTGGGAATGCTTTGAACTCCTCAATACCTTAGCAAAGAGGAACTCTGTGACTCTAATATGGGTACCGGGACACGAGGGTCATGCAGGAAATGAAATGGAAGATTTACTGGCCAAGAGGGCGCAGACACTTATTTCGTAGGACCAGAACCCTTCTGCGGGGTAAACAGTAGCTTCATGAACAACTTAATATGTGAAAAGAAAAAAGTAGTCTAATCGATTACTGGAGGCATGCGGCAGTCGAAAAGATTCATTGACCCTGAACATATTAAGGTAGATACTATCTTGAACCTCAGCAGAAAAGACATCATACTGTACACTGAACTACTAACAGGTCATTATAAATTTAATTATCACATGATGAAAATTGGTGTGGTAAACAATGATCTCTGCCGACTCTGTCTTGAATAGCAGGAAACAGCAGAACACGTTCTTTGCAATTGCCCTGCTGTGGCTAGAAGCAGACTAAACTACCTAGGCAACGGATTCATAGTTCCCAGGGATCTAGTTAAAATCAATCCCACAGCAGTGACAAGATTTATAAATAGTCTTGAGAACTGCTAGTTAGGGAATAAGGCTGCACAAAAGATCTTCAGGTCGCGGTGCTTCACAGCCTTAATAATAATATTAAACTACAAAAGCATATTATTGAATGTAGGTGCTGTGGAAGAAAACCTCAACCCATACCAATTACTTATATCAATATCTAAGCATATTTTAATATTTGGCACTATCGAATGAAACGTTCTTCCAACATAAACGTTTCTTTGTGTTGAAAGTTTTGACACCACCAATTGATTGGAATGTACTGAGTCTCTTTTAAAGATTTCGTTATTCTTGTATATTGCAAATTCTGCTTGATATTTGTACTTAAAACGAAATGAGCTCTGGCCCATTTCCATTCTGATGGAATCTTTTATAATTTCATGCTGACGTTTTCGTATTTATTATAAATAGTTAAATCTAATTTTAATTCCATCGCATCGCGTATGCTTTAATCTATGCTCCAACATAATAAAAATTAACTTTTAATACTGCATATATTCTTATTTCGATGTATTCGTATTTATATGCTATAAGGATTATTCTCATGTAAATTGTATTTATAAATACGATATGTTGCTTATACGACACCATGTTAGTTCAATTATATCAGTGAGTGAAAAACAAAAATTCAAACGAACCAATAACAAAATTAAATTTTCTTTAAACACAAACAAATGGCAACAATACTAATTCCCACATTGATAACAACACACAAATGAAAGTTGAAATAGTAAAATAGAAACAAAAATTAAAAATAAAAAAAAGAAATTAGCAAAAACAGTCAACTTGAGAGAAAAACCAAGTAAGAAAATACAAACTCAATGGAGGAGTGAAGATAAAATGCAAAAGGATACACAAGTATTGTATAGTTTTGTTGTTGTCGTTATTGTTGTTTTTTGTCTGACTGTCAATTGCTGTTGCCATACAGGAGACACATATATATACATTTTTTTTCTATATCTTGTTTGTATATTACGCCCGAATACACAGCAACAGGGCACGAAGCTTGGCTTGCAATGAAAGGCAAATGTCAACTGGGAATTGTTATTGTTATTCTTAGTAATATAATTGTTACTTGTTGTTGCTGTTGTATATATTTGTAGGGTTATTTTGGTTTTTGTTTTTCATTTTCATTAGATCGTTGCTGACACTGATAACTATATCCCAAAAGGGTATCAAAATAATAATAAGAGAAACTACAAAAGTAACAGAAATGTGTATATTTGTGATAAAAAAACAAAACAAAATTGAAACAATAAGTGAAAGATAGATTTTCAAATCGAAAGTATATTTATAGTCGCATCAACAAAAATTCGTAAATAAAAAGGAATTTATTCAAATTACTAGATGACAACTTTCATTTGAATACAAATAAATTGCGTAAGGCAAGGAGGTAGAAAGGCTCTTTAATTGTTTAAATTTTTATTAGCAGTGAAACTGAAACTTTTTTTTAAAACTGAATGAAAGACTTTTAATTTGTGTTACGCACGTTATATTTGCTTTTTCATCTTTGTTACCCAAGCTGAAGCTAACTCACATTCGTTTTCTTATATATACGATTATATGAGTGCGTATATTTTTCTTTTAGTTAATGTGAAAACAATTAGCACCTATTTGGGAAAATGCATTTTCCCCCACCTAACAAAAAAAAAAAAAAAAAAAAATTAAATACTCTAAAAATTTAGTATTTTTATTTTCTATCTTTTCTTTCTTTCGTTTGTGCCAAACCAGCCTTGAAATTTCGCGTTTCCTTTCTTTTGCTTGGGAAACATATACTTTAGAGAGACGAAGTAAAGAAAAAAATAATGGGAGCCACTGAAGTAAAAGAGAGCGAGAGGAGAAAAATAAGTGTGAAAAATCTGTATTTGTATATCACAGAACAACAACAAAAAAAAGTTTTCAACTTTTGCTCTTTGTACATAGAAACGCTCTAAGTGTCAGATTTTTGTCAACTTTTGTTATTGCCTTGTTGATGTTATTTGGGTGTTTTTAATTTTTATTTATTTAAGTTGGTTTTTTTTTTCCTTTTTCTATACATTTGTTTGTTCTTTCACACAAACTAAGCTCCACAAATATTTTTATTTTTATTGTCATAGTGGAAATTGCAAACATTTACCGTTGGTATTGTCATTATGGTACAATTGTCAAAGCGTTGAAGCAATCGTTTTCTAACAATGACAGTTGGTAAATATTTGAATAAGGAAAGATTGCTAAAAAAAATTCAGAAACTTAACTTCCGTTATACCAAAGCTTATATAAGTACTCTACAATAAGGCAGTTAAACAAGCATACCTTCGAAAAAAAAACAAACTTTTTCTGCAGATAGGTGTGGTTTTCATCCGATATCGCTCATTTTCAAACATGTTTGCATTTTAATAAAAATAATCATAATTTCCAAGTTCAGTCCTATAGCTTTATATTTTCTAAGACAAAGTGTAGTCGAGAATATAATTTTGTATTATAGGTAGACGTAGTTTTTATTCGACTCAGCTTTTTCTCAAATATATCCATTACTTGATTACTATAATCACATGCTGGCAGCCCAAGCACCAGAATCGGATGCGACAGGCCAATCACCTACCCATCTTAAACTTTTTGATTACTGAAACCACAACAAAAAGAAAATATCACACGGATGATATTCTAGGCATGAAATCTAGGACACGATTCGGAACTTGGAATATTAGAACCCTTTTGGAACCATCACGTTTGGCGCAAATATGCAATGAATTTTTACATTACAAGCTCTGCTTTCTGGGACTATGTGAAACCAGATGGCCTGACTCCGGCGAACACACTACTGAAGAAGGACTGTATTTTCTGTTCTCCGGTAAAACTAACGACCAGCCCAGGTCGAGTGGAGTTGGTTTCCTACTTTCAAAACAAGCACGTAAAGCGCTAATGGATTGGAAACTGATCTATGACCGGATTATTACAGCAAGGTTCCGCACCAGCGCCAGAAATATTACCTGTGTGCAGTGTTATGCGCCAACGGAAACATCAGATTACTCGGACAAGGAAGCTTTCTACAGCCTCCTGACTAGAGTGACCTCGAAAGTCAACAAATACGACATCATATTGCTGATTCGCTATTTTAATGCTCAAGTTGGTCCTAACAACATGTTATGGGTTGTCATGGAGTTCGAAGAATGACTGAGAATGGAGTGCTGTTCACGGAATTATGCTCCAGTTATAAACTTGTAATTGGGGGCACCATCTTCCCTCAGAAAAACATTCACAAGGTGACGTGGGTATCACCAGACCACATTACAGAAAATCAAATCGACCATATCACCATCATCAGAAAATGGCGCGGGTCCCTCCTTGACACTTGCAACAAAAGAGGAGCCGATGCCGCCAGCGACTACCACCTGCTTCTCGGTGAAGTGCGGCTCAAAATTGTAGCTGTCGCTAAAACTCAAAATCAGCAAGCGCAAAGAAAATTCAACATTCGCAAGCTACAAGACGCTGATGTTAAAAGCAAATTTACAGAATGCCTCCGTACCGCTGTCGACACTTTATCAGAAAAAAGGATTGGGATGCAATAAAAACCATTTTCAATGAAACCGCAAAGAAACATATTGGATTCCCTGAGAAAAATCGCAAATCTTGGATTTCAGATAAGACTTTGGAGCTCATTCAGTTACGAAAACGCGAAAAACATCAGTTGAACGCAGCTAAGACACGGACACGGAACACCGGAGTTATTAAAAGCCAATCCCGAGGCCAGTGCACATCTAATTTACCTCGTAATAAAAGACTTCTGGGACACTGGTAACCTTCCTGATGAACTGAAAGAAGGGGTAATCATAAAAATCCCAAAGAAAGAAAACCTCTCAGAGTGTAAGAACTGGAGAGGTATCACACTGTTGAGTACGATCAATAAGGTAATCGCGCATATCATAAACAAAAGGCTCTCATCCGCACTTCAACCTGAGCTCAGACAGGAACAGGCTGGCTTCAGGCCCTTTGTTCCTCCTTGGAACTATAGGATTTATATATATATATATATATATATATATATATATATATATATATATATATATATATATATATATATATATATATATATATATATATATATATATATATATATATATATATATATATATAATCACATGTACCGAGTTTCAATTAGATAACTTTACATTTTCGTGCACAAAGTGTGAAAACATACACAGGAAGGCATGAGTTTGTATGGGAGGTAGGCGTAGTTTTTATTCGAATTAGATCAGATTTAAGTATGTCTACCAATTATTAAATATAATTCCATGTACCGAATTTCAACTAGATAACTTTATATTTTTTAGCGCGAAAAGTATAAAAATTTGCATTCATCAAGATACTTTTGCATGGGAGAAAGGTGTAGTTTTCATCCGATTATTCCAATTCTACATTATAACTATTCCGTAATTAGATTTATTGTACATACTAAGTTTCGGTATAATAGCTACGTATTTTTGCTTATAGAGTGTACAACATATTTTTGTATGGGAGGTAGGCGTGGTTTTTATCAAATTCCGCCCATTTCACACATCTGTTTTACTTATTAAATATAATTGTTTGTACCTAATTTCAACCAAATCACTTTATATTATCGCCAAAAAAATTTGATACCGTGCATTCATCAACCTACTTTTGTATGGGAGCTAGGTGTGGCTTTTATTCAATTACGTCAATGGTAAACTATAAATATTTTGGCCAATTGCATTTATATCATCTCGTCGTATAACGCCAAATATTGACGTATGATATCTAATTTGGCCATTGCCTATTTCAGATAATCCACTATGAAATATATTTCGTTTTAGCTAACGACTAAAATTATTATAATCGATTGTTCAAACGAAATGGGGGATTAACAGCGAATAAATATAATGATGTTACGTAGTAAATTTAATTACATGCATTACTTATAGTAAAAACTATAATAAGCGCAAGTAATACTTTGGAACATGTTCCATGATGCTTCGACCTCATCAACTGTATCAGGCAACATTCCTCTTCATTCGAACTATGTACATTTATTCGCATATTGTTTGCTTTTAAAAGTTTCATAAGTGTATTTTAAACTTTACGTGACTTCATACTGCGAGTATTTACCATTGTTATTTTCCTCACTTTTACAAATAAGTATAAATGTAGATACATATACCTATATACTGTGTTGCCATATTGTTAACATTATCTTTGGTACAATAGATATATATTATCTTTTAGAGTGCAAAAGCGTAATGAAGCTTGTTAATTATATTGTTAAAACTTGGCCTGTTGCAATTTCAATTAGTAATTATAGAAAAATGAAGAACAGAAAAATCGAGAGAGACAATGAGAAAATTAAACATGAAAGAAATGAAAATAATTATAAAATAGAAAAAGAAAAAGTTTTATTTTCCATTTTTCAACTTTGTACATTTTAAAGAAATTAAAAATTGCAAATATTAGCAAGTTCGAGGATAGATTTTCTTCTTACGTATTTTATAAAACTTCTTACTATATACTTATATATAAATTCTTTTTTTTTAATTTTAAATAGAAACTTTAGCAGAATGCATTTTTAATCGAGTCTAGAAACATATATGTGTATAATGGTTTGTTTGCAAGGAAATATTGACACATACACAAGGAATATAAATTGGATTTCATATGCCAATGGGTGCTGGGACATTGAAGTTTAATGAGTTTATTTATAGCTTCCAATACGAATACCACCAATACGAAGTCACTTCACTTAAGAATATTACCTACATCTTTCAAATGATACAAAACAATATTTTCCATAGAAATACATATCTTAGCCGTTGATGTCATCATTTGGAAATGATCAACACCCTTCCTTTTGCAGACTACTTGCAGACAACATTTAAGTTAAAAGTTATAGGTTCCTTAACTTTTAAGATAAAACAGGCGAACAGCCAGTTCTATAGAACTCTTTCAAAACCATAGATATAATCTGTTACTTGAATTTTTGAAAATTTTTATTGTAACACTTCAAAGAAATTAATGAATTTAATCTGGGCTTGACTGCTTAAATACGGAGCAGACTAATTATTTTAAATTTCAGAGATAAATCTTTAACTGATTACACTGTGACACAGTATTTGTGGTGGCGGAATGATGAAAACCTCTAAAAATTTTTCTCAGGGCAAATTTTTTTTATGACCATACTACACTTTCAATTTTTTGCCGACTGCTTCTAGAATAAGTGGGAAAAAAGGAATAAAATTCATATCGGAGCTAAATATGTTGTTTGGGTGCGTATAATAAAATTTTATGGGGAATAATTTTGTGATAAAGATAAAACAGGCGAACAGCCAGTTCTATAGAACTCTTTCAAAACCATAGATATAATCTGTTACTTGAATTTTTGAAAATTTTTATTGTAACACTTCAAAGAAATTAATGAATTTAATCTGGGCTTGACTGCTTAAATACCGAGCAGACTAATTATTTTAAATTTCAGAGATAAATCTTTAACTGATTACACTGTGACACAGTATTCGTGGTGGCGGAATGATGAAAACCTCTAAAAATTTTTCTCAGGGCAAATTTTTTTTATGACCATACTACACTTTCAATTTTTTGCCGACTGCTTCTAGAATAAGTGGGGAAAAAAGGAATAAAATTCATATCGAAGCTAAATATGTTGTTTGGGTGCGTATAATAAAATTTTATGGGGAATAATTTTGTGGAATATTTTAACCCAATAGCTCTCTCACGAAATAGTCATTTTGACCCATTTTTTGAAAAGTCTAAATAAAATGGAATTTAACCCTTTCGCTACAAGTTTTTAGCGATTAACTTTAAAAATCCAATTCTTTGAATTTCTACTATTATTGACCCAAGAAATAACAAAATCTAATCGATCAATAAAAATTTTAACCCTAAATGTGTTTTTTGGAATGTATCAAATTTTCTGTATGGTAAAGAAAAATACAAAAAATTTTTTTTGTTTTATATCAATTTTTTATTTTTTTCAGTGAATCTATACATAAACTTAAAATTATATATTTCATTGATACCTAAATACATACATAAAAAATTATACACTTCAAGTTTATATAAATTATAGTAAATAATAAATTAAGATAAAAAAATTCTTCATATAATATGAAAATAATAAAAAACTAAAAGAAATTGTAGTACAAAATATTTATTCATTTGCTATATAATGAAAATTCTTAAAGCAATTTCTTTTTCCATTAGGAATGCACAAGAAAGCATCGCATTTTGAGCACTTGTATCTGGTTTGTCCTTTACATCCTTCGATTTTGCATCTTCCTTTATCTTTCGTGTGTTCCGGCCAATGTTGGTTTCCGTCATATCGAATAGAAGTCGATGCCGTAGTTCTACGTTTCTTCCCAGAGGTCGATGGACTAATTGAGGTGTCTTCATTTAAATGTGTAGTTGATCGTCCCCGTTTACGAGAACACGCCTGTTGATTGGATCGAGCTAATAGTCCATTCGCAATATCATTACGAAAGCACAATAAGTCCATATATTTATTTTTGTGTCCATTGATTTCGTGATCCATTCTGTACTCTAACCACGAATTGCACACTGCTAAATCAATAAAGTGGTCAAATATCTTAAGAGTCCACTTTTTAGATCTTATGGATATTCTGTACAAGGAGAGCAGAAAATCCAATTTTTCTACTCCTCCCATGTTTTTAATATATTCTGCTACTATTTTTGGTTGGGATATTTGTATTTTTTTCTTTTTTTCAGCACAAAACCGGGGCGCTACATTTAGCGGTTCATGGCCATGAAATGATGACACGAGTTGCACAATTCCTCCGTCAAGCCACCTGAGAAGGAATATATTGTCTGCTCTCTCTATACGGTAGTCAAAACTTCCACGGCCTTCGTTTTGCAGTTGCTTTTCACTTTTTAAATCAATTTTGCCAGTTCGATTTCCTCTGATAGTGCCTGTAGCCCAAATTCCGCGTTGGCGTAAATACAATATTAAATTTAATGTCGAGAAATAATTATCAAAATAAATTTTATGATTTTTCTCTTCAGGAACACTTTTTGAAAGTTGATTGACTACATCAGAGCAAAATCCTAACTTTGAACCAGTGAATATTGTACCTTTTCCTTGATAGATTTCAAAATCGTATATTATCTATTTTGAGCTGCATAGGCAAAATAGTTTTATTCCCCATTTGATGGGTTTCTTTGGCATATATTGCTTCAATGTAGTTCTTCCTTTAAAAGGAACCATCATCTCATCCACACAAAGATTTTCATCTTTTGGAAGATTATATATTTTTTGGGTAAACATATTTATAAGTGGGCGAATTAGATACAGCTTATCGTCTTGTGTTGAATTAGTTGTGAACTTAAACTTATTTCGGAATGAATGGAATCTTTGCCTCGCCATATTTTCAGGGAATGATGGTATTAATGTACCCATTGTCCAATACATTTCCAAACGCGGGTAACCAATGGTACCAATTATTATCTCCAGAGCCAGAAATTTCAGAAGTTCTTCGGTAGTCAAATTGAGAGATTTCCCATTTTTAATCATTGATGCCTGGTTTGTTGAGGATACCAGTTGTTGAAAAAATTCTTCGGTAAAGTACTCCAAAAAATACTCTATAGGTAACTTAACACAATTTTTTGAGTAGGTTTCAGTAAAAGTAGTCTCATACGGACCTTCTCGAGAAAGCCCTTCTAATAAAAAGCTGTTATTGTTTTCGAAAGCATCTAATAAGTTGGTAGCAATGCTAGATTCTTCCGATTCATCATCTAAATCAGAAATGTCGGAATTAGCAAAAGTAGTTTAAAGTTGTTCAATTTCAGAATCTCCTAATTTTCTAGGCATTTTTTATAAATTAAATGTATTTTCAGCAGAGCTAATAATAAACGTCTGCACGGTAGCGGCTCAAACGCAAAATGATTTTATATGTCTTTTGTATACACGTTTTATAACCACAACTTACGTATGTATCCATATGGATACAACAAATGTTTAAAAAATTGTCAAGGCTATTACATTTATTAAATTCAATAACTAAAACTGCATATTATTAAAATAAACATTTTTCTAACATATTTGATATTTAAAAACAAAATGTGAGCACACATATATATAAAATTAGTGAGAAACAAAATCCCATTTTCACCGAAATTAAAAAAGAGGAATATGGCCCTGTTTTTAAGATGATATACCTTTCTCATATGAAAAAAAACTTAAATATTTTTGTATTATATGTTTCCTAAGATCTTAAAAAATCATAATCAATTGAAAACCAACTTATTTTTCTGCCGTAGAGTTCGTCAGATGCCCACAAACTTGAATGTATCCATATGGATACTACATAGCGAAAGGGTTAAGAGGTCTCTAGAGGGTTAAAATGTTCTAATAATTTATTCTCTGGAAAATTTCACTAGGAGTATTCTCAGACAAAATCTTTATACAAAGTCTACAGAAAATAAATGTCAATATATCCCCTTGCAACTTTTTCTGCATTGTATTATATGTTCATAAATATAGCTCCAGCTCCTTTCGAGGGCGATGGTTCGGTATTTAGAGCATCAGTATCGTAATCATCATTATCATCAGAAACTGAGTTACACATAATGTCCACATGTGACTCCACTACTGGTCCTACTGCTCCCTCTTCAAATTCTTCATGATCATGATAATCGATACAATAGTCGGGTAAGAACTAAGTGAGCAAAAGAGATTTCATTTGGGCATGCAATAAATTACTGGAACTGTACGAAAACAGGCAACTTCTGAAACGAGTGGTTATGAATGACTGATAATGAAAAATGGATTACATACGACAATGTGCTGCAAAAACGGTTATGAATGAGGCGATCCGAAGCGTCAAAAGCGTAAAGCTAGGACTGCGGATGAAAAGGTGATACTGGTGAGACTGGAAACGGTCGATTTAGAACTCTACTATGAGCAACAAATGAATTGAGCAAAATAATTAAGAGAAGATGACAAAATTGCGAAGAATTGAAGGACGGAACACATTTTTTTTTTGTGACTCGGATAAAACTGAGAGAAGTTTATTGAGAAGTTACAAACCTGAAATTGAACCTTGAACTTTCCTAAGGATTTTCCAATAATACATTTTTAGCAGATCTGGCATAAAAACGTTGATGATCTTGGTGCCATTTATTATGATCGCAGAATTCTACGAATCTCTTTAAATTTTTTGAAACTTCAGGTCAACAAAGTTTAAATGAAATGGTGCAATAATTTTGTAATATCTCTTTAGAAGATGTTGAAAATTATTTCAAATTTTGTTCAGATTCGAAAATATTATTTTATTAATTTCCTTTCTCTCTCACATATTCACATATGAACATGCGATTATGCATAGCAAAAATCATATTTACATCAAAATATGCACACTCGATACGCTATTATGGCCAATTGCATTTTGTAAATTGATTTATTTTTTTCTATGACGATGATACTATCATACAAGTACTGAGTTTGAAACTAAACCATCATAAAACCTAATAGGACTTATGCATAAATCAATGCGAAATGGAATTTATGATGCATGTGAAATATGAGTATGTATATATGCCAGAGAGAGTGAGAGAGAGAGTGAGAGAGTGGGAGGTGACACAGTTGTATAGATAATCGACGAAAGAGTGAACAAAATGATAGTAAGGCTTATGAAAATTTAATGTGCCACTAAATGGCGATCATTTTGAGTTTTATTTATGTATGTACAAACATAGCTCGGTACTATTTTATTAATTTGTTACACCATTTGTTGGCCCACACTGATGGTTGGTTGATGTTGATACTATGCGATTGTTGCTATTGTTTAAGTACATGCATGCTCGTATATTTATATTTTTCGCTTTTATGCTTGTTTTTGTTAAATGAACGTGTGTGTGATTTAAGTGCGTTTAATAAATTATTTCGCGCTTTAGTTTTATAGATACCCACATGGGCTTATGTGAAAGTAACTATATTCATTTGGCGTATGAGTGCGTATGTATATACAAATTGTACATGGTGTCAAAGGTGATGAGATAAAATATATGATCCAATATTAATACAAATGGAATTTAAGATTTTGAATATATTTACATTAAATAGGGCTTGGTAATTTTTTAATTCGTCGTCACAAGCGGTATTACAGTAGCGGTATTACGATTCCTGCCTTCTAGCATGAGTTAGAAATCAGCAGGAAGCAGAAAATTTCTTTGCAAAATTACCAATCCATGGATTTTATAAAAACATCAATTTTGTCAGGAAGCTCCTCTAGAGAATGGGGCTTCCTGTTGATTTATTTGTTGATTTTAATAAATGACAATTTTGTGGGCAAGTTCCCCTAAGAAGTAGAGATAGAGGAAAAAATATTAGAATATTATATTTAACCCTTTCTGGGGCACACTGAGAGCAGTGAAACCAAAATGGATAAAAAAAAATATTGGCTCAGCTAGACCATTAGTATGTTAAGTATGAACAAATATTGAATAGTAGAAATTAAAGGTGACGGGTCATAGATTTTGTTTCCCTAAGAGCATCCTGAAAGCAAGGGAAAGTACGTTCAGAAAAAATATTGAATAAAAAAAATTAATGTGTGACACTAATAGCACCCTGATGGCAGAGAAAGCGAAATTTATATAAAAGATGACAACTTTCTACGCAGCTCCACGCAAGGGTAGAGATAGAAAAAGGAGAAGAATGTTTAGAAAAAATATTGAAGAGTCATAGAGTCATTTTAACCCATCTAGGATCACTTCAGGAGCGGTAGGAGAAAATTTTATAAAAGCTTCATTTTGTTGTGTATAAGTATTTGTTCTGTGCAAGAGTTTTGCAGGAAAATCAGATGGGATCTTTCATATATTTCAACCATCTTCATAACTTCACACATTCGTGTATCAAAATCAAAAATTCGTGCATTATTGGATACCTAGCATAGCTACATAATACCTGTGTGATTTAGACTCAATTAAAATTTTGAATTTCGTACTTTCGTAATTTCGTCTCAAACCAATAAAAAAAATTTACACATCAATCGATATTGTTTGTAAGTGATTATTGTAACCACCACAAGATATTCCAAGAAACATTTATTAAGCTTCTCATTAAATATCAACATCCGTTAACAAACCCGTTGAACAGAAATTTCCATGGAAAACTTTTACTGCTTAAAGTGTTGGCAATTACCTCAAATGTATAATTTCCATAAATATTGTATTATTATGTACAGCCAAGTCAACTCTTTCACGTGAGCAATTTTCTTCAAGTCGAGGCATTTTTGTTCTCATTATCAATACTTGGCAATATTTAAACTTTGAACTATGATAAGCTTGGTATTTGATACACCCTGTTTATTAAACGAGTATAGTTGGCTAACTCTCTACCATTTAAATTATACGTCACTTATGTATAGCGTTACATACTGTGGTGCATATAAAATAATTTAGAGTTCACCACCACGTGAGTTTGGAATATACTGATGGTACATATACTATAAACACAGACATGTAGATAGTTGAGAGGTTATAATTATTAATAAACGAGGAAACGTTTATGCAAAATATGTAATAATAATGCAACAAATGAATATGCTAGTATTTATGTATGTATATACCTTCATAAGTACATACGAATATAAACAGGTATTTAAGAGCCAAAGCATGTTTGCGTACTCAATTTAAAAATATGTGTAGCATAGTTTATGAGCTGTTATTGGATTTTTCATTTAAAAATATTTAAAATAATTATAACAATATCCAATCAGTAAAAAAAAAACCTTTAAATGTACGAAATAGAAAAAAAAAATGCATAATATATGCAATATATGCAGAGCAAGTCAAAGTTTATTAGTGATTTATGAGTAAAACTGCATAAATGGATAATGCACTACACATACTCGTAGGTGTATCTGTACTTACACACATATATAGATCGTATAAGTACTAATATTTACTTGTTTGTGTGTTACACTGTGACACAATTTCTGAGATTTTATCTTGGAGCGGAATGATTCCAACTCAGGAAGAAGGATCTAGACCTATACAATGAAATCTTCAAATCTTTTTGCATTTTCAGGCCAAATTTTTTTATGGCCATATTAGGTGATAGCTGTGACTGTGATACTAATGTCCCAGCGCCGAATCATCACCCCAGAAAAGAACTAGAGCTTATAAAAGAATGTACAAAAAAGTTTCAAGCATATTTCAAGGAGATATATTTGATTTTTTTATTTTCTATGGACTTTTATATTCTTTGTATAATGATTTTGTCTGAGAATACCCCCAGTGAAATTTTCCGACGAATAAATTCCTAAACTATTTCACCCTCTAACGACCTCCTAAATGCCAGGGGTCAAAATGACCCTTTCATGAGAGAGCTAATGGGTTAAAATATTCTACAAAATTATTCCCCGTGAAATTTTACTACACGCACCCAAACTGCATATTTAGCTTCGATATGAATTATAACCCTAAGTTAGAATTATTCCGCTCCCACAATGTGTCACTGTGTTATTTATAAAATAATGAAAATCACCAGCAACGAAAAAATTTTTTTTTGTTTCCTTTAACAAATAAATTTTATTGAAGCATATATTTAATTAAAATTTCAATAATTTCTCTTCTCTATGCAATATATTTTTTTGCTTCTTCGTTTTCATTTTTACATAATTTCAATTAAAATTGATAGGATTTTATTTCTCGAATATTTATTCCGTTGAATTTGAACAATTTCAAGTATCATTTGAGTGAATTAACACGTGGATTCATTGAATATCGTTAACATGCAGCAGATGCGTTGTTAAAAGGGATCTACATAATAAAAAGAGAGAGTGACAGTGACAAGTATTCGAGTTCAAAAATTCAAAAGTTGCAAATTTTAAAAGTTAAACATCATTGAGCATACTTTAAAGAAAAATATCCAATTAAATATAATGAAAATAATAATATTATTGATAAAACTCTTTGGCCGTAATTAAGGGTGTAAATTTTAATCATATAATTTATGTTAAAATACATATATGAAAGTGATTAATCGTGTAATTTATACAATCCAAATCGTACCAAGAATTCTTGGAGTTTTATGCATAATTTTTGTATAGCCTGTCCAGCTGTCTGATCAGTCCAGCTTCGAATATATAGTAGGATATGAATAAGCTAGAGCAATAGTCCGATGGTTTTACAATCCATAACATAGTAGTCTCTCTATACATATTATTAAAATATACATATTTTTGTCGTGGTGTAGGTCGTGGTTCAATCCCCGGCTGAAGCATAACAAATTTAATATCGAAAAGATTTTCGAACGGTACTCACCTGTCGTCAAGTAATTGGCAATTCTTCCGGCAGTATCAATTTTCCATGAAAAAAGCTTCTAAAAGAATTCTGTGAGAAAGGGTTATGCCGTTCGGAACCGGCTAAAATAAGTAGGTCCCTTCTAATGCTGTTCAAAATTTACCACACACACAGCAGCAATGGAAGAGAACCTCGGCCAAAGAGCCTTTCGGGGCCTTAAGTGCCACATATTCTTTTTTTTTTCATATTTTTGTCTACGAAATTAATGTAAATCATGAACAACTCACAAATCCTCCATTAAAAAATTTCCCATCTTACACTGCAACACATTTATGTACTCGCATATAAATAATAACATCAGCGAAGTATTCAAGTATATGTACAAAAATATATAATTTAAAATGAAATCATTAATATTGAAATTGAACTCTAAAATATTTTAAATCAAATACACTTGAATCTGAAAACTCAATCGATGTATAGTATTAATGTGTATGCATTTGTATTGGATTTATTTGAAAATTTACATTTCTATATATCAGATGTACGTATATAATTACGCTTTTATATTGTTATTATTATAATAAAATACTATTATAATTATTACAATGATATTGCTATAATCCTATATAATATTGGAATAAATAAAATGAAAAAAAAACAATTATTATAATAATAGTAATACCTACAATTGTCCATAGTCGTAGTATAATATTAGAATAAATAACATTAAAAAATATCAATACTGTTAATAAAGCATAATTATATTAATCACAAGTGCACTTTTTTCCTAAAAATATATATACAGTCGCCTAGGTATTATCATGATTCTAAAGTATATATTATATTATGGCCAATATGATGAAAAATAATCAACTAAAGAAGGACAACATTTGAAGTTAATTAAACAACACGGTGACACAGACCCATATAGTAATCGTCAATATCTCTTTACATTCTCAGGTCAAATTTTTTTAAAAACCATGTTAAATTTGTAATTTTTTTTTGCTTGAACGTTTTTAGAATAAGTCAACAATAAGAGGGTTATTGGTTAGAGGAAATTATTGGCCTGAAAATTTCACTAGGGGTATTCTCAGACAAAACCTTTATACAAATAACGTAAAAGTTCATGGAAAATCAAAAACAAATATGTTCCCTTAAAATATGCAACACTTTTATGCATTCATTTAATAATTTGTTCATAAATATTACTCTAGCTCTTCTGGAGGGTGATGGATCGGTGCTTGGGACATCAGGAACCCAATCATTCGCTATCAATAGAATCTGAGTCATATACATGCTTTCCACAAGAGACTCCACTCTCGGCTCTTCAAAATCAAAATTTACGTTCGATATGCCTCGGGTAAATATCTTTCAAATAAAAGAAAACTTATGTTCTCCGGTATCATATGTGTCAGAGCTCATTATTGGAAATCATTTATCAGCTATAAAGTATTGGTATCACTTAGATCAGCAAGTACTAAATATCGCGTATCGGGTATTTGATGCCAGTTATCTAGTATCAGATCTATTACAGAACTTGTGCTCTGATATAACTTACGCGTTACTTCCTGCACCACATTATGTATTCCAAAAGACATTCATACTCATTATTTTGTTGTATAATTGGACTTCGATTGAGAAAACAACTTGTAGCCTTTCTGATAGAAAAAAAGTATTGGATTGGTCAAACCATCATTCATCATTGGATTAAAAGAGATTATAAACAGCGTTGGACATAAATCAGAAAAAATGATACCACAATATGTTTACTGTTTATAGTCGGGCATTATATGTAAGTCTCTTCCAATACTTTTTAAATTTATGATACATAATGATTTTAGATTAGAAATGGAACAAATTTTTTTTTTTTTTGCTACAATGTGCTTTAAAAGTAAAATTTTATATTTCTCATATTCTTACTTCTACTCCTCTGGTGTTAAAATCAATGATAATCACACTAACAATTACAAGAATGCACAATAAAAACTATACAACGTAAAAAGGAAAAAATAATATACATGCTCACATAAATTAATGTCATAAATATAATATCAATATTTTGTTAAAATACGAACTCTGATGAGACTACCTGCCAGTAATCAAATAGTAGGATAAAAAAGAAACAAAATTGTATGTTGAGGTTAAATACAGCAATTAAAATTAAATCAAATATGGTATATGAAATACAATATAAATAACAGACGGATAATATTGTGAATTATGATGGTACAATACAGGCATATGAATATCCCTCCTATATGAATAGTATCACAATTCATGTGAAATGATTGGGGGTGTATATAAGTGGAGTATCAAATAAAGTGTGCTCGTTAAATAATTAAGTAATTTTCATGAATGTGAAAGGAATGTGAATATATACATATAACAACAAAAAATATAATAAATAACAACAACTCTATAGAATTACTCAAGCCCATACATATGCATTTTTTTGTTAAATCATTATTAAATACCATCATGGAAATATTAACATTGTCCAGTATATGATTTTGTGGGTCACAGTAGAGACTCACAGAAAACGTGTATGTGCGAGGGAGTATTGTGAACCTGAGTGAAGGTGTGTGTGTGTGTGTGTGTGTGTGTGTGTCTGAAAATAACAGAAATTATTTAGTGCGTGCTATTGTGATTATAATCTAGAGCGTAAAAATGCTTTGAAAACAATACATAATAATAGGAATCAACAATGTGCTTCTTGCAATCACAGTGAGAAGTAGACAGAGTGAGAGAGACCAAGCTAGCGAATGACACGTGTGCATATAACAACGGCAAAGGCTAATAAATGTTTTATGATATGCAATTTCAAAGCATTTGACACTTGACATTGACATGTGTGCATACGCAAACAATTAATTATATTAACAATAATGGATTGCATA
Source organism: Megamerina dolium (assembly GCA_963854835.1). Taxonomy (NCBI): domain Eukaryota; kingdom Metazoa; phylum Arthropoda; class Insecta; order Diptera; family Megamerinidae; genus Megamerina; species Megamerina dolium. Next base: position 31,483,629 of record OY978529.1, on the reverse strand, counting down.
TAAACGAAAAACAATGTCAGTATGATATTAACACATTATATAATAACGGAGAACAATCTCATTGGAATCATGTTCTATTTGACCCGTGTGCAGTGCTATAAATAAAAGAAAAATCAAAGTGAATTGATTCTGAAAGTTATGTGAGTTAGATTTTGCAAAAATTTTGAAATATATTTTAGTATTTTTCGATATTATTGTGCAAATATGTGTATGTAATTATATTTTGGACATTTTTGTATTAACGTCGAAATAAAAATATATTATTTTGCAACTCAAATTGCTATCGATATTCGCAGCCATCGCCAACGCAAAATGTTTATTAATTAACCTTGTATGCAGTAAAGGAACATACTTATTCTACATCTCCACTACATTCTACATTCTCCACTCCGTGAAAAAAGCATTTGAAAACCGTCAAATATTTCGATTATTAAACAGGCATCGCCTCTACAACTATGAAATGTATGACAGACTCCTACTAGTTTTTTTTCCCTCAATATATTCTACGAACCTCTATATCGACTCCTTAAGGGAGGTCCCATACAAGTTTAATGAAAACTGAAAAACTACAATAGTTAACTAGGAACAGCTGCTAGTACAATGAAATATATGACTGATCCCCGTTAGATATTCCACATCAGCATTTTTCCCAAACATACCTACCCTCAGTTCCACCGGTTAAGATGACTCCCATAAAAATTGACCGTAAAACATTTGAAAATCGACAAATAGCCACAGTACTGAAAAGGAATAGCCTCTTTAGCATTGGAACATATTACCGACTCCCATTAGTTTTTCTCCGGCAACATTTCATTCAAGCGTACTTATCCCCGACCTTTACAAATAAAAAACTTTAAAAATCCACCATAGATGCTCAGGAATCGCCCCAAGAGTATTGAAATATAGGAGTAACTTCCATTATCTTTTCCTCTGTAACTTTTCCATCAAACATACTCCGAGGAACTCCTCCTCCACAAAAATGTATATCTTTATAGTGGCTGTTAAAACTCAAAGGCAGGTAGGTCCAAAATTTGGTAATTTGATACCGAAAGAAATGCCTTTTTTCGTACACTCAATATAATGTGATAAGTGTGATCAATTTAATTTTTTTATAGATTGCAATGGATAAGTTGAATAACATCATAGAAGCTACTTGACCTTACTAATCAGGGGAATAATGTCGATGGAGACCTTCATAGCGAAATGCCATACTTCAATTACATCAATGTTGGCGGAAGTTTTTTGTTAAAGTTTTCGAATTCCTGGATCCTGGAGATTAAGAGAGACTAAGAATGCTTTAAACAGATACACGTTTTCGTCGCGAGGGTACGAGTCCATAGTACTTAAACCTCTACTCAGTTACATGATTTTGCATGATGTCTTAATAATAATTATAAAATGAGATCTTTTGAGAAATTTACACAGAATGCAGTTCCATGCATGAAAAATGCTGTTCTATGCATAGTCTTTCTGAAGTCCGATTGTTTCCTCTGCATTGATCCTGTTAGAATCAAGTATATTGTAATTGAAAGTGAAACCTTTAAAGGAGAATGCGGTTTCAATTAAAACAAAATTCAGAAAAATTAGCACTTAAGACTCAAAAACGAATTCAAACTGTTCGCACAGCAAACAAAGCCTTCATCCAGCAGCAAACTCTGGGACCATCCAACTTAAGAATTGACAATTCAGTTGTGTAATACATATATCCATATAAGCGGAATTTTTTGCCATTTGTATATAATAAAAAAATTAACAAGGATAAGGACAAGAACAACAACAACAACAACAACAACAACGTCAATTACAGAAACCTTTCGAGAGGTTTCCATTAATTTAGTTTTGCTGTGTGCACACCATACAATTTTACTTTAACGATTTCTACATTTAATTTGCAACTTCCCAAATTCAATATAAATCTTCAACAATTCTTAACCCCATTCCAACATTTTTGTTATCAATTTAATGATTTCTAAATTGCAAGCGAATTTAAATTATTGCAAATATTGTGTTCAAGCTTGAAACAATATTTCCAACAATTTAATCGAAATAGAAAATTTACATTGAATTTATTGTTTTATGTTAAATTGCATCTATTCGTTTCGTCAGCTCTCCATGATTAATGTGCACATATACTACTAGCTAGCGTTATTGCCTTTATACTTTATTATTGTACTTTAACTATTGTTATTGATGTTTTTATTGTGATTTTATGCATTCATTTCCTTCATCATGATTTTTTGTGTTGCCTATATTTTTTTATTTATATATTTCTATTATATTGTATCACTTTATTCAAATCGTTGTTTTTTTTTCCTAATCAATTCTCAATATCTACTCCGTTGTATGTTGTATGAGTTTGTACATATTTCTATCTATAGGCTATAAAGCTGTTTATTTATTTTACTTTTTTACAAATTTCTCTTATGTGTTTATTACTTTTTCCTCTGCCATATCACGACAACAACAAAAAAGGTACACAATCAAAGAGTAAACAACAACAACTCTCAACAAATAACACAAACTAATGCCGCATATGCCGCAAATGTACCGGAAATGGACGATTTTAAAAGATCATCATTGGTCTGGCATATTCACATTCACTGCTACTGATGTTGACTTTTTATGGCACTCAATGGTGTCGTTTATTTCCATGTGAAATGTTCATTTCTCTATTTAGTGTATAGTCGTTAAATGTATGTCTGAGTGGGTCTGTGTCAATCTGTAAGAGTGTCTGAATTTGCATTTTTTATTTTCCACTTTCAGTGTCTAATTGGAAATGTCTGGTTGGCTAAGTGTTCATGTTAGGGTTGAACTTTTGCAATATTTCACACATAAACTACTATAAGATTTTCTACATATATTACCGTTCTTTAATGGTTAATATTCAAATCACTATATGAGTTTTAATTTGATTTCTACCACTAACAGAGATGTCGACACTTGGCGCATTATAATTACTTACTCTCTAAATTTTGTCCTTTTTGCATTTAGTGGATCAGTCTACAAAATTCCACTTACAGAAAATTACAAACCAAGTATATAAATTGTGTATGATATAACATCAATAGTTTTAACGAAAATAATTCAAAAGAAAAAATATTGTGCATATTTACAGCATAGTTTTTGGCGCAACATACGTATTAAGCACACTGAAGTTAATTGAAGTAATACGATTATATTCTTGTACTTGAGACATTTACTATAAAAAGCAAAATTCATAATTACAGGAAATTAGCAACAATTTTAATATTATTAACGGAATTGAATTATTGAAAATAAAATTTTATGGAAATCTTATTTGAATACAAATAAATTTTTGTTAAAACTAATTTCAGTGGAAAAATGCATAGTAATGCATTCCGGCTGGACATGAAGGTCTTATTCAGCAAACGAAATAAATACTTCTATGTGTATTTGGAATCGTTGAGTTCGAATATGTGGCTGGTTTAGCTTGATCAGGTCACATGTCATTTGTAATCTGACAAAATTAAAATAACCAGAATCCAGTCTAGAATAATAAAATATTCAAGCGACAACTATTAATTTCGCTGAACTTTTCATTAAAGCATTCTGCCAATATTTTCTATTTTTTGTTTGTACAACAATTTCATAAATACCAATTTTTATAAATCGTTTTAAATCCACCATAAATTCTCTGCTGACAGAAATCAGTTGAATTTTAATCGAAAAAAATCCCAGTAAATAATAATAATAAATTACCTATAAATTATCATATTTTGTTATTTTTGGTTTTTCATAAATAAATTTTCGCTTAATATGGATAATTGTGGTAATACAATTGAACAAAAATTATAATAAGTAATGCCATTTTAACCATAATTAATACATAATTATATAATATATTTCATTCAAATACACTAATAAACGTTTAATTACATATTGCTGCTAATTTAATATTCATAACTGGATGCAGTTTAATAGCAGCGAGTAGTTGTTATTGTTGTTATTAAATTATTGTATATAAATAAAATATATAAATATATTGGATTATAATAAAATTTGATTAAACAGGCGCCATAAAAATTCTATTCAACATAATTATCACTTTGGTTTTTTGTGTTTTTTATGTATTTTTTTTTTGTTATGTCTATGATTATTATTAATTTATATGATTTCATGTATAATAAAATCAAATAAATTATATTTTATTTAATGGAGTAGGACAATTAGCTTATTTCTTCTCAACTCAAATGTTTACTTAATAATGCTGCACTAAATAGCCGCAAAACTCACTAAAATGTCAATAATCTTCTTGAGAGAAGGGAAAGCAGTATAATTGAGGGGAGTTCAATTGAAAGGAGACATTAGAGCATCAGCTTGAAATTAGTTTCTGATTACAAATATTTCACTGTAAAGAGAGTGATATCTTGTTCATATCTTTTCGTCTATACGTTTAAGTGATTTATTCCAATTTAGATATGTATTCTTTAAGAATTTCATTAACATAGAACTTGCACATGTCGTCTTTGAGGTTGCTTCTAATGTGTAGCAAAGAACACTGTGCAATTCAAAATATGTTCCAGGAATAATGAATGAGTTTCGGTGAAATTTGAAAAGTCGTAACAATGGATGAGAAAAAAAGCTTATTCAATTCATTCTCTGCAAGTAGATATTTATATGGCGTAATATTAACAATGCTAAGCCGTGGCTTATGCAGTTTGGTGAATAAGCCACACGGTAGTGGTAAAATATATAACTGATACCCATTTATTTTTACCTCCACAACATTTCCTTCAAACTTACTTAGTCTCTAGCTCAACCTCTAAAAGGGAATTCAATACAAAATTAACGAAAATTCATCTAACAATAGTCACATACCCCTATAACCAAGCTGTATCGCTTTTAGTGTGGTGAAATGTATGACTGGCCCCCATTAATTATTCCTCCACACCAATTCCTCAGAGTACACTTATCCCCTATCTCCTAAATATAGAACCATTCCTCATTATTTTTCCCCCTCAATATTTACTACAAACATATTTATGCACCTTAAAGAAAGGGACTCCTATACAAAAAACTGAAATGACATCTTAAAATCAACAAACCTTGTAACTCAACAGGACTTGCTCTTTCAAAGACACATATTAATTTTTACTCTCCAACATTTCTGTTTAAAATAATTACTCCATAAGGTGATATACACGAAAAAACGACAATAGCTGCCCCATAATCGCCCCTAGAATCGTGAAATATAGAAATATAGAAATATAACAGAAGATAATTTTCCTTCTCAACATTTTCCTTCAGATTGCTTTCACTCTATATTCATCCGTCAGGGGAACTTCGATACAAAATGCCTGAAAAATGCTTCTGAAACTAGACAATAGCTGTCTAGGTATCACCCCTAGAATCGTGAAATATATAATTGACCCCCTTAATTTTTCCTTTTAAATGTTTGATCTACTTTCTCATACCTCCAATTCTTAAAGTAGCTCCTCTATAACATTGATTCCCTTAGAGTATCTGTTAAAAAGTAGGCGATTCGAAATCAAATATATATATATATATATATATATATATATATATATATATATATATATATATATATATATATATATATATATATATATATATATATATATATATATATATATATATATATATTATCCTGTTTGAGAGGGCCGGACTCAACACTTTTACACTTTATTCCGGAAAAGTTGACAGTAAAGCGAAAAGGCATAAACGAATCAATTACTTCAATACAAAGCCTTGCAGAAAGATGATTAGAGAGAAGAAATCTTTATCTCACACCAGGTTTTGAACCAAAGCTACGTTGTGCAGAAAACTAAAGCATTAAGTATGTAATTCTCTGAATATTTTTTCGTAATTGTTTTATAAACCTATTACACTGCAGTCTGTATCTACTAGCATGATAAATTCTACAATTTATTATACTTAGAAACCAGTCCATATTTCTTCAGCATAAAAGATTTGCTGGAGGGAGTTTTTCAAATGCTTACACACAGTATTTATTTTGTAACTTAAAACCGCATAACATCGCTAATCAAAACTTCATTAGATTTTCAATATCAAAAAAAAAAACATCCGAAAAATAAAAGAAATTAAAATAAAACAGTCTGTCAGATAATAATACAAGATTAACACCACCTAAAAGCATGCAATGTGAAAAAGCATTAAATTGAAATTTAATATTTTTGTGTGCGCATATGGCAATTTAGAAATCGCGTTAATCGAGGGGAGCCAGTGAGAGTATGAGGAAGGGAAAAAAAGAGAAAGAAAAAGAAAAAAACACTTAAGCAAAAACCCATTAGAGCTGCTAGTTAATTTCAACCAAACTATAAACGAATTTTCCAGACAAATATTTCATACAAGTTTTTTTTTTCCAAAATCTCTTTCAATATAGATTTTACTAAATGGCGTTAGATAGTTATTTGCGTGAATATATGCATTTATTTGAAGAAAATGTTTATGTTAATTGCATATGTAAGTTATTTTCTAAACTTTTACTCAACAACCAGCCAATGGCAATTTACTTGCAAAAGTACTAAATTATACTAAAGTTCAAAACAAGTCAAACATATATATGTGTATTATAGTATAAACATATTTTGATTTGGTTGAAAATATATAAGTACATATATTTACATAAGGATGAGTATATATCCCAAAAAATATGCAATGATATTTTTGAAAGTTATACCCTTATATACATGTAATCGTACTTTACACCAATGTTAGGTATAAAATTTCAATGGCAGGAGAGTAATAAATACTTATAGATGATGTAGACAAAATATTCAAACAAACTTTTGCTACGTGCATCTTTTTTGTACTTTATGTAGATATTTATATTAGACTTAAGTATGAATATTTATATGGATATCTAAAATTCTTCAACAAGTTTTGTTTATGAATTTATGTGACTAATTTCAAATAGATGATGATTTTATGAATAAATATTTTGAAATTCTGATTGAAAAAATAAGAATTCACAAACCATTGTATATCATTGTTTAATAGCATAAATATCAAATATTGGAGGATCTGTAAGTGCTTACGATATCCAATTATCATCAGGATACATAAACTACTAGGCAGCAATAACACGGTTATACAAATTGAAATATTTAAAAGATCTTTTTTTAATAGAAAATAATATAAAAAAAAATCAATAAGAGCTTCCGGTAGTTTTTCTTTAATAATACGCATTAAAATCAATTTAATATTCAAAAAGTGTATTTGAGACGTAAGTTCGGTTTATGACATTTAATGTTTGAAAATAATTTATTTTAAATGTTGTGGCCAACTGACTCTAACATGATCCATTCTATGGGTGCAATTTTCGAGCACTCTTTCGAGCATTTCGGCCGATATTCCGTTAATTACGCGTGTTATGATCGCTTCTAATGCAGGAATCGATTGTGGTTTATCGACATAAACAACTAATTTCACATAGCTCCATAAAAAGTAATCCAACTGCGTCAGATCACAAGATCTGAACACCATAACCACAACATAACACCATATGAACACCATGAAATGGTCGAAGAGAATGAAGAACATTTCTCACTGAACACTGAATTTCCACGATTTGTAAACGTTGTTCTGGCGTAAGTCTATTCATGGTGAAATGTCAATGAATAATGAACACAAATGTCATATGAACATGACAGTTATAACACGTGAGATGTCTGAGAATCCCTATTTGAAAAAGTACCTCCTATTGGATCATTTGAAATATTTAAAAGATCTTTTTTTAATAGAAAATAATATAAAAAAAAAATCAATAAGAGCTTCCGGTAGTTTTTCTTTAATAATACGCATTAAAATCAATTTAATATTCAAAAAGTGTATTTGAGACGTAAGTTCGGTTTATGACATTTAATGTTTGAAAATAATTTATTTTAAATGTTGTGGCCAACTGACTCTAACATGATCCATTCTATGGGTGCAATTTTCGAGCACTCTTTCGAGCATTTCGGCCGATATTCCGTTAATTACGCGTGTTATGATCGCTTCTAATGCAGGAATCGATTGTGGTTTATCGACATAAACAACTAATTTCACATAGCTCCATAAAAAGTAATCCAACTGCGTCAGATCACAAGATCTGAACACCATAACCACAACATAACACCATATGAACACCATGAAATGGTCGAAGAGAATGAAGAACATTTCTCACTGAACACTGAATTTCCACGATTTGTAAACGTTGTTCTGGCGTAAGTCTATTCATGGTGAAATGTCAATGAATAATGAACACAAATGTCATATGAACATGACAGTTATAACACGTGAGATGTCTGAGAATCCCTATTTGAAAAAGTACCTCCTATTGGATCACCCTATATTTTTACAGATTAGGTTAGGTTAGGTTATGGGGCTACCCTCTCTCTGAGAGGACACACTTAGGCCAGAAAGGCCCATTATAATACCACCGAGCTTCTCTTCCAATACTGTTGTGCGTGTTAAATTTGGACAGCATTAGAAGGGACTTACATTAGCCGGTTCCGGTTTAACTTAGTTTTGCCACAGAGCTCTTTTAAGAAGCATTTTTGGCAAATTGTTACTGCCGGAAAAATTGACAATTCTTGCCGGCAGGTGGGTACCGTTCGAAAGAAAATTATTTTCGATATCAAATTTTATTATGCTTCAGCCGGGGATTGAACCCAGGACCTACAGATCAGAAGGCCAACGCACTAACCACTGAGCTATGGCACCCACAGATTAAGAAATAGAATAAAACTTTCTTCTGCATCAAGTTTAAAATGAAATTTTCACTAGCTTTCTGTGGGGCTCTTTGCATTTTTATACCCTGCATAATGCAATATGCATGGTATATTCATTTCGGTCAGATGTTTGTGTCCACTTGAAGGAATCTCCGGAGATATAGACATGGATATATATTCGTGATCAGCGTCGATTAAATTTTCGATTTAACGATGTCCGTCCGTCCGTCCGTCCGTCCGTCTGTCTGTCACCTGGCTGGTTCGCACGATAACTTGAGTAAATATTGAGCTATTTCGATGAAATTTGGCATAAGTAATCTATGATCCAAGGGTACGGAGGGGATTGATATTGGGCATGATCGGTCAATAACCACGCCCACACCAAGCATTCAAAGCGACTAACCTCGAAATTTTCAAAATCTTTAACTTGCTATAACTCACACAATATACCACTTGGGACAACAATATTTTGCACATAGAGTTATATTATACTACTATATAACCTCACCAAAAGTGGATGAGCCACGCCTACTTTCTAGCGTAGCTCCCATACAAAGTGTCTGTACTTCTTTTAAATTGAAACAGCTGTAACTTCTACAATCTTCTGTCTAGAATAACCATAATTGATACTTAGATTAACACGGTAGTCGGAAATGATATGGCAGAAAATCAATGTGCCACGCCCACTCCTTTTTGGGTCTCCCATACAAAGTTGCGGAAATTAAAAAAAATGTTACCGGTTATAACTTGCAAACTATTCAGCGTAGAATAACGAGATTTAAGGTGTGGATTAGTATTGTACGAGCAACTAGGCTCACAGAAAATGGGCGCACCACGCCCAGTGTTTATCGTAGCCCCCATACAAATTTTAAATTGAAACAACTGTAACTTCGGCAATCTTCTGTCTAGAATAACCATAATTGACACTTAAATTATTATCGTAGTCGGAAATAATCTGGCAGAAAATCATTGTGCCACGCCCACTCCTTCATGGGTCTCCCATACAAAGTCCAGTGAATTAAACTAAAATTTTAAGCTCCATAGCTTACAAACCATTTAGCCTAGGACAATGAGACTTAGGGTATGGATTAGTATTGTACGAGCAACTAGGCTCACGGAAAATGGGCGCACCACGCCCAGTGTTTATCGTAGCCCCCATACAAATTTTAAATTGAAACAGCTGTAACTTAGGCAATCTTATGTCTAGAATAACCACAATTGACACTTAAATTAACATCGTAGTCGGCAAAAATCTGGCAGAAAATCAGTGTGCCACGCCCACTCCTTCATGGGTCTCCCATACAAAGTCGAGTGAATTAAACTAAAATTTTAAGCTCCATAGCTTACAAACCATTTAGCCTAGGACAACGAGACTTAGCGTATGGATTAGTATTGTACGAGCAACTAGGCTCACAGAAAATGGGCGCACCACGCACAGTGTTTATCGTAGCCCCCATACAAATTTTAAATTGAAACAGCTGTAACTTAGGCAATCTTATGTCTACAATAACCATAATTGACACTTAAATTAATATCGTAGTCGGAAATAATCTGGCGAAAAATCTGCATACCACGCCCACTTCTTATTGGGGCTCCCATACAAAGTTGAGGAAATTAAACAAAAATGTTAACCACCATAACTTAGAAACTATTCAACGTAGGACACCAAATTTAAGGTGTGGATTAACATTGAAAAATTAATTGGATTTACTAGAAAGTGGTAAGCCACGCCCACTTTTTATATAGCTCCCATACTAAGCCTCGGAATTATCTTAAAATCCTTTTACTTCGTCAAAGTCAACCATATTTCGGGTGTAAATTAGTAGTATATGCAAAAATTGTTTCTCGAAAAGTGGAAATAAAAGAAAAGTTGGATATTCGAGTAAACTTTTTATATATAAATCTACATATGCAGGGTATAGTTTGGTCGGCCCCAGCCGACTGTAAGGAGATTTTTTTTAGTAATTTTTGTGACTTCATTATTTTCAATTTCAATTTCTCAATATATCAAACTCAAATGTGTTCTACTACAGTTTGATTTTGCCATTTTATTATCTTTCTAACATGTCTGATTTTCAATAAGATGGTTTAGTTCCTGATAGCTATCTATTTGTGTATCTCTTTACATATTCGAGCTGACAATTTCTCCATTATAATATTTTCATCAAAGAAGAAATCGCAAAAATTATGTTAAAATCTTAAAAATGTCGTACTTGTTTGCATTGAAATATTAAGCTATTAAACTAGAGTTTGGTATATGAGATTAGCTTTGCCAGAAAAAACATATCCTTAAAAATTAACGTAGTCGGATAAGAATCACACATATCTTCCATACAAAAGTATGGTTTCGAATGTATATTTTCACAGTTTGAAAATATAAAAATATAAAACCATTGAGCTGATATTCGAACATATGATTATATTTATGAATGAATTCACGATTTTAAAAATGGGTGAAATCGGATGACAACTACGCTACCTCCCATAAAAAAGTAAGCTTCCGTGTTTATTTTTTCATACTTTGCACGTAAAATTATAAAGTTATTTAGCTGATACTTGGTACATATGAATAAATTTTGTTAATACATAAAATAGTTTAAGAATGCGCAAAATTTGATAAACACCACGCCTATCTCTCATACAAAAGTATGATTTCATACTTTGAGCAGGAAAATACTATTCGTATAAGCTAAAACTCGGTACGTCTGATTAAAAGATATTTATTAATAAATAGATCAGTTAAGGGTTTCAGTCAGATGAAAATTACTCCTGCCTCTCATACAACTGAAATGTTGTTCGTACGAGCTTTGGTAATAGATGTTAATTATCATATTTTATGTTTGTCATGGGCATAGAGATATTACAAAATTAAATGCTTCTTGTATTCATATACTCGTATGTACAAAGTTAGTTATGCCCTGAAAAATGTACTTCTGTCAAAGTTGTCTATTTGAAATGAAATTAATTGAAAGGAAAATTATATTATCTGTTTATTTATAATATATTTAAGAAATGTATACCTGTTCTGGAATACTCCCTAGGATAATATGTACTACTTATTCAGAGACTTTAGTGCAAAGTAAAATTTCATATATTATGAACATTGATTGATTGATTAATTGATTAATTGAGCGTTTCAGTCAATAGGTAAATATAGAAATATATTAAATGCTTATACCAATAATCTATTATATAAGAGTACTTTTTTATACACAATTAAAGTTGAAGTCAATTTATAGACACATTTCTAATATTCTAATAAATATGTATATTTGTTTATATTGAATTGACTATATACAATAAGTTTATACATATACTTTAAATATACCATGAAAACATAAACGAATATATTGTTCTTTGACAAATCTTTGAATCTGTTTGCTATTTGATCAAATTTTAAATTCACGTAGGTAATGTAATAGCAGGTTATTTTGCAGGTAATGCTTTAGGTGATATTTGATATCAGTGAAGTTGTAGTTGGGAGTAGAAATAACAGACGCAGAGCAAGCGTATTTTGCGGAGCGGTCAGCGACCTAGTTGCCTTCAATTTGAATATGTCCTGGGACCCAAATTAGAATGATTCTTGGGAATTTGTCGATTAAGAAATTTCTAATGTGGGTAGCATAAAAATCATTTTTTTGAATAGATATGGCGTTAAGGGAGGAAAGTGAGTCGGAGCATATTGCAAAGTTGCCTTGCCTGTTATTAACGCACTTAATAGCTTCGTAGATGTCGATAACAGAGATAACAGATACAGAGCTGTACTCAGGAAGAATTCCCACTCTAATAAATTTGCTTTCGTCTGTAATGCTGTAGCTTGTGATTCCGTGTGACTTTGAACCGTCTGTGTAAATAAAATAATAATTGGATAGCTGATCCCTTATCCCAAAGAATAATGATCGGAAATGAAAAGGAAGTGTAAAGGATTTGCTGAATCTATGGAGTTGATTATTGATTGATGATGGCTTGAGATGCCAGTGAGGGAGATGAGCTGTCATAATTTTAATTGGCAAAATTGGTATATTCAACTGAGAGCAGGTCCGTATTGCTCTTGATAACGTTGAAGGGATTTTCTGTATGGTATGGATTTTTATAAGTTTTTTTATGATGTTTAATAAGGGCGTGTCGTGACTGTAAAGAATTGATACTTATTCTGCTAAGGAGTAATTGTCTTTGATTTTCAAGAGTGAGGAAATTAGCCTCGAAAAACATGTTGTGTATCGGTATAGAGCGGAATGCACCTAGAGCAGTTATAATCGCCGCGTTGAGGGTACTTTTAATTTTATTTGGAAGGGTTTTTACTACAGAAACCATAAAATACTAGACCGTAATGATATTATGAGCGATTTTACTATTTGTAGCAGAGAATGTGTGGAGCAATTGAATTTAACGTTGGATAGGCATTTTACCACGTCGAGCTGTTTTGTTAAGGAACTGTTGAGGTATTCAATGTGTTTGTCCCATCTGTATCTTGTTGTATAACACAAGAATTTTCAAGTTATCAATTTCGGGGATGAGGATGTTATTAGCAATAATGGTGCAGTTACAGTTGTGCTTCCGGCAAATGTGTATAAATTTGCATTTCAGAGTAGAAAGGGCAGCACCAGAGTATTTACACCAGTTAGAGATGTTCTGAAATAATATTGTCAAATCTATAGTGGGATTTTTCCTTTGGTCCAGTTCAACTGCAATGTTAAAATCGTCACTATAACCACAGAAGTAGATTTCTTTTTGGCGTGCCATGACGTGGCTTAATTTGTTGTAGGCTATTAGGAAGAGGATTACCGAAAGTGGTGACCCCTGAGGGATCCCATTGTGGAGCGGTTTAAGGTCGGAGGTGAGCTTGCCTATTCGCACTATTATTCTTAATCACTTTTGGACCTACTTTCCATTCGATTAGTTCGTCTATAACTGTGTGTATTCCTATTTGATCAAAAGCCTTTTCAAAGTCAAGTGATACTATTGCTAAATGTTTCTTTTTAGAAAGACAGTTCGCAATCAGATAGTCTATATGTAGCAGAGTATCAGTTGTCGATTTGCGTACTTTAAATCCGAACTGCTGACTATGTAGCAGTTTGTTCGTAGTGACAAACCACCATCTGTTAGTCTGTTAGCGATTATTTTGTCAAGGACCTTTGATATACATGAGTTAAGCGATATCGGTCTGTAGGATTTGGTGTGATTTTGTAACCACTAAATCGTCTGATATTGCTCCAAACTTTTCCGACTGGAGTTGCTGGATTTATTTGTGAAGGCTGTGAAGATCACGATGGATTCTCTTTTAGCTATTTTTATTTCGCGTTTTAATTTTGCTCTAGTTTTGGTTAAGCTCATATTTCTTTCAAAAGTGTGCCAAGCAACATTTCTGTTCTTTCTTTGTTTAATTGTGGATTCCACCAAGGAACTTCGTATGGTTTTCTGTTATAAGATTGAGGTATTGATACGGAGGCAGATTGAAGGATTATTTTTTTTTTTTTTTGTATTGGCAGCTTCCTTATTGATATTGGAGGAAATTTGGAGGATGGAATTATGCTGGATGCAGTTTTTAATAAATAGTGTCCAATCGGCAGAGTCCACCTTGAAACGTGGGCGAATTACGGAATTAGGATGATTATTAATTGAAAAAAATCAATAATTATTGGAAAGTGGTCGCTGCCTGCAAGATCATTGCTTACTTTCCATTTAGAGTTGATTGCAAGAGAATGTGAGCAGAAAGATAAATATATGTGAAACAGTGCGATGTGTACTGAAGTGAGTTGGAGTACCATTATTGAGTAAAACAAAATTTGATTGGCTAATAAATTTCGCGAGAATAGTGCCTCTTTTGTTGTTTTTTGGAGTGCCCCAGTTAGTATGATATTGAAGTTAGTCTGTGGAGATATATACGTTGAAATTATATTAAATTTTATTTTGAGCAGACTTCAGCTGCTATTGCATCGAAGCCATTGCTGATAATAATTTGTTTATGTTGAATTGAAGAGTGGATTAATAATGCAACTCCACCATATGGACATATGGAGAGTCCGCGTAATTAATTGCATATAGGCTAAAATTTATTGGGATTGGGATGTTGAAAAGGGAGTGGAGGTGGGATTCCTGTATTGAAATAATCTTTGGGTTGTAGCGTTTGATTAAGATTAGTAGCTCAGTATAATTATTGGAATATCCATTCATGTGCCATTGAATTATTCGAAGGGCCATTGCTGCTAATGGTACGATATATGTATAAAAATACTATATAAATAAATAAATAATGTAAATTTAATGTAAATATAAAAGAAATTAATAAATATAAATATAAATATATTGTAATATGTTATATGTATATATATAACAATATATGGTAAATGTATAGCTCGTCGACAAAAAGCATAGAGTCATCTGGAATCGATTTTTGGTGAATATCGGACGGTTTCTTTATCTTATTATTGTAGCATTTTGTATTCAAAGCTTTTAATTGAGATTTAAGTCTCTTTGGTGTATTTAAAGGAAGGATATAAATTTTGGTGGTCTTAGCTTGTGATCTTGAATTATATCCGGCAGAGCTTAATGTTCTTTCTCCTTCGTCGTTGACGTCGACGTCACTGTATGAGATCTGAGAGTGGTTAGATTTGGTTGAACAGTGGCAGTTTTATCATGTGACAATATTGGTGCAGGAAATTCGGTGGTAAATGTACGTTTTAGGATTGTTGGTAAATGTATGGTATGTGTTTGTCGTTGATAATTGTTGCTTTTGAGCTTACACTCTGATGGTTGTTTCCATTATGCTTGAGAATGGAAGAGTACGTTGAGTTTTGGTGACGATCATCGTAGATTGTTTTTGCCGTTCTCATATCGGTTTTTTGCAGAGTAATTATTGCTTGGATCTCCTTGTTCTTTATGAATACAGGACATGTTTTGGAGGATACTGAATGGTTACTGTCGGAAAAGTTGCTCTCTTTGCAGTTAATACACATATTAGGGCTTGTGCACTCATCATTAGAGTTCAAATGTTCTTTATTACCACAGATCATACTTAACTTATCGTTTTTACAGAGGTTAGTAGAGTGACAAAATCTAAAACAATTTCGGCAGCGCAATGAGAGAGGAATATATGGTCTGATGTTGACTTTTTCGTAGCCTATATTCACATGAGCTGATAGTGTCGGTACTGCGTCTATGTTCTTTAGTATTTTTTTAACTTCGGATGGATTTTGGTTAGAGAGTTCATTGAGAATTTCTTCTTCGATAATTCCTCTCAGGTCATTAGAGTATATTACTCCCTTAGAGCAGTTAAGAGGGCTATGTTCAGTTTCTTCTATTTATACTGATGGGGTAAGAGAAACTCATTTTACTAATTTCATGTTTCCAGTACGAATTTTTTTACACATTTCAACTTCACCACCTGTAATGTTGTCTATTACTTTTTTAACCAAAAATGGAAAGACGTTAGTAAGAGTATTGCTACTTTCTCTTCTTATCATCATTAGATACTTCGGGCCTTCAATCGCATTTTTCAAAGTTTTAGTGTTGTCTATATTGAAGAGAAACGGAGATGAGTTTACCGTTTTTCCGCGATTAGGCGGTTTCATCATCGTATAGATTAATTACACTTTATTAATTGTAGTTATCACTTTTATTATTCTTATTATTATTTTTAACTTCAGAGAAAACAGATCAGATCTTTTATTGCATGATTTTGTTTGGTTTTTTTTTTATTATTATTAATATAATTTTTTGATATCAGCAGAAACCTCTTAATCACTTGGTCGTAAACAATTGTTAGCGGGTTGAGGGATAGCTCGAGACAGCAAATTTAAAATTATTGTCCCTAAATGTATGCAATAATATTATTATTATATTATACATATATACCTTATTATACATATATACCCTATGTTCCAAATGTATGACTGAAGTAAAAGGTAGAGCTCCTGAAATTCCACTCCAGTCGCTACTTTTCTTCAATTTCAATAGTAAGGACAATCAGACAGGTGGTCTCCAAGGCAGACCTTGATTTCTCAATTGCTTCCTTAGTGTAAATTAGTACCTATTTGCAACATCACCTACTTTAAAAATATATTAAGGAGTGCGTCGAATAAAATTATCCTATTGAAAGATTCAAATTCAAAAATTTTTATCTTAGTAGCTCTGAATTAAATGTCAGAAAATATTATGTCAGTTATGGACAATAACCATTTTTAACGCGAATATGGCTAACGAAGTGGAAATGCGAGAAATATTATTAAAATATTTCAAATGCAACCTCACTGGTCATTTAAAAAAATTGCGAAAGAGCTAGGGGCTAACCCTAAAACCATTTCTCGCGTTATTAAATGCTTTAAAGAAGAACCGTGTTTTGATTGGAAGAAAGGCTCTGGTAAAAAAAGGGGCGACATGACTCTAAAAAGGCGAAGAACCTTGTGACAATTTTGGAGAGAAATCCAAACATTTCGGGAAGGAAATTGGCGGTGAAGGCTGATTGCTCAGAATCTTTTGTGCGCAGGACTAAGAAGGAATTTGGGCTGAAGTCGTGCAAATTGCCGTCATGAATGAAACCGCAAAAGAACGAGCTAAAATCCTAAATCAAAATTTCGTCATGAAATTTGAATGCTGCATAATGGATGACGAGATCTATGTTTTAGCGGATTTTTCCTAGCTACGTGACCAGGAATTTTATGCAGCCGATTTTTGAGGAAACGTTGCTGAAATATTCAAAGCTAAAAAAATTACAAAAATTCCCTAAGAAATTCTTTATTTGGCAGGCAATTTGCAGTTGTGGGAAGAGAAGCAGCACATTCGTGACATCGGGTACAATAAACAGCGAAATATATGTGAAGGCAAAAGAGATTGATTTTTACGCCAACATGAAGTATCCACGGTTTTTTGGCATGACCTCTTTTCTTGTCATTACAGCAAAACGGCCTTAGAGTGGTTCCAAAGGAAAGAAGTGATTTTGGTGCCTAGAGAAGGTAATCCACCAAACTGTCCAGAACTAAGGCCGATCGAGAGATACTGGGCTTCAGTAAAAAGGGGGATGAAGGCAACAAAAAAATTGGCCAAACACCTACAAGACTTTAAAAGAAAGTGGTCTGCAGCAGATGTGAGGGTCCGGGACACTATCATAAAAACATGAATGGAAGGGGTTCCTGAAAAAATAAAACATTTTATTAAAAAATAACAATTCCTGGTCTCTTTTTTTTTGAAATCTACAAATAATTTTCAAAATAAAATACTTTAGCTTATAAAAATCGTACAACTGGTTCAAAAGATTTTATCACTTTTGTAACGGACAATTTTATTAGACGCACTCCTTCTTAAATTATTTTAAGAATTAAGTTATTTATATAACACTATATTATGTGAATATATTCGTATAATTTGATTAATATTATTACTCCAAAGATTTATATAAAAAAAATGTCCACAACGAAACTCAGCTCAATTTAATTTCTTTTCGAAAATTGCCACATTAAAATATGAATTACAATTATCTGTAAATGAGTCATAGTGTATTTAAAAATAAAGTAAAAAAAGAGTCAATATAATGATGAATTAATATATATATATATATATATATATATATATATATATATATATATATGTGTATATATATATATATATATATATATATATATATATATATATATATATTTATATATATATATATATATATATATATATATATATATATATATATATATATATATATATTATACCTTATAATACAAATTTAACTCACACATGCATTGATAAAATATTTTTCATAAAAAAAGCCGACTATAATGCCATATAATAAAGACATATAGTAATGCTTTAAATCTACAATAGTATAAGTATATAGACGAAAAGAAAAGCACGAAAAAACAATGAGAACAAAATAAATAAAATCCTCTCAATTTTATTAATCCTTGCATATAATGCATTGCAATTATGATGTACTTTTATGTTTGCGACATTCACAGAAAAACAAATTAATATACACATCCATACATATCACCATGACTATGATCATCATATCGAGCATAACGTAATTATATGAAATGAAAATAATGTCACTCAAAATGCAATAAACTCAAATGTTCGTGATAGTCACAATGCATTATTGATATGAAAAATGAAAAAAAAAGTATTACCTCAGCTTGACAAGCTTCACTGACAAATACTCGTAGGTAGAATGGATTTCATGAGTACCAGTTACTCACTTATATAGCTCAGTATCGATATCGAAATTTCATCTTTCATTCACCGATTTAATATTTTTCATCTCCGCTGGAATTTTGAAATTTGGTTTTTTTTTTCATCACATAATGAAATGAGGTATACTTCAGATGGAACGAAAAATTCATCAATATATAAACAATGGAATATTTTCCTCACTGATGCCATTATATATAGTATGTCTGTTTATTATGCATATTATGATGGAAACGTAATATGCAATAAATCTTTCAATTGTTACTGAAATTTTAAACTTATTTGCATTTGTAGTTGTACTTTCTTCCTGTCCCAATCTACCTGTATCTCTCTCTCCCTGTTTTTTTTTTCTTTTAGCATTTTCATTTCAATTTTTTATCAGATTTCTATGTGAAAAGGCAAACTACTGGTGGTGGTGAAAAAGAAAATTATAATTAAAATTGAATACAAATTGCATTTATATTGAATCAATTATTTACCACATTTACCACAAACTCATATACAATATGTTGCATATATTTACATACGATGCACATGTTGTATATACATATATAGTATATTTTTTTATTTTTATTTGTTGATATTGTTGTTATTAATATTATTATGATTGTTATTATTATTATTTCGTAGCTCAGGGCTAGGCTCAGGCTACTGGGGGATCACTGGTGGCGGATTGTGAACGGCCTGTCTGTGAACTTGTCCATCTAAAGGTTAGCTTCGAATAAAAAAATAAGTAGTCTCCGGCCAAGAGCGGCATCAGCGAGGACGCAGATTAAAAGTCTCGCAAGTCCAAAGATGCAGATGTGACAAGCGGGTAAGCGCCGGTATAAGCGCTTTCCGCTTCGGCGGCAACGATAGACAACACCGTAAGAACAAAAGAAGGAACTTCAGTACGTCACCTCTTAAGTTGGAAGGTGTACTGGACAGACCGTTACATGCTACAGCACGCTGGGAGTCCTCGAATTCGCCGTTGGCCATTTCCGCTGATGGTGCTGTAGGAGTGCTGTGATCTTGCTCTTCCGAGGTGTAAGCTATGGCGTGTAGCAGAAACCAGCCACTTCAGTCCCTGGTCAGGGAGTGTGCATTGGATGCAGGAGGTGTAGCCTGCATTGTCGCTGGGGAGCGCTGGTCCGTCCGTGTATTCCGGGACCGGCAAAGCGTAGGTCAGTCCTCAGGGAACTGGAGTAGGGGTTTTTCATCCCCGAGGGTATACCCGACCCTGACTATTACGACCCGCCCCCCTTCACACGATGCGCTGGTAAAATAAAAAAGAATAAAACAAAGCAAGGAAAACAAAATTACAGAAAATAAAGAAGATCAAGTGGAGGAAAGCGTAGTCGCTTTCAGGAAAAAGTCGTTGGTGCCCAGAACGGATCCCCTAGATTGGAGCTAATTCTCAAGATGAGAGTCCTTTAAGAGGATTCCTTTGCGAAATGATGGAATGTTCTCCGAAAGATGAAGCAAGCAAAGCAACGACAAAGGAACGTTAGAGATAACTAATACAAAAATTGCCGATGATAGTACGCCGTTAACATGTCTTAACAAACGCGTCGCAACTAGCCCTGTTGTTCCCGAATCCGGCAAGAAGACAAGGTCCCAAGAGCCAGAAGTTTGGTTGACGGTAAACAGAAGGAAGCCGAGATCAAAAGAACCGAAAACGGTGTGTAGTGGTACTCTAGCACTAACAGAGGGCGACAAAAAGAAGCAAGTTGTGGAAAATAAGAGCAAATCCAAGACACTGAGGGATCGCCCAGAAGCTGTACTTGTGATTCCGGGAAGTTATGCGGAAGTTTTTAGAGACCTCCGTCAGAAGGTAAAACCAGAAGAAGGTAAAGTCGCAATACGTTCTGAGACAAGAGATGGATCCATACTACTAATGCTTGCAAAAGGAGGAAAGAAAGAACAGTTCTGCGAAGCAACAAAAAACTCGTTGAAAGACACCGCGCATAGAGTTTGGATGGACCAGATGTAGGGTGAAACAGCTGGATGGAATTTAACGCTATTATAGATGCATTGGGTCTGGGCACCTTCAAGCAGACTGTAATCGACCAGGTAAGAAAGGCCAGTGGTTATGCATACGTTACGGAGAAAGCGGACACATGATGCGCTTTTGCCTCAGATAGTCGCAGAACATAAAGTTGATATTGTGATTATCAGTGAGCAATATAGGAAAATTGAAGGCGGAACATGGTTTAAATATGACGCGTTAACAGCAGCCATTTGGATATCTACAACCAGCAACATTCAGTTCACTGACAGCGGCAGAGGATCTTGTTACGTTTATGCACTTATTAAGAGTGTTACATTGGTGAGCTGTTATCTTACTCTTCCAGGATAAACTGAATGACATCGAAGACAAGGCTGTAGAACTCGAAGGAGCTTTCGTTGTAGCAGGTGACTTTAACTCCCGTGCTCCAGAGTGGGGTATGCCAAAGATGGACGACCGAGGTCGTAGGGTAGTGGACATCCCTTCAAGGCTTAGCGTTGTTGCTATAAACACGGGCACAGCAATGACATTTAGACGGCCAGGCTGCGAGAGCACAACACCAGACATAACGTTTGCTACAGAATCAATAGCTGGGAAAATTATTTGTTGGAGGGTACTAGAGGATTTCACGGCCAGTGATGATCAGTACATCTCCTACTCTTTTCAGTTTCAAAGCAAAAAAGATGCACCCATGGATGGCGTCAAAGTACCGCGCAAATGGAATGTTGATAGATTAAAAAGAGACGTATTGCAGACGAAGTTCAATAGACGAGCAAATATGGTTGATCAAACCCATGCCGCTAGGGAAACAGTTACTCAAGCAATGAGCGCGATTAAAAAGGCTTGTGATGCTTCCATGCCGAAAACGGCATACAGGCGACACAAATCGGTATACTGGTGGAATGAAGAAGTTGCAAAACTGAGGCGAATCTGCCTGCGGTGTAGACGCATTCTAACAAGGGCCAGACGTAGAGAAAACTTTATTATAGAGCGTGCAGCATAAAGGAATGCAAAGGCAGAACTCAAGACTGCTATTTTCCGCAGCAAAAATGAAAAGTGGGCAGAACTATGCAAAGACGTAAACAACGATCCCTGGGGACTGGGATACAAAATCGTTATGAAGAAACTAGGTAGCAAAGTTGTGACAAATGATATGGATGAAGAAACAATGGAGAATATAGTATCGACCTTGTTTCCACAACATCCCATACGGCCGAAGGATCCAGTTAGAGAAGCAGGAGAAATTCTGCTTTTCAGCGAAGAAGAACTAGAATATGCAGCAATTACGCTTAAAAATAAGAAGGCACCAGGCCCCGAAAAATTCCCAGGAGAAGTATTAAAGGAACTTGTACACCACCAGTCGCAGGTACTGTTACATATGCCTCAGAGAAGGGATATTTTCAGAGGTGTGGAAGAACCAACAACTAATTCTAATAAATAAAGGCAAATGTGACCCAATGACACCAGGTGCATATCGCCCACTCTGTATGCTTGATACAGCAGGGAAATTACTGGAGAAGCTTCATAAACTTCGTATCACAGCTGCAATACAAGCACCTGGTAGGCTCAGTGACAGACAGCATGGCTTTTAAAAAGGAAGGTCTACCGTGGGAGCGATTCATGAAGTGGTGGAGGCAGCCTCGATAACAAAAAGAGGTAACCACTATTCTAAACCAGTAGTCTTGCTTGCGACCCTAGACGTTGGAAACGCGCTTAACAGCGTGAAATGGTCGGACATGATAGATCCTTAAAACAACGCTTCCGGATACCTGCATACTTGAGTAGAATGATACACAGCTATTTATGTGACGGCGTACTCACATACAATACAAACGCTGAACCAAAGACGGAAAAAATAACGGCTGGTGCAGCCCAAGGTTCAATCCTCGGTCCAGATATCTGGAATATAAGTTACGATGAAATACTACGCATAGAAATGCCAGATAATACATTCTTAGGGGGCTTTGCAGATGATATAGCAGCCGTTATAACTACGAGAAATATAGTAGAAGCACAGCGAAAATTCAATCAAGTGATGATATGAGTGATGCAAGAGTGGATAAATTCCCACGGGCTACAGTTAGCAACACAGAAAACTGAACTTCTGCTCATAACGGGGCGTCAAATTCCATTGGAGGTCGATATATACATAAACGACGAACAAATAACTACAAAGAAGGTGGTTAGATTGGGCTCAAAGCCCACTTATACGGTACAGTTGCAGTACGCTACGAACAAAGCAGCTAAAGTTACAGCATCACTAACAGACTGATGGCAAACATCGGTGGACCGTTGCCTAGCAAGCGTAAAGTCTTAATGGCGGTAAACCATTCCATCCTATTATATGGATGTGAACTATGGGCCAACATACTCAAAACGAGATGCAGAAGGAAAATTAAATCAGCTGTATAAAGGACTATGGCCCTAGGCATAACATGTGCCTATCGCACAGTATCGTATAGTGCGGTGCTGTCAGTAACGGGAGCAACACCAATTGATTTGCTAGCAGAAGAGCGAAAAAAGTTATACTTACTAAAAAAATCTGGAGGCATTACACCACAAGCTGAAAAGCAAATATGAGAGCAGACAATCAATCAATCAATGGCAAGAGAAATGGGAGAACGTACATACGTGTCGTATGGCAGATGGACCATAAAAATAATACCAAGCCTATGTGAATGGATTGGGCTAAAGCACAGAGAGGTTATTTATTACTTAACTCAGTTGTTATCTGGCCACGGCTATTCCTGTAAATATTTACATAAAATGGGGAAGAGAGCGCATGCGTATACAATGATGCGGAAGAAGCCGACGTAGAGAATAAATGAATACACGACATTGCATCAATTAAAATATCATATACAAAAAAGAGGTAAAATTAGTTATAAAATTCACTTTTCATTTAATTTTTTATAATTTTTCATCAATTTACTGTGTACTTATCTAGAAAATCGCATCGCCATTTTTATACCCTGCATAATGCAATATTCATGGTATATTCATTTCGGTCAGATGTTTGTGTCCACTTGAAGGAATCTCCAGAGATATAGACATGGATATATATCCGTACTCAGCGTAGATTAAATTTTCGATCTAACGATGTCCGTCCGTCCGTCCGTCTGTCTGTCACCTGGTTGGTTCGCACGATAACTTGAGTAAATATTGAACTATTTCAATGAAATTTGGCACAAGTAACCTATGATCCAAGGGTACGGAGGGGATTGATATTGGGCATGATCGGTCAATAGCCACGCCCACACCAAGCATTCAAAGCGACTAACCTCGGAATTTTCAAAATCTTTAACTAGCTATAACTCACATAATATACCACCTGGGACAACAATATTTGGCACATTGAGTTATATTATAATACTATATAACCTCGCCAAAAGTGGGTGAGCCACGCCTACTTTCTAGCGTAGCTTCCATACAAAGTGTCTGTACTTCTTTTAAATTGAAACTGCTGTAACTTCTACAATCTTCTGTCTAGAATAACCATAATTGACACTTAGATTAATACGGCAGTGAGAAATAATATGGAAGAAAATTAGTGTGCCACGCCTACTTCTTTTTGGGTCTGCCATACAAAGTTGCGGAAATTAAAAAAACATGTTACCGGTTATAACTTGCAAACTCTTCAGCATAGAATAACGAGATTTAAGGTGTGGATTAGTATTGTACGACCAACTAGGCTCAAAGGAAATGGGCGCACCACGCCCACTGTTTATCGTAGCCCCCATACAAATTTTAAATTGAAACAGCTGTAACTTCTGCAATCTTCTGTCTAGAATAACCATAATTGACACTTAAATTAATATCGTAGTCGGAAATAAGCTGGCAGAAAATCAGTGTGCCACGCCCACTCCTTTTTGGGTCTCCCATACAAAGTCGAGTGAATTAAACTAAAACTTTTAAGCTCCATAACTTACAAACCATTTAGCCTAGGACAACGAGATTTAAGGTATAGATTATTATTGTACGAGCAATTAGGCTCACAGGAAATGGGCGCACCACTCCCACTGTTTATCGTAGCCCCATACAAAATGCCTGAAATTCTTTTAAATTGAAACAGCCGTAACTTCGGCAATCTTCTGTCTAGAAGAACCATAACTGACACTTAGATTAACACGGCAGTGAGAAATAATATGGAAGAAAATCAGCGTCCCACGCCCACTTCTTATTGGGGCTCCCATACAAGGTTGAGGAAATTAAACAAAAATTTTAACCGCCATAACTTACAAACTATTCAGCGTAGGACAACCAGATTGAAGGTGTAGATTAGTATTTGTAAGAGCAAATATACCTACAAGAAATGGGCCAGCCACATCCATTGTTTATAGTGGCTCCCATACAGGATGACTGAATTTCTTTTAAATTGAGATAGCTGCAGCTTCTGTAATCTTCCATCTAGAACAATCATAATTAATACTTAGGTTAATATGATATTAGGAAATAATTTGGCAAAAAATCAACATGCCAGGCCCACTTCTTAATGGAGCTACCATACAAAGTTACGAAAATTTTCAAAAATTTAAATCGCTATAACTAACGAACTATTCAACGTAGGACAAACGAATTTAAGGTGTGGATTAATATTGGAAAATTAATTGGATTTACAATAAAGAGGTAAGCTACGCTAACTTTTTATTTAGCTCCCATACTAAGTCTCGGAATTATCTTCAAAACCTCCTTTAAATTATCCCTTTTAGAACTCTCATAACATACAAGGTACTTCGTCAAAGTCAACCATATTTCGGATGTAAATTAGTATATGCAAAAATTATTTTTCAAAAAGTGGAAATAAAAGAAAAAGATGGATATTCGAGTAAACTTTTTATATATAAATCTACATATGCAGGGTATAATTTGGTCGGCCCCAGCCGACTGTAAGGAGATTTTTAACACAAGACTTTATCGAGTTTCGAGCAAATGTATTAGAAGCCATTGCATCTATGACCTCATAGCCCACTTTGAACAACACTATGCTACTCTGTGGAGTTCAGAGTGTGAAACCATTCATTAGCTTAAACAAATTTCTGATCTAAACCCGCCTTTAATTCTCTAGGAGCAATTCCTGGGTAGCTATGGGGATATTTGTCGATTTTCAGATGATGATTTTTCGGTCATTTTATATGGGAGACCCCTTAAAGGGTTGAGATAGATAGTAAGTATCTTAGAAGGAGGGAAAATAATGTAGGTTAGTCATATATTTCCTGATTCTATGTTCGTGAGGTAATCATATTTGTCAATTTTCAAAAGAATTTTTCCCCTGTAAAGAGTTTGTACATTCAACAACAACTGGTTTAATTTATATTTGAGGGTCTGATCGAATATTTATTGGAGAATTTGATATGTATGAATTCTGAAACTCAAAATATTACTTAAAACTGAAATAGTTTTCCTCAGTTTCTTCACCATTCATCGGCATTCAGACTTTCCTGTGGCCATGATGAGTAGAACCCATATTAGATAGAGATTCCGATATATAAAGTAGTAGAATCACTGACGAGTTGTTTAAGACCGGTGGCGATGAGCTGCTCGCTTGCATGCACCAGCACATAAGCAGAATATGGTCGGATGAAATCATACCTGATGATTGGAGGCTCAGTGTTCTCTGTCCCGTACTTAAAAAAGGAGACCCCACAATTTGTGCCAACTACCGTGGAATAAGTCTCCTGAGTATCGCATACAAGGTTCTATCAAGCGTATTGTGTGAAAGATTGAAGTCCATGCTCAACAACCTGATTGGATCTTATCAGTGTGGCTTCAGACCTGGTCAATCTACCATCGACCAAATTTTCACACTGTGCCAAATCCTGGAGAAGACCCAAGAAAAACAGATCGACACACACCACCTATTTGTTCTTTATAAAGCCGCTTCCGACAGTCCGGTAAGGGATTACCTCTACTGCAAAGCTCATTCGACTTTGTAAAATGACACTCCATAACCGTTGTGCAATGAAAATTGGATAGGAACTCTCCGCACCGTTTAATACTGAACGAGGTTTCAGACAAGGTGATTCGTTATCGTGCGACTTCTTCAATCTTATTATGGAGAAAATAATACGAGCTGCTGATCTACGACATAATGGCACTATCTTCAACAAAAGTGTCATGCTGTTAGCGTATGCCGACGATATTGACATAATCGGCATGAACACGCGAGCAATCAGTGCAGCGTTCTCAGAGTTGGAAAGAGAGTCGCGTTTGATGGGTCTTACGGTGAAAGAGGGCAAGACGAAGTATCTAGTGTCAAAAACGAAAGAGTCCCGGCGTCTTGAACAGCACGTCACTGTTGACAACTACGCTTTTGAAGTAGTAAAGGACTTTGTCTATCTTGGAACCAGCATTAACAGCAGTAATGACGTCAGCCTGGAGATATTGCAAAGGATCACTCTTGTAAACAGGTGCTACTTTGGGCTAAGTAAGCAATTGAGAAGTCGAGCCCTCTCTCGAAGAACGAAAACTACACTCTACAAGTCTCTCACCATGCCTGTCCTAACATATGGCGCTGAAGCCTGGACAATTTCCACCTCAGATGAGCGAATGCTTGGAATTTTCTATTTGCGTTAATGGCGAGTTCCGAATAAGCTACAACCATGAGCTCTATGAGCTGTATGCTGATATTGACATAGTAAAGCGCATCAAAATCCAGCGGCTGCGCTGGCTAGGTCATGTCGAGCGAAAGGAAGAACACGCTCCAGCTAAGAAGTTGTTATATTCGCAACCAGCTGGAGGACGACCCAGAAGAGGAAGACCTAACCTCCGGTGGAAAAACCAAGTACTGGAGAACCTGACGGCGCTTGGAATTTCTAACTGGCGCCAGCTAGCGAAAAACAGAAATGGCTGGCGCAGCATATTATTTTCGGCCTAAATCGATACTCGGTTGTTATGGCCACATAAGTAAGTAGAATCACTGCCAATATGTTGGCAGTTCAACAAAAATTGCTCAGTTCTTGCCACATTGCCACATTCATAAACATTGTCTTGCAAAGATACCACCAAATCACTAAATTATACAGTCATTTAAATTAATACAAACAAGTTTATACAAAATGAATTTAAAATCCACAATAATACCCATATTTGTCCAGCATTCAAACGCAAAATGGTGAAATGTATAATCCGTCACCATAAAATACTATCATTATTACATCAAAATATATTTACCTCATCCCCATCCCATACAGGGGCTTTCTATCAAAATTGATGTTTTTATTAAATTAAAAGAATATCAATATTGTGTTTCGGTTTATTCAGCGATGAAGATAGTAGGTTAGAATATAATTGTTGGGGGGAAATAAAGGAACAAAAAGACTAATGAAATCAAAAATCAATAAAATTTGCAGAGGAAGTCAAAGATGAAATGCGACCGGACCAAATCAAACTGATTATAGAATTTCTAAACAAATATGACAAAATCAAGAAAAAACATTAAACTTAAAATCTATTAAATCTATCGATTTTGCTCTCTTCAATATTTTTTGTTCAAGAAATAGAAGCAAAATAAAGACTCCATCAGATGCCTCCTTTCCTTTATTTCTTTCTTCAAAATTTTGCATTCAAGTGCATTAGGATTGTGAATTATGAATATCTGGATTTTAACATTGTGAGTTTTATAATTGATGGTTAAGGTTTTGCTGATCATTGGCGATTTTGTGGATCCTTAAAAACCACGTAACCCTATGAATGTCTTAAGTACTATTGGCGATTTTTTGACGTTATTTCAATGGTTTATGTCCAAAAGGTGTCAGACTTGTCAAATTTGTATAATTTTGGTATTGATATTAGATATTAGATATAAAATATATCTAAAGGCACCTTGTTGCCTTGAGAAACCTCTATTACTAAATTAGAAAAATACTCAAATATTCAAATGTTCTATACCATCAACTCAGATTATACTAGTGTGGGTTTTCTAAATACTATATATGTGTGTTATTACCATGTATGAAATCAATATTTCTTTCCTTTAACAATATTACTTATACTTAAGCACCTAGTACTCATACATTTATCGTAATATATTGATGGTAAATCGAATTTAAATCACTTTAGGTTGTCGCATATGTCGCAATGACTTATTTACGCACAATAATACAATATACTGTATAACAAACAAATACTAGCAAACATTTCAAACACGTATTAGGTCTACAGCAATATTCAATATTGATGTTCGCATACATGAAAATTACACAAAAGCAATCTTTGTATTTGGTATTTGGTATATGAGTATGACCTGCATACAAAAGATGAAATTTGGGGGCAATTGATGAAAAAAAAATCATATATATATATATATATATATATATATATATATATATATATATATATATATATATATATATATATATATATATATATATATATATAAATATATATATATGACAAAAGGATGAAGACGATATATATCAGTTGATGACATTTATCAGCAGGAACAGCATCAGCACACGTGTACTTATGCCTATATCTGTGCACAACCGCAACTACTTCAGTGTACCCAATTGGAAATCTACGAAGAGATTATTATATTTTCTTTTTAAGATAGTGAAAGTATAGCATGATATTCTGGAAGAAACATTAATGACACATTACATTCCTAAGTCATTGATGAGTCAGTCAGTGATGATATAAAATGGCATCAGCGAGTATGAAACATAAATGATGGACGATACATTCTTCATCGAACTTCAGTAGTAGTGGCCATTATAAGGTAAATAGTCTGTAAAGAGGGGAGTAAAAAATAATAGCGTTGATGACTTCATTGATGACATTCTCATATATGAATATTTGCAAAAACACTTCACTTCGATTTCCTACTATCTATGAACAACCATACGTATAGACATACGCGAAACAATTGCAAATGCGTCACGCAAAAGCAGCATAAAAGAGTGAAAGTCGCAGTGCCAATAGCGCAAAAGAATAACGGCTGCTGTCTGTCACGCGAAAGGATTCATCTTCACATGTCGTATGAGTAATATGGAATTCTTGTTCTTCCCTTTTATGTGGATTATAAATTAGACACGGATGGAGATGATGGCATGCCAATATTGTATGGCGGTAGCATATTTAATAAGTTGTGCGTGCATACAATATACAAATGATGAATAACAGAAAGGTATAATCATGAATAAAACGTACTCAATGCAAAAGAGTAATAAGAGCAACATATTTCCATACGCACTCAAACTTTCTTAGTGTAAGTGTTTCAGTGTTATGTTGTAAGGCATTCAATGTTCTTGATATTAAGAACAATTGAATGTTGCGACGGAAGAGAATGGGTCTTTTGGAATCAAAGTGTGATGTCGTGGAAATGAATACAAGTACAGAGTAGAGGGGAAAGGAAAATTTCAACTGAAAGAGTAAAACGATGAAAAAGTGAATATATGATAAGTTTATTTTACAGAGTTTCTGAATTTCAGAATTAATAAGAAAAGACACACAGAAAAAATAGTTAAAAAGCTAACTTAAATAATACTGAAGCTCATAGATCCTGTACTATGACAAGGAATGCTCGGTTTTTTAATAGATTTCGTCAATTTTTTTTTTTTCAATTAGTAACATAATTCAGGAAGCATACTTTTGTATGGGAGATATGTGTGGTTTCCCTTCGATTACATTCATTTTTGAAGTTGTCCGTGTAATAGTAAATATATTTATTTGTAGCAAGTTTCAACCTACACACTTTATATTATCGAACTCAAAGTGTGAAATTATTCATTCGAAGACATATTTTTATATGGGAGGTACACCTAGTTTTCATCCGACCGCACTTATTTTCTATACGGCAATTAGATGATTAAATGTAATTGTTCGTGCAAAGTCTTAGCTCCATAGCTTTATCTTTTTATACAAAAAGTGTAAAAATATACGCACGATAGCATATACATATTTGTATGAGAGGTGGATGTGTTTTTCATCCCATTCTATTTATTTTCTAACATAAGCTTTCATTAATAAAACAAATGTTATATTTTATTGTTTGAAATGTATTGGCTCAAACCACTGTAACACATGAGCCAGCCCTATTTCCGATTATTAACAGCCTGATGACTCTTCCAATCGCTGTAGCGCAACAAAATATACATTTGTAATTGTTGTAGTAACAATTTGGCAATTTGGCATATTCTTCAAAACTAAGGGCCACTCCTTCGTCTAACCTTGTTGAGATAAAAATTGTGACATTTATTCCTTATGTGTTGTAAAATATGACTCTCTAATAAGGAGATCCTTTGGAATAGCCAAAGTGTGATTGGCAATTGCTAATAAAAATTCGTCGCCAACACTAAAGGACATGTATTAGATATATGGGCAGAAATGTTTCCTAGGTTCATCACTAATCGATATTCAATCTCTGTGTAACTTTCAACTCACATCAGAGCTGTGCTTTGTGCCGCGAAATTTTTTACACTTTTTATTCTGTAGCATACATTGAAATGCTTAAGTGTTTGTACTTGTGTAATATATAAATCTATTAGTGTATATTATGTTCTTTATTACTTTGTGATGTACGCTTCCTTTTCTGGAGCTTCACTTTTCTTCTTTACTATATGTAGGTATATATATGTTTTGACTTCAAAAAAATCATAAATACGAGTACAACACCTTAACTTTATGTTTTCCTGGTGTTTGTTTGTGTTTGTGGTGTTTAAATGGATGTGTGTGTGTGTGTGTGTAAGTAATGTCATGTCAATTGGTTGGCACTTGTCAAAGGGTATGTGATTACATTGGTACATATTCTGCATGTATGTCTATACCAAAATGTAAATTCATACAAGAATGATATAAACACCCCAAAAGTAGGCAACGACTGTTAGTTTGCTGTATGGTAGGTGGAGGAATGGATGTAAGCAAACACATTTGCATATGTATTCATATTCATGTCTGTATGTATGAGTGTTTGCATAAGTAAATTTCTTTCATTTTCTGTTTTTTTTTTCAAGAACTCTTCCCATATTTTTCTTTGGATATTTGAGTATATATACAAGTGTAATATAAAGCCTATATTCGTATGGTTCTAAATTTTACAGATAAGCTTAACTGACACTTAAGTATATACATGAATATTTACTCTCTAAACACAAAGCAAATGCTTGCGTGTACGAGTATATGTTTGTATTGATTGAAAAGGTAAATTTTCAAAAGAAACTTTCGATACGAATATACACGTATGATGATTACATTTTTACTTTTTTTATGTAAATTTTAAGAGCGTTACAATCAATGTTTGTACTTGTAGATATATTTGATTATTGATTGTATTCGAAAAGGATTAATATTTTCAATATTTAACGTAGCCGTATTCATTTGCTTGTATAATAATACGGTACAAAGTTATAAATGCGCTGGTTACAATTTATGGGACAAAAAACGACTTAGTAGTATATGAGGTTACAATACTTTTTGGTTTTGACTTATATTTATTGACATATTTAGTTCAATGATATTGCTTAAGATTAACGTAAGATATGCCTCCAAAGGGCCTCTGTAAATTCCTCTTTAATAAACAGACAATTAATTAAGAGTAATTAAGCTAAAGCTGCCAAAATAAAAAGCAATTTGGCAGTGTTTAATATTTGATTCTGAAAATATTAAATTATTAAGCTGAAATAAGATTATGATTATTGTAGTAGTCAACAGATATATTCGAAAATAAATTAATTCTTATAAAAATTTCACCTATCTCTCATACAAACTTATGCTCCTGAATATATGTTTTCACACCTTCCAAACGAAAATAGATAGTTATCAAGCTGAAACTTGGTACAGATGATTCTTTTTAGCAACCATCGGATATACTTAGAAATTGGGTGAATTGAGCGAGAACTACACCTACCTCCCGTACAAACTTATGCTTCTGAATGTATTTTTTCACACCTTACTTACGAAAATAGACAGTTATCAAACTGAAACTCGGTACAGACGATTATTTTTACCATTGAATAAATAAAATAAGAAATTGACTGAATTGGGCAAAAACTACATCTACCTCCCATACAAACGTATACTTCTGAATACAAGTTTTTACACATTCGCTACAAAAATAAGCAGTTATCAAACTCAAACTTTGCACATACGATTATTATTATCAACCATCGTATACAGTAAGAAATTGAATAAATTGGGTAAAAGCTACACCTACCTCCCATACAATCTAATGCTTCTGTAAGTATGTTTTCATATATTAGCTATGAAAATAGATTATTATCAAGTTGAAAAATACGATTATTTATACCACGAAGACATTCGTTTCAAAATAAGCACTGCGGGATGAAATCTACGCCTACTTCTCATACAAAATTATGTTCGCGCCTGTACTTTACGGACGAAATTATGTGCATGGGATTACCTATATTAATGTGGGACTATGTATATTTGAATATAATCTCTATTGTATAAAATCTCTGCTGCCTAAAGTACAAAAGGTATTTTTTTAAAAATTTTATTTTCTATTTCAATAATTTTAACCCTCCTATATCGGTAATTGGGGAAAGAATTTACGGTAATTTACCATCTTTTTCTTTGCCACAACAAACATCCGCAGGTATTACAGAATATAACCTTATATCGACGGTTGCTTGAGACTACATTAAAGAAAAACCGTCTTTCATTAATCGTCTCGAGAGTTTGCTGAAGCCTTCTCCAAGGCTTCATCGCGGTTTACAATAAGCTAAAAACGTCCACGTGGATGCTTAGTTCTTACTCAAACAATTACACATGTATAATCCCAGAGCGCGACTTAATTATGCAAGCTATTTGTCAAACCTCTCCAGCTATTACAAACTAAAATGACTCTCGCGCATAACACATTTAACATAAATTTCTAATAAATAACTATTTTATAGAATTTTCAATAAATAAGTTAATTTAATAAAGAAATTTTTATTCATTAAAAAAAACTTTGAAACTTTTAGAAATTACAAAAAAAAAAAATTATTTCAAAATAAATAAATTGAAATTATAAAAAATACTAAATTTATACAATCAATCAATAAAAATCAATAACTAAAAATTGACTTATTGACTTTCCGTTCAATTGAACAGAAACAAAATTATAGTACCTAATAAAAAAAAAAAACGAAGAAATGAAAAAATACTGCAAATAGGAAAAGAAGCATAAATCAAATAAAATTAAGTTGATGTACATGTAAATACACACAAATGTATTTACAAATACACGATTTGAATCAATCAAACAGCGACTGTAAGTAAAGCATAGGCGGTCCGCACAGTGGTTATAACACTTACAATTCCTTATATCAATAATAATAAATAATTTTTCAACTCATAGAATTGTATTGAGGAGATGCCACCACATTCTTTTGACAGTCTTTTGACAGTTCCCTGAAAATTGGAACAGTTCCATAGAGTGCCTTTTCCTCAGGAACTCCGAACTTGTGGTAATCTAGGCAAAGAAGGCAAATTGATTGAAAGCCCCTAGTTGTTGAAAATTGTGAATATTTTTTTGATTTAATTTCTACGAGAAGAAATTCTCATAACACCAGAATTATAAGTAGATCCATTTTCTACATAAGTAGTCTATTATTTATTGTGATAATTTTAACTAAAGCCTGTACTTAATATCTCAATTCGAGCGGTTCAATATTCATATTTCAGATTCTACTGTAAACTCATCCTCAACATATTAAATTATTATTCACTATGTAATCCGCTGGAACCACTGTGACTACAGAGAAAAACTCCATTTCACTACATTCGCGTATAAAATGTATGTACTACACATAAAGATGAACAAACAAATCATTTAAAGAATGCAAATAGAAAAGAAAAATATGAGTACGAACACAAATACAGTGGAATACGTATACAGTGTAAGTGAAGTGAAAATTTGTTTAGTGTCTGTTTTCTTATTTTTTTTTTAGTATTTTTATGATGAAGCTATTGGTGTAAATTTGATTGAAAAAATAGCACCAAATTGTAAATATTTGTTGATTGTAAATATTTTTCTTGTGTACTCCACTCACTTTGATGTCAATTTTGTCAGTGTAAATATGTAGACATGCAGACAAACGTAAATACTAGTACTCGTTTATGTGGAATGAAATTTGTTTGCATTTATTTATGCTCACCTGGTCTCTCTCTAATACAATTATAAATACTTATTTTTATTTATTTGTTATAGAATATTTTTGGTATAAAAAACTCACATAAAGGCAATTGCCCTTTTGGGCGCTAATGCATTTTTTATGTCTCATATTTCAATGAAATGATTCTATAAAGTCACATACAAGTGGTAGTCCTCTATTATTTTAGTTATATTGAATTATATTTGATTTTATATTATATATGGCACTTATATAAATTTTTAGAAAAAATTTATATTATATTTAAATTTTTTAGTCTGAAAAGGGACCTACTTATTTTAGCCAGTTCCGAAAGGCAGAACTCTTGCGAAATCACTTTTTCTGAGCTTTTTCACAAAGTTCTTTTAGAAGAATTGACTTTTTTTTGCCGACAGGTGAGTACAGTTCGAAAGTAAAATATTTTCGATATTAAATTTATTATGCCTCAGCCGGGGATTGAACCCACGACCAACAGATCAGAAGGTCAACACACTAACCACTGAGCTACGGCACCCTTCAAAATTATAATTAGAAATTAATATATTTTTTAAAAACATTTATTTCACAAACTGCCATTAAAAGCAGCTTGTGAAAATATTTCTTAATATTTAATATTCAATATTTTCTGATAGTCTTATATTCTCAAATTACCAATGCAACTTTTGGATGATATTTGTTAAGCTCTTACTATGTTGAAGCAAAATGTTGCAAACTCAAAGAAAAATATTTGTCATGAATTACTTGTATGTGAACCCAAACTCTTTTGCACTAAATGTAATACTTCGAATCCGTAGTATTTTTAGGGCTTATAAGAATTCACTGTGATAATTACTATATTTTAGCGCAACTACTACTATTAAATTAAGCTTCTTTTCACCCCTAATGAATGAAGTATACTATATGCGCATAGGGCAAACTCATTACACAGTCACAAATTGCTTATTTTTTCATACATTATAAAAAAAAAACTAAATTGTACAGTACATGCACTCCGATGTAAGTACTCATATGTTAGAGTGGAAAAAATGATAGCATAATTTTTAGCGCATAAGATAATTACTGCCCTCTACAGAACATACAAACATAATGCGAACTCATAAATTACAAAAGTAATTAAGTAAAAATGCAAAAAACCAAAAATAAGAGAAAAAAAAATTCAAAAACAAATGTCTAGAAAATCTCGTCCCATATGGTAGCATATGTGTGATACCCTTGTAGTTGATGTAGGATCCAATTGCTTCTTGTAATTAGTTAGAGGATGAACTGCAATAGCAACAAGAGACTCTGGCCCAGAAAATTCCAAGTTACTAGGAAATTATTATAAGAACCATTTCCATATAATGCTGAACGAGTCAGTTGAGAACACAGATTTTTCTGATATTATGATGCGAACATTGCATACAGCTAAATTTTCTGGCAATTCGTTTATAACTGGATAAAAGTAATGCACCGAAAGTCAATTGCAAATAAAGAAAATTTTTTTTTTATTATTAAAAAAAATAAATAAATATGTGGCACTTAAAGCTCCGAAAGACTCATTGGCCGAGCTTCTCTTCCATTACTGTTGTGCGTGTTAAATTTTTGGACAGTATTAGAAGAGACCTACTTATTTTAGCCGGTCCCGAACGGCAGAACCCTTGTGACATCACTTTTTCTGAGCTTTGTCACTGAGTTCTTTTAGAAGCTTTTTCATGGCAAGTTGTTACTGTCGGAAGAATTGCCAATTGCATGCCGAGGGGTGGGTACCGTTCGAAAGAAAAATTTTATCGATTTTAAATTTGTTATGCATCAGCCGGGGATTGAACCATGTCCTACAGATTAGAAGTCCAACACACTAACCACTGAGCTACGGCACCCACTCATTATTGTTATATTATTATACTCATTATCATTATTTCATTATTAAGTAAACGTATTTAAAACTGAGGCTTTGACTCGAAGGAACTAGTTCAGATCTTGTTAAAGGTAATGCACCGAGAGTTAGTTGTACAAATGCTTATATACTGAATCATTCATAAATGAACATATCTAAAATCGAAAAAATTAAGCTTAAAATTCTTGGAACAGGGTCATACACAGTCTGGGGCAATTAAAAAGTTTATTTTTTCTTTTAAAGAAAAGAATAATTACTTTTTAGTCAGTGAGCATCAAGGCATCCAAGAGTGGTGGCCACACCAGAGATAGTCGACAAAATCTTTGGCATTAGTACTAAACAGGTGACCCATTGGTAATTTTAACTGAATGTTTGAATAATATAATGAATTATTATTTGGGAACATTCAATCACTCTGTCAGATGTATGAAGCATATACTTTATTCACAGGCTAAAACAACAAAAATCTTGAGACTATTTCCAAAGAGTGTTAGCAATGTTCAACCGTGATAATAAGGACTTTTTGTGCAGGTTCTTGTCAGCGGATGATTTGCGAATCTGTCACAATTCACCAAAGATTAAGAAACAATTAAAGTAATGGACTTTTTATCTTGAAGAATCGAAACTGAGTCCGTTCATGGTAGATCTGTCAGCCAGAAATGCTTTCACAATCGGTTTTTTGGGATGATTATGAACTAATTTACATCAATTACTTTGGAAAGCGGTGAACCAGATCTATTGCACTACAGGGATCATCATTATATTTATAATGCTTTAGTATATGCATAAATATGTCTGTATGAGTTTTAATTTATGCTAATTTATTTGTTATTCGGATATGTTTGCGTGTCGATTTCTACTATTGTACATATACATATGATTCATTGTCGTTGCCGTCGTTCATCATACACAGATGCATATTCATATATTTACGAATGTACACACTCGTACACTCGACATTACATGATCACATAGTTACGTATGTATATATAAAAAAGCTTACTTGTGTATGTGCTCATTTCCGATTTCGCGTAATTTTTTTTCACATATTTTCTGCCGTCTGTGTTCATATTTTTTTATTTATTTTATTAAGTAGGCCATTGTATGCTCTCATATGTTGAATTCTTCTTGTTGTTGGCTTTCAAGTGTATCCACTTACATACGATATATGTATTTAACATATATACTTGTATGTAGGCAAACAATTGCTCACACACAAACATTCAAATGCATACAGTGAGCAGTAAAAAACCACATACACAACAACAACAACAACAACACAGAGAAATCCGTTTCTGTAGTGGCAAAACTAACAACAACAATAACTACAGAGTCACAATTGCAATTATCAACAATATGTAGCATACTTTAAGGGGGACTGAGTGGAAATAACATATCGTATAAATGGTAGGGGAAATGCAAGCATATCAACATTCATACATATATTTTCACAACTAAACAATGTAATTAACACGCTTTAAAGTTTATTTGTTTATGTGTGTTTGCACACTTATACCTACCAGTAAGTATGAATGAGTCTATATGCGTGCATATATAGTGCGGATTGCGTGTTTTTCTGCTGTTGCCGCCAACGCTCCTGCTTGACTGTAACAGTTTACATTATTCGGGTTAAGTGTTTACATGTTTATGTTATTATTGTATTGTCATAATAATACTACTTCTACTTGTTGTTGTTGCTGATGATTGTTGCTGCCATTCCGTTTGCAATGTACGATATTAGCGTCGTTGTTGCTCTGTCTGCTCGCGCGCTCCAAATGTTCTGTTGCTGGCGCAATATTGATGTGATTTTTGAAGTGGCATTCTTGAATGTTTATGCTGTTATGGTGTTAATTTTGTTGTTATGTTGTTTCAAATGGTAAGTGAGCTATGGATGTATTACGCGGTATAAGTTTGTTTAACGCTTTCGTAGAGATTTATATGTATAATTATAGCAAAAGGTAGGAATAACAAAATTAGGTAAAATTAATAACAACATTAATTTTAGGTAACAAAATATTTAATGTATTGATTTTCTGTGCTTGAAGTCGTGGCTCTAAGAATACATACCATACAGTGAGGCACTGATATTTTGAACAGTAGTTTTTTTGAAAAATACGCCCACTACCCTTGAAAATGCATATTTTATAATTGAATGAAAACAAATAAATATTTAAAAAGCATCGTAGACATTTGAGAGATAAAAGAAAAATTCCTCCGCCCCCCTTGACGCCCACTAGCTGTCAAAAATTTGTTGTTGTAATCAGTGCAAATAGATTCGAGTTTTTAAAAAGCAAAAGAAATTCCTCAGCACACGTGTTGTCAAATGCTGTTGTTGTAATTAGTGAAAATATTTGTAAGCATCTAAAAATCATCGCAGGTATTTTTTGAGTAAAAAAAATACCTCCGTCCAATGTCGCTCCGACTTTACTCATAAATTTTAATTTCACTGTTAGTGAAAGTCAGCCTAGGTCCTCTAGAAGTGCCACACACATATCGTAGGTGATCAAAAACACTTTCATTCACTGCCACGCTCATTTCTCATAGTCGCTAATAGGTTGCGCGATGAAAATAATACTGATTTTTTTGTGTGGGCAAACAATTTTTTTGGTTATACCATAGATCAAATGTATCAACTGCCTTTAAAATTTGATTTTATAAATTGTCGAAAATAATTGTAAGACTTTGGTAAGCATGGCAGACATTTCTGGAGTAAAGGGCAAAAACGTCTCCATCCATTGCCACGCACATTTCACACAAAATGTTGTTTTTCGTTATTACTGAAAATGAGCCCAGGACTTTTAAGAATTCCACAGCTCTATGATAAAGCTCAGAAAATGTGATCTAACATCTAACTTTTATTTATTAATAGTGAAGATTAATAGTAAAGATGATTTTTGACATGTCTTGAGATATTACGCTTAATCTGGCCAAAAGTAATATTTTCAAATAGTGCCCAGCAATTAGTAATTCTTCCTCTAGTAAACATTTCCACTAAAAAAGATGATATCGCAAACGTTCTACGGATTGGAAAAGAAGCTCAGCCAGAAGATTCTTTGTAGCCTATACTGTGTTGCCTATTTATTATTTTTTATTTTAGTAAAACTTTCTCAAACTCAAAAAACTAGTCGTCTCCTTTTGCGCAACGTAGCATAAACAGTTTGAACAAGTTTCTTCAGTTATTAATCATACTCGCAGCGAAGCAGAACCACAAAACCGAAATACTTCTATAAATACGAGTATGTATGAGATGTGTATTGCAAATGTACCGACATATGTACTTATCAACATAAAAATAATTATTTACAAAGCGATTCATTTAACCACTATAATCATTACAGTAACCGACAACATTACCTCAACATTAAAATTAACATTAACATTAACATTAACATTAACATCAACCTCATCGTAATAATATGTACACATGTAGGTAGAAACACATGTAGGGAAATGAGCATAAAAAGTACATACATTAAAGAGGTATTGTGGTCATATAGGATTATGCCCTGTAGATAAAAATGTGAAAATAATATTTGTATGATGATTTTATAAAATATTTAATACTATTGATATATTTATGCTACATCATTTAAGAGATTATTTAAGAAATGATTAATCGCACAGAATACAAACAAAATATATATGAACTTTTACGCTAAGTGAATGCTTGTTAGTCTCTTCAGTAGCGAACTACAGGAATGTTCTGCACAGTCTCCTTAGCATACTGAATGGGGTAAGACTTTCCATTTGAGCTTTTATGAGTCACTAAAATTATCTGATATTTCTCATTGTTGTCGTGAAACATTGCGCCTTTGCAATTGGTTAATTCTAGCCCATTTCTACACTGAATCGAATTCTAGCTTACTGATACAATCGTAAATGATCGAATGATAAATGAATGCTTGGTATCTCTGCGTTGTCACGAGTTGTCACATGTCATTTGCCTTTGATCAACTCTTTTATTGATTCGTCATCAATTACAGTTGACCTTTCGTTGACATTAAAATATTCAGCACAATATTTGATAAACCATCTCTAGAACTTATGAACTTGTAAAGTATGATATCCGTGTATTTTATGCAACTTTTCAATGGCTTACACTACGTACTTAATTTTTTTTTTAATAATTAATAAACAAATAAAATAATTAATGACAAAAGTCGAATGACATACAGACCCATCCAATAGATCAATTCCTGAAGGGTGCATATAAAGTATAAAAATATATACACGCACTAGGCAAAAAAAAAAAAAACAAAAAAACAGTCATATAAGCATATGTATAAGTATGGGATGTAGACAGCCGATTTTTATGTTGCAACGCACCATGCGAAGTATGACTACAAAATTGTATACACTTGTGTACTAAAGGCTCATAAAAACAAACGAATATTTCCTACTTACATGTGTTTGAACAATTTTATGCGTATGTTAATTGTTAATTTAATTTAATACAACTTATTAAAATGACTATAGCTGTTGCTGATGTTGCTGGTGCTACTGCTGCTATTACTGCACACTGGAGGACATCATTAACAACAACAACAACAGCTATAATAAGAATAATAATAATAATAACATAAATAATGTAAATAATAAATACACCTTTTTCATTCATTCAATCCCTCACCATTCGCTACTTATTTAGTTAGCATCTCAGTGAAATGTTGTTAAATTCATGTCAAGTTAAGAGGCGACAACCACTAACCACTGTCACATCATTATGATGATGATAGTTTTACACGCAGGCTTAAGTATAGTTAGACACATACGGCTTTGTGTATAGTAAATTCTGGTAGGTATATTGAAGATGTTATAAACATATTTTAGAGTTGGTCGTTTTGGTCGTTTCGATTGTCGGCATGCCATGTAAATTTATTACAACATTTAATTAAGTAATTATTGTGGCATGAAATGTACACATACGTATATGTGTACCATACATAAGTACTTAGTCATATGTATACTTGCTTGTCAGTTGTAAGTAGGTAGTCCTCATTGTCGTTTGTACTTGTACTTATACCCGTATGTACTCCTACTTAAACGAATAGAACTCATACTCATATTTTGTACACTTTTGTATAATTCAGTTAATGGAAGAATCGTTGAGTTGTTTGTACATAATATAGAAAGTGTATGTAAATCATATAGAATGACTTACCTTTTGTTAAAATTCCAATTAAGGTGATTAATGTTGTGTTGCAAATAAAATATTTTACATGCATTTTCATGAAGCACTGATCTTTCGTTTTACTTTTTTTACGATTACAATTTGTCCTTGTGTAATATTATGCGGTGATCTAAAAGGATAAAAGATTTTAGATAATTTTATATTAATAGCTTTTTTATGTATAATATAATTTAATTTTTATATACATACATACTTATCTAGTAAATATTGAAGAAAGGGGTATGGTATACTTTTAGGATGAATAAAAAATTAATAATCGAAAATTGAGTAGATGACAATTTGACTAAAAAAACTGTTTTTATAATGGAACAGATCTTCTTATGTAATATAATTTCACGTGGCACTAGAAAACGGAGCATTTTAAACCGACTGCGCTTACTGGAAAAAATGCCATCTGAAAACGACCCTTTGCTTTGACAGAGGAGTCATTTAGAAAAAATTTTAGACTGCCCAAAAATATCTGACAGTCTCTAATTAGCGAAATGGAGCCTTATGATACACAGCAATCGAGGGTACCGTTTAAGACGTGCCTCTTACAAGTGTTGCACTTTTTTGGCCATGGTTCTGATCAGCAATGTGTTGGAAAATCATTGGACTGCAACGAGCCAACCGTTAATTTTGCGGAGCATTGATTCCATTTCTAGGTTATTAGTAAAACGTAAAGAAAATGAAATGTGTTTTCCTCAAGACGATTCCGAAAAAAATGCGCTAAAATTGCGGTAAACAATGAAATGTACATAAATATATTTATATTTTTTTTAGGTTTTATCAAGAATTTGGAATACAAGGAACAATAGGTGCTATAGACTGCAACCATGTTGCAATCATAACAACTTCAATTGATCAGGTGAAGTTCGTTCTGCCTTTCTTTTGCTTTTGCTTTTATATTCATAATATGATTAAGGGGGACTTACACCTTGTAACTTTCAAAAAATCAGTTTTTTTTACATTTTTCTGATCTAAAGGGTCTTATAAATCTGCCTGTAAAAGGATTCGTCTCTATTTCGAGAGTATTGGAGATTAATCCAGATTAATCGTAAGTCTTATGATGCACGTGTTGTACTGTTCTGAAACTTTGAACGCGGTTTTCTGAAACTTTAATTTTTCAAACTGGTGTACACGATTACGAGAGAACAAATCAACGTATTGGATTAATTTTTTTATTTATTTTTTTTTCAGAAAACACTTAGCAAGATCCCGATCGTTCGTTTTTAAGAAATTTCGATTTACTGAATTTTGACAGTTTTACATAAGACAAAAAACATAGTACGAAAAGGAATTTTGTGAAAAAATACCCGCCATTTTGTAAAAAATCAAAATTTTGAAAAAGTGAACGATCGGGACCTCACTAATGTAACAATAATTGAAAGTCTTCTTGGATTTTTGATTCCAGATAACTAGGGTCGATCTAATCATGTACACCGTTAGACCTTTCACTTTTGAGGCGCGCGCTGTTACTGTCATCTCAAGGTCTTGTAAGTCAACATGACTATGGAAAAAAAAAACAAACTATGGAATATCAAAACTATTCAAAACGTTCAAACTATCTTGCCAACAGTCTTACAAATGTCTTGCAAAAGACTTTGAACTGTCTTAGTTAGAATTGCCCTGTAAATGTCAATCACTGAATATTCTCTTCACACATAACATGGCTCTGCTTAAATCGGAGACATTCCGCATCATGTTCACAAAAATTGTTGAGTATGACTCTATGCCTGCTATCATTTGCGATGACAGCGTAATTTTGTTTCGTTCTTAAATCAATTCGTTAACAAACCACACTAAACAGTGCATTGTTCGAGATGCATCAGTAGTCAATGAGTCATCTATGGACTCTACAATAAAGATTTATATCAATCGTTTACATCAATCTACAGAGTTTTTTCTGACACAAATAGAACAATGCAAACAATACAGTGATGGAAAGTTCAGATATATCAACCTTAAAGTGACTTTTGCCAGGGTGTTTTGAAGTTAATGTAAATCTCAAAATTCTTACATCAGA
Source organism: Megamerina dolium (assembly GCA_963854835.1). Classification (NCBI taxonomy): domain Eukaryota; kingdom Metazoa; phylum Arthropoda; class Insecta; order Diptera; family Megamerinidae; genus Megamerina; species Megamerina dolium. Next base: position 31,439,593 of record OY978529.1, on the reverse strand, counting down.
TGAGTGCATGATTATATTAGGCATTGTAAGAAATTCTGTTCTAATTTGAGATATTTACCATTACTAGTCGAACCTTGCCACACCATTAAATCATTTTACTGTAACTTGATTCGTATAGTGGCTATTTTTCCTACAATGTTCAATGTAAACACATCAATTCTGTCGATGGTGATCTCCTGTAATATCATTGTTGAGAAGAAACTTACTTTAAAGAAATTATCAGTGGTCTAAAATTAAATCATGATATCAATTATCCAAAATGCAGAAACTTCATTTTATTATATTTCTTTTTTTTTCATTTATATTATATTTCTGTAAATTTCAAAATGACGAACCATATCTTATTAAATAAAGTTATTTTAATTTCAAAAAGCATAACACATAATGGAATAATATTAATAGAAATTTCTATTTGTAATTTATTAAAAAAAATCACCGTACAGTCGGCTGCGGCCGACCAAATTATACCCTTTTTCTTTTATTTCCACTTTTTGAGAAACAATTTTTGCATATAATACTAATTTACACCCAAATATGGTTGACTTTGACGAAGTACTTTGTATGAGGGTTCTAAAAGGGATAATTTAAAGGAGGTTTTTAAGATAATTCCGAGGCATAGTATGGGAGCTATATAAAAAGTGGGCGTGGCTTACCTCTTTCTTGTAAATAAAATTAATTTTTCAATATTAATCCACACCTTAAATTAGATTGTCCTACGTTGAATAGTTCGTAAGTTATAGCGGTTTAAATTTTTTTTTAATTTTCGCAACGTTGTATGGCAGCCCCATTAAGAAGTGGGCGTGACATGTTTATTTTTTGCCAGATTATGTACAACTACCATATTAACCTAAATATTAGCTAATAAATGCAGCTATCTTAATTTAAAAGAAATTCGGTCATTTTGTATGGGGGCTACTATAAGCACTAGGAGTGGCGAGTCCATTTCCTGTGAGTCTAGTTGCTCTAACAATACTAATCAACATCCTTAATCTCGTTGTTCTGCGCTGAATGGTTTGTAAGTTATGGCGGTTAACATTTTTGTTTAATTTCTTCGACTTTGTATGGGAGCCCAAAGAAGGAGTGGGCGTTGCACACTGATTTTTTGCTATATTATTTTCGACTACCATATTACTCTAAGTGTTAATTACGGTTATTAAAGACAATAGATTGTAGAAGTTACAGCTGTTTAAATTTAAAAGAAGTACAGACACTTTGTATGGGAGCTACTATAAAAAGTAGGCGTGGCTCGCCCATTTCTGGCAAGGTTATGTAGCAGTATAATGTAACTCTATTTGCCAAATATTGTTGTCCCAGATGGTATATTAAGTGAGTTATAGCGAGTTAACGATTTTAAAAATTCCAAGGTTAGTCGCTTTTTTTTTTTTTACAAGCCTTTTTATTGGATCTTTCTAAAATTACTTAGAAACTAACAATAAGTAATCAAATCTTACAAACTAAATAAAATTATGTGATATTCCCAACGTTCCATCACAATTTGTTGAGTCACGAGGTATAGCAATTTCACAGCATATTCAGTGTGTCTTTTCTTTTTAATCGACTATGCCCCGTGTTCAGCAACAATTGCCTAACAAGGGGATTCGAATGACTGTGTAATTTTTGAATGTAGCTTCTGCAAGACATTGCAACTTCCTCAGAAATTGTGGGTACATTTAAATCTCGATGGATGTTAACGTTCCTCATATACCAAGGCGCGTTTACAATAATTCGCAGACACTTGGATTGTATTCGCTGCAATTTTTCGATATTTGAGGGAGATGCGGTGCCCCAAAACTGAATACCTTAAGTCCAGATTGGCTTCAGGATTGCTTTATATAATAGCACTTTGTATTCGAGATTCAACTTTGATCTTTTGTGTATCAGCCACCATAACTGATTAATTTTAAGCTTGATCTGAGTTTTCTTTGCCTCTATGTGATTTTTCCAGGTCAGCCTTCTGTCGAGGTGAATACCCAAGTACTTTGTTGAGGAACATTCTGGAACTGATTGGCCATTAATTTTAAGTGGGGGACATGTATCTGGCCTTAGCGTGAAGGTTACATGTACGCTCTTTGATTCATTGACTTTTATACGCCATTTTGCTAGCCAGATTTCGAGAGAATCGATATGAGTCTGCAGGAGTTTAGTAGCTTCTATGGGGTTAGAGCGAGTGCACAATATTGCCGTATCATCTGCAAAGGTCGATATAAATGTATAGTTATTGCTGGGCATATCTGTAGTGTATAAGAGATACAGTAAGGGGCCCAAAACGCTTCCCTGAGGAACGCCAGCGTGAATATCCAATGGATTTGTTGTGTAATCCTTGTGATGTACGAGAAATTGTCTTTTCGTGAGGTAGCTACTAAGCAATGAGGAGACATTTGCAGGCAGTAATAGTTTGAGTTTGTAAATAAGGCCATCGTGCCATACTTTATCGAGAGCTTGAGTGATATCAAGAAAGACAGCTGAGCAATACTTTTTTTCTTCAAAAGTGTTCCTTATCAGAGTTACAATGCGGTGGACTTGTTCTATTGTGCCGTGCTGTTTTCTAAATCCAAACTGATGTTGAGGAATCAGTTGGTTGAGATTAATAAATGGAGTTATATTCATGACAAGTAGCTTTTCGAATACTTTAGAAAGTAGAGGCAGGAGGCTGATAGGTCTGTACGATGCAACTTTTGTAGGGTCTTTACCTGGTTTTGCTATCATAATAATTTTTGAAGTTTTCCAGCATTTGGGATAGTGTTTAATACGAAGGATAGCATTGAAAATGTGCATCAGATGAATTACTGAAGCCGGAGGTAGCTCTTTTATCATTTTACCGGTAATTTTATCTGGACCAGGTGATTTTTTTGGGTTTAAATCTTTATAAATTGCTTTGAATATGTCCTTTTTTTTTAATTTTGAGCGTTACTGAGCAAGGTTGAAAAGTTAATATTGGTAATGAGGACTGTGAAGAGAGTGGATTGGGTGTAAACACACTTTTTAGGTGGTTTGCAAAAGCCAAACCCTTCTCACAGTTGCTTCTAGCCCAATTACCGTCACTCAAACGGATGGGGGAATCAGTGAGAATTGGCCGATTTGAATTTTTTGCTGATTTCCACAAAGAGTAGTCTCACGCTTCACCAGGTGTTAATTTCGCTATGTGCTCTTCTAACTCTTTGTTTTTATTTTTTAAGGCTTGCTTTAACTTTCGAGTGCAGTGCTGTAGCTGTGTTTTCAGATTCGGTGATCTGAATTCTTGCCATTGTCTTCGGAGTCGTCTTTTCTGTCTTACTAGCAATTCAATATCGGCTGGTGTGTATGGGCTATAGTTTGATTGCTTGCATACCTTTGTGCAGGTGGCTGAGCTGAGAGCTAATGAGAGCAGCTGGTTGAATTTTTCGAGTGCTGAGTCTACATCGTGTCCATTTCTTAATACAGTACTCAGAGGAAGATGGGAATTTATATATTTCTTGAATTTTAACCAGTCTATTTTCTTTCTAACGCAATTGCTTTGGGGGCTTGGTGATTTTATAGATATTACCGTGGGTGAGTGGTCAGATGATAGATCATAATTACACTCTGTGGAGATATTTTCCATCTGCAAACCTTTGGCGACTCCAAAATCTATGAGATCGGGTATTTTCCTCTTGTCCGTCGGCCAATATGTCGGTTGACCATTTGAAATTACATCGTAGCCGTGGTTAGTGATGATTGAACATAGTCTTCTGCCTTTTGGAGTTATTAAGCGGGAGCCCCAGTGAGTGTGTTTGGCGTTGAAATCGCCAGCAACCAAGAATTTGCTACCAAGAGTTGAGAAAAATTCTTTATATTGCTGTTCGGTAATACTGTATCTTGGGGGATAGTATATCGCAGATATTACTAGCTTAGAGATGTATTCTTCCAGACATATAGATGTTGCTTGCAAGTAGACGCTACTGAAATCTTCGAGAACAAGATGTTTTATTCTGCTTTTTATCAAAATGGCCGTTCCTCCGCGTGCCTTACCATGCGGATGATTTGTGGTGTACAGTTTGTAATATGGTATTTGGTAGCAATTTTTGTCAGTTAAATGGGTCTCAGATATCATCATTATGTCGATCTGGCTGGATTCAAGGAATTGAATTAGCTCCAAACGGTGCTGGCTTAGGCCGCTGGCGTTCCAGTGGCATATCTTGAGACAACTCATGGTCTGGATAGCAAGGTTTGGAGTAGCATCGATTGATTTTTCATCATCTCTTGCATCATTGTTTGCATTGAGTTCATGAATTGGTTCATATTCTGAATTAATGTTTGAAGCAAATGTTCAAGGGTACTTGGCTGTTGGGTAGGCAGTGAGTGTTTCTGCTCATTATTTACATTGCTTTGTTGGTGTAGGTTTTGTTTTAACACGCTAGCGTATGAATTGGTTTGATTCTTGTTTGGGATTGCAGAGAAGAATTGTGTTGCATCAATATTTTGTCTCTTACTTGAGTTGGCTATCTGAGTTTGCAACTGGTTTTAGAGGTTGATTGCTAGCGGAGAAATTTAGCTTTAGGGTTGTATATACTGGGCAACCTCTATAATTTGCGGTGTGATTACCTCCACAATTGCTGCATTTTTTCATGCTAGCATCGCCTTTAGATTTTGGGCATATGTTTGATTTATGTAGATCTCCACAAATCACACAAACAGCTGGCAGGGTACAATATGTCTTAGTATGTCCATATTCTTGGCAGTTACTGCACTGAGAAGGTCCAGTTCTCTTATGGGGTTCTTCGATTGTGATTTTGCGATGCAATAAATATCGAATTTTATATATGGGGTGTACTTCACCTTTTTTTAGGCGTTTTGTTTCAGGCTGAAGCTCAATACGATATAACGGTTGAGGTATATTGCTCTTGTTGAGAATGTTGAATACTGTTTTGGCTTGAAACCCTTCTTCTTGAAGGGCAAGTTTGATTTCGTTAATGCCAACGTTGGGTTCGACGCCTTTGAGTACAACGATTAAGCCCTTATTACTTTTTAGCTCATATGTGTAGTAATTCTTTTTTAAAGCATCAAATTCCGCTATTACTTTGCGATAATGAGTTTCGCTGTAGATTTACACTATCGTTTCCTCAATTTGCCTTTGCGAATAGGAACAACGTGGAAATTCTTTGGTCCTATAAGACTTGTAATTCTAGAAATCAACTTATCTGAGTTGCGTTCTCTTAAGAAAATGGGTGGGGGTTTGAAATTTTTCTTGGAGATAATATTTTCGTCACTTTCATCACCTGAAAGCAGAGCGTATCTATTTTCCGAACTAATAGGGGCAGCTTTTGAATTTTTGTTGAATTCATTTTTTTTTAACTGTGGACTTCTTTTTCGCTTTACTACAGTAATGTAGCGATCAATTCCAGTTTGAACAGCAACTGGTTCTTTATTAGTCATCGCACTAGTTGCTAGTTGGGTCATGCACTTCAGTAGAAGGGCCGTTATTTGTTTGCTTTGATGTTGTAGCTGTTGGTGTTACAGCAGGAGAAGCGCCTTGTACACTCCACGGTATAGAGGGAGATAGTATATCACGAGAGAATAAATTATTTTTTTTGTCTGTATTTATTGTTGTTGCAAATTTTGATGTAGTGTTAGAGTGAGGAATATGTACAGGCAAAAGATTTGCACTGTTACTTTCACTTGTGCAGTGTGTATCAACTGTTTTTTTTGATAATGCACGTATCGGGGGGGTTTGCGCGGGTGATTGCAAATTATTGTTTACTCACCCATTAACAGGCGATTGCCGTTGTCGGAGAGGAGAGCGCTGAACACTCATATTATAAACAAAATGTTTGCAAACGATATTATTTGTTTGTTATTATATGTTTGCAAACGATATTATTTGTTTTGTTTATTTTTTTTTTCTAAAAAAAAAAATCACCGAAATAACTCACTGAGTTTCTTAGCGTCTTTTCGCAAAATATTAAAAATTTTTATTTTTACCGAAAACAATCACTTTTCCGACTCTATCAAACACGTCCACTCTTATTGGTGACTTTCACGGTAGCTAGTCGCTTTGAATGGGCGTCGCTATTGGCCGAGCATGCCCAGTATCAATTTCCTTTCGGACGCTTGGATCATAGGTTACTTATGCCAAACTTCGTCAAAATAGCTCAATATTAGCTCAAGTTATCGTGCGAACCAGCCAGGTGACGGACAGACTGACGGACGGACATCGTTAAATCGAAAATTTAAGCGACGCTGATCACGATTATATATACTTTTCTATATCTCCGACGATTCCTTCAAGTGGTTATAAACATCTGACCGAAATGAATATACCTTGCGTATTACATTATGCAGGGTATAAAAATAAATAAATATGTGGCACTTAAAGCTCCGAAGGACTCATTGGACGTGCTTCTCTTCCATTACTGTTGTGCAGCAACAGAAGCTTAATTAATTTTACAAGAAATTAATGTATAATTACTTAACATCTTTTATAGTATCTTTTACAATTAACCCATTTGGGGTTTTTGGTAACAGTTACGAAGGAAATATAAATGCATATAACTATTGCAATTAAAGAAAATTGTACATATATATATAAATTAATTTGGTATTTTTGAGTAGCATCTCAAAAAGAAATATATAACTTCTCGAAAATTCTACAAATTTCATTGAATATGATTTGACTTTTTTTATTTCATATTATTAATTATTTTTCGTTCCATAGAAAACCGAAAAAATTTAAGATTCTTCCACTTTCCTTCTAAAGGATAGAATTGATCTTGAACTTGCATAGCATTACTCTCACATATTAACACATAATTTGTTAATCGTCGTTTTGAAATTGCAAAAAAGAAAAAAATTCGATTTTCTTTCACCACATTAAACGCAATAATCAACTCAAAATGAAATTGTAAATTCTAAGTTGCACACACAATAAGCGTTACTGTCTTTCTGTGAAATAGTGGTTTCTCTTATTTTCATTTGTGTTGTTATTGTTGCTGTTGTCTGTGTTTTTTTTTTTCTTAAAATCTTTTAAGTACTCGTCACTTTTATGTGGTTAAATCAAGAGTGTGTGTGAGTGTCGATCGATGTGTGTATGGGGGTTAATATATGAGGGTTGGTGTGTTTTAGTATGTTTGAGAAACGTATACATATAAAATTGGAGTGTGTGGGTGTGTGTGTGTGTGTATTTGTTTTAAGTAGATATTGGTAAATTTTTACATGCAGTTGTTCTTGTTGTTGTTGTTGTTTTAAACATATTTGTAATGCTGTAGATGGTAATGTTGCCATGTATTGCAAGTCAGGATGATGATGACGATAATAATGATAGTTGGATGTAACAAAATATGAACCACAAATTTTCATTTTCATTTTCATGCATTCAACGCACAGCTACACACATAAACACACACACGCATACATCATCAACCAGGAGCAACAATAACTCCAATAACTACAAAAACAGCTACGATTTATTACTAAAGTTTGCTGTGTATATTGGACAGGGTGTTTTTTAGGCATGGCTTTCAAATTGCAATAAAGTAACAACAAGAAATTCCGCGATCATCATTATTATTACTAATCATTTTTTGTTTGTTTTGGCAATGATCATCCCTAGGAGCATTCAGAACCGCTTTTGCATGTTGTCTTTTAAACTGAAATTGCTATTGACATCTCCGCATTGATCAGTAACTTCAAACAAACTCAAACTAACAAAAAGAAGAAAAGAAATCTGAAAATTTATATTGCATGAAATAATCCTCTGAACTGAAGGTCAAAGATCAGCCTTCTTTTTTTCTTTCGATATCCAAAGCCCTTCGACTTTAAATGTCCTCAAAAAATTATTCAGGAATGTTAATTTACAATATATTTCAAATAAGTTTTCAGGTCCATTATCGAAGATAAAGTTCCCATCAAAAGTCAGTCGTCATCTTATTGAAATAAAATATGATTCTGCTTGATTTTAGAAGAAGTCCAACCCGATATTGCTATAGAGAACAATATGTTTTTCGAAATTTGTCGGAAATTTTTCGATATTTTGAACTTCATCACAGAACAAAATTGTGCATTAAAATTATTCAATTGAACATTCAATGAACTAACGGTGCAAATGATTGTCATACGCAGTTTCAGTTGAATACAGAAAGCACACAAGCCAAAATGCTTGAGCAGAAATTTCAACAAAGTGGATGGGAATGTGGCAAGTTATTGTGATCTGTGGAAAACCGAACAATTCTGGTATTCAGCCATATTCTTCTTGACAGCAGCAACAATTAATGTGTGCATCCAGTGTGCATCCAGCAAGCCGAGATTCTTAGGCAAAATGTTTTACAAAATTGATGGACATATGAAAAATTTTTCTGATAGTAGTCGAATAAGAAATTGTCTTACCACTTGGATGTAGCATAACAGACAACTAAAATATTTGCTTAAAATCCTCCATAAAGTGTATGGACTTAATTTAAGTTCTTGTGTTCGATGGTTAAGATTCAGATCTTGAGGTGTACTCATCACAACAGTAGCAAAAATCATTTCTTATAGCAATTGAATCTCCTAATCCTGCACACCAAAATGCATGTTGAAAATGTTCCAAAATGAGATCAGAATTCGATTGAAATTTCTTAGTGAAATGAAACTGAAACATTGAAACTGTCAAATTTACCATCACTACAAAAAATTATTGCGAATGCGAACAATAAAGCTCCGAAAAGGTACCTTATAGTTAACAATATACTGATAGAAACGATAGCACAATGTGAATTGGATGCAAGTAAAGTGCATAAGACGATGGTAAAAGATGCAGGCAAACATTATCATTAAATGCAGCTAGTGTGTGCAAGTACTGCAATAGCAGTAGCACACAAGACATTGCAAGGCAGGCAGGTGTCTTTTGTTGCCATTATGAGGATATACTCTATACTTACATACATATGTATACAAGGGCGGTCCTAGAACTACCTGACCGAAGCGCAAAAATATTGGGAAAATATTTCGTTATTTCTCAACATAATCTCCTTTTAGCTCTATACTCCTTTACTCCCTTTAGCTCCTTTTCCCAGCGATATTGTATAGCTTGGATACCCTGTTTATAGCATAAACTGTGTAGGTCATTAAAATAGCCATCTACCGCAGACTCCACCTCTCCATTGTTTGCAAATCTTCTACCACCAAGCCATTTTTCAAATTTGGAAATAGAAAATGATCCGAAGGAGCTAAATCTGGCGAATAAGGCGTGTGTTGAAGCAATTCTAGCATTTACTCATAGATTTTGGCCATCGCAATAGCGGATGTGAAATGGTGGACCCATGTCTCATCCATGGTTACGAATCGACGCAAAAACCCGGCTTTATTACTGTAAAACATCGCCAAACACTCTATAGAAACATCTTCACGACGTTGTTTTTGTTCTATTGTGAGCAAACGCGGCACCCATCTTGCACACAGCTTTTTTATCTCCAAATTTTCGGTCAATATACGATGTATACCACTATTTGATGTTCCTGTAATTTCACATAGCTCATCCAATAGCATTTTGTGGATTTTCTTAAACGTTTCTGGAGCGGCCACCTCAATTGGTCGACCACAATGGCGTTCGTCTTGACAGCTCGTACGACCTCGTTTAAACTAAACACCCAATATTTTATGGTCGTAAACGATTGAGCAGACTCCCCCAGAGTAGAATCTAGTTCGGTTTTAATATTCGTTTGATTGAGACCTTTCAAATGAAAGTATTGAATTACATAACGGTTACCAATTTTTTCCATGTTTACAAATTCACTGAGGTCGTTAAATTTCGATGGCTCCAAAAAAAAAAAAAAAAATTTTAAACAACGTGGCGCTTTGAAACTGAAAACATATGTGTATAAGGTTGACACTTTTCACCAAAGTAATTTTTTTCAAAGTACTGCCGCCATCTATATGTCAGGTCGGGTAGTTCTAGGACCGCACCCGTACATGTATACATACATAGGAAGCACCAAAGTAATACTGAGCTAGTGCAATAGAGTGCTAAAGAATGCCATACAAATTGCTTTGCTGCTGACAGTAAGTGCTATTGCTGCTGCTGCTGCTGCTCCTAATGCTGATGATAATCATTGTGATGGTGGTAGTAATGGTAGTGTCTTCGAAAGAAATGACTTCGTGTGCGGATATTTACCTCATCATATGTGCAGCAACATGTTGATAGTTGTATCTTGTATAGGTAGATATGTATGTATGTATATATATGAAGTATTGGTACACTGGTAATGAGAAATATTTAGTTTCATAAATTTTCCGTTGCACTATATCATCATCATCATTTTCATAATATGTTTTTGAGTACAAATATTGTTCTGTACATACAACCTATGCATGTGCACATAATTTCCGTGCGCTCATAATAGATTTTGGTGGAAAATTAAATTATGCACATTTATTATAAATATAAATTTAATATTTTTACCATTTTTTACATAAACAGATAATGTTACAGAATATATTTTTAAGATATAACAATTGAAGTGGTTTAACCAAATCCTTAATATTTAGATTGCATTATAAGTTTCTGAGCTAAGAAGTGAAACATTGTGATCTTGGTTATTTATGCGCTTAGTCTACTGATTCTCCAGTAATTAGAATATGATGCTCTATTATTAAGGGATTGCGAAATTCTGGTCTACAGCCACGGTCGTATATAACAAAAAATACTTTCCACGGAGGAACTCTTCGAAGTAGATACAGAAGTGTATGAGAATTAAGTAGGAATATGGAAGAATAACCAAGGACTAGAGTAAACGAGTGCTGGTGCCATATAATGCTTATATTAAATGTGATTAAACAGTTAGTTATGACTGCCATCAAAATACATCCGAAAGCTACATGGTCCGGCAACTTTGTCATGGATTATTCAGAAAACTATAGTAAGAAATAGAACTTGGCAACCTACACCAAAATGAATTTAATAAAATAATTTCCGAAGAATCGTCGTCTTCTTTTCTATTTTGGATCGATGCGATATCATCCCCGTGGGTCCAGATTAGTTTGAGTTGTCTTGCCTCGATTTCTTCTTATTAAGAGTTCGTCCCATTTGTATCGCGCTTTGTCTGATTTATGTCCATTTGAATATTGAATTTATTATACATCAATTTGAAATAATGAAATAATGTGCTGTAAAGGTCATATTTACTTTAAAGGAATCAATTAATGATATGTCCATTAGAACTTAATTCAGAGCCACTTTGACTTGGTTGAGTTTACTTGACTTCTTAAATGTATATAAAAATTTATATCGGACATTGGTTTAACTATTGGTTAACTAAGAAGTTGACTAAAGTTTACCCACTCTCTATCCCTAAACTACCTCAATAGATAATACTATAATATACTGATTTTAGTTTGGTGTCTTAGAGGTTCGAACCCAACTTACAGTCATTGCTTTAACTGTTGTTTAACAAAAGAGTTGTTTGAAAGTTAATTTGCTAAATGCTAAGGTTGATTTTGTTTAACAAAGATTTGTCTTCTTGGATTTGGATCGAAATTACAGTCATTGGTTCAACTATTGGTTAGCCAAAGTTCAATTAATGAGTTATTTCTGTAAAATATTTGAAATTTACGGCTTTTTGACTCAAGGTTAGGTAAATAGTTCATACTGAAATATACTGATCTTGCTTAATAAAGATTCGGCTCGAGGCAAATTCGTTAGTTAATACTAAGTTCACTAAGTTTTTCAAGCTGAGATTATGGCTCGTTCACTGTTGTCAATGAGTAGGAAAACTATCAGTAATGTAGTTGCCGTAAACACGGGCCACTGGCCTGTGGGTAGGCATGCTGCAAGGCTTGGTTTACCGGCCAACGATTTTTGTCGCAACTTCCAGGACGAGGAAGAAGAGGAGGAAGTGTTCACCACTTCCTCTGTAGATGTCCCGCCTTGGCACACAGAAGGCACACTCTACTGGGGAGTGCCTTTTTTACAGATACCATTGAGCTTGCAACCATTGACGTCAGGGACATTGCTCTATTCATTAGGAAATCCCAATGGTTCCGCTTAACAGAGGTAACAGGATAGTAAGCATCAGTGATGCATGGTAACACAATGGGACAATTTTTGGCCTAAGTGCGCCCCCATTTGGAGGGCGGCCGGATAACCTAAATTCACTTTTATTTAACCAAATGGCTAACTGAGGTTTAACTAATGCCCCGTATACATTAAATTATTGATATTTATGGATTTTTAGCGAATACAGCAGCTAATACTAAGTTGATATTGCATAACAAAGATATAGCTTCTTTGATTAGGACCAAAATAATTGTCACTAGTTTAACTATTGGTTAACTAAAGAGCTCACTAACGGTTATCTAATGGCACGTATTTATAAAATATTTTATGTCAGAGGTTATCTATGGTAGCCTTAGCTCCATGCCATAGATTAGAACCGAACTCAGAGTCAAAGTTTAACTATTGGTTAACTAAAAAGTTGACTAGAGTTAAATGCTTCGTATTTGTCAAATATTATATTCTGAAACTTCCTAGCTCAAGGCTCCTTCAACAGCTTAGATATAGAAATATTATGTAAAGCGATTAATATAGGTACTGTAGATACTGTAGATATCTCCTTGAAAATTCATTTCATATTTTCATACATCGTAGTTAGACTTAAAATATTTGTAGTGCTTACTTTGAAGAAAACAAAAGGCCGGTTCTTCCAAAACTCATTTTTACTTTCAAAGAAAATTGCAAAAACATCTTCGTAATAGAAGAATTTATAAAAATTGCAACAGCTCTTTTGCACGTGTAAATGAGTTTCTATCACATTTATTTCAATTTCGTATATGTGCAACATGAGGTTGCATCTATATATCGTACAACAACATATAGTTATATCCCACATTGCACTTCAAACTACATACAAGCGTATTTATAAACATTTATTTTTATGATACAAACGCTTGTACGTCGCAAGTCTCTTGGTACATGTTATATGTACTCACATACAATACTTGCCGGGTATCATTCGAAGCAACCAACCATCCAACCATCCAACCAACCGCTTATTCAGTACCTTAATGCAACTTATAAGATGTTGCACTAGAAAATGAAAAAACAAAGTTATATGAGTATATCCTCTCCCCACACATACACGCAGTTGGAAATTGAGTAAGAACATACTTTCACCAATAAAGCAGCAGTACTTGCATATCCTTTGTAGTGAGTCAGCAGTGAACAGCAGCGGTGTTGTGGCATGTACGTATGTATGTACTTGAGGAATTTAACAGTGCATTTACTATGTTATGAGAACGATGTAAAGCCATCTCTTATATTCGATTTTTTTTCTGTCTTGGTGGTGATGTTCTTGGTGGATGAATTGTGGTAATTTAGCTTGTACTACTGCTTTGCTTCTTCGCCAATGTCATAACCATCATCATCATCATCATCATCATCATTATCATCATCGTCATTATTACTATCGTCTTCAACATCATCTTCACCTAAACTATTATTATAACCATCACACAGATTATGTTATTTATGGCATTGTAATGAGCGTGCACGTGTTAATGAAAATTATGAATATTTTCACGCACCACAAAGAAAAAAAAGGAGAAAACAAGATAACAAAAATTATTAAACGTATAATAAATACTAATGAAAAAATGAAAAATAAAACAAGTACAGAAATAGAAGATTCTTAATTGGCTTAAGTTGAAATTATAAATTATAGTACATAATTACTACTGGCTTATTAATTTTGTTGAATATATACTTGTATGTCTTCAACGAGAAATTTACTTGAAGATAAAGGGTTATCCATTTCGCGGTTTCAAAAGTATAGGGCTAGAATTCGACATCTGTCAAACTGAGTTGTTAAAACAATTTCTTTCTTTTTCAGTTCAAAGTCTGACATTTGCGAAAATGGATCGCTTAACTATCGCACAACGCATTAAAATTGTAAAAACCTACTACAAAAATGGTGATTCTGAAACAGCCACATATCGTGCTTTAAGAGGAGATTATGGTTTACATAATCGTCCAACTACGCAAGCAATTGGCAAAATTGTGAAGAAATATGAAGAGACTGGATCGGTTACAGATATTGTAAGGCCTGTGCATTATCGTTTCGCTCGTACCACCGAAAATATCGCTGCTGTAAGTGAAAGTGTCGCCGAAGACCCGAATGTGTCGATTCCTCGTCGTTCTCAGGAATTAGGACTGTCTTACTGCACATTATGGCGTATTTTGCATTTAGATCTACACCTACATCCATATAAAATCCAGCTCACACAACAAGTGAAGCCAGCTGACCATTCACAACATCGTAGATACGTCAAATGGGTGATTGAACAACAGGCGGTGGACGGCGATTTTTCGAACAAAATTTTCTTCAGCGACGAAGCACGTTTCTCACTCGGTGGGTATGTTAACAAACAAAATTGTCGTATTTGGGGTTCTGAGAATCCTCAAGTAATTGAAGAGAGGCCACTACATCCACAAAAAGTCACTGCTTGGTGCGCTCTTTGGTCCGGAGGTGTGATTGGACATTACTTCTTCGAAAGCGACGATGGAACGACTGTCACCGTCAATTCGGAGCGTTATGGTTATAAGATAACCGACTTTTTTTTGCCTGCTATTGAAGAATACGACTTAGAGAATATGTGGTTTCAACAAGACGGTGCCACATGCCACACAACTCGAGCGATTATGGCTTTATTGCAAGAGAAACTTTCTGGCCGCGTAATTTCTCGCCGTGGCGATATCAAGTGGCCAAAAAGAAATATCATGATAAAAAATATTTTATATGTGTTTTATTTTCATTTACTTTTGAAACCGCAAAATGGATAACCCTTTATCATGGGAAAGCAAAGCTACCGTGGTGACCCAAAAAGGTACTTTGTTAAATCTATTTGAATCTGGTGAAAGTATAGTAATTTAGAAATTTAAATTTATAGAAAATAATGTACAAACACCATTGAATAAATGCCAGGAAAAGGAAACATTTTAAACGATTTCATGGAAAGAATTAAAGCATAAGACATTTGGACACAGATCCCCAGGTGGATTAGTGTTCAAGACCTCGAACGGTACATATCGAAACGAATCATGAGCTGAGACTTACCCTACAAAAGATCTATATGGGGTGACATAAAAATATTTGAAATTTTGTATTAAATACAAACTGGATTTAAGCTTATTGATTGTTTGAATTTACAACTATTACATGACAAATTTATATTAACACTCCATAAGAAGAATTAAAATCCGCGTAACATCGCAAAAGCAGGGACCTTCTAAAACTGTCCAAATTCAACATTAGAAATAAATAATATTTTAAGTGAAGCCCGATGGGGATGCCTCAATGCTAATTATTTAATTTATGAGACTTAATCTTTGCCACTAACAGCTCCGGAGAGCGCAAGGCTGTTTGAGAACCTTTATGCGCGGCAACTGCTTATATTGCAGTTTGAAATAATCTTTTAAAGAATAACAAAAATTCGTTTCTTCCAATAAATACTAAACATAGCCAGTAAGCAAATATCATTTCTATTGATGAATCACAAATATTTAACTATTAGGAATTGACTGACAAAAACAGGAAAAGTAGCTCGATCATAGTGCTTCGATCACAGAAGTTCTACTGAAGTATGTTCACCATAACCTCTCACATCCTCTAGTGTCAATTATCTTTTTATGAGATCAAAATAAATTTCGACACTAAGAGCTCCGGAAACTATAGGGATATTTTAAAAAGTTATTTTTTGCAATTCTTTATAATCGGAGATATTTCTTACAACATGACAAATTTTCTCCTTATGAAGATTTCAGAAAAGCATTTTTCATACGAATTCTGCCACTCGAAATCGAATGATATAAGCAAAAAGAGCAGTTCGATCATAGTGTATCGATCGCAGAGTTTTACTGAAATTCGATCCCCATAACCCATAGTGACTATTATCAATTATTTTTTTATGAGATCAAAATTAATTTCGACACTAAGAGCTCCGGAAAATACAAGGATATTTTAAACATTTATTTTTGGCAATTCCTCATAATTAGAGACATTTCTTAGAAAAAGACTAATTTTCTCGAAACATTCGCAGGAATTATGCCACTCGAAATTGATTAATATTAGCAGGAAGCGAAACTCGGTTCCGATATCTTACAGGGTTAGTGCCAATTAAATATTTTTTGAGATATAAAATTCCTGAAAATACAGAGCACTTAGTTACAGTCAGAAATATGTTTTCCAAAAATACGAAATCATCAACCGATAACAACCGGAAGGGAAGCTCGTTATCGACCGTCGGTTTGCTAACAGTTGCTAGCAAGGTACATATCTTCTATAGAATATCTATTCACGGCTATTATTTTCAGTCGGAAGAAGTTTTTGTAAAGGGTCTTCCATTAGGGACATTAAAATTTGGTATCTTTATATGAACGCACCCTTAAACTTTTTTAATCAACTGTCAATGTCAAAATGTTAGATAAAGTCAACATTTTCATCATGGCCAAGTTCACGAACCAGCAACGTTTGGAAATTATTAATAATTACTACCGAAATTCTGAGTCGGTGGTCGCAACTTTAAGAGCGAAAAATCATCATCAGCGATGAAGCTCATTTCTGGCACAATGGCTTTGTCAATAAGCAAAATATGCGTTATTGGTCAGCAACAAACCCATAAGTGCTTTTTGAGACACCGTTGCACCCGCTGAAGGTTACTGTTTGGTGCGGTTTTCATGCCGGAGGTGTGATTGGGCCGTATTTTTTCGACCGTCATGTTACCGTCAATGGAGAGCGCTATCGTGATATGTTGGAAGATTATTTGTGGCCAGAATTGGATGAACTTGACATCAGCGATATGTGGTTTCAACAAGACGGTGCCACTAGCCACACAGCACACATCACAATCGATTTCGGTGAACGTGTTATCTCGAGAAATGGTCCAGTCGAATGGCCGCCTCGTTCATGCGATCTAACACCTTTGGATTTCTTTTTATAGGGCTTTATTAAGTCACTGGTCTATGCCAACAAGCCAGCAACTTTAGACGAGCTCAAAGACAACATCCAACGTGAAATTGCCAACGTTCCGGTGGAAATGTGTGCTAGAGTGGTGGAAAATTGGGTCCAAAGAATCGACCGCTGTAAACGGGCTCGTGGTGGTCATATGACCGAAATCGAATTTCATTCATAAAATATAATGCTTGCAATATATCCACAATAAATTTGAACTCCATATCTCAAATATTTCTGTGTTTTATTAATAGATAAAATTATTATGTCCCTAATGGAAAACCCTTTAGAAATATAAAATTGTTTTTTCAATTCTGTCAGAAAGGAAATTGCATGTCTTCTATTATTGAAGCTTTGAGGCAATGTTAAGAAGAAATATATATTCATTTTATTCATATATATTACAATGCAAATATTCTGCCATTCGGAATCGACAAAATCAAGCCCGTCTATAACATTTTCAATACTGCTTTAATTTTTTTTTATAATTAAATATTAACGATGGTTTAGTGTATTAAAGTCTCACACTAACGCGTTTTTCTTTTAGTTATTTATAAATAATCTTTTTTATGCTCTTCATCTTACATAATTATTGGACAATATTTTTCAGTAGAATTTTGTGGAATCAAAAACAAAAACTAAAATCTAATTCGAAACATCTATACCGTCATTTGGGAAATATGCTTAAAATTACATTTTCTATATTTTTGAATAAAATTATCAAATCTTACATATATAATAAATCCCTTTTTTTGGATTGTATTAAAAAACTTTGTCGATCAAAAACTTCCTTCTTATGCGAAAAATTCACTTTCATATTGTCGTCATCATGGATTCGTGACATTTTGTTTAATACCATATTTTACTTGTCATCATCAGTTGATATTTTCTCCGTTGAACCTTATTATTTAAATGTCTTTCACTTAATCTTGACAATCGTCTTAACAACAGGTAAGCCGTTATACTTTGACTGGTATACTACTATAAATATATGTATGATACTTGTCAACATATGAGCTATGCATATCATATCGTAAAGTACCTACAATATAAATCTACTTAGGTGTAAAATATATACGATACAACATACCACCATATGGTAGAAAAATTGCCCGTATAACTTTCATGCGACTTTACATAAACTTATTGTTGAAGCATGATATATTTAGAGTTTTGAAAATCATATAGAAAGCAAACGAAAGAAGGACATTCTATTACAAGAATCAACAAACATTACAAATCATATTTAAGTTTTACAAAATTCTCTCACACACACAGATATACAGACACACTTGCATTCATAAGTAGTTTTTTTTTTTTAATATAAATCTTTGTGTATTTCGATGAAAAGGTATAACTTCAGTCAGCGCTAGAGATGTGAATAAAGTAAAATAATCCACCAAAAACAAAAGCTTAAATATATAACAACAGTCATATTACCAGTGGAATATATAGTTGTATTGAGTTGTGTCGAATGTTGGTGGGAATGGTGAAAGGAATAGTGAAAAATTCAAAAAATAAGAAGAAACCAAAACGAATTGCAAATAAAACTTTTTATAATAATAATAATTTCTGTGAAAAGAAATAAGCACAAGATGAATGAAATAAATAAAAGGAAAATACAAATATATTCAAAAATACAAATATACTACAAGTGCATACAAGCATATACCCAGAAGAAAATATTGAATGTGTTTTCCTCAAAACACTTCTAATCGGGAAATTAATATCCGAATGACAAATTTAATCGTTACTTTGATAATCCCGATATTTTGATATATTATTTCTTGGTAGAGCTATGAGTAATTACAGTCCGGTTGAATATAAATGCAAAGAAGCTTTACTCTTTATATGAACCATAATTACTGAATAATATGTAGGTAGTAACAAATATTTGTTCAACATCTGAAATATCCCGAAGTAGAGTATACTTTATTTTATTCTTCGTCAGGGACGATTTTTCGTGAGCTAGTTATTCAATATTTGTTTTTATTCATGGGTCCATAAATGATATTGGATTGGCATTGATATCTAAAGACTGTATTTTTTTAACTCATCCTTGGATGACGCCTCTACGTCATGAAATTTTCACAAAATAAAACTTTGCCATAAAGATATTCTTAAAAAATCTGTATAATAAGTCCTAGCAAAATGCAATGTCACTAAAGTTTTTAGAATTCGAACACTTAGCGTATTTAGTTAATTTACTTACTCAAGTCTCAAGTGAACGAAAAAAAAGAAAAGTCCACAAGATTTATATTTTGCGGCCCTCTTTATTAAAATATTTCTTTTTTTTAATTTTACAAACTAAGAGTCAAGGATATATTGAGTTCATGGTTCTGGTCCTGATACTGTAATAGCCAATCACGTGCAATTTTGATTTCGTCGGTTCCGTTCCGGTAATTTTGATGTCAAAGGTGCACCACTGGAAGGCCAATTGTCGAAAATATCTATAAAATAATGGAAATCGTCGAGTCTGACCGTCATGTAAGCACTGCTTCTATTGCCCAAAAGCCAAACGATGCACAAAAACCGTTTGAAACCATTTAAATAAGGCTGGATACAAAAAGAAGCACCACATTAGTTAACACAAAAAAACCTCATGGACCGAATTTCCATCTGCTAGTCGCTGGTGAATCGAAACAAAATCGATCCATTTCTGAAGCAGATGGTTACTGGTGAGATAAAGTGGGTCACTTACGACAACGTCAAGTGAAAACGGTCGTGGTCGAATAGCGATGAGCCGGCACAAACGGTGGCTAAGCCAGGATTGACGGTCAGTAAAAGTTTGCTATGTGTTTAGTGAGATTGGCAGGGAATTATCTACTATGAGCTGCTCCCCTACGACAAAACTCTTAAGTCGGATGTGTACTGTCAACAATGAAGGAAGCAATCGCCCAGAAACGGCCAGCTTTGGCCAATAGGAGAGGAATTCTGTTCCATCAGGACAACGCCATCCCTCACACATCGATAGTGACTCGTCAGAAGCTCCGGGTGCTTGGTTGGGAGGTTCTTATGGATCCGTCTTATAGTCCAGACCTGGCACCAAGTGATTACTACTTGTTCCTGTCTATAACGAATGATTTTGTTGGTGAAAAATTCGCATCAAGAGAAGCTTGTGAAAATCGACTGTCCCAGTTTTTTGCCAATAGGGACGAGTGTTTCTATGAGAGTGGCATTATGAAATTACCTTCAAAATGGCAACAAATTATCGAACAAAACGGTGGATATTTGACCTAAATCGAATCATTCTAACTATGCTAAATAAATCCTTAAATTTAAAGCAAAAACAATAGATTTCTTTTTACTAGACCTTATATGAAGCTCTTGGATATAAAACCGGTATATACGATTGTATTTACTAATCATTTTAACTTGGCAAATATTTACTAAATCTGATAACAATTATACATTCCTTCCATATATCACGTTCAAACTTTGTACATATGATTACATTAATGAATGTTTAAGCAATTTTCAAAATGGGCATAATCGCATAAAATTCACGTCTACCTCCCATATAAATTGATGCTTCCGATTATACACGGTGCGACAATTATGTATTAAGACTCCCTCTAGAAAACACAATTAAAATACGATATGTGCTAATTTTTCGGTATATTTATTTGAAATATTCTCCTCCTGATTCAATACACTTGTTATATCGATTTAATAGCGATTCAAACGTGTGTTCCAGCTCATTTTTCGGAATTGCCTCCAGTGCCCTTGTCGAAGCCCGTGACGTTGAAGCTCTTTCAACTTCAATTTTAGTTTTAGAAACAAAAAGAAGTCGCACGGTGCCAAATCAGGTGAATACGGCGGGTGATTTAACACACAGACCTGATTCCGAGCCACTAATTGACGAACAATGAGTGTTGTGTGACTCGGTGCATTATCGTGCAACAGAGGCCAAGTTTTTGGATCGCGGTATTCTGGTCGAACACGACGGATTCTGGACATCAAACGCTTCAAAACTTCGAAGTAATATGCGGAAGTAACTGTTTGACCATTTGAGACAAATTCTTTGTGGATAATTCCTTTGCTATCGAAGAATGTGATGAGCATTGTTTTGATTTTTGATGGAACTTTTCGTGGTTTTTTATTTCATCTTCCAGTGACTCTCTGCCATCCACAAACCGTTTATGCCATATAAAAACATTTGATCTTGATAAACAAGCATCGCCATATGCTTGCTGCATCATTCTGAATGTTTCTGATGCACTTTTACCAATTTTTGCGTGGAATTTAATGACCGTTCTTTGCTCCATGTTAAAATTTCAACATCAAACGAACACGTGTTTTGTAAAATGAATGTCAATAAACATTAAATGTCAACCAAATGCCATGAAACTTTGACAGTTAGTAGAGGAAGGTTGAAGCTTCAAAAAGCTTCACATAGATGGCGCGCTTAGTTGCTAAGATATGGTTCGAGTATTAATACATAATTTTCGTACCTTGTATGTTTTGACACTTTAAGCATGAAACTTCAGCTGAAATTCGGTATTTATGAAAACGACGCCATTCTTTCATACAAAAGTAAGATCTCGACAGTACTTTATATCTATAAAGCTTTAGAACTGAAGGTCGACACATTCTATTATTATTTTCAATTTATAAAAAAGTTTTCAAAATAGATTCAATTGGATGAAAACTACGCTTGCCTTCAATACAAATGTACATCGTTTTACTAAATTAAACAAATTTGTCTATTTTTCATAGTGTAAGGTATATAAATTGTCGAAATTAAGGTTTCAACATTTTTCTTCTAGTCCTTCTGTTTATTGTCTTTACCAAATCTTTTTGTAAGACCTTGCTTCTAAAGCGAAAGTTTCGTTTTTCAGATGTAGAAAAATATTCAATATTCAATTTAAATTTTTGACTTACCTGCAACGCATATATTCGAAGATACCACTGAATCCGGCTCAGCATACTTATAATTTAACAGAAATTGGAGCTCATGATTTACGATTCACTAAATCCTATTCAACCTTTTTACAATTCAATAGAATTTCATATCCAAAAGATACCCACTACCAAAGTGATATTCATTGTTAATCTAAGTCTAATGAAGAAACCGGGCTACAAATTTTTATCAACAAATGTCTGAAGAGAATGTTCAAGATCTGGTGGGCAAATACCATTCAAATAGTTAGCCATCCAAAATCTTCACTAATGTCAGATAGTCTAGCAAATCTGGTAGCCAAATATTACCCAAAAGTATCAAATTTGAGTAACACACATGGATTAGTCTATAATCGGCGAATTTTCTAAGCACAGAGATTTTAAGGTAAAGGAATATTCTAATGAATTCGAATGAAATATTTAGGGAATCTGAAAAAGTAAAAGCTGAAAACCCTTTTAAAGCTATATTCTTGAAAGACAATCCGTGGTGATTGGAAATTGTTCAGTGAATTAAAAATGTTTGACAAACAATTACCATCCAATAATGTAGGCGCTTTATTGCACCCGTTTTCTCCACAGTGCGCAAAAAGAGTGAACTAGCAGTAGTTTCACTAAGAGATGTTTAATATTCGGTGCTGGTCTATGATATATCAGATATTTACCATAACATATTTACTATATTTTTACAAATAAACTCAAAATTGCTGTTGCTCCTTTTTGGGATATTTTTTTCCCATCCAATGCCTGTTAGTGTACACTGAAACATTTCATATTTTGGATGCCTTCTATAGCATTTTGTAGACTTATTCAAGTCAATGAAAATATTATATATACATCTGATACCATTTCCTACTGGATATATTCTTGCATATGTATAGATTTATAAACCGATATATGTATCTGTCTATGAATCCACATATAGCATAGCAAAATACAGTGAAAATAGTCATTCGTACATGCCACAGAGAGAAAGTTGTTCTATTTTGTTGGTATTATTGCTGTTGTATTTATATGTTTTTGTTGTTGTTGAAAAAGTTTGCCACATTAAATTGTGCCAAAAACAAGAAATGATGCCACACCGCAACAGAAGCAACAGCAGTAGCAACACTATGGTACATACATAAATACATACATTCATATGGAGCTGTTGCCGTACATATAAAAAATATAATATGTAAGAATACAATAATAATAATAACAACAACAATAATAATAATAATAATAATAATAATAACAACTGTGCGAATGATACTCAAAGGAACGTGTGAAATATGCATGCCAATGCATAAGAATATGTATGTATATTCAAAATGAAAGAAAATTTGATGATGATGATGATGATTATGATGATGGCGCTAGTACGAAAGACATTGAGCGACATAATCAAATATAAATAGGAAGAAGTTTGTACCAACGCATATATGCTATATGTATTATTAAGGTGAAGCAAATTTATATATTAGCAGAGGATGGGTCATCCAGAAGGTCCAACTTAAAATTTGTCTTGAAGATGAATTAGGATAAAGAGAATATAAACATTAACTAATCCAGATTTTCCTAATTTTCAACTAGAATAGAAGGTTATCCAATTATAAGCCATAGAAGTTAAAAAAAGTAGCACTGGCTAGCAGTAGGTTCGCAAATTTTTATCTTAACCTCTAATCAAATATATTACAATTTGAT
Organism: Megamerina dolium; assembly: GCA_963854835.1. Taxonomy (NCBI): domain Eukaryota; kingdom Metazoa; phylum Arthropoda; class Insecta; order Diptera; family Megamerinidae; genus Megamerina; species Megamerina dolium. The sequence continues at coordinate 31,416,077 of OY978529.1, read as the reverse complement.
CCGCCCTACTTCGCATACATTCATACACTTTTATACAAATTGTGCATAATAGTTATGATAGTAATGATGTTTGCTGTTAATGATTATACACATAAATGAATGTCAATTGGATTTTTCAAACTTTCCAATTCAACTCAGAATGAATATGAAATAAAAACATAAAGAAGAAAAGTAAGTGCACAGAAGTATACACTAAGGAATTATACAAATAGTAGTATACTACTATTTTATATATAGTATAGTATATGAATTATTTTGACCAAACAGCATAATGAAGCAATCGGTCAAGTGTCATATATTTCATTGAAAGTAGAAACGTGTTGGAAAAAGTTTATATGATTTAATACTATGTAGTATACCTTAATGTAAGGTAAGATATCCATACATCTAGTTAGTTATAATTTGTTTTTTGGTACTTTTAGTCATAGTGATGTAGAGATCACCAAATTATACAAACAAGAAGCATTACACTCTCACACACAAGAATGATATTGAAAAGGGTCGAAGGAATGATTGGAGAAATATTCCACCCTCAAACTTATTGTTTAAATTAAATCTAATAAGCCAATATAATTCTTAGGCAATTTGTAGAAAATAGTTTATTCGAATTTTACTTTATAATATAATCTAAGGAAATATATATTTTCAAATATTAAATCAAATAAAATCAAGTTTAATGTTGTTAAATTCAAAGGATATACTGCAAACTACAAGTTAATTTCAACTTTTGTTTTAAAATCATTCCCTCTGATAGTGGCCACCTTTAGGCAAGCAATTGGAAATTCCTCTAAGACTACAAATTTACAATGAAGATTTTGTGAAAGAAAGAGTGCTGTCAAAAAATGTTGCACTTCGAAACCAGTCATGGCATTTTTACATAACAAATGAACGTTGAATTGAAATTGAAATTGTTGTTTGATTTTTTTTTTATATATTTTTATTAATTTAAATATATTTTTATTACAAACATTATTTTTACATAAAATGTATTTGTTAACGCTAAGACTATTAATAATACATACAATATAATAACGAGTAGCATGTATCTGATAGGTAATAAGATTAAAGAATTGTAAAGAACTGTATAAAGTTACACTAATTTGGCTTCTTGCTATGTCAAAGACATTTTTTCGTTGGAAGCGTCTAGGTTGTCTGAGAGAATTCAGGATATAAGATGCCTCAACATTAACACGGTGTTGTATTCTTGATTTGTGGTTCGTTGCTTTTATTTGGTTACTTCAGCAACAGTAGAAATCATCAAGTCGCGATGGATATCACAGTTTCTAACAAACCAGGGTACATTTGAAATATTTCGCACCAATTTGTTTTGAAAGCGCTGAATAATATCTACGCTCGTTCGACTAACACATCCCCAAAGTTCAGCGCCATATGTTCATATGGGTTTTAGGATTTGATTATACAGCATAATTTTGTTGTGCATAGATAATGCAGATTTTCGACCCATGAGCCATTCCATCTTACGCAGTTTTATATCTAATTCGGTTCTCTTTATCTTTATATGTTGCTACCACCTACCTACCACAGTATTGCCGAGTCATCGGCGAATGTTGCTATTTTACTTTCAGGTGGTATTGGTAAATCTAAGGTAAAGAGAAGTGGTACAAGAACACTTCCTTGGGGCACAACGGCTTTTATTTCTCTTAGATTGGAGCAATCATTTTCTTGCTTTATCTAGAAATATCTCGTTGTGATATATGATTTTAGAATAGTGTAGTATTGAAAAGGCAAATAAACTTCTATCTTATTTAAAAGGCCTTCATGCCACACCTTATCGAAAGCTTGTACTCGAGAAAAAGAGCAGAGCACACTTTTTTCCCTTTCTTGTTTTTTATTTTAATAATTTCCGCTTTTAGTTCTCGTTTGGTTATAAGAGGAATTACGGTACTTTGATGTCCAGAGATGATAAGGAGCTCATCACATTGTTCATTATTAGGTTAAAATGTTTTAGACTAGGATTAGGGCAATTTGCTATGGCAACACTGCTGAAAATTGTCTATTGTGAATTTTTCTCGATCCATTTTACAAAATATTAGGTGTGTTCGCTAACAAAAAACTTTCAACAATTGTTAATAATTTTCAACACGAAAAGCGTTGGCGAACAAATAAATCCAGCTGTCAATTACGAACGGTGAATGACAATTTACAAGTTTCTGATAGTTTTCAGTTCACGTACTTCTTGTAGATTTTCTCATATCGAGAGTGACAGATGACAGAAATTGATAGTGACAGTAATGTAAGTGAGCAGACCCAATAAAACAGCAATTAAACGTTTTTTTAATCCACAATACTGTCGTATCTTCGTTGCTTCTGGCCTTTGTGCCATTGTTAGTTTTTATGGGTGATATGTAGTTAATTGGTTTCTTTAAGTATTTTGTCGACTTCCACAATGAATAATACGACTTCTTATCAGCTATCAATGATGAAAGATATTTCTTGATTGATTCAATTTTAACAATTTGGGCGGAGAGCGGGTTTGGTGCCAAGTTTCTAAATTTTCTTTTATTTTTCTAGAGGTTCATGATTTCCCTCTGGGAGTTTTCTCCTATAGTTTTTCTTTTATATTCAGAAGTACTGTTCCACGGTGCATTTTGAGTTGATCTGATGGTTGAAGTAGAGTAGCAAGTCTTACATTTTCTCTCAGTAACTCTTTAAAATAATTCCAGTCTGTGAATTTGTTTGTTAAGTTTGACCCTTGATCGTTTTTTATAATTGTTTCACTTATAGCTAAATATACAGGTGAGTGATCAGAGCTTAACTCTACATCATCTCGACATTTAACATAATTTGCTGAAATTTTGCTGGTTAAAAAGAAATCAATTAGGTCTGGTAACTTTCTGATATCTGTTGGCCAGCATGTGGGCTTTACCGTTGAAATGAATAAACAACCTGTCTCCAAAGCCGCTTTATAAAGCTTTTGGCCTTTTGTTGTGATAATGCGTGAGCCCCAATATGTACGCTTCGCATTAAAGTCCCCACCCATAATAAATTTGAATTTGTGAATTGTTATAAGTTGCTTATATTGTTCTGCTGTAATGGAATGCCTTGGAGGGCTATAGATAGCGGTTATTGCCAATGGTTGATTATTGGATTATATAGTTACTGTTATAGTTTGAAAAATTCCAGCGCTTATTTTATCGTTTTGATAATGATCAATGATCTTTCTTATAATTATAGCACTTCCATCTCTTGCGCAGTTATCTGGATAAATTGTGCGTTGTAAAACGTAATTTTTGAATGTTACAAGAGACTTTCTTGTGAAATGTGTTTCAGATACCAAACAAATATCAAGTTGCTCTTCTTCTAGTATATTTCCTATTCATCCTGATGTTTTTGTAGGCCGTTCGCATTCCATGTCATAATACATAAAGAATTTAACATTTATTATTTTGTGAATGTTTAGTCATTTTATTTTCGTAGTGCTAGGCGTAATTGAATATTGTCAGCCAGCTCTTCTTGTAAGAGTGTATCTTCATTGGCATTATTGTTCACCCTTGGAGCTTGAGTTTTCAAATTATTAGCGTTGTTGTAGTTTTCGTTTCTAATATTTCTAGCTGCTTGAACGTGAGTTATTCTCTCCAAATTTATGGTGTTACCAGAATTTTCTCGATGGTCTATTGCAATATTCTTTGTAGATGAAGGAGCTACGTTATTAATATTGTCGCTATTTCGGGAAGATTGTGAGTCTCTTATTTTCCGAAGCTCTTTGGCTACAACACACCCACGATAATTCTCCGGGTGGTTCTCGCCACAATTGCAACATTTTGGCGGCAGATTACCTGTTTTGTTACACTCAATAGTGGGATGTTTCCCAGCACATTTGACACATCTCGGTGTTTTATTGCAAACATTTTTTGTGTGGCCAAAGCCCTGACAGCGTTTACACTGCGAGATTAAATTAGATGACTTTACATTCTCAATTTTACTATTGTTGAATACATTAATTGTAAAATTGTATTTTACATTTTTTCTTATAAAACTTTCCATCCTGGTATTTTTCCATATTGGACACCATAATTGGTGGAGGTCGCATTTCGCTCCTTTTTTTCTCAGGAGGATCTTCAAAATTATTGACTACCTCTGGTGAAGACTCTGCTTTTCGTATTTTGTTTGACCTGTTTTTCTTCAAAATCCAGTCTGTTTCTAGTGTAAGTTCTTCTTCATCTGTTTCATAGGTTTGATGATTCATATTGCCATGATTTGTAGTGCTTGTATTTGCCACTTTTCCTTTCTTGAGTTTAGCATTTTCGTTTTAAGTAGATCATTCTCTTTTTTGAGATCATTACATAGTTTTTCGAGCTGAAGTATCTTTTGTTGTAAATTATTTTGTTCAGGATCACTCATTTTTTGGATTTATAGCAGATGAACCAAGTTTGCTCTCATCAGATTGACTAAATTGAGAGTTTTCGCTAACTGAAAATGATCGCTGTCTTCCTAATATTGAATCTCGTATATAAGCAACTGAAGTTTGATTAGCAGCTATATGAACTGGTATAGCTTTGGCTGGCGTTATGATCTTTTTTGCTCTTGGTGAGGGTGACATGTTTATAGCATACTTCTAGGCTTAATCGTAAGTTTTTTTACAGAATTGCTCGGAGCGATTTTAGACACGTCTTATACTTTGAAATTTTCATCGAAGACATTGAATTAAAATTAAAATTGTTGCCGAACGTGGGCTCACACTAACCAGGAATCATTTGCTTTCTACATCTTGAAAGCGATTTCGAAATGGAAAATAGCAAAAAAAAATGCCGGTTCCAAATATTTTAATACACATACATTTATTGGCATTTATTGATTACTTAATATTTTCATGTGTAAAATATTAAAAAACCTACTACAGTTTGTAAAGGAGGTAGGCGACGGTTTTATCCAATTCAGTTTATTTTCTAATATATTATTTCTGTGATAAAGATACCAGGGTGGGCAAGGAAGGTACCTTTGGTCCAACTGTCAGAAAATTCAGCCTCCACCAGAACACCTCCGATAACGGAATGAGGCTGATCGACTTCGCCGCAGCACGAAACATGGTAATTGGTGGTACCAGATTCCAGCATCTCGACATCCACAAAGCGACATGGCTGTCTCCAGATCAACGTACAAGAAACCAAATTGATCATGTGGTGATTGACGGAAGGCATGCTTCCAGTGTGATGGACGTGAAATCGATCCGTGGTGCCAACATCGACTCGGATCACTACCTTGTTGCAGCTAAGGTGCGCACACGTTTATGTGTCGCAAATAACAAGAGAAATCCCACAGAGAGAAAGCTCGACGTCAGTAAGTTGCGATCACCAGAGACACCAGATACATTTACCACTCGACTATCGGATCTTCTTATGCAGAACACTCCCGCACTTGATGATACATGCGCACGATGGACACATATATCTCGCTCCATGACTACTGCTGGCGAGGAGGTAATCGGTTACTACCGGCCTCTGAGGAATGAGTGGTATGATCAAGAGTGTCGCGACGCTACCGCAGAGAAACACGCCGCCTACAGAAAAATTGCTAAGGAGCGATACAGAGAGAAAAGGAGTGCAGAGAGACATCTTTTCAGGCGCAAGAAGAGGGAGATGGAAAGACGCGAGTGTGAGGAGATAGAGATGTGTACCGACCAGAACGAGACTCGAAAATCGGAAAGATTAAATGAATGAGTGGCGGTTTAAATCCCGGAGCCTCTTCTTGTCGTGATGAAAATGGGAAACTGGTTACGGATGTCCAGAGTGTACTGAGCCTATGGAGGGAACACTTTTCCACGTTACTGAATGGCGATGCTACGAACAATTCCGCCAGTGGAGGAGATTGGCCGATAACCCCAATTACAGATGATGGTGTTGATGTTCCACCACCCGACTATGACGAGGTTGAAACGGCCATTTTAAGGCTGAAGAATAACAAAGCTGCAGGTGCTGATGGCCTGCCTGCCGAGTTGTTTAAGACCGGAGGCGATGAGCTGCTCACCCGCGTGCACCACCTCATAAGCAGAATATGGTCGGATGAAAGCATGCCTGATGATTGGAGGCTCAGTGTTCTCTGTCCTGTACATAAAAAAGGAGACCCCACAATTTGCGCCAACTACCGTGGAATAAGTCTCCTGAGCATCGCATACAAGGTTCTAACAAGCGTACTGTGTGAAAGGTTGAAGCCTATGCTCAGCAACCTGATTGGACCTTATCAGTGTGGCTTCAGACCTGGTCAATCCACCATCGACCAGATTTTCACACTGCACCAAATCCTGGAGAAGACCCAAGAAAAACAGATCGACACACACCCCCTATTTGTTGATTATAAAGCCGCTTTCGACAGTCCGGTAAGGGATTACCTCTACGCAACAATGTCTGAGTTCGGTATTCCTGCAAAGCTCATTCGACTTTGTAGAATGACACTGCATAACTCCCGTTGTGCAGTGAAAATTGGGAAGGACCTCTCCGCACCGTTTAATACCGAACGGGGTTTCAGACAAGGTGATTCGTTATCGTGCGACTTCTTCAATCTTATTATGGAGAAAATAATACGAGCTGCTGATCTACGACATAATGGCACTATCTTCAACTAAAGTGTCATGCTGTTAGCGTATGCCGACGATATTGACATAATCGGCATGAACACGCGAGCAGTCAGTGCAGCATTCTCAGAGTTGGAAAGAGAGTCGCGTCGGATGGGTCTCACGGTGAACGAGGGCAAGACGAAGTATCTAGTGTCAACAAACAAAGAGTCCCGGCGTCTTGGACAGCACGTCACTGTTGACAACTACGCTTTTGAAGTAGTAAGGGACTTTGTCTATCTTGGAACCAGCATTAACAGCAGTAATGACGTCAGCTTGGAGATCATGCGTAGGATAACTCTTGCTAACAGGTGTTACTTTGGGCTGAGTAAGCAATTGAGAAGTCGAGCCCTCTCTCGAAGAACGAAAACTACACTCTACAAGTCTCTCATCATGCCTGTCCTAACATATGGCGCTGAAGCCTGGACAATTTCCACCTCGGATGAGCGAATACTTGGAGTTTTCGAGAGAAAAGTCCTACGCAAGATCTTTGGACCTATTTGCGTTGGTGGCGAGTACCGAATAAGGTACAACCATGAGCTGTACGAGCTGTATGCTGATATTGACATAGTAAAGCGCATCAAAATCCAGCGGCTGCGCTGGCTAGGTCATGTCGAGCGAATGGAAGAACAGGCTCCAGCTAAGAAGTTGTTATATTCGGAACCCGCTGGAGGACGGCGCAGAAGAGGAAGACCAAACCTCCGGTGGAAAGACCAAGTACTGGAGAACCTGACGGCGCTTGGAATTTCTAATTGGCGTCAGCTAGCGAAGAACAGAGATGGCTGGCGCAGCATGTTATTTTCGGCCTAAATCGATATTCGGTTGTTATGGCCACATAAGAAGAAGAAGATAAAGATATCTAATAGCTAATAGCTTCTTTTTTTTTGTATGAAAAGTTTGAAAAAATTCATTCTGCAATATACTTTTGTATGGGAAGTATGCGTGATTTTTACCCAATTACGAGCATTTATTAATACATTTATTCTATAGCAAATATGAGTTTACACATCAAATTTCAATTCGAAATCTTTTTATTTTCGAGCTTAAAGTATTGAAATATACATTCAATATAATACTTTTGTATGGGAAGTTAATATTAATGTTCATCTGTTCTATGTTCTGTTCTATGGCGTTATAATTACGACAGTTATCATGCGAACTGGCTGACAGATATGGCAAAATCGACTCAGATAGTGATTTAGATCAAAAATGGATATATACAATATATACTTTTCCATCAACTCGCCTTATTGGTGTTGGAAATGAAAGCATGAACCCAATATACGCTTGACACTTTGAGTGTGTGATATAATCAGATGAGCTCCCGCCATGGGAGACTCCAAATACCGTTGACTCGTTTAGTGTATTGCTGTAATGAGAGAAGCTCTCGCCACAGGACATTAATGGGTGCTACAAAGCATTTTTGGACTATACGTCTCTTGTACAGAAATTGTGAAAACAGGAGAAGTCTGAGGAGAAAAATACATTAGTGGGAAAATGGGGAGAAAAGGGTGTAGCAATCAATAAGATATCGATATAGTTCTACTCAGTATTATCTCACAAAAAATTCATTAAGAACCTGATAATCATTTTGGTTATGATTTGCTTTATTAACAGTTCGAAAAGCGTCAACCAAATAAAATTCAATAGATAGAAAAAAAAAAACTTTATAAACATGATATCAAGCAATATTCAACTATAATAAAAGTATATTTTTATTGCGGTTTGGAAAGCTCATATATTTCTTTTCTATAAATTTTAAAACATTTTTTTTTTCGCCAAAACACTTTCAATATTCTTGATCAACTTTAACCTTTTTTAAAGAAACTTTCTTTCAACTTTGATTTTATATTTATATAATTTTTTATAATGGGTCTTTATAAATGGACGAGTATCACAAATACTTGAGGCGCAAAAGAAATGTACATAATCTCTCATATTTATTTTCATTTATATGTATACAATATCTATTTTCCTTTATTATTATGATTTTTATTTACCTTTCATCCAATACAAATATCATTTTCAATATCCTTATTGCAACAATAAACAAACAGCAGGTGCATTTCAACTTCACAATCGTCTCGCTCAGAACTATTTGCTTAAATCTTTCTTTTTTATTGTTGTGTATTTTGTTTTTATTATTTTTCTATTTCTATTCCATTATTTCATATTCTACTATTGTGTGGGTATGTGTATATAAATCCTTTACAATTGAAAATATTTTCATAAGCAAATTTATATGCTTTTGTGCAATGAATTATGATACTTTCACTTTGTTTTTTTTTTCCTCACTCTCTCTCTCTCTCCCTCTCTTGTTAGTTTGTACGTTGCATTATAGCTACTTGTATAGAATTTCAAAATATTTTAACTTGTTCTACTCATACCGTAATATGCAGATAAAGACACAAAGATGACTTCAGTATGATTTCATGCAGGAACAAATATCTATACCTTCTTTTCGTCCTCTACTTACACATATATAATATGACTTTACCTATCATTGCTACTGTGTTCTGTGGTTCGAACAAATTTTTAATTTTACTATTATTCAAAAACTTTGCTGGTCAACATTCTCTTTTTTTATGTGTTGGAGCTCATGTAGATATGCGTACGAGTATTTGAATATCATATAATTTATATACTTGTATGTATTTTGATTTTCGTATGCTCTGCATACCTGCAACGCCGCATTCAAAAAGCATTCAGATGCAACAGTGATTTCATCGCATATAATAATGGAATAAAATTAGAAACAGTGATTTGCTTATAGAAAAAAAATTAATTTATCAATAAACCTTGATTAACACAAGTTGATTTTAATAAAGATAATTTGGTCTCAAATTTCTTAAACTACTAATAAAGCAGAAACTTCCATGTTTCATTTTTTATCAAATGTTTTTTATTTAATCATTTTTTTTTTAAGTTTTGTCATTTCGGTCCTTTGGTTTTAGAATGACAATGACTCATCGAATGTCACTTTCCATTTGTGTACATTATTATTTATTTTTACTCAGTACTGCATACTTTTAGAATGAGTAATATATTAATAATAGATATTTTTGTCTTAAGCCATATTTGACGTTATTAATATCAGTAGACTTATCCTGGCCACAAATATCACATGTATGTTATTTTAACAAAAATACTAGCGCGTTTTTTTCTCGTAGAATCATTTTCCCTGCTAATGCGAATTCACGTCTGTAATATGGTTGTGCTAGTGCTGTGTTTTTTTAATTCGCAATTTTGTGTGGGATCTGCATTAACAAGTGGACATGATTTGCCAGTTTCCGGTGAGATTATTCTTGTCAGATATGGTCGTCCCAAGAGCGACACTACCTAAGATATGGCAATCAGTAAAATCACCACGATATCTGACCTCCAGTTAATAGTAGTCATAGTGTCGCTCATTTCTTTTGAAATAATTTCCAATTACAACACTAATCTAAGTGAGTTAAAATGTGAGAATTTATTTGTATTTCTAAGGTTAGTATCTTTGATCACCCGGTGTGAGAGTAGCGCACGCTTTATTCAGTAAAAGTTTACGCTAAATTCCATCGAAATATCTCAATATCTGTTCAAGTTATCGCGCAAAACAGCTAAGTTATTTTGAGAAGTGCTTAAAAAAATTGGGTCTTTATGACGAGCACTTGTATCGAGATTATAGACTGTATAAATCTACAATGAACACATGATGTCAGATATATTACGATTTTGTTGATATTTTTCGCTAAAGAATTACACCTGCTTTCTAAAATTACTAAAACAAAATATTTAAAATGGCTTACTTTTTTTATTGGCTTGCTAATCCAATTAAATGATTGCGGTTAGAAATTCTCAAAATGTCATTGTAAAGCCAAATAATACGCAATTTATCTGGCCTTTTTATTTTTAAAATCTATTTCATAACTAAATTTTGAAAATTTTTTCAAAGTTGACATTTTTTTAAAGCAACAGTGCTGACAAATTGGTTTACAATCAAGACTAATATCATACCATTTGCTAGTGAATGTTTGATATCCGAAAGTATTTTGAATGATTGGGGATGTTTCAGAAAAAAGGGAGTCTTTCAGATTTCACAAAAAAAAAAAGAATTAAAAATTTCAGATACATGTTTTTATATAATTTTTAAATAATCTTGATTGATTAAATACTTACTTAATTTTACAAAAATTTGTCATAAAAACAAAAATCGACATTCTTCAAATGAATTCTCATTCTAAAATTGAAATCTTTGTTTAGATTGTGATAAAAATTAATTTTTCGGAATTTTTTTACTCAATATACCAAAAAAAAAAAATGTTATCTCACTTTGTTGCAACTTTCGAGCAACTCTGGTGCTCTGATATCTATAAAAATTATATCTTTCTCACATCTAATCGTTTTTGGGGATATTTTGACTTGGTGTCTGTACGTATTATTTGATTAATTTTTCAATTTAACTTTAAAATTTCTTGACTTTGATGAGCTCTTGTACCTATGCCAAAGAAACATTTTTTTTGTGCCTCTTTATAGAAGTTTCTTAGTAGGAGCATTGACTATGCACGCAACTTTAAAATATTATCACCGAAATGAATCACTGTACGATGGTACTTCATCTTCATCTTATAGCCAGTTGTATGCTGTTGTGTCCTTGCATACTTATTTGTCTGCCCTTGGCTAATACGAGAAGTTTCTTTGTAAATGCATACGTATAAAATCAACATTGTAGTAATAATAATTTGTTGTTGTTGTTATTGATAACTTTTTGCTGCTGTTGTGTGTTTGTTTTCATTTTTTGTTTTGCTTTTTTTTCTTTGTGGGCAAAAACCATAAATTTTTTTGCTTATAACCTTACGAAGTTACTATTGATACGATATGCATTATACAATATATTCTGCAATATATACATATTGTTACTATGTAGACGATTATTATAGTTGAATAGGAATGAAATTCTCTACCACAACATAGCTACTCATATATTCATAAAAGTTGTAAATATTTTTTATTGCTTATTTGTTACGTTTCGATATATTTATTCCTTTTCGAATAAGGACGATGACTACCATGATGGTGATGATGATGATGATGATGATGATGATGATGATAATGATTTTGGTTATAGGAGTTTCTTTTTTTTTCCCTTTTTTTTTGTTTCAATAAATTTCCATTCACAAATATTTATGTACACTTTGTTGTTTGTTTGGTTATTGATGACCCTTAGACAACAATATGTATGAATGAAACAAACAAATAAAAAAATATTGAAAATAATCATAAACAATTTTTGATAAAAGTTTTTGATTTTTCAATTTTCAATATACCACCATTATACTTCAATGCTTTGCTCTTTTACTTGAAGTTTTTATGATTGTGATTGTTTGATTCTTTTCTGAAGTATGCTTGTAAATGTATTTATTTGGGATTTAAATAGAATATATTTCTCTTACCCGATAATTTGCATAATTTCGAAGGACTTTATTTTGATTTTTATTGGTTTTTGTTTTTTTTTTTTTTGTCTCCCCCATTCTAGTTGTAGTTTTCGTTTTCATTCAGAATATATTCATTCAATAAATGCATATTTTTACACAAGTACATACGTGTTTGCTTGTTTATTTAAAATTTTAGTCACGTGCTTGATTCAAATATGCATATAAACTTTTCCCACTGTATATTGTGATATCTATATTGTCCATTTTTCGCATATGGACACCATTAACATGTCATTTGTCATCATATTATTAACATTATCCTTGACATTATTGTTGCAGGCGTCATCGTCAGCATTATCCTAGATCCTAGGACTTTAATCATTTTGTTAAATATTTTTTGGCTCTGTTTTCTAGAATCTTAAGTATGGTATCTGCATTGATTATAATGCGATTACGCTTATATGCAAACTGGTCTCTTAATTAGTAAATACAACAGCAAGGTTCATTTTGATAACTTTGTTTTTATGTTCAAATAGTGTGAAATCATAAATACGACAGCATAATATTGTACGGAAGGCAAGAGCTCGTTTTTGTGGGTGCCGTAGCGTTAGTGCTTTGGCCTTCTGATCATGGGTCATGGGTTCAATCCCCGGCTGAAGCATAACAAAATTGAATATCGAAAAGATTTTTCTTTCGAACGGTACCCACCTGCCGGCAAGAATTTGCAATTTTTCGTGCAGTAACAATTTGCCAAAAATGCTTCTTAAAAGAGCTCTGTGACAAAACTAAGTTAGAGTGATGTCACAAGGGTTCTGCCGTTCGGAACCGGCTAATATAAGTAGGCCTCTTCTAATGCTGTCCAAATTTAACACGCTCAACAGTATTGGAAGAGAAACTCGGTGGTATCACAATGGGCTTTTCGTGCCTAAGTGTGTCCTCTCAGAGAGAGGACAGCCACATAACCTAACCTAACCTAAGAGCTCGTTTTATTAGATTTAATCCATTTTCGAGTACGTTTGTTCTCCGCTAAAATTAAGCCCACACACAGTAGTTTAACTCTATATTGTTAAATTTATAAGTACCAGGTATAAAAACATATTAATTGAAGCTACTTTTGTATGGGAGGTAGGCGTGATTTCAATCAGATTCTATAGATTGATGAATATGTCGCTTTTTAATTAAGATGGTCTTATGCTCAAATTTTTAGTAAAATTCCTTGATAATTATGGCATTTATCGTGGGCTTAGATGGATAACTACACAATCGCAAAATTAAATCGAAACGTGTTTCTGAAAGTAATATCTATGCTTTGGCAAAAAAAATTACCTCTCTTTGTATTTTTTTCTAAAATTGTGAAGAAGTCACGATTACTGTCAATTGTCTGCGCTATGACCATATGATAATCAACATGTTTTTTACTGAGAATAGAAAATTTGGCCTGACCTATTTTACATCTACATATTTCAAGACAAGCTTACGACCCTTGTAGTTTCACGATTTGACTATGCAAATTTCAAGATGATAGTATTTGATGCTGTTGTGTCTTTTTTGTGGATTTATGCGAAATATTGTGTTTATTCGAACAAATTTCCCATTTTTATATATTTAAAGAACAACGATCGTGACATCAGGGACAAATTATCAGTCAAAATATGCTAAAAAATCATTGAAAATTAGCTCAAAAAGTATCGATTTTTGCAGAGATGATTATTCAAATGATGATATATTCCAAATGAAAATGGCAAGGCCCAAGATTCAAATTGATAATAAAATTTAATTAGAAACTGGATTAATTATAAATTCCCATACATGCATGATACATGCATGATATATATTAAGATTTTCTTTTCTTATACATTCATACAATTCATATATTCGTATAGTTTTAAAAATCCAATAGAACCTTATTCGGCAAATTATATGTACAATAACCTAGTTAGAAAATATTAAGATTTACCAATTACGAAATTGAGATTCTACTGCTCGTAAACTTTACATATTTGTAGGTAAATTCCAAATGATAAATATGAGAATTTTGTAATAACACTTGGATTTTAGTATATTATACGAGTATATGTAGACAGGTAGACAGTATACTGCACTTATTTGATTCAAAAATTCGACTTTTACCATGTACAAAGCAAAACTAACAGTCTATGAGTGTGTATGGTATGTATATACTCAAAGAGTAGTGAAATAAATGCAAATAAGTAAACGTAAGAGTAAATATAAATATAAATACAATCTCATGTACTTACGTACATAAATTGCATCTACAAAATGTTGCACTGATAAATAATAAATCTTGATGGCAAAACAATTGACTTGAAACGAGTTTGTTATATAGGATAGCATACTTGGAGGATAAAGAGAATATAAATTATTTGTGTATGTGTGCATGCATATGTGGGTGTTTAAAATATGAGGCTGTAGTAGATTGAGATGCATTCAGAAGTAAGGTACGAAAATAGAGTTACTAACAAAATAGTTTGATTGGAAAATAGTGGAAGTAATTTTTGAAATTATTGATGAAAGGCTCTATGATAATAAGGAATCTTTCCTAATCGAAAATGTTTGGACCTCTTTTACTCTCAACGACTCAAATAATTACTCGTATTTCCCTATGAATATTTGTAGTTTTGCCCACACCGGTTTAGAACCAGTTCTTTTTTCCTTGCAAAGATGTGCATTCAATATTTAGAAATGTATATATTATGTATTAAAATTCTACAATATCTACTCATGATATAAATGTAAACAAAATCGTATCATAATATACTCATATACAAGTACTCACACTCCATATACACATACGTATATTTTCTATAAAGTTGATTGATAGGTAGGTAATGAAACAAAATAATTTTACGGCAATTTTCATTTTATTTATAAAATTGCAGCATTGATTTATTTCCGAAAGACAGAGCGAAATAGTAAATAAGAGATTGCTAGATAGTGAGAGAAAATAAAGTAATAAAACTACACTGCATATACTAAATAATACACAATTTTATGTATTTCTATTAGAAAAGCTGCTTGTATATATACATAAGTTTGTATATGTTTACTAAGTTATATGTACTGTATGTGTGAATATGTTTATCTATAACTGCATGCATATAAATGTATTTAATTGAAAATACAATTAAATCCAAGAAAACTCAATGTTGAAGTAAATGTTGCAATTTAAATTTTAGTATTGTAACTACATGTAGATAACTTCTTTAATAGTGATACGATACATAGTTGTGTAGTAAAGTTTATGCACTTAGTATTTGTAAATAAAAAAATTTATTAAGATTTTAAAAATGAAGATAATACACTAGTATACAGATCGACAATTTAGTACTAAACAGAATTTAATTTCATTAAAAGCATTCGTAAAGTTAGAACTAAGAATTGTCAGATAGATTAGATTAAACTTACATTTTTCAATGTGTGTATTTGAGTAGATCTTATTTTTTAAGCATTCATATGCTAAAAATATGCAATTTGACAAAAAAATTACAAAATACAAAGTTCCGTGCAAATGAATAGAACTACAGAACTGGTTTTCGTCGTTTTACATAAAGGGTTATCCATTTTTCGGTTTCAAAAGTAAATGTAAATAAAACACATATAAAATATTTTTTATCATGATATTTCTTTTTTATTATATAGTTTGAACGTTGACATTATGTGTGAAATACTACATCATTTAAATGTAGTATTTCACACCACGCGAATTGTTGCAAGCATCGATTCTTTTGAGGTAATTTTCGACCACTTTTTGACACATATTGGGCGGTATCTCAGCCATAACGTGACGAATGTTGGTTTTTAGGTGCTCAAGAGT
Organism: Megamerina dolium; assembly: GCA_963854835.1. Classification (NCBI taxonomy): domain Eukaryota; kingdom Metazoa; phylum Arthropoda; class Insecta; order Diptera; family Megamerinidae; genus Megamerina; species Megamerina dolium. The sequence continues at coordinate 31,400,260 of OY978529.1, read as the reverse complement.
TAAAGGTTTATCTGCATAAACACGGTCTTTCGCGTAGCCCCACAAAAAAAAGTCAAGCGGTGTCAAATCGCATGATCTTGGTGGCCACTTGATATCGCCACGACGAGAAATTACGCGGCCAGAAAATTTCTCTTGCAATAAAGCCATATTCGCTCGAGTTGTGTGGCATGTGGCACCGTCTTGTTGAAACCACATATTCTCTAAGTCGTATTCTTCAATAGCAGGCAAAAAAAAGTCGGTTATCATATGACCATAACGCTCCGAATTGACGGTGACAGTCGTTCCATCGTCGTTTTCGAAGAAGTAAGGTCCAATCACACCTCCGGACCAAAGAGCGTACCAAGCAGTGACTTTTTGTGGATGTAGTGGCCTCTCTTCAATTACTTGAGGATTCCCAGAACCCCAAATACGACAATTTTGTTTGTTAACATACCCACCGAGTGAGAAATGTGCTTCGTCGCTGAAGAAAATTTTGTTCGAAAAATCGCCGTCCACCGCCTGTTGTTCAAGCACCCATTCGACGAATCTACGACGTTGTGAATGGTCAGCTGGCTTCAGTTGTTGTGTGAGCTGGATTTTATATGGATGTAGGTGTAGATCCAAATGCAAAATACGCCATAATGTGCCGTAAGACAGTCCTAATTCCTGAGAACGACGAGGAATCGACACATTCGGGTCTTCGGCAACACTTTCACTTACAGCAGCGATATTTTCGGTGGTACGAGCGAAACGATAATGCACAGGCCTTACAATATCTGTAACCGATCCAGTCTCTTCATATTTCTTCACAATTTTGCCAATTGCTTGCGTAGTTGGACGACTATGTAAACCATAATCTCCTCTTAAAGCACGATATGTAGCTGTGGCAGAATCACCATTTTTGTAGTAGGTTTTTACAATTTTAATGCGTTGTGCGATAGTTAAGCGATCCATATTCGCAAATGTCAGACTTTGAACTGAAAAAGAAAGAAATTGTTTTAACAACTCAGTTTGCAAATGTCGAATTCTAGCCCTATACTTTTGAAACCGCGAAATGGATAATCCTATGGCCAATCCCCATTCATTTTTTCTACTTAACATTTTTCACGAACACCGAAACAAAATTGAAAACTTGAGTTCAAATGCTATTAATTTGATTGCCTCAATATATTTTTTTTTTTGTGACGCACTTGCCTCCTATTAGAACTTAAAAATGGACAAATTGTATAAACTACGCTTTCAGAGTTTACCAGGTGCTCCTAGAGCGTTAAAATATTTGACCTACACCCATAAATTTGTTTATTTTACATTCCCCCCCAAATATTCCTAACTCCTATCTCTATTTCTTAAGAGGATGTCCATAGAAAATTAATATAAACATTTTTTAAAATCAACAAATAACTTCATAGCTGCCTCTATGTATCACTTCGTGGAGGGTGAAATGTGAATCTGACCACCATCAGTTTTACCTGACCAATAATTTTCCCATATGATCGTTATTAATATTTATTCTCTAACATTTCTCCCAAATGTACCTATTCATTATCTCCATGCCATAAAGGGGCGTCCATACAAAATTAATTTAAAATAATACTTTTCCATTCTAGTTTTTAAAATGAGACTCCAACGATCAATTTGTTTACTTCTTAAATGAATGGGGCTTCCAAAGAAAGTGAACGCAAAAATACCTAAAAATCAACAAATCTCCACAAACCATAAAATGTATGCTCGGTGTCTTTACTATGAAGATTTTAGCATACTTGTGCTTAATGTGATTCTAATTAACATTTATAGATGAATTCTTTTGAAAATCAGAAATTATAATAAAAATCAGTAAGATATTAAAACTCTCAAATCAATTTTTCCACTCGAACGTTAACATATTTCTTTTCACATAACTTCTGCTTTAGTATTTCTTTCAGATCAACGAATAGTACTTGCATGCTTCAACAATATTTGGCACATTAAAAGTTCTTGAACAACTGCTTACCCTCTACTTCATGTTTATTTATAAATGGATGCTAACTTCTGCTAATGCAGTTCAAATGAACTAACTTCCATGACTGAGCTATTTTGAAAGCAACAGTTTTTGTTTAAAACAGAAATATGAAATGTAATTGAAGCGAGATTTCCACTGGTTTTTTCAGTATTATTCCATCTTTGCATTTAAATATGGATGAAATTATATCTTCCTAAACAAACATTCGGCCAATTCGTTTTTCGAAAATAAAATCACGAGAACCAAAAATGTGGAAATTTCTATTCCCAGATATAAATGCTGCCTTATAGTATGGATTATTTAGGTGATCAGATTTTTTTCACAATGGCGATAAACTAAAGAATAAAATTTAATAAAATATCTAAATACTAAATAAAGACTTGAATTTTATCCTAATGTAGTTCATAACAGCAACAAGGTGTGTGAAAGGTGAAATAAATCCAACATTCAGAAATTTACTCTAAACCTACTTCCTACTTACTGTTTCAATTAAATCTCTAATTGTCTATTGAACAACAATTAAAAATTAATTATTATTTTTTATTTATGCACTCTGAACACAAATTTCACTCTTGCAATTATTCGGGAATATCAGAAATAAGCACAAATAGTATCAAAAATGATACTTTAGAAAAGTAGGGTTAAACAATATCAAAGAAATCTCAGTATTAATATCATCCATACATAAGGCTTCAATGACTCAATTGAGATATTTTGTATAGGAAAAGCAATTCAAATTTATAATAATACTTTGAGATTATTCCAATAAAAAAATCGTACTTACCATTGTTGCTGAAAATTGTCTGACATTGTATTGTAAATAACATGTGAATTCATATGTGAAGACTTTACATGGTATGTCAATATATAGAATATAAAATTGAAGAATAATACTTAAATATTGACTTAGCTTAACTTAACTTGTATATATAAAAAATGTTAATTTTTAACGTTCTCCCATTAGCATCGATATTTTGTATACAAGATAAGTGCTTATTTTTTATTACATTTTTGTTATATATTTCCTCGAGTTTAGCTTCTTTAAAAAAAATCAGTAATCAATATAAATAGATTTTATTATAATTTACAATCAAAAAAGTATATAAAATAGTCAATGGATCAGGACCAACTTTGGATATAGAACAAAGCCAGTTTAGTCTAAAAGTTTTGAGATCACAATAATAATAATAGTAATAGACTTTTAGAAATTTTTAAGTAGAATATATTGAAATAATTGAATAGATTTATTTCATTCAAGAATTTTGCTTGAGTGAATAGCAAGTGGTATGAGTAACTATAATTAAATATTCATTTAAAAGTTAAATGATTAATAAAATAGATTTAGAAGAAGTGTGAGACAAGAGTATTATAATTCTCTTCTTATGGAACATATTCCAATTCTACATATAATCATAGATCTGTTATGATCTAATCGGACTTTGTAATACTATAAGAAATTGAATACAAATTATGACACTGAAATAAAAAAAAAAATATATGAATACCTAGTATGAATACATAAAGTATATGGTGGATGAAATCTTTAACCACTACTAGATACGATTGAAATACCCATTATTTGCATAAATATAAAATATATATCCAAGTATACAATGCATTTGCATTCAATAATATAAATGCTAAAACAAAATTTTTTTATATTATTTTCTGGTTACTTATTTCTTTCTATCTTCCTTTGCAGCAGTAGCAGCAGTAGCAGCAACAGCTGCAGCAGCTAATTTTGTGTTGTATTTTATTTACATTTATAATATTTTTCTACATCCAAGTATTCGTACTGATGACTGCATACGCTCGTTCGTTCATTCATTCATTTCACTTGTTTTCTATCATTTTGTGGGGAAAAATGCATAACATTTAAACTTTACAATCGGATTAAAATAATCCTTTTGCAAATCTTTTCATATAAAATATATATGCACACACACACACACACACATATAAATATACACATAGACCAGAATATATGAATAAAATGGAGCACATGTGGTGTATGCAGCTGTGTGTCATGATATTTCATTTGATTTTTTCTTATATTCGTTTGTACATATCGATATATTTATATACATATGCATGCATCTATATGTGTGCTATACTGTGTACAGATGGAATTTATACAAAATCATTTTCTTGTTATCCTTTCGTTCCCTGCATTTTTTGTGTCTATCTCATCCATATGCACTCATACTCATACTCGTATAAATGTATACTAATACTTGAATATCCTTTTTCTGGTTGCTGCATTTCGGTTTGTTGTCATTACATTTAAGCAAAATCAAATTCGACAAATTGGTAACGTAACATAATGCTTAGAGTATATATATATATATTATATACACACATACGTACTTACAATATTATTCTGGGAAATCAAAAAAGCAGCCGACTGTCGTTAGAACGATGCAAAAGTAAGCTCTTGTAGCATTGGCCTTTACGTCTTCATGCTGATCATCATCTCATACATTTTAGCCATGGTATTATTTTATTTTACTATTTTTCTTTTTACTTCTCTCTCACCTCCACACTCGTCATCTTTCTCTATCTCATTCTTTTATTGATTATACTATTCTTAAAGGAATTTAATAGAAGATTTGTATGGTGAGCATTATTAGGAAGTAATAACAACAAAAAAATCCCCCAAAATACAGTAATAGTAAATATGATAGTAGACAAGCCAACAGACAGACAAATAACTGCACAGACACATACGATAAGTATTCAAAAGAGAGTGAGAGTCAGTGAGAAATGGAGAAAGTATGCAAGCGAATAAAGATGCCATAGTAAAAGCAACTTGATGCAAGTTGAAAACGATTTAAAATATAATTTACCATAATTTTTATTTTTATTTTTATAAAATGACTAAAATTATAATAAAAATGTTCTAATAACATCGTATAAGCATTTATAAGTATTTTTTAGTAGTCCATTCATGCTGTAGTATTTAACGATAATTTCAGTTTTTTGTATACCGATTTTTATTTAAAAAAGAGCATAAAAATTTATATTTCCTATAATATAATATAATCAGACGAAATGAAATTGAACCTATGCATTTCTGGGAACCCAAGAATCATCCATACATTTATGTCGATGAAATGTCTAAAAAACAAGTGAATTTATGTCCAATTGTTCAAGATCCAATTCCATTCCGGAGCAGTTGTGGCGTAATTTATCGAATGTTCTTCCATTTTTAATGCTTTGACTTTGATGTAGTGCGCTGCGATGAGTAAATTCATATTCGGTTTCCAACATTTCTGGTTACCAAACTTTTTTTTGGGCATTTCACAAAATAGAGTCTTCTACATATAGAAATCGAAAAAATCCTGCACTAAGCCATAGCTAATGTGGACGCCTTATGATAAACAAGAAGGACGATGCCATGCTATGAATGAGAGTTTCTTCGATATCAAAATCGTGCTTGGCAAATTTATTGCCAGAGTAAACATTCAATACAACTTTCATCCAACGAGAACACTTATGATAATTTAATAAAGTTGATGGACTTTGTCGTCGAAGTCGAATTATTTGATTCGAAGGTTTTCACATAAACAAAGTGACTTGATTGCCTGTAGATCAACGTACAAGAAACCAAATAAGTACAAACTTCCTTTGGCATCTGCTAAAAATTGCTCCATCTATGTAGGGCAGTTTTTTATGAGAAAATGGTTTCTTTACAATATTGCTTCAAGAAGCAAGAACCTTATTTAGTTGGCATATTTTCTTTGTTAAAACTTTGCAGTAAATGCATTCAAAATTACAAATCGTGTACGTTGCTCAAATAATATAAAAACCTTCTAAGCTACTATGAATATAAAGGGGTTCATTAGTGATAATTCATAAAAAAGATTCACCTGAGTGGCCATTTTTCTCCGTATGTAACTCAAATGTTACAAAAACCTTCTACGATGCTGTGGGTATAAGGAGGTTCATTAGTGATAATTCATTGGGTAGACAAAATTCCAGACTGACCTATAGTGAGTGAAATTTACTCCTTACCGAATATATTTAAATGCAATAAATCTATATACTTATCAGTTAAATCTACTGTATCATTCTTCTTCATTTGCAGCAGATAAAACTTCTAATTGATTTCTTTGCTAATTAATTTATTTTCTCGCACTAAAAATCTAACAATTAAGTGCACATTATATCAATGGAAATTTTGCCCATTTGGACACAATATAAACTGGGGTCAATTAAACGAAAATTTAACACAAAATTATTCTAGGTATAAATTACAGAAAGAAAATTACGAACAAAGAAATGGCAAATGGAAATGTAAACACAAAAAAGAAGAATAGCAAATGATTTTAATTCACACTCAGACGGGAATAAAAAATGAGCATTAAATGCGTTAAAATATTCACTTAAAATTTTTGTTGTGTTTTGGCCATACCAATTGTGTAAAAAGAATAAAGAAAAGAAAACTGCTGAAATTAAAAGTTACGCACGCTTTGATGTGAATATGGCGTATAAAGTTTCATTAAAAACAATCGGAAAAAAATGCAAACATTTTTAAATACGAGTACCTTTAAAATGGGTTAGTTTCGGATAGTGGTATGTAACTAAAGTTTTAACTGATACTGACATGATATATACTATTTACATTAACCTTTCTTTAATTTTCTTTTGGAATTTATTACAAAATTTATTTTGATAAATTAATGAAAGACAAAACTGCATTTTCGAAATTAATGAAGCCGTGTGACACTAAAGGAAATATAAGCTAGCTTAAAGGTTTTTTAGAGTTTTTTAAGATTAAAATGAATAAGTACATCCTAAATCATCAATGTGGGTAACAAATGAAAGAGCAAAATCTGTAGAAAAAATATAAATAAACAGCGTGTATTTTTTAAATTTTTAATGCTTCATCTCACCTTTATAAAATTAGCCTATCTGAAGAGACGACTTATCGCCTTTCATTGAAAGACCTCAGAATATCTCAACATATTCTTTGCTATTGCTCAGCATTAGATGGGAAGTATCGGACATTGGACCTTCAGGCGTGAAATTGCGAATTATAGTCGTTTCAGCTACAGAGTTCTCAGCTTTTATTAAGATTTATCTGCTATCATAATAAAAGCTGAATTTTGCCTCAACAAACCAATTTTTAGCACACAAGATCTTCTAGGTCTCAGTATTTGATTTTGCATCAATAATTTTTTTTTTAGTAATACAATAAAAAGAGCTTCAGAAATAAACCTTTTATTTATTTATTTATTTATTTATTTATTTATTTATTTGTTTTTGTAACTACAATTGTCAAAAATAAATAAAATCTTGAACATTAAACTCCAACGTTTATAATTTTTTAAATTAAATTGAAAATAAAAAAATCCACATAATTTTTCACGGCAGTCCCCATAAGATGCCAGCATAGGTGCTAGATTAGTTCAAACGGAACGTTGTTGGTAAAAAATTAATATGGGTCGGTTATATGTATTTCACTGCTCAAGAGACAATTCCTAGGCAGCATTTCATAGGAGAACCCACATAAGGGGTGGAGATGGAGGATAGCTATATTTAGAAGAAATGTTGAGTAATAAAATATTAATGGAGTTGGATCATTTAATTTAATCCTTTAGATGCACTCTAGGCACGGTGGGAGTGAAATTTATTCAACACAAAGTGAATTTTATATTAGAGCACCCATAAGGGACGAAGACAGGGAGTAAGTATGTTCAGAAGAACTGTTGAGTAATAAAAATTGCTTGTGGTCGATCATATAGCTTAATCCTTTAGATGTACTTTAGATTCCATACATTAAACAATACAAGATCTTTATTTTCGTATCAGTGCCAAGCACCACGTCAGTCGATTAAGCCTCATTCATCCAAGAAGAGCTATGAACGTAAATATTCCGCATAATTTGTATTTCAATAATAAGCCAGTTATGCCATAGAATAATTTATACCTGTGAGAATTTATTGCTCATAGTCACTCAAAAAAGAGAAATCAACTTTTGTAAATACTTTTGTAAAATGTTTCAATCGCCAAAAATAAATACTACACTGTAACTGAGTACATTTAAGTTAGTTGTTCTCTGTATATTTAGGTTCACTTTTATTTGCTTGCTTTTCACTTTCTTTTTTATTTCCGTTTGTGTATTGCACACACATGATGGTACATAGAATATATACTACATCCGTTTGTCTGTTCGTATCGTCTGTTTAAAATTGTTCTCATTGCTTTTTTTCATTCGCACAGTTAACCACCAGGCAAACAAATAAAAGGAGTAATAAGGATACATATGAAATGGACTCTAAAGTTTATGGCAAGAAAATTTTATTAAACATTGTTATTTTTGTGAATTGTTCTTATTCCTCCCAGTCGTCCTCCTCCTTCATCATTGATGTGAATTGTGTTTTTTTTTTTGTTTTGTCTTAAGTTTATTTGTGATTTTTATTTTCTTTTTGTTGTCTCACTAATTCTTTTCTGCTTTTGTCACGTTGTCGTTTATTTCTTCATTTGATCTCATTTGGTGTTAAACTTGTTTGTATATATGTATGTCTGTATTTAATGTTGTACGTACAAAATGTCATCCGAAAGTTGGCTAATAAAATTCTCTCAAGTGTAAATGATTCCCCAAAGATTAAATATATGTGGGATTTGTTTTTTTTTTTTTTTTTTTGTTCACTCTACTTTTATATTTTGTCAACAATTTGTTCCTTTATTTAGTTTATTTGATTTTAAAGTAGGAATTTTAGAAGATGTATTCTACAAAAGAATTTGAGTATAAATGAAGGAATAAATTGAATAAAACATTTTAATAAATTTCGTTTGAGAATTTTGGGTATTTTTTGGGTTAGTTTTTTATTTATTTCCTCTTTTTTATTTTTGAAGTTTGAAAAAGAATTAAGTATATAATATTAGTGATGTTGTATGACGCCAAGAAGTACTAATGTCCAAAATTTAACACACGCAACAGTAATGAAAGAAAAGCTAGGCCAAAGAGCCCTTCCGGGCTTATAAGAGCGCTTGCTCTTATTGTTGTTGAAATATTTCCGGTATATTCAAATATTTCCAGTATACAGCCAGAAGAAAAATTGGAGAAACCCTGTAATTTTCTGTTTTATTAAACTCATTTTGATGATACACAATTTTCCTAATTCAGGTCAATTTTATTTTAGGAGCCAAATATTCCAGGTATATTAAAATATTTGCTGTGTACAGCCATCAAATATCAAACTTTTGAACCCTGTCTTTTTCTCTCTTTTCAGGTCAACTTCAGGTCAACTTTCGTTATGCTCCGAAGAAAATCCATTTTTTTCCGAAAATCAACATATAATATTACGGCAGCATTGGAACCATCTCTAGAGTGGTAAAATGTACGACCAACCACAATTAATGATTCACTCTCAATATTTTCTTCGAACATACTTAGACCCCGCCTCAACTGCCCATACAAAAGTAATGTATCTTATAAAATTTGATTCAACTTTTATCAGGGATGGATATAGGGAGAAAGGATGTTTAAAAAATTCTGGGAAGTAAAATGGATGAGGATCACTGATGCATTAAATAGCGGGAGTGTATTTGATCAAAAAAGGCGTAAATTTTGTAGGAAAGCACAAGGGAAAACCTTGACGTGGATGTATATAAAATCGCATAAAATAAACGTTTCCAACCTGAAGAATACATATGGGCAGACCAAAGGAGACACTAAGGAGAAATTTCAATAACAAGTCTACACAAGTGTTAATTCACACCAGTACAATATGGCTAGTAATCAGAGTATAAATGTCAGAAATGCTCAGAATACATCATAGTACTCAGAGTAAAGGTTCAAGTCGATAATATCAAATATTTTGCAACGAAATCCTAACGTTTAATCTCATCTAGAATAATTGCTTTATTTATGTGAGCATCTTTATGCAATTGGCGCCTGGTAGCAGGCTCTTCTTTATAGCATTTCATTTGAATGTATTAACCCATTATATACCAATGCTAAATGTATTTTTCTATTCTCCACTGAAATCGTAGTTTCTAATACTGTATGAGTTAATCATAAAATAATATAACAGATTGCTGAAATACCGAAAGGTGAACTGAATAACTTTATCTCTATTTCATTGTATAATTAATAATATTTACAGAACATGTACAAACCTTAATTCATCCAATATGCCAATGTTGTTGACGGATTGGTAATTTGTGTTCGTACTTTTTAATTTGTTAATCGCATCTAATTGAAAGATTCATATTTGTTTAGACAATTTGAAATATTTCTCAAAAACTTCGAGATCAATATTGCGTACACACAAGTAGTAGTTCACTCCACAAAATGTAACAATGATTTGTATTCTCTTTTTTCATTTACTCATTTATTTATTTGGTCGCGTTATTTATATGCCTAATATCAAAACAAATATAGCAAAAAGTATCATAAATTATGGCATAGGAAAAACAAAACTAATAAAAAACAAAATAAATTAAATCAAACAAAACAAAGAAACAAAATCACGCGCCACAAATTGATACATACACTCGTAGAATATATACAGACATTCATGTATATCCATGATATTACGAGAAAAAATACAAATTTTAACGAATGATAAAAAATACGAGAGTATACACACGTACAGATGGAGAGAAAAAAAATTAAAATGCACTTTCAACGTCGAATGTCCTTTATAGCATCCGTATGCAATGAGAGCACAATGCAAACTGATTTTTGGCATGAAATTAATTTAATGGCCAAATTGAATGTAGCATTGAATTACAGAGTCAGAGAATGACAGAGAGAAAGAGAAATTATGAGAAATTTGGATTAAAGTTACTCTCTTTCTATGCTCTCAATAGTAGTGATAATAATAGTACTAGTAGAGTAGTACTAAATAGTTAGCCAGAAACTAACAACAATAACTTGGTAAAAAATACTGAAAATCTGCAAAGCAATAATGTACTGCTCATTCCATTGATTGTGGTGATTTTCACAAAAAGTATACAAAACAACGAACAATGCAATTTAAGTTCGGCTTAAAGATATTCAACGAACTACTACGAATAATCTCTTTTAAATATGCTTTGTTATTGGCTTTTATCCTTTATGCAATAAGTTATACATAAATGGGGTGGAGTTATGGTGATGGTGGTGTAATATGACTTCTCTGAAATCAACAGGTTAATGTTAGTGTTGAATATTGTTGTGTGGTGAAATATGTGCATCATACAGGGAGTAAAGTTGCCAAGTAAATATTCTTTTTTTTCAATCTTACGAATTCCTGAGACCAATATTATTCCTATAGGTTTTGAAATGCTCAATACGAATTCATAACTTAGGATTCATCCCGTAAAAATTTTAAGATATCTGTCGTAAAATATCGTATTTTCGTCAAAATATCGTAGTTTTTTAAATTATTAGCAATTTATTGCCAGGTGCTCTCATAAATTGGTGAAGAATAGTTATTAGGGTCGGTAATTTAACTTCACTTAACTAAGAGCGTTTCCTGGACAATTAATCGGTTCTTTTTCGAATTTCAGGCGCTTTTAAGTTTATTTTGTGAGAGAGCATTTCAAGGGAACATCTATTGACATAAATGTGCTAAGAAAAAGTCACATACTTTACCTCTCTATGAGAGTTCTGTGGTCAGTGAGTCAGGAGAGTCCCTCTGAAGAAAGGTGATATAGGATAAGTAAGTTCAGAAATAATGTTGAGTAGTAAAAAATAGCTCGTGTACAATAAATTCAGTATATCGAAAGTTCAATAAAAATATATTTTGGGGACCATAAAGAAGTCTGATGTGCTTTAATCCAAGATTGGGTTAATTGTGATTGTAAACTATATCCCGGATAGTTTTACACTGTCGAACCGTCATTGGATCTGTGTTGGTGATTTGATAAATCAGTTAACATTCACCTAAAATTCATCTGAATTCACCTCGATTGCGGCAAATTTTCATAACATCAAACTAACTCTACTACTGATTATGTATGTTGAATATAATTTTTTCTGTAACACTTTAACTTTCTCCATTTGTTACCTAAGTTCTCCTCTGGTGAACTTTTGACTGGGACCTCATTCTGTTATGCAGTACTAAATTTGGTGCTAATTAGAGGCATTATGATATAATATTTACCTTTCCGGTTGTAGTCTAAGCTAAGTGATATATTTAAATTAACATACGCCAGAGGGACTCCTTTACACTATAATGACATTTGCAATAATAGAATTTAAATTAAAAACTATGATTATAATTCTTTTTTAAGTTTTTTTTTTAATATTTTAATATGATACACCTAAAATGAACTAACCTATTAGTCGATATCTGCTATAAGCAAACAGAATTTGGTATGAACAATATATTTATTGATCACATAAATACATATTTATAGTATATATTTATACATATCTGCGATTTTAATGCCATATTGATTTATTATTTTTTAATAAAAGCATTTAGGACACAATGACTGACTGAACATCCCGCGGCCATAGAGCGCTCATACAAACACACTACGTATATGAATGTTCACATATACGAGTACATATGTATTTACATTTAGTTCATATGAGTGCACACATTAGTCATATATGCTGTCATATAAATTCTTGTTGCTGTTGCTCTTGTTTTAACAGCATTTTCCAAATGATGACAGTTTTTAATTCTCATTCTTTGGTGCAAAATTTCTTACTTTGAGTATTTTTGAACAGATATGTGTATATATGAATCCGTATATGTATACATACATATGTATGAAATTATACATATTCACACAAGTACAGATACAAATATATATGTGGACATACATTGGTCAACAACTGACAAACAACCAAATAGACTGACCATACCAACAGCCAACGATTTCCCAACAATGTCCCGCTACACTTGTTTGATGTTGGTGGACAGCATACACATACACACACATTCACACAAGTTTATACATAATTTGAATTCATACGATTTTATTGTATGACCAAAGCATATCATCATTTTGTTTGCATACAACCGCTAGCTAGCTTTGTTTCTGTCGCTATGTTCGGGTTGTACATGATGTTTCTGCTGAAGTAATTTCTGATGTGAAATTCATATACATACATAATTATGTGCTGCCTGGTTGTGGTCTATTTGGAATTTCACAGCTTCAACATTGGTATGTGAATGTGAAGCACTATGTATGCATATGATAGAAAAAAATTGTGCATACATACTCATCAAAACATAGGTAAGTAGTTAGTAGAACCTAATTTATATATTTAAGTTGGTTGTTGTTGTTGTTATTGTTCTAATATCAAAAGTAAATTCTCAGACATAGCGAGTGACTATAGCGTATATGTTAAAAAAAAGAAATTAGTGAAAATTCAGAAAAAAATCCCACTCAAAGCCATAGTTTTGTATGGAAGATAGATGTACCCTTTATACAATTGTTTCCATTGGTGAGCTTAACATTTTGTTAACACAAAATTATCATATGTAGCAAATTTTAGCTCAATAGCATTATAATATCGTGGTTAAATTTAGAAAATATACCGTCGAAGTCTTACTTTTGCATGGAGGTTATTATTTTGTAAAACTTATCAATTTCTTGTTGAAAAATAATCATATTTACAAAGTTTTAGCTAGATAGCTTTATATTTTCATGCTTAGAAAATATACAGACGAAATCATACATATGTATGGGAGGTACTCGTGATTTCCATACGATTAAATCCGTGGGTGCCGTAGCTCAGTGGTTAGTGTGTTCGCCTTCTGATCGTGGTTCAATCCCCGGCTGATGCATAACAAATTTAATATCGATAAGATTTTTCTTTCGAACGGTACCCACCTGTCGGCAAGCAATTGGCAATTCTTCCGACAGTAACAACTTGCCATGAAAAAGCTTCTTAAAGAACTCTGTGACAAAGCTCAGAAAAAGTGATGTCACAAGTGTTCTGACGTTCGGAACCGGCTAAAATAAGTAGGTCCCTTCTAATATTGTCCAAAATTTAAGACGCACAACAGTAACGAAAGAGAAGCTCGGCCAATGAGCCCTTTGGGGCTTTATGTGCCACATATTTATTTATTTTTTTTTAAATCCACTTTTAGTTTATTAATAAAAATAATTGTATGTTCCAAATTTCAACTCAGTAGCATCATTTCTGCATACTAAAAATTATAAAATATTCGTTCGAAGCCTCACTTTTGTATGGGAGGTAGTCTTAGTATTTAGTATATTTCACCCATATTTAGACTTGAGCATTGAATAGCAAAAGCAATCTCACGTACTAAGTTTAAGCCTGAGAGCTTCATATTTCAATACGCATTCGGAGACTTACTATTGTATGCGGGGTAGTCCTAGTTTTCATCCGACTAAACCTAAACCTAATTTATTGTACTAAGTATGAGTCCGATGACTTTATATTTCCGTTCAAAAATCATAAAACATACCTTCGAAAACATATATTTTTGTGGAAGGTAAATTTCATTTTTATCCGATTATATCCATTTTAGAACTTGCTCATTTAATACACATTGGATGATTGTGTATTAAATATCAACCGAATTGCGTAATATTTCCGTGTTAAAAATCAAAAATGACATATTGCAAACATACATTTGTATGGAAGGTAGACGTAATTTTCATCCAGATACCTCCACTCTTGAGCTTTACTGACTATTGGCAATAATGTCAACGTATCAAATTTCATCCGTATAGATCTATACTAACGATAAATATCGTGGATAAGGATTGAAAGTTTCATTGAGGTTTATTGCTTTGTTTTCATTGCATTAATGCCTTTCTGTATGTAAAAATCATCAGAGGCTTTATATCTTTAAACATTAAAAACATTGTTAAAGATGGCCTTAAATATCAAGTGAACAGGATTAAATCATAAGGCGATAAAATAGTCGTTGGCACTAAAGGATGCAACAACCGTGGAGTAGTTTCTCTTAAAATATTACTGTTATTGGAAGAGTAGGTATTTTAATACCACTGAATTATTACTTTATAAAGATATATACCATTATCCTCCAGTAATTGTAAATTGTATCAAATTATACAATATTAAGAATCATTGAGAAGGAAATATAACATTTTAACATAACATAATTTTATATGTGCTTTATTCAATTCGAAATCTATAAGAAATTTATTATAAACATGGAGATTTAAAGGTTAATGCTTGGGTAATTCCAAAAATCCATAATATTACAAAAATGTCTCTTCGATGTCGCTATTAATGGCTTCCTACGTATTATGATAATCGTAGCTCGTAGTGACTTGCATTTGTACTTTCCTATAGAGCCTACATTATAAAACGTTTTCAGAAGCTTATACGGATATTATTTACATATATACCACAAATAAAGTCCTTATATAAATTTGTTTGTATATGAATCCTATGTATGCATAATCTAAAGAAAAATATCACATAATTTTCTGCAATGTAATTGTGCCACAAAAGGAAATGAAAAATTAAAAATAAAGTGGTAAGAAAACGATTACAAGTAAAACATTTATCAAATCCAAAAAAAAAAGAATGCATATATCCATATACTGACTTGTATGTATATGTGCGTTTATCAAATGACATGCCGACACTAAAGTCATTAAGCCTGACGCTTAGACGCTAAAAATTTGTGTCATTACACATACAAATGTATATGAATATGCCTTTTTGGAAAAACCCAAAAAACTACAATAAATTAAAATTGCATACACCACATGTACTGTATACTTGGGGTAATGACATTTGCTTTATGTATTTACAAAAATAAAATTGCGACATTGTGGCGTTGCCAATTACAATACCCTGCAAAATATTTTATAAATCATAAATTGTACTTTGGCGCTGAACATTAAAAGGTATATGATGTACAAGTCAGTATATAGAAAATTTTGAAAATTAGTAAACTCTTAATTTGAATTCAGTAAATTTTTTTACTGTGTGGGTGCCGTAGCTCAGTGGTTAGTGTGTTCGCCTTCTGATCTGTAGGTCGTGGTTCAATACCCGGCTGATGCATAACAAATTTTATATCGAAAAGATTTTTCTTTCGAATGGTACCCACCTGTCGGCAAGAAATTGGCAATTCTTCCGACAGTAACAACTTGCCATGAAAAAGCTTCTAAAAAAGAACTCTGTGACAAAGCTCAGAAAAAGTGATGTCACAAGTGTTCTGCCGTTCGGAACCGGCTAAAATAAGTAGGTCCATTCTAATACTGTCCAAAATTCAAGACGCACAACAGTAATAGAAGAGAAGCTCGGCCAATGAGCCCTTTGGGGCTTTAAGTGCCACATATTTATTTTTTTTTATTTAAATTTTTTTAAAAAATAACCTAGAAACCTAGAACCCAGAAGAAAAATTTGTGATATCTCAAACTATCTGTGAATGTTGCCGTTACAACCGAGAACCGATTTAGGCCGCTTCGTCAGCTATCCCTTTTCCAGATAGAAACGAATATAGCACCTTCTTAGCTGGAGCATATTTTTCCATTCGCCCAACATAACCTAGCCAGCACAGCCGCTGAATTTTAATGCGCTTTACGATGTCGGTGTCGCCATACAGCTCTTACAGCTCATGGTTGTACCTTATTCAATACTCGCCACCAATGCAAATAGGTCCAAAGATCTTAGAAAGGACTTTTCTCTCGTAAACTCCGAGCATTCCCTCATCTGTGGTGGAAATTGTAAAAGCTGCAGCACCATATGTAAGGACAGCCATGATGAGAGACTTGTAGAGTGTGGTTTTCGTTGCTCGAGAGATCGCTCGACCTCTCAATTGCTTACTTAAGTGGCACCTGCTAGCAAGAATTATCCTTTGCAATATCTCCAGGCTGACGTCATATCACATAGACAAAGCCCTTCACTACTACAAAAGCGTAGCTATCAACAGTGACGTGTTGTTCAAGACGCCGGGACTCTTTATTTGTTGACACAGGGTCCTTTGTCTTGCCTTCGTTCAAGTAAGATCCATTCGACACGACTCTCTTTCCAACTCTGAGAATGCTGCACTGATTTCTCATGTGTTCATACTGATGGTGTCAGTATCATCGTTGTAGCCAGCAGCATGACTCTTTAGTTGAAGATAGTGTAATTATGTCGTAGATCAACAGTTCGTATAGTTTTCTCCATAATAAGGTTGAAGAAGTCGCATGATAACGAATCACCTAGTCTGAAACCAGTTCGGCCTTAAAGGGCGGGGAGAGGTACTTTTTCTTATTTCTGTATTGCTCTACTTCGCTTAAGGCTCTTTGAGTTCGACCTCAATCCACTTTTCGTTCTTATTTCTCAAAATAATTGGGAAGCATTTAGGAGACTGCTAACGACTACTCAGTTAATGGGTAAAGACTATAGTCAAAGTGTGTATATTGAATTAATTTCTTCGAAATTAACATTTTTTAAGGCTTCAATATTTTAAACGGAATGCGAAACACCCTTTCTTTATTTATTGTAGTCCCCATTTTAATAAAAAAGAATTTTATTCAAATTAAGATTCAATTAAATATTTTCGTCGCATAAAAGAAAAATTGGAAACGATAAAATCATTTTGGTAGAAATACATATTTTTCCTGATTGCAATATGACAAACTATATGGAAGACAGTGAATAAAAACTATTTCAATAAACTTCAATATTACAATATAACAACGATAACAACCACAACAACAACTACGACAACAAAAACAACAACAACTAATCAATTCTCACTCTATTATGATTTTTTCATAAAACGTTGTCAAACGTGAATAAATGTGAATCATTAAAAAAAGGACTAAAAATGTACCTTTTCTTAAAGTATCGATACATGGTGATATGTATATGATACTAGTTCAATGTTGGGCTCATTTATACACGATAGGAAAAGTGTAAGGCAAGGATGACAAAAATGAAAGAGTATTGACTTACTTGTACCGCGCTAATTAGAAAACCAACCGCTCTAATGATCTAATATATTTGATGTTCGAATGGAAAAATAAAATTAATTTTTTAGAAGCTTAGTATTTTTTAAAGCATTTGCAGATGAATTTACAATGTAGAAAAAGTTTTGCCAACTAAAAGTGGCACCGAAGTGAATCACGAAAATGAATGTAAAATGCATCAACTTGATTACCTCAAGATATTAACCGTTTTATTGAATAATTTTATGAATTCAGTCAACCTGTAAAATATGTACGTATGAACTTGTTTATAATCAACTTTATACGTACTCATAGAGCTACACATACATATATTGTATTTATATAGACACAGTTGAGACAGCCTATGAAATGAAAGTTAAATGTCATCACGTGCAAGAGGACAAGCAATGATAGAAAAAAAAGAAACGGAACTGAAGAAAATTTTTCAAATCAAATCAATTTTGTTACAACAACCCAAGGCAATAGCAATAACTACAACAACAACGACCAAAAAAGGATAACAACGCAGATGGCGACGCCATTTATCGATGTGTACAGGTAGAAAAAAAAATCTACACAAGAATGAAAATGTAATGAAATGAAAATCAAATAAACATGAAAAGATGTTGGGGAAAAAATAAAATAAAAAATAAAAATTCAATTCAAAGTAAAAAAAAAAAAAATAGAAGAAAAGCGCTCCCGTTTCTAAAATGAGCATAATGGCGTCATGGCATATTATCTTTAAAATGGTAGGAGGCAAGTTATGTGCATGTGAATTTGCCCTATTTGGCATGCACTATAAGTATATACATATTTGTTTTTATTACTCTTGATTTTAGCGGAACAGTTTTTCGTCTTTCATCTATAAATGTTATAAACGAGTTAATTTTATTTGATGACAACACCATAATATTGTCGGCAACATAACTACATTTCTTAAAATGTTTATATAGTTGGCAATATAGTCTGCTGTACGTAAGAGAGAAATGGTGTAAGCATTTGTAGAAATTTACAATTCATAGAGTACACAATAGCAACATTACCATGTTCTTCAACATTTTTATATTGATGATTATGAGGTTATGCAGTAGTAATGTTGGTGCAATGTAAATGCAAAGTTTCGAAAATTATCAATCAATTTTTTCACATCTAAAATGTTTGTAATAACAAAAACGTTGATCGCGTGATATTTCATAAGTGAGTAATTGTGTTATAAGGGATTTCAAAGAAAAGCAGCGACGAAGATGGACATGATTCAAATAAATAGCATGGAAATGCGTTTCAATATTTTTGACGCTGCGATATCGTCGTTTGAAATGAAACTTAAATGTCATCACGTGCAAAAGGACAAGCAATGATTGAAATAAAAGACACGGAATTGAAGGTAATTCTTGAAATCAATTGAATATTTTTATACCCTGCATAATGCAATATGCATGGTATATTCATTTCGGTCAGATGTTTGTGTCCACTTGAAGGAATCTCCGGAGATATAGACATGGATATATATTCGTGATCAGCGTCGATTAAATTTTCGATTTAACGATGTCCGTCCGTCCGTCCGTCCGTCCGTCCGTCCGTCCGTCCGTCCGTCCGTCTGTCTGTCACCTGGCTGGTTCGCACGATAACTTGAGTAAATATTGAGCTATTTCGATGAAATTTGGCATAAGTAATCTATGATCCAAGGGTACGGAGGGGATTGATATTGGGCATGATCGGTCAATAACCACGCCCACACCAAGCATTCAAAGCGACTAACCTCGAAATTTTCAAAATCTTTAACTTGCTATAACTCACACAATATACCACTTGGGACAACAATATTTTGCACATAGAGTTATATTATACTACTATATAACCTCACCAAAAGTGGATGAGCCACGCCTACTTTCTAGCGTAGCTCCCATACAAAGTGTCTGTACTTCTTTTAAATTGAAACAGCTGTAACTTCTACAATCTTCTGTCTAGAATAACCATAATTGACACTTAGATTAACACGGTAGTCGGAAATGATATGGCAGAAAATCAATGTGCCACGCCCACTCCTTTTTGGGTCTCCCATACAAAGTTGCGGAAATTAAAAAAAATGTTACCGGTTATAACTTGCAAACTATTCAGCGTAGAATAACGAGATTTAAGGTGTGGATTAGTATTGTACGAGCAACTAGGCTCACAGAAAATGGGCGCACCACGCCCAGTGTTTATCGTAGCCCCCATACAAATTTTAAATTGAAACAACTGTAACTTCGGCAATCTTCTGTCTAGAATAACCATAATTGACACTTAAATTATTATCGTAGTCGGAAATAATCTGGCAGAAAATCATTGTGCCACGCCCACTCCTTCATGGGTCTCCCATACAAAGTCCAGTGAATTAAACTAAAATTTTAAGCTCCATAGCTTACAAACCATTTAGCCTAGGACAATGAGACTTAGGGTATGGATTAGTATTGTACGAGCAACTAGGCTCACGGAAAATGGGCGCACCACGCCCAGTGTTTATCGTAGCCCCCATACAAATTTTAAATTGAAACAGCTGTAACTTAGGCAATCTTATGTCTAGAATAACCACAATTGACACTTAAATTAACATCGTAGTCGGCAAAAATCTGGCAGAAAATCAGTGTGCCACGCCCACTCCTTCATGGGTCTCCCATACAAAGTCGAGTGAATTAAACTAAAATTTTAAGCTCCATAGCTTACAAACCATTTAGCCTAGGACAACGAGACTTAGCGTATGGATTAGTATTGTACGAGCAACTAGGCTCACAGAAAATGGGCGCACCACGCACAGTGTTTATCGTAGCCCCCATACAAATTTTAAATTGAAACAGCTGTAACTTAGGCAATCTTATGTCTACAATAACCATAATTGACACTTAAATTAATATCGTAGTCGGAAATAATCTGGCGAAAAATCTGCATACCACGCCCACTTCTTATTGGGGCTCCCATACAAAGTTGAGGAAATTAAACAAAAATGTTAACCACCATAACTTAGAAACTATTCAACGTAGGACACCAAATTTAAGGTGTGGATTAACATTGAAAAATTAATTGGATTTACTAGAAAGTGGTAAGCCACGCCCACTTTTTATATAGCTCCCATACTAAGCCTCGGAATTATCTTAAAATCCTTTTACTTCGTCAAAGTCAACCATATTTCGGGTGTAAATTAGTAGTATATGCAAAAATTGTTTCTCGAAAAGTGGAAATAAAAGAAAAGTTGGATATTCGAGTAAACTTTTTATATATAAATCTACATATGCAGGGTATAGTTTGGTCGGCCCCAGCCGACTGTAAGGAGATTTTTTATTTATTGTTTGCTAGATTATATTCAAAATCAATATTACTATAAAATAAATGTGCATTTAAGAATTCTATAAATAAATCATGGAAACTATACGTCTAGATCAGTACAACATATCTCAAATATCCCAAATAATTTCAGTTTTTTAAAATCGTAATATTCAACAACAAAGCAACATAAATTTATAATTTGAAATAATTTCAAAATAGTCTCTAGTTTTTGAAAAAACTATATTGTTCGATGGAAAATGAGCAATATTTGAGCTGGATTTTTTTTTTAGTTTGAAAATATGCTTAAAAAGTTTTTGACCTTTTGTAATTGAAATATGTCTTAATGCAAAATACTATGAAAATAGTTGAAGAATCGTTGAAAATATGCTTCAGGGCTATATTTTGAGGTTTGACATCCATGCTATATTTTTCTATACCATCCTACTCCAAAATGGATCAAATCTAGTACAAAATGCATTGATAATTATTTTACATAAAATTTCATTCACAATCTACCACTGTCCATTATCCATGGAACATAACGGTTAAAATTGTAGGGGAAAAAACTGGTATTTACGATCATTGTATTTGCTGTTGCTATTGTTTCTCCTTTGTCAAGTCAAAATTGTCAATTGAAAAAATACGACACAATAATCTAAGACTTTTACGTACTCAACCAACCAGTTAGTTCTAATTTACGCGCCCACTAGTTAAGGACTCACTCACGTCGCTGATACGCTAAATTGATTGCGCCTTTTTTGCTCTTTTCTTTTCAAATTTTTTTTTTTTGTCAAAATTGTCCTATAATAATTTTTATCCAACGATATATTAAAATTTCAAATAAAAAATTAAATAACTATAATACAACTATTGTGCATTTTAATTATTCTACGTGTTCAATTGGGAGAAATAAAAAAATATACATAAATTTGCGTCAAAATAAAGTATTATACTATTCCTTTCCCACCACCCAATTATATGTTTGTTCTTCGCAGTCACGCTCATTGTTTTATTAATCGATTTGACAAAATAATTTGCAAAATTAATATACTTTTGTTACAATTTAACTTCGTTTAAAAGTATTATATTTTTATATATTGTAATTCTTCGAATATCTATTTATCTGTTTTGTGAATATCCATTGACCTTCAGACGTATTTTTCCGGCCACTAAAAGCGTGGTAAGTATCTTATAAGCATGTGATCAAATCTCTTTTTTAGGTTATAATTTAAGTGCACCAGCCATCATTAACACGAGATATTTCCCGCGAATTTGTATTAAAGAAGAAGAGCCAAAGAGAGTGAGAGAGTGGGAGAAAACATCTAATTCTTTTTAAATTTCAGAGCTTGGTATTTTCGCGGCAAAAGAATCGTGGTGAATTGTATATATATTGTATCTTGCATTATTGTACATGCAAAAAGAAATTACTCTGAAGAAATAACGTTCGAATACTATCCTCATTTATGCATAGAAGAGGTGAATATTTTCTCTTTTTGCAATGCACTAATAATGCCCGTTAGAACTTGTCAAATATGTTTGTTTTCTCTTGCCAAAAATTACTCTCTAGAAATATACATGTTTCGACAACCTGTGTACGAGAATTTTGTCTAGCAGCATGTATATAAAAATGTTGCAATAACTTATTTGCAGTTTTAATAACTTTCCTTACATTCTCAACTTGTATATAAATTTACAAATTTTTGGGCACATATTTTGCAACATGTTGCTTATTATTGTTGACATTTCTCATCATCACCAATAACTATTTGATTTTATAGTTAAATTTATTATAAATTAATATTATGAAATATTAAACCGAGGTCAATGAACCCTATTGTATATAAAAACCCCGTTTTTTATACTCTTACTTTCGTTCTCTCCGTACTTCACTCTTTCTGTGTGTAGTCGAGTTTCAAGGAGCAGAGTGTACGATTTTACATATAATATTTCCATATAATATTTTTGTTTTTCCTCTAATTCTCGTATTTAATTTATTTGTTCATTTTAACGAACAATTTGCCGTTACCAATCTTCTTTTCATCGTTTTTTGCCTAATTTAAACCATGCTGCAATTAGTTGCATTTGAAGTTCTTTTTGAAAAACATGTGAATTTTGTTTTTCTTTCTTCTATTTTTTCATCAAGTATTGTTGCGAAAAAATACTTAATTGAATTGTGATTTAAGTTGATAAAATTTTGAAGAACTAGTGAAAAGATCTAATTCTACCTTAATATTGAAATATTAATTCATTTTTAAAGAATTCATATTAATTATAGAAGTAAAAAGGTTATATCCATACTTGAACCCATAATATAAAATTTATATTTAAAAAATTTCTTGTAAAACTTTGATATTTTTGATGATAAATTCGCTAGCCGTATTCAACAATCCAATGAATCCAAATTAAACGAAGTGAATCAATGGCGCATATTGAAAGGACAAGTTTGAGAAAAATGAAATTATATGGAAGGGAATACAATAGAAAATGAAACATTTCCGGTAGCTGAATTTAAAAAAAGCATGAGCAAAATCTTTTAATCTTTAACCTTTAATTTTGTATTGTATGCCCGAAATTTTCGAAAAGAGTCACGAAGCTTTGCGCTACATCCATTCATACCAAATTTCACAAGCAACATCAAATTTTTTTAAAACAAACGTGCATTTGTTTCCGAGTAATCATTTATAAAACTTCATTTGCTTTCATTTGATTTTGTTTATTCTGATTGTCAATAAATTTTTCTTGCCACTTTTCACAATATTTTTCAAATTTTAAATTAAATCTGCAGTCAATTCATAAACGAAATCCAATGCTGTGAAAAAAAAACAAAAAATTCAGTAGAAATTTAAACTGTATATCTTATTAAAAAATGAATTGTGTCAGTTCATTTAATTTTGAATAAAAAATTTTTTGGAAATGTTTATCAAATGCTTGCATGTCACTGTTTGCTTGAATAATGTTGCCGGTGAAATTTCATATGAATGAAAAAATGCATACATTATTTATCTTTCTATGAGGAAAATGTTGCCAACATGTTGCTAGTTGCATTTTGCAACTATTTCAACTGATAAAACAGCGTGGCCACTTTTTAAAATAAAAAACTGATAGTTTGCGTATTATTCGCAGAAAAGAATTTCGTTTGCAAATTGACAGTGCCTTCTTTCGATTTTTTTTAATTCAACTATTTAAATAAGAAGTTGCAAATAAATCTGTGAGTGAAGAGAGCTTCAATCTTCTCTGGGCGTTGCTTGAAACTTAATGACTTTAATTTAGAAGCGGATTTGGAGCTGGATCTGGAACAAAAAAAAAAAATAATTTACATAATCTCACTTCGGAATTATTTGTTTCTTTATATGTTTTTCCTATTTATTTTATCATAGCAAATTTGCATGGTAATTTTTTCGTGACTTACCAAAACGGACAACTCTCACGTTCTAACATTTATACCAACGACCAAGAAAAGGAGAGATAGTTTTGATTAAATCGACATAAGCACGACAAAACGCCTGCGATACAATAGAATCTGAAAAGCAAAAAGATATTTTTTTGGAAAAGAAAAGAGATCAAGACGAAGGCAAAAACGACGAATACAAAGATGTTATCCTGTGCTCAATTTAATAAATTGCTGTATCCGACGGTAACGACAACAACTACGACGACAACGGGAACAGCGGCAACTACAGAAGTAGGAGTGACGACGGTAACATCGAGTGTAACAGCAGCATCCAGCAGTGGTGTACCGAGTGAGACCCAAAGTGAGATATCATCGGCTGATAGCGATTGGAGTGATATACGTGCAATTGCGATAAAATTGGGTGTAGCCAATCCAGATGATTTGCATACGGAACGTTTTAAAGTTGATCGTCAAAAACTGGAACAGCTACTCAAGGGTGAGTTTAGTGACAAATTATATGTGTTCTATAATTGAATTTTATATATAAATTTTTTTCTTTTACAGAGGACAGCATTATTGAGGGTATGAATAGTGCGGAATATTTTTTTGAGACTGTAAGCTCAGAGCTTCTTTTAAAATCATGAGTGTTCATTAAGATTTTATTTTTGCTTTGTAGGCAATGAGAACAACGGAAACCTATATAAGCTGGCCTTGTAGACTCAAGATTGGCGCTAAAAGTAAAAAAGGTTTGTAAAACTGGCGAATAAAAGTTTCCAAAAGAGTTTTGGGAGGAAGTTCAGAAAGTAATGTAGCAAGAGCACTGCAATTCGGAATCCACATATCCCTTCGAAAGAGGCTCAGTCAAGTTACTTTGGAGCCCATAGTTCCAAGTATATATTTTACTTTATTTTTCAGATCCTCATGTACGTATTGTTGGGCGTATGGAAAATGTACAACGTGCTAAGGAACGTGTATTAGCTAGTTTGGATTCCAGGGTATGTAATTAAAAAAAAAAAAACCAGGAATACGTAAACACAACTTTTTAACAAAATCGTTCGGGTTTCAGGGTACGCGTGTCATTATGAAAATGGACGTTTCCTATACTGATCATTCGTATATTATCGGACGTGGTGGTAATAATATTAAACGTATTATGGAAGATACTGCAACACATATACATTTTCCCGATTCGAACCGTTCGAATCCAACGGAAAAATCCAACCAGGTGTCATTGTGCGGTTCATTGGACGGCGTTGAACGGGCACGTGCTCTGGTACGGCTCTCAACACCATTATTGATTTCATATGAGCTGCCAATATTGGCACAAGGACGTCCACAACCTGATCATGATACACCATATGTGGGCATGGTCGAATTGAAATTTAATGTACAGGTAAAATTTTAAAGCCAATCAAAATTTTCACCAACATATTTTTTGAAAATTAATATCTCTAACATTTACATTTCAAGGTGATATTCTCGTCACGGCCAAAGCTTCATTCATCTTTGGTATTGGTAAAGGGTTCTGAAAAGGAAGCAACAAAAGTAAAGGAAGCTACACAACTTCTAATTAATTTTTCTTGTGAAAATGTTGCTGTAAGTCTGAAGGATGGGTTTCGCCTTCAAATTTGTTCAATGTTTTTTTATTTTTTTTATTTTTATACTCTACATTTCAGAATCAAATTTTGGTACATATGCAATTGGAAATCTCCCCACAACATCATGAGATAGTCAAGGGTAAAAATAATACTAATCTTTTGGGTATTATGGAGCGTACTAAAACTAAGGTGTGTTAAAAATCAGCTTCGAGCACAATTTATAAGCATTTCTAATCCAAATCTTATTTAAGATAATTTTCCCTGATCTCACGGATATGAATGTTAAACCATTGAAGAAATCTCAAGTGACTATTACTGGGACTATAGACAGTGTCTATAAGGCACGACAGCAACTGCTAGTATGTTTTGATTGCAATCAATATTTTTTATATATAATACATTTATTTGGTTTTCATTTCTTCTTAGGGAAATCTACCAGTTGCATTGATATTTGACTTTCCCGACAATCAAAATGATGCGTCCGATATAATCGGTCTAAGCGCAAAATATGGTGTTTTTATTTCATTGCGTCAAAAACAAAGGCAAAGCACTTTGGCTGTTGTTATAAAGGGTATGGAGAAATTTATTGGTAAGTTGAGATGATGAGATTGGAAGCCAAAGATTGCAATAATTAATATTTCTGTCTCATTTGTTTGTTAGACAAAATATATGAAGCTCGTCATGAGATACTCCAATTGAGTACACCGATAATCAGGCCGATGATACCGGATACATACTTCACACCCAATGACAAAGATTTAAACGCGAGCAGTCTCGCCGCAATGACGTCTTTGTTAGCCGGATATCCCGATAGTCCAAAGTCACCAACAACAATGACGGCAAACACAACACCATTGCAGCTATCTCCCTATGATCCCAACAACAATAGTGGCGTCATGAGAAATAACATTTCAATAATAACAAATGCGAATAACAACTCCATAATGAATGGCTACCCGGGTACACCGACAAGCATTTGTGCTCCAACGCAAAAATACTTACAGCTTCATAATAGCAATTTTTCACGTCAATCACTGAACAATAATTATATGTCGGCAGGAGTACCATCAGCATTGCAACCTCAACCACCACCACCTCCACTGCAGAAGCCATCGTTTCAACATCAGCATTTGCAGCAGGGTCCCCCGCCACCGATGCAGATGCAACATCATACGCTCATATCGCCCCGTAATAGTTTTGGCGGCAATACTAGTGGCTATCAAAGCATCAGCAGCAGTACAACATCATTGGAACAAATTTATCCACCGGTTGGTGTTGGTGGTGCCGGTTCTGGCATGGGTGCTCCACCCATGCCCACAATACGAAATCACTATTCACCGGAATCGGTGTACAGCAACGATTCGGGCAATTGCGGACGTATAGGACGGCGTTCCAGTGATGGTGCACTACTCGGGCTGGGGGCTTCCGGTGGTTCCATTGGTCCAATGATTCCCGGTAGTGCTGAAAGCTATCGAAATATACATTATGACGCAAAGGTATGTTTCATTTTCTTAGTTGGTTTTGCTTAAGTAATACCTAAAGAAATAGAGCCAGTGAAGTATATGATGAAATTCCAAGAGACCAAATCAAGACACAGCCCAGATAGGAAACATTTAGAAAATAACAAAGTAAACTAGAGTTTAGTGGGCTTGACAAAAATTTGTCCAAGTTTTTTTTATGTGGCCCACTTATGGTCTGTTTGCAGAGCTTAGGTTCCTCAATTGTCTAAAGTTCCTCTGTTGACAGAAATTGGTAATTTTATAGGCAGTAAAAAAATCTCTGAAAAATCTTAGAAATAGGAAATTGCAAAGATTTTTTTGTTTTATTTTATATAAATTTTTTTTTCTTTTGCCTATTTCATTGAATGTGCTTACTAGCCATTAACGGATTCAATGACTATAGTAAAAAAAAAACAGTAAATATGTGGTCATTTTAAGCTCCGAAGTGCTCTTTGGCCGATTTTCCTTCCAGTATTGTTTTGCGTCTTAAATTTTGAACACTGTTAGAAGAGATCTACTTTTTTAGACGATTATGAACGGTAGAATCCTTGTGATAACACTATACTATAGTAGATATTTTCTATAATAGAACTTTTTCAGTGGGCTTTTGATCTGCAGGCCGTGGGTTCCAACCACTTCTGGCACCTTTACAAC
Organism: Megamerina dolium; assembly: GCA_963854835.1. Taxonomy (NCBI): domain Eukaryota; kingdom Metazoa; phylum Arthropoda; class Insecta; order Diptera; family Megamerinidae; genus Megamerina; species Megamerina dolium. Next base: position 31,371,997 of record OY978529.1, on the reverse strand, counting down.
TTTCATATTGAAAACATTTTTATTTCGAACAGTACCCGCCTGTCGGCAAGCAATTGGCAATTGGGATAGTCGACTTTCACAAGCTTCTTATGAGGCGAATTTTTTACCACCAAAATCATTTGCTGGACAGGAACAGGTAGTAATCACTTGGTGCCAGGTCCGTACTACACTATGATGGGCGATTGCTTCCTTCATTGTTGACAGTACACATTCGAATTAAGAGTTTGGCCGTAGGGATGCAGCTCATAGTAGATGATTCCCTGCTAATCCCACGAAACACATACCAAAACCTCCTGAACATCAACCTTGGCTTGGTCACCGTTTGCGCCGGCTCACCGCGATTCGGGCACTTGACGTTGTTGTAAGTAACCCACTTTTCATCACCAGTAACCAACCGCTTCAGAAATGGATCGATTTTGTTGCGATTTTGCTTTAGCAGCGATTCGCAGATGGAAATTCGGTCCATGAGGTTTTCTTGCGTTAACTTGTGTGGCACCCATACATCGAGCTTCTTTTTGTATCCAGCCTTATTTAAATGGTTTCAAACGATTTTTGTGCAATGTTTGGCTCTTGGGCAATAGAAACAGTGCTTACATGACGGTCAGACTCAACGATTTCCATTATTTTATCGATATTTTCGACAATTGGCCTTCCACAGCGTGGTGCATCTTTGACATCAAAATTACCGGAACGGAACCGACGAAATCAAAATTGCACCTAATTGCCTGTTACAGTATCAGGACCATAAACACTATTCACATTTTCAGCTGTCTGGCTTGCGTTTTCGGCTTTATCGAAGAAAAACTGTAAAATATGGCGTATTTTCTCTTTACGCGTGGTCACACAGTACTGAGTCAAGCAATCACAAAACTGCCTGAAAAGTTTATTTATTACGAAATCCTATCTTTCTAAGCCATCACACTTATACAACATGAGATACAGATTACTAAAGCCATCTATTGGAAAAATAATGGTTTCTTTTTATTACACCTAATATATTAATAAAATGAGGTCTAATATAAGTAGGTCTTTAATACAGACCTAGATTTAGCACGCACAACAGTATTGGAAGAGAAGCTAACAAAAATAATCTTCGGAGCCTATAAGTACCACATAAAAAAAGTAGCCAAATATTTGAACACAAATCGTATTGCGCTTTAGGATATCGGCAATTTTTTTAAATATTGACGCGGACTATAATTTTCCAAATAATCGATAAGGTTAATTATTTTATAGCATAATCGCACTTTTGACTTTGACATAAAACGTGCCATGGGCTTTAAAGCTATGGATCGTCCGCCAGTGAGCGGTGAATTACGTACACCCAACGCCAATTGGATGGGTATGGCGTTGAGCCGTACTTCACCGGCTCCTCTTGAGTCTGTAGATGATATGAACTCATGGCCTCGAGGTGTAGTCGGTCCAATATCACCATTTAATTTGGGCGTTACAACAAGTGTTATTGATGCGACACCAACAAATCGTCGCCTACAATTAACACAACACAAGGATATTCACGGTCTCTTAACTAGCCTCGGTTTGGAGCATTATATAAGTAAGTATTGCTTTTGATGTTGAATGCTTTAGTGTGTTTCATATCTGGTGATTTCATTTAGAACTTTTCGTTTTGAACGAAATTGATTTGGATATTTTTACCACTCTCACTGAGGAGAATCTTATGGAATTGGGTATAACAGCATTTGGGGCTCGCAAAAAGATGCTTGTGGCCATTCATACACTACAAGCGAATGATGCAACTATTGCCAAAATGCCAAACGTGACATCATCCAATGCATCGTCGCCACGTTTTTCTGGCTCAGCAGCACCGGGTGCTGAACGACGTCCATCAAATCAATGGTGAAGGGTTGGGAGACGAGAAACTCATTAATTATATTTTTTCCTATGACTCTCTCTCACCTGCTTCACTTTGTATTTGTTGAATTTGCACAATTTCTATTTTTTTTTCTTTTGTAGTTTATTTTGTAAGTTTGCATGCTGATTTATTATTTATAAAACCTATATCTATTATTATTATTATTATTATTATATAAATATTATTATTATTACTATTTTTTTTTTGCAAAAATCTATTTCAATATGTTTATAGTTCATTACAAAAAGAAAAACATCGAATTTTTTAAATCTAGAATAGAGTACTTCTATAGAAAGGACTTTCTTCATGATGACTGAATGAAAAGCAAAACCATCTAATTCAATTTAATAATTCTGGTATATATTCTGCTTTCGGCAAAAGCATTTGTAAATATGTATGTGTGTATAATTATTTTGTGTAAAATAAAACAAAAACAGTCAATCAATTTCACATTGCAAATAAGAATTGACAACAATTGCTCATAAACCCCTATAAAACCCTATAAAAATTATGAAGAAAGTTCTTTCTATTTTAATTTTATAAATTATTTATAATTGTTGAATATCCCCCGTCTAAAAAAAAATAATGTAATTAAAATTCAAAACTGTGGAACAGTGTAATTGTGCTGAATTAAGAGATCATAGTTTGTATAAATTACTTCTTAAGTCATGTTTATATTTCTTAAATAGAAATTATGAAAAATCACACATATAGAAAAAAAAAACAAAACAAAACGAATATACTTAGAATAGTTACTTGAATCATTGAGAACATGTTAAAAACCCCAAAACAAACGGAAAAAAAATTAATGTAATAATAATAAGAAATCATTTCTGAGCATTTAAAATGAACGAGAATTTCAAATATTAACACAAAAATTAAAAATATTATTTATTGATTTATTTTTATTATTGAGGGAAAATATTGATGTGTGGGAGAAGTCAAATTTTATTCAAAATTCCGCTATACATTTTTTTTGTGAGTCTGTGAACACTGCGACGTGAATGATCTTCTGTGTCTTATATGGACCTCAAGAGACACTTGATTAAAGTTTACCTGCGATAGTTCTGATGATAACATTTTTCAGTCTCTCACCTTTCGAATTTAAATCCTGATCAGCAATCAGATCAATTAGGTCATTATAACCTAACTTGCCCACGAGAACTAAACGATTATTAATGCTTTTCCTCAAAGATTAGGGAATCTCATTTTATCACTGAAATAATATTTCAAGTAAAATTCAAGTAAAATTTAATATCAATAAAAAAGTAAAAAATTTCTTAATTATAATCGAAATATTCAAATGGAAGATACATTTTTTTTTTCAATACATTTTTCTGAATGTTTGTCAACGAAATAGTACTATGCACAAAATTTGAAGAACAAATAGATATGGTTCCCATACAAAATTTTAGTTATTTTAACAAAACTCGATCAATTTATGTAACCATTTTTCACTATATCATTTCAAAATTTTGAAAATATTATTTTTTATCCGAAATTATGAAGCGAACAAAATTAAAAGAAATTAATTTTTGAATTGATTGAATTAAATGGAATTTTTAAAACCAAGAAATCCCAAATTTGTATGCATTTTTGTATTTTTCAATGTATCATTCTGAATTTTTCTGAAATCCTGTTATTTTACCAAAATACCAAAAAATAGTCAATTCATTCATAAATAATTATGGGTCCCTTACAAAATATGTATTTTTTAAACGAACATCCGATCAATTTGGCTGAAAAGTAACCTTACTTTTTAGTGTACAATTCCACAATTTTCTTCGCTCTTATTATTTGAATTTGAAGTCATTTCGTTTACAAGTAAATATTGTCTTCATACATAAATTTTTGCTTTTATAACAAAATTCTACATATATATGTATGAGAGGTAGGAATACTCTTAAATGTATCCATCTGAATTTTTTGTAATCTTATTATTTCACCAAAATATTGCTCCATGAAATATTTGAAGTAGTTTCCTTCAGAAATAAATAGGGTCTAAAATTATTTTTTACTGAATTTGCATACAACTACACAATAATACTATCCCCAAAAAAAATTGAAAATTTTAATTTTAATTTTAAACAAAAACTTTTAACTTTGAAACGTTTTTCCTCCATTTTACCCACTATATCGACATAAAAATTTATTAATCTGAATTTGTCGTCGATGAAATGTTATATTACCAAGTTTGAAGACGTTAATTATAATAAAAATCAGTCACACTTTTATATCAAATTACCAAATTGAACCAAATGTATTATTGAAATAATTATATCCTTTTATTGTACATAAGTTTTATTATTTATTATACATATTTATAATTCATATTATATATTGTTTTATCATTTTTGTCATATTTTATAACATTTGTGTTTTTTTTTTTAAATATTTGTATAATTTATTTTCTATTTATTACATCCTTTATACTAAATACAAATTTTTTTTTGCATATGCATGTATTTTTTTTTTTATATTTTGATTTATTTATGAAATTCTCCTATATTAACAATTTTTTTTGTTTTACTTTATAACTTAATATTTTATTCTAATACAATAGTAGTTTTAATTAGATTTTTTATAAATTACTTCTTTTTATGATTTTATTTGATTTTTCCATTTCTTTTGTTAGTAGATATGAATATTTATATATAATATACCTATACTTAAGATACACAATGTGTTTTAAAAGTCTTCGAAATGGTGCTCAGAACGGTTACATAAAAATACCATCTACCGACATATGAGTAAATTCTAAAGCCGTTACCTGAGTTTCATCATTTTTATCAAGTTATCAAGTGGACATTGAAGGTCACAAAAGCAATGGTTGCCCGAAGACTTTGAGAAGTAAAAACAATATTCGAAAATTCGGCAAGCGATTTAGAATCCCTCCAACCTCTGTTGATTGTTGAAGTGGTAACACTTTTAATATGTCAACATATTTGTAAAGGCGCAGACCTTGAAATATGATCGTATTTAAGGCGCCACTAAGTAAACCTATTAAGTACCAGTTCGTAAACTTTTTTAAACACATTTTGTATATCTTTATTATAGCTTTTGACTTTACATTCTGTATTATGTATAAGTTTTCTGTCCATAATGCGCTTAAATACAATAATAAAAATATAATAACATAATTGATTATTTATATGATGTACGAGTATTTATATTAGCATTTAAACGTATGTCTTTTTTAATTACACATTATTTATATATTTTCTTTTAATCTATTTATTCTCACATATGAATATGCTATAGTTAGGCATTTTATTTTTAAGCAGTTTTGTTCAATCTCGTATATACATATATGTATTCAATTTTTACTTTCTTTGTATTTATTGTTCATACATTTATTTACAGTGTACATATTACGGATATATCCACACATACATTACTTTATATATGAAGAATCAAATTAAGATAATTTAGTACTAAGGAAGAAAAAACTAAATAAGTAAAAAGTTTCAAATATTCTATATATTCAAGGATATACTTACTATTGCAATCAAAAAAGTGTGGTCATTCAGAAAATGCAAAAACCGGTATTGGGAATGCAGTATCGAGTTCATCGAAATGATTCTGAGTGAATCGTTGAACGCCTTGAAGGAGAGATCCACTCAGATTGGTTTGAGGATTGGAAAAAATATTTGCTTAAGTAGGTGTATTGCTTTCGATGTTGAGTTACTTTAAATCGACAAAAACTGTTTTCAAAATTTGTGGAAACTTTTTGATGACAGTAGTGCAAAAAAAAAGAAATGTTTTATTGATTAAAAAAGTCCAAATTTGATAAGAATAAAGTATGTAATATTTTTCTGAATAAAATGTCTCTATGACCTTACTACTATTGAAAATGTATTGTAGAATGAAAAATATTTTGATTTCGATAGTGAAATATTACATATTTTTTAATGAGCCGCAAAATACATACAAATATTTGTAAACTAAGGAAGACAATTGGCACAACACTAATGCATTTTGATTTGCTATATGATTTTGAATTTATTTACTCAACTTTATTTACTTATTTTAGCTTATAAATAAGATAATATTTGTTATATATATTTTTGAAAATTATTTAAATAAAAAATAATTTTGTTCAAGCTATCTGTACAATAGCTATGGGATAATGACATGTGCAGATCATAAATAAACCAATTTAGCCTGAGCCGATTGGGCGGTAAGAATACAATCATGAATTATGGGACGAGGAAACTGATGAATTATCCAAGATACAAAGCTAGGAAGAGACAAAAAAGAAGCAAATGAAAATACCTGAGTATTAAAAATTGTTTGGGGATATTGTTGGGGAGAAAAGAATTATTGAGGATCATTTGTACTTTTCACCTATCATGATTACTTAGTAGATAACGTTTTATTTGAACAATTGTGCCCATTTTTTACTCCTCATTTTCAAAAAGATTAGTCGTGTTTCGAAACATTTTTGCGCAGAAAAAATTAATGAATGTCGATGTTACATTTCACTGTTCTTGGGTAATTGCTAGGTATCTACAGAGCTATTTATGGAATTTTTTGTGCTCTTTATGTTCATTTTGTAAGGGAAGTACTTTAAGGATTGGAGGTTGGGATTTGGGTATGTTTTGGAGAGAAAAAATTAATAGGGGTCGATCGTATATTTAACAACAACAAATTTTTCAAAATTGTCAGATTTGTCGTAAAACTCGCATAAGAGTTGCAGATAGGCAGAAATGTTAGAGCAAAATAATTAATTAGAGTCGGTTATACATTTTACACCACTACGGGCAAGTCCTAGGCAGTTATGAGGTCACCTCATCACAATTTTTTGCCGGAAGCATTTTTTATGCAATGTCACAAAACAGGGCATATCTATGTATCGAAATCAAAAAGTCATACACTATCCCATAACTACTGTACATTATAAGTATATTTATTTGCATTATTGTTATTATTTTTAATATCATTAGTTTTATTTATTTGTATTATTATCATTATTTTTAATATAATTAATTATATTTAATCTTTTTAAATTATTTATTCATCCTCAAATTTATTTTTTGTTTATTAGAATTTTCAAAATTTTAATTTTTGGTATTCATATGTTCTTTTGCATTAATTTTTGACTTCTGTCACAATAATTTTGTTTACAAAATTCTGTTGTGTCGCAACTGTATATATGGATTTTGCATTTTAAATTTAAGGAACTATTTACCGCTGGATTTTTTTGTTTTCGTAATTTCAAAAACTCAATCGAAAATTATCAAAACAAAAGGAAAATATGTTTATATCTTTTTTGCCAAATATTGAAAATAATATATTGTACATATGCAATAAGCATTGTGTTTTTTGTTTATATATAATTTGGTTGTATATGTTTTTCTAAAACTTTTGTAATATAATGTAATTTTGTTTAGCCGAAAATGGAGCATTATTATATTGAGGTTCTTTACTGTTTGATTATTGTTTTTTTTTTCATATGCAGATTTTATTATTTGTTTTGATTTTCAGATTAGTGAATTATGACAGTATACACCTGGTATTGTTGCTTAATTTTGGTTAGGTTTGAATTTTGAAAATTAGCAACATTGTTGGCTTAAAGCATAATTTTGACATTCTATTCGACCTATGGAATAATGTCAATTGATTGATGAATATTGAATATTACCACGCAAGCCAAATGGATCCAAAAATATTCCTGTTTTGATTTATATTTAGAAATGTTTGGCTCATATTTGTGTTCAGTAAAAGTTCCCTAATGGGCATTATTGCCTTATCTGATTTACATTCTTTCGGAGTCTTTATTTTAACTCAGAAAGACTCCTTCTTGAACGGATTTACAAACATATTTCTATTATTTTAGTCCTTTCTTAAATAAGCTCATTTTATAATGTTTTATTATCCATACAATATTACTAAATTATTATATATTAATTATATTAAAATTGCCCTTTTTTAGCTCTTGTTGTATGCTTCTTCATTTTCGTTGAATTTTGTTAAAAGAAATATTCCATTTTGGCCTATTTAAGAAAGAGTACCTGTAATGTATGTTCGAGATCGAATACACTTTTTAAGATTTAAATGAAGGTAACTGCTTTCAAGTTTTTCGAGTTGATACATTATTTTATTGCAAATTGACATACCAGGCATATACTCATAATCACACTTCTCTTGCATTATTTTGATACTTGTAGGTTTTTGTTAGAAGATATTTTGTTATAATAGCATTATTATTCTGATTATTTTGACTATCGTTATTATTATACATATAGGCTTAATTGTTATAAGTTTTCATATTTTATATAAAAGAAAAAATTTATCATTATAAATTCACTGATAACGACGAGATGAGATATTTAATCACGAAGTTCAAACTCTGCGTGGCCCTTAATAAATCTTTCAACCAAAGAACTTTGTTCAGAGCACAAAGCTGAAAGATCAAATTGAACAATAATTTTAATTATTTAATTTAATTTTATTATTTAACTAACAGCATAAAACCCTGAAATATGGCTAAATATGCTATCGTGTTTTCGAATTACTTCTATAACTTGTGCCATAGAACATCATACAGATTTTGCTGTAAGTAACATGAGAGCCTATAGATCCCATCATATATCCATTCGTGTATAGAATTGTGGATATCCAGTGGATTAACATACCATCTACATACTTATTGTAAAAATTTTAAAAGATGGTCGTTATTAGTGAATTTGTATACATAAAAACTATAATTCAGTTGTTTTGTAATTCCATTATTTTCATATTCATTTACTATAGCACTTCATTAACTTTCAATATTACATATTCCATATTTATTGAAATTACACATTTACTATATTTTGGTATTATTTTCTAAATTACAACAGTTTACAAACGAGAAAAAGTCATTTGGCAGTCATTAAGTTGAAATTTAAGAAAATATAACATTTTGTGAAATATTGCAAAATATTTCGTGTTTGTAAAAAGTGTAAACGTAATTATGATATTATTTAAGGGGGTTGTGTTGCACTGCGATCCTAGGTCTATTATGCACCGAATCATCAATCATAGGATAAGCTTCAGTGGATCGCAGTATGGCAGCTGCTCTACCACTTATAAATATAATAACTTCTGCTGATTCTGTTAAACCGATTGGAAATTATTTTCTCAAAAATTGATTGGAATTTTCTACCATGTTACCATGAACTTATATTTTTATTCGATTTCATGACAATTTTATTACATATAAAGGCGATTATAAAGATGCCTAACTTTTAAATAATATTAAAATTATTTTACATTGCATAAACTCAGTGTTCTACACACATTGCTTGTTTCTTGTGGGTACCTAAGAAATCTACGAAATTCATAGATCATTGCTTCATCCCAAATTCATGTTCTGTTCCATGGCCTCAAATTCTTATCACTTGCATCTCCAAAATTACAGCTAGAATTTCAAATTATAGTCCAGAAAATGAGTCTCTCAAAAAAAAATACATGAAGTAGGTACCTACAATATATAAAATAAATATTATTAGCTCATACCTTTCAAATCTATGACTCCAAATGACACGAGATACAATTTTTTTTCTATTTAGTAAACTAGTGTATTTAAAAATTTAATTTTTATTATTATTATTTGTATTGATATTTATATATATTGCACAAATGTAAAATTGCCTTTGTGAAATTATAGCAACTTCTAATATGGTACATTGTCGGTACTACTAGGAACCATAAAATGAGAGCATAATGTGGTTTGTGTCTTAACTAAATGCAATCAATTTAGGTTCTTTCAACGATTTTATTATACAAAATTGATAATTTATAATTATCATTATGTATTAATATTTATGCTATTATTATTATTATTATTATTATTATTATTATTATTATTACCATTTATTTTATTATTATTATGCGCATCTGCAACTCATCCTATAGTGTAAGATATTATTATTACTAATATTATTATTATTATTAACGATTTATTTATTACACATATTATTATTATTAATGAAATTATAAGTCGTGTGTTTATTATTATAATTAATATTACAATTTATAATTGTTTATTATTTCTCTTTCTATTTCATATACAATTTGTCATTATTTTTATATACCTTCTAAGTATCTACATATATGTTATACTGTTTACTTTTAATTCATTTCTTTGCAAAGTTTTCTATTTTTCTATTGAAAATAACATATTTAACAACATAAACGGTAAGGTACTATAATAATATAACTGCTGCATTTTTAATATGAGCGCTGTCCGATTAATCGTTTAATCAATGAATGTGTTTAATCAAATATTCGATTAATCGAAAGGTTGATTAAGTAATATTAAATGTATTAGATTAAACAAAGAATTTTTAACTATTTAACTTTCTTCAATTTTTAAAATCAATACAAAAATAAAACCGCCTCGTCCGGTTTTCCTTGTATTTGAAAAAAAAAGGATGAATACTTTGTTTGAGTAATCTCAGTCTGATTAATCGAATAATTAAATGTTCTTCTTAATGAATTTAGATTAATCAAACTCTTTGTTTAAACAATTAACTATACACTCTTAACTACACACTCCAACAACTAAATATTTTGTTGGTTGCAACAGAGTTTCCATGGCATAATCCAGAAAAAGGGTCTCTACGAAAGCTATTTTTGGTCTATAAAATTTTACTTTAGCATTTTCTAATTTTTCTACATTATTCCAATAAAATTTCAACTTGAAGGCATAAAAATTTTGTGTCGGAGATGAATATATTTCTAACAAAAATTTATATATTTTTTGTTTGTATTTATATTGACTTTCGCATAGTTTCCCCTTTCACTAATTTTAGTGACATTATTAGACAGAAAATTACTGCACAGAAAATTGAAATAATGTCGAATAATGTCGATTCCACTTATTACATATAAACAAATTTGACATTATTTCAAAATTTCGATATTGAAATTTTGTCAGCAATAATGTCGAAAATTTGTTTTTATTTTTCAAAATACAAATATTGGAATTATGGATATAGATATTTTCTTTGAAATATTCATATGAAAATCTCAAAATATTTTCAATGAATGTAGCTAATGGAAGCACTTAAGTGTAAAGGATCAGACAAACAAACTAAAAAAATATTTTTAAATAGAAGCCGGAGGTATTCGGTATTCGGTATTTTATAAAAAAGAACTCTATTTCGGGCAGCAAATCTCTCTCCTTACAAGTTCAAATTTCAGAAAAACAAGTGAGTATGAATTTTCTAAAATTATTCGGTTCGGACACAAATAAGAAGCACCCAAGATGTGTTGGAATATAAATTTATTCGGCAAAAAATAGTCAGCATATGACCTTCTTTCAGGATTACACCATGATTACTCTGTTGTAAAAAACATTGTTGCATTAATATGTTAATGTATTAATGGTAATTATATTTATATATAATTGTTCTCTTTTATTTCTTATTCTTAGAATAACACTCTTAAGTCTATTACAACATTGCAATTATTTAATATATTTATTTTTAATATAATTTTATATCATAAATTATTCAATTATTATTATCATTTTTTGTACAAAACAAAAATAAAAATACTATTTCTTATTAATTTGTAATTTATATAGAGCTCTTATGCTTTCCTATGACATATGTTGTTGTATAAAATGGAGAGACAGAGCCTTTAAGCATGTATTTGTTTGCATCAGTCGTTCGTTTAGCCATCATCAGCAATGCATCAGCATTCACTTTGACATGAAGTTTCCAATAGAAATGCCATTTTTGATGTGTGTATTGTAGCTGTAGTAGTAGTAGTAGTAGTAAAAAAATCCAAATTCTTTTGCTGCTGCTGTTGTTGCACTGTCATCAATAATGTTTGATCCTTTGGCTGGAGTAGTAACACAAGAAATAGCAACAACAGCCATAGTTTCAGATCATTTACGATGATGGCAAAATTACATTCTTCAAAGCAGTTCAATGTTGCACTGACATGTGTTCCTGACAGTTGATGCTGCTGCTTCAGCTGCTGCTGTCGATGTTGACATGAAGCATCAATAAAGGCGATAATGGCTGAGGTGGCGATCCCATTTTGATTTTGTTCGCATTGATGACACTTCTTTTGGCATTTTTGCAATGAACTTGCCGATATTACTTCATCATCATCATAATCATCATCATCATCTTTAGCATTGTCTTTAGCAGTAAAAACTATAGCAACGGCAGTAATAACAACAGTGGCGTCTACCATTGCTGTTGCTGTGTTGCAATTATGAAAAGATTTCCAACATTTGCTTTTTGTTGCTGATGGTGTTAGGGTTGGTGGTCTTTTTGCTGCCATTACCAACGATGTATCACTTAAAAGAGTTCCAGCAGCAACAGCTGTAGTACGAACTGATGCTCTATTTTGACAGCATTTCAAATGATGTGTCAGGATTATGGCAATGATGATGACAGCAACACTGATGCCACTATTCATTAGTTCTTGTTGTTGGTGGTACTGACGGTGATGACTATTACAATCTGTATTGATGTATGCGTTGGTATTATTGCACCTACTATTGCTATTGCTGCTAATACACTGCCATACAACTGCCAAAGATTGCTGCACATTTTGCTTTGTAATACCACTTTGAAGTGGTGTTAATATGTTCTGTTGCAATTTTCTAATGATTCGCATGACACATGTTCTACTTGATGTATATAAAGTGTTGCTCATATGTCGAAAATACCAATGTATAGTCTGTAGAAAGATTTTCATATTTGATGCTGATGCTGCGGAGGTTATATCGGCAGCTGTGAAGAGATCAAGAGAGTTTAAAATATACAATTAGTAGAGTAGTTATGGTTTTTCGATTGGGAAATGGTTTATAAGTATGTGCTTTTTTTTCTTACCCACAACAGTTTTTGCAAGAGTGGTTCAAAAAATGTATGGATTTACATTTTAGACATTATTGCAACTGTTTTGCGACAATGTCTATATAGGAATGCATAAAAAAAATAAATATCTGGGACTTTTAGGTTCCGAAGGACGCTTTGTCTGAGCATCTCTTGCAGTATTGTTGTGCGTGTTAGATTTTGGACAGTATTAGAAGAGACCTCTTCTTGCGCTTGTTGTGACGAAAATGGGAGTCTGGTCACAGATGTTCAGATTGTACTGTATCTATGGAGGGAACACTTCTCCACGTTACTGAATGAAGATGCTACGAACAATTCCGCCAGCGGATTAGATTGCCCGATAACCCCAATTACAGATGATGGTGTTGATGTTCCGCCACCAGACTATGACGAAGGCTGAAGAACAACAAAGCTGCAGGTGCTGATAGCCTGTCTGCCGAGTTGTTTAATACCCGAGGCGATGTGCTGCTAGCCTGCATGCACCAGCTCATAAGCAGAATATGGTCGGATAAAAGCATGTCTAATGATTGAAGGCTCAGTATTCTCTGTCCCGTACATATAAAAGGTGACCCCACAATTTGCGCCAACTACCATGGAATAAGACTCCTGAGCATCGCAGCGAAGGTCTTATCAGGCATATTGTATGAAAGATTGAAGCCCTTGCCCAACAACCTGATTGGACCTTATCATTGTGGCTTCAGACCTGGTCAATCTACCATCGACCAGATTTTCACACTCCGCCAAATCCCGGAGAAGACCTAAGAAAAACAGATCGACACACACCACCTTTTTCTCTGTTATAAAGCCGCTTTAGACAGTCCGGTAAGGGATTACCTCTACGCAACCATGTCTGAGTTCGGTATTCCTGCAAAGCTCATTCGACTTTGTAGAATGACACTGCATAACTCCCGTTGTGTGGTGAAAATTAGGAAGGACCTCTCCGCACCGTTTAACACCGTACGGGATTTCAGACAATGTGATTCGTTATCGTGCGACTTCTTCAATCTTATTATGGAGAAAATAATACGAGCTGCTGATCTACGACATAATGGCACTATCTTCAAAAAAAGTGTCATGTTGTTTGAGTATGGCGAAGATAATCGGCATGAACACGCGAACAGTCAGTGCAGAATTCTCAGAGTTGGAAAGAGAGTAGCGTCGGTATTACGGTGAACGAGGGCAAGACGAAGTATCTAGGGTCAACAAACAAAGTGTCCCGGCATCTTGGACAGCACATCACTGTTGGCAACTAGATATTTAAGTAGTAAGGGACTTTGTCTATCTTAGAACCAGCATTAACAGCAGTAATGACGTCAGCCTGGAGATATTGCGAAGGATCACTCTTGAAAACAGGTGCTACTTTGGGCTAAGTAAGCAATTGAAAAGTCGAACCCTCTCTCGAAGAACGAAAACTACACTCTACAGGTCTCTCATCATGCCTGTCCTAACATATGGCGCTGAGGCCTGGACAATTTCCACCTCAGATGAGCGAATGCTTGGAGTTTTCGAGAGAAAAGTCCTTCGCAAGATCTTTGGACCTATTTGCGTTGGTGGCGAGTACCAAATGAGCTGTATGAGCTGTATGCCGATATTGACATAGTAAAGCACATCAAAATCCAGTGACTGCGCTGGCTACGTCATGCCGAGCGAATGGAAGAACACGCTCCAGCTAAAAAGGTGTTATATTCGGAGCCCGCTGGAGGACGACCGCACCGCAAGGCCAAGGTCATTCGTTATCGTGTGATTTCTTCAATTTTATTATAGAGAAAATAATACGAGCTGCTGATCTACGACATAATGGCACTATCTTCAACAAAAGTGTAATGCTGTTAGTGTATGCCGACGATATTGACATAATCGGCATGAACACGCGAGCAGTCAGTGCAGCGTTCTCAGGGTTGGAAAGAGAGTCGCGTCGGTATTACGGTGAACGAGAGCAAGACGAAGTATCTAGGGTCAACAAACAAAGTGTCCCGGCATCTTGAACAGCACATCACTGTTGACAACTACGCTTTTAAACTAGTAAGGGACTTCGTCTCTCTTGGAACCACCACGGATGAGCGATGCTTGCTGTTTTCGAGAGAAAAGTCCTACGCAAGCTCTTTGGACCTATTTGCGTTGGTGGCGAGTACCGAATAAGGTACAACAATGAGCTGTACGAGCTGTATGCCGATATTGACATAGTAAAGCGCATCAAAATCCAGCGGCTGGCTAGGTCATGTCGAGCGAATGGAAGAACACGCTCCAGCTATTCGGAACCCGGTAGAGGACGACGCAGAAGAGGAAGACCTAACCCTTGAGACATCATTTTTTCCGATCTTTGTCACAGAGCTCTTTTAGGAGCTTTTTGCTCGAAGAATTGCCCATCGCTTGGCGACAAATGGATACCGGTCGAAGCAAAAATCTTTTCGATGCTGAAGTTGTGCTTTATTCTGTGATTGAACCCACGACCTACAGATCAGAAGATCAAGTTACTAACCACTGAGCTATGGCATCAAAAATGCATTACATTTTTACATTTTTCCAATAATATCGAAACTCGAAAAATTTTTGCAATTCAGTCGAAAAAAAAATACATGGTTTTACAATTTTTGCAAGAATTGCTTGCAATAATATCAAAATTAAATTTTTGTAAAAATTACAGTTATTGCGAAAATGCCTGCACAAATATCGAAATAAAAATATATGAATTCACATTTTCGATATTATTTCAAAAATATTTGCAATAATCTCAAAATAAAATGTTTGCTAAAATGTCAATTGCAAAAATCTTTGAAATACCATCAAAATAATATTGTATGACATTAGATTATTGACGAAAATAAAATTTTCGCAAAAATAATAATTTCGATATTATTGCGACAAATTTTTGCAATCAGGTCTAAACGATGTTTTGCAAAAATTACAGTTTCGATATTATTGCGAAAACGTTTGCAATTGTGTAATTTTTTGTAAAATAAAACTACATTTAGGCACTCAAGAAGAGTTTCAGGAACAAAAGGCCGAAGTGGCAATAAATTTCAACACTCAGAGCCCCTTAAAATCGCGTGAGATTAAGGATATATTAAATATTAAGAGTACAAGAAAAATTCAAAGTTCAACTAAAAATGATTTAGTATTTCACTTTTCCAGTTGTAAAGAGCTGAGTGGGTAAGACAGAGTTTTAGACATTTAGCAAATTTGCTCATGTGTCGCATCAATTAAGTAATTCTGATGTTTTTAATGTTTCAGAAAAAATTTCTTATGTAATCACACCTACAGGATTTCAATGGAAAAAATCATCTTAGAAATTATCCTTGAAAATAATTTTTTTTCAGAAATATAGCCTAATTAATGACGCTTGCTGTAAAATAGAGAGATCAAAATATTTCTTTGGTATAAGAACATTTCGTATTTTCTTTCCACCTCTCTATATCTCTAATATTTTTATAATTATTATAAGCATTCCTTATTAAAAAAAATTTATCGACTTATAGGTACATGGGTATTCCTTTCAATTTTATACTAGAATCTCTTTTACTATGATAATATTTGAGTATGAGAGTTTCAATTTGCATAAATTTTATCGACACACAAAAAATTAAGACACTTTTATGATCAGAAAGAAAATATGCTACAATTTAGTACTACTTTCAAAATATGTTTACATATAAATGTAGAAAAATATGGTTCCATATAAGCATATATGAGAATATTTAAAATATAAAACAAAGATCTTCTACTCTATATACATTACTTACTAGACTACCATTAACCATAACAATTTTGCTATTAAAATATGTGAATTGTTTGAAATTGTTTGAAAAAACTCTCATTCTCTAACATGCAAAAGTAGACACGTATGCCAAAAGCCATCACATTCTTTAAAGAAATCAAATCAAAAATATAGTAAAAAAAAAAAAATGAATATTGCTTATAGCAGAAATCAAGTGGGAGATTGTTTGTATTAGAGAGAGAGAGAGATAGGTTGAGAAAATAAAGGAAAACACCAAATTCAATCTTTAATGTCATTGTTATAAGCGTACATTGGATTTGCATATATTGCATATAAGCACATATTCACATATGTACACGTGTACCAAAGGAGATGTCTTTGAGAAGGAAGTGGCGCAAAAATTATTTTGCATTTTTTGTGCGCTATAATGTTTTTTTTGTGTGTAGTTGCTGCTATTGCCGCTGCAACTATATAGTGTTAAGTAAATGTTGCCTTAAGAAAGTGCCAACATATTTTTGTAGTTATAGGTTGTATAATGTTTCTCATGAGCATCATTGGTATCATCATTATCATTATCGACGCACAGTGATTTTGTCTCATACAAATGGCAGGATAAATTTGTAATCAGGTTTTGGTGCTTTTAAACTTATAGCACAAATCAGGCTAGAGTGTCAAATTTTTGACATTTTTGGAAAGGTAAAATTGTTTTTTTTTATATTTATTGTAATTTTTATTTTATATTTTTTTTATATTTTTATACCCTGCATAATGCAATATGCATGGTATATTCATTTCGGTCAGATGTTTGTGTCCACGTGAAGGAATCTCCGGAGATATAGACATGGATATATATTCGTGATCAGCGTCGATTAAATTTTCGATTTAACGATGTCCGTCCGTCCGTCCGTCTGTCTGTCACCTGGCTGGTTCGCACGATAACTTGAGTAAATATTGAGCTATTTCGATGAAATTTGGCATAAGTAATCTATGATCCAAGGGTACGGAGAGGATTGATATTGGGCATGATCGGTCAATAACCACGCCCACACCAAGCATTCAAAGCGACTAACCTCGAAATTTTCAAAATCTTTAACTTGCTATAACTCACACAATATACCACTTGGAACAACAATATTTTGCACATAGAGTTATATTATACTACTATATAACCTCGCCAAAAGTGGGTGAGCCACGCCTACTTTCTAGCGTAGCTCCCATACAAAGTGTCTGTACTTCTTTTAAATTGAAACTGCTGTAACTTCTACAATCTTCTGTCTAGAATAACCATAATTGACACTTAGATTAACACGGCAGTCAGAAATAATATGGCAGAAAATCAATGTGCCACGCCCACTCCTTTTTGGGTCTCCCATACAAAGTTGCGGAAATTAAAAAAAATGTTACCGGTTATAACTTGCAAACTATTCAGCGTAGAATAACGAGATTTAAGGTGTGGATTAGTATTGTACGAGCAACTAGGCTCACAGAAAATGGGCGCACCACGCACAGTGTTTATCGTAGCCCCCATACAAATTTTAAATTGAAACAGCTGTAACTTAGGCAATCTTATGTCTACAATAACCATAATTGACACTTAAATTAATATCGTAGTCGGAAATAATCTGGCGAAAAATCAGCGTACCACGCCCACTTCTTATTGGGGCTCCCATACAAAGTTGAGGAAATTAAACAAAAATGTTAACCACCATAACTTAGAAACTATTCAACGTAGGACACCAAATTTAAGGTGTGGATTAACATTGAAAAATTAATTGGATTTACTAGAAAGTGGTAAGCCACGCCCACTTTTTATATAGCTCCCATACTAAGCCTCGGAATTATCTTAAAATCCTTTTACTTCGTCAAAGTCAACCATATTTCGGGTGTAAATTAGTAGTATATGCAAAAATTGTTTCTCGAAAAGTGTAAATAAAAGAAAAGTTGGATATTCGAGTAAACTTTTTATATATAAATCTACATATGCAGGGTATAGTTTGGTCGGCCCCAGCCGACTGTAAGGAGATTTTTTTTATATTGAAAAATCTAAACTATTTTGCTTAGAATTCCTATATTATTGATATAAGATTTATAGTAATGAAGATGGCTTTCGATTTTTTAAATGAAGCAAATTAAAAAAAATCTCCTTACAGTCGGCTGGGGCCGACCAAATTATACCCTGCATATGTAGATGTATATATAAAAAGTTTGCTCGTATATCCATCCTTTTCTTCCACTACTTAGTATAGGACCTACATTAAGAAACAGGCGTACCAATTTTGGAGGATCAATTTCTGCCTATACTACTAAACTACATAGGTTGCAATGGGTTGACTTAGGCGTATTATTTAGGAAGTTATGGGTGTTTTAATGTTTAAGATAAATCCGACACTTTGGACGGAAGCTATATAAAAAGTGGGTGTGACTTATCTCTTTCTTGTATATCTAATTAATTTTTCAATATTAATCCACACCTTAAATTTGGTTGTCCTACGCTAAATAGTTTGTAAGTTATGGAGCTTAAAACTTTTAGTTTAATTCCCTCGACTTTGAATGGGAGACCTATGAAGGAGTGGGCGTGGCACACTGATTTTCTGCCAGATTTTTGCCGACTACGATATTAATTTAAGTGTCAATTATGGTTATTCTATACAGAAGATTGCCGAAGTTACAGCTGTTTAAATTTAAAATTTGTATGGGGGCTACGATAAACAGTGGGCGTGGTGCTCCCATTTTCTGTGAGCCTAGTTGCTCGTACAATACTAATCCATACCTTAAATCTCGTTGTCCTACGCTAAATGGTTTGTAAGTTATGGAGCTTAAAAGTTTTAGTTTAATTCCCTTGACTTTGTATGGGAGACTCATGAAGGAGTGGGTGTGGCACACTGATTTTCTGCCAGATTTTTGCCGACTACCATGTTAATCTAAGTGTCAATTATGGTTATTCTAGACAGAAGATTGCCGAAGTTACAGCTGTTTCAATTTAAAATTTGTATGGGGGCTACGATAAACAGTGGGCGT
This sequence comes from Megamerina dolium, assembly GCA_963854835.1. Classification (NCBI taxonomy): domain Eukaryota; kingdom Metazoa; phylum Arthropoda; class Insecta; order Diptera; family Megamerinidae; genus Megamerina; species Megamerina dolium. The sequence goes on along the minus strand of OY978529.1, from coordinate 31,352,547 downwards.
GGTGCTCCCATTTTCTGTGAGCCTAGTTGCTCGTATAATACTAATCCACACCTTAAATCTCGTTATTCTACGCTGAATAGTTTGCAAGTTATAACCGGTAACATTTTTTTTAATTTCCGCAACTTTGTATGGGAGACCCAAAAAGGAGTGGGCGTGGCACATTGATTTTCTGCCATATTATTTCTGACTACCGTGTTAATCTAAGTGTCAATTATGGTTATTCTAGACAGAAGATTGTAGAAGTTACAGCAGTTTCAATTTAAAAGAAGTACAGACACTTTGTATGGGAGCTACGCTAGAAAGTAGGCGTGGCTCATCCACTTTTGATGAGGTTATATAGTAGTATAATATAAGTCTGTGTGCTGAATATTGTTGTCCAAAGTGGTATATTGTGTGAGTTATAGCAAGTTAAAGAATTTGAAAATTTCGAGGTTAGTCGCTTTGAATGCTTGGTGTGGGCGTGGTTATTGACCGATCATGCCCAATATCAATCCCCTCCGTACCCTTGGATCATAGATTACTTATGCCAAATTTCATCGAAATAGCTCAATATTTACTCAAGTTATCGTGCGAACCAGCCAGGTGACAGACAGACGGACGGACGGACGGACGGACGGACGGACGGACGGACGGACGGACATCGTTAAATCGAAAATTTAATCGACGCTGATCACGAATATATATCTATGTCTATATCTCCGGAGATTCCTTCAAGTGGACACAAACATCTGACCGAAATGAATATACCATGCATATTGCATTATGCAGGGTATAAAAACAAATGAATTTTCATATTGTAGATATAAAAATATATTTGTAAAAATTTTAGCAAAAGAAGAAATGTCAACAAGTTGTTGCTTTGGATTTGCTAAAAACATCACTTTTGCAGGTGACTTCAATCCCATTTTTCATTTTTCATATACAATATGCATGGTATATTCATTTCGGTCAGATGTTTGTGTCCACTTGAAGGAATCTCCGGAGATATAGACATAGATATATATTCGTGATCAGCGTCGATTAAATTTTCGATTTAACGATGTCCGTCCGTCCGTCCGTCCGTCCGTCCGTCTGTCTGTCACCTGGCTGGTTCGCACGATAACTTGAGTAAATATTGAGCTATTTCGATGAAATTTGGCATAAGTAATCTATGATCCAAGGGTACGGAGGAGATTGATATTGGGCATGATCGGTCAATAACCACGCCCACACCAAGCATTCAAAGCGACTAACCTCGGAATTTTCAAAATCTTTAACTTGCTATAACTCACATAATATACCACTTGGGACAACAATATTTGGCACATAGAGTTATATTATACTACTATATAACCTCGCCAAAAGTGGTTGAGCCACGCCTACTTTTTAGCGTAGCTCTCATACAAAGTGTCTGTACTTCTTTTAAATTGAAAGAGCTGTAACTTCTACAATCTTCTGTTCAGAATAACCACAATTGCTACTTAGATTAACATGGTAGTCGGAAATAATATGGCAGAAAATCAGTGTGCCACGCCCACTCCTTCATGAGTCTCCCATACAAAGTCAAGGGAATTAAACTAAAACTTTTAAGCTCCATAACTTACAAACCATATAGCGTAGGACAACCAAATTTAATTTGTGGATTAATATTGAAAAATTAATTAGATATACAAGAAAGAGATAAGTCACGTCCACTTTTTATATAGCTTCCGTACAAAGTGTCGTATTTATCTTAAACATTAAAACACCCATAACTTCCTAAATAATACGCCTAAGTCAACCCATTGCAACCTATGTAGTTTAGTAGTATAGGCAGAAATTGATCCTCCAAAATTGGTGAGGTACGCCTGCTTCTTAATGTAGGTCCTATACAAAGTAGTGGAAGAAAAGGATGGATATACGAGCAAACTTTTTATATATACATCTACATATGCAGGGTATAATTTGGTCGGCCCCAGCCGACTATAAGGAGATTTTTAGTATTAAAAACTAGTGACAGTCATTCTTATAACTGATAAGAATGACTGTCACTCACCTGAAAACGCTCTGTGAGATTAAGAATGTCAATTTTGTATAAACGCACCTCTAAGGGGTAGAAATAGAGGATACGTAAGGAATAATGTTTATAACGACAAATTAATTGGAACGACAAATAATGGGAACAAAATTAGAAAAAAAAACAGCTAAATTGTTTATGCTAGTCCATTAGGGGAGAGATAATGGATAACTAGGTTGAGACGAAGTGTTTAAGAGATTAAAGTAATGTAGATCGATTATATACCTCTACGGACAATCTGGAAGTGGTGGGAGCAAAATTTAGAGAACAAATATCAATTTTTGTATGGCAGCTCCTCTAAGGGCTCTAGATAGAGGGTATGTATGTGAATAAATAATGCTGAAAAAGAAAAATTAATGGGAGGCGGTCATATATTTTACCCCGCTAGAAGCACTCATAGAGCGATGGGAGCAAACTTATAACAAAAAGTCGTCAGGCTTCCATGAAGGGTTAGTTCGTTGATAGACAATGTTGACAAGGAAAATTAATGAGGGTTCGCTATGCCATTTAAAGGGGATTCTGGATATTTTAATAAATATTTAAACTTTCATAATATTTAAGTTTTTTTTTTTTGAATTATGGACGAAATGTGGTCTGATTGGTTAAAACCATTTTTGTAACTTAAATATTTTCTCTTTTAAAATTTTTATAATTTTCAATTTGCCTATTTTCGAAAAGATTTTCAAATTTGGATGAAATAATATAAATTAAAATTTCAATCATCAACTGTAAGTACAACACTTGAGTTGTCTGTTGAGTTGTATATCTCGATAAAATAATAAAATGTCAAAGAGTAGTTATTTTCCGCTATATTATTTACTAAACAGACTAAAACCGAGAACCAAATCACTCAAATAATCCAAATTGCTTCAATTTTAGGACCATGAAAATTTATTTAGTTTCAAAAGTCATGATAAAAAATAATAGAACGAAAATTCCGCAGTGAAGTTATAAATACAAAAGTAAAACTTTCGGATGGATTCCATAAAATGACCTTTTTCAAATATTTTCTATATGTCTGCATAATTTTGTCAACATTTTATCAATTTATCTATTTTAGTACTTACGACGAATAATTTCAATTTAATTTCTAAAATGGATCACTGTGCATCGTCATCATTGCATTCGTCTGCATCATACATTAGTCTGACAAAGAAATTTTGCTTATAACTTAGATGGATATGAAGTTACTTTTACTTGATGTATTTTTATTTTTTTCGGAGATGACGACGACGACGACGATATGAAAAGAAGTGTTTGCCTAAGAAAATTTTGTTTACATTTTTAAGATGATGCCGGGGATATACTAAATACATATATGTACATATATTGTAGATAAATGCATTCGCATATATATGCATACATATTTACATACACATATTTATATGTTTGACTAAGTTTATGTGTATATGACGGCACTCTGTTTTCTTTTTTTTCACTTACTTTCCTACTGATTCGAGTGTTGTCGATTTTGTAAGATCAATATTAGTCAAATCTACAAACACATATACTACGATAGCACACATAAATATGTGTAGTAATAAAAGTAAGTACATTAGTAGTTGGTATACAAGAAACTTTCAAAAGCAACATTTTACTTGAAAAAATAAACTTATTCTAATATTCCTATATATGTGTTTATATTATGAAATACTCGTGTATGTATTGTGCATATTTACATATGCACTTTTCATTATAACTAAAGGCTAAATTGAAGATTTAAAGTAAATTGAATAATTTATTAATGCAATTTGAGGGTGCTGTGAATGAAAAGCTTGGCGATAAATGGAGATGACAATGGCGTATGATGTGGAAAATATTGTATATTATGGCAGTCAATTAAATTAAATATGTTGAACAGTGTAGATATTAGCTCGAGATTTTATTACACATGCAAGTAGTCATAAAAATATTCACTTAAATTGCTTTTTCCAACTATTAAAATTTTTTCCCATTTTTATAATTTTTAATTATATAAATAATTTACTATTAGTCCTTAAACATTAACGATTTAATCTTTACCTGAATAATATGTTAAGTATGATTCATTATGATCCTCAAAACCATCACCACTAGAATGTTGCTCATATGGGTAATTGTTGATGTCATATGAACGGCCAGATGCCATTATACGTGGACGATCCTCTTCGATGATACTTTCAATTTCCTCTTTGAATATATCAAATATTGTGGCCGTACATTTAAGCTACAATTTTATGGAAATTATAACGGTGTATTTAGTTTGAAAAATATGAAAAATATGTACATTGAAATTTAGCGTCATAGAAAGTACTTACGCGCATTTGTCCTTTAAGAAAATGTTGTGTGGTTACCATAAAATGTATTGCACTTACTACCGACTCCAGATTGTTATCTTCATATTTTTCAATTTGATACGTTTTAATATGATGTGGTGGTACCTGGAAAATAAAGAAAACAAACATGTGTTAAAATTATATGTATACGTACAATCTATTAGGGAGTAAGTATGTTGGACAGAAATGTTGGGATGCAAAAACTTTCTATGGGCACTGTTTGAATGGATCTTATAAAAAAACGTCCATTTGAAAGAATGTTAGAGAGAAAAAAATGTTTGGGCGTCACTCAGATATTGTACTACTTTAGTCGATTTACAGGTACAATTACATTAATCTTATATGAAATCCTCCCTTTGAGGTGAATATAGAAAGTAAATATGTTGAGCAAAAATGTTGCAGATTAAAGAGTCAGCTATATATTTTGCCCTTCTGAGGACAACTTTTTAAATATTGATTTATCGTTAAAAATATTAAATCAATTATTTTTTACAAACATTTGTCTCAAGTTAACTTTACGTTAGCAAGGAAGTGCTGCAGAGACCAAGACAACTGAGCAAATACGAATTAACACTTCCCAGTATGTTCAAAACTTCCAAGTTAAACTCTCTTAGTATTTGCTCTGTAATCATAAAATGGTTTTGTTTTGTGATATGGTGGAGTACATATTTTCTCTTTCTTGATTTATTCTGGCCTGTCTTCCATAATCGTACACGTCAATCGAATTACCAATTACAATCAATAGTTTTATAATTCAAATGATGCATGCAATTCATATGCTGAGAAAAGAGTCCGAATAATTTTTTATCCAACTCAATATGACCCTCCATTTGCAACTTCCCTTTCCGCTCACTCGCTCTTCCATTGTCGCTTTATGCAACTCTTTGGTTTAAAGCAAACAATTATCATCTTTAAAGTCTAATTACTTTAACAATGAAACTTTATGAGTAACAAAAGAAGCAGATTCAAAATTTGTATATACCATTTTGCTACATAATTTACTACTTTTATTTCTGCAGGGGTCCCATTTGCAAGCAAATATTTGATATAAATATGTAGTAACTAACTCCTACTTGTGCTAAGGTATTGTTCTCATAAATAAACACTTGCTATTCGAAGACAAGTTGTCGATGTTGTTGTTGCTGCTGTTGTTGTTGTTGTTTGTTTTTGATGTCAACAAAATTTCGTATTCTTGTCATGGTTGACTTGGCTAACCTCAGCCTCACTCTTGGGGGAATTTAAAAACTGGAGCCTCAAAAATTATTGTGGGCTTGCCACCATCAACACCATCTATCCTATTACTTACCACACTCACATCACATCGATATACACTTATTTCATGGGCTCACTGGACTATTGTTCATATTTTGTGTATGTGTGTGTGAATAAATATTCCTTATAAAGGGTTATCCATTTTGCGGTTTCAAAAGTAAATGTAAATAAAACACATATAAAATATCTTTTATCATGATATTTATTTTTTATTATAAAGTTTGAACTTTGACATTATGTGTGAAATACTACATCATTTAAATGACCACCACGCGAATTGTTGCAAGCATCGATTCTTTTGAGGTAATTTTCGACCACTTTTTGACACATATTGGGCGGTATCTCAGCCATAACGTGACGAATGTTGGTTTTTAGGTGCTCAAGAGTTAAAGGTTTATCTGCATAAACACGGTCTTTCGCGTAGCCCCACAAAAAAAAGTCAAGCGGTGTCATATCGCATGATCTTGGTGGCCACTTGATATCGCCACGACGAGAAATTACGCGGCCAGAAAATTTCTCTTGCAATAAAGCCATATTCGCTCGAGTTGTGTGGCATGTGGCACCGTCTTGTTGAAACCACATATTCCCTAAGTCGTATTCTTCAATAGCAGGCAATAAAAAGTCGGTTACCATATGACCATAACGCTCCGAATTGACGGTGACAGTCGTTCCATCGTCGTTTTCGAAGAAGTAAGGTCCAATCACACCTCCGGACCAAAGAGCGCAAGCAGTGACTTGGTGCGCTGTTTGGACTGAAAAAAAAAGAAATGGTTTTAACAACTCAGTTTGACAGATGTCGAATTCTAGCCCTATTTTTGAAACCGCGAAATGGATAACCCTTTATTTATGAATATGTATGTGCGAGTTTTGAATTTCTCTGCTATTCTCTCTAATTTGCTATTTGCTGTAAAGCAAAGTGAAGCAGTGCAAAAAAAGTACATATATATAATATTCTATAGCATACTTTTGGGAGTCAAAACAATCAGACAAAACACATTCTACACGTTCCTGTCATCATCATCATCATCATGATTGTAATGAATTATTACTCTTTCTTGTGTTTTTGCAAAAGTAAAATATTTCAAATATCTTTAAAATTACATACATCGAATTGAAAGAAAGAGAAAATAAATGTGTATAGGATTGTGTGTCTGCGTTTGGTTTGGAGAAATGGACAATATAGTATTTGTACATATGCAATTCACTAACCAAATAACAGTTATCATCAGTATAACAGTACGGCACGTAACTCACAAGAGAATGTATTGCGGTTTTCAATTGTCACTCAGTTGAATGTACATAGCATGAATGTGTATAACATATTTTTAGGCGCTCTGTTGTATTATACCCAAACATTCAGTTTCAACCGAAAGCCCACTGTTAAAGTAAATTATTGTTTTAAATGTATGATTTGTTTACTATTATTTTTGTTGTTGTTGTAATTGTTATTGTTGTGATATGTTTTATATATCAATATTGTGGTCATTATATTCTCTCATGAGATTGGTATTTTCTATGCATTTATTAAAACAATTTTACAATCAGCATTTACAATATATATTGTGAATTTTTGAAATAAAATATTGAATATTGTAATCTGAATATTTGTTTGTAAAATGGACTATACCGAATTTGCCACAAATTCGAATTTGCACAAGAATTTTCCACACCCAACTCACGCACTAATAAAGTGCAGATATGCATCAATACTTACTCTGTTATCAAAGAACAATCAAGCAAGCAAACATCACAAATCGTATCGAGTGCACATATAGTAGTCACAGAAATATATATATAACATATATACTCTGCATACACAAGACAATAACAATAGCATCCAACAAATATTGGCATAAAAGTCTGTGGTGCTCCACTTAATCATTCAACCAAAAATCTATATATTGTACATGCAATATATATGTACATATATTCTCTTCCATTCATAACTTATAGCTTTTTATGATGACGGGTATTCTTCTCTGTGATAGTATTCTTATTTTTTGCATTGCTATTGAATAGGATCGGGGGGCAAATGGTTATAAAATGTGATAAAATATTGAAAATATTGCAAGTTAGTATTTCACAAATAATTGACTAGCAGAAGGTTCACGAACATTTTAACTAAAAATCATATAATAATAAATCTGAAAATTTTACGTTTAATGGATTTTTAAAGATTTCATAATTTGCAAAATATTTTAGACGATTTCTAACTAAACTCTCATTATGACTAGTGATAGCATTATTTTTTTTTTTAATTCTGGATTATATCCTACGACATATAGATTAGGTAACACTGCAATGACAATGATGGTGATGAGAATGATGATGTAAATCCATGTAAGAGAAATCATTGAGTAAGTGCGTACATAAGTTAGTATATATGTGTGTGTGTGTGTGTGAATACGTTAAGTGTGTTGAGTTTTATATGCTACTGTATTGACTGACTAGTACAGTAAATATACTATGTTCTTATACCGAGGGAAGACGTCATAATTTATAGTTTCATTCTATCGATTTCATTTGAATTTTTAATACTGATATTGATGGCTTTAAAACGAGATCTTATAAAATTTACTCTATGTATATCTCTTGTTATTGTTGTTGTTGTTAAGGTTGTTTTTATTGAAGCTACTGAAGTAACAACAATGTTGCAATCATTGCTGTGTACTTATTTTTATTATAAATGATGATTGTGAAGTTAGTTATTGATATGTAATTTTTATCATATACAACAAGGTTTACAAGGAGAAAATGCAGTAGAAGTCAAAAAATAGCTATGCTAATTATGACCACAACGTTGATGTTGATTTTGATGAACATGTATACGATTTAAACTAGATTCGTATAGTGATAACATCAAAAAGACAATAAGAAAAGTCAGTCGATTATAAATCACTCTATACGACAATCTTTAGAGTTCTCTAAGAAGACAATTAGAATGGATCTGGACTCTTTGATATTGTTAAAATATCTAAGAATTTTGCAGTAATGTAGTTGATATAATATGATATGTATTAGAAATATCAATTAGAGTTTAGAGATGAACAGAATATACCCTAAGCGCTCAGTCAACAAACCATTAATGTACCAAGGAAATATTGGCCCTAGGACAAATGAATATGCGGATTCTTAAAGGTATGCATACTATTTTAATACAATATAATTTAGTTACCATGCACTCTCCCTTCTAGTAAATGTATTGATGTTGTGTATTAAGTAATAAAGAGTCGTTAGTGGGGTATCAGCAAATGAGTCTGATGTGACAATTAGGCAGCATCCAAAATCTTCCTTAAATTAGGCAGAACTCAAGGGGATTACTAAAGCAATCTAAACAAATTCAAGAATGAAGGATTTGACTTAATTGCTTCCGTAAATATATACTTAAAGTATTTGTGATCTGAAGTCCAATATCAAACTTTAGAAGAACTAAGATAATCTTTTCAATGATATTCAAAGATCTTACCCATTTCAGAATATCTCAAGTTATTTAGAACTTTTTGTTTTCTTTGGCGAATCCCAGTAGAGGCACTCAGTGAGCAGCGTAAGCCACTTTTATAAAATCACAAATATTGTATGGAAACCACTCGAAAGTGCAGAGATGGAGGGTAACAATGTTCTGAATAAATGTTTAGAAGAAACATTAGAGTCGGCCATATCTTTCGCCTCTCTAGAGACGATCCCTCGACCTCGAGGTAATTTATGGTTATTTTATAGGACAGGTCCGAAAAATGTAGGAGAGCAAAAATTAGAGGTAGCCAGAGATATTTTTGATTCCTCTAGAGGCAATTGTTTGTTTAAATTCATCAATTTTATAGGAGATCCACCTTAAGATATACGGGGGAAAATATGTTACAAAGAAATGCTGGCAAAAACTATTGGCAATCGGTGATACATTTTGCTTCTATACGAATGATTGTTAGGGAGCAATTGAGTTATTGATCGTTTTCCTAGGAGCCTAGATAAAGGGAAAGTATGTTCAAGAGAAATGTTGGGAAGCAAACTTGAGTAGTAGGATGTAATACCTTTGACTTTTCTATGGGCACTCTGGTTTTATAAAAAGATGCATTTTCTATCAGAGTCTCCTCAAAATGTAAAATTAAGCATAATGGGTATAATTTATGTTTCGAAAAAAATGTTTGATAGAAAAAATTAATGAGCGGATTTTCAGGTATTTTTATGTGTAATTTTGCAGGAGTAGAGGTGGGGGGTAGAAATGCTTGAAAGAAATGTTGGGGAGCAAAAATTAGTGGTGGCCAGTAATATATCCAATAATGATTCCTTCAGGAGCACCCTGTTTTTATAAACACATAAATTTTGTATGAGAACCACCCTAATGGGTATACATAGGTGATGAGAAAGTTCCAACGAAATGTTCACAAGAAAATACTAATAGGAGTTAGTCATATGTTTTACCCATCTAGAGGTTATTCCTTGGCACCTATTGTGATTATTGTGCAGCAAAAATCAGTGGTAGTCTGCGATATATTTGACCCCTCTGGGGGCATCCTATTTTTATAAACACATTAATTTTGTATTGGAGCCACCTTTACGGCTGAATATAGATCATAAATTTCTTTCGAAGAAATGTTGACTAGAAAAATTCATGGAGTTTCGGCCATATATTTCACCTTTCTAGGGGTGACTTGTAACAGTATATTTCGGGCTTTTCGGTGGTAAGGCATTCAATGCGGAGCGCATCCTGCTATTTACACCAGCCATGCTCAGGGAAAATGGGTGGGAACTTGCTCCTGGCCTCAAAATCATTAATCGTACAACATCTTAAGCACAGTTTCTTGATTATCCGACACTGCGTGCAGCCGAGAAGGGAAGAGACAATGACAATTCGTATCGTTGTTTGAACTTGCATCGTAATGGAGAGACCATGGTGTTTTGCCCCTTATCTCACCCTCCCTACCTTTAGAAGGACCAGATCTACATCCTTTTCTTCTGCCCTTGTTTCAAAGTGATCGTGTAAATTTCTTTCCTACCCTTGCCGTATCATATATAGTTATACCCTGACAGGTACCTTATATTGGGTGATCCAAGTAGACATACTTTTTTCAATAGCCTATTTTTGACAGATCACGTGTGAGTCGTGCCATGCTGTCATGTTATTTTTGTTTAGTATTGTTTGGCATTTCATCATGGAAAGACTTACTCCTGGACAACGTTTACAAATCGTTCCACTTTATTACGAAAATTCACGTTCTGTGAGGGATGTGTTCCGTGCACTTCGTTCAACTTATGGTCAACATAATCGGCCTACTGAGCGTACTATTCGCAACACCATCACCCATCTTGAGATCCAGCATTCATTATTGGATAATATTCGACCAAATAGACCACATCCAGCACGAAGTGAAGAAAATGAGAGTGTACACGAAGACCAAGGAGAGTCGATTCGGCGCCGTTCGCAGCAACTCGAACTGACGTATGGAACGACTTGGCGCATTTTACGTCGAAATCTTAAATTGAAAGCGTACAAAATACAGCTTGTGCAAGAACTAATGCCGCCCGACCTTCCCAAGCGACATCGCTTCGCTCTATGGGCTCTTGAAAAGTTCCAAGAAGATCCGACGTTTTCGAGCCAAATTTTGTTCAGCTATGAGGCCCATTTCTGGCTCAATGGGTGTGTAAACAAGCAAAATTGCCGCATTTGGGACGAAGAGCAACCTGAAGAGATTCAACAGCTGCCACTTCATCCAGAAGAAACAACGATTTGATGTGGTTTGTGGGCCGGTGGAATCATCGGTCCATATTTCTTCAAAAATGATGCTGGTGAGAACGTAACCCTCAATGGCGACCGTTATTGTGCCATGATATCCGACTATTTGATGCCTGAAATTGAAGCTCGTGATCTCGGTGACATTTGGTTTCAACAAGACTGCGCCACTTTCCACACATCGCATCAATCAATGGATTTATTGAGAGAACACTTCGGGGAGCAGATAATTTCACGTTTGGGTCCAGTCGATTGGCCACCAAGATCGTGTGATATCACACCGTTAGCCTTTTTCCTGTGGGGATATGTAAAGCCTAAAGTTTATGCGGACAAACCCGCTTCAATTCAGGCCTTGGAGCAAAACATCACGCGTGTCATTCGCCAGTTACCAGTCGAAATGCTCGAACGAGTCATCGAAAATTGGACTCAATGGATGAACCATCTGAGACGTAGCCGCGGCCAACATTTGAAAGACATAAAAAAGACATAACCTTCAAAAGATAAATGCCAAAGAATGTTCTTTCAAATGATAATAAACATTCCCAATTCAATTTGAATTTTCTGTGTTTTTTTCCTTAAAAAAGTAGGGAACATCGAAATGGACCACTCTTTATATTAATTCGAATATGCTTGTGAGGGTTTGCGTGTCGGCTAAACAGACAGGAACAATATAAAAATCTGTCAGATGGCGCGTAACAGCAGTTGTTCAATTAAAGATATCTGAGTAATACGACGATGTACTTTTCTTGTGGTAGACTTAAGGTGGCCCTTAAGGTGGTGAGGAGTTATGGGCTTACTTGTCAATTTTCTTCCAATTTAGATGAGCATTTGACCTCGTCATTTTATGTGTTACATTTAGTACGTATTAAATATACATTTTTGTCAATTTATTAATCTTTTGTGCTTGGACAGTCCATTCTGATTTCCCTTTACTACACTTTTTCGTCTAGATAAATTTGATACAAGTAGTAAGAATTTCGCTTAGAGCCCTCAGGAAAGGTACAAATCAGAAATGCTATTTTTTGGCAAGAATAGAATTTAGTCCTTTTTTGGCAGAGAACCTCTCATATCATGCAAAGCAAGACTTAGGATGCGATATTGTCTTTGAACAGCTTGATGAGTCATTGTCTATATCGTTGTCTCTAAACTAGCTATAAATAAAATATATATTTTCAACAGTGAATCGCTATAAATTTATTTATGACAAAATTTGTGTTTTAAAAAGACGATAAATCCGTTCTTTATTCTTCGGATATGCAAATATAGTATAACTTTTCCAATTTGGTTTTTCCAATAACTAGCAACAATCTTGCATCACCTTTAGGGCGCAATAATATTGACAATCACTATCTTTGTTTATAGTATGAATGTAGATTGTACATCATATGAGAATTTTTGAGTGAATTGTACAAATTTTTTTTATATTGTAATATTTTCAGATGACTATATATAAAATATTTTTTGCTTTATATATAGTACAGCATTTGCTGATGTTATGCTACTTTTGGTCAAATTTTCATACCCACACACCGGGATACACCTATACATATGATAGCAACAAAACAAGAGCAGAATAAAAGATGTATTTCCGTCAACAAGCCGTCATCAGTTTTCATAAACAAACAATCAATGAATGAATACCCCTAACAAAAAAAGAAAAAAAATCTGCAAATAATAGTAAACGAAGGAATGCAACAAAATCTCATATCCGCTGAAATGTATCGTGATGGAAAACTGATTTTGCTACGGGGCGTCTTTGACATTCAACAAACAAAAAAAAGGGTGAACCAAAAATAAGTAAATAAAAAAATCAACAAATAAAAACGATCACAAAACAAACTAAATGAAATGATACAAATACTTTATCGTTGTTCGCTTTAAAAACGGAAAACTTCCGTTTTTGTAATATCCCAAGGGTAAATGGTTAATATCAGCGTTTACCAAAAAATAAGAAAACAAACCTCAAAACCCCCAAGTAGATAAATACAAAGAGAATTTCAGCGAACATATAAAAAAAACTGAAATAAATAAGAATTATAATAAATATTCATACTTTATATAATGAAGAGATAGATAGGGAGAGATAAAGTAGACATTTACAATAAATTAGAAAAACTATCTAGAATCGCTTCTAAAATAAAGAGTTCTCTTTTTTTTCGTTTACCTGTAAAATTCAAATTTCAAATGTATTATTTTTTCTCATATTTTAATACGCTGTTGCAGTTTAAAATGCTATGGGAGGGAAGACATATCATTTCTATCGAATTTGAGGATGAGTAATAGTAGTCGTTTTGATTTTTTGATTTCCTATGATTTGGTTATTACTTCATAAACATTTTTTAGGAGCATTTGTGAATCTAAATGCTTTTAAAGAATGATACTTTCCCTACGAAATATTTAAATTTTGTGTTAGGACTATATTTATATATGAATGAAATGGCAAAAAATTTTTTGTGAAGCACTATTAAGTAGACAAAATAATATTTAAGCAGTTTCGAAAATTCAGAATGAATGAACAGAATGACTTCAAATATTGTGCTAGGTAATGTTTTAGTAGAAAAATAAAATTTCAATATGGTATGGAATTAATCATTGAAAATAATTGGTTACTTCCATAGACAATTTTGTGTGAAATAGTATTCTTACAAAAAAATACAATTTCATACACTTTTTGAATTAAATTTGTACATTTTTGATTAAGAAATGATTACTTTGCATGGGGAAACGGAATAACTTCAAATTGGTTTTGCAGTAGTACTTTGACAAAAAAATAAGATTTTTAAACCGTAGATGATTCATTTAAAAATAATTGTACCTTCCATAGAAATTTGTCGATTTTTATTTAAAAAATTAAAATTTTTACGGGGACTATATTTATTTATAAGCATTATTTATAAGAATGACTTCAAAATGGTTTTGCAATAGTACACTGGCGAAAAGGTAAGATTTTTTAAACATTTAGAATGATTCATTTAAAAATAATAGTATCTTCGGCAACTTGCGGATTTGTGTTTAAAATATGAAAGCTTTGTATAGGAACTATATGTTTTTGTGAACGTAATAACTTGAATTTGGTTTTACAGTAATACTCTGATGAAAAAATTCGATTTTTAAAATATTTACAATTATTCATTTCAAAATAGTGGTACCTTCCATAGGAATTTGCAGATTTGTGTTAAAAATATGCAAGTTTTGTATGGAAACTATAATTATTTATGAACGGAATGATTTTAAGTTTCTTTGCAGTAATACTGTGATGAAAAAATAAGATATTTTGATTATTTAGAATGATTTATTTATAATAAAAGTATTTTCCATGGAATTATGCTGATTTTTGTTGAAAAATAGCAAATTTTGTATGGAGACTATATGGAGAGTAAACTTAAACTTTTGGAATAATTAATTGACAAATAATGACATGCTCCATAGAAAATGGTCGACTTTTTCTAAAACAATTTTCAAATGTTGTACAGGGTTTATATGTAGTTATGAATAGAATGATTTACAATTTAATGTGTAATCTTATTTTGATAAAAAAAAACTCTGGAATGATTAACTGACATTTAAGAGAATATCAAATTCCAAGGAATATAGTCGATTTTTGTGTAAAATATTAGAAATTTTGTGTGAGGACATAATTGATATATTGATATTGATGATATAATTGATTATATCAATTATAATTTCTAGAATGGTTGATTGAAAAATATTCGTAGCTTGCATAGATATTTGCCGATTTTTGTTTGAAAAAATTATCATTTTTTCGTGGACTATATTTTTAATGAAAGACGTGATTCTGTGTTGCTATCATATGCCAATATTGCAACCCAATATGGAAGTTTCTCAAATTATTATGGTTGCAGCAACATGAACTATGATCGCTAATAGTTTTGAACACATCACTGGCATTCCTATGCAACACTTATCAAAAGAATTTTATTCTTGCCGTCCTACATATTGTCTCCAATGGTTTACTTCAAAATTTCAACTATTTCATGTGAAACAAAAATGCAAAGCGGAAAGGGAATATCGTATGATTTATGTGGGTCTCGAAATCAACAGATTGCCATCAAACGACGCATAACGTAGACTTATACGGCCGCAAAAAAATAGAAAACAGAACAAAAAATAGCGGTGCTTATATGGAATCGAAAAAATGCAAATTGTTCCTCTAATCCACACTCGTTCACACTCACACGTAGTGACATAGAGTATCATCATACTTTTACATGTACGATATTTGAATGCGCCTTTTAGGCTAGCAACGAAAAACGTTTAACACGATTTTTCATTTCACATGCTCTAGCATAGCAGACTTTTGGGCAATTTTTGGATTTTTTGTTATTTTTGTTGTTGTTGATTGCTATTACGCGAATTTTCCTTTTACATATTCCCTTTTTGAGTTCTCTCACATCGACATTCTTATTTGAATGTTTTTTTGTTCGTCTTTTTGATTATCACATAACAATTGCTTTTTGGCTGTTCAGTTTTATTTCTGTTCATCCATACAATTTGTACATGTGTATGTGTGTGTGTGTGTGTGTCAGTGTGTTTCTCTATCCGGTCGTCATATTTTTGTGATTTCACTGGTAAAGGCAATGTCCCAACATTCGTGGTTTTTTGGCTGCTGCTGCTGCCGATGTTATTGTGATCCCTTTTTTTGAAGAGCCTCTCACTCAAACACCTTTCGTCATAACAATAACAATAAAAATAAAATAAAAAAACAACAACAACAAATGCAAACACAATTGCAAAAGGTAACAACAACAACGAATTTAAAGGTTTTCCCATTGTCATAGAAAAATATTTTATGCGATTTATTTGCGTTGCATGGCAGTTGGGGGAATATTTTTGATATTGTTCCATCAAAGTTTTTGTTGTTGTTCTGTTTCCATTGCCCATCATCATATTTTATTTTCACATACATACATATATACATATATTTATCCGGAAGCCTTCATTTTGGTGTTGTATCCTTTGCAATTCAATTTTATACAACACGATCTCGCAACAACAACAAAAACAATTATACTATAATACTCGTAAACAGGCTTTGAAAGCGGCAATTTCTTTTCGGTGGAATTTTACGTTTTGTCATTTTTACGCTATTGTTATTATTATTTTTTTCTATTTTATTTTATTTTATTTTTTTCATTTTCACACTCCAGCTTAATGGGTACTTTATATGCAGGTACATACAAATATGTTGTAGGAAAATTTATTGATATTTGCTATTTAAAGAGCTTTAAATAATATTTTTTGTTCGCTGGTGAAATGGTAATGGCAAAGTAATGGATATGATTTTTTGATTGATTCCCATGATTGGTTGTTGAAAATTATGGCACATCGTTTCAAGAGTTCGGAGAGATACATCATTTGGTATAAGGAATATGTTACATTGACATTTTTGATAAGTAATTGCTGAACACTTATTTAGCACTAGGATGATTTTATAAATCCGCCCTTTCCGTCCAACTATCGTTCACGGAAATAACATGGTTATATTAGTTGATTTTGATCATAAAAAATCTCACGACACCTCTCTCTTTAAAGCTTTTTCACAAAGAACTCTCAGAAGTTTATTTTTAGCGTCACTATCTAAAATAAAAATGGACAATGAACAACTGAGTATGGTTTGAATGAAAAAATATTTGTCTTGTGCATTCTATAACGCTTCTATTGTATGATGTCGAAAGGAGAAACGATAGTGTAATCTTAAACAAACAAAACCCCAGAACATAATGAGAGACATTAATAAGGTACACGGTCTGAAACTACTGATTAAAAGAAGATTAAGTAATGATGTATCTACTTTCCAAATATGTTGAAAGGGGACTTGCTTCCACGTGAATCTGAACGAACTTAGCAATATAATAAATTTTCGTCTAGCAAATTATGCAAAAACTTCCACGTGTCTTCAGTGATCACATCTACAATCAATTAAAGTACACTACTCATCGTTTCAGTGGAAATAAATTACCACTAGGGCCAATAGTAGCAACCGCCGTTGTGCATGCGATTCAATGTGATACCATCAACCTACCGGATTGTCCCCTTATCCATCAAAAATTGGGGTATTACGTGGAGCCTAACATCTCACCTTCGTAGGCTAGAGCCAAGTTAACATTGGTGTCACCCCAGTAAAATTTGCCTATAGATTTTGCTATCAGGGTTGCACAATGATAGCAGACGGTAGCTTAGAGCATGATGTCAACAATCGGATTACCTAGACCAGGTTAGCTTTCGGCCGACTATATATAGTATGGACATACAACGCCGAAGGTTGGGCTCTTTAATGCATGCATGAAGTCCATCCTGTTGTATGGTAGCGAAACTTAACTTTTATCGAACTGCTCTATATATACTAGCGCATTATACACAGAATCTTCTGACCCAACAAAATCAACAACAACGAAGTGATGGTAAGTAAATAAGTTATACATAGCGAAAGAAACCAAACAAATTTACTAGAATCCACATAGATTAGAATCCACAAGCTGAATGAAATCACGGGCACCCCAACCGAAAGTAGATATATTCAGCAAAAACTACAAACTGCTAATACGATATCGTAGCATGCAAAAATTACTGCCCGAAACCATGAATGACGAAAATTCTTTATATAGACCCTATGCTCTCAAATGGTGCTATAAATGGAAAAACTGTAAATAATATTACAAAATTATTTTATCCTACCATCCTATCTTCGAAGGAAAAACAAGGCAATGTAACTAACACTTTTTGCGATTAAGTCTGGTTCCCTCAAAATTATATACGATATTACTTTAGATCTACACCAGAGAACAAAACATATTTTTTAAATCACATAAACACTGCTGCTTTTTAAAAGTCTGATTTACTTCAAATAAATTCATAGCGACAAAGTTTGTTCAAATGTACAAATGTTTGCACAGAAAGACAAAAAGTATTAGAATTAAAGTCATTTCCGACAGTCCATAAGTTCTTACTGGATAAGATCTAAAAAGCAGTGACCCAACGACATCTAATTAGTACAGGTTAATTCTGTTCATGGGAGACAGCTTCACTAGAAAAGCGAAGAAAATACGCTGGGCAAGAAACTGAGAGCAATATAAAATGACTACCAACTTTTAGGAATTTAAAACATTTTTTTAACACTAGCAATAGGAATTTTATATAAAATCTTATAGCTGAATGGGAGGGTCTTAAAGCTCTAATACGATATTTGATGGGACACTGTATTCTGAGTTATGACTTTTCTAATATTTGTCCCACAAACACTACTCAGTACATCCTCTATGAGTATGTGGATATGGATCATATACTACGCGAGTGCCCATGGATTATAAATCAGATGGAAAACGACTTTAAAGCATTATATCTCTTGCATAGATGGAACATGTAGTCAAATAAAGTGTTCAAATTCATTAGAAGCCGAAACTTGGATTTAAACACAAAGTTTTGTCATCAAAGGTCTAATGAGGCTTCTATTTCTAACTTTTAATAAAGATAATTTACGTGAAAGTATTGTGAGATGTGACTACGGTCATAGATAGAAGATGAAATTGAAACAAAGAAACCATTTACTGACTTTTTGAGTAACACCAAGACATAAAATAAAACGAGAAAGTCGTCAGAGATAACGTACGGCTAATTAAGACCCAAAATGCGAAAGAAAATGCAAATTAAATTGATAAAGTCGACGCAGCTGTGATTGCAACATTTTTAGCTAGGAGTGTTCATGATAATCAATTCCCAACAGTTCAGCGGTCTCTCTTGATCTCTCTTGATCTCTATAGCTTTCGGCTGTATGCTTTCCATGCTAATAAAACTTTAATAGTGGTTTCTATTTCTAGCAACTACTGGTATATGTATCTCTTTACCTTCTCAGACAATCACTATAATTCGTATATAAATATATCTTTTTTTTCCCCACATATCAATTTTATTTATCATTTTGTATAGAGGCGATCAATTGAATCATTTTTAATGTTAAATTTCTCAATATAAGCTGTACAAACCAAATTGAAACCCACAAAAAAAAAACAGCAAACCAAATCAAAAAAGGCACTATCACTTCAATCACAAAAGGTCATTGGTGATAATGACTAACCATGATGATTGAAATGAAAATTGGAAATTGCAAATTTGCTAAAATCCAACTAAGGACGAAGGACGCAATACAAGAAAGAGAAGTAAAAAAAAAAAAACAAGAAACATATAACCAAAACTTACCACAATACCATTAATAGTCCATGTCAAATTAGCAGCCGGTTTTGAGAATTTAATTGAGCAATTGCCATCAACCAAATCGCCAATACGATAACGTGGCTGTATACCCGTGACGATAGCTTGCTGTTCCGGTAATTCTGATGATGAGAACGATAAATTTTCACCAAATAGTAGAAACAAAATGAGAAAAGTAAAGACAAATAAAAGGTATATATTTAGAAAATTGAATGCTCAATCAAAAGTACGTTTTAGTGTGAGAAATGTAGTTAGCAAATTGCAACAGCAATATGGTACAATAGTGGCAATACATTTGTCTAATTAATTTGCGTGTTTCATTTCATTGCCGTTTGCATAATAGGCCACCACGAGAAACATGTCTTTCATTTTTTGGATTTTCTTTTTTTTTTTTGGTAAGGGTACTTTTTTTCTTGACATTCCATAGCATTTCAATTACATGCCCTCTCACAAATTGATATCAACTGATTTACCATATCGCTACTGCTGCTACTACTACTGATGTTACTGATGACATTTTCACAATGTTGTGTCATCGTCATCGTTGATACTAACCTACAACTTCCATTTCACCAGATACCATGGCAGTTTGAAAGGATGGCGCTTCAACGGAAATTTCACATGTGAATTTACCAGATATGTTCAATGGCACGGCCAATAGAACTACATGACTTTGATTGGAAAGATTGCGCTATAAATGAAAAATTTGATAAGAAAAGAGAGAGAAAGAGAGATAAATTCACAAATTAGATGGTAAGTTGGTATATGTTGACTATTGAAAATGATGTCATTTCACTCGTGAATTTAAGATGTGGTTTTTCTCAAAGTTCGTTCTTTCGAAATGAGATAAATCAGACGCAAATTTTTGCGAATAATGATAAAAATAAATAAATATGTGGCACTTAAAGCCCCAAAGGGCTCATTGGCCGAGCTTCTCTTCTATTACTGTTGTGTGTCTTAAATTTTGGACAGTATTAGAATGGACCTACTTATTTTAGCCGGTTCCGAACGGCAGAACACTTGTGACATCACTTTTTCTGAGCTTTGTCACAGAGTTCTTTTTAGAAGCTTTTTCATGGCAAGTTGTTACTGTCGGAAGAATTGCCAATTGCTTGCCGACATGTGGGTACCATTCGAAAGAAAAATCTTTTCGATATAAAATTTGTTATGCATCAGCCGGGTATTGAACCACGACCTACAGATCAGAAGGCGAACACACTAACCACTGAGCTACGGCACCCACGCGAATAATGATACAAACTGAATTTTCCCTTTATTCGGTGGACAATTTTGTGCAATTAGATACTCAATTATGATTTCAGTATAACAAACCCAGCAACTGTTTTAACTAATGCGCAGGCTGATTTTCTATCTTAAATGACCTTGACTCAAATACTCGTATCTTACCGTATTTAGACAATATTACCATAAATTCTCGTTTCCAGGTCACCTAACGTTGATGACTTATTCGTAAAAGGTAACGAGTTCTTGGCTCCTCAAAACATGCCCAATTCTACCGATCTAACTGAGCAATTTGCAACTCCATATTACAAAATAACTTCTTTGTCAACCGTTTCCTTTCAGTAGTTTCCATCTAAACTATATTTCCTGAACATTTATAACACCAAATTGTTTGTTATTACGACTTTTGTATAGTCTGCGTCATCCACTCAATTTACGATAAATGGCTCTGGTTATATGGCAACTAAGAAATCCACTCTAGATTTTTGCCTCTTTAATGCTGCAACATCGTTTTGTGATGTACGTTTAGTTAGGTTCCACTGGCTGGTCCAACGTTACACAAAGATCTACTAAGATATCGAAACATAGTAGCTAAGACTTCCTTCAATATTCAGAACAACGGAATGCACGCGTTGCCAGTTGCCAGTAGCCAGTAGCCAATGCCATCCCAAATGAAACATATCTTCTAATTTCACTTGTAAGAATGTTCTATGGATTTCGATTAGATTTGCTCCTTGCAATTACTTTACAGTGATTTGGTCTATATTGAAAGATGAACATTTATGGTTTTTGGTACTGTCTGATTTAAATCTTCTAAGAATGTAGAACAAGAAGTATTCTGAAATTTCCTACATATTGCGTCGATGTGACTCATTCAATTCTCCCTCAACACCATGACTAATAATGGATTTATTATAAGGTTATATTATTTATAATAAGGTTTAGTTCGTCTCTGGCCAATAAGAATCTACTACTTTGTATGGAAAGCAAAACCCATTATTAGCTTGCCAAAAATCTATCGAAATGGCCCATGATGATCATGACCATAAAATTTATGGAGAATATGAGCTGTAAAAACTATTGCAATTTGCAAGCATTGTTGAGGTCGTAATCTTTTCATTAAGAAATTGCAAACTTTACTAATTTTAAAAGATAATTACTTGGTCATATTTAAGAACTATGTGACATTTGAACAGTATTGAAATATGTGCTACTCTAAAAATGAATAATTTTCTATTGGAATGCTCGTATAAAAATCAATAACTGAATGAACGACTAGTACGAATTATGATGGATAAATAATTAATGTTCGAGACGAAAGTCTGTTATTATTTGAGCTATTTAAGGGGCACAACTAGTTTGACCGCCTGAAAAAGGGTGATTTTTGTGAATTGTTTAAAAAAAAGTATTGCATCGAATGTTTTAAAATTATGCAGATATATTTGTGCAAAAATAATGAATACAAAGTAATTTTTTCAAATGAAAATATTCGATTTTCAGCAAGTTATGCACCATCTCCTGAGTCTTCAAAAAAAAAAAGGTTTCCTACTGCTGTAGGTATTTAGCCTTCGCAGTGCCTGAAATTGAAAAATGTAGTTTTGAGAAAAACGCGTTTAAAGATAAAAGTACTGATTTCATTGTTCATTGCAGCTGTTCTGTAAAAGGTTGTAACTCAGAAACTATTTGAGATTTTCACTTGAAATTTTAATATGTTAATTTTAAGGGTATAAATTTCTAAAATTTCAAACTAGTTGTGCCCCTTAAATCAAATGACTATATTCATAATAATTTATATGCATGCTACATAATTGAAGGTAATTAGGATAGAAGAGGATAGGTCAAAGAACACAGTAGAAGATAATTTTCTATGGTACTCAGAAAAGTGATGTCCATTGTACCAACTAATGCTACTTAATAATACAATGTACAATCATATCGATGAACGAAAGAATTAGCCATCATACATACCAAGTAGATACTCGTAATGATGAACAAAAAAAAAACATTTTTGATGCAGACCGGTAATTTGCTTCAAAAGTTCAAAAATAAAATGACGCTTGTTAACTACAAAACGGAAAAAGATCCATTTCATTGCCAAGCTTTTGAATAAAAAACTATCAAACCAAGGAAGGAAATTATGAAGCAACGAATCCCGAAAAAAAAACGATCAACGGAAGAAAGGAGAAAAGGTCATACATAGTATATACTCGTAAGGAAAGTATCAATTTTTAATTAATTAAATAAGTAAAATGAGCACTATCGAAGGACAAAGTATGAAGAATACGAATAGAATGAGTATAAGTAGTAGTAGAATATGGATACGTTATTGGACAACAGCAATGAAAGAGAGAGAGAGAGAGAGAGAGAGAGAAAAAAAAAACAATTATGAATAATGAAAGGCACTCATTTTTAATTGAATTCATTGTAATTGAAAATGAAAAAGACTAAAATAGCTTGCTGATGGGATGTACTTATATCTACGTACTTATATACAATGTATATATGTATGTTAACTATGCATGTATGTACATACATCGATACTAACATTGTTGTGCTTGACTACTTTCGATTGTACTATTATGAGTATGTAGAGTTGGATGTAGTATGGTTGAATGAGTTTTAGATTGAATTTCAATTCAAGTGAATGCTAACATTTTGGGATGTTATACTCGTACTTAATAAATGAAAACTTTTTTGAGTGATGGAATTTCACTTCAGAGATATGCATGAATTTGTTATTTAAGACAAAGGGCGGAGAAAAAAAAAATTAACATAAATTTTATCAACATATATGAGTGATTTATTATCAGCTTTTATGTTTAAATTTGTAGGTTTATCTCATTTATTTCATTTAGTTTCGATAACATTTTAAATAAAGAGCCTCACATTGATATCTCTGCGGCAACATGACTTTAGACTATCAGCTGGTCCTGGAATGCATTATTTCGAGAGATTAGCCTTGAATCTATATCCTCTGAATATCAGCAAAATTATGGCTTTCGATTATCAGCCAGTCGTAAAATTAGCACCACTCAGTACGGTTTCAATATAGAATAAGCTTTTCGCCAGGATACGATAAAATTAAGGCTGAAATTCTGAAAGTGTGTCCAGAAGATATGGCGAAACTCCTGCTTCATATATTCATATGGTTGCCTTCCCAAAGGAAGGTGATCATTCGTTATGTAAAACTACCGTACTACATCATGCATCACATCACATTATCCACATCCAGAGAACTATCTAATATAAAGGGTTATCCATTTTGCGGTTTCAAAAGTAAATGTAAATAAAACACATATAAAATATTTTTTATCATGATATTTCTTTTTTATTATAAAGTTTGAACGTTGACGTTATGTGTGAAATACTACATCATACTACATAACTGGTTTTTAGGTACTCAAGAGTTGAATGTTTATTTGCATAAACACGGTCTTTCGCGTAGCCCCACAAAAAAAAGTCAAGCGGTGTCAAATCGCATGATCTTGGTGGATATTTGATATCGCCACGACGAGAAATTACGCGGCCAGAAAATTTCTCTTGCAATAAAGCCATATTCGCTCGAGTTGTGTGGCATGTGGCACCGTCTTGTTGAAACCACATATTCTCTAAGTCGTATTCTTCAATAGCAGGCAAAAAAAAGTCGGTTATCATATGACCATAACGCTCCGAATTGACAGTGACAGTCGTTCCATCGTCGTTTTCGAAGAAGTAAGGTCCAATCACACCTCCGGACCAAAGAGCGCACCAAGCAGTGACTTTTGGTGGATGTAGTGGCCTCTCTTCAATTACTTGAAGATTCTCAGAACTCCAAATACGACAATTTTGTTTGTTAACATACCCACCGAGTGAGAAATGTGCTTCGTCGCTGAAGAAAATTTTGTTCGAAAAATCGCCGTCCACCACCTGTTGTTCAAGCACCCATTCGACGTTTTATATGGATGTAGGTGTAGATCCAAATGCAAAATACGCCATAATGTGCCGTAAGACAGTCCTAATTCCTGAAAACGACGAGGAATCGACACATTCGGGTCTTCGGCAACACTTTCACTTACAGCAGCGATATTTTCGGTGGTACGAGCGAAACGATGATGCACAGGCCTTACAATATCTGTAACCGATCCAGTCTCTTCATATTTCTTCACAATTTTGCCAATTGATTGCGTAGTTGGACGATTA
Source organism: Megamerina dolium (assembly GCA_963854835.1). Lineage (NCBI taxonomy): Eukaryota > Metazoa > Arthropoda > Insecta > Diptera > Megamerinidae > Megamerina > Megamerina dolium. The sequence continues at coordinate 31,327,553 of OY978529.1, read as the reverse complement.
TGTAAACCATAATCTCCTCTTAAAGCACGATATGTGGCTGCGGCAGAATCACCATTTTTGTAGTAGGTTTTTACAATTTTAATGCGTTGTGCGATAGTTAAGCGATCTATTTTCTCAAATGTCAGACTTTGAACTGAAAAAGAAAGAAATTGTTTTAACAACTCAGTTTGACAGATGTCGAATTCTAGCCCTATACTTTTGAAACCGCGAAATGGATAACCCTTTACTTTTAGACCCAATTACTCAGAAACAGCAAGCTGGTTTTCGTTCAAACACCTCGTTGATTGATCCGATTAACACCTTACAGATAAAAGTCAAGCTAATGAATGAATGGCAGTCGATATTTCAAATTGTTATCGTTGATTATAGTACGGCATTTGATAGCATACATCGAGGAAGTATCTGGGAGACGCTCAGATTTAGAGGCATTCCTGAGAACCTGACAGCATCAATCAGAGAAAAATATGCCGATTCCAAGTGCAAAGTACTCCATCATGGAGGGCTCTCAAACAGCGCAGGTGTTCGCCAAGGCTGTTTGCTCTTTACTATTTATATTGATGATATCCTGCATAATTTTATAAATGGAAAGCGACGAGGCGAATGAATTTCATGCTGCACGAAAGAGAAATATACATAGGCATTGTGATATTTACAGAGAATAGTGTGGGGAAAGATATGCTGACCAGAATATACCAAGCAAATATGCAACGCCAAATCTGGAGTTCGAAGCAAATGTGGCTAAATGAGACTATTTAAATCGAGAATTATCTCAGTACTGCTGTATGGTTGCGAGACCTGCCTTGTAACCGATCATCTTTCTGGAAATATCCAAAGCTTTGCCAGATGACTCCGGCGTATTCTTAAAGTATGGTGGACTAATATGATTAGCAACCCTGATCTGTATAAAAATTGCAATTTGGGACCAATATCCAACTGTATCACACTATGAAAATGGCGGTGTATAGACCACACATTGTGATAATACGCCACGGAAGTTTGCAGACAAGCGCTTGTTTGCAATCCTCAAAGTAGTTCTAAGAGTGGTCGCCCTTAGTCTACATGGAGAAGAACATTTCCAAACGAAATCGACGAATCCGACAAACTCAACTTTTGTATGGGCAGTAGGCGTGGTTTTTATCCAATTCCTCAAATTTTCACGTTGGAAGTTAACTTCCAACAACAAAAGTAATTTCGTATGGGAAGTCGGTGGGATTTTCATTTGATTCCTTCCATTCTCAAACTGGATCAATTATTGGAAATATGTGTATATATTTTTGTGCGAAAAATGTCAAAATATGCATTCGGAAATCTAATTTTGTAGGGGAGGTAGGCGTAAATTTTGTTGAGAATTAATTTCAAGAAATAAAACCTTTTGATACTTGAAGCTATAATTAATTACTTTACAAAAGGTAAATAAAAAATTTTTATATTATAAAAATAAAAAAGAAAAAGAAAAAGAAAAAACCAAAATAATAAAAACACAACAAAGAAGGATATACTCGTATATACATAAAAAAAATATATTATTTTATGATATTGGCGGTTGCATCATCATCATCATTGGCAGATAACGTAACTTAATGCTGCTCATTATGGGGTTTTAATAAATAGTAAGTACAGATACACAAGTATAAGTGTGCTTACAATAAATTTTTATATTAAAAACCAATTCATACACATATAAGTATTTATAAGCACATGTGTATGGGCGTGTGGTGACTATTAAAACTCATTTAAAGCTTAAAGGATATAAACGTGTATTAAATCAGCAACAACAACAATGATAGCAACAAAAACAGTAACAAATACAATATTTTAATAACCACTTTCTGTTGTTGTTGTTCTTTATATTACATCGATCGTATAATTATAATGATATTTCCTTACTACGTGAGGTGCCAGCCTACGTGTGGTACTTAATATGAATGGCATACTTATGTAGTGCATACATGAACGTCCATATAAAAATAAGTATTGAATAACTATAGTACCTATACGTTGATGGTGCAATACAAAACAATTGACCTCAAAAATTAATAATTTTTGCTGAAAATGCATCCTTATAATATTGCTGCCCATATGAGTGACTGGGTACACTAAGTACACTGAATGCCATGTATATGCAACACGCAGCAGTGAAATTAAAATCGATAAATATATACCATATACTTGCATATCAATAAGTATGAGTTGATAATCAGCACATTAATGGAATTAAAATATTTATGAAAATATATAAAAAGATCAAGTTCTGATCGAACAGATAAGCTAAGATGGGAAATTCATTGCAATTATGGGGGTGCCAATGGGGCGGACCAAACATTTAACATTTATATGGTTAACTGTTTCTTCTATTCAGAATTCAGCACATAACCCATTGATTTTGGCAAAAAATATATAAGATCATAATTTCTTACATATTTCTAATACCAAAGTCCAAAAACTGCAGCACGAAGACCAAAGTACCTCCTATTATAGACAAAATAATAAAGTACCGAATACATTCTGGTAAGAAATGCAGGAATAAAAAAGCGAAGCAATTTTAATTTTACTGAAGAAATCTCTTATGAATGACCACTTGCGGCAGAGATAATTTCTAAATAATTTATGGGACATTGGCATCCATAAGTGGAGAGGTAAATCACTATATACCAGACTCTAGATATGGGAAAAGATGAAATCAAAATTCATAGAAACGCCTTCAGAGGGGGAAAATATCAGGCCGCCCGCCAGTAATTACTTCTTCCTTTGAATTTTCCAGAATACATTCACCCTATATTCTCACGTCTCAGTGGGACTGCATTACAAATTTTATGTTTTTACAAATTTCCTACCACCGTTTTTTACTATTCAATTACTTTGAGATCAATGACAAAATGTGAACAACCAACAGAGTCAAAGTAACTTCCGATTGTAATTCAGCGACCCAAAATGCGGGGGTGGCTTTTCAAGAATTCACGGATCTACCACCCGCAAGCACTCAACCACGTGGTCGGCCATGGTCCACTAAACTCATATGAACACGGAAAAGCTTTGTACAGGAACAAAGAAAAGCTGTTTCAGCAACAACAACAACTGGAGTAGAAATCCTCTAAGATGACTATTCAACTACTTTGAGGTTAATGACAAAATGCGACTTGACAGAATCAAATTCCAAATACGAATGCAGCGACCCGAATACAGGAGATGAGCTCCTCTACAAAATTTGTATTGATGTAAATTTCATCATCACATCACATGCCGACCCTCATTTTATTTTAAAGCTCAACTACTTAGTGGCTAATGAGAAAATGCGACTTCAGATTCAAATTGAGCGACTAATAATATGTACAAAAATGTTTGTCTCGTCTGCTGGACAAAATGTATAATAACTCTGTTTTTTTTACTACTTTTAAGTGCTGTGTTTAGAACCAGGAAATGCGATGGGCGGGACAGGGCTGCGCCAAGGGCTGGTCAGCAAGAGACTACTACATCTTGTCTCACATTTCACGTCTGTTAACGAACTGCTGGCCACAATCCGCATCAAGGCATTATTCTTCAACATCATCATTATATGTGCCCACGCTCCGACGGATGAGAAAGACAATGTGACCAAGAAGAGCTTTTTTCAGCGAATCGAAGAAGCTTATGACCGCTGCCCCCGCCACAATATCAAAATCCAACATCGACCAATATGGTGCCAACATCGACTAGGATCACTACCTTGTTGCAGCTAAGGTGCGCACACGCTTATGTGTCGCAAATAACAAGAGAAGTCCCACACAGAGAAAGCTCGACGTCAGTAAGCTGCGATCACCAGAGACAGCAGATGCATTTTCCACTCCACTATCGGATCTGCTTATGCAGAACACTCCCCCACTTGATGATACATGCGTACGGTGGACACATATATCCCACTCCATGACTACTGCTGCCGAGGGGGTAATCGGTTACTACCGGCCTCTGAGGAATGTGTGGTATGATCAGGAGTGTTGCGACGCTGCCGCAGAGAAAGACGCCTCCTACAGAAAAACTCTTCGTGCAGGCGCATACAAGGTCCTATCGAGCGTATTGTGTGAAAGATTGAAGCCCATGCTCAACAACCTGATTGGACCGTATCAGTGTGGTTTCAGACCTGGTAAATCTACCATCAACCAAATTTTCACACGGCGCCAAATCCTGGAGAAGACCCAAGAAAAACAGATTGACACACACCACCCATTTGTCTGTTATAAAGCCGCTTTTGACAGTCCGGTAAGGGATTACCTCTACACAACAATGTCTGAGTTCGGTATTCCTGCAAATTCGACTTTGTAAAATGACACTGCATATTTCCCGTTGTGCAGTGAAAATTGGGAAGGAACTCTCCGCTCCGTTTAACACCGCACGGGGTTTCAGACAAAGTGATTCGTTATCATGCGACTTCTTTAACCTTATTATGGAGAAAATAAAAAGAGCTGCTGATCTACGACATAATGGCACTATCCTAAAAAAAGCGTTGTTTGCGTATGGCGAAGATATTCACATAATCGGCATAAACACGCGAGCAGTCAATGCAGCATTCTCAGAGTTGGAAAGAGAGTCACGTCGGATGGGTCTTACGGTGAACGAGGGCAAGACAAAGTATCTAGGGTCAACAAACAAAGTGTCCCGGCGTCTTTGACAGCACGTCACTCTTGACAACTACGGTTTTGAAGTAGTAAGGGACTTTGTCTATCTTGTAACCAGCGTTAACAGCAGTGATGACGGCAGCCTGGAGATATTGCGAAGGATCATACTTGCAAACAAGTGCTACTTTGGGCTAAGTAAGCAATTGAGAAGTCGAGCCCTCTCTCGAAGAAACGAAAACTACACTCTACAAGTCTCTCATCATGCCTGTCCTAACATATGGCGTTGAAGCCTGGACAATTTCCATCTCGGATGAGAGAATGCTTGGAGTTTTCAAGAGAAAAGTCCTACGCAAGATCTTTGGACCTATTTGTGTTGGTGGCGAGTACCGAATAAGGTACAACCATGAGCTGTACGAGCTGTATGCCGATATTGACATAGTAAAGCGCATCAAAATCCAGCGAGCGAATGGAAGAACACGCTCCAGCTAAGAAGGTGTTATATTCGGAACCAGCTGGAGGACGACGCAGGAGAGGAACACCTAACCTCCGATGGAAAGACCAAGTACTGGAGAATCTGACGGCGCTTGGAATTTCTAACTGGCGCCAGCTAGCAAAGAACAGAGATGGCTGGAGAAAGATGTTATATTCGGCCTAAATCGATATTCGGTTGTTATGGCTACATAAGTAGTGTTTAGAACCAGTCATGTGGGAAGGCAATATATTCAATCAGAGAACATGTTGAACTAGATCGAAATGCATGTCGGATTATCGGAAGAAAAAGGGAAATTTTTTAAGCCAGATTTAAAGCAGCTTTTAGTATAATAATGATCGAGTAGTTGACTAAAAGCTGTTTAGTGTCATTTTGAGAGACATAATACCGTTGTGAAATCTGATGATTTAGACGTCATTACAAAAAAAAAGTTTCAATTTTTCGGAGCTGAATCAAGTTTAGAAAACAATTATTTTTATCCTTGGTTTTCCATAGGGTTGCCTCTAGTAATGAACACATGCTTTAACAATGATTATATTTCAATACTAAAGGTTCTTGCAGAATTGTAAAAAAAAAATTCAAATCAGCGCCATTAACTTTTGATTGTGACCAAATTCGGTTGTCCATTCTTTCATCTTTTGATTTTAAAAGTCGGGTGTAAATATAGACTAAAATATTAATTTCAATTTGATTAATGTTTTGTAAATGATTTGTTTTTATTTATTTGTTATTTTCTTTTATTTATTTATTTAACAATTTTATTTATTTATTTATTTTTATTTTATTTTATTTATTCAGTTATATTTATTTTGAAGTGCTTTTGAATACAACATTCCTAGAACATTTATGGAATTGTAAAACTTTTTTTAATCCAAATTAAAAATAAGACATACCCTTGGCTTTAGGTGCTTACGTTTATTTAAGGAATCGCTATTGGCACATTTTTCTTCGAGCATTAAATAACCTTGATATATCACTATGAGTTTTCTCAAAATAATTGTTATAAACTAAGTTTTCTAATTTGATCTTTTTTTTTTATATAAAAATAATTTTTTTGTTCCTTTTAGACACTTGAATTGATAACAGTTTTGTTCGATTACCTTGTGTATGCAGTTGAGGATACATATAAATACTACATTCAGTATCACCAACATCATCATTATCATCATCATCATCATCACTATTATTATTGTCCGAAAACTTACCTCAACATTAAGTCCACTGGTCATAGGGAAAACTTTCATGGCCGGATTTTCCTTGGGTGTATAACGATAAAATTCACGTCTGCCCTTATACCATTTTACCGAATATAAAGTATCATTTTCCATATCGTAATTGCATGTGAGCAAAGCATTGCTGCCACGTTTAACTGCTTGTGGTATCGTTACTGAAACATCCTTCAGTGCTGTAATAAAATCTGTAAAGACAAAAAAAAAAAGAAGAAAGTGTTACCAGATGAAGCATAGTAGGTAGTAACATTAAGCGGAAGAATTAACATGAGAAATGGTAGTAAATGATAACCAAAATACGATAAATGCATATTATATAACAGAGAGAGAGAGAGAGGAATATAGAGAAAGCAAAAAAATGGAGACGAACTTTATTTTCAAAACAATAAAAAAAAAACAAACAAAAAATGTGATAAATTGAACTCTTTTTTCGAGATAAAACAAAATGTAAATTTTATTGTAACATTTTTCGAAGCGGAAGGAATACATATGAATATGTTGTTAGTTGAGTACGAGTATCTATTTATATATGAATTACATGTACAGATAATGGACGTTACAAAATACATATTATAGTTACCAGAATTTGTTACATTTTCTCATTGTTAACTTGATTTTTTTTTTTTGCTCAGTGGGTACATCGAAAGTTGTTTAGCAATTATTTCAATTCTCTGATACGTAAAAAGAAACATGAATTACCTTATCATACTATGTACATATGTTATGTAGACATTGTATACAGTATACACTTACGTACAATAAGTTCTAATAAAAGTTCATAGAGCAAGTATTGAATTTGGAATATTCATCATTATCATAGGAAACGAGCAGAATTCATAGGTTATGTGTATTCTCAATACATTCTGACATCTCTTGATCATATGACCATGATGAAATAGTATTATTATTTATTTTAACATAATTATGGTATACAGAAGAAGCTAAGCTCCATTGATGCTGCACTAGAAGAATTTCGAACAAAATGTGGGTCATTTGAAATTTTGATATCTATAAGCTTGATTAATTGAAAATGAATGTAGCTAAATAAGCACAAATTTGTATGAGAAATAGACGTGGCTTGCATTCGATTCAGGCCACTTTAAATATAATGGTACGTATTGAGTTTTTGCATATATATGTAAGCATAAATTTGTACGACAGGTAGACGTAGTTTTTATTCGATTCAATCCATTTTTAAATATGTCTATTAGTTATTAAAAATAATTACTCGTACCGAATTCAAACAGGATAACTTTACATTTTCTTGCGAAAATTGTGAGAATATACATTTCAAAAAATATTTTTGTATGGGGGGTAGGTGTAAATTTAATAGGATTTCGTCTATTTTCTAATATGATTATATGGCTATGAAAAAAGTTTCATATACTAAATTTTGAGTTTGATACCTTTATATTTTCGCGTGAAAAGTGTGAAAAGTGTGAAAATATATATACATAAGCATGTGTTTGTTTGGGAGGTAGGTGTAGTTTTTATTCTATTTAACTGAATTTTTAATATATCAATTAGTTAGTAAATATAACGGTAAATATCGAGTTTCAGCTTGATATCTTTATAATTCCATAAATTTTTATTTTTTTCATATATTCAAAAACATTAATTTATATGGGGGTAGGTGTAGTTCTCATCCGATTTTGCCCATTCACAAAATCTTCCATTCGTTGATGAAAAAAATCTTAAGTATTCATTTCTAGCTTGCTCGCTTCATAATTACAGCAGTTGTCGTGGAATATATGGTGTAATTCAGCTTAACGTGTCAACTCCCCCTTTTGTATGTTGCAAATGCAAACAAACTCAATATACCCTAAGTGCTTTAAGTTCAGTATGTAAATATGAGTAACAAAAATATTAACAGAGCATGTTTCAATGGGTTATGCCACCGAAGTTTTTTTGAATTATGAAAGCTTTGGAAGAAACATTTTTGTAGGTACACTAGCTTAGATTGAAAAATTGAAAAGTGCTATTTAATTGAAGTGAATCTCTCTTGCCGATAGCCTAATATTGTTGTTTTCTTTTTGTTCTTTAAACTTTTCAATAATTCTAATCTACATAGGACTTGAAGGATAGCAGCAAGATAAGAGATACCTTATGTGTAATGGACATATTTGTTTGAATTATTCTACAATTGTGATTTGTATTTGCATCTCATTTGTTATCGTTGTTGGTGTTGCCATATATACATTTTACATTTGACCTTTTTATTTTATATTTTTCTGCATATTTTTTTTCTTCTTCTTGCTCATGCATAATATCATGCATAATAGCATTCAGCATCAAATGCATATTGTGACCCCATCTAGTTTCAATAGTACAACAACATTGCATATTTCACATAGATAATCGAATCGAGTGAATGAATAGAAAACTTCTCCAATGTGATGTGATGCTTCCTTTCGAATTTTTATTCTACCTACGGACATACCTATATACTCGTATATGATATGTTTACATGTGGGTGATATCTCTCCATATATAAATTTATATCGTTATTATTCAGGTAACGTTTCCAAAGTAGTATATCGTTACAGATTTGTTAGTTAACGAAAGCATTGGTGCATATGTGCAAATTACTATTTTTTGTTTTTGTACCTTTTGCCTTTGATATGAAGATGTCGTCGTAGGTGCATTCGTATATGAATTGATTAGAGCATTAGAGCTGTTGTAAAACTTTATAAAAATGGTCCACAAAAATGGAATATAACGAAATAATTGGTAGATTTGACGATATTTTTTAAATTTCCAAAATATGTGTGGCACTAGAATATCCCCTACCTTTTTAATGAAGAATAGAATTGATCTGAAAGTGTTTGAGGCGAAGTCTGGCCAAGGCCGAACATTCGTGATGTAAAAGCACCGCAAAAGTTATTTGGATTTGAAAAATTACAGTTACATATTTCAAGCTTTTCTAGTGGAATTTTCACAAATTTTGATTTTAAGCAACGTAATAGATAAAGAAAACCTTGCGAAATTGTTTATTCTGTAAATGAAACGCTTATAAGTCTTAGTAGAAGACTTTTCAGAGTCTACAAAAATGCAATTGATTACAAAAATTATATTTTTCGTCGAAAATTATTACAGCTCTTGAAAGTAAAAGCATTATAAAATATAATCTTTCGAAAAATCACAATCACATGGAGGAATGTTTGAATTTTGAACATTTGACTTGATCTAATGTACCTACTAAAGGCACCAGAGTAACAAAATGAAATATCAAAATAGAAGTACATCTGTATAGTTGAAAAACTTTGCATGTTTTGATATTCCAATTTTCTATATTTTGACCCATATACAATATATGTATAATCATATGTATGTGATGCTGCTTGTGAAATTGTGCAATTCCCTTAACATGTTGTTCGCAAACTGCTATGTATATAAATATGTGCTACTACTAACTAAAAATATCAACTAAATAGGTACTATCGCATATACTATATAGTTTGTTCCCTTCCACAAAACGAACGACGTACTGGTCGACCGGCCGACCAAACGACCTGCTGCATAATATTATAATTGTTGCTGCTGCTGATGCTGCTGCTTGTTGTTGTTGTTATTGTGTTCATTACAATTCAACTAAATATAAGTATTTTGTTGTTTTTGCAAAAAACTTTTGCAATCAACATTTGTTTAGCATTTTAACGGGTTTTTATTTTGGCATTATCATTGTCATTTGCTTTTTGTTCTCCATGTGTATTGCTAATATTTGTACCAATACTATCTTCCTGGTCTGAATGAAGAGTACATAAATGTAGAAATAAAAACATTGGCAATCGTATGTTAATGTCCAGATTTCTATTCTCTCATTCATGCCTTTATCGTGGTCTCTAAATGCGTTAGGGTAAAGTCATGTACGTTTTTGTTTTGCCTTTACCATATTTAGTACCAGCTAACATTTTATTTATAGTCGTAAATTAGATTCCACCATTGCCATTTTTATCTTTGCCTAATATTTATTGAATTTTTTTTTCACCCATACATTATATTCCCATATTAATGTGAGTCATACTAATACAGATGTGGTAAAGACTATGTTGTATAAATACTTGTGCATGTTTAGCTATGTTCTATATTTGTTAATAATTATTTTTAATAGTTTTTGGTAATAAAAAACTTTTACGTTGGCGAATTACAATCACATAAATATATGCAAATATTATATCAGTGTAATCAGCAGAAATTTAAGTTTAATTTTTGGAAAATACGATACATATGATATAATAACAAACAATGAGGAAAAAATTTGCATAAAGTTCCTATGGAATTAAGATAAATGGGCTATTGTTCATTGAGAATAGAATTTGACTATATTTGTCATTGGATTTCATTCATCAAATAAATCTTGAACTGATCGAGAATAAAGAATACAGCCGATCTTATTGAAATGCGGAACCAATACTTGTATTTTAGGTTTAGTACCGCAGAGCGCAATATAAGATATCGTATATTGATGTTATTTATTGAAACCGACTCTTCTATTTTTTTTTAAGAAACTACATAAATGCGCATTTTAAAACAGCATTTAAAACGTTGGTAAAAAATAACTCACTCTGCAATTATTTGTTATGTTTTAGAACTCATTAACCCTTTGGGAAATTGTCAATTCAATGAGTGAAAAATATATACACATTGTATTTTTTGTAACTTCTATGACGAACTATTGTAGTAAAAAAAAAATGTATATGAATAATATAATAATAATAAAAGGCCTCGACGGACCCTTTGGCTGAGCTTTTTTTCCAGTACTGTTGTGCGTGTTAAATTTTGGACAGTATTAAAAAGTTGTTTTTATGGCAAATTTCTTCTGCCAGAAAAATTGCCAATTGCTTGCCGACAGGTGGCTAATGTTCAAAAGAATAGTCTTTCGATATCAAAGTTGTCTCTGCTGCTGATTGAACCCACGATCTACAGATCAGAAGGTCAACGCACTAACCACTGAGCTACAATACCCACCATTGCAGTATCTGGTTATTAATTGTTATGTCAATATGCAGCAAACAAAATTTATCCATTATATGCTCTATTATAAATTTTAGTAATATTTTGAAAAGTATTATACAGAATTGGGCACGAAATTATTAAAAAATTAATATTTTTTATTTTACAGTTACACCAAAAATGTACAATAATTCTACACATTTTTGAAGGTAGAATTAAGGTAAAAATCATCTTAAGACAAAGTAAATTTTGTATATTTTCATACTTGAAAACTTATAAGCTCAATTATAGAAACCTAACGTAACAACATAACATAACACATAAATTTTCACTGATTACTCTAATCATAACTTATCTTAGCATCGAAGTCTAATGATTTTGATTTCTAAGTTATGTTAAGTTACGTTTAGTTTCTAAAATTTTGCGTTATTACAATTTTGTTGGCTACACGCTAAAATATTAGTGTAGAAATAAGCACTTTGCAATCTCTTATTATTTTTTAGAACTCATGAACTATTTGAGAATTGTGCTACCTCGCTCAGTATCAATGCAATAAATGAAAATAGAGGCATATTGTTTGTTGTTATATATGTAGTAGTAATATATCGAAATTATATCGAAAATTATATATCAAATTAAGCTACAGATTAAGTTGCGATTCTTTACTATTTATATAAAAACAAATACAAACATAATTGTCAAGACAGAATTACATAATGAAAAATAAAGAAATGTTGGGAAAAAATACGAAATTAAATATTTACATTTAATTTCAACTGCTAATAGCATTAAGTTAATAAATGGTGTCATTTATTTGTTATCACATTGTGTATATGAATAGATTTAAATTGTTTCAAAATTGCTATGTACGTATACCATAATACCATTATAATTACTTTAAAAGTATCTTTGTATCTTACGAGTATGCGAGTATGGTTTTTCCAATTATTTTTTTAAGCTCATGTACTAAATGCACACGTACAAGAAATATATATATTTGTAAAATATTGAAGAAATTTGCTAATGCTCCCATTTGATGGCCATTAATTCAAATGGCAATAACTTAGGTTGACTTTGTTGTATGCTATTTATATAAAAGAGAATATGCTATCTACATACGTATATAATTCTATATGTACTCATACATCGCACATATATCTGTATTAGACTTTTCAATGAAATTACATCAAAGTAGATAATTTTCTTTCCTTTTTTTTTTGCTACAGAAAATTCATTGTATGTATTTCGTACTTTAGTTATAGATGAAATATACTCATATAAATGTATATATGACGTTGAAATATTTATGTATCAAGTAAATGAACTTTCCAGACAAAATAAATAAAAATTTTTGATAAAAAATATTTATAGGAGTATATGATTAAGTATACAAAAAAGTAGGGGAACAAATACACAATACCTACACAAATATGTAGGTGCATACAGATAAGCAGATCAGAATTTCTTAAATTCTCTTATAATTATGAAGATGATAATTGGTATTACTTAAGACACTAATAGCTATACAACTGAAATTGTTACCCACTGTATTGAGCCATTTAATGTATAGTTAGAAACAGAATGCATGAAGACTTGGTAAATATTGTATGCAACTTTTAAGTGATTACTAGGAAAAACTATAAGTTTCATTAATGATATTATTGAATTAATAACACCGCCACACGAAAAAAGGAAAATGTATTGCCCAATAGATGAGTTAAACAAATTCAACAAAAGAAAAAAGTATTTAAATTGAAAAACCCATTAAAATAATCAGAATATCTCCTAGAGAGTTAAAATGTAAAACCGGCTCCCACTCATTTTTTCTTCTCAACATTTCTTCTAAACTTACTTATCACCTATCTCCATGTCGTAGGTGGGTTCCCATACGTTTATCTCAAATCTGTTCCCACCATTCCTAGATTATTCCTCAAGGGTTAACATGTAAGACCGACTCTATTAATTTTTACTACTTAACATTTTTGCTAATCATACTTATCACTTAATTTTTCTCCTTAGCAAGGCTCCCTTACAAAATTAACGTAAAAGCACCCGAAAAATTGTAATAACACCATAACTGACCAAGAAATCTTCTTAAGAGCTGCAAAATGTATGACAGACCGAAATGAATTTTTTCTCATAATTTTTTATAAACAAAATTTTCAACTCTCTGCATACTGTAGAGGTGTTCTCACAGAAAATTGATGTTTTTATCAAATTTTACTCCCCACCACTCCCACAATGTCTCTAGGGAGTTGAAATGTACGACCGATTCCTATTCATTTTTACTACTCTACATCATTTCCGAATTTACTTACTACTTTTTTTTCAAATTTACTTAAAAACAATTGAAAATCGGGTAGTAACTAAATAACTGCAAAAAACATTTTCCCAGATCGATATAATGTTTGTCCCAACTACAATCGTTTTTCTCGTTACCATTTGCTATCACCTATCTCCATATTTTAGAGTGGCTCCCTACAAAATTGACGTTTTTATAAATTTCGCTCCCAATGTTCTCCGAGTGTCCCTAGATAATTATAATCATTAATATCATGATTTTAAGATACTTACTCTCTATCTTTAATTTTTAATGTGGAACCACTACAAAATTAGTTTAGAAGCATTTGAAAATCCAATAATTTTTCTTCGACAAAAATTCCACAAATTTAGAGAGTTACAAAGCCTTTTTGGACTTATATGAACTAAAGTACTAAGATTAATGACGAATAAGAAATGACTGGATGGTCAGAATTTTTGAAAGAATGTTTATGACACAAACAAAAATGGTTTGAATTGCTTGAATTGATCTTTGAAATGGTGTTCCTATGCCTAAAAAGTCAGTGCTATATCTAGTGTGCAACAGCACCCAACATACAATATTGAGTAAGTACATACGGTGTATCCACGATACCATGGCGCCCACTATACGTTACTAAACAAGACCAAAGAATTTAATTTCATGTGACCAAAGCTCATGAAAGTATTAAAATGCATAACCCTTCTTTGCTTTATCTGCCCTTGGCAAAATTTACAAATAACCATACGATAATATAATATTTTCATATACTCGTACTTCCATATAATATGCGTTTTAAGCGAAAAATTTCATTTAAAATAAAATGAAAAATATTTATATGAATTTCAAGTACAAAGGCATTCCTTTAAATTGCAATTGCAAAATTAATATATTTACTATGAGCAGTTATTCCTTAAAAAAGTCGGATTTTTTATATTTCACTTTTTCTTTAGTGTCGCTTACATATTAGCTGCTACTTATAAAAATATCAGAACAACAGCAACAACAATAATAATAACAACAAAATTAGCAACAACAACAGAAGTAAAAAGCGCAACAAAAATTAGAACAAGGTCACACTGGCGCGTATACTTAACATGAATGACTTTTTCGCGTTAAGTGCGTGGGTGTCATATAGGCATGTATCGTATGTAGCTACCTCTATATATATCATACATGTAGGAGTGGATGTATTTGTATGAATATCATGCTTATCACATAGCATATAAGTGGCTTGTTATTGTTGTTGTTGTTTTCAACTTTTACAAGTATGCAAAAAGGTATTTAGAATAGCTGAGCGCATGTAGAGCACAAATAGGCTAAAAAAAAAAGAAAGTGAAGAAGAAAGGTAACAACGAAAAGGAAACAGCATGTATAGCGTACTTAAGTACAAGAGAATTTACACATGTATATAACTACGAGCGCCTACTACAAGCACAATCACAATCACACATACACACACACACATACATCAACACGTAAATAGATGTAAGATTGATTCGTTAGGGCGCGAGCGCAGTATGATGTGCTACATGTGTTCGGTGCTAGAATGTTGAAAAGTAAACTGCTTATTAAAATTGCTCTTGGCACAGCGTTTGAAATGGATAAGCTAGTCTTTAGACCTTAAGCAAATATATCGTACAATAGCAAAACTAAATATATAGAAGAATAACGAATTGAAATATATGTGTACGTAGAAGGATAATAAGAGGTAAGTGAGATAGCCTGTTGACAAACGTGTTGGAAAATACTTGAAAAACAATAATAAGTAAACGAGTACGTATACAATCGTATTATTATCAAGTCAAGCAATTTGTGAAAAGCTTACTCACAATAGCTAGATTATCTGTACATGCTAAGGATCGTTATAGAGTATATCTCATTATTAAGTATTAAGCAATTGTATAAATTAGTTATTAGTGTAAATAAAATTGAGAGTCTTTTGTGTGGAACGTCTCATTTTTCAATAAATATTGCATGGCAAAGGCTTTTAGAAATGTGGCAAAATTTCAGGACATTAACATCAAATAGGGAATTAGATAAATTCTTGAGCTGTACGATTTCTACACCATTATTGATGTAGTTAGGCTACTCTGAATTGGTCATTTTGAGCTAAAGAGAGACTAAGCTACAACTACAAGACTGATTTTTTCTGAACTCAGTTGGATGGATGCCGCCAAAGATGTAAACTTAAACTCCGATGGAAGAATGAAACATTGAAGAACCTGTTTCCACGTTGGATTCTCGGATTGAGTCTGAAAACTGAAGCTCGTATGTTGGTGGATAATTTTTAAAAGCTCAACTTTGTGAGGCCAAAGTAATCCTAGTCAAAACTTATAACAAGTCAATTCACTGATTTGTATTTTAATGGTAATAATCACAAGAGGCTAAGTTATATTGAGTTTGAGCTTCCGTGTATAACAACTCTAAGGATGTAGTCACGAACTTATTCTATTTAGACATTGACTGTCTATCTGACTGTCTAACTCTTGGAACGATAACTACCGTAGTTATCAAGCCAAAAATTGGTACAATTATTTTTCTTTAGGAAGATAAGAACTTGTAAATCATACCTACGTCTCATACAAAAGTAACTTTTAGAGCTGAAAAATGTTGGCATACTTTTGGACATACAAAAATGAAGCTATCAGACTGAAACTCGGTATTTACTGTTAGTTTTATCAGTGAACTAATATATTCAAAAATCGGAGATAGCATATCAAATTACCCCTACCTCCCATAGAAAAATATGTTTCCGTATATATGTTTTGACACTCTGTACGTGAAAATACAAAGTTGTTTAGCTAAGATTTGGTATGTTGTAATTATATCATCATCTAAATAATCCACTTTAGGAATGGGTGGAATATGATGATAAGCTCGCCTACCTCCCATACAAAATTATGCTTCTATATAATTTTATGTAAGAAAATATACAGCTAACGGTCCAATTTAAAAATGGCCGGAAATGGATAAAAATCATGCATATCTTCCATATAAAAGTATGCTTCGCCGCACTTTGGGAACGAACACGAAGAAATAAAGTTGTCAAGGTAAGACTTGGTACAAATTATTATATTTATTTACGAATGTACAGGTTTGATAATGTATGGAATCGGACTAAAAGCACACCTACGTCCCATACAAAATTATATTTCCGCATGAATATTTTCGCACTTACGGATGAAAATTAAATGGTATCAAGCTGAAACTTGATATTTACAATTAGATTTACTAACAAAAGTACCTGTTTGAGAACGGTGAAATCGTATGAAAAACGCGCCTACTTCCAATAAATAAGCTTTGTGATTTTTTTTTTCGTTAATATGGAACTACAGCAATCTAAACATGGGCTTGTTCAGTATTTTTGATAAGCCTTACGATAAAATACAATACTAATTGACTGAGTGACACTAGTCGCATACATGAAATCGAAAATATTTCGAATGCAATTAACTACTTGGTTTCTCCAACAATAAATACAAAAACAATATGTGAAACTCAATTGTCAGACTATCTTAATTAATGTTTTGTGTTTCTGGGGTTTTTTTTTTGCTATATTAAATAGTCTTAACATAAAAAAAACTGCATACTCATCGTCACCGCGAACACATACTCGTATTGTCTTTATGTAGCTACTAAAATAATAACATTTTTGGCAATACAAAGAAATGGTATGGGCAGTGGCATAAAGGAAAACAACAACAACAACAAAATAACTATAATAAAATACAATAAAAATTGGTATCAGTTACATGTTCAGTTACATGATAACACAACAGACAGACTGACTGAGCCATATGCACATACGTAGGGGAGATACTCGTATGTAGACAGATCCATTCAACCGTCGATCTACTGACCAGCAATAACATTGACACGGATATGCAATTTTGTAAAACAAACAAAAAAAGCAGAAATATTAACAGGAAAATTTGCTTTTTTTATTTTGCATAATACACATACAAGAAACATTTTTGGAATTGTGAAATTTCACTCCATTCATATCAACGATTGGCAGGCTGTCCCTTCAATACTACTCGTATACCTCTTTTTTTTAGTATTACATTATATTTTAAAGGCTATCTATAAAGGAAAGATAACAACAATAATACAAAAACACAATATATTGTATAAAAATTTCCGTCACCCACTATAGTTTCATAGTACAATGATCACAAAAAGCTACAATTTCATTGGGGAAAATAAAAAATAATAAAATCCAATTGCATACCTATAATACTTTTATGCTTTCGACTTCTTTTTTCGGGGGGCTCTTTATTTTAAACCGATTTTATACTTGTTACTTTACAGTTATATTTTTCGCCTTCATTTAAAATAATTCGGAAAGCTTAACAGCATAATATCAGTTTATATAATTTGGAAAATACCGAAATGAGTTAACATAAGTTATCTAAACGATATGTTACCTCTAATTTACTATCCCCAGCTAATATCTAAGTATTATGGTTCCAGTAGATTCTTTTTAGTATAAAATTTTTGTTTTGTGGTTTTAGAATACTAGTCAGCTCTTCAATTCGTTATGCTGATACTGACAAAACAAACGTGAGTTGATATGGTTAATGGGAGCCCCTTTAAGGCATTGAGATAGGTGCTTGGCATAGTTAGCAGAAATGTTGGAGAGTAAAACTGAATGGGGTTTGGTGATATGCTCGCTGCCTCTAGTAGTATCCAAGAACTGGTGTGATCTAGTTTCACGAAAACACGAAAAATTATAGAGGAGCCCTACTAAAGACTCCAGATACGAGTAGAGCATGTTTCGGAAAATTATTGTAAACTAATAGGAGTCCACCTTACTATTCACATCCCTAGAGTCGATACTGCAGGGTTTCTAAAGATGTCCTTGGAACGACTTTATAGAAATGTTGAACAAAATCGTCTAAAATCGCTAAAGGTTAGAGCTAGTTTGAAAATATGTTTACAAAAAATATTGAGAAGAAAAAAATTAATGGAGACCGTCGTAATATTTTCACTCTCTATTGTTTTGGAGCCCTTACAAGGGAGTGAGATGGAGGTTAAGTATATTGGGGATGAAACATTGGAGTCAAAAATGGATCAAGTTTAGTTATATAGTTAATTTACTAATCTAGAGATGACCTTAAAGCGAACTAAGTAAATATGTCCAACAAAGTCGTCTAAATCGTATGAGAGCCCCTGCAAAAGGTAGAGATAGTTTGTAAATATGTGTAGAAAAAATGTCGAAGATGAAAAATTAATGAAGTCAAGCCTCATAGTTTACTACCTTAGAGATGATTCTGCCGCAACTATGGGGATACTTGTCACCTTTCACTTGTTTTTTGGTTCATATTGTATGGGAGCCATTTTAAGATTAAGATTAAATATATTCAGGGGAAATGATGGGGTGAAATTAATGGGGGTTGCTTATATATTGTAGCCCTCTAAAGCAACTTAATAAAAATGTCGAACAAAATCGTCAATTTCGTATGGGAGTTCCTCTAAAAGATAGATATAGTGAGTAAGTATAATTACAAACATTCTTGAGAAGGAAAAATTATCGAAGGCCGCTCCTAAGCAGTAAATACAGGGAGTAAGTATGTCTCAGAAAAATTTTGGACAGAATATGTTGATGAAACTACTCCTGAGCAGCTGTAGGGCTATCGTTCGATTTTTTTCCCATTCGGTTCAACTTTGACCATCAGTCGAAATTATTTCCTCTCATCCCAATCTGATTATTTTTGTATCAGGTAATTACAAATTAATAGCGAAAGCTTATGATGTTTTCTATTAGCCTAGAGTAGTTTGTAATATCGGCTCCCCAACCATATTACAAATGTTTGACTGGATCATATGCATGAAGCTCCCTCTGCAATGAATTTATTGAAAAAAATCTCTTTTAAATAACTTTTTCATCAAAATCCCCCAATGATATAACATAACATGATGGCAGACTTAAGCTTTATATTTACGATATTTTTCCACAATATTTCCTGGAATTTGATTGCACATCCCACTCAAAATAATCAGATTTTTTTTCTTACCAAATAATATTAATTATTTGAATGTAATACAATTTGAAGAAACCGAATCTGATTGGTAATTGTAAAAAAATTGAATGAACGAAAAAAACCTTAAAAACATAACAAATTAAATTGTAACAAAACATTGCAATGAAATCACAATGAAAACATTGCATATTGCATATATTTGCAATGTAAATGTAGTCATAGTGTGTAATACAATATAGTGGAAGGAGGTATTCAACGAACTTGGCGAACAAATACGCATATATTTTTTTCATTAACCATAATGGCATGTGCACTATATAACGACGGTCAGTTTATATTCAGCAGCTATTATTGCATAAATGTACAAGTGTACATATGTGGGAATGAGTGTATTAATGTACTCTTACGTGGGCTACTGATTGGTTTCGCATACACATGCACTATACATTGATATTTAAAATATCTAGTATGTATATATTTTATATAAAATGCTGTGATATGTAATGGTAGTGCAAAAGAAATTTCTAGGTAGAGAAAATGAAAATACAGACTCATTCTAAATTAGTGTATTGGAAGCGTTGCATATAACTTAGATTGAAGAATGTCGAAATGTATTTCGAAAATGAGTTGATAGATAGCTAAAAGTGGATAAGTTGGAGAACATCGCAGAAGCTAATATCCCCTTAGCAGTCAGACAAGTAATGGGTATTTTACCAAAAACCTAATTCCAAATGAACTAATTCCACTTAACATACCTTAGGACTGGTCCAGTTGTAATTAGTAAACATCGAATGCTACAGGAATTATTATGTACATTTGATTTCCACATAACCTACCCAACTCACTACTCATTTAGAGCACCACCGACCAACTGGTATGACACATTGGCAGCTCACGTGCTGTTCGCTTGGTCGCTCAAGTTTATTTTTATTTGAATGTTAGCTTGTTGTTTTAGCTTGTATATTCATTGTTATTTGTATATGAATATACATATATATATGAATATACATATGTATATGTATTCCCCATGGAGACATGTCAAATGCATGAACAACCAATTTTAAATAAAAAATTCAGATTTTTTTATTTCTTGGTTCATTCATTCATTCATTCATTTATTCATTCAGACATTCATTCAAACATTCATTTTCATGTTTCTTGTTTTTTATTTTTTATTTGTAATACAACAGTACCAACAACAAATATATTTGTAATCACAGCGCGCTACAAATAAAAGATGAAATTGTGGCATTGTGCAATCTTCGAATTTGAAATTGCGTTTATTTTTTTTTGGAATTGTTTTTTTTTTTTTTTTGTTGAGCACGATAGTATTGTGCGAGGGTTTTGGAATACGAGAGGTGTCTATATACTGTTTGTAAAATACTCGTGGGAAATTTTTTTTTTCTGTTTTTACTTTGGTTAGATAATTAAGTTTAACTTGCTGGAGTATGTTAATTCTGTTAGTATATTCTACAATATATTGAAATTTTTTTAATTATTCCAAAAAATGTAATATCAAAATACGACATTTGTGTTGTTTTTTTTTTCAATAGAAAGTTCACTTACTTGCTGTTGCGGACAAGTTTTTTAATGATTTTACTTTTACACACTGATAAGTTTGTGGTCAATCATTCATTCTATTCGTAGATCTTTATTATTAAATATGCATATGGTTTTGAAGGTAGAAGTTTTGATTTTCAATTACTGCTAATGTCAGTTGTGATTTGCCAAAAAAAAAAAAAGGAAAGGAAGAACAGAACGAGAAAATATGAATAATGTGCATTCTATCTATATAAAATTAAATATTACAACAACGTTTATGGAATAATGCTAATTAATAAATCGCAGGGGGAATTCAATATTACCTAAGTTGATATGAAATTAATTCAAAGTCTAGACAGAATGATTTATTTAAATGAGATTTTCAAAATTTTGAACGCTGAACTTTTGGTAATACTGACAGTTGGATAATCTGTTGATACAGATAGATGGAGGTACTTCAGAAAAAATTGTACTTTTATACTGGAGGTAAGTGTGATTCGCATCCAATTGCAATTATTTTCAAATGTACTTGTACACTGATGATAGCATATACTAAGCGTCAGGTCTATAGCTTCACATGTTCGTGCAGAAAGTATTGGCGAGAATATAATTTTCCATGTAGGCGTGACATTCATCTGATTACCTCCATTTGCTAGTATATCTGTTTTGTGATGAGAGTAAGTTTATGCTCCAAGTTTGAGTGTAACTGATATATTTTTTTGTGTATAAAGTGTGAAAACATACATTCAACAACACACTTTCATATGGGAGTTGGGCGTGATTTTCATGCGATTCAACTCATTTTCAAATATATCAGTTAGTTGATAAAAAAAATCATATGTGTCGAGTTTCATTTCGATAGCTTTAAATTTTCGTGTATAAAATGTGAAAAGATATCGACAAAATCTTACTTTTGTATGTGAGATAGGCATGGTTTTCATACGGTTATGCCAATTTTTTATACAATAAATTCTTGGATAGTAGTAACCTTAAATAATAGGTTTTAGTACAATAGCTATATATTTTCGTAAGAAAAGTGTTACGAGATATATTCAACAACACCGTTTTATATGGGACGTAGTCGTGATTTTCTTGTAATATAGCTAGTTTGTTTGTATTATGGTTATTATTGGGTAAATATAATCATATCTATAGAGTTTTAGCTAAGTAACTTTGTATTTTCGAGCGAAAAGTGTGAAGAAACGCTTTCTTCAACATACTTTTGTATGGGAGGTAGGCGTAATTTGCATCCAATTTTCTTCTCTTTCCATTGTAATTATTAGTTAGTAAACAGAATTATATGTACTGAGGTTTAGCTTTATAGCTTAATATTTTCGTGTGCAAAGTGTAAAAATATACACTCGAAATCATACTTTTGTATGGGAGATGAGTGTCACTTTCAACTGATTACGTCAATTTTTGGGTATATCAATCTTGTTTTTTAAGAACTCATAAGTACTAAGTTTGAGTTCGACAGCTATTTATATTCATGTGAAAAATATGAATGCACTAATTCGGCAACATACTTTTGTATGCAAGGTAGGAGTAGTTTTCATTCAAGTTTGTCCATTCACTAATATTTTCCTTTGTTGATGAAAATAATTGCATGTAGCAATTTTAAGCTCGATCGATGATTAATTTCGACGATTATCGTGCTATTTCAACCATCATTGTTTTTCAAATTTTGAAATTTATAAGGTGAAATCAATAATGTCTGAAAGGTATCTCTTTGGCCTCACATCTCAACAGACAGGATCTTATTGTTGTGTAAACCACCCTCTTACAAACGTTTTGCACACTGGCTCACTTTGAGTGAATGGATTTCATTCGGTAATTAATCATGTTAGCCAAGAACCTGTGCTTTGATCTAGCACAAAATAAGTTCTATGCTGTATATTTTTTCCTTAAAAGAAAATTTTTACGTTGATATTACTAACGTTGCTCACATGTGCAAGTCTATTATTTAGATATACTTCCGTTCTCAGATTCTTTATTAATAGCAAGTACACCGTTTTTGTTTTCCTTTTTGCCATCATAATTTTTTTTAATAAAGATCAAGTTATAATTTATGCAATTTATCACAACAGCTCAATTAACTCAGCGCTGGGCTAATCAGCTTTCCCGACAAAACCTTACCCCTTAATATCGCAATGTTCAGTGATCTATAAAAGTAGCAACGAATTTGGTATTCCGAATCTTAAATTTATTGCTCTGCCTTTGAAGACTCTTTTCGAAAAATTTTGTCACACCCAGTACCTTTAGAGCAGCCTGGGAGTGACAGCATACGATATTTTTACCTAGAATGTGCAAGATTTTGGTCAAGAAGTCCACGGTCTTCCTTTTTATGACTTCAGAGTAGGTTTTGTCGAGACAGCATCCGAAAGCTGTCCAATCTGTAACACCTTCAGATTTGTATTCATACATATTACCTAATGGAGCATTTTTATAATATATAGCTAATCTAAGTTCCTATTGAAAATAAAATTTAATTTTCAAACACAATGCAAAAACTTAAATACTCTAAGCCTCTTAGTACATAAAGGGAGAAGTAAATGGAATAAAAAAAAAGAAAATCCCCAATTCATTTCATGAACAATACAAACAATGAGTTTGAACTAATACTCTATGACAACATGACAATTCACTTACATTTACTGAGAATTGAAAATGAACATAAATCTACAATTTATTTGGTCAACCATCAATACCGCATTGTATCCAAGTATGTATTACTAAAAACTTTCAAATATTACGTGTGCAAAGGTGAGCAGGCAACAAAAAACAAGCTACATATCTCTAACTATGGTCTATTTACTATTGAAAATAATGTTTACAGCCAGAGAATCTCACACTCATCAAAATGCATATGACATACAAATATTCTATAACAGGACTATTATCATGTCAGCTATGTAGGTTGTGATACAAAACCAAACAAAACCAAACAAAATCAAAGCAAAGCAAAGAAAACCGAAGCAAAATTTTCAAATTAGCATGATGAGAAGAAAAGTAACAACAAAATCAGCCTCAAAATCAGTTTAATATAATACATTGGAAGCAATTGAGATAGGTTGGGAAAAAATTCTATGGAAAACATAGAGTAAAATTACACGAAATCATTTTAAATTAATCCTATAACAGCATTGTAACATTCTATTGAACCCTCTGCCGAATTGGACTATACTGGACTGAGCAAGACAACATCAAATCATCATCATCGTCATCGGTAATAAAACAGAGCAACAACAGCCGCAACAGCAATGGCAACAAACAATATAAATATGTAAATCGTAGCAATTTTAATTTAATGGAGATTTTCATGCCAATACATTGGTTTGAATTCATGATAAATCTCTGCTGATGGTTAAAAACGATTGAGTGCAAAGTGTTGGCAAATTAATTTTTGTATTGTAAAATTTCATATTATAGTTACGGCACGATAATATCGATGATGATGATGATGGTGATGATGCTGGTAAATGTGATGGTGATACTGACGATGATGATGATGATGATGAACATGATGAAAATAATGTCGATACTAATTTGAATAATAGTGAAGGTGATGACGATGATGATGATCATAGTGGACATGACTATATTTGTTAATAAATAATGTTTTCTATTCTACTTTTCTTAATATCAGCATTCCAGATAGATATGTTTCTGGATCATTTATAATTTAGCTGCAAACATTTTATAATATATTATGTTAGGTCAGGTTATTGTGATTATTCTCGCAGAGAACACACTTGGCCAGAAGATGGGGAAAGAAAAATATTTTTGATATTCAAATTGCACAGTCGGTTATTGTTCCCACAACCTACGGATCAGAAAGCCAACACGGCAGCTATAGCAGCCTATCTTATATTGATTAAATTAATTTCTTTTCTTTCCCACATCATTTGCACTTCTAGAGTATGCTAAGTCATATAATGAGTATTGTGTTTCTTTGTCTCGCACAAAAATGGCATTTAAATATTCTATATTCTCCTCTCTAAATCGTTTGTTTTGTCTTTCAGACAAAGAGTTAAATCTATCATTTATTTATGGAATTTCAAATTCCCAGGAAAGTTTATGGGAATTTGAAAAAATGTAACACAAAATTTTTTTTTCAGATCGCTACTAATTATGGTACTAAATTCTGACAGAACTTGAACAACGATTTCTCGACTATTGATTAAAATAGTAGGTTAACCTGATATGTTTATTTTTCTGGAGAGGTTTTGGATGTAAGCATTAAAGATATTTACCTTATGTACATATACCTCATATCGCATATTTTTAAGTAAACGTTCATAAAGGGTTTTCCATTAGGGACATAACAATTTTATCTATTAATAAAACACAGAAATATTTGAGATATTGAGTTCAAATTTATTCTGGATATAAGCATTACATTTTATGAATGAAATTCGATTTCGTTCATGTGACCACCACGAGCCCGTTTACAGCGGTCGATTCTTTGGACCTAATTTTCCACACATTTCGACCGGAACGTTGGCAATTTTGCGTTGGATGTTGTCTTTGAGCTCGTCTAAGTTTTCTTAAGTAAAGCTTGTTGGCATAGACCAGTGACTTAATAAAGCCCCATAAAAAGAAATCCAATGGTGTTAGATCGCATAAACGAGGCGGCCATTCGACCGGACCATTTCTCGAGATAACACGTTCACCGAATTTGCCTTGCAATAAATCGATTGTGACGAGTGCTGTGTGGCTAGTGGCACCGTCTTGTTGAAACCACATATCGCTGATGTCAAGTTCATCCAATTCTGGCCACAAATAATCTTCCAACATAGCCCGATAGCGCTCTCCATTGACGGTAACATGACGGTCGTTTTCATCCACGAAAAAATTCGGCCCAATCACAGCTCCGGCATGAAAACCGCACCAAACAGTAACTTTTTGCGGGTGCAACGGTGTCTCAAGAAGCACTTGTGGGTTTGTTGCTGACCAATAACTCTTATTGACAAAGCCATTGAGCCAGAAATGAGCTTCATCGTTGAAGATGATTTTTCGCTCTTAAAGTTATGACCACCGCCTCAGATTTTCGGTAGTAATGGAAAACCCTTTATATGGCTGTCTACACCAATTCTTAAATTAAACTCTTAATATCGCGGCTTAATTCAGGGTATCATAGCATTGACTTTATATGGGAGCTATAATTAATAGTGTGTATAGAACACAAAATTTTTTGAAAATAATTTTCTCGTAAATTGTAATTTAAAGCGGTTCAAAATTTCACAAAATTCCACGACTTTGTACGGAATATATTAAGTAGTAGTCGATTAATCAAGGCTATTTCCAATAGTATCTGTGCCCTCAAATTATAGTAGCTCTTTTAAAATTTCGTTTTAATACGCAAATACAAGTATTTTCTATATCACTAGACTTTCCATCAAATGATTACAAACATCTGATCCAAATGAATATACGGCTATACTTATGCAAAATATTTATAAAGAACAAAATTGTTTGCAATGTACGTTGACTCCTTTGAGCATTCCAGAAGATATAGCGATATTTAGGGTTTAGAAGATATCCTGGTGCATAAAATGAGCAATATTTTTGAAACCAAAGTATCATAGAGTCTCTGAGAAAGATATAAGAGTCTTTCTTCTAGAATGTCATGCTATGTTTCGTGCTATGTTATATAAAAGTATCAGGATTTTTTAAGAGAAAATCAATAATCTTGATATCGTTGGATAGCTAGCTCAATAAAGTCTTGAAGAGAGATGTTACCTACGACAGGATGGGAGATATACCCGTGAATTTACTTATAATTATACTAATCACTGAAGGAAGTTAAATTAATTTCTTAATCAAAAAGTGTCATTCAACTCTGTTGTAGTCATCATTCTTCCATTTAATATTTAATATTTAAAACTCAGCAAAAAGTACATTATTCAAAAGTAAAACTATGAAGCAAAGATATCGAATAAGTGTGTCAAAAATTATTCAAAATCCGATTGACTTCTTAAAGTCTTATGTATTCAGCAACAACAGAAAAGTCATTAAGCAACAATTGACTTTCTTACCTTGATCCACTTACTTACGTACCCAATTATCAGATGGAAAATTAACAATAATAACAATGTTGAGATATCACCATTATAAGATGTGAATTAATTAAATCGAATTAATCTTATCAGTAAAGATGACGATAGCGATAACAGAACATCAATAAACACAAAAGAACCTGCACACAAATCTGTGTCTAATTATCCAAAAGGTATGCAAACATTTTAATCGAAATGGGGAGAATTGCTTAAGTACTCGCATTATGATGAAAAGATGAAGATATCGCAATACTCGATTTGATAATGAATGAATGAAAGGGACAAATAGTATGAATATTAGCACAAAATGAGTGTTAACACTCGAATATGCTATAATTAAAAGTCATAAACAGTGCACGTAATATTTGCAAATGAGACATGCGGTATAGAGAGTGAGAGACATTAAGTCTGAGAAGCAGTGAAGCAATAACAGTGTAACGGTAATAGCTTTTTACAAACAACAAAAATCTCACCGTTAAATCCATTCATCCGTCATCGTTAATGTATGCGTGTCTTACGAATTGGGTATGTATCGTACTATCGAGTACTTCATATTGGCAATGACTCTATTGCACATTCTGTTCAGAGTGGAGGCAGCCAATGCTAATCATTTTATTGAAATGTTAATTTGACGTTAAGACGTATTCTGCCAATATTTTTGTCTGAAACATTAAAAGCAGTTAGCTCCCTACGGTTATTGACATTCGAATGAATGAATGGATGAATTGGATCGACAGAAATTTATTCGTCATGGCAACCACCAAAGTAGCACCAGCCTTTTTGCTTAAGCGCTTTAGCATTCAATCGTCAACAAAGATGAGGATTTAAGTTGAAATTCGTTGAAATTAAATCAAATAATAACAAATAGACAGAATGCTGGAAAATAAGTACGTAGTCGCAATACAAAAACGAAATTGAATGAAATTCTATAGGATATACATGAGAAGGAGGACAGAGGAGTCTATATAGTAGGGATATCTATAGAGCCTTAGAAAGAGAATAGTTGCTGTCAGCGAAATTTGTACATTTAATTTATTGGCGTAATTTGTGAAAATGCGGCAATACGAAATATTCCCCAAAATACATCTTCCATCTTTATCTTCTTCAAATTGCTTGCTTGGCTGACTGGTTGGTTTGGTTTGGTTTGAATGGGTTGGTGGTGGGCGCTCATGGTTGGTTGGATTGATTTCAATCCAAAATTTAGATATATTAAATGAATGAAAGTACATAAGAGATTTAGATCGCTCACAAAAGACTCTGTACGAATAACAAATTTGTATGTGTAAGTACTTATGTATTTATTTGAGAAGAAGATGAATTTCTTTTTGTTTGCCATCTCGAATAGAGATTTTGGATCGATTTGGCATAATCGGACAACAACGATGACGGCGGAGATGACGACGTTGATGATAATGATGAATTCATATATAATACTCTAATAGTATATAAAGAGATAGAGCCATCTCTATATAGTATATGAGTATATAAGTATGTAAATTAAGAGTTAAGCAAAGTCATTTACTTTTGATTAATTATGATTATTGAATATAGAAGATGATTTATGATGAAATCATTTATGAAAATGAACAATGTACAAATTTTTGTGGAATATCCATGCAAGGAGAGATTACTAGCAGATAATAACAAACTATATATGCATGTAAGATATAATGACTAATAGTCTTGCCAATTCGTCTAGATATTAATAATATTTATAAATAACTTGAGTATGATTTTGAAGGCATCGTAAGGATATGAGGTAATAGATGTCGTGCTAAATTTGTTTATGATTACATACATGGGTGCAGTAGCTCAGTGGTTAGTGTGTTGGCCTTCTGATCGGTAGGTTGTGGTTCAATCCCAGCTCATGCATAACAAATTTAATATCGAATAGATTTTTCTTTCGAACGGTACCCACCTGTCGGCAAGCAATTGGCAATTCTTCCGACAGTAACAACTTGCCATGAAAAAGCTTCTAAAAGAACTCTGTGACGAAGCTCAGAAAAAGTGATATCACAAGGGTTCTAACGTTCGGAACCGGCTAAAATAGGTAGGTATTGTCAAAAATTTAACACGCACAACAGTAATGGAAGAGAAGCTTGGCCAATGAGATCTTCGGGGCTTTAAGTGCCACATTTTTATTTATTTTTTATATATATAATATTTTGAAGGTAATTTTTGCTCATAAAGTGATTTTTTCGACTTCAAATGTGAATTGGAAAACTAATTTTCTACAAAAATAGTATTTTACATATATTTTGAAGTCATTTTTTGAGTAACAAACATAGTCTTGATATAAAATGAATATTTTTCTAGAACAAAAATTAATAAATTGGTGGCATTTTTTTTAATCCACCCTATTGCAACTTTCAAGCTTAATTTTTGCCTAAATAAAGTACTGTACATCAAATATAAATTCACTTCGAAAATTTAATTTTTTCTCCAAAATAGAACCGTGATCCAAATTCGAATTTATTCCATTTATAAAATTATATTACAAAATATTGGTATTTTGAAGAGAAAACTTTAAATTTTTATGGAAGATATTAATGTTGCAAATCATGATTCTGAAACTTTGAAAATGTATTTTTTTTATTCAAAAAATGGTCCACCAAAAATTTGATATAATTTGGTTTATAATACAAAATTTTGGTTTTTCAAAGAGAAATCTTCAAATTTATATTGCAGGTACTGTAAAAAAAGTTCGTTTTTTAAAGATTAATCTCCAAATATTTATGGAAGGTACTGGTTTTTTGAAGCAATCATTTTAAATCTTGGAAAATTAGAGTAATTAATTAAAGTAATACTGCACACAGATCAAGCGCCTGAGTGGCGGTTTAAATCCCGGAGCCTCTTCTTTTCGGGATGGAAATGGAAATATGGTTACAGATGTTCAGAGTGTACTCAACCTATGGAAGGAACACTTCTCCACATTACTGAATGGCGATGCTACGAACAATTCCGCCCGCGGATTAGATTGCCCGATAACCCAAATTACAGATAATGGTGTTGATGTTCCACCACCCGACTATGACGAGGTAGAAATGGCGATTTTAAGGCTGAAGAACAACAGAGCTGCAGGTGCTGATGGCCTGCCTGCCAAGTTGGTTAAGACCGGAGGCGATGAACTGTTCGCCTGCATGCACCAGCTCATAAGCAGAATATGGTCGGATGAAAGCATGCCTCATGATTGGAGACTCAGTGTGCACTGTCCCGTACATAAAAAAGGACACCCCACAATTTGCGCCAACTACCGTGGAATAAGACTCCTGAGCATCGCATACAAGGTCCTATCGAGCGTATTGTGTGAAAGATTGAAGCCCATGCTCAAAAACCTGATTGGACCTTATCAGGTTGGTGGCTTCAGACCTGGTCAATCTACCATCGGTCAGATTTTTACACTGCGCCAAATCCTGAACAAGATCGAAGAAAAACAGATCGACACACACCACCTATTTGTCTGTTATAATGCTTTCGACAGTCCGGTAAAGTATTACTTCTACGCAACAATGTCTGAGTTTGGTATTCCTGCAAAGCTTATTCGACTTTGTAGAATGACACTGCGTAACTCCCGTTGTGCAGTGAAAATTGGAAAAGACCTATCCGCACTGTTTAACACCGCACGGGGTTTCAGACAAGGTGATTCGTTATCGTGCGACTTCTTTAATCTTATTATGGAGAAAATAATACGAGCTGCTAAACTACGACATAATGGCACTATCTTCAAAAAAAGTGTCATGTTGTTAGCGTATGCCGACGATATTGTCATAATCGGCATGAACACGCGAGCAGTCAGTGCAGCATTCTCAGAGTTGGAAAGAGAGTCGCGTCGTATGGGTCTTACGGTGATCGAGGGCAAGACGAAGAATCTAGTGTCAACAAACAAAGTGTCCCGGCATCTTGGATAGCACATCACTGTTGACAACTACGCTTTTGAAGTAATGAGGGACTTTGTATATCTTGGAACCAGCATTAGCAGCAGTAATGACGTCAGCCTAGAGATATTGCCGAGGTTTAAACAGGTGGTACTTTGGGCTAAGTAAGCAATTGAAAAGTCTAGCCCTCTCTCGAAGAACGAAAACTACACTCTACAAGTCTCTCATCATGCCTGTCCTTATATATGGCGCTGAAGCCTGGACAATTTCCACCACGGATGAGCGAATGCTTGGGGTTTTCGAGAGAAAAGTCGTACGCAAGATCTTTGGACCTATTTGCGTTGGTGGCGAGTACCGAATAAGGTACAACCATGAGCTGTACGAGCTGTATGCCGATATTGACATAGTAAAGCGCATCAAAATCCAGCGGCTGCGCTGGCAAGGTCATGCCGAACGAATGGAAGAACACGCTCCAGCTAAGAAGGTGTTATATTCGGAACCCGGTAGAGGACGACGCAGAAGAGGAAGACCTAACCTCCGGTGGAGAGACCAAGTACTGGAGAACCTGACGGCGCTTGCAATCTCTAACTGGCGCCAGCTAGCGAAGAACAGAGATGGACTAAATCGATATTCGGTTGTTATGGCCACATAAGTAAGTATGTAAGTAAGTAATACTCCTCAGAAAATTTGAGGAAATTACTTTCATTAATCAATATAATTCTTACACAAAATGGTCATTTTTTAAAACAAAAATTGAAAAATTTTGAAAGCATCGCTCTTTAATTTCAGAAATAATTTTTTTTTTATCAAATTAGTATTTTTTTCAAAATTTTAGGTTATTCCAATCATAAATAAGCATGGTCACCATACAGATGGCACATTTTTTCAGTCGATTAATTTGACACTTTGCGAAGTTAATTTTCTCGTCAAACTATGACTTTGCACGAAATTTGAGGTGGTTCCGTTGATAAATCAATATAGTCTTCATATAAGAGTTTAATTTTTTAAAACAAAAATCGACAAGATTTCAAGTCTTAGTTCTTAAATTTCAAAATTCATATTTTTTCATCAAAGACGTATTCCTCATAAAATTTGAATTCATAAAAAAACATTGTCTCCATACAAATTTGTGATTTCTTAACCAAAAATCGACATATTTGTATGGAAGGTAACATTTGTTTCAAAAGCTTCACCTTGGAATTATAAAAATAGTATAGTTGTATAAAAATAAGCTCTTGCATATTTTTAATAGTTATTCTGTTCATAAGTCCTTTTACAAAATTTTCACTTTTTTAAAAAATTCTAAAAAGATCTATGAAAATAGTAGCTTTCACACAACCTTTTTGAAACTTTGGAAATTTAATTTCTTCACCAAACTAGGTCTCTAAATGAATAGTTAAAATGTGTTTAATCGACCAAGAAATTGCTTTGTCATACCGTAATCCTCTATCTCTGTAGCCAGTATGACATTATTACTAACAACTAATTACTAGCCAACAACTACTATTATTCTATTGGTATTTAAGCTAAATATAACCAAATGTAATAGCAATTAATTTATAAACCATACCATTTTACATTACAATTAATTCCATACAATACACTTTCATACACACTCTCTCTCATTCTATGGCATATATTTTAGTATAAATATATATTTCAGCATATCTATCAAACTCATATGTATGTAAAGACTAAAAACCAGAAATACCACAACTTTAACCATTAAATTTGTCATAGTTAAATTTTAAAACAAAAAAGTTTATTATTCAACAAAAGTAAAAAAAAAATATTTAGAATTAATATTGTGCCTAATTTATGGTAGAACAAAGAAAGAATTTTTTTTGTATTGGGAGATGGTAGCTTGATATCGAAGATATGCATTCACTCGTGTGTGTTCGAAAAACCATAAAGAGATGGTTCAGTGAAAAATACAAATTCAACAGAAAACTTTAATAATGAGTTTCTAAAGTGTTGCGTGGGTGTTTTGTTTGATTGTGCGTTTATTATTGCTTGCATATGTGGGTGTTTTGAAACTTAATTAAGTATGTAACCAAAATATTTGGTTTTTGCAAAATTTATACGAAACATTTGTTCAAAAGAGGTTATACTTGTAGTACCTATTAGTTTACCATACAATGCATGCTTAAGTATGAGGTTATGAATAATGTTTATTAATTATTATTAAGTATGGTTCCTTTTTTTCTGTTATTTATGTTTTTATTCAAACCTATGTACGATATTTGTGTGGTGGGTCATGGGAGTTAAACCTACATGTGGCAAGTAAAAATTATAATTTTTTATTCAATTAATTTGAGGCATCACTTGATAATTTTAGATAAAAACAAATTTCACAATATTAGTTATTCATTTTTTGAAAATTCAAAATAAATATTGTATTTTTAGCATTAGTTAGTTTAGATCATACACTAATTTCTAATTGGCAATCAAGTTTTGATATCTGTATTAAGTCCCCCTGGCAGTCTACAATCAGTTCACCTAGCAGATATTAAGAAATCACAAACGCACTTTGTTAGACATTGAATAGCACAGTTTTAATCAATCAGCAGCCCTTATTGGGGTTGTAAGGAGCACTGGTAGTAACTTAGCTGTGACTGTAGATCCAAATTTTTCTTCCATTTTATCTGGCGCCTTTAACTACTCAATCTAATGTTTTACAAGAAAACTCCTTTTTGACTGCTTCTCGTGGCATAAGCCTAATTAAGTACAAGTTTTGGACAATTTAGTATTTGAAAATAATGCTCTAATTACCTGCTGCATTGAGTGCCAATGTAAAGAGTAATCCCCTTCTAAGCTCATTTTTCATCCTTTGCGGAATAAATGGCGGCAAAAATGCGTCTCCGTGGGTTCTGTAGCTCAGTGGTTAGTGCTTTGGGCTTTTGATCTGTAGGTCGTGGGTTGTATCCTTGACTGAAGCACAACATTAATATCGGAAAGATTTTTCTTTCGAACGGTACATGCCTGTTGGCAAGCAATTGGCAATTCTTCAGGTAGTAATAATTTGCCTTGAGAAAGCTTCTAAAGGAGCTTTGCGACAAAGCTCAGAAATAGTGATGACACAAGGCCTTGCCGTTCGAAACCGGCTCACACAAGTATTCTAATATAAATAATATGATAATATTTCCCTTTATAATGAAGATCAGTCTCAGAGCAAGCATCGGATAGCAATGTAGTGTCATCCGATGGTCAGTGCTTGTCAGTACCAAAAATATCTTGCATTGATGTTGTGAGTTGGACTTATGAATATTCTCCTCTATAAAAGATTATGGGTTGTGGAATACCTCTGTTTTTGATGACTCACTCAAATAATTTAACGATAGCCTCAATCCATCATTTGAAGCTTAAGGTTTAGCTTTCTTCTTTATTGAAATCCGCGGCCGTATTCCATATATATAGTAAGATTTTTCTTAATATGTAGACCGGAGAAATGGGCATATCTCCCTTAACGGATTTTGGTGCAACGTGTTTTGTTGTTTTTTTTTTTTTTTGACCAATCAAGCCACAATATAATTCATATTCGAGTATTTGCCAAAAAATGTTATAGTCATTAAAGTGTTGCGAAGATCTTGTACTGTTATTGCTGTGGACAGTATTCAAAACATAGTCTCATTGATTCTGCTATGGTATAAGTAAAAATGCGATCCTTTTAGTGCTTGAAATAAATTAGAATTAACAACATCGTCATCATCATCATAACCATCTTCATCATCAGGAAATATACTTCGTAGCCAATACAAATAATCGTACTAATGTGTTTTCACACATACTCACACAAACACACACATTGTTATATCATATTCCCAAATGCAGATACAAATTTAAATGTACCAAACTAACAATCTTCATCCGCCAATTTAGTTTAAATCTGTAGCAGTGTCATTCATGGATATCCATTCATATTTTCATACATTTATTACCACAAAAACCATATGATATCACAGTATCCATATGTATATATATACAATATATGGATATATTTATGTAAATATATGTGTATTTGTAGATTACATTGGATAAACCAAAAATTTTATGTGAGTGAAACCGGAAATCTAATATTAAATACGCATACATGCATACATAAGTATATTCATATACTAAAAGAGTATAAGAGAGAGAGAGAGAGAGAGATTGTGAGAAAGAGAGACAAACATATACTCACGCAGCATATATGTGTGTGAATGCAAAAACTGTGGTAATACTCGAATATGAATACGCGCCACAAATGCAATAATGATGGTGACGGCATTGGTGACGGCAGCAAAGGACGCCATTAAGTAAACATGGATTTCTCGTTATTACTTTCATTCTATTTTTATTTATTTTAATTTTTTTTTGCATTATTTTATATATTGTTGTCTCGCTTATTTTCAGTCTATCCTTATTTTATTTGTCATAAAATTTTTACTGATACCTAGCTTTTGTGCTATCTATGTACCCTATGAGGAAATGTAAGCTAATTAGTCCAAACCAAAACCAGTCACCATCTATGTAAAGTTTTTTTTTTTTAATTCTATAAAAATACAATAGCAAGTACAAAATTCATCTCACGAAATTTGCATACTGCCGCGCGCACCTTTCATACAATATTGTATATAATAGTTTTTATTTTTTTTTATTTTTTATTTTTTATTTTTTTTTTTTCTTTTTTATTGGATCTTTCTAAAATTACTTTGAAACTAACAATAAGTGATCAAATCTTACAAACTAACTAAAATTATGTGATATTCTCAAGGTTCCATCACAAATTGTTGAGTCGCGAGGTATAGCAATTTCACAGCATATTCAGTGTGTCTTTTCTTTTTAATCGACGATGCCCCGTGCTCAGCAACAATTGCCTAGCAAGGGGATTCGGATGACTGTGTAATTTTTGAATGTAGCTTCTGCAAGACATTGCAACTTCCTCAGAAATTGTGGGTACATTTAAATCTCGATGGATGTTAACGTTCCTCATATACCAAGGCGCGTTTACAATAATTCGCAGACACTTGGATTGAATTCGCTGCAATTTTTCGATATTTGAGGGAGATGCGGTGCCCCAAAACTGAATACCATAAGTCCAGATTGGCTTCAGGATTGCTTTATATAATAGCAATTTGTATTCGAGATTCAACTTTCGCAGACACTTGGATTGAATTCGCTGCAATTTTTCGATATTTGAGGGAGATGCGGTGCCCCAAAACTGAATACCATAAGTGCAGATTGGCTTCAGGATTGCTTTATATAATAGCAATTTGTATTCGAGATTCAACTTTGAGCCACCATAACTGATTAATTGTAAGCTTGATATGAATTTTCTTTGCTTCTATGTGATTTTTCCAGGTCAGCCTTCTGTCGAGGTGAATACCCAAGTACTTTGTTGAGGAACATTGTGGAACTGATTGGCCATTAATTTTAAGTGGGGGACATGTATCTGGCCTTAGCGTGAAGGTTACATGTACGCTCTTTGATTCATTGACTTTTATACGCCATTTTGCTAGCCAGATTTCGAGAGAATCGATATGAGTCTGCAGGAGTTTAGTAGCTTCTATGGGGTTAGAGCGAGAGCACAATATTGCCGTATCATCTGCAAAGGTCGATATAAATGTATAGTTATTGCTGGGCATATCTGTAGTGTATAAGAGATACAGTAAGGGGCCCAAAACGCTTCCCGCCAGCCAGCGTGAATATCCAATGGATTTGTTGTGTAATCCTTGTGATGTAAGAGAAATTGTCTTTTCGTGAGGTCGCTACTAAGCAATGAGGAGACATTTGCAGGCAGTAATAGTTTGAGTTTGTAAATAAGGCCATCGTGCCATACTTTATCGAAAGCTTGAGTAATATCAAGAAAGACAGCTGAGCAATACTTTTTTTCTTCAAAAGTGTTCCTTATCAGAGTATATAATAGTATCAAAATTAAACTTGGACGTGCAAATTTGGCCCTGATACTTCTTGATTATTGATTAAAATATTTTTGTGATACTGTCAAAATCCATATAATGTCACATCCACTTTTCATCAAAATATGGATTTCAAAAATGCTAAAAATCTATGTGGACCTTTGAAATTTGGGCAAAATGCTTTCTAAGCGTAGATAGAATTTGAAACTATTGTCAAAATATCCCTACAGCCACTCCCATATTCTCTACATAAATATGGAAATATGGAAATATCTACCAATATGTAGCTCAAACTCACCCCATGAGTACAGACAAAAATACAATGCCCTAGTCTTTTCTATTGGGTATATACCAATGCATATAATATGTGAAATTTTATTAGTGTTGGTCATAGAATGGCGTATTTTGCATATGAAATGAGATGAGATGAGATGTGAAAATTGTATTGCTATGATGTGTGTAGTGTACTCGTATATGTGTTGGTATCTACTTGTATAATTTATTTCTAAAATAACAAAACGAACAAACAAACAAAAAATTGCTTCACCAAATTTTGTTGTAATACAAGTTAAGTACATTTGTTGGCTGTCATGTTACAGCTGCCGAAAAACAACATACATACATTTAAAGCTGTGTTATGTCAAATGTATATATGGATATTCGTATAGATGTAGTTACACATACATACGAATGTGTGGTAGGTCTTGATATTCGTACAATTTTACATTCATATTACGATTATTATGTAGTTTCCGTTTCCGGTGTTATGTTATGTATATGAACTGATGCTCAATTGCTGCCTCTTCACTGTTCTCCATCTTTCTGAAATGCAACAAGCATATTTTCATAATTTTATTGTTTCGTTGATGTGTTGTTTCCAACATCATCATCATCATCATCATGTTAAACTGCTCCTATTCTCGTCTATTATTTTTTCTTTCTCAACTTATTCATGTTAAATGTTCATAGTTATAAATTCAGGTTCGAGAAGAACATATTTAAAACAT
The DNA here is from genome assembly GCA_963854835.1 of Megamerina dolium. Taxonomy (NCBI): domain Eukaryota; kingdom Metazoa; phylum Arthropoda; class Insecta; order Diptera; family Megamerinidae; genus Megamerina; species Megamerina dolium. The sequence continues at coordinate 31,289,626 of OY978529.1, read as the reverse complement.
GTTGAAGGGTTTCTTTTTTAGTTAAGTTGCTAAACAACCAGTTGCTATCACATTTTAGTTGTCTATTATACCGGATATGGGCAGTACATATGCAGACATGTAAATGTTATGTGGTTTTGTGGTATAATATTATTACCATCAAACAATTTAAGATACAAGTACACATATGTAAATGTTTAAAAATTTGTTTGTGTAGGTATTTACACTTTAGATGACTCTAATAATGCTTTTTCCATGTATTCATATGTACAAGAGAAAATGGTACATTTTTGATTTAGATTAGATAAGTTTTACTTATATTAGATTTAGATTATATTTATAGATTGTTAATTTGTTAGCTCTTTTATATAAATCCATTGTGATTTTATTAGAAATGCAGCACTTTAGATTGATTATTGGTGCTACTAGAGCCCGTAGGCTCTAGTAGCACCAATACCACCTAGTAGCACCACCTAGTAGCACCAGTTTGGCCTATTTTGGACAATAGTCTGACATTCATGTACTTCAAAAATCCAAGTTTTATTTACATACAACTGGAGTGAGATAGTGTTGTAGAAGCAACGCTAAATGCAGTAACGTCTGTAAACAATTTCTTTTTAATTTACCTAGTTCAGAGGTTATTGGGAGAAAACGAGTAGGATCAAATGTCCTTGAAAGATGTCTTGATTTCTAATGCATTGTATATTTTTGAATCCAATTTGTAATTTTTTAAATTATAACCAAGAATCTGAAATAGTTTCTTCTCAAAGAAGCACATTGTTTAATTGGTATTCGAAAATATGTATGAGAAGTAGGAATGGTTTTCATGCAATTCCACAAATTGTTGCACTTGTCAATTTACTATCAATCATAATCATGCATATCAAGGTTCTGTTTCAAAACCATACGATTTTCGTGCGCAAATTGTCAAAATATATATACAAAGACATACTTTTATATGAAAGGTAGGCGTAAATATTATTCGATTACTCCAATTTTTTATATAGACTTTATATTAGCAAATATAAGTGTACATACCAAGTTTAAATACAATAACATTATACTTTCATGGAAAAGTTAAAAATAAAAAATAAATTTTAAGACACATTTTCGTATGACGGGTAGGCGAGATTTTCATCCGATTATAATAATTTTTTAACTGAGCTTTAAATTGACCGATAGATTCGTATATACCAAGTTTCAAGATAATAGCTTTGTATTTTTGTGGACAAAGCCTGAAGAAGTACAGTTAAAAACATACTTTCGTATGTCAGGTAGGTGTGATTCTCATTCGTTTACGCACATTTGCATTCATATTAAAGCTTTAGTAAATATAATTGTACTTAATGAGCTTCAATCCAATATTTGAATATTTTCCTGGAGAAAATCTGAATTTTTTCCTACAGAAAATCTAAAAAAGATTCATTAAAAACATACATTTGTATGGAAGGTATGCCTAGTTTTTAATCGTTTACGTCGATTTTTTACCTCACCTATACGCTAGCAATTATAGTAATATAAACCGAGTTTCAACTTCATAACTTCATATTTTCGTGCAAATAGAGTGAAAATATTCATATGAAGGTATGGAAGGCAGGTGTGGATTTCACCAGAATATTCTCATTTTTGATTGCATAACTACTTTAGCACATATAATCGTACGAACCCAGTTTCAACGAATCGTAACGTTTTATATCCATGTATAAAATGAGAAAAAATATATTTTATAACCTACTTTTGTACGAGAGGTAGGTGTGGTTTTTATTTGATTTCACCCACATTTTGCAATTTTAATAAATTAATAAATACAAGGTGATTTTTTAGCCACTTTCTTTTTGGCAACATGTTTTTAGCAGCTCAGCTATTTTTGTGTAACATGTTATTATCAAACATGATCAGTTTGGTCTATAATTTAACCATGAATCGGCTTACAAACGAACAACGCTTGCAGATTATTGAATTTTATTATCAAAATTCATGCTCGGTTAAGAAAGTGCATCGTGCGCTTCTTCCATTTTATGGTTTGGGCCACCTTCTGAAGTGTCTATTTGGAATCTTGTTACTAAATTTCGCACCAAATTTACACTATTGGACATTAAACCACCAACACGCATACGTAGAGTGCGGACAGAGGAAAATATCGCAGCTGTATCCGCCAGTGTTGTTGATGACTGTGAATTATCGATACGGCGCCGTTCGCTGCAATTGGGCCTCTGTTACTCCAGTACGTGGAAAATTTTGCGGAAGGATATGGGTGTAAAACCTTTTAAAATGCAGCTGTTGTAAGAATTGAAGCCCCACGGACTACCACAACGGCTAACTTTTGGTGAATGGGCAAAGTTGGATGAAGATTCATTTTATCGGAAAATTGTGTTCAGCGATGAAGCTCATTTCTGGTTGAATGGATACGTGAACAATTAAAATTGCCATATTTGGTGTGAAGAGCAGCCAGAAGCATTGTAAGAACTACCAATACATACCGAAAAATATACTGTTTGATGTGGATTATGGGTCGGTGGCATTATTGGATCGTACTTTTTCAAAGACGACGAAAGTAGGAACGTTACTGTGAATGGTTTCAACAAGACGGTGCCACATGCCACACAGCACGCGGAACAATGGCCCAATTGAGAAGCCAATATTGAAGAATTTATTCGTGAGATACCGGCCGATATGTTGGAGAGAGTATGCCAAAATTGGACCCAGCGTATGAACCATTTGAAATCATCTTTAAATATTGAATTATATAGATCGTTCTATCGACTCAAATAAAGATTTCATGCATTTCTCGAAATTTTATGTGTTATTTTTTTTTTAAATCAAGCTTTTTAAAAAAACTATGAATGAAATACTTGTCGATGTGAAAAAACTATAAAAAAGTGATATCATGGATCATCTGGAATTATTCAATGTCTCACTCAGCACCGCTAAAATTTAATTAATATGTTAAATACTACTGAAAGAGAAGCCATTTCCAATCACATCTACTCACTTTGCATTCAACTAAGTTTTCTCAAACAACTAAAGCTTTGCTCAATTTAAACATGTGCTTCTCAATGGAATTAAATTTAGAAAAGGAACAGAACACTTCCTTCCACCTTCCCACAAACGTTGATAATATTTCTCCTCACACCAAAGTGCCGCAGGGATAAGAAGAAGAAAAAAAGAAAATCCATGCCAGAATAATTTCTTTATAAAAAAAAATCTGTACTCAACACTTAATTAAAATTGTGTGCAACAGACCATTAATGCCGCATACCGTTATTTATATCCAGAGAAAGAGAGAGAGAGAGAGAGATAGATAGAGAGAGAGAGAGAGAGAGAATAAAAACAACACAAAAATATGCGAAACAATTAAATCTTTAACAAAACAAAAAAAAAGTCACCCGAAAAAAGAAGGGTTAAACAACTAAATATTATAGCAAAAAAAAAAAAAAGAAAACCAATCGTGTTTATACATGTTGCCCAGACAATGGTAAAACTTAACATGAGCAACATAAATAGAAAAAAGGTTGCTTATGTTGCGCATTTATTCGATGGTTAGGTTAGCCGAGCTATGTCCACAAACGCACCGATATAAACATTTGAATACAAGAAAAAACATTCAGAGTAGGGGAGGAGCGATGGTAGCAGACAACTTAAAATCAAATTTATAAATAATTTCTCATTTCTTCTTGCCTCTTTACATTGGAGTACAAATAGGAAGTTTGTGGAATCTAAATAGAGGAACAAATTCTAGGATGGGTTTGAACTGTCATACACCAGACAACAAAATTCAAAATTAAATATTTGTATCAGACGACAAGAGTTACAACAACAAACTAAAAAATAAAATAAAGAACCACATGCAAGCTCCAACTAAAACTGTAGAAGCCACACATACAACATATGCGGGATTAAATTCTAATAACATGTTAGGCAAAAAGGTTTGGGGAAGGAGGCTTGCCTAAACTGAAACTGGCATCAAGGACGGTAGCAAAAATAACAACAACAACAACGTTCACGACACAGTAGCAACAGCATAAATTTCTAATGGTTGCAACAACATGTCTAATATACGCTATTTGAAGTCGGTTGAAAAAAGTTACAAGTTACACAAACACATATGAAAATACTCAAATACATATGCATAGTTTAATATATGTGAAAACAAGCTGGCAGCATTGTTTTTGACGTCATTGTTTATGCTGGACAATGTTGCCAAATCATTTGTTGTTGTTGTTTTACTTTTATACAAATTCCCACTTTGTAAACGAAATACCAAAGGATGCCTGTAGAGTAGCTATATACGATAATACGAGAGGAGAACTGAAAAGGAATGCTCCGATGACGAAGAATGTTGAAGCAGAATATTATCCATTTAATAGTGCCTGATGATAGTGAATTGTTAGTATTTGCGGAAGTGCATAGCAAGCATACATATATGTATGTAGATGTATTGAGATATACAGAAAGAGTCCCTGGGGACGGTTAATGGTGAAGTGAAATTTCTGTCGATTTCCATACACAGAATTAATAAACTTCCAAATATATGACAGTCACTTTAATTACTTAATTATTTCACTATTAAAGGCGAAAATTTGATCACACGTAGAGGTTCCATCACTGGCTCCTAGTCAGCAGAAAATATCTGAGCAACTGACTGAGTACCTAGGATGTATACTGCCCACACCTTAACTCTAACCTCATATTTCACTGAGTTAATGATCTTTTACTATAACGTAACTCATTCGTTAGTTCGTTAGCCTTCTGATCTGTTGGTTGTGGGTTCAATCCCCGGGTGGAGAACAACTTTAATATCGAAAAGATTTTTCTTTCGAACAGTATCCATCTTTGGGCAAGCAATTGGTCATTCTTCCGGAAGCAACAATTTACCATAAAAAAGTTTCCCAAAAAGCTCTGTGACAAAGCTCAGAAAATTTAATACGAGTACCAGTACTGGAAGAGAAGCTCGGCCAAAGGGACTTTCGGGGCATATAAGTGCCACATATATATTTTTTTATAACCTTAATACAATATTATTTGTCTTGGTTTTCTTTTATGAATTTGATTACACTCTTGAGGGCCCGCATTAAGGAACGTCTACTGCTACAAATCACAGAAAACGAACTGCATATGAAATGAAATTTTAATAGAAATCATCTACAAACGACGAAATAAACACACACAAAACAATAACCGAAAGAAAAACAAATTCACAGAAACACAAACAAAATAAAAAATGCAAAAATAATAATATAGTAATAAAGGAATCTGCCAGCTTTTATGATATACATACTCGTATATACACGAACATATAAATTTTGTTGGTATTTTATTTCAGACATAATTTTAATAGAGTATATTTAGTCGGTTTATTTTGAGGTTTATAAACATTTTTTTTTTTGTGGATTGTTTTGGTTTATTCGATACTGCTCTCATCACATCACTCGCATTCTGTGTATATATTGTATATATATATATTTGAGTATATGCAATGTAAAATAATCCTTCCGCGTCTACTCAAGCGTATTATGCTGGTATATGTTATACAGAATAGCTACAATTTTAAATTTGAAAAAAACAATTTGTGTTACATAGGAATATAAGCATTATACTTACTATACGCGCATGTTTGTCTTAATCTGTTTGCATTTTTGTGGTAAAAAGTAATTTGACAAGAGCAAGAATACATGTGTGTGTGTGTGTGTACCGAAGGGATTCATTTTTATTTTGTTTATGAGTGTCGGCTTTAGAGAGTTAACATTTTTGTTTGTTTGTTTTTTATTTTGGGTCTAAATATTTGTGTAAAGATAATTTTCAAAGTATTTTTATAAGTTTACATAAAAATTATATTGCAGATATTTGTGTAAGAAATATTTATAGATTATTTTCAAAGAATTTTTACAAGTTTATGTGATACATATTATAGAGGATTGTAAAATTGGAAAGGCTGTTGTGGTAAAAGAGTTATATCAAAGATCATAGCACAAAAGTGCTTGATTCAAATATCTGCAAATTCAAGTATGGATGGTTCGGTTCATTATATGCCAATATATGATAAATCTGAGAGGTAAAAATGTGATAAGGAAATTTCTAGTTATCCAAAAAGCGAATAATTTTAATAAAAATTATTAATGGAGTAGAATTTCGATAGGAATTACCATAAATAAGCTGGCATATGAGAATGAAGGACCATGTCATTGAAGCAATATAAATATTTAAAGAAATATATTTTAATGAGATAGAATTTGTAGTACTAGTTTAAATAAAAATATGAGAAATAAAAGCCAATGATTCTGCAACATTCTTATAGATCATGGCTTTTTAAACTCAAAAATTTCAGTAAAAAATATGTTTATTGTCAAGTTTTCGAGAAATAATTCTTATATCGAGGTCAAAATTTAAAAAGTGGTAGAAAAATTGATAATTATCATGCTTAGCAGCATAAAACCATTGACCAGTCTCCATATATTTTTATTCACAATATTTTTACTCCTAGGGTTCGCGGGTTCCCACTCAAAATTGAGGTTTTTATAAAATACGCTTTCACCACCCTTAGGGTGCCTTTAGGGGAGTAAAAAAATAACCTACTCCCATGAAAATCCATGAAAATCAGCTCTCTTACAAAATAAACCTAAACACAACTGAAATCCGACAAATAACCTCTTATCTTACCAGAAATTCATGAAATATCTTACTGAAACATACTAATTTTGTCTCCCCGACCGACAAAAAAATAATCAGCAAATACCCCACAGATCGCCGAGGTCGCACTTAGAAGCATAAAATCTATGGCCCCTTAATGCACCAGAAATGACAAAATAACTGTTGTCACCTTGATTTTTTTCCTTTAAAAATATGATGATTTTAAAAAATTGGCTGCCACCGCTGTCAAACTGTTCACAAAGGTTTCAAAGATATTGCTGAGCCTTATCCGTTTTTGCGTCTAATGATTTGAGTGAATATACTTACTTCCCATCTTCACCTCTTCGCTCGGCTACTCTACAAAATGAATTTAAAAATCCTGAAAGTCTAAAAATATCTCTTTTGATCCCTTTTCGAGGTATGAAATGTAGGGCCGACCCCATTAATTTCTTTTCCAATAAGCTTTCTCCATAGTTTGCCTCATCCCTATCTAAAATGTAAATGTTTTGCAAAACTCCATTCCACTACTTCCAGAGTCTCATAGTCGCTTCGAACATACCACTGACCACTATTCATTTTTGCTCTACCATATTTTTACTAAATGTATTGTATTTACAACATATCATCTTCTTTAGTCTCTCTAAAAAGTTGATGTTTCCAAACCATTGGTACCTACAGCAGCCGGATCACCTATGGGTGTTGGAAATAAATCGTTGAGCTCTATTCGTTTCTGCTCTCTAATGTTCTTAGTGAATGTATTTACTTCTTATTTTCACTTCTTAGTACGGCTATTCTACAAAATTAACCTAAAAAACATATAGATCGAATAATATATATTTTGATCCCCAGCAAGCCCCTTTCAAGGGATGAAATGTAAGGTCGACCCCCAGTAATTTTATCTCCCCACCATCATTTAAAAATTTGATGTTTTTCTAAACCCAATTCCACCGCTGCCAGAGTATCATAGAGGTTTCAGATATACCACTGACCGCTATTCGTTTTTGCCCTCCCAAATGTTTACTGAATGTATTGTATTTACTCCATATCTTCACCTCTTGAGGCGGCTACTCTGCAAAATGAACCTGGACTCTTTGGCCAAGCTTCTCTTCCATTACTGTTCTGGTTGTTTAAATTTTTGGACAGTATTAGAAGGGACCTACTTATTTTAGCCGGTTACGAACCGCAGAACCTTGTGATATCGCTTTTTCTGAGCTTTGTCACAGAATTCTCTTAGAAACTTTTTTCATGGCAAATTTTTACTGCCGGAAGAATTGCCATGTACTTGCCGACAGATATTAAATTTGTTATGCTTCAGCCGGGGCCAGAAGGCCAATACACTAACCACTGAGCTACGGCACCCACTTGCGGTGTCACTGAAAGCTGACAAATAATCCCTGAAGAGGTCAATTTAGGGATGACCACCATTAGTTTTCTTTCCTCGACATTTCTTAGTAACATATTTAACTTCTCCATAGATAAGTCAAATCTATACCGAGTATTATGAAAGTAAAACCAAACTTTTTCATTAACACTCTGTAATTATAAGCCACATAGAAGTCTTCCAGACGTTTAGAATGCCAAGTGGCCCAACGTCTGATCTTGATATCTCTCTAAAGTACTCTCTGAAGACAAGGCTAGTTACTTGGCAGTTAGTTCACTTATAACATAATTCATAACATTCGTATTTATTGCAATGATTAAAGAATTCAACACTAACATACAATATTTTTCGTCTAAATTCAACTTCACTAACCAAAAAGTGAGGGGAAATAGTCTACATATAAGAAAAAAACAACACAATAATATACAATTTTTTCTTACACTGTTGCTAATGTATGTGCTTCTTATGATTTTAGTATAAAAAACAAACAATAGTAATGACTATCATTATTTGTACCGCAACAAGAACTATTACTCTATAAATAGTACGACTCTTAGTAGTAGTATGAGACATAATACTTGTATTGGTTGTAATAGAGTATAGCTTCATTTGTTATTATTTCTTTTTGAGGGCAAATATACATGATTTGCATACGTAATAATATTTTTCCAACATACATCGTTTTTCAACTATCTCTCCAGATAGATTTACATATAGGTAAAGTAAAGTATGTAAATATTATATACAGAGCTATGTGTACGTGGTGTTGGATTGAGGGAGTCACTGTAAGCTCGACTAGAGTTTTGGTCCATTAAAATAGTGAGGCAGTAGAACGAATATGTAGTCATATGTGGATTTGTAAGTTATACCATCATTTTGATATACATTCACTTTACTTTTGGGAATTTTTTCTTCTTCTTCTTGCGCTTTCCCTTTGCACTCTTATTTTATATATCACTCTAGTGGTATGCATATCAACGTCACGTGTGCATTTTTCATCATTATCATCGTTATCATTATTGTTATCATTATCAATGATATACTGCTGCTTCGCGTGATGGCATTTGATGTACATATGTACATAGATGCTGCTGCTGATGATGATGATCAACTATCAGTATAACTAAACACCAATAGCATGAATACAATATTCAATAGTCTGCTCTTTCTCGACCTCAATCGTCTACTACTACCACTACTACTTACTAGGTATATCCTTACGGATATATATGTAAATATATACGAATATATACATACCAACGTATGGCATCACTTTAAAAACAATTGATGCCACGGGTATTTGAGTGAAGCATAAGCATAGTTTACTTCTGTGCTGATATGTGTGTTTCTTCGTTCTCTCTTAGTTTGCTATGCAGCAACTGATGGCATATTCTAAGTATTCAAATCGAAATAAGAAAAGTATACAATGTACCTATGAATGCATATTCTAGTACAATATATACATCATATACATACGAAAAGAAACCCATAGCATCACACATAAGATTGCATATATAGAGGGAGAGAGACAGAGGAAAGAAGAATGTGCATAACAATTTAATGTGATGCCATTTATTTCAAATGGTGATGTCAGCTTGATGGATTTTACGTTAAGATAAATGTTATATTTTTTGTTGCATTTTGCTTCTATTGTTCATCGTCTTCTTTTTTTTTTTTTTTTTGGTCGTTTATGGTTTTATTTTATTATTGTTTTGCATGTGTATTGTTGTTTTGGAATGCAATAAAATTGCAATTTTGTACAAAAAAAAAGAAGAACATGATAAACCGACTAAAGCCAAAACATTATAATACAATTTGCTTACAGCAATGAAATGGATAAAGTTGCTTTTATGTACTCGTATATGCTTGTAGTAGAGGGTGATTTTTTAAAAGCCTTCGGATTTGATTTAAAAAAAAACACATACAATTTAGAGAAATGTATGAAATCTTTGTTTGAGTCAATAGAACGATCTATAAAATTCAATGTTTAAAGATGATTTTATGTAAAATGGTTCATACGCTGGGCCGAATTTTGGCATACTCTCTTCAACATATCGGCCGTTACCTCGCGAATATATCGATAATTCACGGTGGTGGTTTAATGTCCAATAATGTAAATTTGGTGCAAAATGTAGTCACAAAATACCGAATAGCCTCCTCAGTAGGTCGCCCAAACGGACCATAAAATGGAAGAAGTGCACGATGCACTTTCTTAACCGAGCATGGATTTTGATAATAAAATTCAATAATCTGCAAGCGTTGTTCGTTTGTAAGTCGATTCATGGTTAAATTATTGACCAAGCTGAACATGTTTGACGGTAATATGTTACACGAAAACAGCTGAGCTGAGAAAGTTACTAAAAAATCACCCTGTATATGTATATACATACTATAATATATAAACAAAAACTTGTAGATTCAAAAGTTTAGCTTAGCACAAAATACAATTTTTAATTAGAGAATTTTCAATGGACAAGTCAGGTAGGCTACATTCAAATTGATTCCTCTTATAATCGATGTGAATTAGAGTCGTTGATGCAATAAGAGAGTTTTGTTCTCTTCTTAGGATAACAGTTTAGATTATTTGGTAGTTTGCAAATTTGGTTTTCTATTTGTTTGAAAAGATATAATCGAAATCTTGCTGCTGGGATCCAAGATACCACGCCGAATGAATAAGATGAAATAGTACTTTTCACCAGCAAACTTAATCACCAGCGACAATAGAATTTTTAATCAAATCCTGAATACATCCTTACCTACTTAGCGATGTGTGCTTTACGAAGAAAATGCTAATGAAAGTTGGAAAATTTTATCTCGGTGGTATCAAAGCTTAGATACTCTATAACATGACAGATCGACAGACATGCTTTTGAAAAACAACTATTAATTTGGAAGTAGGTGTTGTTTTCATCCAAGATCGGACTATTTCAAAAATGCTCGCATATATAATCATATGTGCCGAGGTTAAACTTCAGCGAATATACTTTTGTATAAGACATAGGTGTGGTTTTCATTAGATTTTGCTTATGTTCAAACGGGTTCAATTGTTAAAATATACTACCCTATGTAGTGAGTTTCAACTTGATAACTTCATATTATGAAAATATGGTTTTTTTTTCCGATTCTACTCATTTTTAGATATGTTAATTAGTAAGTAAGTATAACGGCATGTACCTAATTTCAGCTTTTAACCTAATATTTTCGCTCGCAAAGCATCAAAACAGCCAGTCAACAACATATTTTTGAATGGGAGATAGGCGTGGTTTTTATTCAATTATGTAAATTTTCGAATGTATCTATTACGCCCTCAAAATAACTTTATATGTCAAGTTTTAAATTGATAGCTTCATATGTTTATGCATTAAGTGTGAAAAAACACGTTCGGCGATATACTTTTGTATTGGAGGTAGATGCGAGTCTTATCCGATTTAGTCCGTTTGCCATAGTTTAGATCGCTCTATAACGATGGCAGTTATCTGGGAATAGACAGTTGAATCGATTCAGATTGTGATTCTGATCAACAATAAATATATAAAAACTTTTTCATATCGGTCATTTTTACTTATGGACCTTAAAAAAGGAAGCACCAACTCAATATAGTCTTGATTCTTTGTAATGATAGATTTTTTGCATGTTCCATACGTTGCCTTAAATAATGCCTAGTCCTAAAAAGACAAGCAAAATCAAACAAATTTTTTTGTTTACCCCAGACACAAGGAGCATATACATTAAGTATCAATACCTGTTTATGGTGTTTATCGAGAGTTGAGACGATTCCCAATTGTCCTCTGCTATCTAAAAGCAATACTTGCTACTAAGAGTTCTTATTCGCCTGATATAATGGATGATATCCTAGGGCTGAAGGAAGAATACTAATACTGGGTGTTATCACATTACTAACATTACATTTTGAATAATGACAAAATTAAATTAAATATTGACAACTAAGATTTTTGCGAAATGTATTATTACACTTAACCAACCAATGAACTAACCAGTTGCATTTTAGCTTAGCTTCACTTATAACACAGATTAAGTCTTGAGGAATATTGTCTCTCATAAAATAATGCTGAAATAGAGCCATGATTTACAATTTGGAAGAAAATAATAATAATAATAATAATAAAACCAGCAAACTTTTAAAACATGTCTTTTTAAAACTTGTTTTTGTTTGATGCTCATTGGTACCATAGTGATTCTTCTCTAGAAACTTTCCCATTTCTTGTCTGATTTTTTAATGCAAAGAATAAAAATCAGGTACCATAGAAGGACACTGTGATATAGGAAATATAGTATTATGGAGCGTTAGCATTGCTCTCTATCATTCACAGATGCCAGAACACCACTTCCTATGCATTTGCATTTGAAGTTGAAATCGCCTTCCCTAACACCCAAAGGACTTGTCTCTCTAACTATTGTGAAATTAGAAGAAAAAAAAACAAGACAAATAACTCTTTCTGATTTTTATTTATATTTCCAATTCAATGATTTTTTCTTCCATATCCAATACTTAAATATAAATACATGTATGAATGCTTGTCAGCCTGTGTGTGTGTGTCTTCCCGCACAAGGTGAATATGTGCAGTAGGTAACATAAGTACGTGCTAGCACTGATGCGCCTTGTGTTTACACAAGTGTATGACATACGTACATATCTATGAGTATCTGAATGGTGGTAACAGAGTGTAACAATATTTATGACCCAATCATACTGCTATTGGCAACTGAAATAATAGTATGTATATATGAAGAGATGTGTATTTACAACAGGATATGTACGCACGTACACAAACTTATACTTGTTCAATTCTATGTACTAAATATTATGAGAGATCTATTTGTGCAACATGCCTGTCAGTTAGTTGTGGTGTGGTTACTGGTTGTTGTTCATAGTTTCGACTAATAGAAATGCACTTTTTATGATACATTTTTATTTTTTGTAGTTTTTGGAATGTAGTTTTCACATCGACTTGTTTTTCGATGAATTTGATTCATGAAAACACTAATATAAAGCAAGGATCTACTGGTATTAGTTAAGTTTATATAAAAATTGTATTTTTTTTTATATGTTCGAAATTTTTGAAAAACATGCAAACTTTTGGCTTCAACATAGTTCATATATTTGACCCTTTAACCCCCTTTGTAGTAGTCCAACTTTAGGAGTCAGCCAGCTCACCCATTTTCTTGTGTCATACATATGTCAATAGTAGGTACTATGTTGTTTACATTTGTTGTTATTGTAATCACTGCTACTATTGTTGTTGTAGTTATTTATCAAATACTCATATTGGTCTATTTTTACATTTGCTATTGTTGTTGTTGTATTATTGTTTTCATTTTTCAAATCTTGAATTATTCAGTCTCGAATGAATAGACAATGATAAATAGAAAACAACAGCGTCATACATTTAATACGTACAACTTGTACGCTGTCAATAGGTAAAATCCAAATTTTATATTTTTTATTTGTTACATGAAATATGTAGTATTTGTTGTTGTCATTGTTGTTGTGTGTGTGTGTGTGTGTGTTGAGTTGGAATAGCTCCAACTCTATAAAAACAACAGCAAATACAGCAATGGCCAGTTGTATCGACAATACACATTTATATCATATACAACAATATCAAAAAACAACAACAAGAAAATAGAAAACAAAATTTTCAAATAAACACACATACAGAGAAATCATATATGTGTTCATATATATTTTTAAAGCATAAACATGTCAAATAAATTACAACAAGTCAAGTTGAACCAAAAATATATAAAATAGTATCATTCTCGTAGTAGAAAAGGGGGGAAAATGACAAAATAAATATGTAGAGTTGACTACCTCTGAGCAGGATGATATTTTGATTAATTACATGTACTAATTTTGAAACGTAGATAGCATATACTGAGAAACTTAATTTTATATTGGAGTTTAGCGTAGCTTTCATTCGATTAGGTCTATTCTTCAAAACAGTGTTTATTTTTGCTAAGCATAATCTAAAGTAATAAAATTTAGCTACATTTAATGACGAAAGGCGTCAAATATATATTCGAAAAAACTGTTTTGTGTGAGAGGTAAGCCCAGTTATCGTTGGATTATACATATTTTTAAGCTTCAGCAATTCCATGCTGAAAATATTCGCATACACTAAGTTTCAATTCGATAACTTCATTTTATGATAAATCACGTCACAAAATATATGTTCGAAAATGAGATTTTGGATTGGAGAACCTGACGGCGCTTGGAACTTCTAACTGGCGCCAGATAGCGAAGAACAGAGATGACTGTGGTTATCCTCGGATTATACTTATTTTCGAGCATATTAATTTCTTGATAGAAATATTCCTACCTACGAAAATACAACTCGATTACTTTATTTTTCATTGTACAAAATCACAAACATATATTCAAAAATATTAATTTATAGGGAGGTAGGTGTGTTTATCATCAGATGACGAGTATTCTAGAAGTTCTTACATAGTTTGTGCAGAAAATCAAAAAAATATGTATTCAAAAGCATTCTTTTATGGGGCTAAATATTGTTATCATCAAAATAAGCCTATAATTAAGGTGTTAAATTATGTAGCAAGAAATATTTTCAAGTACCAAGTTTAATTGAATAATTTTAGTTTATATTCGAAGACTACATTTATATGGCAGCTTTATGTGGTAATCTTCGGATTACGCCTATTTTCGAACTTATAAATTCATGGGCAACAATATTCTGATCGATAAATAAATTTTTCTGTATATATCAGGTGTAGTAAAAATCCATCATTTTTCTATCTCTCGTTGTATAAGTGCGATCGGGTTACCCTAGATGGCGTTAGAAAAATAGAATTTCGTACAAAAATAAACGTTTCAGTCAGATTTCTGATTGCTTGAGTCAGTATTGTTTGAACACGCGTCAAAGATGGACACCAGTAAAGAGAAAATACGCCATATTTTACAGTTTTTCTTCGATAAAGGCGAAAATGCAAGCCAGACGGCTGAAAATGTGAATAGTGTTTATGGTCCTGATACTGTAACAGCCAATCACGTGCAATTTTGATTTCGTCGGTTCCGTTCCGGTAATTTTGATGTCAAAAATGCACCACACTGTGGAAGGCCAATTGTCGAAAATATCGATAAAATGATGGAAATCGTCGAGTCTGACCGTCATGTAAGCACTGTTTTTATTGCCCAAGAGCTAAACATTGCACAAAAAACCGTTTGAAGCCATTTAAATAAGGCTGGATACAAAAAAGAAGCTTGACGTATGGGTGCCACATAAGTTAACGCAAAAAAACCTCATGGACCGAATTTCCATCTGCGAATCGCTGCTGAAACAAAATCGCAACAAAATCGATCCATTTCTGAAGCGGATGGTTACTGGTGATGAAAAGTGGGTTACTTACGACAAAGTCAAGCGAAAACGGTCGTAGCCGAATCGCGGTGAGCCGGCGCAAACGGTGGCCAAGCCAGGATTGACGGTTAGGAAGGTTTTGCTATGTGTTTGGTGGGATTGGCAGGGAATTATCTACTATGAGCTGCTTCCCTACGGCCAAACTTTTAATTCGGACCTGTACTGTCAACAATTGGACCGTCTGAAGGAAGCAATCGCCCAGAAGAGGCCAGCTTTGGCCAATAGGAGAGGAATTGTGTTCCATCAGGACAACGCCAGGCCACACACATTGATAATGACTCGCCAGAAGCTCCGGGAGCTTGCTTGGGAGTATCTTTTACGTCAAGCTTATAGTCCGTACCTAGCACCAAGTGATTACTACCTGTTCCTGTCTATGGCGAATGATTTTGCTGGTGAAAAATTCGCCTTATTTTATGGCGTTATGAAATTATCTTCAAAATAGCAACAAGTTATCGAATAAAATGGTGCATATTTGACCTAAATCGGATCATTTTAACTATGCTAAATAAAACCTTCAGTTTAATGCAAAAATAATTTATTTCATTTTACTACACCTTATAATATAAGAACAGTATGTTCGAAAACATACTTTTGTATGGAAGGTAGCTGTAATTAAAATCGGATTTCATCTATTCTCTATGTTGTCAAGTAATTTGTAAAAAATATATGCCGATGAATTTTCAACTTGAGAACTTCGTTTTTCAGAGCGACATATCAAAAAAATATATGTTCGAAAACATACTTTCGCGTGGGAGGTAGGCGTGGTTAGTATTCGATTATATCTATTCTATATGTCGTAACTCTTTTATTAAAGATATTCTTATACGCCAAATTTCAAGTTTTCAACTTTGCATTTCAGCACGCTATTTCGAAGAAGATATGTTCGAAAATATAATATTGTTAGTCAGGTAGACATTATTTTCGTTCAGTTAGAGCAATTTTCAAATATGTATATTTTCTGCTCTTAAGTGTTCGTATACATTCTATATTTGCATGCGTAAAGTTAAAAAATGATATATTCGAGAATATATTTTTGTGTATTGATGATAGTCATAATTTTAATTCAATTACACCCATTTGTGTTCTAATTTCTTTGTTATTAAATATAAAGTAACATGCCGAGTAGTCTAATACAATATTAGACTACTCTACTACCCGAATAAGTACATTCGAACATTTGTATGGCAAGTAGATGTAGTTTTGTTGCAAATATGCCTTTTTTGAACTGGTTGGTACACGTAAGTCACAACGACGTTATGTACGAAGAATATCCAACTAATTTTGCATTTCTATGCAGAAAGTTTAAAAATATATTTTCGAATATTTCTGCGCTACATGGATGCTGTCATTCCTTAGTAATTTAGCGGCAGGTTACTTTAATCGAACACGCAATATTTATATTCATTTTGGCGATATTTATATTCATTTTCTATAATTAATATTGAATTACATTAAAGTACATACTCATAGTAATATCAATTTTCGAGTGTAATTTGAAAATAAATATGAAAAAATTATGAAAATTGTCTTATTTTTGTTAGAGTAACCAAAATAGGTAAAAATAGACCAACTAAATTTTTCTGTTATTGCGGAAAGATTTTTCTTTGTATATATTTATTTTATTTTATTTTTTATTTTTTAATATTTTTTTTTTCAAAAATTTCCTTCAGTATGAATAAGTGCTTGAGCAATGCCCATAATATAAATATAATAGACAAATTAAATTTTTAGTAAATTATTGAGCCCTTCACGTATACAAATGAATGCTTTCATACTTAGTAAGGTACTTTCATACTTATGCGTACATACATACATAAATACGAGTACATGAGGTTAGTTATACTACTACTATGTAAATACTTTGCCATATTTCATATAATTTAGATTTTTTACAGAAAGAAAAATGAATATTTCAAAATACTTGTATTTGGAAAGGTCATAAAAGGACTACTAGCACACTTATATTCGTAAATGCTTATCATGTCTGTTAAAGAAGAGAGCCAATTGCACAAATGCAGAGAAGGTGAACATTATGGTTAACTTGAAAGCTCTTTTCTTTTGAATTTATATTTTCACCTCCACCCTTCTTCTTCTTCATATTATACTTGTTCGTTGATATCATGTATAAAAATCTGTTTTATCAGTTTTGATTTTTACAGAAGGAACAATACATAGGTACTACTGAATATGATTTTTGTTTTACTTATTAGAGTTGAGTACAGTACAATAGACTTTCGTTCTCAAATAACCAACACTCCAAAAAATTTGAGCTTTGTTTTATGTTTTCAGTTGCATACATATATACATATAGTGTGAGATATTCATGTGTGTGTAAAGTTAGAGAGTACCTAATCATAGTGTGGTCTTGGAGGGGTTTAAAGAAGCAAATCAATTTTGTTTGTATTAATTGGCTCTAAGTTGAATATTTCATTTTAAATCAAGACCTAAAATTTGTAAAATTTTTTCAAGTACAGAAAGTAAATTGTATAGATTAAATGATTTGAAATGATTCAATAAAAGCTTCTTATCCAAACTTATCCAAGCATTTTTAAAACATGTCTGCGTACATTTCAGTTAAGGTAGAGCTCCCATCTGGCAGAAGTGGAAGCCCTCATGAAGAGAGCTCCTCAACATTTTGCTGGAAAATGTTTGTCACTAAGAAAAAGGCGGTAAGGTTTCGCATGTTGTTCACAGAAATCTTTTGTCTATCCAAAACAAAATTTTATGAGTTAGTAAAGCTTAGTTTGCTTCTGGCCCCCCTCATACTACTTATTTACTTATGTGGCCATAACAACCGAATATCGATTTAGGCCGAATATAACATGCTTCGCCAGCCATCTCTGTTCTTCGCTACCTGGCGCCAGTTAGAAGTTCCAGGCGCCGTCAGGTTCTCCAGTACTTGGTCTTTCCACCGGAGGTTAGGTCTTTCTTTTCTGCGTCGTCCTCCAGCGGGTTCCGAATATAACACCTTCTTAGCTGGAGCGTGTTCTTCCATTCGCTCGCCCTCCTCATACACCCTTATTTATTACGGCAAGGGCATATTTCTCTAGGAAAAAGTGTAACACACATTCAAATAGGCCATGTAATATCCCTTCCACGGCAAATTTGTATCTGAAAAAAGTTGTTGTATCATTTGCGCTGGGAAACACACCCAGTTACAGAATTTTCAAAAGGTTGTCATGACAAATTTTCGACTTCGTATTTTTCGAAATTTGTGTCTGAAAAACGGTGTTATGTCATTTGTGTTGTAAGCTTTCTGGAAAATAGTTTCAATAAGTTTATTATGACTTGTGAGCATTTAGAATATCATTTATGGATAATTTTTTCGTTTCTGATAAATAAATGGTATTTTAATTAGTTACAGTGTGGCACCTCATAAAGAGAATTTATTTATCAGATTAATTACTTATTTTAAATAAAATTTCCTTGAAGGCGAGCGGAATTGAAGACAAAATAAAATCTTTCATTGGCTGTGGCAATGGTTTTTAAGTATCCTTAGTTACTATGAAGTTTTATAAATATAAATATATTATAAATATGTTGTATATTTAGCTAAAATTATATATCAACTTTATCCCCCTTCATCAATTCGAATTATCTGCATATTGCACTGTCAATTGTACTGTCATAGTAAACGATGGATGCTACCTACAATATAATAGAACTTCACTGGTAATAACAGAGCCAAAGGCAGCAAACAAGTACACCGTTGTATGTACTATACTACATAGTTCGATATGAATATGAACCAAACAACATAGAGTTCGACATTGTAACATGACACCGAAAATAGGATTGTCTGTCAGTTGCAAATTGCATACAAAATTCACATTACGAGTACAGGTGCCATGCCAGTAATACTACTCTTGACGATGTGTGTGTGTGTGTAGATGGTATGTTAATAATATTTTGTTATTGTTGCTGTTTCGTATGTATGATATGTAGAAAGATGCATACATTTATATGCATTTCATTTAAGTATACATATAAGTAGTCATACTTGTACTCGTATGTTGCATGTTGCTGTGATGTTTAACAACTTTGTTGCGGTCATGTAAAAATTGAAATTGTTGCACTCTAACCTCAAATAGAGAGAAACTTTATCTTCAACTGTTGTGTGTAGTACCTGGTTTTGTATTTAAGTACATTGCTGTGATTGTTGTGTTTGGTGAAAAATTGTAAGAGGTTTGGTTAAAATTTGATAGAAAACACCAGCTAATATATATACACATTAATATGAATATCAACATAGAAGAATACAAAATAAAACACAAATTTTACATACAACATTGTCGGTAATATAATAATAGTCTTGTGTGACAGTAGGTGGACAACACAACACAGGGTTTTTGCAATATGTATTGTATAAGCATAAAACATTAAGTTAGAGATCGATTCTTTTTCAGGTTCTAAATACTAGAACATAGGAGAAAGGAATATGAGTCTTAAAAAAATTTATTTATATGGGTTTCTAAAAGGGCTATTTATTAAGATATTATTAACTCAATATTATTATACCCTGCATAATGCAATATGCATGGTATATTCATTTCGGTCAGATGTTTGTGTCCACTTGAAGGAATCTCCGGAGATATAGACATGGATATATATTCGTGATCAGCGTCGATTAAATTTTCGATTTAACGATGTCCGTCCGTCCGTCCGTCTGTCTGTCACCTGGCTGGTTCGCACGATAACTTGAGTAAATATTGAGCTATTTCGATGAAATTTGGCATAAGTAATCTATGATCCAAGGGTACGGAGAGGATTGATATTGGGCATGATCGGTCAATAACCACGCCCACACCAAGCATTCAAAGCGACTAACCTCGAAATTTTCAAAATCTTTAACTTGCTATAACTCACACAATATACCACTTGGAACAACAATATTTTGCACATAGAGTTATATTATACTACTATATAACCTCGCCAAAAGTGGGTGAGCCACGCCTACTTTCTAGCGTAGCTCCCATACAAAGTGTCTGTACTTCTTTTAAATTGAAACTGCTGTAACTTCTACAATCTTCTGTCTAGAATAACCATAATTGACACTTAGATTAACACGGCAGTCAGAAATAATATGGCAGAAAATCAGTGTGCCACGCCCACTCCTTTTTGGGTCTCCCATACAAAGTTGCGGAAATTAAAAAAAATGTTACCGGTTATAACTTGCAAACTATTCAGCGTAGAATAACGAGATTTAAGGTATGAATTAGTATTGTACGAGCAACTAGGCTCACAGAAAATGGGCGCACCACGCCCAGTGTTTATCGTAGCCCCCATACAAATTTTAAATTGAAACATCTGTAACTTCGGCAATCTTCTGTCTAGAATAACCACAATTGCCACTTAAATTAATATCGTAGTCGGCAAAAATCTGGCGGAAAATCAGTGTGCCACGCCCGCTCCTTCATGGGTCTCCCATACAAAGTCGAGTGAATTAAACTAAAATTTTAAGCTCCATACCTTACAAACCATTTAGCCTAGGACAACGAGACTTAGGGTATGGATTAGTATTGTACGAGCAACTAGGCTCACAGAAAATGGGCGCACCACGCCCAGTGTTTATCGTAGCCCCCATACAAATTTTAAATTGAAACAGCTGTAACTTCGGCAATCTTATGTCTACAATAACCATAATTGACACTTAAATTAATATCGTAGTCGGAAATAATCTGGCGAAAAATCAGCGTACCACGCCCACTTCTTATTGGGGCTCCCATACAAAGTTGAGGAAATTAAACAAAAATGTTAACCACCATAACTTAGAAACTATTCAACGTAGGACACCAAATTTAAGGTGTGGATTAACATTGAAAAATTAATTGGATTTACTAGAAAGTGATAAGCCACGCCCACTTTTTATATAGCTCGGGTGTAAATTAGTAGTATATGCAAAAATTGTTTCTCGAAAAGTGGAAATAAAAGAAAAGTTGGATATTCGAGTAAACTTTTTATATATAAATCTACATATGCAGGGTATAGTTTGGTCGGCCCCAGCCGACTGTAAGGAGATTTTTTTTATCATATGATTGTCACCGAACTAATAATCTCAGTTTTATGCTAAACTCTTTCACTATTTTCAAATAATCTCTGAAAATGTCTTTTATTTGCAAGCCAATCTACACATTAAATATAGTATCCTAGTCGCAAGACTGCTATGTTATGATGGTTTCAAGTTAAAAAATCCACAATATGTATGGGAGCTACCTCATACCTCATGGGTGTGGCTCTATCAGCAGAACTATTTCTTTCTATATTTCTAATATACATGTTAAATATAGTTATCCAAAACGAAACACTATGACGTTTTGAAATTTTAAAAACTCGTGATTTGTATGGGAGCTTCATTAAATATTAGTTTATGTGTCTTCAAAAATTGTTGTTCTAGATGGAAGACAATGTAAATGATCACGGTTTAAATTAAAAATATTTCGCAAATTTCTGTGGGAGTTACATTAAATAGAAGTCGTGGCTCGACTATCCACGATACAAAGTATTACGTTATATGCAAAACATAGCAATCCTAGGTTACGTAAATTATGACGATAAAAAGCTAATAAAATTTCACAACTTTGTATGGGAGTTTTCTTGCAGAAATATTTTTACCAATAATACTAATCTACAGAGTACCGGGGACCGTGGATTTCCTAAACAGATAATGTCCAGTCTTAAAATGCTTAATAAAACAGCACTTAAATTTTGTTGTATTTGTTGTTGTTATAAACTTATCTGCACACTTTGAAAACATATACATATACACCTAGTGTTAAAAATATTCTCATTCTTTAAATACCTTCTCTCTCACGGAAAAATATGTCGGTAAAATATTTTACATGGAGCAGGTTCAATGACCAAACACTATTTCGCGTTACAATAATTTCATGATAAACGACCTTAACAAATTGTTTTATATCACTTATGGTATTACGATTATATTTATTATTATTATGATATTATTATTTTGCACACGCACGAATAAAATTGAAATGAGGAAAAGAAGAAATAAAAACAAAAAAATATGTCCATGCACATATGTATGTATACACAAACATGTGTACATATGAGTGAATATTGTAGTAGTACGATATGTACCTACATAAAATGATAATACATAATAACCAACATATCCTTTCAGGCATTCATAAGATATACAACGCATACATAAACCATACCATATACATACAAACATACACCTATATGTTTATTTTTCTCTTCAAGCACAGCGAATACACTTGAGATTACATATTGATGCATGTATAGTGTATGTGTATTGTATATATACACATATAAGTTACATGCACTGAATATGAAACCAAAACTACGAGGTACAACATGGTCAACGTCTCCAGTGCTTAAACATGAAATATGAGTCAAGTTTTCAATGCATCCCGGATGCATTCATTACCGTTGCTCATGTGTACAGATGAATGTACTCTACAGATGCGTTTGTGAGTCTGTATATATATGTATATATGCTCACATTATGAATGTATGCTTTTAACGTATGACATAATGTATGTACATATAAAGGCACACAAACAAGCAACAACAATATGTAGCTCATATGTTTGCAGTGAATATATGGGTGCATACATCTAGGATAACTGCATCATACATACTGCATATCAGTATAACTGTAAATATGTGTGAACGACCATGTAAGCAGTACTCAAATAAGCAGAAGAAAAATAAAAAGTAGAAGAAAAAAGATGAGAAAGAAGAATTGTTGCTCGTGCTCTTCAGACTGAATCTACACAAATGTGTTCCTTTCAATCTTTTTCGCCTCTTGTTAGAGAACACATGGATTTATATAAATACCTATACTAGTATATACAATTAGTGTGTATGTAAGTCTACATGTATGGGGGAAAAATATCGGACTTAATTTATTCAAACTGCAAATATTTTTTCGAATACTATTCTGATGTCAATATTATCAATCAATATAGTGGTGTTGCAGATACAGAAGTAAATATATGAGAACTTTTGAGGCAATTTATCTGAAGTTTTGGCGAGCCATAAAAAGTAGTAATAACATGACTTTGTCTCTGGTAGAACGAAGCACAATTTCTATTGGTAATTTCTTCCCATTTTTCCAAAATGTTTTATATTAATTACCTACACTAGCAATGTACGGATTGATCAATTTGTAGTTTGACACATAATAAATTCTGACGTACTACATATTACTACTACATCTTTCCAAGTCCCAAGTCCAAGTACATTTAAATGTATAACCAATGCCCATAGATTCCTCTGCCCTAGTATTTTTCTATCTATACTTCTTAAGGGGCCTGTTCTACAAAATTGGCAGCGGTAAGTATATTTGGGGGAAAATGTTGTGGCAAAACGATTAATGAGGGTTGGAGATTTATGCTTCTAACGAAATTATTGGGTCATTTGCCGATATTTTGTGGTTCTAAATTAATTTTGCAGGGTAGAACTTTGAGTAGTAAATATTGAGAGTACGTAAATTGAGCCAAAATTTTGAGTAGCGCAAATATATATTTACCCTCTCTGTGGCTTCCCTAGATTCGACTTGAGGCAAATTCACAAAAAAAATCTCAATTTTGTATAGGAGTCTCTCGAAGAAATAAGAAATAGTAAGAATTAATAGTAGTCGGTTACAGATTTTTCCTCCATAGGGGTATTTAGGGAGCGGGGGCAGTGCAATTTATAAAAAAAAATCTCATTTTTGTAGAGGAGCCCCTTTTATAAATGCACAGAGAAGTTATTGAAAATGTAAAATTCATGTGGACAAATTGTTGAATTTAAGTTAGTTTAAGTTCTTTTTGTAGGACAGTCTCCCTAAGGAGTAAAGATAGAGGACAAGTATGCTAAAAAAAATATAATATTTTACGCTCGCAGTGGCATATTGGGAGCGTTGGAGGAGAAATTTAAACGGAAAAAGAAAATGTGTATAGGGGTAAATATGTTCAGGAAAAAATGAGGAATAAAAACTAATGGACGATAGTCATACATTTTATCCCTCTAAGGGCAATTTTGGATATTTTAATGAATTTGACGGTTTCGAACAAGTGATTTGGTCACGAAATGCAAAAATTACATATTTCCCGAGTCTGTACAGCTTTCTTCTTAGTTACAAAGTACAGTATTGATGGATGCAACTAATTATACTGTAATGACGGCAGATAAGTGCAGTTTGCTGAGCAAAATATTCCAATACATTTTCCCCAACTTAATGCATTCATATATACATGAAAGTGGACCAAAAAAGTGATATTTTCGTTGGTTGTTTTTCAATTTTTTTTTGTTTGCTTTTGCTTTGGCTGTTGCTTTTGAAAAATCTATGCGTATTTTGTAGAAAATGTTGTGGTTAAGTGTACACTAAAAGCAGTCGTCGTCAGTCGCCATAGTCTATGTATGTATATTTTTTAGTCTGTTTATTTTTTGTAAATTGAAAATAAAACCAGTAGTTGAATATAAAAAATGAAGCATATTTCCAGGATAAATGTTATTTGTTATATTATGACATATTAAAATAAATTGTTTTTTATTTTTAAAATACATTTTTTTTTATTTTTCTTCCCTTTACTCTACTTAGTATAAAATTTAAATGTACATATATATTAGTATGTACATTTTATGCAGGAGATGCATTAGTATAAAATATTATACTAACGCATTTCCTGTATGCAGTAGCCGACAGTACATAGTAGCTAAATATGAAATCTTCTTAAAATATGTTAGATATGTGTCAGTAGTTATATTGTATATGTATGCGCATATATAGCTTTAAGTATGCGTATGTCTCTGTCTAATGGTAAGATATTTTTCTTTAGTTTTACAACTTCCTAATGCAAGATGTTTATTGCGATTATAAGCTGATTATGGAAAGTATGGGGAAAAAATGTATAAAAATTATATTTACGTGCATTTTTTCTTGCTTCAGAATTGGTAATTTGTATTATATATAAAATTAAATATATTAGTATTTAATTAGGGATGATGATTTCATATTAAAAATATATTCTTGATATTCAACTGAAAAGTAATCACATGCTTTAATCACATTCTTTAAGAAAATTGAACACCAAAATATATATTTTAATATTTTTTTTTAGACTTATTTAACTTTATAACAGAATTTTGTTGCTACAATATGTTAAGAATAAGTTTATATTTCATGAACCAAGTCATTCTGTCATACCTCAAGAATCATAAATTTCTGTCATACTTCAGGAATTCTTAATAAATCTCTATTGGTTTATTTAATGATATCTAATAATCTATATATAAGGAACAATACCTTTTTGTATTAATTATTATTTATAATATCGATTTGTGCAACTACATCGATTTGTGATTGTCACAATTTGCTAAACTATGACAGGAGTGAAAATTCTCTTTCACAAATTATTACTGAAAATATAATTATAAATAAATAATATAAATAAAAAATATTTATACAAATTTTATTGTTTGTATTAGAACAACTTTATTATTTTATTAAATTCATAAAATTATTTCAATGAGCTACAATTTTCTCAAATAATATTGTATTTTTATTGATTGTTGAATTAAATGATTGATGTCTATGTAAGCATCGAAATTGATAAAATCAAAAATTGATTGAAATTATTTTATATATGTAGATACGCTATAATGCTATTTAATGTACTTGTAACTATCACACCTAGCACATTGCGACTGGAACGTAAGGTACTCTGAAAATTTTTTAAACTTAAGTAGGAATATATTTGTTGTATTTGATAAGACTGGATATCTGGATATTGAGTAATTGGAGAAAAATTTCATAATTAAGGGACTTAATCTCCAAACACAACTAACGTGTGTTGTTACAGCATTGAATGATTGGAGAACGTTGTGTAGAACCAGGCATCTCTATTAATGATAGTGAGACAATGTGAAATGAAGCAAAAAAGGTTTTAAGTCTATAAGAAAAGTGACTGCACTAACAAAAGAGCGTGCATGGAAAAGATAAAGACAGCTGCCATATAATGTGTCAAATTCTTGCATTGCCAAGCAAAAGTATGTTCATATTGGGTTGACAATATCTTCTGGAAATGTGAAGCATAACTAATAAAGATATACATAAAGTAACTAGTAATATTATTATGAGGAAGAAAGTGAAAGATTTATCCAATAAAATGCTAAAGAAATTCTTTAGCATTTTAGCATTTAGCTTTAAATCGAGAGTGATGGTGAAAAAACGGTGATACTAAAAGTCGCGAAATAAGTACCCAAAAATATTTAAAATTAATTTATGGTCATGGTACTTGGAATTCTTGTAGCACCACATTTTCTGATTCAGAAATGACTCGGAAATGCTGAACCTCAGGATACAACTCGAACAAATTTGCTTATACTCAACCATACATAAATGAAAACACTCTGACGCTTATGCGTATTTTGCAATTACTTGAAATTTGCCTATGAAATTTTGTGATTTCCTCGTAACTTTGATTAAAATTGCATAATTTTCTTGAAAGTTGGAGGCTCCAAAAACTGTAGTGGTAAAACCTAGCTTTTATTCTAATAAAATTGTATCAAGGAACAGAAATTTCTAGCAACATTTCCTCGATGTGGCGATAAACAATTCAAATTTATTCCTTAGTGTTCCTTTCAACGGAAATTTTTATAACGTATCAGATACTCTATTCTTATGAATAAAAATATTTATTTTAATTGATTCAACTATTGATTTCATTATAAATACCCTGTATAACTAATTTAAATAATTTTCATTAATACGTACATCAAATGAAATTAATTCAAATCGTTCAATTACAAAACATTTCAAATCACGACAACTAAAGCACTCTATATAAACCTAAAATTATATTATTTGCTATAGTGAAATTAATGCATAAATTATGCATTAAAATTCTATTTGTAAAACAACAATAATAAAAAAAAACAGTTTTAATTATTTAATTACAATTTTTTGTTCATCTTTTGTTATGGCTATATAAATATAAACAAACAAACAAAAAAAAAGCAATAAAAATATAGCATACTTTTAGGTGTCAGGCAATAATTTTGTTTGACAGCAGTACAAGCAGAATAAGAGTGAATTTTAATTGAAATTGCAAATTGCTAAATGATGTAAAACAAACAAAAATAAAAAATAATGCAGAGAGGAGAAGAAAATAACAAAAACAATGAACAAATGAATGAATGAATGAATTTCAATATATTTGCTGATGCTAATCGCTATAAATCTTATTGTTCACGCCTAAAAGTATTCAACGAATTTCAGCGATTTGTAAAATTTCTCTATTTTCTTCTTGTTCGTGTTATATGTTATTTTTGTGTGATTTACATTTATCTTTTGTTTCATTTGTTTTAAGAAATTTAATGTAATTAAATACGATTTGACTTGTATCCAAGAAATTTGTATTTTATGTATTCGGTATGGGTATGTTTGGAAAATCTATATCCATATAGTTATAAGGCTAAATATTTTATTGTTTTTTACATGAGAGCATTTTTTGGCTATAAAATTCAAAAGATTTTTTTTTTGTGAAAAAAAAATAATGGAAAAGGCATGAAGAAAGTGAAATATATTGACACTAATTTTTTTTTCTTGTTTGTTATTTTTGCTCGTGTTTGAGGAACTCAATCGGCAGCAGCAGTAAGTAGTATGTAGTAACAGTAGTAGCAGATAGTAATTGCCATATATAAGTGTACAATGCATTCTCACAGCTTAAAATCATCAGCGATGTCGCTGCTAACTAATTTGCCATCCATCTATGTATGTATGTATGTATTTTTTGTGAGAAGTCAACAAAAAATAGTACTAGATGATGATGATGATGATGGCAAAAAAATACAAAGAAAAAAAAAATTACATGAAAAATGAAAATAAAAATAATTGAATTCCCAAGCGACAAAGTGGAATTTTAATTTGCAGCGCTTCAACGAATCGTTCAACATTCACGTTTGTACTGTCGGTCTGCTGTTTGTTTGTATGTACACGATACGATTCATCGAACGCAAATCCACGCGTTTTCAATCTGATCAGTATTCAGTAAATGTGCGTGTTGTGTTGCCATTGTTCATGCCAAAAATGTTGAACAAAAAGGAGCGAAGTAGAAGGAACTAGGTAGTGAGCCAGTCCGTCAGTGTGAGTGAGTAGTTATTGGATTGGCATTGGCAATAATGCAGCAGTCGTTGTCATTGTCGTTGACATAGTATTCGACTAGTAGTACATATTATAATATATTATCACTGTTGTTGTTGTGGCATGACTATATGAAGGACCATAACATTATCACACGTTCACTGAACTGATGTGATAGAAAATTAGCATCAAATAAGTGTGAGCAAACTCATGTGTATATGTGTATGATTTGCAAATCTATAAACATCGTTAAGATATATGTATATATTTATACAGGGTGTTTAATTTCAATCAGACTACTAAGTAATAATGAAAAGAAATAAAACCTACATATTCCTTTTAAAAAAAGGAGTATCCTCAGATCTGCGTAAGCGTGCACAACATTCTGAAGACTGAAATTCCTTTTATATTCTACACTCAACGAGAAGTAACAGATATAAAAATATATTTATTGATCCAAATCACAATCTGAGCATATTTAGTCGTGTCGGTCTGTCGC
Organism: Megamerina dolium; assembly: GCA_963854835.1. Taxonomy (NCBI): domain Eukaryota; kingdom Metazoa; phylum Arthropoda; class Insecta; order Diptera; family Megamerinidae; genus Megamerina; species Megamerina dolium. The sequence goes on along the minus strand of OY978529.1, from coordinate 31,260,629 downwards.
CAGCCTGTCTATTTCTTGGTTCTTAAAATTAGGCAAATAAGATAGCCTTGACCAACAAATATGTGAACTAGTGAATTGGCGAAAAACCACACCTGCCTGCTATACAAACGTATGCATTTGAAAGGGGATTTTCACATTTTTCATATGTAATCTTGATCTTATCTTGATGGGAATAATCTGGTGAAAACCACGCCTGCCTCCCGTACAAAAGTATGATTTTGAGTGTATATTTTCATAATTCAAGCATGAAAATATAAAGGTATGGAAATAAAATTTTGCGTATAACAATTTTCCTATCACAAAATTGATATATACAAAAAAGAGTACACTCGAGTGAAAAATATACTTAGTTCTCATACAACAATATCTCACAAATATACGATTTTGCACTTTAAGCAAGAAAATATAAAGTTACTGAGCTACAATTTCTTGTATAAAGTAATTCTTACCATAGTAATTCTTACCATATATTACAAAGTAGGCGAAATCGAATGCAAAGCACGCCTAGCTATTGACCTAAAATTTCGTAAACGAAACTATTTATGCTACATAATTGAAGTGTTCGAAAATCTGAAATCTGATAAAAAATACACCTAGCTCCTATACAAAAGTAAGTTGTTTTCACACTTCACGCACAAAAATATAAATATATTGATCTTAAACTTCGTGCAGTATATTACTTTTACATCGAAATTAACAGGTTCAAAAATTTGTGTAATCGAATAAAAACCACGCCTACCTCCTATAGAAAAATATGTTCTTGAATGTCTATTTGAATACTTTGCGCAAGAAAATATCCAGCTATAAAGCTAGAACTTGGTAAGTACGATTGTATTTACCAATTAACACATACGATCGAAAGTGAAGTAAATCAGATAAATATTATGCGTACCTCCCATATAAAATTATGCTTCCGTATCATACATACGGACTTTTCACACTTTTCGTAAGAATATATAAAGATATTAGGCCGAAACTCTATACAGACAAATATATTTGCAAATCACGTAACTGGAGCCACAAAGGGCCGGTATCGAATGTAAACCACGCATAGATTTCATACAAAAATATGTTCTCGATTGCGAATCTGGTCATTTTTGTGTTGCTGTGCGTTTTTATTACTGAACTTTTTTTTTCCCAAAACACTATAGATAACGTTAGAAGAATTATTTTTCATAAAGACAAAGAATGAAGTCTCTAGTGTCGTTGGACATTAACGCGCCATATGGTACTGCATATATTCAACAGCACTGAAATTTTTAGTATACACCCTGTAAGTGAAATATGTATATGGCGGTAGTAAAACGCCTCTTCAATTCACATCATCGCTATTTTTTCACTCTTCAAGTATACCCTCTCTTTAGTCAATATAGGATTCACATTAGGATACTGAAAGCAACGTATAAAATTTTAGAAGAATAAAAAAAAAACAAGCGAAAATTATTGATATCACCATAATGATGTAGAGAAGATTCGAAAGGAATCATTTTGTATGTTAGTATGAATTGCAAGAAAAAAAAAACAATGTTATCTCTATTGGTAGCACCCACTAGAATTAAAGTGGTGGCACCCATCAAATCAACATCACCACCACCAGCACCACAAGTGAATGAGTACATAAAAATGTGTCAAGTTGTTGTTGTTGTGTTGAACAACAAACTAACAAATAGAATACATACTGGCACGAAAAGTATAAATTGAAAATTTGTACAACAATTTGTAGAGCCTTAAAGATGAGCAGTACCAAGTTGGATGTGTGTAGGCGTTGAGCAGCATCATCACCACCAACAAGCAACAGCATTAAAGTATGTACCCTAATACATAGATAAATAAAATTCCCACACAAACAAATACTCGTACGAATCTAGCATCATCATCATCATCCCCATCATTATATCATTGATAATGGCGGCATCTCGTTTGATAATTTTTCGATGCTGCTAGTCGATGTTACTTACTAGCAGCTACGTTTATTGGAAAGAAATTGCGACAAATGAACAGGAAACAGGAAGTCAACAACATGAGACAAGTGTGGCAAATGTCATCAGTCAGTGGATTGTTCGTTGTTTTCATTGTAGTCGTCGTCGTCGTCGTCGTCGTGGTCGTCGTTGTCTTTTCTCGCTGCTCTACTAGAATTAAGTTTATGCGCGTTCGCATTGCTTACGAAGCATGAGGTTTATATGTAGATAAGTCTGTCAGTGTGTGTGTGTGTTTGAATTTTTTCACACACACGCATATTTTGCCCTCGCCATTTTTCAATCATCTCCACCTCCTCGTCATGCCACAAAGATTTTATTCTTGATTCAAATAGAAATTAGAAAAGTTTTTTTTAGGTCTACGTTGGGTTGGTCGAACTGTATTTATATTGTTTTTATTTAATACAGAGAGCAATATCTTAGATATTATGTGACAAATATATACTCATGTATGGCGAAAGAGAAATTTGTAAAATATAAAAAAGAAGAGAAGATGCAAATCGAACAAATTTACAAGTTGGGTGCGAAAGTTAGGAAAATTTGTTTGTTGGTTTTCCGCTGTTCTACTTTCTTTTTTGCTTTTGCATATAAATAAACTAATGTGTTGGAAATTTCGAATTATTGAAAATAAATGAAAATGAATAAATTCTTGTATACGCACCCATAACCCACCACCCATCATTCAAAATGATCTAGCAACATCAATGAATGTAGTATGAGTATAATGATGACTATTAGATTATGTGTAATGATGTGGAAGTGTAAAAGAAATATGAAAGAAAAGAAATGAAAAAAAAATGTAAAGAAAAAATAATAAAAATTGAAATTCATAAAATTAACGTTAAATTTAAGGAAATAAATATATTAATAATATAAATATATGCAGAAGTAACACCTAATCAAGGACCATGAATGAGAATTCAAAGGTATAAAATGTAGCATATTTTTAGGCATACACAAAATAAAAAATACTTCAATTCATCAATTTAGCACTAAAGAAAATTATTGTTATAAATTTTCTCATTAAGTAATACTAAATGTCACATCTTTTTAATATAATTTTCGAAGTGAAATATCTGAATATGTAAACGTTCGAAAAATTTAGACATCAAGTAAAAATATTTAATCTATAGTTTTTTTTTTTTTTTTTTTTTTTAACAAGCTTTTTTATTGGATCTTTCTAAAATTACTTAGAAACTAACAATAAGTAATCAAATCTTACAAACTAAATAAAATTATGTGATATTCCCAACGTTCCATCACAATTTGTTGAGTCACGAGGTATAGCAATTTCACAGCATATTCAGTGTGTCTTTTCTTTTTAATCGACGATGCCCCGTGCTCAGCAACAATTGCCTAGCAAGGGGATTCGGATGACTGTGTAATTTTTGAATGTAGCTTCTGCAAGACATTGCAACTTCCTCAGAAATTGTGGGTACATTTAAATCTCGATGGATGTTAACGTTCCTCATATACCAAGGCGCGTTTACAATAATTCGCAGACACTTGGATTGAATTCGCTGCAATTTTTCGATATTTGAGGGAGATGCGGTGCCCTAAAACTGAATACCATAATTCCAAATCGGCTTCAGAATTGCTTTATATAATAGCACTTTGTATTCAAGATTCAACTTTGATCTTTTGTGTATCAGCCACCATAACTGATTAATTTTAAGATTGATCTGAGTTTTCTTTGCCTCTATGTGATTTTTCCAGGTCAGCCTTCTGTCGAGTTTCCATGTCAGCCTTCTGTCGAGGTGAATACCCAAGTACTTTGTTGAGGAACTTTGTGGAACTGATTGGCCATTAATTTTAAGTGGGGGACATGTATCTGGCCATAGCGTGAAGGTTACATGTACGCTCTTTGATTCATTGACTTTTATACGCCATTTTGCTAGCCAGATTTCGAGAGAATCGATATGAGTCTGCAGGAGTTTAGTAGCTTCTATGGGGTTAGAGCGAGTGCACAATATTGCCGTATCATCTGCAAAGGTCGATATAAATGTATAGTTATTGCTGGGCATATCTGTAGTGTATAAGAGATACAGTAAGGGGCCCAAAACGCTTCCTTGAGGAACGCCAGCGTGAATATCCAATGGATTTGTTGTGTAATCCTTGTGATGTACCAGAAATTGTCTTTTCGTGAGGTAACTACTAAGCAATGAGGAGACATTTGCAGGCAGTAATAGTTTGAGTTTGTAAATAAGGCCATCGTGCCATACTTTATCAAAAGCTTGAGTAATATCAAGAAAGACAGCTGAGCAATACTTTTTTTCTTCAAAAGTGTTCCTTATCAGAGTTACAATGCGGTGGACTTGTTCTACTGTGCCGTGCTGTTTTGTAAATCCAAACTGAGGTTGAGGAATCAGTTGGTTGAGATTAATAAATGGAATTATATTCATGACAAGTAGCTTTTCGAATACTTTAGAAAGTAGAGGCAGGAGGCTGATAGGTCTGTACGATGCAACTTTTGTAGGGTCTTTTCCTGGTTTTGCTATCATAATAATTTTTGAAGTTTTCCAGCATTTGGGATAGTGTTTAATACGAAGGATAGCATTGAAAATGTGCTTCAGATGAATTACTGAAGCCGGAGGTAGCTCTTTTATCATTTTACCGGTAATTTTATCTGGACCAGGTGATTTTTTTGGGTTTAAATCTTTATAAATTGCTTTGAATATGTCCTTTTTTTAATTTTGAGCGTTATTGAGCAAGGTTGAGAAGTTAATTTTGGTAATGAGGACTGTGAAGAGGGTGGATTGGGTGTAAACACACTTTTTAGGTGGTTTGCAAAAGCCAAACCTTTCCCACAGTTGCTTCTAGCCCAATTACCGTCACTCAAACGGATGGGGGAATCAGTGAGAATTGGCCGATTTGAGTTGTTTGCTGATTTCCACAAAGAGTAGTCTGACGCTTCACCAGGTGTTAATTTCGCTATGTGCTCTTCTAACTCTTTGTTGTTTTTATTTTTTAAGGCTTGCTTTAACTTTCGAGTGCAGTGCTGTAGCTGTGTTTTCAGATTCGGTGATCTGAATTCTTGCCATTGTCTTCGGAGTCTTCTTTTCTGTCTTACTAGCAATTCAATATCGGCTGGTGTGTATGGGCTATAGTTTGATTGCTTGCATACCTTCTTTGTATTGCTGTTCGGTAATACTGTATCTTGGGGGACAGTATATCGCAGATATTACTAGCTTAGAGATGTATTCTTCCAGACATATAGATGTTGCTTGTAAGTAGACGCTACTGAAATCTTCGAGAACAAGATGTTTAATTCTGCTTTTTATCAAAATGGCCGTTCCTCCGCGTGCCTTACCATGCGGATGATTTGTGGTGTACAGTTTGTAATATGGTATTTGGTAGCAATTTTTGTCAGTTAAATGGGTCTCAGATATCATCATTATGTCGATCTGGCTGGATTCAAGGAATTGAATTAGCTCCAAACGGTGCTGGCTTAGGCCGCTGGCGTTCCAGTGGCATATCTTGAGACAACTCATGGTCTGGATAGCAATGTTTGGAGTAGCATCGATTGATTTTTCATCATCTCTTGCATCATTGTTTGCATTGAGTTCATGAATTGGTTCATATTCTGAATTAATGTTTGAAGCAAATGTTCAAGGGTACTTGGCTGTTGGGTGGGCAGTGAGTGTTTCTGCTCATTATTTACATTGCTTTGTTGGTGTGGGTTTTGTTTTAACACGCTAGCGTATGAATTGGTTTGATTCTTGTTTGGGATTGCAGAGAAGAATTGTGTTGCATCAATATTTTGTCTCTTACTTGAGTTGGCTATCTGAGTTTGCTCAACTGGTTTTAGAGGTTGATTGCTAGCGGAGAAATTTAGCTTTAGGGTTGTATATACTGGGCAACCTCTATAATTTGCGGTGTGATTACCTCCACAATTTTTTTTTTTTTTTTTTTTTTTGTTAGCTTATTTTTTTTTATTGAATCTTTCTTAAATACAAGAAACTAACAATAATTATTCAAATCTTACAAGCTAAATAAAACTATGTGATATCCCCTACGTTCCATCACAATTTGGTGAGTCGCGAGATGTAGCAATTTTACAGCATATTCAGTGTGTCTTTTCTTTTTAATCGACGATGCCCCTTGCTCAGCAACAATTGCCTAGCAAGGGGATTCGGATGATTGTGTAATTTTTGAATGTAGCTTCTGCAGGACATTGCAACTTCCTCAGAAATTGTGGATACATTTAAATCTCGATGGATGTTAACGTTCCTCATATACCAAGGCGCGTTTACAATAATTCGCAGACACTTGGATTGTATTCGCTGCAATTTTTCGATATTAGAGGGAGATGCGGTGCCCCAAAACTGAATACCATAAGTCCAGATTGGTTTCAGGATTGCTTTATATAATAGCACTTTGTATTCAAGATTCAACTTTGATCGTTTGTGTAACAGCCACCATAACTGATTCATTTTAAGCTTGATCTGAGTTTTCTTTGCCTCTATGTGATATTTCCATGTCAGCCTTCTGTCGAGGTGAATACCCAAGTACTTTGTTGAGGAACATTGTGGAACTGATTGGCCATTAATTTTAAGTGGGGGACATGTATCTAGCCTTAGCGTGAAGGTTACATGTACGCTCTTTGATTCATTGACTTTTATACGCCATTTTGCTAGCCAGATTTCGAGAGAATCGACGTGAGTCTGCAGGAGTTTAGTAGCTTCTATGGGGTTAGAGCGAGAGCACAATATTGCCGTATCATCAGCAAAGGTCGATATGAATGTATAGTTATTGTTGGGCATATCTGAAGTGTATAAGAGATACAGTAAGGGACCCAAAACGCTTCCTTGAGGAACGCCAGCGTGAATATCCAATGGATTTGTTGTGTAATCCTTGTGATGTACGAGAAATTGTCTTTTCGTGAGGTAGCTACTAAGCAATGAGGAGACATTTGCAGGCAGTAATAGTTTGAGTTTGTAAATAAGGCCATCGTGCCATACTTTATCGAAAGCTTGAGTGATATCAAGAAAGACAGCTGAGCAATACTTTTTTTCTTCAAAAGTGTTCCTTATCAGAGTTACAATGCGGTGGACTTGTTCTATTGTGCCGTGCTGTTTTCTAAATCCAAACTGATGTTGAGGAATCAGTTGGTTGAGATTAATAAATGGAGTTATATTCATGACAAGTAGCTTTTCGAATACTTTAGAAAGTAGAGGCAGGAGGCTGATAGGTCTGTACGATGCAACTTTTGTAGGGTCTTTTCCTGGTTTTGCTATCATAATAATTTTTGAAGTTTTCCAGCATTTGGGATAGTGTTTAATACGAAGGATAGCATTGAAAATGTGCTTCAGATGAATTACTGAAGCCGGAGGTAGCTCTTTTATCATTTTACCGGTAATTTTATCTGGACCAGGTGATTTTTTTGGGTTTAAATCTTTATAAATTGCTTTGAATATGTCCTTTTTTTTAATTTTGAGCGTTATTGAGCAAGGTTGAGAAGTTAATAATGGTAATGAGGACTGTGAAGAGGGATTGGGTGTAAACACACTTTTTAGGTGGTTTGCAAAAGCCAAACCCTTCTCACAGTTGCTTCTAGCCCAATTACCGTCACTCAAACGGATGGGGGAATCAGTGAGAATTGGCCGATTTGAGTTTTTTGCTGATTTCCATAAAGAGTAGTCTGACGCTTCACCAGGTGTTAATTTCGCTATGTGCTCTTCTAACTCTTTGTTGTTTTTATTTTTTAAGGCTTGCTTTAACTTTCGAGTGCAGTGCTGTAGCTGTGTTTTCAGATTCGGTGATCTGAATTCTTGCCATTGTCTTCGGAGTCTTCTTTTCTGTCTTACTAGCAATTCAATATCGGCTGGTGTGTATGAGCTATAGTTTGATTGCTTGCATACCTTTGTGCAGGTGGCTGAGCTGAGAGCTAATGAGAGCAGCTGGTTGAATTTTTCGAGTGCTGAGTCTACATCGTGTCCATTTCTTAATACAGTACTCAGAGGAAGATGGGAATTTATATATTTCTTGAATTTTAACCAGTCTATTTTCTTTCTAACGCAATTGCTTTGGGGGCTTGGTGATTTTATAGATATTACCGTGGGTGAGTGGTCAGATGATAGATCATAATTACACTCTGTGGAGATATTTTCCATCTGCAAACCTTTGGCGACTCCAAAGTCTATGAGATCGGGTATTTTCCTCTTGTCCGTCGGCCAATATGTCGGTTGACCATTTGAAATAACATCGTAGCCGTGGTTAGTGATGATTGAACATAGTCTTTTGCCTTTTGGAGTTATTAATCGGGAGCCCCAGTGAGTGTGTTTGGCGTTGAAATCGCCAGCAACCAAGAATTTGCTACCAAGAGTTGAGAAAAATTCTTTATATTGCTGTTCGGTAATACTGTATCTTGGGGGACAGTATATCGCAGATATTACTAGGTTAGAGATGTATTCTTCCAGACATATAGATGTTGCTTGCAAGTAGACGCTACTAAAATCTTCGAGAACATGATGTTTTATTCTGCTTTTTATCAATATGGCAGTTCCTCCACGTGCCTTACCATGCGGATGATTTGTGGTGTACAGTTTGTAATATGGTATTTGGTAGCAATTTTTGTCAGTGAAATGGGTCTCAGATATCATCATTATGTCGATTTGGCTGGATTCAAGGAATTGAATTAGCTCCAAACGGTGCTGGCTTAAGCCGTTGGCGTTCCAGTGGCATATCTTGAGACAACTCATGGTCTGGATAGCAATGTTTGGAGTAACATCGATTGATTTTTCATCATTTCTTGCATCATTGTTTGCATTGAGTTCATGAATTGGTTCATATTCTGAATCAATGTTTGAAGCAAATGTTCAAGGGTACTTGGCTGTTGGGTGGGCAGTGAGTGTTTCTGCTCATTATTTACATTGCTTTGTTGGTGTGGGTTTTGTTTTAACACGCTAGCGTATGAATTGGTTTGATTCTTGTTTGGGATTGCAGAGAAGAATTGTGTTGCATCAATATTTTGTCTCTTACTTGAGTTGGCTATCTGAGTTTGCTCAACTGGTTTTAGAGGTTGATTGCTAGCGGAGAAATTTAGCTTTAGGGTTGTATATACTGGGCAACCTCTATAATTTGCGGTGTGATTACCTGCAATTGCTGCATTTTTTCATGCTAGCATCGCCTTTAGATTTTGGGCATATGTTTGATTTATGGAGATCTCCACAAATCACACAAACAGCTGGCAGGGTACTATTGTCTTAGTATGTCCATATTCTTGGCAGTTACTGCACTGAGGAGGTCCAGTTCTCTTATGGGGTTCTCGATTGTGATTTTGCGATGCAATAAATATCGAATTTTATATATGGGGTGTACTTCACCTTTATTTAGGGGTTTTGTTTCAGGCTGAAGCTCAATACGATATAACGGTTGAGGTATATTGCTCTTGTTGAGAATGTTGAATACTGTTTTGGCTTGAAACCCTTCTTCCTGAAGGGCAAGTTTGATTTCGTTAATGTCAACGTTGGGTTCGACGCCTTTGAGTACTACGATTAAGCCTTTACTACTTTTTAGCTGATATGTGTAGTAATTCTTTTTTACAGCATCAAATTCCGCAATTACTTTGCGATAATGAGTTTCGCTGTAGATTTGCACTTTCGTTTCCTCAACTTATCTGAGTTGCGTTCTCTTAAGAAAATGGGTGGGGGTTTGAAATTTTTCTTGGAGATAATATTTTCATCACTTTCATCACCTGAAAGCAAAGCGTATCTATTTTCCGAAATAATAGGGGCAGTGTTCTACTTTTGAATTTTTGTTGAATTCATTTGTTTTAAATTTTGTGGACTTCTTTTTCGCTTTACTACAGTAATGTAGCGATCAATTCCAGTTTGAACAGCAACTGGTTCTATATTAGTCATCGCACTAGTTTCTTTAACTACTGGGTCATGCACTTCAGTAGAAAGGCCGTTATTTGTTTGCTTTGATGTTGTAGCTGTTGGTGTTACAGCAGGAGAAGCGCATTGTACACTCCACGCAAACCCCCCCACTTATCGGGGGGGTTTGCGTGGGTGATTGCAAATTATTGTTTACACACACTTTAACAGGCGATTGCCGTTGCCGGAGAGGAGAGCGCTGAACACTCATATTATAAACAAAATGTTTGCAAACGATATTATTATTTTGTTTATTTTTTTTTTTTTTTCTAAAAAAAAAAAAATCACCGAAATAACTCACTGAGTTTCTTAGCGTCTTTTCGCAAAATATTAAAAATTTTTTTTTTACCGAAAACAATCACTTTTCCGACTCTATCAAACACGTCCACTCTTATTGGTGACTTTCAATATAGCATTAGTGGCTGTTGATTACTATTTTATGTTGCACCTAATGCTGGATTGAAACGATTTTTATGTGGGAAAAAGTGGGATTAATAATAGAGGTAAAGATGTACTTTATAAAAAATAGAAGATAAGAGATCAAAAGTTCGTTGTAGACTATCCATTTAGCTAAGCTTTCATTTTTATGCATGCTAAATTCTCAAAGAACTAAAATAATTTTACATATGGTATCTTCTGATTCCGAGATTAAATACACATTACATACACATTTTTCAAGCTTTCTGAAAAGAATACTCTTAAAGTTACTAAGGAGGTAAGTGTAGGTTATGTTAGGTTATGGGGCTGCCCTCACTCTGAGAGGACACACTTAGGCCAGAAAGGCCCATTGTGATACCACCGAGCTTCTCTACCAATACTGTTGCGCGTGTTAAATTTGGACAGCATTGGAAGGGACCTACTTATATTAGCCGGTTCCGAACGACAGAACCCTTGTGACATCACTTACAGTTTTGTTACAGAGCTCCTTTAAAAAGCATTTTTGGCAAATTGTTACTACCGGAAAAAATGCCAATTGCTTCAGCCGGGTATTGAACCACTGAGCTACGACACCCACGAGGTAAGTGTAAACTACATCCGATTTCACCAATCTTTAAATTTGTCCATTCATTATCGAGTGTGATCGTATATATTTATCAAGCATCAGTGTGATAGTGTTATATTTTCGTGTACAGTGTGTAAGAATTTGCTTATGAAAGCATATATTTGTATGGGAGGTACGCCTGATTTTTAACTGGTTTAGCCCATTTTTTAATATGTTCGTCAGTTAGTGAATATACTCACACATACCGAGTTTTACTTAATAACTTTATATTTCTATCGGATAAGCGTAAAAATGCAACACATGCAACAACATACTTTTATATTTGAGGCAAGACTTTCAATCGATTACGTGCATTTTCACACACACTTAAACGTTGGTAAAAATACTCATATGTGCACAGCTTTACTGTTATAGCTTTTTATATTTATGTGCAAAGTGCAATCGAGAACATATTTTTGTATGAGAGGCAGTCGTGGTTTTTATTTTATATCGCCTATTTTCAAATATATCTATCAGTTAGTAAACATAATAGCGTGTATCGAATTTCGACTGGATATGTGTGTAATCATGCAAACGAAAGCATTTTTTTATTTATTTTTATATGTAAGCTCACATGCCGAATTGCAACTTTAGTAATATTAAAACAGCATTGGAAAATTGTTGCATATTTCAAAGGGACATATTTGTTTTTCATTTTTTCGGACATTTATAGAGATTTTGTCTGAGATTTTGTCGGGAATATTTTGCTGGAATATTTTAACCCTCTAGCGTCCTCGCAATAACTATTTTATTCAGGCTGTCCAAAAATGAGGTCAAAACGACCCTTTGCTGAGAGAGCTAACGGGATAAAATGTTCTACAAAATTATTTTTCGTGATGTGCCCAAAATAAATATTTCGCTATGTACGGTATGAATTTTAACCCTTTTTTCGACTTATTCTAAAAACACTTACACCATACATAATATCTAATTTACTATATGGGTCTAGGTCTTTCATCCTGAGTTGGAATCATTCCGGCGTCAGACAATGACCCTGAAATTATTTTATAGTGATATTTATAAAAGTTTTTTCTTAGAAAAATATTATACTTAAATTGTTTTAATTAATTGTCTTAAATAGTAAAAATTTTATTTCTATCATGTACATCCACTAAGCGCTATATGTCTGAACTAAAACTTCTTTTGACATTTTTTTTTATACATTAACCTTGTCATGTTACTAGTTAGTTAAATCTTAGACTTTGTATATATGTACAATATATGACAATATAAATATATTAACCGGCTGGATAAATTGCATGTTTAACAAATCCGTAAAGTTTGTTCGTACAAATCCTTACACATATGATTTTGCCCATCTTCGAATGTACTTACACTCACAAGTATAACTAAGTCTATGGATGAGAGTAAAAGAGAACATTTATATCTTTTGTGTGTATGATGTGAATGTTTAGATGGTTCGTTTTTGATTGAATGTAGTGGATATAGAAATCTGGCATCAACTAAGACATAACGTGAATTCTTACAAGGATATATAGTACATGTATACATATTTATCGTATATAAATACATACATATCTGTAAGGATAATGTCTGAAATCACTTCGAATCACATTACAAAACGATTTTTGTCTTTGTTATTATTTTATTTATTATTGTTCTAATTCTGATTTCCACTACATAAGGGTAGTGCCCTCCTATACATAGAATATATAGAGAAATTAATGAATTTGATGCTTATCAATATTGTGAATGTATGTATCATGTATTGGTATTTTGTACAATTTCTGTCAGTTTCGGCCCCTTTTTTTTTATCACTGATGAAATGCTTTGCTAAATGGTCGTATATGTACTTTGTTTGAATAAAAACAAAGAATTTGTCCCTTTCTCATATTTGAATTTCTTCGCACGCACTCTCATATGTGTGGGCAGTGTAAACTCCCAGCCAGTGACGCATTAGTGGAAATTCTATACCAAAGTAAATAAATATATATGTAAGAAAGAAGCGAAGGGGCTTAAACACTAGTCAGCTGAATAGATAGATAAATATATGAATAAGTTCATATCGATGTGATATATGCGTAGCATAGGATTGTTTTCGATTATTGTTCTCTCCCTGTTGATGGAGGCGATTTATTTGTTTCTACCCGAACAACATTTCCGCATTGATGAATGATTTTAATCAGCTCTGATTACATCTACATATGCACTACAAATATATAACTTAAATACATATGTACACGTATGTATATCTGTATGCGTATTAGCAAATATATTTTGTTTGTTTTCATGTGATTTTTCTAATTATTGTCTTCATCGTGATGATAAATATATATATACATTGAATATATGCGGTTACCATTGGAAATCATTTATACGTGTAAATTAATTGTAATCGATACTGCTGGTATTACATAGTTGATCAACAGATAAATTATAATCGCATAAAATTAAGTAGATAGTAGGAGAAACATATTCAGAAAAATATTTATTTTGTAAACGAAAATATTTACAAATTGAAATTAGTTTTGAAAGTGTAGCAAATTTAAATTGTCATTGACCCGAAAACATTCTAAGCAATATTCAAAACAAATAAAACAATAAATAACTGAAATCATTGGTTTTTGTAAACACTTTGTATGAGCGTGGGGGTAAGTGCTGGAGTCAAAGAGTGAATTGGGGTTGATGGAAGTGAGATGAGCCAATTTTGGTAATAAAAATGTTAGTTTTGTATGAGAGATCCCTTATGTGATGAAGATGCAGGTAGATAGGTATATTCACGACAAATATTGGATAAAACAATGAATAAATCAATGGGAGTTAGTCATATATTTCACACCTTTATGGACTCCGTGGGAGCGATGGGAGTCAATTGGATAACAAAAAATATTTCAATTTTGTATTAGAGCCCTTTAGGATACAGAGAGTAAGTGATTTGTGATTATTTGATGTCTCTCGAGCAATTTTCTGACCACTTATGTGATTATATGTATGTCGATTTTTTAATGTTTTTGAGTCCATTTTGTATGACAGACCCCTTTAGGGTTGAAGATAGAGATGAAGTTCATCTGAATTTTGATGATAGAAAGTAAATATGTTTGGAAAATTCTGTTTGCATCCAGTGAGTTCGGGGAATAAATTTAATCAAAAATAGTAAATTTTGTGGAGGAAACCCACTAATGAGTACACATAGCAAATAAGTATATTCATCAAAAGTATTAATAAGGAAAAATATAAAAATAGAGATAATAGAGAGTTCGATCTTACATTTTACCATTCTAGAGGAAAATAGTGATAAATCACATTTTTCCAAGTGTAGCGCAGTTCTAAAGCTACGAGAACCATATTAGGCAAGCGGACTGTTATTTTAAGGAGTTACAATTTCTCAAGAAATAATCACCACTACGATTCACTCAGTGATTCCGCTTTATATTCTTTGGGAGTAGGAAAGAGTATAAGAAAGAGACCGCCATAAATAGAAATCGAATACATATTTTAGCAGTTAAAGGTTGACTACAGAATGCCAAATATTTTGCATGTATAATCATATTAAATAGTTCAATCTATGACAATTCCAAACCAATTTTGATAGTGTAATTCGTTGCAAAAATGATTTTCTACAAAATTCATTTATATAATATTTGTTCTTTAATGAAATATTTGTTAGCTATAGATGCAATAATTTATAGGAATATTAATTTCTTTCGAATATTTGATTGCTCTTAAATGTTTACAGTCATAAATGAATGTTCTCCATGAACAACAAATCACGTCTAGTTTTTATCTGCTGCTGCTGCTGCTGCTAATATAGCTTTTATTTATGTCATCACATTTACCATTTATTTTTGAAATGTATGATATATAACATAAGCTTATTTAACTGCTTCTTTGCTGAAGCACGGAAAATCATTCAAAACCATCATTTAAAGCAATGCTACTGACACAGTCAAAGAGAAATATATTCACAGAAGACCAAAGCGTGAGCATAAGTAATGTCATTGTAATGAAATAAATTACCAACGAGCATAAGAATAGGGTGTGTGTGTGTTGTGTGTGTGTGCGTGTGTGCATGTATCGTAGTAACAATTAATTAAAATGCAACACATTAATATTATTCTTCCAGCAGATGAACAAGCAAACATTTGAGCATAAGTATGAGTATTACAATATGATATGCGTATACATATAAGTACTCGTACTTTATATTGTTCTTAATGTGTGTAAAACTATTATATCGTACATAACTCATACGTAAGTACGTATGTACCTGCATATGAGCATAACCAGCAGCAATGCAAACAAGTAACAACATAAAGTATGTGAAAAAGTGTGTAGATGGAATATGTAGTAGAGTACCTTATATTATATATTCTGAGTACTATGGTACTTAAGTTGATAATATTTATGCTCATATGTGTCTTTGTAGACATGTATATATACCTGTTTGTTGCTATACACGCGTATGCCTCTATATACAATAGTTTTATTGGTGTTTTGCTATATGTCTTACTTCTCTTTCTTATACATATTTTTTCATATTACTTTATTTTGTTTCTTGTGCAATTTCTATGATAAATGACTATTTCAGATATAGTAGTATTTATATTTATAAGAACATTTCTGTTTGCAAATGTAACTAATTTATACAAATCTTATGTGAATATTTACCTATCACAAAATTTTATATTCAACATTGAATATAACACCTCAAATATATATTCAAATTATTACTTCAAATACTGTATCTCATCTGTATGACAAGAGAAATGTATAGAGGGAGAGAGAGAAAGAGATATAGAATTACAAAACAAAATTGAGAAATTTCATAATCAGCATTTCTACATACTATACAATATAATGTCCAAAAATCATAAAATCAAATGAAAATGTTACTGATTGTCTTATGTACATATCAATTCAAAGTACCAACATACTCAGTCATATATAAATGTGTTATATATATATGAATATTAAAGAGATCCTTAATTTTATCTATAAAACACTACTCTAATTACGTTGTGATTTCTTGAAAAGTTTTACATTTTTTGTGATCCATCAAAAAGTTTTTCGCACTTTTTTCCTAAAACAATATTCCGCCTTTAAAGATATTGTTTTTTTTTTTTTAGTGTGATTCTCGTAGAAATGATGAATTTTGAATTTTCGAAAACCAAATTAATCAGAGAGCCATGAGATTTTTCTAAGAAAAAATTATAGTACTCCCACATGCGTATGGGGGTTTTCGTGGAAAAAATTAAATTTAAACAAAACATTGCATTAATGTTTTTTAGTAGTTTCATGATGATTTATATTAAAAAAAAACCAATTGAAAAATATGGATTAGTAAAAAAGAACTGAAAATTTTGTTGATGTTCTTTTTGGGCCCAAACTAGTAGGTAAATAAAAAGAAAATTAAGGAATTTAATTTAAATTAGTAAATTTAAAAGTCTGTAGTTAAGGACCATTTTAATATACAATATATTTATCTCAATGACTATATATGGTTGCTCTGTTGGCTACTGATGCTGACTACTACTTGATTTTGTAGAAGCGCATACTTCATATATAAATATATATATGTTTATGCGAATATAATGATAATATAAGTGAAAATGTACCAAGCTACAGGTACTAGTATCAGTGCTTTCTTTCTGAATGCCAGTGGGTAAAAGATGAACTGAAATGTCCTCTCGGAGAGAGGTCAGAACAATATATCCAAATTTTAAATGGCATTAAATGGTTCCTTTAATTTTCCTTACGTTGGTTAGCTATGTGTGAAATCTGTCTTTGCTAAGAGACAACTAGTTATAGCATGATTCCTTTTTTGCATATCTAATCACAAAGATCTTAGAGAAGATGCAAGTCTTTTTCGATATTTTTCTATATCCTTTCAAATTTATATTACATAAAAAAAAGGGAAATGTCCAGAAAGTCTTTGTTCTCAGTATTTGGTAGAAAAATATAATTCCACTTCCACTTTGCACTAACCTGCATCGGGGATAAGTAGACATTTTTTTCAGTTGGAATCGGTGCTATTTTATAAGGCTAAAGGACGGTGATGACTAAAATGTCCGCAAATTTTTCTCAAATTTTTTTTTTTTAATTCTTCCTGAATGTATGTGACATTAAAATAGAAAAAATAGAAATTACTGCTTCCTGAATTTTCTCTTTCAAATTCATGAGTGAAATAGAAGCCACATCTAATTACATGTACTCGAAATTTTTGGACGCTTTAGAAAAATGGTATAATAGCATTACTATTTTGTTCAAATAATTTTCTTTGGAGTCATATTTTCAAATCTGGAGACAGTTAAATTGGAAAATGATGGTTGTGGTTTGTATCAACGCAATCAGTCACTAATAATCTGGTGCAATGTTTTCCAAAAACCGTCTTAAAAACAATGCAATAATGACTTTTAATATTGGGATGCATTAAAAAAAACAAAAACTGTCACCGAATTCGTACCAATGAATAGTATTGGTCACTTTGTCACTTTCGTGCACTTCAAACAGATTTCACTAAATATTTTGTTTGCCTCTTCAATTTATATATGAAATAATGATGATAATGAGAAAAGACGGACACTGAAAACGTACCAGTGAACGATTTTGGTCACTTTGCCACTTTTGTGCGCTTCCACCGGCTTTCATCGACCATTACTAGTTATGCCGGGTATATTCAATCGAAAATGCCTACGGTGATACTATTGTATGCTACATTCTTATTATGATTATTTTTGCTATTGTTATTATTATCATTATTATTGAATTTCTGTTTACCTAACAAAATGAAAATTACCTGATTTATTTCATTGGAATTATGGCTTTTGTTTTGTGTAAGTAAATATCTGTACATGTGATTTCTATATGTAAGGTACATATATATGAGTGCACTTATCAAGGTAATACTCTAAAAAGCTGTTGTGTTCTGATGATAAATTACAGGCTAGAGTGTTACCGAATTGTTATAAAATAGTATGGAAGGTAGTATGTTGAACAGAATTTCAAGTATAATGATATTTCTAGAATTCAATACGATTTCATGAGCTTGCATCAATGCTTAATATTAACGTTATACCTATTCGGCTACATATGTGCTTATATTAGGTATTTCTCTCGTTTGATCTACATACTTATTAACATCATTTGTATGGGTATTGGAACTATTAATATATAAATTTTTAGGGATTAGCCGAATCAGACCACTTATATGGGTCCCTTTTCGTCCCTCAAATCGTGTGTTAATTATTTGTTCGGTTGCAGAATTCTTCTACTTCCTTCCTCATAATAACATCACGCGTTATTTCAAGCATCTCCTTGTGGGGTATGTTCCACATTTCGAGTTCATCAATAAATTGGCGACCCAGTGTGGACATCCTCCTGCTTGCCAATGCAGGACACTGGCACACTATGTGCGCCGCTGTCTCTGCCTCTTCCATGCATAATCTGCAAATATCAGCATCCTCCCCATCAACAAGACCCATCTTGCTGAGGTGGTACCTGAAATTGCCATGCCCAGTTATTAATGCAGTCAACCAGCTTAGAGTCATTCGTCCTAGACTGAGAGCCCTCCCCGATTCACTGCCCTTTGATAGCCTCAACGAAGCCTTTGCCTGTCTACAAGTAGATAAGTTCTCCCATCTCGTGAGATTAAGTTTCTTTATCTACTCTTCGACCTTTGCCTTCACCGTCCCGCTGCTGAGAGCAACTACTGGTTCCGGTCCATAAAATTCAGCTTCAGATCCTTGTCTAGCCAAGGAGTCTGCAGCTTCATACTGTTCTATACCAATGTGTCCCTTCACCCATATACGAGTAATAGCATTACTACGAGCACACCCATTAAGTTTCTGAACACATTCGAGCGCCAACTTAGAAGATACCTTAGGTTGTTGCAGCCGCCTGACCACCGCCTGGTTATCGAGTGCTAGCAAGATTTTCTTACCTTGCACCTTTCCATCCAGTAGATGGTCTAGCGCATGCATTAGACCTAGCATTTCTGCTTGGTATACCGATACGTATCTTCCCAGATTCAGAGTGCATGCCAGTCCCAACTCTTTAGAGAAGATTCCAGCACCCGCTCTGCCATCCATTAATGAACCATCTGTAAAAATACTGATGTCATTTTCCTCACATACATCATGTGTGAGGCCGTCTTCAATGAGTGTTCTGTGTGACTTTTCAGTCATCTTCAGCCTACCCATTCCCTCCATTGGCATCTGCGCCTCCTTTACACTGCTATATAGCAGTGACAGGATGCCCCTGTGCAATACAAGCCATTCTTTGTACCCTATCTAACTTGCTTTTCGCGGTCTTTTGGGTGACCTTAGGCCACCAGACCACAGCAGCATATGTTATTAAGGGTCTGACCATCGTTGTGTAGATCCAGTGCGCTGCTCTGGGAGTGATTCCCCACATGAGACCGAACACTCTCTTACACTGATGCAATACCCGCTTGCCCTTCTGAATCTTGTCATCGACGTGACTATTCCAAGTCAGCTTGTTATCCAGGATGACACCTAGATACTTTACTTCCTTGGATACGTTGATGTTCGATCCAAAAAGCCTAAGAGGGTCTATTGTTAGTCCAGTCCTCCTTTTAGTAAAGAGTACTGTTTCCGACTTACTAGCATTTACAGAGAGACCTTGTTCCGTGCACCATCCTTCAACCATTTTGAGTGCACCTCTCATGGTATCATAAATAGTGTCCAGGAACTTACCGCTCACCGTTACCGCTATGTCATCTGCATACCCGACGGTGTGTATGCCTTTTGAGTCCAGAAGCTGAAGTAGGGAATCGACCGTGATGTTCCAAAGGATGGGCGATAATACTCCCCCCTGTGGACACCCTTTGACTACCCTACCTCTGAGTCTGTAACTCCCATTTTGAAAGTTTATTGCCCTTTTCCTCAGCATGCTGTCCACCCACCTTATAATGGTTGGGCTGACTTCACGAGAAGCAAGGGCCATCCTTAGCTTATCGAAACCAATCTTATCGAAGGCACCTTCTATATCCATAAAAGTAGACATAGATATCCCTCCACAAGACAGTTCCCTCTCCGCTACGCGAACGAGTTCGTGCAGGGCCGTTTCAGTGGATTTGCCAGCTCTGTACGCGTGCTGACACCTGCTCAGTGGTTTCAGAAGCGTTGTCCTTTCTATGTAGTCCGCCAGTACTCCTTCCATACATTTAAGCAGAAAGGAGGTCAAGCTAACCGGCCGGAAAGATTTAGCCTCTGAGTAGTCCCTTTTTCCCGGCTTTGGAAGAAAGACAACCTTAGTCTCTCTCCATTGAGTCGGGATATATCCTGTAGCCAGGCAAGTAATAAATATTCCCAGAAGCCTGTCTACCAGAGCTTCTGCTCCCCACTGAAGTAGGGCTGGAAATATCCCATCTGTACCCGCTGTTTTGAATGGAGAGAAACGCTTAATGGCGTTTATCACTCCATCTCTGGTGACTATCCTTTCAGCTTCCAATCTTTCATTCCTGTTTGCACCCTTGCGGGTGGCTTCCCAAGGATCTTCCGATCTAAAGCTTCCTGGAAAATGCACCTCCATCAGGTATTTCAGTGACTCTCCGATTGTCTCTGTAAAGGATCCATTCGTTTTGCGAATTAATCCCAACTTTGACACCGGGTCCTTTGATATGATCCTCTGTAATCTACATACATCGGTCATATCTTGCATATTTGAGCAAAATTCCCTCCACGTTTTCCTTTTACGGTTGCGTAGAGTCTTCTTCAGCTCCCTTTTCTTTGACTTGTAGTCGTCCCATGCGTTGGGGTCCCCTCTCATGTGACGATTAAAAGCCTTCCTTGTCTCCTTTTTCATGGATTCCAGTTCCCCATTCCACCATGGAGTGGGATCTCCTTCGTCCACTACCGTCAGAGGACATGAAGCTTCAAATGCTTTGATCATGGCTGAGCTGATAGCTCTCACCTGATACTCAACATCTGCAGTTGTTCTAGGTCTCTTAAACCTCCTTGGCAATAATTCCTCAAGAACTTCGCAGTACCTTGTACAATCCGTTCGTTTCGGTATCCTTACCATTCTACAGTCGTTCCTATGTCTTTTATCGGACGTAATCCCAAACTGAATGGCCCTTTGGTCCGACATGGTTAGTCTATCCACAACCCTCCAGTCCAAAATCCTATCCAACATTTTGACATTCGTCAGAGTAACATCAATAACCTCGCAACGACGTGCGTCGACAAAGGTCGGTTCTGTTCCCCTGTTGGCAACTTGTAGACCAAATCTTTCTATAAATTCGAGTAGACACTCTCCTCTATAGTTTTCATTGCTGCTGCCCCACACAGAACTGTGCGCATTGGCATCGCAGCCTAAGATCAGACCAACCCCCTTACCATCACAGAATCTCACTAGAGCTTCCACCTCTCTCGAAGGTGGTTCGTCTGGAGAATCGTATGGAAGGTATGCTGATGCGATCATAAATGATCCCGCACCGTCACCTATTCTCACTACTGTGAGATCCGGTGAACACAAGTTAGACATTAGAATCGCACGTATCCCATGTCTAACTAAAATGCATGTCCTCAACTTCCCCTCTGTTTGTGGATAAAACAAAGTGGTCTTTTGTGCAGATAGGCCTTTGATCCTTCCATGAAGAATCCAGGGCTCCTGAACTAGTGCAATGTCAAGCTCATCCTCATCGAAGCTCCGCACCATCATTGCTGATGCTGCTTTGCTGTGGTGAATATTGAGTTGACACACATTTAGTGGTTCCTGGCGCGGGCCCACCTCCCGCCCTAATGGCTTCTTCCTTGCAGAATCTGCCACTAGCCCCACGCCAGGAGCTGCGTCGCACCCCTCATACTGCATCCTTCTGGAATTTAACGACGGCCTGTTCAAGACCGCAGTTGAGTCTCCCCCCTGCGATCCTGACGGCCTCCGCGTCCTCCTTAGGACACAGCACGGTGAGTACAACACCTGCCCTTTCTGCCTCGCCAAACCCTTCTGTGCGGATAACACTCCATTTGGAAGTGTCCTTCACACAGACGTTCTGGCGCTGCAGCCTTCTGAGGATGATGTCGCTGGCCACAGCATTGCCATGAGCAACAATCACCATCTTCCTCTTTGTCGACAAGGCAGTTAGGCTGTCACATTTGAGCTTCGCACCTTCCCACAAACCGGTTAGGTGCTCCACTGTCTTGCACAGCCATTGCTTGGATAGCTGATTTTTGCACCTTAGTACAATCAATCCGCTCTCCACCCTTGCCCTGCCGACAAATCCAATGTCATTGACATCGTCTTCAAGAGACTCCATGGCATCCAACAAAGATACCTTGAAGGTACTCAGATGAGTATCCTCCAGAAGCCCCTCTAGTGACAAGTCCATGACTCCCATAACGAGGTCAGCTTCCGCTACTTGAGCGTAAGTCTTCCTCGCCCTGGTGGGCTCGCCCTTTGCCTGTTCAGCCCGACGTTTAGGCGCTCTGCCAAGACCGCTCGGCCCAGGTACCGCATGCGAGGACTGTGAGTTCGCTGGGTTAACAATCTTTCCAGATTGTCCACCCCGCTCATCACCTCCCGACGTCGGATTTCCCTGTCCCGTCGTTCCCAGAGCTACTCTACCCGTGTTAGGCTTGGGCCTCGAGCCCCTTTCGGAGCGACTGACGGCCTTTATAATTGGCCGTCCATCTCTCCGAGCATTTGCCCCTTTTGGTGTCTGCGTGGAAGAATTATCAACCTTCTCAAGAGACGGTTGTCCATCCTTCCCAGCATCCACCTCAATTGGCCCCTCCGTCGTCTTCGGATGAGGCTCCTCAGGCGTTGAACTTTTTAAAGTGGTTCCGGAGCTATCGCCCCTGAACCTCTTCCCCGAGTTCTCCACCTCCAAGGTCGACTCATCTTGCAGAAGTCCACTGAGTTGGCCCGAGAGCTGCTCAATGGTCTTCTCCGACGACTTCATGGCCTTTTTACGTTGTCTCTTTCGCTTCTGCCTCTCCCGTTTCTTCAACAGGATTCGCTCTGCTTTTGAGACTCCGTCCTTTTCGCTTACACCTGATAAAGCTAACGATTCCGCTCCACTAGGATCGTCTTCGTCCACACCATCAGATGTTCGGCCAGATGTTTTACGTTGCCTCCAGACCGACTTCCCTGCCGACCTGGTGACACCGTCCTCTTTGTTCAACACCGTCGCAGCCGCCGGCTTAGGTCTTCCGAGACCCGTTCCGTCCGCCGCAACAGATGCTGCCATTGATTTTGGGCTGGCTAAAAGCTCGGCTTCTATGGAAGCCTCATTTTCCGCCATCCCCTCCACTACTTTTCCCGCCGTGGCTACCAGCACTACTTCGTATGAGGCAGTGCTGTCCGCCATTGCAGGAATTTCGTTCCGAGTTCCAGAGGTGGGAACGAGTGGTGCAGCTAACAGCTCGGCCTCTGGTGAAGCCTTATTGTCCGCCGTTCCTCCCGTTAACACCCCCGGAACCCCAGATCCAGTTTTTGGGTTTTTACAATCAATATTGTTCCCACGAGTTGCGAAGAAATAAATGTCCGCCTGCGCAGAGATTCGCAGTACGCAGGTAAGGCTAATTATTACGGAGGGCGCCAGGTATCCGTAAGCTCACGTTAACGACTGGGCTATTTGAAAAAGGGGCCCCCAGCCAGGCTGATTTTCGGCACGGATCGCTTAACACCTTAATCCAGCCCCTCACCTCCGACCATGATAAGAGTACGTTGCCGAATGCTGTACTATTGAAGAGTAACAAACACTCACCAACTTACCCTTATCTTAGCTAGATACCGCCTGACGTCGTACAGGCTAAACTGTGGTATCTATTTCCAGTCGGCACCCTCGAGGCGGGTTCAGTGGAGGATTTTGCTGACCGGAACTATTAATAACTATTTAGTAATGATATTGTTCCTTTATGACATAGTTAGTTGACACATTTAATTGATTGCTATGCTACTACTACTGAGCTGACATCGAAAATTATTAAAATACATACAATATATATCTATAATAAATTTATATATATGATAAGATGTATAATTATAATAGGTAGCTACTTCATTGACATAACTTATTATAATCTTTACAGCTTAAGCTTTCCGTCTTTTCATCGCTCTAGCTCTCATTCTATCTCTCTATTTAATTTTAATTAATTTTATACATTAATATGATATAAGCCAGCAAACGATAAATTAATGAGACGTTCATTTAAAGAGATTGGCTCTAAGACTATCTCTTCGACGTCTTTTGTATGAAATTGATATTTTTTTAATAGTGCTCATATGTCGGCAAATAGTTATTAAGTCAACTTGTCATACAAAACTCTTTGCAAAAGTTCTGTGAAAAAGTTTTCAAAATAATATGTTATTTGTGTTCTCCACCTCTGAGACGTCTGATTTAAGAAGGAGCTCTTAATTACTGACCAACGAAGGGAATAAAGAAAGGTCTGTGCTACTTTTATGACAGTAAGTAAATGTTAACTCGAAAACTCCTATAATTATAGAGCAATCGTACTGAAAGTTCGTACATCTAAGTATTTTTACCACTAAATAAATGGCTATGCGAATCCGTAAAGTCGGATGAAAACCACGCCTATCTTCCATAAAAAAATTTTTTGTTGATTGTGTTTTTTCGCAATTTATCCCCGAAAATATAACGCTGTGGCACTTAGACTTGGATTATGGAGCTATTTTTATCACGGAAAATACATATTAGAAAGCGGGCGTAAAAAAAGGATGCAGTTCAACCTTATGCGTGAAAATATTACGCTATTAATCTCAAACTTGGTGCATGTAGTCAATTAATTTAAAAATAGATGTAATCGAATAAAGACTACTCCTACCTTCTGTAAAAAAGTATATCCCGTCCGTTAATAAAGATATCAGGCTGAAACTCAGTTCTCAGTGATTAAATTTGCTTTTAAATAGATCAGATCGAAAATAGGTGCAGTCGAATAAAAATCACCCCTAGCTCCCATACAAAAGTATTATCGGCAGTATTCTTTGTAAACGAGTGTATAAAGTCAGAGGATCAAAGTTTGGCGCACGGTCATGGTTCAGTATATCGAATTTTTGATATTTATAATATTATGGATATGCAGAATTGAAATTATTTCCTAGAATGTTGCACTGATATTTACATATCAGAATTTTAAATTCGAATAAAATATCAACTTTCCTATAGAGGTGGTAAAAGTAAGATGCGAATATGTGGATATAAAGACGCAATTACCAAAACGCATTTATGTAAATAAAAAAAAAATTATTCAAATAAATTTGAAGACAATTTACTTGTTTATTTTTCACTTGAATTAACACTAATATATAACAGCAAATACAATAACAACAACAAGAGCAAAATTAAAACATTTTCTAATAGCCACCCTCTTTTAAATTACCTATACATACATATGTATGTTTTTATTTCTTCTTAATCCAAATTCACCAAATGGGTGCTTATGAGATGTGTGCTTATAAATATTTCTTGTCAACAACAACAAAACAGTCAGAAAATTATGAGCATATTTTATTAATAGCATCAATTTCCACCCTGTAGATTTTCTATAATACCACCCTGCTATTTGGCACGTGTCATTTTCTTGATATTTAGAAAAGAAAGAATTTGTATTAAATAATAAAAAATAAAAAAAAATAAAAAGGAAAATATAAAGAAATCACTCTAATAAGTAAAGACGGAAGAACAAGAAAATATTCTGTCGAACATAAATTTTCTTCTTCTTTCAAATCAATCGTTCGTTAAATAAATAACACAAATTTGTATTTGTTTTATTTTATTTTCTTTTCTTTTTACCACTCTTCCCCTTAATATTAAAATTTTAAGATTTTCACTTATTTTTCAATTTTCTTTTCTTTGTTTTTCATATTGCATTTAAATCTGCTATATTTTTTCTTTCGTTTTTGGCAAATACAATATTTATAAATACAATACATTGATTTTCAATTGAAATAACAACTGAAAATTGTATGATAGGATATGGATGAAGGAGAATGTTTTATTTTAAGTATGGTATATTGAAGAGCAAAAATGTTGTTGATAAATGAAAATAATTCAAATTGTGGAAGGGGGGAGTAGAGAAGAATTTTACAGTGGGGTATCAACATTGTTTAAACAAAAATTTAATTGAGTAACAATTTGGTCATAGAAGATTTTTGTAATAATTTTTACTTTAGCTACATTCAATGGATTAAGCGGTTTCTACTATGTACCATTAAAAGTCAGTTCAGTTCAGTTAAGTTTTCTGGAAATTTTTTGTTCAATTATAGTCACATAAAGATTCAAACAATATACATTTTTAACTAATATATTCTTGAACAAAATTTGTGATATGTTAATAATATTTAATTAACTTAATAGTAACAATAATAGAAAAAATGTGATACGATTTACTACAATTTAATAAGTATTTTAACGATTTGAGCTTAGATTGTTTAAAAATTGTTCTTAGATTTCGCTTAGATTTTTTAATCATAGCTGCAGAAGTATTATAGCTCAACACGAAATATTTAAGTGACTCATAATCTAATATTTGAGTATTTTATTTGAATCTTCTAAATAAGTATTCAAAGAAACTTGATGTGCCTCAACGAGTTAACTATAAGTGATCTTTGCTTTCAGATGCCAGATATTAGATGTTATATATTTAAATTTGTTTTAAATAAGTGCCATTTTAAAATTTCACACAAAAATGCAATGCACATTCATATTTTTAGATACATATTTTAATTGCTATTGTATTTAGTATTCAAATTTCTTATAAAAGAGCTAATTATTAACAATTATGTTTGTTTTTGTGAAAACACTTAAAGGGTAAATATTTTGATACAACAATTTTAGGTTTATTCTATTTAGGAATAATATTTTATAGTAAAGCAGCATATTTATTTAAAAAAAACATATTTATAAGCAATAAACAAGAAAAGGGAAACAATTCCCAAAGGAAAATTATTCGTATTTTGTGCTTGTACTCGAAGGACTTTGATACAATATTTCGTGTACTTCATTCTTATTCAGACAATATTATTTAGAAAAATTCTACACTTCTGGTTTGGAAAAACTATATATAAGCAAACAAGCAACACGGATTAATGTTTTGTACAATATTTTCATATTTATTTATTAATTTTTTTATTCGTCGACGAGAACACATATTTGATGTAATTATATCATATTTACTACTCTTCTTAAAAGCAGGGGTTATAAAAGGATATGTGTTTTTTGTACATACACTCAAAAGGGTTAATTGTTTTCGGCAATTTGTAATTTCAATCATATGTAGTATTCATATTTGTCAAAAAAATTTCATATATGATATTTCACGTATTGATAATTATAACAAATCAAAGGATTAATAATTTGGTATAAGATTTTCAATTTAAATATTGATATTTGATAAAAAAAAAATTTATTTTCACATATTACAGAGAGCAAATATATTGATCTAAGACCAGTACTAGACCAGTGTTAATATTTACTTTTCCTTTTAATTGGTACGTAGCATACATAATTGGCAATAAATGTATAATAATTTTTATTTTAAATAACTATATAGTCATAAGCAGATATATTGCTTCGATAGAAACTTTTAAAGAGTTAATAATTAATCACAATTAATTATAAAAAAAAAAATGTATAAAATTATGATAAACATTCCAAAAGAAAAATGGTTAAAGGGTTAAAGGGTATAACTTCATATGACTATTGTATACGCCACTGCTAACGCAATGATAGAGAGTGAAAGAAAGCTGAGAGAGACAAATAACATAAATAAAGCAGCCGTAGCAAATACAAAAAAAAGAAAAAAAGAAAAAAGAAAATACAAAATACAAATAGAAAACAAATCAACAACAAATTTGTTTGTAATTTTTTGCGTGATAAAGTCGCATTCTGTTGGATTAAATGAGATTTTCTTGCAATTACATATCTGCTACCATTTCTATTGCGACTACAATGACAACGACGTCAACGACGGCTTAAATATGATTGTACTATTCTTCTCTTTGGCTTGCTTAGTTGCTTATTTACGCATTTTAGTCTTTGGAATTTACTACTCTTTTTTTAGTAGAGACTTTTTTTTTCGTCATCCATCGCATATCATCTTCTCATACAATATTTAGAAATGGAAATCGACAACAAACTCTACTTTGTTATGAATGAGTACATAGTATACTCGTATATCAATTGTAGTATCGCATGCTATATGCATATATGTATGTAGTTATTCATCTACATACATATACAATATATTTTGTACTTTTATATTGCTGATTGCAAATGAAAATTCTTGTTGTTCGTTTAACTTTTGCTATGAATTCATTCATTCGTTCAATCATTCCATCATCATTGTTGTTGTTGTTGTTGATGGTGTCGATATTTTTGCAATATTGAGTTTCATAATTTATTTATTATTTTTCTGCGTTTTTCTATTTTTCTATTTCTATTTTTACTCTATATTCTTTCATTTGTTCATTTCGTTCATCAAATACTTAAATTATATTTCTTATATACTCATAACTGTATTGATATGTACGGTAGTATAAATATTTTGCTAGAAGTAAGATTTATTGTAATTTGTTTTGTAATAAAAGTGATTTTATGGCATAAGTTCTTAACACAATGTTGTAACAACCAATAAGTAATACATACAACATAACAGCAGCAACAACAACAACAACAACAACAATAATAATAATAACTAACAAACTATATAAGTTGTTTACTTTGCTGCTCATTTTGTATTAGCAAGCAATATTATTCTTATTAGCAGGGGTACTATACGATAGAATATACCCAATGAGAAAATTAAATTATTTATGAAATGTTTAACAATATTGTGGAACAATGTTTATGTAAATTGTTTAGTGGCAAGATAATATTAATATTGGAAAAAGTCTATTAACTGTCAGTGAAAAAATCTCGATTAGAGTTTTGCTACACTTCAAAACAATTATTTTTTCTACAGTTTCTGAAAATTATATTTAAAATAACGTATGTAGAATTATGAATTTAGAATTATGATAATTCTGTTAATCTATGATAATCTGTAATAAAAATTCAGAGAGAACCTTTTCTTAGAGCATTAGTATGTATTTTTTCCCATAGTTCGTATATGGGCCTTTTTGCTAAAGAAATGAATAAAATCAATATATGAACTATTGGCGAAATCCTGAAATTTTGTTGCAGATTTTTAACCATTAATCACAACAAAATAAAATGCAGTATAATAATGGGGGCACTGACAAAACACAGCCCCACAACATTCCACAGAAAATTGGTTCTATTACAGGAGATGGATGGATGTACCTGATACGCTGCGGATGTATAACACTCTACAGATTTCTCTTAAACTGCTTAGGAGTCTCGAAGTTCATCGATCCAGCTGAAGCAGTGACTTTGAGCAAGAGAGATTGACTGAAGTAAGTAATGAAAAAAATATTTATGTACAACATCTATATAAATAGAACCAGTGCTTCCAGCATCACTAAGTACACATTAGAGTTTATAAGTTTATAAGCGATTACTACTTAGAGGTCAATTCTTATAGTACAGTCTATCATAATTAAGCTATATTTGATAACTTTTCGAGTAATTTCTGAATGAATCCCTTTCTAAGTATGTTTAAGGGTTAAAGTACTTTTAAAAATATCGTCTCGAGAAACATATAGTCAAATTTTATGAATAGTCTATCTATTGAATGTTCTAACCTATTAATTTCTATATATTACAAATTGACTTTATCGACATTTATGTCAAAAAAAAAAATTCCGAATTATTTCACTTTGTTATTCAAATATAATATTCAAAGGTTGGAGTAGCACATAAACAATCCAGTTTTTTACCGTTATTGATCAATAATTCTTATACACATTTGGGAAATAGTCTTATAGACTATTTCCTACCTATTTCCGACCTACGACCTGTGAACGCACAACGCACTAACAATTGAGCTACGGCGCCCACTCATCATTCTTGCATTCATAAGATTTGTTCATACTTCTTAAACAGTTTTCTGCAGTGAAATCAACACCACCCATACCGTATCTATTCATTGAAAAATATTTGTTATCCAAAATGCATATGGATGAGTTATACATTAATTTTATCCCTCTAGGACGATGAAGATAGGGGAAAATATGTTTACCAAAACATTTTGAGAAGAAAAACTGGATATGATACTGGGTACTTTTGTTAATATTTTTGCTTTCATTATTGCTTTATTTTATTTTATTTACCTTTTTTTTTAGCTTAGAAAATGTGTACGACCTGAAGGAGTTAAATTAGTTTCTAATAAGAATTTATTGTCTGAATTTTGGTTTTGAATTTTTTCGTAAGCCGGTTTTATCAAATGCATCCATTTCACTCTACGCTATCGTACGTACTTTAATAAATTTCTCTGTAGAAATATAATCGAAGGCAATGATATGGCAACCTTTTGAGAACAACTGCTTTGCTATTGATGTTCGGATTAAAGATTTATAGAGAAAATACACAGTAAAATAAGCAAACCGCCATTTAAACCGCTATTTCTATGTTATCGGTAAGTTTGATAGATAGTTTTGTATGACCAAAAAACTTCAAAAATTAATATACATAGCAATAATATACTTGCATAAATTCTTATATATGGAATACTTGAGATTTTTCTTCTTACATAAGCTGTTCTATTATTATTTCTATAATTCCAAGTGATTGATTGAGCAAGTAAATACACAAATAAAAAATTTGATTTCCGTCTTTTCCAAACTGCAAATTCAACAAATATGTACTTAAGTATGCACATTATCGTGTAAGAAGTTATTGTATGTATTTCTTTATTTGATATTATTTGCACATAGATTATTTTATTTTACTATGCACATGGCTTATGATATAGAAAATCGCAAATCCCTCCAATCACTTCCAAAACATAATAATAAAAATAAATACTCTTAAATATTATGTGTATATAGTGTGTTCTGTTCAAGGAAATTACTATGGCACTTCTAGAGAAGAAATAGAAAAAAGTATTTTATATTATTTATTTTCATTTTACCGTTAAATATCAAAATTATTTGGTACATACGATACCTATTTGATATGTATATTGAGCACGCACTTGTGTTATATTTTCAATAAATTATAATCTGTCGCTTCTAAAATATATCACGTACATACGAGGGTACCAAAAAAAAAAAAAAAATGGAAGCATTTATTTATGAGCTCACTTTTATAAAAGTAAGGCATAACGAATTGAACTAATTGAATTTAATAATCAATAATGATATGAAATTAATTTGAAATCGCCACCAATGCCATCACCAATGTGGTCATCGACGTCATCGCAATCGTCGTCGCCACCATTCTATATTAATGGGTATTTGCCAAAAATTAAAAACTAATTAAATTTTTCGCCTAAATGCAAATACCATAGCATATACTCTATACATATTTGTTGAAGGCTATAATAGTAAGTGTGAAGTATATGTAATAAATAGTAAATAAATATTAATTTACATATATAAGTTTTTAACATAAGTACACACCATGAACATACACTACCTACACTCTCTACACCGAAAAGCTCATTATTAATATAAACATTTAATGCAATTATCAAGAATCCTTTGTGAAAATATTCCAGCATGTATTTAAATGAGTTTATGGAATACAACTAAATATAGGGTGATCCAATAAGAGCTTCCGGTAGTTTTTTTTTAATAAAACGCATTAAAATCAATTTAATAATCATAAAGTGTATTTGAGACGTAAGTTCAGTTTTTGTTTGAATAATGTTTGAAAATAATTTATTTTAAATGTTGTGGCCAACTGGCTCTAACATGATCCATTTTATGGGTCTAATTTTCGAGCACTCTTTCGAGCATTTCGGCCGATATTCCGTTAATTACGCGTGTTATGATCGCTTTTAATGCAGGAATCGATTGTGGTTTATCGACATAAACAACTAATTTCACATAGCTCCATAAAAAGTAATCCAACTGCGTCAGATCACAAGATCTGAACACCATAACCACAACATAACACCATATGAACACCATGAAATGGTCGAAGAGAATGAAGAACATTTTTCACTGAACACTGAATTTCCACGATTTGTAAACGTTGTTCTGGCGTAAGTCTATTCATGGTGAAATGTCAATGAATAATGAACACAAATGTAATATGAACATGACAGTTACAACACGTGAGATGCCTGAGAATCCCTATTGGAAAAAGTACCTCCTATTGGATCACCCTATATATATGTATACATGATATTTGAATGAAAAAGTTTTGAAAATTCTTGTCCCAATTTTTAGATAATTTTCATTGAACATATTTTCCATTATTCTTTACCAAATAATTGAATGTGCGAAAAACATCTAAATCGAATAATTTTAATTGTTATTGCTAAAATTATTTGCGTGTGAAATTAATAGATAAATATTTAAATACACAAACTAAAAGCAATTTTCATAATTTTTATAAAAGTAATAATAGGTTTGTGCGTGCTCATAGCACAGTGATTAGTACTGGCCGTAGAATTGCCGATTTTACTCTCACTTCGCCCATCTGTAGAGAAATCTTTTCAGGAAGATTAAAAGTTGTCCTTAAAATCAGTTCCCACCTATTGGCTAGCAATTGGTAGTCCTTCTGAGAATAAAAATTTGTTAGGAAACGTAAGTTCTTTTTGGAACTCGGTCTCAACTAATATATGCAAACCCTTCAAGAATTATTTCGAATTTATAGCAATTAAAAAATATTGGAAACGGAGTTCGGGCAAAGCTTTTCTGGAGCCTCTAGAGCAAATTACTTATATACATCTTTATATATATGCAAAAATAACCATAAAAAATAGAATAACGTAGTATTATTTACATAAATAGATGAGCAAGATCAAAAAAGGTTGTAATTCAATAAAAATTTTGCCCTGTTCACCTTCGAAAATATATTTTCGAAATGTGTTTTCTAAATTTTCGAGCGTAAATATTAAGCGATCGAGCTTAAAATTGGTATAGACAATAATTTTTATCAACAGTCGTGGAATTTTAAAAATATACGTTATCGGATAAAAATTAAACCTGCCTCTTATACAAAAATATATTTTTGAATGTATATTTTATGATTTTTGGACGTAAACGGGAAACTTGTGAAGATTATTATTTTAACCGAAAATTGTTGAATCTATCAATCTCCCATACAAAAACGCATTTTCGATCGCTTGTTTTCTGAAATGTTTCCATGAAAATATGAGCTGTCAAGTTAATTCTTCCAACGAACATAAGATTTTGAAATACGGAAGATTTCAAATGAAAATATCTCCCAGTTCTTATATAATTTTATACTTTCGAATACATATTCCCTGATTTTGCGCCCGAATATATATGAGGCTACCAACTCGAAACTTGGTACACATACGCATTTTTACATCCAAATGGCGATTTTAAAAACTTAACATTGTGGAGTGGAAAACCAATCCCAAACAAACATTTTTTTCAAATTTATTTTTTTAGGCGGTATATTTTTTTTTTAACAAAATATATAAAATTTTGAAAATGAGCGTTATCGAATGAAAACCACACCAATAAAAATGTTTTTCGAATGTATTCTTTCAGTTTTTTCGTTTGAGAATCTAAAGCGATAGTGTTGTAACTTAGTACTGCACATTAGTTTTGTGTTAATGAGTGTTATCGGATGAAAATCGCGCCTAGCACCCACACAAATCTGTGTTTTCGAAAGTTGAAACTGAATAGATATAATTTATTTTAATAAAAAATAAAGGATTTTGAAGAGAGGTTTTGTATTATCCGAAGAAAATCAAGTATACTCCTCATACAAAAATATATGTTCAAAAATATAATTTCAGGCATTGTGAATGAAAAAATCAAGTTATTGAACTGAAATTTAGTATACAAAATAGTTTTTACCATCAAATTTGGGATAATTAAAATGAGCTATATTAGATAAAAACTTCTCCTATCTGCCATAGAAAAATATGTTTTGAAAGTACATTTTCAGACTTTATGTTCGGAAATATAAACTTGTTGACCTGACATTTGCATAATTTATATTATGTTCATTAGTTAATGGTCTAACTTGCAAATTGACGTAGTCGAATAACAAATATATACAAAAATATACGTTTTCCAATATAAGTTTTGCAGCTTCTACACACTATACACTAGATATTAACATTGACACAAGGGCGAATGAAGAATGACGAATTTAATTCCTTATTGATTCTTTATTATTTATATTTTGAATTTATTCAATATACCATCACTTTCTTAATTCACTGTTTTTTCTGATATACACATGTACCACCTAAACTACAATAAATATGCAATATAGTATACGATAGCTTAACATATGCATATGTACACTTTCATTTTGTGTCCTTCCGCTGAACAAGAGAAAATACGTAAATTGCTTGCTTAACATCTATCAAGAACATCACTTACCTGGTGGTAGCATTAAAAACCATATTGCCAATAGTAAGCACCAACATCTTAAACGTTCTATGGTTCGTATTCGTGGTTTTCTTATTCGAAGAGAAGCCATGTTTTATGTATTATAGCCGTTTCTTTTCTTGTTTTTTTTTTTTTGATCAAGTATATAATGATAAAAAGAAATGGAAAATTTGCAAATTTTTGTTGTTTATTTTTAATTTTGTTTTCTTCTTTTTTGTATTTATTCCTCGCTGTTTCTCTTCTTGTTGTTTTGCACTTCCGTTTCCGTTCGGTTGCTATTTTGAGTAAATGTGTGTATGTGTGTGTGTGTATATATATATGAGTGCGTCTGTGTGCTTTCTGTTGTTGATTCGAATCGCTTCGTTTCGTTTCGTTTGAGCAATATTTTTATTTGCAAATAAATGTCAATTGAGTTTGTTAGCAATGTCGTCGTAGTCGAACGTAGTAGTTCTTCTTAAGTTGTCCTTTTATTTTTTATTTTCTTTAATTCGATCTACATACATATGTATATATATTTATTTGTTCATTTTTATTTTTTATCTTTTGCATTTCGCATTTTATCGTATTTACAATGGCACCATAAGTCTCTTACTACTTCTGATGCTGATGCTGATGCTGATGTTGCTGTTACTATTGCTACACTTCTGTATCATTTATGCATGAGAGAAAAAAGTGAAATGCATTTGCATCTTTTGTGCATTGCTCTGGCATTATACATACAACGATACAAGTACATGTGTGCGTGTATATAGTCTATTTTTGTATACTTTTACTCCAGCTCTATGTGTACATACACTTGTGCTAGTAGTAATGTGCGTATGAAAAGAATATTGCAAATTGAATTTCCATTTCAATTTATTGTGGCATTTTATAGATTCATACACCATACAGCATGACTTCTGGTGTTGAGAGTTTTTTAAGCTTGTCACTCGTTAATATCGTTGTATTTGTTAACGCATACATATATGATGAATAGGCTGTATGCTGATGATGATTCGAATATGCATATATACTCGTACAATAATTCGTTTTTGATTCATTCACTTAACAAATGTTGTATAGCAGTCGATAAGGATAATGCTGTAAAGAGAACAAGGATAGACATAAATTATTTTTAATCGAATTCGAGACGAAAATAAATTTTAAATTGTATTTAATAATTATTAGTTGTCAATATTTCTTGATAGTTTCATATTCTAAAATATAAATACTATAACTGCAAAACACTGCAATTGACTTAGAATATTAGTTGCAAATAAATTATATTTTAATATTATTATTCATTTGATTACAAAAGGAAAAATGAAATCTCAAATTTTCTGGTCCAAATTCGTAGCTATATTAAAGTCACTTGTAGTAAATCTACATTTTTAATTATTCGAAAGCACTATTTTTAATATAAAAATATTTAAAGTTTCGTGAAATTTCAAATAAAGTAACTCCATTTGACTTGCGGTTAGCCGATGGGACTTGAGTTCAATTCCAATCACTTCCAACTACCTAAAGTCAAACTCAGTAACT
This sequence comes from Megamerina dolium, assembly GCA_963854835.1. Classification (NCBI taxonomy): domain Eukaryota; kingdom Metazoa; phylum Arthropoda; class Insecta; order Diptera; family Megamerinidae; genus Megamerina; species Megamerina dolium. The sequence goes on along the minus strand of OY978529.1, from coordinate 31,224,822 downwards.
TACTTGAAGTCACTTGAAATATGAAATAAAGTTATTTCCATTGACTTAAGGTTTGCCAAATCGGCTTAAAGGCAAAGCAAATCATTTTCATATAACTAAACTCATTACCAGTCACGTGTAGTCACTGGAAGTCACTTGAATAATCCAAATAAAGCAATCCCGAAGTCAAATCAAATCGTTTTGGTTTACATAATAAAAAATTGAAAAAAAAAAGAAAGTAACTTTAAATGCATACCATTGACCAAGTGGGTTTTTTTTTTTAATTCGAGGTACATTCCTGTGAAACCAAGTGACTTTTAATTTTAACGTCCTACAAATGATGTTAAATAAGTGCAAGACATTAAGTAACGAGTGTCAGGTAGGTGATATTAAATGACTTTACAGCAAACTTAAGTGACTTGGAGTCACTTTTAGTGTACATTAGTGACCACAAATGACTTTGTACAGACCTTAAGTGACTTCAAATGATTTTCAAGTAACCTCTAGTGACTTCAAACTAAAGTGACTTCAAAATGACACTCTAGTGACTTTAAGTGACCTCGAATGACTTTCTAGTATCCATTAGTAACTTTACGTCGCTTTCAAGTGACACTGCGTGACTTCATAATAGCGATGTGCATTATCCCTTCTTATATTTATATTCGTTCCGGATGTCAATAGGTTTCAAGTGCAACAGTTCAACAGCATGTCGACTAGCCAACTCAGCAAGTATTATGTGATAATATATAGCAGTCGTTGATGCAAAATTGTTAATTCATTAAGCACAGATATCTCACAAATTTATTAATAGAATGTTTAATGTGTAAGTAAATCTATAGCCTTAATTTCTGACTGAAAGAGCACTAATTTGTATTGATGCTTCTTCGCAATGAAACTAAATTTCTCTGCAATTGTATTTAGGTTTATTTTGAACTCATAATCATATGTCTTTTAAATTAAATGGCGATTAGCATGTGGTAATTCATGAAGTTACTTGTATGTACTAGTACTGTATCGTATATACCTGTATACATAAAGATATACACTCTTACTTATTGACCATTAACAACAATATCATTACATATGTAAGCATACTGCTACAAGCACTATAAAAACGATATGTGTTGAAATTAAATTAATATAAATTTTACAATTTTCCTTGCTTTAACGCCTCAAAGGTGATTACACATGCATGTACATTTATTTGCGTATTTATTTAATAGTGTGTGAATGTGTACAGCTACTTGTGTACTTACAATAAATGTACATTTGTCTTTATATAATGTGTCTGGGCATGTATTCAAAGCTAATATGTTAATGTATGTCTATTTGTTTATGAATATTTGCATGTATACCTATATGCGTGTGTGCAAATATGCAATTGCGTTTTGCCTTTTCAAAGTGTTTCACTATTTTTTTATATCTTTAGTATTTTCATTTTTTTTTTTCCTACTTTTTTATTCTGATATAATTTGTTGTCGCTCTCTGTCGTCCTCAGCAGGTACATTTAAATGTTTCCCCCATGTTTCCGTCCAATGACATGTAAAGCTCGTGTTAAGTTTGAATAAATGCATAGGAATATGTACAAAGTAGGATAAATGTGCAAGTATATATAGTACGATATCAATTTGGGGATTCTGGCATTCCGGTATAACATCTAATACAAGACAAATTTCATATTCACGCTTCAAAATGTCAAAACCTCTAGGCGAAATTTATTGATTATTCTACAAGTATTTATTTATAAAATACAATTTTTTTTTGGCAGACAGCAATTGAATTAAATTCAACACTTCAATCAGCAACCAAAATTTATGGGACCATCAAGAAGCCCCAAAATTAGCATACCTAATACCTATGCGACTAGCACAATATTCAACATGCACATATAGGCACTTTTAGTATCTTAGAATACTTCTTTTTTCTGTTTTTGATTCTGTTTGTTTCATTTTTATATTTTTTTTCTCTTCTTCTTTATGAATTAACATACATATATAGTTACAAATCTACAAATATATATAAAAAGAGTATGTATATTTAAGTGAATGGAATTCTGTTTTATTTGTTCTTTTTCTGTTCTCATTTATGTCGCCGTTGATGAGAGTGACGTCGGTTTAACCATTGCCCTACAAACTTATAGTCTATGCGTGTTTTTGTGTGCGCGTGTGTGTGTGTACGAGTGTGGTTAGATATAAGTGAACACTTCAGTGACAGTGAAAAATGTTCTAAGTACAAATGTATATATGGATACATTTACTTTTCTTCACTATAGACCACCTTCACCATTTTCTATACTACATACAAATATATGTAAAGGAAGAGATAGTATGTACATCACATTTTATATCTTTATACCCTACACTTAAAGAACTACAGGTCTACTGAGTTCGAGCTATCGTTTGTAACATACATATTATATATATTATTGTTCAGGAATTACGATCTGAGTCGATTTGGCCATATCTGCTAATTTTTCTATCTCTCTTATCTTCTACCTCTCTTACAAAAGTATGCTGGTCCATGCTTGTTCTTACACACTTCACATGAAGTAAGTCTTAAGTAAGTCTTAAGTAAGTCTTAAGTAAGACTTAAGTAAGTAAGTAAGTAAGTCTTAAGTAAAGTAAATCTTAGAAAATTGCTATATAAGAAAATGCGCACAATCGGTTGAAAATCAGGCCTATCTCCTATACAAAAATATGTTGTTGAATGAGCTTTTTCACACTTTACACATGAAAATCTCCACTTAAGAAGCTGATATTCAGTGCATATAATTATATTCGCTAATCAATTGACAATTTTCAAAATGAGTTGAATAGGATAAAAACCACACCTACCTCCCACACAAACTTATGCTTTCGTATGCATGTTTTCACACTTTCCGCAGGAAAATATATAATTAATACACTGAAACTAGGTATATACGTTTTTCTTTACCAATTATTAAACACAATCGAAAATTGACCAAATCGGATAAAATTTACACCTATCTCCCATACAAAAGTATGCTTTCGAATGCATGTCTTCACACTTAACGCACGAAAATATATAGTTATAAACTTGAAATTCTGTGCATGCAATTAAATATATAAGCAAATATAGTGCTGTAAAAATGGGCGGAATCGGTTGAAAACCCCTCATATATTTCATACAAAAGTATGTTGACGACTGTAATTTAAATATGAATATAAATATAAAGCTATATGACTGAAATTGTTTACATATGTTAATTTTAATCAACGTCTAAGTATGTGTGGGTATGGGTACTGTTGTATAAAAATCTAAATAATATTTTCTCATGAAGTTGTATTTCGACCAAAATAATTTGCCAATCAAAAATTTTTGAAAGAGCTCTGAAAAAGCCTCGGAAAGAGCGATGTCACAAACATTCTGTCTTTCATATTCGGCTAATATAAGTACGCCCCTTCAATGACTATTCAAATTTATTGCATTGAATTTATCTTAGACGTTGCGAGCATGGGAGATTTATAGAGAACTTCTGCTAATGATTGATGTTCGGTTAAGATGATCTAACAGAAAATTATCGCCATTAAGTAGAAGAGTAAAAATTGTATACACAGCGCTATGGAATCACTAATGCAATTCAGTCTTTTCTCGAAGTCTGCCTTCGGTTCAAGTTCTTTGGAGTTGTTTGCACCAAATTTGTAGCTTACCAACTCTATCGCTTTTAATTTTCCCCTTTTACTTTTAGTATGTATATGCAAAGTTTTTCTAATGCAAATTTCACTTCATTCATTTATTTATAAATTACAATTTTCGTTTCTATGACACATGAAATGTTACATATGTTTAATGTCCCTAGAACACATAATCATAATGAAAGAGTGTTCCTTCTTATGTGTGTAAATACCTACATTATATATATAATACATTCCCAAGGATGACGGTATGCATAAGTATTTGTATATCACCTGACATTAATTTCTTTCTAAAAAAAACAGAATCTGTTCTAAGTATGTGTGCTAGGTTTTTATATGACAAGGTATATATTCGTGTGTTAATTTGTATTATGATTATATATTTATATATTTTTTCCTTAAGAAATTTATCATCAAATGATCATACTTTTTCCTGGTTCCTAATGAAGCAATGAAGAAAATGATTAATTAGTAAGTATATACACTGCAAATAATTTCATATAATTACATCGAATACCAAATTTATATTCAAATAATTTACAAATAAAAGTATTGAATAAATTTAGAAATTGAAATAAATTTCCAAGAAATCTCCGATTTAACCATTCTAAAATAATTTTTGTTAATATTGAAGATGACAATCATTTTCCAATACATTTCGATGATAAAAATATCTGATGAAAATGCGTAACAAGAGGTATGTAATTCAATACTGTCAATTTCTCTAACAATTATACAGGCTTACAGGAATATGCTATCGAAAAGATGTTTTCACACGCACGGAAATACAAAGCTCTTACAATGAAACTCGGTATATGCGATTACATTTATTAAATAATAGAAACCTTTAAAAATGGCCTAAATAGGATAAAAAGCACTACCAGATCCATATTTTCAAACTTTGTGCATGAACACTTGAAGTTATCCAGCTGAAATTTGACACATACGATAATATTTGCTAACGAATAAAGCAATTTAAAAATGGTTGGAATTGGATGAAAGCTCCCATATATATATATACCTAAGTATGCTCTCGAATGAATGTTTTCACACTTTTCGTATGAAAATATAAAGATATCCAGTTGAAACTTATTACCTACCTTTATATTCATAAAGTCATGAAAAAGTGAACAAATGAACGTAATCAGATCAATACTATGCATATCTCCCATACAAAGGTGTGCCTTCATCTGTATATTTTAATACTTTTCGGCCAAAAATTTAAACATATCCCCCTGAGGATCAGTACAAATGATTACGTTTATCTATAAATAGTAAAATTTGAAAATGGGCAGAATCTAACAAAAAGCACACCTAGCTCCAATACAAAAGTGTGTTTTGAAATGCATTTTTTCACAGTTTCTGCGTGAAAATGTTAAGCTATCACATTTAAACCTTATATGTATGAAATAGTGTAAAAATTAGCGTAATCGGAAAAAAAAACTACACATATCTCCCATACAAACGTTGGACTTCGTATGTGCATTTTCACGCTTTTCACATGAAAACGTATAACTACTCAGCTGAAACTTTGTCCTTGTGATAGTCACTAATTACTAATGCATTGGTAAGTTTAAAATTGGTTGTAATAGAATAGAAACCATATATAACTCTCATACAAAAATCTGTTTTCAAATGTATTTTACATGAATCCAAAATAAGTCGTCAAACTGAAACTTTGTACATATGAATATATGTATCAAGGAAAAGGTACACCTATACAAAGGTATGCTTTTAAATGTATTTTTTCACACTTTTCGCACAAACAAGTAAATTTATCAATCTGCAAATTGGCACATACAATTATATTCAAGAATTAATGAACAATTTTGAGGATAGATGGGATCGGATGAAAAGCTTGAGTTTTCATCAATCTATACCATCCATACTAAAAAAATATTTCCATATTCATATTATCAAGCATAGTGGAAATATAGAAAAATATAGAGATCATAAACTCGTTACATTGCAATTGTTAGTTTCAGTAGTTTTCATTTAAATTCATTTTAAAAGAATTTTGGGGATTTTGGTTTTATGTATTTGTGACCTTCAGACGTTCTAGACTCTCAGCAACTGCTTCTCATACACTTTTCCTAATAGGTATTCATGGTCCCTTTTACCACATTGTTGACTTGTTTATTTTTATTATGCTATGCTATCTCTTCTATTCCACTATATTGTTGTTGGATTTTATTTGCTATCGTTATAGTTGGTAGTAGTAGTAGTTGTTGTTGTTGTTGCATTTGTTGTAATAAACAACGATTTCCGTGTTTATTTGTCATTTGTTCTCTCAACGGCATGTACTTCCGTTTATTGCCATTGTTGTTGCTGTTGTTGTTTTATATTATATATATTAATATTGTTCTACTAGAATTGTATTTTGTGTTTTACCATTTACCACTACTATACTATTTGTTGTATTTAACCTCTTTAGTACATTTTTTTTTCTCACTGCCGCTATCATTTTGCCGTTTAATAAAATGCATTTAGTGTTGTTGTTATAATTTTAATTACTTTAATGAAAGTTTTAATTGCATAATAGCTACGATGTAATGAGTTTTTGTGGAGTGTCAATGTAGTTAAATTAAAATGACTTGAAATGTACATAGATAAAAGTGTTCATATATACAATATATTCATCTATATACGAGTGTATTAGTGTATATGTGTATTATATTGGCATGACGTTCATAGTAATTGTATGGTATTGTATCTGTGACTATATACACAATATAGTCCATAACAACATCAATAGAAATGCAATAAATATTGTTGCAAAATTGTCACAACACTGTTGTTAATGATTGAAATTGGTTAGATTGTATTTATTGTTTGTCGCCTCATTATTTGTCTCGTTTTATTAATAAATTATTGTATGTATAAAGTGTATATGGTGCCTGCTTCTCTATGAAATGCTCATTAAAAAAAACGTTTAAACATAAAATCATTCAAAGTAGAGACAATGTTAGACAATTTTAATTCAATTTTATTTGAAGCATTTATTTTACTACTGCTCTTATTTTTACTACTTGCTATTGCATAGTGATTGATGTATATAACATGTGTTGTTGAATTAAATATTAAGCGTAAAATAATGTCCCTAAAATTTCAATATTGCCAGTATTGGTGCTTTTATAGGTTTGTTCTCTTTCTAGTACCTCAGTTGGGCCTAAAGATATGCATAAGTATTTTTCAATAGTTCAATATTTATTATTGATTTAAAATTTTAAATGATTTAAAATAATTAAGCACCTATACATACGTTAATATATTTTTACAATAGTGATTTTCGAGATTCTAATATGTGTTTTTTTTAACAAATTCTTTTTGTAGTGTATTTTGGTTCATTTCAAGTATATTTCTAAATTTTACCATATGGAATTTGTAATCCTACTTAACTATACCTCAATTGAAATCCGTAGTTGTGCTCGATCAAGTCGCATTTCATCCCTAACCTTTAAAATATACACAATAGCAGCTAGAGAGGTAAAACGAATTATTTTTTCCGAACATATTTAACGTGCATCTCCGTTTCTGAGAGAGACTCGCATACAAAATTTACGTTTTAATTAATTTAACTCCTATCGCTTTTAAAGTGTCCCTGGGTAGTTTAAATATATGAGTGACCCGTATTCATTTTCGGTCTCCACATTTTCTTGTACATACCTATGCCCTATATTGAGGTTCTAAGAAAGCTCCCCTACAAAATTTACTTAAAAGGCACCTAAAAATCGACAAACACTCTTATAATCGCAATTTGAGTGGTGAAATGTATGACCGAACACCGTTACCTTCTAATACTTAAAATTTTTCTAAACATACCTATAAACTATCTCTATATCTTAGAGCGGCTGTCATACGAAAATTTTAAATTTTTAATTAATTTCACTTCCACCGCTTTCAGGGTGCCCCTATGGGGTAAGATCTATAATCGACCCTCATTCATTTTTACTGGTTAACATTTTTGTGAATATACTTACTTCCTATCTTTAGCGCATACTGACGTTCCCCTACAACATGACTTTGAAGGTGCCTAAATAGCGACAAATAATCACCCATAAAAGAGTGAAATGAATGATTGATCATTATTAATTTTTAATAATCAATATTTCAGCTGTATACTCGTATTATTATTCCTTACCTTTACACTTTTGATTGGCTGTCATACAAAATTTCATTTTTTAAATTCCATTGCTCCCATTGCTTCTCAAATTCTTCTAGGGGGATAAAATATATGACCGATCCCTATTATTTTTTACTATTCTACATTTTCTCTAAACATACTTACTCCCTATCTTTAAGTCTTAGGGAGACTCCCTTACAAAATCTTCGTAGAAGCATCTAAAAATCAAGATTTATTCCCAAAATCGATCCCAAATGGAGTCAAATGTAATTTTTTCCAAACCTACTAACCTTATATCTTTACTTCTTAGAGCGACTCACCTACAAGTGTTGTTTTACAAGTTCAATTTGTACGATACTACAATGAATTTGTAACAAAATTCGTTTAGAAAATTTTCAATGTCAACCTTTTGCCTTCCAAAGAATTACAAATTCCCTACAGATATGTGAGTTCCTGTCGAAGATACGGATATGTTTTCTTTCTGAAGAAATTATCGATTTGGAATTTTATCTGGGACTTAAACCAAATAAGGCGCTTAGCTACAATAGCTTTTAATGGTGTTCTTAATCGTTTTCGCATAGATGGTATATTAACACTTTAGTAAAAATCTGTATATTGATGGACCAAAAAGCGAATACAGATCTAACGAGGATTTTTAAATTTTAAATATTTTGGCATTTATTTAAAACCAGCATCCATGTATTTGTAATAACAAATTCATTATTTTGCTATTTTACACTGGCTTCTTTTCAGGCCACAAAAAAAAATTATATGACCAGAGGAAAGTCATTGCAAAAAAAATTTAATACCAAAAAATAGGTAGAAAAATACGAACGATAATAATAGAAAATAAGAAAAAAAATATCATAGCTGCATACAAATACACGAGCATTGCAAAAACAGATAGATATGGTAAGCAATGGAAGAATGATATGGTTCACCAAAAAGGACCAACAACAACAACAAGAGAAGAGGAATAAAAAAGCCACCGTCAATGAACCACAATTGTATCTATATATTTTGTAAATACATTTCTTCTTGTAGTATTTGTACTTTTCTATACTATCTGCTGCTATTTATCTTCATCCTTTTACAGGCAACCGAATATCCATACAAAACTCAAGGATAATATGATGGTAGTAGATATATTGTATATTTACTCGTTCATACATAGAAGATTTAGCAATGCAATGAAATGAAGCTGCTTCAACTTGTAGAAGATACTAAAAGTGAGCAAAAATGGTGTTATGATAATGCCATTGTACTCGTACTACTACTACTACTACTGCTGCTGCTGCTGTTCAGTTCATAATGTGGCTGCATTGTGTTTATGTTTTCATCGTTTTTTTTTGCTCTTGTTGTTTTTATTATTATTATTATCATTATAATTTCTATTTTTTTTTCGTAACGAAATAAATACAATATTGTCTAAATATTGTAAAAAATATATAAGTAGGTAGTAAGTTAGGTATAGTAGTAGCGCGATACTAGGTATACTAGTACATACCTTCCGCATTGTTCTACTCAATGCCGTCACTTTTTCGCTTTTGTTTCATTTTTACTTATATTATTTTGTTTTCAGCAAGTAAGTAAGTATCTGTTACATAGTTTATATATATTTTTTTCTGTTTTTGGTTTCTTCGCCTGATGGTTATGTTATGTTAACGAGTAATTGTATATTCATAATATGCAGCAGGAAGTACGAAAAAGATAAATAAAAATATAATGAAGTCACGAAATGAACAAGTGAGAAATATGCAACTAGATAAGTTATAGATGAATTTAAATTTAATTAAACAGAAAATCTAAATAGAAGCGAGAGATTTTTTGAATTCAATTTTATATATTATTCTATTGTAGCATAATTTTAGGCATAGCTACTAGGGACGATCATAAAATCATAATGCAATACATTTAGACATTTAATTTACAATAATTCAACAAAATATCCCATTCAATAGAAATATACTTGAAAAAAAAAAAAAATGAATACTGAAATTAAAAAACAGCTTTCGATGCAAACTTTTATAGGATTAAATTTACAATTTATATTGAATATATTCTGCACTTCAAATTGAAAAAAAAAATGTTATGGAATTAAAAAAACAACACATCTAAACTTATAAATTATTAAAACAATATATTTTAACATCATCATCATCATGATGCATTTTTAGAGTCTCATTTATTAATTTGTATAAAGCGAAAGTTCAATAAGTAATATATTAGACATTATGTATGGTCTTCTCGAGAGCCATTGTCAGGGCTCAGTTATTATTACATATATAGAATAAAGTTCAATAATTTATTTATTAGCCATTTCAAGGTTTGAGGTTCAACATTATAGTCATATTGTAGGAAGCAAATTGTAGCTCAATGACACAGGATACAGGGAGTATAGTGGATAATATCCACCATATGGCAGGACATCTCATTAGAAGTATAGCATTTTTTCACCAGTAACCTCTGCGAATCATCTACCTGGTATATGGTCCGGAATTGATGTGATGAGATACTATCACATTGCATAGTATAAGTTCTGATCAATTTTTCTAAAAACATATATCAAAATCATCCAGCTCATGGCTATACACCTTCGACTAAAGTGTTGGTTTACATGGTAAACGCTCGAAAACCTTAGAACCTTAGTTTGTTCACTTTCGATGTCGTTTGAACAGTATTCTTCTCATTTCGTGTTGCCTAAAATTATGATCACCTACATTTAAAAATGTTATATAAATGTTATAATAAATAACTCTAGTTTTAGTGAGGTTGATGAGATAGACACTTTCGACCCAACCATCTGGTTCCGTCGCACCACACAAAGAGATCTCAGTTTGGCGAAGATTTTCTTGGGCGTAGTATGTGCATACTTTTTTATCAACTTACTTTCATTTTACTGATCAAAGAGCAAACAATTTGGTCAACCTCCTCTCATATAGACGACCTTGTAAAGCATTGTCCACCTAAAGTTTAAGCAAATTTTTGCGAGGTTTGATTTTGCGAAAATAACAGTGTAATATTTGTGAATTTCTTGAGTCAATGACGTGGTATTCGTATTTTATTTTTCTTAGATGCATACTTTATTTAAACAAAATACGTAGGCGATTGTTTGTTTTCAAGTTAAATGCCAATTTAAAGTGATATGACAACGATCAAAGTTCTAATACATTGATACGCATGTAAAAGTCTACAAAAATCTACAATTGCAATGGCGCTAATCGAGTAAAACTACATGTGGCTCTATCTATTACAACAGAAGTCATGACTTTTTCGACAACCCAACGAAAAATTATTAAACCTAAAATGCTGAAATATTCCATAAAACTAAACGAACCGAAAAATTACTATAAATTTTGCATACTTTTACATTATTTATATGCTAATAATTTAATAATTTTATTTTCCTGGAATATATTTTATTGCATAATTCTAGGCTTTATTTCTATACACAATATGACTAATATATATTGCTACAAAGTAGTAATAATAAAAAAATTCGAATTACTACAAAAACAACAGCAAAAGCAATACTAATAATGAAAATGAAATAAAAAAGAATCGCACAAAACAATTACTAAGCCACTATTTATATAAATATAGTTTGGCATTAAATTTAATTGCATAATTTTAGGATTACAGTTAAAAATTTTGTTTCAATTTTATACTATTTGCATTCAGTTAATAAATAAATGTGGTTAACACAGTATGAAATAATTAAAATTTAATTACTGTAATACGAATGCATATTTATAATATTACTACATACGAGTAGTTTTATATAAAAATCGAATTATATTCATTCTATTTTCTATTGCATATTTTTAGGTGTTGATAATTTTGATAATCGTAATTTTGTGGAAAAAAATTATGTCTAAATAAAAAACGTTAAAGCTACATTTCTGATTATTATAAAAAAAAACGAAGTGAATTACAATTCATTGCATACTTTTAGGTACACGCAATTGGAGTTTCACTTCAAATTAATTCTTTGATGCATAATTTAATGCGTGAAAGATATCTAAACAATCCAAGTTAAAATAAAGTAAACATGTAAATATGGTATGATATTTAAGTCGTGGTAATGTATGGCAAATTCAAACAAATGGAAATAATAGTACAATTTGCAGAATGAAGTAAATAATAATCAAGAAATTAAAAAGTGTAACATACAACTTTGTTTATATTGTTGAAAACTCAATACAATATAGTATGCTACTATTTTTGCATGCGCACTTTTAGGCGCTTAACCCAATTTTTATGAATAAATGTATGGTTTTTTGTGTATAATTTTCATTTGGGCTTTGATTTTCGTCTTTTTTGCTGTACGTTTTTCTTTTTTGGCACACAGTTTTAATTGCATTTGTATGCGACGCTTATTACCTTAAATAGTACTACCATTTTCACATTATTATTATTATTTTTTTTTTCTTTGGGTGCGTTCTTTCACATGTTTATTTGTGTTGATATACTTAATGCATGTCTGCTTTTAGTTTGTTTTTCTTTAAGCTAAAGTATATATGTATGCTGGTGCATTTGTTGTCATTTAGATTTCTTGTTCATCTTTCTCGGCTTAATTTTTGAATCTTTCCCCTTTCTCTTTTTTTTTTTTTGTTTTTTGGCAGCACTTTAAATGCTAAACTTGGCAAACGATAATAGTGTGCATGCAGTAAAGAAATTTCGTCCTTCGTTTTAGTTTCACAATAGAAGCTTTCTTTTCAATTCGTTTTGTTCGTCTTCTGCTACTATAAAATACAGGTCTTGAATTCAAGTGAGAATAAAGACGTAGTTTAGTGTTCGAAAGAGCGATAACAAGATGAGCATAAATATGTAGTCAAAAGAGAGTACGAGTATGATGTAATTAAGCGATGGTAGTAAGCAAGTGAGGAGTCTGAATATGTGATTTAAATGGAGACAGTAGAAATATAATTAAAATCAAGATACTTTTCTTTTATTGCTATTTTTATTTTGTTCTGCTTCACTCATCTCTCTTTTGCTAAAATAGCGGAAAGACAATTACGAAATTATGGCTTAAGCATTTGTCTGTAATTTTGGTTGTGCATGAAAGGATGAATGTAAGGTAAGAGTAGTGGTAGATAGTGTGAGAGATATCTTGTCGTAGAACATTTGTGTTAGGTTTAAGACTAATTGTGACGCAGAGGTAACAAAAAAATTAGGGTGATAGTAGTAATGTATGAATGAATATACTCGTATAATGTTTATAAGGGTAAGTATTGATAGTAAAACAATGCACAGAGTTACCCTGAAGACGTTTTATATTTAATTTAGTTTTTTTGCTGACAAAATTGTCTGCATATCATCAGAATTCAACTTAATATGAACTTATTTGATCATGATCCTTGCATTATAATGTTCATTTGACCCTAAATATAAATACAGTAGTACTTCTAATAGATCTTGTTTACTTTCGAAATTCACTCGTGGGAATTTTATTTAGATAATATTTTTAATATAGCCTCGATTTTTCTGCTAAATTTAAGATTGAAGTGCTATTCATCTACATGTAAAACAAGGAGGTGAGTGACATATAACAAATGTCACATATGATATTCACACGCCTAAATATAAACACACAAAAAAAAAATTTGGCCCCCATAAAAGTACGAGGAGTATAGAAGTGAGATGAAAAAAAAGAAATTATAAAAATTCTTACTGATGACATTTTATTCTTTTGCCTGTTTTTTCTTTTTCTATCTCTCATTGTTTCACACACGAACGCATTTCAATTTACTATGTTGCTGTCACAGGCTCCTTTCAACAAATACCTACAACTGCCATACCAACTGCTAGGGCCATAAGGACGTTTTGGCGAATTGAATCGGTCTCTTTATAATCACCCATCATGCGGCAACTAACCGCCTACCCAAAACATCGTTATACGACACATGCTAATATCTAGTATACATTGGATCCATCCAAATTATTTAGAATAGAATTTGTATTTCTACACTGTAAATTATTTTTGGTTTTTGGGATAGGCTTGTTTTTAGTTTTTTACCGCTAATTTTTTATCGTCAATTCAGTAATAAATTTAATCGTATGTCTCGAGTTTTAGCTTAATAACTTTGTATGATCATGTCGAACATTTGCAAAAATGCACATAGAAAGGTAAGTTTGTATGGGAGATGCATGGATTTCATCCCATTAAGCCTATTTTCACGTATCTATATTAGACTATAAACAGAATTGTGTTTACCAAGATTCAGGTTAATAGCTCTATATTTTCGCAGTCAAAATTTGAAAAAATACATACGACAATTTTGCTAATATTCGGATATTTCTACTATCCTGTAAATTTAGTCACCTTTATCGAGTTTCAGCTTGACAGCTTTAAATTTTCGTGCTATAAATATGAAAAAATACATTCAGAAGCATAAGTTTATATGGGAGATAGGTGTGTATTTTATCCCATTCCGTTTGTTATCGAAAATCTCTACTAATTTATAATTACATTTCTCCATATCATGCTTGGTAGCTTTATATTTTTGTGAGCAAAAGTGTGAATTTATACATGCGGAAGCATACTTTTGTATGGGAGGTAGATGATGTTTTCAACGGATCACGTCCGTTTTTTAATATATTTTTTTGTGTGAGCAGTCAACTATTTTTTGTGTTTGTTTGGTTTGATAGCTTTATATTTTCGCTCGCAAAGTGTAAAAACACGGTCTCAACGACACACTGTATGGGAGATAGGCGTGGTTTTTGTTCGACCACGTCCACTTTTGAATGTCTATTTGACTTAGTGACTATAAGTGCTTGCGCCGTTTAATATCGTCATATTTTTGCCCGCAAACTATCAAAAGGCTCATCCTCGGCATACTTTTCTATGGAGAGTTGGCAAGGTTTTCATTTGACCACGCCCATTTTTTATTATGATTATTCTGGTATCAGACTAATATGACGTACTCATTATTGGTTAGGTAGCCTTACATTTTAGCACAAAAAGTTTGAAAAAATACATTTAGAAACATAATTTTGTATGGGAGGTAGGCGAGGTTTTCATCCGATTTCACATATATTAATTTTCTTATTAGACTAACTAAGTATGCTTAGTTTCAATTTTTTAGTGTATTATTTTCGTACGCTAAGTAAGAAAACATGCTTTCAACGACACACTTTTGTATGGGAGGTAGGCGTGGTTTCCATTCGATTACGCTGGTTTTTAAATATATTAGAACATAAATACATAAAAATATCTTTACACACAAAGTGTATTTTCATAGCTTCATATTTACGTGCGTAAAGTGTGAAAATATATATTCAACATTTTCTAAGGAAATAATTATTTGATAATAGAACAAGAATTTAGTTAAAAAATATATTTTTTTTTTATTTTAACCCTATTTTTTGTAGCAAATGAATGCAAAAAATATATTATCGGATACTTTTTTTATTTTATTTGAACACATCTAACATTTATACTATATGGATTTATGCATATATATGAGTGTACAGGAATTTGCACCACCACCAACTGTGTTTGCTTTTTATATGCACATATTTTCACTCAATTCTCACCCGCCCAGCTCGTCAACATTTGTATATGGAGCTATTGACGCCATCAAGTAAAATAAATCACAATTTTACTCATTTCAATAATTTGCTACGGTTTGAACTACGACAACGGCGATGATCATCATGACAATAACGACGACTACGACGATGCCGACAACGACGACGACATTATCCCTTTAAACACGCATGCATATACACCTACATACGAGCATACGAGCATCATATACATATATGCATATGTTGATCCTTCACACATGTTAGCATACTTGTGGGATTTTGAAAAGGGTTCACTCTACTTATTCACTATGCATGCTTTCGATTTCGATTCGTAGAAGATATATTGTATAACATTGAAGTATGGAAAAAGCAGAGAAGAAGACAAAGTGATGAAGAAAAGTGATTGTATGTGTAAATGTGTATAAAAATTTTAAATATTTTATGCCACAAGTTCAGTTAATATACATAGAAATATGTATGTAGTAAGTATGTAGCATAATACTATGTGTGTTTGAGTGTGTGTTTTAAAATGTGTGTTTCTATCCCTTTTGAGCTGTATTTTTGTTGAGGCCAAACATCTACATGAACTATAAGGATAATATGTAATTTATGTATGCCAAAAATCAACATAGATAGAATTATTTACATATAATACATATAACTATATGCATAAACAGAGGCGCACACACACATATACTCGTACATACGTGTATGCTTGCATATATAAATGATTGGTGATTGGTGTTGAATTTTTGGGTTAGTCTCAATAAGCTTTACCCAAAAGAATACATACACACACTATCAATAATAATAAAAATATTTTTTTGTATATAGAAAATAATAAAATGGAATATTTTGAAAAGCAAAAAAAGAATGTTGAGTTTAAAACGAAACGAAATTGAAATAAAATTGAAAGCAAATATAAGTACTCGTATATATAGTGAAACTGTGTGATCTATTTAGGATATGGGATATCGACTAACAGATGAGTACAAATGTGTTGTATGTAATTAGTATGACGTACGAGTACTTTGATGCAAGTAGATACAAATATTAATTTGAAATTAAATTGAAAATGTAAATCATTGTGAAGCTTTAATTGAAGCAAATGCAATATTAATGCCTTAGGCTTCAATTTCTTTTCGTTTTTATATTTCATAAACCTTTGGGGGTTCCAGTTTATTATACCCTACATAATGCAATATGCAAGGTATGTTCATTTCGGTCAGATGTTTGTAACCATTTGAAGGAATCTCCGTCCGTCCGTCCGTCCGTCCGTCTTTCTGTCACCTGGCTGGTTCGCACGATAACTTGAGCAAATATTGAGCTATTTGGACGAAATTTGGCATAAGTAACCAATGATCCAAGGGCCACACCCACACCAAGCATTCAAAACGACTAACCTCGGAATTTTCAAAATCTTTAATTTGCTATAACTCACTTAATATACCATCTGGGACAACAATATTTGGCACATAGAGATATATATACTACTACATAACTTTGCCAAAAATGGGCGTGCTACTTTTTATAATATTGTATGGAAGCGTCTGTACTTCTTTTAAATTGAAACAGCTGTAACTTCTACAATCTTCTGTCTAGAATAACCATAATTTATATTTAGCTTAATATGATAGTCGGCAATAATCTGGCGTGCCACGTCCACTTCTTATTGGGGCTCCGATACAAAGTTCAGGAAATTAAACAAAAATTTTAAGCGCCAACGAAATTTAAGGTATGGATTAGTATACTAAGAACAACTAGACTCATAGGAAATGGACGCGCCACGCCCATTATTTATAGTAGCCCCCATACAAAATGATCGAATTTCTTTTAAATTGAAATAGCTGTAACTTCTGCATCCTTCTGTCTAGAACAACCATAATTAATACTTAGGTTAATATGGTAGTCGGAAATAATCTGGCACAAAATCAGCGTACCACGTCCACTTCATAATGGGGCTACCATACAAAGATGCGATTCAGCGTAGGACAACCAAATTTAAGGTGTGGATTAATATTGCAAAATTAATTAGATTTACAAGAAAGAAGTAAGCCACGCCCACTTTTTATATAGCTCCCATACTAAGCCTCAGAAAAAAAATCTAAAAAATCTCCTTTAAATTATTCCTTTTAAAACCCTCATAGCTTACAAAGTACTTAGTCAAAGTCAACCATATTTTCTTGTGTAGATTAGTATTATTATAAAAAATTGTTTCTCAAAAAATTGAAAAGCCACGCCTGCTTCTTAATGTAGCTCCCATACAAAGTAGTGGAAATAAAAGAACAAGATGTAATCCGAGCAAACTTTATATATATATATATATATATATATATATATATATATATATATATATATATATATATATATATATATATATATCTACATATGCAGGGTATAATTTAGTCGGCCCTAGCCCACTGTAAGGTCATTTTTTTATATGTATTGTAGATATGTGCTGAAAAGGCGGCAAATTAATCCCAAATGTTTTTGACCACACCACATATTAATTTGGATAGTATTGAGGGGGACCTATCTACATATAATAGCCGATTTCAAACTACAGACCTCTTGTGACATCACTTTTACAGAGTTTTGTCATAGATTCATTTCAAGATATCATTTCCATGGAAATTTTTTTTTAACTGAATTGTGAATTGTAATGTGTAATTCTGTGTGTGTAATTTTTGATAATTCTTTTAAGACTCGATATATTTAGTTTTGAATAGTCCAATAGTCCAATAGATATCTTTCATAAGAAAAACAGATTTGCTTTTTAACAGCAAAACAATGTGGCCACCTGGTTTTTCTTCGGAAATAGTTCTAGATGTCTTCATTTTTTTTCTTTCACTTCTTGTGCACTGCCATTTTTTGTAAAACATTCAGGCATACAGGCATTAAGAGCCTGAAAGACTCTTTAGTAGTTTAAATTTCATATTCATGTTGTTAAGACAAAATTTAGGCGCTGGCGTAGATTTTCCAAAATTAATTTGCTCATACAACGAAGGCTTATCTTGGTGTTCACACTATATGGTTGGTTATGTATATCGTTCACAACTCCATTTGAGTTTGGTTATTGATGGCCAACATAATAGCACTATTATGCTAGTACTGTGTAGAGCATGAACTCCATTTTGTTACCTAACAAACTCAATGTATATATTTTCTTTAGAGGTCTATGCTGAGCTATTCTCTATTCTATTTGTCTAACAGAATTGGCTTGGACTTCCTACTGAGTGCCTGGTCGATCCATCAAAATTTTCTTGATTTAATTTCGGTCTCAGTGGATATATTTATATAAATTTTATTTGTATGTTTATTTTAAAATTTAGGTTTAACAGTCGTCTTTTCCATAAATCGAGCATAGTCGATGTACCTAAGTTCTTTGAGTTTAATTCGAGGCTCAATTAGGATATAGTTATTAATACTTGAATCAGACATTTCTGTTGGTCTTTTGGGTAACTACAATACAATATAATATTATATTGAAGAAAGGTTTTAATTTAATGGTTATTTTTACTCTCACGATAGATGAGGTATAAAAAAAAATCATTTATGACGGTAAGACTGGAAATTATCAAAGTTTTCTCATGTCTATTTATAGATTATTTTCCGAACTATTTTTCCTCATTCAATATTGCATAAATTGCAATCGAATTAAGCATCAAATTGTAATATTTTATTAGAAAAATTATTTAATCAAAAATATTTATATGACAATAATAAATTTGATCTAGAAAAGGCCAACAAATAACCATTTGCCATAAAATTTAAATAAAAATAAAAACTATAATTATTGCTACAAGTAAAAAAGTCAAATAAGGATAAACATGCAATTATTATCATTTTATGTTAAGCTAACTCTACAATGGTCAATCTAAGTATACTTACTGGCATTTTATGATTACCATTTAAATGTCAACTACTCGTACTCGTATGAAAAACGAAATGCAAAAGCATAAAAAAATTGCTTCAAGTTTTATTTGGAAAAATGCCCAATGACGAATGCAAAAGCACAGTAAAGCAAAAACAAAATGTAAGAAACAAATTCTGAAATTCTAAATAACAAATATATGGAGTACAATAAAAATGTCACCGCAAAGTATACACTTGAGTTGGCATATGAAAAAAGTATGGAAAAAAATAAAAAATAAAATAAAATAAAAGACTATAAACTTCTGAAAAGCCAAAACAACAAGAGTAAAAAAGAAAAAACGAAAAGGTATTTTCAATCATATCCTCATAATAATGTGAACATCATAGAACACATAACATATTGGACAAGTGTGTGTTGTGTTGGTCGACCAGATAAGCACACTTAAATGTGTGTGGTCAACATTATGAGGGGTTGTGATGTTGGTGGTCAGATGAGAGCGCAAAGAAATAGAATGAAATTGTTGGAAACCATGTATGAGAAATAAATTAAGAAAAAGTAGAAAATATGTATATATATATTACAAACAAATAAAAGACGAAAACTTAAAAATAAATAAATAAGTAGGTAGTCGAGTAAGGTACGGTTTGGTATGTATTTGGCTAAGTGGTGCTTAAGCAGGGCACAAATATCAATGTCAGAAAACTAATAAAAAGCCACTTAAGCCATATACATTTATATATATATATATATATATATGAAGAATATGCCAACGAATGCGCATATTTACTTAGTCTTCTGCAGTATTTTCTTAGTACCCGAATCACCTTATTATCAGACTCCTGCAATTTCTTAGAAAATTAATAATATAACACACAAAGTACAATAAGGACGAAGGACTAATAATAATAATAATAATAATAGCAAAAGTCGACGAAGGATATATGCATGCATATACAATACATATTTGTGTAAGATTTTTGTCCAAAAAATTTCTTCAAAAATATTTATAAACTATATTCCCTCTTCATATACTCATCGGTAGGCATTCAAGCTCAAGTAATGTAAAATGTCCAAAACAGTTAACGATCTTTCGTATAAAATCAGTCTATTGTAAACTATTTAAAATAGCTTCTTCTACATACGCATACATTCATACATAGTTAAAATCACTCACTCACTCATATCGTCCTTTTTTTTTTGCTTTTCAACGTCATCATATTATATCGTTTGATTTAAACTTTTCCTTCTGACATGGCATTACATGACGTCAGTTAGTGCCTACGAAAGGTATAAGTATGTAGATAAAACTAAGTAGATGATTTTCATTTCTATATCTTTCAGCCGTGCACATACACCTAGGTACCTACCTAGACTCATATGTCGTACGATTGAATGAAAAGTGCGAACACATATTATAATGAACGCCTCAATTGACGCTCAGTCATCTGTGTAATTTATGTTTAGAGCTAATGTTCAGGCATCAATGAGTCTACACAAACACCTATAAATGTACAAAGCAATATCTGTAGTAAGCAGAGTAGTCAAATCAGAGCTCTGACTACATCTTGTTTTAATAGAAATAAGAAACAACGAAACGTATTTAGTATGAATATATAGACATATGTACAATATGTGAACGTAGTCATGTCATCAAATAATACATAAGCTTATATGAGCTCAACAATACATATTATGTACGATAAAATGTTCCGAGTAATTTGCTATATCATTTCTTCATTCATTAGGAATAGTACACTAATGTTAGTAATGTATATTTTATATAAGTTCGCCTTTATAATCCATAATCATACTGAGCTCATGCTCCTATCTCTAGCACCTATAAAGACTTCCGATCGAAGTAGACCTTGCTATGACTGCGAGTTGCTTCACATGAAAACTGGTATAATTACAGAGCTATCGAACTGAATATCGTATCATACGATTATATTCACCAACGAATGGATCGACTTATAAATCGTTAAAATCGGATAAAAACCACGCATACAAAAATAAGCTGCTGGATGTGATTTTTCATACTACGCACGCAAGCTAAAATTTTCCGTTAAAAGTTAATTTCACCACAGAGTAGAAATACTAAAAAATTCACGATTTTGAATGTAGACTACGCTCATCTCCCATTTAAAGACATGATGTTGAAGAAATGTTTTCGCAATTTTCGCACGAAAGTACAAAGATATTATGTATGAAGAGTTTATATTACTACTAAATAAAGATATTTAAAAATGGACATAATCAGACCAAAACCACACCTACTTCCCATACAAATGTATGTTGTTCGATGTTTGTTTTTTACACTTCAGGTACGAAAAGATAAATCTATCGAGCTGAAATTTTGTATATAAAGTGCATCTTCCCACAGAATTGATATATTATAGTGTGCTTAATCTGATGCAAATCACACATACCTTCCATACAAAAGTATATTGTTCACTATATGTTTCCATATTTTATGGGCGAAAATATCAATCTATCGTACTGATAATTGGTATATACTACATATAATTGATATATAGGGCTATTGTAATCACCTAGATTGAGATCTATCTACACGTTGTAAAATTTACGTAATCATATAAAAAAAATCTCCTTACAGTCGGCTGGGGCCGACCAAACTATACCCTGCATATGTAGATTTATATATAAAAAGTTTACTCGAATATCCAACTTTTCTTTTATTTCCACTTTTCGAGAAACAATTTTTGCATATACTACTAATTTACACCCGAAATATGGTTGACTTTGACGAAGTAAAAGGATTTTAAGATAATTCCGAGGCTTAGTATGGGAGCTATATAAAAAGTGGGCGTGGCTTACCACTTTCTAGTAAATCCAATTAATTTTTCAATGTTAATCCACACCTTAAATTTGGTGTCCTACGTTGAATAGTTTCTAAGTTATGGTGGTTAACATTTTTGTTTAATTTCCTCAACTTTGTATGGGAGCCCCAATAAGAAGTGGGCGTGGTACGCTGATTTTTCGCCAGATTATTTCCGACTACGATATTAATTTAAGTGTCAATTATGGTTATTGTAGACAGAAGATTGCCTAAGTTACAGCTGTTTCAATTTAAAATTTGTATGGAGGCTACGATAAACACTGGGCGTGGTGCGCCCATTTTCTGTGAGCCTAGTTGCTCGTACAATACTAATCCATACCCTAAGTCTCGTTGTCCTAGGCTAAATGGTTTGTAAGCTATGAAGCTTAAAATTTTAGTTTAATTCACTCGACTTTGTATGGGAGACACATGAAGGAGTTGGTGTGGCACACTGATTTTCTGCCAGATTTTTGCCGACTACGATATTAATTTAATTGTCAGTTATGGTTATTCTAGACAGAAGATTGCCGAAGTTACAGTTGTTTCAATTTAAAATTTGTATGGGGGCTACGATAAACACTGGGCGTGGTGCGCCCATTTTCTGTGAACCTAGTTGCTCGTACAATACTAATCCACACCTTAAATCTCGTTATTCTACGCTGAATAGTTTGCAAGTTATAACCGGTAACATTTTTTTTAATTTCCGCAACTTTGTATGGGAGACCCAAAAAGGAGTGGGCGTGGCACATTGATTTTCTGCGATTTTCTGACACTTTGTATGGGAGCTACGCTAGAAAGTAGGCGTGGCTCACCCACTTTTGGCGAGGTTATATAGTTGTGTAATATAACTCTATGTGCAAAATATTGTTGTCCCAAGTGGTATATTATGTGAGTTATAGCAAGTTAAAGATTTTGAAAATTTCGAGGTTAGTCGCTTTGAATGCTTGGTGTGGGCGTGGTTATTGACCGATCATACCCAATATCAATCCCCTCCGTACCCTTGGATCATAGATTACTTATGCCAAATTTCATCGAAATAGCTCAATATTTACTCAAGTTATCGTGCGAACCAGCCAGGTGACAGACAGACGGACGGTCGGACGGACGGGCGGACGGACGGACATCGTTAAATCGAAAATTTAATCGACGCTGATCACGAATATATATCCATGTCTATATCTCCGGAGATTCCTTCAAGTGGACACAAACATCTGACCGAAATGAATATACCATGCATATTGCATTATGCAGGGTATAATTAGACCTACCTACTACAGCAAAGTATGTTGTCGGTTGTATTTTTTCATATTTTTCACACGAACACATTAATTTATCAAATCGTAACTCGGCACATAAAATTATTTATATGAATGTAAGAACCAGCTAGAAAATGGCTGTAATCAGAAGAAAATTATTTCTACCTTCCATACAAAAGAAACGTTTCGAATATATTTTTTTACACTTTGCGCTCGGAATTGTCAATTTCTTAAATTAAATCTCCGTACTTAATTTATATTTAATAAATAAGAGATATAAACGAAAATCAGCTGAATTGGATAAAAACCACGCCTACCTCCTATACAAATTTATGTCTCCATATGCATCTTTTAATATTTTGTGAATGAAAATATTAAGTTATTACACTGAAACTCGTTACTCGTTTTATTCACTTAATTGGTTCCAAACAGTTTTTTGTGCAATGCTTAGCTCCCGGGCAATAGAAACAGTGCTTATATGACGGTCAGATTCGACGATTTCCAGTATTTTATCGATATTTTCAACAATTGGCCTTGCATCTTTGACATCAAAATTACCGAAACGGAATCGACGAAACCAAAATTGCACGTGACTGGCTATTACAGCCTCAGGACCATAAACACTATTCACATTTTCAGCCGCCTGGCTTGCGTTTTCGCCTTTATTGAAGAAAAATTGTAAAATATGCCATATTTTCTCTTTACTGGTGTCCATCTTTGACGCATGCTCAAACAATACTGAGTCAAGCAATAATAAAACTGCCTGAAAAGTTTAGTACGAAATCATATCTTTTTAACGCCATCTAGCGTAACCCGATTGCACTTATACATCCATCTATTGGAAAAGTAGTGGATTTCCTTTTACTACACCTAATATGATTACTTTTACTAACAAATAAACAAGTTCCAAAATGGACTTAATAGAATAAGAACCACACCTATCTTCCTTACAAAAGTATGGGTTCAAATATATTTTTTCACACTTTGAACACGAAAATATGAAGTTATTAAGTTGAAATTCAGTGTCCGCAATCATATTTACAAATTAAAAGACATATTAAAATTCGGTTGAGTCGGATAAAAACAACAACCTTACCCCATACAAAAATGTACCTTGAAGTATATTATTTCGCACTTTCCCCACAAAAATATTAAGTTATCAAGTCGAAGCTCGGTCTATAGATGCCAGTAAAAATTTTCATTTTACTTTCAAAAATATGTCTGTCTCTCTGTCATGGTGTAGGATATCTATGCATCGGAATTACCGAAGTTAATCCTTTTAAATTATTGCTATTTGCTTTCATTATCTTGTTCATTTGCTAATTATACACATAATTATTTTGTAGAGTATATGTGAGCATAGCTCATACGAGTATTTTTTATATATTAATGAATTAAAATATTTCACATATACAATATGTCAAAGCTCAACTGCCAATACATTTAATCTATAAATGATGGCGTTTGAATTTATATTTACATTTTGACTCAAGTTTATTTAAAAAAAAAAATTATTTATCTTGGTGTATATACTATATATATTATTTTTTTATATAATGTCAGATATGAAAACATAATATATTTGGTTTAATATCATTCTGACAAATATTAATTCATATTTTTCCGCATTCAGTCCGGGATGCCCAACCCTTCCCCTAAAAGACTGACATTATATCGCATTTATAGGTGGGCTACATTTGAAAATGGTATCTCAAACATCTGGTCCGTAATCAATCATTGAATTATAACTCGAATTCGCTCCTACTGGTTTTGATGGAAGATACCTCCTTATATTCTCTGCTATTGTGCAATATTTAATGCTAATATAATTTGGTCCTTGAGCAATGCTCATTTTTAAAATATTTTGTTTCTAAAATTTGTTTAAATTTCAATCATCAGATTATATCTTTGATTCCATTGTAGATTTTGACTGATATTTCATTGTCTGAAGGAGATAGAGAAATGCAATTATTGATGCGAGACTTTTCTACAGTTTTTCAGAAATTTCAATTATCAACTTATATTTTAATTATTTCATAAAATGTCAGTAGAATTAAATAGTCTGATATTCTAGAGTTAAATAAACTAAATAAAGACTAAAAATCATTTTCAATGTGTCTTTTATACATATGCCTTTAAATAAAGGGTTTTCCATTAGGGACATAACAATTTTATCTATTAATAAAACACAGAAATATTTGAGATATGAAGTTCAAATTTATTGTGGATATATTGCAAGATTTACATTTTATGAATGAAATTCGACTTCGGTCATATGACGACCACGAGCCCGTTTACAGCGGTCGATTCTTTGGACCCAATTTTCCACCACTCTAGCACACATTTCGACCGGAACGTTGGCAATTTCGCGTTGGATGTTGTCTTTGAGCTCGTCTGAAGTTGCTGGCTTGTTGGCATAGACCAGTGACTTGATAAAGCCCCATAAAAAGAAATCCAATGGTGTTAGATCGCATGAACGAGGCGGCCATTCGACTGGACCATTTCTCGAGATAACACGTTCACCGAATTTGCCTTGCAATAAATTGATTGTGACGTGTGCTGTGTCGCTAGTGGCACCGTCTTGTTGAAACCACATATCGCTGATGTCAAGTTCATCCAAATTTGGCCACAAATAATCTTCCAACATATCACGATAGCGCTCTCCATTGACGATAACATGACGGTGTTCATCCACGAAAAAATACGGCCTAATCACACCTCCGGCATGAAAACCGCACCAAACAGTAAGTTCTTGCGGGTGCAGCGGTCTCTCAAGAAGCACTTATGGGTTTGTTGCTGACCAATAACGCATATTTTGCTTATTGACAAAGCCATTGAGCCAGAAATGAGCTTCATCGCTGAAGATGATTTTTCGCGCTTAAAGTTGCGACCACCGACTCAGAATTTCGGTAATAATTTTTAATAATTTCCAAACGTTGCTGGTTCGTGAACTTTACCATGATGAAAATGTTGATTTTAACTAAGGTTTTGACATTGACAGTTGATTAAAAAAGTTTAAGGGTGCGTTCATCTAAAGATATGAAATTGGTATGTCCCTAATGGAAAACCCTTTATATGAACATGGACAATTTATTTGTCTCTCTCTCTCTCTCTCTCTCTCTCTCTCTCTCTCTCTCTCTCTCTTACATCACTACATATCTTTAGATTTACTTTAGGTTCTTATATCTTGCAACTTAGTATGAAATTATACATCTCTGCAGCACATCTCTACACTTTGTATACGTGCATATGCAACTTTTTTCTTTTGCTGTGCTTTACATATAATATTAAGTCAATTTTTGTTTTTTCCTTCACTTCTATAATCTCATATTTTTCTTCTTTTCTTACTTTTAATTCGAAGTGTCTTGTGCGTAGGTTAAGTTTTCTGCTATATAATCTGCATGATATATGCGATAGAAACGTGTAATCATGTATGTAATTTAAATTTGCTATGCAATGATTATTACGTGTGTGTAAATCAGAGAATCATTTTTTGTTATGTCGCGAAAATTGTTTAAGTACGAGTACTTTAAACATATTATAATTGGATGTAAGAAAAATCAATACTTACGATAATTGAATCCTTTTAAATGCATGTAGGCAAGCAAAAAAGTGTAATCAATTTAAACGGTGAGAGAGGGAAAAATGTTCTTAAATTATACAGGGTGATTTTTTCAGAGCCTTCGGATTTGATTTAAAAAAGAAACACATAAAAGTTAGAGAAATGTATCAAGTCTGTATTTAAGTCTGTAGAACGATCTGTATAATTCAATGTTTAAAGATGATTTTATGTAAATATTGATTGCGACTGCGCCTCAAATGGTTCATACGCTGGATCTCTGCAATATATCGGCCGGTATCTCACGAACAAATTCTTCAATATTGGCTTCCAGTGCGTCAACCGGTGCGGTCTTGTCGCTATATGTAACAGAGGCCCAATTGTTGCGAACGGAGGCGAATCAATAATTCACGATTATCAGCAACACTGGTGGATATAGCTGCGCTATTTTCCTCTATCTGCACTCTACGTATGCGTGTTGGTGGTTTAATGTAAATTTGGAGCGAAATTTAGTCACAAGATTCCAAATAGCCGCCTCAGAAGGTCGCCAAACTAACCATAAAATGAATGAATTAATGAACCCAGCATGAACTTTGATAACAAAATTCAATAATCTGCAAGCGTTGTTCGTTTGTAAGTTGATTCATGGTTAAATTATAGACCAAACTGAATATGTTTGACAGTAACATGTTACACGAAAACAGCTGAGCTGCCAGAAGCAATGTTGCGAAAACGAAATTTATTAAAAAATCACCCTGTACTATAATTATGGGAAGAAAATTAAGAATATATAACATAGAGCAGAAAGGCGAAAATCATGAAAAAACATTAGAAAAATACTGAAAGTGCAGGAGAATCCATATTTTGAACATGAATTATAAATATCACAACTATGACAACTGACAAAGTCATCATCCTGTACATTAACAAGACTTTAGATCTTTGAGTCGATTGATTCTTGTCTCCATAAGAGACTTTACTTTTTTCGTTTGTCGAACTCTAAATATTAGCGAGCAATACTTATTTTTTTTTTGCAGATTGAAAAGATTTTTTCAGCCCTAAAATTGAATGAGGAACAGAGTAGAGATGGAAACAGATCAGACACCATATCATTTTCTTCTTTATATCATTCAACAATTAGGACCGTCTGTCTGTCACCTGGCTGGTTCGCTCGATAACTTGAGCCAATATAGAGCTCTTTTGACGAAATTTGGCACAAATAACTTTTGAACCAAGGGTACGGAGGGGATTGATATTGGGCATGATCGGTCAATAACCACGCCCACACCAAGTATTCAAAGCGACTAACCTCGGAATTTTCAATATCTTTAACATGCTATGACTCACTTAATATACCATCTGGGACGACAAGATTTGGCACATAGAGTTATATTACACTACCACATAACCTTGCCAAAAATAGGCTAGCCACGCCTACTTTTTATAGTAACTCCTATACAAAGTGTCTGTACTTCTTTTAAATTGAAACAGTTGTAACTTCTGTAATAGTATATCTAGAATAACCATAATTTACATTTAGATTAATATGGTAGTCGGAAATAACGCAGCAAAAAAATCAGCGTGCCACGCCCACTTATTATTGGGGCTCCCATACAAAGTTGAAGAAATTAAACAAAAATGTTAACCGCCATAACTTACAAACTATTAAGCGTAAAACAACCAGATTTAAAATGTGGATTAGTATTGTAAGAGCAAATATACTCACAAGAAATAGGCCAGCCACGCCCATTGTTTATAGTGACTCCCATACAGAATGATTGAATTTCTTTTAAATTGAGATAGCTGCAGCTGTCTAGAACAATCATAATTAATACTTAGGTTAACATGGTGGTTGTACATAATCTGGCAAAAAATCAACATGCCACGCCCACTACTTAATGGGGCTACCATAAAAAGTTGCGAAAATTTTCAAAAATTTAAACCGAACTTACGAACTATTCAACGTAGGACAAACAAATTTAAGGTGTGGATTAATATTGAAAAATGAATTGGATTTATAAGAAAGAGGTAAGCCATGCCAACTTTTTATATAGCTCCCATACTAAGTCTCGGAATTATCTTTATCTTTAGAACTCTCATAACATACAAAGTACTCCTCAAAGTCAACCATATTTCGTGTGTAAATTAGTAGTATATGCAAAAATTGTTTTTCAAAAAGTGGAAATAAAAGAAAAAGATGGATATTCGAGTAAACTTTTTATATATATATATATATATATATATATATATATATATATATATATATATATATATATATATATATATATATATATATATATATATATATATATATATATATATATACATATGCAGGGTATAATTTGGTCGGTCCAGCCGACTGTAAGGAGATTTTTTTATACACACTTGCTCTTATGGGTAGGTCCTCCTACATTTGTCCATTTGCAAATATTTTTATATCAATTTTCTATGGGAGCCTTCATATGTAGTGAAGAATGAGGGAAGTATATACAGAAAAGTTAAGTATTAGAAAGTAATGGGAGTCGGCCTTATGTATTGTATAACCTCTCCTGTATCCACAAAATGTCAGTCGGATAAATTTAGAGGGTTAGTAAATTTGGAAAAAATTACATTTCACTGCTTTGGAGACGATTCGTAGATAAATACGAAGTTATTTGTTGATTTTTTTTTTATTGTTTGTTGATTTCAAACTGATTTCACGTCCATTTTGTATGAGAGCCCCCATAAGGAGCGAAGGAGGTAAGCATGTTTAGAAAAAATGTTAAATGGTAAAAATTAATGGCAGTCGGTCCCACATGGAGCACTTGGGAAGCAGTAAAATATATGACTTCAATTTGATAGGACAACTCTAAAGAGTGAGATTAGGGGAGTGAGTAATTTCGAAAAAAAACGTTGGGGAGAAAAAAATAAATGGGAATCGGTCACACATTTCACTGCTCACTGGGGACAATTCCTAGAAAAATTCGGGGGTCTTTGTTGATTTTCAAATATTTTCACTTCCATTTTCTACGGAAGCATCAATAAGGAGCGAAGATAGATAGAAAAAATCTCCTTACAGTCGGCTGGAGCCGACCAAATTATACCCTGCATATGTAGATTTATATATAAAAAGTTTACTCGAATATACATCTTTTTCTTTTATTTCCACTTTTTGAAAAACAATTTTTGCATATACTACTAATTTACACCCGAAATATGGTTGACTTTGACGAAGTACCTTGTATGTTATGAGAGTTCTAAAAGGGATAATTTAAAGAAGGTTTTGAAGATAATTCCGAGACTTAGTATGGGAGCTATATAAAAAGTTGGCGTAGCTTACCTCTTTCTTGTAAATCCAATTAATTTTCCAATATTAATCCACACCTTAAATTCGTTTGTCCTACGTTGAATAGTTCGTAAGTTCGGTTTAAATTTTTGAAAATTTTCGCAACTTTTTATGGTAGCCCCATTAAGAATTGGGCCTGGCATGTTGATTTTTTGCCAAATTATTTCCTAATACCATATTAACCTAAGTATTAATTATGATTGTTCTAGACAGAAAATTACAGAAGCTGCAGCTATCTCAATTTAAAAGAAATTCAGTCATCCTGTATGGGAGCCACTATAAACAATGGACGTGGCTGGCCCATTTCTTGTGCGTATATTTGCTCTTACAATATTAATCTACACCTTCAATCTGGTTGTCCTACGCTGAATAGTTTGTAAGTTATGGCGGTTAAAATTTTTGTTTAATTTCCTCAACTTTGTATGAGAGCCCCAATAAGAAGTGGGCGTGGGACGCTGATTTTTTGCCAGATTATTTCCGACTACGATATTAATCTAAGTGTCAATTATGGTTATTCTAGACAGAAGATTGCCGATGTTACGGCTGTTTCAATTTAAAAGAATTTCAGTCATTTTGTATGGGGGCTACAATAAACAGTGGGCATGGCACGCCCATTTCCTATGAGCCTAGTTGCTCGTACAATACTAATCCACACCTTAAATCTCGTTATTGTACGCTGAATAGTTTGCAAGTTATAACCGGTAACATTTTTTTTAACCAGCCAGGTGACAGACAGACGGACGGACGGACGGACGGACGGACATCGTTAAATCGAAAATTTAATCGACGCTGATCACGAATATATATCCATGTCTATATCTCCGGAGATTCCTTCAAGTGGACACAAACATCTAACCGAAATGAATATATCATGCATATTGCATTATGCAGGGTATAAAAATGTTGAGGTGAAAAACTGTATGAATATCATACATTTAACCCCTCTAAGCGCTATTCGAGGTACTTTATTGAAGTTTTGAACTTCTCAGGCATCTCTGTTCTTTGCTAGCTGGCGCCAGTTTGAAATTCCAAGCGCCGTCAGGTTTTCCAGTGCTTGATCCTTCCACCGGAGGTTAGGCCTTCCTCTTCTGCGTCGTCCTCCAGTGGGTTCCGAATATAACACCTTCTTAGCTGGCGTGACCTAGCCAGCGCAGCCGCTGGACATTATAATACAATGGTCAAATTATAATATCATAAACATCGAAAAAAATGAAGATTATTTCGGTTGAGTGGAGTATATGTGAGATATTTTTGATTATTAAGAAAATTATGTATTTTGATTATAATACCTATATTCTTCCCATCTTAATGAGTTGATATGAGATTTCAAGTTTCTACGTAGTTACAATACTTGTGAGTTTTGATGCTCATCAGAAAATTGTACTAATCATTTTAAGCCCATGTGCCAACTATGATTAAATATATTGAAAAACTTTTTAACGCATTTTAAAGCACTTTCTTCCAGTTTGAGTTGTGCTGTTGGTTTTTTTATTTATTTGTTTGCACCATGAAAATTAAATAAAAATAAAAATTGTTGCCTAAGTGCTTTAGCGCTATACTGGTTGGTTGGCAGCATCTTGTGATTGCCCCTAAAGCCATGCAAATTAAATTTAATGGATAATTTATTTTGGAAAACAAATTTTTTTTCTTGATATCTCTTTACATATTATGTAGAAATATGTAGAAAACACTGTAACGCATATACTTTGAAAAATATCACACTTAGTGATGGTGATGGTGGTAGTTGTAGCATTTTCGGCATATTTCTTGCTATTATGTTGTTGTTGTTGTTGTTGCTACTGCCATTTATACATCCTCACTTAGTTTATTTAAGCTTATTTTGGTACTACATGGACTGCTCTTCTTGTAGAATATTTTGCTGTTTTGTTTCATTCCATCCAAACCACCCACAATCTTACCTCAATTAAATTCCACTGCCCATAGACATATAAACAAATAGATGTTAAAGTGGAATTATTTATTTTTGTCGCCTTTTACAGACAAATAAAAATTCATTTAAACCTGAATTTATTTCATTTTGTGATGCTAACGGTTCTCCATTGCGTCTGTATGTTCTTTTACAACCTATATATTCTGTACGGTCTTTATGTATATGACCATAGAAGCGTAATAATGTATAGGTGTCCTACTTCTCCTACATCTTTATATAAAATTTATTGTTTAATTCTATTAATTTCATATTTTTGTATCTCAATTTTATTCAATATTTGTATATATGTTTGATTTTTTTTTTCTATCGAAATTGTTTTCCTACACATGCACAGATGTAATGATTTAAAATTGTTTTTGTTACATTAGAATCGAATACATATTTGATTGTTCAAATGTACAGAAAGAAATATTTAATACAGCTTAAATCTTGCAATTAGTTATTCTATTTTTAATTGATTTAAACACGCTTCTATTGAAGCTTTTGACGAGGTACTTATGTTCTGTAGTATGTGCTTAATTAGTGAATTATATTTTATAAGTTAGTGCAAATTAGTAGTATTAGTAGAAGAAAAAAAAAAGTTCCGTACTCGTTTGAATAGATATTATATTTATTGATGCCCCTTAAAATATGCTATTTACCTGTTAAGGCCATTAAATATATTATATTGGTTGGATATGAAGCTTTGCATTTTTAATCGTTATATAAAGAGCAATTAAGTATATCATTGGACATCATTACATGTTGATAATATACTCACATTTGGTAGATTTGTATGCGAAGAAATTTAGTTCTATACAATTATATCTTCGTATGTAAAGTTGGCCAGTACTTTCAAGAACACACTTTTGTATGGAGATGGTTATAATTTTCAACCAATTGCATCTATTTATATACGCATTTATATATAAACCATTGTCATTAAGTTTTTTGCACATTAGATTTGAATTGTCGTACGTAAATGGTGAAAACATTCATACGGAAACATATTTTTGTATAATGGCTAGGTGTAATTTTTATACGATTCTATCGATATTCAAATATATTTGCTTGTAGATAAAAATAATTGTATGTACCAAGTTTCAGTTCTCTAGCTTTATATTTTCATGAGCAAAATATAAGCGAGAACATATTTTTGTATGAGAGAAAGGTGATTTTCATCCGATTCTCTTTATTTTCAAACTCGTACGTTGGCTGGTAAATTTAATGCTTGTACCAAGTTACAACTTTTTAACTTCATATTTTGGAAAAAACATACGTACAGGCGAAAACATGCATTTATTTGTATGGGAGGTGGGCTTGATTTTTATCCGGTTAAGTTAATTTTCGAATATGTCTATTAAATAGTAAATATAATTGTACGTAATAAGTTTGAAATTTGTGGCTTCATTTTTTTTGTATCAAAAGTATGAAAGCATACATACAAAAGCTTACATTTGTATGGGCAATAAGCTTGAATAGCAATAACAAAATATTTAATCATTATATCTTTCTCCGGTGCGATATCGCACAATTCTTCGAATGTCAGAAATGTTAATTTATTGCTGACAGATGAATATTCCTTTGAGAAACACGGCTGCTTCGTAAAAAAAAAAAGAGTATTCGTACAGAAACTCTCCTAATTATATACATATAATTGTAGCTTTTCAACTTTTTCGCTTCAACCCTCCAACATTATTCAATAACTTTGAAAAAAATACGTATATTTGATCTAATTGCAATAAAGTGTTTCAACAAAATGTTGAGAATTTTTAAATTTGTTCATATGCTCTGCACATTTGAAACATTTATAAAATTATGCCAAAAAGGAAAAAAATAGAAAATCGAAACAGAATACAATTATATTGCTGTGCTACTCTAAATGGATGTACATTGAATTTTAAATACCCATGATAAGTCAAATATATACAATTAGAAATAGAATAACGGCTGGAATTTCTCAGTCGTAAATAGGCTACATCCGCATTGAATAATATGTACGCTTTAATCCTAGCGTTAATTTAAAGTATTTTCTGTTCAAATTTCAATTGCTGTTCGACCCCAGCCCCACAATACCCCCTCTTTTTGGCTTCCCATCAACGCTGTGTTGTTTTGTAGCAATATCATCATCACCAACATCACAATCATCACCGCCACCACCATCACTACCAGTAAACAGCAATGATAGTAAAAACAATAATATCGCATTTAGCCTTTAGCAATTGAGAGTGAATGACTCAGTGAATGAACGAATGACTGAATGACTAAATGAATCAAGGAATGAATGAATAAAATCAAATAAAATGAAATGCCCTTCAAAGCAAAAATTTTGAAACTAGTATGTATAATACAAAGAAATGAACGCATACTTTATTTTCACTGATATTGAAGCATACTTTAAGGATGCTCTCAAAAAGGTTATTATTATTGTTATACTTGTATTATATTGTATTGTATTTGAAACTGTTTGAGCGTATTGTGTATATTACAATGACTATTTGGCCAGTTGATTGGTATTCACTCTACTTTTTCCTTTTGTTTGTTAGTTTGCTGACGGGCGGACTACTACTGGTTGAATGGCCGCCGCGACTATATGATTGTTTGACTATTGTGACGCAAATAAATAATAGCAATAAAAATACGCTTTCACAAATTTACAAATATTCGTTATAGTCCCAAACGAGAGGAGATGGTCGGCATAATACAGATAAAATGAATCGCAATATTGTGTAATACTCATACCACACACATACTCCCACGTATAGTTTGTAAAGGAAATATTTTGTAATTTTATAAATTTTTGTTATTTCCTTTTTTTGTATTTTTTTTTTTTTTTGTTGAAAGAAAAAGCTGAAGTGAAAAGTGAAGACAAAACAATTGAACATTTTTGACTTTGACTACAATTTCGATCTAAATGAAGCTAGCAGCATGTGGCAATTATTGTGAGAATATACATTTATTTGAAGCAAAGAAATAAAAATAATATTGTTATTGAGAAGAGTAAAACATTACAGAAAATAAAACGTAAAGTAAAGGGTTTTTAGAAATATGATATTTTTTTATAAAAAGAAATGAAAGAACATTAGTTTTGTAGGAGATACCGACTATGTGGTGAGGGGTAGGGGATAAGTGTACTTGGGGGAAATGTTAAAGAAGAAAAAAAAATGGAGTCCGTTTTACAGTGTATCACTTTACGGGCGATTTCTACAAAATTATGGAATTATTTGCCAATGTTTAGGTATTTTTAAGTCGTTTTTGTAGGGAACGCCTCATAAGTCGTAACGATAGTACCGAAGTGGTAAAAGTTATTGAAGGTTCGCATATATTTTACACCTCTACGGTTACTTTGGGAGCGGTGAGAGCGAAATTTACAGAAAATTTCAAAAATTTTAAAGGGAAAGTACTCTAAAAAATGGACGAAGAAGACAAGTAAGTTCAGAGAAAAAGTTGAGCAGTAAAAACTAATAGGGTTCTGTCATATATGTGTAATTCTTTGTCGATATTCAGAAATTTTATGTAGAGTAGCAAAAAATTAGTGGTCAGTCAAACATTTACCGCTCTATGAGCTGTGGAAGCAGTATTCATAAAAATAACATTAATTTTCTACGGAAGCTGCTCTATGAAATGGAGTTAGCGCATAACTATATTCAGAAAAAATATTTAGAAGAAAAAGTAATTGGGGTTCACTCATATATTCGACATGTTTCGAGGCAATATCTGGGCAATTGTAGGGTTAATTGTCAGTTTTGAGGCAATTTTAAGTTAATTTTATATGGGATCCCCCTCAGGACTAAAGCTAAGGAATAAGTATGTTGAGGCAAAATATTCGGTAGCAAAAATGAAGAAGGTTAATCATATATTTCACCCCTCTAGAGACACTCTGAGAGCAGTGGGAACGAAATTTACGAAGAAAAATGCAATGTTATATGAAAGCTCCTATAAGGAATGAAAATAGAGTACAACAGAGCTCAGAAGAAATTTTGGTAGTCAGTCATATATTTCAACGACTAAGGAGCAATGTCTGGTAAATTATGGGATTAATTTTCAATAAAAATGCATTTTTACGTCCATCTTTTAGGCGATTGTGCCTAATGAGTAATGATAGAGAGGAGATATGTTCGGAAAAAATGTTGGTTGAATAGCAAAAAATTAATAGAAAACGACCATACATCTACCCTGCAGGGCCACCTTGGGTGCAGTTGAAGCGATGGGATTATTTTTTATAAAAATGTCTATTTTGCAGGGCACCCTACCTAAAGAATGGCGAATAGAGTTAGTGGATAAGTATGTTCACAAAAAATCCACAGAAGAAGAAATTAAAGTGTCGGCTCCGAGTAAGTTAATAAATATTTCGACATTCTTTATAAATATATAATGAAAATATGAATTTCCGTAGGAGTTTTTTCGTCTACTTGGTTATAAACCATTTTGTTTTTAAAGTCATAATTGAAGAGCATTTTTAGAAAAAACTCTGTGTAAGTAGGTAATGAAACCCACATAGGTAAACAAAAGATTATACGTTAATAATGTGATAGTGTGCTCTCTCATTTAAATATAACTTTGAATTTATGATTTTTGTTTAAATTAAGAATTTATGCTATTTACTCTTCATAACCGTCTTCTCTTCTAACTATTCTTAATAAAAAAAAACTATCTAAATATAAAATTTTAGTTATGCGTACATTCATAAATAGTACTACATACTACAAATTATTGAAATTGTGGGTGTGTGCAGTTATTAGAGCTCTTATTGTTCACCTAACCGATTACCCGAAGTACTCAGATAGAAAGAATTCAACTATACAATTAAGCATTTATTTACGACCAATCGATTAATCATCGATATTCGTTTAGTCAGAAATAAAGTATGAAAACATATAGTTTGTCAATCATTCATGAAACTCTTGAAAAAATCTCACAGCCAAACTGCATTACGGCTGCTTATTTTAAATAAATTACAAACATTTACAAATTTACAAATTTTACTCAGACAGTTAAAACAGTTAAAGAGAAATATTCCGGAATGCAACCTAAAGAGCTGGTGTGATTTAAATATTTTTCCAGCCTCTAGATATAGAAAGATACGCCGAGTATCCGTTTATTATTCCTACAAACGGTTACGTATTGAATAACCGATTAACCTGTTTTCAAAATAATCGAATACTATCAAGAGCTAGTATATAGAAATATCAATGAAGTATATACGTTATATGCAATTGAAATGTGTGTGTAAATATCTTTGTTACTGAACAAATTGCTCGTTACATTGGTAATGGATTTTTATCCTTTTGAAAAATTTAGCGTTGTGTAAATTGCCTTGTATGACGCTAGTTTATACATAGTTACTATTATTATTATTATTATTATTATTATTATTATTATTATTGTTATTATTGATGTTGTTGTTGCTGTAATTTTATAGACATTCTTATTCTGCAATTATAGCACTCTTATCATTATATTACATACCCTCATACTTAGTTATATGTATAATTGTGGCTTTGATTTTCTGCTTTTATCTAATGAAATGATTTTTTTTTTGTTTTTTGCCTTTTGAGCAATCTTTATTTTTTCTTGTTTACACATGACTCATACTTTGTTCATGCAAATGAGTAAAATCTATAAAAAAAAGCAATAAAGTTATGCTAATTGTTGTTATTCTACAATAATATCCTAGAAATTTAATATTATTGCTTTTGATTTATCAAAATAAATTTATTCTATACAGAATGTATCTATATATCAAAGAGAGTAAAAGAATTAAATTACAATCAATACTCATACTCGTGTTTCTAATGAATTGGCTTAAAGAGGTCTTTAATAAAAAAAAGCGAAATTTTCAAGTAGAAATCAATAATTCCCAATTGATATACACGCTTAGTACAAATAAGAGCTATTGTGAGGCCGCAAGATGGGCCTACCACTACATCTACCACCCATATAAATGTATGCTTCCATGTGTATGATTTGAAATTTTGCTGCCAAAAATATAAAGTCATCAAACAGAAACTCAGATCATACGATTACGTTTACTAGTAAAATAGATATATTAAAGAATAAGGGGAATTGGATAAAAATTAAGCATACCTCTCATGCAAAAGCATGTTTTCAAATGAACTTAGCGCACAAATATTAAATGCTATTGGACTAAAACTCGGCACACACGATAATTTTCATTAGCATTCATTCATATTTGAAAATGATCGGTTTCGAATGAAAACCACGCCTAACTCTCATACAAATATCTGTTCTCGAGTATACTTTGTGCATGAATATGAGAAGCCATAGGATTTAAGCTCAGTGCACAGGAATAATTGCTATCTCCAACACAAATTTGTTACGAGGGATGTCTTTTATATTTCTTTAAAAAGTATGAAAATGCATTTGGTTATCATCAATATTGGTTTTATCGTATAGGTATTCTCTATGAAGGTTTATACACTTTTGCATTCGCTCAAACCAACTGTCGAAGCGCATTTGCCACTCCGACTGAGACACCTCCAAAATATGGTTTTTGTTGGATTTGGCTCGTCTTGCAAGAAGCACCGCGTTCGAATTTTTTCAAACAAGAATAAATCTTTCCGACAGCTAAGTGCTCATGCAATATCGAATGCACGGCGGTGGAACTAATGTCAAAGGATGCCTCTATCTCACGGTATATCACATGACGATCTTTCATTATCAGTTCATTTAGAGCATCGATGGTTTCTGGCGCAATGACCGATTTTTAAGGCAACCAACATAAAATTTTCGATGTATGTCTGACTATCTTGTTATTTTTTACCTGAAATCTCATATAAAATGTATTCGATTTTCAATTTGATTTATGTTTCCTAAACAATTTTTAACAATTATTAAATTATATTGTAATTCTAGAATATAAAAAAAAGTTGAATTTTTCTTAAATATTGTAAAGTATTTCCTAGATTATCTATTGGATTCCTTGAACAATTTTTATACAATTATTAAATTCAAAAATATTAAAAATTTGTTTGAACAGTTTTTGCATTTTAACAAATTTTTGCCTAAAATTTTACAAAAAAAAAATGTGTTCGATTTTCTATTTAATATATATTTCCCGAACAGTTCTTTACACATATTTTATAAAAAGTGTTCATATGAGAGCAGTAATTTTCATGAGTTCCTACTACAAAATATGGTTGAATATGCAGCGTTGATTTTTTAATCAATTTATTGATTCGCTGTTTTCGAAATTTTATAAATAAAAAAAAATCTAAATAACAATATATTTGTTTTAAAATATATAGTCATGGCGTATATAAGAAGGTCGCATCATTACGACAACTGTAGCAGCATTAACAATCAAAACGAAGTTCAAACAGTAAAACTGTATTGCAAAAGAATTATATTAACAACACTGATACCTGAATACTGAATAGAAAAACAAAAAGAATACATTTTTCTGTTGCTATCATCCTGTAAAATATGGCTTTAGTACAAAAATATATATTTTAAGTTAAAGGGAAAAGTAGCCAAAGACTCGGCAAATGAAACCAACTGGTAAAATGATATTCGTACTTTAAATGATTTACTGAAAATTCTACTGACACACACACTAAAATCCATAGATAGAAAAATATAGAGACAGATTTAAGTGCGTATATACGCACATACCAAATGGCAATAAATTTATTATAGTGTAGTAAGTAACTGTAGTATAAGATTACGCATCCGAAAATGCTTAGCACATACTAAAGCAGTACAGAGTAGTCGTAGTAAATCTACTACTATTCTGGTATGCTGTAAGGTATACACTAAGAGGGTATGATGTGATACAATGTAGAAGCATATGAACGAAGTGTTGTTAACAAATAATAGAAATAAATAGAAAATAATAAAAATAAATAAATAAATGTAATAAAGCTGTCACATGCAGTCGTATCACCCCCCTCCCC
Source organism: Megamerina dolium (assembly GCA_963854835.1). Taxonomy (NCBI): domain Eukaryota; kingdom Metazoa; phylum Arthropoda; class Insecta; order Diptera; family Megamerinidae; genus Megamerina; species Megamerina dolium. The sequence continues at coordinate 31,184,832 of OY978529.1, read as the reverse complement.
ACCGTACCAAATGCACTATATACGATATGTATTTGTACGTACAAATTACAACACATTTAATATGTACAAATTAAATTAGGGACATTCGTTAAATACTGTATATAAATATATAGAATATATAACAAGTATGGTAGTATTTTATAGTATGATAGGTAGATAGTAGTAGTGCATTTTGCCATCAATATTATGTATCGTATTTATTACAATTAACAATAAATATTATTAGTACACATTGGTACAGATATATGTATTTGTACATAAATGTATGTAAGTAAAATATATACAATAAGTATACCTGCTACAATATCATCATGACAACTGTATTATTTGTAATATGATTACCATCGCTAACATTTCGAATATTAATACATATTATTTCTCTTCGCAGTTAGCATTGTATGTACCACCACCTCGAACTGCTAGATATTATTTCAAAGAATTACATTGCTCATGTCATTAGCACTTCTCACGAAGTTTTCTTGCCTTTTAAGTGTACAATACGTGACATGTAACGTTCATTGAACTCTTATCATATTACATATAGTCTTATGGGAGTACAGGTTGTTAGCATATATAATTCTTTTTTTTTTCTTCGTTTAAAGATCATGACAAAATTTAAATAAAATATATTGCAAATGGACTTAATAATTTTGTATGCCATTCAGAAGCTTAGGAAGATTGGAGCTCACAACTGATTATTGATATAAAATTGCTATCTAATTAAAAAGTAAATAAACATTTTGGTAATATTTACATTATAATTTATTTGATTTTAGTAAATTTAAATAAAATTTATTGTGATAAAAAACATATTAAGAATGAATTCATTTATTTACGATTAGTTCAGAAAACTAAATTTCAAACAATTTTAATGAAATGTCTGAGCCATGCTCATACCTCCTGTAATAAACGTCCATTCAAATGGAAATACAATATTTTAGTAATATCCCTTAATCATATAATTTTGAAAAATATCAATGAAATATTTTTTTAAGTATAGGGTTATCCATTTTGCGGTTTCAAAAGTAAATATAAATAAAACACATATAAAATATCTTTTATCATGATATTTCTTTTTTATTATAAAGTTTGAACATTAACATTATGTGTGAAATACTACATCATTTAAATGACCACCACGCGAATTGTTGCAAGCATCGATTCTTTTGAGGTAATTTTCGACCACTTTTTGACACATATTGGGCGGTATCTCAGCCGTAACGTGACGAATGTTGGTTTTTAGGTGCTCAAGAGTTAAAGGTTTATCTGCATAAACATGGTCTTTCGCGTAGACCCACAAAAAAAGTCAAGCGGTGTCAAATCGCATGATCTTGGTGGCCATTTGATATCGCCACGAGGAGAAATTACGCGGCCAGAAAATTTCTCTTGCAATAAAGCCATATTCGCTCGAGTTGTGTGGCATGTGGCACCGTCTTGTTGAAACCACATATTCTCTAAGTCGTATTCTTCAATAGCAGGCAAAAAAAAATCGGTTATCATATGACCATAACGCTCCGAATTGACGGTGACAGTCGTTCCATCGTCATTTTCGAAGAAGTAAGGTCCAATCACACCTCCGGACCAAAGAGCGCACCAAGCAGTGACTCTTTGTGGATGTAGTGGCCTCTCTTCAATTACTTGAGGATTCTCAGAACCCCAGATACGACAATTTTGTTTGTTAACATGCCCACCGAGTGAGAAATATGCTTCGTCGCTGAAGAAAATTTTGTTCGAAAAATCGCCGTCCACCGCCTGTTGTTCAAGCACCCATTCGACATATCTACGACATTGTGAATGGTCAGCTGGCTTCAGTTGTTGTGTGAGCTGGATTTTATATGGATGTAGGTGTAGATCCAAATGCAAAATATGCCATAATGTGCCGTAAGACAGTCCTAATTCCTGAGAACGACGAGGAATCGACACATGTCTGTAGAGAAGGCGCTCCCCTAGTATAACGTATCTAATGGCAATTTCTTTTCTAAAAAAAATGTTGCCCTCTTATATGGCGACTGTTTTTCAATGTTGCTCTCAACCCTGACAAAAAGCTGCCTTTTTAGAGCGAGAAAAGTGCAAAGGAACATTTTTTTATTTACGGATATCGATGATGCATCAATAAATGCACTTAAAATTTTATTTACTGAAATAAGAACACTAGGTGTTGAACTATTTGATGCCGTTTTAAGCATCATTTATGACTTCACAGCAAAAAAAATATATTGTAAATATCAACTAATACACACATTTCAATTGTTGCCCTATCGTTTTTTTGAGGGCAACATGCCATTTTATAGTGCAACATTTTTAGAAAAAAAAACATGTCACCCGTTTCAAAGGTTGCACATCAAAGGTTGTTCAAAAAAGAACACAAAAATATGAAACCCTCGCTTGGGGCAGAATAAGTGCTACATTTTTTCGATAAAAGAAAACGACATAAGACAAGGCAGCAAGGACAGAACACCAATAGCAGGTATGGTAAACAGAGATATTGTTACGTGTCACTAGTTATAGCAACTGCGACAAAATCGTTTCTTTGGTCAAATTAATGATTTAGTGGTAAACGTGATGACTTATGATAACAGCCACTACATCACTAATTGATTTTTTTTTTTGACTAATTTTCTACACATGTACATCGAGTTCTCTTACTGTCAAAAGCTTTCCAGATTCTCATAGTGATTCCAAAATGCTTTAATATAGTATCATTCTATTGTATTTAATTTGAAGTTATTGTGTTACGAAATTGCCGCAATCTGTAAGGCATATAATAGATTAAAAAGGCGTTCTCATGTAATGTAGAGGAAAACCTTATAAAACAAACCCATCATAATGAAAACTGTAAATGAACATTTTCCAATTAAGGACTTCACACTAAAAATAGGGAAGAGAAGGGTGCTCTTGCTTTTAAAACAATGAGTTCTAACAGGATTTGTTTTTTACTACTTCTCATGACAATAGAATATTGCGACTACTATTAGTACCACTACCACTATTATTATTGGATTTTTCACATATTTTTATAGAACAATAATTTTACAATACTACTGGTTACATTGTTCGTACTCCAAATAAGAAATTGCTTATTTTTTGACTTTTCTTATTGCTTCTAATGCCGACTAGAAGTTATTTCTACTGCTACAACTTCTAAATACTACTACTACTACTACTACTACTACTTCTGTTACTATGTACTAATATTTGTGCTAATACTGCTACTTCCACTATAATTTTCGAATATTTATCATAGCTTAAATGAAATTTTGCTTCATTTCTAGCTTTTAATACTACGTCTTCCGCCTACTGTCCACTACTACTACTATTACTACTAACCGCTATAACTTTTGCATATTTTTTTTTTATAAAGTAAATATATGACAATACAATTACTTAAATTGTTTATACAATATATTCTTTAAATGAGATTTTCCCACTTTTTTCCATTTATTTAATATGTTCAATGTACTATATAATGCTATTTGTATATAAAGGTGGATGTATGCATTTGTGTTGTGCACTCATTGGTATATATTTCTGTGCATTAAAGTTTTGCGTTTGTGATTTTTATATGACACATAGGACACAAACGAACACATATACTAACACACGAATGCATTTGTAGGTAGTTAAACACATAGTATATGTTTATGTGTGAATGCACATTTGCACAATGGTAGCATTTTACCATTTGCAAGTATTTTTATTTCATTTAGTTCGAAACGAAAGCGGTTTAGTAACGCAAAAATACGAATAGTAAATAAATGAAAATAGAAGAAGAAGAAACAGAAAATACTAGTAAAATTGTATACTATTATATGAACACGTATGCATTAGTATTGGTTGAAAAATAAAAAACGAATAAACGCTTGGAAACCTTTAACGTATATTTGGGTCAAAATGTACTATTGCACTTGAAATAGGGTTATCCTTTGTGTGCATTCACCTACAAAGTGAATTGAAATGGAAAAAAAAAACTCCATACATACACATATATATCGTATATATATAAAACTACATTGGCGGCATTATATATATATGTTTACTCACATACATAAGGCCTCATATATCCATGTATGATATATTGAAAAATGAAACTAAACTCTATGGAACACAAAGAAAAATATAATAAAAAAAAATAAAACAAAACAAACAAAAAAAAACAATCGCTCTTTGAATGGAAATTGAAATGGAAACAACAACTAACAACTAACAAGAAAAAATACATATACATGTATAATGAAAAAACTAGTAAAAGAAAGCAAGCAGCGTAAAAAAAAAATATAGGTATATAGCAATACGTTAACGAACAATGAACAACAGGTATTTTATTCTCAATTTTCAAATTTTTCAATTAAATAAAAAATAAAGCAAACAAAAAACAGCAATGGATGAAAAAAATGTATTAAAAAATATGAAGCACAAAGGATTTTTAACCTCAACCTCAATTTGGATGGAGAATGTCAAGAGTGAATAAAACGAGTAAATTCTTTTTGTTATCGTTTTGGTTATATATGAAATGCTATATATGAATACATAACATATACCTACCTACGTAAATTATATTCTACAATGTCTATTGAACATCAAGTAGATTTATGCACCGCTTAATGTATTATATGAATATAAATTGTACAATATATACCCAACATTATAATGCAAATATTTTTATTAAATTGATTTAATTGCAAAAAATTATTATGAAAAAATCAAAGTTTTATTCGTAATGTATAGTCGATGATATGATTTTATATTTATAGTCGTAATTTTCATTCAATTACGCCTATATTTGAATATGTTTTTTAATTAGTAAATCAAATGGTATGTGTCCAGTTTTAGCTTGATGTCTTTATATTTTCGTCCAAAAAAGATAAAATCATTCATAGGGAAGCATAATTTTATATGGAAGTTAGTAGTAATTTTTATTTGCTTCAATCTATTTTTGAAGATATACTTTTCTTTGTAAATATAGACATAAACATTAAGTTGCAGCTTGAACATTTTATATTTGCCCACTTAAAGTGTGTCACACATAGATTCAACAACATATTTTTATATGGGAGGTAGTCGTAGTTTTTATTCGATTTCATCCATTTTATAATTTAATAATATTGTGATCAAAGTCACTTTATATACCGAATTGTAGTTTCTTAGCTGCATATTTTAAAGAGCAAATAATGAAAACTCCAATCTAATATCATCATGCTTTTGTATGTGAGGTAGGCATGATTTTCATGCGATTATGTTCGTTTTCTAATATAAGAATTTTGTAGTAAAAATAGCTTGAAGTACCAACTTTATGGATTTATAGATTTATAGTTTTATAGATTTTTGTTTTTGGGCACAAAGAATGAAAAGATGCCGTCAGCTCCTACTTCTGCATCAAGTCCATCAAGTCCATCATCCATCCATCAATCAAGTTGAAGTATAATAAATGTTTAAATTTTATTTAAACACTGTGCTCTTATTATTTCAAATATAAAATGAATAAGGAACTACTAAAATTGAATATGAATCGATCAAGATAAACCCCAAAAAATGCTTCATATAGAATTCAAATCGATTGAACTTAAATAATAATAAAATTTCATAATTATTTGAATTAAATTCAAATGTCAATTTTTGTTCAGAAATGTTCAAACCTAATCCATAAATTAATGAATTCGATTTAAAGAAAACAAAACAAAAATAAATTTTATCATTAGTATTAATCAAGAATTAATTGACAATGATTAAAATTCAAATAAATTCATAATTAATATGTATTCAGTCAAAAGTGGATAAGTATAATTTCATGAAATCGGTAGTGTTTCCTTTTGAAAAAATTCAAAAATATTGATAATTCTAACTATGAAGGTAAGACAATTTCCACATATCAATGTAAGCTTGATTTTCACATATTGAGTCAAAGACATGTATATCCAAAAGTATTGATTTGCATATATGTATACCGATTCAGAAAATTATATTAAATTAATAAATTGTACATTTAACTAAGTTTTGCTTATCTATGCTCTATAAAGGAATTCATTCCTTCCCCATTTCTCATCCATAGGCATTTACTACGTATATGGTTGATCATTTTAAAGCAAGAATAAGAAAATGTCAAATTTCAACATTTTGTAAAATATATTTGAATAAAATTGTACAAAATATTCTCATGTCAAAATATTTCAAAAATATTACCCAACTAAGCATTGTTGTCATAAACAATGCTATTCACGTTACCACATCCTCCTCATCATCATCCATAACGTTATCAACATCATTATAATCATTATCATCATTATGTTCAATAGAACTAAAGTAATTTTAAACTGAACATTTTCAACATTTTCAATTCAACACAAATATGTTCGAGTACCTATGTACTAGCATCTGTATATGTGTAGTATGCTTGTATAAGTGTACCAAAATTTTATTTACATGCAGATATGTGAAATATGTAGGCCCTGCAGTAAAAAATTTATAAATGTCTAAGTTTATTAAATATAAATGGAAAAATAAACAAAATTATACATAAAAGGAATACTGCTTAGTCTGTGTTCAATTATTATTCAAATTATTATTATTATTTTTCAAATTTGAATTAATGTCTTAATTTATATGCTAAGGAAATAAATTTCGAACGAAACTAAATAGATTTTTTAGTTTGCTATAGTCCTCGTTCGCTATATCTCAACTATCGCCTTATATAAATATATAGAGGATTACTTTTGTGGCAGGGGATATTTTTTTAGATGGCATAATAATATTATCATTGAAAAGTTAGAAATATTAGTTTTCCAAAAATGCTATCAAATTTAATTTAACGCATTTTCTATTTGAATTTGTTATATACCCGAATAAATATAATGATGACAACTTATTTGCTAAAAGAAAGAAAATGACGGAAATAGTCACCAACATTCACCTCAGCACCTTTTACAGAGGATTTCCTTCTTTAATAAAATATTCGTATATGGTACAAAATTATATACATATATCAATGAAAAGTATGAAATTTTGGTTTTCTAAAAATGATATCAAGTTTGATTAAAAGCTTTTTATACTCAAATTTGTTATATACTATATTTTCTATATTTTCATAGTTTTTCAGTAAAAATGTAGCAGTTTTCATAGTATTAAAAAAATTTGTGTCTACTATTCTTTATTAAAAATATAATAATGAGCATTTATTACTGACAGAAGGTATTTTCCACAGAAGATAACGTCTTTTTTACTTTACTATTTTATCAATTCGCAAAAGAGATGTATGAACTTAAAACCATTTGAAAATTTGAAAATCAATTGCAAATTTTTTGATTGATTTTTAAAATTTTTTTTATAAAAAACCGTTTATAAAACCTTTTTAATTCTAGCTTAATTTTGATATATAAAGCAGGAAATGAATACCATTTGTGTTATTCATTACTCTTTAAAAAATAAACAATTTTATAATTTCTCAACTAATATTCAGTATCCTATAGATCTAGAAAAAATAGATGGTTGCAACTGAAATGTTTTGTTGTTTTTTTATTATAATTACTGTGGTTGTTGTTATTATTGTTGTAAAATAATATTGAAAAAAATTGATTTATACCACTTTAAAAAAAGACTCCTACATTCTATGTATGTTTTTCATGCTCAAGAATATCCTATATGGTATATGGCTGTTTGTTTCCGAAACAGTGATTTTTTCGCAAAAAATGCTGTTGTTGTTGTTGGCGCTAAGTAATTTCGTAAAAATGTACTTGCGCCACTTTATAAAAATATCAACTCATGTATTGTATGTACATTTTCTATGCTTAAGAATATCCTGCCGTAGCTCAGTGGTTAGTGTGTTCGCCTTCTGATCTGTAGGTCGTGGTTCAATACTCGGCTGATGCATAACAAATTTAATATCGAAAAGATTTTTCTTTCGAATGGTACCCACCTGTCGGCAAGCAATTGGCAATTCTTCCGACAGTAACAACTTGCCATGAAAAAGCTTCTAAAAAGAACTCTGTGACAAAGCTCAGAAAAAGTGATATCACAAGTGTTCTGCCGTTCGGAACCGGCTAAAATACGTAGGTCCATTCTAATACTGTCCAAAATTTAAGACGCACAACAGTAATGGAAGAGAAGCTCGACCAATGAGCCCTTTGGGGCTTTAAGTGTCACATATTTATTTTTTTTTAAGAATATCCTATGTACTAAGTAACATATGTGGCTTCCTGTTTCCGAGACTGTAATTTTTTGTAAAAAGAATAGATTAAAGTACAATATTGTTGTTCTCGAAATTGTTCTCTTTCTTGAGTAATTTTAGATGGAAGGACTTATACCAGTTTTCAGAAATTTAAAATTGTAATATTGTTTTCATTGTTGTTGTTATTAAATCATTTCAAAAGAATGGACTATTACCACTCTTCAATATAATGACTCATATATAATGAAGATGAATTTGATTTCCGCAGCATTTGATTGAAAGCAGAACAAAATTTGTTAATTGCAAAAATTAAACGAGAATTATAAGACGTCTATGTGTATATTCATGTAATTTCACGTAATAAATTGGATTTTTACTATTGGGTACACAAAAATGAACGACAACGTTTACTTACTATGGTATGCAGTACACAAATACATACATACATTCATATATGTGTACTCGTACATAGTCATTCGCATATAGTATTTACTCCAGGGATATTACACAAATCATAAAAATAGCAAAAACTTTTGAGCTCTATGCTATTTGGTTTCTGTTTCTGTTTCTGTTTCTGTTGTTTTGCTGGTTGTGTATGTGAATGTATTTATGAAGGAGTATATATGGTGGAACATATATTATACTATGAGATGGTTGTTGTTGTTATTTTTCTTCGAAATACAATAAGTACATAGATATACATATAAGGACACCCCATCGTCTGTCTGTTGGCCTATATAATTTTATTGTATTATTGTCCTAGTCATGAATTTTCATTCCATTTCTCTGTTGTCTCTTCTCGAATTTTACTTTTTTTGTACTTTCATGCTTTGGCTTATTTTCATCTCTTTTCGAAATAGCGGAATAACAATAGCAACAACAAAAAGATTTCAGTTTAATTTGATTTACCATCATAGTAAGTAATAGTAAGCAAATAACAGACAATAGTAGTGAGTAGTAGGATACCACCAATATCTATTGTATATAGTACTAGTTAGCATCATCATCATCATCATCATCAACAATAACATTAAAGGCAATAGCAGCAATAACAATAGTGTGTACAGAAGAATTCTCAAAAGTAGCATGAATAATTGCAATTTTACACTTTCGCACAAATACACACGCACACATAAACATACACAAATGTACATTTAGTGCAAAATGTTCAAGTGTGTACATAGTTTTATATGCGTTAGAATGTAGAATTTTGCTATCATTGCTGCTAGAATTTGTAGAACGAAAAAATATTTGTAATTTCTCACTTCGCACTTTAGCGAAATTAGCAGTGCATTCTCATTATCGCCTACATTAATTTGAATACGAACATTTCTCACTAATTATCATCATCATCATTTTGTTACTTCTCCTTTTTTTATTTTCTTATTCACCCTGATCCTATATATATATATATATATAGATGTGTATTACACCATTAAATTACACCTAGCATAATATAATTAACACTTACACGGACACCTACATAGGGACACCTTTATTACAAGAATATTATTTTTTCTCATTCGCATCATCATCATCATCATCTTCAGCATGATGGCAGCAGCTGCTTATATTTATTCTAGAAGAGTTCGTATTTGTTTCAGAATATTTGGTAATTTTTGATTTTGTTTGAACACAATTTTCAACGTTATTAATAATACTTCACTTGTCACTTTTGCTCCAAAAAAAAAAAAACAATTCAATCAAAATTTTTGCAAATACATTGAATAATTTCTAAAGGATTTCTAAAGGATTTAAATATAATTTTTTTGTATTTTCTCTCACTCTCTCTCTCTCCCTTTCTCTCTCTATCTCTAATTATGATTCTTATTAAGACTTCATTTTGATAAATTTAATTTATAGATATTTTTTGAGAGTCTCTTATTGCTTTAGTAATTTCTATGAAATTTTCCGTTTTCACCAAATTTTGTAACACTTTTCTTTTTTTTTTGCTGATGTTTATTTGTTGACTACATTACCGACATTACCGTCGTTCAATGTTTTGTTGTCTTGCCTGCGAATTCAGAACAACGCATTGCACAAAACAAGTAGAGAACAAAAAAGCATTGACATGCTATACTCTAATAAGCTACCGTAACATCCGTTCGTTTTGACATTATCAAAGTAACTAAAGAATTTCATTCGTATTGTGGTTTTTCTGGCGAGAGCAATATGAAATCAGCTGCCTGTTAAAAAAGCAGAAATAGCAACAGCAATTATATGCTGCGCTATATTATTGCTCGTCGTTTTCTAATACTCGACACGAGATAAACGAAACGAATAATACAAACGAACGAATAAAATTTTTGTGGCGAACAAACGATTTTAAATGCAGCAAAAAAGCAGAGCAAAAGCGAGTAATGTTTAATCCTTGTTACTGAGAACTTGTTAGGGAAACATGTAGTTCATACCTTTTTTTGGGGGGAGCAACATTAGAGAGTCAAAAGCTTTTGACCAAATTCGCCTTGCTTGCTGGAGTTTTTAGAGGTGGCATTGTGAGAGAGATGGCAAGAGAAAAATTGTTTTACTATATAGCAACTTGGAGAAAGAATGCAAATGTTACCTCGGAGAGAGAGAGAGAGAGAGAAATCAAAAGTGTGACAAGTTTCAATCAATTTCCATATAAAGTTTATATGCTCAAAGAAAATAAAAACAAGGAAAATAAAAATATTAAGAAGTATTCTCTTCCAGTCTACACGAAATTTGACGGGAAAACCAGAGAACTTATAACAGAGAACTTATAAGGATGAGAAGAATTATCTTCCAGGCCATACCATTTTGAATATTTCTATCAGTGGTCGAGCTGAGTATACAAATAGCTTTCACTCGCCACTGAAAGCATTCAGAGCATAATGTGCTCAACGCCACATATGAGTGAGTGTTTTCAATACGAATGATATGCAATGAAACTGATTGTTGCTCTCGCTTTGATATTAAAATAGAAAATGTGATCTACGTATTCCTCTGATATGTAGTGACCCCAACTAAGGTAATTCGTACAGTTTCGGCAGTAATTGTAATTATTACGTAAACCGAAGATGCCTGAACACTTGCGACATCCCGTGTGAAATTTTTTTTTATATTTAATAAATTAGTTGCTGTCTAAATACAATAATCGACATTTTACAAAAATCTGAGTTAAACTAAGGAAAGTTATGGCAGATAATAACATGTGGAAGGTATGTTCCCTGTGGAACATCCTTCCCTAATAAATTATTTTAATGTTGTGGGAGCTATGACACAAGCTGTAGCGGTGTTTCCCCTTTCACCCTTGAAAAGATTCGCGATGATGGTACTCTACTAGCTTATAAATACAATATGATCGGATAGAAATACTACAACTATTGTGGAATCAGTCTCCTCAGATTTCCTTACAAGGTCTTAGCATGAGTACTGTGAAAAAGATTGAAGCCTATGCTCAGCAACGTGATTGAAATTGATGGGGGTGACTTTGCAGACCTAATTAATCCATCATAGATCAAATGTGCTTCACTAAAAAAGGTTTGCACTAGGTATTTAGACAAAGATTAAAGCCCACGATTCAGTGAAATGCGATTGGTCAAAAGCGAATTTTGATTGTAATGAGCAAATAAGTAGATAAGAACGTAAGCACTTTATTTGTGATCTGACTGGCATGATTGCGTGATTTTCAGTTTTCCATTACATATTTGTGTCAGGGTGCTCAGTATAATGTGATGCTCCGACATTCTCTTAAAAAGTTCGATGTGAATTAAGACTATAACAAAACTTTAATGACAATCTTTGCAATCACTCCAAATGCAATGGCCTAGATTTTGTAAGCAGAGGTGCATTGATTTTAAGATTGTGTGTGGATCTTGCTAGGCAAAATTTGAACTTTAAGTGAAATAGTGTGGTGTCAAATGGATTTACCGGTAATAATGTAAGAACGGTGTTGGATTTTATTTGCGTAGAATAGTTAATAGAACAATTTTAGTGCCCTACCTTTATATATTTTGTAAGATCTCATATGGTAATTTAAATACTGTGTAAATTATTAAGTCCGGTAAGGGATTATCTCTACGCAACAATGTCTGAGTTCTGTAATCCTGCAAAGCTCATTCGAATTTGTAGAATGACACTGCATAACTCCCGTTGTGCAGTGAAAATTGGGAAGGACCTCTCCGTACCGTTTAATACCGAACGGGGTTTCAGACAAGGCTAAGTAAGCAATTGAGAAATCGAGCTCTCTCTCGAAGAACTAAAACTACACTCTACAAGTCTCTCATCATGCCTGTTCTAACATATGGCGCTGAAGCCTGTACAATTTCCACCTCGATGAGCGAATGCTTGGAGTTTTCGAGAGAAAAGTCCTACGTAAGATCTTTGGACCTATTTGCGTTGGTGGCGAGTACCGAATAAGGTACAACCATGAGCTGTACGAGCAGTATGCCGATATTGACATTGTAAAGCGCATCAAAATCCAGCGGCTGCGCTGGCTAGATCATGTCGCGCGAATGGAAGAACACGCTCCAGCTAAAAATTTGTTATATTCGGAGCCGGCTGGAGGACGACGGAGAAGAGGAAGACCTCACCTCCGGTGGAAAGACCAAGTACTGGAGAACATGACGGCGCTTGGAATTTCTAACTGGCGCCAGCTAGCGAAGGACAGAGATGGCTGGTGAAGCATATTATATTCGGCCTAAATCGATATTCGGTTGTTATGGCCACATAAGTAATGAAGTAAGTAAATTATTAGATGCTTCAATTTTTCAAATGAGATATTTCATTTTCAAGGAAGTTTTTGTAATCTTTAAGCAAAAACGATTTTTTTTTTTAATTTTCAATTGAAAATACTAATATTGAATTTTTCATCAAATAAAAAAACAAATAATGCAAAACTATATGCATATTCACGAACAAATCTGTTTATTATACTATATGACATTCGAAATTATATTTCTAGCAAGGACAATGATTGTTTTGTAGAATAAATTATTTTCTATTTATTTAATGATAAAGTCGCACAAAAAAAGCAACTAGCTAACTAACTAACCAACGAATAAACCAAGTAACCAATCAGCCATATGAACCAAAACAAACAGGCAAACATGCATAGAATCATAGCGGTAGAAGAACAGCGAAACGAAAACAAAAAAATGTAAATCATTTACACAAATATTTGCGCTGTTAGTTGTTACTCGTTGTAATAATAATAATAAATTCTTTTCGTTGGAAAATCGACAGTGCAGTAGTAGTTTGATGATAACATGCTAAATTATTGCAATGTATCAAAATCAAATTGAGAAATAGAGAGAGAGAGAGAGAGAGAAATAGAGCGCAATATTCACATATGGACTTTTATAAACCGCAAAAATCTATCACTGACGAATGTTCAAAATTAGAATAAAATAATAAGAAATAAAGAAATGAAGAATAAAGTAACAAAGTGAGAGTCAGAGAGAGAGAGAGAGAGAAAGTTGAAAGAAAAAAATAAATAAAATATTGCCAAAAACATATGTAATAATATCCACATACACCATGAAAATACTCTCACACACTCGCATATACATACATCATTGAGTTTAGATCAAAAAAGGATTTGCAAAGGACAACAGCGTGCGTTGGCATAAATTGCCAGAATAAATGAAAAATTTCTAATAATTTTTTGTTGATTTTACATGTTTTTTTTTTGTAAGTTTTCAGTAGAAAAGGATACTATGGAAGATAGAGAGATAGCGCGAGAGAGAGAGAAAAAACTTGAAAATAATGAAAACAGAAAACGATTCCGTATTCAGATTGAATGCATTCGGCAAATGAATGAAATGAGTAAACCCAAGAAAGAAAATGAAAATAGTAAAACAAAAATGTTCGAAGGAAAATTGGCCAACAACAATGGCACAATGAGTTGGCCGAATGATGAGCGTCAAGCGGTGTGGGGAAGATAATATGAAAATATTGGGGGAAAAACGCAATTTAACTGAAAACAATTTTTCATGGTTGAGTGAAGTTTTGTAACCAAAACAAAAATCCAAACACACTCACACATACTAGAATCAGATTCATCCTCATATATACATATGTAGTATCTACCTAACTACTCGACATTTTAATGGGTCAACAGAGAGCTAGCTAGCAAGCGAACGAACATGCAAACAACAAACACGTTTTACTGTGCAAAATAAATTTATTGAAAAAATATTTTATTGAAAACGAATGAATGAATGCATGATTGAACGAATGAATTGAATAAATGCTATATATGTACCGCGAATATGAGAAGGTGCAATGGCGTCACGTTAGCCAAAAGCATATATAAACACACACACATAAGAATATTGTTGCCAATTCGATTGTAAACGATTTTGGAAGTAAAATGTATTGGATTACACAATTGTGATGCGTTTTTGATTGTAGCATGGAGTACGTGTGTGCGTTGGAAAGGGGGTGGTATTGGTAGTGGTTAGTAAGAATATAAACAGAAAATGGTTATTAAGAATATTTATGAAATGTTTAAGTAGCTATATGATAAATTAATATGATAAAATTATTATTCAATAGTGGTTATTATTTGATTTCTTGAACCCCCTAGTCTTTGAGTTCAGTCTAAATTATCAAGAAAGCAAATGCAAAATACAAACTCAATAAGAGACGAACCAAGTAAATAGAATTCAAATTCCCATACTTCTTGCTCAAGTCTATTACGACTTAAGTTTACACTAAGTGATCCATTAAGCTTACTAACAATCGATTGAAGAGTTATGTGATTATTTCTTTAGTACTCTAAAAAAATGACTAATCCTATTTAACCCGAAAACTCATATTCGTATTTATTTTGTATATTTTATTATATGATAAAAAGGGTAGCGATAGTGGATAAGTATGTTGGAGAGAAATATTGGCGTAGCAAATGAAATGTAGGTCATTCATATTTTTTACCATGTACGAAAAATTACAATTTTTTAGGGACGTACCCATAAAGGGTGGAGACACTGCTTTAAGAAGTGGTTAAAGCGAATTTTAAAGAATATATGTACAATTTTTTGGAGTTTGGTTCCGTATTGGATGAAGATAGGGAGTAAATATGCTTAAGAAAAATATTGAGAAGGAATGGTTAATTTTGATTCGCCTTACATTTGATTACTCTTCCGGTCAAATCTGATGATATCCATTTGTTTCAATTTTATGGCACTTTTTTCCAACTTTAGGGTTCGTGTGGCCATTCAATGGCACGAAACTTAAAATTTTTTTTTCGATTTCTTTTCTTTTTTTTTCGTATGTACTTTTCTCTATTGTGTAATTTGTGATTATTAGCTTGATTTAGTCAAAAAATTGCGCAGTTGGAATATTCTTTAAAATATTGCATACACCAAAATACAATTGGGAAAAAAAGCGAAAGGATTTAAGTGTCGCATACCTTCAACGACTTAAGAAATCTGTGTATGGCCGAAAAGTATGCAATGATATTGTTCATTATGCTATTCCATACGCACCAGATTGTAAATAAGCTGGTTAAGAAATTTTAATTTAAATAAAATAAGTGAGTTTCAATTGAACAAGACCGATATGCATATACATATTTTCAAGGGCACATCGAATATTTGCATTTCTGTTATCATATCTATTATATAGGGTTTCCCAACAAGAACGATATGTAATTAAATTGTATTAAACAAGAAATATGTACAATAGAACAAACAAACAACCTCGTCTCTGTTTACAGAAGCGAATCGGATGAGTCCAATTTTCATGTCACCTATACAATATTAAATATTCTGTTTCAATGCATCAAATGTTTGTGAATTATCTGCATACACAAATGATTTAAAAAGTATATAAAAAGTAATCTAAAAGTAGTTCAATGCTAAATTTGTAACACGCGTATTCGGTTTACAAATACCGAATATTGATATATTCGCATCATACATATTTATAGAAAAAAATAATAAAAATAATTATAAAATAAATAATAAAAAAAAAAAAATAATAAAAATAAAAAAAAATCATGTCGCGATCCAGGATCGAACCCGTACATGTGAGCAAGGTCAGGTGGTGGGACGAACCCACGAAACACTTGCGCCAAAACACATCACAACTTCGATGCGGATAAATAAGTTTGAATATTTGCTTGTGTTTTGATTCAGCTGATGTAAATTAATTGATGTAATGAACATGTAAAATAAATTAATTGCATAAAGGTAAAAGCACAAGCAAAATAGAGGCAAACACATAGAGCAGATATGAGAATTCTCGTTTGGTTCAGCATACGTTTAATAGATAAAGATCATGCTGAACCAACGAGAATCGAGAAAAGGGACTTCCGTAAATGATCGGACAAGCAACATATATACATGTGCTTGACCAGTTAGGATCAATATTGAAGCGACTTTCTTCTGTTACCAAACATTTTGCGACAACGACCCGTTGGGTGAATTACTACAAACGAGTGCTCTATTGAAGCAGAACCATTTACGGTGCGCGACAATAAGAGTTCTTGCCCAAAAGTGATTCCATTTACGGGAGCTTCGGGTAGTCAACTGTGAGCCTTCTGCCCTGTTAAAGTAGTCACTGTGACCACTTCAAATCCAGGAGCAACCAGCTCGAGCGCTGGCATCCCATTCCTTGTCTCCCTCTTACTTGCGTAGGATACGAATAAGATAGTTTCATAAATTTGTAGCCTTAGTGGAATAATTCAATTGTAGCATATTTTCATTAAATTGTAATGTCCATTAAACAATTCTTCTGTACTTCAAAGCCGCTTCTTCTTTTACTTTAAATTGTAAATTCTTCATTTTTGTAAAACGAAACAAACGAAAAAAATAATAAAAGGAAGAATTGTACCGCGAGAGGTATATCATCCGAGCCGAACACTCTAGTGTCGGTAATATTACTGTCAATTTGACAGTTTCGAGTTTCGCGAAAGTCACCAATAAGAGTGGACGTGTTTCTTTCGATTTTTAGAAAAAAAAAAAAAAAAAAACAAATAAAATAATATAATTTGCAAACATTTTGATTATAATATGAGTGTTCAACGCTCTCCTCTCCGGCAACGGCAATCGCCTGTTAATGTGTGTGTAAACAATAATTTGCAATCACCCGCGCAAACCCCCCCGATAAGTGCATTATCAAATAAAACAGTTGATACACACTGCACAAGTGAAAGTAACAGTGCAAATCTTTTGCCTGCACATATTAAAAATTCATCAAATTTTGCAACAACAATAAATACAGACAAAAAAAATAATTTGTTCTATCGTGATATACTATCTCCCTCTATACCGTGGAGTGTACAATGTGCTTCTCCTGCTGTAACACCAACAGCTACAACATCAAAGCAATCAAATAACGGCACTTCTACTGAAGTGCATGACCCAGTAGTTAAAGCAACTAGTGCGATGACTAATAAAGAACCAGTTGCTATTCAAACTGGTATTGATCGCTATATTACTGTAGTAAAGCGAAAGAGAAGTCCGCAAAATTCAAAACAAATGAATTCAACAAAAATTCAAAAGCAGAACACTGTCCCTATTAGTTCGGAAAATAGATACGCTCTGCTTTCAGGTGATGAAAGTGACGAAAATATTATCTCCAAGAAAAATTTCAAACCCCCACCCATTTTCTTGAGAGAACGCAACTCAGATAAGTTGATTTCTAGAATTACAAGTCTTATAGGACCAAAGAATTTCCATGTTGTTCCTATTCGCAAAGGCCAAATTGAGGAAACAAAAGTGCAAATCTACAGCGAAACTCATTATCGCAAAGTAATATCGGAATTTGATGCTGTAAAAAAGAATTACTACACATATCAGCTAAAAAGTAGTAAGGGCTTAATCGTTGTACTCAAAGGCGTCGAACCCAACGTTGATATTAACGAAATCAAACTTGCCCTCCAGGAAGAAGGGTTTCAAGCCAAAACAGTATTCAACATTCTCAACAAGAGCAATATACCTCAACCGTTATATCGTATTGAGCTTCAGCCTGAAACAAAACCCCTAAAAAAAGGTGAAGTACACCCCATATATAAAATTCGATATTTATTGCATCGCAAAATCACAATCGAAGAACCCCATAAGAGAACTGGACCTCCTCAGTGCAGCAACTGCCAAGAATATGGACATACTAAGACATATTGTACCCTGCCAGCTGTTTGTGTGATTTGTGGAGATCTCCATAAATCAAACATATGCCCAAAATCTAAAGGCGATGCTAGCATAAAAAAATGCAGCAATTGTGGAGGTAATCACACCGCAAATTATAGAGGTTGCCCAGTATATACAACCCTAAAGCTAAATTTCTCCGCTAGCAATCAACCTCTAAAACCAGTTGAGCAAACTCAGATAGCCAACTCAAGTAAGAGACAAAATATTGATGCAACACAATTCTTCTCTGCAATCCCAAACAAGAATCAAACCAATTCATACGCTAGCGTGTTAAAACAAAACCCACACCAACAAAGCAATGTAAATAATGAGCAGAAACACTCACTGCCCACCCAACAGCCAAGTACCCTTGAACATTTGCTTCAAACATTGATTCAGAATATGAACCAATTCATGAACTCAATGCAAACAATGATGCAAGAAATGATGAAAAATCAATCGATGTTACTCCAAACATTGCTATCCAGACCATGAGTTGTCTCAAGATATGCCACTGGAACGCCAACGGCTTAAGCCAGCACCGTTTGGAGCTAATTCAATTCCTTGAATCCAGCCAAATCGACATAATGATGATATCTGAGACCCATTTCACTGACAAAAATTGCTACCAAATACCATATTACAAACTGTACACCACAAATCATCCGCATGGTAAGGCACGTGGAGGAACTGCCATATTGATAAAAAGCAGAATAAAACATCATGTTCTCGAAGATTTTAGTAGCGTCTACTTGCAAGCAACATCTATATGTCTGGAAGAATACATCTCTAACCTAGTAATATCTGCGATATACTGTCCCCCAAGATACAGTATTACCGAACAGCAATATAAAGAATTTTTCTCAACTCTTGGTAGCAAATTCTTGGTTGCTGGCGATTTCAACGCCAAACACACTCACTGGGGCTCCCGATTAATAACTCCAAAAGGCAAAAGACTATGTTCAATCATCACTAACCACGGCTACGATGTTATTTCAAATGGTCAACCGACATATTGGCCGACGGACAAGAGGAAAATACCCGATCTCATAGACTTTGGAGTCGCCAAAGGTTTGCAGATGGAAAATATCTCCACAGAGTGTAATTATGATCTATCATCTGACCACTCACCCACGGTAATATCTATAAAATCACCAAGCCCCCAAAGCAATTGCGTTAGAAAGAAAATAGACTGGTTAAAATTCAAGAAATATATAAATTCCCATCTTCCTCTGAGTACTGTATTAAGAAATGGACACGATGTAGACTCAGCACTCGAAAAATTCAACCAGCTGCTCTCATTAGCTCTCAGCTCAGCCACCTGCACAAAGGTATGCAAGCAATCAAACTATAGCTCATACACACCAGCCGATATTGAATTGCTAGTAAGACAGAAAAGAAGACTCCGAAGACAATGGCAAGAATTCAGATCACCGAATCTGAAAACACAGCTACAGCACTGCACTCGAAAGTTAAAGCAAGCCTTAAAAAATAAAAACAACAAAGAGTTAGAAGAGCACATAGCGAAATTAACACCTGGTGAAGCGTCAGACTACTCTTTGTGGAAATCAGCAAAAAAATCAAATCGGCCAATTCTCACTGATTCCCCCATCCGTTTGAGTGACGGTAATTGGGCTAGAAGCAACTGTGAGAAGGGTTTGGCTTTTGCAAACCACCTAAAAAGTGTGTTTACACCCAATCCACCCTCTTCACAGTCCTCATTACCAATATTAACCTCTCAACCTTGCTCAATAACGCTCAAAATTAAAAAAAAGGACATATTCAAAGCAATTTATAAAGATTTAAACCCAAAAAAATCACCTGGTCCAGATAAAATTACCGGTAAAATGATAAAAGAGCTACCTCCGGCTTCAGTAATTCATCTGATGCACATTTTCAATGCTATCCTTCGTATTAAACACTATCCCAAATGCTGGAAAACTTCAAAAATTATTATGATAGCAAAACCAGGAAAAGACCCTACAAAAGTTGCATCGTACAGACCTATCAGCCTCCTGCCTCTACTTTCTAAAGTATTCGAAAAGCTACTTGTCATGAATATAACTCCATTTATTAATCTCAACCAACTGATTCCTCAACATCAGTTTGGATTTAGAAAACAGCACGGCACAATAGAACAAGTCCACCGCATTGTAACTCTGATAAGGAACACTTTTGAAGAAAAAAAGTATTGCTCAGCTGTCTTTCTTGATATCACTCAAGCTTTCGATAAAGTATGGCACGATGGCCTTATTTACAAACTCAAACTATTACTGCCTGCAAATGTCTCCTCATTGCTTAGTAGCTACCTCACGAAAAGACAATTTCTCGTACATCACAAGGATTACACAACAAATCCATTGGATATTCACGCTGGCGTTCCTCAAGGAAGCGTTTTGGGTCCCTTACTGTATCTCTTATACACTTCAGATATGCCCAACAATAACTATACATTCATATCGACCTTTGCTGATGATACGGCAATATTGTGCTCTCGCTCTAACCCCATAGAAGCTACTAAACTCCTGCAGACTCACGTCGATTCTCTCGAAATCTGGCTAGCAAAATGGCGTATAAAAGTCAATGAATCAAAGAGCGTACATGTAACCTTCACGCTAAGGCTAGATACATGTCCCCCACTTAAAATTAATGGCCAATCAGTTCCACAATGTTCCTCAACAAAGTACTTGGGTATTCACCTCGACAGAAGGCTGACATGGAAATATCACATAGAGGCAAAGAAAACTCAGATCAAGCTTAAAATGAATCAGTTATGGTGGCTGTTACACAAACGATCAAAGTTGAATCTTGAATACAAAGTGCTATTATATAAAGCAATCCTGAAACCAATCTGGACTTATGGTATTCAGTTTTGGGGCACCGCATCTCCCTCTAATATCGAAAAATTGCAGCGAATACAATCCAAGTGTCTGCGAATTATTGTAAACGCGCCTTGGTATATGAGGAACGTTAACATCCATCGAGATTTAAATGTATCCACAATTTCTGAGGAAGTTGCAATGTCCTGCAGAAGCTACATTCAAAAATTACACAGTCATCCGAATCCCCTTGCTAGGCAATTGTTGCTGAGCAAGGGGCATCGTCGATTAAAAAGAAAAGACACACTGAATATGCTGTAAAATTGCTACATCTCGCGACTCACCAAATTGTGATGGAACGTAGGGGATATCACATAGTTTTATTTAGCTTGTAAGATTTGAATAATTATTGTTAGTTTCTTGTATTTAAGAAAGATTCAATAAAAAAAAAAATAAGCTAACAAAAAAAAAAAAAAAAAAAAAAAAAAAAAAAAAAAAATTTGACAGTAAGTGTGTAATTCGGTTTTCCTCTTACAACAAGAGATTTTCGCTGCCCTCTTGTTTACCCTGGCTAGCTGAGCGTTACCCCAGCTGGAAAACAAAGGCGCGCGTTACAAATTATTAAAAATTAGAATATTCGACGAATATATTCCGGATATAAATTTTGCAAGATGTTGTGTAATAAGAACAATGATATTGTTCAAAGTAAAATGCAACATCATTTTTTGCATCATTGGACTAAACGTATATCAAATGTTTACAAATTTTTAGATTTTGTACTACTCCTATCTTTGCATACATATATTCTCGTATGTGTACTACTTATTCAAATTAATACTATGTAAATTTGTTCATTTTAAACAGAGTAGATGTAAACAGAAAAATAACAACTATACAGAATAATCAAAGAGCATCTATATGATAATATAAGGTAGATGTGTGAGTATCCTAGAACAATAGCTGACAATTGGTAGAAAAGTGCTGACATCAACTATTAAACAAGTAACGAGATATTTGTAACGATCTCATATAAACACATACATATCTATATATTTGATATAATTTGTATACAAATATATGCACACACTAGGCCTACAAAGCCTTATGAATTGCATTGTGTGCATATATGCATTGAATGCATGTGGTCTTGTGTAAATGCATCAAGCTGCATACACATAGTCTTATCCATTCATACATAGATACATACATATGTATGTACATAAGGGACAATAACTGTAAAGTGTAAATATTAATACTGTTATAATGGACACCACCAGCGTATCATCAGTACAAAATACAACAAATCTTTGTAAGTAATACAGAAGAAGGCGGACAAGGCAACAATGACACAAATACATTAAAAACAATAAGCACTAGAGCAAAGAAGAACGATAGCCAGATGAAGCAATGTATCTTATGAATGAATGAAGAAAAGGTGCAAATGCAAATATTTGTTGAAATGACTATGATTATGAATACTCTTATGTACAGCAGGCTCATGTATGTATATGTATAACTCTGGCTACTCGGTCAATTGCAAACAAAATGACAAAGATCGCAAAGCAAAAAGGTAGACAGCAAGATAGACAGACATAGAGACAAACATATGAATATGACTTGATTCTAACAATAAAATGGCTCAAATGCAGATAAGTCAAAGTTGATGTTGCAATTGTGACGAAGAGTTAGAATGGAATGGATGTTTGTAAATTGAATTTTATAACCTAAAAATTGTTATTTAAAGAGATTTTCCATATATGAATAGTTCGTTATGCTATGCAAATACATGTCCAATGTATGTGTGTGTGTGTGTTTCTGGATAAATTGGTATATGATATGTCACATATTAGCCTTTTAGTAAAGAACATATATGGTAGGCCTGTGAAAATATCATAGATGATGATATGAAGAAGACATAAAAAATTGAAAATTTAAATATTTGCTACGACAACAATAACTACAAAAAGGGATTAGTTTGAAAGCAAATTGTTTTGACACATGATGTCCTATGTATTTTACAGATCAAAACTCATACCAATGGATCAACTATCATAATATGTACACAACTACTATCCATAACTATATATACATATATGTATAACACAAAAGTATTGCTTACTTAAAACGCAACCAATATATGACAGCAAGTGTTAAATTGAAACAAATAAGCTTCCTTTTGTACGCACTACATACCGTACAATCATGTGTACTTAGTATGAACGTACAATTACATGTAACTACATCCTACACATATGCTTACGTGCTTGCTAAATATTTGTAAAGCTTTTAATTAAAAGCTTATCTCTTACCGAAAATGCGTACACAAAATACAATTTTAATTAAAATGCAACACTGACACTGCATTTCTTCTTCTTTCAACCCTCTATATCTCCCCCTAATTTTCTTCCATTATAGCTATCACTAACTCGAAGTTGTTTGTCTTTTAAAGTGTTTGTTTATGTGTGCAATTGTGCTAGTATTTCTGCAAGTATTTTTAAATTGAATACACTTTCTTTGGCTGAAGTAATGGGGAAGAAAAACTTTTAAGTATAAGACAAAAAAATTGTAGTATAAAAATACAAAATGATTTTCTAATTGCAATTTGAATACTCCTTGCATTCAAACGATCTTTTAAAATGACCATAGAAAAGATTAGAAATGGCATAGAAATGGTTAAAAAATATACAAAAATAAAAAGGTAGAATTAATAGTTTCAATAGTATAAACCATTCGAGAATTATATCGTATTATAATCGTGTATGATATTGAACTCACTCAAAACAGTTTGTGTGCATGTAGTATACATTTTCGACATAAAAGAAAGAAAAAAAAATTTTAATTCAGTGCGAAATTATACACGATTATAACATGCTATAATTCTCGATTTATTTATTATTGGCCATAAGTTAATCAGTAGAATTTTATGTAGGTTATTTCTTATGAATTCATTGTTTTTTATGCTACTAGATTAGCAACAACGGTGACAAGAGCGACGAGTAAGAAACTTCAATTGCTATTTTAATCAATGCTGTTTTAATCACGTTGAGTAATCGAAGAAAACATTCATGCCGAAAATATATTTTTTTGAGAAAAGCACAGGCGATGTTGACGAAGAGGAAGACTAATTCTGTAGTGAACGGATCAAGTACTAAATCAATCAACGAATAGTTAGTTAATACCATAAAACCCTGAACAAAATCCGAACCAAGAAACCATAAATAGTTAATTAAAACCAAAATCATCCTGCTGACAATGTTGTTTATTGGAAACATAATAATCAACGTCGCCACAGGGGAATGCTTAATCTGTGGTGGATGGATCAGGTATTAAGTTTGTTACTGCTTGAAATTTGAGAATGTTTTCAGCGTCAATTAAGCAGATGAACAGATAAAATATCAACATAAGTTTTATATGGGGGCTCCCCAAAAAGATGTTGCTGAGCAAAAATGAGAGGTACTTGGCATTAAGTTTAACCCCTCTAGTGGCACCTTATTTTTTCTAAACATAAAATTCATAGCCACCTTAAGGGTTAGATAAAGGAGAAGTATGTTTGGGAAAAATATTTGGGAAGAAAATGAATAAGGGTCGACTTTACATATTCGGTCGAGATATTTACATATCCTCTCATAGCTCTCATTTGTTTGAACTCTTTCTGCAAATCGGCACAATTTAGCTCTATTCTGATCAATTGTTTCCCTAGAATTCTTGGTCGAGTCTACCCATCTGTAATTTTCAGGGAGTTTATGTTATAAAAAGTGTAGTAATATCTCTGAAGCTTAGATTTAAATTTGGTATCGGCTTATTTACAGTTTTTTATATAGAAAATATGTAAGATTCAATACTATATTTAAGTTGTGATTTAATTATGATATTCATATCAACATATCGGAGCATATATGCGAATAGTTTTAAATACAATTAAACTGTTGAGTTTCTATCGATCATAATATTTTCATGGTTTTTATACATTGAAGTTCATATTCAAAAGAGGTATCAAATCAATCTGAGAAATATTCGCTTAAACAACAAAAAAAATCTGTAATATGTGATATGTCATATCTATCTTATTCAATGAATCTAGTATGTATGAAAGATGCAGCTAGGAGAATTGGTTAGAACATTTTAGTTATTAATATAAAAAGTATTTGAAACTGATTTCAATAAAATAATAAATTTACAAATATCAAACATCACGAAACCTCATATAATTTTTTTATTGATAAAATATCTACAATGTTCTCTTTTATCGATTGGAATATGAAAAGAAATAACAAAGCATACTTTTAAGCGCATTATCATATATAAAACTAATGCTTTCGATGCTTTTAAAATGAAATATATATTGAAGAAATGCTGAAAATAAAATCAGTAAATTATTCTATTTATTTCATATTTACAAAATTCATATTTAATATGTAAAATACATAAAAGGAAATGGAAAAACCAAAATTATATATTTTTTTCTTATTCTATAATGAATTTATGGATAATAATAAGCGATCTTTTATTTTAAATCGAAATAATCGAAATACATATTGTAAGTAGTGTCTAATAAAAATCACCTTGGAGTATTATTGTTGCTCCAATTTTATTGAACTTAAATTAAATTTGATAAAATTCAATTTCTGAAGAATTGTTACTGCAATAAAAAAGCAAAAACAAAAATAGAATAAGAAATCTAGTTAACAGGAATATAGATTCAACTATGTCATGACAAAAATTTCACTACTTATACTCATTTGGATAATCAAATGACGATAGAGAAATAAAAAATGCTAAAAATGCAATCAAACATATGGTAAAATATTTTATGAACCAACTTACTCTTACACTTGTTATTATTGTTGTTGTTTGTGGCTTGTTGCTGATAATTTATGCATTCGACTTGTGTATAAATAAATGCGTGTGCATGTGCGTGTGTGTACCTTAGAGTATGTTCGAGTGAGTGTGATTATATTTGTCTGTGATTTTATGAAGCGGAAAAGTTTCAACTTGTTTATGGCTTTATATGGAATACGTGTTCATGATGATGATGATCATAATGATGGTAATGGTGATGAAGAAAAAGACGAAGAAGGTTAAAGGGAAATAATTGTATTGTACGTGTGACAATATTCAAAGTATATTACCACATACAATACAAAAAAGTTGCAATACATTCTATGATACGTACGCATAGTGTCATTAGAGTGCACTGGAACTTGTGTTCATAATAAATTGTCAAGCATTATCATTGTAATAATGTAGTAAAAGTTGCTATTGTATATGGTTATTTTAAGGTGTACGATACTAATAATGATAATACAGTATTGAAGTTTATAAAACTTTCCTTATTTTCTATAGAATTGCACTAATCGTGTAACAAATATCATATGTAATGTAAATTGTAGGAGAATAACTTGAACATAATTAGTTTGTATCATTTAAAAGCTATAATCATATTAATTATTTGTTTATTTTTCAGAAATTATTATATTAAGCTGAATGATAAAAGGTGCTCTAGCTTAGTCTAATATTTAAATTCATTTTTCAAAATGACCACACTTAACGACAAAAAGTTGCTTAAAGTTCTCTTCCAACAATATCGAAAATTAAGTCAGTTATTGTTTTTACTAAAGCAGAATTTCCAACAAAATGTTCGCATATTAATACTGAGATCACTCATAATAGACTAACATCTATGCATAATACCAAAGAGAAAGGTTAAGATCTAAAGGAGTTAAGACGTAAAGCGGTCACTCGACTATTGTATTCCTAGAGATAAGGTATTAAATCTAGCTGGCGTAATTTTGTGTTGTGTTTGAGTCATACGCTGACCTGAATCCACCCATTGTGGAATAAAGCTAGCTAAAAGCTAGCTTGATGGTGTCCATCTGACGACACAGTTGAACCGAACAAGCCTCTGCACTGCAAAAGTGAACCACCAATCGGAGGAAATTTTCTATCATTTCATATTTAATTAGTAACCCCGAAAGAGATTGTGTTCTCGCAACTACTTCAAAACACAAAAAACTCGTTTATATACTACAAAAAAGCTTAAATATAAAACACGCTCAATTTTCAGCAATATCATCATATAATAAACGTATCCTCCTCGTATTCGTATTCCATTTATTCAAAACACATTCTATATATATTTTTATTTCTTTTGGAAAACATTTATTATCGTGCTAAAAAAAATAATTCTCTTTATTTTTAACTGAAGCAAAAATAATTTAGACATACTATTAGCATACTTGCCAAAAACAATATCAATATTTCTTCATATTTATCAGAATATATTGTATCATATATGATATTAGTATACGTTCATATACGTACATTAATGGGAATCAAATTTATAAACAGCTTAGCTTTGCGAAAAATATAAACACATCGATTTTTTTCGGTAATTTTGTAGGGGAGTCCTTTTAAGGGGTAGATATAGAGAATAAGTATTTTTGAAAGAACTCTGGCGGAGGTTGTCTATACATTTTACTGCTCTAGCGACTATTCCTGTTCATCTATAGAGATATTTGTGGATTTCAGATGATTTTCGGTCATTTTGTATGGGTGTTACCTTAAGGGGACAAGTTCGAAAGCAAACAGAGAGCACTATGGCTATTTGTGGAATTTAAAACACCTGAAAGTCGACAGCCCAAGAATCCCCTTTAAATGCGTAAACAATATGATTGATCCCCATTCAATATTTATGCTTAACATTTCCTCCAAACATACTAACCCATTATTTCCACCTCGAAAATTAAAATAAAAATACTTACAAATTGACATATAGCCTCTTAGCTGAATGAGATTTCCATCCATGAGTGAAAAATACTTTAAAATCGACCACCAATGCGATGAAATCTGTGACAAACCCCCAATAATTTTGCAATATTTTTATTTTTCCTGAACACACTTACCCATATCTTCACTTCTTAGAGGAGCTCTTCTATAAAATGAATGTTCTTGTAAAAATCAGGATTTTCTTTAAGCTTGAAATTAAAATATTTTTTCACTGAGCTAGTTAGTCAACGTTTTGCTCCATAATATTGAAGCCACCTTAATCTAGTGTTTCATCCTCAGCTATTGGCAATCTAATAGTTGACTCATTCACAATGAAAATCATAAAAAATCGCTCGACATATATAACATTAATGTATTTATTACTTTTGTTTTTGTTGCTATTATTATAATTCGCTCATTTACACATGAATTGTCAAAGTAATAATAAACACATATACTCGCATATACACATACAATATTATTGATAGCAAAACAAAAATTTCAATCAAAATCAGCATAGAAAAAAAGGAGAGAAGAAAAAAAGACACAGATATTATTGATTAAAAAGATAAGTGAGCCCATAAATATGCAGTGGCAAAATAGACACACACAAAAAAAAGAAAGAAAAACACAAATATTTAATACAAATTTTATGAATATTAAATGGAGTACATACATGCATTTATGTACGTATTTATATTGACAATTCAATGTGCATTCAATAACATAATGAAATTATTAAAGCATATATTTTTGGGCTGCAGCAATGGGAACTGAAAGAGTAAGAGTCATTCTGATTACAGCACAATTCATATTTTGTTTTGAATAAATACAAGCGAACAGAACAGAAAAAAACCATGAACAATCAGTAAAATGCCTCACATCAAAACCGCACCACGAACGTCCAATATTAGCGACCATATCGTTGCGCTTAAATGTATGCTATATTCATTCATTAAATGATGCACAATAACAGGCTATTTGGTTTTCTATAATACTACTGTGAAATACATTTATATGGGAGTATATATACACACACACACACACGCATACAAGTCAGAAGACCAAATGCCTGAAAGTATGCAATGATAACCACAAAATGTTGAGTATTATGCGTATGAAATACACCACAAGCTATCCTCTCTTTCACAATATCTTCATACATCCATATACATAATAGCCGCCAGCATAAAGAGTACCATTACTAATAATTTCCGCATTATGATTTTTCATTAGCAATTTCAAATGAAATTAACGCATGATTTTGATTTTATTTTAAATACCATCATACCGCATATGACGATGGTGATGGCACGTAATGGTTATGGTGACTGCTGATAGTGATGCATGTATAGGTAGATATGTTTATAGACAAACAGATAGACGTGTATGCAACATTCAAGCACAAAATTTCAATACAATTGCTGCTAGTGTGGTTGATTGTTATACAAAGTTTCTATTTTAACTGAGTGTCACCCAAACACCCTTCTCACTGCGCTGCTTCACTGAACTGTGGCAAATTGCATTGTGGCATTGTGTCATTCCGTATTGAGAAGACTACACGCAAAAAAAAAAAAAACAAAAACAATCAAAACAAACCAAAAATATGAATGCAATTATGGTGATTTTTATGCGGCGACAATATGAACATTTTACAAATTATTGGCATTTGTGAAAGGTTTATGCGAACAAAAATAGAAATATAATTGATTTTATGCGGAGATAATTTTTTCTAGTTTATTTTTATTTTTTAACTATTTACAAACCAAAATTGAAATTTCATTTATTTTTTTTTTTTATTTAAAAAAAATTATTTTTTTTTTGGTAGCGAGTTTTAAAATACTGTTGACGTGATTTCGTTTAAGTATGCAATATTAAAGCTAGAAAATGTAATAACACACTGACGTTTCAATATTTTTTGAATATCTATGAAGACACTATGACACAATTTCAGGGGTATTGTCTGGGGGCGGAATGATTCCAATTCAGGATGAAAGACCTGGACCCATATAGTATAACAATCAAATCTTTTTGCACTCTCAGGCCAATTTTTTTAATGGTCATATTAAAATTTTTTGTCTGAGTGTTTTTAGAATAAGTCGAAAAAAGTCCGGAAATTCACTTTCGGAGCGAAATATGTTATTTGCATACATATAGGAAAATTTTACGAGGTACATCTTTGTTTTTGTTATTTTAACCCGTTAGCTCTGTCACAAAAGGATCGTGTCGACCCCTTTTTTGGTAAGTCTGAATAAAATAGCATTTCGGAATTCGCTAGGGGGGTTAAAATATTCTACAAAATTATTCGTCGGAAAATTTTACTAGGATTATTCTCAGACAAAATCTTTATACAAAGAATACAAATGTCCACAGAAAATAAAAAACAAAAATATACTATTGAAATATGCATCTTTTTATGCATTCTTTTATAAATTGTTCATAAATATAAATCTAGCTATTTTCGAGGGCGATGCTTTGGCGCTTGAGATAGCAGTATCGCAGAAATGCCACATTGACCCCATTGCTGGTCCTACTGCTCTCTTTTCCTAACCTATAAATAGGTATATACGTAAAACTAGTGTTAGTAGTGCTGGAAGTAGGCGTGGTTTTCAACCAGTAGCACCTATTTTCAAACTTATTCGCACATTCATAAAAACAATCGTATCTACTAAGCCTCAGCCTCAGTCTCGGCTTCAATATGTTCGTGAGTAAAGTACAGTCCAGAACAAACTTTCGTATGAGAGGTAGGTGTGCTTTTTATCCGATACCGTGCAATTTTAAATCCGTCAATTGCTTAGCTAACCTTAGCCTATATAGCAGCGAGTTTTAGCATGATATCTCTTTCTGTTCATGTGTGAAGTACGAAAACAAGCATACGGAAGTTTGTATGGGAAGTAGCAATAGTTTTTATACAATTGAGTCTATTCTTGAATATGTCTATTAACAAGTCAAAAAAATCGCAAGTGCGGAGTTTTAGCTTGATTTCTTTCTGTTTTCGTAAACAACGTGTGAAAATACTCATTGAACAACATACTTTTGTATGGAAGGTAGGCGTGCTTATCATCTAATTACGCTTGCTTTCCAATTAGAAAGTTCACTCGTAAATTCAATCACTTACATTGATTTTTAGCATAATAACTTCATATTTTCGCACGAAAAGTGTAAGAATATGCATCAGGAAGCACACTTTTCTATGAAATGTAGAAGTGGTTTTTATCCGATGCATCCTATTTTTCAAAATATCTATTAGTTAGTCAATACAATTGCAAATACAAAGTTTGAACTTGATAACTTTCAATTTTTGTAAACAAAGTATGAAGAAAAAGCACTTGGAAGCAAAATTTTATATGGGAGGTTGAAGTGATTTTTATTCGATTCCTTCAATTTTTGAATATGTCAATTACGTAGTCAGAATAATTTTATACACCAAGTTCTATCAAGATAGCTTAATATTTTCGTGCGTTAAGTGAGAAAATGCACATTTCGGGAAAATTCATTTGTATGGAAGGCCTATTTTTCAAATATGTTTTTTTGGGATAAAAAAAATTACGTGCTAAGTTCTAGCTCTAGAGATCTGTATTTGTATGGCGTCGATATAATACAGTTTCTTCACTGATATATCACAGGACTTTCGTTGATTTTGCACTGACTGCCTCACAAAACCATTCTTTCTACCACTAATCAATTTACTTTGTCTAAAACATATACAATACATAGTGTAATTACTAGATCACATACCTAAAAGAGAATGCATATCTATTGAATCATTATACATTTGTTTATTTTTAATTAAATATCTAAGAATCTACTTTACGACTCGATTCAATCATTTCTACTTTTCATACATCCATGTGACAAATTGAAGCTTAACACTTCACTATTGCTTTGATTAATTAACCTGAAAAGAGACAGACAGTGTAGTGCAAGAGAAAAAGTGAAAAAATAGAAAAAAAAAAAAACGAGAAAATTCAGTAAAATGAAATTAGTTTGCAACTTTATATGTACCTAGCTACGTATTGTAGATGAAACAAGTACTATCAGTAACTATCTACTTGTATAATTTCTTTACTCGCGCTGTGCTTCACTGAATTGCAAATAATATAAAATAGAAAGAAAAATGCCGACAAAGCAAATGTCCAACAACAGTGCTTAGCTAAAAAAAAAAGAAATAGCTTCAGAGAAAGACAGAAAGATAGAAAGAGAAAGTATATCACGAACGTGAATATTAAATTGAAAGCTCTTTGAATGGATAA
This sequence comes from Megamerina dolium, assembly GCA_963854835.1. NCBI lineage: Eukaryota > Metazoa > Arthropoda > Insecta > Diptera > Megamerinidae > Megamerina > Megamerina dolium. Next base: position 31,152,740 of record OY978529.1, on the reverse strand, counting down.
TATATGCATGAGTGTCTGTTGTGTCTGCCCAACTGTATAACTATCTAGGTGTACGTGTATAAGCTTTGATATCCCTTAACCAAGCTCTTGTACTAGTCTACTGTAGGTATATTTAAATTAGAAACACAACAATAATAACAAATGGAAAAATAAAGCGAAATCAATTCACTCATCGAATAATGTTTAAGTGTAAATTACACTGATTGAATTTCGAATTGCAAATACAAACCCGAGTACTTATGGTAGATAACTCCACCTTTAGGGTATTAGTTGGTGATTGTCTACGTTGAATTATTGAATGTGGAATTAGTTTAACAATTTCGTTAAATTATTTTTAACAATAATGACAACATTGACAGAAATGCATTCAGCACTCTTAAACTATTTATTTGTCGGAGGAATAATTTCTCCTTGACATTCATTCGGGATCACTCAGGGATTCCAAGCAATGAAATCGCAGATAGTTTAACTGTGATAGGGACTTCTGATCGTTGTACTGAAACTGATCCAATAATTGGAGAAACATATTCTATCAACAACTCCATTATTTGTAATTTTTTCAATAAAAGATGTAACCACGAATATGGAGTCGGAAGCGGTTGTTGGGCTGGACTCAAAGTCATCAGAATATAATTTAAAGGTAATGTCTTGAATCCTAATGCTTAATGATTTTGCGAGGTAGAAGAGAAAAAAGAACTGCAGACGACTTCTTATATGTCTGTCCTGTTTTCTCTCAAACTAGGTGTATGTTCGCGCAACTAATACTTTGAGATACGAACAATTCAACTGACAAACTCCAACGAATGTACTCAGTTTTAAAGACTGATAGACTAGAGTAGCTAAGGCTAAATAGAAAACCCCTCTCTCTAAATTTACGATTGGACCACTTAACAGTAACCTGATTTAATATTTAATTTCTCAGGCTCTCGATTAAGCTCTAATTTTGAAGGATGTATAAATAAGCAATATCTTAGCCATCGAATCATATCGAAAAGCTTAAATTAATTAAAAAAGAAACCAACGTTTTATTTTTAGTTAATTATTGAACAGTCTAGCTGTCAACTACCCATGAAATGTTGAATTTTTTAATAATCAGATATTTCCGCAATTACGCCTTTTTCTTTATAAAAACAATTTAATATCAGAACATTTTTATTCACATTTTCAAATAAATTTGTAACGTGTGCTTTTGTTTTCCAGCTAGGGTATTACTCTTTCAGGGTAACGCAAGAGAACAACGGAAAATCTTGTTGTGGGAGAAGGACCGAATTCCAGACGATTGTCTATCGACAATGAATACACCGAAACTTTAAGAGTGTTTTTAATTTATTTTACTTCAAATTTAATGATTTGAAAATTTGTGTACACTATCCTTTAAATGAATACTTAATCCCAGCTATGTCCTAACTTAATCCTAACTATATAAAAAATGTTGGTGAAATCTACGCAAAAATAGGTTTCTGTAGATATGACCAATGCCACTTGATTGCTCCTGGGATTTACCTTTACTCTCATAGGGTTACTTGGCAGATCCTAAGTCGATCTGTTTATCAAACCGAAGTCCTTAGGTAAAAAGTGTTTGCAAATGATATCGCCGTACTGAGAATATAGGAACAATCAGCGGGAGTGTTGATTGATTGATATTGGTATGTTGGTCTAAGTGACCCAGAGCAGTGCACAAGGCCCAAAATAGCTATCCTGGAAGCTGAAATTAGTTGCAACTCTTCATACCACTAGCCATCATGTGTGATAGATGATATTATCGTATCGGCACTCGTTCTAGTAGGGGTTTTTAAAATCTTTCTACTGCTGTGGAACGACACAAGACACTATGCCACAAGATTAGCTTCATGTTCTATGCTTTCAAGCAAGCAACAATATCTTGTATAAAGTATTCGAGAAATATTTGTATTATTTCGATTGTTTATATAAACGCTCGTTACACCACACATCGACAGGTATGATCACATAGATTTGTATGTAATTATGTGCGTTGGTGTATATGCATGAATGGTGGTATCATACAAGTATGAGGAAACGAAACGAAATATTAGTTTTAATGTGAAATCATACATGATCATAATTACAATGATGTATGTTTTAATTAGGATGACTCTTATATTGTAGAGCGATATTCCTTATTTTGAGATCTTTTGATCATCTTCATATTTTAGTGTTCTGTGTGTATCATTTATAAGAGGGCTCGATGTTCGCCTGTTACATAGTGACTTAAAGAAATTAATTTGATCTTGTATGTTATTATTTGATTGAAAGAAAAACAAATCGATTTTTAAGAATTTCACAACTATTCACTCCTTACTCATTTCTTGCACTAACATATATTTGCAATAGCTCAGCATATTTGTCTCATAAAACTTTTAAGTGAAGTATTCTTAAAATATTCTATACAAATCATCATTCATATATCACTGAGATATAAAAATTAATTAAAGTTCATTTTATAATCAAATATACAATATACGGAATAATAACACACATATGCATGTAAAGTTGAAAAACAAATTTTATTAAAATTTTTATTTTTTCTTTAATAAAACTTTGCATTTGAATTCAAAAGAAATCTCTTGTTTCTATCAAAAACACATAAAATTCTTTGCAATAACGAGAATGCATATCAGCTTCTTGTGTGCAATGAAAATACTCAGAATTAGGTCAGCTGTAAATATTCTTATATTTAAATAATAATAATAATAATAATAATTTGGTCTGGTGGTGTTTTCGCAAAGTAACGTGTCTAACTGCCTCAACCGGGTGGGGCTAGCGCAACCCTTGTTGAACTCATCGCAAGTCAACTCACGGGCTGTCATGTAGTTTGATCTGAGCGCTATGTGATGATACCTTTATTTGTTAATAAGGGGTAGTCATGTAGCTTGCTCTGCTTACTATGTAATGCGCCTTCATTATTGTTAATGGTGCCCTCCATGTGGCGACCACCGGGCAACGTCTTCCTAGCACCCGCTGGGAGGCGGCTAAAGTGAGTGGCGAAAATCTCCTCGGTTAGAGATTGTGCGTTGGGTTTGGGACCCGCCACATAAAAACCCCCCCCAATGAAAAAAAAACAGATATGCCTCGGATGAGGACAACCGCTTTTGTTGATGACCCCCGCAAACGAAAAAGGACCACGATTTACGGATATGCACCTGGAATGTCCGATCCCTTTATAGGGACGGTGCCTCTATCCAGCTGGTTGATGTCCTCGAAAAATACAGAGCTGACATCACCGCTCTCCAGGAAATGCGATGGACAGGACAGGGCTGCTCCAAAAGAGCATCCTGTGACATCTACTACAGTTGCCATGCTGAAAGGCACGAATTAGGATGTGGATTTTTGGTCAGCAAGAGACTACGACATCTTGTCTCACAGTTCACGCCTGTGAACGAACGGCTGGCCACAATCCGCATCAAGGCAAAATTTTTCAACATCAGCCTTATATGTGCCCACGCTCCGACGGATGAGAAGGACAATGTGACCAAGGAGAGCTTCTTTCAGCGCCTCGAAGAAGCTTATGACCGCTGTCCCCGCCATGATATCAAAATCCAACATCGACTCGCACCAACATGGTGGCAACATCGACTCGGATCACTACCTTGTTGCAGCTAACAAGAGAAGTCCCACACAGAGAAAGCTCAACGACAGTAAGCTGCTATCACCAGAGACAGCGGATGCATTTTCCACTCGACTATTGGATCTGCTTATTCAGAACACTCCCACCACTTGGTGATAAATGTGCACGGTGGACACATATATCTCATGACTACTGCTGCCGAGGAGGTAATCGGTTACTACCTGCCTCTGAGGAATGAGTGGTATGATCAGGAGTGTCGCGACGCTACCGCAAAGAAAGACGCCGCCTACAAAAAACCCTGCATGCAGGCGCAACGCGAGCTGTTAAGGAGCGGTACAGAGAGAAAAGGAGTGCAGAGAGACGTATTTTCAGGCGCAAAAAAAGAGAACAAGAAAGACGCGAGTGTGAGGAGGTAGAGATATGTACCGACGAGAGTGAGACTCGAGAATTCTTCGAAAAGATAAAGCGCCTGAGTGGCGGTTTAAATCCCGGAGCCTCTTCTTGTCGTGATCATTTCCATCATCTGGTTACAGATGTCCAGAGTGTACTGAGCATATGGAGGGAACACTTCTCCACGTTACTGAATGGCGATGCTACGAACAATTCCGCCAGTGGAGGAGATTGCCTGATAACCCCAATTACAGATGATGGTGTTGATGTTCCACCACCCGACTATGACGAGGTTGAAACGGATATTTTAAGGTGAAGAATAACAAAGCTGCAGGTGCTGATGGCCTGCAAATGCTGCTGGATGCTGCGAATTGTTTAAGACCGAAGGCGATGACTTCTCGCCTGCATGCACCAGCTTATAAGCAGAATGTAGTCGGTTGAACGCATACCTGATGATTGGAGGCTAAGTGTTCTCTGTCCCATACATAAAAAGGAGACCCCACAATTTTCGCCAACTACCGTGGAATAAGTCTCCTGAGCATAGCATATAAGGTTCTATCGAGCGTATTTTGTGAAAGATTGAGTTCGGTATTCCTACAAAGCTCATTCGACTTTGTAGAATGACACTGCATAACCCCCGTTGTGCAGTGAAAATTGGGAAGGACCTCTCCGCACAGTAAGTTCAAGGTCATTCGTTATCGTGTGAATTCTTCAATTTTATTATGGAGAAAATAATACGAGCTGCTGATCTACGACATAATGGCACTATCTTCAACAAAAGTGTCATGCTGTTAGTGTATGCCGACGATATTGACATAATCGGCATGAACACGCGAGCAGTCAGTGCAGCATTCTCAGAGGTAGAAAGAGAGTCGCGTCGAATGGGTGAACGAGGGCAAGACGAAGTATCTAGTGTCAACAAACAAAGAGTTCCGGCGTCTTGGACAGCACGTCACTGTTGACAACTACGATTTTGAAGTAGTAAGGGACTTTGTCTATCTTAGAACCAGCATTAACAGCAGTAATGACGTCAGCCTGGAGATATTACGAAGGATCACTCTTGCAAACAGGTGCTACTTTGGGCTAAGTAAGCAATTGAGAAATCGAGCTCTCTCTCGAAGAACTAAAACTACACTCTACAAGTCTCTCATCATGCCTGTTCTAACATATGGCGCTGAAGCCTGTACAATTTCCACCTCGATGAGCGAATGCTTGGAGTTTTCGAGAGAAAAGTCCTACGTAAGATCTTTGGACCTATTTGCGTTGGTGGCGAGTACCGAATAAGGTACAGCTATGAGCTGTACGAGCTGTTTGCCGATATTGACATAGTAAAGCGCATCAAAATCCAGCGGCTGCGCTGGCTAGGTCATGTCGAGCGAATGGAAGAACACGGTCTAGCTAAGAATGTGTTATATTCGGAACCAGCTGGAGGACGACGCAGAAGAGGAAGACCTAACCTCCGGTGGAAATACCAAGTACTGGAGAATCTGATGGCGCTTGCATGTTATTTTCGGCCTAAATCGATATTCGGTTGCTATGGCCACATAAGTTAGTAAGTAATAATAATAATAATAATAATAATAATAATAAATATTTTGATATAGTATTGTAGGCAATATATCCATATTTTTACCATTACTACTCACGCTCGTATTTATTAAGCATACTTGAATGAGTTTAAATTCTGAGAAAAATAAATTTATCATAGCATTGAACTATTTATGTTGTGTAATATATATTGTATATAAAAGTGTTAAGCATGACAAATATATAAATAAATAAATACATTACATATATAAATCCTTTTGTAATAACTACAAAGCGACAATTGTTAGTATCCGACACTTGGTCAAAAAATATATACGTCTACTAGCATCATGCATATTGTGCAATACTACACAGTATAGTGTTACAGTAATATTTTTGGAGTTAAAAAAATGACATCATATAAATAAATACAATAAATTGTTGAAAACAGCAAAAAGCAGAGGAGATCGAGTGTAAAATCTACCCGCAAAAAAAAAATAGATTAAACAATAAATAAATGTTTAATAATATAGTATAATAAATAAAAGCAAGAAGAAAGAAAATCAGCTGAGTACAATGTACAATCGTTGAGAAAATATTTGCATTAAAAAAAAAAAAGACTAAATGTAGCATATATAAAGGCGCAATGGAAATATAATGTAAAAAAATGGTAGAAAAGAAAATGAATAAAAAGGTATAAAAAAAGAAAAAGAAAAATACCAAAAACAAAGCCAAAACAGCATGCCTGTGGTCATACTACTGGTAAGCGAAAAAGTATAAAGTACATATGTACGTTCAGCGGCGAATCACCCACGGGGGAGTGGGTTGTACGCACGAGTAAGTACGCTTCTGGAATAATTTGTGGTCATGTTTTATTAGTCCTTTGGGAAGCATTAAGTTTTTAATGATTTATACTATTTTTTGTTTTTGTTGTTGTTTATTATTGTTCTCTCTGATGGCGATGGTTTTTAATTTTTTTTTTTTTTTTGCTGTAAAGATTTCCGGATAGTGGAGTTACAAGTAGTTGGGTCGTCATCATCATCATCATCATCATCATCGATTTAAATATGTGATTTTTATCATTGAATAATTTTATTTTTCTTTCTATATAGCTTAATGAAAGGTAATGTCAAACTTACGCGTTTGAGTTTATAATCGACTATAGTTTCATTTTATGGTCGACTTGTACTCATATGAATGATTTGAAGCTGAACTGATTTATGAGAAATTTCTTTAGTGAAAGCAATATTTATCGACAATCATGAAAATGGTTTGAATGATAGTTTATATGATTTTAATACTGGATCAATGGCATAGTAGGTCAGAATTGGACTAAAAATAGTGTAACAATAAAATGGACTCAGAAAAATCTCACAAGCGTTAGGATTTTAATAATTTCTTTAATAATCTTTAACCGTCCTTCTCTTCTTTTGACTTTTTAAAAAATATTTTCTTCCCTTTTACGTCTTTTTATCAGATCTCGCTGCAACTTAACTGCAACTTCAGCACATTTCATTGCAATTTGAAAAGTACTAACATATATGAGATTCCCATTTGAAGACAGCTCCACTTTTTGCCTTCAATAAATATGGCTCATTCAAAATTCATATTTTCTTTAGATTTTGGCATCTTTCATTTTTTCATAATCAGCTGGGATCTCTGGCATCGCAATGAACAGGATAATGGCTAACGTTGTAAGTCTTTCTTTCTGCACCGCGTACTAAAATATCTTTTGTGATATACTTATAATCGTATTTAATGCTCTTACTTTTCCAAAGTTCATATTTTTCTCAAACTCAGCCATTTTTCCTTTCGCACAAGATTAGTTGTGATTTGTGGCCTTACAATGGATTGAGAAATGACTAACGTCAGACTTTATCTTCCTTCATTCCTTTGGATTGTTCTAAAATATCATCTACAGGCTTCCATCACTCTGCATATTTTCTAAACTGCACAATTTATATATTTATTATCTTGCTTGACTATTTTGAAATGTTCAAAATGTTCCACTATATTACTTTTTTTTTATTGCTAGACGGGAAGTCAGGCATCGAAATGTGTAGAGAAAAATCCTATTTAAGAAATTAGATCAGACCACATAGTCTAATCACATGATGTCGAACATAAATGATATTTGGCACTTATAGGCCCCAAAATATTATTGCGCGGGTTAAATTTTGGACAGTATTAGAAGACACTTACTTATATTAGCCGAACGGCAGAACCCTTGTGACATCGATTTTTTTATGAGTTTAGTCACATGCGTCTTTGAGAAGCATTTTCGTGTCAAATTGTTATTGCCGTAAGTAGCATTCGAAAGAAAAATCTTTTCGGTTTTAAAGTTGTGCTTCCGTTGGGTATTGAACCTGAGACCTACTGATTAGAATTCCAACACACTAACCACGGAGCTAGTGTCGGAGAGTCATGGAGCCTTCATTTACAATATAGAAAATAGAAAATAGAACAATCGTGCAGCACCGAAACGAGTAATCAGTGCAACATTCTCTGAATTGGAAAATGAGGCACATCAAATGAGTTTTGAGGTGATCGATGATAAGGCGAATTACCTAGTGTCAAAAAAAAAAAAAATTCCAGCGTCTTGGTAACAACAGTTGCAAACAGGTGCTACTAAGAAATTAAATACGAAATAGAGAAAACGAGCCCTATTTGAAAGTCCGAAAGCCACAGTCTACAACTCTATAACCTTCGTCATGTATGTCTTTATATGTCGCGCCGAAGCCTGGATGATTACCACTGCGAGGAAGGAGAGTATTACGCAAATCTTGGGTTCTATAGGTATCAATAGAATAAAATCACAGTGAAGACTAACGTTAAAAAATGCTGAAAAAAAAGTTAAGTTATGGGAAAGAAAACATAAATTTATTAACAACATAATTGATCTCAGAGAAAATATTTTTTTTTTTTTTTGTTAGCTTATTTTTTTTTATTGAATCTTTCTTAAATACAAGAAACTAACAATATGTATTCAAATCTTACAAACTAATTAAAACTATGTGATATCCCCTACGTTCCATCACAATTTGGTGAGTCGCGAGATGTAGCAATTTTACAGCGTATTCAGTGTGTCTTTTCTTTTTAATCGACGATGCCCCTTGCTCAGCAACAATTGCCTAGCAAGGGGATTCGGATGATTGTGTAATTTTTGAATGTAGCTTCTGCAGGACATTGCAACTTCCTCAGAAATTGTGGATACATTTAAATCTCGATGGATGTTAACGTTCCTCATATACCAAGGCGCGTTTACAATAATTCGCAGACACTTGGATTGTATTCGCTGCAATTTTTCGATATTAGAGGGAGATGCGGTGCCCCAAAACTGAATACCATAAGTCCAGATTGGTTTCAGGATTGCTTTATATAATATCACTTTGTATTCAAGATTCAACTTTGATCTTTTGTGTAACAGCCACCATAACTGATACATTTTAAGCTTGATCTGAGTTTTCTTTGCCTCTATGTGATTTTTCCATGTCAGCCTTCTGTCGAGGTGAATACCCAAGTACTTTGTTGAGGAACATTGTGGAACTGATTGGCCATTAATTTTAAGTGGGGGACATGTATCTAGCCTTAGCGTGAAGGTTACATGTACGCTCTTTGATTCATTGACTTTTATACGCCATTTTGCTAGCCAGATTTCGAGAGAATCGACATGAGTCTGCAGGAGTTAGAGGTCTATGGGGTTAGAGCGAGAGCACAATATTGCCGTATCATCAGCAAAGGTCGATATGAATGTATAGTTATTGTTGGGCATATCTGAAGTGTATAAGAGATACAGTAAGGGACCCAAAACGCTTCCTTGAGGAACGCCAGCGTGAATATCCAATGGATTTGTTGTGTAATCCTTGTGATGTACGAGAAATTGTCTTTTCGTGAGGTAGCTACTAAGCAATGAGGAGACATTTGCAGGCAGTAATAGTTTGAGTTTGTAAATAAGGCCATCGTGCCATACTTTATCGAAAGCTTGAGTGATATCAAGAAAGACAGCTGAGCAATACTTTTTTTCTTCAAAAGTGTTCCTTATCAGAGTTACAATGCGGTGGACTTGTTCTATTGTGCCGTGCTGTTTTCTAAATCCAAACTGATGTTGAGGAATCAGTTGGTTGAGATTAATAAATGGAGTTATATTCATGACAAGTAGCTTTTCGAATACTTTAGAAAGTAGAGGCAGGAGGCTGATAGGTCTGTATGATGCAACTTTTGTAGGGTCTTTTCCTGGTTTTGCTATCATAATAATTTTTGAAGTTTTCCAGCATTTGGGATAGTGTTTAATACGAAGGATAGCATTGAAAATGTGCATCAGATGAATTACTGAAGCCGGAGGTAGCTCTTTTATCATTTTACCGGTAATTTTATCTGGACCAGGTGATTTTTTTGGGTTTAAATCTTTATAAATTTGGGTTTAAATCTTTATAAATTATAAGAGAAAATATTTGACATCATAAATTGGTTATAATCAAATCATATTTTCTGTCAGCCATTTACATAAACTTGCTAGTCTCTTACTCGTCCAATATCGAACTATGTACCATCATATTTCATACGCAAGTGTGTTCTAAAAATAAAAATTTCATAAAATTTCAAAATCAATCAATTGCTAAAGATTGTATTGTTTCAGTTTTCCCATATTTGCGTAAATAAATGTATACATATATGTATGTGGGTGTGTGTGTGATGCATACATTAAATGCTTTTCCTAAAATCCGTTTTATCAAAAAATCCATTTAATCATTTACAAAATATATCTTTTTGCTTTGTTTCAAAATCATATTAGCACAACAAAGCATTATTTACAGTATCCAGTATGCTTACGAAATATAAGTTGGTATACATCTACAAGCATTACCTATACATAAATCTGTATATACTTGAATATCGTATACCCTTTGCTGGCTGTAAAATCCAACTCTCTGAAATATGTATGTATCTGATGTATATATTACATATATGGTTTCTGATTGCAAATTCGTATTATCGGATTGAATGCACATTGACGTAATAACAAAATTATGATTAAAGTGATTTGATGATGATGATCATAGTAACAGGAGTAATGGCAGCAGCCTAGCAGCCTAAGCTATAAACATTTTTGGGAAAATGATTTTAGTACGATAAATATTTTTTGGAAATTTCAGTTAGATGAGATGTTGAAGTAAGTGAATATTTAATCATGAAAAGGATATGCATATGGGTAGTATTGCATATTTGATCGAAAGAGCAACCATAATAATTAGCTAAAGAGTTAACTTAGATAATCTATTGAAAAAAGTATTTAGAAATATTTGGATTATTTGATATTGATTTCGATTCTTAATATAAATAGGCAAAGAATTTAAATGAAATAGGAAGAAGGCACCTAATAATCAACTATATAAATAAGCTGGTTACTCTAAAAATTTTCTCTAAGTATTATACAGTCGTACTACAAATTTTAGATAATCGGATCGGATTTAACTGAACTTGTTTCAGAGAAGCACAAATTGATTCTTTCGATATGGAAGGATGAATGTAATGGCAAATATACTGTCACATCTATGGGTATTGCACTTTGACAGAAGAGTGTATTACTTTGATCAAAATTTTCAGTTAGTATCTTAGGAAAAACCTTTTCATAGTAAATATAAGCGGAGTTTAGTGGTATACTTGATATGACTAAAAATAAATTTTATAGGGAAGAGCCTCTAAATGGTGGAAATAAGATACAAGTATCTTTGCGTAAAATGACAAGAAGAAAAAAGATTTAATAAGGGTCGGGTCTATATTTGAACTTTCTAGAGACGAGGCCTTACCAGTTATAGTCATATTCACCGATTTGTAGGTGATTTTTTATATTAATTTTGTAGGGGAGCCCCCACAACGAGCGGAGATAAATGATCTGCTTGTTCGGGGAGAGATATTAGTGTGAAGAAATGCGTAGAGGCTGGTGATATGATTAACGCCTTCGAAGGGCACTCTCCCAAGGGGCGAAATAAGTGTAAAGTGTTCCGGAAAAATGGTGAGTAGATAAGATTAATTGTGGTCGGTCTAATATTTTACTCTTCCAATGACTTTTGAGCAACTCTGTGGATATTTGTTGATTTTTATCATACAAGGTGCGACAATTATGTATTAGGACTCGAACCATATCTCAGCAACCAAGCGCGCTATCTATGTGTAAGACCATGCGTTTTGAAGCTTCAACCTTCCTCTACTATCTGTCAAAATTTCATGGCATTTGGTTGACATTTAATGTTTATTGACATTCATTTTACAACACACGTGTTCGTTTAATGTTGAAATTTTAACATGGAGCAAAGAGCGGTAATTAAATTCCACGCAAAAATTGGTAAAAGTGCATCAGAAACATTCGGAATGATGCAGCAAGCGTATGGCGATGCTTGTTTATCAAGATCAAATGTTTTTATGTGTATGGGAGAGAGTCACTGGAAGATGAAATAAATTGGAAGGCACTGAAATTGGAAGGCCAATTTCAGTGCGGACGCCGGAAGCGACCTAGAAAGTTCGTGATTTTATTACAGAAGACCGCAATGCTTCAGTGAAAATGATGGAAGAGGCCTTAAACATCAACAGAGAAACTATCCGACTCATTCTTCACGAGGATTTGGGCAAAACAAAGAGCTGCGCGAGATTTGTTCCACACACATTGACCGAGGACCAAAAATTAATGAGAGTCAGTCATTCTAGAGATATGGTTGCAGCCGTCAAAAAAACACGAAAAGTTCCATCAAAAATCAAAACAATGCTCATCACATTCTTCAATAGCAAAGGAATTATCCACAAAGAATTTGTTCCAACTAATCAAACAGTTGCTTCCGCATGTTACCTCGAAGTTTAGAAGCGTTTGATGTCCAGAATCCATCGAGTTCGACCAGAATACCGTGATCCAAAAACTTGGTCTCTGTTGGACGATAATGCACCGAGTCACACAACACTCATTGTTCGTCAATTTTTGGCTCGGAATCAGGTCTGTGTGTTGAATCTCCTGATTTGGCATCGTGCGACTTCTCTTTGTTCCCAAAACTGAAATTGAAGTTGAAAGGATGCTTTTTTGATAACATTCAGACCATACAACGGGCTTCGACGAGGGCACTGGAGGCAATTCCGAAAAATGAGCTGGAACACGCATTTGAATCACTATTAAATCGATGTAACAAGTGTATTGAATCAGAAGGAGAATATTTCGAATAAATATACCGAAAAATTAGCAGATATCGTGTTTTAATTGTGTTTTCTAGAGGCAGTCTTAATACATAATTGTCGCACCTTGTATTTCTTTGAACTGTTGCATTTCTACACCTGTCTCCTTCTCCCCTATCTCCCTTCTCACCCTTATAATCACAAAAGGTTGGTCAAGTCTCCTCAAATTCCGTTAAGTGTGTTTTAGAAACAAACTTTTGGAACTTACGTTTTCTTATGTCTTGAGCTACCAACCATGAACTTTTTATATAAGATTTTGACGATTTTACTGAGCTGTCATGCGGTCAAAGTATTACCATATAGAAGATCCCATACTATTTTTCTTTTTTTTGTTTTGTATTTTTAACATAGAGCTAAACAGCGAGCGTCCGATGAAAGGAGACCAGACGTTACCAAATCTTCTAACAGGATTTCTAACAGGCTTCAGTAAGCAAGAAATACAAACGACTAAAAAATACTCAACAAATAGAGTCAAAATATTATCAGTTGGCGGCATTCAATATCCAATTCCAGCTCTTTAAACTTGTGTAAGAGTATGTGGTTTGGCTCTTGAAAACACATCAAAAATTTGTATTAGAAGTTCAAACCTTTTTTATGTTATTTCTGAAGAAATAGATTTTCTTATTATGTTACATTTTTGGTGAGTCTCCGACATAAAATACTACAAAAGTGCACATAAAACGTTTACTAGTCGACAGTGCTGAGCTATCGTTTCAGCAGTTGATGTTATTCAGCCCCCCACAATTAGTATAAACATGCTTTCAAGAATTTATGAAATTGTGTTTTGAATAAAAAAAAGTATCCTTTAAAAAAGCACCGTTAATTTAAATTTAACCCATGCTTTTAACTAAAATCCATTTATTTGTTGAACATTTCATGAATACTCAACAACAAAAAAAATCCTTCGTTTTTTCTGGTTAGAACATCATAAATTCTGAAACACATATGAAAAGGAAGAAAAGCATAAAAAAATAAAATAAAAATAAAATAAGCGCTCGTTGAAGGGGGACAAAATTGAAAAAAAAAAAGTAGATATTGTACGCCAAAGTGGCTTACGACTATCTAAAATAACATGTCGCAGTTCAGTAAACCAGCACTCAACATGCGATACGAACATCTACTCAGAGTATGTGTTTAAAAAAAAAATATTTTTAAATACACACAATACCCATACAAAAAAGGAAGACAAAGAACATGAAAGTTAAGATAAAAACCCTCTTGAGGTGTAAAAGATTAAAAATGAAACCTTTTGCCGAATATGTGAACATTTACACACTCAACACTAAAAGCGCCAAAAATTGCAAAAAAAAAACATGAAAAAAGAGAGGCAAAGATTTATTAAGCGACACAAAAGTGAGATGGTTTTCATGTACGTACCAACACACAATCACATATCCTAGCACATAAAATAGAAACCAACAAGCAACCACCACTAGATGGCGTAAAGTATGTGATAAGCGCAAAAATTCCCATTTACACAAACACATATTTGTATTTGTGTTACTCCTATTATTGGTTGGTCTTCTTGCATGTTGATACATCTATGTATTTGGTACTCGTACCCACACACACACCTAAACACACAAAGTCACATGACACTGGCAACCCGAAAAACTCGAATAGTGAGCATTTTGTTAGTGGAAATGACTGTAGATTTATATGTGTTTGTATGAAAAATGTTTGTTGTTGGTGTGCAAGAGTTGCATGTTTACTATTTTGCTGCTTTGGCTGCTGTTGGACATGTAACGGTCAAGTGCGTGGTCGTGTAAGTGGGCGAGAACTTTTTACTATGCTGCAGCTACTGCCTCTACTGCTGCTACTGCTGCTACAATATTGTTTTTGCTATTGCTGCTGCACACATAGAGAGTCAGTATACAATAGCAGTATGGCAGTGTTGCCATATTTTCAATATCATAAATGCAAAGGACAGTTTCAGGATTTAAAGCCACTTTTATGTGGTCAACTGATTTATAAATGTATATACCAGCTCATAGATAACAAACAGAGTATACACACATGTAATCGTATGTATGTATGAGTAAACATAGGTAAAACTCTTTCAAACATACAATCCTTGCTTAGGTTAAAAGGATGCTAACTTGTTTTTTGGTTTTATTTAGCTTTTATCGCAAAACTCATACTAACGAAAATTGACAAAATAAAATAAAATGCAGTAAACTGTATTGAAAGAAAAACAATGACAGATACCAAAATTTGTTTGAAAATTGCCAAAGGACATGTGTAAATATATGAAAACATATTTTTTGTATATTGAAAGGAAATATAATGTGATATACGTTGAGCTAATCGCTTCTAAAATATGCAAACGCAAAAAAAAATTTCCGAGAACTTGAAAACACTTGGTCCAATGTTTCGCCAATAATTCTATTCCATTTCTGAATTACTTCAAGGTCTATATAGAACTCTTCTATAGCTGTTCTGTAGCCTCTTCATTTGACTAAAAATGCGTTTTATGAAGAATTTGTTTAATATTTCATATGTACTTTGGAACTGATGAAAAATATAGGTTTCTTTTGCAGATCGGGCATGTCTACATTAAGTTCTACATTCTATTAAACTCAGAGGTTATTGTAATACTCAAAGTTTGCATTATTACCTTTCCGAAGCTAATTGACTATGAAGACTAAATTTGAGCAAGAAAGTACATTTTGACTCCATCTCTACGTTTACTTTGAAGCTGAACAAGTGCCTCATTCGTATTAATGATTATAATTATCATTTTTAATCCTTTATAAAATTATTCAAATGTGGTCCAGTACGGAACTGCAGGGATGTGTTTAGCTGCAATCACATAACACTTATGCAGAAGACGCAAGAAATCAAGTGTAAGGACAATCCACTCTGAAATTACTTAAAGAGAGCTGGGGTACAAGAGCTCAACGATCTTGTCGAAGTAAAGGATGTGGGTAGGCTTTGACATTTCTAAAGATATATGCAGCTCGTAATTTAAATCGACCCATTTTAGGCATCCATAATATTCTATGTTGCAGCCTTTCTCTGATTCGACTAGTGCAACTCAGCCTCACGTATGCATTTCCAACACACGTGTTGGCTGCTTCATATAAAATATGACTGAGTCATTCAAATGAAGAAATCATACTGGCAGAGAGTGGAAATACGAGAAAGTATATTTGAGAAAAATAATGTGATGTTACAACTAATGAGGGTCCAATTTACATTTGTCCCCGTAGAAAATATTTCTGGGAAGCTGTGGAAGCTATATTCGTAAATGTCTAGATATTTTTGGACATAAGATTCAGCAAAATATTGGAGTGGTAAAACTTATTGAATTGGTAGCACTTGGTATCTGCATTCCACTTGATCTTGCTGGGGTTGAGTACTGGGAGCAAAGTTTATAAAAACGTCTAATTTTGTTTGGATGCCCAACTAAGGGAGGCATATAGAAGATAAATGTTTAGAAATAATATAGAAAAGTACAAATGGATGAGTGTCGGTCATATATTGCACCATTCTAGAAAGAATTGTTCTAAAGCTGGGTGGTAATTTGTTTGAATTTCTTCCAGTTTTTGCGAACATTTAATTCAATGTTGCATGATTTGGCCCACTAATTTATAACCTTTTATATTAAAGAAATTTTACAAAATAAGTGAGATCTATCTATTAAAGTCTACACACGAATGATGTCCATAGGTATCTTGCCAATAGCAAACACACATAAGTATGAGGCGGTTCCGAAGAGCAGAATTTTTTGGGATATCACCGTTTGTAAGCTGTATGCTTAGGAAGAATTTTTCATTCATTATCGATGAAATGATGATACCATTTGAAAGAGTAAATGATTTTTGCTTTCAAATTGGTCGCAGCCATGATTGAACACACAGCCTCATGCACAAAAGATCAAGGCTATAAAAAACCCATTGAATTCGTGAAATAGTGTTTTGTCAATTCGTCTCATTTGTGGCATCCCCAATCCCTTGAAACCTCATGTCATTAATGCCAAAACAGGCCACTCTCATATCGAAAGAAGCATTACAAATAAAGACACATCACGAAAATGTAAATCAAATGTTCTTCATATTTTTAATATTGACCATATTGTCTCACTAATTTAAATTCCGTTCACGTCCTTTTAACAAAGCGCATATAGATCATTTGTTATTAATTTTCAAAGTTTTTCTTGAAAAGTGTAGTTGGGGATTTTACTTAAAATTTCCATTATTTTTTGCATAATTTTTAAATAATTCTCAATAAAATTTCAATAAATTTCATTAGCTGTATGTTGCTTGCTCTCGTGTAATATGAGTTCACAGTGGAATAATAAATCTTCATATTTTACATGCATGCATACATGATATATTGTATGTATATGAGCTAAATGAATGATTTTTTTCGATTTATTATCCTTTTTGTTGTTGTTTTTGTTGTTGTGGTTTGTTTTTATTTTAGTTGTTTATTGTTAATGCTTGAACTTGTCCTTCATAGGTGCCCTTTATTATTGTTTTTCTCCCTTTCCCCCTCTCTCTCTCTCTCTGTCTTTTTATATTCTAGTCACTGTTTATTTGTTTTTACCGGCTTACTTTATGTGGTATGACGATGCAAATATTATTTAAGTGAAAACATAAATCAATTTATATTTGATTTGACTTTGTGGGTGGTGTGTTTTAATTTTTTTCTTTTTCAACCTCTATTATTGTATAGACGTGCGTGAAGCTGGGTAAATGTTTTATGGTTTCACAGTGTAAAGATAGAATTTTAGAATTTGTACAAACATTTCTGGCTTTTAAATTATACTTGGTACTAGGAGAGCATTGTGGAAGCATCTGAGGTAATATGCACTCTAATTTCTAGAGATATTTTTGAATCAAAGACAGGAAAAAAATTATCTTCCTTTAATTTGCTGTGTAAAGTTTATCTAAAATACGTTATGACTGCCTTGAGCTTATCCTTAGATTATTCTAGGTCAAGACTGTTTGTTATACAGGCTTTTGGTACAGACATTTCCATAGAAGGTTTACATAAAAAGTTTACTTGAATGTTGAATATCTTACCATCTGATTCTTACTTCTTGTATGAAAAAATACGCTGGAGCCATCAAATAAATCTGATCTTTACATGGCTAACTCAAATGCTCCCATTCATGTACTTTGGCGCTCATTTTAAATTTGAATTTTGATTGTTTTACAGCAAATTATGAAAAACATTGCAACGAACAATGCTTTCTTAAAGTTGAATTTAAATAAAACATAATTACATTGATCAACAAAACTAACTTACCATTATACCAACAAATTTTTAACATTTTTCGAATGATATTAAAACAAAATGAACAGTAGATTGGTTCAATCAAAACATCCAGTTAGACAGCCAGTCAGCAGGCCAACAATTCAACTAGTCACCTAGTCATCTAACCATCCAATATTAAGATAATTTAATTTTGCTAATCCAAGTAATTGAATAAAACTTTCATAGGGGTGACTGCTTACTTTCTTCATATTTCTTTGATGAAGGTAGCATTCATGTTGGTACTGCAGTTTTTGCAATATCGTATTATACACCGAGCTTATACATTTATTTATAATTAATACAACAACAAACACAGCAACGAAAATAATTCAACTCTAGTCAATAATGACAGTGATGACAGTACGGAAAAACAATAGCAGTAGAGGTAGCTTTTTTGTGAAAATATTATTGCAATATAAACGTCATTGCAAGTCCGTGCTCTCAGCACAACACAATGGTGATTTTAATGTTGATTATACTGATGATTCTGGTGATGATGATGATATTTAGAATGATGTTGATATCAGTTCCATTAGAAAGAAATGCAGCACTTCCATCACGAATGAACTATTGTGCATTGCTCAATGTATAAAGTATATAATGTCAGCGAATGCAGTTCATTAAAAAATTCTGATTTTAAATAAAGGAAATAAAGGGTTATCCATTTCGCGGTTTCAAAAGTATAGGGCTAGAATTCGACATCTGTCAAGCTGAGTTGTTAAAACAATCTCTTTCTTTTTCAGTTCAATTTCTGACATTTGCGAAAATGGATCGCTTAACTATCGCACAACGCATTAAAATTGTAAAAACCTACTACAAAAATGGTGATTCTGCCACAGCCACATATCGTGCTTTAAGAGGAGATTATGGTTTACATAATCGTCCAACTACGCAAGCAATTGGCAAAATTGTGAAGAAATATGAAGAGACTGGATCGATTACAGATATTATAAGGCCTGTGCATCATCGTTTCGCTCGTACCACCGAAAATATCGCTGCTGTAAGTGAAAGTGTTGCCGAAGACCCGAATGTGTCGATTCCTCGTCGTTCTCAGGAATTAGGACTGTCTTACGGCACATTATGGCGTATTTTGCATTTGGATCTACACCTACATCCATATAAAATCCAGCTCACACAACAACTGAAGCCAGCCGACCATACACAATGTCGTAGATATGTCGAATGGGTGCTTGAACAACAGGCGGTGGACGGCGATTTTTCGAACAAAATTTTCTTCAGCGACGAAGCACATTTCTCACTCGGTGGGTATGTTAACAAAGAAAATTGTCGTATTTGGGGTTCTGAGAATCCTCAAGTAATTGAAGAGAGGCCACTACATCCACAAAAAGTCACTGCTTGGTGCGCTCTTTGGTCCGGAGGTGTGATTGGACCTCACTTCTTCGAAAACGACGATGGAACGACTGTCACCGTCAATTCGGAGCGTTATGGTCATATGATAACCGACTTTTTTTTTCCTGCTATTGAAGAATATGACTTAGAGAATATGTAGTTTCAACAAGACGGTGCGACATGCCACACAACTCGAGCGAATATGGCTTTATTGCAAGAGAAATTTTCTGGCCGCGTAATTTCTCGTCGTGGCGATATCAAGTGGCCACCAAGATTTGACACCGCTTGACTTTTTTTTGTGGGGCTACGCGAAAGACCGTGTTTATGCAGATAAACCTTTAACTCTTGAGCACCTAAAAACCAACATTCGTCACGTTATGGCTGAGATACCGCCCAATATGTGTCAAAAAGTGGTCGAAAATTACCTCAAAAGAATCGATGCTTGCAACAATTCGCGTGGTGGTCATTTAAATTATGTAGTATTTCACACATAATGTCAACGTTCAAACTTTATAATAAAAAAGAAATATCATGATAAAAAATATTTTATATGTGTTTTGAAACCACAAAATGGATAACCCTTATCTTCTTACCAATTATTGATAAGACTATCACATTGCAAATATAATAGAGTTGATTTTGCAAAATATCATTAAACTTAATTAATTCTTTAAAATAATTAAACTGCAATTTAAAAGGGTTCACATCAATAGAATTATATATTTAATTACATTACGGTGCATTCTTATGGTATTTGCATATGATGGACAGATTATGTATAGCAAATATATTAAAGTTTCGATTTCATAATACTGCTGCCAGAAGGGGTAGGTGAAAAAGTTTGATACAGGAGTATACATATATATTGTATTTTCCACAATATATACTTTTCCTCGGAATCAAAGTTAGCATTAGGTCGTTATGTCTTCCAACGTGACTTGGACTCGATTTGCAGAGTTTAAAAGAGGAAATATTATTTCTCAAGGTCAGCAATTAATCTTTCAACCTCTTAACCAAGGTCCGTACCACTTTCTAGTGCCTAGTAAAAAGTTAGTTCTGGATACATTCATGAAGATACTGAAGCAAAGCCTACAAGGCTCAGCTGCAAAGATTGATCAATAGCTAGCCACTGCAATAGCTCCTTTGTACCGGTTTTCCAGTACGACGCTAAGAATATGGAATTACATGTCACCGTTAAAATTGGGATTTTACGTCAGCAAAACGAATACCCAATGACGACAGGGCGACGTACCAGCATCCATTGTATATCAAATGGCCTAATTAGTTAGCCTAAGTGGCCATTTATCGGTTGAAAATATTGAAAAGCTAAGCTAAGTATAGAAATATAAGCCCCTGTACAGCATAAAGCCATAGTACGTACGTATAGTATCTATTGGATCCCTTGACACCCATAAGGGAAAGCCGAATTAAACAAGTATAAAGGAGCGCAGGACCTTGCTAAGTGAAAAATCTCGCGTATAACCGAAAACTTCGTTTTCATTACCGAAAAGCAGACATTGCCTTTGCTATTGTATACTAAACAAGTGATTTACAAAGTTGTATATTTTCCAGTCTTACTCGCGAATACTTGGTTTTATTTTAAAGCTAAATGGTGAATTTATTGAATACAGAAGAATGAAGCCATTGGATTTTCTTCCCCTGCAAATGGACCCAAATTAATATTGACCAATAGCCATTTCGTACTACCAAAACCTTCACCTTAACGAAATGTTTACCTTCCTGAAGACGTTTCTAAAGAAAAGTCTGCAAAAGTCGGATGATATAATCACATATCGTTTGTCATCCGTTAACGCAAATACATCGAAAGATGTATTTTTCCTCGGAAACATAGTAACTGAAATTTATCTAAAATTTTGAGCCAAATGTGAAGAAAAACATTTTTGGTCTTCTATAGAATATTTTGTATTCCGCCGAAAGTTCAGCATTCTAGCAAAACAAAGGCCATTAGCTTAAAAAAAAAGCTTTTAAAAAAATCACTTAGGCATTTAGTAAATTCAATAGTATTTCCATCAGGCTATGAGTAATGGTCTATAAAAAAAGTGTTGGAAGCAAAAATAAGTTAGGGCTATATTAAAATTACATCTTCATTGAGCTCTAATCTAATTTGAATATTTTACCAAAACCATCGCTACTTTCATACAGTTTTTATTATTAGTCAATCTTTAGAATAAGCACCAAGCAATCAGCTAACAAAAGCTATCGTGAAAATATTTTCACAAAAAAAAAAACATTTTGTCTGGAGAAAAAGAAATTCATAATTTTTACATTTATTTCAAGAGTTCATTTAACATGTTTCGGAATGGCCGAACTTGGTGCAATTTGCAAATGTTGCTATTTTAAAGATAACTTTATATTTTCTATTTTATGCAAACCATGGTCCTTACTAGCGAAAAACTGGACTGAAAGATTCTCACAATCTTCTCTTGATGTCAGTTTTTTAGCACTAAGAAAGTTTTGTAAGCGCTTGGTGTTCGACTATCAAGTGATTTAATTACAATATCCTAATTCAGTTCCCATATTTTCAGCCTGACATTGTACTAATGTAACATAACATCTTCCTGTGGTAAAATTATGGCAGCAACCATTTAATCACTAATTTCAAACGACCAAATGATTGACAGTAGACTTCGAACTTTAGTGTTTGGCTTTATAAAACTAGATCATAGTAAACTATTGCTTTCAAGTCACACAGCAAATGAATATGAAAATTTTCCTAGCGTTGAGCTATTTCAGGCATTTAGACAGCTCATATTTTCACACAATATCACCATGTGAGACCCATTTCTCGTACTTACTTACGATCCAGTTAAGAAATAAGTCGAAGTCATTCCGTTCAACCAAAGGTTTGTAGTTTCTTTTTAAATTCATCTTTATCAAGATGGTTTAATTCTTATTCTGTTATCGACCTTTAACTACTCTAACATTTTCATTATTTTATGAACATTTTTGACCACGATAAACTGCGTGGGCCTAAAAGTGACCGCACTCTCACGTTTGTGAACTCACGAAAGTAACGCGCATTGTGTCAAGAATATCTTACACAATGGCTCTCTGAAGACAGACAGAAAACTAAGACTGATACATTTGCTTGTATTTTATTGTTCGACTGGTGAAGACGTTATTAACTCACGACTTGGAATATTTATTATTATTTTGATTATTACATCATTTTTTTTTGGATAATCAGCGCTGTTCAAAAGCTCTGAGTACAAGAGCAAATAGATTACTAGCATACTATACAATAAATGTGTATTATATTTACTTTGTAGAAAACAGCGTCGGTAGTGGAATAGAATATAGTACAATATATTAAATTACAATTTTAATTAAAAAGTTTAACTAACATTTCTATTTACTGCTGTGCTTTTATATCTCATAGGTATTCTCTTATAGTGAGAGTACATATGTATACACCAATATGTACCTATACACGAGTATTTTGTTATGTGTATAGTGGGTATAAAATATTGCATATGTATTATACATACATAGTCACAGAGCCTTATACAATATGCCGCAATGCATGTATACCTCTCTACATGTACATATAGATATGCTCTTATGGTTGTTTGTTTGTTTTTGCTGTTGTTTGCACATATTCATATATATAAGTGAGCTTGGGAATGAATGTTGAACAAAAAATCTGGAGGCACTTTTATAAATGCATACATATGAACAAAATATGTATGTATATATGTAGCTCGGATGTATTTTGCTCCATATTCGCTTCAAAAACTCGAAAATGTTTAGTAATTCAAATGCAAATACACACAAATGTCTTAACAATACCCATACAGGGTGTATGGCTTAATATGCATATAGCATGTTTGTATGCATGTTTCTTTTGGATCTAATTGAAAATTATCTTGAAGATGATGTTGCTGATTATGTTGATGAGTGTTAAGTTGAAATACTTCAATATGTAAATTGAATAACGCACTTATGTGATGTTAATATGTATGTGAAAGGAATAAAGAAATGAATAAGATACCATTCGAAATGCGCCGAGCTACATATATTTTAAGGCATGATGAAATGTGTGTTGTGTATTGTTCTCTTAAATAATCTGTATAGTATTTAAAATATTGTATACTATACTTACCGCAAATGCATGAATGAATTTTGTTTGGTATTAATTGTGTCATCTCTAGATTATGTTATTTCCATTAATACTCCATTACTTCTAACAAAATATCGAATATTTTCATATCAGTTTCACCTTTATAATATCATCCGACATATTTACATCGATGACGCGAACCTTGCACCATATTTTTTAATTATTTTAACCAATTTAATCGGATGAAAATAACATCTACCTCCCATAAAAAGAATGTATGGGAACGCATAGAAGGTGCGCGCATAAACAACAAGCTATATAAATGAAACAGAGCAAATGTTAATATTTTTAACAGAAAACGAACATATTCGAAAATGGACTCCATCGTATATAAACCTCACCTAGCTCTCATAAAAACGTATGCTGACGTAAGTATATTTATGAACTTTTCCTATGAAAATATACAGCTAACAAGTTGAAACTTTGCACGTACTATTATATTTATTAGTTTATTAATTAGTTCTAAAAAAAAAACCAAAATGGGATGTAAACCACGCCTACCTTCCATACAAAAGTATACTTCCGAATGAGTATTTTCATACCTTACCAACGAACAAATCAAGTTATCATATTGATACACAGCACAAACGATTTTATTTATTAGAGAATGAATACAGTAAAAAATGGTTGGAATCGAGTGCAAACCATGACTACCCCCCATAAAAAGTTATGATTTTATTTACTAAATAAGTAACATATTCAAAAATGAACTAAATCAGATAAAAACCACATCTACGTTCCATATAAAAGTATAGCTTCGAATAGAGATTTTTACACTTTACGAAGGAAAAACTAAATTTATCTACTTGAAACTGAAAACATATGAGATTATGTTTCCTAGTAAATACACGCAATCAATAATAATGGCAATCGTGTGAAAATCAAGCCTATTTCCTATACAAAAACACTAAGTATACACGAAAGCATTAAGTCACAATCGCAAACTAATTTACGCGACCCAGTTTAGTCACTTCCTAACTATGAATCTTCATTAATGTACCCTGTACGTATTTTAGT
Organism: Megamerina dolium; assembly: GCA_963854835.1. NCBI lineage: Eukaryota > Metazoa > Arthropoda > Insecta > Diptera > Megamerinidae > Megamerina > Megamerina dolium. Next base: position 31,128,249 of record OY978529.1, on the reverse strand, counting down.
TTAATAAACACTATCATCCTAGGTGCCCATTTAAAAGAAGATGTTAAAAACAAAGGGGTGCCACAACTAGCTCGTAGCTCGCACAAAAGCTTGCCGACTGATATTTTGTTAGAGAGTAGTACAAAAAATAAATGGAGGGAAAATATTGCAAATGCATAATAGAATAACTACACATGTCCATACAAATTCACATATACTATGTACTATGTATGTACTTCACTAATATACACATATGGCCAGGAATGTTTGAGCATTTATATATACAAAGAATGCATAACGATTAAGTTAAGAATTTTGTAATTTTCTATTGCGAAAATTCTATATTATGTATGTACATAAATATAATTGTATATGTGTTGTAAATAACTAAAAAAACAAAAACCAACGGAAAAGAAGAAGAAAGAATCAAAAAAGCGAAATTCAAAAACTCATCAACTCAAACTAAAGACGAACTAAAGCTAACCTAAATTGCATAAGCAAAAGGTTTAAAGTTTACTAACTCATATCTAAAATCATACTTAAGCAAATATGTAGATACATACACATACATACACTTACATCTATACATATCCATATGCAAATGAAGACATCTGTAAGAAGAATAAGCCAAGTTGAAGTATACTTATATAGAAATGAGCACCGGAAGTGCACAGAGGAAACCACACAGACAGACTGATAGACGAGAATTGACATACGCATACAGGTAAAATATGCATTTTAATATGGAGCTTCAATGGATTTAAGCGTATTTGTATGAATACATATATATAAGTAAATATATGATTTATAGTACTATTATTCATACCGTATATGGATGTGAGTTTTAGATCTCTCAATTATTTTAAGTACATACATATGAATGGGTGTTTGTATATACCTTATGTATGTGTTTTCTAAAAGCCAATTAAAACTTGTCTACTTTGGCATATGAAATGATGTTATTAAGTGAATTTCAAGTTAATTGAAAATATCTCTCTCTCGTTCTTTCCATCTCCTAATTTTCTATGGCTCTGTCCCTATAACACATATGGTAACTAGGTAGATATTCTCTTTTCTATTCATATATCATTTGTATGATAGTTTTCTTTTGAATGTTTGAATCAACATTTATTTAACTTAGATGTGGATTCGAAATTGTGTATACATTAAATTTTATGTATAATACAAAGTCCATACGCGATGCAATTTAAGTTAATTGATTGTATGTGGATCGCCAAACTGTATCCAGTACTTACAGAGATGGCAAAATATGGAGCCAAATATATATTATTTTATTTCAGCACTAACGATCTTTTAGGTTGCAGTCCTTTGGCTTTTGAGAGCTTAAAATATCCGCTTTTTTACATTTCATAATCATATAATATGAAAAACGGTTGTGCATTTCACAAATTTTCATCCAATTTAATTCAGCAAAGGTCAAAATAGAAAGTCGGCCTTAATATTGCAATATCAATTGCTACTAGGGTGATGAAATAAAAAACTGATTCTTATAAGACTTTCCTCCACAATATTTGCTACGTACATGCTTATCCGTTATGGAGTATGGATACAAATTACCGAAATTATCGCATACAAATTGTCGAAAAATCATCTGGAAATACACAAATACCCTCATAACTGAACAGGAATCGTCTCCAGAGTGGTAAAATATATGACTTATCCTCATTAGTTTTTAGTCGTAAATAGTTCCTCGAAACATACCCATTATCTATCTCCACCCCTGAGAGAAACTCCCATACAAAATGACAAAAAAAATCCGAGAAAAATCAGTAATCAGCTCAGGAAATGTCTCTAGAGCAGTGGCATGTATGACAAACTCCCATTAATTTTTCTTCTTCAATAATTCTTCCCAACATACTTGCTTCGTATCGTCACTCGTTAGAAGAATTCCCTTACAAAATGATCCAAAAATACCATAAAATCAACAATAGCTACTTGAGAATCGCTTCTAGAGGGATAAAATATAAGATGGATTTCTATTATTTTTTTCTCTTAAATATTTTCCACAATCATATTTATCCCGAATCTCCACTCTTTAAGGGGACTCGCATGCAAAATGTCAAAAATGGGGTTGAAATTAACAATAGCTGCTCAGGAATTAGTCGTACAGCTATAAAACGTATGACTGATACCTAGTTTTCTTCTTCGACAGTCCCTTCAAACACATTTTCTCCCATCTGCAACCCCTAAGGAGTCACTCATACAAAATGGCCCAAACAATCGTCCCTAGAGTGGTGCAATGTATAAGAGACTCCCATTAATTTTTCTTCGGCAGCATTTCTTCTTAACAAATATATGCCTTATCTACATTTCTCAGGGGAATTCCTCGACAAAATTAATGCTTTTATAGTGCCTCTTAAGACTAAAGGGCAGGTGGAAGCATACGTTTGTAAAAGAGGTGGGTGTGCTTTGAATCAGATTTCATCTGTTGATTATTAAATGCCTATAATTATGTGAACCAAATTTTTAGCTACATAAATTTATATTTTCGATGTAAAAATTAAATTCAGAATTTTTATCGAATTACAAAAGAGCATGGCTAAATCGACTCAAATCGTAATTATAATCAATGATATTGTAAATTTCCCATACATGTTGCTTCTCTCAATGGACAGAAGTGCAAACACACTATTGATTGTTTGATTGTGGGGTAAAAAAAAGACTGGATTTTATATCACTGTGTAATGTGCAACTTTCATATCTATATAAGTGATCAATATGTCTAGTACTTTATTCCATATCAGTTCAAATATTACATATATTAATTCCATTCCATAATATTATAATTAAAATTACTGCAATTGAATGGATAACTATCCTAGAGATATTTTTTTTTTATATGTAGGAAACATAACTATTTAAAATTATTTATTCAATAAACAATATGAGAATTGTGAAATGGAAAAGTTACGCGAATGAAAATATGCATATTATGTGCTTATAATGTAGCAGTATTACTCTCTCTTGATGGCGAAGCAAATATCTGTTGAATTGCATGTATTATTAATTACTCATACGATATGATGGACTCACTATTTTCAGATCAAGAAATAAATATTTGCTTATATAAGATTACAAATTATATTAAATTACATAAATTATCTGCATATTATTTTAAAAATAATTAAATAAATATTCATGTTTGCACAAACATACATTTCCTTTGGTCTGGTTTATATAATTTAATAGATCTAATACAAAAAATTCAGTACAACTCAAAATCCATGTCATATCCATTTCCAATCAGTGTTTAGCATACAAATATATTTACATAATTCCTACATATTCACACAATTTTATTATTTATTTTTTTAACTAAGATACAAGTATATACTTGTAGTTGGTTAATACTAACTAACACACCACAAATACACCATATATTTACGTGTACGTACAAACGAAGATACGAACAATTATTCAAGAATATCGAATAGTATGCGAGTACATATAATTATTATTGTGCCACAATATAATTGCTACTATAAAACGCAATAAATTATTTATGCAAGAAAAATGAAAATACTTTTCTACTATTAAGCACACACTCACATATACACACACTTGCATATATACACTCACCCAATAAGAACAATATAAATGTAATACTTTGTTTCATTTTCGTAATCGCATACGCACGTATGCGCACATATACGCTGAAAGTTTTAACACGCGAATACGCGCATATATATAATACGCATTTATACTCAAATACACAATACATAATACAAAAACATAAATGCGCTGTAGGAGCATAATAGTAATGCCACAATACTCAGTCGCTCGCACACAGTAAAAACCAGTAACCGCAAAGATTTATGGGAAAAAGTATTTCGAAATAAGCAAAAACAAAATAAAAAAAAAAGAAATTGAAAAAATAAAAAGTATATAAGAAATCATACATTTTAACTTTTATTCGTTTTCGCATTTGACTTTTTCTTATTATTACTTAAAATTTCTTCTCAATTTTTCATCTGTTCAGATACTGAAATTGAAAGTGAATTGATAATAGATGAAAGCTAGGAAGGGATGAATTAGTAATCTACAAAAGCAAGAAAGAAAAAAAAAAGAATATACAACAAAAATACTTGCTTTTTTTAAATGCTATAAAATGTTTAAGCTCACTTTTGGCATGTGCAGTCATTTCTCAGAAATAGAAAAGCCATGCTTGATTATGCCCAGTGGGGATTTCTACACACTAGCATAGTTAATTTTCTGTGGAACTAAAATTATATTGAAATATTGTAAATACATAATAAATAAATCGAAAGTGAATTGAGCAATTAAGAATTAGAAGTTTTTATTAACAATTCTTTGCATGCAAGAAGCAGCATAATTTTGAAAAAGGAAGTGTAAATACAAATGCACTTTTGAATCTTGACCATATAATTCTGTTCTCATTTTCCGTTTTATATAGGCTTCACTTCCTAAAACATTTACGAATGTGCAAATAAATCCTATTGATTTTTGCCAATTTAATTCTATTGTAATCATTTTCAGCCAGATAAAGAAAATTTAAAGTTGTTACCCAGACTTGTTTTCAATTGGATCAATAATATGTGACTCATTTAAGACAGACAAAATCCTAGTCTATATTATGGGAAAAGAAAGACAATTTTGAAATTTTGTATTTTGACCATTAATCTTATAGAATTACATGTTGATTTTTAAAGTCTACAAAAATTATTTTTTTTTATACGAGAGGAAGGTGTGGCTTTCATCCATTTTTTCCAAAACTGTCTATTAGTTATTAAATATAAGAATATGTGCCAAGTTTTAGCTCAGTGACTTTGTGATTTCGTGCGCAAAGTGATAAAATAGTCATTCGAAAACATACTTTTGTATGGGAGGTGTCCGTAATTTGTATCCGTTAGAGCTTGTTTTTACTTATAATTATTCTTTAGTAGAAATAATCACTTGTTCCAAGTTTGAGACTGATACATTTATATTTTCCAGTACAAAGTGTCGAGAAATACACCCAAAAACATTCCTTTGTATAAGAGGCAGGCAAATTTTTTATTCAATTTCATTCATTTTCAAAGTCGTCTTTTAGTTAGTAAATATAATCGCCAAGTACCAAGTTTCAACTTAATAACTTGATATTTTCATTGTCAACGTGTGAAAATATCCATTTGAATTTATACTTTTTTATGGGAGGTAGGTGTGGTTTTCATTCGACTGCAGCCATTTTTAGTTTCTGCATTGAGTTGTATGAAAATAATTTTAGGTACCAATTTTTAACCCGATGGCTTTATAAATATGACTGTTTGTGAAGCATAGAGGCTGGGGATTATAAATATACAACTTTTCGAAATTAGCAATATCATAAAGGAAAATCTTCAAAAATCACACAGCTCAATTTTATTGTAATCAAAGTTTTGTATGGGAACCCCCCTAAGGAGTGTAGATACGGAGTAAATACAATATATTTGGGAGAAATGTTGAGACAGAAAAATTATTGCAGGTTATATTATACGTTTCATCGTTTTTAGTGAAGTGATGATATGTTCAGTTGCTTTTAGGTTCAGTTTGTAGGGTAGTGTCCTCAGGAGGTTAAGTTAGAGAGTAAATGTGTTTGGAAAAAATATTTACCTCTAAAAATTAATTTATCCATCTAGGTGCACTTTAGTAACGATTGGAACGAAATTTATAATAATAACGTCAATTTTGCATGGTACCACCTCTATGTGATGAAGATAGAGGATAAGTGATTTCAAATAAAATGTTAAGAGTAAAATGGTAATATGCGTCGGTCATACATTTCACACTTCTAGGGGCTATTTCTGAGGAATTATGTGATTTTCTTTTGTCATTTTTTGTGTTTTTATTTTTATTTTGTATTTGATCCCCCTTGATGAAGTGATAAAAATTAACATGGGTCGGCAATATATTTTTTCCATTTAGGGTCACTTTGCTAGCGATGATAACGACATTTATAAAAAAAAAAGTCAATTTTGTATGGGAACCCATCTAAGCAATGCAGATAGGATCAAGTATGTTCAGAAAAAATTTTGAAAACGAAAAGTTAATGTAGAACGGTCATACATTTTCTACTTTTAAAGGTGATTTTGTATACTTCAGTGTACTCAAATGTTGGGTAGACAAAATAATAATGCCATACGGTCAATTGAATATATTTTAGTGAATATTTTGTATTTTCCGACGTTGTGAGAAATCAGAAACCAAATCTGCATTCAAATGAATTTATCCTCGTTAGACATGACTTTTTTCTTCTTGCTGTATAATTCATATTTTCAAAATTATACCCTTTTCGATTGTGCACTTTTTAATTTTTCCATCAGGATTTTTCACATCAACCACACACACGCACACAGTTTCGACTCTTACATAACAAAAGCAAAAAGAGATCATATTCATAATTCAATTGAAATTTATGGCATTGGCGGTACATAAATGCTAGTATGCTCATTATATGGTACATATGACTACAGTATTTAGATTTCCTTTAGCTTTATTTAATGTTTTTCGCATCTGAAAGTTTCTTCAAACTTATTGTGATTTTTTTTGTTTTTCATTTTTTACTTTTCATAAAGTAAATATCATGTACATATCTCCGTATGCCTTTGTTAAATATTTATATATATAAATACTTCTATGTGTACATTTTGACTTAAATCACTATAAAATTTTTATTGTTGTTAGCACGCAGTCAAAGAAAATTGAAAACGAAAAAATCTGAGTTTTATTCTCAACTATTATGGCTGCCATCTATTTAATGCATTAGCCCACTAACTGAGTTGATAAATTGCATGTAAATATATAAATGCGTATGAAAAACGTATGCATTACACAGAGTACAATCCATAGATGTATTATATGTACGTATGAGAATGCGGGCATATGTTTGGTAGATTCTGCGTAAATACTTTCAAATAATTTATGTGCAGATTTCTGGCACACCGGGTAACCCAAATAAGTTTTATATAAGCGAGAGTGAGTGAGAAAGAGAGAGAGAGAGAGAGTGAAAGTTTGTATACATCAGAATACATATATATCTACGAGTACATGTATATTTTTGAATGATTACGAGATATATTTTCATATACGAGTACCTCTATACCGACACTGATAAGTCAATGTACAATGCATACAATCGTATGGTTAAGCATATACTTTACGTATGTAACTATATAATGTAAGTAATGATTTTAAAAGGATTTTTAATAGATTTTCCTTTCACATACAGCACATATGTAATGTACATATATATATATCGTATAGTGAGCTTCCCAAAGTTAACATATTTATATTTGCATAAGTGAAACGAGTACACGTTTGTGCGTTAATGCTTGCATAGAACAAATGTACTATGTATATATGAAAATTTTCAATATATATTTTCCTTTTTGTCCCATTTAATGCTTTTAATTATTATATTTTGCAAATAATACCTACATAATATAACAAAAGGATATAATGTAGTATGTATGTACTTTTGGCATAATGAAAATTTTGTATTCATATTCACATGTATACATATGGCGTATGAGCGATTTTAATTAAAATTACGACAATACCTAACAACAAATATGTAATTGTTATTCAAACTATGCTTCAAATATATGTATATGTATTATGTATAATATAATGTCCAAATAGGCACAATATTGTGTTAGTAAAGATCTTAACATCAAAAGTATATTTCTTCAATTCTCTTAATAAACTTTTCAATGGAACTTGCTTCTTGATTGTTCAAAATTTGCACATTTAATTAATTGTAATTACATCAAAATGACTTCTGTGCAATGAGAAATTAGTTAGTCGTGTAATGTCCACTTAATTTTGTTTAATTTCTATTAAGAGTCCTGTATATTCTTAAAAATAACCAAGAATTTCACAAAATTCCAAAGAACTTAATTGAAATTAATAAAATTAACAATATTAAATATAAAACCATGAGGCTATTTGTTACATGCTCTTTAGAACACAGCTTCACATATGAAAAAAGTTTCATTATTACACTGTACAAGGTATTAAAAAAAAACAGTAGCTAAAGCTAGCATTTATTGAATTCAAAACTATAATTTGCATTGAATGGAAATCAAAATATGTCAGAAATAATTAATTTTTTATTATTCTACTTTTTTTTTTTTGACTATATAAGGTCCTTTATATTTTGATAATATATAGGACCTTGGTACTGGCTGCAAAGCCTCATGCTTTTATTATATTTTTAATAAAATTTAATTCTTCCAGATACGCAACGAGGACCCATTTAGTGATATATTTTTTAATTAGATGTTATGTTGACACTGACATTTCTTTCTCTCACGAAATATTAATTGTCAGTCAATATTTTACCTCCTCGAAACGAAATGAATTGTTACCCGCTTGAACAACTTTGGATTATATTGAAAATTTATTACCGAAATATGTGCTGCATTGTTCAAACAGTGCTTAAATCAATTCATAAAATCGGATCGACATCTTTCTGAACAGGCCAACATTTCACGAACAAGCCAGATGAAAGTTGCCCACAAATATGTCAGATTATTCCCTTAAAAGGTCCAATCAACACAACAATTGAAAGCAAATGACACTTTGTTTCTCAGATTGTTCCTTAAAGCAACAAAAATTGTGTATCAAAAAGTCGCATTTCTGATAAGGCATATTTTCATTTCAACTCGGCATCTGCCGATGGTGATACTTAGTTGCTTACTTAGTTAACATGTGGGAGGTATGTTCCCTGTGGAACATCCTTCTCTAATAAATTAAGTTAATGTTGTGGGAGCTATGACACAAGCTGTAGCGGTGGTTTCCTTTTCAGCCTTGAAAAAATTCGCGATGATATCATCTGATTAGCGGCAAGCTCATTTGGGTGTGATTGTAGTCGTTCTCGATATTTTGTAGCTTTCTGTTTGATTTTCAGGTCTTTATGAATTTGGGCGTTCGTTACGTACAAAGGAGCGTTAACTAGAATTCGCAGAGTATTAGACTGAAATCTTTGGAGGATTTCTTTGTTGGAATTGGATGCTGTTCCCCACAGTTGAATACCGTAAGTCCACACCGGTTTGAGCATTGCTTTATATAGGATGATTTGGTTTTCCATGGAAAGGGCAGATTGTCGATTCAATAGCCAAGATTAAAAATGTGTGCTCTCCCCTGTTAGTGGTCTGTCCAGGTGAATGCCCAAGTACTTAGCAGTTTCAGATTGAGGACTAAAATATTGTTCAACTTGATTTGGGGAAATGTATCTCTCCTCGTAGTAAATGTTTTGTGGGTTGATTTCGTCCCGTTAACTTTCAGTTGCCAATTCCAAAAATATAAAGAATATTAAAAGTTCAATGACTTTGATTTTATTAATTGAGTCACTTCTTCTATTCGAGAACATCTCTGTGAACAGATTACGAATAATTCTAATATATAATAAATTTACATTTTTATTGTAAACATTATTTAATTGATTTAAAAAGTCTAAATGATATTGGTATTTTCTACTGAACTCTGCTTTGAACGTGTTTTGGTTTTATAATGTGCGTATTTTGAACAAATTGGTTATTCTATTTTTGTATTTTTTTATTTTTATTTCTATTGAGTACTTCCAAAATGGTTATATTTTTGGTTGGAAATTTATTTAAGCATACAGATAAAAAGAAAAATCAATATATATGTACTTATCTATAAATTTCTATCTATATTTTTCATAACATACGTATTAAAATTGTTATTGAATGAAAATTCCCATATTTCATCACTACACTCATTCTATATTTACCCATATGTACCTTAAATAAAAATGTAAATAAGCCAATATACAACAATAACGAGGATAGCTTGAACTTATTGAATATGTTTCATCATATTGTTAGCATACATCATTTCCGTAAAATTATTATATTTAAAATATGTTTTTGTACACATATGTATGTATGTATTTCGAGCTTTTATTAAAATATTTGCTCAAATATATCTGTTTACTTATATATGTGTATTAGAGTGGCCCCTATGAACTTACATAAAATAAGATTGGTCTACTAGAGGGTTAACTTGCCAAAAATGCATGTTGATGATGGTATGGCGTTGGTATTGTTTGAAACAACTGAAGATTGAATATTCTAACATAATTCTAGTTTTCCTCAAAATTTGTTGATGACCGTGTGCGGCTTTGTACTCTTTATTAGCAGTGCCACATCTCATGCCGACGGAATCATTTCGTAAGAGAAGAGAAGAATTTCTTGAGAAGTCCAAATCCTGTAACTGTGATGCACATGGTATCAAGCTTCTTGGTGGCGAGCTTGACCATCGCTTATGGACAGCCCTATATAAATCCAAAGTTCTTTGAGAAAGGTCCCCCGATCGTATTGTTGTGAAATACAGCTAGTGCCGAGTTACCATTCATTGATCTGATAATACGTTTAATCTTCTGGGACACACTTTTGATACTTTGAGGCAACGTAGAAAATTATAAAATGCAAAATATGTGGAAAAAAAATATTTATAAAACCTTCATCTCTTTTCAAGTTAATATTAGGTTGGTTCAAGACATCTTCTTAGGATGATACAGATTATCCGATTCTGGTGAAATAATTTTATAATTTGTTGCCAATTCAACGATAACTTCATTGAGATTTTCTCAAAAATGCCCTGATCCCAATTGACGAACTAAGTGGTGTTCACAATTTTCTGATTGCAGTTTCTTATCACTAAGGAAGTTTTACAAATATAAAAAATATCACAATCGTTGGATATCATGTCCGAACTATAAGGACGATACATTAAAACTGTCGAATCTAACTCTTGGTGTTGCTGGTGAGATAAATACTACCATCTAGTGGAAATTATAGTGGTTTTAGATACAACAATTTGAAGACCAAATGTGAAAACAACATTTCAGATTTATTTCAATATTATTTTCGAAAATTTTTACAATAAAATCAATGGGAAATTAAAGATAAAATTGAAAAGTGTACTTCAATAAAAACTTTAATCGTACCTATTCTATTCTACATAACCCTAAGGTTCGCTCTAATATATATTAATCTACATACATAGATAAAGCATAATAAACAATTCCATAGCTACACTTTCAAATAAAATTGAACGTCATGTTAAAGCATTGGACGAAATTATAATAATAGCAATAATTATACAAGCAAATAAGAATAACCAAAACAATAACAAAAACAGAAACAACAACAACGAAAACAACAACAACAACAACAATAATAACGTTGTTGTTGCAGCATCAACAACAATGACGACGACAACAATTCAAGTATCAATAAAATATATTCGTTTGGCAAAACGATTCTGGTTGTTGGTGTTGTTGTTGTTAATGCTGCTCCAGCTAAATGTATGCAAATACGCGCAATCATGTTAAGCAGTCTTATTTATTTGCATACTTTGAGGCGCAAACAAATTTATGTGCTCATTATAATATTGAAAATTGTACGCAACCAAATGTCGATACCACCATCATCACCATCATCACCACTAACAAAAACAATATTATTATCAAAATATATGTATATATGCATAATATATACATATATGTATATATACATAATATTTTTAAACACATACACTTGTAGACATATATTGTATATTGTAGTTGGTAACCATCACCATGACCATACCAACACCACCACCACAGCTGCCATCAATAAATTTTATCATAATCAACAAAATTCAATAAACAAATAAATTAACAAAATATGCGTCAAAACAATGATATTTGTGGTGTAAGAGAATAAACGGCAGACCGATAAAAAGACACATAACGAAAGAGAGAGAATGGTATGGATGGTATAGCATGTGTGTGCTGTATGTGTGTGATCATTTCGAATAACAATAGCACGCACATGCAGCCTAGAAAATATGGTATCTGTCAATAATATATACGAATATTTCCTATATACAGTTGATTCAAACACTCACGTATTATAAAAATATGTAAACAGGTGTTCATGTAAAACAAAACAACCATCAATGGGCGATGTGAAATGACAAAAACCAGAAATCTCGAAAAACCAAAAATTAGAATAAATGAAAATATTGTATTGGTAAATAAATAAATAATATTTAGCATATTGTTAGGTGTGCAACATGTTGCAGTATAAATTATGAAGTTATTATCAATGTTTGTATGCTTTTAGGCGGTATTGATGCTGTTGCTATTTGCTGTTCTCTTTATTACAATTTTTATTTATATATTATATATTATTTATTAAAAGTGGTCATTATTTATTGTTGTTGTTATTACAATTTGTTGACAGCACGCCATAATTGAATTGTGTACTAACTAATAATTGTGCGCGTATCACTGCATGTGCTTGTGTGTGTAAACTTGTTTTTATATTTGTCACTATACACAAATCATATTTACATATGGACACGTTTAAGCAATCACTAATTATTAGTACCTACTTATATTTACACATATACGAACACACTTTATATGCATACCCGCCTAAATATATGTATTTATTTATACTAACATAATTAAGTAGTCTATTTTTACTATTGTGTTCCACGTGCATACGCATATTTATGTTTAATGTTTGATTATCATTTGTTTAATTTGCATATTTAAATAATTTATAGTTGAAATTTTTTTTAAATCAACCCATACAAGTACATATGCCTGTATATCTCTATGATTTCAGTGTATGTTAATGAAGTTGCCAATCATTGCTTAGGGTTTAAATTGAAAAATAATAATAATAATAATAGTAAACAAATTTATTTATATGTAAATTTTAAAATAATTAAATTGTTATTCGGATGCTAAATTTTTTTTTTGGACATGTGAGTTCTTTTATACAAAATTAATTTATATTTTATCAAATTCAATAATAATAATTTTTTAATGACTTAATTTCTCAGTTTTAAAATAATACAAATAAATGAAATGTTTATTTTAAAATAAACATAAGTAAAAAAAAAAAAATTAATATGTGGCACTTAAAGCCCTTATGGGCTCTTTGGTCGAGTTTCTTCTCTCCCATTACTGTTGTACTACTTACTTTAGCTGGTTCCGAACGGCAGAACCTTGCGACATCACTTTTTCTGAGCTCTGTCACAGAGTTTTTTTAGAAGCTCTTTCATGGCAAATTGTTACCGACGGAAGAATTGCCTGCCGACAGATGGGTATCGTTCGAAAGAAAAATTTTCGATATTAAATTTGTTATGCTTCAGCCGGGGATTGAACTCACAACCTACATATCAGAAGGCCAACACACTAACCACTAAGCTACGGCATCCGGCAAATAAGTATTTATTTTAAAATTGGTCATTTCGATTTATTAATCGGTAGCACTATTTAAAATTCAATCTTCTGTAAGTGCGGAGAGAATGAATTTTCTTTATTTCAAATAGCGACAGACAGTTCATATGTGATTCGTCAATCTCACTCGTTCGAACATTCCGAAGGAATTTCGTAATCGAATACCGACTAAAATACATTCATTGTGTTATCCCGGAGTACGAGCCATGGCCATGGTACGAGCTAATGACTAATCGATTTGTTTGGCCAGGTATCAGAAAGGACATAGCCGTATTCGTTCGACATTTTTAAGCATGTCAATGTTCAAAGATCCGCCGACATTCTCTGGTGCTACGAACCGGCAAAATGAATACATCGCTTACCAACGATATTCCTCGACCTAAAAGTCTTTTTCAAACCTGGCATAGAAGCATCTCCTGCAATGCTCGTATACGGATCGACATTAAGAATTCCACGCGATTTTTCAACTATACTAACACAACAGACCCAACCGGTGAAATGGTGTTAAATTTTCGAGCGGCAATACAGACGTTACATTTTACTTACAGTTTATCATACAATACCGAAAAAGTTTGTATCACAAGCTTTACATTCTTTGTACATAATGATTCAGTGCGGCTATCACTCACTCACCCGTACGATGGCCCATATTAAAAACAAAAATTAACATCTATCGATACAAACCTGCTTTTTTAACGATCACAGATTTGGAAAATCACACCACACTATTGGTGAGGAAGGAACTATCTCCTCAATATATATCGTCGAAACCAATTAGTAGTCACAGACAGGTAGGTTTTCCCCAACGTTACCAGTAGCTTTCGTCTACCAGGGGAATAATGTGGCAACTTTCCCAACTTTCCACATACTTTTCACAACTTACCACATTGGTTAGATAAAGTACGGGAAAATACTAAATTACCTCAATACTGAAACAAACAATGTATACATTAGGGTGGCACTTATTTAGAAAAGTTTTTTTTCTAGCTATAGCCCTAATTTCGGTCGTTAGATGACATTTTAAAACTCATTCATGAATGCCAATTATCATTGAATTTAATCCTTGTTTACATTCAACCATCAATATACTACGTTAAAACTAATATACAAGTATATCCAATAAAATTGAAAATCTTAAATTTATAATTTTGCTCCAGCTGATATTATAACTAAATATTGAGAAAAAAGTTGAGAACGGTATCGTCAGCAAACTCTAAAATTTCTATTTGGTAGATCTTAAAAAAAAAAACTATTTTTACCATACATTTGATGGCCACCCTAATATAAAATATATGCTCTTAGATCCGTATGTATTTAGAAGTATAGGGGAGCTAACCTTCATGCAATTCTTTTACTGTATTTGAGCTTCAACATCCTTTGAGTGCATTTTGCAATAATCATTGAATAATCTATATTGAAGAGATATTGCAGTTGGTGCCCTTGTATGTGGTACTATACTCGCATTTGAAATATATTCTATATATATATCAAGACGATGTTATACGTATGTATGATATGTACTCATATTTGTTTTGATTACAAGTTTTATAGCATATTATATTTAGATAGGTAGGCATATGTACTCCATCGAAGGGCGTTAACGCATTAATTTCTGCAAACTTAACTACGAGATGCTAATGATATATGACGAATACGTCGCATCTTTGTGACAAAACAAATCAACTAATAAAGGCAATTTTCTTTGTAATACGAATGCATACACAGGGCAGTGTTGTTCTTCGTATGAATATAACTCCTTTGACAAAAGCAAACGTTACAGTTGAGCTACACCCTTACGCATGGTACAAAGAGGAGTCATGTTGCTAAATAAAAAAATTATAAAGTAAAAAATATATAAACGATAGGCGTAATTCTCAAATGAATTCGAACGTTCTGGAAGTCATCCGTTCGCAAAGTCCAAAAGCATAAAAGCCGCCCTGGTGTAAAATGCGTATATCAGGGAGGCAGTAATTTAGAAACATTTTTATTTCTAGCTGCAGTTATAGTTTCGAATTATAGTAGCCGAGAGATGACATCTAAGAACTCAGTCACGAATCCTAAATTAGGGAATTTCGTAAATTTTATTTACATTTAACCATCAATATATGTTGAAACTAATTTATAAATTCAATAAACTAACTTAAAATAGAATTGCATTAGTTATCTTAAATTAATAAATTTGCTTCAACTGATATTATAAAATAGTTAAATAATAAAGAAAAATTACCTCAGAGTAAGCTGAGCCGACCAAATTATACCCTGCATATGTAGATATATATATAATTTTTTTTTAATTTTCGCAACTTTGTATGGTAGCCCCATTAAGAAGTTAGCGTGGCACGTTGATTTTTTTGCCAGATTATTTCCGATTACCATATTAACCTAAATATTAATTATGATTGTTCTAGACAGAAGTTACAGCTATTTCAATTTAAAAGAAATTTGGTAATTTTGTATGGGGGCTACTACAAATAGTGGCTGTGGCGAGCTAATTTCATGTGAGTCTAGTTGCTCTTACCATACTAATCCATCTCGTTATTCTACGCTAAATAGTTTATAAGTTACGGGGCTTAAAAGTTTTTGTTTAATTCCCTAGACTTTATATGGGAGCCCCAATACGAAGTGGGGGTGACATACTGGTTTCATGTTACATTATTTCCAACTACGATATTAATGTTGTAAATTACAGACCATCAGGCTTTGTTTATGCATTAACCAATACAATCCCAGACAATTTCGAAACAATCCTCTGTTCAAATACAGAATTATTTTGAAATGACTAGTCATGACTGATACTGACATCGTTGTACAGATGTTTGCACTTCTACGGCAAAGTCGACAATCGATTCCAGCTGGCTCTCTGACGGTGAAGGCAGTTCACATATTTGTCGCTGCAGAAATCAATTCAGGTCGTCCAAATCGCATTTGAAGGATAGCAATAATTTAGGACACGCATGAGGAGTGCAACAATCGATTTTTAACTGCGTTGCGAGCTGGTCCCTCCAATGCTTGTCATAGTCTTAACAGATTCTCTTCGTCAGAGAATTCACAAAACTCTGTCGATTGGTTATAAGCAGCATAAAACCACGGCCACTCACTTGGCTTTCCATCATATTTCGGCAACTATTTAGTAAGGCTGGTGCGAGAAGCAACTTGGTCTCTAGTTGGTCGAAGATAAGCCAAAACAAAGTTGTTGGTCAAAGTTGTTCGCGCACGTTGTGGTTGTGGCGAAGGATATTCTCTATTGAACGTCGAGCAAAGTTGAAATTGCTGCTTGAGTGACTGTATTCTGTCCAATAAGGATTGAAAAACAGGTGTTGTCATTACATCGATACGATCCAGAATGCTGTGGTCTTCACTTAGCAAAGACTCTCTCTGCCTTAAGATTTCGCTACGCTCATGTAGCAGTTCGGCCCCGCGGCCATGCCCTTGCGTTCTAACGGAGCATATGGAGTAAGCAGGGCTAATTGACTGGCTAGATTGGAACGGTATGTGATTGGCGAAATGGCATGCATATCATTAGCAATAGAAGGAGCTGCAGATATGCCAGCATCCAAATTCTCAGACAGCATTACAGGAACATGTTGATGTGCAACCCCATCAACACGGTGCTCTCCCTGTATCAGCAAGTTTGTTGATGTAGCAAGAGGATTGTGTCCAATGTGATAGCTTGTCGAGGGAGCGAGATTAGAGGCGTTGGTGAAATTATTCTGAACGGCGACGTTAACCGGCAAAGCAAATTTCTCAGCTATATTCGTAGAAGCTCGCGACTTTGCAATTTGCAATCGTTTTATTTAAATTGAAACACGTAGTGAAGGCAGAGCAAATTTTTTAAGATGTTAAAAAAGTCAAGCATATTTTGACAATTCAAGAGAAATATAAGTAATTTATTTGTTTTCTTTATAAATTTATATTTATATATAAATTTTTACCATTTCAATAATTTCTTCCATTAAATTTAAATTTCTCTTCTTAGAATTAAAAATTTTGCTCTTTTCACTATGCCTTCTATTACACCTCTGACTATTATGATACATACGACCACCGCTTTGCCAAATTGCTTCCCATTTTACTTATCGTTTTTAGTCGACCAATCCACATTCTTCACAGTTACCAGCATGTAAGTTAAGAAAGTGGAACTTATGTGGGACTTACATCAACTGTCAACTGCCAACTGTCGTTCATAACATCTGCGATCTTTGCAATGTGTGAAAATACGATTAAAGTGGTGCAAAGCTTCCATTTAAAATTGCTCCACCAACAATAAAATATAATTTTTTTTTTTTTTTTAACTTGCTAGCGGAGAAATTTAGCTTTAGGGTTGTATATACTGGGCAACCTCTATAATTTGCGGTGTGATTACCTCCACAATTGCTGCATTTTTTCATGCTAGCATCGCCTTTAGATTTTGGGCATATGTTTGATTTATGGAGATCTCCACAAATCACACAAACAGCTGGCAGGGTACAGTATGTCTTAGTATGTCCATATTCTTGGCAGTTACTGCACTGAGGAGGTCCAGTTCTCTTATAGGGTTCTTCGATTGTGATTTTGCGATGCAATAAATATCGAATTTTATATATGGGGTGTACTTCACCTTTTTTTAGGGGTTTTGTTTCAGGCTGAAGCTCAATATATTAAAGAAAAATATGTGAGCTCTTAAAAGTTTTCAACTATACATATATAAAGGGTTTTCCAATAGGGACATAACAATTTCGTATCTTTATATGAACGTACCCTTAAACCTTTTTAATCAACTATCAATGTCAAAACGTTAGTTAAAGTCAACATTGTCATCATGGTAAAGTCCACGAATCAGCAACGTTTGGAAATTATTAAAAATTACTACCGAAATTCTGAGTCGGTGGTCGCAACTTTAAGAGCGAAAAATCATCTTCAGCGATGAAGCTCATTTCTGGCTCAATGGCTTTGTCAATAAGCAAAATATGCGTTATTGGTCACCAACAAACCCACAAGTGCTTCTTGAGACACCGTTGTATCCGAAAAAAGTTACTGTTTGGTGCGGTTTTCATGCTGGAGGTGTGATTGGGCCATATTTTTTCGTGGATGAAAACGATCGTCATGTTGCCGTCAATGGAGAGCGCTATCGTGCTATGTTGGAAGATTATTAGTGGCCAAAATTGGATGAACTTGACATCAACGATATGTGGTTTCAACAAGACGGTGCCACTATCCGCACAGCACACGTTACAATCGATTTATTGTAAGGCAAATTCGGTGAACGTGTTATCTCTAGAAATGGTCCGGTCGAATGGCCGCCTCGTTCATGCGATCTAACACCATTGGATTCTTTTTATGGGGCTTTATCAAGTCACTGGTCCATGCCAACAAGCCAGCAACTTTAGACGAGCTCAAAGACAACATCCAACGCGAAATTGCCAACGTTCCGGTCGAAATGTGTGCTAGAGTGGTGGAAAACTGGGTCCAAAGATACGACCACTGTAAACGGGCTCGTGGTGGTCATATGACCTAAATCGAATTTCATTCATAAAATGTAATGCTTGCAATATATCCAAAATAAATCAATATTTCAAATATTTATGTGTTTTATTAATAGATAAAATTGTTATGTCCCTAATGGAAAACCCTTTATAAGGTCCCTAAAGGCCCTTTGGCTGAGCTTCTATTCCAGAAGACATCTTTATATCGATTAAAATTTGTTAAAGCCGTTCAAGATATATATAAGTATTTCTATACATCGCCCTATCTCTCCTCAAGAGGATGCAAATATCTGAGCAAAATGAAAATTCCTTTGTACTTGCGCAGGGTATTAAAATCACCGAGAATTGAATAAATTAAAAAGTGCTCGTACACACCAATATGGGCATAGTTTTAAACTGCCTTCCAAGATGGTTAGTCAAATGCACAAGATGTATCAGTTTAAAGTACGCTTCTAGCGATTCCATTTATAGGATGTTTTTCTAAACAGTTGGCCAAACCCAGCACGCTAAGTACAGTCACAACAGTAAGTAAAATTTAATGAATTTTTAATTTGAATATATATATATTTTTTTTTTTATCACTACAGGAATACCGTCGTCGCCTAAGCAAAGCACTAAAAATAACACCTCACGCCCAGTGGCATTCCTTATGCATGGACTTATGGTGATTGAGTGGTTTTTGGTCCAGGCAGAAGTTTAACCTTTATAATTTCCTATGCTGGTTACGATGTTTGGTTTGGAAATGCGCGAGGCAATATCTACTCAAGGAAGCATGTATCTCTAAATTCTTTAAACGCAGCATTTTGGAAATTCATGGATGAATTTCCATGATCAATTATGTCCTACAACTGACAGGGCAACCCATAACAGTGGTATTCGATCGGCACATTTATTGGCACCATTGTTAGGCAAACCAAATGCATTTGGTCTGTTATTTGGCATTGGTGAATTTTTACCAAGTTCAAAGTTTTATTACAGACTGCAATACCTGAAATAACGTCAATATTTCCATCGGGTGCTGCGATGAAACAAATCAAACATTATCTACAGGAGTACAATAGTCGTCGATTTTGTCAATATGGTGCCTTTTTGAATAAACTAAGTATAATGCTATCAGACGACCGATTTCTGAATTTTATTTTTATTTTTTTTTTTTAACAAGCTTTTTTTATTGGATCTTTCTAAAATTACTTAGAAACTAACAATAAGTGATCAAATCTTACAAACTAACTAAAATTATGTGATATTCCCAACGTTCCATCACATTTTGTTGAGTCGCGAGGTATATCAATTTCACAGCATATTCAGTGTGTCTTTTCTTTTTAATCGACGATGCCCAGTGCTCAGCAACAATTGCCTAGCAAGGGGATTCAGATGACTGTGTAATTTTTGAATGTAGCTTCTGCAAGACATTGCAACTTCCTCAGAAATTGTGGGTACATTTAAATCTCGATGGATGTCGAGAGATGCGGTGCCCCAAAACTGAATACCATAACTCCAAATTGGCTTCAGGATTGCTTTATATAATAGCACTTTGTATTCAAGATTCAACTTTGATCTTTTGTGTATCAGCCACCATAACTGATTAATTTTAAGCTTGATCTGAGTTTTCTTTGCCTCTATGTGATTTTTCCAGGTCAGCCTTCTGTCGAGGTGAATACCCAAGTACTTTGTTTAGGAACATTGTAGAACTGATTGACCATTTATTTTAAGTGGGGGACATATATATATCAAGTACCTTTTCGAATGCTTTACAGAGTAGAGGCAGGAGGCTGATAGGTCTGTACGATGAAACTTTTGTAGGGTCTTTTCCTGGTTTTGCTATCATAATAATTTTTGAAGTTTTCCAGCATTTGGGATAGTGTTTAATACGAAGGATAGCATTGAAAATGTGCATGAGATGAATTACTGAAGCTGGAGGTAGCTCTTTTATCATTTTACCGGTAATTTTATCTGCACCAGGTGATTTTTTTGGGTTTAAATCTTTATAAATTGCTTTGAATATGTCCTTTTTTTAATTTTGAGCGTTATTGAGCAAGGTTGAGAAGTTAATTTTGGTAGTGAGGACTGTAAAGAGGGTGGATTGGGTGTAAACACACTTTTTAGGTGGTTTGCAAAATCCAAACCCTTCTCATAGTTGCTTCTAGCCCAATTACCGTCCCTCAAACGGATGGGGGAATCAGTGAGAATTGGCCGATTTGAGTTTTTTGCTGATTTTCACAAAGAGTAGTCTGATTTCTTAATTAAATAATATTGCTGTTCCTATTTACACATATTACGGTTATAATGATCCTTGGGCGATTGTAATCGATGTAAAACAAATAGAGGGTGAATTGAAAGCAGGAACACTGAAAGGTTCGTTTAAACTTCCTCACAACTGGAACCATTTGGATTTTTTGGCTGGAATAGGTGTTGAGAATATTTTCTATACATAATTAATGGCCGATATGAATAAATCATAAATCATCACGATATATTAATATATTCTATATGAGTAGTTTGATCCTTAATATGGAGGAACTTCAGTTTTTAATTACAGCTAAATTTTCTTCAAAGAAATAAAAAATAGAGCGTTATGCGAAAATTCGACTTTAAAAGTTTTAAATAAATAACGAAAGTAAAAGGTAAAAAAAAAAGAAAATAAGAAGCTATTTTTCCAGTGATGTACTAAATGTTTCGGTCCTGAAATTCTACAATAAAAGTGGCTCAAGTGACTTGACATCACTTTTTGTCTTATAACTACGGCGACATTAGTTTCCATGCTGGTGAGATCTGTAGAATCGTACACCTGAATTATGCTCAATCCGCATAATTACTTTTAGCAAATATAACAACATCGCACTGGAAATTAGCTTGGCATAAATAATTTATATACAAAATTGTTCACTCCATTTAGTTGTGCTTTACCGTGCAATCAAAAAATGTTAAATGTTAAATTCTTGACAGTATTAGAAGGGACCTACTCATACATATTAGCCCATTCTGAATGGCAGAATCCACTGTTACATTACTTAGTCTAAGCTTTATCACAGAGCTCTCTTAGAAGCTTTGTCATGGCAAAATCATCACTGCCGGAAGAATGGCCAATTGATTGCCGACAGATGGGTACCGTTGGAAATAAAACTCTTTCGATAAGAAAGTTGTTCTTACCCGGGGATAAGCAGATTCGGAAAATCGATTTTTTTTCTTTTTCATTTTCCAAGACAACAAGATTGCTGCCGGGAACGTACTTTATCGACCTGGGATCGATGATAAGTAATTTACAAAAAAAAAAAAATTTTCTCAATTTTTGAGAAAAAAAAAACTTCAAACGTGTTTTCCTGAAAACCAATTTTTCGAAGTCCGTGAACACGATCCTGCAAAATCTACTCGACCGATTCTTTTTAAACTCGAAACATATTTTCTTGGTATAAAATACCTCCGTCTCCCGTTATTTACATTTTTCTATTTTCATATTAAGGTAGTTTGTCGCCTAGAAAATAGCGGAAAATTTAGTGCGAAATCGCGTTTTTTACTTAAATAGGCCACGAACTGTCGAAAAACGAAAATGATAACTCAGCAACGACGGAGGGTGAGAATTAACTCATAATTTAAGTAAATTTAACAACTTTTTTGATTTCAGATAATTCTACGCCGAGTTATTGTGTTCACCGGACAACGTATTTTTCAAAAGACGTTTTGGGAAATGCTTTGTGACCGGCTTATTTTTCAATATTCAATTACGAAAATTAAACTAAGTATTCTCTAGATGATGCTTTATAATTAAAAAAAGTTTGAATAAATTTGCTTAAGCTGTATCTCCGTAAAAAATCAGAGAATAAAGTGTTTTTTATTTCAAATTATTCCTTACTCCCTCCTTAAGTAACACAAAGCAACTAATTCATGGTTAAAAACTTAGAGATATTGTAAGAAAATTTGATTAACAAAAATAGTATATGTGCAACAATAATATGCATAGCTCCAGCAATTATATTTGATTGTTTTTATTTAAACATGCACATTCATATCAAAAGTGATTTCATACAATACAAGGGCAGCAACTGCAGTATCTCCTCAATATGGATGATTTAATGTTTATTGCAAAATACATTCAAACAAAATACAGAAGAAGTAATGTGCACAGTGGAGACAGGCATGCCGAACCGGCTAATATCATATAAGTGATCGGTTCTAATGCTGCCAAAAATTTAACACGCACAACAGTAGTGCAAGAGGCCCATTCAGGATCTCTGCCGGTATATATATTTTTTTTTAGAAATCTGCAAACATTAATTGTAAATATGGTGTTTTAATCATATAAATCACTTTGTTTTGCAAGTAATTTGCACCGTTTAATAGAACTTTTTTTTTCTGCTAAGTACTCGTATCTTCTTTCAAAATTAAAAAAAAATTGATGTTGCAATTTTACTTTAAATAGTAGAAGGCCACGACTGATGATATTGTATATGAGAAAAAATTCACGGAATTTTATGAATATTTTTTTAAATCGGAATTTTTAATTTAATGCATCAAAAAAAGAAAATGTTGAATATACATAAAATATAAGTAATTTATTCTGTTTCAAAATTTTAAAAAAGCAAAATTCAGCGAGTTTATTACGTTTCCAAAAGGCTAACCCCTTACTGGCTTTCTAAAAAATTGTAGTGCTGGGAATTTTTTCTCTTACCCCTTCTTCAAGATGTTATAAAATATAAAATGCATATAAAAATAATCAACTTTGAAACCCTCTAGCGGTCGCAAGTTAATGTTTTTGTATGTTTCTGATCTATTTAATTGGATTTTTTACCTTTACAACGGTACCAATATTTCCTTGTTATCCATAAAATTGTTTTTTGCTTTTTGTGTACGGGACGAATCCCTGTAGGGTTGTAACCTAACGCAAAGATGTCGCACAGCGCTGAAATGCCGGCTGGTGTAAAACTATAGTCATCAATATTTTAAATTAGTTATAAAATGCAATTAAGCTGACATGCACTTTGAATGTTGAACGACTTTTCACGTTTCAAGGGCAATTTAATAATGAATGTCAATAAAAAATTGACTACGGCAAAAGCAAGTCGTTTTATTTCTCTCAACTTTCAGTTAATGGACGCATAATCCACCGGAAGTCAACCCAATATTTTATCAAAATATTACGTTTAGTGCTGACGCTTATTTTGGAGAAGAATCTACGAAAGATTCAAAAGGAGTCGTTATATCCACAAAACATGAATGCATTATTTCTCGAAATGGGCCAGTCGATTGGCACTCGTGGGATTGAGCACCTCTAGATTATTTTCTCAATAGTGCAACATACGGCAGCATATTCTTATCACGGTCGATGGTAAGGGCCTGGATCAGGTGTCTTGCGACCCATTCCGAGGGCCAGCCTGGCTGCGATCTCAATTTTCATATACCCCAGTCGTTAACGTGAACATATAGATACCTGGCGCCATTCGTAATAAATGGCCTTACGGACATCCTCTCTCCAACACTCGTGGGTCGAAAATATAAATTCAACCATATTAAATAAATAATTAAGGAATGTGTCTGGTTCTTCTTCGAACAAAGCGGAAGGAACTTCATATTCCTTTATGAGAGCAGCGGTTATACCGAGCGCGAATACTGCCTCAATGAGTAAGGCATTCATGAAAGACTGTGATTGAATGTCACGAGTTACGTGCTTTTGGAAAATTTACCACTTCCCTCTGGGTAGAATTTCGGTACCAATGCCATTGTCAATTTGTAAATTATTAATAGACACGAAAACCATCGATGTTGCTGAGGCACGTTGGTGACAGACGGTAACGCATCTAACCAATAGGCTAACTTGGTCGCAATATTGGTTAGTTATGTTCTCGGTCTGCTATGATTTCAAGAATGTTAGACTAATGATTTGTTGATTCAGACTTATGAATTGAAGATTTGGGGTTCTCAACTGAGTCATTTAAATTAACCTCTTGAGAAAAATTGTCTCCAATTTATCAATCGCAAATATATATCATCAATCTTGTATCATCCATCAAACTTGTCAGAACTTATAATGACATTTGTATTCGATCACAATCTCATCACATTGTCATCAATTTGGAATTTATTTGCCAACATTTGTTTAAAGGCTATACATGCATATCCATTTTCAATACTCCTTGTGAATTTATTTTGAATGAGTCGCTAGAAAAAATATTTTCGGCAAATATAAAAATTTTAATTAAAAATGAATAAATTATTAAAGAAATAAAAAACCTACAAGATGATAATTTTTTAAATATTATATTTCCACCTATATGTATAGTATTTCACTCAAATAATTAAAGAGCCGTGAAAAAATAAGACGATAATATTTAATTTAGACAAATAGCATTTAGTACAATAAGGACAATGAAAGCAATGAAATTAAAAGTAAAACAAACAAGAAAATGTCATATTCTTTTTATTTTTTCACCTCTTACTCCCCGCATCATTTTTAGTGCTTTAAATAGAAATTGCTCTTGAAATTCTTAAAATTTTAATAAAAAAAAAAGTAATAGCGAAAAAACCAAAACGCAAATAAAACCTGAATATATTTCTTAAGTTTCTATATATATTTTTTATTTTTCTCTTTATGATATGCTAGGGGTCGTGAGTTTATTCTCTAAATGATTGTGTAGGTACAGGGTGATTTTTTATAAGCTTTCTTATAGCAACACGGTATTTAGCAGCTCTTTTGTTTTCGTGTAACATGTTACTGTCAAACGTGTTGAGCTTAAATAAATAAATAAATATGTGGCCACATAAAGCCCCAAAGGGCTCATTGGCCGAGCTTCTCTTCCATTACTGTTGTGCGTCTTAAATTTTGGACAATATTAGAAGGGACCTACTTATTTTAGCCGGTTCCGAACGGCAGAGCACTTGTGACATCACTTTTTCTGAGCTTTGTCACAGAGTTCTTTAAGAAGCTTTTTCATGGCAAGTTGTTACTGTCGGAAGAATTGCCAATTGCTTGCCGACAGGTGGGTACCGTTCGAAAGAAAAATCTTATCGATATTAAATTTGTTATGCATCAGCCGGGGATTGAACCACCGACCTACAGATCAGAAGGCGAACACACTAACCACTGAGCTACGGCACCCACTTAGTCTATAATTTAACCAAGAATCGACCTATAAACGAACAACACTTGCAGATTATTGAATTTTATTATCAAAGTTCACGCTCGGTTAAAAAAGTGAAGCGTGCACTTCTTCAATTTTATGGTCAGTTTAGGCGACCTTCTGAGGCGGCAATTCGGAATCTTGTGACTAAGTTTCGCACCAAATTTACATTATTGGTCATTAAACCACCGACACTCATACGTAGAGAGCGAACAGAGGAAAATATCGCAGCTGTATCCGCCAGTGTTGTTGATGACCATTCGCAGCTGTTACTCCACTACATGGAAAATTTTGCGGAAGAATTTGGGTGTAAAAACTTTTAAAATACAGCTGGTGCAATAATTGAAGCCACGCGACCTACTAAAATGCTAAGTTTTGGTGAACTTTTTTATCGAAAATTGTGTCCAGCGACTACCGGTGGCATCATTGAGCCGTACTTTTTCAAAGATGACGAAGGCAGGAACGTTACTGTGAATGGCGAGCTCTACCGTGCATTGATTACAAACTTTTTTTGCCACCACGCGAAACAATGGCCCAATTGAGAGGCGAGTTCCGTGAACAGTTTATTTTACGTTTGCGGTCGGTCAATTGGCCACCTCAATCGTACGATTTAACGCCTGTGCACTATTTTTTGTGGGGCTGTGTTAAGGTTCATGTCTATAGCGACAAGCCCACAACCGTTGATGCACTGGAAGCCGATATTGAAGAATTTATTGGTGATATACGGGCCGATATGCTGGTGAGAGTATGCCAAAATTCGACCCAGCGTATGAACCATTTTAGTCGCAGCCGCGGTCAACATTTACATGAACTCATCTTTATAGATTGAATTATATAGATCGTTCTATAGGCTTAAATCAAGATTTTATACATTTTTCTAAATTTTATGTATTTTTTTTATCAATGGCTCTTTAAAAATCACCCTGCACATACAACTATTTAAATATACGTATGTTTGAGTTCTCCTGTACGACCATATTTCGGTATTGTCGTTTTTTATGTAAAGTTTTATTTTGTTTTTTTTTTATTCCTCATCACTCCTCCAATTTATGTATGTTTTATGTTGTAAACTTGTACTTTTTTAAATTTTATTTGATTTAATTTCATTTTATATTTAGACAATGAATGAATACATGAAGACAGCATAAAAGACACTAATACCATGGAAGGACATACTCATACATATATATGCGTTCTTATCCAATTGTGTAGATGAAAAATTGCGTATGGTTTCCTTCTTTCTGGTCGTTTTGTCACTGTGTTCAAAATGGCATTGACAGTGAATTTAAGGGGATTTTCTGATATGAATGAAGAGTAGTAGAAAGCAAGACAAAAAATAAGATAGATAGATAGATGTATATACATAGTATGAGAGATAAAATACCAAGAAGAAAAATAAAAGACGACAACAAACTTAAAAAGGTATTATGGTCCACAACAAGGGAGACATTTTTACAAGTTCTTTAGTTAATTTTACTACGCAAGGGGATAGTTAAGCATAAGTTCATGAAGCTGCAAACCAAAACAAGCAACTGTATCAGAAGCAAATAAAAGAATCTGCACATACATACATACATCTATATACTGAAATACGATTATATTATATATGTATGTATTCATATATACATACTTACGACATAAAGTTGTTAAATAAGTTTATTAAGTGGCTTAGATACAAGCAGTGTGGTAAAATGCTTGTATATGTATTCATCTATAGCACTATTATATATGTACGATATATAGTATGTGAGGTCAAAACACACACAAGAGATTTCATGAATAAGTCAATGTATGTGTATGTGTGTATGTGCGTGAGTGAATGATTTTCTTATAATTTAATACAAATGAGTAGCATGTGTCACACATACTCCGATATCATTGTTTGATATCATTCTTTATTGCTGTTACTTTTGTTTGTTGGTATTTTTTTTTTTTTTTGGTAAAAGTTGAAGTAATTTACTTGAGTTGAAGTTTGATTGGATTTTCATTTTGTAAGATGTAAAAAAAATTATGAGTAATATGAATGTGCTTTCACGAAGAATATGAAGTAACAAAAATATTAATACGAACAATGTATATTCTTACTATTGGAAATATTCTAGACTTTTTATACTTTCACTACATTTTATTATGATTACCGAATCAAATGTATGAAAAATCAAGTTTTTGTTAGTAAGTAATGTGGTATATCACATATTTTATGTGCAGATATGGACGAAAACCATAAATTATAATATTGGAATTAATATACAGATAAAACTGATAGTTATTATATTCAAGATTTGATAAGAAAATACGATATAAATACAATATGAACTCATAATAGAAACTAAAAGGAATCAAGGATGTATGTACATCCTAAAATTAATTTCACAAATCACAAATGGCAAATGAGATTTGCAATATATTTCTTAGTAATTCCAAATTGAATAATATAAAAATAATTTTACTATGTCCGTGTCGGCAAACAGTTTATACAGCTCATGGTTGTACCTTATTCGATACTCGCAACCAACGCAAATAGGTCCAAAGACCTTGAGTAACGCTTTTCTCTCAAAAACTCCGAGCATTCTCTCATCTGATCATCGGAGGTTTGAGTTGTCCAAGCTATATGTAAAGACAGGAATAATGAGAGACTTATAGAGTGTGGTTTTCGTTTCTCCAGAAAGTGCTCGACCCAAGAGTAATCTTTCGCAATATCTCCAGGCTGACATCGAAAAGATAGAAAAAGCCTGTCACTACTTCAAAAGCGTAGTTAGTCTTTATTTGTTGGCGCCACTCTCTTTCCAACTCTGAGAATGCTGCACTGACTGCTCACGTGTACATGCCGATTATGTCAAGATAGTGCCATTATGTTTCAGATCAGCAGTTCGTATTATTTCCCTATTATAAGATTGAAGAAGTCACACGATAACATATCATTTCATCTGAAGCCCAGTTCGGTATTAAACAGCGGGAAAATGTCCCTCCCAATTTTCACTGCACAGCGGGATCTGTCCAGTGTCATTCTGCAATGACGAACGAGCTTCGCAGGAATACCAAACTCAACCATTGTTGTGTAGCAGTACTCCCTTACAAAACTGACGAAAGCGGCTTTATAATGAACAATTAGATGGTGCGTGTCGATCTGTTTCTCTTGTATCTAGTATAAAAAACCAGTCAATGATAGATTTACTAGGTCTGAAGCCTCACTGACAAGATCCAATCAGGTTGTTGAGCATAGGTTGGAGTTGGTAATTTGAGAAGAATTGTCGGAAAGCAAAAATAATGAAGAGTCGTTCATATATTTGAACACTGTTGGGCCAACCAAAGAACAATGTAAGTCGATATTATTAGAATCATCAATTTTTTAGGCGAGTCCCTTAAAGCTGGAGATAGGGTGAAACGCAAAATGTTAAGGAGGTAGAATGAAGTGGGGTTAATATTACATTTAATCACTTTGGAGGCGTTTCTTCATGAGCTATGAGGTTGCATGTCAATATTTAGCTGCAATTAAGTCAGTTTTGTAGGTAAGTTTCCTTGAAAAGTAAATGTAGGAAGTAATTAAGTTAACAAAAATATTGGGTATCAAAAATTAATAGGGATGTGTCATACAATTTTCTCCTCTATGGGCTACGTGGTTGGAGTACAGTTTAAAAAAAGTTTCTACCTAAGAACTAAGTTTGCGGAAGAATATTGGGGAGAAAATTTTTATAGAAGTCAGTATTACATTCCAAGCCTCAGACCGATTCTGGTTAAGTTAGGAACAAAATGAGATCTTATCAGTCAATGTATAATAACAACGAAATCTAATTCGGGAAGTCCAAAATTGTTTACAATTGATTTTTTATCGTCTGGTGGACATATTTTCTTCATGTTTTCCTCTTCCTGCCATTTAATAATTCCACCGTAGCGGAATGAATTATCAATGACAACTACATCAATGGCTCAATGACTTTAGATTTATATATGTATAGACATGTTAATAGAGACTAAGAATAGACAACGATAAATTACAAATGATTTAAGTATTGAAGAATTGAAAAAGATAGTAGGAGATAAATTGAAATGTTCCACCCTCTTCATGTCTTATAAAGTGATTTCAACTTCATCCGTCTACAAGGTTTTCTTTCTCGTTATACTTAAATTAATATGGGGATTTCATTTCAGAAAAAACTGAGAGAGAGTATCACAAAACACTTTTCTCTTAATGATTCATCTATCTTGGAACCACCGACCGGTGAGGGTTTACACATTAGTTTCTTTCAGGGTGTCCGTATGATTAGAGATTTAATTTTTTGCCGAATGACATTGTAGTTATTGAAAATTTTGGCATTCTATTGTGATGCAAAGGGAGGCAAAATTGTGGAAGAATTTTGTAGTAGAAGTTTTGTAAAATATTCTAATAGTATGTATGAGTAAATTCAGAACGAGTAGAACTTCAATATAATTATGTAAACACTCTTGATAGTGTAATACTCAATCTAATCGCAATATCAGAATTCACGAATTTTTCATCATGAGTGGAATCTTTTCTGCATTTGAGTAAAGAACAACATGCATATAAATGTTGCCTACTATTAGGCGCCTTACAGTTTTATGAACTTTATTACTCTGCAATTATTTTTTTTATACTTTTTAAAATATTTTAACACCATTGCTGATATAAGTGTGTTGTGTTCCTAGGTACTTCTTACTTGCATCTTGATAGAATTCAGAATTTCTATTATATGTACTATTTCATTTGCCCTGAAAAGTTAACTATATTCTGTATATACCACTACAATGATTACCTACAAGTATTTTGTGTGTTTTTGTTTGTGAGTGCAGAACTTTGTTGCATGGTAAGCGATTAATTAATTTCATCGTTGCTATTAACATTGCAAAACTTTTCACTGAACATCCTGTATTCGTATGTTGCATATTTATACGAATATATATGGGTGGATTGATGGATTGTGTATGTATGCGTACAGACACACATACACAGACATACCAACACATATGTATCTGAAAAGTTGCACAAGCAACTTTTACATTTAGCTGTGTAAGCAAGTAAACACAAGCAAGAAAGTTCATTGCAAGCAAATGACGTGGGTTTTAAATTAAGGAATAATACAAATTTCATATATGTATATAAGTTGTTATTTGTTTTATCTACAAAAACACCACTACTTGGGAGTATTTATATTTTTTATTAAGTACAAGTATTCTAAATTATACATTAAGTGTATATGCTTAAATAGTTTTTAGTAACAGTACTCAGTACTCTTAGTTTATGTGTTGTAATTTAATGGTTTTGTTTCCCTTTTGGTTTGGATTTTATTTGATTTCACTTTGTATTGTAATTTATTGAAATTAAATTAAAATAATTTTGAATGAAATTGATTATTATTATTATTACTGTTTGAAAGTAAGTTGAGGTTAATTGAAAATTTCACTTAAATTGAAATAGTTCGAAATTTATATTCCTTTCACTTTTGCTTGGATTGAGTGGATCTCGACAAATTTTATGAAGGTTTTTCTTGAATTTAATGTGTGAACCACTGCTTTTCCACCTTATCAGCTACTAGCTATATATTAAACATTAATAATTAATTAATTATATCAAACATGGGTTATTAAAGAGGAAGAAAGCTATGGTACAATAGATTGACTAAGGATAATTCTGATTACTTAGCTCTGAACATAATAATAATCTTGAATATATTTTATACAAAAATTGATTTATTTCACATTTTTCCCAAATAAAATCTTTTTTCAAATCAAAAATAATTCATTTTCCACTTCCAATAAAATTTACTTCTACTTTCGGTTATACTAAAATTTTTGGATTTTTGGAAGATTTTTTTGGATAAAATGCTGATCTATCACGCTCAAACTTTATAAATATTATTATATTTACAGACGAATGAACATGTTTGAAAATGGATGTATATCAATTTCATTAAATCTACAAATACTTCCAATACAAAAGAATATTTTCAGACTTAGTTCATGTAAATATAATGCTTTTAAGCTGAGACTCAATACATAAAATCATTTTTACCAACAATGATGATAATGTCTGCAACTCAGCGTAATTGGATGGATTTTAAGAGTAGCTCCCATATAAACAAATATTTTCGAATGGGTTTTTTTAGAATTTTCGTACATAAATCTCTAAAAAACATACTCAAAACTGGTCTTAATCGCGTGAAAATCATGCCTACTCTCCATACAAAAGTATGTCTTCGAATGTATATTTTTGAATTTTCCATTCGAAAATATATACCTAGCAATCTACAATTTAGCACAGAACCTTAGCATACAAAATATGCGTTCAAATATGTGTTATTGAACTTTTCAAGAGGAAATACCACCATTTTGCTCTTTTTGCAAATGTCTCGTTAGATCTTGGTCAGAGTTCAGAGTATGTATTTATGGTTTGCTTTAAAATTTTTGTATTTATCATGTTTTCTTGCAGTACAGTATACAATAATATAGTAAATATTTTAAATGCTTCTTAATTGACATAGGTACTGGCAGAACGAATATTCACGTACATACTTAAATAGTACTTTCACACAGGTAGAAGACATTGTGAGTCTAAAACTTATTAACTTGTTGATTTCATACTTTACACACACACAGACACACACACACATGGCATATGCAATTGACTATGCTTATAATAGTATATCTCTCTACGTACCATTATATGGTTATATCTCATACATATGTACATATGTACATATTTACACCGCCAATTAATCCCTACGGACATGCTCAAAGGCACTTTATTAACGGTGATAATTAGTTGAATGTTAGTCAAAGAAGGCATACGCTCGCGCATTGCCTCAGTAAGCAAACGAGCAGTGAGCTTTTGCATAAATAAACACACACACACACACACACACACTCATAGAGGCATAGGTAACAGATACAAGTATGTACATATATGATCATTAATACACTTGGAGGTATCAAATGTAGGTAAATATATGAACAAATGATATGTATGTTTCCATACAGTTGTTTACAAAAGTATTCACACACACGCACACAAATATACGTATTATACAACTACTAAATTTTGTACGCAGAAATACATGAGCAATATCAATAACAACCACATTTACACAGTTATAAACCATCACTTCATGCAATGTATACGAATACGTATGTAGTCTAACCATGCATGCTTGTTTACACACATACACATATGAGCATATATAATATATACTATGGAGACATTCATACGGCAAGCCTTCGAAATCATACAATATTAAGTAGGTTTGTATATACAATACATACATGTGCTATACTATGTACCTGTAGTATGTACGTATATGTATATGCCGTAGGATAAATGTCGGCACAATGTTAAGTTAGCTTGAAGTTGGAAATTAGTTAGTGAGTAGCATTTAATAGAATGTATAATGTGCATGTACGTACGAACATAGTTAATATATCTACTATTTGAAATGATAACAATTTGGTTAGCAAAAGTTGAATTGAGTTGAGCTGAGTTTCGTTTTTATTCGTTTGCTCATTACATCTACATAGCTGTATACATATGTGTACTTACCTATCTATATGTCAATGGAATTAAAATACACGTGCCATATGATGAATATTATTTATTAATGCATTAAAATAATACAGAAACAGAGAATTAAGTAATGATTAATCATATATACTCATATATTTGAAGGTTAACAGTGAAATCCTCAAGATATATTCGTAATCGTAATTAAATAGAGAATAGAATAGAAAATAATGCCGGCAGGTATTTAATATAATAACAAAAATAGTAATTCATCTAACATCATTACATAAATCTCATTGCAATTATATAATCCATATGATGCTTCTCCTTCCATTCGCTTGTTCTTCCATTCGCTTGCCCTGCTTCACCGTATGACCCATTCGGTGCGTCTTTTTGTTTTCAACTCCAACCAAACAGTGGGGAGAAGTCCTTCCCAAATTTCATTGCACACCGGGAGCTATAAAGTGTCGTTCTGAATTTTTATGTAGAGGTAATACCTTACCAGATTGTAGAAAATGACTTTGTAATGAAGAAATATGTGGCATGTGTCGATCTGTTATTCTTGGGTCTTCTCCGGAATTTAGCGCAGTGTGAAAATCTGGTCAATGGTTGCTTTACCAGTTCTGAGGCACACAGTACGTACAAGAGGACCTTGTATGCGATGCTAAGAATATTCCATAGTTCTTGACGTAAATTGTGGGGTCCCCTTTCTTATGTACGAGGCAGAGAACTTTGAGCTTCCAATCATAGGGCATGCTTTGCTAAATAACTTACCAGGTAGGCCAGCAGTATCTGCAGCTATGTTGTCTTTCAGCCTAAAAACGGTTTTTCTAACCTCGTCATGGTCGGATGGTGGAACATCTATACCATCATCCTCGTTTGGGGTATTTGGGAAATCTCCTCCAGTGGCAGAATTGTTCGAAGCGTCGTCATTCAATAAGCTAAGTACATTCTGGTCATCTGTAGTTAGAATCCCAATATATTTATGAGAGGAAGCGGCTCCGATGGGACTTATCGTTCAGTCTCAGTCTCATTCCTGTCTCCAATCTTCTCTATCTCCTTACACTCTCGTCTTTCTAGTTGCCTCTTCTTGTCGTCTTGAAGAGACGTGTATCCAAAATATATATTTGAATATTCTTCTGTACTATTTTAGAGTACTTTTAAGCTCAACGGTTAAGACATATCGGTACCATTCTACACCGCAGAAAAATACTTTCTATACCAATTAGTTCATTGAACCATTTTAACAGCCATCAAAACGCCGTGTTTTGAAAACATATACCACTTACATATACTTCAGTTAAAGAAATCAATCGATTGTACATTTATGATGAGTAAAGTGTTGTTTTGATGTAGTGGTGACCCTTTTGCGTTTAGGCATATACTTTGACTTCTAAAATATATTCTATGATATATGGCTCATTGAATTTGTTCATTTGTTCATTTGTTCTTAAGTAAATGCGGAGCTAAACAAAACTGTGATTCCAAAGATATCGAAAATTTGAGTACTCATTTTTCTATCCGAGTGATAAAGACTGTGAATTTTTTTTGTCTTAGTACTTTATAACGTTAAAATAGTTTTGCCTTTCTAAAAGTCGATGCTATTTATAGTTCATAATTTGGACATTAATTGAGTTTTTATGCACCTTAACGGAAGCACAAATAACATTTAAAAAAACTGCTAAATTCACAAAGAATAGTAGATGCATACGCGAAATGGAAGATGCTCGAAAAACTAACAACAAAGAACAAAAAAAAACACAAAAGATGGAAAAGAACGAAGTAATAAATGTACCAAATGAATGATTATAACAAAAAGTTATACGAACAGAAGAGTCAGTTAATTTAACATTGCAGAATGACAATGGCACATAAAGAACTTGCAAAAAGGTAAAAACTCAAATAGACAAGCAATTTCTTTTGCAAGCCATCAACGTCTAAGCAAAGTAGTGAAATGGTGTTGCTACTGACGTCCATGAATGCGTGGCATTTTTATGCAACTAGTCTCTTAGTATTTTATTTTTATTTTTTTGACTTTTGGAACTTCCGCCAGAAATGTCTTTGAAATAGAATTCTTCTTCATATTTTTTGTGTTTTTGGGATTTTTGTTTTCTGTGGTTTTTCTTTGAGCTGTGAGAAATACAGAACCAGCCGTTGTCGTATGCGAATCGTACATACATATAGTTTTACTATTGTACCTGCTTAGAAGTTGTCGTCACAAAGCGGAAAACTAAAGGTAAAATACATGTTACAATTTAAGAGAATGTTTTAAAAGCGGATGTAAGCTGTGTGTCTTTCTTACTCTTCTTCTTGTATTACATTTTTTTACCGCGCAGTTGAATTAAATACCATGAAATTAAAAAATAGGATATTCAAGCAGACATGTAGCATCGGAAAAGACAAGAAGAATGTTTATATAAGCATTATTTACTAAAAAAAAAAAATTAGAAACCAATGTCAACCACAAAGTGAAGAAGGCAAGCCAACATTTTTGCACATACCATAATAAATGTGAACATTTGAGAATTTTTGTAAATTGCAGGATGTAATATGTAATAATAATAAAATATATTCTGAATAAAATGGTAACATTTTTATATACGATAATAAATTCGTGGTACATTTGTTTATGGGAGTATGCACTCTATGTAGTCATAACAAGGACGGTTCAGCTAGGCATATATAAACACACATCAGTCCATATGTACGTCTATCTGTCTATCTACATACATAAGGTGCTTATTGTTCAAAAAATAAATACTGCTATTGTTGCTACTTGTTATGATTGGTCATCTGAATGTCCGCACCGGGCAGTTAATGACACTATCCAACCCATTATAAAAAAAATAAAATAAATATGTGGCACTTAAAGCCCCGAAGGTCTCTTTGGGCGAGTTTCTCTTCCGTTACTATTGTGCGTGTTAAATTTTGGACAGTATTAGGAGAGACCTACTTATTTTAGCCGGTTCCGAACGCAAAATTCTTGCGACATCACTTTTTTGAGCTTTGTCACAGAGTTATTTTTAGAAGCTTTTTTATGGCAAATTATTACTGCTGGAAGAATTGCCAATTGCTTGCCGACAGTGGGTGCCGTAGCTCAGTGGTTAGTGTGTTCGCCTTCTGATCTGTAGGTCGTGGTTCAATACCCGGCTGATGCATAACAAATTTAATATCGAAAAGATTTTTCTTTCGAACGGTACCCACCTGTCGGAAAGCAATTGGCAATTCTTACGACAGTAACAACTTGCCATGAAAAAGCTTCTAAAAAGAACTCTGTGACAAAGCTCAGAAAAAGTGATGTCACAAGCGTTCTGCCGTTCGGAACAGGCTAAAATAAGTAGGTCCATTCTAATACTGTCCAAAATTTAAGACGCACAACAGTAATGGAAGAGAACCTCGGCCAATGAGCCCTTTGGGGCTTTAAGTGCCACATATTTATTTTTTTTTTATTGCCGACAGGTGGGTACCGTTCGAAAGAAAAAAATTCTCGATATTAAATTTGTTATGCTTCAGCCGGGGATTGAACCCATGACCTACCGCTCAGAAGGCCAACACACTAACCACTGAGCTACGGCACCCGACAACCAACCCATTACAGATATCTTAATTTTCCATCTAGATCATAATTATCTCTTCTACCTTCCATATATATGGAAATGTGTCTTCATTGGATTAGAAATAGATGAGCCAGGTGAGCTATTTATTAGAGCAACCCCACAAAGTCGGGGAATTTTG
Organism: Megamerina dolium; assembly: GCA_963854835.1. Lineage (NCBI taxonomy): Eukaryota > Metazoa > Arthropoda > Insecta > Diptera > Megamerinidae > Megamerina > Megamerina dolium. The sequence goes on along the minus strand of OY978529.1, from coordinate 31,091,187 downwards.
TTCAAATTTCAATCTCCATAACATATTTTGTTTTTCGATTAGGACAACTATTTCTAACCTATGAATTAATATTCTAATGGAAAATAATTTCATGGGAAAGGAACAAGTACTTCATGTTGCTCCCATACAAAGCCCCGAATTTATTTATAATTCTAAATCGCCGTAACTTAGGCAGTCTTTGACCTAGGACAACAATAATTGAGACGTAGATTATTTTGCAAATGGGAATAAGTTTGAAAGAAATGGGTCGCTATACCTACTATTTATTGTCATCATCTTATTATTCTCCTTCTATTTATTGTAACCATCATAAATAGTCGCGGAATTATACCGCCATAATTTAGGTAGTCTTTCGCTTAAAACAACCGCATTCATCACACAGGCTAATAGTATTAGGCCAAATAATTTCACAAGATGTAGGATGATTACGCTTACTATTTAATATAGCTTTCATACTAAGTCATTTCATTACGAAAACCTCGGTGGATACCCCCTAACAAAGTGTGAGACAAGTTATTTTTTCAGTTAAAAGTATTATTACAGCCGATATTTACATATTTACAATCTGACATTATACCCCCATGTCATTATAATTGCATATATTATAGATTAACTGTAATATTTTTCCTTTTTTAAGGAGCTTGATCCAAAAGTCAAGTTCTCCGGCAACAATATCACTTCCAGTGATATTCATCTACAAATTTGTTAATTATTTCAAATTAAGCCATTATAAAAATTATAATATTTCTAATAAATACTATAATGATCAATTTCACAAATGTGCACAAATATTGTATTATCAACATTCTTCCACTTAATAAGCACTCAATTAATATGGGCAATTAAATAACACCTCATGCAAATAAGAGTAACTACTGGTTACTTACAAATAAACCACATTAACATCTTCATTATCATTGTGATTATTGACATCGTTATCATTATATGAATTAATATCATCATTATCATTTTCGTTAGCATCATCATAAAGCAAATGTCAGCATAAACATGATTTAAGACGAGAGTGCTCTCTTAACATTCCTTTCAAATATCGTAGGTTAACTAATTGCATATATCAAAGGTATGTATCTATGTGTGTATGTATGTATGCGATATGTTTGCTCAGTGATTCGGAATCATTGACAGTTACATGTATGTGGCATACATGTTAACATTTTCAGCTTTTCTTGCATGTTACTCCCCAACTCAAACTGTCTGTCTGTCGTTCGATCAAAGCAACATACATTTTTCAAACGATTGACTCAGCAAACCGGCCATGTGACAACATTTACCACATACAAACATGTGCAATGTTATTGCTGTTGTTGTTGTTTTCTCCCATTAAACATATATGAGTATCAATTGAATAAATATGTGTACCTTTCTGTGAGTACATATACATATGTGTATCGATATGATGATGAAAATGATGATAGCCTATACTATTCGCTGGCATTGGTGTTCGGTATATAGAAATGTACTCGAATATAGTAGGCTCGCTGATGATGTGCAATGTGTGCAACTTATGCTTTACCATCTGTAAAGAACAATTTAATTTACTTATATGTTTGTATCGGTCTACATATAAATACAATATTTATATGCAAACCTGCACATGAACTGTGTACTCGTATGCAAGTACTCAACAGAAACAAATGAGTTGGATTTATTCTTCTTTTGTCAATTTCTAAACACTGTCTTCCCATCATCATTCAATATTCAGATGCTATATACAAAAAGGTATTCATGCAATTCTGTTGACACTAATGGTTTGGGAAGCACAAATGCAATTAAATTTGTAATTACAGTGGTATTATAAATTTAATTATCTCACGAACATTTTTATTTCTTTGTTACAAAATATTGATTTATTTCATATCTGACACTTATTTCATATGTTGATTGAGATATATATTCTATATAATTTTAGAAGTTAAGAGAATTTAGCACAAACTTGCATAGCTCATTAGAGATATGACATTAATTGTGACATATACTATTTACATAACAATGTATAAATATTTACGAGTACATAATTAAGCATTTCAACGTAATCATAATTCCGATAAATCTTTTACATATGGCATTGAGTATAGCTATACCTGAATGTATTTGCATAGTCATGTTTAGTAATTGTCTTTGTTAAGCATAAAATTTACTTTAATTGCACATTAATTCAAACATTTTGAGCGTATATAGTAGATACTAAATTAAATTAATAGATATGACGTCAAAGATATTATCCAATTTTGGGGCATTCTCATTTATAATTTGCAGTTGCATAATAAATTGAAAATATGCATAATAAATACTAAATTAATTATATTATTTTGAAGTACAAATCGGATAATCGAACATTTTTGCTAATTCATTTTAGAGTCACAAGTCACTAGAAGACATCAAAGTAGTATAGCAATTTTGTGTAAATAAAGAAGTAGAAGAAGTCTTATTATTTGCACCACTTCTCAAGCAATAAATCCCCATTATAAAAGGTATCTATATTCTAATAGATAATCCAACAGATTAACAAATGTTCCTAACACAATATTTTCAATAGGTTTTCGATACAAAATATGAAACAACAATTCACTATTTTGGAGCGTCTTCTTCCATTCGCTCGATATAACCCATCCAGCGCAGCAGCTAGGTTTTGATTCGCGCGACTATGTCAATGTCATCGTTGTACCATATTCGATACTCGCCATCAATGCAAATAGGTACGAAGATCCTGCGCAGAACTTTTCTCTCGAAAACTGCTCGCGAGTTGATACCGATTATGTCAATATCGTCGGCATATTCCAGCAGTATGACACTTTTGTCGAAGATAGTGCCATTATGTCGTAGATCAACAATTCGTATAGTTTTCTCCATAATAAGGTTGAAGAAGTCGCATGATAACGAATCACCTTGTCTAAAACCTCGTTCGGTATTAAAAGGAGGAGAGAGGTCCATCCCAATTTTCACTGCACAACGAGAGTTAAGCACTGTCATTCTGCAAAGTCGAATGAGTTTTGCAGGTATACCAAATTCAGACATTGTTGTGTGGAGGTAATCCATTATCAGACTGTCGAAAGCGGCTCTAAAATCGACGAATAGGTGATGTGTGTCGATCTTTTTTTCTTTGGTCTTATTCAGGATTTCGCGTAGTTATTCGGTCTGAAGCCACACTGATAAGGTCCAATCAGATTGTTGAGCATAGGCTTCAATCTTTCACACAATACGCACGATAAGACCTTGTATGCGATGATCAGGAGACTTATGCCACGGTAATTGGAGCAAATTGTGGGATCTCTTTTCTTATCTATGGCGCAGAGAACACTGAGACTTTAATCATCGGGCACGCTTTCGTCCGATCATATTCTGCTTATGAGCTGGTGCACGCAGGTAACCAGCTCATCGCCGATCGTCCTAAACAACTCAGCAGGCAGGTCATCTGAACTTGCTGGTTTGTTGTTATTCAGCCTCATTATGGCGGTTTTAGCCTCGTCATGGTCGGGTGCTGAAACATCAACACCATCATCCGTAATTGGGGTGTTCGGGCAATCTCCTACACGGAATTGTTCCCAGCGTCGCCATTCAGTAACTTGGAGAAGTTACTGATGACCAGAATAGTCATCGAATATCAATTTAAATATAATCAAGCTATCTGTCTACGCCAGACTATTACGTCACGCGCACTGTCTGGTGCCACCTTTATAGAAGGCGAATGCAAGTTATTCGTTATTCTTGTTCTTTTTTTTTCTTCTTATATATTTTTTCCCGAACGAAACTGACAGTGCGCGCCATTTTTATTTTTTATATATATATTTTTCTCTCTAATAAATAATCCATTATAATAAATAATACTATTATAATAAATAATACACATAAACGCGTGTATATATCTCGAGTGTTTTTTCTTTTGTGCAAGGCATATATGTACATGGAATACAATTGTCTTGCAATTTCCGTGCGTGTCAATAAAAACCTAAATTGGTTTCTCTCGATAATGAAAATAATTAAATAAATCAGATTTAATTTACATATACTTTGAATAATGGTATTAGCCACCAACAAAAGGCTTAACCATTCGGAAAATCATAAACGAACAACAAATATAATAAAAATGTCTGACCGTAAAGCAGTTATTAAAAATGCCGATATGAACGACGAAATGCAACAAGCTACAATAGATTGTGCGACACAAGCATTGGGAAAGGTGCAATTTAGATATGAATCAAAAGTGTGCTACTGCGAATACAACAACAACGGCAAGTAGCAGTAGCACCATCATCTCAACCGTAACAATAACAACAACAACTAAAGCAGAACAAATGGAAGACAATCAACAGCAACAATAGCAAGATTTGTCATCACTTATCAGCAACAATAATTTGGAATTGGAAAAGATGATGACGAAAAATTACGTTACCCGAAAACATCAACAACCCCGAAAACATACAAGTAGATTTTATTTATTATTGTTTATTATTTTCTTATTTAAAAAGAACGATTAAACTAAAATAACTTTAATTTATTAAAAGGTAAGAAGCGGTCGGTGGTTGAACACACATCAGTATAGCACAACCAAGGTATGAGCTCACCGGCATCTCTGTCACATACACACTATCGATGAAAAAATTTCATTAATTTAACTACTCAATTTAACTACTCACGTTTTAAGGAATTATGTGAATGTACCAAAATCAAAAAAAAAAAAAAAAAGAAAAAAATTTCGTATTTTTAAACGGGTCGTAATTATTGAATAGATAGAATTTATTTAAATATAGTAGGTATGGCATAAAGTAGGTCTTAGAAGATTTAACCAAAAAAATCACAAGGTGGGCTAGATATTTAAAAATTATTAAGACGTTTTCGATTAAATTTTGCTAAACTAATACGAATATAATGCTCTGCTAAACTCTGCCTTCAGACATGCCCGGTCGTGTATTATTTTTTTAACCTTTTCGCATGATAAATTTTGTACGTGTTACGATATAGAGCTGAACTTTGTGTCACCAATTTGGATGTAAACCTGCTTCCACCTTCCACACAAATTTAACTAACTTCTTCATCGGATCACTTCAAATACTGTCCAAAATTGAACACGCACAATAGGACGGGAAAAGAGGCTCTGCCAAAGTCGCCTTCGGGCCTCTAAATGCCATATATTTATATATATTTTATAGTTCCAGAGTTTCCAAAGCATACGGATTAAATATCTCTGCATTGATTACTTGAAGACAATCTACAGCAATTAACATTTTTTGGAAATCTTTCAGTAAATCGCTATCAATTTTTGTTATTGTTGTATTTATGTCATTGAAGAAGCGCCTAGCCGTATTGTCATCATTGCTGTTGCCAAAACCTTCTTTGTGAAAGTCTATAAACAACTCAAATAAGTAAATATAGTGACCGAAAATGTTTGTGTATAGTATTTGTATATTACACCAATGCATACCAAATAGTATGTTCAATCGTTTAGAAAATAAAAAAAGAAATGACTAAATTTGTTTAAGCATATTCATATAATATCAAGATAATATTTCCAAAGAGAGTTTTTGAAACAAAAACTAATAAATTATTATGTGAACCTGGAGACTTCATATTTATCATATTGTTAATATCAAAATTTAAATATTAAAACTGATCAAATACCAAATTAAAAAATTATATGTGCTTCAATTTAATGTTTAGATTTTGGAAGTGCTTTAAACCTTTATCCGAATGTGGAATATACTTCAATCATATTGCTAACAATAGCATCAAATTCAATTCGATTAAAGAAAATAATTTTCAATGAAGCGTAAATCATATTACCCGAGAATTAAATTAATAAAATTATACTGCTTTCAGAAGTAATTATTATTATAAACACACACACCAACTACTGAAAGCTGTAATACTTATACGCTTATGTAAGTACTAGCACTTATTAGCAAAAGTGCGTCAAGTTTATTAGAGCATTAATAATACTAATAAAAGCAAATAATTACAATACAATTACTCATAGAAATATACATATTTTTGCTATATACTACAATATTTATTGAAGAAAAGTGTAAATTCAAATAAAAAAATTCAATATTTAATTCGACAAAATTAATGTAAAAATCAAAATGTTAGAAATTAAAAATAATATACATAAATATCTAACTAAACTACATATAATTTTAAGAAATATAAAAATAAAAAGGAATTTTATATAATATAGGAACATGTTTCCATTGATTTATCAAACACAAATGGAAAAATAATTTAAAATATTTGTGAGAGTATATGAATTACTAAAACTTTACATTCAAATATTGTACTTGAGATGCTTTTGTGTATGCAAAAATTTAGAAATTGTAAAACGTATTTCAATATATTTCCATTTTCTATAGTCAAATGGTGCAAAGCTAGCATCAAGCTGAGGCTGTGCAAATTACTTGTTTGAGAAAGACAATATCTGAAGTATAAGTTTTGTATCATAGCTTAATGTAAGGATATTATCTTGCTGGTTGCCAGCTGAATGTGGCTGAATGTGTGTATTATCATTTATTAGTCAAACATGGTCAACTCTCTAAAAATTGTATTAAAAGTTTGCATCATAACATTAGATCTTTTATCATATCCTAATATCATAGTACATAGGTCATGAGAATAAGATATCACCATAGTACATATGTACGTTCTACTATTTTTAATTATTATCACAAGTAGTTGCACATAAACACGTATCATCAAATCAATCAAATCTTATATGAAAATGTCACATCAAATATATCATATCAAATGTCAAAATAATTGTGCCTGAATTTTATTGACCCAAAAAAAAAAAAAATTTAACATTCAATTTTGCTTGTAACATACAACATTTATGTACTTTTTATCTGTATATCTACTATATATGTTATTACTTCTTTCAATTCAATTCTTCTTCCTCACTTCTTGCTTTTCAACCATTTGATTATGCATTTATATTTTATTTTCAATGCAATTTGCATTGCTTTTTGATACACTTGATGATGATTTCGATATGACAATTTTGTTTTTATTTTTCACACACACACACGAACACACATACATAGACGATTGAATATATGAATACCGATTTAAATTGAACTGAGTTGTAGATGTAAAGAATTCGATTTCTTCTACCATATATGTATCACTATATGTCGCCATCATTATTATTCAGTATGGGGTAGTGATGGTGTAAGTATTATATTTTCATATTTCCCCTCAACACGTCACATCACTCCTCAGACACACTCTTATTCTATGAACGAGTATAACTCAAGTGCTGTACCATAGCCCAATTGATGCCATAACTTTTGTGCAACCATCATCGAACAACAATAACAACAACAACAACAACAACGACAACACAGCAAGCAGTTGTATAGGTAAAGTAGTATTTGGGTCAGGTACATATGAATGTAATGTACTCGTATCTATGTATGTATGTGAATGCAACCATTCACGTTCAGTCAAAATGATGTGTATGTAGTATGTAAGTAAGTATTGTATATGCTACTTGTTTACATTTCGTCATCATCATCATCATCATAATTACATTTGTAGTAGTTATCATTATTATTATTGTGTGATTGTTGATTGTATATACATTTGTACAATTATAAAGTATCGTATATTTTTTCATATACCTCAAATGCATACACAAGATTTTCGTACTGTATGTTTTCTATATTTTTGCATATATTTACTTATACTATATAGTATATACATATATGCAAATAATTTCAATAATTTACCATATGTAATTATTTGGCAATTAATATTTATTAATGTACCCTTTTCCCCTTTCTGTATTCGCACGTAGGTATTTCTCTTTATTTATTTAATCATTAATGGGAAATTGTTACTTTTCTTTATTTATTTTACATATGCATGAGATTTTTTAGAGAAGGTACCCCTAGTAGATAACTGATTATGTTGGGCTTCAATCGAATATCGGACGATTTAAAAGGTATACAGCTTAATGAGAATAAAATTGTATTTGGCACACAAGAGATTTACTCGCAATGTTCATGTACTGCAGCAAATCACTAAGATACAAGTATATGGATTTCTATGTTTTTTGCTTCTTTAAGTAAGAACGACTCCTTACAGTCATTGAAAATTGCAATAAAGATTTGCCCTATTCGGCAAAGGTCGTGTTAGTTCTTAAAATCTCTCTCAAAATGCTAATACAAATCTCTCAAATAGTTTCGTTATGGTAGCCATTTGAAGTGTTTACGAGTAGTTTTTATAAAAATGGAAAAAATACACATATTCTCGTGTTCTTAAATATATTTCGAAAATGACCGCATTTGGCTAGGAAGAAAGTTCTCTTCTACCAGGACAACGCACCGCCGCACTAATTCGCAGTAGCAATGTAAAAGGAACACGAATTAGGTTATGAATTGTGCCCTCATCAAGAACACTCTTTATATTTCTGTCCTAAATATGTCTGCGGATGGCCTTTCATAAGCCACTTGAGTGGCTTCTTAGTAGTTAAGTATAGTTCAGAGCAACATCTGTTTTAATATGCCTAAAATCAATTCACCTTATCGAGTGCTATTTAAGCTCATTACTAATGCAATCAATCGTATACCATTATATATATTAGGTAGAGTTATAGAGTTCCTCGAACATTTTCGAAGAGCTTTCAGACCTATTGTCTATTCTCAATAGTTCAACAGACATCCGTATGTTTATAACATAAGACACGGACCTTCGTCTTAAGAAAAAGGAAACTACTGTCTCAATTGCAATCGCTTTTTGGAATTGAGGTCTTACAATCGCCGCACGAGCCTTGTAATCTTTCATTTTGGTCTACTGATGAAGTACTGATCAGAGTACCATTGCAGTAAATCATCATTGAAAATTATCTGTGAACCATTTCTAAGAAATGTCGAACAGCTTGAGGTGTGGTGAATTCTAATGAGAATACATTCTGTCAATTTGAATACATTCAAATATATATCCCAAGGCAGACCGTAGGAATTGCCACTTCCCCCTTTTTACCTTGATTGCTTGTACGACTCTAGAGTTAGCCATTCATCTCATCTTAATAAAGATGGCCTAAAGGGGCATATTCAAATTATATACATTCTGTCAAATAAGAACCCGGAAATTCTCATTTCCGGAAATTCTCATTTTTAATTTTCCCTCTAAGAATATTTCAAAAAAATTTTTTTCCAAACGAAATTTCTTGTGCCAAAACGTTGGAAATGTTGAAAAATACATTTGGTGATTCAACCATGTCGAAAACTTTGTTCGATATTTGTCTTTGTTCGATATTTTTATCCATAGTAAAAATCGCAACGCACACAAAAGGTTGACTTGTTCCTAATGACGCCGTAACCAAACTAAATGACACATAGCAATAAAAATTCACAGGATAGTGGCTGACAGTTGTGCCAACCTAGGAAAAAAAATTTTTTTAAATATTCTCAGAGGGAAAATTAACCCTCTAGTGCCCAAGACCGCCTCTAGACGGGCAAAATTCAAAACATCCTTATTCGCTTTCCGCATTCCTCTGTGTCTTCGTTTTGCGTTTTTCTAATTCGGGGAAGTCCAAAAATTAAGTTCGTTGCTTTTATAATACATGCCAGCGCTTGCGTCAGCTGCTGCAGTCATTTGAATTTGAAAGTTTGTGAAGTTCGGACTCAATAATTATTTTGTAAAAAAAGCGAATTAAAAAAAATTTTTTAAATATTTTAAAAAATTCACAGCTAGAAAAAAAATTATTGGCGTGTTGCTGATAGTGTCTAGAACGCAAAACACAAAACACATATTAAAAAAAGTTTTCGTTAGCTTTTTATTGCTTCTATAAGGTATCCCGTCTAGAGGTGGTTTTGGGACAATTCGGGGAAAAAAAATATAAGGTAAGTTTGAAAGTGGAACAACTCAAGACATATTTAAGTCCAAATAATTGCTTCAGTAGACATGGGTGCCGTAGCTCAGTGGTTAGTGTGTTCGCCTTCTGATCTGTAGGTCGTGGTTCAATACCCGGCTGATGCATAACAAATTTTATATCGAAAAGATTTTTCTTTCGAATGGTACCCACCTGTCAGTAACAACTTGCCATGAAAAAGCTTCTTAAAGAACTCTGTGACAAAGCTCAGAAAAAGTGATGTCACAAGTGTTCTGCCGTTCGGAACCGGCTAAAATAAGTAGGTCCCTTCTAATATTGTCCAAATTTTAAGACGCACAACAGTAATAGAAGAGAAGCTAGGCCAATGAGCCCTTTGGGGCTTTAAGTGCCACATATTTATTTTTTTTTTAGACATGGAACGACGACAAATGCATAAGATATCAGCTCTTTCTGATGTGGAGATTGAGAAATTTTTGAATTCGATTGATTTTGACTTTGATACGGACGGAGAAGAAGAATTGGAGGACGATTTGACAGATGATGTTTGCGATGCAGCGTTTCCTGTCAATGAGGAAGATCAAGAAGCGATTGAAAGAGCGGTAAATATGTCGGATTCTATGTTGGCTTCAGAGATTTGTGTAACTTCAAGCGGAAGTCCTGCTCCGTTGGAGAAATTGTTGTCACCCTCAAATTCGATTGCATCGAATTCACCTCAAGCACAGAAACGCAAACGCAAAGCGCCTGCTGAGCATGATATTGCTCATGCTGAAGAAAGTACAAAAACCGAATTTGTAGGATCTGTTTTGGATATAGATCCAAAATCACCGCTTTTCAAAAAGATGTTGTGACGCCAAAAGAACTTAGTCTTGGATAAATCTGCGATTTCCTTTACTGAGTCCGACCTCGGTGTTCTCAAAAAGCTTGATACGCCATTCAAGTGTTTTGAATACTTTTTGAATGATACTATCATTGAGCATATTACCCAGCAAACAAATTTGTATGCTGCCCAAAAATTTGGAAATTCGACAATTTATTGGCATTTTATTTTTTATGTCAGTTTTTCGCTACCCAAATGTTCGTTCATTTTGGGGTGAGTATGCGTTTGGAACAGTTCAGACCACAATTTCAAAAAATCGCTTTGAACAAATACGAAGCAATTTGCATTTCAACGATAATAGTAAGTTGCCCTCCAAGGATTCTGCCGACCACGATCCTTTATACAAAATACGACCAATCGTGAATCACTTCAATGAGAAGTTTCAGTCAGTTCCGATGAGTCAACGCTTATGTGTGGATGAACAAATGTGTGGAATGAAGATGAAGACCTTCCTTCGACAATATTTACCAAACAAACCACACAAATGGGGAGTGAAATTCTTCAATTTGTGTGACTCCTCTGGCTTTTGCTATAATTTCGACATATATTGCGGCGCAGGAGACAACGTTGTTCAAACTGGCTCACCAGATCTTGGTGCGTCAGCAAATGTAGTCGTTCGATTGTCACGCAATGTTCCGGATTTCAAAAACCACATTATCTACTTCGACAATTATTATACTTCTTTGCCGCTTCTTGTATATTTCAAATCCCGGGGAATATTTTCTTTGGGAACTATTCGCTCTAATCGCATTCCAAATTGTAAGCTGCCAACTGACAGCGACCTCAAGAAACAAGTGCGTGGATATTCTATTGAATTTTGTGGATCTGCATCAGGAGTCTAAATGTCTTTGACGATTTGGAAGGACAATAAGGCAGTGCGACTTGCTTCGACTTACGCGGGCACAAAGCCTTTCCTGAATGAAACGAATTAAAAAGGTCAGGTTTCACGTTTTGTGCGATCTGAAAAAAAGTACGAGGACATAGATTGCCCTAGTGTAATCCACGAATATAATAGCAACATGGGTGGTGTCGACTTAATGGACGGACTTATTGGTCGATATAAAATTCCAGTTAAGAGCAACAAGTACACAAATCGACTATTTACACATATGCTTGATTTAGCCATGATAAACGCTTACATTTTGTTCCATCGAATCAACAAGCCCGACGCTAATAATGCAAAATACCAACTGCCAAACTTCCGATCAGAGGTCGCATACGTGGTTTGCATGCTACAAACTCCTTATCTGCCAAAAGGACCAGGGCGCCCACGACAAGTTGCTGAAAAGGAAAAGAAAAACACAGGGAAGAAAACTTTCCTACCGCCTAATGATGTACGTTATGATGGCGTCGAGCACTTTCCGATGTTTTTATCACGCGCTGGCAAAAAAACCTGTAAGCTTCCTGGTTGCATTTCCGAAACTCAAATTGTATGCCGTAAATGTAATATAAACCTATGCCTTTCCCAGCAAAAAGACTGTTTCTACGATTTTCATCACAAATAAGTAAACGAACCTTTTGTACACAAATATTTTGTATTTTTGTAACTTTAAGTTACTTTTTTTATTGTTATTTCTTTTGTTTTTTGAGCCTTTCTTTATTTTTTTATAATAAAACGTGTAAACAACAAAATTTTTTTACTGAAATTTTTTTTGGCCTACTTTCCCAAAGTCCAAGGTTTTAGTCCTATAAAACTCGATTCGTGTAAAAGTAACATTTTTTCCACAACAAACCTTTACTTTTAAGACATAATGAGAACGGGTACTTATTTGACAGAATGTATATAATTTGAATATGCCCCTTTAGGCCATCTTTATTAAGATGATATGAATGGCTAACTCTAGAGTCGTACAAGCAATCAAGGTAAAAAGGGGGAAGTGGCAATTCCTACGGTCTGCCTTGGGATATATATTTGAATCGCCATAATTACACTGAAACATACTTTTTAATTGCTCTTATAACACAAGAAAAATGCTGTAAGCTTTTAATAATCTCCTTTCGACTCTTTTTTAAACATGAAACCTTCACTTTCTTTTTTCCTATCAGATCGCACGATTTACTTATTTTAATAGTAAACACTTAAACACTATCATTGGCTATCTTTTTGGGTTTATTCTTTTCTCTTTTCTGTTTCATTATCAATCGCCAAACATTGGCAATTATGGCAATTTGTGTGAGTGTCAAAGCCAGTTTTATCCATTGGTGGATTCATAAAGAGAACGCTACCATTAAACTTTTCACTTTTTAATTTATACTCACAGTCATATTTCATATTTTAAAAATATACCCATACAAAAAAAAAATGGCCTTACAGTCGGCTGGGGCCGACCAAATTATACCCTGCATATGTAGAGGTATATATAAAAAGTTTGCTCGTATATCCATCCTTTTCTTCCACTACTTTGTATAGGAGCTACATTAAGCACCAGGCTACCTCACCAATTTTTGAGGAATAATTTCTGCCTATAATACTAAACTACCTAGGTTGCAATGGGTTGACCTAGGCGTATTATTTAGTAAGTTATGGGTGTTTTAATGTTGAAGATAAATCCGAGATTTTGTACGGAAGCGATATAAAAAGTGGGCGTGGCTTACCTCTTTCTTGTATATCTAATTAATTTTTCAATATCAATCCACTCCTTAAATTTGGTTGTCTTACGCTGAATAGTTCGTAAGTTATAGCGGTTTAAATTTTTTTCAATTTTCCAAATTTTGTATGGAATCCCTATTGAGAAGTGGGTGTGGCATGCTGATTTTTTGTCAGATTATTTTCAACTACCATATTAGCTGAAGTATTAATTATAATTGTTCTAGACAGAAGTATGCAGAAGTTACAGCTATTTCAATTTAAAAGAATTTCACTCATTTTGTACAGGGGCTACGATAAACAGTTGGCGTGGTGCGCCCATTTCCTGTGAGCCTAGTTGCTCGTACAATACTAATCAATACCTTAAATCTTGTTGTCCTATGCTAAATGGTTTGTAAGTTATGGAGCTTAAAAGTTTTAGTTTAATTCCCTCGACTTTGTATGGGAGACCCATGAAGGAGTGGGCGTCGCACACTGATTTTCTGCAAGATTATTTCCGACTACGATATTAATTTTAGTGTCAATTATGGTTATTCTAGACAGAAGATTGCCGAAGTTACAGCTGTTTCAATTTAAAATTTGTATGGGGGCTACAATAAACGGTGGGCGTGGTGCGCCCATTTCCTGTGAGCCTAGTTGCTCGTACAATACTAATCAATACCTTAAATCTTGTTGTCCTATGCTAAATGGTTTGTAAGTTATGGAGCTTAAAATTTTAGTTTAATTCACTCGACGTTGTATAAGAGACCCATGAAGGAGGGGGCGTGGCACACTGATTTTCTGTAAGATTATTTCCGACTACGATATTAATTTTAGTGTCAATTATGGTTATTCTAGACGGAAGATTGCCGAAGTTACAGCTGTTTCAATTTAAAATTTGTATGGGGGCTACGATAAACAGTAGGCATGTTGCGCCCATTTCCTGTGAGCCTAGTTGCTCGTACAATACTAATCTACACTTTAAATCTCGTTATTCTACGCTGAATAGTTTGCAAGTTATAACCGGTAACATTTTTTTTAATTTCCTCAACTTTGTATGGCAGACCCAAAAAGGAGTGGGCGTGGCACACTGATTTTTTGCCATATTATTTCCGACTACCATGTTAATCTAAGTGTCAATTATGGTTATTCTGGACAGAAGATTGTAGAAGTTACAGCTGTTTCAATTTAAAAGAAGTACAGACACTTTGTATGGGAGCTACGCTAGAAAGTAGGCGTGGCTCACTCACTTTTGGCGAGGTTATATAGTAGTATAATATAACTCTATGTGCAAAATATTGTTGTCCCAAGTGGTATATTATGTGAGTTATAGCAAGTTAAAGATTTTGAAAATTCCGAGGTTAGTCGCTTTGAATGCTTGGTGTGGGCGTGGCTATTGACCGATCATGCCCAATATCAATCCTCTCCGTACCCTTGGATCATAGGTTACTTGTGCCAAATTTCGTCGAAATAGCTCAATATTTACTCAAGTTATCGTGCGAACCAGCCAGGTGACAGACAGACGGACGGACGGACGGACGGATGGACATCGTTAAATCGAAAATTTAATCGATGCTGATCACGAATATATATCTATGTCTATATCTCCGGAGATTCCTTCAAGTGGACACAAACATCTGACCGAAATGAATATACCATGCATATTGCATTATGCAGGGTATAAAAATTGAAGCACACAGACATCAGATAAAAGTTTTCAAATTTACATGAAATGTCCTCCGTTTTTGTATGACTTCACATGTCTGAGTGTGTGTTTGGCTTTTTCAATTTGTGCTTGTGTCTTGCTTTTGTTGTTTTTGTTTTGCATTTTCTATTTTATTTAACCATTTTCATGCTGTCAACATGTCCTTTACACAGTAAAATATGCTCAACAGCTCATGTAGAGATGTTATATTGATGAGGAGAGCTTGTATATATTTATATATTTACGGGCATGTACGCAAGATAGATATTGTACATTCTATAAGACTCCTACATACGAGCATAAACCGTATGTATGGAGTTTATTACTTGTGCACTTATTTATTGAAAGCATATGTTGCATGCATTAGACGCATTTTCGCTTGATTTACTTCATAAGGTGCAAATTTCATTTTCACTTCACCATAACGCTGAGTGCGTGAAAATTTTTGACTATACTTTATGTATTTTCTAATGCATGTTACATGATAGAGATGACTAGAAAATGTAGGTGAATATGTATGTACATCGTGTATTGTGATGTGCCGTAAAGTAGACTTTAGAATATGTTATTTTTGTTTTCGAATTTATTTGCTAAAACTTGTTTATTTACTTACTTACTTACTTATGTGGCCATAACAACCGAATATAGATTTAGGCCGAAAATAACATGCTTCGCCAGCCATCTCTGTTCTTCGCTAGCTGGCGCCAGTTAGAAATTCCAAGCGCCTTCAGGTTCTCCAGTACTTGGTCTTTCCACCTGAGGTTTGGTCTTCCTCTTCTGCGTCGTCCTCCAGCGGGTTCCGAATATAACACCTTCTTAGCTGGAGCGTGTTCTTCCATTCGCTCAACATGACTTAGCCAGCGCAGCCGCTGGATTTTGATGCGCTTTACTATGTCAATATCAGCATACAGCTCGTACAGCTCATGGTTGTACCTTATTCGGTACTCGCCACCAACGCAAATAGGTCCAAAGATCTTACGTAGGACTTTTCTCTCGAAAACTCCAAGCATTCGCTCATCGAGGTGGAAATTGTACAGGCTTCAGCGCCATATGTTAGAACAGGCATGATGAGAGACTTGTAGAGTGTAGTTTTAGTTCTTCGAGAGAGAGCTCGATTTCTCAATTGCTTACTTAGCCCAAAGTAGCACCTGTTTGCAAGAGTGATCCTTCGCAATATCTCCAGGCTGACGTCATTACTGCTGTTAATGCTGGTTCCAAGATAGACAAAGTCCCTTACCACTTCAAACGCGTAGTTGTCAACAGTGACGTGCTGTCCAAGACGCCGGGACTCTTTGTTTGTTGACACTAGATACTTCGTCTCGCCCTCGTTCACCGTGAGACCCATCCGACGCGACTCTCTTTCCAACTCTGAGAATGCTGCACTGACTGCTCGCGTGTTCATGCCGATTATGTCAATATCGTCGTAGAATATGTCGTAGATCAGCAGCTCGTATTATTTTCTCCATAATAAGATTGAAGAAGTCGCACGATAACGAATCACCTTGTCTGAAACCCCGTTCGGTATTAAACGGTGCGAAGAGGTCCTTCCCAATTTTCACTGCACAACGGGAGTTATGCAGTGTCATTCTACAAAGTCGAATGAGCTTTGCAGGAATACCGAACTCAGACATTGTGCGTAGAGGTAATCCCTTACCGGACTGTCGAAAGCGGCTTTATAATCAACAAATAGGTGGTGTGTGTCGATCTGTTTTCTTGGGTCTTCTCCAGGATTTGGCGCAGTGTGAAAATCTGGTCGATGGTGGATTTACCAGGTCTGAAGCCACACTGATACGGTCCAATCAGGTTGCTGAGCATAGGCTTCAACCTTTCACACAGTACGCTCGATAGAACCTTGTGCATACAAGGTGATGCTCAGGAGACTTATTCCACGGTAGTTGGCGGAAATTGTGGGGTCTCCTTTTTTATGTACAGGACAGAGAACACTGAGCCTCCAATCATCAGGCATGCTTTCATCCGACCATATTCTGCTTATGAGCTAGTGGATGCGGGTGAGCAGCTCATCGCCTCCGCCTAAACAACTCGGCAGGCAGGCCATCAGCACCTGCAGCTTTGTTGTTCTTCAGCCTTAAAATGGCCGTTTCAACCTCGTCATAGTCGGGTGGTGCAATATCAACACCATCATCTGTAATTGGGGTTATCGGGCAAACTCCTCCACTGGCGGAATTGTTCGTAGCATCGCCATTCAGTAACGTTTAGAAGTGTTCCCTCCATAGGCTCAGTACACTCTGGACATCCGTAACCAGATTCCCATTTCCATCACGACAAGAAGAGGCTCCGGGATTTAAACCTCCACTCAGGCGCTTGATCTTTTAAAAGAATTTTCGAGTCTCATTCTTGTCGGTACACATCTCTATCTCCTCACACTCGCGTCTTGCCAACTCCCTCTTCTTGCGCCTGAAAAGACGTCTCTCTGCACTCCTTTTCTCTCTATACCGCTCCTTAACAGCTCGCGTTGCGCCTGCACGCAGGGTTTTTCTGTAGGCGGCGTCTTTCTCTGCGGTAGCGTCGCGACACTCCTGATCATACCACTCATTCCTCAGAGGCCGGTAGTAACCGATTACCTCCTCGGCAGCAGTAGTCATGGAGTGGGATATATGTGTCCACCGTGCGCATGTATCATCAAGTGGAGGAGTGTTCTGCATAAGCAGATCCGATAGTCGAGTGGAAAATGCATCTGCTGTCTCTGGTGATCGCAGCTTACTGACGTCGAGCTTTCTCTGTGTGAGACTTCTCTTGTTATTTGCGACACATAGGCGTGTGCGCACCTTAGCTGCAACAAGGTAGTGATCCGAGTCGATGTTGGCACCACGAATCGATTTCACGTTCATCACACTGGAAGCATGCCTTCCGTCAATCACCACATGATCAATTTGGTTTCTTGTACGTTGATCTGGAGACAGCCATGTCGCTTTGTGGATGTCGAGATGCTGGAATCTGGTACCACCAATTACCATGTTTCGTGCTGTGGCGAAGTCGATCAGCCTCATTCCGTTATCGGAGGTGTTCTGGTGGAGGCTGAATTTTCCGACAGTTGGACCAAAGGTACCTTCCTTGCCCACCCTGGCATTGAAGTCGCCAAGCACGATTTTGATATTGTGGCGGGGGCAGCGGTCATAAGCTTCTTCGAGGCACTGAAAGAAGCTCTCCTTGGTCACATTGTCCTTCTCATCCGTCGGAGCGTGGGCACATATAAGGCTGATGTTGAAAAATGTTGCCTTGATGCGGATTGTGGCCAACCGTTCGTTCACAGGCGTGAACTGTGAGACAAGATGTCGTAGTCTCTTGCTGACTAAAAATCCACATCCTAATTCGTGCCTTTCAGCATGGCAACTGTAGTAGATGTCACAGGACGCTCTTTTGGAGCAGCCCTGTCCTGTCCATCGCATTTCCTGGAGAGCGGTGATGTCAGCTCTGTATTTTTTGAGGACATCAACCAGCTGGATAGAGGCACCCTCCCTATAAAGGGATCGGACATTCCAGGTGCATATCCGTAAATCGTTGTCCTTTTTTCGTTTGCGGGGGTCATCAACAAAAGCGGTAGTCCTTATCCGAGGCATATTTCTTTTTTTCATTGGGGGGGTTTTTTTATATGGCGGGTCCCAAACCCAACGCTCAACCACTAAGTGAGATTTTCGCCACTCACTTCAGCCGCCTCCCAGCGGGTGCCAGGAAGACGTTGCCCGGTGGTCGCCACATGGAGGGCCCCCATTAATAATAATGAAAGCGCCATCACATAGTAAGCAGAGCAAGCTATATCACTACCCCTCATTAACAAATAAAGGTATCATCACATAACGCTCAGATCAAACTACATGACAGCCAGTGAGTTGACTTGCGATGAGTTCAACAAGGATTGCGCTAGCCCCACCCGGTTGAGGCAGTTAGACACGTTACCTTGCGAAAACACCACCAGACCACTTGTTTATTTAGAAAAAGTAATTATTTTTGTAGAATAAGCACAATAACAGTTTTTACTTTGGAATTATCATCACTATGTGATATTATAAACTTAATTTCGTTAGAAAAAATAAACAGATAGTTAACAACTCCATAAAATGAGAATCAGAACTAGTGCAGTGTTTTGTAAACTATTATTTTACTCATTTCACCACCAGAAATGCAAATATGAAATTTAATAACATTTTCACTGCATAATAATATCTGTAGATTGTGAAGTTTAATAGAATGATGCATAGCTAAAATTATATTAAATTTTAAACGGTACAATCAAACTAATATTTTATGTTTATTATTGACCAAATATATGTAAAAAAAACTATTTTATAAATTTTCATCCCTTCCCACCTTGATTTCAGGGGATGTACAATATATTGTACAATCGTACTGAACGGTAACAAAAGTAAGTCCAAATCAGAATGAGAGAATGAAAGCAATAATTCGTAAAAGAAATCAATTTTATTCAAGAGAAACAAAAAATAAGCAATTCAAATATGCAGTTGTTAAAAAAATTAATAGTGTTATAAACAGTAACGAAAAAGGTATTTATTCAGCTGTATGATACTTATAGAAGCAATTAGCGCCTCGTTTGATGCACAGAAATACATTACATTTAAGGCGAAAGGCAAAAGTGCGCTGATTGCAGTTCTCATACCTACATCTGTCATCTGCGTTTTGTCATCAGAAAAATAAGCAAGATGGCCCATTTGGTCGTACCGTATATCCTTTGGAACTGAAAGTCTCTTTCGTTCATCTGTTTGCTGCATTCGAGAACTTCCTGAACTATCTGTTCTTGGTCGCCCGACCGATCTCTTGGCTGTTGAGTCAAACAAGATCTAAGTCTTAGCCAGCTCGTTTTTGAAGATAAGCAAGTACATTTGATCATTTGATGATATATCAATAATGTTGCAATCGTGCCAAGCGGAAATGATCGACATATCAAAAAAGTGCATGATAACTCGTAGAGTCCATTGCAGTATTTGGTCAAGAAGATCGACCCCACCCATGTTATTATTATAAACTGCAACTACTTCTGGACGATTCACATCTATATACTTCTTGTCCACTTTAGAGCATCTTTTTACTATATCTTCTTTTCTAACCCCAACATAATTTGAAGCTAGGAGGTAGTTTTTGACTTCAGAGGTTATGAACAAAGTGAAGCTGCACAAAAGCCTCTGCAGTGTTGTCTTTCGTAGTATGATATCTAACATGACGCCATTCCGTGTCCTTCGACTTTATGTAGTTGAAGTACTCCTGTGGCTCTTGCTCATCCAATTTTATAGGTGGTTCCTGATTGTGAACTTTGGATCGCAGTGCTCTCGGGAAAAGATGATCAGATGAATCAGAGACACTTGTTAGTTGTGATAATGGCGACGACACTTGTACATCCGTAGTTAAAGCGAGTATTTCAGATGACGATGTTGAAGCACCAGAGGGAATAACTCTGCTCCTTAGAGCATTTTCAAAGTAGCGACGGCCACCATTGCTTGCAGTTTTGCTATAGTAGTCGGCGAATGACTACTATAGCCACTACTATAGTTCGTTTCTTCTTCCGTTGCGAAGGAATCTTCTTCCTTTGAAATCTCTTCGACATCAAGGTTGTGACGTATGGCTTCAGATTCGACGTCAAACTCGATTTCCGGAACATTGCGGTCGTCTACGTCTTCAGCATCGGATATGTTTTCCAATAAGTCATAGCACTGATCCTCACTCAAAAATTTCCCTCCAAAGGAAGCCATATTAGCAAGTACTCTGTTTTAAAGAATCAAAACTCAATCAAATCATGTATAAACTAACTAAAATTAAAAATTTTGAGGAAAATATAAGAGTTAAACTGAAATCAAAAAATAACTGAAAATTTTTAATTTTTACTATCACCAAATCCTCTTGTACAATAGACTTTAGATTCTTAGGGAACACTTACCTGAAGTTTTTTTTACACCAACTTAAATAAGCTTATTTTTCTATATATTTTATTTATAAAAAAAATTATTTAAAGGCGTTACACATTCCCTTTGCAATATTTTTTCGCTCTTATTTATGTGCATGTCGTACGACGCAGAATTTTGTTGACCTTACTTCACAAAGGCAAAAATTTAACCGATTTTCCATACGACCACAGGTCAGTAAATATGTTTAATCGATAATGAAATGTATTTCAAACGAATCAAAGCAATCGCGTAATTCAAATTAGAAATTAGTTATTTTAAACATTTTTTTGAATATGTGTGCAATATATTGTACACCAGGAATGAAAGGATTAAGAGCAGGGTAGAATTTAATATTACATTTATGATTAAATAAGAAAATACCCATATTAAAATGAAATACTTCAATTTTAATATATTTCCAAACTGAAATTAAAAATGAAATTATGAATTAAGTGTTTGTTGGTCTCCTGGGTTTCTGGAATTAGTTAGAAATTCATATTCGTCAATGTAGAATAGAATCTATTAATGTATTAATCATACCAGTATTCTAATTCTGTGATGAGAAGTGAAGAACATATTTCAATATTTTTTGAGTTCGAACCGAGTGGAGAATTTAATACTCATTTTGTGATATATTTTCGAACGAGTTTAACTTAGCTTTAATTGATCAATTATTTAAACATTGATATTTATATATATATTTATACATATATTTTGTCAGTTTCTAAAATATGCTAAGCAATCAATTTTGGGCCTCTAAAGATATCTAGAACTGTTATCGGTCCTATTATCGCCTTTTGGATGAAAAGTAATAGATGTGTATATATGTATTTCTTTGGAATTCAATTTCATGTGACCCTAGAAATCGAACCGCGAACTTCAAGGTATTACAATACTTAGGTTAGAAGCCAAAGACTTGTATAAATTTCCCTCAGTGAACAACTAATATACTGGGCTATCCATTTTTGTGGGTCAGAAAGTAAACGCTCTACTGTTTAGAATTTTAATCATATTTTTATTTCAATATAATGTTAGAAAATACAACAAAATTCGAATGTCCTCAACGGGTACATGCATGTGTTTATGCATGCTGAGCTCGTTAGTTCGCAAATTTTACCATATTCTCATATAAGTCGAAGTAAACAAAAATGTATATAAAATCTAAAAAAAAATCGACTCATTCTTTTGGCTATTTTGTATTTTGTAAAAATGTATGTAATTTACCCCTGGGTACGGACATTAAAAAGCCGTTTAAGATTTTCATTAAACTTTTTATACATTTATTTTAAATCATAAAAAATTATAGTTTATATCAGAGAATTATTATATATCATGAAACTATCTATCCAACGGATGTAGAACGAACTAAATTGGACTGGTATAACTCGTGATATTGTGATTGGCAAAATTTTATCATTTTGCAAAACTTTGACCTAATTTTTCCGAGAGAAATCCTGATACACGTCTAAACTTATTTTATGTAAAGAAATTAAAAAAAATTTTCGGCCAATTTTTTCTGCCAAATCCGTGCGATTTAAAAAAGACTGACTCGTAGGAGAGCGGATTGATAATGAAGATACCTAAGAGGGAAAAAAACATTTTTTTTCAAAAACGATTTATTTCTCAACATAGTCTCCTTTTACTTCGACACACTTAGTAAGACGATTTTCCAACTTTTTTATACCATCTGAATAATACGATTTCAGGAACCCCTCAAAATACGCGTTAGTTTCGGTAATCACTTCTCCGTTTGAGCTGAATCTTTTCCTGCGAGACATTTTTTCATGTTTGGAAACAGGAAAAATCACTGCGAGCTAAATCTGGACTATAAGGTGGATGATCAACCAATTCGAAGTGTATTTCACGTAATTTTAGCATCGTATCTAATGCTGTGTGAACCGGTGCGTTGTCGTGAAGAAAGAGCACTTTTTTCTTCTTTAAATGTTGTCATTTTTTCTTGATTGCATCATTCAATTGATCCAATAATGCACGATAATAATTTTCTGTGATTGTGGATCCTTTTTCAAGATAATCGATAATCAATATTCCGAGTGCATCCCAAAATACAGTGGCCATAACCTTGCCAGCCGATTTACGCTTTATCATATCCAAACACCGCTGTGAAGTTGAGCAAACGCGGTACCCATCTTGCTGATAGCTTTTTCATATGCAAATGTTCATGCAAAATGTCGAACACACGTTCATATGAGCTGTTTACTATTTCAACAGTCTCACGCAACTTGACTCGGCGATCACTTATAACGATATCGAGGATTTTATTGATATTTTCTTCAGTAACCACCTCTTTTGGCCTTCCTGTTGATGGTATTGTTGCAGTGCTTGTTCGGCCGCGTTTAAATTCAGCAATCTAATATTTTACCATGTAATCTGACGGAGCAGACTCACCGTAATGTTCATCGAGCTTTTCTTTTGTCTCTTTTGCAGTTTTCCCTTTCAAATAATAGTGTTTAATCACTGCACGAAATTCGCTTTTTTCCATTTTTCAAGAAACACAAAAGTTGGTTACTTCAAAAGACTACAACAAATAAACTAATCGATGAATTTGGGTGAAATTTTAACAGCTGACGTTAGACAGATCACAATTTGAAAAAAATAAGTTTTTGTGTTTGTGCTGCCTTTTTCGTACTTAGGTAGCTTCTTTATCAATCCGCCCTCGTATGTACATATGGAGAAACTCATAAAAATCTTCATTATTCTTGTATTGTTTATGTATTTTTCTATAGGTAATCGCTTTCTTATTTCGTTGATATGTCTTAGGCTTTTCAATCTTACATATGTCAATGTATCAATAGTTTAAATAAACTATTGTGTAGTAAGAAGGAGGAATTGGGGATTTCTTAAATTATTGAGAGTTTTAAATGATGTTTGACTGGGAAACTTTTTGCTCAAAATCTTAAGACTATAGTCACTTTGCTGTACATAGTACCTATTTGTATAATTTAGATAGTATGAAGCATAATACTCATTCACTCTCATTTATAAAGAAATTGCCATAGTTGTAAAATTTATAATTCTAATTTATATGTTAAAACTGAAACGTCAAATAGTTTATTTACAATTTTTAGTTGTAGTTAATTAATGGTGTTTATATTAAATTCTACTCAGCAGTATACATAGAACAGCAGTGCAGAAGCTGCTAGCTAATTATTATTGTTATAATTGCTGTAATGTGATAATTTTTATTTCATTTATTATTTGCTGATATTACTAGTATTTACACAAATAAATAATATGATGATGTGCAATTAGCTGAAATTTATTAAATAGCCTTGAAATAATTAACAAAATACATACGACATAAACAAATATAAATATGTAAATTTGCTATGTACAACAAGTATTAGTTAAATATGAATTTACTAATTCAAACACCCAGTCATAATGCCTAGGCTTTCACTAGAAAATCAACTCATACTCATTAAAAGTTCCTGTTGAAAATGTTTACCATAACGCATAAATACTTCATTATTAGTAGGTGCGTATGGCGGTAAACAAAAGTGTAATATTTGCATAAAATTATTTAAACGTTGCATATTTTTAGGCGCCTACATTTATAATTAACTAATTTGTATGCGTAAGCTTCGTAAAAGTTCCATGTAATTATATCAGTCTTCTCATAATTATCATGATCAACATGATTTATTGTCATTTCATTAATTACTTCTTTGAATAAATCAAATTGCAATGAATTTGCGGTACCAATTTCTCATTATATTTTTTCTTCTTCTGAGTGTGTCTTACGATGGTGGTCCAAATTTTGGAATCTCCTTCTATATCAAATAGTAACAACGATGGAGTTATAATTATAAAACATAGTACAAAATAATAAATATAATTTTATTTTGTCTCAGATTACAACATCATTAAATTATATTAATCGTGACTGTTGATTTGTGTACGCAGTAGAGGACTCTTTTCATATCATTGGATTTAATTTTTGTATATCTTTGTACAAAATATTTACAAATATATATCTGTTTGTTTTATGAGAAAGTGATGGTGGTGTTTGAATTTTTATGTTCTCATTCTCATGCTTTGTTGTATTTCATAACAAATTTTTACTAGACAGCTATAAAATAGCTATTACAAGTACTAATTGATGTACTCCATATTTGTATATTTCTAACCCCTTTTTTGTTTAAATTTTATGTATAAGTACTATAACATTAATACTTGATTAAAGACATCATAACAAAGCTAATAAATATTAAAATTTTTATTATCATTATTCTTGACAGATGCTTTATTAGTACTACAAATATTCTATTACGTTATTTTATATAAAGGGTTGTTTAGACGTTTAAGAAGATTTACACAAGACGTAGTTAATGTTTAATATTTAATCAAACTTAATTAGTAATGAGTAACAATTTGATGGCATCATTGGTACTTTATATGTTTTCGAGATCACTCAGACATTGTGGACAATGGAACCTCAGTGTCATCGTCGTTTTCCCGAATCGGATTCCATCGGTGGTGGTGATCAGTAAATTCTATAGTTTCATAGTTATTAATCAGAACCTAGAAACAAAATGTAGGCCTCTTTTGACAAAAAGTACACAAAAAAAATTTCGCATAATTTTTTTTGCATTATATTGATCGACAAAATGTCAAAGTGGAGTTCCAACTTCCTAACTTTCCTTATGTATATTGCTAAAAAAGGTAATGCTTCAGAAATAAAATACCCGATGCATTGACTTTCAGCTATCTTTAAATGCACCGTGTGAGTAGAGGGAGTAAATATTATGAAAATGTAAATTTTGTAGAGGAGCTGATATATGAAGATGATATAGATGTTAATTATGTTGCGAAAAAATATTGGAAATAATAACTAATACAGCCCAGTCATATATTTTACTCTATTTTACTGCATACTATTTTACTTTTATTCTACGAATGAACCCTGAGGTATTACGAAGTTCTTTGTATTTTAATGTGGAAGTCCTGATATAGGGTGAATGTGTGTGGTAAATACGCTTCAAAAAATATGAAGAATTAAAAATTAATGAAGACGCGTCATTCATTTCATTCCTGTATGCGGGAGTCCTGAGGAATTATTCGGATTTAAAGGTTCTTTAAATGTGATTTTATGTTAATTTTATATGGAAGCCCCCCATATCCTGGCATCCTGGGAATGGAGAGAGCTAATATTAAGAAAATAAAAATTTAGTAGTGGAGCCAATTTAATGAATGAATATAGAAGGTCAAAATGTTTCGACATAATGTAGAGAATAAACAATTAATTAGGATAAAATATATATTTACCTTTTGGGAAATTTTGGGGTTATTGATAGCAATGTGTCACCGTTGTTATAGTGAAAAATTACCGACTCGTGTCTGGTCGCATATTCCTGCAGTTTCTCGATCATTGTTCTGTTCTACAGTAATGGTTCGTCCAGATCTTGGTCGAGTAATGTCTCCAAATCCTCGTTTTCAAACTCTTTCGGCTGTCCAATGCGTTCTTTGTCTTTGATATCAAAATCACCATTTTGAAGTGCTCAAACCACTCCATATACTATGTATTAGATAGAGAATTCCATAAGCAAACGATGACTTTCAGATGTACTTTTCTTAGCAAAAAAGTGACTTAACCAAACTTTCCGCAAATGCTGTTTTTTTCGCCAATCTCTAAAATTCTCCATTGAAACCAAATTGAAAACGTTTGACTGATTTTAACAGCAAGTCAATAGATATTAAAATGGCATTTCGACACTGATGTACGACATCGCGCTTACGCGTGGCGTCATGTAACGTAAAAGGCCAGTCACTAATTCACACACCCAATATTTGCGTTTCATTTTCTAAATTCAAAATCTCTAATACGTCTCCTTAACGCTTTGTACGAATAGTATGGATTTAGTAGCATCTGAAGTTGATTTTATTGGGCTTAGATGAAATAGTTTTACTTTTGAAATTTCTGATAAAAGTAAATTTAACCCGATTTATAAGCATATTGAAAGAGATTGTTTTAACATTTTTAAAAACAAACATTTTTTTTCTATTATTATTTATACAAATTATTAGTACCATTATATAAAATATAGATATTTAAGTACTCACACAAGTTTAAACATACATTTAAATTTGGCATTTAAAATCCTCGCATTCATGTTATCGTTAGTTTGAAAATTATGAAAATCCCACTACTATTTAAAAATGCAATACTCAGTGCTTGTTTATACATTTATGTATGTTGCCTCATACGCACTAAACCTAACATATTGTACGAGTCATATTTTCACCTGAATATGGAGCATGATAGGAACACATATAATTTCAAATGAATATCCACTGCAGTAGTAAATAACAAATATAGCATTCGCACATATTAATGCTTCTACAATTCATTAGACTCCTCCGAGACTAATCTCGGTTTGCTATGCTCATCACAGCGTAGTAGCAATAAATGATTTTGCATGAATTTACGTGTGTGAAGTAGTATGCAGGTTTGCCTATTTAGCTTTGAAAGTAGATGGGAGTTAATGTCATTATGTTTATTTTTATTATTATTTGATTTCTGTATCTTTGCTTCTTCTTTGGCTCACTTCCTCTCTTTTTCTCTCACTATTTCTCTTGTAAGCCACAGCACTCAGTGTTTGCTGTTTGATATGTGTTGTGAATTATTAATGCAAACGGAAACGGAAGTCAATCTTAATCAGGTAGAAAACAGATAGTAGGTAATTTCAAATTACATGCATGCATTTAAGCATGTGCATGATAAAATTATGAGATGAATGCGGCAATTATAAAATGTTGAATGTCATCTTTAAGAGATTAGAAATTATGTTTTAATTTACCAAGCCGATTTTTAATTGAGAAGTTGAAAGAAAAGTTTGTAAGAGCACATTGTATCATGAGGGGTTTAGGTGAATATATTTAAGCCCGTTTGTAATGAGGTGCAAAGGCGAAAGCATCTTTAAAACAAGAAATAAATGTGGTATGTATGTTCTGGTAAAATAGTAAGAACAATAATTTAATGGGAATCAGTCTTACATGGCGCCTCTCTAAGAGCTATCCTTCAGCAGCTATGAGGATATGTGGTGATTTTTATGTATTTTTAGACACATTTTTATACCCTGCATAATGCAATATGCATGGTATATTCATTTCGGTCAGATGTTTGTGTCCACTTGAAGGAATCTCCGGAGATATAGACATGGATATATATTCGTGATCAGCGTCGATTAAATTTTCGATTTAACGATGTCCGTCCGTCCGTCCGTCCGTCCGTCCGTCCGTCCGTCCGTCTGTCTGTCACCTGGCTGGTTCGCACGATAACTTGAGTAAATATTGAGCTATTTCGATGAAATTTGGCATAAGTAATCTATGATCCAAGAGTACGGAGGGGATTGATATTGGGCATGATCGGTCAATAACCACGCCCACACCAAGCATTCAAAGCGACTAACCTCGAAATTTTTAAAATCTTTAACTTGCTATAACTCACATAATATACCACTTGGGACAACAATATTTTGCACATAGAGTTACATTATACTACCATATAACCTCGTCAAAAGTGGGTGAGCCACGCCTACTTTCTAGCGTAGCTCCCATACAAAGTGTCTGTACTTCTTTTAAATTGAAACTGCTGTAACTTCTACAATCTTCTGTCTAGAATAACCATAATTGACACCTAGATTAACACGGCAGTCAGAAATAACATGGCAGAAAATCAATGTGCCACGCCCACTCCTTTTTGGGTCTCCCATACAAAGTTGCGGAAATTAAAAAAAATGTTACCGGTTATAACTTGCAAACTATTCAGCGTAGAATAACAAGATTTAAGGTGTGGATTAGTATTGTACGAGCAACTAGGCTCACAGAAAATGGGCGCACCACGCCCAGTGTTTATCGTAGCCCCCATACAAATTTTAAATTGAAACAGTTGTAACTTCGGCAATCTTCTGTCTAGAATAACCATAATTGACACTTAAATTAATATCGTAGTCGGCAAAAATCTGGCAGAAAATCAGTGTGCCACGCCCACTCCTTCATGAGTCTCCCATACAAAGTCGAGGGAATCAAACTAAAATTTTAAGCTCCATAGCTTACAAACCATTTAGCCTAGGACAACGAGATTTAAGGTATGGATTAGTATTGTACGAGCAACTAGGCTCACAGAAAATGGGCGCACCACGCCCAGTGCTTATCGTAGCCCCCATACAAATTTTAAATTGAAACAGCTGTAACTTAGGCAATCTTATGTCTACAATAACCATAATTGACACTTAAATTAATATCGTAGTCGGAAATAATCTGGCGAAAAATCTGCGTACCACGCCCACTTCTTATTGGGACTCCCATACAAAGTTGAGGAAATTAAACAAAAATGTTAACCACCATAACATAGAAACTATTC
Source organism: Megamerina dolium (assembly GCA_963854835.1). NCBI lineage: Eukaryota > Metazoa > Arthropoda > Insecta > Diptera > Megamerinidae > Megamerina > Megamerina dolium. The sequence goes on along the minus strand of OY978529.1, from coordinate 31,061,897 downwards.
AACGTAGGACACCAAATTTAAGGTGTGGATTAACATTGAAAAATTAATTGGATTTACTAGAAAGTGGTAAGCCACGCCCACTTTTTATATAGCTCCCATACTAAGCCTCGGAATTATCTTAAAATCCTTTTACTTCGTCAAAGTCAACCATATTTCGGGTGTAAATTAGTAGTATATGCAAAAATTGTTTCTCGAAAAGTGGAAATAAAAGAAAAGTTGGATATTCGAGTAAACTTTTTATATACAAATCTACATATGCAGGGTATAGTTTGGTCGGCCCCAGCCGACTGTAAGGAGATTTTTTAGACATATTTATATCTCCTCCCCATAGGTGGAGGAGATATAAATGTTGGACATAAAAATTGATTAGGGGTCGGTTACATAATTTATATTTCTAATTGCGACTATTAAGAAGGGGAGACTGTGTTTTATGGGAAAAGTCAATTTTTAAAGAGTGCTTTCCTAAAAGGTGGAGATGGAGTGTAAGCATTTGTTAGAAAAATGTTGGAAAGAAATAATTATAAGAGACAAAGAACACCAAGGAGGGTTTCTTTGGTGTTCTTTGTCGATTTGGACCCAATTTTTATTAATTTGTTTTAGACTTGCCACCATTTAAACCCATGCCAATTTTAGAATTCAATATCATTTATTAAATTACGTAATCTCCCTTTAAAGTTATATTTTATGAATTTAACTCTCAACAATTTGAATTATTACCCTTGACCATAACATGCAATGAATAATGCGATGTCTTAATCAGCGCTTTACCCCAGTAAGTACATCGAACAACAATACAACATGTGCCATGTCATAAATTATAAATTTCTGATATTTATAGGTATGTATGTACGAGTATGTAATTATTATGTAATTTAATAGATTTCAAATTATCTACACCTGAAAGGAAATGGAATGGAATTCTAAAGTAAGGAATTATACAATAGAAGAATAAACCAGACACACAAAAAATAAATATAATAAAAAGCATGTAATTACGTGAATAGACATATTCACACTCATACATGTTCAATATATTTATGATAAATATATAGGTTCTTATTTATTTATTACCATCTCTCATTCTTTCAAATGATATATTCAAAATACGAAAACATTAAATCTTAAATCTTACAATATTGCTAGGATAATGAAAATTAATACACAGACACTGTATTTATGTGTAAAATTATAATATACACACATGCACACATGCATAAATATACAAATACCTATGCAACACCAATAAAATTTTACGATACAACATAAATTATGTTTCAATTTGTATGCGTAAATGATAAAGCATTCCTGCATCAAATGAGATGACTGTAAGATGGCAAAGGAAGAGAAGAGATTGCTAGATGTAGTGATTCTGATTGTGTTGATGATGATGATGGGGCTGGTGATGGTGTTTTGAATATACTCCATGTCATAATTATGTTGAGGTGAAAATGTGCAATGCGGTGCGTATACGTAATGTGTAATACATCGGTATAGTAAAGAAGTTATGTATACGCATAGATGAGTACATACAAGTTGAAGTCTACGTGCATAGATGAGTGCTTAACACTTACTAGAAACAATAACAACAATAACATTATTATTGGCATGAATGCTGTTAATGTTTTGGCACTGGTGTTTTGGGTAATGGTGTGAAAGGGCTTTTAAACAACTTGTAACTTCTATATAAGGACACATATATATACCTATAATATATATATATATATATATATATACGCAGAGTACGCAGATATGTTGTATATACAATGTGTGTATATGTGTGTATGGCATTCTTAAGTTATGATGTGTACACTTATACGTAGTAGCAGCAGCTGCATCAGCTAAGCATGCCATAAATCCACATCACACAATTAATAACAATTAATTGTAACTCCACTATCTCCATCATTAGTTACCACCAGCCATACCCTTGCAACTACTACTGCTGCTGCACCTTCAGTAGTAAAATTTAATTACGCAACGTGCATAAAATTAACAATTTTTTACCAAAGACGTCATCTTGTATATTAGTTACTTTTAGACTACTACTCTTACTACTACTACGACGTTACTGCAACGTTATAAGCAACTATATATCAAAGAGAGGTGGTGTTGGTTACCTTAAGACTAGTACTCAATGGAAGGTGTTATTAATACATTACTTTCAGCTACATCATTCATATTTTTGTAAAAACAAAACTAAGCTATTTTGACTAACTTTTGATGCAATATTGCAGAAATATTTCGCGACACTACAGCTACAATTCTGCCGATCGCATACCCAGACGAAAAACACGTTTCCGACCTAAATTAATATATACTATTCAATATTTATCCTGAATTTACTTACTTTCAATATCTATCCCTTAGGCAGGCTTCCTGTACAATTGACATAAAAGTGCTGCAAGATCATCAAATAAACACATAATTGCCTAGGAATCGTATCCAGTGCAATGAAATATATAATCGTCCTTCATTGATTTGTTATTCTAAATATTTGTACAAATATTTCTTATCCTCTAGTTCCATCCCTTAGACAGGTTCGCTTACAAAATTGGCTTTAACGCACGAGAACATTGAAAAATATCGCCATAATAAGTCAGCAATTGTATGAAGAGCAGTAAACTATATGACGGACCCCATTAGCTTGTTAGCCTAACCTTTTGCTCTATACATATTTACTCTTTCCTTCCTCTTATAATAGGATCTTCTCTGTAAAATTGACATTTTTATACAATATATATTTCGCTCATACTGCTCCCATCAATTTTTACAACTCAATTTTTTTCTAAACACACTTACCACGTATCTTTACTATTTAAGAAGAAGAAGACTGTCTTACAGAATGGACCTAAAAGTGCTTCAAATCGATAAATAACCACATATACGTGCAACACATATGGCCCCTTATAGATGAAAAATTGAGATTTTTCATATAATTTTCACTCGTACCGGTTACAGAGTGCTATTATACGCACGCCTTAGAAAGAGGCCCCCCAAATTGAACTTGAAAATGCCTTGAAAGTAATAAATAACTCCATATTGACCCAACAATCGTATATACAGCTTTGAAAAATATGACTGACCCCCATTACTTTGTTCGCATTAACATTTCCGTGAAACGTAGTTGCCACGTATTTGCACAACTTAGGAGGATTCCCTACGAAATAGAAGTTTTCATTCAAATAGAAAAGATTATGAGTGCACTCATCATGGATTCACATACATACATATCAGATGTAGTAAAAAAAGTCCATTATTTTTCCAATAGACGGCTTTAGTAATCTATATTTCTAGGATAGATATAGATTTCTAAAGCCTATAGATAGATCGGATTTCGTACTAAATAAACTTTCAGGCACAAGCCGGTCGGCTTGTGAATAGTGTTTATGGTCCTGATGCTGTAACAGCCAATCACGTGCAATTTTGGTTTCGATTTTGTTCCGGTAATTTTAATGTCAAAGATGCACCACGCTCTGGAAGGCCAATTGTTGAAAATATCGATAAAATACTGGAAATCGTCGAGTCTAACCATCATGTAAGCAATTTTTCTATTGCTAAGGAGCTAAATATTGTTCAAAAAACCATTTGGAATCATTTAAATAAGGTTGGATACAAAAAGAAGCTGTATGGGTGCCACACGAGTGCCATATTCGACCTAAATCGGATCATACTAACTATGCTAAATAAAACATTCAATTTAATGCAAAAATAATGGATTGCTTTTTACTTGACAACAACAACATGTCGTTGTCCAAGTTATTGTCTAAGAGAGAAGTAATTACATGCCTCGAATAAAGAGCATCCATTATTCATTTATCCCATTTTTCCGATTCCCTTCATTAAGAATTCTATAATTAAGAATTCTAAGACCTAATTTCGTTAGATCATCTAGAATCGACATCTTCGTCATTATCATGATTCTTTTTTTAAAATTCCTCATTGGATATGTGGCATCAAAAACACCCGCACTCGATAATGGTCCCCTTCCAAACAACCTCTTTAGCTCGTCCAAATAACATAAAATTTTTCAGATTAGCTTCCAGTCCGTGTTAGTGAGTTCTAAATCGAGCCATCCTCTGCGATAAGATTACCCACAATGTCGATCCGTAGTATGATTCCGTAATGGCTATTTCCTGTTTTTCTAAATATTATCTCGTCCAGACTTCTCTCTATAAATTTACAATTAGAACGAATTATTACAAAAGAAAATCTATCCATATATTCTATGGAAACATTTTTAGAAAATTATATTTAGTTTTGCTACTGATTTTAAAGTACGTTTTTTCCTACATAGCATTTAGATATGTGTGTGTATACCACAAGGACACATATACATTCATACTAATACGAACACTAGTAATTGCAAAATGTATTGAGTTGTCGAAGTGTTGAGTGAAAATTTTGTTAAATTTATGCCCAGCAGTGGTTACTCACACACTCATAACTATAATATACCCACATGTAGCACACACCATATAAAATAATTATTGTCTGTAGTAGACAATAATTGAAAATTTCCAAAGGACGTACGTATGTGTAAATGCATATTTATACTAGTGTGTAGATAAATAAGTTCGTATGGAATTTTCATATCTCTTGAAAGTGCATCATTTCACAGAGTCAACAAAATCACAGCCATAATAGCAATGAATTAAAATATCATAAATAATAAGGTGTCTTTTTATACCCTGCATAATGCAATATGCAAGGTATATTCATTTCGGTCAGATGTTTGTGTCCACTTGAAGGAATCTCCGGAGATATAGATATAGATATATATTTGTGATCAGCGTCGCTTAAATTTTCGATTTAACGATGTCCGTCCGTCCGTCCGTCCGTCTGTCTGTCTGTCACCTGGCTGGTTCGCACGATAACTTGAGTAAATATTGAGCTATTTCGACGAAATTTAGCACAAGTAACCTATGATCTAAGGGTACAGAGGGGATTGATATTGGGCATGATCGGTCAATAGCCACGCCCACACCAAGCATTCAAAGCGACTAACCTCGGAATTTTCAAATTGCTATAACTCACATAATATACCACTTGGGACAACAATGTTTTACACATAGAGTTATATTATACTACTATATAATGTCGCCAAAAGTGGGTGAGCCTCGCCTACTTTTTAGCGTAGGTCTCATACTTCTTTTAAATTGAAACTGCTGTAACTTCTACAATCTTCTGTCCAGATTAACCATAATTGACACTTCGATTAATATGGTAGTCAGAAATAATCTGGTAGAAAATCAGTGTGCCACGCCCATTCCTTCTTCGGTCTCCCATACAAAGATGCGAAAACTAAAAAAATGCTACCAGTTATAACTTGCAAACTATTCAGCGTAGAATAACGAGATTTAAGGTGTAGATTAGTATTGTACGAGCATCTAGGCTCACAGAAAACGGGCGCACCACGCCCACTGTTTATCGTAGCCCCCATACAAATTTTAAATTGAAGCAGCTATAAATTCGGCAATCTTCTGTCTAGAATAACCATAATTGACATTTAAATTAATATCGTAGTCGGAAATAATCTGGCAGAAAATCAGTGTCCCACGCCCACTTTTTATTGGGGCTCCCATACAAAGTTGAGGAAATTAAACAAAACTTTTAACCGCCATAACTTACAAACCATTCAGCGTACAACAACCAGATTTAAGGTGTCGATTAGTATTGTAAGAGCAAATATACCCACAAGAAATGGGCCAGCTACGTCCATTGTTTATAGTGGCTCCCATACAGGATAACTGAATTTCTTTTAAATTGAGATAGCTACAGCTTCTGCAATCTTTTGTCTCGAACGATCATAATTAATACTTAGGTTAACATCGTAGTTGTACATAATCAGGAAAAAAATTAACATGCCACGCCACGCAACAATGTTGCGAAAATTTAAAAAAATTTAAACCGCTATAACTTACGAACTATTCAACGTAGGACAAACAAATTTAAGGTGTGGATTAATATTGAAAAATTAATGGGATTTACATGAAAGAGGTAAGACACGCCAACTTTTTATATAGCTCCCATACTAAGTCTAGGAATAATCTTAAAACCCTCCTTTAAATTATCCCTTTTAGAACTCTCATAACATACAAAGTACTTCGTCAAAGTCAACCATATTTCGGGTATAAATTAGTAGTATATGCAAAAATTGTTTTTCAAAAAGTGGAAATAAAAGAAAAAGCTGGATATTCGAGTAAACTTTTTATATATATATCTACATATGCAGGGTATAATTTGGTCGGCCCCAGCCGACTGTAAGGAGATTTTTCTTTTAGTATGTTAATATGAACGTTCTTGTCTACTCACTATTGTTATTGTTTTCGTTGTTGTTTTTGATGTTGTAGTAAAATTTTCGTTAATTATTAATTAAAATGTGATTAAATGAATTTCAAAATCAACATGTTGCCTTTACCCCTGATAAGAATTTTATAGTACTAACTTGTACTCGTACCTTCATATATGTTTAAATGTATTGACTTGGGAATGTAAGTTGATATATATATATATATATATATATATATATATATATATATATATATATATATATATATATATATATATATATATATATATATATATATATATATATATATATATATATATTGTAATACATTTATATGTATGTAAGTTTGTGTACAATATTTAATTGATTGTAATTGATATTTAGTTGTTGTTGTTGTTGTAGTAATAGCTGCAATAAGATTGTACAATATTTATCCATATTGATGGAATGAGTAATATTAATAAGAGTAATAAGTAGTTGAATTATTGCATATATTAAATTCTTTAAATTTTAAAATCTACGGAATTAGATTTTAGTATAAAAAAAGTAGAATCATTTTAATATTGTTTTGTATACTAAATTTTGACAAAATTGAAATGAAAATGCAATGGAATGGCTTGCATTGGCCGTATATGATCAGCAGAATTTTTGTGATGTCACTGTTTTTAAATATTTTCTCAAATGCCGGGATTCGAATGAATATTTAATATGATACAATATATTTCTTGTGCTCCCTTAAATGCTGTGGCCATGGCCTGATCTCTCCTAATATAGTCCTTTTGGTATTCTCAAATCCCTATTTGCTATCAAAGATCTTCTATTTTCAGTCATAATTATGAATCCACAGGAACAGATCAACATTTCTCAGACTTTCTTCGAAGTATGTGTTTATGGTTAATTCTGTAAATATATTTCTTATATTCAAATTTCACAATATATAGAGATATATAAAGTTTCATATGTATGAGACATAGATCGTTTTCATTTGATTTATACTCCTCCATTTACCAGCTTTATAACTTTATAATTTCATTATGAAAAGTGTGGGAAGTATGCGTGGTTTTTATCTAATTTAGACCATTTTCAAATATGTGTATTTACCGTTAAACTTAATTGTTAAATGTTAGTTGTGCACAAGGTGTGAAAACGCATATTCGGAAGCAATAATTTGTATGGGGATAATTTTAATGTAATTTGCCCACTTTTATTTTTTAATATATATATATATATATATATATATATATATATATATATATATATATATATATATATATATATATATATATATATATATATACACATATATATATGTATATGTATTATATATATATATACATATATATATATATATATATATATATATATATATATATATATTAAAAAATAAAAGTGGGCAAATTACATTAAAATTATATAAAAAAAAAATAAAAATTATATAAAATTATATATATATATATATATATATATATATATATATATATATATATATATATATATATATATATATATATATATATATATATATATATATATATATATCTATTCTGTGATCAGATTGACACTAAATGCAAAGGTTTATCTCTATAGTTTTACGTATTTGTATTTTTTGTATTGTATGGGAGGTGGTGTGGTTTTCATACGATTATACATATTTGTCACTATTCATACTTTGTGGTCAAATATTTTTTATGTGCTAAGTTGCAGTTTGATAGCTTTATAATTTCTTGAAAAAAGTGTGAAAATTCTCATTCAATAGCACATCTTTGTAGGAAAAGTAGGCGGTAGTTCCATGTGATCAGACCCATTTTTCAACATATTATTTCTGAGCTAAAATCAATATCATGCACTAAAATTTAGTTTGATAGCTTTATTTTTTCATGCGATTATTCAACTCGATTGCTTTACATTTAAGATTGTTATCGCATATCTGACATAGTCCATAATGGCAATGAAGTTAAGAGTTGAGCTCAATACTTCTCTCAATTGAAAGTGATATTAAAATATTTTCTCTATTATTCCTTTAGTCTTTAAATCTGTCATCAAGTACTCAAATCTATTATAATCCCTAATGGATATCAAAGCACATACGTATGCCAATAATTTTCTTTACTACACTTGAGCTTGTGAAAATTTATATTAACTCCACTAATGGCCATTATGAATTATTCAACATAAATGATATATAGAATTTTGTTAGTAGTAAGAGTCATAATGTGCATAAGAAAAAAATAATTGAAAAGAAAAAATAATCAATTAAGAAATATAGACTTAGTATAATCTCTAAATCCATATATCTTTTCTATTCGTATTTATTTATTTATTTATTTCTAAAATACTTTCTTCCATGCTATTACATCTAGTATACCATATTTATCAAATACAAAAGTAAAATGCTACCAAACAATCTTATAATATACGCTCAATAAGTTGCTGACAGTTGTGAGTTATATTTTTAAAGTAAAGTGTGTGTGCAGTAGCTTTGCAGTTCTGCTTATAGTAGGTAACTGTATATAATAGTTCTTCCTATAAAGGATCGATATGAAAGAGGTGGTTATAATTTAATTTTTCGTTACGAAAATAATAATTTTTTTTTTCAACACACATGTATTCCTCTATTCACATACAAATATCCACATGAACATAGAGACAAGTAAATTCCTATTTACGCGTATTGCCACCATATTGAAGAACATTAACAGCCGTTGTTGTCGTCGTCGTCGTCGTCTGGAAGAAGTGACGCCAACCTTATATTGACTTAGGCAAACTTTAATGTGGTGGATGGGAGTTGTAGGCGAGCGGGTAGTAGGTGGACAATATAGGATAATGGGGGCCAGTAGTATAATATTGATACTCCCCGACGAACATGTGCATATGTAGTTGACAGTAGTAAATTAAGTGAGTGCAATTTTAAGTTGCACAAAAGACACGTGCTGAAAGTAGCAGAAAATTGAACCAAATTCACCAGCTTGTTATTGATTCGATGTGAACTTCTTCCAAATACACTGACAGAAATCATTTGGCGTAATTTTGCTATAAAAAGTCTGTTACTTTGACAAAATTTAGTATATTAAAAAGGTTGCCTGTCACTTCATACGATAAATGCCGTAGTTATCAATAAATTGTAAATTGTATTATTTTCACCATTTCCCCATAATGCCATTGGGTGAAATTGGATAAAATCTGCGCTTACCTCCGAATGTATGTTTTAACATCTTACGCACGGAAATGTAAATCTATTAAGCTGAAACTTATCACATACAACATATTAAATTTACAAACAAATGAATTGGTTAAAAATAGGCAGAATAGGATGTGTGTATTTGGGAGAAAGATGCTGGTGGGCTCATACCTTGGTTGCTCTGATGTGTTGTAGTGATGGTTGATATTCTCTTCTATTCTGATTCTTCTGCTACTGCAATTACCGACTGCTTCTTGCTTTAAAGTAAATAAAATGGCGCGTATAACGTATGATACGAAATTTCTAACAACTATACCAGGCCATGGGGGATTGTATTTTTTTTTTTGTGGTTTTTCATCTCTGATACTGTTGACGGTGTTTTTGCTGTTGTTGATGTTGTGCTCGTAATGTCATTTTCCGCCATCATCTTTTCCAATTTCAAACTATTGCTATTGATAATTGATGACAAATCTTGTGTTTAAATCAAATCAAATTAAATTAATTTTTAATAAACTTCATCAATTTCGTTATCGAAAGAAATTTCGTATTGAAACGAAAGAGAAAGCACGTAAATCACAAACTAATTGTTTTATTTTATGTATTTTATTCAGTACAAGAAAAACCTCGATATATATATAAAAGCGCACTGTCCTTCTCGTTCGGGAAAAATTAAGTAAGATCAAAAAGAACGAACAAATACCGAATGGATTGCTGAACACCGATTAAAAACAGGGATGCAACTCGCCTTCCATAAAGGTGACACCAAAATCCAGACAGTGCGCGTGACGTAATTTTCTGGCATAGACATTCAAAAAATGTGGGATTGAGAAGGGGTTGCCGGTGGGTCGCTTATCGATGGCTTCTCGCCACTGTGTTTGTAGTTATTGTGGCTGGTGCTGTGGACAATATCAATTGCTACACACACAGGTTATTTATTGTACGTATTAAAATGTATACAAAACACTTATATTGTTAATTGTAGGTTAATGTAATCTTTAATTCATTCACATTGTTAAATCACTCGATATAGGAAAAATGTAAATATAAAAAAGAAATATAGAAAAATAATATTAACAAAATTCGCGCACTGTATTTTTGGGATGTAAAACGAGAATAATCTAAAAAAAAAATATTAAAAGAATATAGAAAAAATTACGAAGAAGAGACAGAGAGAGAGGGAGAGCGGTGGGTGCCAACCCATTGGAAATCATAATTTAGAAATCAATATTTCGACAGACCACGACATTTACGTTTTGGGGTAGACAGTATGTAAATCACACATAGCTCTCATACAGAAGTAAGTTTCCGAATGCATGTTTTCACACTTTACGCACGGAAATGTAAAGCTATTAAGCTGAAACTTATCACATACTCTTAAATTTACAAACAAATGAATTGAGTCGAAAATACACGGAATCAGATTAAAATTGCACCTACCTCCCATACAAAAGTTGGTTTCCAAATGTTTGTTTTCACACTTTACGCTTAGAAATATAAAGCTATTATGCTGAAACTTATCGCATACTCTTAAATTTACAAACAAATGAGTTGTGTTAAAAATAAACGATTATCTGATTCCTTCATGTGGGGTAACATACAAAAATAGGTTTCCAAATATATGTTTTCGCATTTTTTGCATGGGAAAATAAATATATTCAACTGAAACTTAGCACATTGAATTCAATTTACAAAAAGCTGCACCAGCTTAATTATGAATGCAATCGGATAAGAATCACACTTACCTCCCATACAAAAATATGTTTTTGTACGTATCTTTTCACATATTGTCTATGAAGATGTAAAGATGTTAAGCTAAACTTGGTACATATTATCCTATTTGCCGAAGAATATACAGATTTGATCATGTATAAAATTGGGTGAAAACTAAACCTATCTCTCATATAAAAATATGTTTCCATGTTTCCGTGTGTATTCATATATGCATTTTCACACTCTGAACACGAAAATATGAAGCTATCAAACCACAATTTAGCAAATGTGCTTCGAATTATTATCAAAGACACTAGTTTGAAAATGGGCGTACTCAGCCGAAAACTACGCCTATCTCTTGTGCGAAATTAGATTTGGAGTCCTAAAGCTTCAGCATTACCGAAGTTAAGATTTAAATATTTTTCTAAATATTTTGAAAATATATTACAGCTTTTCGGTGGTCTTAAATCAATTCGGCGTATTGGTTCTAAACTAAATTGTCTACGTTATTTCAATTGAGCTTCCAATTATTTGCTAAATAGTTTCTTTAGCTTTTTTTTTTCTAAATATCAGTAAGAAACAAAATTCGTATTTTTTCAGTGTAATTTTTATTATTTCATTTGACTCCTCACTTTTCGCTATCTTGTTGTTATTTACAGCAAGCACGTCGTAGCATAGCTGAAGGAACACTCGTTTTACACACTCAAAAAGGAACATACACCCAAAACTAGCCAAGCATGTGACCAGCGGCGACGCCATTACCGCAATAAGTTTTCATTTCCGGTAGTAGCAAAATATGTGAGTAGCAAAAGCAAACATATATACAGACTTGGCTGTCTCAGACGGCCGTATTAGAGAACGTATACAAAAGGATGCACAATATGTGTCCGTGAGTGTGTGTGTGTGTGTGTGTGAACACAATGTCCAACAGTAATATCAACAACAGTAGCAGCGACAAAGTCGACCACAATAACGAAAATTGTGTTGAGCAGTAACAACAGCAGCAGCAACAGCAGTAGCAACATGACATCGCTGACTTGCCCGCCCAATACAAACATAATATAGACCAAAAGTGAGAAAATAATCTTAAATTATGAGAATATTACAACGTTGACAACTTGTAATAATAGCCAAGTACATACACCAACATACCCATGTTCGTACTCATACAGACAGACAAGGATATAATGTGCAGCAAGAGAATGTGGTGTTGGGAGATAGACCGTAACGTGCGATAAGATAAGTGGCACGATATTGCAGTTGGTCATAAAACACTTCTATATTTTTTCTGCAAAACAAAAAAAATAAATATATTTTCAACGGCTGTAGTAAGTAGCGCTAAGTTCTAGAAGTGTAGACACACATAGACATATTTTCATTGTTGGTTGATTATGTTGTTGCATCCAATATAGAGTCATAGCAATTCGTTGACAAGGACATTGAGCTCTATATCTATTGCTCTTTCTTTCTAGACCTCTCTCTCACTATGACCTTCTCTCTCACTATTTTCTATACTTATATGAATTGTGCCTAAACATGTAATGGACGCAGATGTCCTATCCTGTGTATAAGTCTGTAACAAATAATTATGCGACATTTTAAATTACATTAGTGCTTTGGAGAGTTGTTGCAAAGCTTACATAAGGAATATGTAATCGGTATAATAGTTTGTCGAAAATGATAAGAATTATTGCCTACACTAAATAGCACAAGGAATTTGCATTATAATCAGTAGAGGTTCCAATTGATGAAAGTATACTTTTTAGAAAAAGACTCCAAATCTTTTTTGTGCATATAAACATAAAGCTATAGAGCTGAAATTCTAGCAAAGAAGGAAGGAAATTTGTACTGGAAGTACGACGGGATGGGATTTTAAATTGACGTATATTTTCCAAACCTTGCCATGAAAAAGCTTCTAAAGGAACTCTGTGACAAAGCTCAGAAAAAGTGATGTCACAAGTGTTCTGCCGTTCGGAACCGGCTAAAATAAGTAGGTCCCTTCTAATATTGTCCAAAAAATTTAAGACGCACAACAGTAATGGAAGAGAAGCTCGGCGAATGAGCCCTTTGGGGCTTTAAGTTCCACATATTTATTTATTTATACTTTCCAAACAAGGGTATGATGTAGAGAAGGTTTTTTTCACACTTTTTGCACGAAAATATACAGTTATCATTCTGAAATTGGTTATGTGCAATTATATTAAGCAATTTATGGAATGGTTTGCGAATGAGTGCAAACGGCTGAAAACTACACCTACCTAGCTGAATTTTGTAACACTTTTCTTGGAAAAATGCAAAGATAGGGAGAGGAAACTTGATGAAAATCCTTTTTTCTTTTTTTTTGACAACTAATAGATTAATTAAAAAATGGTTGAAATCCGATGAAAACCACTGATATGTCCAATACAAAAATGTGTGTTTCGAAGATATATTTTAACACTTTCCATACAAAAATATTAGGTTATCAAGCTCAAACTTTGCAGTTAAGAAAAGAGTGTAATCGAATGAAAATCACGACTATATTCCATACAAAAGTGATGTTTTTGAAGATATATTTTCATACTTTTCGTGCAAAAAATTCAAGTTATCGAGCTAAAACTTAGTACTTACGATTGTGTTAACATACTAGTAGATGAGTTAGAAAAAGGATGAAAATCAAGCCTTCCTCCTATGCAAAAGTATGTTTATGAAGATATGTTTTCACACTTTTCACACAAAAATATACAGTTACTAAGCTGAAACTCTGTACTTATAATTAAATTTATATATGAATACACTGATTAAAAAAAGGCGTAATCTGTTGAAAAACACACCTACCTCCCATACAAAAGTATTATTTCAAATGTATGTTTTCACACTCTGAGTACAAAAAACCTAAAACATTACGTTGAAATTCAATACATACAATTAACCTTAGAAATTGTTAGACTATGTTGAGAATGGATGAAATCGGACCAAAAACATACCTACCTACCAAACAAAAGTATGGTTTCGTTTGTATACCCTTACACTTTGAATACGAAAATGAAATGGTATTACGTAGGAACTTGCTATGTATAATTTTATTTACTGGGTGGAATCGGATGAAAATCACACCTTAAACAAATACAAAAGTCCGTCTATTTGCCTTAGCTCATGGTATCTTAATTTCGATATTATCGAAGTTAAACTTTTTCAATATTTTTCTGTTTACTTGTTTACCGTCAGCACTACTAGAAACTCATAAAGGGTTATCCATTTTGCGATTTCAAAAGTAAATGTAAATAAAACACATATAAAATATTTTTTATCATAATATTTCTTTTTTATTATAAAGTTTGAACGTTTACATTATGTGTGAAATACTACATCATTTAAATGACCACCACGCGAATTGTTGCAAGCATCGATTCTTTTGAGGTAATTTTCGACCACTTTTTGACACATATTGGGCGGTATCTCAGCCATAACGTGAGTTAAAGGTTTATCTGCATAAACACGTAGCCCCACAAAAAAAATTCAAGCGGTGTCAAATCGCATGATCTTGGTGGCCACTTGATATCGCCACGACGAGAAATTACGCAGCCAGAAAATTTCTCTTGCAATAAAGCCATATTCGCTCGAGTTGTGTGGCATGTGGCACCACATATTCCCTAAGTCGTATTCTTCAGTACCAGGCAAACAAAAGTCGGTTATCATATGACCATAACGCTCCGAATTGACGGTGACAGTCGTTCCATCGTCGTTTTCGAAGAAGTAAGGTTCAATCACACCTCCGGACCAAAGAGCGCACCAAGCAGTGACTTTTTGTGGATGTAGTGGCCTCTCTTCAATTACTTGAGGATTCTCAGAACCCCAAATACGACAATTTTGTTTGTTAACATACCCACCGAGTCAGAAATGTGCTTCGTCGCTGAAGAAAATTTTGTTGGAAAAATCGCCGTCCACCGCCTGTTGTTCAAGCACCCATTCGACGTATCTACGACGTTGTGAATGGTCAGCTGGCTTCAGTTGTTGTGTGAGCTGGATTTTATATGGATGTAGGTGTAGATCCAAATGCAAAATACGCCATAATGTGCCGAAAGACAATCCTAATTCCTGAGAACGACGAGGAATCGACACATTCGGGTCTTCGGCAACACTTTCACTTACAGCAGCGATATTTTCGGTGGTACGAGCGAAACGATGATGCACAGGCCTTACAATATCTGTAACCGATCCAGTCTCTTCATATTTCTTCACAATTTTGCCAATTGCTTGCGTAGTTGGACGATTATGTGAACCATAATCTCCTCTTAAAGCACGATATGTGGCTGTCGCAGAATCACCATTTTTGTAGTAGGTTTTTACAATTTTAATGCGTTGTGCGATAGTTAAGCGATCCATTTTCGCAAATGTCAGACTTTGAACTGAAAAAGAAAAAAATTGTTTTAACAACTCAGTTTGACAGATGTCGAATTCTAGCCCTATACTTTTGAAACCGCGAAATGGATAACCCTTTATATATATATATATATATATATATATATATATATATATATATATATATATATATATATATATGTATATATATATATATATATATATATATATATATATGTATATTTTTTTTTTAAATAACAAGAATTTATTGAAAATCTTTCCATCATACGGAGAAACTCACAATAAGTATTCAAATCTTACAAACTAATGTTTGTGTCCACTTGAAGGAATCTCGGGAGATATAGACATAGATATATATTCGTGATCAGCGTCGCTTAAATTTTCGATTTAACGATGTCCGTCCGTCCATCCGTCCGTCCGTCCGTCCGTCCGTCCGTCTGTCACCTGGCTGGTTCGCACGATAACTTAAGTAAATATTGAGCTATTTCGACGAAATTTGGCACAAGTAACCTATGATCCAAGGGTACGGAAGGGATTGATATTAGGCATGATCGGTCAAAAGCCACGCCCACACCAAGCATTCAAAACGACTAACCTCGGAATTTTCAAAATCTTTAACTTGCTATAACTCACACAATATACCACTTGGGACAACAATATTTGGCACATAGAGTTACATTACACTACTATATAACCTCCCTAAAAGTGGGTGAGCCACGCCTACTTTTTAGCGTAGCTCTCGTACAAAGTGTCTGTACTTTTTTTAAATTGAAACAGCTGTAACTTCTATAATCTTCTGTCCAGAATACCATAATTGACACTTAGATTAACATGGTAGTCGGAAATAATCTGGCAGAAAGTCAGTGTACCACGCCCACTTCTTATTGGGGCTCCCATACAAAGTTGAGGAAATTAAACAAAAATTTTAACCGCCACAACTTACAAACTATTTAGCGTAGAACAACCAGATTGAACGTGTGGATTAGTATTGTAAGAGCAAATATACCCACAAGAAATGGGCCAGCCACGTCCATTGTTTATAGTGGCTCCCATAGCGGATGACTGAATTTCTTTTAAATTGAAATAGCTGCAGCTTCTGCAATATTCTAGAACAATCTAGAACAATCATAATTAATACTTAGGTTAACATGGTAGTTGTACATAATCTGGATGAAAATCAACATGCCACGGCCACTTCTTAATGGGGCTACCATACAAAGTTGCGAAAATTAAAAAAAATTTAAACCGTTATAACTTACGAACTATTCAACGTAGGACAAACAAATTTAAGGTGTGGATTAATATTGAAAAATTAATTGGATTTACAAGAAAGAGGTAAGCCACGCCAACTTTTTATATAGCCCCCATACTAAGTTTCGGAATTATCTTAAAAACCTCCTTTAAATTATCCCTTTTAGAACTCTCATAACATACAAAGTACTTCGTCAAAGTCAGCCATATTTCGGGTGTAAATTAGTAGTATATGCAAAAATTGTTTTTCAAAAAGTGGAAATAAAAGAAAATGATGGATACTCGAGTATACTTTATATATATATATATATATATATATATATATATATATATATATATATATATATATATATACATATATATATATATATATATATATATATATATATATATATATATATATATATATATATGTATATATATATATATATATATATATATATATATATATATATATATATATATATATATATATATCTACATATGCAGGGTATAATTTGGTGGGACCTAGCCGACTGTAAGTAGATTTTTATTATATTCAATGTGTCTGATGAATAAAATTGTGTCCCATATTACTGGGTTGGACTTTGTCAGGAAGCCATAATATTGGTCAACGCATAAGAATTGTTGGTCTTGGTGCAATAGACCATCCGCTTTGGTTTTTATATAAAATATTGTGATTGGGCTTAAACTTTCTTTAATGTGAAAAAAAGATGACTTTCTGTAAATACGGAAATGTAATACATCTCCTAATTTTAATTGGCACATTGTAATTTTCTTTTCCGCCATAATGCTAATTAACTTGGATTTTTTCAAGCTGTAAAACCAATAAACTCCTAAATTAAGTCTGTTAAAAACTCTAGAAAATAAAGCATTAATTCTGCCCTTAACTTCAAATAAAGTAAACCTATAAAGAACAATGACGTTGCTTGGTAAAACCGAAAGTCCATCAGAATAATGATGTGTGCATAGTGAGGAAAGTGTAATCTGAGGATTTTATTTATATGATAAAAATTGCATTATTTCTTTATAGGCATGCTTTAAAATTTGATAACAATAGTCTACTAATTATATGGCGAAAATCAAAATGCAAAAGTTTAACAAAATTTAGGAAAACAACAAATAATATACTGCCCACCAAAAAATGATTAACAAGAGATGGAACAAACTAAAAAGGCATCAAATAAATATGCAAATTAATTGAAAATAATTATAATCCATAAGTAAGATGTTAAATTACTTACTTCCAATTAGAAGTTTTACTTTAGAGTCTGCATAGTTATTTAAGATGAAGTAGAAAAAGGTGTGTGAAACAAAATTCAAAATATAACAAATTTTTATGCGCTCTTGATTAAGTGTTTATTTATTTAGTTTCCTCATTCTACTACTATACTACCTAACAATTAAATAGGTTAAAGCGGGAGTAAAATATTAGCAAATTTTCATAATCGAATAAAAGACGTAGAAGTTGAGACATAACTATAACTGTGAATATATCCTTGAAATAATGCTATATTGGTAATATTTTGTAATTAATAACAATGATTATGGTGAAGATGGTGATAATGATGGTGATGATAAAGATGATGGCAAGCAAGAAAGTTTATAGAGAACATACTGGTAGAAGAACAACAGCACGTATTATACTTCCATGTCGACTGTAAATTGAAATTATTGAGCTAAACTTTGAAATGTTTACATTTCTGCTAATAATACATTCATCCATATAGAACCATAGGACTACCGATTCTTTGGTGTGTATGTGCGAAGGAAATAATGACCATATGATAATAGCATCGCAAGCAATTCAATTTGAATCATCCAACGGTCTAAAATGCAACTAAAGTCAATTGCATACTTCATGTCATTTGAAGCTGTTGCTACTACTTCTTATTGAAAGCGAGAGAAAGAGAGAGAGAGAGTGCACTCTTTCAATAATCTCAGTAGATGAAGAATATGTTTCTTGATGCACTCAGCAACCAAGTTACCCCCAATCAAATAACCAGCTAAGCATTCAGCTAACCAAGCAACCAAGCAGCTAGCCAACCAAGCAACTAAATAAAAACGACGACAATAACTAAAAAGGATAAATGTCGAATGAATTGATTGTGTTTACTTTTAATTAAAAACAGTTTGCTTCGTTGATTTTCATTACTAACTACACTTGGTGCCTAGTGCCAATGATGGATGGAGAGAGTAGAATGAAGATATCATATTCCACTATACGGCCCAATATGCAATGTATATGAGTATAAAACATTATAGAAGATGATGGAGAAGTAAGGAGGAGCTAAGTATTTTTTAGTGAATATATTCAACCATTTAATACTATGCTGAGTATAACAGAAGGATATGAGTATATTTCAATTACTTGATTATTAATGTACTGTCTGTTTTAATTCTATCTTGTTAAAAATAAGAAGAACACAGTATATTCATAATCTTGTTAGTTAATAATATCAACTCTCTTTTTCTCATTTTTTTTTTCTGCTTCACAATATTCTATAATGATTATTTCGTAAGTTTTCATTAACCTTTACACTTCATCTTCTATGTATATATAGGTATTTATAGTTATTTAATTGAAGCATGCTTCAATGCACTGACTGTCAATGTTTATGTTGTAATTAAGTACAGTGTTATTATTAGAAATTTTATTGATGTAAAGCAATGTAATGTAAACATGATGATAATAACTTAATGCGGCTTAAAAGAGCATACCTTCATATATTTATACGGACAATAATATACATATACTTATGGATAAAATATAATCTGCTTTTAGAATTTTATTTAATTTATTTTTAATCATTTAATGAGTCAAGGATAAATTCATAATACCCCTGACATATGTAGCATCTGGTGTATTAAAGTTTGAGCACCATTAAAGTTAAGTAATTAAAGGGACCATGTCTATAGCTCTTGGTTTTATGGATCTTCGTAAAGTCGATTATCTTAATTTTCTAGTGCATTTGGATTGTGGCTGAAAGTGTTCAAATACAGGAAGAAGAATTCTGAAGGAAGAAATCATCAAGTTAAGTGTAATTATTGTCCTTTCGTTTAGCTCTATTTTTATTTATTTCTACACTATTAAATAATAGCATGTGCCGCATCTATTGAAGAGCTACGGCACTTGATCAACATTTCTGTAAGAATTTTGAATCGCTGAAGTCAAATATTGAGTGGCAAGATCAATATTTGCACATGTATTTCGGTTCATTGAGTTCGTAATCCATGTTGATTTAGCTCGGTAGTCGGTACTCGGCACGCGGTAGTCAGTAGTCGGTAGTCGATAGTCGGTAGTTGATCCCCAAAGTCGCTGCTAAAGGTATAAAATGACTGTCCCCATTAAAATTATCTCCTCAACATTTTATTTAAACTCTAATTCAATTAATAAAGTGGATCCCTTACAAAATTAACACTTTCATAAAGCTTACTTCCATCACTTCCACATTGAGAGTAATCAAAAGGTATATTCCCAAACTTCACTAATTTTTACTACAAACCATTTTTTATTGACCTTACTTACTCCCTATCTTTATTCCTTAGGAAATCAAAACACCCGAAAATCGATAAAGCACCTCATAACCGCCAAAGATTCACACCTAAGGTCCTGAAATTAATTAGTTTTTATCGATCAACATTTTCTATCAACATACTTACTCCCTATCCTTACTCCTTACATAGGCTCCCCTACAAAATGGACATAAAAGCACCCAAGAATTGTCAAATAATCACATAATTACACAGCAGTTGCATCTAAAGTAGTGAAAAATATTTTTTCCTACCACCGAGCATTTTTTCTGAACATACCTACTCCGTATCTTTACTCCTCAGAAAGGCTGCCTTGCAAAATCTACTTAAAAGCACAGAAGATTGACAAACAATCACATCATTGCCAAGGAATCGCCCATAAAGCGGTGAAATGTATGACCGACCCCTAATATTTTTGGTTCTCCAGCATTCCCCCATATGTATAAATTTATCCCCTAAATCCACCCCTTAGGCAGTATGTTTTTATATTGTACACTAGTAGATTATTCGTATTCGTGATGAAAGATTGTCCCTTTAAAGTAATTATTTGATAAATTATAATAATTATAATTATAAATCTAAAGATAGTAATTCTGTGGAATATGGATCGTCAACATTATTCTTTTATGGCTGAACACACAATAAATTGTTGGGTCTGTGAATAGTCTAATTTGATGCATTATGGTGACCTTAATATGTAGTACTTATTAAACAATTACCATTTCTTAAAGTATACTTGAAAACATAAACTCGCTAAGTTCTTTAAAATCACATTTCTAATATTCCCTTCTTTTCACATTCACTCCTTTTCCCATTAATTCAATCCGCCTACTAGTCATGTCAATAATAAATTTTTGATATGAAACCATGACTACCAATACCATTTGATATCAATTTCGTCAAATAAAATATTCATATAGAATTAATCTGCTTAAAAATGTGTGTCTGAGTGGCTTGCAAAATTTTATAAAAAATAATAAGTTCAATTTCAATCATCATCTTACAGATCATTCTCCCCGCATACTTCATATACTGTCCTGGTATATGAAGTATTCTATTTGAATTCATTGGTGTCATGAACTTGTAAAAGAAATATGCCAGCTACCTATTTACATAATTTAAAAGACAAAAAAAATAAAATCGCGACAATACAACAATATAAAAGTTACTATGGTGAATAATAATGAACAATATTTTTTATTTCAAGGAAATCATAATCATAGCCAATTCTCTGACAAAGAAGGCTTAATAAAATGTTTCAAATTGTTCAATATGTTTTAAAGCAATAAAATCAGCAATGATAAACTTTATTTTTTATTTCTTCAACGATTTTCTGCACTTTTCTAATTTTTTAAAAAAAATTTTTATTACAAAAATTATTAAGTTTTATTGACAGACTTTCTTTTTGTCTCAACATACAAATATCAACATCATTCTCCATACGTTGCTCATTCAATACCACCTCCCAAAGGATATAAAATCTAATCTAAACAAATTAAGTTAAGGCACTAAAGTGTAAGTGACATTGAGGTAATTTAGCATATACATATACATATTATTACATACTGAACTAAAATAAAATGGAACACGACACAGGCACAGAAGAATCTTGATCTCACTTCATTAAGAGAGAGAGAGAGAGAGAGAGAGATAGAAAGCAACGAAGGAAAAAGCAACGTGAAAAGTAAAACCACAAAAAAGAAAACCTTGACTAAAAAATATGATTACCAAAAGAACAGTTGGACACAAAAGTAGCCAGTCAACCAACCAGTCAGTTAATATTGAGGGGTGGCGATGGTTTGATGCTCTTCTGGAGATAATGCTCACGAAGCAGTAGAAAAGGATGCAGAGAGACTAGAAAAAAAAATCAACTTCAACTAAAACTGTATTTTCTGTATGGAAAGAAAAGTGACTGTAGAAATTTCCCACGAGATCAATCAGCAGCAGCTTATGCCGGCAACCATTAGCAGAGTCCTCATTTCTTGTTGTTTTTTCTTTTGTTGGTTTTTTATTTTTTAATTTTTTTGATTTTTGTTCTTTGGAAAATTATCTTACATTTTTTCCTTCTTCTTTAAGTGTATCGGAATTATTTGAAAAATTTCGAGACAAAAATATCATTTGTGCTGTTTGCCTTTAATTTGATCATCAATAAGAAGCTAACTGGAATTCATATTCACTCCAAATTTACCTTGAATTAAGCACATAATTTTGAGACAAATCATAAGAGCATAAGTTATTAATTTTCTCACATAAAAAGGCTCATACAGCGGTGATATGAAATAATATCCTTTCACCATTCACCTTTATTGTTGCGTCTACTTTAAGTTCCAAGACTTTTCGTATCCAACATGCAGCATTAAATACCATCGATACTAGAAAGAAGCAAGACTTATTGCCTGACAATTTAATATTTTACTTGATTCTACTCATTGTTTTGTTTTATTGTTGGAAATGTAGAAGACAAGCCTAACATTACAAAGAAAATACTTAGAAATTTGTTTGATTGATTAATAACAATAAAAATGAATATATACAAGTATTAAATATTATGACGAAACAAATAAAGCAAGTCATGTTCTTTAAGTAAAACATACGCAGACGATTGCCTCAAGTGAAGTAAACAAATATGTAGCAGACATGTACTACGTTTTTGATGGTGGGTTGGTGCTTTTACAAACATTCCACTAGTAGATCTTTCTTTAGTGGAGAAAAGCATATGAGGAAGACTTTATAATTGTGAAAATAAATTCCAGTAGGAGTTAATATAGTGAAAATTTCGAGTGGACGTAATTTTATATTTCTGTGGAAGAAGTCAAAAAAATTATTTCGAAAATCATCATTATTTCTCACCTAAAATGTTTTGTCATATATGTATATTTTTTAAAAGACCTTTTCGACCAACTTTGTATGAAAATATATAACTACTTAAATGCTGGTCTTTCCATTGATTTTTTTTCTTCTTCCACAAAATTGCTGAGCCTTAAATTGAATTGGTGAAAAAAGTTTCATTTTAATGCAATCAATTAATATTAAAGCCAAAACTTTCAGTTTTTGGTTGTTGACCATAATTTTGATAGAACGCTTTTGTATGTAAAGCGTAGAAATTTATCATGCGTCTTCCACATTCTTTCCTTTGTGAATTTCTTTTGAGCATTTTTGGCCAAATTTGCAGCACAAGGTACCTTTTGCTATCTTGTGCTGGTTGGTTTTTTCTAATATCATTTTTGATGCTGCACCGCATCTTTCATAATTTTTAAAATATAACTACTTTCGATAGATAATGAGTCTGTTATTTATAATAAATGGAAATATTGAAATGCTCACTAAATAGTCCAGTTTATGTATGTCCCTGAAGCAGCATGCATTCGGTACAATTTTTTCCCATATATGTATTTCAAAACGAATAAATTTCAAGTCATAAAATAAGTATATAGTAACTGAATACATATTTATATTTTCACTTAAGAAACAATAATTTTTAATTCGAATATACGCCTATGGATGCTCATAATTTCATCAGTACAAAGACACTTTCTAAACTCATAATTCAATAAGAGTTCTTACTAATAAATACTTGGAAGTATATATGTATATGAATAATACATATAAATGTATATGTGTGAATAAGTATAGATGGCATTGTGAATATGAGTTGATATTCATGCCAATAATATGTAGTAAACAAATAAATAAACAAATCAATTGCTAAGAAATACATAACTAAATAGAATTTTACAAAATAGTTTTAATCACAATACTACACAATATAAGTACGACAAGAAAAAGAGAATAACTATTTGTTTAATATTATATCATAAAATCGTATACAAGCATATAAGCACACATACATCTAGATATGTTCATTTGAGGAAAATGATACGTAAATAAATGTTTAATGATATTTTCGTTAAATTCCATATATGTTTTTATGATGATAGATCTGATGACTGACTGGTATTATTGTTGACATGGAATAATAGTTTCCTTTATTATTATTATTATTATTATTGATGATTTTCAATATTTGTTTGTGCATTAGCGTGAAAATAATCACATCAGTTATTGTAAGAAATGATCTATGCTCATATTATCGTTATCGTAATCAGTATTAAGATCAATAAAATAATTCTTTTTATACCCTGCATAATGCAATATGCATGGTATATTCATTTCGGTCAGATGTTTGTGTCCACTTGAAGGAATCTCCGGAGATATAGACATAGATATATATTCGTGATCAGCGTCGATTAAATTTTCGATTTAACGATGTCCGTCCGTCCGTCCGTCCGTCTGTCTGTCACCTGGCTGGTTCGCACGATAACTTGAGTAAATATTGAGCAATTTCGATGAAATTTGGCATAAGTAATCTATGATCCAAGAGTACGGAGGGGGTTGATATTGGGCATGATCGGTCAATAACCACGCCCACACCAAGCATTCAAAGCGACTAACCTCGAAATTTTCAAAATCTTTAACTTGCTATAACTCACATAATATACCACTTGGGCCAACAATATTTGGCACATAGACTTATATTAAACCACTATATAACCTCGCCAAAAGTGGTTGAGCCACGCCTACTTTTTAGTGTAGCTCTCATACAAAGTGTCTGTACTTCTTTTAAATTGAAACAGCTGTAACTTCTACAATCTTCTGTCCAGAATAACCGTAATTGACACTCAGATTAACATGGTAGTCGGAAATAATATGGCGAAAAATCAGTGTGCCACGCCCACTCCTTCATGAGTCTCCCATACAAAGTCAAGGGAATTAAACTAAAACTTTTAAGCTCCATAACTTACAAACCATTTAGCGTAGGACAACGAGATTTAAGGTATGGATAAGCATTGTACGAGCAACTAGGCTCATAGGAAATGGACGCGCCATGCCCACTGTTTATTGCAGCCCCCATACAAAATGACTGAAATTCTTTTAAATTTAAACAGCTGTAACTTCGGCAATCTCCTGCCTAAAATAACCATAATTGACACTTAGATTAATATCGTAGTCGGAAATAATCTGGCAGAAAATCAGTGTGCCACGCCCACTCCTTCATAGGTCTCCCATACAAAGTCGAGGGAATTAAACTAAAACTTTTAAGCTCCATAACTTACAAACCATTTAGCGTAGGAC
This sequence comes from Megamerina dolium, assembly GCA_963854835.1. Taxonomy (NCBI): domain Eukaryota; kingdom Metazoa; phylum Arthropoda; class Insecta; order Diptera; family Megamerinidae; genus Megamerina; species Megamerina dolium. The sequence goes on along the minus strand of OY978529.1, from coordinate 31,036,440 downwards.
AACCAAATTTAAGGTGTAGATTGATATTGAAAAATTAATTAGATATACCAGAAAGAGATTCGTCACGCCCACTTTTTATATAGCTTCCGTAGAAAGTCTCGGATTTATCTTAAACATTAAAACACCCATAACTTACTAATTAATACGCCTAGGTCAACCCATTGCAACCTATGTAGTTTAGTATTATAGGCAGAAATTGATCCTCCAAAATTGGTGAGGTACGCCCGCTTCTTAATGTAGGTCCTATACAAAGTAGTGGAAGAAAGGGATGGATATACGAGCAAACTTTTTATACATACCTCTACATATGCAGGGTATAATTTGGTCGGCCCCAGCCGACTGTAAGGAGATTTTTTTATTTTATCTTTACCTACTTCATCATCATCATCATCATTATAACCATTATCATCATTATGATAATCTTATTATTGTGTTTATGCCTCTTGTTGTTGATTTTATTTAATAAACAACAAAACAAAACCATAAACACGTACATTGCATAATTTAAATCCACGTCAATATATCGATGTTTGTATATGTATATGACACATACAGTACCCAATAGAAAATGCTCTGGGCTACATGCAAGTACTTTAATTTTAATTTCAAGTAACTATATAAGTATATACATAAATACACTCTTTGTTGAGCATTTGCTTACCTATATCTTTTATTTATAAGCTGCTTGGCGATTATGTCATATATACGTGAAAACCTACGTTACTCTGGCGCTCTGTTATGTCACTCTTTGGTGTTATTTCAATACACGAATATCAATTATGTGCTTAAATACTTGCAGATAGCCTTTCATTGTTAAATTGTTCAGACTTTGACAACTTTCTTGCCGGGACTATATTCCCACACAACTCATCTCTATGGTCGCCTAAAGCATATAATACTCATACTGGATATCCACATATATCCACATATATAGATAGTATCGTCTGTACCCTGTACAATATTTTATTTGAAATTAAATGAAAACATCATAAAATTTTGCAATGCTCGATTTGCTGCAAATGAATGTCACTACATACTGTTTATTTATACTCGTACGTATTCTCACATGAACATCAAAGTCTATATACGATTGCATGCTTGTGTGTGCGTATGTGAATTTATTGATACAACACAAGCAATATTATTTGTATATATGTTAATGAGAAACATATACTCATATATGTACGTATAAATATATTGTATCCGTATGTGTATTGTGATTGTTCCATTGTGACAATAACTTCAATTCAATTAAACAATCAAATGATTTATGAAATGAGTATCAACAGCAACATTAAAATCATTAGATGTGAAAGTGAAACACGACAATTGACATCTATAAATTATTATTCTCATCTTATTTAATGATATTCGCATGATTTTTATGTTTTGATTAGAAAACTGTGTATACAAATGAAAAATTAAAATTGATAATCAATCCAAGTGTGGGTGCCGTAGCTCAGTGGTTAGTGTGTTCGCCTTCTGATCTGTAGGTCGTGGTTCAATACCCGGCTGATGCATAACAAATTCAATATCGAAAAGATTTTTCTTTCGAACGGTACCCACCTGTCGGCCATGGTACTTGCCATGAAAAAGCTTCTAAAAAGAACTCTGTGACAAAGCTCAGAAAAAATTATGTCACAAGTGTTCTGCCGTTCGGAACCGGCTAAAATAAGTAGGTCCATTCTAATACTGCCCAAAATTTAAGACGCACAACAGTAATGGAAGAAAAGCTCGGCCAATGAGCACTTTGGGGCTTTAAGTGCCACATATTTATTTATTTATTTATAATCAATCCATCAGCAATCAATTTAAAATCCTTCATACAAAAACCATTAAACAATAAGATATGATAAATAGCGGTTGCTCTGCTGTCTTAGTAATTGAAATACCAAAATGCTTATGTATAATTGGATGATAATTGTACAATGGTAATAATCAAAGAATTACAGACTAGAACTTCCAGCAAAGTGCATTTACTAATGACACGTAATATATTTTCAAATTTAATCATGAAAATACATACGTGGGCGGATTGATAATGAAGCTACCTAAGTAGGAAAAAAACATTTTTTTATTTCAAAAACTATTTATTTCTCAACATAGTCTCCTTTTACTTCGACACACTTAGTAAGGCGATATTACAACTTTTTTATACCATCTGAATAATACGATTTCGGGAACCCCTCAAATTACGCGTTAGTTTCGGTAACCACTTCTTCGTTTGAGCTGAATCTTTTTCCTGCGAGTCATTTTTTCATGTTTGGAAACAGGAAAAGTCACCAGGAGCTAAATCTGGACTATAAGGTGGATGATCAACCAATTCGAAGTGTATTTCACGTAATTTTAGCATCGTATGTAATGCTGTGTGAACCGGTGCGTTGTCTTGAAGAAAGATCACTTTTTATACCCTGCATAATGCAATAAAGGTATATTCATTTCGGTCAGATGTTTGTGTACACTTGAAGGAATCTCCGGACATATATATAGATATATATTCGTGATCAGCGTCGCTTAAATGATCGATTTAAAGATGTCCGTCCGTCCGTCCGTCTGTCCGTCACCTGGCTGGTTCGCACGATAAGTTAAGTAAATATTGAGCTATTTCGACGAAATTTGGCACAAGTAACCTATGATCCAAGGGTACGGAGGGGATTGATATTAGGCATGATCGGTCAATAGCCACGCCCACACCAAGCATTCAAAACGACTAACCTCGGAATTTTCAAAATTTTTAACTTGCTATAACTCACATAATATACCAATAATATTTGGCACATAGAGTTATATTACACTACTATATAACCTCCCAAAAAGTGGGTGAGCCACGCCTACTTTTTAGCGTAGCTCTCATACAAAGTGTCTGTACTTCTTTTAAATTGAAACAGCCGTAACTTCGGCAATCTTCTAACTAGAATAACCACAATTAACACTTAGATTACTATCATAGTCAGAAATAATATGACATAAAATCAGTGTGCCACGCCCACTCCTTCTTGGGTCTCCCATACAAAGTTGCGGAAATTAAAAAAAAATGTTGCAGTTATAACTTGAAAACTATTCAGCGTAGAATAACGAGATTAAAGGTGTGAATTAGTATTGTACGAGCAACTAGGCTCACAGGAAATGGGCGCACCACGCCCACTGTTTATCGTAGCCCCGATACAAATTTTAAATTGAAACAGCTGTAACTTCGGCAATCGTTCGTCTAGAATAACCATAATTGACACTTAGATTAATATCGCAGTCGGTAATAATATGGCATAAAATCAGTGTGCCACGCCAACTCCTTCATGGGTCTGCCATACAAAGTCGAGGGAATTAAACTAAAATTTTTAAGGTATGGATTAGTATTGTATTGTAGCAACTGTGCTGACAGGAAATGGGCGCGCCACGCTCACTGTTTATCGTAGCCCCGTACAAAATGACTGAAATTCTTTTAAATTGAAATAGCTGTAACTTCTACAATCTTCTATCCAGAATAACCATAATTAACACTTAGATTAATATCATAGTCGGAAATAATTTGGCAAAAAATCAGCGTACCACGCCCACTTCTTATTGGGGCTTCCATACAAAGTTGAGGAAATTAAACAAACATTTTAACCGCCATAACTTACAAACTATTTAGCGTAGAACAACCAGATTGAAGGTGTGGATTAGTATTGTAAAAGCAAATATACCCACAAGAAATGGGCCAGCCACGTCCATTGTTTAAAGTGGCTCCCATACCGGATGACTGAATTTCGTTTAAATTGAGAAAGCTGCAGCTTCTGCAATCTTCTGTCTAGAACAATCATAATTAATACTTAGGTTAATATGGTAGTTTTATATAATCTGGCAAAAAATCAACATGCCACGCCCACTTCTTAATGGAGCTACCATACAAAGTTGCGAAAATTTAAAAAAATTTAAACCGCTATAACTTACGAACTATTCAATGTAGGTCAAACAAATTTAAGGTGTGGATTAATATTGAAAACTTAATTGGATTTACAAGAAAGAGGTAAGCCATGCCAACTTTTTATATAGCTCCCATACTAAGTCTCGGAATTATCTTAAAACCCTCCTTTAAATTATCCCTTTTAGAACTTTCATAACATACAAAGTACTTCGTCAAAGTCAACCATATTTCGGGTGTAAATTAGTAGTATATGCCAAAAATGTTTTTCAAAAAGTGGAAGTAAAAGAAGCGAGTCAACTTTTTATATATATATATCTACATATACAGGGTATAATTTGGTCGGCCCCAGCCGACTGTAAGGATATTTTTTCTTCTTTAAATGTGGTCGTTTTTTCTTGATTGCATCAATAATGATCCAATAATGCACGATAATACTTTCCTGTGATTGTGGATCCTTTTTCAAAATAATCAGTAAGGAATATTCCGAGTGCATCCCAAAATACAGTGGCCATAACCTTGCCAGCCGATTTCACTGCCTTCGCCTTCTTCGGAGCACTTCTACCAGCTTCCACTCATTGTTTCGATTGATTTTTGGTTTCAGATGTGTAGTGGAGGACCCACGTTTCACCAACAGTTATTAATCGACGCCAAAAATCAACAGGATTACGCTTTATCATGTCCAAACACCGCTGTGAAGTGGTCTCTCGAACTCGTTTTTGTTCGACTGTGCAAACGCGGTACCCATCTTGCCGATAGCTTTTTCATATGCAAATGTTCATGCAAAATGTTGAACACACGTTCATATGAGATGTTTACCATTTCAACAATCTCACGCAACTTGACTCGGCGATCATTCATAACAATATCGAGGATTTTCTTGATATTTTCTTCAGTAACCACCTCTTTTGGCCTTCCTGTTGATGGTATTGTTGCAGTGCTTGTTCGGCCGCGTTTAAATTCAGCAATCCAATATTTTACCATGTAATCTGATGGAGCAGACTCACCGTAATGTTTATCGAGCTTTTTTTTTTGTCTCTTTTGCCGTTTTCCCTTTCAAATAATAGTGTTTAATCACTGCACGAAATTCGCTTTTTTCCATTTTTCAAGAAACACAAAAGTTGGTTACTTTAAAAGACTACAACAAATAAACTAATCGATGCAGGTTTGTGCTGCCTTTTTCGTACTTAGGTAGCTTCTTTATCAATCCGCCCTGGTATGTACTTATAAATTGATTATAAGGTAACAAAATCTTGCCCAGCGTAATCCAAAGGAACTAAATCCAGAATTACATGTTCCAAAAAAAATATAAAAAACTGTGCAACATAAAATGCAAAAATTGTAAACACAACAGAAAGATCTAGTTCATATAGAAAAGATCCTTGCCAAAAATCCTGATACTACAAAATTCATATCTCATCCCATCCGAATAAACCAAAATGCAGATTAATCCTAACCAAATTAAACTCCAGACAATAAGAATTGTTTTTTCAATGTGTAGGATTTGTAATTTTTAAGAAACATTAAACCTCTTAATCAAAGTTCACACAAAATGGAATGACCAAATATAAAATCCGAATTCTGAAACCTCTGAATCCGAAAATTCCAAATGCAAATAAATTAAAAACCTTGCGAAAATGGAATCCAAAGGAAATAAATTTAATCGAGACTAACTCAGATCAAGCAAGACATATCCCGAGAAATCAATATTCAGAATAAAAAAAATGCAGACAAGATCATATGAGATAAATATCCAAACAACAGACATATTTTCGATTAGTTCGATACACAATATTTGAGCAAAATCCCTCAGTATCAATATCTACAAAAGCAAAAAATACAGATTTTCTTGTTAGAGCAAAAAAATATCCTTATATCTATGACAGCGACTATGCAGACCATTGCCTCTTGTTTGCTTCAAAAATTTTATATACCAATTGGAGTAAAGTAATTTACACTGATGTACCGTCATTTTGGTTATCGAATCCATTGACTCGTACACTCCACTCGATATACAGCAGGAAACAGAACGGTGGTGCCCACAGTAAAACACGCACAGAAGTTTCATGCCCACGGTGTCTTTTGTGACCGTGGTTTTGGCACATTGATCGTATTCACAAGTATTCACTGACTGCACCTCAATATGCATTATTAACCACTGCAAATAAATTTTACTTCACATGAAATCGCGATTGGCTTCTGCTGGAAGATAATGATCCAAAACATAAAAATCGTTTGAGCACCACGTAGAAAGTGTGACATTTGATTCATCGAATTATTTGGCGGCCGCAGTCATCAGATTGTAAATCAATTAAGAATATATGGCCCATCAACAAGGTCGGACTTACTTACTTACTTATGTGGCCATAACAACCGAATATCGATTTAGGCCGAAAATAACATGCTTCGCCAGCCATCTCCGTTCTTCGCTAGCTGGCGCCAGTTAGAAATTCCAAGCGCCGTCAGGTTCTCCAGTACTTGGTCCTTCCACGTGAGGTTTGGTCTTCCTCTTCTGCGTCGTCCTCCAGCGGGTTCCGAATATAACACCTTCTTAGCTGGAGCGTGTTCTTCCATTCGCTCGACATGACCTAGCCAGCGCAGCCGCTGGATTTTGATGCGCTTTACTATGTCAATATCGGCATACAGCTCGTACAGCTCATGGTTGTACCTTATTCGGTACTCGCCACCAACGCAAATAGGTCCAAAGATCTTGCGTAGGACTTTTCTCTCGAAAACCCCAAGAATTCGCTCATCCGAGGTGGAAATTCTCCAGGCTTCAGCGCCATATGTTAGGACAGACATGATGAGAGATTTGTAGAGTGTAGTTTTCGTTCTTCGAGAGAGGGCTCGACTTCTCAATTGCTTACTCAGCCCAAAGTAACACCTGTTAGCAAGAGTTATCCTACGCATGATCTCCAAGCTGACGTCATTACTGCTGTTAATGCTGGTTCCAAGATAGACAAAGTCCCTTACTACTTCAAAAGCGTAGTTTTCAACAGTAACGTGCGGTCCAAGACGCCGGGACTCTTTGTTTGTTGACACTAGATACTTCGTCTTGCGCTCGTTCACCGTGAGACCCATCCGACGCGACTCTCTTTCCAACTCTGAGAATGCTGCACTGACTGCTCGCGTGTTCATGCCGATTATGTCAATATCGTCGGCATACGCTAACAGCATGACACTTTTGTTGAAGATAGTGCCATTATGTCGTAAATCAGCAGCTCGTATTATTTTATCCATAATAAGATTGAAGAAGTCGCATGATAACGAATCACCTTGTCTGAAACCCCGTTCGGTATTAAACGGTGCGGAGAGGTCCTTCCCAATTTTCACTGCACAACGGGAGTTAATCATTGTCATTCTACAAAGTCAAATGAGCTTTGCAGGAATACCGAACTCAGACATTGTTGCGTAGAGGTAATCCCTTACCGGACTGTCGAAAGCGGCTTTATAATCAACAAATAGGTGGTGTGTGTCGATCTGTTTTTCTTGGGTCTTCTCCAGGATTTGGCGCAGTGTGAAAATCTGGTCGATGGTGGATTTACCAGGTCTGAAGCCACACTGATACGGTCCAATCAGGTTGCTGAGCATAGGCTTCAACCTTTCACACAGTACGCTCGATAGAACCTTGTGTGCGATACTCAGGAGACTTATTCCATGGTAGTTTGCGCAAATTGTGGGGTCTCCTTTTTTATATACAGGACAGAGAACACTGAGCCTCCAATCATCAGGCATGCTTTCATCCGACCATATTCTGCTTATGAGCTGGTGCATGCGGGTGAGCAGCTCATCGCCTCCGGTCTTAAACAACTCGGCAGGCAGGCCATCAGCACCTGCAGCTTTGTTGTTCTTCAGCCTTAAAATGGCCGTTTCAACCTCGTCATAGTCGGGTGGTGGAATATCAACACCATCATTTGTAATTGGGGTTATCGGGCAATCTCCTCCACTGGCGGAATTGTTCGTAGTATCGCCATTCAGTAACGTGGAGAAGTGTTCCCTCCATAGGCTCAGTACACTCTGGACATCTGTAACCAGATTCCCATTTCCATCACGACAAGAAAAGGCTCCGGGATTTAAACCTCCACTCAGGCGCTTGATATTTTCGAAGAATTTTCGAGTCTCATTCTTGTCGGTACACATCTCTATCCCCTCACACTCGCGTCTTTCCAACTCCCTCTTCTTGCGCCTGAAAAGACGTCTCTCTGCACTCCTTTTCTCTCTGTTGCGCTCCTTAACAGCTCGCTACTGTGAAGAATATTCAGAAATTTGAAGCCGTCCGGCGCGTTCATTCAATGCCAATCGCTCAATTTTCCACGAGACTACACGAAAGGCTTCAGACCTGGTAAATCTACCATCGACCAGATTTTCACACTGCGCCAAATCCTGGAGAAGACCCAATAGAAACAGATCGACACACACCACCTATTTGTTGATTATAAAGACGCTTTCGACAGTCCAGTAAGAGATTACCTCTACTGAGTTCGGTATTCCTGCAAAGCTCATTTGACTTTGTAGAATGACAATGCATAACTCCCGTTGTGCAGTGAAAATTGGGAAGGACCTCTCCGCACCGTTTAATACCGAACGGGGTTTCAGACAAGGTGATTCGTTATCATGCGACTTCTTCAATCTTATTATGGATAAAATAATACGAGCTGCTGATCTACGAATAATGGCACTATCTTCAACAAAAGTGTCATGCTGTTAGCGTATGCCGACGATATTGACATAATCGGCATGAACACGCGAGCAGTCAGTGCAGCATTCTCAGAGTTGGAAAGAGAGTCGCGTCGGATGGGTCTCACGGTGAACGAGCGCAAGACGAAGTATCTAGTGTCAACAATCAAAGAGTACCGGCGTCTTGGACAGCACGTCACTGTTGACAAATACGCGTTTGAAGTGGTAAGGGATTTTGTCTATCTTGGAACCAGCATTAACAGCAGTAATGACGTCAGCCTGGAGATATTGCGAAGGATCACTCTTGCAAACAGGTGCTAATTTGGGCTAAGTAAGCAATTGAGAAGTCGAGCCCTCTCTCGAAGAACAAAAACTACACTCTACATGTCCTGTCCTAACATATGGCACTGAAGCCTGGACGAGAGAAAAGTCCTACGCAAGATCTTTGGACCTATTTGTGTTGGTGGTGAGCACCGAACAAGGTACAACCATGAGCTGTACGAGCTGTATGCCGATATTGACATAGTAAAGCGCATCAAAATCCAGCGGCTGCGCTGGCTAGGTCATGTCGAGCGAATGGAAGAACACGCTCCAGTTAAGAAGGTGTTATATTCGGAACCCGCTGGAGGACGACGCAGAAGAGGAAGACCTAACATCCGGTGGAAAGACCAAGTACTGGAGAACCTGACTGCGCTTGGAATTTCTAACTGGCGCCAGTTAGCGAAGAACGGAGATGGCTGGCGAAGCATGTTATTTTCGGCCTAAATCGATATTCGGTTGTTATGGCCACATAAGTAAGTAAGTAGTCAATTATGGTTATTCTAGACAAAAGATTACAGAAGTTACAGCTGTCTTAATTTAAAAGAAGTACAGACACTTTGTATGAGAATTTCAGCGACGCTGATCACGAAAATATATAATTTTCTATACCTCCGGATATTCCTTCAAGTGGTTACAAACATCTGACCGAAATGAATATACCTTGCATATTTATATATTAGGTATTACGATTGAAATAAAATATTGAAATAAATAAATAATTTTGTTTTCAAATTTAGAACAATACATTTGAAGTGGCAAATCCAAAAATCAAACCAATAGTTCTTCAGGTAGGAGAGAAACATATTAAAATTTGATATCCATGATTTGGGATGCCATAAGAGTTCCGCCATTCAAAACCGATTAATTTGTGAAGATGTTATTTATCTCATTCGATAGTTTATCATACTCAAATGAAGACAATTCTTATGAAAAAAAGAAAACCAAAATCTAGAACTATAGTTTGACAAAAAGGCCTTATAGACGAGGTAAAAATAGAAACTGATTCGTTGTCCAATAGTGCGTCAATTATATATTAAGACTGCCTGTAGAAAACACAATTAAAAAACGAGATCTGCTTATTTTTCGGTATATTTATTCGAAATATTCTCCTCCTGATTCAATACACTTGTTACATTGATTTAATAGTGATTCAAATGCGTGTTCCAGCTCATTTTTCGGAATTGCCTCCAGTGCCCTCGTCGAAGCCCGTTGTATGGTCTGAGTGTCATCAAAAAAGCATCCTTTCAACTTCAATTTCAGTTTTTGGAATAAAAAGAAGTCGCACGGTGCCAAATAAGGTGAATACGGCGGGTGATTCAACACACAGACCTGATTGACGAACAATGAGTGCTGTGTGACTCGGTGCATTATCGTGCAACAGAGACCAAGTTTTTGGATCGCGGTATTCTGGTCGAACACGACGGATTCTGGACATCAAACGCTTCAAAACTTCGAAGTAACATGCGGAAGTAACTGTTTGACCAGTTGGAACAAACTCTTTGTGGATAATTCCTTTGCTATCGAAGAATGTGCTGAGCTTTGTTTTGATTTTTGATGCAACTTTTCGTGTTTTTTTTAGCTTGTGGAGAATTTTTTTATCTCCATTCCGCACTTTGACGCTTGGTTTCTGGATCGTATTTGAAACACCATATTTCATCACCCGTAACAATTCTTTTCAGGAAGTTTAGATCATTTTCTGCAGCTGCAACCATGTCTGAATGACTGACTCTCATTTATTTTTGGTCCACGGTCAAAGTGTGTGGAACAAATCTCGCGCAGACCTTTGTTTTGCCCAAATTCTCGTGAAGAATGAGTCGGATAGTTTCTCTGTTGATGTTTAAGGCCTCTTCCATCATTTTCACTGAAGCATTGCGCTCTTCTGTAATAAAATCACGAACTTTCTGGATCGCTTCCGGCGTCCGCACTGAAATTGGCCTTCCTTCTTTTATTTCATCTTCTCTGCCATCCACATACCGTTTATGACATATAAATACATTTGATCTTGATAAACGAGCATCGCCATACGCTTGCTGCATCATTCCGGATGTTTCTGATGCACTTTTACCAATTTTTCGTGGAATTCAATGACCGCTCTTTGCTCCATGTTAAAATTTCAACATCAAACGAACACGTGTTTTGTAAAATGAATGTCAATAAACATTAAATGTCAACCAAATGCAATTAAATTTTGTCAGTTAGTAGAGGAAGGTTGAAGCTTCAAAACGCATGGTCTCACACATAGATGGTGCGCTTGTATCTTGTATGTGAACTATCTTGTAGTGGAATAATATGCTTTTTGAGTTTTACCAGTAAAATGAATTTTTAAAGAATTTCACCAACGTATGTGTCTAACTATACAATAAATACTCCATAAATATTGTTCATTTAAATTTATGTCATATTTAAATATGAAATACTACGTATGTATTTTCATTTAAGACACAATATTTTCGTTTGTAAATATTTTGCTGTGAAAAGTTATAGATGAATAAGTAATCAATGTGATTGCCCAACTTTATGATAGGCACTTGTATGAACAATGAACAAATATAGTATATATCATATATGTACTATATACAGGAAAACAATATAAATTCTTGTTTAACTAGAAATGATATAATAAAATTGCTTTGATAAATGTTTGCAGGTGCTCATATTTAATATTCGTTCGTATTTTTGATATTGCTAATATTAATTTTGAATTGAACACCTACAAATAATATGAAATTTAATTTCACACACATTTCCGAAATAGTGTGTGTGTGTGTGTGTGTGAAAATGTATGTACTATGTTTTATCAATTTCACTCAATTTTTATTAAATTTATATTATATTGTATATATTAAGGCATGTTCAATTAAAAAAAAAAAATAAAAATAAATATGTGGCACTTAAAGCCCCAAAGAGCTCATTGGCCGAGCTTCTCTTCCATTACTGTTGTGCTTCTTTTTAACAGTATTAGAAGGGACCTACTTATTTTAGCCGGTTCCGAACGCCAGAACACTTGTGACATCACTTTTCCTGAGCTTTGACACAGAGTTCTTTTAGAAGCTTTTTCATGGCAAGTTGCTACTGTCGGAAGAATTGCCAATTGCTTGCCGACAGTAGGGTACCATTCGAAAGAAAAATCTTATCGATATTAAATTTGTTATGCATCCGCCGGGGATTGAACCACGACCTACAGATCAGAAGGCGAACACACTAACCACTGAGCTTCAATTACATGAAGATAAATTTGAACTACTTTGTCCCGAGAAAAACATAAATTTTGTATGAATTGAAGCATTTTTTTCCAAAAACCATCGTTAGATCAAAACGATCATTATGTCAACGTATAAATATTGCTATATAAATATTACAAAAGCCTTAACAATCATCCTAAAAATGCGTCTTGACTTTTTCGACAACTCAATTTTTTGCCCCATATTAATTCTCTGTGAAATAAATTGAACATCCAAACCTAATTTTCATTCTAAAAACATCCAATTAAACCAAAAGGAAAAACAATCAGATCAAATAAATAAAGTACACCATAATAACAAAATATAAAATGATGAAAAGCTTTAGAAAATAGTATTATACTCTCATATGTTACAATAAGTATATGTATAATACCCGCATTCAATATGTCATTAGTAATAATAAATAAAATAGCAAAAAGCGAACAAATCAAACACAAAAACAATTATATTTTTTATTTTACTGCATACGTAATATTCAATAATAGTAATAAGATTAAATGTTGCCTAAGTAACAAATACTCATAAGCGAACAGAAAAAACAACAAGAAAATAATACATTGAAATTCTCATCACATGAAAACAAATAAAAAACACCATCATGAGCTTTTTATTTGGCAAATATTTGGCAACAATTCATATATGTTACTATACATAAAATCTATAATTTCTTCTACTGCCACGCCTCCAAAATAATATCAGCACTTGTACACTCGCATACACAGAAAATTTGTCTTATCACGCGCCAATTTCAATTTTTCTCACAAGACCGTGTAATTGTGGGTGACAGTATCGAGGAGAAGGAAATGTTTAATGTAAATTTTCCAAATCATTAATTTTTGATTTGAATTTCTTTCTTCTCTATGCTATGATTTTTATTTGTTACTTGGCTTTTTTTTTTCTCTTCATGTTATTTCTTCTATCTAAATATTTCTTTTGGTGATTTGATTTTTTGTTTGTTTACTAGTGGTATCCCATAAGTAGTAGTTACATATATACATACCATATGTACATATATATAAGAACTAAGGATTTGTGTGTTCGTGCGTCATAAGTGTTAAATGACATGTTAAAGTGAAATGCCTTTTCAAGCTCTCGATCATCAGTGGAAAGTTATTTCCTTACTTCCATGTCTCTTATACAATGCATAAGCAAACGCACCAAAAATAGAAAAATACAAATTTATATAGTAAGAAAATATTTTTTACTCCTTTTATTGCTTTTAAATTCTTTTGCTATTTCTCTTCAAAATATGCAGACATTTTTGGCAGTGATTCCAAATGTAATTGATGACCTGGGAAGCGGAAGTATTATTTTATACAAATTATATGGTGATAAATATTCGTATTTGAAATTTTTGGAGATTGTAAACATTTTTGAAATTATTCAACAACTTCAACATTCATTGATTCTACTGAGAATCCTTCCTTATATTAGAATATATATATGACCATTTGAATTCGTGTTGAGCAATATGAAATTAAAATGGATATTTGTAAGTAAATAATTCAACGTGTGTATTTGTATCTATAGCATATCGAAAGTGCATGCTGAATTCTTCAGAAGAATACTCTGTAGAATCATCATAAGGTATGGTTTTAAAGACCTTCTGTAGGAGTCCATATAGAATGTCCATGGAATTAGCGGCGCCATGCGATAATATTTGGAATTGTAAATGAGTAAATTATAAAGCCATCGAGTTAAAATTTGCCAAGTAGGATTATTTCAACAAATAAACTATAGAATTCGATATTAGGCAAAATCGGATGAAAACGACGCCTGAATTCCGTACAAAAACATGTTATTGAATGTGTTTTTTTACACTTTCGACATTGAAATATAAACTTTTTAAGCTGAAACTAGGCATGTGAAACTAATCTGATCACGTAATATATACATATATGGAAATAACTTTCACACATTACGCAGTAAAATATTAAGCTATCAAACTAAAACTTAGGATCTAAGATTTTTCTGACCACAGAAAACCGATAGAAACCATGCATGTCTCCCATACAAAAGCATAGAATTGGGTTAATATTTTCACAACTTAGACTCGGAAATAGAAAGTTATTGCACTAAAATTCGTACTTTAGGTTGATTAGAACACAAAAGTAATATAGTAGAAAATTAACGCGAACCGATGAAAACAGCCCCCAGCTCCCATAAAAAGTTTACTGTTAAAAATGTTCTTTCATAATTTGCAATCGAAAATATCAATCTGAAAATTGGTACATACGATTATATATATTAAATACTAAATTTATTTAGAAATGCGCTGAATCAGATGAAGATAACGACAATCTCCCATGCAATGTTATGCTTTCATATATATGTTTTTACACACTATATAAGTTAATCGAATCCATCTGTTGTACTTTTGCAATGTTTTCATTAGTTTTGATCACGTCAAATAATGTTCATTAACCAAGAGTCTACAATTAATTTTGAACTGAGTTACTAAATGATATGCAATGTGACTAGCTTTGGATAAAGGTGATTCTATTACCCCAATTTACATCATTCAAAATAATTTATCATATCTCATATTATTACTTTAATTCGAGACAAAATTAAAGCATATTCATTTATTTTATACTCCAAAATAAAAAAAAGGAAGGAAAATACCATTATTTTAATCATCCATCTCACACCTAGCAAATGATGCGTCGTCATGTATGTGAGAAAGAATTTTAAAACAATCTTAAGTATTATTAATAACGCTTTTCGTAAATATTCTAATATATAAGAATTACTTGGCAATATTTGCCATTCTTTTATCTTCATCTCTTTCGCCCTCTCTTAGCATCTAAGTAAAATCTTTTCGAAACCGCAAAACAAGCCTTTAGGCAAAATTTTGAATTTATTGCTAGCAAGTTTTTACCAACAGCGATTTTAACATAATACAACATTCATATATAAATATGTACGAATTTATATATGTATATTGTTACCATATATACACAATATACCACAAGTATCATCATCATCGTCATACTCATCATCATTATCAGCATGTTTGCCTGCTTACCATTCAACATTCTATGCATCACTATTATTGTCGTCATTATCAATAATACCATCACCATTTTCAACATTCTCCTCCTCATCATCATCATCATCATCATTATCATGGTCACCATCGTCGTCATCATCATAATTATTGTTATTGTTATTAACAGAATAGTAGCAGCTGGTATTTTACATGCAGCTTGATATTATTAGTTAGTTATGTAGTAAGTATATGGGTAAATGTTAATGTTGATGCCTGTTTGCGTTCATACGTCAAAGGTCCTTCATCAAACAATGTGCTTTATGAGATGTAGTACACAGTGAGATAAATCGTTTTTTATTTAAATAAAAAGATAATCATCTTCGGTTTAAAGTTTATTGAGTTTTCGATACAAAGTATTAAATGGACACTACTCCTCTGCTATTTCGAGGGAACAATTTTTTTCGGAAAATTAAGGAAAACCGATATATAACCCCACGATTTCTTAGGGGACGGGATAACCGCGGTAATATGTATAAACAACCCAAATTACAAATATTTTTCATAACATAGATACCTCTTTATAAAATTTACGCTCCCATTTCTCCCGGAGTGCCCCTAGAGCACAAGGAAATATGACTGACCTCCATTTATTTCTACCACTTAACATTTTATCTAAATATACATACTACTTATCTTCACCACTGATGCGGGCTTCTCTACCAAATGAACTTGAATGCAACTGAAAATCACCAAATGATCCCGAAAGAATCGCTTCTATGGAGATGAATTTTATGACAAACTAGCACTAATTTATTTTCCGTAATATTTCTTTTGAATATAATTACTCCCTATCTATATCTCTAAGTGGGGCATCGCTACAAAATAAAAGTTAAAAGTTCTGAGAATAAATCAATAAATAATTTCATCATTGACCAGGAATTGCCTCTTGAGGGGTGCTATACAGGGTTGTCTCACAATAATTTTTTCCCATCAACATTTCTTCCTAACATACTGTGTATGTGAGAGAGATGCCGGTGGGCTCATACCTTGGTTGAGTTGATGTTCTGATTTTCCTGCTTCAATTACCGACTGCTTCTTGATTTTGTAATAAAATTAAGGTTATTTAAATTTAATCGTTTTTAAATTAAAGAAATAATAAATAATAATAAATAAATATAAAAATCTACTTGTCGATGTTTTCGGTGTTGTTGATGTTGTGCTGGTAGCGTCATTTTTATACCCTGCATAATGCAATATGCATGGTATATTCATTTCGGTCAGATGTTTGTGTCCACTTGAAGGAATCTCCGGAGATATAGACATAGATATATATTCGTGATCAGCGTCAATTAAATTTTCGATTTAACGATGTCCGTCCGTCCGTCCGTCCGTCTGTCTGTCACCTGGCTGGTTCGCACGATAACTTGAGTAAATATTGAGCAATTTCGATGAAATTTGGCATAAGTAATCTATGATCCAAGATTACGGAGGGGATTGATATTGGGCATGATCGGTCAATAACCACGCCCACACCAAGCATTCAAAGCGACTAACCTCGAAATTTTCAAAATCTTTAACTTGCTATAACTCACATAATATACCACTTGGGCCAACAATATTTGGCACATAGACTTATATTATACCACTATATAACCTCGCCAAAAGTGGTTGAGCCACGCCTACTTTTTAGTGTAGCTCTCATACAAAGTGTTTGTACTTCTTTTAAATTGAAACAGCTGTAACTTCTACAATCTTCTGTCCAGAATAACCATAATTGACACTTAGATTAACATGGTAGTCGGAAATAATATGGCAAAAAATCAGTGTGCCACGCCCACTCCTTCATGAGTCTCCCATACAAAGTCAAGGGAATTAAACTAAAACTTTTAAGCTCCATAACTTACAAACCATTTAGCGTAGGACAACGAGATTTAAGGTATGGATAAGCATTGTACGAGCAACTAGGCTCATAGGAAATGGACGCGCCATGCCCACTGTTTATTGCAGCCCCCATACAAAATTACTGAAATTCTTTTAAATTTAAACAGCTGTAACTTCGGCAATCTCCTGCCTAAAATAACCATAATTGACACTTAGATTAATATCGTAGTCGGAAATAATCTGGCAGAAAATCAGTGTGCCACTCCCACTCCTTCATAGGTCTCCCATACAAAGTCGAGGGAATTAAACTAAAACTTTTAAGCTCCATAACTTACAAACCATTTAGCGTAGGACAACCAAATTTAAGGTGTAGATTGATATTGAAAAATTAATTAGATATACCAGAAAGAGATTCGTCACGCCCACTTTTTATATAGCTTCCGTAGAAAGTCTCGGATTTACCTTAAACATTAAAACACCCATAACTTACTAATTAATACGCCTAGGTCAACCTATGTAGTTTAGTATTATAGGCAGAAATTGATCCTCCAAAATTGGTGAGGTACGCCCGCTTCTTAATGTAGGTCCTATACAAAGTAGTGGAAGAAAGGGATGGATATACGAGCAAACTTTTTATACATACCTCTACATATGCAGGGTATAATTTGGTCGGCCCCAGCCGACTGTAAGGAGATTTTTCGTCTTCATCTTGTCCACTCTCAAACTATTGCTATTGTCAGTTGACGACAAATCTTGCTGTTGTTGTCGGTGATTTTCCTACATTTGTTCTGATGGTTAATTGTTGTTGTTGTTGTTGTTACGGTTGATTTGATAGCGGCGCTGCTGCTACTTGCTGTTGCTGTTGTATTTGCATCAGCACACTTTCCATCAACTTCCAAATTGTAAAGCCTTTCGTTGGTGGCCAATACCATTATTCAAAATGTATGTTTAACTTAAATTTTGAATTATTTTATTATTTTCGTTATCGGAAGAAATTCCGTATAGAGAAATGTATGTGAATTGCAAGACAGTTGTTTTCCATGTAGATTGCCTTGCACGAAAGAAAAACACTCGAGACATATACACACGTTTATGTGTATTATTTTTTATATAAAATGTCACGGGATATAAATGTATAATTTTTAATTCTAATTTTAATTATACTAGTATAGTATAACGAGAGAATATTATATAAAAAAAAAGAAAAAAGGCGAGCACTGTCCGTATTGTTCGGGAAAAAAATATATAAGTAGAAAAAAAAGAAGAACAAGAATATACGAACGACTGTTGACTGATCAAGTCAGAGTTGCATTCGCCTTCTATAAAGGTGGCACCAGATAATGCGCGTGACATAATTTTCTGGTGTAGACACATGCTAATAGTCTATCTTCAATCCATTAAGCGACCGTCCTACAAAATTGATGTATTAGTTTGTAGACCATCCTTTCATACACATTTGTCTGTGGTTTATATTTTAGTTCGTTTTTTCAATGTAAATCGTCAGTGTTTTGATTCACGGTCCCACCAAGTTAGACCAGGTTAAATCGGAGATTATTTGTTTCCTAGTGGAGAGATATAATGCTAAGATGGTTTGAGCATGATGTAAGAGGATATTGTAAGACGTTAATTAGGAAATATTATCAGCGCAAATTATAAGGACTATTTACATACGAATTCACAATTCTAGAATCTTAATTTGGGTTCCGAGCCGAGTTAACCAACTAAGACCAAATCATTTATTGAGATTCAATGATCTTCCATTCTGCCACTCGTTCACTCATTAAGGACTGATTACAAATGCTCTGGAAACCTAATGATGTTGGGCAAGCCAAAGAGCTTCGCTCACCAATTGCGGCATTTAGTGCTACAAACTAGAGAAAATGTTTTTGGAAAAACACTCTTAAATACCAATTATTGATCAGATGCTTAGAAAGTGACGAAATGTCACAGACGTTTACATAAATTCTTTGCAATTTCCCAAAGATAGCTTACACTAAAAGTACATTATTTCAGGCGGCCTTCTTCAGTTTGTCTAACATTAAATATGCTTAGGTAAAGGATGTCTTAGACTTCACTGAGATAGAAGACACCCTGTTATTTCAGTGTGTGTTTTAGAGTAAAGTTCTTTCAATTTTCTTGACTTTTGAGTCAACACTTTACAAAAATCTTTATTTCATTTCCAGCTATGATACAATAACTATTTAGAGGCTCGCAGAGCATATGTAGAATTGCCAAATTGCCCAAAAAATATTCCACTTAATAACTATGCTCTGCTCTGATCCCTAAATGTCCCACTGTGCTTATGTAGAAGAAGAGACCTGTTTTCATATTGTGGTTATTTAATCTTTTTAACAAACATCGTCACCATCATCATCATTATCATCATCTTTGTCATCGTCCTTTTCTATATATTGTATTTACATACACACATACGACAATTACCAACCTAACAAGCTTCAAACCAGTAAACATTTTGTCCTTCATCTCCATCTGCCTACTGATGAAATCTTAAGAAACAACACAGCTGCAGCCGACACTGAAGTTGGTGGTGATGGTAATGGTGATGGTGATGGTTGCATATAGTCCTTCTACTATACAAGTATAAACATTGTGCTGCTCTTGTGGATTGCCTCAAGCGAAGCATATTTGCCACAATATTTGCGCAGTATTTTGAGGATTGCGAGCAAATGTTATTGAGTTAAGAGAAAAATATGAAAAAAATAAAACGACGAAATAGAAAAAACAAACTAAAATGTTTTTAACTCGCCCCAATAGCAAATATTACACGCACACAAACGCATACATTCGTACATATATAGAGGATAATGACGTATATCTTATAAAATATAGTGAATGCTTCTCATCATAAATCATCTTCTTTATGGTTAAGAGACTTATGTTTGAATGTATTTAATTTTCCATTGCATACATATTTAGGCATATGCATGTATATGCACATATATATGTTAAAGTTTTAGTTTAAAATTTCAATAACATTTCAATGAAAATATTTTCATAACACATTCTTTATACATTTCGATTTGTGCTTTCTCATTATTCATTATTCAACATCATTTTCGAATGAGTGCAACTTTACTAGACGCATGTTAAACAGGTAAATAATATAGCGACTATTGGCTTCACTTCTCTTTTTTTCTTTTTTTTTTAGATTCGACAATTCTACATGTTGTTGTACTTGTTAACATTATTACAGATTAAATAAATGACATTTCGTCCTAATAAAAAACGTGATTGAAATTTCAGATGCCCATTTGATGAATGTCTGTAGGTACAATTCTACCTATAATAGCATGTATATGTGTGTGTAGAGGGATGTATATTGGATGGACTTTTGACAGTTTGTTTCCCTTTTATGTTCATGCACATAGGCTATAGATATAAAGGGTGTCTTACTGCTAACAAAAAAAAAAATAAATAAATATGTGGCCACATAAAGCCCCAAAGGGCTCATTTGCCGAGCTTCTCTTCCATTACTGTTGTGCGTCTTAAATTTTGGACAATATAAGAAGGGACCTACTTATTTTAGCCGGTTCCGAACGGCAGAGCACTTGTGACATCACTTTTTCTGAGCTTTGTCACAGAGTTCTTTAAGAAGCTTTTTCATGGCAAGTTGTTACTGTCGGAAGAATTGCCAATTGCTTGCCGACAGGTGGGTACCGTTCGAAAGAAAAATCTTATCGATATTAAATTTTTTATGCATCAGCCGGGGATTGAACCACCGACCTACAGATCAGAAGGCGAACACACTAACCACTAAGCTACGGCACCCACTACTGCTAACAATTACGTTAAAGTTTGAGGAAGAGAAAATTCTGCTTTGATTTCTAATAGAGCTTCTAGAGATTTATACAAAAAGTGCTACATTTAAGAATTATATAGAGAAATAACGCATCATTGGCAAATGCGGAATTAAATTCCATACCACCATACCATGTTCGGTTTCATATCGAATAATCTTTCTATGGCACATTAACATATCTCGATCACCTCAACAGGTCTTCGTACAACATATTCAAATAAATAATAATATTACACCTCTCTCTTATTCTACCCTGTACATCGACATATATGGAGCTATAAGTAAATTTTACGTGTTCTATCATTTGTCAATTTTTTGCTTATCTCATACTACCTACTCTTTCAATTTCTTTTGTGATATATTTTTCTTACTTAATATCTGCTACCACGAGCATTATTGTCTTTCATTTCTTTTGATTTTCATTTCTATTTTGTCTAGTAGTACTTGCATACGTACACATGTACGATTAGAAAGGAATAGCATGGCCTACTTTTAGGTGATTAAAATTCATTTAGCGTAAGAATTTGTGTTGATGAAAATGAAACAAAGTTGACAACTGAAATATGATTAATACTCTGTTTCTTGTTACACACTTCATAGATGCTGCTATAGAATATATTCCTATAGTCATCACATAAGAACTTTTGACTTTCTTTCTCCGTGTACGTGTCATATATAAAAATCAATATGATTAATATAATCCCAAGCGGTTATGTTGGATTTGCTATCTAGTTCAAAGTAAAATAAATAGTACTTCTCCTTTATTATCATGAATTTAATCAACTTTTTGAGTATTCACTAAATTATTAACTACAATATTTATTTGGTGTTCTGTCAATCTATCTCGCTCAAGGGAATTAAGTACCTACCAACAGATTTTATTTTCGTTTCTAGTTAATTTTAAAATGATTTATTATAATTTGAAAACTTTTAAGACATTTTGGTCCTTTTTTCCATTTATTTTTAAGCTATTGTAATTATTCATTACAAAGACTTTTTTGTGGGAGCTGATCATAAGAATGTCGTACTTTAAGATATATCGATACATTGCAGAATCAGACGAACTACACACAGTCTTATCAGAAATTTTGGGTCATAGATTTTGGTGAATAGGTACCAAATTTCAGGGAATAGTCAAAGTTATTGATATTAAAACAAACAAACAAAAATTGCAAAAAATCTTAAAGCCTTTTTCATAAAAATGAAAAAGTCTGCTATTGACCAGACTTATAACACAACATTTTTTGAGTTTATAATATCTGACACAGCAATTACAACTTTCAGTTAAGAGTTATTTAAAATTACCACTCTAAAGTAAAAAAAAAAATAAAAATGTTTAATTCCTTTGGTGTTAAAGTATGAACGTTTAATTTTCAGTACGTCAAAACTTTCGACCCTTTCCACGTTTCGACCTTTTCGATCTTTAGAAGAAGTTGTTATTTAAAAATTGGTAGTAAAAAGAAATCCATTTTTCCAATAGAAGGCTTTAGTAATCTGTATCTCGCGTTGTATAAGTACGATCGGGTTACGCTAGATGGTGTTAGAAATATAGGATTTCTTACTAAATAAACTTTGTGATTGCTGGACTCAGTATTGTTTGAGCATGCGTCAAATATGGACACCAGTAAAGAGCAAATACGCCACATTTTACAGTTTTTCTTCGATAAAGGCGAAAACGCAAGCCAGACAGCTGAAAATGTGAATAGTGAAATCGTCGAATCTGACCATCATGCAAGCACTGTTTTTATTGTCCCAGAGCTAAACACTGCACAAAAAACCGTTTGAAACCATTTAAATAAGGCTGGATACAAAAAGAAGTTTGATGTATGGGTGTCACACAAGTTAACGCAAAAAAAACCTCATAGACCGAATTTCCATCTGCGAATCGCTACTGAATCGCAACAAAATCTATCCATTTCAGAAGCGGATGGGTACTAGTGATGAAAAGTGGGTTACTTACGACAATAACAAGCGAAAACGGTTGTTGCCGAATCGCGGTGAGCCGTCGCAAACGGTGGCCAAGCTAGGATTGTCGGTTAGGAAGGTTTTGCTATGTGTTTGGTGGGATTGGCAGGGAATCATCTACTATGAGCTGCTCCCCTACGGCCAAACTCTTAATTCGGACCTGTACTGTCAACAATTGGACCCTCTGAAGGAAGCAATCGCCCAGAAGCGTCCAGCTTTGGCCAATAGAAGAGGAATTGTACGCCATCAGAACAACGCCAGACCACACACATCGATAGTAACTAACAAGAAGCTCCGGGAGCTTGGTTGGGAGATGCTTATGCATTCACCTTATAGTCCGGACATGGCACCAAGTGATTACTACCTGTTCCTGTCTATGGCGAATGATTTTGAAGGTGAAATATTCGCCTCAAGGGAAGCTTGTGAAAATCGACCGCCCTAGTTTTTTGTCAATAGGAACGAGGGTTTCTATGAGAGAGGCATTATGAAATTACCTTCAAAATGGCAACAAGTTATCGAATAAAATGGTGCATATTTGACCTAAATCGGATCATTCTAACTGTGCTAAATAAAACCATCAATTTAATGCAAAAATAATGTATTTCTCTTTACTAGACCTTATATATAAATCTTACAATAAAACGGGTAACGGTCGTCGAAACAAATAGCAATTAGTCATAAAAGCCATTATTACAAAAAAAAAAAATTAAATACAATTATTACTCCATGCTCCTTCGATTTTTACAAACTTTTAGATACGTATCTAAATTAGAATACATGAATTACTTCGGTTAGATTGAACTTTATGTCCAACCTCAAAAATATTATGAAATTTCAAATATTTGCACCCATTAATTCCCCTATAGTGATACACTTTTTTCAAATATATTTATCATATATCTTTAACCCATCGATTTTTATTATTGAAAATTTGCTTTCATTATATCCTTAGCCCTAAGGTACGCTCATCTACAAAATAAACTTCAAAGCACCTGAAAATTGTCTAGAAGTACTCCTGGAGTTGTAAAACTGTAAAACTGAAGTATGGCTGACTCCCAATGATTTATTTATGCTTCAACACTTTTACTAAATATACTTAACTTCTATCTCTATCCCTTCGAAATGTTGCGATACGAATTTTACGTTCTTCTTCTAACTTTAGCTTTCACCGCCCCCACAGTGACTCTAGATCGGTAATATGTAAATATAAACCATCTCTATTCGTTTTTACTACCTAACTTTTTTGTGAACATCCTCACTTAGAAGATAACGAGTGCGTTTCCTACAAAATGGGCTTAAAATCACCAGGAAATTGATTGAAACCCCCACAATTGCTCAGGAATCGCCCCTAGAGGCATAAAATGTATGAGAAATCTCAATTAATTTTTTCTTATAAACACTTTTTCAGAACATATTTACCCTCTATCTCTGTCTCTTCGAGGGGCTCCCATACAAAATTTACATAATTTTTTTTTAATTATACTCCCTCCACACCGTGAGTATCTTTAAAGGGGTAAAATATATGAACGACCTTAATTCATTATTACTAGTTCGCTTTTACTAGTATTTTTGTGAACATCCCACTGCGTATCTTCACTCATTAAGACGGTCTCCCTACAAAATTAACTTAAAAGCACCTTAAAATTGTCCACAAAATGCACATAAAGACGTAAAATATGAACTTTCCTCTATTAATGTATTCTTCTAAACACTAATTCTAAACAAATTTGATATAAGTGATCTCTATCGTTTCGAAGGGTTCACATAAAAAATCAGTTTTTTGTATTTCTGATCTTAGGAGAATGAAATACATCCATTCTTCCATTAATCTTTAATATATACTCCTTAGAGAGGCTTCCATATAAAATATTCGTAAAAAGGTTTGACTATTGACAAATATCTCCATAATTGAGTAGGAATTGACCCCATTTATTATTGCGCTTCAAATATATTAACCCTTATCTGTACTTTTATGGGGGATACAAAATTTGTGTTTTTATAAAATCCATCAGCTAATTAGATAGATAATTGATATTGCGAGATAATTTCTAATATGAAATTAAATGTTTATTTTTTGTTTGCTAGAAATCTAATATATTTCTTTTCTCATATTTACTGGAAACTCATCTTATTCAGTATTATTGTGCATATGAAATTTATATGCTATTGGAAGCGATCTGCTTATATCAGCCAACATAAGGCATTATAATTCCTGTGACACTAATGTTTTTCTGATATTTGTCTTTCATAATCTTCTTCGTGACAAATTCTTCCTTTCGAAATAGTGACAATTGCTGGCACTGGCACAAACTTAAACAAATTTATAAGAAATAACTGAACATGAACGCAAAATAATTTGAATTGAGTAGAAGTATGAGAACCAAGGAACTGATACTAGTAATTCTAATTTAATTTTTAACTTCCAATTTTCTAATAATAAAAGCAAGAAGTTTGAGATAATTACTAGTGTAATAGTGTAATCTGCTTTGCTTTCTTATTTTTTATATTTATTGCACTTCTAATTCTTCCCTTTTTCGGATTTTGATACAATAGGTCTATTCACCGAGCGCCTGGGGTTTATGCTGCCCTCCCTACTCTGAACACTGATCTCTATACTAAAAATCTCCTTACAGTCGGCTGGGGCCGACCAAATTATACCCTGCATATGTAGAGGTATGTATAAAAAGTTTGCTCGTATATCCATCCCTTTCTTCCACTACTTTGTATAGGACCTACATTAAGAAGCGGGCGTACCTCACCAATTTTGGAGGATCAATTTCTGCCTATAATACTAAACTACATAGGTTGCAATGGGTTGACCTAGGCGTATTAATTAGTAAGTTATGGGTGTTTTAATGTTTAAGGTAAATCCGAGACTTTCTACGGAAGCTATATAAAAAGTGGGCGTGACGAATCTCTTTCTGGTATATCTAATTAATTTTTCAATATCAATCTACACCTTAAATTTGGTTGTCCTACGCTAAATGGTTTGTAAGTTATGGAGCTTAAAAGTTTTAGTTTAATTCCCTCGACTTTGTATGGGAGACCTATGAAGGAGTGGGAGTGGCACACTGATTTTCTGCCAGATTATTTCCGACTACGATATTAATCTAAGTGTCAATTATGGTTATTTTAGGCAGGAGATTGCCGAAGTTACAGCTGTTTAAATTTAAAAGAATTTCAGTAATTTTGTATGGGGGCTGCAATAAACAGTGGGCATGGCGCGTCCATTTCCTATGAGCCTAGTTGCTCGTACAATGCTTATCCATACCTTAAATCTCGTTGTCCTACGCTAAATGGTTTGTAAGTTATGGAGCTTAAAAGTTTTAGTTTAATTCCCTTGACTTTGTATGGGAGACTCATGAAGGAGTGGGCGTGGCACACTGATTTTTTGCCATATTATTTCCGACTACCATGTTAATCTAAGTGTCAATTATGGTTATTCTGGACAGAAGATTGTAGAAGTTACAGCTGTTTCAATTTAAAAGAAGTACAGACACTTTGTATGAGAGCTACACTAAAAAGTAGGCGTGGCTCAACCACTTTTGGCGAGGTTATATAGTGGTATAATATAAGTCTATGTGCCAAATATTGTTGGCCCAAGTGGTATATTATGTGAGTTATAGCAAGTTAAAGATTTTGAAAATTTCGAGGTTAGTCGCTTTGAATGCTTGGTGTGGGCGTGGTTATTGACCGATCATGCCCAATATCAATCCCCTCCGTAATCTTGGATCATAGATTACTTATGCCAAATTTCATCGAAATTGCTCTATATTTACTCAAGTTATCGTGCGAACCAGCCAGGTGACAGACAGACGGACGGACGGACGGACGGACATCGTTAAATCGAAAATTTAATTGACCCTGATCACGAATATATATCTATGTCTATATCTCCGGAGATTCCTTCAAGTGGACACAAACATCTGACCGAAATGAATATACCATGCATATTGCATTATGCAGGGTATAAAAATTGTCTGACTTAATTGTCGATTATCTTTCTGAAACTTTAATATATCTACCCAAAAATATTTCCAAAGATCGAATATCTGATATCAAAGAAAGTATCAATATATGTTAAATGTAATGTAGTGACCTATTTTGCGAATATTTTATTAAAATATATGAAGCATTAAACACATATGAGTACTCGTATGTATGTATGATGCACACGATTTAAATTGACAATTATCTAAGATATATGTACATATTTAAAGAAAGTTAAAAGTAGGGAAAAAAAAGCGACAACTAGAAGTCAAAGTAGCTAAAGTTGAAAGGTAAAGTTTTATGCGATGCCAATGGACCATACTAAAAATACAAATATATGTGAAGAATAATAAACAAGTAAATTACAAAAAACAAGAAACTATGCAGCAGGTGCAATATTTCACAAGTTTCATTTATGCATGTGTACGATGCAGCATATGAATGCATTTGGTTAGTAAAAGAACGAGAGAAGTCAAGTCAAGTGCGACGATTGATAAGGATGATAATGTCTTGAACAATTTTCTTAGACGCAACACATAACAAGTGGTCGAGTTAAGAAACATGAAATTGATTTAATGTGATGTGTATGATGATAGCTATTTGTGCATACATTTTTATGCTTACATATATGTGCTCATATGTCACGTGTCACAACTGTATACTAAAAAATGGCCTTACAGTCGGCTGGGGCCGACCAAATTATACCCTGCATATGTAGAGGTATATATAAAAAGTTTGCTCGTATATCCATCCTTTTCTTCCACTACTTTGGATAGGAGCTACATTAAGAACCAGGCTACCTCACCAATTTTTGAAGAATAATTTCTGCCTATCATACTAAACTACCTAGGTTGCAATGGGTTGACCTAGGCGTATTATTTAGTAAGTTATGGGTGTTTTAATGTTTAAGATAAATCCGAGATTTTGTACGGAAGCGGACGTGGCTTACCTCTTTCTTGTATATCTAATTAATTTTTCAATATCAATCCACTCCTTAAATTTGGTTGTCTTACGCTGAATAGTTCGTAAGTTATAGCGGTTTAAATTTTTTTCAATTTTCCAAATTTTGTATGGAATCCCCATTAAGAAGTGGGTGTGGCATGCTGATTTTTTGCCAGATTATTTTCAACTACCATATTAGCTGAAGTATTAATTATAATTGTTCTAGACAGAAGTATGCAGAAGTTACAGCTATTTCAATTTAAAAGAATTTCACTCATTTTGTACAGCTGCTACGATAAACAGTGGGCATGGCGCGCCCATTTCCTGTAAGCCTAGTTGCTCGTACAATACTAATCAATACCTTAAATCTTGTTGTCCTATGCTAAATGGTTTGTAAGTTATGGAGCTTAAAATTTTAGTTTAATTCACTCGACTTTGTATGGGAGACCCATGAAGGAGTGGGCGTGGCACACTGATTTTTTGCCATATTATTTTCGACTATAATGTTAATCTAGGCCTCAATTATGGTTATTCTGGAGCGAAGATTGTAGAAGTTACAGCAGTTTCAATTTATAAGAAGTACAGACACTTTGTATGGGAGCTACGCTAGAAAATAGGCGTGGCTCACCCACTTTTGGCGAGGTTATATAGTAGTATAATATAACTCTACGTGCAAAATATTGTTGTCCCAAGTAGTATATTATGTGAGTTATAGCAAGTTAAAGATTTTGAAAATTCCGAGGTTAGTCGCTTTGAATGCTTGGTGTGGGCGTGGCTATTGACCGATCATGCCCAATATCAATCCCCTCCGTACCCTTGGATCATAGGTTACTTGTGCCAAATTTCGTCGAAATAGCTCAATAGTTACTCAAGTTATCGTGCGAACCAGCCAGGTGACAGACAGGTGGACGGACGGACGGACGGACGGACGGACGGACATCGTTAAATCGAAAATTTAATCGATGCTGATCACGAATATATATCTATGTCTATATCTCCGGAGATTCCTTCAAGTGGACACAAACATCTGACCGAAATGAATATACCATGCATATTGCATTATGCAGGGTATAAAAATCTCCTTACAGTCGGCTGGAGCCGACCAAACTATACCCTGCATATGTAGATTTATATATAAAAAGTTTACTCGAATATCCAACTTATCTTTTATTTCCACTTTTCGAGAAACAATTTTTGCATATACTACTAATTTACACCCGAAATATGGTTGACTTTGACGAAGTAAAAGGATTTTAAGATAATTCCGAGGCTTATAAAAAGCTATATAAAAAGTGGGCGTGGCTTACCACTTTCTAGTAAATCCAATTAATTTTTCAATGTTAATCCACACCTTAAATCTCGTTATTCTACGCTGAATAGTTTGCAAGATATAACCGGTAACATTTTTTTTAATTTCCGCAACTTTGTATGGGAGACCCAAAAAGGAGTGGGCGTGGCACATTGATTTTCTGCCATATCATTTCCAACTACCATGTTAATCTAAGTGTCAATTATGGTTATTCTAGACAGAAGATTGTAGAAGTTACAGCTGTTTCAATTTAAAAGAAGTACAGACACTTTGTATGGGAGCTACGCTAGAAAGTAGGCGTGGCTCACCCACTTTTGGCGAGGTTATATAGTAGTATAATATAACTCTACGTGCAAAATATTGTTGTCCCAAGTGGTATATTATGTGAGTTATAGCAAGTTAAAGATTTTGAAAATTTTGAGGTTAGTCGCTTTGAATGCTTGGTGTGGGCGTGGTTATTGACCGATCATGCCCAATATCAATCCCCTCCGTACCCTTGGATCATAGATTATTTATGCCAAATTTCATCGAAATAGCTCAATATTTACTCAAGTTATCGTGCGAACCAGCCAGGTGACAGACAGACGGACGGACGGACGGACGGACGGACGGACATATACAATCCGCAATGCAGAATACTTACATCCATGCTGAGAAGTAAAAATCTTTCCATTTTGAGTTGAGTTTGGAATGAAAGAAATGTTATATTCTGAAACAATTATGTGCATTTTATATTGTAGAGACTATGTACATGGGTGACGTAGCTCAGTGGTTAGTGTGTTGGCCTCAGAAAAAGTGATGTCGGAGAAAGTTCTGCCGTTCGGAACCGGCTAAAATAAGTAGGTCCCTCTAATATTGTCAAAAATTTAACACGCACAACAGTAATAGAAGAGAAGCTCGGCCAATGAGCCCTTCGGGGTTTTAAGAGACACATAACAAAAAAAAAAAAATGTACGTATTCTCTGAAAGGAAATGTAATTGAATTCTAATACTACGAAAACACTATTAGATGATATCTAATTGAAATGCTGTGAGGACTCTACATAAATTCATTCAACTTTTTTCTTTTAATGAAATTCTCCTACAACTCCTGTTAACTCATTAAATGGTTCTACTATTATTGGTATGGTATATATTTTCACAATCGAAAAGAGTAGGAAATCTTTGTGATAGAAGGTATACATTTTCCGAATGCCGAAATATTGAGAACCACCACCAACTGCTTATGTTTCTATAAGTTTCATTTTCCAAACCTAAGATTAAGTTCAATCGTGAAGATCATCGTTTTGGCTGTGTGAATAAGAAAATTGAATAATTCGTATGGAAGGTATCATTTACTTTGAATGCATTATTGTTATAGTTAAGAAATCGTTTGGTTTAATCAAAAAGAGTACTGCATAAAATATTTATATTTTTATATTTTTTATTTTTCAAACGAAAAATTAACAAGTTCGTATGGATGGTAGCATTATCTTTTAAAGCCTTATTTTAATATCACATATTTTCATTTGAAAATTAGTGCATAAAATATTTTAATGCTATTGCTTTAAAAATAAGCATAGTCTCCATATAAAATATTCATTTTTCAGACGAAAATTCAGACTTTTTTAACACTGTAGCATTATTTTTTAAAGTCTCTCCCTAAAACATTCAACGTAATATACACTTTTGAAAATTCTCAGGTTATTTCCTTCATAAACAAATATAGTTCTCATACAAAAATCCAGTTTGATAACAAATCGAATTTCTTAATTTAATGTTTTAATTTCTTAAAAAAATGTTATATGAAGACAATTACCAAATTACTTAAATACAATATTATATAATTCCAGTTTTGAAAAAAATGTAGTTAAGAAAAACTACAACAGATCATAAATCAAATCATAAAAATTTCATTTATTCCTTACTGTCCCTAATCACTTTTTGAGCAAAAGCTACCCACAAAGATTGTATATGAAGACAATTCCCCATCGTACTTGAAAAATATATGTATTACGCTTGCAAAATTATGCATTAAAGCAAATTAAATCAGATTATGATTCAAATCATAAAAATTTCCTAGACTGCATACATTTTATTATCCCTCAAACGCTTTTGTTTTCTTGATAAATATTTGTAAATATTTATTATGTTAAATTTATATGTAAAAGATAAACAATTTAAATTAAAATTTAATTTTTAATCTTCGAAGACTTTAATTCAAATATATTTTTATGTTCCAAAATCGAATTAATTAATATCGAACAAATTTTGCATTAAAAGAGACTTTTTTATGGAAACAAAATGTTTTAAATTATTTAAATCTGCTTTCAATTTTTATACCCTGCATAATGCAATATGCATGGTATATTCATTTCGGTCAGATGTTTGTGTCCACTTGAAGGAATCTCCCGAGATATAGACATGGATATATATTTGTGATCAGCGTCGATTAAATTTTCGATTTAACGATGTCCGTCCGTCCGTCCGTCCGTCCGTCCGTCCGTCTGTCTGTCACCTGGCTGGTTCGCACGATAACTTGCGTAAATATTGAGCTATTTCGATGAAATTTGGCATAAGTAATCTATGATCCAAGGGTACGGAGGGGATTGATATTGGGCATGATCGGTCAATAACCACGCCCACACCAAGCATTCAAAGCGACTAACCTCGAAATTTTCAAAATCTTTAACTTGCTATAACTCACAGAATATACCACTTGGGACAACACTATTTTGCACATAGAGTTATATTATACTACTATATAACCTCACCAAAAGTGGATGAGCCACGCCTACTATCTAGCGTAGCTCCCATACAAAGTGTCTGTACTTCTTTTAAATTGAAACAGCTGTAACTTCGGCAATCTTCTGTCTAGAATAACCATAATTGACACTTAGATTAACACGGTAGTCAGAAATAATATGGCAGAAAATCAATGTGCCACGCCAACTCCTTTTTGGGTCTCCCATACAAAGTTGCGGAAATTAAAAAAAAATGTTACCGGTTATAACTTGCAAACTATTCAGC
Source organism: Megamerina dolium (assembly GCA_963854835.1). Taxonomy (NCBI): domain Eukaryota; kingdom Metazoa; phylum Arthropoda; class Insecta; order Diptera; family Megamerinidae; genus Megamerina; species Megamerina dolium. Next base: position 31,004,391 of record OY978529.1, on the reverse strand, counting down.
GTAGAGTAACGAGATTTAAGGTGTGGATTAGTATTGTACGAGCAACTAGGCTCACAGAAAATGGGCGCACCACGCCCAGTGTTTATCGTAGCCCCCATACAAATTTTAAATTGAAACAGATGTAACTTAGGCAATCTTATGTCTACAATAACCATAATTGACACTTAAATTAATATCGTAGTCGGAAATAATTTGGCGATAAATCAGCGTACCACGCCCACTTCTTATTGGGGCTCCCATACAAAGTTGAGGAAATTAAACAAAAATGTTAACCACCATAACTTAGAAACTATTCAACGTAGGACACCAAATTTAAGGTGTGGATTAACATTGAAAAATTAATTGGATTTACTAGAAAGTGGTAAGCCACACCCACTTTTTATATAGCTCCCATACTAAGCCTCGGAATTATCTTAAAATCCTTTTACTTCGTCAAAGTCAACCATATTTCGGGTGTAAATTAGTAGTATATGCAAAAATTGTTTCTCGAAAAGTGGAAATAAAAGAAAAGTTGGATATTAGAGTAAACTTTTTATATATAAATCTACATATGCAGGGTATAGTTTGGTCGGCCCCAGCCGACTGTAAGGAGATTTTTTAACATTGTTTCGAACAAAAATTAAACTGATATATCAAAAATTTTATTTGTTTCATTTTTTACTAGACATTATTTCAATTTTTGTTGCATTTATGTCGAAAAATTGGCAAAAGTTACAGTATTTCGACATTATTGGAAAAAATGTTGCCCCATTAATTTACAATTACACCGAATTAACACTTTTCGACATTCTTTCACAAATTGTTTCGACCTTAATTCATACAGCCGACAGGCCGATGTTATGCAAGAAGTCATAGCGACGAGTTATTGTTTTCAATACAAATTGAAAGTTTGGAAGAGCTCAAGAGAGATACGAAATTAATGCATATTAGCAAGCAATTTCACAGGGTGACAGTAGTGTTGACGCATTTACTTATCGGCCTCCAATTTAGTTTAATTTTTTCTCTTTACTATTTTAATTATTTCTATTATTTCATAAAAATTTTGGAACATTGTACGATATTTAACACTATTGCCAATTTGTCAGGAATATTCGATATTTTCGCCGCATTAGATTGCATTTTATTTACTTTAAATACATCTGCTAGAAAATAATGATCAATTTTTGTATTTAAAATAATCCCTTTTGATATTTCAAAATGGATCTTGGGTGGGCTCAACCAAAGAAGTATGTATTTCAAACATTCATCAACTACAAGCTGATCCAAAGCACTTTCTTATATACATTCCGTCAAATAAGTACCCGGAAATCGGAAATTCTCATTTTTAATTTTCCCTCTGAGAATATTTCAAAAAAAATTTTTTCCCAGTTTGGAACAACTGTCAGCCACTATTTTGTGAATTTTTATTGCTATGTGTCATTTAGTTTGGTTACGGCGTCATTAGGAACAAGTCAACCTTTTGTGTGCGTTGCGATTTCTTCTCGCCCCTCTTTGAACGATTTATACCAATCGTAAACTTGAGTTTTTGATATGGTTGAATCACCAAATGTTTTTTTTTCAACATTTCCAACGTTTTGGCACAAGAAATTTCGTTTGAAACACAAAATTTCACACAAACTCGATATTATTATCCATAGTAAAAATCGCAACGCACACAAAAGGTTGACTTGTTCCTAATGACGCCGTCACCAAACTAAATGACACATAGCAATCAAAATTCACAGAATAGTGGCTGACAGTTGTGCCAACCTGGGAAAATTTTTTTTTTGAAATGTTCTCAGAGGGAAAATTAGAAATGAGAATTTCCGATTTCCGGGTACTTATTTGACAGAATGTATGTACATTTTGAGCTCACGTGTACGCTCACATCACCAATTACACACGTATGAGGTGTGAAGACTGATATCCTACTATTCCCTTCAGCAATAAACGTCAAATGACACAGAAGAGATTCAACATCCCTCGGCATTAGGCCCAAAAACGCATGTAGCGGAAATTATAACATAAATATATTATACACATTCACATTCGATATGCGCTTATAGTGTGGTAAGTGAAATAAAAAAAATAAAAAAGAAACGAAATCTCTTTTTCGAATTAACCCATTTTCCTTCTGCCCATTCACAATTCACATTCAAGAATTATATGTGGCAACTTTATATTCAAAGCTTTGATAATATTAGCACGTACCGGCAGGACATCAACCGCAACACTTACTTATAAAAATATTCTATATACATACATATTATGATTTATTTAGCCTATAGGGATGCGCTAATATAGTACACTCACATATAGCATACACATACGTATAAACCTACTCGTATAAACACTAGCAAGTAGAAGAAAAAGTGTCTTTCCTACTCGTATATCATTATCACCATCATCACTACAATTCGCATCATGATTGCCATCGTGCCACAAAAGAAGAAGATGCAAACTTTTTCTTCATTTTGCTGTAGTAAGTAAATTACAAACGAAATGAAACGATGTTGATGAAAACTACAGAATCTACTCATATCTCCTCTTTCATTTACACATTCATTCATTGCTAAGAAATTAGGTTAACACTGACGAATTAAGGACATTAGCGTGATGCACATACATACAATACATACAATAAATAATACACTGTAGCACAGTCGAATATCGCTAAGGGATATGTATTTATATGCGTATGTATATGTGAATGTATGTATGGATGTATGAATGTATGAGAAAAGAACAAATGCTAGTTGATAAAGTTTTTTATGCCATTTGCACGCATTGCACGTAAGCAACTAGCGCTTATGCCGAAAGGCGAAAATTAAGTGATGACAAAAATGACAGCCTGCAAAAAAAGAGCAACAAGACACACAAACAAATAATTGCAAAGAGGGAAAGGGAGAAAAAAACGACAACGATTAGGAAGAATTCTACGGCCTCCGAGTGTTAATCAAATGAAAAAAATAAGAAACTTTAGCTTAGTACACTATTAAACGCAGCAATAAATAAGAAATATTTACAACAAACGATGTGTTATAAAGCATCGCGCATTGGTACAAGTGAATTGAAATGATAGAGTAATACGAGATATTGAATCTGCCATTCGTGATTGGGATCACTTACAAAAATTGATTGGTTCCCTTTAATGGTCAACTGACAATACTCACTTGTAGATGTAATTTTTCTACCACAATTTATCATTTCAACATGAAGTCAAATCTCATCAGATAATCTAGCATATTAGAAATTTTCTTGAGTGAATTTCTAGGAAAATTTTCAATATCTGGTGGCTTAATGGAATGCAAATAATTGATCAGAATCGAAGATAACCTCAAACTCATGTAGAGCCAAACGAGAAATACTCCTCAAAAGCCAAGGCATGAAATTAATGAAAACGTGTTCGATTTAAACTATCAGAGTAACAAAATGAACAAAGAAGCAAATCTCATCTATAAAATCAACTTTTAAAACAAGTTATATCAGAATGTGGGGTGCCGTGGCTCAGTGGTTAGCGTGTTGGCCTTCTGATCTGTAGGTCGTGGTTCAATTCCCGACTGATGCATAACAAATTTATTATAGAAAATATTCTTCTTTCGAACGGCACCCACCTGTCGGCAAGCAATTGGCAATTCTTCCGACAATAACAACTTGCCATGGAAAAGCTTCTAAAAGAACACCGTGACAAAGCCCAGAAAAAGTGATGTCACAAGGGTCCTGCCGTTCGGAACCGGTTAAAATAAGTAGGTCCCTTCTAATACTGTCCAAAAAATTTAACACGCACAACAGTAATGGAAGAGAAGCTCGGCCAATGAGCCCTTCGGGGCTTTTAGTGATACATATATATACATATATATAAATATATATATATATATATATATATATATATACATATATATATACATATATATATATATATATATATATATATATATATATATACATATATATACATATATATATATATATATATATATATATATACACACATATATATATACATATATATATATATGTATATATATGTATCACTAAAAGCCCCGAAGGGCTCATTGGCCGAGCTTCTCTTCCATTACTGTATATATATATATATATATATATATATATATATATATATATATGTATATATATATATATATATACATATATATATACATATATATATATATATATATATACATATATATATATATATATATATATATATATATATATATATATATATATATATATATATATATATATATATAATATATTTAATGAGCTCAAGGCTTTGAAACATTATTGGCATCAATAGAAATATATATTTTGCAACTCTTCCAAAAGCAAAAGATGTAGGATTTGGACATCAAGACTCTTTTTTCAGTTAACTGGATTGCAGAGCCTTAAATGTTCATACAATCTGCTATATATGCTTCTTCAAATCAAGATAAAAATTTTAGTTTTATTGGCAACGATATCCGGGTTTCTCATAGGGCCCTCTTATTTTAATAAACTCCTCATTCCCCTGAAGTACTGAAAACGAAATGCAAATTTTTCAATTCTCATTCATTTTCTTTCTAGACACTTCCCTCAAAACAAACTAAACCCTATTTTCACCTCCTAAATGGGCTTCAGTACAAAATTGATATTTTCTTAGTTCTATGAAAACATCAACTTTTTAGGAGAGTTCCATAACGACGTTTAAGCAGGAGGTAGGTATATTTGTCTGAAATCATGGCGTGCAGAAGAATCAATGGATGCTGTTATTGCTTTTGTAGCACTCTAAGGACTATTTATGAGCCCATATGGAGTATTTGTGAATTTTAAGATGATTTTATGTTAATCTTGCAGAAAGGTAAATATAAAAAGTAAATATAGTTATTAATTATATTCAGAAAATTTGTTCAAAAATTCAATGAGTATATTTTGCCTGGATTTTTTAGATCTCGAAAAAAACAACTGTGAATTTGGGTTCCTGTATCTACATACCGAAAAGTAATTTGTAATTCTTTTAACAATCACAATGTCACGAAATTTCTTTTTAAGAATTATTTGGCGAAGCTTAGAAAAAGAAGATGTCACAAAGAGATGTTCTGCTATTTGAAACCATATAATTTAAGTAGCCTTCTTCCAATACTGTCTAAATTCAATACTCACAATATAGTCCAAGGATTTCCAAATATATTTGCAAATGTCTATGGAAGGAACAAGATATGAGTAGCTCCGAGATGTATACTTTTAGGAATATCTTTAGACTTTCTTTGCATGGATGGATTTTTCCACTTATAGTGTGTGGCACTGATGGGAGTAATTTACCGATTTACTCAATAACTTCATTCGATGAGTGTATCAAATCACATGAAACAACTTTTTGGGATTCCTTTTCTCTGAAGGTAAAAGAACATGATTCAATATATTCCCAAAAAATATGTAATCCCATTGAGCTTTGATTTTCTTTTTTCCATTTCTAATGCAACTTTGATAAGTTATCCCTTATAAAACTGTTGAAATTGTTATACCTGATGAACGTTATCAACTCAATGTCCTAATACAACATCAACCAAAAGAAAAAATGAAAAAAATTCGTATTGACACTTCATTAATTTTGAAATTTTCTCGTATATAAAAAGAAGAAGAAAGGACTAAACAGCAAACACATCAACATTTTTCATTAAATATTACAAGAGTAACAGTAATAATATCAACAACAACAACAAGAAAAGGAAGGAGTTATCTGCAATTTCATTTATGACATTCGATGAGAAGAGAACAGACGAACGAAAGAATACGACGATACTCACTCATGAACGAAATGCAGCGGAAATATAATGTGGTGAAGGAGGAGGCGGAGAAGAAGAAACTGAACACAATAGCGGAAATGTTGCAACGTTAAACGGAAGCTACAAGCCGGAAGTGCAAAAATTTCTTTCACAATTTTTTCATTATTTTCAGACTTATTTTTTTTTCTTTATTTGTTTTTGTTGTTTTACTCTTTAATAAATTTACGCTGTCATAAATAAGAAAAATGATTTTGCACTTTACAGTTCAGTTCAAGTTTTTACGTTGCGTCGCGCTCTCTTCAGTATTGATGACATTGACGTTAGCTCGGTCGATGGGTACAAGTGCAGCTAGCATTATTTTTGAAATTCGAGTTGATGTTATTGTTCTTCTTCTGCTCATCGTTGCTTGTCAAAAAATATATATACGTGTGTGTGTGTGTGTGTGAGAGAAAAATATAATATTGAAGTGAAAGACCTTGCTTGCATCAGACACAAATGCCATATCAGACTTGAAACTTTTATCATAAAAGAGTATGCAGGAATTTTTAGACAACCCCACATAGTACTATACCTACACCCACCAAAAATCCTTAAGTATTAATGAAGTATATGAACAACAAACGTAAGTATGCATGCAAGATAATACGACAGTATCATTGTGTGCGTGTATGTTTTACAAACTTTCACTAATATCAACTGTATGTCAGCCTTGTTGCTTACTCGTTTGCCGCTGCCGCTGTACGGATTATTATAGTCATAAATTCTACCAAAATCATCAATCACAGTATTGTGATCATTTTCGATGTTACGTTAGTATTCTACATATATACTTTGGTTGTTGTTGTTGTTCTACATACTTCGTTGTTTTTTCTATAAGTTTTCTGCTGTATGTAGTAAGGAAGATGCTACGAATATTAACGATATTTATAAGAAACTAAATCAATAAAACGATTTGTCTTCATATGAGAAATTATTTTAAATTGTTTTATTATTATTTTTTTGTTCCAAGACTTTGTTGTCCATTCGTTTAGAGAGCATGAGTTTTATATTTTAGTTTTCAATTATCATACCATTATGATCGTTGAAGAAATTATTTTCAATAAATTCATAAAAACTAAAAGATAATAAAATTTTAAAGATTAACTACGTCAAATGTCAAAACTTAAATTCCCTGCTCCAAGAAACATGTCCTTATATAGCTTCGAAAAAGCATATATTTATACTGGAGGTATGTGTGGTTTTTATTCGATATAGCCAATTTTCAAACATAGTTGCTTGTGAATAAAAATTATAATTTTTGCCAAGTTTGAGTTCAATAGCTTCATATCTATTCATAGCGAAAAATTGGCAAATATACATTCAAGAACATACTTTCGCATAAGAGGAGATAGTAGTTTTCATTATATTATTGACTGATATATTCCTTTATAAACGAAATCATATATACTAAGTTTTAGATCAAGAACTTTTTTTGTTGGTATCCAAAGTGTGGAAATATGAACTTGAAAGTATGCTTTTATTTGAAAGGTATGTGTGGTTTTCGTTAAAATTTGCCCATTATTTAACTCGTTTATGAGTTTGCAAAAATAGTCGTTGGTACCAAGTTTCAGTTGGTTAACACAATTTTTTTGTCCTAAAAATGTAAAAACATACATTTGAAAACAAACTTTTGTATGGGAGGTAGGTGTAATTTTCATCCGATTGCACCCATTCCTTAAACTTTTTTGTCAGCTACCACTGTTGTTGCTACCACTGCTGTTGTTGATGTTGCTTGTTGCTGCCGCCACAGTAACGAACAATATAGCACACACTCTTATATTGTGGTTTAAAAAATTCACCTTGTCACTTTTGCTTACAATGAGTTTATAATTTTATGTTTTAAGCTTTAATTTGTTATTTATATTTAGATTTCTTATTTTTGTTAGATAGGGAGAGAGGGAGAGACGCTCACTGTCCTGGTGTAATCAGAAGAAGAATAAAAATAAAAAACAGAACAAAAGTCAGGGAAACCAGAAAAAAACCAGAGAGGGAGACAGTGGAAAAGAAACAAAAAAAAAATAAATATGTGGCACTTAAAGCCCCAAAGGGCTCATTGGCCGAGCTTCTCTTCCATTACTGTTGTGCGTGTCTTAAATTTGGACAGTATTAGAAGGGACCTACTTATTTGAGCCGGTTCCGAACGGCAGAACACTTGTAACATCACTTTTTCTGAGCTTTGTCACAGAGTTCTTTTAAGAAGCTTTTTCATGGCAAGTTGTTACTGTCTGAAGAATTGCCAATTGCTTGCCGACAGGTGTGTACCATTCGAAAGAAAAATCTTATCTACATTCAATTTGTTATGCATCAGCCGGGGATTGAACCACGACCTACAGATCAGAAGGCGAACACACTAACCACTAAGCTACGGCACCCACCGTAGAAAAGAAACACAGAATAGTAAATTGAGCGAAATCGGCGAATTGGCAAAAAACGTCGATGCCAGATCAACCAACCCTCAATTTAGAAAAAGACACACGGGGCAATGCGAGGATATTTATTCTGGCGTAGACATAATCTTATGTACAGATTTTCAGCGAATTTTCATACAAATTATGTACATTGTCATGTGACTCTTCTGTGGACACCAAAACTCATCAAACCGTAAAAGTCTGCTGCTTTAGATTATTTCAAGTATTTATTGAAATCTGTGGAATTGCTAAGCGAAATATTATGATCGAAATCGTAATTAATGTTCAGCTAGCTCTGGGCTTATTCAGTTCAAGAAGAGCTTCAAATCATTTCCAACATTTTTTATAACGTAAATGGCGAAGCTAAAAGAAGCTAACTTGACTTGATTAGTGACTTAAAATTCCCCAATGATATGCACTGCTCATGTTTTTTGGACATGTATGTTATCTGTTGATGTATATAAAAAACGAATTCATTCCAAGCAGCATTCAATAAACGCTCAAGATGGACCATTGCATTGACCAGAGCAAGTTTGAAACAATTTTTGAATTTCAATATCAGGTATTTGAAATTTGGTGTTTTGGTAATTTGGTAATTTTGATTTTGACTCTTGCGTTGCCACATTTAATAAATTTTTTTTTCAGTTTAATCTAATTAGAGAGACTCTTGGAAAAATGCGCTTTCAATTTTCATGCTTCGTCTTTATTTTAATAAAATCGAAAATCCATTTAATATTTTATTTCTTTATCTCCACCAAGCATCTTCAATTACTGAAATTTCATAGAATTAAAATATAATTCATGGAGTTCATTATTGAGGGAAGTGAAAATTGCTTGTCTGTCTTATAATCTCACATGATGAAATACTCATACAATCGTATAATAATACATATCAAAGCTGTTTAATTATTACAAACACTTTGAAGTGGAGAATGTTATTGTTTGTGTGCTGCTTCGAATTAGTATTCCTTTGCAAGAAAGAAATGAGAAGGATATAACTCTTATACTTTGTAATTGCTTGTGAAGTGAAACGTGTGAGTGATTCATTGTTTTTGGTTTTTTCACATTCATTTTGTCACCTTTCTTGAATTAAACTCCTGCTGTTTTCATACATACACTCATACATGGATGCATATAAGTAATCTTATTTTCCACTTTACCAACACATATTACGTGAATATAAAAGAAGGACTTTTGTCATCTTAAGTCAAGTGTCAAATGTTTTTAAACCTTTAACTGCAAACAATTAAAAGGCAAGTATCTCAATTTTAACGCATATCACTCATACGACAATCAGCCCAGTCAGCAAACCCTGTTCGTATCATAAGTTTTACTTACTCCCTTGAGCGGGTATAGATATGTATACATATGTGTGAGTACGATTATATATGATGCATGCATTTGAGTTGGATAAGATTATGAGAGGGTATTTGGAACGATTATATGCATATTATCTGTACCTGCTACCATTATACATATACGAATGGCAAAATCAGCAGCTGTTTTTGCTGCTGGAAAGGAAATGTTTTTATGGATAATACATTCGTATGTATTTGGTTATTTGTATGCGTTTGTAATGTGCAAGATATTAAACTTGATTATTTGTCGTGTTGAAATTTACATAAACCTATGTATGTGTGTGTGTGTGTGCGTCTGTGTGAATATGTAGATATAAAATGTGCAAATATGCATGAAAATATACGTAGTATGCTCTTTGAATTACGAATGAGTAAATTTTATTTCTTTGTAAAATCTCGTCTCTCAGACATTTCACATAGATGGTGTTAAATATTCTTGGTACTATCTTCAACCGTACAAGTACATAGACATACTTACAAACAAACCTATGTCCATGTATAGATATGTATTCTTATTAAAAAAAGTAGAATGTCACTCATTATGCTGTTGGATGTGGCAATAAAATGAAAAGTTCAACATAATTTGCCATTTGCAGTGATTGTTTGTAATTTGAATAAAATTTTACACTTTCTATGATGACTGTGTCTCTCAAAAATTTTGTTTAATTCTAGTTTCGATAATACTAAAACTTAGCATTCACCGTGACAGACAGATGAAATATATTCGAGAAAATATAAGTTTATATATGCTAAGCATATTTCCAAAATATTCTCGCTATTACTAAATAAGGTTGTATTTTAATGGAAAAATGCTTTTGTATGGGAGGTACTTCGGCTCCTTAAATTGTACTTCTTCTTCTTCTTCTTCTTATGTGGCCACAACAACCGAATATCGATTTAGGCCGAAAATAACATGCTTCGCCAGCCGTCTCTGTTCTTCGCTAGCTGCCGCCAGTTAGAAATTCCAAGCGCCGTCAGGTTCTCCAGTACTTGGTCTTTCCACCTGAGGTTTGGTCTTCCTCTTCTGCGCCGTCCTCCAGCGGGTTCCGAATTTAACACCGAATATAACACCTTCTTAGCTGGAGCGTGTTCTTCCATTCGCTCGACATGACCTAGCCAGCGCAGCCGCTGGATTTTGATGCGCTTTACTATGTCAATATCGGCATACAGCTCGTACAGCTCATGGTTGTACCTTATTCGGTACTCGCCACCAACGCAAATAGGTCCAAAGATCTTGCGTAGGACTTTTCTCTCGAAAACTCCAAGCATTCGCTCATCCGAGGTGGAAATTGTCCAGGATTCAGCGCCATATCTTAGGACAGGCATGATGAGAGACTTGCAGAGTGTAGTTTACGTTCTTCGAGAGAGGGCTCGACTTCTCAATTGCTTACTCAGCCCAAATTAGCACCTGTTTGCAAGAGTGATCCTTCGCAATATCTCCAGGCTGACGTCATTACTGCTGTTAATGCTGGTTCCAAGATAGACAAAGTCCCTTACCACTTCAAACGCGTATTTGTCAACAGTGACGTGCTGTCCAAGACGCCGGTACTCTTTGTTTGTTGACACTAGATACTTCGTCTTGCGCTCGTTCACCGTGAGACCCATCCGACGCGACTCTCTTTCCAACTCTGAGAATGCTGCACTGACTCCTCGCGTGTTCATGCCGATTATGTCAATATCCTCGGCATACGCTAACAACATGACACTTTTGTTGAAGATAGTGCCATTATGTCGTAGATCAGCAGCTCGTATTATATTCTCCATAATAAGATTGAAGAAGTCGCACGATAACGAATCACCTTGTCTGAAACACCGTTCGGTATTAAACGGTGCGGAGAGGTCCTTCCCAATTTTCACTGCACAACGGGAGTTATGCAGTGTCATTCTACAAAGTCGAATGAGCTTTGCAGGAATACCGAACTCAGACATTGTTGCATAGAGGTAATCCCTTACCGGACTGTCGAAAGCGGCTTTATAATCAACAAATAGGTGGTGTGTGTCGATCTGTTTTTCTTGGCTCTTCTCCAGGATTTGGCGCAGTGTGAAAATCTGGTCGATGGTGGATTTACCAGGTCTGAAGCCACACTGATACGGTCCAATCAAGTTGCTGAGCATAGGCTTCAACCTTTCACACAGTACGCTCGATAGAACCTTGTATGCGATGCTCAGGAGACTTATTCCACGGTAGTTGGCGCAAATTGTGGGGTCTCCTTTTTTATGTACAGGACAGAGAACACTGAGCCTCCAATCATCAGGCATGCTTTCATCCGACCATATTCTGCTTATGAGCTGGTGCATGCGGGTGAGCAGCTCATCGCCTCCGGTCTTAAACAACTCGGCAGACAGGCCATCAGCACCTGCAGCTTTGTTGTTCTTCAGCCTTAAAATGGCCGTTTCAACCTCGTCATAGTCGGGTGGTGGAATATCAACACCATCATCTGTAATTGGGGTTATCGGGCAAACTCCTCCACTGGCGGAATTGTTCGTAGCGTCGCCATTCAGTAACGTGGAGAATTGTTCCCTCCATAGGCTCAGTACACTCTGGACATCCGTAACCAGATTCCCATTTCCATCATGACAAGAAGAGGCTCCGGGATTTAAACCTCCACTCAGGCGCTTGATCTTTTCAAAGAATTTTCGAGTGTCATTCTTGTCGGTACACATCTCTATCTCCTCACACTCGCGTCTTGCCAACTCCCTCTTCTTGCGCCTGAAAAGACGTCTCTCTGGACTCCTTTTCTCTCTATACCGCTCCTTAACAGCTCGCGTTACGCCTGCACGCAGGGTTTTTCTGTAGGCGGCGTCCTTCTCTGCGGTAGCGTCGCGACACTCCTGATCATACCACTCATTCCTCAGAGGCCGGTAGTAACCGATTACCTCCTCGGCAGCAGTAGTCATGGAGTGGGATATATGTGTCCACCGTGCGCATGTATCATCAAGTGGGGGAGTGTTCTGCAGAAGCAGATCCGATAGTCGAGTGGAAAATGCATCTGCTGTCTCTGGTGATCGCAGCTTACTGACGTCGAGCTTTCTCTGTGTGAGACTTCTCTTGTTATTTGCGACACATAGGCGTGTGCGCACCTTAGCTGCAACAAGGTAGTGATCCGAGTCGATGTTGGCACCACGAATCGATTTCACGTCCATCACACTGGAAGCATGCCTTCCGTCAATCACCACATGATCAATTTGGTCTCTTGTACGTTGATCTGGAGACAGCCATGTAGCTTTGTGGATATCGAGATGCTGGAATCTGGTACCACCAATTACCATGTTTCGTGCTGCGGCGAAGTCCATCAGCCTCATTCCGTTATCGGAGGTGTTCTGGTGGAGGCTGAATTTTCCGACAGTTGGACCAAAGGTACCTTCCTTGCCCACCCTGGCATTAAAGTCGCCAAGCACGATTTTGATATCGTGGCGGGGGCAGCGGTCATAAGCTTCTTCGAGGCGCTGAAAGAAGCTCTCCTTGGTCACATTGTCCTTCTCATCCGTCGGAGCGTGGGCACATATAAGGCTGATGTTGAAAAATTTTGCCTTGATGCGGATTGTGGCCAGCCGTTCGTTCACAGGCGTGAACTCTGAGACAAGATGTCGTAGTCTCTTGCTGACCAAAAATCCACATCCTAATTCGTGCCTTTCAGCATGGCAACTGTAGTAGATGTCACAGGACGCTCTTTTGGAGCAGCCCTGTCCTGTCCATCGCATTTTCTGGAGAGCGGTGATGTCAGCTCTGTATTTTTCGAGGACATCAACCAGCCGGATAGAGGCACCCTCCCTATAAAGGAATCGGACATTCCAGGTGCATATCCGTAAATCGTTGTCCTTTTTTCGTTTGCGGGGGTCATCAACAAAAGCGGTAGTCCTTATCCGAGGCATATTTGTTTTTTTCATTGAGGGGTTTTTTTTTATGTGGCGGGTCCCAAACCCAACGCACAACCTCTATCCGAGGAGATTTTCGCCACCGATGATTTTCGCCCGGTGGTCGCCACATGGAGGGCCCCCATTAATAATAATGAAAGCGCCATCACAGAGTAAGCAGAGCAAGCTATATGACTACCCCTCATTAACAAATAAAGGTATCATCACATAGCGCTCAGATCAAACTACATGACAGCCAGTGAGTTGACTTGCGATGAGTTCAGCAAGGATTGTGATAGCCCCACCCGGTTGAGGCAGTTAGACACGTTACCTTGCGAAAACACCACCAGACCACCCCTTAAATTGTACTTTCACACGAAATGGATGAAATCATACAAATTCTAGTATATTTTTGTAAGGGAGGCATGCCTAGTTTTTATCTTATTTTATCCATTTTGAAATATTTCTATTCATTGATTATATGCACCAAAGTCCAAGTATAAAAATATACATAGGAAAACACATTTTTGTATGGGAGGTGGTTTTATGCCAATTCCCACCATTCTCAAACACATTCATTTACTAATGAATATAGTTGCACAAACTTAGTCTCAGCTTTATAGAGTGGTATCTTCGTGTGAAAAGTGTGAAGAAATATATAGGGAATCATACTTTTATATAGGAGATAGGTTTGGTTTTAATTCGATTTTACTCATTATCACACTGGTCCATTTGTTACCAAATATAATTGGACGTACGAAGTTTCAACTCCATAGCATTTTATTTTCATGCGTAGAGGATGAAAACTTTTTTTTTTTTTGTCTAACAAGCTTTTTTTATTGGATCTTTCTAAAATTACTTAGAAACTAACAATAAGTAATCAAATCTTACAAACTAAATAAAATTATGTGATATTCCCAACGTTCCATCACAATTTGTTGAGTCACGAAGTATAGCAATTTCACAGCATATTCAGTGTGTCTTTTCTTTTTAATCGACGATGCCCCGTGCTCAGCAACAATTGCCTAGCAAGGGGATTCGGATGACTGTGTAATTTTTGAATGTAGCCTCTGCAGGACAGTGCAACTTGATAAAAACTGAGATACGAAAACATATTTTTGTATGAGAGGTATGTCTGATTTTTATCAGATTTCATACTTTCTCAACTGTCTAAATTCAGTTAAAAATGCGATCAGATGTACTAAGTTTCAGCTTCATCGAGTCATATTTTCGTGATAAAGCTGTAAAAAAATATAAACGGAAATATACTTTTGTATGGGAGGTTAACTTGGTTTTCATTCGATTTCACTCATCCTTAAAATAATATATTTTATAGCAAATTAAGTTGTATGTACGAAATTTCAGGTCCATAATATTGTATTTTCATGTGCAATGGGTGAAAACATACATTATTATTATTATTATTATTATTATTATTATTATTGTTATTATTATTATTATTATTGTTATTATTATTATTATTATTATTATTATCGTTTGGGGGATGTTGCACCGCGACCTATAAAATCTATTGTGCTCCCTCCGCGGAGCTGGAGTGTGTCTCTTAGCCCAGTTCCCTCGATAAATTTTAGTAATGGTCCTACTTCACAGAGTCTAAGTTCATCCTCGGGTATGATGAAATCTCCCAGGTATTTCCTTCTCTTGTGCATCAGTACGGAACAAGTTCCTATCACATGTTGTGCGGTCTAGTCCTCTTCCCTGCAGGACATGCAGAGAGCATCAGAAAAAATTCCCAATTTTGTTAGGTGATGATTCCTACAATGCCTTGTTAATAATCTCGTAATGATTCGCAAATTGCTCTTCGTTAAATTCATACAGTCCTCGTAGCGTTTTAGGTTGTTTGTCCCTAGCGCTAGTTTGGAGTGTGTTAGCCCCGGTAAGTTTTCCCAGTATAAGCCTCTTTGTCTATCCTCTTCTTCCCAGATGATACTGGAGATGTCACCCGATCCTAATCCACAAAATGGTTCGGGCCCTACAAATGGTTGATGCTCCTTTCCTGGCAAGGTTATCTGCCATTTCGTTACCATTAATCCCTACATGCCCCGGAACATATAGAATCCACACCTGATTGAGTTGGCCCAGGATGTTTAGTCATTGTTTTCATCAGATTTCGAATGTGATATGCGATTCATTTGTTTATTGATTAAAACAAATCTTATGAATTAATTTTCAGCTCAATCGCTCCTTAACCACGGTATTTATCATACGAACAGATAGACTAACATAACTAATTTCATGACTTTTAGTGGCATGAAACATGTTGCAAAACACATGTTGCTCGTAGCCAAATTCAACATCTGATATATCCCTTTGTTGACTCATTTAAAACTTTTTAACAGAGGACTAGAAATTAAATAAAAAAAAATAAAACAAAACCTCAGAAATCCATTTGTAAATTTTATATAGACGGTAAAATACAAAATTTGCATAGATCAGAAATATTTATTACTTACTTACTTATGTGGCCATAACAACCGAATATCGATTTAGGCCGAAAATAACATACTTCGCCAGCCATCTCTGTTCTTCGCTAGCTGGCGCCAGTTAGAAATTCCAAGCGCCGTCAGGTTCTCCAGTACTTGGTCTTTCCACCGGAGGTTTGGTCTTCCTCTTTTGCGTCGTCCTCCAGCGGGTTCCGAATATAACACCTTCTTATCTGGAGCGTGTTCTTCCATTCGCTCGACATGACCTAGCCAGCGCAGCCGCTGGATTTTGATGCGATTTACTATGTCAATATCGGCATAATATTTATTGTATTATTTTATTATTATTATTATATTTAAATTTTTATTTTAGTTGACCATTTCGTTTTTTTTTTTTTTGAATTCATCTTCAGTCGCATAGACTTTTCCATACTGAAAATGTACTGCAGAATATATCCGAAAAATAGTTTAATCATTTTTTTTTACTATTTTTTAAAAATAGTAAAAACCAGAGATCCACATATCTGTCAAATAGACCATTTGTCCTAGTAAAATCACCAAAAAACGTATTAATCTGAAATATTATTCCAAAACTTTACTCTGATTTTATGAAATTTAATCGTAAGTATCTGCATGTTTCTTAATTCTTTGCAAACTTGAATTTAAATCTTTATCGCAACCACTTTATGACTTCATTTAATATTTCATCTACCATATTGACTTGAAATATAAACAAGTTAGTGTAAGTAATATTAAATAAATTTTACAATACTTTCTTAATATTATAACTTTGTTTATAAACATACTCACCTCACATAACTAGTACATATATGCATATGCATATGTCTATATTTTATGTATGATATGTACGTATTTAAACGTTTTATAACATCAATATACTATATTTTCATGAATATGTACATACATTGTACATATGCATGTGTCTATATTGATATTTCCTGCCATCTCCATTAGAATATTCTTATCCTGGTTTATATACATATTCATTCTATATGTATTACGTATATATGAGCTTTTGAATTTTGTTGTTACGAACTTTGTTGTTTTATTTGTTAAAAGAAATAATAAAAACCCACACTTAATTCTTTCCTCTTCAATTCACTTTCACTTTTTTTTTTATTGTTGTGTGTGTGCTTGTTGTTTTCCCTACTATTTTGTAAGTATTTGTTTTTTCATGCTGTATATATGTATTTATAGAGCATAAATGCATTTTTACTATATGCATACATTTTTAGACGGTGAAAGTTCTTATAAGTGGACGCTGACATGTCAATGGTACTGTGCAAATAAGTGAAATGTGTCTCAATGTTTTAAAGCTCCTCTACAAAATGTATGTTTTTTTAAAATACACTCGCGACGCTCACAGTATCTGAATATTTAAAATGGATTAAGTGAATTTCCCCAATATTCTCTTTATATATAAAGTCTAAGAAGTAATCCATTAGTTTTGCATTAAATTGAAGGTTTTATTTAGCATAGTTAAAATGATCCGATTTAGGTCAAATATGCATCGTTGCTTGTTGCCATTTTGAAGGTAATTTCATAATGCCACTCTTATAGAAACTCTCGTTCCTATTGATAAAAAACTAGGGCAGCCGTTTGACACAATCTTCGATTGAGAAAAATTTTTCACCTTCAAAATCATTCGCCATAGACAGAACCAGGTAGTAATCACTTGGTGCCAGGTCCGGACTATAAGGTGGATGCATAAGCACCTCCCGGCCAAGCTCCCGGAGCTTCTTGCTAGTCACTATCGATGTGTGTGGCCTGGCGTTGTTCTGATGGAGTACAATTCCTCTCCTATTGGCCAAAGCTGGCCGCTTCTGGGCGATTGCATCCTTCAGACGGTCCAATTGTTTACAGTACATGTCCAAATTAAGAGTTTGGCCGTAGGGGAGCAGCTCATAGTAGATGATTCCTTGCCAATCCTACGAACCACATAGCAAAACCTTCCTGACCGTCAATCCTGGCTTGGCCACCGTTTGCGCCGGCTCACCGCTATTCGGCCACTTGACGTTGTCGTAAGTGACCCAAATTTCATCACCAGTAATCATCCGCTTCAGAAATAGATCGATTTTATTGCGATTCAGCAGCGATTCGCAAATGGAAATTCGGTCCATGAGGTTTTTTTGCGTTAACTTCTTTGCGTCAAGCTTCTTTTTTATCCAGCCTTATTTAAATGGTTTCAAACGGTTTTCTGTGCAATGTTTCGCTCTTGGGCAATACATGACGGTCAGACTCGACGATTTCCATTATTTTATCGATATTTTCGACAGTTGGCCTTTTAGAACGTGGTGCATCTCTGACATCAAAATTACCAAAATGGAATCGACGAAATCAAAATTGCACGTGATTGGCTGTTACATTATCAGGACCATAAACAGCCACCCGGCTTGCGTTTTCGCCTTTATCGAAGAAACGCTGTAAAATATGGCGCATTTTCTCTTTAATAGTGTCCATCTTTGACGCGTGCTCAAACAATACAGACTCAAGCAATCAAAAAACTGCCTAAAAAGTTTATTTAGTATGAAATCCTATCTTTCTAATGCTATCTAGCGTAACCCGATCGTACTTATACAACGCGAGATACAGATTACTAAAGCCATCTATTGGAAAAATAATGTATTCTTTTTTTTTACACCTTATATTTCCATCCACTAGCATAGCTATGCAAGTAGAGAACCTCTAAAAGATGATATTGATTCTCTAAGATATTTGCCAAAGCTTCCAATTTAATTTTAACGCAATTGCTTGTAGATGTCACATATTCGCTGGGACCCTGACTAAATTGAATATTCTAACCACGACGCTCCAATTTATCTATTGTTTTACATCATTTCAGTAATGATATATTTACTCATGAAATAGATTGTTCGAAAACACCGTCATACGTTATTTTTCTTGGCAATAATTCAAGGATGCTGATGCCTCTGCTTTATGTATACAGCTTCCATTAAATACATACCTCACCTGAGTACTATATCTGAAGTCACTAATCTGGACAAAAAAAATTAGTGCAGAATCCTTTTGGTAAATATAGGCTTTAAAGGTAGGAAAAATATATATAAACTACAAAAAAAAATGCATGCATTTCTAATTCTAACACTTCCAAGACATTTGAACGCGATCTGAAAGACTACGTATGTATGAGTTAATATCACATTTGATTTTCTGGAGTAAGTACGTGTTGGTATTACATTTGAATGCAGTTTCCCGAAATTAATCGGTATTTTAGTTCTCTTATAGTCAAATTCGAATTAAATATTTGGCTATGGTGACCTTAGCATTCAAATTGCCGTACATATCTGAGTTAGATGATCCATCACTTCAACATTCGACTATTTTGAGTGCTGAGTAGAATTTTTCTAGTAGATTCTACGTAAGGTGCTACTTACTTACTTACTTACTTATGTGGCCATAACAACCGAATATCGATTTAGGCCGAAAATAACATACTTCGCCAGCCATCTCTGTTCTTCGCTAGCTGCCGCCAGTTAGAAATTCCAAGCGCCGTCAGGTTCTCCAGTACTTGGTCTTTCCACCTGAGGTTTGGTCTTCCTCTTCTGCGTCGTCCTCCAGCGGGTTCCGAATATAACACCTTCTTAGCTGGAGCGTGTTCTTCCATTCGCTCGACATGACCTAGCCAGCGCAGCCGCTGGATTTTGATGCGCTTTACTATGTCAATATCGGCATACAGCTCGTACAGCTCATGGTTGTACCTTATTCGATACTCGCCACCAACGCAAGTAGGTCCAAAGATCTTGCGTAGGACTTTTCTCTCGAAAACTCCAAGTATTCGCTCATCCGAGGTGGAAATTGTCCAGGCTTCAGCGCCATATGTTAGGACAGGCATGATGTGAGACGTAAGGTTATTTAAAAAAATACCTCTGCGACTACATCAATTAATATTGGAAACATGTTTGCAACAAAATCTAAAAATTGCAATAATGTCGAAAATTTGATGTTTGCCTCTATTTGAAAGAAGCAGTTTGAGGATGTATGTATGTATGTGGCACTTAAAGCTCCAAAGGGATCATTGGCCGAGCTTCTCTTCCATTACTGTTGTGCGTCTTAAATTTTGGACAGTATTAGAATGGACCTACTTATTTTAGCCGGTTCCGAACGGCAGAACACTTGTGACATCACTTTTCCTGAGCTTTGTCACAGAGTTCTTTTAAGAAGCTTTTTCATGGCAAGTTGTTACTGTCTGAAGAATTGCCAATTGCTTGCCGACAGGTGGGTACCATTCGAAAGAAAAATCTTATCTACATTCAATTTGTTATGCATCAGCCGGGTATTGAACCACGACCTACAGATCAGAAGGCGACCACACTAACCACTGAGCTACGGCACCCAGTGTAATTAATTAATGTCGTAATTTTTTATAATGTCGAAATTTCGCTCAATGAAATTTTATTTGCAATAATGACGAAAAAATGCAAAGAATACGATTTTCGACATTAATGCAAAAACATTTGTAACAGTTGCGGTGAAAACGTTTTCCATTTGAAAACTATTTTTTTTTTCGTTTCTTTTGATATTTATTGAATCTTTCCTATAGAAATTGACAATAATTTCTCAAATCTTAAGACTAAATTAAATTAAGTTAAGCTAAATTACTACTAAACAGCTACTATTATATTGACAGCAAGCATTTCCTCTTAAGCCGCGTAATTGAATGGACAATGGTTAGCTGCCGGCCTTGGGATGAGTTGGGATGAGTTGCTCGTATGACTTCAGGAACTGTAGCAATATTAAGATCTTTATATAAATTAATGTTTCTTACATACCAAGGCGCACAAGTTATTTGCCTAAGCGTTTTATTCTGGACTCTCTGGATTTTTTCAATGATCGAGGAACAAGCCGAGCTCCATAATTCGATTCGATAAGTCCAGATAGGTTTAATAATCGATTTATAAATCTAAAATTTATTATTGAGGATGAGTTTTGAGTTTTTATTTAGCAGCCAATGCATTTGATTTGTATTTATTTACTATCAATATGAGCTTTCCATGTTAGTTTCTATCCACATACATTTTACAGGTATTTTATTTCATTTGATTGCAGAATGAGTAAATTGTTGAATTTGACTGGGGGACACGTATCTTTTCTGAGATAGAAGGATACCTGCACACATTTGTTCTCATTTACTTTTATTCGCCATTTTACCAATCATTCTTTGAGGCGTTTAAGATGTTTTGGCAAGTTACGAGAGGCTTCCAGATGATCGATATGTGTATTTAGGATTGCTGTGTCATCTACGAAGGTTGTAACCAAATGGTTTTGAAATAACGGGAGGTCAGCAGTATAAATCAAGTACAGGAACGCACCAAGTACACTGTCCTGTTGAACTCCTGTATTTATATCAAATTCCTCTGAGATAAACGAATTAAATTTTATTTGAAGTCTACGAAGTGTTAAGTAAGAATTGAAAAGTTTGTGGGTGTTCTCTGGAAGCGAGTGGATAATTTTATATAGTAGAACTTTATGCCATTCCTTATCAAAGGCCTGTGAAATGTCTAGAAATAATACAGGGCAGTATATTTTGTTTTGGAAGGTCTCATGAATTGCCTTGGCTATTCTATGGACTTGATTGATTGTTCCATGTTCATCCAAACTGGTGATGTGATATTGTGATTTTTGTAAACAATGTTTTCTCGAAAATTTTATAAAACTGGGGTAAGACACTTATTGGCCTGTAAGACGATACAACTGTTGCGTCCATTCCTGGCTTAGGAATCATTTTAATCACGGATATTTTCCATTGTTTAGGGTAGTATCCGAGCGTGAGCATGCTGTTGAAAATGGTTAAAATGAGGTGTATTGCGCTGTGAGGTAGTGTTTTTATCATTTTGCCAGAGATTTGGGCATGTCCAGGGACCTTTTTTGGATGCACATTGGAAATGGCAACGAGAAAACGTATATTAGGCTGGTCGTTTATATCCGTTGAAGTACAGAAATATTTTGACAATATTTGATGATCGTTAATTTAATAGACTTACTCTGCTTTTTCAAAGTGATTTTGATATAAAAACTCACAGAGAATGAATTTGAATAAATTATATCGGCGGATGACAATTGACATTTTGAAGTGAAGTTTTTTAGAGGTTTACTCCACTTTATTATAATAAAGAGATCCTTTGCAATCTAATAATTGTTATTGTAGAATTTTACCTTGAAAGATTCCGAAAAAAGTAAATGCTTTGGACGTTTGAAGAACTTTCACAGTTTGCATAAATCCATATGAATATGTATATTTAATGCGTAATGCTCTTTTTCTTCCATTTTATATTTCGTTGATAGTTAAATCGTTTTATGTTTCCTTTGTTCTTTTCTATTTATTATTATTATTATTATTATTTTGTTGTTGTTGTTGTTGTTGTGTAGTATTCCACAATCTTCTTCATTCTTATTTTGTTCGCTTTGAGCAGTTTTAAAACACCATCTACTACTATTACAGGGTAACTATTAATGTATTGTAGTATATATATTTTTTTAAGTACATTCATATATGTT
Organism: Megamerina dolium; assembly: GCA_963854835.1. Lineage (NCBI taxonomy): Eukaryota > Metazoa > Arthropoda > Insecta > Diptera > Megamerinidae > Megamerina > Megamerina dolium. The sequence goes on along the minus strand of OY978529.1, from coordinate 30,982,006 downwards.
CTCCGATATGTATGGTCACCTACATACACTGTATCTACTAAATAAATGTGTACATACTTTTAAATATGGGTGTATGCTGTGGTGTAATAATGTATGCAATGTTGCAGCGGTTTTATGGAACGAAGCCATCAACAAGCAAAACAAGAAGAAGTAGAAGAAACACAACAACAATATTTACTATTATACATTAAATATGCCAGAAATTTTAAATGTTCCCATCTTATTTACGTTTTTAATAGTTTGCATTGTTTGTCTGATTGCTTGATGTTTTATTTTAATTTTATTCTTTGTCGAATCTACCTCGTCTTCGTCTTAAGTACTCACCTCTCTATACATTTCATACTGGTAATAGGAGAATATGAAATAAAATATTAGTATATATTTGTTCATGTATGTAGTATTATATATTATTTCTCTTCTTAAAAAACATTTGTATGTATGTATGTAAATAAGCAGCTTTACTATTTTAGCAAATATTTACTATAAAATTTCAACAAAAATATTTTTGAAATTATTTCTGTTTATTGTTTTGCAGAGAATTTATTTCAATAGAGAAGAAAACAATATACGTATGGTATATATATGTATTCATATATTAATCATCAAAATACTGATTGAAGCAACCAAATTGAAAATAAATTAAAAATGTTTAAAGTAATATTAAGATAGCAGTAATTTTCAAACTTTTTGAAAAAAAGTTCAATTCATTTTAATAACCGAAAATGGAGAGATATATTTGCTGGACGCCATAGTTTTTGCAAGCACAGAGCGGAGTAGAGAAAAAGAACACTTTGGAGTGAAAATAAGATGGATTGAATGGGTACATATTGAGAAGGCATGTTTCGGTACATTTAAAATGTTGTTAGATGATATTAACTTTTTTTTTGTAATTTCTAGATTGAAAAAAAGAGCTCTTCTGGAGCATAGAACGCTGTTTGTACTGTTATTCATGGTGCATATGAAAAATGAAAATAGCACTAAAGTGCTATATATCCGGTTACATATTGATAATAAAAGCAACAAATAATTCAGCGACTAACGATGGTATCATACATTACAATCGTCAAACATATTTTCTTCTTTTTGAGATAGTGAGTGTGAAAGTTTGGATTGGGAATTCGGCTAGATCACTTCAAATGTTTGCTTCGTGTCTAGAGTAACGACGCTCAAAATCTTGCCCAGAGATACAAGGCGATATTTTAATCCCAAAACTGTGTTAAATGTATTTTGAAATCGGTCCAAATCGACAACACTTATCGATAAATCCTAAATATCTGAAATTTACAAAAAATATACCTTTACGTTGGTGACTCGATATGCCTGCAACTAACGGTATTTGATTCGCGACTATTCCACTGCTCATGTTTGCTGTGGCATATCTTCTCAAGCAATTCTGTTACAAAGCGCAGAAAACACGATGCTCCAAGCGTTAAAAAAAATAATTATGTCGCACTTAAAGCCCCGAAAGGCTCATTGGCCGAGCTTCTCTTCCATTACTGTTGTGCGTGTTAAATTTTGGACAGTATTAGAAGTATTAGAAGTATTAGAGTTCTTTTAGAAGCTTTTTCATGGCAAATTGTTACTGTCTGAAAGAAAAATCTTTTCGATATTAAATTTGTTATGCTTCAGCCGGGGATTGAACAACGACCTACAGATCTGAAGGCCAATACACTAACCACTGAGCTACGGCACCCACGCTCCAAGCGTTATCCTGTTCTAATATTATTCAAATTTAATACGCAAAACTACATCGAAGTAGAAACTTTGCAAGGTTTTTGGGAATTTGTAGGACCAATTAATAATTTCGTCATTTTTAAGCAATCAATGCAAAAAAGTGTTAGGCATAGGGCGTATTAATGCAATATTGTATTGCAAAATATCGACATGTTTTTCAAATTTCAATTTTCTCCTAATATCCAGATCCAATTCCAATTTACTCATACCAACCATAAGAACAACAGAGTGGTTAGGGCTTGCGCTTTCTGTAAAAAGAGTTACGACTTCGAACATCGACATTCCCTCTTAATTTTATCGTATTTTCCTTAAGAAAAGAGAAATTCTTTTTCCATAATACTGCTCATCAAATGAAGAGGAATCATCGAAAAGTGGTCTGTATCTAAAAATTTGCCTTGAAACAATTTCCGAAAAGTCTCAGAAAGATAATAAATTGTAATAAAATCAAAAGATCGTTGGTGCAGTATAACTTTTCTATGAGGATAAAATTTAAAGGGATATAAAAGCTTTCAGTTTCATATATCTTAAAATTCAGTTTAATGAAAAACGAAATTGACGAAATTTAATATTTTCTTTGAGAACCAATGTCTTCGTAAAATGGTAAATAGCTATGACATTGCTTTTTCAACTATATGCCTTGGTTCAGTGTACACTTATACCATGATTGGTTGCTTTGAGCGTTGCTCTTCCTCAGTTTTGTCTTTGTGGTTTTATGAAGTTCCTTTTTAGCATATATTTTTTTCTTCATGCACTTCAGCAATAAGTATTTTTATTTAAATATTTGCATGTGGTAGTACATAGATTGAAAGAGAGAAATATTAAAGAATACGTAAAGCAAGGAGAAGCAAATGTAGGAAGATTATAGAAAAAATTATAATTTCATATTGTTTTGTTACCATTTTGGTTTTTTCTACTTTCTCTCTCCTCTCTCTCTGTCTCACTCTACCTTTTGCTGTTTCTTTCTCACTTATATACCTTTGTATCATATACAACTTGGCGGTTTTAGTAGAGTAATAACCATTTAAAGTTGATAGTAGTTGAAAGAAAAATTGTTTGGAGAAAAAATTAAATAAAATACAATAGGATAATGAAAAAAGAATAAATAGTGCTCAGTACTATTTCTTTTCTTAGTAACACAGTTTATGTCTCAAAGAAATATGTTTTTCGACATTTTGCAATTGGGAACTTCTTAAATATTTTATATTTTATATTTTTATATTTTATATTTTCGAAAAATTTAAATATGTAAATATTGTATAAGTAAGTAAGTAGATATTGTGGGGATAATTTCGGATCTGTACTTTATATTCATTCAAAGCGAATTGTTGAAATGTTTTTGTGCAGCTTTTTTAATCTCGTAGCATTTTTTTCTTTGGTATAAATACTTACTATTTGAATGGTTCAAGTTTAGACCTTTTTGAAAACGTACTACTAATTGATGCAGCCAATGTTTTAAACGGAGACTTCTTGCATAAAAGATATCTTAATAATTTGTTTTTTTTTTTTAGAATATCGATCAACGAATTCTAAAACAAATTCCCTGACAATCGACTATGAATTAATTTTATTTATTTTTGAATTCTGTTTCACTTTTCCAAACACAATTTTACGTATAAGATAACCTTTTAAAGAAACTATAAACAGAATATGAGTAAATGCAAATAATTTCCAGCAGAAGGAATTTTCTCTTAACACACTTATCCACGATACCTACAAAATTTAATTTTTTTTTATTGTATAAACTTTGCTCCTATAACTCCCATAGTGCCCTTAGAAGGGTAAAATATATGAATGGCCCATATTAATTTCTTCTCCTCAACATTTTTTTCTGGCATGCAAAACGTAATAATCACTCTTCAACCCTATAAAAAATATCTTTATAATAATTTTTTACCCAGTGATGAGGATCCCCTACAAAGTTTTTATAAATTTTGTTCTCACTGCCCCCACAGTGTCCTTGGAAGAATAAAATATATGAACGACTCCCATTAATTTTTTACTACTCAATATTTTTTCTGAACACACTCTTATGCTTTCGTCAACTTATGGGAGCTCTCCTACCAAACGAAAGTAAAACACTTGTGAGTCAACAAATAACTCAACATAACAAATATGATTCCCTCCATTCATTTTTACTCCTGAACATTTTTTTTAACCCGCTATCTATACCCGGTAATGTGAGTCCCCTATAAAATTAAAGCTTTTTTCAATAAATTTTGGTCCCACTTGTAGCTGAGTTCCCTTAGATGGGTAAAATATATGAACGGCCCCCAAAAATTGTATTTGAACAATATTTTGACTGGATATAGTTATACGCTAATTCATCCCTTATGGTGGTTCCCACACAAAATGTACGTAAAATCATCTTAAAATTAAGAAACAATCCTAAACCTAAGAATCGCCTGCAGAGCGGATAAGTAATCAACTACTATTTACAAACTTTTCATTGCGAATATTTCTTCATAAAAAATTTACGCCACATCTCCTCGAAGAACTTCAATTGTATGGGTAAATATATTCAGGGGAAATGCTAGGGCTGAAGAATTAATGAAGTTCAGTCAAATTTTTCTCCGTTATATTCATGCTCTCTTTCGAGTTGTTATTTACGAATTTCTACGAATTTTAAGTTAATTTTGGAGGAATCTTCCATAAGGGATCAAAATAGGGGGAATGTTACTTCCTATGGGGAAAAATGTTATCGTCTTTCCTCAAACACCTCCATCAAAAATATTTGCCGGTAGCATCAGTCCAATCTCCGAATGGGTTATTCAGTCAATGATATGTGATGACCACTACTAGATGACTAATAAATGTTGGATCTAAGAGTTACAAATATCAAATAAGATTATTCAAGTGATATACGAATAGTTAAGTGTGTGTATTTTAAATTTAATTTGAAGATTTTAGGGATTTTAATATGTTTATTGTAATTTTCGAATACGTTTTACACAAGCATCAAACATAAGTTCAATATAAAATATGTTCAAATTTTTACAAATTTATTTTTCCCCTAATTTACAATCTAAAGCATTTTGAACAGCAAAAAAAAAGTACCAATATTGTATGCCGTGTGCCGTGGCTCGGTGGTTAGTGTGTTGGCCTTCTAATCTGTAGGTCGTGGTTCAATCCCCGGCTCATGCATAACAAATTTAATATCGAAAAGATTTTTCTTTCGAACGGTACCCACCTGTTGGCAAGCAATTGGCAATTCTTCCGACAGTAGCAACTTGCCATGAAAAAGCTTCTAAAAGAACTCTGTGACAAAACTCAGAAAAAGTGATGTCGCAAGGGTTCTGCCGTTCGGAACCGGCTAAAATAAGTAGGTCCCTTCTGATACTGTCCAAAATTTAACACTCACAACAGTAATTGAAGAGAAGCTCACATACATATACATATATTGTATGCCTATTGTAAATCCCTCAAAATTTAGGCAAAATAGAATGCTATCTCAACTCTAGTAAAACTACATCACCACAAATTGTTTCGTGCTAATTTTTGTTGTTATAGCAGAATAAATGTGGATGCACCCGCGTGAAAACAACAAGAAGACAAACATTTCAATACATACTCACATACATGCATATGTAAAGTACAATATGTGTGCTTGTACCTACGTGTCAACAATTGCAACAATTACCGCATACAACATTTTGCATCCTAATGTTGTGACATGTGGATGATGTTACCATTGTGGTACATATTATGTACACCCAAAAAAAGAAAGAGAGAAGTGAAAAATCCCAACAACGATAACAAAAAAAAAAAAAGGGAGATAAAGGCAAGCCGCTTAGTTAGCTGCTTGCTAAAAATTTCGAAATATTTTTCCTCCACACGTTTTAAATCCACAATTGCACAGCTGTAACACGTTTGTTAACGTTGTGGCTAAGTAAATGTTGCGTAAATAGGCTGGTTAGCATAGCAATAAGCGCCTACATAAAATGTAGGTATGTATTATAGCTCCATACCATATAAAACTGTGAATTGGACAATTGTGGCAAAATGAGTATTTTATTTTGTAATATTGTACTTTTCGATGTATTTAACAAACAAACGAGAAAGTATTTACAGATGAGCTCGTAGGGATTAAATGAGAAGAGTATTAAATGCAAATTGTTCAGTATTTGTTAGGTGGGCAAAATTAATTTAAACGTTTTAGAATAATTAAAATTTTAAGACACATAACACGATTTAGTGCAGCTCACGATGATTGTAGCATGTACACAAACCATTTACTTATTTTACTTTTTCACTGGTTACTCGTTCATGTCATATAATTGCTGTTTAGTTTAACATAAATTATACATTAAAGATGTGTTGTGAATTGATAACGATTGATATTAGATTAATTTACTACTAAGGAGTTTCTTGCAATTTCGTCCCGGCTGAAGAATTGAGAATAATTTTAGATGGAGCAATAATTAAAATAATTGAAATATATGCCTAAAACAAACTAAATGCTAAAAATATGTCTATAACAACAGAGCATATTTCAGAAAAAATATTTTATTGGCATTAAATGTTCCAAACAATCTTCACTGAGCTTTTGTTCCAGTATTATTGTTCGTATTGAATTTCGAAATTATCTGAAGGGAACTACTTATATCAGTTTACTTTTAAATTGCCTTCATCCTTATGCCATTCTGAGAATTGCATGTATTTCATGCACTTCATTTAAACTGCTAACTTTATGATTGGCCTATATGATTTTCAATATTCCAGATAAAATCGAAAACGTTCTATTTTATGTTCATTTACATATACTCTTACATATGTATGACTCATCGAAGAATCGAGAGCACCTTGTTCTATACAATGCTTAAAAACATAAAACTAGACACTTCAAGTCATACTCGTGTTCAAACATAACTACACATCTCGTAAAACTCATATATGTAAGTCACAAACATAAAATCACAAAACAAACACATGAATAAAGAAATCACATACAACATTATTGGAACATTGCTATGAAATTTGCATCATCATCATCATCAACATCACTATCACCATAACTATCATCATCAACATCACCATCATCATCAATGGCAATGCACCTGTATAACAATAGGGAAGAATGGGAATGTTGGAAAAAAAAAACGTTTATACATATATACGTATTCAATGACACATGCAAATAAAAAAGTGAAAAAAAAGAATGAGAAAATATCCAGGAAATGCAGGTAGAGGAGTCAATGCAACCACAAAGTGTTCTTTAACTGGATAAACAAAACATGATAACATTTTGTTTGGATATGAAAGCATAAAATGTCCTTGTTTACTATGATACTTACACAGCAAGAATGTGGTAAGAAAAATATCATCAAGTCAAGGCTAACATTATTTAAGATATAACAAACAACTAGTTATCGCTATATTTTCTTTTGTGGCAAATATTCTCATATGAATTAAATAAAGAAAGGAACGTGAGCAATTCATAAAAAATTCTCAGTTGAATTGGCACTTCAGTCACTGCATTAGTGGAGAGGGAGTGCACAAAAATCAGTGTATCACATGAATGTCTAATGAAGCAATGCTCTAAAATTATGAAATTGGTAGGTTTTACTGGATTTTGAGTTAAGATGCTCGGATGTTAGAGACCCTTTGATCAAAGAGCCAGGGTATATTGAGTTTCTGTGGCACTGTCTTATATTTTTTAACGATAACTGCCGTAATTATAGAGATATTGATCTATTTCTGAATCTGGATCGCACATACCGTTACTTTCACCAGTGAACGCACGAGTTTGTGAATGCGCAATATGAGATGAAAACCATGCTTACCTCCCCTACAAAAATATGGTCCTGAATGTATGTTTTGACAATAGGCGCGCAAAAATTTAAAGCTTACTCGCTAAAAATTGGTACGTGATGTTAGTTTTACCACAAAATTGAAAACTCAGTCTGTGTGATTATTTTTAGCAATAAATGGGAATACTCAAAAACAGATTTAATAGGATAAAAATTGCGTCTACCTCCCATACAAAGTTATGTATACGAAAGTATGATTTCGCATTATTTGTACGAAAATAGACAGATATCAAGGTGAAACTGAAAGTATATGACAATGTCATTTGCGAATAAATAAACTGGTTTAACAATTGGCGAAATCGGATAAAAATCATGCCTACCTGCTATACAGAATGAAATTTTCAAGCAGAAAATTAAGCACGTGCAATTATATACGTGAAATTTACAGCCATTTTCAAAAATTAACGAAATTGGATAAAAACTAAGCCCACCACCCATAGAAAGATATGCTTTCGTATGTATTTTTCTCACTTTTCGCACGAAAAAATATAAAGTTATCAAGCTGAAATTTGGAACATATGATTATATTTGCAGTGAATCGATATGACCGAAAATTGGGAGGGTCGAATGAAAAGCACGCCTATATCTCATACGAACGGATGTCCTTGACTGGACTTTGCTCACGAACATATAAAAATATACATAGGAGTAAGGATTGGGAATTTGACTATAGGCACTATCGTATGAAAACTGCGCTTGCCTCTAGCATAAAAGTACTTTGTTGTCCCAATTATGTTCTAAAAACGAACTTTCCTTTACGTTAGAGCCATAGACCATGTCGATCTGTGTTACGCTCTTTTGATCAATTTTCAATTTAACTTTAACTTTGGGAACAAATTTCTTGCAAGAGGAAAATAATGAAAGAATGTCATTACAAATGCAACAGCTATGTATCGTATGAGTATCTAGAATGATGAATTCTAAAGAATTTGCATTGCAAATTTGTAAGAAACCATCATCTACGAATTGTAATCACAGCCAGTCAGTCAGTGTTAGATATTTCATTGTACAAATGACATAGAATTGCAACAAGACGAATTCAAACCTATCACTTTCTGATAGATATTGATTTTTCACTAAGAGTTATTTGGATATTTTGCATTCAGCTTCTACATATGAATGATATATGTACTTGTATGCACTTAGTCTCTCATGAGGTTAGTGGTAACATGAAAATCTACACGCAAATTGAATGAGATGATGACATTCACTTGTATGTTGGATGGATGAAGTGATGTTGTATTCGTGCTCTTTGATCATCATCATCCCCATCAACATTATTCAATGCCAAGAAGATTGTTACTGCTTGATGTTGCCACATGAGAATAATACTCTATTGTTGTTGACTAACATGCATAGTGAGAGGTGATTTTCATCTCTGACATACTCTTTTTCAGCATCATCATCATCATCATCATCATCATCATCATCATCATTATCATCATCATCATCGTCACTATCATCATCACTAGCAGCGTGGATGACGTCATCATCGTCATTATCAACGTTTGCATGCAACTCTGCATGTGCATTGATGCATGCGTAATTTACACATTTTGTTGATTTTGTAAAAGATTCATTCTTTATGATGTTTTGCCGATGATGCTGTTGCTATTGCTGTTGCTACTACTATTGTCGTTTTTGTCGTTGTTGATGATGCGCTTATTGGTTTGGAAAGTGCAATTTCCCTCATGGCAGGAAACTGATAAGTCAATTGTGGTGTTATTAAATGATTGTTGTTTACTACTGGCTGACGTTACTATTTCATTGTTATAACTAAACGTACTACTAGTATACAATATATTCATTTCTCAATTTCATACTACATCTTGCATTTATTCTGATCTTTGTTTTCTAAAATTCATATGCATTTTATGGTATTTAGCGACCAGGTGATTGAAAATTCATTTGTAATAAATAACTTTCGATCTCATGACATCAGCACTCAATTAAATTGAATGCATGTAAAATCGATGTATTGTTCTTATTTCAAGTGCACTGATGCAAGTGAGGTGATCTTATGGATGGATGAATGTTTTCATAAAACTACCTATAATACCAAAGCAATTTTTTGTGTCCATTTTACATTAACCACCTTCCTCTATATATACGAAAACTGTCTCTGATGAACTCTGCTGTCGATTGTTAATTTAGATTTTCTAATAATAGTACACTCATTTATTAATGCTTAATTCGTTTCAGGTCTTTTTTTTTTTAATTTGCATGGGCGTCCCCTTAAAGGGTGAAGATAGGGGATATGTGTGTTGGAAGGAAATTTGTCATATGTATATTGTATTTTACGTTCTTAGAGACACACTGGCAGCAACGAAAGTAAAGTTAATAAATACTATAAACTTTGTAAGACAGCTCCTCCAAGGGGATGAGCTAGCGGTTAGGCATGCTTAGGCGAAATGTTGTAATTTTTCATTAATTAATGGCAGTTGTTCTTACATTTGATTCCTGTAGAAGCGATTTCTTGGCAGCAATGTGGTTTTATTGATCGATTTCCAGATGTTTTTGCATTCGTTTTGTATGATAGCACCCATAGAGATGATTCCTGAGAATCTATGAAAATATTTGTCGATTTTTAGGTGCTTTTAAATTCGTTTTTATCGGAGTCTTCTTAAGGGATAGAGATAGGAGATAACTTACATTATATTATTGCAATTATTATGTACGTTACCTCTCCAAATCCACTCTAAGAGTATTGGGAGTAAATTCTGTAATAATATGAATTTCGTATGACAGATCCTCTGAGGAGTGGACATAGCGTGCAAGTAAAAAAATGCTAAGAAGCAAAAATCACTGAGAGACGATCATACAATACATCTTACACCTCTAATGGCGACTCCTAGGAACGAAGGGAACGAATGTTATTAAAGCACAATTTTTACGGAGTACTCACTCGTGGTGATAGGTGGTAAGTATGTTCTTTAAAAAATGCAAAGAAAATATAAAAAGAGGTCGGCCTTACATTTGATTCCTCTAGAAGCGAGTTATTGTGGTTAAATAATAAGAAATTTGATTAAAAGCTCCTTTTCCAACATTAGGACCTGTGTGCAATTCTAAAATTTCTAAAGTTTCTAAGCCTTCTGTTTTGTAGTTCCTCATCAAATGGAATATTTCTAACTGATATGAACCAGAATTCACGTTTTTCCGTATATTGTGAGTTCACTTTGGCACGCATCTGAAACTTAGCCATTCAAGACTCTTCAAGTTTGTCAACATAGATTCTATTCTATTCTATTCTATTCTATTCGGTTGCAAACGACGGAAAGGCAGAAGATATACCGATCATTTAGATAAAGTATGAAGTTCTGTAGTAGCTATCAGCTACCAGATCTTGAAATGCTCTTAGAGTTAACTAGAGCAGATCTCACACGCTATATTCTGGGATCAAATGGGTGCAATTTAGGTAGTTTGAAATGAAGGGCACACTACGGCAGAAGTTATTAGACGTTGCCCACATTGGTGTATCCTCTATCATCTTTTGTAGTGTTTCGTAGTGGAATCCCTGCTGACGTAATTTCATTCGTTGGCGATGTGTATGCATTGACATCAGAAAAATATTTAAGAATTGTCTGTGCTACCACACAAGGGGTTCTAGACAATATTGATAAATGGCGCACTTCCGAGGGACTTACTGTTAATTCAAGTAAGACCACATTGGTACTCTTTATGTGGAAACGGAAACTGCAAGGTCTCAATCTTCTACTGAAAGGCGGTACTCTAAGTCTCTCCCAGGAAGCAAAATATCTAGGTGTTACCATGGATAAGAAGCTAACATGAAAGATTTATGACGAGACGGAGGGTAGTCGGGACTAAATGGTGTTTGGGCAGTATCGTCGAGCCTTCAGTAAAACTTGGGGCCTAAAGCCTGTTGAAATACTCTGGGTGTACAGGTCCTTAAACACGTATAGGGTTGTAGTCTGATGACACACAACAATTGTTAATTTCATAAGTTTGGCGCTGAAGAGATTCCAGAGAAGTGTATGCTTAAACATTATGGGCGCATGAGCACTATGTCTGGTGGCGATGAATATTAGCGCGACGATATATATAAATCTTTAAGACGGTGTCAGACCAATACCCTTTACTTGTACCCCCCCAGCCGATAATCTCATATCTAAAATATATTTTGGAAGAAAATCCAACACGACGAGCAAACAATGGAGAAATCCAGAATCTATTCAAAGAGCCTTGACAAATATTTCTTCACGGAATGTTCCAAGACCGTAAATGATACTGGTGTTGTCTGGCATTTTGACGAAAACACCAGATGGTTTTTTTTTGCTTTGGGCGTAATGACAACGGTTTTCCAATTGGAAGTTTTCGCCATACTAAAAGTAGTGGATAGAATAATATTGTAGAAAATAAATGGTACGGTAATCTAATTGGAGTCTGCAGTGAGAGACAAGCTGCACTAAAGGCCCTGGGTACCACGCTCGTGACTTCAGAGATTATCCAAAACTGAATTCCATCGCAAAAAGAAACAATCTTGTGATTGTGGTGGCCATTGTGATGCTCAGGGGAACAAAATGGCCGATTAGCTGGTGGAGCTACGGAAAATCCAATAGTAGGTGGTGTAACATCTTACCTTCTAATATTAGGAAGGAAAGATCTGCGATTTATGATCGGGTTAATAACAGGTTATTACCCATAAAGACAGCACTTGACAACCATGGCGTCTCCTGCCTGGAAGAAGGCTTGTATAGTACAGCGCTTTGTCTATGTATTTGTCCAGGAGTCACATGATCTGGGAATTCCTTATTCCTTGACAGACTTCTGAGATACATTAAAGTGTCAAAGATATTTGAAGAGGACTACCTGTTCCTAATTTCTCCATCCTTCATTTTCTCTTCATTACGTAAATGTCTCTCTTTTCTTTCTTATTCTAATCTATATCTGTCAGATCTTTGGTACAATGGGCATCACTTGCCTGAGTGCCAGTGGCCTAAGTGTGCCCCTTCAGGTAGCCAACTTAACGTAACTACTTAACTAGAGGAGAACTCAGAACTTTAGAACTCTTCTATGAGTGCTGATGGGGCATTGAATTATAGACCGTCATATACGGGCCCCTTATAGGGAGTTGTGGAAACTACAGCGAATAAGAAACGGTGAAGCAATTTTTCTGAGATAAGGGGTACTAATTCAGCTAAAAATTATAATATTTTTTTTTAATCAAATAATATTAAACTTCAGCAATTGACTTCAAGATGGACTTTACCCATAGCTAAGCCTGGAATGTGGTATGTATATCGAATATAAGTGAGAGACAACATTTCTTTCTAGCTTGTATTTAAATTAAATATTGGAATATAATTTTATGAATTTGATCGTCTTTGAAGAGTATTTGATCCTACTTTTGGATGAATCTACTTAGGGCACATTTTACAACTCCACCGCATGGTCATTTGCGGTTTTATGAATCTTGGTTCGAAATTTTCTCATAGAAATTCTTAATAATCTCAAATTGTATATAATAAAAAATTTTGTATGTAATATGATATCGTTTACTTTTAATATATAATTGTGTATTTACTCCCACATATTTTATACACATACATCAATTTATATTTGATAGAGCACAGGAAGCAAAAAAAAAAGAAATGTATTTTAAATCAAAAATAAATTAATATTGTGCATCAATCTAAAAACCAACATCTTCAATATTCTTGTAATTGTAATTCAGCTTATAAATCTGTATCTATTCAGGATACTATGTGGGTGTATGTTGATTGTGTGTTCTCTTAGGAAAGAGCAATTACACACATGTGCATAGTTCATTGACCTAAAGGTTAAAGTAGCTAGCTAGAATGTTTTTGCAGTAGGTTTATATTTCCAATTAGATAAACTCTTTTGACAGAGGAGTGCATTTTGTTCATTTCACAATTCATTGTTCTAGATGATCCTGTAGCAGAAGCAAATTTATGGATTGGTTTGTATGATCTTGTTCTTGGTTTTAAGACGTCTCTAGAATAATTTTTGTGAAGGCATTTGTTCCGGATAGTCTATTATACTAATATCTGAATAATAATAATAATTATTATTATTATGAAATAATCTACATTTTTAACTCCAATACAAAGCACCCTCTATTATTACTTGTTATTCCCAGCTATTCTGCCAGCATATTTTACATATTGTCTAAACAAGCAAATATTTATATTTTTCTGGATATACAAAGAATTATTTGTAAATATATACATCGTATCTATATAAAGGGTTCTCCATTAGGGACATAACAATTTTATCTATTAATAAAACATAGAAATATTTGAGGTATTGAGTTCAAATTTATTGTGGATATATTGCAAGCATTATATTTTATGAATGAAATTCGATTTCGGTCATAGGACCAACACGAGCCCGTTTACAGCGGTCGATTTTTTGGACCCAATTTTCCACCATTCTAGCACACATTTCGACCGAAACGTTGGAAATTTCGCGTTGGATGTTGTCTTTGAGCTCGTCTAAAGTTGCTGGCTTGTTGGCATAGACCAGTGACTTGATAAAGCCCCATAAAAAGAAATCCAATGGTGTTAGATCGCATGAACGAGGCGGCCATTCTACCGGACCATTTCTCGAGATAACACGTTCACCGAAATCGATTGTGATGTGTGCTGTGTGGCTAGTGGCACCGTCTTGTTGAAACCACATATCGCTGATGTCAAGTTCATCCAATTCTGGCCACAAATAATCTTCCAACATATCACGATAGCGCTCTCCATTGACGGTAACATGACAGTCGAAAAAATACGGCCCAATCACACCTCCAGCATGAAAACCGCACCAAACAGTAACTTTTTGCGGGTGCAACGGTGTCTCAATAAGCACTTCTGGGTTTGTTGTTGACCAATAACGCATATTTTGCTTATTGACAAAGCCATTGAGCCAGAAATGAGCTTCATCGTTGAAGATGATTTTTCGCTCTTAAAGTTGCGGCCACCGACTCAGAATTTCGGTAGTAATTTTTAATAATTTCCAAACGTTGCTGGTTCGTGAACTTTACCATGATGAAAATGTTGACTTTAACTAACGTTTTGACATTGACAGTTGATTAAAAAAGTTTAAGGGTGCGTTCATATAAAGATACGAAATTGTTATCTCCCTAATGGAAAACCCCTTATTAACCAACATGTTTTCATTTGTTTATTTCTTCAAAATATTATTATAGTAGAATATTATAGAATATTATGCTAATATGTATTTGCCAATATTTACAATGAATATTAATGCAGTGAATGTAAATATGTTGATGAATACAAAACTGAAAGAGATTGTAATGAGAATTCAGAAATATGTGAATGAAGCTTCACAATAGTCGAATGATGTTCGTAAACCATCGGCCATATATCACAATTGGAATGAATGTGATGTACTTATCCTCAGATTTATTTGGCCAATCTTAATAGAAGTTGTTATTGCGTTTGCCTTCCGATCTGTAAGTCATAGGTTCAATCCCCGGCTGAAGCATAAATTTAATGTCTGAAAATATATCTCTTTCGAACGGTGCCCTCCTGTCGGAAAGCAATTGGCAATTTTTTCTGCAGTAATATTTTGCGATGAAAAAGCTTTTAAAAGAGTTCTGTGACAAAATTTCAGGTACAGTGATGTCACAAGGGTTCAGCCGTTCGGATCCGGCTAATATAACAAGCTTCCATCCAATATTGTCCACGATTTAACACGTACAACAGGACTGGAGGAGAATCTCAGACAAAGGGCCCTCTGAAACCTATATGTGCCACATATTTATTAATTTTTATTTTTTAGATGCAACAAGAAGAGAATCAACATAAATACTGGAGAACTGATTATAATGATGTCTGGCTTTCTAAAGAATCTAAGGGAAATTTGTTTAGTTTTATATCAAGCTGAACGATATAACCATAGCAGAAAAAAAAGAAGAAACTAGAATGTAAGCACCTCACTTAAAATGATATGTTACCACATTCTAATCATTGCTGTGAGTCTCTAATATTAACTGACACTGTCTATGACTAACACTGATTATCTTATTGCTTATCCCTAAAGGCATTAATTTCATTGTTTGCTTGACTGCAATGAATTATGTCATGAATAATATGCAATATATATATTGAAAATTCAATATTCTGCAAATTTTTAGAAATTTTATCATACTGATTTCAATATTCATAAGCATAATACATACGTGGAAACGTTTGTCTAATATGTAAATTTAATTTTCATTATATTGTATGGTATCACGTTCACATGATGTTGATTTGTATTTAATTTGAACTATAAATTAGATGTAATTTTGAAATAAATTTTGAAACATTTCTTAAGAAATTGTACAATTTAAAGCTATTAGAATTGGCAATTGGTTTTCATATTTTATATAAAGTATGTCTTTTGTGGGCAGTCACTTTAACCTACATATTTTAGAATTATATTTTTTTAGAGCATTTCTATTGTATATTTGTGTATTTAGATAACTCTTTGTGGCCTGGAGAGATGGAGGGAGACAATAAAGCAGTCACAAAAAACTTAAACAACAAACCAAAAAATCTTACAATAATCATAAAAATCACTATAAGCACTCAAATAAATAATCTTCAACATTTGATTTTACTCTTTCTGTGAATTATAATCCAAGTACTAGTATAAGCACATAGCATGCTCATAAAAAAATTATTTTATTCCATAAAATATAAGTACAGTACATTTGCACCATTACAAAAATGAAGTGATGCCATGAAATATGTTGTTTTCAAGTCATAATTTTAGATGTTTTATGATTTTTAATGTGCACGTATCCATGTAGGAGGCAACAACTTAAAGGCACATATAATTGTTAATAACAATGTCGAAATGACAAGTGTTTATTATTGTCACTCCAAAATTTGTCATCAACCAACATGATGTAGCATATAATAGACTTGTGTTTTATTGCAACAATTTACACTAAAAATATGCTGATATAAATAAATATTTCCATGTACTTGTCTATAATGGACAAAATATTAAATTTGTATGAAAGAGTATATTTACGGCCTGTGTATTAGGTCGACAGTTTGATTCCCAATGCGATCAACTTAACATGATCGGGAACATATTTTTGTATGGAAAGTAGGTGTGGCTATAATCAGATAGCGCCTATTTTCAAATATACTGACATTTTAATAAAAATAATTGTATGTGAACACCCTGCAGTCCTATAGGTTTATTTATTCGGGTGCAAAATAAGGTAAAAAGCATATTTTTGTATGAGAGATAGGCGTGGCTTCCATCCCATTCAGTTCATATTTAAAGTGGTTTATTCGTTAGCAAATTCAATCGCTTGTACCAAATTTCTTGTTAATAACCTAATGTTCTCGTACAAAAATTGTGAAAACATGCATACGGAAGCATAAGTTTGTTGGGAGGTAGGTGTTATTTTTAACCGATTCCATCAATTGTTGAACATATCTCTTACTGACCCAATATAATCTTATGTGCTAAATTTCACTTTGATAACTTAATATTTTCATGCATAAAGTGTGAGGAATTCCTTATTTGTAAAAAAGATTCTATGGGAGATAGATGTGATTTTAAGCCAACTACGCCCACTTTCTAATATATCAATGCTGTCATCAGAATAACATTATATATCAAGTTTAAGTTAAATAGACTCATATTTATGCATATAAAGTGTGAATAATGCAATCAACATCATACTTTTGTATGGCAAGTAGGTGTGGTTTCCATTTAATTTCGCCCGTATAGGTCCATGATAGCAGCAAGAGAAAAACTCCGTAAATTGAAGCCAACTCTTTCAAAGGTCATTTAATGATAATCCAGACACTGACTTATGTACCTCTTATGTCTATAATGTTCATACAGATCGAATTAAAATGATATTTTGCTATTGTATCGTCCAACCGAATGGATGATTTCTATGCTTTCATCCCAATAATCGAATCTATTGAATAATAATATGAAAAAAATGAAGTGGTAAATAAAATTTACAATTTAATCAACAATAAGATTGAACTATTGAACATTTTTGGACATATTCATCACCACCTTTTTTGTTTTATTTGCCTCTCAACATCATTTAATGGTAATTTTCATTTTGACAAATAGGCAGACAACAAATAAAAATTTGCTCATTCATTCATATCTTCGTACACACACATACACACACACATCCACATGCATTTAAATTGATGATGTGTATTTATGTGTTCATATAATAAAGTGTCAAACGACAGAGCAATACTTAGGTGGCAAGATGCCATCAACATCGTTATATCTAACTGAGTGAGTGACTGTATGATTGACTGGCTAACTACCTAACTAACTAACTGACTGACTGACTGACTGTCATCATCAACATATCATCAAAATCATCAACATCATTGGCAAGCAGCATCAACAATAGCAACAGCAGAGTAAGCATATATACATCAGCCTTATATCATCGAATACAAGTAAACACATTACTACAAGTAAATTCCTATAGAACAGTTTCTTCGAATGTTCATAGTACATAACACACCTGTATTGCCATCAACATTATCATAATCATCATTGTCATTATTGCCATTGTCATATATACACTTACTCGATGTATATATATACTGCATATGTCATACCATATTGCCATTCAAAGGACATGCGACATTTATTGCTACATCACCGTTAAAAATCATATAGATGGTGATGATGATCGTAATGACGACGACATTAGTGATGAAGAAATAACTACACTACAAGCATAACATAATATTCATAATATAAATATGACAAAAAAACATAATAATAATAATAATAATAATAATACTAAAGAAAATATGTAAATAAATTTCTGATCAAATTGATTGTGATCTTACAAGCGCGAAAAAATTGAAAAACTTTCAACTTCATTCAATTTTTTATTATCATTCAATATATTTGCATACAATATTTACTAGGTCAGTCAAAGGGTTTCCAGAGCGACATCATGGAACAGTAATTGAGATGCACCCACGAACTTTTGGACATTATTTTAAAGCTTATTCTTATATCAGACATCATTTTTAGTTTAACGAAAATCAACAGTTGTTCAATGTAGACAGTTCATTGTATTGAAAAAAAAAAAAAAGGATGAATCAGAATAACGTGGCGTAGTAAAATTCTTTGTTCCAATATGGTTTATACCCAACTGAAATTCAAACTAAATGACTTCGAGTGTTACTGAAATCTGTTGTTTTATTTTCAAAGGTTCATAGATGTATCATTAGCATCGCCGAAAATGGAAGTTCTGCATAATATGATTATCAATGACAGATTATTGACCAATATAAAAATAGTAGAGCCATAGACATAAAAAACGGTGTTGTCTGTCCTACAGTAAGGTCATACAGAAGAATAATGAATTGTATTAACTCAATTCCAACATAAACTTTTTGCTGACCCGGTATTATAGTTATTTTTTTTTTTTCTTTTGACTACACTTTTTTTTTGCATTTTCACACTTTACCTTTTTATAATAATATTTCATATATTTCAAAATATTAATTTTTTTATTTTATTTTTCTTCTATCGATAACACCTTTTTTATTTGTTGCTACTACTTTATCGACTGCCTCTTTATTATTATTGGTATCGCGTTTTTTTATTTTTTTTATTTTTTTATATTCATTTATTGACATATGCAATTTTTCTTATATTTATTTTCTTCTTCTTTTCATTCCACCACCATTCATTCAAGCGTTTGATATAAATGTCGTTGATGGTGGTGATGATGTCAATGATGATGACAACGGCGATATAGATGACGACGACGACGACGACAATGACGTTGACGACGGTGTTGATGTATGTATCACTTAAGATTATGTTGCCAGTAGACAATTTTGAATGTGGCATATGCTTTAAAGGTAATTTTTTTTTTTTTGACAATTAGATAATTGCACTTCTGATTAAATTAATACAACAGATAAGGAAATGTAAATAAGTTTAATATTAAAATATTGGGATTTCAAGTTATACTTTGATCACGAATTTAAATGGGATAGAAAGAATTACTCTTAAATACAGGGTGATTTTTTAGAAGCCTTCGGATTTAATTAAAAAAAAAAACACACATAAAATGTAGAAAAATGTATGAACTCTTTATTAGAGTCGATAGAACGATCTATATAATTCAATGTTTAAGGATGATTTCATTTAAATCTTGACAGCGGCTGCGCCTCAAATGGTTCATACGTTAAGTACAATTTCGCCATACTCTCTCCAACATATCGACCGGTATCTCACGAATGAATCGATAATTCACATGTTTGACAATAACATCTTACACGAAAACAGCTGAACTGCCAAAAACAGTGTTGCCAAAAACAAAGTTGCTAAAATATCACCCTGTATAATTCCAATTGTTCATTATCCTTTACACAAATGGCAATGCCTCATATGCTGTCTTGTATTACTACAATCAGACAGCTACTTGGTATAAGAATAATATTCTGAATCAATTTTGATTTACATCATTACCTTCGAGCAAAAGTTCATTTTACTACTGGGTGTCCACTCGCAAGCACACTTCTACAAAGATGTATATAAATATTTATAATAGTCACAGTAGCACAATGTTAGAAGTAATGATTTTTGTTGAAAATACACCAAAGAAAATAAATACTATTTGCAGTAATAAAACTTTTCAAATAGAATGCTTTTGGTAAAAAGTTGTTCATGATGATCCCAAATTAAATCAATTTTTGTGGAGATTTATAAACTATGCAATGGATCAGTGAAAAGTTTAAGGAAACATTAATCGAAATGTTCGCCCATTGTCTTCCAGCGCGGTACAAGTTTCTCTGACGTTGCCGGGCATAAGTTACCTGGCTTGAATTTAAATTCGATCAATTAACCGAATCCTAACTAACTTTGGCAGCTCTTCGGATGATCAAAGCTTACTATAATGCTGATCGAATTTAGATGCACAAGATGACTAGAAAATACACTCGATCGGTTTCTTGAGTGCCTAATATTCATATTTTTCATTTATTATGTAAATAACAAGTTTTACCAGTTCGAAATCAAGTTTTATGTTAAGCTCTAAAGCCTGTTTTCGCACAATATTTTAATATTCTAAGATTTAGTCACTTTTGCTAGTTTCGACTAAGAAAGATTCAATACCAATAAAAAAAAATGTAAAACAAAATATACTTGTTTCTAATTAGCTCCGAGAAGCCATTGACGTGGCATTTTTTGCCAGTACTGTTGTGTGTATTAAATTTGGACACTATTAGTAGGGACTACTTTATAATCACCGGTTCTGAAAGACAGAACCCTAGTGACATCGATACTTCTCAGCTTTGTTAGATAGCTCCTCATTTATTAAATTTGTCAAGGCATTTATTATTACAATTCTAAATTGAACTGATATTTTTTAACGTTAAAGTTGCCTCGGCCGAAAGTTTTTCTCCCGATCTATGAATTTCTGCATAGAAGGCCAACACACTAGCCAACTGAGCACTCAAAAATTCTTCAAATCATACAAATCAGCAGTAGAGTTCAAGAGCTAAAGTGATGCTGACCAACGGTATAGTAATACCAATCAACACTATAATTGGAGAGTGAAAGTGATACCAACCTGCAGTAGAATCAAAGAGTGAAAATGATACCAACTAGCAGCACAGTTAAAGAGTGGAGGTGATATAGACGTGCAGTGTAGTTGATAAGTGGAAGTTATACCGATTCTGATACATTGTCTATAATGAGACGCAGCAATTCCCATGGATCAAAGTATTTTATGGAGTAGTTCATTTCATATTCATTTTCAAAACTACTATATGTCGCAATACTGTCTAATTTTTGTTGAGTGTAAAGGTGTTTTCCATAATTTACTCACAGTTTTTCCACTTTTTTATTATGATGTATTATTTTTTTCTTATATTTTTTTCACTTTTCATATTTTTCTACGCTTATTTTTCACTTTATTTTTCTTCATCATCTCCTTCCTCTTAAGTATGTTGGTATACAACAAAATGTTCTGTCATTGTCAATACAATTATTCAATGGGTGTATCTAATGTGGCAAATATGTCAACTGTTTTACGTAGACACAATCTAAAAAAAAAAAGAGAAAATATTGAAAAGAAAAATTATGCTTATAAGTGAGGGCAACGAACAGAAAAAAAAAATTTTTGTTTTTTTTTTATATACGACTACTTGTAGTAAAATACAAATAAAATAGCAACAGCAATAAATGTAGAATTTCAATCAAATGTGGAATGTTGAATGCTATAAATTGTTTGTCATTCGCGATTGATGGAAATTATATAAACTCACACAAGCACATAGTACACTGTTCATACATAAATATTCAGGTGTAAACGCATCTATGCATGTATTGTAAAATATAAATATTCTTGTATAAAGAAGAAGTCATTGCCTATATTGAATACAAAAATTTAACTGTCAATATTTGAGAACTGAAATAAGTAGCATACATCTTTTTCCATCCTTCCATATACTTATTTTTTTTTTTTGTCTTTTGCTATATGTCAATACAAAAAATTAAAGCTAATGTAGCAGAAAATTCCATTGTATGCATATGCAGATTTGATTTTGAAATTGTACTACAATACTTATTATAATTTTTGTATCTATTTTCTTAAGAATTATTTATATTCAAATTTTGTATGTATATTGCAGACATTTCTAAGCATAAATCTATTAGCAATGGTTACTTAATTTAGGTATCGTTCCGTTTTCAATGTTGTTTTTTCTCAAATGAACCGAACATAATATGTCTACATATTTTGAATGAAAATTATCCTTGCTGCTTTCAATTTTCATTGGTATGATAGTGTGGCTATAACAATGAGTAGAGTGGAGTGGAATATGTGCGTCCTCTAAAACTAATGAAGCTTTAAAAAACTTAAAATTAGGTAGCATTGCTACAAAAAACTTTGATAAAGGCAAAACACTAAAAAAGATATCGTTGACGAATATCGTTTTAATTTAAATTTTGGAAGGCCACATAAGGTGTTCAACGATGAATGTCAAAAATATTATCTTGCTTATTTGATATATTTAATTCAACTTCAGTGCAGTTTTTTATTCTGAAGCTCAAGCGCGTCATTCAATAATCTTTTGGCATTTCCACTGATGAGATAGGTGTCTCTATTTAATTCGACAAAAATGTATTTTATGTCAATTTGTATTGCAAATATGTCAAATACAAAACGTTCTATATATTCACCGTGTACGTAATTGCATATAGGCTTACCATTCGTACGTGTATGCATTATACCAATACAAATGAGTATATATTGAAGAAATTCATTTGAATATGCAAAAGTATTTATACGATATGCTTGTATGTGGAATGTAAAACACAGCATGGACGTATAGTATATGTGTAGAAAACGGAAACCAACTTAATACACTTATTACGAGTACAACGGAAATGAACAAACAAAGAAGAAGCATATAAAAGATACAAGCACATAGAGATATACGCATACATCCATCCATATGTACTTGTTCATACCAAGTAAGGAAAATGTAAAAGTTCTCTCTTTTCTGATATATGTACAAAATTACATGCAAACGTCCTCCAAGGGAGGTACGAAGGCATATATGGCGAATATGCATTGAATGAAAAAGCTGCATCTACCATACAGCGTGCATATTTCGTTTATCTATGAATTCAAGCTACTTGTACTACGTTTATTTACAGCGGGAACAGTGGGGAAAATGCAAAAGGCATGAATGAAAGTGTACCTACATTATAAATACTAGTACGTGTATACACGTCCCCTGACTTATCGCTACACATGTTGGTATGACTATAATGTGGGTATATTGCATATTTGGAAATATATGAGCATGTTTATACAAAATTTCTATGTACATTAGGCAAATAAGAAAACAAGTATTAACATCTCTCTACAAACAATATTACCAACATACAATACATTTCTATTGATGCCATGTAGTAGCCGCTAGTAGTACTCTAGAAAATAAAGTTGAAAACCATCGAATGCAATGAATATCATATACGATATGAAATGGAAGATATGTTATGGAAATCATTATTAGCATATCATACCAATAGCTGCCAATTGCCTTTATGCTTTACATAAAATGTGTAAGAAAAGTACGACTTCATTCAAATTCTCAACTATTACCAACAGAATTATGATGAATTCACGTACATCTGCAAAGTCATTTTTTCAACAATTGCTTAACTAAAACATTGAATAACTTGTAAGGTTTTGCGGTAGCATTTTGAAATTTTTGAATTATAAGCTGTTAGTTAGCCAACAACAATTAACAAATTATAGCAAAATTAAGATCTTGCTTTTAAACTCCGAGCCTTTAAAGATTTTTAACTATAGGTTTGGATCTTGCAATATTGAACGACATTACATTTCGACTTGGTCTACATTTCACTCACAGAGCGTCTGTATTAATTTTCAACGATTTTACAAATACAAGGCTTAACATAGACTTTTAGGCACAATATACCTATTATTTGTGTATTAAATTCTGAAAAAGTTTGTAATTAGTTTTTATTTGAGGTCTACTATTTGCCTTATGTTGTCTCAACTTGTAACGTAGAGAATAAAATTCTTCATAAGAAGTGCCGAAAATAATTTAAACAATCATCCTAAAACAGCGAAATTTGATACGATTCAATTTTAGGTCCACAATAAAAAGGTTTTGAAAATGGATGGGATCGTTCATAAATTGATCTCTATAAATGGTCGTGATCATATGATTTCTACTCCTAATTTTTATACAAATGAATTTCTCAAGGGTCTCTGCACATTAATATTTTTAGTATTTTATATATCTCTCACTCTCTCACTCCCTCTCTCTCTCTCTCTCTCTCTCTCTCTGGATGTAAATTGGACACATTCTAATGGATTGTATCAAAACTCGAACTTTATCAAGAGAGTCAGGAATCCGATTTTGAAACATTTGCATTTTTCCGCGACCACCTTGTGAAATGTGTGTATGGTTTGATAACTTTCAAAAGTTGCTGCTCACGTACAAGCATGAATATTTTAATGCACGCATAAACACAAATACGCAGGCACATATAGACTACTTTACGCACGAAAAACATTGAATTTTTGAAATAAGCAAAACAAAAATGAAACCAAATGCAAGCGACAATGAGAGAGAAAAAAAACATATAAATTATGCTTAAAAAATATTTTCGCACAGTAATCGTTGCATGTTGACTGCAATGGCTGACAAATATAATTTTCATATATACACATACTGATATGATATGTAATCGTATATTCACAGTATTCACAGTACTACAAATTGAATGCATTCAGTAGTGGTAATCGCAAGTAGTCAGCGAAAGAAAATTTGCCTTCAATTTGATTTGTACATTTTATGCTTTTTTTCTCATTCGTATTTCTTATTGGATTATTGTATTGTTGTTGCTATTATTATTGTTTCTATATTAAAATATATAAATAACAGAAACAGCAACAGCCACAAGAAGAATTACAACCTCACGTAACGAAGTGTCGTATAGTATTGAACGATTACAACATGCTTCAGGAAATTATCCATGATTATTTGACAACGACTATATCCATGTTGATTAGAAGAAGTAATTTAAACATTACAAAACATTACAGTTATTTTTATTTTTTAGCCTCAAATATTTTTCACCAGATTTTAAATAATTTGTTTGTAGTTTTTATGACTCATTTTCATCGTCTTGATAGGTACTTTACACCTCTCGTGGAATATTGGACATAAACAATTTTGGGATTTAGTTTTTAGCTCATTTCTTACTAGTTCCAGTTGAAGAGTTTTGGTTGATTAACGATAGAGGATTTCCAGATTGCAATCCAATATTCTTTTTGCAACATCTTTGTTGCCAACCTTGGCTCTTGTGCCTTGATTTTTCATGAATCATTCATATATAAATTTCGGTACAGATAAATGTTGATGGATAGCACTTTTCCTCGCTGAAAAGAAATAATATACAGAGAAGAGACCATGGAAGCTGAGGAAGACGCCATTCAACAGATCACAGTTGCATTCATACCAAGTATAATGGATGAGTACCTGAGTTCGCCGAAATTACTAGTGTGGCAATTATTCAATTCTAGAACAAACAAGGAAAACACGGAAAAAATGCCGGGTGTTTTAGTTGTTGGTGTAAACTAAAAGATGGCCACTGGTAAAGCTATTCTGCATCGCTTTTCGAATACGATTGTAGACAGCATGGAATTATAAGTTGTAGCCAAGAACGAGGCGTGGACTATCGATTGACAAAGAGAAAAGTATTCAAATATTCAAGTTCATTAGAAACTCACACATTGAGCAGCTCTATTTTGATGCGAAGGAAATTACTGGTTAGTGCCATTGCTATTCATTAACAGAGGACAATGAGTCCTATATACCTAGAAACTCAGATGTTGTGGGGTTTGTAATATGAAAACTCATGCAAATAGGATACAAGGTTTGTACTTTGTACCTTACACCTTTTACCAGAAGCTTATATTTTTCAGAAAACGCATTATTTCAGCAATAAAGTCTCATCAATTGATTTTTTTCAAAATACCTTTTGTTTATGGGAGAGAGAGATGCCGGTGGGCTCATACCTTGGTTGCTCTTCTATGCTGATTTTTCCTCCGCTACTTCAATCACCGACTGCTTCTTGCCTTGTAATAAATTAAAGTTGCTTTTTGTTTAACCGTTCAGGTTTTCGGGGTTGTTGATGTTGTTGTGGATGAGGCATTTCTTGTGAGGTTGAGTTAATGTGGTGTCCATCAGTTCGCTCATTTCGGGTGATATATTTGGCTGCTGATTTTCTTCCATTGGTTCTGCGTTATTCATTGTTGTTGTTATTTCTATTGTTGAGGTGATGGTGCTGCTACTACTTGCTGTTGTTGTTGTATTCGCAGTAGCACACTTTTTATCAATTTCTAAATTGTACTTTTCCAATGCTTGGGTCGCACAATCTACTGCAGCTTGTTGCATTTTCTCGTTTATATCAGCATTTTTATACCCTGCGTAATGCAATATGCAAGGTATATTCATTTCGGTCAGATGTTTGTGACCACTTGAAGGAATCTCCGGAGATATAGACATAGATATATATTCGTGATCAGCGTAGCTTAAATTTTCGATTTAATGATGTCCGTCCGTCCGTCTGTCTGTCACCTGGCTGGTTCGCACGATAACTTGAGCAATTATTGAGTTATTTTGACGAAATTTGGCAAGGGTACGGAGGAAATTAATATTGAGCATGATCGGTCAATAGCCACGCCCACACCAAGCTTTCGAAGAGACTAACATCGGAATTTTGAAAATCTTTAACTTGCTATAACGCACTTAATGTACCATCTGGAACAACAATATTTCGCAGATAGAGTTAGAATATACTACTACATAACCTTGCTAAAAATGGACTCGCCACGTCCACTTTTTATAGTAGCCCCCATACAAAATGACCGAATTTCTCTTAAATTGAAGCAGCTGTAACTTCTACATCCTTCTGTCTAGAACAATCATAATTAATACTTAGGTTAATATGATAGTCGGAAATAATCTGGCAAAAAATCAGCGTGCTACGCCCACTTCTTATTGGGGCTCCCATACAAAGTCGAGGGAATTAAAAAAACTTATAAAATATTTAGCGTAGAACAACGAGATTTAAGGTGTGGCTTAGTATTGTAAGAGCAACTAGACTCACAGGAAATGGACGCGCCACGCCCACTTTTTATAGTAGCCCCCATACAAAATGACCAAATTTCTTTTAAATTGAAACAGCTGTAACTTCTGTAATATTTTGGCTAGAATAACTATAATTGACGCTGTCACTATGTCACTATGGTAGTCGGAAATAATCTGGCAGAAAATCAACGTGCTACGCCCACTCCTTCTTGGGTCTTCCATACAAAGTTGCGAAAATTTAAAAAATTTAAACCTCTATAAATTACGAACTATTCAGCGTAGGACAACCAAATTTAAGGTATGGATTAATATTGTAAAATTAATTACATTTACAATGAAGAGGTAAGCCACGCCCACTTTTTATATAGCTTCCATACTAAGCCTCGGAATTATCTTAAAAACCTCCTTTAAATTATCCCTTTTAGAACCCTCATAACATACAAAGTACTTCGTCAAAATCAACCATATTTCGGGTGTAAATTAGTTTCTAAAAATTGTTTCTAAAAAAGTGGAAATAAGTAATAATAAGTGGCGTAGACACCTTTCAAACAATTTTTCCTAGGGTCTATAAAAATGTAACTAAAATTCACACTCTTTAATACAATTAGAATAGAATAGAATAGCACCCTTTCAATTATACCTATTTTGTATATGATCATATTTTTGTTATTGATTTGGAATTATTTTGATGAAACTAATACTTTTCAATAATCCATTAGCAATCAATAATAACATTTCATTTGAATAATTCATAAATTCCAAAATTATGCCGAATGGTTATTTATACTAATTTATTGCTTATTAGTTACTCATTAAATTCAAATTATTTATAATTAGAATCTCTAATAAACAATTTACTGTTAATGCTTGTGTCAAATAATTCTAGCTACCTAAACTAATTACGTATATATACACTGCGCATTATTTTGAGAATGAACTGTATATATCTATGTATATTTAATTTAATATTTATATACATATTTAGCTGCTGTTATCTTTAGGCCTTCAAATAATATGACAGCCAAACATAAAATTAACATAAACCACACACACACACACAAAAGCAACATGGTATTTAGAAAGTATTTATATACTAACCAATGAATCTGTATGTGTAAAATATTAAGAGAAAATCTTATTTAACAACTTAACACCACAAAGCATGAATACTAATATTTGTTTGCATTGTTTCACCATCATAACGATGATTCTTAAAGGAGACTGACGTAAGACTTATACTAGTCTAATAGAATCAGCTAGGCACACTTGGTCACGGTTATATAGTAACTATTTTAGCATGAGGAAAAGAAATGAGAATGTAGTAAAAAAAATTAAATAGATTACATTATTTGACCTTCCTTGCTGAAATGGTTTTTTCTTAACATTTGTTGCATTTGTTTTTGTCTTTCTTTCACTTATTCTTGATTGACGCATTTGGCCGTAAGTGCTATTTTTATCATATTATCTACCTACGTATTTACCACCTTCCTGTGTGTGTGTCATCATTTTACGCTACAACTGATAATTACCGAAAATATGTATTTTCGGTAATCATCAGCCAACATACGCCAAACTATTTGCGTATGTTGGCGAATATGGTTGCCGTAATTTGCCATTACGTACAAATATAAATTGTAAATACTTGTAAATATTAAGCAATTCCTATATTCGCAGCTAAAATGCCACGTCGTACTAGCGATATAAAGTTAAGAATTGTAAAATACGATTTGAATAGCTAAATAATAGCCTGTTGCTTCTAGAGGGTGTTTTAGTTTCAATTGTAATACTTTTCATGGGGTATTAAAATACCAATGACTATTAAATTTGACGACAAAATAGGTATTACTCTAAGTATTTGGAGTAGCTAAACTCGATTCCAAGGTTGACTTAACTCGGTAAGCTCACATTTCCTCCCTAACCTTAAAGAAGAGCAACGATGAAAAAAGAAATATTGATTGAAATACCGAGTATCGTTCCTAGATGGGTCAAATGTACGATTGAATCATATTAATTTTATCTACGAAGCATTAATTTTCGATCCCACTACTAACAGTGTGGGATCGAAAAAAAAAACCATAAAAAAAATAATAAATATGTGGTACTTAATGCCCCGTAGGGCCCATTGGCCGAGCTTCTCTTCAATTACTGTTGTGCGTGTTAAATTTCGGACAGTATCAGAAGGGACCTACTTATTTTAGCCGGTTCCGAACGGCAGAACCCTTGCGAAATCACTTTTCGAAGAACCGTACCGTTCAAAAGAAAAACTTTATCAATATTACATTTGTTAAAAAGGGTTATCCATTTTGCGGTTTCAAAAGTAAATGTAAATAAAACACATATAAAATATTTTTTATCATGATATTTCTTTTTTATACCCTGCATAATGCAATATGCATGGTATATTCATTTCGGTCAGATGTTTGTGTCCACTTGAAGGAATCTCCGGAGATATAGACATGGATATATATTCGTGATCAGCGTCGATTAAATTTTCGATTTAACGATGTCCGTCCGTCCGTCCGTCCGTCCGTCCGTCCGTCTGTCTGTCACCTGGCTGGTTCGCACGATAACTTGAGTAAATATTGAGCTATTTCGATGAAATTTGGCATAAGTAATCTATGATCCAAGGGTACGAAGGGGATTGATATTGGGCATGATCGGTCAATAACCACGCCCACACCAAGCATTCAAAGCGACTAACCTCGAAATTTTCAAAATCTTTAACTTAATATAACTCACATAATATACCACTTGGGACAACAATATTTTGCACATAGAGTTATATTATACTACTATATAACCTCGCCAAAAGTGGGTGAGCCACGCCTACTTTCTAGCGTAGCTCCCATACAAAGTGTCTGTACTTCTTTTAAATTGAAACTGCTGTAACTTCTACAATCTTCTGTCTAGAATAACCATAATTGACACTTAGATTAACACGGCAGTCAGAAATAATATGGCACAAAATCAGTGTGCCACGCCCACTCCTTTTTGGGTCTCCCATACAAAGTTGCGGAAATTAAAAAAAATGTTACCGGTTATAAGTTGCAAACTATTCAGCGTAGAATAACGAGATTTAAGGTGTGGATTAGTAATGTACGAGCAACTAGGCTCACAAAAAATGGGCGTACCATGCCCAGTGTTTATCGTAGCCTCCATACAAATTTTAAATTGAAACAGCTGTAACTTCGGCAATCTTCTGTCTAGAATAACCAAAATTGACACTTAAATTAATATCGTAGTCGGTAATAATCTGGCTGAAAATCAGTGTGCCACACCCACTCCTTCATGGGTCTCCCATACAAAGTCGAGTGAATTAAACTAAAATTTTAAGCTCCATAGCTTACAAACCATTTAGCCTAGGACAGCGAGACTTAGGGTATGGATTAGTATTGTACGAGCAACTAGGCTCACAGAAAATGGGCGCACCACGCCCAGTGTTTATCGTAGCCCCCATACAAATTTTAAATTGAAACAGCTGTAACTTCGGCAATCTTATGTCTACAATAACCATAATTGACACTTAAATTAATATCGTAGTCGGAAATAATCTGGCGAAAAATCAGCGTACCACGCCTACTTCTTATTGGGGCTCCCATACAAAGTTGAGGAAATTAAACAAAAATGTTAACCACCATAACTTAGAAACTATTCAACGTAGGACACCAAATTTAAGGTGTGGATTAACATTGAAAAATTAATTGGATTTACTAGAAAGTGATAAGCCACGCCCACTTTTTATATAGCTCCCATACTAAGCCTCGGAATTATCTTAAAATCCTTTTATTTCGTCAAAGTCAACCATATTTCGGGTGTAAATTAGTAGTATATGCAAAAATTGTTTCTCGAAAAGTGGAAATAAAAGAAAAGTTGGATATTCGAGTAAACTTTTTATATATAAATCTACATATGCAGGGTATAGTTTGGTCGGCCCCAGCTGACTGTAAGGAGATTTTTATTATAAAGTTTGAACGTTGACATTATGTGTGAAATACTACATCATTTAAATGACCACTACGCGAATTGTTGCAAGCATCGATTCTTTTGAGGTCATTTTCGACCACCTTTTGACACATATTGGGCGGTATCTCAGCCATAACGTGACGAATGTTGGTTTTTAGGTGCTCAAGAGTTAAAGGTTTATCTGCATAAACACGGTCTTTCGCGTAGCCCCACAAAAAAAGTCAAGCGGTGTCAAATCGCATGATCTTGGTGGCCACTTGATATCGCCACGACGAGAAATTACGCGGACAGAAAATTTCTCTTGCAATAAAGCCATATTCGCTCGAGTTGTTGCAGACAAAAAAAAGTCGGTTATCATATGACCATAACGCTCCGGATTGACGGTGACAGTCGTTCCATCGTCATTTTCGAAGAAGTAAGGTCCAATCACACCTCCGGACCAAAGAGCGCACCAAGCAGTGACCTTTTGTGGATGTAGTGGCCTCTCTTCAATTACTTGAGGATTCTCAGAACCACAAATATGACAATTTTGTTTGTTAACATACTCACCGAGTGAGAAATGTGCTTCGTCGCTGAAGAAAATTTTGTTCGAAAAATCGCCGTCCACCGCTTGTTGTTCAAGCACCCATTCGACGTATCTACGACGTTGTGAATGGTCAGCTGGCTTCAGTTGTTGTGTGAGCTGGATTTTATATGGATGTAGGTGTAGATCCAAATGCAAAATACGCCAAATTGTGCCGTAAGACAGTCCTAATTCCTGAGAACGACGAGGAATCGACACTTTCACTTACAGCAACTATATTTTCGGTGGTACGAGCGAAACGATGATGCACAGGCCTTACAATATCTGTAACCGATCCAGTCTCTTCATATTTCTTCACAATTTTGCCAATTGCTTGCGTAGTTGGACGATTATGTAAACCATAATCTCCTCTTAAAGCACGATATGTGGCTGTGGCAGAATCACCATTTTTGTAGTAGGTTTTTACAATTTTAATGCGTTGTGCGATAGTTAAGCGATCCATTTTCGCAAATGTCAGACTTTGAACTGAAAAAGAAAGAAATTGTTTTAACAACTCAGTTTGACAGATGTCGAATTCTAGCCCTATACTTTTGAAACCGCGAAATGGATAACCATTTATTTCAGCCGGGATTGAACCCACGACCTACAGATCAGAAGGCCAACACACTAACCACTGAGCCACGGCACCCACAGTGTTACCATTGAGGAGTTAAATATTTGACAGAAGTCAATCAATTTTTAATACTCCACATTTAAAAAAAATTTTTTTTATTCACCTATCAGATACCTCTTTCTACTCTTTAGGAAGGTTTTGCTACAAGATGAAGCTAAAAGCATTAGACATTTGTTAAAAAAAATGCATAATTGCCCAAGAATTGGATCTAAAGCAGTCAAGTTCTCTTTTACAAAAATCATGTTCATTTAATTCTACCAAAAAAAATGTACAAGTCATATACTTGTAGGGCTGAGCCGGGATTAGAGTTGCAAAATTGGGGTAAAGTTTAAAAGGATTGGAGGAAAATAAGCAAATAATTTCTGAACTTGCAATTGGTCACCCTAGAAGAGTGAAATGCATGACAGACTCCCATTCGCTTTTTCTCTGAATAATTTTTTCAGAACATACTTATCTCTACCTCTTAGAGGTGTTTCCATACAAAATTGATATATTCAATAAAATTCGCTCCCAGGGTGCCTCTAGAGGCAAACAATTCATAACTGATATCTATTCATTTTTGCTGTTCCACATTTTTATTTCTCAATCATTTGTACTATCTATCTCCAGCTCTTAAGGGGACTTTCCTACAAAATGAACGTAAAACCACCTGCAATCTATCAAATATACACATAGCTGTCTAGATATCGCATCTAGAAGGACGCGATGTAGGACCGATTCCCCTTAGTTTTCCTTTTTGAAATGCTGCATCCCTTAGAGAGGCTCCCAAATAACATAAGATAAACAATATTTTGCGACGTTGGCATCTAATAATTTATAGATTGAATCTAAATTGAATTGTTGAATTTCAACAAGTTCAATTTCAACACCCTTTCATTATGGTCGTCAAAATGTTGTCCAGCTGTAATTTGGGTGGGTGTAAAGTGTACGCTATCTTCATCAGCATCACATCGCTAACACTAATAAATATCACTTAACACTGCACCATCGTAATCACCATCATCATGGTAAGCATTGTCAACATCATCATCATCATCATCATCATCATCATCGTCCTTTGCACGTATCGTTGACGACAATGATTTTGCTATATTGTTGAACATTGGCCTACATATTGCATTGAGGACATTCTCTCCTCTACTTTTATTAATGGCTAGTAATATTCATATCTAACGTAGCTGAAAGCCTAATTCTTTCTATGTTGCAAACAACATTTTTTTCTGGTATGCCTTTTGTTCTGTTTTCTGCTATGTAATTGTGATGTTACAAATTTGTATAAAATTGAATTGAATAGGAAAAGTAGTACAGCAACAGCAGCAGCAGCAGCAACAACAACATAAACAATAAATGTTCTTTCTAAATTCAATTAATTTTTAATATTGTTATACACGCACACACATAGTTATGTGTAATATATTTTTCTTCTACGCGCCATGCTAAATTAATTTTTACGCTCACTTACACTTTTGCGCCTGCGAGCTAAGAAGCCTACTCATTCATTTATTCCAACAAAGATTATTTTGTTTTTTGCATTTGAATTTGTTGTTTTGTGAGAGTTATTTTTTTTTTCTTTTTTATTTTGTATTGAAATTTTAAATTTTTTTTTGCAAATTTTTGTAAAGACGGAGAAGGTCAGGTTATTCTTTGGCAGATGACATTTCTTGAAGCCTGTACATTGAAGCGCTTCTGACAATGACGATAACTTGAGGCATTTTTTGATATGTGATTCATATTTTTTTTCGCGTTGTTGTTATTGTTGTTGTTGTTGTAGCTGTAATATGTATATTGTTAGCATATGCCGGAAATCCTATTGTCGCTTATTTGAAAAATTTATTTACATTGTTTCGCTTCTTAAGGTATATAAATATACATATAATCATTAAGGTGTCTCACGTTTACGTATATTTTGACTCCTCAGCCGGTTTACTTTAAAATGTTCCTTGTTGTGGAAAAACTTTTTTGTGACTAAGAAAACTTTCACAAAGGTCAACTTTCAAGCCTGTAGAAGGTTAAGGCTCCACTCATGGGAGTTCGGACCTTTAGCAAATAAATTTATGTATATACGAATGAATGCCGTAGCTCAATGATTCGTGTGTTGGTGTTCTTCATTCCCCAGCTGAGGCTCTATAAACCTATAATATCGGAAAAGTTTTTATTTCGAACGCTACCCACCTGTCGCTAAGCAATTGGCAATTCTTCCGGCAGTAACAATAATATATTCAGGTATACTACATGGGCTGAAAAGACCTGAGCTTTTTTAATATGTTACGTCACTAGAAAATAATCATGCCTCACTTCACTGGTTTATTTGTAAAGTTTCATGATATTTTGTCCATTCGTTCGATCTTTTGTGACGATAGATGAAACGTGGGTTAATTCCATACGCGTGGATCTAATAGGCAGTCTGCAGAGTGCATGGGATGCGACGAAAGCCGATTAAAGCGATCAACGGAACAATGATCGGCAGGGAACGTTTTGTCCTCCGTTTCTGATTATAAACATGGCATAATCTTCCAGGAATATATGCAGAAGGGAAGCACAGCCACTGGAGAATATCATAGAGCACTACTAGACAAACTGAAATACGAAATATAGAAAAACTTTTGTATGGAAGTAGGCATGGTTTTCAACCGATTATGCACATATTATAAAATATTATTTTTGTAATCAAAGTCGCTGTATATGCCAAATTTTTGTGTAAAACTTTGTATTTTCGTGGACAAAAGTATAAAATATACATTCAAAGACATACTATTGTATGAGAGGTGGGCGTGGGTTTGATCCTATTTCGTGCATTCACAAAAACTTTCATCAATTGGTGAATTTAAGCATATCGGCAAATTTTTAGTTCAATCACTCTATAATGATTGAAATTAACATGGTAATAGGCAGACAGACAGACAGGGAGCCTTGTCAAAATCGATGTAGATCGTGATTCTGATAAATAATATTCTATATATACTTGTCCATATCTGTCACCATTCTTCATGGTTGCCACAAATGGAGCACGGTTCCAATATTGTTGTACATTTAGAGTGGAGTACAAAGACCATGTCTGAAATGGATTTGAAGACTTCATTAGCTCTCAACTGATAACTTTCAGATTTGCTGCTCGCGAACAAAGCAATCTTAGAAAGAGAAAATATTCAGTTAGCATAAGGACCAAAACTCATTCGTACGGTAAGGTGAAATTTCAATTTTATTTTCATGAGACGGAGTAATGTGACTAGCCACTTATACTCGTATGTTGTCATACATTTACTTATTTGTATGCCTTCAATAGTAGTATATTGAATGGAAAAACAAACAATGCAAAAAAAAAAAAATTTTAAAATCGGAAAATAAAAAAATGCAAAAATGACATATTATTCTTATGTTTTTCATGCTTTGTCATTCTTATTGTATTGTACTGCTGTATATGATAAGGATATGTTGCTGTCGCCATTGTACTTATATATATACATACCACACGTAGTACATGAGGAGGACTTGAGTACACACTAAAAAAAAAAAGAAATAAACGATACCAAAGAATTTAAGGTATATTTATAGGTAACGGAAATTTATATTGACGGAAAAAATTGGCAGCGAATTATTATTATTTTTTTTTTTTGTGTTTGTTGATATGAGTGCATAAGTTATATCATATTTATTGTGTGTTTGAATAATGATTCAGTTTTCTATATAAAAAATAAAAAAGAACCAAAAAAAAAATGAAACACTCCTTCTTACAAATATTATATTAAGAAAACATAACTTAATAATTTATTTTAAAGCATTTTCAATTCAGTAAAAATAAAATATATTTAAATGATCAAATGGTTGATAAATATGAGTTTATTTTAGTAAAGGAAAATAATTGTATTATATTGCATTAAATATAGTTTTTGTCATATTTTACCGAACATTATTAGCAAATAAGCAAGCTATTATTATTATAAAACAATTCTGCACTTTGTTTGTTAGTCAACGTTGTTATAAATAAAAAATCTCCTTACAGTCGGCTGGGGCCGACCAAATTATACCCTGCATATGTAGATTTATATATAAAAAGTTTACTCGAATATCCATATTTTTCTTTTATTTCCACTTTTAGAAAAACAATTTTTGCATATACTACTAATTTACACCCGAAATATGGTTGATATTGACGAAGTACTTTGTATGTTATGAGAGTTCTAAAAGGGATAATTTAAAGAAGGTTTTTAAGATAATTCCAAGACTTAGTATGGGAGCTATATAAAAAGTTGGCGTGGTTTACCTCTTTCTTGTAAATCCAATTAAATTTTCAATATTAATCCACACCTTAAATTTGTTTGTCCTACGTTGAATTGTTCGTAAGTTATAGCGGTTTAAATTTTTTAAAATTTTCGCAACTTTGTGTGGTAGCCCCATTAAAAAGTGGGGGGTGGTATGTTGATTTTTTGCCAGATTATGTACAACTACCATATTAACCTAAGTATTAATTATGACTGTTCTAGACAGAAGATTGCAGAAGATGCAGCTACCTAAATTTAAAAGAAATTCAGTCATCCTGTATGGGAGCCACTGTAAGCAATGGACGTGGCTGGCCCATTTCTTGTGGATAAATTTGATCTTACAATGCTAATCCACACCTTCAATCTGGTTGTTCTACGCCGAATAGTTTGTAAGTTATGGCGGCTAAAATTTTTGTTTAATTTCCTCAACTTTGTATGGCAGACCCATGAAGGAGTTAGCGTGGCACACTGATTTTGTGCCATATTATTTCTCACTGCCATGTTAATCTAAGTATCAATTATAGTTATTCTAGACAGAAGATTGTAGAAGTTACAGCAGTTTCAATTTAAAAGAAGTACAGACACTTTGTATGGGAGCTACGCTAGAAAGTAGGCGTGGCTCACCCACTTTTGGTGAGGTTATATAGTAGCATTATATAACTCTATGTGCCAAATATTGTTGTCCCAAGTGGTATATTATGTGAGTTATAGCAAGTTAAAGATTTTGAAAATTTCGAGGTTAGTCGCTTTGAATGCTTGGTGTGGGCGTGGCTATTGACCGATCATGCCCAATATCAATCCTCTCCGTACCCTTGGATCATAGGTTACCAAATTTCGTCGAAATAGCTCGATATTTACTCAAGTTATCGTGCGAACCAGCCAGGTGACAGACAGATGGACGGACGGACGGACGGACATCGTTAAATCGAAAATTTAATCGACGCTGATCACGACTATATAGCTATGTCTATATCTCCGGAGATTCCTTCAAGTGGACACAAACATCTGACCGAAATGAATATACCATGCATATTGCATTATGGAGGGTATAAAAATGACAGCAGTTCAAAGAGCAATGTTTTTTTTTTGTTATTTTAGTTAAAAAGTAGTTGTCTCTTATTCAAACGAGTGTCCTATCTCAGTCTTATTTAAATAGATTCACATTGCATACAACTGTTTACACATTTTTCTGTGTTAATTATGACAGAAGGGATAAGCTATGCTTATGGGCATTTCCACAAAAACGTCCACCGTGATCAAAAATACAAATGTTAATAAGTGAATGGTTTTCCCTAACATTACTTTAAAGAAATGTCTAAATTATATAATATAACATATTTACAGTTTATCTGAATTGGAATTTTGGAAATCTTAGCATGAAAACTAGAAATATGATTTTCATGTTTTTAGCTTTTTTAAGAGCATTTTATTTTTTATCATTTTTTGCCCATAAATTTATGTTGTGAAAAAACGGAAACGGTTAGTTTTATCCGGAAGTTTTTTTTAATACTAAGAATTCATTAAATCTTTCTACTATTCGGAGAAACTCAGAATAAGTATTCAAATCTTACAAACTAACTTAAAATTATGTGATATTTCCTATGTTCCATCACAATTTGTTGAGTCGCGATGTTTAGCAATCACTCAGCAAGAGGATTCGGATTGTTGTGTAATTTTTGAATGTAGCTTCCGCAGAATTTTGCAACTTCCTCAGAAATTGTGTGTACATTCAAATCTCGATGGATGTTAACGTTCCTCATATACCAAGGCGCGTATACAATAATTCGCAGGCACTTGGATTATATTCGATTGTATTATGCAGGAATAGCAGCAAATTTCTATTTTGTTTTCATTGGTATTCTATGGTCGCGGTTTTATACCAAAATCAACATTTTTTATCAGTACTTTGCCATCGTTGTAAGCACGTGTTCACAAATTTTAATTTTAAATAAATTTTGTGGCACCTACTTAGAAAAAATTACTTTGTATAATTATCTTATAAATCATATTCTTTTTTTATTGACAAAATGTGTCGCGTTCTTCATCGTATGTGTATATATTTTTCAAAAACAATTTATATTCAATATTTTAATATTCATTCCCTACATATACGCACATATTTAGGAAGATGGGTAAAACACTAGTCGAGACTAAAAGACAAGCTTCAATACGGTATTTACAAAAAATTAAAAGATATCCCTAAAAGTTTAAAGGATATCGCAATAAAGCAGCTGATAGGACGAGAAAGCGTAGTGTAGAGTGGACCAGTAAATGCCACAGATAAGACCTCTGGTCATTTTCACAGAAGCAAGTTAACTCATAGAATAAAGTGAAAAATAGCCCTCAATGTCATTATCTCAAATAATAAATACTACGTT
This sequence comes from Megamerina dolium, assembly GCA_963854835.1. Lineage (NCBI taxonomy): Eukaryota > Metazoa > Arthropoda > Insecta > Diptera > Megamerinidae > Megamerina > Megamerina dolium. The sequence continues at coordinate 30,943,017 of OY978529.1, read as the reverse complement.
AATTAATTAAGAGTTGAAATTACTTGAGCTAGTTCTTATTATAATCGTGAAATATGTGACGTGATAAATGTCGCGTACTATATTTTATTATATATATTATATATATTTTCCCTTGGCTCCTAAGTGGAGCATAGGGCCTCAATAAACAAATTATAACTTCTTTTATCTAGAGCTAGGAATTTAATTGCGCTCCATGAATGGCCTGCTTTTTTCGCTTCTGCTTCAACTTGCAGTCTCCAAGTATTGGCTGGTCTCCCACGCCTGCGGCTGCCTTGGGGGTCCCAAACCAGCGCTGTTCTCGTTATGTCACCGTGGGGTTTCCGCAATGTGTGGCCGATCCATTTCCACTTACGACGTTGGATTTCGATGTGGATTGGTGTTTGTTTGGTCACATTAAAGAGTTCAGTGTTGCTTATGACCTGGGGCCAAAATACACGTATAATTCTACGTAGACAGCGATTAAGAAAAGATTGCAGCGACTGTAGTACATCCGCCGAGATATTCCATGTTTCGCACCCATACAGAACTACAGACTTCACATTGGCGTTGAATATCTTAAGTTCCGTATGCCTGGATATGTAAGACGCTCTCCATACCTTGTCTAGCATGCCAAATGCAGCACTACACTTCGATATACGGTTGCGTATGTCAACTGATGACCCGCCAGTCTTGGAAATAATACTCCCAAGGTAACAGAATTCGTCTACCTCTTCCAAAGGTACGCAAGCAATCTGAAGAGCTTGTGTTTCGGTGGTGTTGATTCGCATAACTTTGGTCTTCACGATATTGATTTTAAGTCCTGTTTGTGCTGCAGCGTCACTTACCGCTTGCAATTTTGCTGATATGTGCGAAAATTTATGCGCCAGCAGACAAATATCGTCAGCATAGTCTAGATCTTCCAGGTGGCCGCCCATACTCCAGGAGATGCCTCTGTTAACTGCACAAGCTTGCCGCATAACTAAGTCCAATACTAGGTTGAACAACAGTGGAGATAGTACACAGCCCTACCTCACTCCGGCTTGCACCTTGAGCCCATTTCTTAAAGCATTTTCGTGTTTTACGCGGCAGCTAGCGCCCGCGTACAGCTCTTTGATGATGTTAATAATTTTTTCCGGCACTTCGTGTTTAAGAGTATCGAAAGATTTCTCGAAGTCGATAAAACACATGTAGAGGGGTGTCCGCCACTCTACTGACTGTTCCACGATTACTCTCAGGGTGTTTACATGATCTACGCATGAGCACCGTGGGCGAAAGCCGGCTCTTTGCGTAATCCCTGCAACAGTGAATTGGATAGCCTTCTGTGAATTATGTGTGCCACGACTTTGTTTATCATGCTTAACAGCGTGATACCTCTCCAATTTTTACACTCGGATAAATTACCTTTCTTCGGGAGAAGAATGATGGTACCTTCTTTCAACTCGGATGGTATTTTTCTGAGCTCCAAATGTTTTTTAATAGGGGCATCAGGATACGAGCACTAAGCTTGGGGTCAGATTTTAGTAACTCCGGATTGATGTTGTCAGGTCTAGGACCTTTGTTATTTTTTAGTGTCTCGATCGCGCTTATTATTAATCAAACTCATCCGGGCATGTGGTGGGGATATCGCGTCTAACTGTGTGACGTTGGCAGATACAGGGCTCGATTGGTTGAGCGGATGGCGCTGACAATAACTTCTCATAATAGCGCTCCCATATGTGGATTTGCTTGTCTTTGGACGTTGTTAGTACTACATTTTCGTCTTTAAGCGGCTTGGAAGTTTTAAAGGCGGTGTTTGTTTGCTGTCGTATAGTGTGGTATAGATCTCGGGTGCGATACGTCTCTGCTGCAGCCTGCGCTGTGGCCGCTAAGTGATCGCTCCATTTTCTCCTATCTTCTCGTGCACACTTCTTTATTTGCTTGTCGACCGAGCTGTATCGTTGCTGTAAAAGAGCTTTGCGTTGTCTAGTCTTCGCGCAATTAAGCTGATTTTTAACCATCCGACGTTCGCTTATCAAGTCCCATGTGCGATCCGATATCCAGCATTTTCGTTTATTCATCTTGTGACCAACGTGTTCTTCCGCAGCCTTTACAAAGGTTTGGACGGAATCACCGAAAATGTCAGTTTTAATTCATACCACACTATGTTGGAGGATTATTTTGAGCCAGAGGTTCAAGCTCAGGGTCTGGACGATATGTGGTTTCAACAGGATTTGGGCTTTGAGTGTCGCGATGATGTGAATTGGCCGCCGTAGTAGGTATTTTTGACATTCACTAAGATTTTCATGCTCACTTTATAATTAGAATATGTTATCAAATGTATCCGACTCTTTCTTAGAAATTTCAAATATAGAAATTCAAATATAGTATAGTGTCTATGAACCTTAACTATGGTTTAAATAGGTTTTATTCAGATCAACTGCCCAAATTAATTTGTGATCTAGCTAAAAATTGGTATAGAAGATTATTATTTTACCAACAAATTCATGAGTTCAAAAATATGAGAAATCGGATTAAAAGCACTCTAAATTATTGAATGGATTTTTCCACCTTATTCGCATAAAACTGTTTAACTTTTGAAGCCAAACTTGGTGTATAAGCCTAATTTTACTTCAAAATTACTATACTAAAAAATAAGTGAAATCGGATAAAAACAACGCCTACCTCCCATACAAAAGTATAATTTTGTTACCTGATTTCACACTTTTTCTAGAAAATGTTGAGATGTTAAGCTAAAATTGAAAATTAAAAATATACGTATTATTTGTATTTATTAACTAATGTATACAATTAAAATTGAGCGATATCAAATACAAACAACGAATATCTTCCATACAAATTTTAGCTTCCAAATGTATATTTTTACACTTTTTGCTCGAAAATATAAAGCTATACAACTGAAACATGGTGCATACAATTAAATTTACAAATGTATGGGCAACTTTAACAATAAGCGTAATCGGACTAATATTACCCCTACCTCACATACAAAAGTATGCTTAAAATAAATAAATAAATATGTGGCACTTAAAGCCCCAAAGGGCTCATTGGCCGAGCTTCTCTTCCATTACTGTTGTGCGTCTTATATTTTGGACAATATTAGAAGGGACCTACTTATTTTAGCCGGTTCCGAACGGCAGAACACTTGTGACATCACTTTTTGTGAGCTTTGTCACAGAGTTCTTTAAGAAGCTTTTTCATGGCAAGTTGTTACTGTCGGAAGGATTGCCAATTGCTTGCCGACAGGTGGGTACCGTTCGAAAGAAAAATCTTATCGATATTAAATTTGTTATGCATCAGCCGTTCGAAAGAAAAATCTTTTCGATATTCGGCATAAGCCGGGGATTGATCCACGACCTACAGATCAGAAGGCCAACACACTAACCACTGAGCCACGGCACCCACTATATGTTTATACTTTGAGCAAAAAAAAACAAATTAATTTATGAAACTAAAAATCGTTATTCACAATTATATTCACAAAATCATAGCCAAGTGGAAATATAGACATAATAGGACCACGCCCACCTCTCATACAAAAGCATATTAGTGAATGGATGTTTGTGAACTTTTCGCTCGAAATAATAAAACTAACACATGGAACTTTTGTACATATAGTAAGCCTGATCATAGAATCAACATATCAACAAATTAGTGGAATTGGATAAAAATGCCGCATACCTCTTATACAATAGAATACTGTTGTGGCAAATGTGAAAATAATTACTTTTATTTTTTGTATTTTCATAAAACAGGAATAAACTTAAATATAAATTTTGATTAAAATTCTTTACTCGTATTTGCATTCTAACTCAAAAATATTGCATTATAAATATCAACAAATATTTTAACATCTAAATGTATGTCTATATACATAGAATTAACATACGAAATAGAGTGGTTTTATAATAAGCATCAATATCAACAAACAAAAAAAGTATAGTTAACGCAGATAGAGAAAGAGAACAAATTATAAAAATTTTAATTAAAAATGTCACTCATACGCTATGTTTGGCTTATTGTATGCAGTATGTATGCTCTATGGATGGATGATATAAATATGTACAAGAATATCTTTTATTTCATATGAACATTTTGTATTTGTGTATGCGTATGTTATTACTAGTTTAGGTATTATTATTATTATAACATACACATACAAATAGAAAAACAAAAAAGAAAGAAATGTACACACTCAAATATGAGGACATAAGTATGAGTACATATGTATACATGTGAAATGACACTTGCTCAATTATAATATTGTACATACGACGAGTATAATGTATGGAAGCGTAATGTACATCCACACGCACACACACACACACAGAGTGAAACTACCAACAGTAGCAATATCAGCATATTACATCAACAGATGAATCATATCACACATGCATCATTCTATATGAATGTACGTATGCATGCTGCATATAATGTGCCGCGCAATAAAAATTGAGGCCATGTGTTAACGCTTTAATGATAACTAAGAATTACATATGAATTGCATTAATGCATGCTTACATGAATAACTTGTTCGCCTGGTGATGGTAGTGATGGAGTAAAAGGCAAAAAAAAGCAAATATAGAGCAACACAAAGAAAAAAAAACAATAAAAGCAATAACAACAACAGCAAAAGAACACATTGACAACAAGGCACTCATTTGCGCTCATTTGCTTGCTTGCATGCTCGTTCATCGTGCTGCAGGCAAGCAAGCACTCATTACAAATAATAATTAACAATTTATTCCCCAAACATGACGCACACTCACACGATGGCATATATCAGCATATGTATTTACACACCACATACATAATACTGTTATTATATAAATATATATCTATATGTATACGAAATAGTACATTCATAGATACATACTCGTATATTATATAGAAGCAGTCATATGGATATGTTAGCGCAGCGCTGTGGTTTGGTAAAGGGTTTTGTTTTCAACTGCAACATCATTAGCAATGTGTAGATTTATTTGTATGTACTACATACACTTATATATGTAACACTATATAAATGCACACAGCTACTATCATTTGCGCAAACACTATACAGCATTTTCATTCATAATATTTCACGGTAATTCTCAAATAGTTTCTGCTAAAATATAATCATTTGAACAGTTCATAGTATATAATTATTCATAGATTTGTAAATGTTAATTAGTTATAAATCGATACAAATACATGTATTAAATTTGTACTTGATCAATTTTCTTTAAACTTGGCTTTTGACTGCGTTTGTATACGGTATGACTTAAATGTTGGAATTTGTCAACAGTAAGTTGATTCAATACTACTAGGCTTTATGTGGTCTCGTCAGATCACAGAAACCCATGCAAAGGAATAACATATTCTATTTAATACTAATAGTAGAACTTGTGAAAGCTTAAATGAATTGTACATACTAACAGAAAGTGTTGATGAAGTGTATAATCCCTTTATATGTCTTGATAACAGACATTGGTAAATATTATCATAAGTATCATGAGTTTTAGGTTGCTAACCTTATATTTTTGTACGAAAAGTATGAAAATATACATACGAGAACATAATTTAATACACAGTTAACTCCTCAAATGGAGGATATCACTGAACACTTGCGAAAAAGAATTTTTCATAATACCAAATCCAGTACTTTGAGTCACACGATTTCTTTGAATATATGCAATTTTTTAGCTGACATAATTTTGCGACAAGGAAACTACCAAAGCACTACTACTACAGGGTGACGGATAATGTGTTTTATCTAGTGCATTTCTTTTTAATTTGTTCTTCATAAAATACTTATATTATGCATACATACATCAGTATGCAAACAGTATGTTTCAAATGTAAAACTTTAGAGTTCTTAATGGAAGGAAAATAAGGAAACAAAAGCAAGAAAGATTATTCTATATACAGTAGACAAAAGGATTGCCATATTCAACCAATTATGACACATACAATATTTAGGAAAGCACACTATGATCAGTATCGTTTGCGAGTGATTGTATGCCAATGCCATGGCAAAAATTGTTATATGAAAAAAAAATACTTTACAATTATCATAACAGTAGGAAAATATATATCTTTGATCATAATTATAATCACTCGTACATCTTCATATTTATGGTTAGTGGTAATAGAATTTACTCAATTCAATCGACTGCATACCGAAACAAATTAAAACGTAAAATCTTCATCATTTCGGAAAACATATGCATACGTAAATATATGGATGAATAATCACAATATACAATATACTTAATTAATGAGTTATAAAATTATTGTTTGAGTGCTTAAATATTTCAACTTTCATATGCGAAAGCAATGAAATGTTAATCGCTTAAAATCAGTAACACATCAAAAGGGAATATGTATGTGTGAAATATTAATATTAATTATATATTAATGTTCATCATACACTATTATTTTTATGCAAATATGAGTAAATATTAAATATATGTACTTATTAATTGAATTATTTAAATATGTTTTCATTAAATTAATTGCAATGTTGTTGACGTCTACTCCGTATGAATGATTCAGTATGAATGTGAGTATATTGCATTAATGGAATGAGAATATAGTAATTTTAAACTATTTGGTAAGTTTGTTTGCAAACGCAAATCTTCCAAGAAGATACTTGACTAAAGTGTATTAATTCTTAAAAATTTCAAATAATAATAAACTTGATATTGATTTGTGCTCACCTAGAATTGCATTATAATTTGCTTCCAGGTAGTCTTTTTTTTATCCATTTTGTATGGAAGTCGCGTTAAAGGCTGGAGATTGGAGATTGAAAGCAAAAATATATGTGGGTTGGTGATAAATATGATCCTTTGTAGGGTATCGTGGAAACAGTGTGAGCCTGTTTGATAAAAAAATCATCAATTTTGTAGGCGAGCCCCTCTAAAGTCTGGATATAGGAGGTGAGCACGTTCTGGTAAAATGTTGATATGCAAAAATTAATGGGGGGTCAGTTTTGTTTTTTTACCTCTATAAGTGCGATTCATCAGTAAGCATGGAGTAATTTTGTGGGAAAGTCCTCATAAGGAGCGGAGTTGGAGAGTAAATATATTCAGCAAAGCTTGAAAAACATAAATAAATGAAGATTAGTGATAAATTAGAAAACTATATGAGCACTCTATAATCGATGTGAGCCAATTTTATAAAAAAAATCCATTATTGTCTGGATACCATTCTAAAAAGTGTAGATAGTGGGTAAGAAAATTCTGTTCAAATGTTGTCGAAGAAATATTAATGTACTTCAGCCTTACAAATCATCTCTCGAAAAGTGATCCCTCAGCAAATATGAAGGAATTTGTCTATTTTTAGCTCTTTTCCATTTTGTAACTTAGCATACATAAGTGCTGAGGTGGGGGTAAATGTAAATAGGGTCTTTGTCTTTGTCTTATTCAAATGTTCTTAGCTTTATCTTGTAGGAGATCCTCCATAAGGATTGGTGTTAGGTGCTAAAAATGTTTAGAAAAAATGTTGGGAAGCAAAAATAAATGGAAGTTGGTGATATTTTTTCCCCCGTAGGAACACTCTGAAAGCTGTTTGAGCCAAATAAATATCACCAGATTCATCGCCTATAAAGGGCAGCCAATATCTCTAGAAAAAAATTGAGACAGAATAATTAATGTAGGTCAGCGTTACACTTCACTTCACTCTAGAGACGATACCTCAGCAACTGTGCAAGCACTTGTCGGTTATCATGTGTTTTAATGTTCATTTTGTAAGGGAGCCTAGCAGTAACATTAAGAGGTAAATATATTCAAGAAAAATGTTAGAAATGTAAAACAAATCGAAGTTGAACTTAAGTTTCACCCATCCAGCGTCGATTCTTGGGCATCTATATTGAATTGAGGGCGTATCATATATTTTAACCCTCTAGTTGTGATTTTTTTTATTATGTTTTTATCGTCTTTGCACCATTTCCCTCAATTCTACTCCCTAATTTTAGGCGCATTTTAGAGAAGACTTTTATGTTCGACTGCAAGTTTCAAGTAAAAATATACTTATATTCCTATATTTTTGTCTCTCTACAGATGGTTGCATACAGGGTAAGACAATTATGTATTAAGACTGCCTCTAGAAAACACAATTAAAACACGATATTTTCTAATTATTCGGTATATTTATTCTCCTCCAGATTCAATACACTTGTTACATCGATCTAATAGTGATTCAAACGCGTGTTCCAGCTCATTTTTCGGAATTGCCTCCAGTGCCCTCGTCGAAGTATGGTCTGAATGACATCAAAAAAGCATCCTTTCAACTTCAATTTCAGTTTTGGGAACAAAAACAAGTCGCACGGTGCCAAATCATGTGAATACGGCGAATGATTCAACACACAGACCTGATTCCGAGCCAAAAATTGACGAACAATGAGTGCTGTGTGACTCGGTGTATTATCGTGCAACGGAGACCAATTTCAACCAATTTATTTACACGTGTTTTGTAAAATGAATGTCAATAAACATAAAATATCAACCAAGTACCATGAAATTTTGACAGTTAGTAGAGGAAGGTTGAAGCTTCAAAATGCATGTGCTCACGCATATATTGCGCTCTTGGTTGCTGAGATATGGTACGAGTCTACATAATTGTCGCACGTTGTATTTATCTTTGATAATGTTAAACAAAGGCTTCAAAACAGACACTTCAGCATCTCCAACATTGCAGAAAATCCTTCTCTGATTACGAATATAATTATTTATGATCACAGATAATAAATATGTGGCAATAAATCCGTAAACTATCAAAAAAATATCTGTGACATCTTTATATCTCCGCCAATTGGTAAACCATTTAAGAACTCTAGCGTACTGCATTAGTTTGTGAGAGTGAATCAAAATAAAAATACTGATACATCATAGATATGTGACAGTACACAAACATAGTTGTTGTTCATTTGTATGCAAATTCTTCGAAATATCTCTGAACAGTGATTATCATAATATTTTTTTTTTTTTCAATAAATATTTGAATTCTTTATGCATTAGCATACAATTGCAATTTCGAATATTTTTATTAAAAATTAATTCAAGTAGATATTCACGTACAATTGACAATACGTAAAGCACGTCCAATCATACAGAATAGCAATATATGTATGTACCAACATAGAATACCATTAGTGGTGTTCGTGCAACATTTAATTATATTTTTTCGTATGCTGTGCATGCAATTTCAATCATTTGCACCACCACCACCACCGCCACTACTACTAGTTTCGAATTTTTTGCGCTTTCCTGCTGCCGTATTAACATTATTTCCTACATTTTTTTCAAAATTTTTCTTTTTTGTAACAAATGAAGAAAATTGCATTGCATTTGCAATATTTTCATTTTTATTTGGTAGCTTATTTTTTATATATTCTTGTGTATATGCACATTTATTTTGCATATTCATACTTATAGTAGTAGTAGTAACTATATATTTGCCTGCTTTCGAATGCCATGTTGGCATTGTGTTTATAAATACTCGCGTACACGTTTGACACGTCTCACAGGCTGTTGTAAATATTTTACACTATTCTTACTATGTTTATATATCTTTCCCTTGCCCGTTTCTCTGCTGCCTAACTTTCTTGCTGTGTATTTCTCTGTTTCAATATGAAATCATTTTATTTCCTATCCTCCTTGTCAAGGATGAGACAAAGAAATAAAAATAAGAAAAAAAAAATATTAGTAAAATAATAACGAGCGAAGGAATGAAGAGCAACTCGCGATATAATTTAGTTTACATTGCTTATAAATTAGCTTTTACAACGTGATTGTATTTGAAGTTTTATTTGTAGTAATGTATGTGTTCGAATGTGTCACTGTATATGGAGAATATGTACTGTGTGTACTGTGTATGTCGTTTAGAAAAGCATACAGGATATTAATTTAAGCCGTGTTCGTATAAAAGACATTTTATTACATTATATAAATAAGTTTTTACTCTTTTCTTTTTTCTATCTGTTATGTTTCCTTTTTACCATTTTAGATTATTATCTATAATTTCATTTGGTATGTAGTTTTTAATTTTTATACAAATAAAGAATATCAACAAGAAATAATAAATAAAAAATACCTTGTAGCATAATAAATTGTATGATTTCTTCAATAATGTGAATAATGTGAAGTAATTCAATTTGAAAAGAATTTGTAATTATCTATTAAAAGTAAGCATATCGGAATAAGTAAATTTTTACATAGGCTGAATAAAGTATTCCATAGCACGAAGTTGTACTACAAAAACTGTTGAATCGGCATTATAAGAAGGGCCATTAGAGGGTTAACGAGATAAATTTGCGCCAGAATACTGCATAGTGTTCTTTTGGTAATTTTTTTGGGTCTGAAACTCCGAACCAGGGTGCCGTAGCTGAGTGGTTAGTGTGTTCGCCTTCTGATCTGTAGGTCGTGGTTCAATCCCAGGCTGATGCATAAGAAATTTAATATCGATAAGATTTTTCTTTCGAACGGTACCCACCTGTCGGCAAGCAATTGGCAATTCTTCCGACAGTAACAACTTGCCATGAAAAAGCTTCTTAAAGAACTCTGTGACAAAGCTTAGAAAAAGTGGTCACAAGTGTTCTGCCGTTCGGAACCGGCTAAAATAAGTAGGTCCCTTCTAATACTGTCCAAAATTTAACACGCACAACAGTAATTGAAGAGAAGCTCGGCCAATGAGCTCTGCGGGGCTTTAAGTGCCACATATTTATTATTTTTTTATTTTAACTCCGAACCAGGATTTACGGGGTTAAACATATTTCTTTAACTAGTCTTAAAATGTCTCCCTGCTTCCCATAAATAAAATATAATATCGGGTGTTTTCTAAGAACTTGAGAACTTTGAACCAAAATAAAAGAAAGAAATATTATTGGAATAAAATTATTTTTTATTTTAATCTGATAGATAATTTCATGCCATTTATTTTTTAAATATGATTTCGGTCAGTTCAATTTTGACCGCTCTTTCCAACAAATGTGGCCGTATTTCGTCAACGGTGATTTGAATTTTGACTTTCAATGCTCAGGAACTTATCATCAGGAACTTATATTGTATTTCAAATACATAGAGGAAAATTCTTCGGAGCGATATATTTCAAATAAAGAACAATTCATTGAAAATATATATCCTAAATCGCCAGCTTTAAGCAAATCCATCTTCTCTTTTGTATTTGAAAGTAAGTATGTTTGTTTGTGTGTATGAAGAAAGTGAGTGAGACAATAAATTATAGCATCAATTTAATTGTTTTTAGTTGCAAATTTCAAAGCACATACATAGTATATGAGAATATTTATGTATGGTAGTTGCAATAAGCAACATGTGTGCATATCAAAGTCTATTTTTGTTTTTCTTTTTGTTTTGTTTTCTTTTTCATTCCACATACACACAGACAAACACACATGTCTGTATTACATCCTTTCGAAAATTTTATTTATTTCCACAGTAGCAGCTATTGTTCTACATCTGCCTTCCTATAGTAATCAAAAGAGCATTGTCTTCGAAGCATACCCAAATACCCTCAGAGCTAAATAAATTAATGTCCAATCATTAATTTAACATATAAATTTCTCAAATTTTCGCGTACCTACTACTTCTAAATATTGTATTTACAATACATTAACAAAGGAATTATTTTCAATTCAGTTTACTGTTTGTTGTATATGCATGAATTCTTTTCTTCGAACATTTCTCCCTTGCTCTAGACTTTTACCTCTACATAAATTATATATCATATGCATTCTTCGTCTGTGTTATGCTGCCATTTTCATACATAACAGATTATGTATACGCACAAGTATGCGGGTAATATACGCACGTATGCCAACAATAAATGTAGTAGCTGTAGGATGCAGCAGTAGCAAAAGCAACAGCAGCATATGGCAGACATAGCAATTTTTCACCGCAAGGTATTTAATAAACCAAACAAAACATGTGCGTGTTGCGACTTTTATTAATTGGTTTAATTAAGCGTGATTGTGATTGGCTTTACTGTTGATGTTGGTCTTGTTGTTGTGTTAGCGATGGTAGTACTGTACCCATCACTACCATCACAGCCGTTCTAGGTAATATTCTTTTCATATTCCTTTCACATATGGGCTTCTGTGGGCTGGCTCGTTTGTACATTTCAAAGGTATTGTATGTACATTATGCAAAGAAAAAAAAAGGTGACTGTGTTTGGCATTTGTTTGCATTTTTTATTTAATTAAAATTCCTTGAGAAAATAAATTCATAATACTAAACTTATGGTAGAGCTAATGAAGAAGAATAAGAAAAACACAAATGCACGCGTAATAAATGATCGGAAATATTTTTAACACAGAAATATATTGTTCAATTTAAAAACAGAAAATTAATATTTAACAAATTAGTATATTTAATTTAGCATGCAATGCAATGAAAATCTGAGAGTATAATTTTCGGATTGTGCATAAAAACCACCAGAAGTTTGTCATATTAGTGAGTTATCTGAATAAAAGTGTAATTTGCTTTTATATTATGCGGATGGTCCCCAAGGTATTCCACGTCATCTCATTTTAGCAATACTAAGCATTTCTGCTTAGCTAGGTAAGTTATTTGGTAATATCTTTAACTGCAGTGACAATGCGTTTATTTGGCAGCTTCTAAAACGCCCACAACACTTCAGAAACAGAGCCTGCAGTTATTATGTGCTTATAAAGGAAAATATAAAGATGAAACTCGACAAAAAATATATACTTCATTATCCATTGAAGCAGTAATTTTCCGACTTTGAAGTATTATTATAGTCCACATTGTATGACAAATTTTATTATTAATTCTTTGAACCACAAGTACGGCCTCGATATATGAAACGAATAATATTATAGAAAGTCAAATTGAGAACACTAAAATCTCCCAAATATATCAGGAATGACTAGAGTGACCAGAAGTTTTTCGAGGTGGTTCGGGGAGTCCTTAGAGCTTAAAAGTTAGAAAGTTATAAACGAATTAATGTCCCATAAATGCTTTCTTGTAGTGTCTTTTTACGTCTGAATTCATTTTTGTTGATTCAAAAGTGAAAAGCAATCGCCTGGTACGCAAAAATATATTCTTTAACATTTTTAAAATAGACCCCAATAGAAATTTATAATAAAAAACTATCAAAAAATTGATTTAACATATTTGGTCAAATTACCACCACTTTTAATTGCTTATGTATTTATATGCATATCTTTATATAAGGTGTAGTAAAACTAAATCCATTATTTTTCCAAGAGATGGCTTTAGTAATCTGTGTCTCGCGTTGTATAAGTGAGATCGGGTTACGCTAGATGGCGTGAGGAAGATACTAAATAAACTTTTGAGCCAGTTTTGTGATTGCTTGACTCAGTATTGTTTAAGCACGCGTCAAAGATGGACACCAGTAAAGAGAAAATACGCCATATTTTACAGTTTTTCGTCGATAAAGACGAAGATACTTTAACAGCCAATCACATGCAATTTTGGTTTCGTCGATTCCGTTCCGGTAATTTTGATGTCATGCTCTGAAAGGCCAATTGTCGAAAATATCGCTAAAATGATGGAAATCGTTTAGTCTGACCATCATATAAGCACTGTTTCTATTACCCTAGAGCCAAATATTCCACAAAAAACCGTTTGGAACCATTTATATAAGGCTGGATACAAAAAGAAGCTCAATGTAAGGGTGCCACAAGAATTAACACAAAAAAACCTCATGGACCGAATTTCCATTTGCGAATCGCTGCTGAATCGCAACAAAATCGATCCATTTCTAAAGCGGATGGTTACTGGTGATGAAAAGTGGGCCACTTACGACAACGTCACCATGTGAAGGAAGCAATCGTCCAGAATCGGCCATCTTTGGCCAATAGGAGAGGGAGTGTCTTACATCAGGACAACGTCAGGCCACACACATCGATAGTGACTCGCTAGAACTTCCGGGAGCTTGGTTGGGAGGTGCTTATGCATCCACCTTATAGTCCGGACCTGGCACCAAGTGATTACTACCTGTTTCTGTGCGTGGCGAATGATTTTGCAGGTGAAAAATTCGCCTCAAGAGAAGCTTGTGAAGGTCGACTGTCCCAGTTTTTTGCCAATAGGGACGGGGGTTTCTATGAGAGTGGCATTATGAAATTACCCTCAAAATGGCAACAAGTTATCAAACCAAACGATGCATATTTGACCTAAATCCGATCGTTCTAACTATGCTAAATAAAACCTTCAATTTAATGCAAAAATAATTGATTACTTTTTACTAGACCTTATACATGTGGTTATCTGGTTAAACTTTAAATTATTTCCTGTGGATCAAAGTAAGCTTCTGTTCTGTAATGTTCTGTAATGACTCGCATATGTATAATTTATTCACTAACTCGTATACGCATATTATTATGCGAATTTATTTTTTCATTTTGATTTTCCTCTGACAACGCATAGTATGTATATCGTAGATCTGAACAATTTAACTAATTTTTTAATCAACGAAAATAATAACAATAACAACGTACAGCAACATAATGAACAAATTATACACAAATATTCACTAATACACGCACACACATCTTACTCCAATGCCAAATTCCCGAAAACCTTCAATCAAGTTAGCCTTTGCATATGGAAATACATATGCATATGAATGAGTGTACGTGAAAGACTACACCCACACAAAACAATTAATAAGCAAAGTTGAACGTTGTTATTATTTTTATTATTTTTGTTTGTGGTTGTTGTTGTTGTTGTTGTTGTTGTTGTATCTACTACTGAGAGCATAGCGTTTTCAGTGATTGCTTCTATGCGAAATTTAATAAGGTATAAGTATAAACAAATAAATATACGCTCACATACACACATACTGTAATGTTTGTCTATATAATCATATAGTCATATACATATGTATGAGCATACGTCAGTCAGCTAAACAACTAAGCAACTTAAATTGTTCTGGTCTTGTCTGCTTAAATGGTTAAATAAATGAATGAATGGTGGGTGGATAGTGGGTGAATTGGATAGCAAACCGACTTCAAATTAAAGTAGCAGACATATTTATTTATATCACACTCGCATGCATACACATTCAATAAGGTGGGCCAAATTTTAAAACGGCTTGACTCCAAGAATAATAGCATATATGAATCATTTCACGCATTTTGGAAGAGAGCTCTCCTAAGAAATAGAGATATAGTCTAACGATGACTCTAGTCACTCGAGCCGCTCTAGTCGAGATTTCTGGCAGCTATTGTCGATTTTCGGGTGTTTTTCGGTCATTTGATATGGATGTCTCCTTAAGGGGTGAAGATATCAGGTGAGTATATTCAGAGGAAATGTTTAGAAAGAATAATTAATGAATGTTAGTCGTACATCATATATTTTACCTTAGAAGTGATTCCTGTTCATTTATGGGGTTATTAATCGATTTTCAGTTGATATAATATTTCGGTCAATTTTTATGTGAGTTCCTATTAGGGGTAGCGATAGAGTAGATAAGGTAGAAAGGAAAGTAAAATTAATTGCGGTCAGTTGCACACTTCACCGCTTTAGGAGCGTACTTCAACACATATCCCCATAGCTGTCCAGGAATCGTCCATAAAGGGATAAACCGACCCCATTCAGTCTTTCCCTCATTATTTCCCCCGATCGTTAAGAAAACTATAATTTAAAAGAACATAAAAACACTTGAAATCGATCGTAGCTTCCCAAAAATTGCTACTAGAGCGGCAATTTGTACATTTTTGGCCGACCGATTTTGATTTTCTATCCTCAACATTTCTTCTGAACATGCTTATTCTATATCTTCACTTCTTATGCGAACTTTTCTATAAAATTCATGGCTTTGTAAGCAACTAAGCTAAAACTTGGCAAAAAATACTTGAATCCATCAAAATGCTATGCTCTTGCTGAGCCAGGTGGTCACAAATTTACTTTATTCAAATTAACTCACCTTACTATATATATACTTCAATAAAATAATCACCAGATCTGGGAAAAAATAATTACTTGACGAATTAAATTACGCTTAATTACAAAGAAGTTGAATTGATAATCGAGTGCTTTCAATACGTGCTGAACGAATTGACTACCCTTCACATTCATAAAGGAAATTGTAAATTTAATTTTATTAAATAAAATAATTTGTAATTAGAATCTTCAAATAATCATTAAACGGAGAAAAAGTTCAAATAATTTTAACATTCACCAACAAAATATATTGAAAAATTGTGACGTTTGTAATTGAAAGTTCGAATTTTAAATAATTATGTCCTGTAATGTAATCCAAAAAGCTAAAATTACAAAATAAATTCCTTTATTAAATTGCAGGTGCATACAATAAATTTTGATACAATTGGAAGTTTCGCAATTATATTAGTGAATTATTTTGAAAAACACAAAGTAATAATTAAAATTACTTCTAATACAATTCAGAAAATTACGAATCAAATTCGATTGCCTTACAAAAAGTAATGAGTTGCTTTCTGAATATAGATCTAAGCTTGTCGATTACTAATTATAATTCTAAAGTAATTGAATTTGCTCACTAAATGGGGTAAAAAATGTATGTGTGTAAATTACTTTACGGCATTGAAAAGTAATGAATTCCATTAACTTTTTTCCAAAGCATTTCAGTTCTTGATATGAAAATTTGCAATTACATTACCGAGTAATTGCTAAATTTTGTTTCTCCTAATATAATTGGTATAATTGAGATTCTGCTTTAACCTATATAAAGCGATTAAATAGTAATAAATTCTTTTAACATAGATCTAAAGTAATTGATTACAAAACACAATTATCAAGTAATCGATTACAAATTACAAAATGTAATTGAATTTACCCAGCTCTGATCTTATCATACATATGTCTGTATATATGTACAAGATGAAAGAAGGAGTTGCTGCAGATGGCAACAATAGCACCAACAATAGAAACAACAATTAAGTAAACAACAACCTGTCAGTATGCTGTCGTATTAACAAAAATGTTTTCATTTACATTTTTAATGATGATGTGTTGCGGTTAATTAGCATTTTTCGCGATGCTTCATTACGCTCTATGCCATTCATTTTGCTTTATTGTTTTTTTATTATTATAATTTTTAATTTTGTTATTTTTGTACTGGTACTGTTCTTGAAATCTTGATTACTTATCTTATTCTATACAATTATGCATATTTGTATCACATATATACAAGTATATATATATATATATATATATATATATATATATATATATATATATATATATATATATATATATATATATATATATATATATATATATATATATATATATATATATATATATATATATATATATATATGTATATTTTTTTTTTTTTAATAGCAAGAATTTAATGTATTTTTCCCTCATACGGAGAAACTCACAATAAGTATTCAAATCTTACAAACTAACTTAAATATGGAATATTCCCTATGTTCCATCAAAATTTGTTGAGTCACGAGGTATAGCAATTGCACACCGTATTCAATGTGTCATTTCTTTTTAGTCGTCGATGGCCTATGCTCAGCAACAATTGCCTAGCAAGGGGATTCGGACGGTTGTGTAATTTTTGGATGTAGCTTCTGCAGGACTTTGCAACTTCCTCAGAAATTGTGGGTGCATTCAAATCTCGATGGATGTTAACGTTCCTCATATACCAAGGCGCGTTTACAATAATTCGCAGGCACTTGCAGTGTATTTGCTGCATTTTTTCGATATTTGTGGTGCACCATAACTGAATACCATAAGTCCAGATTGGCTTCAGGATTGCTTTATATAATAGCACTTTGTATTCGAGATTCAACTTTCAGTTTTTGTGTAACAGCCACCATAACTGATTAATTTTATGCTTGATCTCAGTTTTCTTTGCCTCTATGTGATTTTTCCAGGTCAGCCTTCTGTCGAGGTGAATACCCACGTACTTTGTTGATGAACATTGTAGAACTGATTGACCATTTATTTTAATTGGGGGACATATATATATATATATCAAGTAGCTTTTCGAATGCTTTACAGAGTAGAGGCAGGAGGCTGATAGGTCTGTACGATGAAACTTTTGTAGGGTCTTATTTATTTAGACAGAAATATTTCATATGCACTGTTATGCAATTCCATTACATTTCTCTTTCTCTCTCTTTCTCTCACTCTTTCGTGCTATACTATATCACGCATCACTTATTTGACTTTTAGTCACCTAATGATACTAAGTATGTATGTTCTATCAAAGAATCCCACAAATACATAGTTACAGTGGCAATTTTTTTTTTGTTGTTTTTGCAAATACTTGAACCATATGTATGAAGCCGCATAATTTCTCATCATAATTTTCATTTTGATTTTTTTCCTCATTTTTATTTTTTTTTTAGGTAGTTTCTATTCGCTTTGACTTATTCTCCAGGCACCACTACCAAGTATCTGCTGCTACTACTACTTTTGCTGCTGCTGCTGATACTACAACAACCACATGAATTCCTTTTGACTATGCAAAATGACATAAGGATGATGACGATGATGATGATGCTGAAATATTTTTGTACCGATTTGTAATGCAACAAAGTAAAAAAAAATGCCTTCAGTAAAATATTCTATTGATAAGCGTATCTATGTATGAGTACGATTCATCAAAGTCCTTCTGTACATATACACAGAAATAGAGAAAAATTTATATATTTTCAAAATCGCATTTTGATTACAACAACTACATCATAATGTGAGCTATCATTGCTATAGCAGCAGCAACAGCAACAACAATATTTATAAAACTCATAATATTGCATTGAGTGCGTTGGTTTGTAACTACCATAAGTACAAATAGAAAACTCATTCATTTTGCCTTTGAAACAAATCATGCATGTAGTAACTCTTCTCAGGATTATAATTTCATATGTTAAGCTTAAGAGATCGGATGTTTTTTGTTTATAGATTTTAGAAATGATGTAATATTGCTATGGGTTTAGAAAAAAATAATGATTTCTTGATTTACTAGAATATTCTGATTCCTGAAATACAGCCCATTAGCAAAATTGTATATAAAATAATTTTAAAAATAGAAATAATTCTAATTAGTTTTAATCAGAACTGTCTGTAAATATTGTACAGTTTTTTCTTCAAATTTAAATTGTCTCATTTCTCGAAATTAGATATGCGACTTTAAGCTCAATAATTGATGAGAATCATTTAATTTCCTTTAGCCATATCACCAAAAATGTATTTTGAGAACAAGCAGAGATTTTACACAAGTAACAAATTTCTGTAGAATTGCAATGTACTTGGAAGTTGAAAAATTAGGATCCAAGCTGTTTATTAGTCCGAAAATTAACATAATTACATCGATCGCTATGATCGATCTGAATCGTCGTACATGTGACTATTTTTACAAACAAATTATTAAGTTCGTAAATGGATGTTGAAATGCATAATATGACAATTTGGTAAATATAATTATTACGAAGTTTATCAAGTAATTTACAAAATAATAGCCTAGCTTGCGATTAAACGGAATATTATGAAAACCAACCAAACCTGCCATACAAAAATAGGGTTTCAAATGAATGATTACACATTTTAAGTGTGCACACAAAAGTGTGCCTACAAATGCATATTTTCAC
This sequence comes from Megamerina dolium, assembly GCA_963854835.1. Lineage (NCBI taxonomy): Eukaryota > Metazoa > Arthropoda > Insecta > Diptera > Megamerinidae > Megamerina > Megamerina dolium. The sequence continues at coordinate 30,923,468 of OY978529.1, read as the reverse complement.
ATATTGAGCACGAAAGGAATATGCAATCAAGATAAAACTAAGTATAAGTAAACATTTTTACAAAGTACTAGACAAGTTTAAGAATAAGCGGAATCGAATAAAAACAAACCTTACTTTCCATACAAAAGTATGGATTCAAAGCATATTTTCGCAATTTTCGCAAAAAAAAATAATTGAATAATTGAATAATTGAATAATTGAATTGAATAATTGAATAATTGAATAAATTTACTAAATGAATTATATGTTTAAGTATTAATGCAATCGAATATAAACCACAACTACCTCCCATACAAATCTATGATTTTAAATGCTTTTCATAATTTTCGCACAAAAATCTAAATTTAGCATGTTGAAAATCGGTTAATGTTGCTACTTTTTCCTAGTAAATATTTACATTTAAGAATCAACATCGTAGGCTGAAAACAACGCCTACCTCTCATACAAAAATATGATTTCAAATGTAGATTTGCACACTTTTCGCACAAAAATATAAAGTTATTAAGTTGAAACTCACATGTATTTATATTTTTACAAATTAATATAAAATTGCGATCGAAAATGAACCGAAAGTATTCAAAATCACACCTACTTAGCATACAAAACTTTGTTTTCTAAAGCCTTTTTGTAGATTTTGGAAACGATTTTGTTTTATGACTGATCAAGAATGTTAAAAAATTAGCGTTATCGCATGAAAATCAAACGTACTTTTCATATAAATAGATTTGTCGAAATTATGTATGCCAGTCTATCTGTCATAGTGTAGATTATCTAAGTATCAGTATTACCAAAGTTAAACAGAAATAACTATCTTCGAAATTATTATATTATTTCTTTAAAAATGTTTGAAGTTTCATATTTTTCGTATTATTCGGAGTGATCTTCTTCTTCTTCTTATGTGGCCATGTTGGATATTCCAAGAGCCGCCAGGTTACCCAACACTTGGTCCTTCCAACGGAGGTTTGGTTTTCCTCCTCTTCTGCGTCCACCAGCTGGTGCCGAATCAAATACCCTCTTCGCTGGAGCGTCTTCTCCATTCGCTCGACATGACCCGGCCAGCGCAGCCGCTGGATTTTGATTCGCCTGACTATGTCAATGTCAGCGTACAGCTTATACAGCTCATTGTTGTACCTTATTCGATACTCGCCATCAACGCAAATAGGTCAGAGGATCTTGCGCAGAAATTTTCTCTAGAAAACTCCAAGCATACTCTACATGGTGGAAATAGTCTAGGCTTATGCGCCATGTCTTAGGACAGGAATAATAAGGGATAAGAGATATTTGAATACTAAAAATAATAAGCTGTGCGGACGAAAACGAGGAATTTTCAAAGCATAAAGATATTCCTTTTCTTCATGGATCACAAACGAAAATTTCTGATCGATATACACGGTGTGACAATTATGTATTAAGACTTCCTCTAGAAAACACAATTAAAACACGATATCTGCTAATTTTTCGGTATATTTATTCGAAATATTCTCCTCCTGATTCAATACACTTGTTACATCGATCTAATAGTGATTCAAACGCGTGTTCCAGCTCATTTTTCGGAATTGCCTCCAGTGCCCTCGTCGAAGCACGTTGTATGGTCTGAATGACATCAAAAAATCATCCTTTCAACTTCAATTTCAGTTTTGGGAACAAAAAGAAGTCGCACGGTGCCAAATCAGGTGAATACCGCGGGTGATTCAACACACAGATCTGATTCCGAGCCAAAAATTGACGAACAATGAGTGCTGTGTGTTAAATTTCATGTTAAAATTTCAACATCAAACGAACACGTGTTTTGTAAAATGAATGCCAATAAACATTAAATGTCAACCAAATGCCATGAAATTTTGACAGTTAGTAGAGGAAGCATGTGCTCACACATAGATGGCGCACTTTGTTGCTGAGATATGTTTCGAGTCTGAATACATATTTGTCAAACCTTGTACAATCTCATTGAGGGTTCGCCTAATCAATTAAGTGCTATTGAATAAAATGCAGTCGATTATAGTAGAGACGACAAGTAAAAACAACATTGAGGCGAAAGTAGTTAACCTCAGTTAAATTGTTAAATTAAAAGTGATCCCTCAATTATTTATGCCTCATATTTCCATAAATACTTTTGTACTAAATCTTCACATCCAACACAAGAAGAATGCACAAATAAATCCCTCTACATTTTTCCACTAATCACCAAAAAATACCACCGCCACATTATTTACACTTTTGTCAACAGCAAAGGAGTCTTCAAGTGATATATGAACTTTAATAATATAAAACGTATGGCCTTGTCATTATAAAAGAAGAACTTGAAAAAAAGAACTCTAAAAAATAAACAAAAATCCCCAAATAAAAAATCCCCTTTCATTACAAAAGACAATGTTGTAAAGTATCATAAAGTATGCAAATGAAATTGTTAAGGACATGTAAGGATGTACCAAGTTGGTACTTTCAACCCAAATCCCATTGCAGCACAAGAAATAAAGACACTAATGACCAATTTGATGAGCAATAAGAAACGTACTATTGTCAAAACACTCAAAACCCATTAGCAACAAAGTTTTTTCGTGTTGTTGTTTTTCATCTTTGCTTTCAAGCTTCCCTGGAGCTTATTGCATTTGTTGCAATTTTGCGTTACAATGACACCAATAATAACAGCAACAGCAGCAGCAGCAGCAGCAGCAGCCACAGCAGTAGCAGCAGCCTATTTAATGTTTTTATTTAGTACGCGTATTATTCACTGTTTGCAATAAACATCAAGAAAATAACTATGAGGATGAGACTCTCTGAAACTGACTCCGTTCAGTTCTGAGTTCTGCATTCTGCTAGCCGTCGCACGGTTTCCTGCTTTCTGGTAAACAACCCCAACACGGAGGTCGCTTATTGAGAATCCTTAAAATTTGGTTGCCATCATCACACTACACTAATAACAACAACAACAACAATATCAACACCACCATCAAAATCATTATAGTCTACATAGTCTTCATCGCCGCTGTCGTCGTTGTCGTCGTCATCCTTATCATCCGTTTTGGTCGTAATCGTTGTCATTTTTGTGTTGCAGATAAACGTTCTTGATGCAAATGTAAATTCTTACAGCAACAATAGCAGCAGGAACATACAAAAAAAAATATAACATCACATTTGCAACAGCACCAACTGGAGCAAGTTTTCGGTTTCCATTTCTCTGTGTTTTTCTGAGTTTTCATTTTGCGACGCTTTTTTTTTTTTTGTATCTTTGTAAGACACCAAGTGGTGCAGAAGACAACCCAAGGCGTTGTGAGATTACATTGAAAATTACCCTATTTTATGTTGTTGTTATTGAAGGAGCAAAAAAGCAATCCCCCAACATTTAAATTTTATTACGAGGTCGATAGAAGGGTGTGCCTCGTTACAAGGTTTGCCTGGTTAACTCCCTGCTTGGTTGGTTGGTTGGTTAGTTGGATTCAACGGCAAACAAACAGTCAACAAGCGCGCAACAGCATATACAACATTGTTATATTCTACCGCTGCTTGTCAACTGCAGTACGCAGTACGTATTGTACGACGACAACCACATTGAATGCATTTTCGTTGTAATCCAACACGCGTATGTACCATATGTACGTGTATACGAGCCTTGGATATATCTCGGTTGTTGCAAATTCGCATGCATATGTTTGCAATAGCACTAGCACTAGCAAAAGCTGCAACAGTATTAATTGTAATAACAAGAACAAGCAACAACAAGAGCTAGATTAGCCCAGTGACAATAAGTGTAGTAAGAATAACAAAACTTGCAGACCTCCTTATACGTTACCCATGAGAGCGGCTCGGGTATGCGTGTTAATCTAATGTGTATGCGTATGCAAGCAACAATATTATTTAAGTGTGAAATTTGATTCCCCATGCGAATTTTCGTAATGTGAATCACAAAGAAAAGCGCATAAAGAAATCCATTAGTTAACTAGAAAATATTCTATGTGTGATTCCACATGTCAAACAAAATGTGGAAGTGTGTTTTTAATAACTAATTTTCCAGCGCCAAGAGTTGCCCACAAAGTTTGTGGTTCCTTCTCTCAAGCGAAGTGTGAAGGTTTTAACATCAAATTTCACACAAAGATTTCTTCATTCGAATAAATATTATACCGTATAAAAAATTGCTCACATTTTTATTCATTTAGTTATTCGAAAATGAAAAATAGAGAATTGAAGTCCAAGCCGATATTTAGCCGGCATCTGAAAAGAGCTAAATCCTTCTATGTCCCATGCTTTAAAATCCATTCCGAACAAAATCTGTTTTTCGTTTACTAAAGTCAGATGGAATTCTCAAATTCAGGTATCGTCTTCAACAGTTAGCCGGATTTCGATCAGGTCCTTATTCTTCGTCGTCATATACCACCAGACTTCGAACAAAGCAGTTTGTATATGACCAATTTTCTCCATTTTGTCGTTTGCAATCGAAACAACTTAGTATCGTAAAGCTTACTCAGTTCCTAATTATACATTATTTGTTAGATTATAAAAGTATCTTTCATAAGCTAGTAGCATTCGGAGGCCTATTGGCGGTTTGTGAATAAAAAACCATTTTGCTTGTTTAGAGTTTTAGGCGGTGATTGTAAACCATATCTAAGCCCTGAACAAGTTTGGGATTCAAGTTAATCGCAACTCCGAGTCTGTTGAAAAAGTTGTAACAATCTGCTGCACTTGCTGCTCTAACATCGAGAAGTCGCAGGAATTGTATCAACAATTCTGGAACTAGAGCCTTCCTTGGTTGAGTTCGCCTTACTGATATCCACCTTCTTGTTCGCTTGTATTTTTTTTTGTCGTTTACTAAAATTTTTTAATTCTGTAAAACTATGTCTAGCATCCTTTTGAGCCTTTTTTTCCGTCTATTCCACGGTAGCTGTAGACCCAGTAGAACTCAATCACATGCTATCAAATCGTAGTGAGCGAGATACACCACTAAATTTGCTATCATCTAAGTGATCCAAAGCACTCTTGAATTGAAGCAGATCTTATGTGGCTTTCTTTCAAACGGGGCATAAGAGCTACGGTTACTAATTTAGCCAACGCCAACTAGGTGGTTCAGTTTTTTCTTTAGTGTCAAGATTATAAAATTGTGAATTCTCAAGAATTATGTATTTATGATTTTTTGTAATTGAAGAAACGAATTTAATGATTCTTTATTTGGAGTCTATGAATTTTGCGAATTTTTCTTTAGGCTGTGGGCTTTCTTTTAGAGAATTTCTTGGCCTTCCTTCATAAAGGTGTCTTTACAAAAAAATTTACGATTTGAAGAGAAATAGAGATCTCTTTTTTCGTAAATTTAATGCTTAAAAACTGGAGAAAAATCAGTTTCTGAGGCAGAAGGACTGGCAGTTGACTTGTGAAGCAGAACAAGTTTAATATCGAAAAGATTTTTCTTTCCAACGGTATCCAGCTGTCGGTAAGCAATTGACAATTCTTCCGGCAGTAATAATTTGCCATGAAAAGACTTTTCAAAAAGAGCACTGTCACAAAGCAAAGAAAAAGTGACAAGGGTTTTGCCGTTCAGAACCGTCTAATATAAGTAGGTCTCTTCTACTACTGTCCAAAATTAAACAAGGACAATAATACTTCCAGAAGCTACGCCAAATAGCCCTTTGGTGCCTAGAAATGTCACTTATTTATTAATTTTTTATTTTTTTATTTTTGTATGGTGAATACAAAAATTGGTTGGTTAAATATTTTAACCTGTGGTGTGGTGGGTGTGAACTTAATAAAAATTGCACTGTGGAGGAAAGCACCTTCAAGGGAATAAGGCTGTGAATAAGAGTCTTCAGTAAAAATGTTGAAGAAAAAATGGTTGGAAATCAGTCATATATTTGACTACTCTAGGGGCTATTCTGGGTATTTTATTGAATGCATCAAAAAGGTATAAGTCATAAGTACCTTCACAAAATGTATATTTTTTCTCTACAAGGTTGCTTCTATAAAATGTCGCTATGATGTTTGGGATATTTTATTGCATTGTCGTTTGTGCTATTGCTGCTGCTGCTGCTGCTGCTGATTTGCTTAAGTTACAAAGCAAGTGTGTGTTGCATGTGTTTGAATTTACAGCTGCAATTTGGGATTTTGGTCGGTCTTTGGGGATTCGCAATGTAGTGTGACATGCGTTTGTTGTTCGTGATACACTGTGTTGTTGTTGTTGTTGCTATCGTTATTATAGTTCTTGCTGTCGTTGTTGGTCGTTTCTCTCTTTTTTTCGTTTTTTTTTTTTTTGCATTTCATTTTATTATAACTACTATTACAATATATTTTGGTGACAGTGAAGGCGGTGTGGTTGCCACACTTATTTTACTTTAAATTTTATTTGTATTTTGTGTTTCTTTTTGTTTTTTACCATTTTCAGTTTTTTAGCCGCATATGCAAGTATGCATGTGATGCATTGTAATTTAATTCCACCTACATACATGAATGTACTTACGTACTCGTAAGTACAAAATATCTATGTAGCTGGGTATAGTGTTTGCACTATTTTTCCCTATAAACTTGTAATAATCACATGAAAAAAGAGAAAAATAGGGAAAACATGGAATTGCCAAAGAAGCTGAAGAATGGGAGCAAGTAAGAGAAATGAAATTACTTACACAACGCCACTAATGTAAGAAGTTCGTTACAATAGTTCTTGTATGGGATCATGAACATGTGTGTTTGTGTAACTTGGGAAATTATGTATGTCGCTCAGGGCCAGATCCGTGTGTGGTCGTGTGCGTATGTTTTTATGTGTATGTATATTTGATAAATGTAATGCATATGGGAATCTTATGTAATTTTGTTAATTACAATTTTCTTACTTTTGCAAAATTGTTGGATTTTATGAAAGACAGAGAGAGAGAGAGAGACATTGAGAATGAAAAAGAAAGAGTTAGAGCCAAAGAATAATATATGCTTGAGTAGAAGAAGAAGTACATATATGACAAAGAATTAATGACAATTATTATTATTCCTAGGCTTTATGGCAAATCACATGTGGATTTAGAAAAACTAGCCTACATCAAAACAAGTTCATTTTCACAGGAAGCTAATAGTAAGTAGAATCCTAGACAATTCCCAAAGATCTACAATTCCAATCGGTCTAAATTAGCCAATTCGCTAAATAAAAAACAAATAAGTATGTGGCACTTAAAGCCCCGAAGCACTTAAAGGCCGAGCTTCTCTTCCATTACTGTTAGGCGTGTTAAATTTTGGACAGTATTAGAAGGGACCTACTTATTTTAGCTGGTTCCAAATGGCAGAACCCTTGTGACGTCACTTTTTATGGGCTTTGTCACAGTGTTCTTTGAGAAGCTTTTTCATGGCAAGTTGTCCAAAGAATTGCCAATTGCTTGCCGACAGGTGGGTACCGTTAGAAAGAAAATTTTTTTCGATATTAAATTCGTTATGCATCAGCCGGGAATTGAACCACGACCTACAGATCAGACGGCCAACACACTAATCACTGAGCTACAGTACCCACCAATTCGCTAAATACAAATATAAAAAATTAATAATTAAAATAAATAATTACTAAATTAAAAAAATGTTATGCCAAGATCGGGGAACGTAGAGATTAACAAGATAAGATAACATAAAAAAGAAATAAATTATTAAATCATGTTATGTCGCGATCAAGGGTCAACCGCATTTACCACTCAACTCAATTCGTAATTGGTTAGGCCAGACAATTTTGGATAGCACTAAAAGGGACCCACTTATACGAGTATTAGCCGGTCAGGAACTGCCGATTTTAAATTTGCCTCAGCCGAGGATTGAACCCACGACCAACGGATAAATTGATAACACTAATCATTCAAATACTCAGAAACTAGAATATATAATAAGTTCGAATAACTGCCTAGGCCAACCTATACCCCGTTCCATTCACGTACGAGGGTAGGTAGATGACACAACGTAAAACTAATACGACAATTCTTGTTTGGTTCAACATACAATCAACACAAATAGCTTGCGCTGAGCCAACAAGAATCAAGAAAACGACGTCAGAGATTAACAAGATAAGGAACGTATATGACTAATGTAGGTACTTATCATGCTTGTTGTGAATTTTTCTTCAAAATTAGCATTTAGATGCACTTTGCTGCTACGTCTTAAATATTTACATTTAACGACTGGTTGGATGATGCGGTTGATGCACGATTATCACATCAAAAAATGCCTTTACTGGGGCGGACCTGCTTTGACGAGATAAATCTTTAGAAGGTTCTTACCTATTTGTGTGTGTTACGGTTAGTCGACTGCGAACCTTCTGCTCAGCTTAGTGGTCACTTTTACCACTCCAGGAGTTTTATTGGAGATCCCTTGCAGAATACAGATGAAATGAAATATTTAAGAAATTAAGTACTGGAAAAACTTTCATCGCTTGGAATTTCGAACTTGAATCAGCGAGCCAATTACAAAGATGACTGATAGAGCATTTTATGTTTTGCTAAAATCGATCAAAACTTGTTGGGAATGCTAAATAGGTAAATATATAAGCTTATATTGATCGCCGAAACTTTAGGTAACTGAAACGTGTGGGCTACTTCAAATCTCTACTATTTAGATAGTAAAGCTAGTAAGGTATATCGAAGAAGACAAAACAGAAGCCAAAAGGGGTGCTGTATAACCGCTGCCTCTCTTTAAGCATATTATAGATGATGTGAACTCATAGAAAATGATTATCTTCAAAATTTGCAAAATTTATCTATAACAAGACAAATATGTCATCTTGCCATTTGCTTTGTCGTTATTATCAATTCAATTGTATTGTTATATTCATAAATGTATATGTCCATGTAAATGTATATGTCCATATATATGCCATGAGCCATATTATATGTACTCATATGTATAAGTCATTATAAGCATATTTTATACTATGTGAATACGTTTGAACACTCTAAATACCCATCAAACTGACTCATACAGTCTATACATATTGCCATCGTAATCATTATGAGGTGGAAAATATTATCACCATCAATGGAATAAAGTACAACCATTAAAACCACAACAATAACAAAAAAATTTATAGTAGCAAGCCAGTACATATCACTTATGCTGTAATAATGATGATGATGATGGTGTAATTTCGTATATTTCAACATAAAAATAACTACATATTCTGCAAATAGATATACAGGCACTTATATGCGAGCAAAAACGAGCATGTGTATGCCCATATAGATGTATACTGAGCGCAACAAAAAAATTGCCAATTTCTTTCTTCGTTCTAAATGTTTTTGCTCTACCTTATATTCTCTTGCTTTTGTTACTCACCCCTCTACTTGTAGTTCCTTTTCCGGGTTGTGATAACCCTTTACAGGTAAATACCTTACTCGCAAAGAGGATATTGCAGTTAAATACTACTATTCTTTTTATTACAGTACGAAACTAATACAATTTTTTGAAAGAGCTCTGTGAGATCTCCGAGACAAATAGATCCATTATATTGCTGTCTAAAATTGAATACGGTCTGAGGAAGCAAATGTGTGCATTTTTAAGTATTTAACTATTAAAAGCTTAGCGTTATTTTTTATTTAATTAATTTTTTTTTAACATTCCTCTTGAATACTTTGCAAGAATAACATTCGAATATGAGGTTGGCTTGACTGAATCAGGTCGCATTTCGTCACTAACTTAAAAAAAAATGAAAGTGGAAATATTAAATACCTAAAATTACTCCTACAGGAATATATGACGGAGTATGGTCACTACGTCAATGACTGACTATGGTCACTATGTCAAATGACCGAGTATGGTCACTATGATGTATGACCATTAATTTTTACTCACCAACACATTTTTATTTTTTTTTTTTTTAACACATTTTTAATATACTTAGAGGAAATCCCTTAGTAAATTTTTTTGTTAGTAACTGCACTACCACTGCTCCTAGAGTGCCTCTAGAGGGGTAAAATATATGACTGTTTCTAATTAATTTTGACTGCTCAACATCTTTGCTTACTTACTACTTATCTTTTCTCTTTAGGGAGGCTTCCCTACAAAATGAACTTAAAAGAAAAGCAAATCGAATTGAGGCTAATCTAAAATTGCTCAGCAATCGTTCGTAGTGTGATGAAAACTACGACTCACCCCAATTAGATTTTCTTCGCCAACATTTCCATTATATATCAAAATAAAATAAATATGTAGCAATTATAAGCCCTGAAAAGCTCTTTGTCCGAGCTTCTCTTCCAGGACTCTTGTGCGTATTAAATTTTGGACAGCACTGGATCTACTTATTTGAGCCGGTTCCGAGTGGCAGAACTCTTGTGACATCACTTTTTCTGAGCTATATTACAGGGTTCTTTTAGAAGCTTTTCCATGGAAAATTGTTACTACATGCCGATACTTCAGCCGGGGATCTACAACGGGGTGCCAACGCCCTAGCCACTGCGCTATAGCAAATGTTCGTACCCTTTACTTTGACTCACTTTGGTATTTTTTACAAATATCAGACGTATCACTCCCAGATTGCAATAGGAATTAAATATATGACCGACCTTCAATAATTTTTACAACTAAGCATTTTTGCTGAACATGCTTACTTCTTTTCTTATTCCTTATGGAGACTCGCCTACAAAATTAACTTCGAAGCTTTTGAAAATCGGTAAATATTCCCGTAAGAATCCCAATACAAGAATCGTTAATAGAACGGTAAAATGTATAATTGTCTCTATTATTTTTCTTCCCAACAATTTATCCTAACATTCCTAACTTTTATCTCCACATCTTAGAGAGGCTCACCTTGATGCACATTTATATCAGTTTCTTCATTACAAAGGGTTATACACACATATTATATGGTGTGGAAGAATGTTTTAAACATAATCACAGGACTTTTAAGATATATTTTCCTTGCAGAACTCAGCTCCTTCATCTAAAGGGTCAAAAGGAAACAAAAAAAAATTTTCGAGTATAGTATGGCTTTATTAGAAAGCGCAAATATTTCCATTGTTTTTGAAACACGATTTCCCTCATGAGACTTCCTTGATTGAGGTCGGTGTAACTCACCTTGCCAATCCACTTATAAACCGCCGTATTGGCGGTTGTTGGCATTATGGTAAGAATGACTTGAAAAATATAAATCTGACGTTCCGGAATAGTGCCTGGATAATACGCTTAACATTGAAGGCTAAAAGGGGTCAAATCACAGCTCTAAGGCAGACAATCGTCACCACCAAGACGGCTCATAAAACAGTTAACAAATCTAGCGGTCGAAGGATCGATTGTTTGATGGATTTTGTAGAATGACATGACATTTTGGTAAAATCGAAGATTGTCCAAGTTCATGCCTCTAATATCATATGTGTCACAATATACAGATAATACGAAGGCAAATAGCGTTGTTATACATATTTACAATAAATTATTCTCGTCATATTTTCATTTCTATAAGAATATTATAGTTGTTTCATTCATATACCTTATTATATAAGTATATTTTTCTCTTCATTTGTTTTATTATTATTATTTGCTCCCTGCAATTCCCTATCTATACATTTATGTAGCTATTCATATACACATATGTATGTTGAGTACGTTTTCATGCTGCGCTCACTGTAATGCTCAGCATCATCATCATCCAAAAGGGGTTAAAGTACATTAACATTTTATTGTTATGAACCCACACAATGAAAATATAACGAGCTTATCGTTATTCAACATCGCCATAGTCTTCGTCGTCGTCGTCGTCGTCGTCGTTCTCGTCGCCTTCATTGTGATCATTGTTATTCTCAATGTCGTGGTGAAGGATGTTTTATTTTATTGTTATATACCCCACGCCTACAATTTCATTGCTTCGGTTTTTTTTTCAACTGTCTCTATTATTTCTTTTTCTGTTCTCTACAACTTATCATACAATGTTATACGTACTCGAATGAATATAAGGTTTATATTCAAACACTGTCATATACCTAGGAACTAATAGCTCTACGTTAATGTTGTATTTCTATTTTATGATTCCCAAAAAAAGAAATAAAGACAATAAAAAGATTTGAATAAATCTGATTACAGCCACTTGGTTTAAACGATATATCACAGTAACGAGTAATTGGCAATGATTATGATTATTTAATTACTTCATACTGGTTAAATTTGAATTCGACTAAGAAGAAGAATCTCCTTTTTATTATTGTATTTACGGCATTCGTGTTAATTTCAAACCACACTTGGAAAGTATTTTATTGGCGAATTAAGTGATTCAATAATTCTTTTTCTCATAGAAAGAATTTATCGAAGCATATGCACATATCTTGAAGTTAATCCATTCAACAGTACACTGTAAATACATTGAAAAAAAGTAACCTTAAGAAAAAAAAAACAAATTTTCTATTGAGTAGTACTAAAACGGATCTAAGACTCTTAGTTGGTTGAACTACTATTTAGGTATAAACTGTACCAAAATCACATGCCATTACAGATCCGCTGTTCATGTCTAGCCTCGATAATCTAATACACTGCCTTTACTAGAAATATATATTCACGTTCTATATGGAGAAGTATAAGGTCTAGTAAAAAGAAATCCAATATTTTTGCATTAAATTGAAGGTTTGATTTGGCATGGTTAGAATGATCCGATTTAGGTCAAATATGCACCATTTTATTCGATAACTTGTTGCCATTTTGAAGTTAATTTCATAATGCCACTCTCATAGAAACCCTCGTTCCTATTGACAAAAAACTGGGACAATCGACCTTCACAAGCTTCTCTTGAGGCGAATTTTTCACCAGCAAAATCAAGAGTTTGGCCGCAGGGGAGCAGCTTATAGTAGATGATTCCCTGCCAATCCCATCAAACACCGACCGTTTTCGGTTGACGTTGTCTTAAAAGAACGCGCTTCAGAAATGGATCGATTTTGTTGAGAGTCAGCAACTATTCGCAGATGGAAATTCGGTCCATGAGGTTTTTTGCGTTAACTCGTGTGGCACCCATAAATCAAGCTTCTTTTTGTATCCAGCCTTATTTAAATGGTTTCAAACGGTTTTTTGTGCAATGCCTTGCTCCTGGGCAATAGAAACAGTGCTCACATAACGAACAGACTCGACGATTTCCATTATTTTATCAATATTTTCGACAATTGGCCTTCCAGAGCGTGGTGTATCTTTGACATTAAAATTACTAGAACGGAATCAACTAAACGAAAATTGCACATGATTGGCTGATACAGTATCAGGACCATAAACACTATTCATATTTTCAGCCGTCTGGGTTGCGTTTTCGCCTTTATCGAAGAAAAAATGTCAAATATGGCGTATTTACTGGTGTCCATTTTTGACTTGTGATCAAACAATACTAAGTCAAGCAATCGCAAAACTGCCTGAAATTGATTTGGGCTAAATTGTATGGAGCAAAATTTTGACTATCTCGTTCAGCGAAAATATATAAATTGTTGATCACTTTAAGCATCATTATTCCGAAAGAAGTATAGAGAAATTCCTAATTTGAATCTGCATACTTTTTCAGTTATTTATAAAACCATTAATGTTAAAGGGGAGCCTATCTCAGAGGTAATATTGAGCAGAAAAATTAATGGGATAGGTCGTATATATCACCGCTCTAGGGGTGATTCCTATTCAGTCATGAGATTACCTGTTATTTTCATTTATTTTTCGTTCATTTTGTATGGGAGCGCTTTCAACAGAAAGAATTGGCGACCAAGGTGCTTATGGAATATAACAATTTAAAGTACATTTCTTCTGCTGACAAATCTTTCAATAAAATCAAAGTCAACCCAAGGAATTGTAGCCTAGGGAATTAACTAGTGGATGGTCTTTGCCACACAAAGAACGACAGGATTGAATAAACAATATTGTGGGCATTAAATAAAGATTGAATCAAAAAATTTAATTTCATACAATCAATTTTAAATTAATTTAAAATTATTTAGAAATTTTTTTACTACAATATATTTTATAAAAATAACAATTTCTACTCAATTTCTGTATAAGAAAAAATTACCAAAATATTAGGAAATTTATTTGGATGGATAAGTAATTGAATCTAATCACCCATGAAGCTCAAATGTACAATACAAATCACATTGTATCATCACAACACATTCGATTTCTCAGCACATAAAATCTGAATTCAGCTACCCAAATCCAGGAACTCTAAATCAAAACACACCCATTCTATAGTGACAGTTAAGCCTGTTCTCGGTAAAACTGCAAGCATTTTCTGATTTGGCCATATACTCTGATCCAGTTTGATCCAATTCGGGTTGGATCGAATTCCCATTCATCTCTGCTATAACTTGGTGCTAACTTTAGCACACTGTTCTTTATTGTATTTAACGTTTCCCAATGATCTCAAATTTCTTGACTTTCAATAGTTGAAAATCTTCAATATGTAATATCAATTATATTGTTCAATAAATAATGGCTTCAATTAAATGACTAGATGCACATTGGTACTTCAGTTATACATTTGAATGTACACGAACCCCCATTAAGATTGGTAATTTTATTTGAAAACTTTTATACAAACCACAAGTCAAACACCCCATCCATACTCCATCCAGCAAAGTGCAGAATTCATTTATGTTTAAGTGCATGTGGCACATGCACGCACAAGCACTTATGTATCTTCTAATAATACCTTACATATATATACTAAGTACTTACTAAATATTGTACATAGTAGGTACTCATTTAACTTTCAATATGCTCAATCATTTCTGAAACGAAAGGTCCTTAACGAAAGAAGTAAAGTACATAGAAAAAAAACCAAAATCGAATGAAAGTAATCGGATTTCTGCACAATTTCATTTCAATTACCCAACATTACTTTACCGCATTTCACGCAGCATGCGGTTAAATTATCGCTCCTAACTTCCGCATACGCGTCCCATACACACACACACACACACACACATAGACAATATTCCTTCAAAGTACGCAATTCTCACACACACTCTTGTACGTGTTACTGTTGCATTTTTTAAAACGCATTACACTGAACACATGTGGTTTTAGTGGATGCGTGTACACACTCATCCACACATACATAAAAGTACATATAAAAAATGTACTCATACAACTCTCACTACGGGTGGTAAAAGGAGTCGAAGGAAAATATACAGCAAAGTAATCGAGATAGAAGAAGGTTGGAAATAGTCACTACACGAAAAGTGGTAATAATAAAAATGCTATGATTTAAAAAATTTATATATTCACACAAATCTATATGTACACACCACATACACATACGCACGGCTAGGTTTCATACCTTGGTTTATACACATACACGGCTATATGTACGCATATGGTGTATCTGAACATTTACTTCATACTTTTTATAGTTTTTTTATTTTAAATCATAATGATATTATACAGAAAAAAAAGTTTGTAAGAATTTTGTAAATAAATATAATGAAAATGATGATGTATTTAACTTTTATACACTGGAAGTATAGTGCAAGGAAATTGTATGGTCATAACTCTTAAATTTACATTTATTTTCAAAAATAGTTTTAAACCAAATTTCACTTTGTAGACCACCTCCACCATTGACTAGCGTGATTTTCATTCAATAATGTTAATACAAATAATTCATACCATACATTTATATATCTGAGTTCAAAATATAGACGAGCACATACTTCCGTATGGACGGTAGACGTGGTTTTCATTCAATTTATTTCACTTTCTAATTGAAAAAGTTTATGATCAAAATAACTCCATACAGCAAGTTTTAGTGCGATAACTCTATATTTTCATGCGGAAAGTGTGAAAATATCCTTGTGGAAGCATAAGTTTGTATGGAAGGTATCCGTTGTTTTTATTCGATTCAGTCTATTTTCGAATGTATTTATATATCAGGAAATATAATCGCTTCTATTAAGATTGACGTTGGTAGGTATACATATTTTTGTATGGGAGGTGGGGGCAGCTGTTATCCAATAACGCCCATTCTTGAACATATTTGTAATTAAAAAGAATTATATGCAGTAAGTGGCAGTTTAATAACTATACATTTTCGTCAGTAAAATTTTAAAACACACAATATATATCTTGTCCCACAAGGCAGTATATTGGGGCCTCTACTGTACTTACTGTACACAGCAGATATGCGCACTAACTCCCGTACATTTACCAGGTGTACAAGCTTAAATCCGCTGTTTTTCGGTAAAAAAAAAACCTCATGGCTCGTAAACGTATGGAAATGGCTTGTTGAGTAACACCTAACTGTTCGGCAAGCATTTTTTGCGATTGGGTGTCGTCCTCATCCAAAAGAGACTTCAAATCATGGTCCTCTACTTTTCTGGGTATATTTTCACGCTTCTTGTCACTCAAGTCCAACCAGTCTCTACAAGTGATTCCCGATAGCGCACTGTCACCATAGGCCTCCACAAGCATTCGATGCGACTCAGCAGCAGATTTCTTCAAATTGAAGCACAAGGTAGAGCTTTCCGCATATGCATGGTTATACGAGGAAAATTTATGTTGTTGTATGAAATCACTGATGATAATCAGTCGATAATAGCTCAATATGCTCACTAACGCCATCTACGAGCAAACAGCTTGTACACATGGTACATCAACATTTGCCCACGACATTGCCATTCTGTATTCTCACTCTAACCCCATAGAAGATACAAAACTCCTACAAACTCATCTCGATTCTCTCGAAACGTGGCTGTCTAAATGGCGTATACTGGTAATCGAATCCAAATGCGTACACGTAACCTTTACACTAAGTTTCGAAACATCTGCTCCACTGAAAATTAATAACCAAAATGTTCCTCAATGCTGTTCCACAAAACAATTGGGTATTCGTCTCGATAGAAGACTCACATGGTGCAAGCACATAGACGCCAAGAAAACTCAAATTAAGCTCAAGATAAATAATTTATGGTGGCTTTTAAATAAAAACTCCAAGTTAAATCTTGAATACAAAGTTCTCCTCTACAAACCAATCTGGACTTATCGTATCCAGTTATGGGGCACCGCATCACCTTCTAATATTGAAATATTGAATAATAGGGCACCAACGATAAAAAGGACCCATACGTTGAACCTGATGCAAATATACTTTTCCACACTGTTGTATTTCAAACAACGGAAAGAAACACAAATTATTAACAAATTTAGTATGTAAGATTCTATTACTTATTGTTAGTTTTCCAGTTAAGGAGAAGAAGAGAAGATTCAATAAATGAATATTAAAATGTAAAAAAATCATACTATTGTGGGCGTGGTTTTCTTCCGATTACATACATTTGCTAATATATCTATTCAGTGCTAAAAAACAATTTAACATAGCAACTTTTAATACGATATATTTATATTTTCGTGCAAAAAGTGTGAAAATATGCAATAAATTCCATACATTTCTATTGGAGGTATGCGTGATTTTTGTTAGATTTCGCCCATTTACGAACTTATAATCTTATGTGCGAAATTTCAGCTGTATAGCTCCACAAATACTTCAGGTTTTATACCAAAATATATCAACGCCTTTCTATTTATGGTGACTTAATGTTATAATTCTAACGAGACAATGCTATGGAGATATGATTGTATTAAATTTAGTTTATATTTATTACTAGTGTAACATTTATGGAGCGTAGTGTAAATACATATACTTACATTAAGGTGAATTCAAATTCGTGGAAGTAAAATGTTCAACAAGCGTGGTATTGAATGAAAATTTTTACTAATGCTTTTATGGAAGAAAAAATTCCTATCAAACCATAAAAGTTATCATAATATATATTCGAGTGTAACTTTGCCATTATTTTATTTCTATTTACTTTGGAAGTTTGTGGGTGATTTTATTGCCCCTACTTAAAGATGTCACTCACCCACTTCCAGGTGCTCAACGTTCGTTTTAGACTAGAATTAACAACTCATTTGCCAGTATTCATCTTTAGAATTGATTTTTACTATGCAATACCTTTTAACGATAAAATTGCAGCCACACTAATATGGCTAAATACACATAATTATCCACCTACACCTTTATGGTGGTTTAATGTGCACATGTTACATATGGATGTATGTACATCATATTTTGTACTGAAAAAAAAATTTTATAAATAAGCTTCTTTTTTTATATAAATTCATTGCATACTTTGTGGTGAAAGTACTCAAATGCACCTCATGAGTAACTTGCACTTGTCATATGTACGTATAATATTACAAACGAGATAAATAAATACATACATATTTTTTATTAATTCTTTTGATTTGCTTATTAATATATACCGTATATCTATAAAAAAAAAAGAAAGCGTACTACTATTGTAAGTATGTACCCTTAAAAGTATGCATCAAATTATAGTATGATTTAATAAAATAATATTGAAAAAAGAATCATTTTAGGTATTCTTTTGTGGGATTTTCTTTTCAGTACTTATATATATTTTTCTTACCAATTCGAACATATCAATATATATATTGAAAGCAACCACTTTCATATATGTATGTATGTATGTATTGTAGTAGGTACATCTTGTACACACAATGTTCATCACTTGGATATTAGTTCATATAATACAATGTGCCGAAACTAGGATGAATTGTGGGCTCTACTACTCATAGGTACATACAAGTAAAGGGTTATCCATTTTGCGGTTTCAAAAGTAAATGTAAATAAAACACATATAAAATATTTTTTATCAGATTTATTTTTTATTATAAAGTTTGAACGTTGACATTATGTGTGAAATACTACATCATTGACCACCACGCGAATTGTTGCAAGCATCGATTCTTTTGAGGTAATTTTCGACCACTTTTTAACACATATTGGGCGGTATCTCAGCCATAACGTGACGAATGTTGGTTTTTAGGTGCTCAAGAGTTAAAGGTTTATCTGCATAAACACGGTCTTTCGCGTAGCCCCACAAAAAAAGCGGTGTCAAATCGCATGATCTTGGTGGCCACTTGATATCGCCACGACGAGAAATTACGCGGCCAGAAAATTTCACGTCGTGGCGCACCAAGCAGTGACTTTTTGTGGATGTAGTGGCCTCTCTTCAATTACTTGAGGATTCTCAGAACCCCAAATACGACAATTTTGTTTGTTAACATACCCACCGTTAACATAACCACCAAATTTTGCTCGAAAAATCGCCGTCCACCGCCTGTTGTTCAAGCACACATTCGACGTATCTACGACGTTGTGAATGATCAGCTGGCTTCAGTTGTTGTGTGAGCTGGATTTTATATGGATGTAGGTGTAGATCCAAATGCAAAATACGCCATAATGTGCCATAAGACAGTCCTAATTTCTGAGAACGACGAGGAATCGACACATTCGGGTCTTCGGCAACACTTTCACTTACAGCAGCGATATTTTCGGTGGTACGAGCGAAACGATGATGCACAGGCCTTACAATATCTGTAACCGATCCAGTCTCTTCATATTTCTTCACAATTTTGCCAATTGCTTGCGTAGTTGGACGATTATGTAAACCATAATCTCCTCTTAAAGCACGATATGTGGCTGTGGCAGAATCACCATTTTTGTAGTAGGTTTTTACAATTTTAATGCGTTGTGCGATAGTTAAGCGATCCATTTTCGCAAATGTCAGACTTTGAACTGAAAAAGAAAGAAATTGTTTTAACAACTCAGTTTGACAGATGTCGAATTCTAGTCCTATACTTTTGAAACCGCGAAATGGATAACCCTATATTACATTTTGGCTACTTCTTTTTAATTGCATCACTACTTACACTTATAGCCATACTCATAAGCACTCGTAATTGGGTGTATTTGTATCCTCACTATAAGCGCATTTGAAAACCACAATAGTTCCTATTAAAAGTTACTATCGATCAAGAATTATTGTAGCAAGTTCAAAATTTGCAGCGTATATCAATATGTTGATACAATGGAAGTGCTTGTAAGAAAATTAGATGCAAAGTTCCTGTGGCCATCGTTTGGCGAATATATGATTTCATGATATTGTTTAGTGTTTATACCTTCGAAATGCATACGTAAAATATTTTGAATAAAGTTTCATTGAAAGAAAAAAATACCATCTATCAATTCCTTTGATTGCAATGAACAATAATTCATCGGCACCTGTTATTGTTGTTCATAAAAATTATCAGCTGCAAGGAACATTGAAATATGCCAACGACCCTCTTTTTCATATTTCTTCATCAACAAATTCATTAGTTGCTTATGGATTTTGTGCTATATTAATGTTAGACTCTTAGGAGGTGTTCAATAAACAAGAATGCTGAACAATAAGGCACATTACTTTCGCTTCGATATAGACAAATATGCAATGAATGTTTGCAATCATCAGCATCATCTGTGTAACATTTTTACATTATCTATTACTTACTTGATAGTAATGAGTTCATTTTAGTTTTGATTATTTTCGAAAACGTTCTAAAGAGAAAGAGAGAGTGAGAGCACAAGCAAAAAGAGAACAAAAGGCAATTGCACAGAGTTAAGAATGGAAAAACTCACCAAAATATTACTAAAAATGGGTCATATGAAAAGAAAATAAAAGTAAAAGTAAGTATCATATTTTGGACTTACATAAAATTTCAATGGACTAATTGCAACTATTGTCTCGATATTGAAAGTAAAATGAACGCAATATTTTTTAGTGAACTTAGTCGATATGTCAATTTTTAATCATATTCTTATTTAAAGTGGTAATTTTTGTTCAAAATTATTAAATACGGCAATAATCAAATATATAAAGTTAAACTCGAACTAGCTGATTTAATCATATATGATAGATCCATCATTTGATTTGATGAAGGTGGTCGATGTTTTAAGTATTTTTGCTTGGACCTGAATACAAAGAAAGTAATTTCAATAAACACAATTAGAAATTGCTTAGATTTGCTCTATTGAATAACCAATAATATGAGTACAAAACAAGGGTTCATTTAAATTTCATAAATATATGATGATATACTACTATCTAGAACCTACCGAAGTTTGTCATTTATAAAGAAATGTAATCTACATGAACTGCTGCTTATTTTCTGAGGTTTTTAAAACATTTTCCCCAATAATATTGGGTGTGTGAACTAAAAGCCGGCCTTTTTTAGTGCTCAAATATCATTTATTTTTAAGAATTCTGTAAAAAAATATGTCACTCAAAGTATTGTCCATCAGAAACTATGATATTTCCCCATCTTTCTGGCAATTTTTGATTCCGGTGATATTCCGCCATTCTGCATGGACAGGAACAAGTTAAGGCGGGTGGTGTAGAACTTTCCATCCGTTATTAGCCAGTTGGTTTTTTACCGGAATAGCAATGCGCGGCCCTCCGTGGTCATGGTGAAAAATAACCGACTCATGTATGGTTGTATATTCGGCCATATTTCGATAATTCCTCAGTGGTTCGACCACGTCTTGGTCGAATAATGTCTCCAAATCCTCGTCTTCAAACTTTTTCGGCTGTCCAGAGCGTTCTTTGTCTTTGATATGAAAATCACTGTTTTCGAAGGGCACAAACCACTCATTACACCGTGTATGGGATAGAGAATTGTCGCCATACAATTCCACAAGCAAACGATGACTTTCAGCTGCACTTTTCTGTGCAAAAAAGTAACTTCACAAAAATCACGCTAATGCTGTTTTTTCGCCTATTCTCAAAACTTTACGTCGTGAAAAAAAAATATGATGCGCACAACCAAATTAAAAACTTTCGACTGGCAAGAGAAAAATTGGTTCTCTGCTTTATCAGATTATTTTAAAACTCTTTTAAAATCGACTATATTTCAAAGTTAGTTTACGCGTAACCCTCTAGCCAATGAGAACGTAACTGACTAAGACTACACTTAGGTCAATTATGAAAGAAATGGGTGTTAATATACAAACATTTGACAAGAATTTTTTTGAACAAATTTTATATATTTTATCTTGCAAAACAAGTAATAAGTCTAAATTAGTGTCACCAGCAGCGACATCTAACTATACGAGTATGTCTACAACCAAAAGTAACCCTCACGTAAGCCTCTGAACAGTCTCTAGCTCTTTGGAGGCTTTTACTCGTACATAGTACTTGCTGTTATATATTTATGTTCCTGAATTTTAGATGTTACTCACTTTTATACACAGTGTTACAATATGAGTAAGAAAAAAAAAAAACAAAAAAACTTTCATTTAGGAGTATGAATTAAAACATATAAGCGACATAATCAACATATTCAGTAATGTTGTATTTGCTCCATTTAAAGTACTGCTTTTTGTAAATTTTTCGTGTATTTTTTGTTTTTGTTTTCATTCTTGGTTTTATTAATTTTTCTCTGCTTTTGGTATAAAGTTTCCTTTGAGCTTCCGCTTATTATAAGCTGTAACACAGAACGCACAAAAATATACTTATACTTACATATAAAAAGTATATTATGTACATGTGTGAATGTAGATTAGTATGAAGGAAAATTTTTACGACCTGCCTAAGCGAAAAACATAAAATTTGTATTTTTGAAATAATTTTGTTCGAAAGAAATAACACAAAAATGCAGAGTGTGCCTACTCTTTAGATTTTACAGCCATTATAAAATCATCGATTTTCTAAGGGAACTCCTCTAAGGTGGGTGTTCAATTTGTATGGAGTAGAGAAAGGGAGTAAGTCTGTTTAGAGGAAAAGTTAAGGAGAAATTTTCTTTGGAAGCTATGGGCCTATTGGTCGATTTTCATTGATTCATTTGTTATGGGAGCACCTTTGAGGAGTGGAGAACGGAGTAAGTATATTTGGACGAAATTTTAAGGATGAAAAATTAGTTGATGAAGTTTCACATTTCTAGCAATAATTTCTGTGAAGCTATGGAGTTATATTTTCATTTGATTTTGCACTCATTTTGTATGGTGAAACACTAAGATTGAGGAGAGTTAATTGGTTTCAAAATTTATCTCAGTAATAAAAAATGTAAATGCATGTTTTTGATAGAGCACCAATATTCTTACAGACATCACAGAGAGGCAGAGGCTTTAGGACTACAAAATTAGGAGAAGATATCATAAAGAGGTGTTTGAAATATTCAACCCAGTTTTTATTCACAATTCCTGAAAAGTAAAGTATGCTGTACATTTTTTCTCTGTATTTAGCAGCTCCCTTATAAATCAGCCAATCTTTCGCACAAGTACAATATAATTTATTTCATTTTCTATGCAAAAATTTGCAGTAAAATACTTAGTCGCTGCGTTAAATGAAATACCAACATCAGCACTCGACTAATGTCGAGTTAACAAACAAAGGATGTAATTATAATTTTGAGTGATTCTGAGTTTCTTGCGCGTCATGCCAAACCATGCAGCTATCCGATCAAGTTGTAGTCCCTACACACACACACTATGATGAGTAGACGAAAATTAGAAAGAAAAGTGCACTAATGAGTTTAAACAAAAGTATGCAGTATAACTTGCCCATCTGACTATTTGTTTACCTTCATATCCAGCAGCCCGCCTATTTACTATATATATGTATGTATGTTATAAGCACTATGAGAAATGCAGGCAACACAGAAAACAAAAAAAAAAAACAAAAATAAAAATAAAAGGGTAGAGAAATTCATCACTCTCTAAACAAGTGGTTATTATGAGAGAATGACTATAAGATGATTGTAAGCGAATATGAAACGAATACAAGCGATGCTACCGTGATTACCAAAGTTGTTGTTGAAGTCCTCAAGCGAATGCTAGATGGCATTTATTTCGTATTTAACTCACTATTTCTACGGCAATTATTGTCTATTCTTCATTGTTTTTATAGAGATGTTGCAGTTGTTGTTGTTCTAGTTTTTACCCACATCGTGCATCTTGTTCTTACTGCTACTTAAACTACGAGCAAGTGTAAATTAGTAGGATACACATTTAGAAGAGTTGAACTTTTGTTTTCTCGACCACTTCTGCAGGATGTTCTTTTATTATTCTATCTATGTGTACAGAGAGAGTAGCATTCATATCAGTAATTACGTAGTTTTTTTTTACCACTACCAGCAGCAGTAGTAGTAGTGTTATTAGTAGCGTGTAGTTGTTGTTGTAGTAGTAGTGTAAATACATGTAGTACTTCAAGTAGTAGTAGTAGTCGTATTAGAAGTAGTAGTGGTAGTAGTAGTAGTAGTAGTAGTAGTAGAAGTAGTAGTAATAGAAATTGAGGAAGAAAATAGAGATATTTTTGATTTTATTATACATATAGAATATCTAACAGAAGTTTGCTAAATTTATTAATTTTTTTTTTTAATAGTCAAAAATTATATTGGATATGCTTCACTTAAATTATGTCTAGTCTTCCCGACATAATCATTATAAAGCTCAGAAAAATTCTGTAGTTGGCATACTCCCATTTAAAAAGAGTCCTTATAATTACTTTTGGATCATGTAAATTGCCCCATTAACTACCCTAATTACCTTCACACAATTAATAAGATGATTGTGGTGAAACTGTCTTTAAATTTTTCAAAAGAACAAGATATTAGATAAGGCTATTTCTACGGAAAATTGTACTGAACGAATTTCTTCTATGAACATTACCAATTGAAAAGATTTTATTTTTATTTGCAAGACTTTTCATATGCACATGTGACAGAGAAATATTGAGTGATACGATAGCAGACCTCTTTTTGAGAATCATTTGAAATATATAGAAAGAATAGAGCAGAATATTTCTGACACAATTTACAATGAGACTTTATCAAATGAGTAGTCCCAAAAGTCATGCACCGTGTCCGAAAAGTCTTTTGTGCTGAAGAAGAGCTTTTGAAAGACCCATATTCGTATTGTCCTTTGAAAATTAGGGATTTTGTTCATAAGATGTGTCCTCAATAGGACCTCTCTGACCTGTGAAACCACTGGAAAATATTTGCTAGAGATATCAAATTCAATTTTGACCTTTATAAATAATTAGCGCTGACTTAAATAGGCAACGAAGCCCGTAAATTTTTCCTGTAATAACACTGAGAATTCTCTGTTTTCTCATCACTATTGTGAGCAATATGTTTGAAAATTTCAATGGAGTTACTTAGAAGCATCGAAAATTAAATCCTACGTGTACACTAAATTGCCATTAGCAACAGCAGTAATAATACAGACAAAACAATAGTACAATCTCTCTTATGTTTAC
The DNA here is from genome assembly GCA_963854835.1 of Megamerina dolium. Classification (NCBI taxonomy): domain Eukaryota; kingdom Metazoa; phylum Arthropoda; class Insecta; order Diptera; family Megamerinidae; genus Megamerina; species Megamerina dolium. The sequence goes on along the minus strand of OY978529.1, from coordinate 30,898,425 downwards.
ATTAGATCTGCTCAAATATTAAGAATATAAATTTCTGTCGCGCTGAAATTTTTAACTTGTAGTAGTGATGCTATAAATTTTCTGTCTAACTTTCTTTCATTTCTTTCGGCTAATTGTCCTCATTTTTTTAAGTTAAAAAAACCAAAGTACAATGGCGTGGGCCAAATGTCATAATCATAGGTTTATGTCCGTATCAGAGGCTTTTCCTTGTGTAGGTTACGTTAATCGGTTTTGTGTATACACTAGGGTAAGTGATTGGCCTACCGCTAGCGAACCCGCAAGGGAGCAGAGGCCGCGGACGACCAAGAAACACCTGGAGACGATCAACACTGGAGAGCTAGCTGCTGCCGGCATCACATGGGAAGGCGCTAGATCAACTGCCCAAAACCGTGTGCGATGGCGAAGCCTTGTGGAGGCTCTATGCTCCACTTAGGAGTTTAAAGGGAAAAAAAAGTACAATGGCAAAAATTATACTACAAATTCGAAATCAAAAATCCAAAATCCATAGAATGTGATTACTCTAAATGTCAAATTTAATTCTTGCGGAGCTGATAAAGCCATTCGACCCGATTAGTCACACTCTCCGTGTATATCTGTACTTAACCATAACCATTCACATTTCGAGGCTATACTCGTATATGTTTGGAAATTGTTGTTCAATGATTTGTGCATTGTATGGTCAAAGACTTTCAAGCAGGATTTTGTAATATCATGGCAAAAAAAAAGGTACTTTCTGAAAATTCTAAACATTTTTTGAAAGGTTCTAATATACATATGCAAAATAAATTTCGTTAGGGTCATGCATTATACTTGGCGGTCATACAATATATGGACTGTGATATAGAACGAACAAATACTACAATATGATTCAACACTTTTCTTCTTCTCGTGCTCTCTGTGGGTTATGGTTAGAAATTTGTATAAATTGCCAAGAAAATTTTATTTCGCAAGAACAAAAACAAGAACAGTAATAGAAATAATAATTATACTTGTTGTACATATGTAATATATTTATATATTTGTATTAATGAAACTAATTGTAATAGATTGCTGTGTAGTATGTTGAAGAAGTTATGGAAGTTTTACTCATATGAGTACATAATTACAGGCATAACTTTAGCAATTATAAATTAGTAAAGATTATGATGGAGTTTTCTTTTTGATATTTTTTTACGAAAGGTTAGTTGTGGTCCCATTCGTTTTGGTATAAATGCTTTGGTTTCTTTATTGTTTTGTTAAGTTTCTGGTGCTAGCTTATAAGGAGAATAAAATATAGTGAATTAGGCAAAAAGATGTGTACTTGTAGTTTTTAATTGTTGAGATTTACAAGTACCATTTCTTTATCTCATTGTGTACCTATTGGTCATAGACTCACTTTAAGAAGAAAATACTTTAATACGAATTATGGAAGCCTCTGGGAATGGCTTAATAATAAAAAAGGTCGTAACTAAGCATTTCCTATACAAAATCTAATTACTGAAATTTAGCGATAGCCCTTTTCATGTGTTCGATTGTTTCATATGTTTCAATATTCCATTACTTTCAGCAGTTTACACTAGACCCATTTCTTAGTTATATTTTCCCAGGAATGAGGTATATACAGAGATATTGGGAGACAAAGAAAGAGAGAGAATGAGATTGATGCAGAACGAGATAGAGAGGGAGAGTAAAATATTTTATCATGTCATCACCATACATTAAAGTGTAAAAAATTATAACAAATTTGTTTCCACTACCATTACAGAGTAAGTGAGTGAGCGTCTCTTTGTCGAGTCTCTATTGTGCTAAGCAAAAACATAATTTATGTGTTTGTAATTGCCACATAGTGACTTGAGTTATACTACAGCCAATATCCAAACACATATACACTCAGAAGGGCGAAGGCTAAAGGCTTTCTTCCTTTTAATCTGTATGTGGCAGGATATGCTGAGGGATATGGTGCGATATGTTGATGAAAGCGAACTTAATATCTACATGGTTGCACATATGTAAATATGCTGTCCGAATAAATAATAAATGTCGCTAAAATATTTTTTGGAAGAAAACAAAATATTTTCAATTAAATTTACAAAAAGTGTTATTTTTTTTCCAAATAATTTTGTTGGTTATTCTGGATAGTCTGGATCCAATAAATTCAAAGAAGTATATAAAATAAAAGAGAATCCTTAATGAATTCCATAAATCAATAATGGTATGAAATTTTATCCGCGTTTCGTTTCGGATTTTATCCGCTTCTATAATCATCATCATTGGTTGCTTCAGTAAGTTTGGTTTTATGAAATTTTCAAGATTTTTAACCGTAGATTGCTCCTTAAAAAAAGTTAGGAATTCCACCCTTTGGAACATTTTTGTTCCATATGTACATTTCAAACAGAATTATTTCTTGTTCTTTATTTTATCTAACAACCAACAAAAAACTATTGAACTCGCGTTTTTTTTTATTTAATGTATCTCAAGTATATATTTCTGAAATTTAGATAAACAAATCCTTTTTCCATTGGAACGCATAAAGTGCAAATATTGTTAGCATGCGTATCTTTACATTAGCCTTATCACAAATGCAGCAAAACAGAGTAGGTCTCTTATACTTATTTTCTGCAGAGTGATAGCAGTCATTACATCGACCTCGTTTGACAACCCCCTTTTGCGACTTCCTGCTTTTCATTGATGATGGCATAGGCATCTCATCTTCAACCATATGGTCATGGTTCCTTGTGATTGATTGAAGAAGCAATTCTGAAGAACTGTTTCTTGGTGCAAGGGTTCGCTTGTTCATATAACCATAGGCTAATGCACTACCTAGCTCATGCAAAAACATTTACATTTGGTGTGTTTTTGCTTCGGCTTCCAGTCTGGAGCTTTTGCCCTAGGATCTGGGACGAAAAAAAGTTATCCATTGTGACATTATGACCATTTAGACCTTCTATCGAGAACCACCCGCTCTCTTTGATTTGTTTCTGTGATTCCACTTAATCCTTTTCCTAAATATGGCTGAATTGTAAATATATAGCATGTTTCAGTAGAAACAATCAACCAAAAATTGATGCCATATTTTTGGATCTTAGAATTGTCTAAATTTATATTATATTAAATTGTTTCCTATAGGTCCCTTATCGGTGTAAATTTTTCGACATTGCGTTGTTGACGTCGACTAATTACGTCATCGAAACGAATAGTTTTGTGTCGTTAGATTAGTTAGGTCTTCCTCGACATAATGGCACGAAATATTGGACGACCATAGTCAGCATCGATATCGATAAGATTTTTCTTTCGAATGGTACCCACCTGTCGGCAAGCAATTGGCAATTCTTCCGACAGTAACAACTTGCCATGAAAAAGCTTCTGAAAGAACTCTGTGACAAAGCTCAGAAAAAGTGATGTTACAAGTGTTCTGCCGTTCGGAACCGGTTAAAATAAGTAGGTCCCTTACGAACGCAGTTTACTTACAATGCAGTCATAAGAAATCACATTTATAAACGCCAGCTAATATCAACACCCCAAAGTATGCGTGCAATATATCTGTATCAAGTTGAACTTAGTTCTTCCCATCTTAATGCTTCCTATATTTATTTGTATTTTCAATTATAATTTTTTTCGACTTGAGGCGGAAAATATAGCAAAAATGCATCTTTTATATCCGTCATTCGATTCAGTGCATATCTAGTAACCCCTAAATATGCATGATCAGCAAATGACAGAAAATATCTTTCCGTTATTCTTACCAGGACGCATTTCAATTACATTGGATGCACGTAAACGACCGCTTGAAAAAGGCATTGAATTTCAAATAGTGTTGTCTTTGGACACGTAGAGTGCGTCCTCAGTTTGTTCATTTAAAGTACTTTCGGTTTCACAGTCACTTTGAAAAGAGGGCTTTCATCCGGTTCGAAATCGCTGCCTGAAAATTTCTCATTTTCACTTTCTTCTAGGACATTTCCTATTTCTTCTCCAGCCAAATATTTAGGAACCGCACTCCTTTTTACATATTTTCGAATGAAATGCAGTAAAAACAAAATCTATTTGATAGCTTTGCAAACTTGCACAAAATACATGTTCAAGCTGAGTTAAATAATAACAAAGCAAATACCGTTATAACGGCAGTAGCAACGCCAAACAAAGTAAAATAGTGGACGATCTTAATGCTGTCCTTGTAGGCGAGGAGAGAAAATACAAAACGCTTCTATGGGAATCTGTCTGGAACTGATATTATGTTTATTGTTTTAGACTACGCCAAACGATTTTGAATAAACAATATGCAGAATTCGAACCATTGGAGTAAATTTGTAGTATATTCCAATAAATTCATACACCCGGAATTCGGATGTTGCATACTGGATAAGTTTATAACCGAAATGTGCAATGGAACATTTTTGTACCATAGGATGGAATTATGAAGTTTTGAAATTATAACAAAACTTTGCAATGAACTTTGTTATAAAATGCAAAAAGTCAATTAGTAATGAAAAAGTTACAAATTAGCTAAATAGTAGAATTCAATATTCACTAACAAAGAAATAAAGTTTAAACAAAAATGTATATGGAACATTTTTGTTCCAAGGATCGATTAACGGTTAAATAAGCACTGTGTAATTACTGTGCATCTCCATTATCTTCCATGGATAACTTCTTCCATTTCACAGGGTAACAAGACAAGTCATAGTCATAATTAGTGCTAAAGTAAATCTTAAATATTACACCAGAGAAAACTATTGCTACTTTTAAGCAGGAGGTTTCGTCTCTCTCTGAAATTATGATGCCGAATTAATTGAACTCTCTTTAAAAATAACACAAAAATACCTTAAAATCGACAATTAATTCTTCTGCATAAATATTTTCTCCAAACATTCTGACCCTCATACGAACGAATATTTTTTTATAAATTTCGATCCCGCCACTCCCAGAGTACCATAACTTTATCACTGGACATGTTTTCTAAACATACTGACTTCTTATCTGTCTTCTTCCCCATAACTGCCCAGTAATATTCCCTAGAGCTATGAAATGTATGGTCATCCGCCATTTGTATTTCTTTTAAAATATTTTTTATCCCTTTTCTTCAATTCTTAGAGGAGCTCCCATATGAAATTGAAATTATTTTTATAATTTTCGATCCAGCCACTAACGAAGTGTCCGTAGAAGGATGAAATGTATGACCGGTTCCCATTAATTTTTACCACTTAACATTTCTGAATATACCTACTTTCTATCTTTACTCCTTAGGGAGCTCCACCTAAAAAATGATTTTAAAAGCACCTGAATATCAACAAACCCCTATAATTGACATTCGACTACTCGTGGCACGATCAAATGGATGATTGAAGCAACAATATAATGATTTTATCTAAGCGGAAGCAAGAGAAGTTTTAAAACTAAACTAAAAAGGGAAGTGAACTTATAGTCAACAATTTTGCTTAAAAAATAGATATTTAAAAAACACTGCCATCTCCAAACAACAAAACTGAAAGAGAAGCTCTCTCTCTCTCTCTCTCTCTCTCTCTCGACAGTGTATGGAGCTGTTGTTATTTTTCCAGGGAGCTTGCACTGCCTTCTCAAACTTTTTTCCAGAAATAACACCAAGCTCAGTTGTACCTTCAAGTAGTTGCCAAATTCTAGTAGAGTTTATTAGAAAGCATGTGCCATCCATTGCAGTCTCTCACATATCTATCTAACAAACACATTTCAAATAATTTCATACTCGTTGCTGCTCTCATTTCTAGCTTTCAGTAAACTAACAATTTTTAAAGATTGATTTTAGCAACAATTTACAATATTTTTGTAAAAAATACTAAAAAAATACTAAAAAATACTAAAACAACCCAAATATATTTTCCTCAGAATTGCATGCACATACAGATGGTATGGCAAAAAAAAAAGTAGAAATCAAAATGAAATGAAAACGAAATGTCATGTCACTTAGATGTCATTTCAAAACGGCGTGTACAACACATCAACAGGCAAAGTGTCATTTCATCAAGTGAGTGCACGGGTGAGACAGCGCACACGTACATATAAAAACTGATGCAAAAAACACAGAAACAAAAAGCAAGAACAAAACAACATCCAAAATATACATAAGCACATTTCGCATACACAAAATCAACTTTGCTGACATTTTAAAGCAGTTACTGTAGTCGTTATTGTTGCCGCTAGTACGTACTTGTATGCATGTGGTAGGTACTCACATCTGTATGTACATATGTGTGATTTTATTACGAACCGACAAAAGTATGCAACTACTCGCAGACTCTGATACACGACCGCATATACATACACGCAGTTATGCGTATGAATAAAATAGGTAGAATAGTAGCAATTCTACTACACCGTGCTGTACTCGTTTAACACGCCTGGCGACGGTGATGACGATTGTATAGCAATAATGATGACTACAACAACTATAGTTGCAATATCAAGCAATTCAAGAAAACCAACAACACTAGCAAACAACAAAACCTATTAACATACACAAATACATACATACAAATGGATCCTAACAATATACCCAGGAGGAAATTTGACTCTAATCACAATGTCATCAATGCCGTCATGAATCAAGTAATTGAGTGCATAGAATACATTTGAAAAGGTGTTATTAAATGGATTTTTCAAGTTAAAATTGTTGGCACATTTTGATGCTATTCCTCAGATTCTAATTGTTCTATTAATATTGTACAAGACTCACCCTTATATATATTTTGAGTTTTGTTGTATATGCTCAATTATATCAAATCCTAAATCAATATCATTTACCGACTTTTCTCTCAACTCCGAATTGACTCTGACCTCTATAAGTAATATGTCGTCTACTATTCATTTGTGCTATCTTAAATCAATAGAAATTTGTAGGGATTTCAATATAAAAATTGATAGATTTTTAATTTTTTTTGTGAAGAAAAATCTCTGACTTCTATGAGTGATATATCTACTAACGATATGTGCTACTTCATATCACTGACAATTTTACGAAATTCAATATTGAAATTGAAAATTAGGGAATACAATATTCAGTCTTACATGTTTCTCTGTTTTTTTTTTTATACTTTTTTTTTAAATACTTTTGATTTATTCAAAAGCACTTGAATCGTTTCCTAAACACACTCTCTTTGATATTCCATTCAGATCTATGTTGAATTTGAATGGCATGAGCATAAGCAAATACATGAGAAAAGTAATTGAAATAACATCAACGCTGAAGTGGTGCATTTGGTGACAGTTTAATAATTCACCTACTGATCATCAGCGTTGTACTCGTATACATAGGTACTCATATGCATGTGTGGTGGAAAATTCAATGTACATTTAACATTGAGTATGCACAAATATGTATAGCTATGAGTACAAATATGTTTATATTGTTTCATATTAATACACACACACGTATGATATATACATTAGCTATGGGAGGGTGCAAAAATGTTCAATTTATTTATTGGACTCATCTATTTTGTAAGTTCTCATATAAAAATTCGTGAGTAAAAAATTTATAGGGCTAAGGTGGGGATAAATGGCATCACAATAAGTTTAGAATGGGAGTGATTCGTAGAGGGAAAAAATGTATGACCAACCATGATAATCTGGTCAGTACTGATAATAAAACGAAAAACAAACATGCGGTTAGTATGCTGGTGAAGATGCAGATAGGCTAAGCACGCGACACCTACCTACTACCGAAGCTGTGGCAACGAGGAAGAACCATAGCTCAGCTCCTGTGTGATTCCCAGAATGACATACATGAGCAGTCACTTCATACAGAGCTCCGCCGAGCTGGCTCACTCTCATCATTTTACGCTTTATTCGAAGTTCGGGTAGGTTTCTAAGGTAAATGGGGTAGCTCACATATGGCATCACTTGGGCTAAGTGCGTCGACTCAACCTGACCAACCGAACCCCCATTTATTTTTTTTCTACCCGATACTTACCCCATATCTCCAGCCATTAAAGGGTTGCCCATCCGAAATTGACGATTTTACAAAATTCACTCTCAGGGCTTCAATATTTTTTTCCAACATACTTACTCGCTGCCGGTATCTCTTAGGGAAGTCTCGACCATACAATATGATCATAAAAACACCTGAAAATTGTCAAATTCAATTAACTGCCTAGAAACCACCTCTAGATGAATAAAGTGTAAGTCCGATCACTACTAATTTCATCTGCTCAATCTTTATCCGAGCATACTTACTCACGATTTCCACTCCTGCGCTACGGGGTTATTGGTGATGATATTGCTGAGGCAAAGTGTTAAAATGCAACTCAATAAAAATTGAACCCACCTTAATATATGTACATGTATCCATACAGACGCATACATATGCTTACGCAAACGAATACGTGCTCTGTATCTACATACTACATTTAATGTGATGTAATTTTTGTGTAAATGACTTTGTTGTACTTCTTTTTCTACTATTCGATTATTGTTGCTATGACAGTTGTTGTTCGTATTGTTGTTTCTATAGTCGTCTGTACTACTCATGTGTCGGTATAGTGACGTTTTACGCTTCACCACATGCATTTCGACTGCATATTATTGTGTTGTTGAACAACGTCTGCATTTATTATAACATTCCATCATTCTATCATTCCATCACTTCATCATTCATTTATTCATTCTTACATATTCATCATTTTATATTCTTTCCAATGATTGTGCGTGTGCATGTGTATGTGTCCAACAGTTTGTGATATGCTCCGTCGAAGAAAACAACAAATTTGTTGTAAATTTATGAGCGGAAGTTATTTACATTGTTACTTTATTCGTCGTTTGTCGAATTTTGTCTTGCCTCTGCAGGAGCTTTACGTTGTATATATCTCCGTATATGGCTGTGTGTGTATGTGCGTAACACTAATAATTTTTCGGTATGTCAAATTGGTAGTATAATACAGTGGTATATATTGTATATACATATGTATTGAATTTTTAAATATGTATAAGTGAAATTATATATGTACGAACATGAAATGACCATTAAATTGGAATGCCAACCAACAGGAGTTAAGATAATGAGGCGACCATTAGGTATTCTGCTATATATTCTACTTAAACGTATTCCTTCAAAGAGAGTTTTAATTTTTTATTCGTATGCGGTAAACAAATATTTCATGTATGTTAAAAAAGGTTCAATTGTGGTTAGATTGCTATTTATTGTGGTTAAATTTCAAATCAGGATACCTGCTCAATTTATAAACCCATTCAAAGAAGATCCAACTTATATGGATTGATCCACATATGACTAATGTCACTTTAAACAAGCGCAAATTTGTAGAAATTGTAAAAATAAACCCATCAAAATTATTCGAAAATTCAATATCTTTAGCTGCACAATTGTATTTTGGGAATTTTCAATAAGATCAAAAGGACTTTCAGTCAAGAGTGATACCTCTATTCTTATCAAGATATACACACGTGTATCTACAATGATAACGTATCCTTTAAAAGTACACTATAGCAGAAATGCTAAAATGCTCATCATACACCAAGTGAGAAAATATGGATTCGGAAACATATTTTTGTATGGTAGGTAGGTGTGGTTTTCATCTGATTCTCGCCTTTCTCAAACTCGTCCAATAACTGGTAAAAATGATAATACATACAAAGTTTCAACTCAACTGGATTTCATTTTCGTGCAAAAAATGTATAAAATATACATACAGAAATATACTTTTGTATAGGAGGTAGGCGCGGATTTCATCCGATTCCAACGATTCTTAAGCTAATATATTGAGTGGAAAACTTGATCATGGATAGCACGTCACTGTTGACAACTACGCTTTTGAAGTAGTAAGGGACTTTGTCTATCATGGAACCAGCACCAACAACTGCAATGACGTCAGCCTAGAGATCATGCGTAGGATAACTCTTGCTAACAGGTGTTACTTTGGGCTAAGTAAGCAATTGAGAAGTCGAGCCCTCTCTCGAAGAACGAAAACTACACTCTACAAGTCTCTCATCATGCCTGTCCTAACATATGGCGCTGAATCCTGGACAATTTCCACCTCGGATGAGCGAATGCTTGGAGTTTTCGAGAGAAAAGTCCTACGCAAGATTTTTGGACCTATTTGCGTTGGTGGCGAGTACCGAATAAGGTACAACCATGAGTTGTACGAGCTGTATGCCGATATTGACATAGTAAAGCGCATCAAAATCCAGCGACTGCGTTGACTAGGTCATGTCGAGCGAATGGAAGAACACGCTCCAGCTAAGAAGGTGTTATATTCGGAACCCGCTGGAAGACGACGCAGAAGAGGAAGACCTAACCTTCGGTGGAAAGACCAAGTACTGGAGAACCTGACTGCGCTTGGAATTTCTAACTGGCGCCAGCTAACGAAGAACAGTAATCGATATTCGGTTGTTATGGCCACATAAGTAAGTAAGTAAGTAAATTCGATCATAAGTACCCAGCTTCAGCTTGTTATCTTCATATAATCGTATTTAAAGTGAGAAAATATTTAAAGTGAGAAAATATTTAAAGTGAGAAAATATTTAAAGTGAGAAAATATACAATCGGAAGCATATTTTTGTATGGGAGGTATGTTTGATTTTCATCCAGTTCCAATCATCCTCAGGCTGGTGGATTTCTAGGCTAAGAAAATTAAATGGACCCAATTTCAGCTCGATAGCTTTATATTTTCGTACGAAAAGTGTGAAAATATTCCTATGAAAATATTATTTTGTATGGAAGGTAGACTTAGATTTTAAACGATTTCACTAGTAAATATAGATAGAAGGACTATATTATAGCTGGATACCTTTACATTTTCATGCGAAAATGTGAAAATAAACATTCGGAAATGTACATTTGTATGTGAGGTAATTGTATTTTTTTAATTTGATTCCAGTATATTTCTGAGCAATTTTAACTATAATTACTAAATTCCAGCTTTATAGTTTTATATTTGCGTGTGCAAACTAAGAAAATATACGTATGGAAACACACTTTGTATGGGAGGTAGACTTGGCTTTCATCCAATTCCAACCAATTTCAAACCTTTTTACTCAATATTAAATACTGAAACTTCGTTAATAGTTACAGAGCTTTATATTTTCGCACCCAAAGTAAGAAAACATATTCCAGGAAGCATAATTTTGTATAGGAGATAGTTATGATTTTTATCCGATTCCATCCATTTTGAAATATACTTGTTTCTGACAAAGCTAAACTCACATATAACGTTATAGTTTTGTAGCTTCATATTTTTATGCACAAAATATGAAACTGAAGCTCTAAACAGTATATTTGTATGCGAAGTTGGAGTTGTGTCCATCCAATTTCACCCAATCACAAAGTCATCTATTTGTTGATTAAAATGTGATCCGAATGTGCAGCTACTTTGCATTAGAACTAGGGCAGCTATCAAGCCAACATATTTTCTCATACTGTAGCATGAAGCAATCTATTTTGGGTTTTTTTTTTTTATTTAAATTAATGTGCAGAACTTTCGTTTTAATTAATTTGTTTTTTTTTTTGTTTGTTTTATTTTGGTATCACATCATCACTTCCCCAAATATATTCCTTATCACACTAATTATTATACAATTTTGGTACACTTCATGTTCTCATTTCATTAAATATTCTCACATTTAATGTGCTAGTTAATTGATTCGTATGAAATAAGTAATTGAAGGAAGTTAACAATTCTTATACGCACTTTCACTTCACTTCAAGAGAAGAATCCAAAAACATAAAAAAAGAAGGTGTGAACAAATTAGAAATCACAAAAAAGAATTTTCTGTAGTACCACAAAAAATGTACGTAGATGCTTCTGTTTCGCTGTGGTTTTTTTTTTTTTTTGTTTATTCACTTCTTCAAAAATTGTCAAGGAAATAAATCATCAAATTAATTAACAGACTTTTATTCACAATAAGTTTGACAGAGAATTAAATTTACCAGATTTTTCTTATTTTGTGTTAGTCCTTTGTATTCTTTTTTTTTTGCGTAGGAAGACCTAAAAGTATGCTATAAAAAGACGACAGAAATTAACTAGAATAAGATGGGAGAGGGCTAAGTAACAAACAAAAATTTACCTAACCAAAAACCTAACCACAGACAAAATAACAACAAAAAATCACGCAACCAGAATATCACTACCACAAAATGACATTCATTTAGGCAGCAACAACAATACCAACTCCTACATCGAGCAAAACCACAATACAATGAAAAAGATGCAGCAATAGCGCAGAGTATAAGCACGTTGCGAATGCAAAGTGTGAAAATTGACGCACATTTCTACCACAAAAATACAAATGAAATCCAAGGGAATGAACGCCAAAGTATTTGAAAGCAACAGAAGCCAAAACAAAATAAAAAACTTCAAATATTCTCTTCTTGCACATAAGTACACATATTTGTATCACAACAGAAAGAAGACAGACCTAAGAAGAAATGGCATACAAAAGCGTAATACGAAAAAAAAACTTTGCACTAATTGAATTCGGTTAAAACAATTACGTTAACAGAAACACGAGAAAAGTTTAGGAAAATACTTAATGTAAAAAGTCTAAAAAAATTGGGAAAAAAATACAATATAGAAACAAATACAAAATAATATTAAATAATTGCGTAGTTTTGATCTGCATATTTATTTGGGCGTTCGCTCTCTTTCTCTATCTTTCACTCGCTTTACCATTTCCTGTATCTCTTTTTTATATCTAAAAGAATGTTAAAAATCTTTTTATTCCATGAATTAGATCAAATCAAATAACTCAAATCCAACAACCATCAATCTATCCAATACTGGAACAATCCCAATTTTCCAGTATTGGTACTACAACCAATTGTCGCGCAACATTTCTAATGTGTATGTATCACCGTCTTTATGACTGCTGCTCATATCACAATAGGTCTAACAATGTAATGTAGGACCTGTGTATCAACTTTGGATAGAGTTCTCCAGTTGTACCAACATATTTTCTGCGTTGTCCGAAAAGCGCTTACGGTTTTCATGCGTGTCTTGTATAAGTATGGATATTTTACTAATTTCTTTTACATCTAGGCAGTGCAATATTTCTTAGTAACTAATAAAATAATTACTTTGGAAGAATTCATTTAGTCATCATGTGCGAGTCACCAATTTTGAACTTTTCGGAGAGAAGACTAACATAATCTTATTAAGTTATAGGCCATGCTTTCGACTTACATTGATTACTAGATCATTAGATCGTCAACAACCAAGGTAAAGAGTGATCCAATAGGAGGTACTTTTTCCAATAGGGATTCTCAGACATCTCACGTGTTATAACTGTCATGTTCATATGACATTTGTGTTCATTATTCATTGACATTTCACCATGAATAGACTTACGCCTTACGGATTACTTTTTATGGAACTATGTGAAATTAGTTGTTTATGTCGATAAACCACAATCGATTGCTGCATTAGAAGCGATCATAACACGCGTAATTAACGGAATATCGGCCGAAATGTTCGAAAGAGTGCTCGAAAATTGGACCCATAGAATGGATCATGTTAGAGCCAGTTGGCCACAACATTTAAAATAAATTATTTTCAAACATTAAATGTCATAAACCGAACTTACGTCTCAAATACACTTTTTGATTTTTAAATTGATTTTAATGCGTTTTATTAAAAAAAAACTACCGGAAGCTCTTATTGGATCACCCTTTATTAAGAAAACAATTTGGGTGTGCAGACCTTGTGTGGATATCCTTTGTGGATATCATCTGCTGAGATGGTAAACATTTCTGTACCACTAAAAGAAATCAATATCGAACTTAGACCATAGCAAAGGAACAAACGAACTGAAGATGGAATTTAAGTACTGCATATCTAACATCTCAAACTCGAATTAAAGCAAGAAAGAGTAACACTCATCTCAGACTTAGTGGAGGAGGTCTTTGAACTTTTATAGGAGAGCGCTGGCGGTATTACATTATAGACCTAATGGCCATCAGACACAGGGCCCTATATAAGAAGGAGTTTCGTTGACGAAAAAGCTAAGATAATAATTAATCAACATTGCTACCACTGATTGAAATGTGATTGAAATGTCAAAGAAATATCTATTGTAACAGCATTGATTAACGATCTCAAAGCACTATTAGAGCTGATACTTACTGCTATTCTTAAGTTCTCCAAGACTTCAGTGTGTTTTTTGCTGCCAAAGAAGTATCACAATGGGTTAGTTGGCACCTAAGTACACAATTCGTTAACACGAACTAATTCTAAAACCAAATATATATTTAAGGGATTAGATGAATCAGACCACTTATATGGGTCCCTTTTTGTCCCTAAAATCGTGTGTTAATTATTTGTTCGGTTGCAGAATTCCTCTACTTCCTTCCTCATATGTTCCACATTTCGCGTACATAAATAAATTGGCAACCCAGTGTGGACATCCTACTGCTTGCCAATGCAGGACACTGGCACACTAAGTGCGCCGCTGTCTCTGCTTCTTCCATGAATAATCTGCAAATGTCAACATCCTCCCCATCAACACGACCCGTCTTGCTGAGGTGATACCTGAAATTTCCATGCTCAGTTATTAATGCAGTCAACCAGCTTAGAGTCAATCGTCCTAGACTGAGAGCCCTCCCGGATTCACTGCGCTTTGATATCCTCAACGAAGCCTTTGCCTGTCTACAAGTGGATAAATTCTCCTATCCCATGAGATGGAGTTTCTTTATCCACTCTGCGACCTTTGCCTTCACCGTTCCGCTGCTGAGAGCATCTACTGGTTCCGGTCCATAAAATTCAGCTTCAGATCCTTATCTAGCCAAGTCGTCTGCAGCTTCATTCTGTTCTATACCAATGTGTCCTTTCACCCACATAAGAGTAATCGGATTACTACGAGCACCGTCTGGTTATCGAGTGCTAGCAAGATTTTCTAACTTTGCACCTTTCATTCCTGTTTGCACCATTGCGGGTGGCTTTCCAAGGATCTTCTGATCTAAAGCTTCCTGGAAAATGCACCTCCATTTGTCTCTCCGATTGTCTCTGTAAAGGATCCATTCGTTTTGCGAATTAATCGCAACTTTGACACCGGGTTCTTTGATCTTGCATATTTGAGCAGAATTCCCTCCACGTTTTCCTTTTACGGTTGCGTAGAGTCTTCTTCAGCTCCCTTTCCTTTCCCCCACGCGTTGGGGATTCTAAAACCTAACGAAACCTAATATATGATACAAGAGCCCCTAAAGTTCCTCGAAGTCGAAATGAATTTCCAAACACTGTAATCCAATCAACAACTGTAGGTCATACATTTGGAAATTTTAGGAGCAATTTTTTCACAATTATAGGTTTATTTGTCGATTTTCGGGTGTTTTTAAGTTAATTTTGTAGAAAAGCCTCCCTAGGGAGCTTAAATAGAAGGTGAGGATCTTTAGAAACTTATTGAGTAGCAAAAATTATGATTGGTTGGTCATATATTTGATCACTTTATTTACATATTTTGAGCGGTGGAAGCAAACTTTAGAAATATGTCAACTTTGTAGTGATTCGCCTACCTAGGGTAGAGACAGGGGATCACTAGAAAAATTAATAAGGATAGAGAATACATTTTACCTCTTTTAGGCCGATTTTGGATATTTTATTGAATATTCCAACTTCCAGACCTTGTTTGACTCGGTCTGAACTCGAACTCGAATTCTCGTCAAATTTATCTCATCTGCTGCCGAATAACTTTTCTTATTGTTATGGTGTTGCATTATAACGGTCATATTAATACTTAATTACTAATTTTGAATTAACTTTACGAAATACTAATTTTATTATTATTAGTTAATACAAACATTTTCTTTACATTATCCAATTTATCATTTTAGATTATTAAGTATTAGCCATAATAGTGGATTAAAAGTTTATTTTCACCTTTTTTTTTGTTTTGTTGTGCTACAATCAGTAGGTAATGCTTTAATTTACTTGTAGTTATTGTTGCCTTACTCTATTCTTATTCTACTTGTCATTCTTCCACTTGTGTACTCACAATATCACACCTTCTGTAAGGATTATACTTAAATATTCCACCGACGGAGAATGGATTGTGTTAATGGTTGACACTTTCAATTTTTCTTTTTTCTTTGCATTTCATTTCGTTTTTGCCTTCTCCATCTCTTTCAGTTTTTATTTCTCTAATGAAAAAGAAAATTTAATTTGTGCTTGCCAAAAGTAATTAATGAAAATGCTATTGTTGATGGCTATTTACCTAAAAAACATAAAACAAAAAAATAAAATAAAATTAATAAAGAGAAAAAACTCAATCCCTTTGGCTATTGTTTTTATATTTATTTCACTTTTTTTATACCCTGCATAATGCAATATGCATGGTATATTCATTTCGGTCAGATGTTTGTGTCCACTTGAAGGAATCTCCGGAGATATAGACATGGATATATATTCGTGATCAGCGTCGATTAAATTTTCGATTTAACGATGTCCGTCCGTCCGTCCGTCCGTCCGTCTGTCTGTCACCTGGCTGGTTCGCACGATAACTTGAGTAAATATTGAGCTATTTCGATGAAATTTGGCATAAGTAATCTATGATCCAAGGGTACGGAGGGGATTGATATTGGGCATGATCGGTCAATAACCACGCCCACACCAAGCATTCAAAGCGACTAACCTCGAAATTTTCAAAATCTTTAACTTGCTATAACTCACACAATATACCACTTGGGACAACAATATTTTGCACATAGAGTTATATTATAATACTATATAACCTGACCAAAAGTGGATGAGCCACGCCTACTTTCTAGCCTAGCTCCCATACAAAGTGTCTGTACTTCTTTTAAATTGAAACAGCTGTAACTTCTACAATCTTCTGTCTAGAATAACCATAATTGACACTTAGATTAACACGGTAGTCGGAAATAATATGGCAGAAAATCAATGTGCCACGCCCACTCCTTTTTGGGTCTCCCATACAAAGTTGCGGAAATTAAAAAAAATGTTACCGGTTATAACTTGCAAACTATTCAGCGTAGAATAACGAGATTTAAGGTGTGGATTAGTATTGTACGAGCAACTAGTCTCACAGAAAATGGGCGCACCACGCCCAGTGTTTATCGTAGCCCCCATACAAATTTTAAATTGAAACAGCTGTAACTTCGGCAATCTTCTGTCTAGAATAACCATAATTGACACTTAAATTAATATCGTAGTCGGCAAAAATCTGGCAGAAAATCAGTGTGCCACGCCCACTCCTTCATGGGTCTCCCATACAAAGTCGAGTGAATTAAACTAAAATTTTAAGCTCCATAGCTTACAAACCATTTAGCCTAGGACAACGAGACTTAGGGTATGGATTAGTATTGTACGAGCAACTAGGCTCACAGAAAATGGGTGCAACACGCCCAGTGTTTATCGTAGCCCCCATACAAATTTTAAATTGAAACAGCTGTAACTTGGGCAATCTTATGTCTACAATAACCATAATTGACACTTAAATTAATATCGTAGTCGGAAATAATCTGGCGAAAAATCAGCGTACCACGCCCACTTCTTATTGGGGCTCCCATACAAAGTTGAGGAAATTAAACAAAAATGTTAACCACCATAACTTAGAAACTATTCAACGTAGGACACCAAATTTAAGGTGTGGATTAACATTGGAAAATTAATTAGATTTACTAGAAAGTGGTAAGCCACGCCCACTTTTTATATAGCTCCCATACTAAGCCTCGGAATTATCTTAAAATCCTTTTACTTCGTCAAAGTCAACCATATTTCGGGTGTAAATTAGTAGTACATGCAAAAATTGTTTCTCGAAAAGTGGAAATAAAAGAAAAGTTGGATATTCGAATAAACTTTTTATATATGTATAAATCTACATATGCAGGGTATAGTTTGGTCGGCCCCAGCCGACTGTAAGGAGATTTTTTTGTAGTCATTTAGTGTTTTTGACAAATGTAAATTTTTTATATTAACTTATGTTATAATAATTGCTGTTATGTTTTGTGATTTCAAAAGGGTGTCAGCGTAGAGTGTAAAATGGACTTAGTGTGAAATGCCTTTACAACATACGCACCTTTATAGCACTTCAATTGGTTTGTTTAAGTTCGCCAAAGGAATAATTTGTATTATAATTGTTTAATTCAAATTATACAGAAATATTTAAACAGTCGAATGAAAGTTATCATACTTCAATCACATGGAGAGATTTTTCTTTCGAACCGTACTCACCTCTCGGCATTCTTTGAAAGAGTTTAGAAAAAGTCCTCACAAGTGTTCAGAACCGGATAATATAAGTAGGTCCCTTCTAACAGCGTCCAAAATTTAACACGCACAACATTACTAGAAGAGAAGCTCGACTAAAGGGTCTTTCAGAACCTATAAATGCGACACATTAATTTATTGCTTCTTTTTATTATAGGTAGAAAATCAAAAAACTTTCGAGGACCAACAAAAGTAATTATAATTTATTCAGAATTATATAATTTGACTTTAAGTTTAAAGTCAATACAATTTTGTGCTCTTATGAATATAGTAAGGCACTTCAAGACCAGAACAACGTTCGCGCAAATTCGTTTTGCAGGAAAAAATGCATGCATGTCCACAACACTACTACAGCTACTCAGAGCGCCAGTATTGCTAGAAAAGTATTATAAAACCGAAACAACTTTTTCTTATAGTCTGGGTATGAGATGGACTGCCTCATCATTACAAAATGTGCTATAAAAGATACCATAATATAGATATCAAACATACACTCTTTACATATTAAAATATTACTTACTTACTTATGTGGGTGCCGTAGCTCAGTGGTTAGTGTGTTCGCCTTCTGATCTGTAGGTCGTGGTTCAATCCCCGGCTGATGCATAACAAATTTAATATCGATAAGATTTTTCTTTCGAATGGTACCCACCTGTCGGCAAGCAATTGGGAATTCTTCCGACAGTAACAACTTGCCATGAAAAAGCTTCTTAAAGAACTCTGTGACAAAGCTCAGAAAAAATTATGTCACAAGTGTTCTGCCATTCGGAACCGGCTAAAATAAGTAGGTCCATTCTAATACTGTCCAAATTTAATACGCACAACAGTAATGGAAGAGAAGCTCGGCAAATGAGCCCTTTGGGGCTTTAAGTGCCACATATTTATTTTTTTTTACTTACTTATGTGGCCATAACAACCAAATATCGATTTAGGCCGAAAATAACATGCTTCGCCTAGCCATCTCTGTTCTTCGCTAGCTGGCGCCAGTTAGAAATTCCAAGCGCTTCAGGTTCTCCAGTACTTGGTCTTTCCACCGGAGGTTTGGTCTTCCTCTTCTGCGTCGTCCTCCAGCGGGTTCCGAATATAACACCGAATATAACACCTTCTTAGCTGGAGCGTGTTCTTCCATTCGCTCGACATGACCTAGCCAACGCAGTCGCTGGATTTTGATGCGCTTTACTATGTCAATATCGGCATACAGCTCGTACAGCTCATGGTTGTACCTTATTCGGTACTCGCCACCAACGCAAATAGGTCCAAAGATCTTGCGTAGGACTTTTCTCTCGAAAACTCCAAGCATTCGCTCATCCGAGGTGGAATTTGTCCAGGCTTCAGCGCCATATGTTAGGGCAGGCATGATGAGAGACTTGTAGAGTGTAGTTTTCATTCTTCGAGAGAGAGCTCGACTTCTCAATTGCTTACTCAGCCCAAAGTAACACCTGTTAGCAAGAGTTATCCTACGCATGATTTCCAAGCTGACGTCATTACTGCTGTTAATTCTGGTTACAAGATAGACAAAGTCCCTTACCACTTCAAAAGCGTACCACTTACCACTTCAACAGTGACGTGCTGTCCAAGACGCCGAGACTCTTTGTTTGTTGACACTATATACTTCGTCTTGCCCTCGTTCACCGTGAGACCCATCCGACGCGACTCTCTTTCCAACTCTGAGAATGCTGCACTGACTGCTCGCGTGTTCATGCCGATTATGTCAATATCGTCGGCATACGCTAACAGCATGACACTTTTGTTGAAGATAGTGCCATTATGTCGTAGATCAGCAGCTCGTATTATTTTATCCATAATAAGATTGAAGAAGTCGCATGATAACGAATCACCTTGTCTGAAACCCTTCCCAATCCAAGTCCTTCCCAATTTTCACTGCACAACGGGAGTTAAGCATTGTCATTCTACAAAGTCACATGAGCTTTGCAGGAATACCGAACTCAGACATTGTTGCGTAGAGGTAATCCCTTACCGGACTGTCGAAAGCGGCTTTATAATCAACAAATAGGTGGTGTGTGTCGATCTGTTTTTCTTGGGTCTTCTCCAGGATTTGGCGCAGTGTGAAAATCTGGTCGATGGTGGATTTACCAGGTCTGACGCCACACTGATACGGTCCAATCAGGTTGCTGAGCATAGGCTTCAACCTTTCACACAGTACGCTCGATAGAACCTTGTATGTGATGTTCAGGAGACTTATTCCAGGGTAGTTGGCGCAAATTGTGGGGTCTCCTTTTTTATGTACAGGACAGAGAACACTGAGCCTCCAATCATCAGGCATGCTTTCATCCAACCATATTCTGCTTATGAGCTCGTGCATGCAGGCGAGCAGCTCATCGCCTCCGGTCTTAAACAACTCGGCAGGCAGGCAGGCCATTAGCACCTGCAGCTTTGTTGTTCTTCAGCCTTAAAATGGCCGTTTCAACCTCGTCATAGTCGGGTGGTGGAACATCAACACCATCATCTGTAATTGGGGTTATCGGGCATTCTCCTCCACTGGCGGAATTGTTCGTAGCATCGCCATTCAGTAACGTGGAGAAGTGTTCCCTCCATAGGCTCAGTACACTCTGGACATCTGTAACCAGATTCCCATTTCCATCACGACAAGAAGAGGCTCCGGGATTTAAACCTCCACTCAGGCGCTTGATCTTTTGGAAGAATTTTCGAGTCTCACTCTCGTCGATACACATCTCTATCTCCTCACACTCGCGTCTTTCCAACTCCCTCTTCATGCGCCTGAAAAGACGTCTCTCTGCACTCTTTTTCTCTCTGTACCGCTCCTTAACAGCTCGCGTTTCGCCTGCACGCAGGGTTTTTCTGTATGCGGCGTCTTTCTCTGCGGTAGCGTCGCGACACTCCTGATCATACCACTCATTCCTCAGAGGTCGGTAGTAACCGATTACCTCCTCGGCAGCAGTATACATGCAGTGGGATATATGTGTCCACCGTGCGTATGTATCATCAATTGGGGGAGTGTTCTGCATAAGCAGATATTAAAATATACAAAAAGGAATTTTTGACAGCCTATATTAAGGTGGATCGCTCCCCATACAAAAACAATTTCAAAATTTCACCCCTAATGCAAAAGATTATGTTGAAAAGTCCTCGGGGCAAAAACAAACTTTTTTTCTTAACCCGTTTAGAACCGCCAAAATGGGTTTTTTTATCATAGCACAGTTACTGATTGTCCGATTTTTTGAAGTTATAGCTTGTTGAAAAGCTATAAGGGAGGGTTTTAAGTTCTTCCTATGACATTCAAAAATTAAATTCCGTTTCTCTGATTCTACTTCTCAATCAAGCATTTTTCCATCATAAAATTCAAGCTAACTCTGAGAGTAGGGCAGTAATAACGAAATGAAATTTTTATTAAGGGTTAATATCTCCCCATAGAAAGCATTTTTTTTAAGAAGTGAAAGAATCGAAGGCCTTAAAGTAGTGTGCGACTTCAACACACTAAAATTTCCTCTATGTCAGATTGTTTAACTAGTAGAAACGTCTGTCACTTGGTCGGAAAGAAAATTAAGGGAAGCTTACTCACATGTCATATTGTCCTAATTGACCGTTCCTGTTCGCAATTGCATTGTAAAGTGATTTTAAAAAATCAAATATTATCATACACTAAATCTTGATGAGATTGAAGTCGTTCTTATCACTCTCGGTTTTCTGGTTTATCAAATATATTCGAGTAATATTGCATTGGTAACATCGCGGGCTGAGTCACAAAACGTTTGGAATTTTGTGAATGACATAGAAATTCTATAAGCATTATAAAAGATATTGCATGCAACAATTACTTTTGCATATTATTTTCCTGGGACTAATATAATCTCGTTAGATGATAATTGAAATGATTTTAATTCGCCGTCGGTGTAGAACTCTATGCAAGGCAGCGCTGTAATTGTCGTGTACTATTTTTCAACAACACTCACTAAATACCTAACGGCTAGACTCAAAGATGTAACACACAAGATTCGTACCAAGACCTAAGCTCCTAAATATCCTTCGAGACAATTATACTTTATTAATTATACGAGTCTTGCGATTTTGGGTTTTCGCTTTATTCCTGGTATTACTTCCAATTTTACACTTTTACACTAATACTGGAGGGCTTCGTAAGGATCGAAGTATTTACAATTTCTTACACTTTTACACTAATACTGGAGGGCCTCGTAAGGATAGCAGTATTTTACAATTTCTTACACGCTAGCACTTCACAACTCGGTACATGACTCACAACTGAAAAAGCGACTGCCTTCAGTAAGCTAACACTAGCCACATATCAATCTATCCACATACCAACATATAACTTAAAATAATAGATTCACACCACATGTGTGTATGTGGGTATGTGTGTACGTATGTACACGATCGATGCACTCCACATGTGCGTATGTATGTACCCATTATGCGAGAAATCAACATTTTGATATTCACACACATGAGTAGTCCACGTGAGTTAAGTTATCATGGAATGTCTAAACATGCATGCTTACACAGGTATGCTTAAGTAAGTGCAGAACAACGAATTGTATGGGAAAGTGCTTTGTCAGCATTTTCACACCCAACTGCAACTCAGTTGGCTCAAGGTTCTGGCATTCCACAATTATAAGTAATATTAGTATGGATTGTGTATATCACAACTTCGAGGAATGTTGGTATGTGTATGGATAAATATGTAAATCACAATTTCGGAAAATATGTCGCGAGGCAAAATATGCATATGTGCATATTTCATATTTTGGCTCGCAACATAATTTTAAATTTATTCTAACTTATCTCACAGGCTGAGAAAAGTTCTACGCCCAATTCCTGGCTCTTTTTGTTTGTCAAAGATGTGTAACAGAAGATACTTGAGAATTACCGTAAAAAAATAAAAGCCTGTTATAAAAGCAGCTTTAAAAAATATCACATTTACGAGTAGATATTAACCATTATTAAATATTTCATTTCGTTATTACTCCTTTAGTTTTAGAGATAGCTACACATTACAAAAGGAACTGATTACTGGTTTTTAAGCAATTTGATTTTATGATCGAAAATTTTTTGATTATGGAGGTAGAATCAGGGAAACTGAATATGATTTTATAGGGGCTCGTTCAATTTCAAAGTCATTTATAGAAGAATTATAGCTCTCTCTCTCTCTATCTCTCTTTCTCTCTCTCTCTCTCTCTCTCTCTCTCAGCAAGCTATAATTTAAAAAAATCGATCAACTAGCAGCTGTGCCATAATAAGAAAATCACTTTTGCGGCTCTAAAAGGGTTAATAAAAAAACTGTCCCGCAAACTTTTCAACAAAATCTTTCAAACCAGGAGTGAAATTTTTACACTTTTTTTCGTGATCCACCCTATGCCTACATCACACATGTATAAACAACAAAACATACTATAAAACATGCTATAATCGAGATATTAAAGAAATACTTTTTTCTGTAATGAAATTAATAAATGCTGCTATAAAGAGCTGCGAAATGAAGTAATCATAATTGAAACTACTTATGTTCATAAAAAGTTGTTAGCTTTGGATGCGTTATAGCCTATACAGACGGCAGTGTTCATCCGGATGACCGGCGCACTTAATCCGAATAAAATATTAACCTGACAGACGGCAGTATTGCCGATTAATTAAACGGCTGATTGCTGTTTTATTAGGTCTGCTCACTTACATTACTATCACTATCAATTTCTCTCATCTGTCACTCGCGATATGAGAAAATCTACAAGAAGTACGTGAACAGAAAACTATCAGAAACTTGTAGATTGACATTCACAGTTCGTAATTGACAGCTGGATTTATTTGTTCGCTAACGCTTTTCATGTCGAAACTGTTAACAATTGTTGAAAGTTTTTTATAAGCGAACACATCTATTGTTTCTTAAGTTGGATAGAGAAAAATTGACAATAGAAAATTTTCAGTAGTGTTGCCATCGCAAATTGCCCTAATGCTCTTTTATTTTGAGAATTAACTCGTAGAGATAATGCGGATTAGCTGCAGTTAATGCACGAGTTAATTCGAATTAAATCGTTAATCGTGATTAACGCTGCCGTCTGTCAGGGCTATTACTATCAACTATCAACTAGACCAACAGAATAGAGTGCTTGTCTTTTGTTCAATATTTCATGTGCCGCAAGATCGTAGACAAAGGACGCTGTTGTATACTGGTCACCGGTAACTGCTACACAATTAATCAATATATATGCTATAAAAAACGTGCTATAATATAGATTTCAAACCAAGACATTTACCAACAATTACTTTTATATTTAAGAATTTACCTTCGAATAGAAACAGAAAATTAGGCATTGTATTGAAAGTCTTATAATGTTGCTATAAAAATTCTCCATAGAATTACTATATATACCTATGTGAGGAATAATACATTAAATATAATTGTTTCCAATGATATTAACATCCCTACAATTGTTTTGAAATGTTAATTTCGACATTGCAATTATAAGAATTCTGCTTTCATATTCGTCTGTTGCTGATATCTGAAATTTAACAAAGGCAATGATATCATTATTGACATTGTTATTGTTTTGTTGTTATTGTTATGACTATGATATTGGGTTACAATCAAAGCATACGATTATTGCCACAATGAGTTGAAAAATATGAGAACGATTGATATTAGCAAGTTTAGATTGTTGAATGTTATTGTACATTCTTGCTGTTTACTAGATAATACTCATAGTAATGTTGCTATCAATGCTGTTGGTATCGAAATGCATTTGAGTTGAATGCAATAACAATTTTGCGAGAAATGATTTTGGTTTTTTCGCTTCTATATATTCCTTCTGATCTTTGCGCATCCACTCAAACCATATAGATATGCAGTCACACACAAAAAACCAATAGCTATCCTTTTCCATAGTCAAGTTATAAATGGGCATAACGAAGATTCGTTGCAAAAGTAGAATTATTGCTTGTAAAAGTATGTTACTTTTGCTTGAATATACTGTTACATGGAAGTTTTCACATACACCACTTCTCGTACACTTTGAAGTCATATACCTACTATAATTTGTTACCAATATTGCTGCCGATGGCATGTATTGCTTTGGTTGCCACATCTGTTGCTTGATTTCTTTCTTTTTTTTTTGTGTGTATTTGTTTTTTTAATCAACATCACTGCCTATGCCTTTACTGTTTCATTTTTCATTGTCCTTCTTCTATTTCTTCTCACATATGTAGATGTATCGAAATAGCTCTTTGATTTTGTCTATAACCCTCGCAATGTTTCGCAGAATCAAAACATTTGTATGCTTCAAATGATTTTTTATTGCAACACTAATGGACAATCGATGTTATGCAATGCATTGAATTAGCAATTTTTGGGCGAAAATATTGTTTTTTGCTTTACATGCCCAATTGGCAATGTTTTGCAAGCATCCTATTTGTTATGTGCATTGGTCACTGAAGGCAATGACTAAGCTGAACATTACTCTGAATACTGCCCTCATACAAATGCTATGAAATAGTTCTATCGAAACTTTTATTGCTTTGCTCAAGAATCGCTCATAGATCCGTAATCAAGCCTCTATTTTTCTTCTGCCCCAATATTTCTCTCAAATTGAGTTATTCCCTATTTGCAAAAATTATTGAGGCTTCTCTGTAAAATTTATGTTGTTTGAATTTATTTGATGTTGTGGACGAGTCGCTTTAATGAGTCGAGGTATACGATAGGTATGTTTTGGGGAAATATTGCAACAGAAGGAGTAAAAAATATTTTACGATCGATTCCTGAGCAATTATGTGTTATTTATCAATTTTCTGATGCTCTTGGGTTTATTTTATATGGGAGTCTCCATAAGCAGTGAAGATACAGAGTATTTTCAGATAAAATACCTAGTAGTAAAACCTAATAAGGGTCGGTTATATATTTTACCCATTTAGGCGTGATGTGGAAGCAGTAGAAGGGGAATTGGTTTTTTTTTTATGTATAATTTTGTAGAGCATGTACTTCTAAGGAGCAGGTTAAGTTAGGTTGGTTTAAGTATGTTTAGAAAAGATGTAATGGAGAGAAAACTAATGGAGTCCGGTGATATATTTTAAGACCCCAGAGGTTATTTGGTATCAAGAAAATCAATTTTATTAAAAAAAAAGCTAATTTTTTAGAGAAGACCCTCTAAGGCACAGATATAGAACATAAGTAGCTAAGTTCGAGAAAATTGCTGAAGAAAAAAAATTATTGAAAGTTCGTCATACATATTAACCTCTAAGGGCTATTTGGGATCGAAGGAAGTGAAATTTTTTTAAAAAACGTCAAGTTTGCAAGGGAGCCCCTCCGTTTGATGGATATACGAGATGAGAATGTTCGGAAAAAATAATGAAAAAGAAAAATTATTGCAAGTCGTTCATATATTTTAATACTTTCGGTGTTATTTAGGACCGAAAGGAATGAAATTTATGACGCAAACATCAATTTTACACATGAGGAAGTCTCTGTAATTGACATAGATAGTGTGTACGTGTGTACGTATTTAAAATATGTTATTTTTAAAGGTATAAATTATCAAAAAATGCAAAAACAAAAAAAAACCAAATTTTCAAAATTTCAAACTAGTTGTGCCCCTTAAAGAAGAAAAATTATTTGAAGCCGGTCTTATATTTTTACGAGGTAGTTGGGACTGGAAGGAACAGGGTTATTTGGAACTTAGAGATTATAAATGTATAAAAAAAAAGATTTTTTTAGGTAAGCCCCTGTAAGAGGTAGAATTTAGGGCAAGTATGTTCACAAAAAATATCGATAGGAAAAGCTTGATATACATTGTGATTCACGGTAGAAAATACGATATGAAGTAATGAAAAAATTATACTCTCTTTGGTCTCTTTTCATAAGATGCTTTAACAAACAACAACACTCTCTTCGATTCTCTATATCTCGGGCGCAACGGCTGGAAATACTTTAGCTCAATATTTTCGCGTAGACTGATGGAAAAGTATGCTATTGGCATACTGGTCTGGTTTTAATTATCGTTCGAACATTTTCAATTGGATTGCAGTCTGGTGACTGCAGCGGCCAAATCATTTGATGAATTTGAGTGCATTCTTCATTGATTTTATGCTTTGGGCATTGATGGCATGAACGTTTTGCTCGTTGATGACAATGAAGCATTTCTCATTGATGATATAATGCAATTGTCATCGACGCCATTATTAAACCAATAATTTATGTTAATAATGCATTCTTTTTTGCTGATCTTTATGCTTTAGTCATTGATGCTATTAACTTATTAGTCATTGATGATAATAATGCATTTGTAATCCGTATCATTATCACATACTTATTTCAATTAATGTTGCAATTACTGCATTAATAATTGTTATCATTATCGCAAATATTATGTTCACAAATGAAAATTTCGTTGACTTTCGAACACATATTCAATTTCCAATTAGGTTGGTATAACGCATATGTGTTTCAGAATGTTTTGTGATTTTTTATTTGTTAGCTAGTAAATATTAGTAATTGGTTCTGTCATTCGCAGTGTCATCTTTCTTTCTATTTTCTTTTATCTTTGTTGTTGTTTGTTTCCTTTTTTTATTTATGATGCAAGAGTTGCTATAACGACTATAACAAGAAATGCTTTGCCAACAGCCAATACCAATAGGACAGTTCTTTATTTTGAAACTTTTGTAACTAGCACATGAGTTATTCTTATGCTTAAGCACTACGTAAATCAATGCTTGGTGAGACTCTGCGAAATGATAGTGTGATAGATAGGTGATATTATCTGGTCGTGAGATTGCATAATTCTTTTTCATATTCTCTTACTGCGTATGTAAATGTATCAATACACACAAACTTACCAAAGGCTGATGTTTAAGAATAATTCTTAATGAATCCTTCTTCTCAATAGTTTAATTTATAATTAAGAATTAAAAAGAAAAATATTTTCAAACAATTTTGTGAAATTTTCTTAAATCCATTTTCTTTATTAGTGTGTAAGATATACATTTATTCCGTGTACATGACAAATTATTTATTTTTTGTTTCTTTCTTCTTACAAACTAAAACATTTATTTATTATTTACTTAATTACATTACATTACATTACGATAATTAAATATTTGTATGCTATTTTTGTAATAATTTTATATGCATTTTTTTTTTGCTCCACAATCAATAATTACTTATATATACTTTTGATTCAAGCAATTAAATACTCTCAAAAGTATAAGTATTTATATACTTATATAAATTGTAATTGAATGAATGTCTTTTTTTTAATATTACATTCATACTACTACGATGAGTAGTTACAAAGAAAATTGTATATATCGTACGCTTATATTGTAGGTATACTAAATATGCCATCAATTTTAAATGCTTGCTTATATTCTTAATTACAATAATTAAAACGATTTATTTACATTTAACATAATAGCAATTAATATGGATGTATGAATGTATCAGAATTACAAGTACAATACAAGTAGGCGTTATGACTGTGCCAGAGAAAATTTCTTTTTCTTTTTACATCTACGAGTAGCAATTTCTATTTATTTCACATACAAAAAAAAAAGGAAAAACCAAATATATTGTACATCCAATTATCATATTACATGCTTATAAATGAATAACTACAACCACAAAATTCATATAAAATAAATTTAACGTTCAAATAAAATATTGCCTAAAACTATGCTTTATTCTATTATGACACTTCGTAATTTTTTTCGCAATTTTTTTCCAATTTCATACAGATTGATACAATTTAACTTATCACCGTATATTTGCAAATGCTAATTCTATAATGGTCGTTGTTGCTGCACTTTCTGTTACTGTTTGCATTCGTTTACTTTGTGTAGAGCAATAATTCTCGTTTAGTTTATGTTGCATTTCAACTTGACGTAAAGTCTTTAAATTGGGATTTGTCGTTATTGAAAATGTTACCGTTTCTGTTCTTGTTGATGTTTTTGAAACTCCCATAGCCGCTCTTGTTGTTGTTGGTTTTGTTTGTTCTTGTCCTGTTGCTATTGTTAATAATATTAAATACGATCCATATAAAAGTTGACTTATAATTAATAACTTTATGATTTGCAATTGTTTGCTAAATGAACGAATAGATGCAGCTGAATCTGGAAACAAAAATATAAAATATTTTGAAAAGTTAAAGGATTTCTCAAATTGATATGTTTAATTAAGAATTTATAGAAAACCCCTAAAAATATTCAATAAATTTAACACAAAAATTGAGATATAAAGAAAAATAATATGTCCCGCAGCTCAGTGGATTAGTGCGTTGGCCTTCTGATATCTAGGTGGTGTGTTCATTTTCCCACTGAAGCACAATTTTAATATCGAAGAGGTTTTTCTTTCAAACGGTACCCACTCAGCTAGCAGGCAGTAACAATTTTGTCATTGAAAAGCTTCTAAAAGAGCTCTGTAACAAAGATGATGTCACAAGAGCTCTGCCGTTTGAAACCTACTGATATAAGTAGGTCCCTTTTAGTACTGTCCAAAATTTACGAGGCACAACAGTACTGAAAGCCAAAGGATCATTCAGGGCTTTAAGTGCTACGTATTTATTGATTTTTTTATGAGATCCTTAGTTTTCTACCTAGGTAGATAGGTAGGTAGAATGGATGCGACCCTGGTCGCTCAAGTAGCAAACAAAATGCCGTTTTGAGCCATAAATCTCGCTAAGACCTGCTGAGTGTTGAAGGATATGTTACAACCAGCCGGAGTTGTTTATGAATTGAAGGATATGGGAGATCTCTATTTTAGATACCTATCTTAGGTTATCAAAAAAAGGGCTACCTAAGGATATTAATCGGTTTCTGGATAAGGCCGGGCATTTGCACAAGAAAGGCTCTACCGTCTCCTTAGCGGTTATATCCTTGCAGCATCTGCAATGGACGTTGTGCGGAATACCCATTTTCTCCACATATGTACCAATGGCCCAGTGGCCTGTGCATACTGCTATTAGTTTGTGTATGACGGCCCTAGATCTACTCAGAAGGCTCCTTGTCCTCTTCTCGTTGTAGTATGGCCAGGTGGCTTTTGAAATTGAGCAGGTCGTGGTGCTAGTCCATTTCCGCTGCGCTTTGTTTAGGTCGTATTTTTGAATGATCCCCTTGGCTTCGGCTAGGGGAACACATACATAGTCATTGGTTGTTCGTTCATTGTCTGCAGATGAGACCCTACGAGCTAGCTCATCAGCATTCTCGTTGCTTGCGATTCCCTTGTGTCCTGGAACCCAGATAACTGATACTTCGAGGTTGGCAGATATTGAGGTTATTATTTGTTTACACTCTCCGACCAGCTTTGAGCTAACAGTTGACGCGGCTAGCGTCTTTATAGCTGCCGGGCTATCGGAGAGAATTGTTACCTTTCCAGTTATGTTTCTCTGCTAAAGCAATTCGCATGCTTGCAGAATTGCGTATTCCTCCGCCTGAAACACACTGCAGTAAGAAGGGAGTTTTACGGACGTTGATTTTGCTAAGGACTCTTAATAGATTCCTGCTCCAACTCCAGAGTCCATTTTGGAACCATCAGTGAAAATTTGTGTATCCCTACCAGTAAGAATCCCACCTTTCTTCCACTCGTTTCTACTTGGAAATACAGCCTTGATGCCACTCTCAAAAGCCAGCTTGCGAGGGAAAAAGTCCGTCCTGTTGTCGACTATATCTATAGGTACATTTCTAAGGATGCTACTGTTTCCTTGTTGAGTACACTTCCAACATCCAGATTCTCTGAGTCTGAGTGCAGTTTGCGATGCCGTACATAGTATGTACAACTCAATTGCAAGGAGGTTCAAAATAGGATCCAAGGCCGCTGCAGGGCAGGTGCGATAGGCCCTAGTGGCACCAACGCACGCAGTGCGTTGAACTTTCCGTAGTTTATTGGTGTTATAGTCCTTCCGAAGAGCATCCCACCAAACTACAGAGCCATAGGTCAACACCAGACTCACTACCGCTTGGTACATCTAGAGTACCATGTTTGGCCTTAGACCCCATTTCTTACCAAACATCGATTTGCAAGCATAGAAAGCGATGCAGGCCTTCCGTACTCTCTCCTCGATGCATGTTTTCCAATTTAGTTTGCAGTCTATAGTCAGTCCCAGATACTTGGTACTGTTCGATAAGGTTAGTTGTTGTCCATTTAATGTTGGTAGCCTGAAGGTAGGTGGTTTTCTACCTACTAGAATCAAATTTAATACGAAAATTAAAACTATAGGTGGAAATAGAATAGCAAAAAATAGATGCCTACTATTTTATGCAGCATTCATACAAACTTGAGGAGATTGTTTTAAATTTGCACAATTTTCTATCTAGGATAACTGTGTTTAACATTAGTATTATCATTAAAAATAATTTCAAATGATTTGAGCAAGACATGCCTACTATTTAACAGAGCTCCCATACAAAGTCGTGTCGTCGTCACTAACAATTTCAAAGAAGGCAAATTTCTTGCTGTCTCGCTGTACAAGTTAAATTATAATAGCGTTAGAAGAACTAAATTTATATCAGGGTAACAGTGGAGGTTAGGTTGCAAGCAAGAAGCATTTGTCTATCTTAAAAATGCTATTTAGCTGATCGATGACGATGTTCTATCAGGCATTTGTTACAATGTACACCTCTTGTCTGAATATCAGCCGATAATTACTTTATACTGCTATTTCAAAAGTGGTCAAACAAATTAACATTCCTAAAAAAAATACATAAATATATTCGATATATTTTGGTAAAAATCTAAACAAATGTTTCTACGAAAATAGCAATAATTCAATTCGTATCACTCTCCTTTAAGTTTTTATAGCTTTGTTTGGGTTATGTTTCTCAAAAACAAAACCTTATATATCCTTTATTTATAAGCAACCCAACAATTTGAACTTTTGACCAGCATTCATCTTTAATTTAAGTAGATATATGTTCTATAGATATTCTAATACTTTATGTGTGGTAAAGTATATAAACCAATAAGCACATACAATATATCACAACCCACATTATTGGAGTGTGTTACTTTTCTATCTACCTAAGCTTGCTTATTTACTGACTATAACGACGACGACGACGATGACGACGAGGACTACGATGATGATGATGATGAAAATGATGGTTGATTACATTAAAAATCATCTTGATTAATAACCGTTGCTTTAGTCAAGCGTTATATTGTTACAAATACGTACATACCATAGCGGAAATTATTCAACATTCAGTAAACGATATAAAAATAAAGCAAACAAATAAAAAAAAAATAACAAAATAAATATCCGATTATATTGTATACATACATTTAGGTACACTGGACCTAAATACACATACATGAATGTACACATTAATAGACAAAAGGCAATGTTAAAGTTTAACCAACCGGCCAATATACTATGTATGATATAATATATGTATATGTATGTACCTACACATGCTCACACACGCAGAAGGTATGTCTTCTTCTTTGACTTTATTCCTCAAACAATAATAAGAAAACATTATTAATCTTTGACACACAAACAATACAATATAGCGCAGTAAGAAAAACAACAAATTATATACAAACATTTACAAACTTCATGTGAAATGAAAAAGGGTATACAAGTAAGGATGGCGTGTACGTAACATTGTATGTAAGCGTATGCATACATACATGCAGTAAAGAAGAACCAAAAATCAGTTTAAGCATAAAACGAAAAATCCCATAAAATCTTTGCATGATTACAATGTAACTAACACGTTGATATTTATACTTAAATATACAGGGTCTCTAAAGTAGAAAACGAATTTATTTCAGAATTACATAGGATGCCATAACAAAAGAAATGCGCTTTAAGTAATAATATTCTTTCTAAATGATGCAAATAAAATTCTCTATAAATCCTTTAAAAATGCCCAAAAAATGCTTGAAGAACTGTGACGAACAAATTCGAAACAAAAGCGGTATCATACATCGTAGCGTCAGTGTTATATCGATTCATGTTTACTGCTTCCGCAAATCTTAAAAGAAAAACTAATATTAATTTTTTAGAATGACTGTGATGCCCAAGTCAGAGACAATAGATCTGCTGTGGTTCGCAAAATTGATCGAAGGATTTGATCTTTACCATCTACATTTAAATCACTCGGAGGCCAGATTTTTGCATATGAGAATTGCATCCAAAAGAGATAAAGCTATGGTACTGAAAAACCACTCTAGATCTGCCCTATAAATTAGGAAAGAAAATTATTCTATAAATTTCTTGAAACTCCTTGTAAACAGATTGAAGAATTTAAATCGCTAAATACAAAATGAAAATGAAACTAATTTCTATTCAAATAAAGAAGACTTAAAGCGCAATTTTTATTTTACGACGTCTGCCCACTTCGTCTCCCGCCATGCATTAGAAAGGAATAAGTTTGTGTTCAGGTCTTATTTGGGCGAACCCGTTTAAGGGAAAGATATTACAAGCTTCAGAAGAAATGTAGCAGAGCATAAATCTATGAGGATCAATGATCCATTTAATCTCTGTACCTTAGGCACCTAAGAGCAGATGTGAACCAATTTTATAAAAATTTATATTTTCCAGGGAAATAGCGTAAAGGATGCAGATCTGATAGGTCAGCATGTTTCAGTAAAATGTAGACTAAGCAAATTTGATTAAATTCGCTCTTACACTTAACCTCTCTATAAGCAATTCATCGACAGCTATGGAGGTATTTGCAAATTTTTAATTGTTTTTGGTTGAATTTTGTATAAATGCACCCTCTGAGCAATGTGTTAATGAAAATAAATGAATAATGAATCCAATGAAAATATAACATTAGAATTAGAGACTAGAAATTGTGACTTTCTGGGAAAATTACGACAGGAAAGTGTTAATGGTGGTCGGCCTTACATTTTACCTCCTCGATGCGACCTCTTAGTAGTTATGTTGGTATAGATTTTCAGGCATTTGTGTGTTAACTTTGTAAAGAAGCCCACATAACAGGCGAAGATAAGGGGTAAGTGAGTCCAAGAAAAATATTGGGGTAAACAAATTAATGGAGTTAGATCATATAATATAACCCTCTAAGTACACCTTGTTGTTAAATAAAAATTTATATTTTCTATGGGATTTTTCTATGTTCCGAAAAAATTATGTGAGAAAAATTAATGAGGGTCGCTCAAACTTGTAAGTTCTTTAAGATTAATTCACTTATTTTGAATCTATCCAATGCCAAATATGTATGACTAGTATTACTAGAAATATGTGAACGTTATAATAATTTATGAAATTGTATAATGAACGATTTTTGGTACTAGTGTACAGTTTGAAGAACACCCTGTTTTTTATTCGTACATTTTTATACTTACCCATTCACATATGAATGTCTCTACGTATATTACATGAATTCCTGTATGCACCTACAAACACCTACCTACATTAAACCATTATGTTGATAAAGTGTAAAGCATTAAATCAAAGTTAGTGAAAAATTCCCTAATGTAAACGGAAAAAGGAAATACCTCATTATAAACGACCGAATGAATGAACGATTGAATAATACAACGATTGCTACGATAGCGAATACTTAGTGAGTATGCTGATAAATACAAAAATAATATGAGGCTGCTAGGATACACATAGTATACATATGTTATGTTGTAACCTAACAGCTTCCTTAACATTCTCATTTATTAATGTTTAACACAGGCAACACTAAATATAGTATATAGAATTAGTACTATTTGTAGGGGGGAAAAGGCCACGAAGACTAAAATTGAGAAAGAGAGGAAGTGCTTTTACGCAATTAATTCAAAGATTAATTTCACCAAAGGGAATAATTCATTTTGTTGCTACTACTTACTTACATACTTTATACATACACGTCTGTATCAAAAATAATGTGAACGACCAGTTAGTAAACTATGTAACTGGCTGAGGAAGATGCGTATGTATACATACATATATCTATCTATTACCAATTCCATAAGCTAGATGTCGAATATTGGAAATTTCATTGCTGCCAATACGTTTTGTATTCAAATTCTCATTTTGAATTATACTCCCATCTAACCATAACCTCACTCTTAGCATTAAATCAACGTTGTCAACGTCATCCTCATCGTCTCTTTGTTCCTTTTATTTTCTCGGTTTTTTTTTTTGGAGGAGTGTGATTAAATTACGCTTGAGTTGAAGAAAATTTGCGTCTTAATTTTATTAGATAACCATGTCTACCTATCTACCTACCTACGAAAACATATGTCGACAGCATATCGCTCATTTGCTGCAAGACCGGCATAAATCAAAAAACGTGATTTTTGAGTTAATGCTGCAGAATTGTTCGTTATATCATACTTCATGTTGAGTGAAAAATTCATATGAATACCTCTTATATGCTCCGCTTGAGAAGAGAATTTTTTCCGTGTTTTCCGTGTACGGTTGGAGTTAGTTGAAAACTTCTAACGCGTTTTATGGAAAATCGATTTTTTTGACTTATGCCGGTCTTGCAGCAAATGAGCGATATGAGTAAAATGGTTTATGTCTTTGCTTATGATGCCCCTAACATTACATTATTATTATTCTTATATTTAACAGTTTCGTGATTTGTATTGGGCAGAGCTGTAAAAGTGTGAAGTCATTTTCACTTTTAAGTCTTTTATTTAAATTTTGAACAGCTGAACTCCTTTTTTTCTAGCATTCAGTGTGTGAAGTCTTTAGGCTGATAAAAATGAATAAGTTCTATTCGTTTCAATTCATGAATTGAAAAACCTAAAAAATTCACACAGAATTGAAATTTTGATGAATGCAGCAGCAGATGGCTGCAGTCTAAAAAGAATGGGAGTGATGATATCCATTCAGTAGCAATCTGACAGCCTTTCTTCTTCTTCATCGCGTTTTGTTCTTTACAAAATTTTTGTATGGTAGTTGGATCTTTCATTTCTGGGTTGGCATTGGCTTATATTAAATATAAAGAAAGTATTAAATACAAAAAATTATAGAAGTTTTATTTCGTATTACAATTTTTATACCCTGCATAATGCAATATGCATGGTATATTCATTTCGGTCAGATGTTTGTGTCCACTTGAAGGAATCTCCGGAGATATAGACATGGATATATATTCGTGATCAGCGTCGATTAAATTTTCGATTTAACGATGTCCGTCCGTCCGTCCGTCCGTCTGTCTGTCACCTGGCTGGTTCGCACGATAACTTGAGTAAATATTGAGCTATTTCGATGAAATTTGGCATAAGTAATCTATGATCCAAGGGTACGGAGGGGATTGATATTGGGCATGATCGGTTAATAACCACGCCCACACCAAGCATTCAAAGCGACTAACCTCGAAATTTTCAAAATCTTTAACTTGCTATAACTCACATAATATACCACTTGGGACAACAATATTTTGCACATAGAGTTATATTATACTACTATATAACC
Organism: Megamerina dolium; assembly: GCA_963854835.1. Taxonomy (NCBI): domain Eukaryota; kingdom Metazoa; phylum Arthropoda; class Insecta; order Diptera; family Megamerinidae; genus Megamerina; species Megamerina dolium. Next base: position 30,861,896 of record OY978529.1, on the reverse strand, counting down.
TCACCAAAAGTGGGTGAGCCACGCCTACTTTCTAGCGTAGCTCCCATACAAAGTGTCTGTACTTCTTTTAAATTGAAACTGCTGTAACTTCTACAATCTTCTGTCTAGAATAACCATAATTGACACTTAGATTAACACGGCAGTCAGAAATAATATGGCAGAAAATCAATTTGCCACGCCCACTCCTTTTTGGGTCTCCCATACAAAGTTTCGGAAATTAAAAAAAATGTTACCGGTTATAACTTGCAAACTATTCAGCGTAGAATAACGAGATTTAAGGTGTGGATTAGTATTGTACGAGCAACTAGGCTCACAGAAAATGGTCGCACCACGCCCAGTGTTTATCGTAGCCCCCATACAAATTTTAAATTGAAACAGTTCTAACTTCGGCAATCTTCTGTCTAGAATAACCATAATTGACACTTAAATTAATATCGTAGTCGGAAATAATCTGGCGAAAAATCAGCGTACCACGCCCACTTCTTATTGGGGCTCCCATACAAAGTTGAGGAAATTAAACAAAAATGTTAACCACCATAACTTAGAAACTATTCAACGTAGGACACCAAATTTAAGGTGTGGATTAACATTGAAAAATTAATTGGATTTACTAGAAAGTGGTAAGCCACGCCCACTTTTTATATAGCTCCCATACTAAGCCTCGGAATTATCTTAAAATCCATTTACTTCGTGAAAGTCAACCATATTTCGGGTGTAAATTAGTAGTATATGCAAAAATTGTTTCTCGAAAAGTGGAAATAAAAGAAAAGTTGGATATTCGAGTAAACTTTTTATATATAAATCTACATATGCAGGGTATAGTTTGGTCGGCCCCAGCCGACTGTAAGGAGATTTTTTGTTTTCTTTTTAATAAATTGAGAAGTAACGACTAGCATGTTAGTTCCTGGTAGTTTGACCTTCTACAAGAATATTACGTATATATACAGGCATATTAACGTATAATCGGTATATATATAATGATCCGTTAATTTCTTTTCAAACGTGAATTTCCTCAAAGTGAATCTTGAGGAAATTCACTAAATTTTGTCATGGCATAAAAACTCAAGGTAGAGCCATTGGGGAGAGTTCTCATGAATGAAGGAGAAAAAGTAAATAAAACAAAAGGAAGAAGAAGAAGTTGAAAAGGAAACAAGAAACACACTGGCTTCACACTATAAGAAGCCACTTTCTGACATATGACGCATCCAAGAGGAATTTTTTGTAGTTGCTCTACCTTCATAATAACACCATCGGTTTTGTTCCAAAATAGTTATGCTTCTCATGGTAGTAAATAATATCATATTTCCAGTATTTCAAAGTTTAAGAGAATTATAATATTGAATGAATTCATCATATTTATAAACCTAACAAGTATGGGATTAATATTTTTCAAGTCCCACTCTTTTCTGAGCTTTTGAGAATGATGAATGGTTTATCTGTCATTCTTTAATGAATTCGAAGTCAAAGAGTGCAGTCTCGTGGATGCACCTTTTAAATGAATTAAGTGTGAGTGAATTCCATAATGATTCAATTCTTTTACAGCTCTGCTAGTTAGCTACTGCTATAAATTCGACTATGAATAGGGGCAGTGTACTCAATGTAAATGTTTTTAATCGACTTATATTCCAAAGTCTAGTATCATGAACTGAATCATGAGTACCCGACATGATATTTCCTACTTCTCTCGGTGAACATTTGATGCGAACGAGCGTACAATCAATAACCCCTATAACACTTGGAAAGTGCGATATAATGAAACAATTATGTTTTGCTTCATTCATTTGGTCCGCTACACTAAGAAATCTAATGAAATTTCCCAGAGGTAAAGCAATTCTTTCACTTATATTTTTGATAATCCTGCTTACAACTGGCTGTCATAAACCTTAAGATCAGCTATCGTGATTTAAGTTTAAATCTAGGAGCAAATCGATGTATCACTTAGATGGATATTAAACACCAACCAAAGCATTTATTCTTAGAGAATTTAATTTCAAAAGTGAAGAACGAAAACTTCTAGAGCTACCAAAACTTCAACAGAACTTTTGCCAATTTATAGTAGTCCATCTGCAGTCTGCTATTCACATACGTATATCATGATGAGGAATAATATACGGGAAAAATTTTTTTCATAATAACAAAACTTAGAACGATTTATGATGAGGTTAGAACGTAGAAAGAGCACAATATGATGTTTGTATAGGTGTTTGACGCATTTAAATAGAATTAATATATATTCAAACGTAGTTTTATTAAACTGTTTACTTGGGTATTTAAAATTTTCGGGTTGTTAGTTATGAGTGTTATGGTAAGCGGGAGTTAAAAAAAAAAATTATCAGAACAGCGCACAATAAGTTCTATTTATAAGTAACTGAATGTTAGAAAATCAAACAAAAAACTATCAAATAAAAAATTACCTTACAGTCGGCTGGCGCCGCTCAAATTATACCCTGCACATGTAGATATATATATAAAAAGTTGGCTCGCATATTCATCTTTCCTTTTATTTCCACTACTTTGTATGAGAGCTTTATTAAGAAGTAGGCGTAGCACACCAGTTTTGGAGTATAATTTCTGCCCATAATACTAATCTACCCCTGAAATATGGTTAACTTAGGCGAATTATTTTGTAAGTTATGAGGTTTATAAAGTTTATGATAATTTCGAGGTCTACTATGGGATATATATTTTCACAGAAAACTAATTAACTTTTCAATACTAATCCACATCTTAAATTTGGTTTTCCTACTCTGAATAGTTCGTAAGTTATAGCTGTTTAAATTTTTTTACTTTCCGCAATTTTGAACTGGAGTCCCATTAAGAAGTAGCCATGTCTTGCTGATTATTTCCAACGTATTAGTGGGTGCCGTAGCTCAGTGGTTAGTGTGTTCGCCTTCTGATCTGTAGGTCGTGGGTTCAATCCCCGGCTGATGCATAACAAATTTAATATCGAAAAGATTTTTCTTTCGAATGGTACCCACCTGTCGGCAAGCAATTGGCAATTCTTCCGACAGTAACAACTTGCCATGAAAAAGCTTCTTAAAGAACTCTGTGACAAAGCTCAGAAAAAGTGATGTCACAAGTGTTCTGCCGTTCGGAACCGGCTAAAATAAGTAGGTCCCTTCTAATACTGTCCAAATATAAGACGCACAACAGTAATGGAAGAGAAGCTCGGCCAATGAGTCCTTTGGGGCTTTAAGTGCCACATATTTATTTTTTTTATTTTTATTATTGCCTCTAGGCAGAAAACTGTTAAAGTTACAGCGGTTTAAATTTTAATGTAATTCAATAGTTTTGTATTGAGGCTATTATAGAAAGTGGGGTCTGCGCTTAAAAATGTTTGTTAAATTTCCTCGACTTTGTATGGAAGCCACATAAAGATGTGCCAGCTTATTTCTGACTATAATATTAATGTTAGTGTTAAATATGATTGTTTTAGATAGAAGATTGCTGCGGATTACAGCATTAGATGGGACCTACTTATATTAGCCGATTCCAAACGGCAGAACCCTTGTGATATCACTTTAACTAAGTTTTGCCATAGAGCTCTTTTTAAGAAGCATTTTTGGCAATTGTTGCTGCCGGTACATTAAGCGAGTTGAAGTAAACGCTTTGAATGCCCGGTGTGGTCATGTCCAGTCTCAATCGCCTCCGTACCCTTGGATCATAGGTTACTCATGATAAATTTTGTCAAAATAGCTCAATATTTGCTCAAGTTAACGGACATCGTTCAATCGAAAATTTAAGCGACGCCAGTCAGGAATATTGATACTTTTCTATATCTTCGGAGATTAGTTCAATTGGTTACAAACATCTGACCGAAATGAATATACCTTGCATATACCGATGCAAGGTATACAAATTATGCAATTGTAAATAAGGCATTATTATATTAATTTATTTGTTGAAATATTGTTTGTATAAACTGGTATTTTTGTAAACAAAACAAATCTATTAATCATAGAAGAAACAAAGAAAAAATTTGCAATAAAACTACATAGTAAAAAATTGTAATTAATAAATGTAATAATTTAAATTATACTCGCATTATCTACATACGATATAGTACATATTACTAGCAGTCTAAATAAGAATGAAATTTGGTATATAAAACATCTCTGATTATGGTCAAATATCAACAATTGAAGTTAATCTTTTCAAGAGATACAACAAAGCAAACAACTGTTTAATTTTTGAAATGCGTATATTAAATGTACTTGCGATTTTTGCAATTTTCTTGATTGCATTTGCATACGCTGAACAACCAAGTCAACCAGATAACACTGATCAACTGGAAGAGTTGAATAGGGAGAAGCGCCAATATGGTCATGGTCATGGCCATGGTCATGGCCATGGAGGATACTATGGTTAAAATGTATATATTATGAGCATTTGATTGAATAAAAGGATACAAAATATTTCCATATTGTTTGATTATTGTAAACGAATGGACCATTCCGAGCTACGGTAATGTGACTGAAAGTTGATTTCCTCACCTTTAATTTACTCTATTCAGTAGGGTCACTTAAATAATTTGTAATTTGATGGCAACAATACTGTGACCATAATTATTTTATATTTATATGTATGGAAGTGGTATATTTATAATTAGATAAACCAATAGTCTTTTACAAATGAGCATATTGTTCATAACGGCAGATTTGTATAATCACAAACAATCAATACATGAGAGTAGCTCTGAAAGATAACAAGAAAATCTTGTTTGATTTATATTTTATAATTATTTTCACTTTGTTTTTAAGTATTATTATCGATACTAAATGTGCCTTTATATTGAAGCATTGTGCAATCAATAGAATCGTTTAAAAATGCGCAATATTTAGAAATGCAAAAAAAAAAACAATTTTATATTATCAGATATTAGACATACAAGTTTATTTTTAAAAGTTGAAAAATAATTGAACAAAAATTAAAGTGTTCGGTATATTATTGGTTTTTTCGGAAGAGCAAACATTCCCATTATTTATGTAATAGGATTTTTCATTCATGTGGCTGCCTTGGCTGGCTTCGTAGTAGCTGAACGTATCAACCTAGTTTTCCAAGACCTTGATGAAGGTTTCTGGGTCTATCCCGATTCACCTTAAGGATCTTTATCACTAATGGATTGTTTGCAAAATATTATTTTTTCATGGCACCGCCAACAATGCTGATAACACGATTACCGAACTTGACGCGCGAAATATCGATTATGGCAAGGGCTGGATGACATGAAGTTGAGACCAAAGATCGTCAACGTCCATGCCTTATATTTCCGTCCATTGCTCATCGTTGACCGGAATGGCATTTCTAGCAGCATTTTGAAAGAAAACTGGGCCAATGATGCCACCGCTCAAACTTCGCACCAAACTGCCACTCTCTGTGGATGCATTGGCTTCTCGACGATCTTGTGTGGGTTTTCTGATGAAAGAAACTTCTTTTCAATAAACACATTGTTTAGGCTACACAACATTGGCTTTGGAAATAAATTTGCATTATTCCTCAACCTTGTTCAAGTTTTCATGAAATTACACAGCCCAACAATGAAAAAAGTATGATATCCGATGATCCAGAGCAGTCAAAATATATTGTTTTTAGGTCATTGAATACAAATCTGTTGAATTTATGCCATGACCTCAGGCGTTTTCCTAATCTAAAAAAAACCTGCAATAATATCCGCAATTGTTTTTTGTTTTAGAAAGAATACTGAGCATGATGGCGGAATTCCGACCGTCAATTGTGATCCAGAGATCCAAAACCCATTGAATGTGACTAATCTCGTCGGTTACAGATCAATGTTGTCTTTGCTTTTGCCTGAGTGGTTGTAAAGTCAATACCAAAGTGCTATTTTTAAATGAAAAAGCTGCCAAGATGAATCAATTTCAAATAAATAAAATTATAAAGTGACGCTGTTTTTGAAATTTTAGAAGATAGAAGAAGCCACTAACTAGAAGAACTAAATAATATTGCTAGAATAATGTTGTTTTTAGGGATTCATTTCATATTAAAGCAGTAAGGCTGATTTATATTATTAAACATGTTTATAATGCTTCAAATCTGTTTCCGTTTATTTCTTATTTCATGTATCGTCATACAAATGATCGATATAATCACCACTGTGTACGACTCTTAAACAGCTGATTTGTGATGAAAACCCACAACTCATATTTTTTCTTATCCTGGAAGTAAGCAAGCATTTTATATAGATGATACTGTTAGGAGCTGCTAAAAATTTGACTATGAATAGTTGCAATTTTTAGATCGATACATACAGGTCTATTCTGAAAATATCGTATCCAAAAATGTTAGTGATATTTAGTGATTTCGAAAAAATTTTTTAGGGCATACTCTAAGCATAACATATAACATAACATAACAATGTCACATATATTTGCAAGAGCCTAAAAGTATGCTGCATTTTTTATAATATATGACACGAGCAATTTAGAATGCTTTAGAACAATGCCGGCCACAACGTTGCACATTGTATAGTTTGCCTTCGTGTTTTCACATCAACGTAAAAGATTTGTAAGTACGATGTTATGCGTTCGCTTCTCACTCGCTGTTTATCTTTTGAAGAAGCCAGAGTCGAAAAAAAAATTAAACAGTAAACACAAAAGTAAACGACAATATGCTGCAATGGTTTTTTCTCGTGTGTTTGTTTGTTCAAGTATATGTAATTCTTCTTGTAATACTTTTTGATAATTCGACATTAGAGTGATGAAGCATGTCATCGATGGTTGAGCATTGTGATATACTTATATAAGATTTATTAAAAACTTAATTTCATAGAAAAATGTATTAGGATAAAATATAGACAGGAAGACCTTTTTTAATGTCTTTATAATGTTATAATAATAGATATGATTAAATTTACTTCGTGCAGGTTTAATTTATACGAAAAAATAAAACGTTATTTTTTTGGCATACAGTTAGGCTGATCTTTTTTAATAATTGGCGCAAATAAAATGATTTCGCTTTGACACAATATATATTCTCAGTCAGCATTGGTCAGAGCTGCAAAAGTGTGAAGTCATTTTCACTTTTAATTTTTATACCCTGCATAATGCAATATGCATGGTATATTCATTTCGGTCAGATGTTTGTGTCCACTTGAAGGAATCTCCGGAGATAAAGACATGGATATATATTCGTGATCAGCGTCGATTAAATTTTCGATTTAACGATGTCCGTCCGTCCGTCCGTCCGTCCGTCCGTCCGTCCGTCCGTCCGTCCGTCCGTCTGTCTGTCACCTGGCTGGTTCGCACGATAACTTGAGTAAATATTGAGCTATTTCGATGAAATTTGGCATAAGTAATCTATGATCCAAGGGTACGGAGGGGATTGATATTGGGCATGATCGGTCAATAACCACGCCCACACCAAGCATTCAAAGCGACTAACCTCGAAATTTTCAAAATCTTTAACTTGCTATAACTCACATAATATACCACTTGGGACAACAATATTTTGCACATAGAGTTATATTATACTACTATATAACATCGCCAAAAGTGGGTGAGCCACGCCTACTTTCTAGCGTAGCTCCCATACAAAGTGTCTGTACTTCTTTTAAATTGAAACTGCTGTAACTTCTACAATCTTCTGTCTAGAATAACCATAATGGACACTTAGATTAACACGGCAGTCAGAAATAATATGGCAGAAAATCAATGTGCCACGCCCACTCCTTTTTGGGTCTCCCATACAAAGTTGCGGAAATTAAAAAAAATGTTACCGGTTATAACTTGCAAACTATTCAGCGTAGAATAACGAGATTTAAGGTGTGGATTATTATTGTACGAGCAACTAGGCTCACAGAAAATGGGCGCACCACGCCCAGTGTTTATCGTAGCCCCCATACAAATTTTAAATTGAAACAGCTGTAACTTCGGCAATCTTTTGTCTAGAATAACCATAATTGACACTTAAATTAATATCGTAGTCGGCAAAAATCTGGCAGAAAATCATTGTGCCACGCCCACTCCTTCATGAGTCTCCCATACAAAGTCAAGGGAATTAAACTAAAACTTTTAAGCTCCATAACTTACAAACCATTTAGCGTAGGACAACGAGATTTAAGGTATGGATTAGTATTGTACGAGCAACTAGACTCACTTGAAATGGGCGCGCCACGCCCACTGTTTATCGTAGCCCCCATACAAATTTTAAATTGGAACAGCTGTAACTTCGGCAATCTTCTGTCTAGAATAACCATAATTGACACTTAAATTAATATCGTAGTCGGCAAAAATCTGGCAGAAAATCAGTGTGCCACGCCCACTCCTTCATGGGTCTCCCATACAAAGTCGAGTGAATTAAACTAAAATTTTAAGCTCCATAGCTTACAAACCATTTAGCCTAGGACAACGAGACTTAGGGTATGGATTAGTATTGTACGAGCAACTAGGCTCACAGAAAATGGGCGCACCACGCCCAGTGTTTATCGTAGCCCCCATACAAATTTTAAATTGAAACAGCTGTAACTTCGGCAATCTTCTGTCTAGAATAACCATAATTGACACTTAAATTAATATCGTAGTCGGAAATAATCTGGCGAAAAATCAGCGTACCACGCCCACTTCTTATTGGGGCTCCCATACAAAGTTGAGGAAATTAAACAAAAATGTTAACCACCATAACTTAGAAACTATTCAACGTAGGACACCAAATTTAAGGTGTGGATTAACATTGAAAAATTAATTGGATTTACTAGAAAGTGGTAAGCCACGCCCACTTTTTATATAGCTCCCATACTAAGCCTCGGAATTATCTTAAAATCCATTTACTTCGTGAAAGTCAACCATATTTCGGGTGTAAATTAGTAGTATATGCAAAAATTGTTTCTCGAAAAGTGGAAATAAAAGAAAAGTTGGATATTCGAGTAAACTTTTTATATATAAATCTACATATGCAGGGTATAGTTTGGTCGGCCCCAGCCGACTGTAAGGAGATTTTTTGTTTTCTTTTTAATAAATTGAGAAGTAACGACTAGCATGTTAGTTCCTGGTAGTTTGACCTTCTACAAGAATATTACGTATATATACAGGCATATTAACGTATAATCGGTATATATATAATGATCCGTTAATTTCTTTTCAAACGTGAATTTCCTCAAAGTGAATCTTGAGGAAATTCACTAAATTTTGTCATGGCATAAAAACTCAAGGTAGAGCCATTGGGGAGAGTTCTCATGAATGAAGGAGAAAAAGTAAATAAAACAAAAGGAAGAAGAAGAAGTTGAAAAGGAAACAAGAAACACACTGGCTTCACACTATAAGAAGCCACTTTCTGACATATGACGCATCCAAGAGGAATTTTTTGTAGTTGCTCTACCTTCATAATAACACCATCGGTTTTGTTCCAAAATAGTTATGCTTCTCATGGTAGTAAATAATATCATATTTCCAGTATTTCAAAGTTTAAGAGAATTATAATATTGAATGAATTCATCATATTTATAAACCTAACAAGTATGGGATTAATATTTTTCAAGTCCCACTCTTTTCTGAGCTTTTGAGAATGATGAATGGTTTATCTGTCATTCTTTAATGAATTCGAAGTCAAAGAGTGCAGTCTCGTGGATGCACCTTTTAAATGAATTAAGTGTGAGTGAATTCCATAATGATTCAATTCTTTTACAGCTCTGCTAGTTAGCTACTGCTATAAATTCGACTATGAATAGGGGCAGTGTACTCAATGTAAATGTTTTTAATCGACTTATATTCCAAAGTCTAGTATCATGAACTGAATCATGAGTACCCGACATGATATTTCCTACTTCTCTCGGTGAACATTTGATGCGAACGAGCGTACAATCAATAACCCCTATAACACTTGGAAAGTGCGATATAATGAAACAATTATGTTTTGCTTCATTCATTTGGTCCGCTACACTAAGAAATCTAATGAAATTTCCCAGAGGTAAAGCAATTCTTTCACTTATATTTTTGATAATCCTGCTTACAACTGGCTGTCATAAACCTTAAGATCAGCTATCGTGATTTAAGTTTAAATCTAGGAGCAAATCGATGTATCACTTAGATGGATATTAAACACCAACCAAAGCATTTATTCTTAGAGAATTTAATTTCAAAAGTGAAGAACGAAAACTTCTAGAGCTACCAAAACTTCAACAGAACTTTTGCCAATTTATAGTAGTCCATCTGCAGTCTGCTATTCACATACGTATATCATGATGAGGAATAATATACGGGAAAAATTTTTTTCATAATAACAAAACTTAGAACGATTTATGATGAGGTTAGAACGTAGAAAGAGCACAATATGATGTTTGTATAGGTGTTTGACGCATTTAAATAGAATTAATATATATTCAAACGTAGTTTTATTAAACTGTTTACTTGGGTATTTAAAATTTTCGGGTTGTTAGTTATGAGTGTTATGGTAAGCGGGAGTTAAAAAAAAAAATTATCAGAACAGCGCACAATAAGTTCTATTTATAAGTAACTGAATGTTAGAAAATCAAACAAAAAACTATCAAATAAAAAATTACCTTACAGTCGGCTGGCGCCGCTCAAATTATACCCTGCACATGTAGATATATATATAAAAAGTTGGCTCGCATATTCATCTTTCCTTTTATTTCCACTACTTTGTATGAGAGCTTTATTAAGAAGTAGGCGTAGCACACCAGTTTTGGAGTATAATTTCTGCCCATAATACTAATCTACCCCTGAAATATGGTTAACTTAGGCGAATTATTTTGTAAGTTATGAGGTTTATAAAGTTTATGATAATTTCGAGGTCTACTATGGGATATATATTTTCACAGAAAACTAATTAACTTTTCAATACTAATCCACATCTTAAATTTGGTTTTCCTACTCTGAATAGTTCGTAAGTTATAGCTGTTTAAATTTTTTTACTTTCCGCAATTTTGAACTGGAGTCCCATTAAGAAGTAGCCATGTCTTGCTGATTATTTCCAACGTATTAGTGGGTGCCGTAGCTCAGTGGTTAGTGTGTTCGCCTTCTGATCTGTAGGTCGTGGGTTCAATCCCCGGCTGATGCATAACAAATTTAATATCGAAAAGATTTTTCTTTCGAATGGTACCCACCTGTCGGCAAGCAATTGGCAATTCTTCCGACAGTAACAACTTGCCATGAAAAAGCTTCTTAAAGAACTCTGTGACAAAGCTCAGAAAAAGTGATGTCACAAGTGTTCTGCCGTTCGGAACCGGCTAAAATAAGTAGGTCCCTTCTAATACTGTCCAAATATAAGACGCACAACAGTAATGGAAGAGAAGCTCGGCCAATGAGTCCTTTGGGGCTTTAAGTGCCACATATTTATTTTTTTTATTTTTATTATTGCCTCTAGGCAGAAAACTGTTAAAGTTACAGCGGTTTAAATTTTAATGTAATTCAATAGTTTTGTATTGAGGCTATTATAGAAAGTGGGGTCTGCGCTTAAAAATGTTTGTTAAATTTCCTCGACTTTGTATGGAAGCCACATAAAGATGTGCCAGCTTATTTCTGACTATAATATTAATGTTAGTGTTAAATATGATTGTTTTAGATAGAAGATTGCTGCGGATTACAGCATTAGATGGGACCTACTTATATTAGCCGATTCCAAACGGCAGAACCCTTGTGATATCACTTTAACTAAGTTTTGCCATAGAGCTCTTTTTAAGAAGCATTTTTGGCAATTGTTGCTGCCGGTACATTAAGCGAGTTGAAGTAAACGCTTTGAATGCCCGGTGTGGTCATGTCCAGTCTCAATCGCCTCCGTACCCTTGGATCATAGGTTACTCATGATAAATTTTGTCAAAATAGCTCAATATTTGCTCAAGTTAACGGACATCGTTCAATCGAAAATTTAAGCGACGCCAGTCAGGAATATTGATACTTTTCTATATCTTCGGAGATTAGTTCAATTGGTTACAAACATCTGACCGAAATGAATATACCTTGCATATACCGATGCAAGGTATACAAATTATGCAATTGTAAATAAGGCATTATTATATTAATTTATTTGTTGAAATATTGTTTGTATAAACTGGTATTTTTGTAAACAAAACAAATCTATTAATCATAGAAGAAACAAAGAAAAAATTTGCAATAAAACTACATAGTAAAAAATTGTAATTAATAAATGTAATAATTTAAATTATACTCGCATTATCTACATACGATATAGTACATATTACTAGCAGTCTAAATAAGAATGAAATTTGGTATATAAAACATCTCTGATTATGGTCAAATATCAACAATTGAAGTTAATCTTTTCAAGAGATACAACAAAGCAAACAACTGTTTAATTTTTGAAATGCGTATATTAAATGTACTTGCGATTTTTGCAATTTTCTTGATTGCATTTGCATACGCTGAACAACCAAGTCAACCAGATAACACTGATCAACTGGAAGAGTTGAATAGGGAGAAGCGCCAATATGGTCATGGTCATGGCCATGGTCATGGCCATGGAGGATACTATGGTTAAAATGTATATATTATGAGCATTTGATTGAATAAAAGGATACAAAATATTTCCATATTGTTTGATTATTGTAAACGAATGGACCATTCCGAGCTACGGTAATGTGACTGAAAGTTGATTTCCTCACCTTTAATTTACTCTATTCAGTAGGGTCACTTAAATAATTTGTAATTTGATGGCAACAATACTGTGACCATAATTATTTTATATTTATATGTATGGAAGTGGTATATTTATAATTAGATAAACCAATAGTCTTTTACAAATGAGCATATTGTTCATAACGGCAGATTTGTATAATCACAAACAATCAATACATGAGAGTAGCTCTGAAAGATAACAAGAAAATCTTGTTTGATTTATATTTTATAATTATTTTCACTTTGTTTTTAAGTATTATTATCGATACTAAATGTGCCTTTATATTGAAGCATTGTGCAATCAATAGAATCGTTTAAAAATGCGCAATATTTAGAAATGCAAAAAAAAAAACAATTTTATATTATCAGATATTAGACATACAAGTTTATTTTTAAAAGTTGAAAAATAATTGAACAAAAATTAAAGTGTTCGGTATATTATTGGTTTTTTCGGAAGAGCAAACATTCCCATTATTTATGTAATAGGATTTTTCATTCATGTGGCTGCCTTGGCTGGCTTCGTAGTAGCTGAACGTATCAACCTAGTTTTCCAAGACCTTGATGAAGGTTTCTGGGTCTATCCCGATTCACCTTAAGGATCTTTATCACTAATGGATTGTTTGCAAAATATTATTTTTTCATGGCACCGCCAACAATGCTGATAACACGATTACCGAACTTGACGCGCGAAATATCGATTATGGCAAGGGCTGGATGACATGAAGTTGAGACCAAAGATCGTCAACGTCCATGCCTTATATTTCCGTCCATTGCTCATCGTTGACCGGAATGGCATTTCTAGCAGCATTTTGAAAGAAAACTGGGCCAATGATGCCACCGCTCAAACTTCGCACCAAACTGCCACTCTCTGTGGATGCATTGGCTTCTCGACGATCTTGTGTGGGTTTTCTGATGAAAGAAACTTCTTTTCAATAAACACATTGTTTAGGCTACACAACATTGGCTTTGGAAATAAATTTGCATTATTCCTCAACCTTGTTCAAGTTTTCATGAAATTACACAGCCCAACAATGAAAAAAGTATGATATCCGATGATCCAGAGCAGTCAAAATATATTGTTTTTAGGTCATTGAATACAAATCTGTTGAATTTATGCCATGACCTCAGGCGTTTTCCTAATCTAAAAAAAACCTGCAATAATATCCGCAATTGTTTTTTGTTTTAGAAAGAATACTGAGCATGATGGCGGAATTCCGACCGTCAATTGTGATCCAGAGATCCAAAACCCATTGAATGTGACTAATCTCGTCGGTTACAGATCAATGTTGTCTTTGCTTTTGCCTGAGTGGTTGTAAAGTCAATACCAAAGTGCTATTTTTAAATGAAAAAGCTGCCAAGATGAATCAATTTCAAATAAATAAAATTATAAAGTGACGCTGTTTTTGAAATTTTAGAAGATAGAAGAAGCCACTAACTAGAAGAACTAAATAATATTGCTAGAATAATGTTGTTTTTAGGGATTCATTTCATATTAAAGCAGTAAGGCTGATTTATATTATTAAACATGTTTATAATGCTTCAAATCTGTTTCCGTTTATTTCTTATTTCATGTATCGTCATACAAATGATCGATATAATCACCACTGTGTACGACTCTTAAACAGCTGATTTGTGATGAAAACCCACAACTCATATTTTTTCTTATCCTGGAAGTAAGCAAGCATTTTATATAGATGATACTGTTAGGAGCTGCTAAAAATTTGACTATGAATAGTTGCAATTTTTAGATCGATACATACAGGTCTATTCTGAAAATATCGTATCCAAAAATGTTAGTGATATTTAGTGATTTCGAAAAAATTTTTTAGGGCATACTCTAAGCATAACATATAACATAACATAACAATGTCACATATATTTGCAAGAGCCTAAAAGTATGCTGCATTTTTTATAATATATGACACGAGCAATTTAGAATGCTTTAGAACAATGCCGGCCACAACGTTGCACATTGTATAGTTTGCCTTCGTGTTTTCACATCAACGTAAAAGATTTGTAAGTACGATGTTATGCGTTCGCTTCTCACTCGCTGTTTATCTTTTGAAGAAGCCAGAGTCGAAAAAAAAATTAAACAGTAAACACAAAAGTAAACGACAATATGCTGCAATGGTTTTTTCTCGTGTGTTTGTTTGTTCAAGTATATGTAATTCTTCTTGTAATACTTTTTGATAATTCGACATTAGAGTGATGAAGCATGTCATCGATGGTTGAGCATTGTGATATACTTATATAAGATTTATTAAAAACTTAATTTCATAGAAAAATGTATTAGGATAAAATATAGACAGGAAGACCTTTTTTAATGTCTTTATAATGTTATAATAATAGATATGATTAAATTTACTTCGTGCAGGTTTAATTTATACGAAAAAATAAAACGTTATTTTTTTGGCATACAGTTAGGCTGATCTTTTTTAATAATTGGCGCAAATAAAATGATTTCGCTTTGACACAATATATATTCTCAGTCAGCATTGGTCAGAGCTGCAAAAGTGTGAAGTCATTTTCACTTTTAATTTTTATACCCTGCATAATGCAATATGCATGGTATATTCATTTCGGTCAGATGTTTGTGTCCACTTGAAGGAATCTCCGGAGATAAAGACATGGATATATATTCGTGATCAGCGTCGATTTAATTTTCGATTTAACGATGTCCGTCCGTCCGTCCGTCCGTCCGTCCGTCCGTCCGTCCGTCCGTCCGTCCGTCTGTCTGTCACCTGGCTGGTTCGCACGATAACTTGAGTAAATATTGAGCTATTTCGATGAAATTTGGCATAAGTAATCTATGATCCAAGGGTACGGAGGGGATTGATATTGGGCATGATCGGTCAATAACCACGCCCACACCAAGCATTCAAAGCGACTAACCTCGAAATTTTCAAAATCTTTAACTTGCTATAACTCACATAATATACCACTTGGGACAACAATATTTTGCACATAGAGTTATATTATACTACTATATAACATCGCCAAAAGTGGGTGAGCCACGCCTACTTTCTAGCGTAGCTCCCATACAAAGTGTCTGTACTTCTTTTAAATTGAAACTGCTGTAACTTCTACAATCTTCTGTCTAGAATAACCATAATGGACACTTAGATTAACACGGCAGTCAGAAATAATATGGCAGAAAATCAATGTGCCACGCCCACTCCTTTTTGGGTCTCCCATACAAAGTTGCGGAAATTAAAAAAAATGTTACCGGTTATAACTTGCAAACTATTCAGCGTAGAATAACGAGATTTAAGGTGTGGATTATTATTGTACGAGCAACTAGGCTCACAGAAAATGGGCGCACCACGCCCAGTGTTTATCGTAGCCCCCATACAAATTTTAAATTGAAACAGCTGTAACTTCGGCAATCTTCTGTCTAGAATAACCATAATTGACACTTAAATTAATATCGTAGTCGGCAAAAATCTGGCAGAAAATCATTGTGCCACGCCCACTCCTTCATGAGTCTCCCATACAAAGTCAAGGGAATTAAACTAAAACTTTTAAGCTCCATAACTTACAAACCATTTAGCGTAGGACAACGAGATTTAAGGTATGGATTAGTATTGTACGAGCAACTAGACTCACTTGAAATGGGCGCGCCACGCCCACTGTTTATCGTAGCCCCCATACAAATTTTAAATTGGAACAGCTGTAACTTCGGCAATCTTCTGTCTAGAATAACCATAATTGACACTTAAATTAATATCGTAGTCGGCAAAAATCTGGCAGAAAATCAGTGTGCCACGCCCACTCCTTCATGGGTCTCCCATACAAAGTCGAGTGAATTAAACTAAAATTTTAAGCTCCATAGCTTACAAACCATTTAGCCTAGGACAACGAGACTTAGGGTATGGATTAGTATTGTACGAGCAACTAGGCTCACAGAAAATGGGCGCACCACGCCCAGTGTTTATCGTAGCCCCCATACAAATTTTAAATTGAAACAGCTGTAACTTAGGCAATCTTATGTCTACAATAACCATAATTGACACTTAAATTAATATTGTACTTTTTATATAGCTCCCATCCTAAGCCTCGGAATTATCTTAAAATCCTTTTACTTCGTCAAAGTCAACCATATTTCGGGTGTAAATTAGTAGTATATGCAAAAATTGTTTCTCGAAAAGTGGAAATAAAAGAAAAGTTGGATATTCGAGTAAACTTTTTATATACAAATCTACATATGCAGGGTATAGTTTGGTCGGCCCCAGCCGACTGTAAGGAGATTTTTTTATTTAAGTTTTGAAAAGCTGAACTCCTTTTTTTCTAACATTCAGTGTGTGAAGTCTTTAGGCTGATCAAAATGTGTAAGTTCTATTCGTTTTCAATTCATGAATTGAAAACCCTAAAGAATTCACACAGAATTGAAATTTTAATGAACGCAGCAGCAGATGGCTGCAGCCTAAAAAGAATGGCAGTGGCGATATCCATTCAGTAGCAAGCTTCTTCGCGTTTTGTTGATTACAAAATATCTGTATGGTTATTGGATCTTTCATTTCTGGGTTGCCATTGGCTTATATTAAATATAAAGAAAGTATTAAATACAAAAAATTATAGAAGTTTTATTTCGTATTACAATTTTTTGTTTTTTTTTTAATAAATTGAGAAGTAACGACTATCATGTTTCTGGTAATTTGACCTCCTTCAAGAATTCAACGTATATATACGCATATTTACGTATAATGCGTAGATATATAATGATCCGTTAATTTCTTTTCAAACGTGAATTTCTTCAAAGTGAATCTTGTGAGATAAATTTAAAAATGTGTTCTAAAGAAAATGAAAATTCAATTGATTGTGAGAATTCTTCACCGCAAAGTCAACACATCGTTGAAGAATGGGAAGAACTATCCGATATTTGGTTTGATAGTCCTATTTCAGAAAAGTCTGCGTTAGAGGCATCAATGTTAAAGTCGTCACCAGAAGTACAGTACGAGCTTCAACAAGCTGTTGTAAACGCTATTTTATATGGCAAATTTTTTTTCTATTATATTTGTATATAAATTGAGCAGCTCGATTCACCAGACTACTTCAAGAAAAGAGGGGGAATTCTTGTGCGTTGTTGCATATGCAATACAAAACTCCAGGGCACTGTGCGAGTTACATCAAATTTATTTATGTGAATAATAACAGCTGATTGGTTTTGTCATGGCATAACAACACAAGGTAGAGCCATTGGGGAGAGTTCTCATGAATGAAGGAGAAAAAGTAAATAAAACAACAACAAACACATGGGAAAATAAGAAGAAGAAATTGAAAAAAAAAGAAAAAAACACACTTGCTTGACACTATAAGAAGCCAGTTTCTGACATATGACGCATCCAAGAGGAATTTTTTGTAGTTGCTCTACCTTCATAATAACACCATGGGTTTTTTTCCAAAGCAGCTATGGTTTTCATGGTAATAAATAATATCATATTTCCAGTATTTCAGAGTTTAAAAGAATTATAATATTGAATGAATTCATCTTATTTTTAAGCCTTTCAAGAATGAGATTGATATTTTTCAATTCCCACTCTTTACATGAATGGGAAAGTGTTATAATTTTAAGCTTTTGAGAATGATGAATGGTTCGTCTGCCATTCTTTAACGAATTCGAAGCAAAAGAGTGCAGCCTCGTTGATGCAGCTTTTAAATGAATTAAAGGTGAGTAAATTCCGTAATGATTCAATTCTTTTACAGCTCTGGTATTGGGTAAAATAAATATCTACACAATTAATTTATGTACATATATTTTCTATTTAGTACTCTTTTCGGATTTTACTACTTTTTTATATTGCATTACAAATATGTCTTCGAATGATGTAGACGTTTATGTATTGGAAATAAATACATAATATTTCTGATGTAAGCACAAAAGTTAATAGCTTATTTTGTGAAAATTGTAAATGTTTCCATAATATTACGTATGATTATTTTATTATAAGTAGTTGAGGGATATTAACGTTTATTGGAAAAATGATTTTGTCTTGAGGTTCGATTATTTGTTTTATGTGGAAAGTAGGTAACCTTTAATTCATTTTTTAAAGAACAATATCAATATTATCTGTCAGGTTTCAGCTGAATAATTTTGTATTTACAGGTGCAAAGATTGAACAAAATCGTTCAAAATCATGCTTCTGTAAGGAAGTTGAGCGTGGTTTTCACCACACAACGCCCATTCGTCACATTATCTATTAATTCAACAAGAAAAATTTAAGAACCGAGTTTCATAACATTCCCTACGTATATTCGTGCCTAAAGTTAGTGAAAGTTCTTTAAAAAGCATATTTTGTATGGAAAACATGAGCAATTTTTATACGATTTCATCATTTTCTCAACTATGTCATTCGTTGAAACATAAAATCTCATATACTGAGTTATTGAAAGCTATGAGCTTCAAATTTTCGTGGGCAAAGTCTAAAAATTTGCTTTCTAAAACATATTTTTTATGGCATATAGGTGACGTTTCCATCCAATAACGCCCGTACTGGTTTTAATACAGTAGTTCAATGAAAGAAAGTTATATACCGAGTTTCACATTAATAGCTTTATATATTCGTACGTAAAGTGTGAAAAAACTCATTCGAAAACAACTTTTTGTACGGAAGGTATGCATGATTTTTATCCGATTGCGACTATTTTTAAAGTTGCTATTTTCTTGCTTCATAAACACCTATGCAGCGAGTTATATCCGAATAATCTTATATTTTCGTACACAAAATCAGAAAACTTACTTTCGAAGATATATTTCTGTATGGGAGCTAGGTGTGCTTTTCAGTTTGCTTCAACAATTCTACATTTTCGTGTGCGAAGTAAGAAAATTTACTTTCGAAAACACATTTTTGTATGGGATGTAAGTGTGGTGTTCATCCGATTGTTTCCATTTAAATTCCCTTATTCATATGGAAAAAATAAGCCCATACACCACATTCTAACTTTATAGTTTCAAATTTGTGTGCACACAATATGAAAATGCATGCTCGAAAGCATACTTTTGTATGGGAGATGGTTGTGGTTTTCACGCGATCGCCAAAATTTACTTAGATATCTGTTTCTGCATTAAAATGATCTTTTTTATCTAGATGCATATTACTATCTTTATATTTTCGAGTGCAATAGTAGGAATTTTATGTTCGAAAGTATACCTTTGTATAGTAGATAAATGCAGCTATTATTCGAGTTCGGCTACTTTTAAAATATGATATTTTTCAATATGTGGGTACCAGATATCGTCGATATAAAGTCATATCGACGACATACAGATCTGATTAAATCCACTCAAATGATGACTCCCATAAATATTACATATATTTGATATATGCTATGAAAGCCACCGAAAGTTAAATACTTCAAATATACCCTTCCTCTTCGGATTCTGGGTAAATTAAGTAGCTCAATGATTGCACTTTTTTTTTTTTTTTTGTACCCAAAAAAGGATGCCAAATGAATAGTCATATCAGATCATAGAAGATTGAGAGCGGGTGAGATGTCTATCTTCAGCCTAGGATTAAGCCCACAAATTTATATAAACTAAATTTCATATAATTTTCAATATATTTCAAAATATTTTCATACAGAAGAACTCACACTATCATAGTTTAAAATGATCAAAAACGTGAAATATACTTTACGATTTACAATTAACTTTATATAAATTCAAAATTAATGGATTTTCAACATGCTCTACTTACTTTTATAATGTGTCAAATACAAGTCATTCTCATCACCATTAAAACCATGATCACCATCTGTGGGATTATCAAATGGATACATATTCATATCGGGCGATCTTCCTGATGCTAAGATACGTGGACGATCTTCTTCAATTACCTTTTCTGATTCTTGAGCATAAATATCATGAACGCGTGCAGAACATTTTAACTAAAATCGTCGGTGAAAATATAAATTTATCAAAAAAGAGATTTATCGAAATGATTATAGGATTAAACAAAAATATTATTTTCTATTGCCTAGTGTTTATATATGCAGAAGAAATATATAAAAGATTTACCTTAAGTCGTGCTTTATAGAAATGTAGTATTGTGACAATAAAATTAATTTCCAGCACAGATGATTCCAAATTATCTTGAGCATGCTTTTGTATATCATACGAACGTGTATAATGTGGTGGTACCTGAAAATGAGAAATATTATGGAAATACATATATTACTAAATATGCTAGAATATATGAAATTTATTGTATGACTTATAATTTAATTCGACCTATTTGACCATATAATTAGACGCATCTCTCATGCGTAAAAAAATTGAACAAATTATATCATTCTTATATCAACGCAGAATTTAATATCATTTATCAAGAATGATAGAAATACAGATTGCGCCCTAAAATGTTTATAATTCTTGTATTTATATAGGCGCGGTTACTTAAATTAATTTTGATTGAATAAAAGGTGATTTTTAGAAATGAAGTGTGCAGTGTCGAATTGCAATAACCATAGTTGCGACAAATCGTTATTAAAGAATTATTTTACCTTTCAGTGTGATGTGGATTTGGCAAAAAAATGGATTAGTTTCTGCCGGCGATTAAGTCCTTTCAACCACAAAAATAGTGTGATTTGCAAGAACCATTTCATAGATGATGATTTTATAAACCTCAAGCAATATGAAATGGGTAAAATTTATTTATTTTATTAGCACAGCATTCGCATTTCTGAAATGTTCCTAATTTTCCAGGCTTTGCGTCAAAACTTAAATTGAAGCGCGGTGTTGTGCCAACTATTTGCCGAGTATCTGGTGGGACAACTCTTCGGGAACAGCGGGTGCAACGAAGCGAAAATAAGCACATCGTTGCTATGTTGTTGAATCAACAAAGTTCGGAAATTGCAGTTAATGCTAACAAAAAACCGTTGGTTATTGTATCGAAATATTCAACTGTTTAAATTAACAGATCTCGGATTAGATTGTATTGAAGTTGGCGACAATGTCAGCATCATTACTACAGCAGCCAGCAGGGTGATCGAGGAAGATAAAGAAAATTTGCCATTCCACTCTTGAAATGTCCTTGGAGAAGCCTCAAACTCTCCTGTAAAAATGCATAACACTAGCAACGTGTTCAAGGAGGTGGAAGAATTGCGAAAGGAAGTGTAAGTCAATCGCACAGTTGAACAAATAAATATATAAATATATATTGTATATGTTTATTACAAACGTAGCAAAACGCTAAAGAAAGAAAATTTGCTCCTACGCAGACTTCAGAAAAAGCATTCCGCAAAGTGTATCGCTTTGAAGCTCTTATTTAAACACAAGGAAAGGAAGTATGTTTATAACACACAATTTTAAAAAGGAGTTTAGCAAAAACTGCGTAAGAATATAGAAACATAGAAGAAAAGCTGAAGGATATATTCACTAGCGGGCAGATAAACAAACTGAAAAATGTGGACAAAAAGCAATATTAGCATGAGAATGATATTGCCCAATCAATCACTCTTCGTGCGGCAAGTGCTAAAGCCTACAAACTACAATTAATGGAAACGGGTTGCTCATAACAAATAATTTTGTACAAAAACATATTGAGCAATCTTCCAGTATTAGTTGCAACATTAAGGTAAAGAAATTGTTCTTCCGGGCGAGGATGTTCTTCAAGATAAGAAAACTAAACAAAGAAATTGAAGAAACCACTCACAAGAAAAAAGAAAATTCACTAAAATAGTAACTTGGTTTTTATTAATTTACAATTCACAATAAAACTTGTAATGAAGACACAAAACCAATTCGCTTTTATTTATATATTGATCCATAGCTTTTCCACTTAGGCAACTACTGGTCACTTTAGGTTACATACATATTTTCGCGGTATATTTATTTACTTGTTTCTTCTAATATTTTCCATAATAAAGTAATAAATATTGGTTATTTTACAATTTTGTATAAACGGTCGCAGTTTTATTTACCTTTTGTATGGGATTTTGACACTTCTTATTTGACTACTATTCGTATTGTTTCGTTTATGACGTTGCAGGGCGCAATCTGAATTTCTATCATTCTTGATCATTTATTGTACCCCTACAAATAATGTGCATCTAAAAGTATGCAACAGTTTCTTCACTATCTTCAAAAATACACTACATATTTATAGAAGTAGTAATGTATAAATTAATTTTCAATAATATATTATATATTGTAGAAAAAATTCGAACTAAAAATTTATTATACAAACTGTCAGGTTTAACGATATTTTTATATAAATTTTCATTTTCAGCTTAAAATGGCACTCTCCCATAACGTAGTGTATTATTTATTCGTATATGCTCTGCTGCCAAGTATGAAATTGAAATTTATGATTTTTTTTTACCCCACTATCCAGTGGTCCATACTTTTGCTCATTTCATATTTCTTTTTTTTTTTTTTGTTTTCTTTTTTACTCCAGCACACAAATCAATACCTTATTCTGTCATTTGAGTATCATTTGAGTAGAGTAGAAACGATTGAAATATGTATATTGTATTTGTGTGCTAGCTAGCTAGCATATGAGATATGAAAATGCTTTCAAAAATGTTGCAGAGAGAGAGAGAAAAGAAAAAATATTAATACACAATCAAAGAAATGCACTAAATGAAATATTGGATATATCGTATATATTAAATATTTTGAGATGAAACCGACTAAGGGGCTCAGTACCCAAATGTGAAACTCTATATTTTTCGTTAGTAAGCTCAATGCAGTGATTTTATCCGGTACAACAGACAGACTTCAACTAGACTAGCCTAGACTTCAAGGATCAGTATATATCGAGCTTATTACTTTCTTGGCTTTAGCACAAACTAAGAATGACGTAGAAATTCTTATCATATTTGTTAATTTTACTCCAATTATGTTAATATTGACATTTTAAAAATGTGCCTTTGTAAGAATATTTTAAAAAAGTGCATTCATAATTTCTTTTTTTTTTCATATTTTTTTTAACTGTTTAAAGAAAATATTGAGACGAAAAATCTAAGGAAATATATTAACCATCCAGAGGCATTTTAGAAGAGTGAACGTCATTTTTGTATGGAAGATCCCCTGAGGAATGGAATTAGAGGATATGTTACGCAGAAATACCAACGGAAAAAAATTCAGGGTAGTCGGTCTATCGATGCCTATAAGGGCAACTCATAGGAACCGAGAGAACTTATTGTATAAAATCATCACCATTTTTTAGCGGAGCACCCCTTATAGATAGTTATAGGAGGTAAGTAAATTTCGGAAAAATATCGGGTAAATTTGAGTAGTAATTTGTCAGTTTTTCACCCATTTTCTTAATTTTTTTTAGCCGGTGTGGCGCAATTTACCCTTAACCAATTTAGAACAATTTTTGGCTCACACATATTTTTGGGAACCTCACAAAAAGGGGGTTGCTGCATATAGAAATGGTAAATTTTTATTCAATACCATAGCTTTCAATATTACTAACTTTTTTCCCCTACAATTGATTCTAATAACTTTATTTCAGCATATTTTAAAAATTCTCTTTTTGTCTTTTTTCACCATTTCATAAAACCATTTTGTTCATATTGATTTCAATTGAATTTTATGATTTTATTGGATTTTTTCCTTTATTTTTGACATGCTGCTCCATTTACTTTACGCTATATCTCCCTTGATGTCAACTTTTATGAATACGACTAAAGTAGTGGTGAGCACAGAAAATGTATGAGGATAAAAAATATTCATTAGTGTGTTTTTTACTCCATTTATGTTCGTTACGTTTGGATATTAAATATCATATTGGTCAAGTCAAAGCTGAAAGTGAAAAAGAGTGGAAGTAGAATTAGAAAGACAGAGACGGGTGGTAATAGCAAGAAAGCAAGAATTTTCATTAGTTTTGCTATTTTTGATTTATGCTGATTCTTACTTATGTGTAAGTGGAAATGGTAAAAAATATTGCAGTAATTGAAATGATATAGAGTATCAATACGAATGTCCGATGATGCTATTCGTGGAAGATTACAATGAGTATGATAATGATGGTTTGGGTAACATCTACGATTGAGTAAGCTAATTCTAACAATTCTATATAGAAAAGAATTAATTGATAATGAAAGAGACCACAACCAATCAGACGGATATGTTTTTCCCTAAGAGAGACATAATCTTCTTTCTATTAGCGAATGAACAGAATTGAATTACTACAAAGAAGTGGTATTAATCGAATAAGCTTTCATGGTAAATTTAATATGTATTTGAATAGAACTTTTTCAACATATTTTTCCATATTTTATGAAATCATGAGATTATTTTATTTTTTATTTCAAATAATTCTTTAATTAATTTTGAGGTTACAACTTAGATTCGTATGAGGTTTTTTTTATGATAATATGATGATAATATGTTGAATTTTTTTTTTTTTTTTGTTAGTTCAATATTATATTATCTATTATCATTTATTAATCAGAATCACGATCTAAGTCGATTTAGCTATGTCTGTCTGTTCACACGATAATTGCTTTAGTTATATTGCAATTAATTTTTTTCACTCTTTACCCACGAAAACATAGAGCTAAATATACCAAAAAATAATACTAATCTGATGAAAAATACACCCACCACCCATACAGAAGTATGATGCGGAGTGTGTGTTTTTATACTTTTAACGAGAAAATATTAATTTATCAAATTGAAACTCGATAAATAATATTTTATTTATCAATCAATTGATATATTTGAAAATAAGCTAAATCGGTTGAAAAGCACGCCTACCTACCATACAAAAATAAGTTGCAGAAAGTGTATTTTCACTCTTAATGCTCGAAAATATGAAGTTATTAAGCTAAAACTGGGCAAACAGCGATATATTTCTTTATTAATTTACATGTGTGAAAATTAGCTAAATTGGATGAAATCCACGCCTACCTCTCGTACAAAATTATGATCTCAACTGCACTTTGCTTTTGAATATATAAATTTATTGAACTGGATATCGCCACTTATAATTGCTTTTATCAGCATGCAACTATGTTGAAAAATGAACGCTATCGGATAAAAACCACGCTTACTTCTCGTACAAATTTGTATTTCTGTCTAACTATAATTATATGGGGTATCCAAGTTTCAGTATAACAGATATTAAGATTTCTGAATATTTTTGAATTAAACCCAATTTTAATAATTTTTAAAATTAAATCAATGTTCTAAAAATGCTCGAATACCAGAGCTCCTTATCACGACACATTCAGGCTGCACACCGTACCCGTATGTTTGAAATAATATTGTAATATTACATAGCAAACATTTATTTATTTATTTATTTTAAAATCCAAAACTTTTATTTACAAGTGGACAAGTTTTTTATTTTTTGTTCGTTTTGTAGTTCTTTTCAATTTTAACCTACGGCAATTCTAAGAAGTTATTTTACCAGTCCTAATTTACCTAAACGCTGCAGTACCGCATATGCCCTTCAAAGGTTCATTAATTGATTCTTTTGACAATTTACACTATTACCATTCGCTTTACTCTATTACTAATGAATAAACGCAACATATTTATACTCACTTGTATATCATTTATCCACCAGGTTAAATTTGCTGCTGGTTTTGAATAATCCGATGAGCAATTTCCATTTACAATATCACCAAGACGATAACGTGAATGTATACCAGTTATTATTGGACGTTGTGTCGGCAATTCTATAATGGAAGTTTAAAAAAGAATGAAAACAAACAAAAAGAAAATAATGCAATATAAAAAATCTCCTTACAGTCGGCTGGGGCCGACCAAACTATACCCTGCATATGTAGATTTGTATATAAAAAGTTTACTCGAATATCCAACTTTTCTTTTATTTCCACTTTTCGAGAAACAATTTTTGCATATACTACTAATTTACACCCGAAATATGGTTGACTTTGACGAAGTAAAAGGATTTTAAGATAATTCCGAGGCTTAGGATGGGAGCTATATAAAAAGTACAATATTAATTTAAGTGACAATTATGGTTATTGTAGACATAAGATTGCCTAAGTTACAGCTGTTTCAATTTAAAATTTGTATGGGGGCTACGATAAACACTGGGCGTGGTGCGCCCATTTTCTGTGAGCCTAGTTGCTCGTACAATACTAATCCATACCCTAAGTCTCGTTGTCCTAGGCTAAATGGTTTGTAAGCTATGGAGCTTAAAATTTTAGTTTAATTCACTCGACTTTGTATGGGAGACCCATGAAGGAGTGGGCGTGGCACACTGATTTTCTGCCAGATTTTTGCCGACTACGATATTAATTTAAGTGTCAATTATGGTTATTCTAGACAGAAGATTGCCGAAGTTACAGCTGTTCCAATTTAAAATTTGTATGGGGGCTACGATAAACAGTGGGCGTGGCGCGCCCATTTCAAGTGAGTCTAGTTGCTCGTACAATACTAATCCATACCTTAAATCTCGTTGTCCTACGCTAAATGGTTTGTAAGTTATGGAGCTTAAAAGTTTTAGTTTAATTCCCTTGACTTTGTATGGGAGACTCATGAAGGAGTGGGCGTGGCACAATGATTTTCTGCCAGATTTTTGCCGACTACGATATTAATTTAAGTGTCAATTATGGTTATTCTAGACAGAAGATTGCCGAAGTTACAGCTGTTTCAATTTAAAATTTGTATGGGGGCTACGATAAACACTGGGCGTGGTGCGCCCATTTTCTGTGAGCCTAGTTGCTCGTACAATAATAATCCACACCTTAAATCTCGTTATTCTACGCTGAATAGTTTGCAAGTTATAACCGGTAACATTTTTTTTAATTTCCGCAACTTTGTATGGGAGACCCAAAAAGGAGTGGGCGTGGCACATTGATTTTCTGCCATATTATTTCTGACTGCCGTGTTAATCTAAGTGTCCATTATGGTTATTCTAGACAGAAGATTGTAGAAGTTACAGCAGTTTCAATTTAAAAGAAGTACAGACACTTTGTATGGGAGCTACGCTAGAAAGTAGGCGTGGCTCACCCACTTTTGGCGATGTTATATAGTAGTATAATATAACTCTATGTGCAAAATATTGTTGTCCCAAGTGGTATATTATGTGAGTTATAGCAAGTTAAAGATTTTGAAAATTTCGAGGTTAGTCGCTTTGAATGCTTGGTGTGGGCGTGGTTATTGACCGATCATGCCCAATATCAATCCCCTCCGTACCCTTGGATCATAGATTACTTATGCCAAATTTCATCGAAATAGCTCAATATTTACTCAAGTTATCGTGCGAACCAGCCAGGTGACAGACAGACGGACGGACGGACGGACGGACGGACGGACGGACGGACGGACGGACGGACGGACGGACGGACGGACATCGTTAAATCGAAAATTTAATCGACGCTGATCACGAATATATATCCATGTCTTTATCTCCGGAGATTCCTTCAAGTGGACACAAACATCTGACCGAAATGAATATACCATGCATATTGCATTATGCAGGGTATAAAAATAGTATATTATAAATTAAATGAAATCTTTCTTCATATTGATTCTTGTGTATATTCAAGCACAATAATGATTTCTCTCACATTATTTACAATACTTTTTTCTTTTTTTTTCTTTATTTCATATTTTCATTTACAATTTACATTATACAAACTTACCAACAACTTCCATTTGGCCCCATGCAATTGATGTATGAAAAGATGGTGCATCCGCTGATACCTCACATGAATATTTACCAGTTGAATTAAGCGATACATTACGTAAGATGACATGACTGACATTCGATTGTGTTGCCTGCGAATGAGAAGAAATTATTGCTGCATAAGTACATATTTATAAAAATGAAAGACTGGCAGAAAAGCATAGGATAAGTGTATAGGAAAAGGATCAATAAGTATGTAAATTTTAATAACTACAACAGAAGGATACTTTCACATACATAAAAATTATTGCAAATTTGATGTACAGTCTGTTCTCTAAAAAACGATCATCTGTTACACCGTGTGCTATGATGACACATGACGATACATACATCAACTGATTTTATTTAACTGTTGTGAAGTTTGAGAATTGAATTTCATAAAAGTTTTGTGATCATGGAATCAATATATCACTAATTATTGGATCTATAACTTAATTCGTGCGGTTTTTTCCCCAAATTTGTACGTTTATTTAAGAAAAACATGTACAATGGTATTATTCAAAGTATTGCCCATCTGAAGCTATGACTTTTTCCCATCTTTCTGGCAATTTTGTGGATTCCATCCCAAAAGAGCTGCGCCGGCTTGGCGGTCAAGAATGAATGAAGCCAATTTTTAATACACTGTTCTGATGTGAACCTTATTCCAGCGAGGGCGTTCTGCATCGATCGGAATAAATGGCAGTCGGATGGGGCAAGGTCTGGGCTATAAGGCGGGTGAGCCAAAACTTCCCAGCCGCTGTTTTCCAAATAGTTTTTGACCGCTGTTGCAACATGAGGCCGAGCGTTGTCATGATGGAAAATTATGGACTCATGTCTGGTCGCATATTCCGGGCGTTTTTCGGCTATTGCTCTCTTCAAACGGATTAATTGTGTTCGGTAGCGTTCTCCATTGATGGTTTCACCCGATTTTAGCAGCTCATAATACAGCACACCCTTCTGATCCCACCAAATACAGAGCATTACCTTCGCGCCATGGATATTCGGCTTTGCTGTTGATTTGGCTGGTTGGCCGGGTTTCACATATGATTTTTTGCGCTTGGAGTTGTCATAATGGATCCATTTTTCATCACCAACAACAATCCGATGCAAAAATGATTTCTTTTTGAAATGGCTGCTTGAGTGACTCCCAAAGATTCTGCAAGCTCTCCTTGTGTTTGGCAACAATCTTCATTGAGTAATGTTTCCAGTTCTTCAACTTCAAACTTTTTTGGCTGCCCAGTTCTTTGTTTTCAAAGCCAAAATTACCACTTTTAAATCGTACAAACTACATTTGGCACGTTCGCTCAGCTAAAGCATGATCACCATAAACTTCCACCAAAATACGATGACTTTCGGCAGCAGTTTTCTTCATATTAAAGTAATGAAGAAGAACTCCCCGCAAAAACACTCTTTCAGGCACAAAGTTCGACATATTTGAGTGAAAAAAAAAACTATTTCTGTTTACGCTTCAAATAAATGACATACATATACTGAGAAAGACGCACAATGACAGTAGCTTTCCAACACATGTTCGGAATATTGGAACGATGGAATACTAATCAAGTTACGCCATCTCTTAGCAAACCGCACGAATTAAGTTATAGATCCAATACGATGCAATAAAGTCTTAAAGAAAAAAAACTAGTTTACAATAGTGTACGGAACAAATCTCTATTGTCACAAAAACATGTAAAAAAATGCATGCACTCTGCAAAAGAAAATATTAATCGCGACTGGACTAAATAATTTTTACCGATGAATCTTCTTTTCGGTTAAACAAGGGAATGAAACCTGTTTGGTCACAAAAATGTGTTAAAATTGTGCAGAGAATGTTTAAGCACCCTGCAAAGGTCCATGTTTATGGCTGTTTTTCTGCAAAGGGTATCGGAGTTTTGACATGCTTTGACCGAAAACTTGAACTCATCGAAAATGTTAAAACTTTACCAAAAGGGCTTATAACCATCTACACGGAAGCTGTATGGAAAAAATAATCGCGTCTGGGTACTGCAGAAGGATAACGTTCCAAAGCATCGAAGTCTCCTATGTACTGAGTGGAAAGAAAAAAACCATATCGAAACAATGTATTGGCCATCCCCTACCCCCGATGCAAACCCAATCGGAAATGTTTGGAAAATGCAAGAAATGCAAAATGTAATACGAGACTTTACGTATTTTAGAATGGGCTGCAATGACGTCAGCCTGGGGATATTGCGAAGAATTACTCTACTAGCAAGTGCTAATATGGACCAACTAAGCAATTGAGAAGTGGAGTCCTCTCTCGAGAAACGAAAACCACACTCTACAAGTCATGCCAATCTGTGCATATTGCACCATACATATTGCATTAGCTCCAAAGTGCATTATGTTGATAAAATTTTCCAATTTAGTAATTTATTAAGTGGTTTTAAAACGGCAATATGGCACTAATTGTCATCCACAGTAGCTATTTCTGTGTCAGCTACCACAACCAACCCACCAAGGTATTTGCTAATGTCGACTTTTATGGCCGGAGCTTTGGAGACTTGAATATCGGGCAGAGCTATTCTTTTTGTCGACATGGCTGCCCAAACTATCGAAAGTTTTCTCAATTTTGTCGATGTAAAAAACTGCATTTTAGTTTTTCAGGGTAAATCTAACCTATTTCTCATTGTCGAGAATTATTTATCTACGTCATGGAATTGGTAAAGAATTTTGCACTTTTTCCTATTTCTTCAAGTCCTTTTGAACTACTTCGTTGAATTCCATTTTATTCACCATCGCTTCCTTCAATTCCAGCATGATTCAATTTACTAGAATTGATTGATTTTTTAACGTTAACAGGTGGTTAGTCACTTTCGTAATGCTGTGAGAAATGGAATGCTACGGCAACTAGTGCCGTAGCTCATTGTTAAGTGCGTTGGCCTTCTGAACTGTGGGTCGTGGGTACAATCCCCGGCTGAAGCACAATATTAATATCGAAAAGATTTTTCTTTCGAACAGTATCCATCTGTCGCAAGCAATTGACAGTATTTCCGGCAATAACCGGAAGACAGCTCTGTAACAAAGCTCAGAAAAAGTAATGTCACAAGTGTAATGCCGTTAACACGCACAACAGTATTGGAAGAGATAAAGGGCCCTTCAGGACCTATTTGAGTACAAATTAAGTTTTTAAACTTCAACATTTATCATATAAAATTATTGTGCAGTAAATGTGTTTCTACACTAATTAACAAATTCTACTAAGAACTTGCTTTTGTTCCGATGAATGATGAACTACCTAGCATTGTCTATAGAAGAGAAATGTTATTTATTTATTTGATGATTTCATATTGCAGTCTTTGTCAAGTTTTTAATTAATCAGAATTTTTGCTATACATCATTCATCGTGCCCTTCCCTGTACACTCATATGTGCAAAAAAAAAATGTTTTCAATGCGTAAGAATATATTTTGCAATTATCTCCAAGGATGAGTGCCCTTTAGCTCATTGTTGGTTCATCTTTAGTAAAGACACATAGACACATACCTATAATTATTGAAGTTTAATTCAAAAATAACAACAGCAGCAACAATATCAGTACAAAATAAACACACACAAAAAAAAAACAAAAAATCCAAAAAAATACATTAACGAATAATTACGAGTAAATGATTTTACCCATGAGTGCGCTTTTAATGCTTTAAGGGATATTGCTCTGTGTGTGTGTCTGTATTTTTTTGCATTTCTCTTTTATAAGTAAATTTAATTTTTTTTCGTACTTTATATGTATATACACTTGTGCGTATTTGCATGTGTAGCATTTTTTCGCATTTCTTTTCCTCTGGTACATATGTACGAGTACGTACCACATTATGTGGTTTAAATGAGATGAAATGTATTTTTATTGTTTACATACTAAGAGTATGTGTATTATAGCTACATGTATGTATGTATATATGTATGTCAGTATAAGTAAATGTATGTATAGCTTCAGACATAAGTATTCTTTAAATTTATGTATATTATGTAAAATGACAAAGTAAAAAAAAACCACAATCGCATACTTTTTGGCACAAATGTTTTGTGTACAAAGCAATACAGCCCCATGAGGACTTTAAGAAATAAATTTATATAAAAAGAAATTGTATGAATAAGCATACCAATGCTGACTGAGAAGTATATTGCAGAGCTGTAAAAGAATTGAATCATTACGGAATTCACTCACCCTTAATTCATTTAAAAGCTGCATCAACGAGGCTCCACTCTTTTGCTTCGAATTCATTAAAGAATTACAGGCGAACCATTCACCATTCTCAAAAGCTTAAAATTATCACACTTTCCCATTCAGTATAGAGTGGCAGTTGAAAAATATCAGTCCCATTCTTGAAAGGCTTAAAAATATGATGAATTCATTCAATATTATAATTCTTTTAAACTCTGAAATACTGGAAATATGATATTATTTATTGCCATGAAAAGCATAGCTGCTTTGGAACAAAACCCATGGTATTATTATGAAGGTAGAGCAACTACAAAAAATTCTTCTTGGATGCGTCATACGTCAGAAACTGGCTTTTTATAGTGTCAAGCAAGTGTGTTTTTTTTTTTTCAATTTCTTCTTCTTATTTTCCCATGTGTTTGTTGTTGTTTTATTTACTTTTTCTCCTTCATTAATGGGAATCTTCCCCAATGGCTCTACCTTGAGTTATTATACCATGACAAAACCAATCAGCTGTTATTATTCACATAAATAAATTTGATGAACGTGCGAGGTTCCTGGAGTTTCCTGGAGTTTTGTATTGCATATGCAACAACGCACAAGAATTCCCCCTCTTTTCTTGAAGTAGTCTGTTGAATCGAGCTGCTCAATTTATATACAAATATGATAGAAAAAAATTTGCCATATAAAATAGCGTTTACAACAGCTTGTTGAGGCTCGTACTGTACTTCTGGTGACGACTTTAACATTGATGCCTCTAACGCAGACTTTTCTGAAATAGGACTATCAAACCAAATATCGGATAGTTCTTCCCATTCTTCAACAATGTGTTGACTTTGCGGTGAAGAATTCTCACAATCAATTGAATTTTCATTTTCTTTAGAACACATTTTTAAATTTATCTCACAAGATTCACTTTGAAGAAATTCACGTTTGAAAAGAAATTAACGGATCATTATATATCTACGCATTATACGTAAATATGCGTATATATGTATACGTAAAATTCTTGAAGGAGGAGAAGTAACGACATGATAGTCGTTACTTCTCAATTTATTAAAAAGAAAACAAAAAATTGTAATACGAAATAAAACTTCTATAATTTTTTGTATTTAATACTTTCTTTATATTTAATATAAGCCAATGGCATCCCAGAAATGAAAGATCCAATAACCATACAGATATTTTGTAACCAACAAAACGCGAAGAAGCTTGCTACTGAATGGATATCGCCACTGCCATTCTTTTTAGGCTGCAGCCATCTGCTGCTGCATTCATTAAAATTTCAATTCTGTGTGAATTCTTTAGGGTTTTCAATGCATGAATTGAAAACGAATAGAACTTACACATTTTGATCAGCCTAAAGACTTCACACACTGAATGTTAGAAAAAAAGGAGTTCAGCTTTTCAAAACTTAAATAAAAAAATTAAAAGTGAAAATGACTTCACACTTTTGCAGCTCTGACCAATGCTGACTGAGAATATATATTGTGTCAAAGCGAAATCATTTTATTTGCGCCAATTATTAAAAAAGATCAGCCTAACTGTATGCCAAAAAAATAACGTTTTATTTTTTCGTATAAAATTAAACCTGCACGAAGTAAATTTAATCATATCTATTATTATAGCATTATAAAGACATTAAAAAAGGTCTTCCTGTCTATATTTTATCCTAATACATTTTTTATGAAATTAAGTTTTTAATAAATCTTATATAAGTATATCACAATGCTCAACCATCGATGACATGCTTCATCACTCTAATGTCGAATTATCAAAAAGTATTACAAGAAGAATTACATATACTTGAACAAACAAACACACGAGAAAAAACCATTGCAGCATATTGTCGTTTACTTTTGTGTTTACTGTTTAATTTTTTTTTCGACTCTGGCTTCTTCAAAAGATAAACAGCGAGTGAGAAGCGAACGCATAACATCGTACTTACAAATCTTTTACGTTGATGTGAAAACACGAAGGCAAACTATACAATGTGCAACGTTGTGGCCGGCATTGTTCTAAAGCATTCTAAATTGCTCGTGTCATATATTATAAAAAATGCAGCATACTTTTAGGCTCTTGCAAATATATGTGACATTGTTATGTTATGTTATATGTTATGCTTAGAGTATGCCCTAAAAAATTTTTTCGAAATCACTAAATATCACTAACATTTTTGGATACGATATTTTCAGAATAGACCTGTATGTATCGATCTAAAAATTGCAACTATTCATAGTCAAATTTTTAGCAGCTCCTAACAGTATCATCTATATAAAATGCTTGCTTACTTCCAGGATAAGAAAAAATATGAGTTGTGGGTTTTCATCACAAATCAGCTGTTTAAGAGTCGTACACAGTGGTGATTATATCGATCATTTGTATGACGATACATGAAATAAGAAATAAACGGAAACAGATTTGAAGCATTATAAACATGTTTAATAATATAAATCAGCCTTACTGCTTTAATATGAAATGAATCCCTAAAAACAACATTATTCTAGCAATATTATTTAGTTCTTCTAGTTAGTGGCTTCTTCTATCTTCTAAAATTTCAAAAACAGCGTCACTTTATAATTTTATTTATTTGAAATTGATTCATCTTGGCAGCTTTTTCATTTAAAAATAGCACTTTGGTATTGACTTTACAACCACTCAGGCAAAAGCAAAGACAACATTGATCTGTAACCGACGAGATTAGTCACATTCAATGGGTTTTGGATCTCTGGATCACAATTGACGGTCGGAATTCCGCCATCATGCTCAGTATTCTTTCTAAAACAAAAAACAATTGCGGATATTATTGCAGGTTTTTTTTAGATTAGGAAAACGCCTGAGGTCATGGCATAAATTCAACAGATTTGTATTCAATGACCTAAAAACAATATATTTTGACTGCTCTGGATCATCGGATATCATACTTTTTTCATTGTTGGGCTGTGTAATTTCATGAAAACTTGAACAAGGTTGAGGAATAATGCAAATTTATTTCCAAAGCCAATGTTGTGTAGCCTAAACAATGTGTTTATTGAAAAGAAGTTTCTTTCATCAGAAAACCCACACAAGATCGTCGAGAAGCCAATGCATCCACAGAGAGTGGCAGTTTGGTGCGAAGTTTGAGCGGTGGCATCATTGGCCCAGTTTTCTTTCAAAATGCTGCTAGAAATGCCATTCCGGTCAACGATGAGCAATGGACGGAAATATAAGGCATGGACGTTGACGATCTTTGGTCTCAACTTCATGTCATCCAGCCCTTGCCATAATCGATATTTCGCGCGTCAAGTTCGGTAATCGTGTTATCAGCATTGTTGGCGGTGCCATGAAAAAATAATATTTTGCAAACAATCCATTAGTGATAAAGATCCTTAAGGTGAATCGGGATAGACCCAGAAACCTTCATCAAGGTCTTGGAAAACTAGGTTGATACGTTCAGCTACTACGAAGCCAGCCAAGGCAGCCACATGAATGAAAAATCCTATTACATAAATAATGGGAATGTTTGCTCTTCCGAAAAAACCAATAATATACCGAACACTTTAATTTTTGTTCAATTATTTTTCAACTTTTAAAAATAAACTTGTATGTCTAATATCTGATAATATAAAATTGTTTTTTTTTTTGCATTTCTAAATATTGCGCATTTTTAAACGATTCTATTGATTGCACAATGCTTCAATATAAAGGCACATTTAGTATCGATAATAATACTTAAAAACAAAGTGAAAATAATTATAAAATATAAATCAAACAAGATTTTCTTGTTATCTTTCAGAGCTACTCTCATGTATTGATTGTTTGTGATTATACAAATCTGCCGTTATGAACAATATGCTCATTTGTAAAAGACTATTGGTTTATCTAATTATAAATATACCACTTCCATACATATAAATATAAAATAATTATGGTCACAGTATTGTTGCCATCAAATTACAAATTATTTAAGTGACCCTACTGAATAGAGTAAATTAAAGGTGAGGAAATCAACTTTCAGTCACATTACCGTAGCTCGGAATGGTCCATTCGTTTACAATAATCAAACAATATGGAAATATTTTGTATCCTTTTATTCAATCAAATGCTCATAATATATACATTTTAACCATAGTATCCTCCATGGCCATGACCATGGCCATGACCATGACCATATTGGCGCTTCTCCCTATTCAACTCTTCCAGTTGATCAGTGTTATCTGGTTGACTTGGTTGTTCAGCGTATGCAAATGCAATCAAGAAAATTGCAAAAATCGCAAGTACATTTAATATACGCATTTCAAAAATTAAACAGTTGTTTGCTTTGTTGTATCTCTTGAAAAGATTAACTTCAATTGTTGATATTTGACCATAATCAGAGATGTTTTATATACCAAATTTCATTCTTATTTAGACTGCTAGTAATATGTACTATATCGTATGTAGATAATGCGAGTATAATTTAAATTATTACATTTATTAATTACAATTTTTTACTATGTAGTTTTATTGCAAATTTTTTCTTTGTTTCTTCTATGATTAATAGATTTGTTTTGTTTACAAAAATACCAGTTTATACAAACAATATTTCAACAAATAAATTAATATAATAATGCCTTATTTACAATTGCATAATTTGTATACCTTGCATCGGTATATGCAAGGTATATTCATTTCGGTCAGATGTTTGTAACCAATTGAACTAATCTCCGAAGATATAGAAAAGTATCAATATTCCTGACTGGCGTCGCTTAAATTTTCGATTGAACGATGTCCGTTAACTTGAGCAAATATTGAGCTATTTTGACAAAATTTATCATGAGTAACCTATGATCCAAGGGTACGGAGGCGATTGAGACTGGACATGACCACACCGGGCATTCAAAGCGTTTACTTCAACTCGCTTAATGTACCGGCAGCAACAATTGCCAAAAATGCTTCTTAAAAAGAGCTCTATGGCAAAACTTAGTTAAAGTGATATCACAAGGGTTCTGCCGTTTGGAATCGGCTAATATAAGTAGGTCCCATCTAATGCTGTAATCCGCAGCAATCTTCTATCTAAAACAATCATATTTAACACTAACATTAATATTATAGTCAGAAATAAGCTGGCACATCTTTATGTGGCTTCCATACAAAGTCGAGGAAATTTAACAAACATTTTTAAGCGCAGACCCCACTTTCTATAATAGCCTCAATACAAAACTATCGAATTACATTAAAATTTAAACCGCTGTAACTTTAACAGTTTTCTGCCTAGAGGCAATAATACGTTGGAAATAATCAGCAAGACATGGCTACTTCTTAATGGGACTCCAGTTCAAAATTGCGGAAAGTAAAAAAATTTAAACAGCTATAACTTACGAACTATTCAGAGTAGGAAAACCAAATTTAAGATATGGATTAGTATTGAAAAGTTAATTAGTTTTCTGTGAAAATATATATCCCATAGTAGACCTCGAAATTATCATAAACTTTATAAACCTCATAACTTACAAAATAATTCGCCTAAGTTAACCATATTTCAGGGGTAGATTAGTATTATGGGCAGAAATTATACTCCAAAACTGGTGTGCTACGCCTACTTCTTAATAAAGCTCTCATACAAAGTAGTGGAAATAAAAGGAAAGATGAATATGCGAGCCAACTTTTTATATATATATCTACATGTGCAGGGTATAATTTGAGCGGCGCCAGCCGACTGTAAGGTAATTTTTTATTTGATAGTTTTTTGTTTGATTTTCTAACATTCAGTTACTTATAAATAGAACTTATTGTGCGCTGTTCTGATAATTTTTTTTTTTAACTCCCGCTTACCATAACACTCATAACTAACAACCCGAAAATTTTAAATACCCAAGTAAACAGTTTAATAAAACTACGTTTGAATATATATTAATTCTATTTAAATGCGTCAAACACCTATACAAACATCATATTGTGCTCTTTCTACGTTCTAACCTCATCATAAATCGTTCTAAGTTTTGTTATTATGAAAAAAATTTTTCCCGTATATTATTCCTCATCATGATATACGTATGTGAATAGCAGACTGCAGATGGACTACTATAAATTGGCAAAAGTTCTGTTGAAGTTTTGGTAGCTCTAGAAGTTTTCGTTCTTCACTTTTGAAATTAAATTCTCTAAGAATAAATGCTTTGGTTGGTGTTTAATATCCATCTAAGTGATACATCGATTTGCTCCTAGATTTAAACTTAAATCACGATAGCTGATCTTAAGGTTTATGACAGCCAGTTGTAAGCAGGATTATCAAAAATATAAGTGAAAGAATTGCTTTACCTCTGGGAAATTTCATTAGATTTCTTAGTGTAGCGGACCAAATGAATGAAGCAAAACATAATTGTTTCATTATATCGCACTTTCCAAGTGTTATAGGGGTTATTGATTGTACGCTCGTTCGCATCAAATGTTCACCGAGAGAAGTAGGAAATGTCATGTCGGGTACTCATGATTCAGTTCATGATACTAGACTTTGGAATATAAGTCGATTAAAAACATTTACATTGAGTACAATGCCCCTATTCATAGTCGAATTTATAGCAGTAGCTAACTAGCAGAGCTGTAAAAGAATTGAATCATTATGGAATTCACTCACACTTAATTCATTTAAAAGGTGCATCCACGAGACTGCACTCTTTGACTTCGAATTCATTAAAGAATGACAGGTAAACCATTCATCATTCTCAAAAGCTCAGTAAAGAGTGGGACTTGACAAATATTAATCCCATATTTGTTAGGTTTATAAATATGATGAATTCATTCAATATTATAATTCTCTTAAACTTTGAAATACTGGAAATATGATATTATTTACTACCATGAGAAGCATAACTATTTTGGAACAAAACCGATGGTGTTATTATGAAGGTAGAGCAACTACAAAAAATTCCTCTTGGATGCGTCATATGTCAGAAAGTGGCTTCTTATAGTGTGAAGCCAGTGTGTTTCTTGTTTCCTTTTCAACTTCTTCTTCTTCCTTTTGTTTTATTTACTTTTTCTCCTTCATTCATGAGAACTGTCTCCAATGGCTCTACCTTGAGTTTTTATGCCATGACAAAATTTAGTGAATTTCCTCAAGATTCACTTTGAGGAAATTCACGTTTGAAAAGAAATTAACGGATCATTATATATATACCGATTATACGTTAATATGCCTGTATATATACGTAATATTCTTGTAGAAGGTCAAACTACCAGGAACT
The DNA here is from genome assembly GCA_963854835.1 of Megamerina dolium. Classification (NCBI taxonomy): domain Eukaryota; kingdom Metazoa; phylum Arthropoda; class Insecta; order Diptera; family Megamerinidae; genus Megamerina; species Megamerina dolium. The sequence goes on along the minus strand of OY978529.1, from coordinate 30,822,326 downwards.
AACATGCTAGTCGTTACTTCTCAATTTATTAAAAAGAAAACAAAAAAATTGTAATACGAAATAAAACTTCTATAATTTTTTGTATTCAATACTTTCTTTATATTTAATATAAGCCAATGGCAACCCAGAAATGAAAGATCCAACAACCATACAGATATTTTGTAAACAACAAAACGCGAAGAAGCTTGCTACTGAATGGATCTCGCCACTGCCATTCTTTTTAAACTGCAGCCATCTGTTGCTGCATTCATCAAAATTTCAATTCTGTGTGAATTCTTTAGGTTTTTCAATTCAGGAATTGAAAACGAAAAGAACTCAGTTCGGCTTTTGAAAATTTAAATAAAAGAATTAAGAATGAAAATGACTTCACACTTTCACAGCTCTGCTATCTAGTAACAGCTTTATAAGAAGCTTGCACTCTTTCAGGGTAAATATAAAAAAATTTGCAATAAAATATCACAAATTTCATTTTTATTTATCCTGAAAGTATGCAAGCTTTTGATAAAGCTGTTAGTAGTTGGCCACTGCTAAAAATTCGATTATGAATAGAGGCAAGTGTTAAGTTGGTACTTCAAGTTAAGTTAGAGGTTTATTAGTATCAACTTAAAAGCGCGACTATGAATATGCGTCATTTTTTCTTTGAAATGAATACAGCACCTAAATGTATATAACGCTTTTATGAAATAGTTGTCATTTAGTTGTTATTTAGTTGTTATTTAGTTAAGCTCAATTTAATCCAATGTGCTTCAAAGTCTACAGCGATTGTTATTCTTCAGTATTTCACTTATGACTGTATATACAATGAAAGTAAATCGAATAGCATTTAAATTTCGTGTCGACAGGAAGAACAAAATTTCTGTTTTTTATGCCCAGTAGTCCAACTTACGATCATGTAAGTCTCGTATTGTATCAATACATAATGAAATAACTAATCATAAATATTGTATTCTGTATTTTCTATATTTTTATTCAAGTATCAATATAACAAATAATTAAATGTTGAAAAACTACTCGATTCGGTATAACGTATTTTTAACCATAATAACCATATCCTCCATTATATCCCCTATTGTAACCACCATTACCAAAAGATCCATATCCACCATAACCTCCAAATTGACGTTTCTCCCTAGTCAATCCTTCAAACTGGTCCGGTTGATCGGGCTGACTTGGCATGGCGTAAGTTATAGCAACGAAATAAATTGCAAGGATCACAAAAGCAATATAAGTTCTCATTTTGATGTGTATTTGTAACAATTTTGTATTTGTAACTATTTGTTGAAACGATTTATTCGATCTGTTGATATTTTGCTATCATCAGCTATGTTTTATATACTTTAAATTCATCAAAATCTGTACTCTATTTTTAGTTTTTTTGCAACCATTATTAGTAATTTTTATTGCAATTTTGTGGTTGTTTTTATTTTTTGTACTGCTACATATTGTGAAAATTATTATAGAATTATTCCATAAAAGAAGTTATGTTTACTGATTTCAAAATCCAGTTTATACACATCAACAACAATGCCTGAGTGTATGGAAGCTGTCTGTTTTAAAATAGTTTGTTTATTTTTTTTTTTTTTTCATTTTAAATAAAAGTGGTTGTAAATAATATGGAAATATGTACACTGGAAGTGAATATTTTTGTATTCTGTTTTTGAAATAGACTCAAGCAAGCTGTAACAAATAAATAACAATAAAAACAATGATCTAGCAGTTTGGTTTGCATATCCATCATTATATTTATTTATCTTTTTTTTACTTCCCCTACTTTTTATGGGATCTATATTAAGTAGTAGGCTTACCAATTTTTTTAGGAATAATTTCGGCCTATAATGGTTATTTACACCTGAAATATGATTGCCTTAAGCGAACTATTTTGTAAGTTAGGATCGTTTTATAAACTAAGATAATTCCTCGACTTTATATGGGAGCTACATTAAAGAATACATAATATACCGATTAGAATGTGTGAGTTATGGTTTAGTCCATTGAAGACAAAGAGCGTTCGGGCCTATCACAAAAGTTTAAAAATGAAAACTGACGGCTTTATAGTGCGAAGATTCATGTCAAATCCTTAAAGACATCATTAGTGGTTGACGAACTAACCGATTCCAAGCATTTTAAAGCCACTGGAATGATTCAAAACCTAGGAGATTGCGAACAATTGCTTCAACGGTAGACAAGAAAGAGGTTTTTGCATTGTATCGTTCCTGGTGATGAAAATGGATCCATTACGATAACCCGAGTTATACCCGGACAACCATCAACATCACTGGCAAAGCGAAATAATAACGGGGACAAGCCTATGCTCAGTATTTGGTGGGACCAACTCGGTGTTATTAATTATGAGCTGCTAAAACCGAATGAAGCCATCACCGTTGGGCTTTATCGAAAACAATTGATGAATTTTAGCAGAGCATTGAAGAAAAAACGTCCACAATACCTCGTTGCAACGTTGCAATGCTCGTCCACATATTGCACTGAACACTGAAATGCAGTTATAAGCCGAAATTATTCCTCAAAAAATTGATAAGTCACACCCACTTATTTATGTACATGGATATGCGAGCCAACTCTAAAGAAATTGTTTTTATTATTATTTATTTCTTACGGCTTGTTTGAGCCTATTTCAAAAACATAATACAAGGATGTTCACTTGTAATTTAACCTAAATGAAATTACCTTAAATCAAGCGCTTAATTATTTACATATTATTTACAAGCAGTTTTATTTAAAATGAAAAAAAAAAAACAAACAAACTATTGGTAGGTATAACAATGTATGTACTTACAATCCAACGATTTTAAAACAGAGACAAATTTTTACAGCTTCCATACACTCAGACATTGTTGTTGATGAGTGTAAACTTAATGCTGCGATAAGTAAACATAACTTTTCTTATGGAATAATTTCATAATAATTCCCACAACATGTAGAAGTATAAAAAAGAACAATCACAAAATTGCAAAAAACAAAATGATTAATGATGGTTGCAAAAGACCAAAACTTGAGTACAGATTTTGATGAATTTTAAATATATAAATCATAGCTGATGATAGCAAAATATCAACAGATCGAATAAATCGTTTCAACAAATAGTTACAAAGACCAAATTATTACAAATACACATCAAAATGAGAACTTATATCGCTTTTGTGATCCTTGCAATTTATTTCGTTGCTATAACTTACGCCATGCCAGCTCAGCCTGATCAACCCGACCAGTTTGAAGGATTGACTAGGGAGAAACGTCAATTTGGAGGGTATGGAGGCTATCGTAGTGGATATGGCTCTTTTGGTAATGGTGGTTACAATAGAGGATATAATGGAGGATATGGATATTATGGTTAAAAATACGTTACATCAAATCGAGTTGTTTTCGAACATTTAATTATTTGTTATATTGATACTTGAATAAAAATATATAAATTGCAGAATACAATATTTATGATTAATTATTTCATTAGCTTGTATTAATATAACACACATCTCACATAATCGTGAAAAATCTCTAAGGTTATTTTAGAAATTTATGTGCCTTACAAGTTGGTCTACTAGGCATAAAATAAGAAAATTTTGTTCTTCCTGATGGTGCTCACATGCCCACACGTAATTTAAACGCTATTCGATTTATTTTCATTTTCCAGTCATACGTAAAAAATTCACTTTATTTATTGCTAGGAATTTGATCTCTCTCCAAAAATGGATTCCTTTCTGCGCTTGTGCTTCAACTCGTCGCATCCACGTATGTCGGCTGGTTTTCCGCGTCTACGATTCTTTGCGGATTCCAAACCAGCACTGCTCTAGTAATGTCGTCGTAGAGTTTACGCAAAGTTTGAGCGATCTAGTTCCTATATCTATTTGCGACGCCGAATTTCAATGTGGATAGGTACCTGTTTGGTCGCAGCCCAGAGGTCAGTGTTGCTTTTAATGTTCAGACATAATACACGCATAATCTTGCGGAGACTCCGGTTAAAAAAGGATTGCCATACTTGCAGGGCAGCCGCAGTAATTATCTGCATATCACATCTATATAAGACAACTTTATGCTAGAATCGAATATCCACAGCATCGTACGTCTGGATATGCCAGAATTTATCCAGCATGCCGAAAGCAGAACGGCCCTTAGGTACGTTTACGCATATCTACTGCTGACCCACCGTTTTTATAATAATTTTGCCTAAATGACAAAAGTCAACAACTTCTTCGAGAGGTATATTGGCAATCTACAAAACTTGCGTTTCGCTGTGGTATTCGCGATGTTGATTTTTAGTCCCGTTTGTGCGGCGAAATCGCTTACAGCTTCAAGTTTTGATGATATGTGCGAGTATTTATGTGACACAAGCATATATCGTCCGTGTAGTCCAAGCCTTCATGACAGCCGATCAGGCCCCAATATATGCCTCTGTTCGTTGTACAACCTGACTCATTATTAAGTCCACAACCCGGTTAAATGAGAGCAGCGATAGCACACATCCCTGCCTGATACCAGTTTTCACTTGGATGCTGTTGCTTGAGATATTTTCGAGCCTTACGAGACAACTAGCTCCTTTTCAAACTTGATAAAGCAAAGAGATAGATAGAAATGTGCCACTCCACTGATAGCTCCACAATCATAATAGCTATAATAATTAACTATTCGATAAATTCCCATGTGATTTTTTAATCATTTAGATATATTATATTTTTTAAATTAATTTTTTTAATAGTTGGGACAATCAATTAAAGTTGATGAAAATGGAATTGAAGAAAATGAAAATTTAAAAGAAAATGAACTTAAAAATTATTTAAAATAACAACAAAAGTTGGCAAAGGGATTTGGGTGTGAGAAGTAATAGTGGGACTCTTCACTACTGCAACCACGAATGATCTACATATTCTGCTTCCCATAGCAGTCAAAGTGTCATTGATTACTTTAAGGAAGCTGAGTAAGTGTTTCTACATTTTGACCTTGTAGTCCGCTTCTTCTAATTCTTGTCAATTTGGTGATGCTATTTACATTTTTGTTGTTGTTTTGTTTTCATTACAGCAACAAACTGCATATTGTGTTTAAGATTTGCAGGCAGCACTAAATTTAAAGCAAAATTTATTTGACTACATAAAAATCTTCCACTTCATTTACTAGAATTGAATAACAGCCGAATTCATCATTTGTTCTGCTCTGTCATTACCCGAGCGTGCAAATGATATGTCTAGTATGTACATATGTATGTGCATTAAGACTAGAAGTTTTGTATTCGACAAAAATTACGAGTGTGTTATTATTTACTTTTTGGAGTATTTAGAACTCATATGAAAAAAATCATGTTGACGGTTTCCTCCGGTTTACACGTATTACTTACGTGCAAAGAAATTGTTATTGAATTTCTTAAATTGTTTAGGAATATACGTATCGTATGTATCTAAAAATAAAAATATACTTAACAAAGACAATAACTATATGCTTGGTACACAAACAAAAAGCAATCAATCAATCGTAACCAACAAATAACACTTCAGAATTAAGTAACTACACTGTGACACAAATAATATTTAAATCAAGAAAAAAAAAATTTGCAAAATCACCGATGAATTTCGTTGGATTGGCAATAACAAAGTAATATGCTGTGTCCATTCCCACAATTTATTTTTACCACATTGAGTTTTCTTGTGAGTTGCTATTGAACTTTAGAGTTCCAGTCGCTCTATCCATACATATTAATCGGATTAAAACTTTCAATTTTTTTTTTTTGCAATTTCAAAATTTTAGACTTCAGGCTTTACACGAAATCATAATGGGAATATGACCCACCGTCCTACAAAATCATACTTTTCTTGTACACATGAATAAATCCAAGAGAATCTGAAAACAGACATAACAAGCTATACGAATTTGCCGATTTTCTAAAGTACGTCAAAAAAATTTTTTTTATTTAGTAAAAGTTGACCGATTTAAGTAAATATTACCTTCTTGGAAAGGTAATTGAATACAATTGGATTTTCCACACTATTCTGATCCCAGATGGAGCCACTATTTCATGGTAAAGATAGAAGTGTAATTTTGATACAAATTTTTATTGCTTTTAGGCGTTCACTTTCCTTTTGAAATTATTTTTTTTTCAACCAAATACCAATTGTAAGATACTTGTAACTACTTGAAGGGATCTCCGGAGATATAGAAAAATATATATATATTCCTTATGTTCGTCGCCTAAATAATAGTTGTTTTGGTGATGTCCGTCCGTCCTTCCGTCTCTCTGTCAATAAAAGGTTCAACAGCCATAACTTAAGAATTATTCAGCGAATAACGACTATGTTTAAATTGTACATTAGTACTGTAGAGATAACTAGAATTACGAGAAATTGTCGTAATGGTTGGTTGTAAATGACCGGGCACGAAATCAGCAAGCCAAATCCACTTCATAATGTGGCTCCCACACAAATTCGCATTGCAAAGATATATACAATAGCTCCCATATAAGCGTCGAAATTTGTCATATGTTTAAACCGACAGAACTCCAACGCTCTTCGTCTTAAAATGTTTAAGATTGGCGTTCGTAATTAACTTACGAGAAACTAGCAAACCACGCCTATTACTTAATGTAGCTCCCATATAAAGTCGCGGAATTATCTTAGTCTTTAAAGCCTCCCTAACTTATAAAATATGTATCTCGCCTAGGTTGCAATTATCTTTCAAAAGATTGCTAAACTACTTCTAAGCCAAGATCAATGTGTTTATTGTTATTTATTTGTTACGGCTAGCTTGAGCCTATTTCAAAAATAGAATACAAAAATATTAACTTGGAGTGTACATTTACAACATTTGGAGTGTTTATTTACAACCAGTTTTATTTAAAATGAAAAAGAAAACAAAAAACAAACTATTCGGTCGGTATAACAAAGTATATATGTATATTCCACGATTTCAAAATAGAGACAAACACTCAGGCATTGTTGTTGATGTGTGTAGACTGGATTTTGAAATCAGTAAACATAACTTGTCCTATGGAATAATTCTATAATAGTTCCCACAATATGTAGAAGTAAATAAAAACAATCACAAAATTGCAATAAAAATGACAATTTATGGTTGCAAAAAACCAAAAATAGAGTACAAATTTTGATAAATTTAAAGTATATAAAACATAGGTGATGATAGCAAAATATCAACAGATCGAACAAATCGTTTCAACAAATAGTTACAAATACAAAATTGTTACAAACAAATACATCAAAATGAGAACTTATATTGCTTTTGTGATCCTTGCAATTTATTTCGTTGCTATGACCTATGCCATGCCAGATCAGCTCGATCAACCCGACCAGTTTGAAGGATTGACTAGGGAGAAACGTCAATATGGAGGATATGGAGGCTACCGTGGTGGATATGGCTCATTTGGTAATGGCGGTTATAATGGAGGATATGGATATTATGGTTAAAAATACGTTGCACCAAATCGACCAGTTTTTGAACGTTTAATAATTTGTTATATTTATACTTAATTAAAAATATGGAAAATACAGAATACAATATTTATGACTCATTATTTTATTAGCTTGTATTAATACAACACGAGTTGGACCCCTAGGCATATAAAAACGGAAGTTTTGTTCTTCCTGATTGTGTTCACCTATCGACATGAAACTTAAACGCTATTCGGTTTACTTTCATTTTACATTCATAAGTGGAATAATGAAGAATAACGAGACTTTGAAGTAGCCTAGGTAGTTCAGTTAACTATGTCCGTCCGTCCGTCTGTATGTCACCTGGCTGGTTCGCACGACAACCTGAACAAATATTGAGCTATTTTGACGAAATTTGGCAGGAGTAACCTATAATTCAATCGTACGGATGGAGTTGACAATGGGTATTGATCAATCAACCGCTACGCCCACACGTAGCAATCAAAATGATTAACCTCGGAATTTTTAAAATGTTTAACTTGCTACAACTCGCTTTATATATTTGGCACGTAGAGTTGTGTTGTAGTGCTACAAAAGCTTGCCATTAATGGAGGAGCCACGATTACTTTTTATAGGAGGACAAAATGACTGCATTTCTTTAAAATTGACATAGCTCGCCGCAATCTTCCGTCTAGACCATAATTGTTTTTTCTTCCCATTTATAATTAGTAATTTGTGTGACTTCTTCAATTGTATTATTTTGATGCTGCTTTTGCTGGCAGTGCCCATATTTCAATGACGTATTTGCATATGGGTATGATTAATGTAGATTTGTACATCAAAAGTTTGCTGCAAACGGAGAGCTTAGATTGTCTGCCAATATAGTTGCCTCAAGCTATTATTTCTTGCTTGTCTTTTTTCTTTATCTGCACTTTCCATAGAAGCGTTGTATTTTAATTTATCGAACTATCGAAAACCTTCGCAACGTCACGATATATTGCGACACAAAAACTTTGTTTGTCAATATCAGTTAAGGTCTTATTTGTAACCCTATGTACTTGTTGAATCGTTGAATGATTCAGTTATTTGTTATTATAATTGGTTCAAGTCGTTTAGCTATTAGTTTTTCAAATAACTTGAACATAATAGGCAAAAGGCATGTATGACGTAGTCTTAGTAAGGTCTTTGTTTAGTTTTGGAATGGCGATTACTTCAGCGACTTTCCATGTAACTGGAAAATATTTTAATGTAATGGCTGCATTAATTATATTGGGTGATCCAAGTAGACATACTTTTTTCAATAGCATTTTTTTGACAGATCACGTGTGAGTCGTGCCATGCTGTCATGTTATTTTTGTTTAGTATTGTCTGGCATTTCATCATGGAAAGACTTACTCCTGAACAACGTTTACAAATCGTTCAACTTTATTAAGCAAATTCACGTTCTGTGAGGAATGTGATCCGTGCACTTCGCTCAACTTATGGTCAACATAATCGGCTTACTGAGCGTACTATTCGCAACACTATCACCCATCTTGAGACCCAGCATTCATTATTGGATAATATTCGACCGAATAGACCACGTCCAGCACGCAGTGAAGAAAATATAGCGGCCGTAGCTGAGAGTGTACACGAAGACCGTGGAGAGTCGATTCGGTGCCATTCGCAGCAACTCGAACTGACGTATGGAACGACTTTGCGCATTTTACGTCGAGATCTTAAATTGAAAGCGTACAAAATACAGCTTGTACAAGAACTGAAGTCGCCCGACCTTCCCAAGCGACATCGCTTCGCTCTAAGGGCTCTTGAAAAGTTCCAAGAAGATCCGACGTTTTCGAGCCAAATTTTGTTTAGCGATGAGGGCGATTTTTGGCTCAATGGGTATGTAAACAAGTTAAATTGCCGCATTTGGGACGAAGAGCAACCTGAAGAGATTCAACAGCTGCCACTTCGTCCAGAAAAAAACAACGGTTTGGTGTGGTTTGTAGGCCGGTGGAATCATCGGTTCATATTTCTTCATAAATGATGCCGGTTAGAACGTAACCGTTAATGGCGACCGTTATCGTGTCATGATATCCGACTATTTGATGCTGAAATTGAAGCTCGTGATCTCGGCGACATTTGGTTTCAACAAGACGGCGCCACTTCCTACACATCGCATCAATCAATGGATTTATTGAGAGAACACTTCGGTGAACTGATAATTTCATGTTTTGGGCCGGTCGATTGGCCACCAAGATCGTGTGATATCACACCGTTAGACTTTTTCCCGTGGGGATATGTAAAGTCTAAAGTTTATGCGGACAAACCCGCTTCGATTCAGGCCTTGGAGCAAAACATCACGCGTGTCATTCGTCAGTTACCAGTCGAAATGCTCGAACGAGTCATCGGAAATTGGACTCAACGGATGTATCATCTGAGACGTAGCCACGGCCAACATTTGAAAGACATAATCTTCAAAAAATAAATGCCAAAGAATGTTCTTTTAATTGATAATAAACATTCCCCATTCAATTGTTTTCTTTAAAAAAGTAGGGAACCTCGAAATGGATCACGCTTTATATTCTATATATATATATAAGAACTTCTTCTGGCAGTTCCTTCACTGATCTTTACAGATCTTGCCACTGAGATCATAGCCGGGCGCTTTTTTAGTGTTGATATTCTCTTTGATGTTAAGTTTGATTTCCTTTATTGTAGTTTTCTTTATTTGTAGATTCGAGTCGTTATATAGATTAGGCAGGGTGATACTTTGGGTATTTATTTTGTTTTTAAAAGTATTAGTGAAGTGTTCAGACAGGACATTTGCTTTCTCTAATTGTGTTCTTGCCCAACTATTATTTCCATTTCGGAGTGGAGGTTGATGTGCAATAGACTTATGTACATGCTTAGTAGCTTTCCAAACCGAGTAGTTGGTAGTCCTTGATGCATCTAGATTTTAGATATATTTTTCGAATTGTTCTAATTTTCCTTCTGTTTTTAATTTTTTCATATATATAAGGTGAAACAGCGTATATCTTACTTGAGTGTGCAAGTATAGATGTTGAGTCGAAGCTACGTTGATGACATTGTATGGCTATATAGAGTTCATTTTATTTTCATTTTTAGTGAGATCTAAGTGTTAATTTTATTTTCTAGTATTTCAAGAATTATATTTCGCAAATAACTAGAGAAGTCCCACACAGAGAAGAGTATTTCAAGAAATTTTTTGAATGTAGTTAGTAAGGTAGTATTTTAGTAGGTTATCATAACCGGAGAGTGCTCAGATGAAAGTTCATAACTGGATTTAATTTTTATGTGGTCAGGTCTTATACTTTTTGTGATACAATAGTCAATAAGTTCAGGTTTTTTCCTCGTATCAGTGGGCCAGTGAGTTGGTTCTCATGTGTTTATAAAGTTGTTATTAGTCATATATATTGCGTTAAGTAGTTGTTTTCCTTTTGTATTTGTTACTCTGGAACACTATATTGTTCTTTGCATTACGCACTCTACCAGCAATGTAACGATTACCAAGTATTTTCAAGTAGTCGACGAAATGACAAGTTGTATTATTATGTTTGGGCCGGTAGGTAAATGGGAGATACGACAAGCGAACTATACAAATCTTCTACTTGTATGGTTGTTGCTTGTAGGTGGTACTATCTGTAGTTTTCCAGAACAACACACTTGCCTTTATTATCTGGAATAAAATACGCATGCGACGCCCATTTCTTAATGGGACTCCTATACAAAGTTGCGGAAATTTAAAAAATAATAACAATATTTAAGTCGTGTATTGGGATTTTAAAGATAACTAGATTAACAAGAAATGGGCGCGCCACACTTATTCTTTATGCTAGCTCCCATACAAGATGACTGAATTTATTTTAAAATTAAACAGCTATAACTTCGGCAAGGTGTGGATTAGTATTGCAAAGATAATTAGACTTACAACAAAAAGATAAGTTACGCCCACTTTTTTATACAGCTCCCCTTCAAAGCCTCGGAATTATCTTAAACTTTAAAACCTTCATAAGTTACTCTGTCATAACTTACTCTCTCAAGGAACGAAAAACAATAGAATTATTATATCAGATATCGTGGCATCAATTAAGGCAATTATAGCAAAGAGAAAATCAACTCCAAGATTGTCTGGGAAACAGCAAATATCATCCAGAATCTTTAGAGAAGGACTTACAAAATACTACACTGGATTCCAGCACACTATGATTTTAAGGGTAATGAGAAAGGCAACAGATTGGCAAAGGAAGGGGCGGTAAATCAGGCCTATGGGCATGAGCCAATAGTAGGTGCTAGCCGACCTTATTACAAACAGTGTGCCAAAAATGATTCTTCAGAGAAATCAAACAGAAAGTGCGGCAATATTGTGGGACAAAAAGTTTGAAGTCAATTATTTCGGCATATTCCGAAAGAAATGAATATATATATATATATATATATATATATATATATATATATATTAGAAATGAGCAGACCAGAACTAAAACTATTGACAGGTATGATCAACGGTCACTGCCCGCTAAAGAAGTATAAGAAACTTTTAGATCTCACTGATAGTGAAATGTACAGATTTTGTATGGAGGATGACGAAAGATTGCCTAGCCTTAACTTTAAGAAGTAAGCAGACACAGTCGAAATAAGAACTATAAAGAAGTTCATTGACATAATTGGAGGAAGCAATTTTTCAAATTGGATTTTGAAATTATTAATACAGATTTTTCATTTTTGACATATGAGGGAAACCAATGTGCAATGTGTAAAAGAGCAGAATTCATTAGGGCTAGTTCATCTACAATTCCGGTTCCATCAATTCCGGAAGGTAGCTGACAGACTCTGTAATGTGTCGATATTCATAAATGTTATTTTTTTAAGTAAAACACAAAAGCATGGAATTATTCTACGCTCCTAATGAGTTCGTAGTTTTTAATGCAAAATGCATCTTACTTTATTCAATTTGCACAGGATTTTATTACAATACAATACATGCACACTTGAGTTGTTCGGCCATTATCACCCCATTATTTATATTGACTGGCAATTGCTACAGAACATTTTACTGAGAATTTTATTTTTATTAGAATGTGTGAGTGCTGTTATAGTCGTTTTAAAAGTGGTGCTTTCGACATCGATGACAAAGAGCGTTTGGGCCAACCACAATAGTTTTAAGACGAAAAATTGATGGTTTTATTGGACGAAGATTCATGTCAAACGCTTAAAGAATTGGCAACCTCACTAGTGAGCCGAACTAACCGTTTCCAATCGTTTAAAAGCCATTAGAATGATTCAAAAGCAAGTAACTTGGGTACCATTCGAATTGAAGCCGAAAGATGTTGAACGCCGATTTTTCACGTACGAACAATTGGTTCGTACCAGCAGAAAAGAACTGGCATCGCATCATCACTGGCGATGAAAAATTGATCCATTACGATAACCCAAAGCGACAAAAATCATAAGTTATGCCCGGCCAACCATCCACATCAATGGCAAAGCTGAATATTCATGGTGACAAGCTTATGTTCTGTATTTGGTGGGACCAACTCGATGTTGTTTATTATGAGCTGCTAAAATTGAATGAAGCCATCACCGCCGGCCTTAATCGAACATAATTGATGCGTTTTAGCTAAGCTTTGAAGCTCGTCCACATGTTGGTGAAGGCGTTAAAACATACTTAGGAACGCTGAAATGCCGTATAGCCCGATCGATTAAACGCGGCCTGGAAGAACATACGAAGAAGACAAAAATTGGGATGACTTCTTCCGACGGGAAATCCGTATGCTACCAGAGATAGGAAAAAGTGATAGCTAACGATGTTCAATAATTTGGGTAATATATAAAGGCTCAAAAACAGAACAAAATCCCCCAAAACTAATTCAAGGCTCCAATATATTTTCGATATTCTCATTCTCATTCTCATTTTTATTCAAAGCCTCGGAATTTGTTAACTGTCGCGGAACTATATCAATCTTTAAGACCTCTATAACTTAGAAAATCCTTCGCCTATGACAACCATATTTTAGGTGTAGATTAGCGTCAAAAAATTGTTAAGCCACTTCTACTTCTTAATGTAGCTTCCACACAAAGTAGGGAAATAAACAAACAAACGTAAAATATAAGAAGAAAGGATGGATGTGCGAGCCAACTGTAAGCTCATTGTTTTTATTATAATTTATTTGTTACGGTTTGTTTAAGCCTATTTCAAAAACATAATAACACAAATATTCATTTGCAGTCTATGACCATATTATTTAGAACCAGTTTTATTTCAAATGAAAAATTAAAAACAAACAAACTATTGGTAGGTATAACAAAACATGTGCGTACAATTCAACGATTTTATAACAGAGACAAATTTATGCAGCTTTCATCCACACAGGCATTGTTGTTGATGTGTGTAAACTGGATGTTGAGATAAGTAAACAAACCTTCTCTTATGGAATAATTCCATAATAATTCCCACAACTTTTATAAGTAAATAAAAACAACCACAAAATTGCAAAAACATTACTAATGATGGTTGGAAAAAACTAAAAATAGAGTACAGATTTTGATAAATTTAAAGTATATAAAACATAGGTGATGATAGCAAAATATCAACAGATCAAATAAATCGTTTCGCCAAATAGTTACAAATACAAAATATATACAAAAACAAATCAAAATGAGAACTTATATTGCTTTTGTGATTCTTGCAACTTATTTCGTTGCTATGACCTACGCCATGCCAGATCAGCCCGATCAACGCGACCAGCTTGAAAGATTAACTCGGGAGAAACGTCAATATGGAGGATATGGAGGATATGGAGGATATGGGGGCTATCGTGGTGGATATGGCTCATTTGGTAATGGCGGTTATAATGGAGGATATGGATATTATGGTTAAAAACATTTAATTATTTGTTATATTGATACTTGAATAAAAATATGGAAAATGCAAAATACAATATTTATAATTCATTATTTCATTAGCTTGTATTAATACAACACGAGACTCACACAATCGTAAGATATCTAAAGTAAATTTAGAAATTTAGGTGCCTTACGAATTGGATTACTAGGCATAAAAAACGGAAACGGAAATTTTGTTCTTCCTGTTGATGCTCACCTAACAACACGAAATTTGGATTTAATTGAACTTGACTAAATTCGTTATGAAAACTATTTCATAGAAGTGTTATATTGATACTATAAATGAAATTAGAATTTAAAATTATTGACTTTGGAATTTACGAAAGTTATTCAAAAATATGAAGAGCATACTGAGTCAATACAGAAATTTTCAAGAGGAAGCGCATATCCGTACGACTAATAAATGTTCTATATTGTATCTTTACTAAAGATTCTTTTTTGTTTGTTTTAATTTCCCAAGGCCATCCCGCATACAATAGGCATTTTAAAAAAAATGTTTGAAATCTCTGAAGTGTATCTACATAATAAGCATCTGCTCTTCGCTCGTTCATTATGGATATTAAAATGATGTATAAGGTAAAAACAATCAGTGCTTATTCGAAAAATGGCTTGCAGTTTTAGAAAGTTGTTTATACTGGACTATATTGGTATATGAAGTTCATTTTATTTCAGATTTAAAATATCACTAACTTTAAATATAATTTTGTTAGCTTATACTCGTATGTACATTTTATGTGAATACATAATATAATTAGTGGCTTTAGTATCGTCTTAGACAAATTCACCTATTATAAAAATGCCGCCATTTTTTAAATGTCTTCATTTTTAACTTACAATTCGACTCTACTTGCTGGCAATACGGAATATCCAAATGGATTCCAAGGACACTATGTGAACTGGTATAGATTTTGCAGATGTAGCATTATTTTCTACGAACCTGTCGGACCAACTTACGCAATCAACTCATCGACAAAAATCGAAGGAGTGATTAAAAATAAATAAATTACAGGTTACTGATAATAAATTTAAAATCGTCATTTTATACTTTTGTCATAAATCAAGTTTGGAACCTAGATTTTTTACGTTTTTGATAGCGTATGGGAGTCAAATCAATATTTAGATATTATTTTTTTTAACAAATGGCTGGTATTTTATGCTTCGAAAACCATTACCCGTTTTATTGTGAGATTTATAGCTAGCTCTAAAGTGACAAGTACTTTTCTGGATATGCTCTTTCTAAAATTGTAACTATAAAACAAGAATGATAAAAATAATTATTTATACGAAAATATTGCATTTTTCAGGCATTTGCTTTGATAGTCATTACTATGATATTCATAAGAAAAAGTTATATGAAATTCTTGAATACCATCCTGAAAGTATGCCATATTTATTTGAGCAATGCTTCTGAATTTTCTCCGAAAATAAGATTTTTAGACTAATTTTTATACCCTGCATAATGCAATATGCATGGTATATTCATTTCGGTCAGATGTTTGTGTCCACTTGAAGGAATCTCCGGAGATATAGACATGGATATATATTCGTGATCAGCGTCGATTAAATTTTCGATTTAACGATGTCCGTCCGTCCGTCCGTCCGTCCGTCCGTCCGTCTGTCTGTCACCTGGCTGGTTCGCACGATAACTTGAGTAAATATTGAGCTATTTCGATGAAATTTGGCATAAGTAATCTATGATCCAAGGGTACGGAGGGGATTGATATTGGGCATGATCGGTCAATAACCACGCCCACACCAAGCATTCAAAGCGACTAACCTCGAAATTTTCAAAATCTTTAACTTGCTATAACTCACATAATATACCACTTGGGACAACAATATTTTGCACATAGAGTTATATTATACTACCATATAACCTCGCCAAAAGTGGGTGAGCCACGCCTACTTTCTAGCGTAGCTCCCATACAAAGTGTCTGTACTTCTTTTAAATTGAAACTGCTGTAACTTCTACAATCTTCTGTCTAGAATAACCATAATTGACACTTAGATTAACACGGCAGTCAGAAATAATATGGCAGAAAATCAATGTGCCACGCCCACTCCTTTTTGGGTCTGCCATACAAAGTTGCGGAAATTAAAAAAAATGTTACCGGTTATAACTTGCAAACTATTCAGCGTAGAATAACGAGATTTAAGGTGTGGATTAGTATTGTACGAGCAACTAGGCTCACAGAAAATGGGCGCACCACGCCCAGTGTTTATCGTAGCCCCCATACAAATTTTAAATTGAAACAGCTGTAACTTCGGCAATTTTCTGTCTAGAATAACCATAATTGACACTTAAATTAATATCGTAGTCGGCAAAAATCTGGCAGAAAATCAGTGTGCCACGCCCACTCCTTCATCGGTCTCCCATACAAAATCGAGTGAATTAAACTAAAATTTTAAGCTCCATAGCTTACAAACCATTTAGCCTAGGACAACGAGACTTAGGGTATGGATTAGTATTGTACGAGCAACTAGGCTTACAGAAAATGGGCGCACCACGCCCAGTGTTTATCGTAGCCCCCATACAAATTTTAAATTGAAACAGCTGTAACTTAGGCAATCTTATGTCTACAATAACCATAATTGACACTTAAATTAATATCGTAGTCGGAAATAATCTGGCGAAAAATCTGCGTACCACGCCCACTTCTTATTGGGGCTCCCATACAAAGTTGAGGAAATTAAACAAAAATGTTAACCACCATAACTTAGAAACTATTCAACGTAGGACACCAAATTTAAGGTGTGGATTAACATTGAAAAATTAATTGGATTTACTAGAAAGTGGTAAGCCACGCCCACTTTTTATATAGCTCCCATACTAAGCCTCGGAATTATCTTAAAATCCTTTTACTTCGTCAAAGTCAACCATATTTCGGGTGTAAATTAGTAGTATATGCAAAAATTGTTTCTCGAAAAGTGGAAATAAAAGAAAAGTTGGATATTCGAGTAAACTTTTTATATATAAATCTACATATGCAGGGTATAGTTTGGTCGGCCCCAGCCGACTGTAAGGAGATTTTTAAATTGCATTTTTATCCACGAAGGTCAAAAAGTGTTGAAAGTTCTGATAGTCAAAGATCCATACTTTAGTATACAAGAAGTCGGGCTCTTGTAATAAGTCTACAAACACTACTTTACAATCAGTTATTTTGAAAAAATACCAGGAATTCAGGTATAGAGGATAGTTAGTATTGGCCTCTTGAGATCAAAACACATTAAAAATTTTTTTGTATGGTCAGATAACGGTAATTTTGTGTTTTTTGTTTGTTTTTGATATCTCATCATTAAACAAATTTTTAGTTAAAGTGTTAAGTGCGATAACGCACTTACGTCGTTCGAAAGACAATTAAAATACGCTTTTAACAACATACAACTTGCAGTTATAAGAAGAAGAATTATAAGATATAAGAATTATAAGTTATAAGAATTTTTGAAATTAAAAAAAAATATTGATTTTAAAAGTAATAAGAATCTGTAAAAATCAGGAATGTTTTTTTTTTATTGTCCGTTTAATTTAAGCCTAATATTAACAATATTGTGTGAAAATTGGAGTTTGGATGATTATTTTTTCCGTAATTCTCAATATTTTAAAATGTACAACTTCTTATACAAAAATCACTTTCGAAATTTAAAATTTTTTTAAATCGCAAGAATTCTATGTCAACTAGTCAAGCAAAAATTAAGGCACTGAACAAAAAGGCAATCCATTCTAAGTTTTTTTGGGAAGCAGTAAATATCATCCAGGATCTTGACAGAAGGAATTAGGTAATACTACACTGGATTCCAGCACACTGTGGCTTTAAGGGTAATGAGGAAGACTGCAAATCAGCCCTATGGGCCTGATCCAATAATAGGTGTGAGCAAATCTAATTATAAACAGTGTGCTGAAAATCAATTTTTCGAGAAATCAAGCTGAAAATGGAACAATTTTGTGGGACAAAAAACTTCCAAGTTATTCTTTCCAGCATATTCAGAAGAACTGGCTGCAATCGAAATATGAACAATAAAGAAGTTCATTCATATAATTGGTGGAAGTAATCTCTGAAATTCGATTTCGAAAGAGATTTTTTATTTTTGTCATCAATCATCAATCACCATCAATTCCGGAAGTTAGCTGATAGATTCTGTAGTGTGTCGATATTCAACAAAAAAAAATCTTATAAAATATTCGGTAGTATTTGTTTAATTAAATCACAAATGTATGCAATTATTTTACGTACTTAATGTCTTCGTAATTTTTAATGCAATATGAATTTTGCTTTATTTAATATGCAGAGGATTTTATTACAATACAATACACACATATTTGAGTTCATCGACCATTACCATTAACAGTACTTATCTTGACTGGCAATTGTTACAGAACATTTTACAGTGATTTTTACTTTATATTGATTTTTCTTCTCTTTTTTTATTTACTTCTTTATTGTTCATTTACAACGATAGCAATGACAACAACTACAACAATGACAACGACAACAATGACGACGATAATGTATGAATGTCCTTTTAAAATATTTCAAGTACTACATACTATGTCCTTATATGTATTTATCAGCTTTACTTTTCTACTTAGCATCTGTATCTTTTACAAAGTCGTCATGCATACAACCCATTCACATCCTATCATTTGAGGTTAATTTAAATAAGTGCTGACAATGCTGTTGCACTTAATTAATTGTAAAAATTGCACGAGTAGAATATTCACAGCAACAACAGTCACACTAACAATAACTACAACAACAATGATAGTAATGTAAATTGATATCTGACTGAGTATTGTAGGAATATATAATACTTGACACGCTCGTGCTTCCATAAGCATCCATACAAATATATGTGCATGCTTGTAGTATATGTGCTATACTATAAAAATTCAGCTGACAACAATATACAGATGGCAATTTTGCGCTGAATATAATGCCACACAAAAAAAACAGAAAAACAATGGCAAATAAAAATAAAATGCAGAAAAAAATTGATGAAATAAAATGCTAAAATCAACAGAAATTCAAATTATTAAAATGACCACAATAACAACAGTAACAACAACAGCAACAACAACAATATTGATAATACTATATGGTATTGTATTGTAACAATGCCAATTGGAAGATCATCGTTTGAAGTGTAAAAGATACTACCATCACCACCACCAATACCACTAATACCATCATCAGGCGATGCATTCGAAGCTCATGAGTCATAATGTGGCATGGTATGCGAATATGATTTTATGATTTTACAACATTTAACAATGCTGTAATAAAATGCCATGGAATAAATAACAACACATTTAAAATTACTGGGAATTTTATTTTTTATTTTTGCAAATAAATTCCATATAAACACTGAGCAAGGAATGATTCAGTCAGTCTTCAGTCAGTATGAGTATGATTTTGGATGTGACCACGAGTGTGAATACTAAAGTTCACCGCAACAATAACAATTGCATACATACAAACGTATACTCGCATATGCATATTCACGTTTATATTTATAATGTACATATACATATACATACGTTTATATGTAAACATTGAATTGTAAAATGTTAATTAAAAATTTATTCGCAAATAAAGAAGAAATATAAGGTATAGTAAAAAGAAATCCATTATTTTTGCATGAAATTGAAGGTTTTATTTATCATAATTAAAATGATCCGATTTAAATCATATAGCAGCGTTTTGTTCGATAACTTGTTGCCATTTTGCAGGCAATTTCATAATGCTACTATCATAAAAACCCTCGTCCCTATTGGTAAAAAACTGGGACAGTCGTTTTTCACAAGCATCTCTTGAGGCGAATTTTTCACCAGCAAAATCATTCGCCATAGACAGGAACAGGTAGTAACCACATGGTCGCAGGTCCGGACTATAAGGTGGATGCATAATAACACACTCTCGATTTGTGTGGCCTAACGTTGTCCTGATGGAACACAATCCCTCTCCTATCGGCCAAAGCTGACCGCTTCTGGACGATTTCTTCCTTCATTGTTGACAGTACACATCCGAATTAAGAGTTTGGTCGTAGGGGAGCAGCTCATAGTAGATGATTCTCTGCTAATCCCACAAAACGCATAGCAAAACCTTTCTGACCTTCAATCCTGGCTTGGCTACCGTTTGCGCCGGCTCACCGCGATTCGACCACGACCGTTTTCGCTTGAAGTTGTTGTAAGTGACGCATTTTCATCACCAGTAACCATCCACTTCAGAAATGGATCGATTTTGTTGCGATTCAATAGCAATTCCCATATGGAAATTCGGTTCTTTTTTTGTGTTAACTCGTGTGGCACCCATACATCGGGCTTCTTTTTGTTCTAGCCTTATTTAAATGGTTTCAAAAGGTTTTTTGTGCAATGTTTAGCTCCTGGGCAATAGAAACAGTGCTTACATGACGGTCAGACTCGACGATTTTCGTTTGATCGATATTTTCACCAATTGGCCTTCCAGAGCGTGGTGTATCTTTGACATCAAAATTACTGAATTGCACCAAAATTGCACGTGATTGGCTGTTACAGTATCAGGACCATAAACACTATTCACATTTTCAGCCGTAAATTTTAAAATATGGCGTATTTTCTCTTTACTGGTGTCGATCTTTCGCGCGTGCTCAAACAATACTGAGTCAAGCAATTACAAAACTGCCTGAAAAGTTTATTTAGTACGAAATCCTATCTTTCTAACCCCATCTAGCCGATCCCACTTATACAACGTGAGATACAGATTACTAAAGCCATCTATTGGAAAAATAATGGATTACTTTTTACTACACCTGATATATAAAAAAATATAGACCAAAATACTATCACGTAGAAGTATTTATAAAGTATACATATACATATACATAAGATATACGTATGCATATAAATATAATCAATGCAAAACCTATGGTATAACAATATAAGCAGTAACAATAATATCCATGTAATGCATTGGTTAAATACTTGCATAGTATTCATATGAGACATTAACGTATTACCATTTGTTCATGTTCAATTTCCATTGAAATTATTCATCCATATTCGATAATATATAAAATATATTTACGAACGATAATAACGTAAAAAGTTCATTTGCCGATGGATGGATAATGAAGAAAATTTTAATAATTGATATCATGAATTTTAATATCGTTAATATTTTCCGAAGATATTTTTTATATATTGCCAAAATATATACACGGTACCGATCTACACAATTTTATTTATTTATTTATTTTTATTTTTTTTTTTTTTTTTGTAATTATACTTTGTAATTCAAAGTAATTCAGCACTTTAAGCAAATATCCATATTAAGACTCGTGAATATGTTGGAAAGGTATTAATTGAAACCATAAACCCTGCCATTAATTCTTTCTGCTCAACATTTTTTCTGAATATACATATTCCCTATATCTACCTTTTGTAGGGGCTCCCACGCAAAATTTATGTTTTAATTAAGTTCAGGACCATCGTTACCTGAGTGTCACTATCGGAAAAAAAATCACTGACTGTCTTTATGATCGCCGTACTGAACATTTTTCTAAGCATTATTACCACCTATTTTTACGCTTTGCAAGAAAAGTGGAAGCCTACAAAAGCAACTTAAAAGCACCTGTAGGACATGGTTCCTAGGGAAATTAAATCTATAACGGATCTGCACATTTCGTTATTAAATTTTGTAATGCTTCAGCTGGGAATTGAACCTACGACCTACAGATCAGAAAGCCAACAAACTAACCACTGAGCTACGGCGCCCACGTCTTACGGGCTATGTAAGTTGAGAAAAAATGTTGACTAGATAAAAGTAGTGGAGATCGGTTGAAATTCCCCTCTATGGGCTATTTCTAGTATTTTAATTATTATTAATATTATTATTATTATTATTATTATTATTATTATTATTATTATTATTATATAGTACATCAAGAAACATGAAGAACTATGGTATTAAAATTTATGTTCGCAGCAGCACTAATTCTACATCGGGACTCGTAGCACTATTTCTATTTCGAGACTCGCAGAGCTAACTTTCATGATCATATAATAAATTATAATATTCTATTGGAATAAACTAAATCTCGAAATCATATACGAAATGTAATTCTCTTATTCTCTCTGAATCTAGTGATCATGCATGCAACTGTAAACTCTCTTATTGCAGTTGACTAAAATTTTATCTATTTCCTTCATTATCTCATTCTTACTTACTTACTTATCTGGCCATAACAACCGAATATCGATTTAGGCCGAAAATAACATGCTTCACCAGCCATCTCTGTTCTTCGATAGCTGGCGCCAGTTAGAAAGCGTCGTCCTCCAGCGGGTTCCGAATATAACACCTTCTTAGCTGGAGCGCATTCTTCTTATGTACATCTCTTATTATCTCATTCTTATGTACATATAATCATAAGCATATCCTAACTTTAACTGTTAATCTTACTTCTACTGCGACCACGAATCAATAAAGTTGATAAACTTTTTTAAGAGTTTTTAACTTTCAATTTTGCAAATAGGTGGTGCAAACCAGCTCCTCCTCAAAACAACTTATATATTGTACTAATGAAATTTAATAAAAATCATTCTGTGGAACTTAACTAAAACTAAAATTAAGGATATATGCTAAGTAAGGAAAAAGAAAAAAGCAATAAAAGAAGGAAAAAACTTAAGGAAAGGTGAACAAAAAATTAGGAAATAGAAGTGAGATAGTGAGAAGCTATAATTTAGGGAAATTAACAGGATTCAATGTAATGCCAGCAGAGAACAATCTCTGTAACCACCAAACGTTGACGAAGAAGAAACGATCAGAATTCAAGTGAGTAAACCTAGGGATAATAAGTTGAGTGGATCGTGTAGAATGCAAAAATCGAAATTTCTCATATAGATACCCCGATGTTTTGCAAGTGATAAGTCGCTGAAGATAAATTATATTATGAATTACCATATAATCAAGACAATCCAATTCTTAGAATAGCGGTAGATTTGAATGTAATTGGAACAAGGATATTAATTTCCTTATCCATCAAGCGGATTGCGTAAAATCATGGCACAGCCTGTTGAAAGTGAAGAAGAATATTTCTTTATTTTTTAGGCAGATCTGCCTTTCTATTCCAAATAGGTGATACTAAAGCACCGAAATGTGTATATAATTATTTTCACTAATGAGTGAATAATTTCATCAAATGGGAAAAATAGAATGAAATCTACTACTACGTCTCATACAAAAGAATGTAGTTGTTTGTAGGTTTTCTGACGTTTCTCATGAAAATATGAATTTATATTTACCCAATAATAGATAAACTCAAAACAAGGCTGAGTCAAGTGAAAACCTCGCCTAACTTTCATACAAATTGATGCTTCTGTGCATATATTTTAACACTTTGCACATGAAAATATAAAGTTCTAAAAATTTGGTTTATACCATTATATTTACTAAATAATAGACACATACGAAAATGTCCTGCGTCAGATAGAAAACTCTGATAGCTCCCATGCCAACTTATGCAAATTTTTACACACTGTTCATGAAAATATAAAACTATCAAGCTAGAATTGACTACATATAAATATATACAGTGGCTCACAGCTTATTTCGTACAGTGTATATATTTTTATGTAAATGGCTGTAACATCGAAACTAAAAAACTTATCGATAAGTTTTGAATGTAGATGTCTGTGTATGTGTTTAGTAAACCTAATAAGAAAACGGGGAACCCCAAAAATTGTTCTTTTTGTCATGCAAGAGAGAAAAACTATTGATCAGCTGATTTTCAGCTCACATCTTATTTCGTACACAAACTTCAATGTAAGTAAGTTTCATTCTGCCGCGCAGTTACAAAGTTTTTTTGAATTGTATGAGTTTTTGGACCTTTTTAACTATTATAACAATTTTTATTATTATTATTTTAAATAGTTAAAGTGCTGTAAATTAAACATTTAGCGTTATGGGTCGTCGTACAACGATGGAACAGCCTAAACTGGTAATTAACCATTTTAGGAAAGGTCAGAGTGTGCGAAAAATTGCTGAAATGACAAATTTAAGTGCCTCAACTGTCCAATACATCATTCAACGCTTCATTCGCGAAAATCGGTTGGAGAACAAGGGCAGAGAAGCACCTAATAAGATTTTCAACGCATCAGACGAGCGTTATATTGTACGAAAAATTAAGAAAAATCCAAAGTTATCCACTCCGAAGTTGGCTGCAGAGGTTCAGCGTGAAATAGGAAAATCATCCAGTGCTGAAACTGTCCGACGTGTGCTGCGCAATCATGACTTGAACGGTCGAGTAGCCCGAAAGAAACCATTCATTTCAAAAATGAATATACAACGCCGACTTGACTACGCCAAAGAGCATATTATTAAGACTCCTGCGTTCTGGAATACCGTTATTTTCGCGGATGAGTCTAAGTTTAATATTTTTGGCTCGGACGGAATGTCATATGTTTGGCGTAAAGCGAATACCGAGCTAAACAAGGAGAACCTTAAGCCCACAGTGAAGCATGGTGGCGGTAGCGTGATGGTTTGGGCCTGTATGTCAGCAGCCGGAGTAGGTGAATTGGTTTTTATTGAGGGAACAATGGACAAAATGAAGTACCTCGAGATTCTGAAAAACAATTTACTTCAAAGTGCAGACAAACTGGGTTTGCGGGAAGAATTTCGGTACTACCAAGATAATGACCCAAAACATAAATCTGGGATTTGCAATCTTGGCTTATTTGGAACTGCCCACACTTGATGTCTCCACCACCACAGTCATCTGACATGAATGTGATTGAAAATCTTTGGTCTATTTTGGACAATAAAATAAGAACACACAAGATTTCTAATAAGCAAGACCTAAAGAAGGTACTAATGGAGGAATGGAAAAAAATCACACCAGACATCACTCAAAAATTGGTGGATTCAATGCCAAATAAACTCCAGGCTGTCATTAACGCTAAGGGATGTCATACTAAATATTAAAATCAACTTACTTTGTTTTTAGTTTGAACTTAAAGAGACTGTACGAAATAAGCTGTGACATGAATTTTCCTATTTTTTTCTTATTTTATTTTTTTATAGTGTCAAACACTAAAATTTTGAAAAAGTAAATTTTGGAAAATATAAAACAAACCTTCCTTTCAAAAATGGCATTTATATTTTGTTCAAATTTTTGCTATATTAGGAATTACGACTGCAGCAATTTTTAAACTGTCACTGTACGAAATAAGCTGGGAGCCACTGTATACGAAATAATATATATATTTCAAAATCGGCCCAATCGAATGAAAACTTCGCCTAGCTCCCATACAAATTTATGCTCCCGTCTATATATTTTTACATTTTGCGCATAAAAATATAATGCTATCCAGCTGAAACTCGATATTTACTAATTTATTTACTAACTAATAAATATATTTCAAAATATGCTGATTCGATTAAAAACTTTGCCTACCTCCCATACAAAATTATGCTTCCAAATGGAACTCAATTTATCTATGGAAGATACATGGAAGGGACTAAATATCAAAATACTCTTCTCTCAACTTTACACATAATCACAATCTTATACGATTATTACAAAAGAAAGAATAAAATCAATATAATTCATACTCACATCAATAAATGGACTCGTTCCTGTGATTGTTGCGAAAAATTTCATTGCCGGATTCTCTTTGGGTGTATAACGATAAAATTCACGACGACCACGATACCATTTAACCGTATAGAGTGTATCATTTTCAATGTCGTAATTGCAGATTAACAATGCATTATCGCCACGTTTAACAGCCGATGGTATGGTCACGCTGACATTACGCAAAGCTATGATAAAATCTGTAAAGATGAGGAAATGAAAGAAAAGTGAAAAACAATAAGGATAATATACTCATAATATTCGTATTATAAAGTACGTACATACTTGTAAGTATATTGCTCACTTGAGAATTTTATTTTTGATGCGTTTTTAAATGACTATTATAGGGGAGGATAATATGTGCATATCAACAATATCTAATATTAAAGATGATTGTATTTTATTTGAAATTTATAAATGTGTTTTTTTTTTCAATTGATAGAAATTTATGGTTGGTGTATAGAAAATATGAGATATGGGAACATTTGTGCCTTTCTTCAAGATGGGTTCGTTGGTAACAGGGGAAAAACTAAAGGGAACTGCATCTTTCAGTTTTGAACATAAAAATGAAAGATATGTAGCTAGAAACATGAGAAAGAAATTAGGGCTCTATGCACATATATTTCAGATATATACAGTATGTCAAGAATGAGTTTACACATTAAAAAAAAATTCAAATTTTCAACTTTCTTAGCCAAAAACATTAACTTTTATTTCTATATACACATTTTTTTTTATTAGTTACAGATATTTACAGTATTTATAAAAGATTCATGAAAAAAAATTGCAAGTTCTACGCAAAAGAAAAGAAAAATACAACAAAAAGGAATTTTACTCAATCTTACAAGTGTCAAGAGACTCTTTTCATAAACGATACAAAGTCTTTTTTTATAATATTTAGTAGTTAAATTTTGATCAAGTAAAATATTTAGTATTTAGTATGGCCACCTTTATCATCTATCACGGATTGTAGCCGTTTATTCATAAAATAAACCAACTTTTTTAGGCCATAATTGCTCGGTATATTTTGTCACTCTTCCAATATAGCAGTTTTAAGTGCTGTACGGTTTTTAGGTTGCCTTTTATCCACTTTTTTCCTTACGTAGACCCACAGATTTTCAATAGGGTTAAGGTCTGGACTTTAGGCTGGTGTATCCATAACTTTACCGCAGTTTTAAAGAAGCCACAGTCGCACCCTACTCGACTTATGCTTTGGGTCATTATCTTGATAAAATTTGAAATGCGGTTTGCCCTCTCTGATGAACCCAAACTCTGGTCAGTCCATCGTTGTAATACAACATCATTTTTGTCTCGTCACAGAATATTACGTCTTCCCAATATTCATCAGGTTGAGAAATGAGCCTTAAGGCGAAGGAGAAAGGTCTTTCAATATTTTGTGCTGATAGCAGCGGCTTCTTACGAGCAACTCTTCATGAGTATTTGTTTCTCAATATCACCTGTCGTACAGTTTCATGGGAAACCACTATAACACACTCTTCCTTGAGTTTCTGCGCAAGCGTTCTGGTCGAAATTTGTGGATTTTTGTGCAGTTCCGTCATCATTAAGCGCTCTGCCCGATCAGTAATTTTAAGCTTAGGGCCACCTCCACACTTTGGCTCCAATCTACCCTCATTTTCAGCTCGATTTAAAACATTATAAATTGTCTTACGTGTTACAGAGAACATTTCTGAAAACTTCTCCACATTTTCTCCCAATCGGCGATTGTAAAGGGTTATCCATTTCGCGGTTTCAAAAGTATAGGGCTAGAATTCGACATCTGTCAAACTGAGTTGTTAAAACAATTTCTTTCTTTTTCAGTTCTAAGTCTGACATTTGCGAAAATAAAATTGTAAAAACCTACTACAAAAATGGTGATTCTGCCACAGCCACATATCGTGCTTTAAGAAGAGATTATGGTTTACATAATCGTCCAACTACGCAAGCAATTGGCAAAATTGTGAAGAAATATGAAGAGACTGGATCGGTTACAGATATTGTAAGGCCTGTGCATCATCGTTTCGCTCGTACCACCGAAAATATCGCTGCTGTAAGTGAAAGTGTTGCCGAAGACCCGAATGTGTCGATTCCTCGTCGTTCTCAGGAATTAGGACTGTCTTACGGCACATTATGGCGTATTTTGCATTTGGATCTACACCTACATCCATATAAAATCCAGCTCACACAACAACTGAAGCCAGCTGACCATTCACAACGTCGTAGATACGTCGAATGGGTGCTTGAACAACAGGCGGTGGACGGCGATTTTTCGAACAAAATTTTCTTCAGCGACGAAGCACATTTCTCACTCGGTGGTTATGTTAACAAAGAAAATTGTCGTATTTGGGGTTCTGAGAATCCTCAAGTAATTGAAGAGAGGCCACTACATCCACAAAAAGTCACTGCTTGGTGCGCTCTTTGGTCCGGAGGTGTGATTGGACCTTACTTCTTCGAAAACGACGACGGAACGACTTAGAGAATATGTGGTTTCAACAAGACGGTGACACATGCCACACAACTCGAGCGAATATGGCTTTATTGCAAGAGAAATTTTCTGGCCGCGTAATTTCTCGTCGTGGCGATATCAAGTGGCCACCAAGATCATGCGATTTGACACCGCTTGACTTTTTTTTGTGGGGCTACGCGAAAGACCGTGTTTATGCAGATAAACCTTTAACTCTTGAGCACCTAAAAACCAACATTCGTCACGTTATGGCTGAGATACCGCCCAATATGTGTCAAAAAGTGGTCGAAAATTACCTCAAAAGAATCGATGCTTGCAACAATTCGCGTGGTGGTCGTTTAAATGATGTAGTATTTCGCACATAATGTCAACGTTCAAACTTTATAAAAAAAAGAAATATCATGATAAGAAATATTTTAGAAGTGTTTTATTTACATTTACTTTTGAAACCGCAAAATGGATAACCCTTTAGTATATAAGCTGAACCACTTCAGCCGATAACCTTTTGCCTGGCATTTTAAAAACACAGCATTTAAACAGATGATGTGGACAAAGCAAAAATTAATCACAAACTAACAAACAAAATCATAGGAACCGTTAATCGTTGAAGTGTTGCATAAAGGAATTAAAAAAATAGTTGTGAAAAGAGTTTCTTGACACTTGTAAAATTGAGTAAAATTCCTTTTTGTTATATTTTTCTTTTCAATTGCGTAGAATTTGCAATTTTTTTAATGAATCTTTTATAAATACCGTAAATATCTGTAACTAATAAAAAAAAATGTGAATATGGAAATAAAAGTTAATGTTTTTGGCTAAGAAAGTTGAAAATTTGAATTTTTTTTCAATGTGTTAACTCATTCTTGACATACTGTAAATACGTCTACTGTTTTCAGAATCAAACTCACAATGAATATTAGCTAACATTAAAACAAAATACTTTTAAAAATCGCCTTCCATTTTGCCCTCAAATGAGTAAAATCTTCTCTAACCACCACATTATCGATGTCTCTCTAAAAACAAAAAAAAAACAAAAAATAAAGAGCTTTCACCAGAAACAAAAACTAAAAATTCGGCACCACCAAATTTCATTAATATTAAGAAAAAGTTGAATGAACTTTGTGTGTGTGTGAACTACTTAAAAACATACAAATATGTAAAAGAAAGAGGGAAAATAAAAAGAATATGAGTGTAAATGAGTGAATGATAATATAGTTATAGTTTTTGGAAACAGTATATATAAACATATTTTTTTTTATACAAATCACAATGACAACAAAGAAATGAGGTCAAGAGTTTCTTCCATTACACTGCTCTCTACTTGCTCCACTGCTTCTGTCAACCGTCTGTCTTTGTTCCACTATCCCCTTTGCCTTCATATTTCATATAATGTGAGTAATGCTGCTGATAAAACAATATTTCTTTGGAAAGAAAAAATGCCTTTCAAAAAAAAAAAAATAATAATAATAAATAAATAAATAAAATTACGCATTAAAAGGTTCAGCCAACAATAGCAATGTAAATATTAACAGCAACAACCACACTACAAATTTGTCACTGCGTATTGGAAGCTTCAACTCCAGTTGCGCCCAGTACATAATTAGTATCGCCCTTCATAATGATGATGTGCGCCTATTCAAAATATAAAGTAAACTTCCTAGAAAACTAAAAAATCGAAAGTGAATGAGTATTCCATTCATTTTTAACCCATCTTTCCCTCTTCACTGCAAACATATTTTTTAAAATGTATGTATGACATAAGCTCATATAGATTTCTTTCTTATCGTACAGGTAAACTTTATGATCGAGTGATCGGGCATAGCTTCTCTACTTGCTCTCGCACAACATGTGATATTTGTGATCATGCGATCGCGTGTATATATAGTAGTTCTTTGTACATATAAACCTTAAATGTAGGAAATAATGGTGGAGCATAGTATTAGGCGTACATCATTCTCTGGCAAGTCACTAACTAGCTGGATTGATTGTACCGTGTACGCAACTCAGAGAATGCGTACAACATGGAAAATATCACGCACGTACGTTCAACAGATAATAATAAGGTTCAATGAACTTGTTAACATTTTTTTTGTTTTTATGTTTTTTTTAACGTTGTTGTTGTTTATTATTATTCTGCTTCCCGAAAAGTACAAAGTACATATTAATTGTTCTTTTCAATACAGGGTGTTGCTATAAGTGAAAATATTATTAGGAAAAATTTTATTCATAGTGCAAATTGGTATTTTTGGTAATGCAACAATTATTTTTAGAACAGAACTTATGAAATTTACAATCACTTCAGATTAGCTATGACACCAACCTTTCAGCACTAGAAGTGTAATGTCAAAATTGTACTAAAAGATATTCCGCTTTAAATTCAATTAAAATTTTAATTCAAAATTTTAAAACGAAGAATTTTATAGAATATTGATATTAATTATAACGTGATCTATATTGTTGTCGCAAGTGAGGCGACAACAATATAAATCACAATCCAATATAGATCACAATCCAATATACCCTTGCATAAATAACAATATAAGGCTTGGTATTGAATGAAACTAAAAGCAGGTGATAATCCTAGGTCTCAATAATACTAGCTTCATGGCTTTATTCCAGTTTAGCTGAAATAGGGAAGAAATCCATTTTAATCCTTAAATTTATTGTTAAATTAGTTTAAGTTCTAGAAAACTATTTATGGAAAATACTATTGTATGGGTTTTTTGATATGAGGAATTCATTTATTATTTTATTAGTCGAAGATGGCGCTGCGGAGCACTTTTATTGAATTCCCTTTTTTCGTTGATATTCTAAAACTGGCCTACAGCACCATCTAGCACAAGGCTAATCAAAAAATAAATATCAAAAACAAATTCCTCCTACCAGAAAACCCTTTATATGTATTTTCTAAGAATATCTACGCAAAATGAAGGAAATTCAATAAAAGTGTCCCGCAGATCATTATTACTCCAACCGTTTTTATACAAAATATCCTTTTAATATCACATATGGAGTAAAAAATGTACTAAAAGGTTTATGTTCTAAACTTAAGTTTTATCTCTTTCAATTACAATAATTTTGAAAATATCATCTGTAAATTAGTTTTTGCTAACGTAATACTATAATTTTATTTCTGAATAGCCATACAACGAGCTGCTGAAAGGTAAGCTAAAAGTAGCCAGAAGGACAAAACGCTATCTAGTGGTGATATTGATATATTGGGTGGTGTCACTCATCAGATATAAATCATCATTTATCAGATGTCAAATAATTGGAATAAGTTTTCAAGTATCAAACATCAGTTATCAGATATCATGAATCGGTTGTGAGATCTCAGAGATTCAGATTCAGTTATCAAATATCAGAAAAAGGAAACAGTTCTCAGATATCAGGTATCATATTTCCGATATGAAGTTTGAGCTCTTTGACACAAACCAAGCCAATTATCATAGTCGATACACAAGCCTTCGCCTTCCAATGATCCGTGTATTCTTGTCTACAATTTGAAACACAGGGTGATTTTTTAAGAGCCTTCGGATTTGATTTAAAAAAAATACACAAATTTTATGTAAATGTTGACCGCGGCTGCGCCTCAAATGGTTCATACGCTAGGTCCAATTTTGTTATACTCTCTCTAACATATCGGCCGGTATCTCACGAATAAATCGATAATTCACGGTCAGCTGCGTTATTTTCCTATGTCTGCACTCTACGTATGCGTGTTGGTGGTTTAATGTCGAATAATGTAAATTTGGTGCGAAATTTAGTCACAAGATTCCAAATGAATGAATAAACCGAGTATGAATTCTGATAATATAATTCAATAATCTGCAAGCGTTGTTCGTTTGTAAGTCGATTCATGGTTAAATTATAGACCAAACTGAACACGTTTGACAGCAACATGTTACATGAAAACAGCTGAGCTACAAAAAATAGTGTTGCCAAAAAGAAAGTGCTAAAAAATCACCCCGAGAAATAATTGTTCACATAGTTTGGATTGTGCAATCGCTAATTGCTAAATTCACGATGTCTTATTTTTTAATGATTGTTTTTTCAACAACTTGAAAGAGATCTCTATAGAAAATATTATTTTTTGTTTGTTGTTCTGCACGACTTGATAAATCAACAGCAATCAGATTCTAAAATTTACATGCTCTAAACATAACTTCCGATCGCAATCGGTTTTATTAATTGCTCAAAAAACCAAAACCCTATGACGTGTTTTGAATTTGACTTTCAATTGAAACTGATTTGATCAAAAAATCGTAATTGCAGTAAATTTATATTATATGAAAGTAATCTTTAAAGACCCTGTATATATTGTACAATCATATAATTTTGTACTTTTTATTAATATTTATACATTTCATATATAAATTTTACTCTTTGCTCTTTTGTTTAGCAATTCATTTGTTCTTTCATTTGAATTTAGTAGTATTGCTGAGACAACATATGTATGCTTATTGTGTATAATACTTGTATGTTAAGTACTAATTTGTAAGTACTCTTATGTGAATAGTATAATGTTATAAATCAAAAAAAGTTAATTTTGCAAACAAATTCAATAGCAAAGCTTTTTAACGAAAATTCTTTAAATTCTATTGTTCTTGATCTAGATGATCCAGATGATCATGATATCGACTATAATGTCAATGATGATGATGTTGTTGTTAATGGTCTCAATGTCTTTATACATATATATCAAAAAAGACAAAATGATATAAGTCTTTTGACTAATCACCCTTGTATTGAACCACCTGTATATCCCACCTGATAATGGTCTTGATGTCTTCATATATATCAAATCACATAAACTGACTTCCATCGTCTTTGTTCAATAATAGTGAAACTACAGCGTTATATGCGATATTATAATCAAAATATTTGCTTACTGCAATACATATATTGTATATTAATATATATCAATATATTAAGGTGGTCCTTTACTATTCACTTTCAAATCCATCAGTTTGTAATTTTAGAATTTAAGTTTACAGATCTATTGAATTTTTGTCACAAAGTTCTTAATATTGTAACATATCTACATCGCCCACATTCATTTTATTCGTAAACCTTCAAAGTCAGTTGAAAGGATTTTTTCACATAAATAAACAGTTACGAATTTATAGATATTGCACCAAAACTTATTGTGTTACGATAGCTATATCAAAGAACAAATATATATAAAAATAAGCATAATCTGATAAAAACCACGTGGAATTTCCATACAAAAGTATTATTCTGAAGGGATATTTTCACACTTTGCGTACATGCTACATAGCGGAATTTAGCTGAATTTTATTTTATTTACTAATGAATACATATTTTTGAAAATGATCGCATTCGGATAAAAGACACGATCACCTCCCATATAAGAGATAGATTTCCTATGTATATTTTCATACTTTACTTCCGAAAATATAAATCTATTCTAATATCATGTGCATGAAAATATGAAAGTTAGAAGCTGAAATTGGCCAATAGATGGTCATCTTAAAAAATTTAATAATAGTCAAAATAGTCTGATTAAATCACACCCACCTTCCGTACAAAATTATTACTCAAAAGAATATTTTTTATTTTTCAACGAATGAAGTGTGTTTAAAAATGGACGGCTTTGGATGATAATCATGCATGAATTTTGTTTACTTTGTAATATTCAAAATAATTTGATAGAAGTTAGTCGAGAATTGACTTCCATCAACTACGATTTTGGTCCAAAAAATTACACATCATCTTACTCTAGTGCTTATTTACAATTATTTGAGAATATGGAGATTTTTGAATTATACCATTCTTCCATACAATAGTTTATAAAGTGTTAATTTTTCCGGTTTTATTTAAATTGTTTTTTTGTTGTTTGCCCCTCCGTGTGTTTTATTTTCGTTTGTTAATTATTTAAATAAATTTACAGTAATTGTTAATGCTGTTGTTGTTGGTTTTTTATTGTCGGGTTCGCTTGTTTGTTATTCATGTTTAACCTTGATTTTTTCTTGTTATTTGTTGATTTGTTATATACAATATACTTATTTATGTACATACATATGTATGTATTGTACATATTATGAGATTATCGTTGTCACTCTTTTAACCTTATACCTTCGCACATATGGTATGTATATTGGAACTCTTTATTTTATTTTTCATACACTTAAATATATATCAATGTGTATATATGTTGTTATGTACATTTGTACCTACATAAGCATTTATATTGTTGATGGTTGATGGTGGTTGTTTGGTTGATTGTTCACTTCAAGTTGTTTTTGCAAAAGAACTTTTACTCAATTGCTGTGCGCCTAATCGAAATAGTACAAAAAAACTAATCAAGTTACCTTATTTGGTTGCGCTGATGATGGTGATGGTTGAAATGTGGTATATTAATGATCATTCATACAATATAACTGAACATAATATGACACAGCTGAGTGTTAGTAGTTTTGCAAAATTATCTAGAGACTTATAAATGATTATGAAGATTGTTACTGGAGTTGGAGGTTTGGTTAGCGGAGCAGAGGGCGGTGTAATTTGAGTAGTAAGGTGAATGACACTATTCTATGTATTTCCTTATACAATTTATGCTAACACATTCAAGGTAAGGAATAATATAAACTTTAGAATATTTATTTTGCAAAATATTTAGCACGCACTCTTACGCACACTACATATGTGTATTGTGTATGATATATAGTATGATAAGTATTGAAAACTATAAGCAATTTTTCCTTTTCCCCTTTACTCACGATATACCATATTATATAGTTAATAAATTACTCTTGAAAATGTATATTTTATTTCGAATATGAAGCCTTTTTAGCTGTTCTATTAATCACAGGCCAACAGCAATGTGAACTACGAAAAAAACATTTTATGAGCTTACGCGCTTTTTCATTGAAACAAAAAAAAACACTCAACATTTTTCATTTTGAAGTAAATTCAAAATTTTCTTTAAAGTCTCTATGTATGTATATTGAATATATATGTTTTACCTTGAAAATATATTTAAAACAACACAAGAAAAAAAAATCAAATATACACTTATATATATATATTTATAAATTATTATATACATAAATATAAATATCAAAAATAAACCTTGGAAAACCTTAAATAATAATTACCTTAATATATACACATAC
The DNA here is from genome assembly GCA_963854835.1 of Megamerina dolium. Classification (NCBI taxonomy): domain Eukaryota; kingdom Metazoa; phylum Arthropoda; class Insecta; order Diptera; family Megamerinidae; genus Megamerina; species Megamerina dolium. The sequence continues at coordinate 30,786,831 of OY978529.1, read as the reverse complement.
TATATACATACATAATATACAAATATACCCACAAGGTTAAATACATGGTTTATTGATTTCATACATACGCACAACTCGCAACAATAATATCATTCTCACCAATCACACCGATTGTTGTAGGCCTATGCGTATTGAAGTCACAACACAATACAATACCGAACACTGCCTACTCTACTCTACTTGGTATAGGCAGTTATGAGTGCTCACCTTAAGGTCAACTGCCAGATGAGATGACGAGCCTCTTCAAAAAATGTATATACATATATACTAATATATATACGCATATTTTTGCTACTTATTGTGCCATTTATTTATTTATGTATTTTTACTTTTTTTGTTGAAACACTTTACGATCCTTATTAAAAGTATTAGTATACTTCCAGAAACCATGCACATACATATATATCAGCTCAATTATTTCTTTTTTTTTTTACTAAATCTTAGAATTATGTAGATCAATTATCGACACAAAGAGAAATGTTATTACATAAGATGATGGGCAATTTGTATAACAATTTGCAGTATAAAACAAATGGCAAGATCAACATGATCACTTTCATCATAATATATCGAAATTGATTTGACTGTAAGAAATACTTATCATAACGTTCAAAAGGCTACTAAAATCATCAATTTCATAATTCTTTAGTTATCATAATTCATAAATATCCCACAATAAAGATAATTTGAAAGTGATCGTAGAATATTACCTTCTAACAGCATATGAGGGATCATCAATTGCTTCATAAAAATTATGTTTTCGATGCTAAAATAAATGTACGTTAATTTGATTGTAATATATGCTAAAATAAAATAAAAATCACATGACTAATGCAATTAGTTTTGTGAGTGCCGTAGCTCAGTGGTTAGTGTGTTCGCCTTCTGATCTGTAGGTCGTGGTTCAATCCCCGGCTGATGCATAACAAATTTAATATCGATAAGATTTTTCTTTCGAATGGTACCCACCTGTCGGCAAGCAATTGGCAATTCTTCCGACAGTAACGACTTGCCATGAAAAAGCTTCTAAAAGAACTCTGTGACAAAGCTCAGAAAAAGTGATGTCACAAGTGTTCTTCCGTTCGGAACCGGTTAAAATAAGTAGGTCCCTTCTAATACTGTCCAAATTTAAGACGCACAACAGTAATGGAAGAGAAGCTCAGCCAATATATTAAAAAGTAAGATCAAATAATTTTTTTTTTTTTTTTTTTTGTTAGCTTATTTTTTTTTATTGAATCTTTCTTAAATACAAGAAACTAACAATATGTATTCAAATCTTACAAACTAAATAAAACTATGTGATATCCCCTACGTTCCATCACAATTTGGTGAGTCGCGAGATGTAGCAATTTTACAGCATATTCAGTGTGTCTTTTCTTTTTAATCGACGATGCCCCTTGCTCAGCAACAATTGCCTAGCAAGGGGATTCGGATGATTGTGTAATTTTTGAATGTAGCTTCTGCAGGACATTGCAACTTCCTCAGAAATTGTGGATACATTTAAATCTCGATGGATGTTAACGTTCCTCATATACCAAGGCGCGTTTACAATAATTCGAAGACACTTGGATTGTATTCGCTGCAATTTTTCGATATTAGAGGGAGATGCGGTGCCCCAAAACTGAATACCATAAGTCCAGATTGGTTTCAGGATTGCTTTATATAATAGCACTTTGTATTCAAGATTCAACTTTGATCTTTTGTGTAACAGCCACCATAACTGATTCATTTTAAGCTTGATCTGAGTTTTCTTTGCCTCTATGTGATTTTTCCATGTCAGCCTTCTGTCGAGGTGAATACCCAAGTACTTTGTTGAGGAACATTGTGGAACTGATTGGCCATTAATTTTAAGTGGGGGACATGTATCTAGCCTTAGCGTGAAGGTTACATGTACGCTCTTTGATTCATTGACTTTTATACGCCATTTTGCTAGCCAGATTTCGAGAGAATCGACATGAGTCTGCAGGAGTTTAGTAGCTTCTATGGGGTTAGAGCGAGAGCACAATATTGCCGTATCATCAGCAAAGGTCGATATGAATGTATAGTTATTGTTGGGCATATCTGAAGTGTATAAGAGATACAGTAAGGGACCCAAAACACTTCCTTGAGGAACGCCAGCGTGAATATCCAATGGATTTGTTGTGTAATCCTTGTGATGTACGAGAAATTGTCTTTTCGTGAGGTAGCTACTAAGCAATGAGGAGACATTTGCAGGCAGTAATAGTTTGAGTTTGTAAATAAGGCCATCGTGCCATACTTTATCGAAAGCTTGAGTGATATCAAGAAAGACAGCTGAGCAATACTTTTTTTCTTCAAAAGTGTTCCTTATCAGAGTTACAATGCGGTGGACTTGTTCTATTGTGCCGTGCTGTTTTCTAAATCCAAACTGATGTTGAGGAATCAGTTGGTTGAGATTAATAAATGGAGTTATATTCATGACAAGTAGCTTTTCGAATACTTTAGAAAGTAGAGGCAGGAGGCTGATAGGTCTGTACGATGCAACTTTTGTAGGGTCTTTTCCTGGTTTTGCTATCATAATAATTTTTGAAGTTTTCCAGCATTTGGGATAGTGTTTAATACGAAGGATAGCATTGAAAATGTGCATCAGATGAATTACTGAAGCCGGAGGTAGCTCTTTTATCATTTTACCGGTAATTTTATCTGGACCAGGTGATTTTTTTGGGTTTAAATCTTTATAAATTGCTTTGAATATATCCTTTTTTTTAATTTTGAGCGTTATTGAGCAAGGTTGAGAAGTTAATATTGGTAATGAGGACTGTGAAGAGGGTGGATTGGGTGTAAACACACTTTTTAGGTGGTTTGCAAAAGCCAAACCCTTCTCACAGTTGCTTCTAGCCCAATTACCGTCACTCAAACGGATGGGGGAATCAGTGAGAATTGGCCGATTTGATTTTTTTGCTGATTTCCACAAAGAGTAGTCTGACGCTTCACCAGGTGTTAATTTCGCTATGTGCTCTTCTAACTCTTTGTTGTTTTTATTTTTTAAGACTTGCTTTAACTTTTGAGTGCAGTGCTGTAGCTGTGTTTTCAGATTCGGTGATCTGAATTCTTGCCATTGTCTTCGGAGTCTTCTTTTCTGTCTTACTAGCAATTCAATATCAGCTGGTGTGTATGGGCTATAGTTTGATTGCTTGCATACCTTTGTGCAGGTGGCTGAGCTGAGGGCTAATGAGAGCAGCTGGTTGAATTTTTCGAGTGCTGAGTCTACATCGTGTCCATTTCTTAATACTGTACTCAGAGGAAGATGGGAATTTATATATTTCTTAAATTTTAACCAGTCTATTTTCTTTCTAACGCAATTGCTTTGTGGGCTTGGTGATTTTATAGATATTACCGTGGGTGAGTGGTCAGATGATAGATCATAATTACACTCTGTGGAGATATTTTCCATCTGCAAACCTTTGGCGACTCCAAAGTCTATGAGATCGGGTATTTTCCTCTTGTCCGTCGGCCAATATGTCGGTTGACCATTTGAAATAACATCGTAGCCGTGGTTAGTGATGATTGAACATAGTCTTTTGCCTTTTGGAGTTATTAATCGGGAGCCCCAGTGAGTGTGTTTGGCGTTGAAATCGCCAGCAACCAAGAATTTGCTACCAAGAGTTGAGAAAAATTCTTTATATTGCTGTTCGGTAATACTGTATCTTGGGGGACAGTATATCGCAGATATTACTAGCTTAGAGATGTATTCTTCCAGACATATAGATGTTGCTTGCAAGTAGACGCTACTAAAATCTTCGAGAACATGATGTTTTATTCTGATTTTTATCAATATGGCAGTTCCTCCGCGTGCCTTACCATGCGGATGATTTGTGGTGTACAGTTTGTAATATGGTATTTGATAGCAATTTTTGTCAGTGAAATGGGTCTCAGATATCATCATTATGTCGATTTGGCTGGATTCAAGGAATTGAATTAGCTCCAAACGGTGCTGGCTTAAGCCGTTGGCGTTCCAGTGGCATATCTTGAGACAACTCATGGTCTGGATAGCAATGTTTGGAGTAACATCGATTGATTTTTCATCATTTCTTGCATCATTGTTTGCATTGAGTTCATGAATTGGTTCATATTCTGAATCAATGTTTGAAGCAAATGTTCAAGGGTACTTGGCTGTTGGGTGGGCAGTGAGTGTTTCTGCTCATTATTTACATTGCTTTGTTGGTGTGGGTTTTGTTTTAACACGCTAGCGTATGAATTGGTTTGATTCTTGTTTGGGATTGCAGAGAAGAATTGTGTTGCATCAATATTTTGTCTCTTACTTGAGTTGGCTATCTGAGTTTGCTCAACTGGTTTTAGAGGTTGATTGCTAGCGGAGAAATTTAGCTTTAGGGTTGTATATACTGGGCAACCTCTATAATTTGCGGTGTGATTACCTCCACAATTGCTGCATTTTTTCATGCTAGCATCGCCTTTAGATTTTGGGCATATGTTTGATTTATGGAGATCTCCACAAATCACACAAACAGCTGGCAGGGTACAATATGTCTTAGTATGTCCATATTCTTGGCAGTTGCTGCACTGAGGAGGTCCAGTTCTCTTATGCGGTTCTTCGATTGTGATTTTGCGATGCAATAAATATCGAATTTTATATATGGGGTGTACTTCACCTTTTTTTAGGGGTTTTGTTTCAGGCTGAAGCTCAATACGATATAACGGTTGAGGTATATTGCTCTTGTTGAGAATGTTGAATACTGTTTTGGCTTGAAACCCTTCTTCCTGGAGGGCAAGTTTGATTTCGTTAATATCAACGTTGGGTTCGACGCCTTTGAGTACAACGATTAAGCCCTTACTACTTTTTAGCTGATATGTGTAGTAATTCTTTTTTACAGCATCAAATTCCGCTATTACTTTGCGATAATGAGTTTCGCTGTAGATTTGCACTTTTGTTTCCTCAATTTGGCCTTTGCGAATAGGAACAACATGGAAATTCTTTGGTCCTATAAGACTTGTAATTCTAGAAATCAACTTATCTGAGTTGCGTTCTCTCAAGAAAATGGGCGGGGGTTTGAAATTTTTCTTGGAGATAATATTTTCGTCACTTTCATCACCTGAAAGCAGAGCGTATCTATTTTCCGAACTAATAGGGACAGTGTTCTGTTTTTGAATTTTTGTTGAATTCATTTGTTTTGAATTTTGCGGACTTCTCTTTCGCTTTACTACAGTAATGTAGCGATCAATACCAGTTTGAACAGCAACTGGTTCTTTATTAGTCATCGCACTAGTTGCTTTAACTACTGGGTCATGCACTTCAGTAGAAGTGCCGTTATTTGATTGCTTTGATGTTGTAGCTGTTGGTGTTACAGCAGGAGAAGCACATTGTACACTCCACGGTATAGAGGGAGATAGTATATCACCATAGAACAAATTATTTTTTTTGTCTGTATTTATTGTTGTTGCAAAATTTGATGAATTTTTAATATGTGCAGGCAAAAGATTTGCACTGTTACTTTCACTTGTGCAGTGTGTATCAACTGTTTTATTTGATAATGCACTTATCGAAGGGGTTTGCGCGGGTGATTGCAAATTATTGTTTACACACACATTAACAGGCGATTGCCGTTGCCGGAGAGGAGAGCGCTGAACACTCATACTATAAACAAAATGTTTGCAAATTATATTATTATTTTATTTGTTTTTTTTTTTTTTTCAAAAAATCAAAAGAAAGACGTCCACTCTTATTGGTGACTTTCGCGAAACAAATAATGAATTTAAAAGGAGGTGCAAGTATTCATAAGGTATCAAGATCGATACGATCACTGCTGCTGAAATAATTAACTATAAAGGAGCTACTAAATAATAGTACCCATTTCTCATCACAAAGGGGTCTTCTGGATGATATGGCTAAAGGAAAAATGTTTCTTCGTAAGTTTAACCTCCAAAGATTACCACCAATTTTCAATACAAAATAATAAATTGCAAAATCAATGCGATTACTTATAATCTTGCAACATCAAAGGAATGCTTGGATCAAAAGATAATAATTTCCATAATACAACATTAAAAACTAGCCTCAAATATTGACTTCTAAAGGATGCACTACATAGTAAGATAATAGGTATTGATGTAGCTCCTTAATCGGCAAGATAGATCACTTGTTACTATGCAGTGATCATTTTGGTCATTTGTATGAATCTAAATTATTTCTACATGGAAATGTCAAACATGAAATTTTCTAAATTATCTAAATGATCATTTGGGTAATTTGTATGAATGTAAATTATTTCTACATGAAATTATCAAACATGAAATTTTCTAAATACAAAATCTATGCGATCACTTATGATCGTGCCACACTATGGTAAAAGATAATAATTATCATGAGATTAAAAAACAATCTAATATTATTAATTCGTAGTTCTATTTCTATTGATAAAGCTCTCAGATCAATGAGATCACATTAGTGTGATCATAAAGTAATACTCAGGAATATATGGATTGTTTCGAATGAATTATGAATAATTCAACCTGGTTTGCTGAATTTAAAAATTTCAAATTGATAAGCAAATCAGCATAAAGTCATTGTCATTGTATTCATTAAAAATTTTAGTTGAACTGTGAACACTGATTGGCTTTAACAAGTAAGATCAGTGACATAATTGACTGGATTTCTTAATAATTTTCACATTTTCCGACAAAGTGATATCAGAATTATATGACTTAAAGTCTATCAAATGTCAAAAAAACATAATAAAGAAATAATTTGTGAACCCAATGTAATCGCTTAATGCGTAAGGCAAAAATTATACGTACAATACTTGTTCACATAAGCAAGATTATCTCTCTACTTCCTACTTCACTTTAATTCTTTTTTAAAGCCTCTCTTCATATTCATTTCATATGATATTTCGTTGTTGTTATTGTTGTTTTCCCCCTTTTTTTAAATTTTTATTTCATTTTGTTTTGTGATATCATAATGCGTCACGCAATAATACTCGTATTGTATTTCATTTCATTTCATTTAGCAGAGTCAAAAAGAAAAAAAAAACAAAAGAAATTGTGAAAAAAATAACTGAAAGCAAATGCCACCTCCAAAGATTACTGTACGCCTAGTAGATTGAGTGTAAAAAACCATTGGACTTCCTATAAAATGCGGAAAATCGAAAGTGATCTTTTGTGCTTTGCTGCAATATGATTGCAATAAAACTTGATTATAACTTCATGTATAATGAAGCTCCTATATACATACCTTGGTAAATGAGCAGGTAATCATGTTAGCCATGACATACTTTAGCAATATATAACTTAAGGGGATCTCTACTAAAATACGTGCATATATGGTAATGAAATAAATTTACAAAAATTGTGTGTCATTTGAATAAATTTATTTTCCTTTTTGGTATGTTAATGTAGTAAATGAGAAAAAGAAAAATGTATATTTAGGTTATTGTATACACGTGCAGATGTAAACAAAAGGGTAATCCAACTGATTATTCGACCTTCGACCACTTAAGTGTCTATAATGTAACGTTGCCTAAGAGACTACAATAAAATGATAGCTGATATTTCATAGAATTGAATTACTTTCAATGCATTCTCGATGGCTTTGATTGAACATTTCCTTACATATTCGTTAACCACAATATCTTGAGGTTTATATTAATTTTTTATAAAACTCAATATTCAACCAGTGTAATGAAATTCTCCGAAACAAAGGCTCAAAACGTAGCAAAGATCTTTACTGCAGTATAAACTCTCAAATTGAGAGTTAAAAATTTCAATACATCACCAATTGGATTACCTTTTATATATTTGAGATATATTTGATATTTCGTATAATGAGTTCAATGTGCCACATAATCTGTTGTTCGTACGAGTACAATCGTAATTCTATGTACCGTATAGCTATAATATATTCGTATAGCTATAATTCATTGTTTAAACATGTATGTATATATGTACATATATAAAAACATATTCTTTTGAATTTTTGTGGATATTAAGAGCAGCTGTCAGAAAATGCTGTTCTACTGGTAGTAAAAAGTTTGAAACGTTTAGGTATAAATAAATGAAATAAAAGAAGCCCAACAAATGGAGAGAAGCTGTCCTAATTTTGTTAAAATAGCCTGCACTCAAAGGTGCCATGAGTTTGTGGTTCTATTAGTAGCACTCAAAATGAGTGGTGTCTGGTATGAAAAAAATACATTGACTTTTACTTTTACCACGAAATTAGGGAGTTTAAGAATGGTTGCAGTCTTCCCTATCAAAATTATGTTTTGAAATGGAAATGTATTTTAATACTTCGAGCGCATAAATATAAAGATATGACCCTGAAACTCAGTGTATAAAGATATTTTCGATAGTTAATGAAAATATTTTAAAACAAGCTAAATCGCATAAAAACTACGCCCACCTCCCATACAAATTTATGCTCTCGAGTGTATATTTTCACAATTTTCGTACTAAAATATCAAGCTATCAACTTGAAGCTTACTATTTACGAATATATTTACTAATATATCGACCAGTTAAAAAATGGGAGTATTCAAATAAAAACAACGCATACCTTTCATACGAAAATATGTTATCAACTGGAAGTTTTCACAGTAAGAATAAAGTTTTCTAGCTGAAACTTGGTGGATACTTTTAATTTTTTTTTTTATATTTTTACACTTTTCGCACCTAAAAATAATGGTATAAACTTAAAACTTTGTACATATCATTATAATTACCAAAGTATGGATTAGGCAGAAAATATGTGTAATCGGATGAAAAGTACGCCTATCTTCCATACAAAATTAAGTTTTAAAATGTAATTTTTCGCGCTTTGCATAATAAAAATAAAGTTATCAAGCTAAAACTTATGGCGTATGCAATAACATTTAGAAAATAAATAGCAAGTTTAAGAATAAAAGGAATTGGAAGAAAATTATAACTATCTCCCATACAAAATTATGTTTTAGTGTATCTATTTTTACATTTCTTCGACGAAAATACAAAACAATAGAGCTGAAACTCTGCATACACAATTATATACACTAAATAATGGAATGATTTGAGAATAAACGGAATTTAAAGAAAATCACACCTACTTCCCATACAAAAGTATATTTCCCTGCGTATATTTTGACATTTAACGAACGAAAATTCAAAGCTACAAAGAAACTTGGTATAAATCATAATATTTTCTTATTAAATGAGTAGTTTCATAAGTGAGTGAATGGAATCGAATGAACATCACGCCTACCTCCCACACAAAAATATGCTTTCCTATATGTGTTTATACACTTTGGGCATGAACATATGTAACAATCATCCAAATGCACTCTTTTATCGAAGAATTCATTATTTTCCGATAACTTTCATTAACATCTCTCAATATTGATTACCTCAAATGCTTCGTCCCTAAAAATCACACGAACATATATGAGTTTTTTTTTCTTTTTCCGAACAAAGAGTATAAAAATATACATACCAAACACTCTCGTTCTACGATCAATGAGCGCAACACGTGTTTGCATTAATTACGTTCATATATCTCTCCATGTCCCTCGTTTTCTTTCACATTTCTATCTCACTTCAATAAATGAACAACTGCCCAGTTGCTGTCATTTACTTTGAAACGAATTAATTTCTTCATTATTGCTCATTATTGTTGTTGCTTTTGTTAATGTTTTCTTTAGCTTTTTAATATTGTAGGTACTAAAGTAGGCTAACATGCTACAAACATACATACATACTTATATTTATGTATATGTATAGGTAAATACTCGTATGTATAAAGCATTGGGCTGCGTAGCCAAAAATATATGAACATAATATTGGTTCAAGAGTACGCTCTCAAACAATTTGAGGAATTTTTTGTGTGCGATCATTTTAATTGTGTTATATAGCGATGGCGATGTTTGTTTTTTGCTGAGCGCCGGGTGAAAACATTACTCGAATGATTCGTCTTTTTTGTTCTTCGAAAACGGATCGATCGAGCATATGAATTTTTTTCGTATGCTCGATATTAAATATATCGATATATTTGTAAAGTAAATATCACAAAATGTTGGACAAATGATTATCAGTGATCCTATATTATTTAGTACAATATGTAAGAACAATCATATTGAAATAGATCACAAAGTCATGGATATGTTGAATCGAAAACATTCTCAGTACATGCGTACGTACGAGTGCAAACGTTCTTTTGACATTGAAACGAATGAGAATTTGTTCGTGAACATGACCGAATTGTCGTACTACGACCTCCAAGCGACCGTCAGAAGTTATAAGGGCACCTTGAAAATATATTTCGCGATCACCATTATCATCGCTGTCATGTATGGATTTCATTTCATTCACTTATTGCGTGTATTTGCCTACAATAAAATTTTTCCAATGCCATTCGCAATGGGTCGAACGAACTCGTTCGTTCACATAGTGCTAAAAAGTTATCGCCAACACTGTTGTACGATCATTAAGAGTATCCACAGTTATGATCCTCCTCATTCACTTCACTCACACTTCATCTCGCGTCTTTCACAACGCTTTTGATTTGCTTTAATTTTGATTCGCTATGGCTCTTGCTATGATTAACCCTTAATGACGAAATGCATCTACATCATGATGATCACTTTCGATTTCAGCGTAAAAATCGATCGTTTTCTTTGAATTAGCAACAGGCAAACAGCATTCAGTGCACATAAACGAATATTATACTTCTCATCATTTATCGTATTGCATGTTATTTTGTATTGTATAAATTTTACGAATATGTAATTTAAGCTTAACGCAGATAGCAATGATGACGTTTTCGGTCATCATCAACATATTCGTTGCCTATGTCGTCATGCGTCGCACTACGTAATACAGTTGTTATGATGACGACGCTGGATGGATGTCGATCGTATAGAGGCAAGTTACATGCAAACAATAATTTGATGTTTGTCTAAAAATCACTTTCAATTTTTAAAACGATCAATAATATTCGGTCACAAAATACTCGGCGCACAGCCAAATGCAGTAAGTTGTGAAAGTTGTACGTATGCAATCGTATTTATGTATATATGCAGATACTCCGAATTTTTTATACCATAATAATACATACGACTACTACGTATATGTGGACCATATGCTCGTTTCATTTCCACGCTATAATCATTTGTTTATTTTTTTTATTTTGCTGTATTTTATTTTGTTTCTTTTGTGGCACAGTTTAAAATTATGCGGGCCATTATACCCGCATTAACCAACCACTCTTGTGTTCAAGAGTGATGACATCATCACTTTGGGTTCATATCAGTTTGATATTGTTATAGAGAAGATATATATTTTTGAATCTTTTTGGTTTTAGAGATACACAGCCATATCGATCGTATCGATTAAGTGATAACCGATTTCGTGGTGACAATTAAGTCATACTTGAAATTATTATTATTATCTTTGAAAAATTTTAATATAAAGCTTTGTAATTTTCGAATATTGAATTTTACAGTTTAAAAATTTCATATTATTATATTTTTTAAATTATCAAATTTTAAAAATTCATATATTGAAATCTTTAACATTTTCGAATTTAAAAATGTTCACATTTTCGTATTATAATTTTTTTTAAAAAATGTAAATCCTAAAATATTTGAAATTTTCAAAAATTGATATATTCTCATTTGATATTTCTTATCTCCAAATCACAATTACAATTTCGGATACTGAAAATTCTTTTTTCAAATCGAAACATTTTCGACATATGGAATTATAGTGAACTTTCGAAAATTTAATGCTTTTAAAATTGTGAATTTTAGATTTGGAAAAATTTTCAATTCAAATCACTTTTGAAACATTAAATTACAGTGAACTTTTGATTTTTCAATATTTTTTTAGATCATTAATTTTTAGATTTGCCAAATTTTTGTGATTAAAATAAATACTATCGAAATTCAATTAAATTTATTTAGTTATATTTTTTAATTGCATTTTTTATTAAATTTGCTCAAAATTTCGTATTAATCAATTAAAATAATTTTCTTCAAATTGAAAACTTGGAATTTTTATCGAAAAGATACATATTTTTATTCAATATTTATTCTTATTTTTGGTAGTTTTTTTTTTTTTTTAAATTTTATATTTTCTATTTTTGAAAAATTGGACAATTTCAAAATTTCTAAATGGCAATCATATTTCGACACATTAAACTTATTGCTAAAATCCATTCTCCATAGATATTATTTCGAATATTGTTAACCTTTTTGACCTAAAATTCATGCATGGTACTTCGGTTGGTTCATAATACTAGAAATGATAGAATTAGTAGCCCTTATAAGTATCCTAATATATATAATAGCTACTCACACACACACACCTTGGGCCTTTTGCACCCAAATGTGTAAGTTTATCGTTTATCGAAATCTCGATTTCTTCTATTCTCTTTCATCAAATATCAGTTTTGTTGTTGTTTTTGTGCCGATTGCACATATCTAATTTGAATGAAAATATGAAACTTTACTCATCAGTCGGCCAAGCCTGCTTCTCTATGTATATATACTACATACATAGAATATGATACCTACCAAGTTATCATACAATTTATTCTTCTTCGTCGTGGTTTTATATTCACTGACACACAACATAGGTCAATGTACTTTAAAAGAGAAAAACACAAAAGAGATCATTGTTTGCATGTAGCTAGTATACACATGAATACCAACATATTTATGTATATACGAATTATAATGCTGATCGTACGTATAGTGTATGAGCATGCTCATGGACAACCACTTTTGAAAACATAGTTTTTACCATTGTTTCTTTATGTACAGAAATTTTCGGTAGTAAATGTATGGGTATGTGGTGGGTTCAATGAACTATGTCGATCTGTTTCACTTAATGTTGTTGTATATGACTTGACTTTACTTGGTGTATTAATAAACTCCACATGACACCGGTCGTATTCTCTCTCTCTCTCTGGTTAAAGTGCAATGAACTTATGCAGTGTACTTATTGTGTGGTAAAAAGTAACGAATGAATATTAGGATACCGATTATTAGAAAAATATTTATTAACGCATTTATTAGTGCATTTATTAGCGCATTTAAAAAGTACGACAAAAAGTAACGACGGGAGACAAAAATACCGAAATCCGAAAAATTATGAAATAAATTAATATAAAACTATTTGCAAGCATTTAAGATGTACAACAAGAAGTAACGAGTAAATACTGAAATACCGATTACTTGAACTTTTTTTTTAATTGGTATGAAACATGTTTAAAGCATTTTACATGTATGACTAAAAGTAGTAAGTGACTACTGAAATACCAAATACTTAAAAGATATGAATTCAATTCATTTCATAAAGTTACATGTAAATCAGTGCAACTTCAAATGAACTTTCTGACTGACTATAAATACGAATAATAAACCATAATTTTCATACAATATACATTTTAAATATTTTATAAGCACATTTTCATAGCTTTTCATCATGTATATCAATTACGAAATTTGCATATTAAAAATTATTTAAAATAATCTATGGAAATATAAATGTATTAGTGATGTATATAATCTTTTTTTTCATAAATTCATACATATCGGTAAATGAATATGTTATTCTTTTAAATAGTAGAGTTATCTATATATATGCTATTTTTTTGTTTATAACAAAATGTATATAAACTTTTTCTACCAGCATTGCAGCAAATATAGGAAAGTAGAAAGCAACTTGTTATTTTGTATTGTCTTCCCTATTAATAGTGGGGGAAAAGAAAATGAAAATAAATAAAAAATAATGGATATTTGGTTGGAACACCAACATTATTATAAGCTGTTTGACATTGAAACTGATCAGTGCCCAAAACTGTGTCATGGTTATTTGATCTTATACTACTTACTGAGAGGTAAGTAGTAAAAATGTACATTTGTACTAGTTGCATGAGGCTTGTATGAATGTATACAAACATATCACTTTCGTTTTTATACACTTTATAGGAAGTCCAATGGTTTTTTGTACCCAATTTCATAGGCGAACAGCAATACGTAGATCACAATTTTATCATACCATATTTATAATATGAAATTTCACAATTTTTTTCTGTCGTGTTTTTATTTTTTTTGGATAAAATGTTCATGCGTATGTTGTTAATATATTAAACAACTATTGTTTGTGCACACTTTTGGAGCATTGAACCTTTCGTTTTTTGTATACATACACATACATACAGCTGGGTTACTATTTAAGATATATGTATTTTAATAATATATACATGTATAGATAAAATAGATATATGATGATACACTTTTTTTTATGGTGGAGATGATCTCACTGTGCTGACGATCATTGGAATAAGCAAAAAATATAGCAATTAGGTATACAATTTTATTATGAATATGTAAATGACCATTTCGAATTTTTTTTTTTATTTATTAAATCATGGGATCGATAGTGACCTGACTTGTCACCTGATGACTTGTCTCGGCAGAATTGCATTCAATTGTTATTTGTTTTACAACAACATTTTTAATAAAAATATTGATTTACTTTGAATTGTATGTAAACATTTTTTAATCTTAAATCATTTTCACCTATTTTTATAAAATTATATTTAATTTTTGAGCTAATTTAGAATTAACATCTTAAGCAGTAGTCGTACATCATACCAAAAATGAGAATAATAAAAGACATTTAATTTTAACCCATTTCCATCCCATTACTTTCAAAATTTTTATTCTACATATATGTATTACTCCAACTAAATTGTGCTAAAGAAATTATAATCCTGGGTAATTATTGTGTTATTTGTAGATTTTAAGATATTTTTCGATTCTTCCACCTGAAAAGTAATGCTAGGCGGTAAGTATGTTTGGAAAAAATATTGAATAATACTTCAGAGTCCGTCATACATAGGGTTGTCTAGTATGAATTGTGCGATGGTAAAAATATCAACTTCAATGCCACATAACATATTCAATGCCATATTGATATTCATTTGACTCAAATCGGCAAGGTGAAAAAGCTGGACAAGTGGATACCACACGAATTGGACGATGACGCCTCGAAGCTTGCCTTTCGCTCCTTGCTGTCAATTAAAGCGAACCATTTTTAAATCGAATTGTTACGTGTGATGAGAAATGGATCTCTTACGATAATTGTAAGCGTTCATCGCATTGGTTCGATCGAGAAAATCGAGCACCGAAACACTGTTTGGTGGTCTGCAGGCGGTGTAATCCACCACAGCTGTATGAAGCTGGGTGAATCCATTACGGTGGATGTCTATTGAATGCAACTTGACGAAATGATGCGGAATTACTGTGGCAAAACTACAGGAGTTGGATTTGGAAACTCTCCGTCACCCACCATATTCACCCGACCTTCCACCCACCGAGTACCACTTCTATCGGAATTTGGACAACTTCCTAGTAGAAACAAATTTAATTCCGAAGAAGCTATTAAAAGTGCCTTCCAGCAGTTCATCGACTCCCTTGAACCAGGCTTCTACAGCAGAGGGATATTTATAGTACGGGCGCATAGGTTAGGTTAGGTTATTGTGGTTTCCCTCTCTCTGAGAGGACACACTTAAGCCAGAAAGGCCCAATGTGATACCACCGTGCTTATTTTCCAATACTGTTGTGCGTATTAAATTTGGACAGCATTAGAAGAGACCTACTTATATTAGCAGAGCCCTTGTGACATCACTTTAAATTAGCTTTATTACAGAACTCTTTTAACAAGCTTTTTTGGCAAATTGTTACTGCCGGAAATATTGCCAATTACTTGGCGACAAGTGGGCACCGATCGATCATTTCAATATTCAAACGGGCCTAAATCTGGCCTATGTGCGCACTCTCTCATCAGAGGGGGCGGCAGCTCTAACCTATGTTTCGGCCAAGGCTAACCATTGAGCTATAGCATCCACAGTATGGGCGCATACTTCGATTAAAAATAAAAAGTCTATAAAAAGAAAAAAATAAGTTTATCACAAAATCGCATATACTCGTAGCTTGGGTATTAATCAATTCTCTTTGTCGCTACTTTGTTTTCTTTGTAGAACAAAGAGAAAAATTGCATAGGTACAAATATAAATATAATTCTACGATTCTTTTTAATGAAATTTCGATCTTCATTTTGATCCAAAATGCTATATGTTTCCCATATTTTGTCACATTTGCCAGTAAAACACTGGAACGATAAAAAATATTTCTTACATTTATTTTTGGCGGCTAGTGAAATTTGTTTGCTTTAAGGAGGGAGTAAGGAATAATTTGAAATAAAAAACACTATTATCTGATTTTTTACGGAGATACAGCTTAAGCAAATTTATTCAAACTTTATTAAAGTATCATCTAGAGAATAGTTAGTTAAATTTCATAATTGAATATTGAAAAATAAGCCGGTGACAGAGCATTTCACAAAACGTCTTTTAAAAAATACGTTGTTTGGTGAACAGGATAACTCGAAGCGGAATTATCTGGAATCAAAAATGTTGTTAAATTTACTTAAATTATGAATTGTTGAGTTATTATTTCGTTTTTCAACAGTTCCTGGCCTATTTAAGTAAAAAAAGCGATTTCGCACTAAATTTTCCGCTATTTTTTAGGTGACAAACTACCTTAATATGAAAATAGAAAAATGTAGATAACGGGAGGAGGAGGCATTTTATACCAAGAAAGTTTGTTTAGAGTTTGAAAAGAATCGGTCGAGTAGATTTTGCAGGATCGTGTTCACGGACTTCGAAAAATCTCGTTGTCTTGGAAAATGAAAAAAAAAAAAATAGATTTTCCGAATCTGCTTATCCCTTACACCCCCTTAATTTTCTTTTTTGTTTTTCCTTACAAATTAAGAGTGAATAAGGGAATTTATAGAGCAAAATAATATAAGAAAATGAAATACTTGAAATTTATTTTATCTCTCTCTTTCTCTCACTCCCCCTCTCTCTCTCTCTCTCTCTCTCTCTCTCTCTCTCTAAAAAGTTCGTATAAGATAAAGAATAACAAATATATTATAGGTTATTAATTCCAGCATTTACTTTCAAACAATCACCAAAGCCCAACTAAATTTGTAGGTACTTATAGCTATAGTATCCAACTGTTGAAATAAATTTAAATAATTTTTAATAAGTGCTTATTTCAACGCTATTATACAATGAGAAAAAAAATGAAACAAACAAGAAATCATCAACAATAAATGACAACATTTGCGTGTTAATAAATAAATAAATAAATAAATAGAAATAATAAACAAATTCACTGAGGGAAAAGAAACGACAGCAGCAGCAGCAACAACAAAAACAAAATCAACACGTTAAAAATAATAACAATGAAAGGCATGCTTACGTATTATTGCAAATAAATATACATAAATACATATATACGAGTACTATATATATAAGTATGTACACGTTTATATACGACCATATGAACAAACATATGTACGTACACATACTATACATACGTGTAGGTATAAATATGTATGCACATCGTACGATACGTAATATAAAAGGGGCGGTTTTGTGTCCCAACGTATCAAAACACCTACTTGGCATTTCTGTTTACCGCATACAATTAGTACAAAATAATACGGTACTTCCTAGAGCTTTACGGATTTACCGTAAAATGTGTATGATCATGTTTTTTAGTTGATCGTCGAAAAAACATAAAAAAAACGTTAAAAAATTAAAGAAAAAATTATGATATGACAAAATCACTAAAAATAGAGAATAACTGGGATAGAAGAAGACGAGCAACGGTGTGGGAGGAATAAACGAATAAGGAAATATTTTTTGAAAGTATTTAGGTAGGTACCTACTTATTGTTTGTTTAACAATAATCAAGTAAGCAGCAGCAATATAATTATTTTTTGTGATAATCAGCAGTTGTTAATAAATTTCTATAGTTTAGCTTCCAAGTACCCACATACGTATGTATATATGTATAAATGCTCTGGATACTACATAGTTTCAAAAGTTTTGATGCACAATTAAACACTCACTCTGAGAAGGGCATTCACCTCATCTGTTCCGTTTTGCTTCATTTTTGGGGAATGATATTAATTGGTGTTTATTGAAATCCGTTGTGAATCCAGAATATAAATTAACACCTGCGAAAAGATCTTAGCATGCTTCCCTGCCACTTTTATTGTGGGTCTTAAATTTTAATGGTACTACATGACATGAATATTTTTAATGGAAATTTTAAATGTTAAACTTTTTGAAAAATATTGGGCAAATTATTAAACACCTCTAGTTTATTTTAATAGAATTTGAATGAATTATTGTAATACTATCCAAGTCGGATCCGTTGAAATCCACCGCAAACTCAAAATATATTTTACGAACTCTGAAGAAACTTAGCCTAGTTTCTCTTGCAATAGTGGAAGATTCTAATTATTTGACTTAAATTAAGATATCGTAGTAAACTTGTGACGTCACGTTTTCTTAGTTTTGTCAAAGAGTACTTTAAGAAATCTTTTAATAATAAATTCTTAATGGCGTAAGGATTTTCAATTGCTTTTCGGCAGTTGAGCAGCTTTCGCAGGAAGAAAATATTTATCTGCTTGACAAAAAAAAACAATAACCTTGGCATTTCAAAAATGTATATTTTAAAAGTGATCTGTAGAACTTTCAACGCAGCCTTTGTGTCGGTTTACAAGAACAAGATTTTATAAAAGTGGAGTGTACAAATAAATCAGATATACAACTTCAAATTATAGGCTTTGTATTCTGCTTATCGTGCTAATATCCTGCTACTGTTATGTGTGTGCTTAATTTTGACAGTTTTGAAAGCTATTTATTTATATTAGCCTATTGGAAACGCCAGAGCCCTCAAATACCGTATGACTCTAACACAAAGTTTAAACAATGTTTAAAGAACATTATTAGTTTAACCTATTCCGAACATTAGTTCTCTCAGAACTCTCACGACTCTCTCATTTTCATCAATATTATAAGAAACATAATTAAATTAACATACGACGATTATGTATTAAGACTGCCTCTGGAAAACGCAATTTAAACACGATATCTGCTAATTTTTCGGTATATTTATTCGAAATATTCTCCTCCTGATTCAATACACTTGTTACATCGATTTAATAGTGATTCAAACGCATGTTTCAGCTCATTTTTCGGAATTGCCTCCAGTGCCCTCGTCGAAGCCCGTTGTATGGTCTGAATGTCATCAAAAATGCATCTTTCAACTTCAATTTCAGTTTTGGGAACAAAAAGAAGTCACACGGAGCCAAATCAGGTGAATACGGCGGGCGATTCAACACACAGACCTGATTCCGAGCCAAAAATTGACGAACAATGAGTGCTGTGTGACTCGGTGTGTGACTTTGCTCCATGTTAAAATTTCAACATCAAACAAACACGTGTTTTGTGAAATAAATGTCAATAAACATTAAATGTCAACCAAATGGCATGAAATTACACAGTTAGTAGAGAAATATAGATGACGCGCTTGGTTGCTGAGGTATGGTCGCACCTTGTATATCGAAAGTCAGAGCTCTTGAATAATTGACACCACTTTTAACTGAGCTTTATCTCGGGACTTCTTCAAAAACATTCTTAATGCAAATTGTCGCCTGTCAGGCGTATTTCCAATTGTTCACCGATACATGGGCGCACACAATTGAAGCATTAAATCTTAATTTCTTTATTAAAACTCTCATGGTCGCAGTTCGAAATTACAACTTTCTGTACATGGTTCGAATTATTTCTTTTTCGAGTTCTGTAGAAAATCCTCTAAGAAAAGTCTCAAAATTTCGGGTATCATTAAAATCATGATTCCTAAAAATATACAGAACAATTTCGATCTACAAAATTTTCAAGAACTAAATTTCTAAATAAAAATGTTGAAACCCTAAAACATTGTGTATCAGAACTTTTGAAAGCAGCTAGCAACATACCGACACTAACAGCATGTTGTGAATCTTTATTTAGTATACATTGTTTATACCCGGAGGCATAGTACATAAAGCTCAGGTGTCAATATGATAAAATGTTGTTGTTGTTGTATTTTTGTTGTATAAAAAGATCACTACCACTCACACACAATGCAAACAATTATTTCAAAATGCAGCAACCACTTACTTACTTTTTCGACATTTCTGTTTATTTAATACATAAACTCCAATATGACTGTACTTTTTAAACGATGGCAACAAACAAAAACAATATTTTCTTAAAAAAAGATTGTTCCCAAAATTATATAGCTAGTATACTGGCACTACGACTCTATATGGTGGATACAAATGCAAATGAATGGAATTGTTTGCTCTGATAAATATCGCTTGTCTTTTTTGTTTAAAAAAATTGAAATTTTTTTAAATAAAATATTTAAACAAAAAACCTAAAGAGTTTTAAACTTTTTAAACAGTTTGCTAAAATAATAGGCGCACAGCAATATATAAACAGTAGAGCGCCAACAAAAAAAAAAAAACATAACAAAATAAAACACATCATCACGATCACAATGATCATATGGACGTTTTCAAAATTTAACCAAAAATTTCATATCAGTATATACTACATATACATATGTTTGTAAGCGTGTGGACTTTTTTCTTTCTGTAAGTCAAAACTTGTATATACGTCATAGACATGTTCATTAATAATACGCCAACAATCATGATGATGATGAACACATATAGTGAGCGTAAACGTGAGCGTAATATTTTAGCTATTGTAGGTATGTACGGTAAGGCAAGTGAACGATAGTGAGCAGCGAAAACTGAAATTTCAATGATTTCAAATACTATATATATTTATATTGTAGATGCCAGTTTTTTTTTTTTTTTGCTTTACAAAACCGTACTTATATGTATGCTTGTGTATTACTTACTTGTACCTCTTCTTACTTATGACATATGAATGCTTTTCTCTTAACCAGACAAGTAAATACAATGCGGTTGTATGCACACCCAATTCCAAACACGGAAAATAACAATTTCTTCATAGTGATTGTTGTTATTGTGTGCTTTTTTGTATTTAAAATTTTAACCCATATTTGTTGGCTAATGCAGTATGAATGCGCCTTTCTGATTGTCTTCTGTTAGTTCTTATATATGACTCCAAGACAAATCATGATCTTGTATTATTTATGAGACCTTTAATTTATATTGTGTTCTTATTTTTGAGAATTCTTAAAAAATAGTGATAATTTTGTATAAATTCTGAGCTTTTTCGGTCAACACTTCAATTATAATATTATTTTTGAAGCCTTGTAATAAGTAAATTATTGTTTTGTATTATTTTTTAATCTAATCTAATCTAATTAATTTAATGTTGAGTACGATATTATTACTCTATCTTCAGAATTTCAAAAATAACATGATTCACTAAATTCCTACCATCGATTTTCACTTTGAGGAGCTGTGAAATTCATACCTTTTCCCTTTAATAATAAACACTAAGTGATTTTGTGCCTCTCAGAGCAAGATTTTCTCCAATTGTTGTTTTCTGAGAGCTTTCAGATGGACGCTATTATTTGTGACCTTTGAAGATTTGTTTGATTTTATATATATATATATATATATATATATATATATATATATATATATATATATATATATATAAATATATATATATATATATATATATATATATATATATATACATATATATATATATATATATATATATACCCACCTGTCGGAAAGCAATTGGCAATTCTTCCGACAGTAACAACTTGCCATGAAAATGCTTCTAAAAGAACTCTGTGACAAAGCTCAGAAAAAGTGATGTCGCAAGGGTTCTGCCGCTCGGAACCGGCTAAAAGGTGACTTCTAATACTGTACAAAATTTAAAATGAACAACAGTAATGGAAGATAAGCTCGGCCAATGAACCCTTCGGGGCTTTAAATATAATAAATATGTGTCACATTTATTATATTTATTTTTATTTTTTTAAGGGACCAAGAAGTTGAAACTGTACTTTCTAAAGAGCCATTTATGCAAAAGGGGCTCTTCACACCTCCAAAAAACCGCTCCAATCCTCTGACTGATTAAGGAATCTTTAAATTACGGCATTCACAATATACATTTCTGTTTAATTCCACTTTCAGGTATGGATCCATATATAAATCAATGTATTGCGTCTTGATTCAATTTATTGAAAATAGCATTTTTTTGTTCAAATAGTTGAAACTTCATTCTTCCGATCAATGATGTCCTATTGATGGATTCTACTTTCCAGTTTGAATGTCATTCATCTTTGAAAAATGTAAACGTTTTTTTTTTAAATACTCGGTAATAATCTTGACTACGAAAATTGACCATGAAAAGTGTCGTTCGAAGTCTGCTAGTATAAAGAGAAGCGTTCTACTTCTACCTGATGATTATTATTATTTTGTTGTTGTTAACAATTCCAAACGGTCGGTAAATAATTGAGAATTCTTCAGACAAATAAAACTTACCATAGGAAAGGTCACAGAAAAGGGCTCTATAAGAAAACTCTGAAAGAGAATGCCCTAAAGAATGGACTCTTTTCCACTTTCAATTCCTTTTTTCATAGTTGAGCTATTAAATATTCTCGGTAATCTCGAATGCGAAGCTCAGGGCTTTGCAGTCGATTTGATTATCATGATTAGAGACTAATATCACTACACATAACCGACCGAATGTAACTATCGCTTAAAATAATACGAATAAAATACTTCCAAAATACCCAAACAAAACAATGGTAGTACTTTTATTTACTAGGAGAAGGAAAAATGAACATGGAAAAATCGTTTCGCACTAACATGATTCTCAAAGGTAGGTAGACTATGTCAGAGTTGTTAATTATTCTTTTCACACAATTAACTGCTTGAGTGTAAATGAGAGACGGTTAAAATTGTTGCTGTGCGACAATTTTAACCGTCTTGGAAATTATCATAGGGCTCCCCTGCATTTTAAAGAAGGAGACTGAAAAATACTAGACTTCATCTGCAACTCACTGTGTTTTACAGTCTTCTATAGGATGAAGAGAGAAATAACTAAAAACAAGTTTCTTTTTTCAGTCGAAAGTCTACGTCTTCGTCTCTCCGTGAATGTCTACGTAAGAACTTATGTGGGATGAACACATGCGTTCTCTGAAATAACCAGGCGTATCTAAAATAAATAAAATAATAAATTTATAAATAAATGCTTCCCAATACCCCTGCAAGAAAGAATACTATGACACTAAATGAGTACGGGCATAAAAACAATTAAATGGTAGGTTCCCTAGCCTAGAAGGGTGCAGGCAGCCCTTGGTCAGGTTCAAATTGTTCAGTTTGATAAACAGCAGCATAAGTAACTTTAAAAACGATGGAAGATGCAAAGACTGAAATAGTACAGGTAATACTAGACGGATATGCGCCTGTCGAGAAGATTTATAGGCCCTAAGCGTGTAAAGGTAGTTGCTATTATTAACTTCAGCAACAAAGTTTTAAAAATCGACACTATCAGTTGAAGAAAGTGGATCTAATAAACAGCGATTCTCCTCGACTATGGCAAGACAAATAGGAGTCTGTGCAATAGCCCAGTTATGGCAAGACTTAATTACCTAGGTAGAGAGATTATAAGATATAAATTTTCTAAGATTTAGTAGCAGTTTAAAATCGTTCTAGTTGGGCATTAGGCTGTAGAGAAGATCGCGATGTTCGAATATCGGCAATTAACTTATAAATTTTACATAAAATAAAAGTAGAGTTATTCAACTCCGAACTCCTTTGCCTGGGATACATTAGCTTTAGCTTCAACACTAAAGCTTTAATGATTTCTTCCATTGAAATAATGTCAATATAAATAATATTGAAATCGTTCAACGTATTAACGCATCATTCGTTTCAAAATATTTCCACTTAATTGAAAAGACTTAACAATGATTTTCCTTCTTTTGTGAAGATTATGTAAATGAAGTTTGTGTGTGTCTCTTTTTTGCTTCCACATTTCAATTTTATCTGTATATAGTGCTATCTGTATGTAGGTCAATTTTTCATACATTACTCAACCGGCAGGTCCTACTTGGCTCATCAGCATCCTCAATACTTCATATCCTTTAGTTTTGTGTGAGTGCATGTGTGTATGAGTGAGCTTGTCATACTGTCACATAATTTTTGCTTTATCCTTATGATGTTGCTTGTTTGTCGGTCTCACATCTTGCATGTTTTGTTAAACTTTTTTTTTTCGCACAATCTGTGTTGTTGCATAAACAATTCTTTTTTGTTTTTTTACTTGTGTTTGTGTTTCTTGTTTTCTTTATTTTCCATATAACACGACAGCTACAACAACCACCGGTGTTGTTGAAGGTGGTCAACGTGTTTATGTCGCTTATTGTGTTTTGCTTTCGTTTTATTTTTATTTTTTGCTACCTTTTTGTTGATCGGACAGGACGGGTTGGGTCGTTGGATACCCTCTCACATAGCCGCAGTCACTTGAGGTTCCTGTAATACATAATCATGTCATCTGAGTGGACAGCCAGCCGACCAGGCGCCCTACCTGCCAGCCAGTCAACCTCCATGTATATGAAAATATATGTGGGTCTCTCAGAATAAAAGTGGTTTGGAAAGAGTACATTTTTTTTTCATACATATTTGAGGATTTTATTTTGTACATTTCACACTTGACACAGGACTTCGTGTGAAATATATTTTTAAACTTTTGACTCCTATAACCAGCATACGTGTATGCTTGTACGTATGAAGGTGTTTGTTTGTGTCAGCTGTTCAACGAACATTTTTTTTTTCAACTATACACAACCAGAGCGATATAACGTTGCACATTTTTGTTTTTTTAGCCATTCCTCCCCTTAGAAAAAATATTATGTACCTATAAGTGACGTGCTACCAACGAATATATGAAAGAAAAAAATTTCTGAAAAACACCATTCACATATTGACTTTTATATATGTCGCTCTTATAAATATGTATAAATATATATGTAGTTACTATAAGCTTACTCGTCTATCGCGAATTTATCGCATTTTTATTATTATGTCACTTGAGTGATTTATAATTGCATTTAATGAATGTTCAAAAGTGAAGGGAGAAATGTGTCAAAAATTAACACCAGCCATTGCAAATGAGTAGCGACGAAATTCTTTTTTCACAACCGGAATTATATTTAATTTAAATTTTTTTTTTTTTGTTTCCTTTTGCTGCCGCAAATATAAGCACAGAGAGTGAATTTTTGTTAATTTATTTCTCTATAAATTCTATTAAATTGCGGTATTAAATAAAATATAAGCCGTTGATTTTGAAAGTGAGACAAATTCATTTGTTTTAGTTTATTTTCTTCAAACTACTTTTTAAAATATCTTTAGATGTTATTGCTACAGCACGGATGATATCCAATGCTCATTGGCTAAGTGATCTCTCAAAGATACCCTATAGGGTGAATATGGCAGACAGGAGTGCTGAACAAGGATATTAGTGATCAAGTGACGAAGAAAATATTTAAGTTTATTATATATGGCGATTCTTGCTGGGCCCAGCAGAACAACTTGCACTTTTATAATTCTATAATACTGCCATGTCTCACCAAGGTGGCCAATATTTATTTATTTTGCCCAGCTCTCTTAGGACAAAAATATTCGATAAGACAAAAAATTATAAAATGTTAAGATTATTTCCGATTGATGGAGTTTTAGAGCTATCTCATAAAAGCCCTAAAGTGCTTTTCATCATATTTAAATATTTAGTCATAAACTATTGCCTCTAGATGGTTCAAATATATGATCGGCTCCATTAATTTTCTCTTATCAATATTTTTCACGATCATGAATACCCCCTATCTTCCCACCTGTTACGAGGGATTCTTTACAAAATTGTTGTGTTCATAAAATTTGCTCTATTCGCTCCCTGAAGTCGTATCTAGAGGGGCAAAAAATATGAAAAATGCCTATTTTGTTTCTTTCTTCAATATTTTCCCAAATATACTTACCTCCTCGTTCAACCCTTTAAAGAGGCTTCTCTATATAATTCACATCTATAATAAATACACTCCTAGCGCTCAAAAACAGCTCTATGACAAAGCTCAGAAAAAGTGATGTCACAAGGGTTCTGCCATTCGGAAGCGGCTAACACAAGTAGGTCTCTTCAGATGCTGTTGACAGCTCGGCCAAAGGGCCCTTTGGGGCCGATAAGTGCCATATTAAAAATGTTTTTTAATAGTTGAAATTAAATGAATAACTACATAGACCGTCACTAAAGGTATCAAATCTAAAACCACCTTCTATTAATTTGTTATCCCTCAGGGTTTGTCATGCATTTTATGCGTAAGTGGGTAAAATTGAAGAACTACATTCAATATTTGTGCAGCGCCTAAGGGGGCGGAACGTTCTGCACGAAAAACACACATCGCAGCTTAAACTCTGGCTTAAAGTTGAGCCTGATAAATGTCCAACATGTTCTCGATGTTACTTTCTCCCACATCTACTTCGGAAGTTATTACGGCAACTACAAATCGATTATATTTAGAAAATCGTTTAATACTAGCTTCCTAGACACCTAAAATAAAAGACAAAGGCATCAAATTATGCCGACCAAATTATACCCTGCATATGTAGATTTATATATAAAAAGTTTACTCAAATATCCATCTTTTTCTTTTATTTCCACTTTTTGAAAAACAATTTTTGCATATACTACTAATTTATACCCGAAATATGGTTGACTTTGACGAAGTACTTTGTATGTTATGAGAGTTCTAAAAGGGATAATTTAAAGGAGGTTTTGAAGATGATTCCGAGACTTAGTATGAGAGCTATATAAAAAGTTGGCGTGGCTTACCTCTTTCTTGTAAATCCAATTAATTTTTCAATATTAATCCACACCTTAAATTTGCAGTTAACATTTTTGTTTAATTTCCTCAACTTTGTATGGGATCCCCAATAAGAAGTGGGCGTGGGAAGCTGATCTTTTGCCAGATTATTTCCGATTATTCCGATTATATCCGATTATTTCGATTATTTAATCGAAGTGTCAGTTATGGTTATTCTAGACAGAAGATTGAAGATTGCCGAAGTTACAGCTGTTTCAATTTAAATGAATTTCAGTCATTTTGTATGGGGGCTACGAAACAGTGGGCGTGGCGTGACCATTTCCTGTTAGCCTAATTGATTGAAGATTGCCGAAGTTACAGCTGTTTCAATTTAAATGAATTTCAGTCATTTTGTATGGGGGCTACGAAACAGTGGG
Organism: Megamerina dolium; assembly: GCA_963854835.1. Taxonomy (NCBI): domain Eukaryota; kingdom Metazoa; phylum Arthropoda; class Insecta; order Diptera; family Megamerinidae; genus Megamerina; species Megamerina dolium. The sequence goes on along the minus strand of OY978529.1, from coordinate 30,759,734 downwards.
CGTGGCGTGACCATTTCCTGTTAGCCTAATTGCTCGCACAATACTAATCCATACTTTAAGTCTCGTTGTCCTACGCTAAATGGTTTGTGAGTTATGGAGCTTAAAATTTTAGTTTAATTCCCTCGACTTTATATGGGCGACCCAAGAAGGAGTGGGCGTGGCACACTGATTTTTTGCCAGATTATTTTCGACTATCAAGACTATTCGACTATTCGACTAAGTGTCAATTATAGTTATTCTGGACAGAAGATTGTAGAAGTTACAGCTATTTCAATTTAAAAGAAGTACAGACACTTTGTATGGGAGCTACAATAAAAAGTAGGCGTGGCTCACCCATTTTTGGTGAGGTTATACAGCAGTATAATATAACTCTATGTGTCAAATATTGTTATCCCAAGTGGTATATTGTGTGAGTTATAGCAAGTTAAAGATCTTGAGAATTCCGAAGTTAGTCGCTTTGAATGCTTGGTGTGGGCGTGGCTATTGACCGATCATCCCAATATGAATCCCCTCCGTACCCTTACATCAAAGGTTACTTATGCCAAATTTCGTCAAAATAGCTCAATATTTGCTCAAGTTATCGTACGAACCAACCAGATGACAGACAGACGGACGGACGGACATCGTTAAATCGAAAATTTAAGCGATGCTGATCACGAATATATATTTACATCTATATCTCCGGAGATTCCTTCAAGTGGTCACAAACATCTGACCGAAATGAATATACCTTGCATATTGCATTATGCAGGGTATAATAATGGCCTAACCTACATGATAAAAACATTTCAGGAAGTAATAATAATTAATTTTATGTGACTCTTAATGACACACCTGTTATCAGATTTTATACAAAATTTATCAAAGTTAACATTGTCAGCAGTTGCTGTGGACAATCTACCTACTACATGTACAGATAGGCATTAACTTTTAATATATGATATCGTAGTTATAAAAAATGTTACTTCGACATTTTTTTGCACCTTTATTTTTATTGCTGAATTCGTTGTTATTTTTCAATTATTTGTTTTCTTTTATTATCATAGCATTGTTGATTTGAACCTTTTCCCCTGCCACTACTCCATCATTCATATCTGTACGAATATCTTTATGTAGATTCATATATCTGCACTCAGCGTTATTGTTGTTTTTTTATTTTTAATTTTATTTTTATTTTTATTTTTTTTTTTTTGTATTGTAATATTTGATTGTCCTTTTCGTGTTGGTGTCATGATTTGCCTGTTCAACGCGTATTTTACATGCATAAGTAAACAATGAGCCAGACACCGTTTGTGTATATATGTGTGTGTGTGTTTATACTCATAAAATATACTTGCCTGGATATGAGAAAAATAAAAATGATATAAAAGCTTTCATTTCAACACAGCATTTCTAGTATTTTTTTTCCGTTTTGTTTCTTCTGTATTTTTGTGTATTATAATGAAGTTTTATTTCATTTCATTTCATTTACTTTTTTCTCAATGTTTGTAATAAAATTATTTATTAAAATAAAGATTTTTTTCTGGTTTCAGTTTATGTTAATTTTTTGAATTGTTTCCATCATGATGTTATATGTAGCATTGAATGTTGGTTGGGTGAAGGATTTTTTTATTTGTGAAATAGAAAATATATTATGGAATGCTCTACCTCCGACTGAGGAAAGCACTCTGAGATTTCAGGACATTTGAAGAATATTGCTATTAAAGTAAGACTCATTTTAGAGCTTCAACCAAACTAGTTTGGACGAAATTACATATGTAGTGTAGAAAACCACAAATCCATATTACCACCTAAAAAATGTGCTCACAATATATAATTCCTACGCTGAAATTACCTTGTACCATAAATTATTACAAACACAATTTTCTTTATTTAATCCTTATGACATCAATTAAACATTTTTCTGTACCTAAATTAACAGCAAATTGTTCAAAAACTAGATTTCATAATATTACTAATTCAACATGAAATGATATCCTGTATGTAAGCCAAGGAAATCCTTTTCATTGTTTCAAACTTTTTACAAAGCTAAAAGAAAGTAATAAAATGAAAAATAATAAATTTGCATTCTTTTCATTTCCATTGACATGATTTTATTGGTTGCAGTATTAATTTCAATAAATTTTCAATTAACAAGTTGCAAAGCAACAAGAAGAAAACATTGAAAGAATTTAATTAATGCCATTGACATATCCATATACGAGTATATTTCATACTTTCTTTTATACTTTTTAGAAATTTGATGTTAATTTGACTTGATTTCTCTTTTGTTCATTTCTTTTATTTTTTTTTTCATTTTTGCAAATTCTTTTATGTTTTTCTTGTAGGAAAATGATTTTTTTATTATACTCGTATGTACTTTTTTTGTGTCTCAGTGCGCAACGAATCATTTTAATTAGGGTCAGTTAAGTGCGTAATCTTTAACCTTAAATTTATGTTCGTTCATCTTTGTCTTGGACTTTGGCATTTTCATCATTATTGTCTCCATTGTCGTTGTAGTCATTGTAGTCGTCGCCATCGTCGTTGAACATCTTTGACTGATACTTTTTTCTCCCTTGAACTTTCTTCATCAAAATTAGCATATAAAATTCTAGAGATGATTAAAACGAAAAAAAAAATGTGAAAAGAAGAGAAGCGGCATTTCGGAAAAGTAATGTATGTGCTGTAAAATAAAAAAGATGAGAAAAGGTTCGAAAATTATGACGGAAGAAAGGCTTGATTAATTTCCAACCATTATGGTTGTAAATTAAAAAAGGATTTTCATTTATTCATTTAATTATGAAGTTCACACCAACATGAATAAAGAAAAAATATAAAAAGTGAACACAGTTCACTTGTAACTATACGCATGAACAATAAGCTTGAATTTCTATTATTTTGTTTGTTTAGCATATTTTTAGGCATCGCATAAAATAATGAAAATAATCATAATCATTTTAAGCTGATTTTTTGTGTTCGAGGTTATTGTACATATATTTAGAGGTTTATTATTATTATATTGCAAATCTTTGCCATGCATAAGGTTTTTCGGAGATCACATTAATTACGAACCAATGAACTTTCAGCATATTTGAGAAGTATGAATGCACGTTGTAAGGCTTTATGGTATCATAGTAATTGATGTCAGAATATAAATGATTTTTGATATAGAAAAGCTACCAAGCTTCATAGAGAGATTGAAATTTAGAAAAAATTATATAGATGTCAAACTAATCTGAAAACAATTCAATTTAATTTATTTAAGCATAAGTTTTGGTGACTTTCTTAATATCTTCCCAAATGCTTTTAAACGTAAAATTAATTAAACAAAATAATTAAGAACATCACAACAAGTATTTTGTCACAAAAATCAATATGAAACATTTATGAAAATAATTTGAATTTCGTTGTTGTTATGAAGTTAGTAAATTCAACCTTGGTATACAAAATTATTTTCAATAACAAACAGACGTCTCACATACAAAAGTACAGTTTCGAATCTATATTATCAGACTTTTTCCTAGAAAACATTAATCGATCGAGCTGATACTCAGCAAAATGTATTCCTTTTACCATGAGATTATTTTAACTAATCAACAATGTGTTTTAAGAATAGATGTAATTGGATGAAAATTACACTTACCTCCTATACAAGAGAAAAAATTTCGGACATACGTTTTCAGACTTTGTGCAACTAAATATAAGGTGATTGAGTTGGGACTTGGTGTATAAAATTGTTTTCACTAAAAAAAAAAAAACACACACTAAGAGTGCGGCCGTTTTTTTCTATGCTCCGTGCTTTTTGAGTTTAAAATTGTGTTAAATTACGTATGTGATAAAAAACGAAAGGACGCTTAAGTAATAGTTGAAATAAAGGTATTGCTTTGTTTGATTCAACGGAAGAATCAAGCAAACAAATAAAACTATAGATAACAGATAAAACTATATTAAATATTAAAATTAAAAAAAAAACCAACACAAGTGCAAGTAAAAAGAAATAAATGAGTGTTAAACGCTCTCCGCAATCAGTGCGACTCTCTTTTATGACCGAACGTGAATCTCACAAATTAGAAATTCAAAAGTGAAAGTACACTGAAATTGTTGAAACACTGTGAGACAACAACAACAACAACTGAAGACTCTTTGTCTTATGCTTCTTCTCCGAGCAACAACATGTCTTGGAGTGTACAATGTGTCACACCTGAAGTGCAGGAATTAGCAACAAAAACAGCGCGTGTACTAGGAAATACACCGTTGTCAGTTCTCTCGCAACATAAAGAGAGAGAAAATCAATGCACTAATACAATTGTACCAAAAGCATTTGAAAACAACAACATCTTGCTAACCGGTAATTCTCAGCATTTGCAAAATGCAAATAAACATGTTGATAAACATTCATCGCTATCAATATCATTAACAAAGGTACAAACTGGAATGGATAGGTATATATTAATTACAAAGCGGAAGTGAAGCCCTCAGGGTGACGTACAAAAAAATACCCCGAAAATCCATAAGCAGAATGGCACTAATAATAATAATAACAATAATAACAACAACAACAATATAAATAATAATAATAGATTTGCAATGCTAAGTCAACAAGAAGTAGAATCAACAGTGCAGAAATCTAAGCCATCCTCATTATATGTAAGGGAAAACAACCAAACTGAATTAATAAAATGCCTTACGCAACTTATTGGTGCAAAGAATTTTCATATAGTAACAATCATGAAGGGCACTATTAAAGAAATTAAATTGCAAATATATGAAGAAAGAAATTACCGTTCTGTCACAAAATATTTTGATGACAAACAGAAATACTATTACACGTACCAGTTGAAAAGCAGCAAAGGATTAGTCGTTGTGATAAAAGGCATTGAACCAAATGTTGACTGCAATGATGTGAAAATAGCTATAGAAGAAGAGGGTTTTAAGGTCAAATCCGTGTTCAACATAAAAAATAAAGAAAAACAGCCTACACCATTATATCGCGTCGAGTTGGAACCAGATATTAAAAAACTTAAAAAGGGTGAAATTCACCCAATATATAATATAAAATATTTAATTCACCGAAGAATTTCGGTGGAAGAACCTCATAAAAGATCGGGCCCAATACAATGTGCTAACTGTCAAGAGTATGGGCACACAAAATCTTACTGCACTCTACGATGTGTATGCGTTATATGTGGTGACTTTCATCCCACCTCCAAATGTATTGTTAACAAAGAAGATTCTTCTGTTAAAAAATGTAGTAACTGCGGTGGAAATCACACTGCAAACTATAGAGGTTGTCCATTTTATACTGAGCTCAAACTCAAACTTAAAAGTACTTCCCAAGTAAGACCTCGCAACCCATCAATGGTTAATGCTCCTCAATTAGAGCATGTATCTGCTCCTCCTCCACAAAATGTTACAAATACTACTCATGTTATGCCAACATCTTATGCAAACATTTTAAAGGGGACTACTCCTCCAGTTCAAGTTAATCAAGATAGTATACCAAACACTCTTGAAAATTCTGTAAATAATCTGGTCCAGTTAATGACACATTTTATGAATTCAATGCAAGGCATGATGCAAGAGCTAATGAAAAATCAGTCCATGCTCCTTCAAGCAATTCTGTCAAAACAATGAACGAACTGAAGTTATGTTTTTGGAATGCAAATGGGTTAAGCCAACATAAAAATGAACTGGAAGTATTTCTTCATAAAAATCAAGTTGATGTAATGCTTATTTCAGAAACTCACTTCACAAAATTTAATAATTTTTCAATAAATGGGTTTACGCTTTATGATACCAAACACCCTGAAAATAAGGCAAGAGGAGGGACAGCTATCCTCATCAAAAATAGAATAAAACATTATGCATTAGAAGAATTTTGCAAAGAATATATTCATTCCACCTCTATTTGTATAGAAACAAGCACCCAAAAATTAACAATATCTTCTGTTTACTGTCCTCCTAGACATAATATTACAGAATCACAATTTTCTGATTTTTTTGCAACTTTAGGGCATACGTTTATCGCGGCGGGGGACTATAACGCCAAGCACACTTATTGGGGTTCCAGGCTTATATCTCCAAAACATAGACGTCTTTTCTCGACAATATCAAGCAACGGATATGATGCCATATCTACCGGCCAACCTACTTACTGGCCTTCGGATCCTAGAAAAGTACCGGATCTTATTGACTTTGCAGTAACTAAAAGTCTAAAAAGAACCCATTTAAAGGCATGGCCATCCTTTGAACTTTCATCTGATCATTCTCCATCATTCATTTTACTAAATGTTTTAGTTAGTTTCAGGGAATCAAGCCAGTATCTTACAAACAAATTCACTAATTGGCTAAATTATAAAAAATATATTAGTTCTCACATTGGCCTTAAAATACCTCTTAAGACAGTAAAGCAAGTCGACAGTGCAGTTGAAAATTTCATCAAGTTGGCTCATGAAGCTGCTAAAATTGCAACACCTCATAATAAATTCCAAGATTATAAAAAGCATACAAAAGCCAGGAGAGAATGGCAGCAGCATAGATCACCAAACTGCACTAAAACACTTAAAAGAATCTTAAAAGAAACCGAAGAAAGACGTTTAAATGTATATAAAGGGTTATCCATTTTGCGGTTTCAAAAGTAAATGTAAATAAAACACATATAAAATATTTTTTATCATGATATTTCTTTTTATACCCTGCATAATGCAATATGCAAGGTATATTCATTTCGGTCAGATGTTTGTGTCCACTTGAAGGAATCTCCGGAGATATAGATATAGATATATATTCTTGATCAGCGTCGCTTAAATTTTAGATTTAACGATGTCTGTCCGTCCGTCCGTCCGTCTGTCTGTCACCTGGCTGGTTCGCACGATAACTTGAGTAAATATTGAGCTATTTCGATGAAATTTGGCATAAGTAATCTATGATCCAAGGGTACGGAGGGGATTGATATTGGGCATGATCGGTCAATAACCACGCCCACACCAAGCATTCAAAGCGACTAACTTCGAAATTTTCAAAATCTTTAACTTGCTATAACTCACATAATATACCACTTGGGACAATAATATTTGGCACCTAGACTTATATTATACTACTATATAACCTCGCCAAAAGTGGTTGAGCCACGCCTACTTTTTAGCGTAGCTCTCATACAAAATGTCTGTACTTCTTTTAAATTGAAACAGCTGTAACTTCTACAATCTTCTGTCCAGGATAACCATAATTGACACTTAGATTAACATGGTGGTCGGAAATAATATGGCACAAAATCAGTGTGCCACGCCGACTCTTTTTTGGGTCTCCCATACAAGTTGCGGAAATTAAAAAAAAATGTTACCGGTTATAACTTGCAAACTCTTCAGCGTAGAATAACGAGATTTAAGGTGTGGATTAGTATTGTACGAGCAACTAGGCTCATAGGAAATGGGCGCACCACGCCCACTGTTTATCGTAGCCCCCATACAAATTTTAAATTGAAACAGCTGTAACTTCAGCAATCTTCTGTCGGTAATAATCTGGCAGAAAATCAGTGTGCCGCGCCCACTCCTTCATGGGTTTCCCATACAAAGTCGAGGGAATTAAACTAAACTTTTAAGCTCCATAACTTACAAACTATTTAGCGTAGGACAACGAGATTTAAGGTATGGAAGAGTATTATACGAGCAACTAGGCTCACTGGAAATGGGCGCACCACGCCCAATGTTTATCGTAGCCCCCATATACATTTTAAATTGAAACAGCTGTAAATTCGGCAATCTTCTGTCTAGAATAACCATAATTGACGCTTAAATTAATATCGTAGTCGGAAATAATCTGGCAGAAAATCAGTGTGCCACGCCCACTCCTTCATGGGTCTCCCATACAAAGTCAAGGGAATTAAACTAAAACTTTTAAGCTCCATAACTTACAAACCATTTAGCGTAGGACAACGAGATTTAAGGTATGGAAGAGTATTATACAAGCAACTAGGCTCACTGGAAATGGGCGCACCACGCCCAATGTTTATCGTAGCCCCCATATAAATTTTAAATTGAAACAGCTGTAAATTCGGCAATCTTCTGTCTAGAATAACCATAATTGACGCTTAAATTAATATCGTAGTCGGAAATAATCTGGCAGAAAATCAGTGTGCCACGCCCACTCCTTCATGGGTCTCCCATACAAAGTCAAGGGAATTAAACTAAAACTTTTAAGCTCCATAACTTACAAACCATTTAGCGTAGGACAACGAGATTTAAGGTATGGATTAGTATTATACGAGCAACTATGCTCACTGGAAATGGACGCACCACGCCCAATGTTTATCGTAGCCCCTATACAAATTTTAAATTGAAACAGCTGTAACTTCGGCAATCTTCTGTCGGTAATAATCTGGCAGAAAATCAGTGTGCCACAACTACTCCTTCATGGGTCTCCCATACAAAGTCAAGGGAATTAAACTAAAACTTTTAAGCTCCATAACTTACAAACCATTTAGCGTAGGACAACGAGATTTAAGGTGTGGATTGATATTGAAAAATTAATTAGATATACAAGAAAGGGATAAGTCACGCCCACTTTTTATATAGTACAAAGTGTCGGATTTATCTTAAACATAAAAACACCCATAACTTACTAAATAATACGCCTAGGTCAACCCATTGCAACCTATGTAGTTTAGTATTATAGGCAGAAATTGATCCTCCAAAATTGGTGAGGTACGCCAATAGCAATAGCAGACAAAAAAAAGTCGGTTATCATATGACCATAACGCTCCGAATTGACGGTGACAGTCGTTCCATCATCGTTTTCGAAGAAGTAAGGTCCAATCACACCTCCGGACCAAAGAGCGCACCAAGCGGTGACTTTTTGTGGATGTAGTGGCCTCTCTTCAATTACTTGAGGATTCTGAGAACCCCAAATACGACAATTTTGTTTGTTAACATACCCACCGAAGAAAATTTTGTTCGAAAAATCAAGCACCCATTCGACGTATCTACGACGTTGTGAATGGTCAGCTGGCTTCAGTTGTTATGTGAGCTGGATTTTATATGGATGTAGGTGTAGATCCAAATGCAAAATACGCCATAATGTGCCGTAAGACAGTCCTAATTCCTGAGAACGACGAGGAATCGACACATTCGGGTCTTCGGCAACACTTTCACTTACAGCAGCGATATTTTCGGTGGTACGAGCGAAACGATGATGCACAGGCCTTACAATATCTGTAACCGATCCAGTCTCTTCATATTTCTTCAGAATTTTGCCAATTGCTTGCGTAGTTGGACGATTATGTAAACCATAATCTCCTCTTAAAGCACGATATGTGGCTGTGGCAGAATCACCATTTTTGTAGTAGGTTTTTACAATTTTAGTGTGTTGTGCGATAGTTAAGCGATCCATTTTCGCAAATGTCAGACTTAGAACTGAAAAAGAAAGAAATTGCTTTAACAACTCAGTTTGACAGATGTCGAATTCTAGCCCTATACTTTTGAACCCGCGAAATGGGTAACCCTTTATTAGTAATCTTGCTGCAACAAAAGATACAGATTATTCTCTGTGGAAGGCAGTAAAAGGTGTAAAGTGTCCGATAATAAGAGAGGCTCCAATACTAATTCCAGATAGATCATGGGCAAGAAGCGATCAAGATAAAGCAGAAGCATTTGCAAATCACTTAGAAGGCGTTTTCAAACCAAATGAATCTACAAGAGATGGAGGATTACCAATCATGACCAATAACAGCTCTACTACCTTAGTGAGATTTTCTGCAGGGTATGATAAAATAAGTGCCAAAATATTCGCCGAGCTACCTCAAATTGCAGTAAAACAGCTGTTACACATAATGAATGCAATACCACGCCTTTGTTATTTCCCCTCAGCATGGAAAATTTCCGAAATAATTATGATTGCAAAACCTGGAAAAGATTCAACTAATGTTTCGTCGTACAGGCCTATTAGCCTGCTGCCTATTCTATACAAAGTGTTTGAAAAACTATTAATGTTGAAGATACAGCCAATTGTTGAAGCAAATAACATTATACCGTTGCATCAATTTGGGTTCAGAGCAAAACATGGTACAGTAGAACAAGTTCACAGAATAGTATCTAACATTACAAAAGCGTTCGAAGCAAAGCAGTACTGCTCAGCAGTATTTCTTGACGTCGCACAAGCTTTTGATAAGGTTTGGCATGATGGCCTACTTCACAAAATCGGTTGTCTCTTTCCTGATAACATTTGCAAAATATTAAAGAGCTATCTGTTGAATAGGAAATTTATGATTAAACAAAGATCGTATCTAACTCAAACACGTACGATAATGGCTGGGGTCCCGTAAGGAAGCGTCTTAGGTCCCTTTTTATATCTAATCTACACTTCAGATATACCAACAAATGGCAATCTTTTCACATCAACTTTTGCAAACGATACAGCAATCTTGAGCGTCGATGATAATCCCAGTAAAGCGTCAGAAAAACTGCAAAGTCACTTAAAAAGAGTACAACACTGGCTGGAGACATGGCGTATTAGAATCAACGAATCAAAATGCGTCCATATGACTTTCACGTTGAATAGAAAACATGCCCTCAACTACAAATTAATGGTAAAAAAATACCACAAAAAAACGAAGTGACCTATCTAGGCTTTTATCTCGATAGAAGGCTAACCTGGAAAAAGCACATTGAAACAAAGCAATCGCATGTTAAATTAAGGGGGTCCACCTGTGTAAAATTTTCGAAAAATCGATTTTTTTTTTACATTTTTCGCATCTTTAACGAGAGCTTCTACAGGATGAGGAAGGGGAAATTTATGGTCCTGGTATTGCAGATTAAATGTGAGTCTATAATACAAAGTTATGTTGTGTTTCCAAACTTTGAAAGCGTTTTTCTCGAAACCATATTTTGGAATTGTGTGAATTAAAAAAAATCTACTTAACCGATTGACTTGAAATTTTGACAGACTCATTAATACAGATAACTGAAGGTACCCACGTAGCGGTTTTTCGAATTTTTTTTTTCAATTTTATAGCAGTTTCTATATCGAAAAAAAGCATGAAAACGAATAATTTTTATAAAAACAACTGCCATTTCTTCAATTTTTAAAATTTCGTCAAAATCCTACGTTAGTACCTCAACGATATAAACGGAAATAATTTTTTTTTTACTTTTTGCGTTTTAGATAACTGGTTCGAGGGGAATCTTGTCCACAATTTCGGTATTTCATTTTGAAGGGGTCACTTTGAATGCCCTTAATGAGTACAAGCCTTCGGATTTCACTATTGGAAAAATTTACTATTGAAATATAAGCACAAACCTTCAAAATAACTTAAAACTTATTCTTATTTTCGAATTAGTTCTCCTCCTTCGAAAATTCCCGAAAAAGCGTTCGAAATACCGCGCTCACACAGGTGGACCCCCTTAAAAATTCAGCGTGTTCAATCTAAAATCCTTAGACGTCTTTGCCGAGCTCCTTGGTACATCAGTAACACAAATATACACAAGGACCTACAGATTGACACTATTAAAATAGACATAGCGAAACATTGCCAACGTTACTCTGAACGACTAAGTAATCATCCTAATACTCTAGCGAGAGAGCTTCTTAAGCTTAAATATATTAAAAGACTAAAAAGGAAAAATGTTTTAAATATATCTTTCACATAATCTCTCATTACTATTATATATGTCCTTCATGAAATCACATGTTATATTTGTTTGCTTTAATTTATTTGAATGATGTACACATGTATTTGTACAAATGTATTTTTTAGTATATAAGATTAGTATAATTATTGTTAGTTTCGTAAGAAAGATACAATAAATAGAAGAAATTGAAAAAAAAAACTAAAAAAATAATGAAACTCCAGAAAAGATATAATTGGATAAAAATTATGTCTACCAGTTATACAAAAGAATAAATTTGAAGTCATTTTTCAGAATTTTTGTATATATAAAGGAATTTAGCTGAAACTCATCGTATCAGACAATTTTCAATAAAAAAAATGAGAAACTTAAAGAATAATTGTATTCGGATGGGAATCACGCCTACCTCACATACAAAAGTACATTTTCGAACATATATTGTCACACTTTTTGCACGTAAACATGAATCGATCAAGCTAAAATTTAGCATACCAGATTTTTATCACCAAAGAATAGACAAATTTTCAAATGGATGCAATCAAATAAAAATCACACCTTGATTCCATAGGAAGTCACATTTTCGAACATATATTTTCAGGCTTTATGCACGTTACCAAAAAGCAAACTACCAGAAAATAAGTGTGTGAACGTTTTTTCAACAGCAAATATACAATTTTGAGAATGATCGTAATCGGTTCAAAATTACGCCTACCTACCATACAAAAGTGCGTTTTCGAATGTATATTTGGAGACATTTTGCGCGTTAATATAGTGCAATTGAAGTGAAACTTTATGGATTTTATTATTTTCGCCAACAAATGTGACAATTTGAGAATGGATGCAATTAGATGAAATTTATCCTTATCTTCCATACAAAAGTTCATTTTCAAATGTATTATTTCAGATTTAGTCCATTTAAATATAATACGATTTAACTGAAACTTGGTAAATAATATTTCTTCAACCAAAGTGCAATCCACTGCAAATCTAAGTGTAATCGGAAATAAATAACATATATCTCCCATATAAAAGTACGTTTTCGGTGATATATTTTTAAAAATATAAAGCTATAAAGTTGCAACTCAACACAAAAGATTATTTTCACAGACAAACTAATAACTTAAAGAATCGACGTAAAAGAATTAAAAACTACTCCTAGTATCCATACAAAACTCTGATTAAAAATACAACTTTACTCTGTCTGTATGTATGTCTATATGTAGAATAAAATATCCTTAAAAAGCTTAGATACCTATTACCGCAATTATTAACAAACATTTCTAGCTATACAAATATGCTTTGCTAGGTGAGAGACCACATATTTGTGGTCAAATAAATGTACTTTTAAAATGAAATAAAAATATATCATATATGCAAACTGTATATTATATTTATTTTATGCCATACTTGTATAAACACACATACTATTTATATGAATACACACTTTAAACACTTTCACACCTTATAGAATGCATAATAATATTAATAATTAAAATTATTTTTTTTTTAAATAATATTTTTATACAATATTTTGCTTGCGCATATAAATTAAATTATATGTACATATATACGAAATATATATACATTTAAATATATGTACATAGCTATACATAACGTAGATATACATGTTTGGATTACATCCAACCCTTCGCAAGTAGGAAAATAAATATGTGGGACCCTTCATAAAGAAAATAAAAGAGCATATAAAATTTAATTTGGGTTTTTTCTGTTTGCTCTCATTTTTTTTTCCTTTCTTTCTTTTTTTTTTTGCGCCCAAAAATATACCATTAAATATAGTATACCACCAACATCATTATACTGATATGCACACGCACATATTTGTAGGTACCTATACTTTTGCACATGCTTTCGTACGAGGAGAGATTATTGCCGTAGTAGTAATAGCAGCAACAGAAGTAGTAACAGCAGCAGCAGTTGTTGCGTATTGTTTAATGCACTTTTAATGCGAGTACAAAAGTTTTTTTCTCTTTGCTTTTTTTACATTTTATTCCCATTTTTACTTATTCTTTGTTCTTGTTGCACAAAAGCTTACAACAACAACAATATCAATAACAATAGCAATGTTGAAATGCATTTCATATTATTGTAATTTCAACAAGTGCGATTCTACATTTTTTTTTCTCTTTCTCAACGTTAAGGTTTGCTTTATTCATGTGAAACTGTGTGTGTGTGTGTGTGACAAGCATATATAAATTTTTATATATTTACTTATGGTCTGATTACACACACACACACAAACTAATATTCGCTTATGGATGAGCGCACATGAAAGCAACAAACCAACACCAACATCAAGAGCATCATAACCATTGCCATCATCAGCAGTCATCAGCAGTAGTAACTGCAAAGCAACCAACCACACCAGGTGTATTTAATAACGTGCATAAACACGCATATACACTAACCCACACACACACACACACTTACACACATGTTACATTCCACTATTACTAACAGTGTAGTAAGTACTTTCCATTCAAAATGTATCTCTTGTTTCTTTTTTCTTGCTTTTTGTTTGTTTTTCTATTCTGATTTCTAGAAATGAGTCTGTGTGTGCATGAAGTGTTTTATGGGTGTATATATGGATAGGTTTATATATGTATGAATATGTGAAATGTATTTCTATATGTAATTTATGTTGCAATTTAAATTAGTTTTTCCTTTACACACAACACATACATACAGTATTGTTTTACTTTTTGCTATTTTTGAATGAATATATGCATGAATATGCATTTAGGAAGAATGTGTTTATATATATGTGTAATGAGGGATGACATATATTTTGTTGATGCATAAGTCAATGAAAAAAAAAAACAATGGAAAAATATAAAAAAATTATTCACGAAAAATGTGAACCTAAATATATGAAACTCTTGTTAAAAGTCAAGTGCATATGTTATAATGTGCTTATGCAATTTGAAATGAATACTATTTATACTATAAAAGCATGAGTATCTTAAAGAACGTTAAGGGATTTTTTTTTTGATTTATTAGACATGATTACATTTAAGACTATTTAATACTGAAGAATCTTGTCTTCATTTTAAACCAAGGAACTCTTAATTTAACTGTAGATTGCTCCTTAAAAAAAGTTAAGAATTCCACCCTTTGTAACATTTTTGTTCCATATGTACATTTCAAGCCGAATTATTTCTTGTTCTTTATTTTATCTAACAACCTACAAAAAACCATTTAACTCGTGTTTTTTTTTTATTTAATGGATATTCTTGAGATCCATATTTCTTATATTTCTTAAATTTAGATAAACAAATCCGAGCATATAAATACATAGAAAATCAGAATTAGTTACTATTAGTTACTTTGAAGTTCACTGATAAACATTGGTTCGCTTGTTCTTATAACCATGGGCTAATGCACTACCTAGCTCATGCAAAAAACATTTACGTTTGGTGTGTTTTTGCTTCGGCTTCCAGTCTGGATATTTTGCCAGTCTGGAGCTTTTGCCCTAGGATCTGGGACGAAAAAAAGTTATCCATTGTTTCATTATGACCACTTAGACCTTCGGTCAAATCGATAACCACCCGCTCTCCTTGATTTGTTTCTGGGATTCGACTTAATCCTTTTCCTAAATATGGCTGAATTCGCCATATATAGCACGTTCCAGTACAAACAATAAACCAAAAATTGATACCATATTTTTGGGGCTTAGAATTGTCTAAAGTTATATTATATTAAATTGTTTCCCATAGGTCTTTTATCGGTTTATTTGTCGTCATTGTGTTGTTGACGTCGACTAATTACGTCATCGAAACGAATAGTTTTGTGTCGTTAGGTTAGTTAGGTCTTCTTCGACATAATGGCACGAAATATTGGACGACCATAGTCAGTATCAAAACCTCTTCCATATTTTCATTCTTTGACCTAACAGTAAATGTGGAATATCTTACGAACGCAGTTTACTTATAATGCAATCATATGAAATCACATTTATAAATGCCAGATAATATCAACACCCCAAAGTATGTGTGCAATATATCTGTATCAAGTTGAACTTAGTTCTTCCCATCTTAATGCTTCCTATATTTATTTGTATTTTCAATTATAATTTTTTTCGACTTGAGGCGGAAAATATAGCAAAAATGCATCTTTTATATCCGTCATTCGATTCAGTGCATATCTAGTAACCCCTAAATATGCATGATCAGCAAATGACAGAAAATATCTTTCCGTTATTCTTACCAGGACGCATTTCAATTACATTGGATGCACGTAAACGACCGCTTGAAAAAGGCATTGAATTTCAAATAGTGTTGTCTTTGGACACGTAGAGTGCGTCCTCAGTTTGTTCATTTAAAGTACTTTCGGTTTCACAGTCACTTTGAAAAGAGGGCTTTCATCCGCTTCGAAATCGCTGCCTGATAATTTCTCATTTTCATTTTCTTCTAGGACATTTCCTATTTCTTCTCCAGCCAAATATTTAGGAACCGCACTCCTTTTTACTTATTTTCGAATGAAATGCAGTAAAAACCAAATCTATTTGATCGCTTTGCAAACTTGAACAAAATACGTGTTCAAGCTGAGTTAAATAATAATAAAACAAATACCGTTATAACGGCAGTAGCAACGCCAAACAAAGTAAAATAGTGGACGATCTTAGTGCTGCCCTTGTAGGCGAGGAGAGAAAATACAAAACGCTTCTATGGGAATCTGTCTGGAGCTGATATTATGTTTATTGTTTTAGACTACGCCAAACGATTTTGAATAAACAATATGCAGAATTCGAACTATTGGAGTAAATTTGTAGTATATTCCAATAAATTCATACACCCGGAATTCGGATGTTGCATACTGGATAAGTTTATAACCGAAATGTGCAATGGAACATTTTTGTACCATAAGATGGAATTATGAAGTTTTGAAATTATAGCAAAAAGACAATTAGTAATGAAGAAATTACAAATTAGTTAAATAGTAGAATTCAACATTCACTAACAAAGAAATAAAGTTTAAAGGTTAAAGGTTAAAGAACGATAAGGGATTTTTTGATTTATTAGACATGATTACATTTACTTACTTACTTATGTGGCCATAACAACCGAATATCGATTTAGGCCGAAAATAACATGCTTCGCCAGCCATCTCTGTTCTTCGCTAGCTGGCGCCAGTTAGAAATTCCAAGCGCCGTCAGGTTCTCCAGTACTTGGTCTTTCCACCGGAGGTTTGGTCTTCCTCTTCTGCGTCGTCCTCCAGCGGGTTCCGAATATAACACCTTCTTAGCTGGAGCGTGTTCTTCCATTCGCTCGACATGACCTAGCCAGCGCAGCCGCTGGATTTTGATGCGATTTACTATGTCAATATCGGCATACAGCTCGTACAGCTCATGGTTGTACCTTATTCGGTACTCGCCACCAATGCAAATACGTCCAAAGTTCTTGCGTAGGACTTTTCTCTCGAAAACTCTAAGCATTCGCTCATCCGAGGTGGAAATTGTCCAGGCTTTAGCGCCATATGTTAGGACAGGCATGATGAGAGACTTGTAGAGTGTAGTTTTCGTTCTTCTAGAGAGGGCTCGACTTCTCAGTTGCTTACTCAGCCCAAAGTAACACCTGTTAGCAAGAGTTATCCTACGCATGATCTCCAAGCTGACGTCATTACTGCTGTTAATGCTGGTTCCAAGATAGACAAAGTCCCTTACTACTTCCAAAACGTAGTTGTCAATAGTGACGTGCTGTCCAAGACGCCGGGACTCTTTGTTTGTTGACACTAGATACTTCGTCTTGCCCTCGTTCACCTTGAGACCCATCCGACGCGACTTTCTTTCCAACTCTGAGAATACTGCACTGACTGCTCGCGTGTTCATGCCGATTATGTCAATATCGTCGGCATACGCTAACAGCATGACACTTTTGTTGAAGATAATGCCATTATGTCGTAGATCAGCAGCTCGTATTATTTTCTCCATAATAAGATTGAAGAAGTCGCACGATAACGAATCACCTTGTCTGAAACCCCGTTCGGCATTAAACGGTGCGGAGAGGTCCTTCCCAATTTTCACTGCACAACGGGAGTTATGCAGTGTCATTCTACAAAGTCGAATGAGCTTTGCAGGAATACCGAACTCAGACATTGTTGCGTAGAGGTAATCCCTTACCGGACTGTCAAAAGCGGCTTTATGATCAACAAATAGGTGGTGTGTGTCGATCTGTTTCTCTTGGGTCTTCTCCAGGATTTGGCGCAGTGTGAAAATCTGGTCGATGGTGGATTTACCAGGTCTGAAGCCAGACTGATAAGGTCCAATCAGGTTGCTGAGCATAAGCTTCAACCTTTCACACAGTACGCTCGATAGAACCTTGTACGCGATGCTCAGGAGACTTATTCCACGGTAGTTGGCGCAAATTGTGGGGTCTCCTTTTTTATGTACAGGACAGAGAACACTGAGCCTCCAATCATCAGGCATGCTTTCATCCGACCATATTCTGCTTATGAGCTGGTGCATGCGGGTGAGCAGCTCATCGCCTCCGGTCTTAAACAACTCGGCAGACAGGCCATCAGCACCTGCTTTGTTGTTCTTCAGCCTTAAAATGGCCGTTTCAACCTCGTCATAGTCGGGTGGTGGAATATCAACACCATCATCTGTAATTGGGGTTATCGGGCAAACTCCTCCACTGGCGGAATTGTTCGTAGCATCGCCATTCAGTAACGTGGAGAAGTGTTCCCTCCATAGGCTCAGTACACTCTGGACATCCGTAACCAGATTCCCATTTCCATCACGACAAGAAGAGGCTCCGTAATTTAAACCTCCACTCAGGCGCTTGATCTTTTCAAAGAATTTTCGAGTCTCATTCTTGTCGGTACACATCTCTATCTCCTCACACTCGCGTCTTTCCAACTCCCTCTTCTTGCGCCTGAAAAGACGTCTCTCTGCACTCCTTTTCTCTCTATACCGCTCCTTAACAGCTCGCGTTGCGTCTGCATGATTACATTTAAGACTATTTAATACTGAAGAATCTTGTCTTCATTTTAAACCAAGGAACTCTTAATTTAAAAGAGCCTTTTGTTACACAACGTGGTCTTCTTTTAACTCGATACATTAAGCGTTATATCAAATAATCCATAATCCTTTCAAATAATCGGTTTTCATCAATATAGTAGTTAATTTCGTCGATGACATTTTCATTCGACCCAAATCTCTCACGCTTACTCTTTTTCAAAGTATTGATGAGATTACCATCGATCGCATGAATCCTATAAAGAAAACTGTCGGCATGACCTTGTTGGCCGGCAGACCCACCTTAACCTGCTTTGGTGCATGATCATCCGGGCGTCCATTACTTTCACTGTCTTAGTCGGTGGTGCGATGGATCCATGTTTTGTTCACACACAAAAATAACACTTGATGAGCTTATGAGCTTTCCCATTTTCGTAGAAATTTAAAAGGTTGTCTGCTTTCAATTGCTGTTAAACACAAACTGAATGACACAGCTTGCTCAAAATTTGGCGATAGTGTACTAGCAGATGGTAGTTGACAGGAGCAGTGTTGTATTTTAAGGCAATACTCGAAAAATTCTTAAAACCGCTAACGTATTTTACTGCCCTTTAAGCAACGCTCAAATAATTTCATCATGCGTATTTATACGCTTATGGATTATATAAATTGATATCGCATCAACATTTTTGTTTATATGGAAGAACAATTTTTCGACATTTTTGGAATAACTTTTGCAATAATTTCGAAATTTTATATATCTTTGACGACATTGTTCAATTTATGTTTATACTAAGTCATATAAATGCTCATATACTTTTGGCAAAAGTTATATTTTATTATACATATTATTATAAAATGTAATTTTTACATTATTGCGAAAGGAAAAATGAGTTTCAGCATTGTTGTAATTTTTTCGATATCAATTCATTTTACACTACTTACAACTTACTACTTACTACTTACTTAGACATATGTTCAATCCATTCTAGTACATAGACAATTTTGTATACATCTGATTTGAAGGAAAAATTGTCTACCGACTTAGTGCCCTGTACAAATTCCTTCTCTGCACTATATCTGGAGGCATTTGGAAGTATTTCAATCGAATTAATCACTTATTGAATTAAATTCAGCGAAACTCGAAAAGAATTCAATGCCAGTTAATCCGTCCGAGGTTTCATTGCCTTCATTCATTCCACAATTTCTTTGCATTAATGTCCTTATTTTCGACATGTGCAATTCCATGTTTTAATGCTTTCCATATACGCCCACTAATAAAGGGTTTTCCATTAGGGACATAACAATTTTATCTATTAATAAAACACAGAAATATTTGAGATCTTGAGTTCAAATTTATTGTGGATATATTGCAAGCATTATGTTTTATGAATGAAATTCAATTTCGGTCATATAACCACCACGAGCCCGTTTACAGTGGTAGATTCTTTGGACCCAATTTTCCACCACTCTAGCACACATTTCGACCGGAACGTTGGCAATTTCGCGTTGGATGTTGTCTTTGAGCTCGTCTAAAGTTTCTGGCTTGTTGGCATAGACCAGTGACTTGATAAAGCCCCATAAAAAGAAATCCAAAGGTGTTAGATTGCATGAACGAGGCGGCCATTCGACCGGACCATTTCTCGAGATAACACGTTCTCCGAATTTGCCTTGCAATAAATCGATTGTGACGTGTGCTGTGTGGCTAGTGGCACTGTCTTGTTGAAACCACATATATCTGATGTCAAGTTCATCCAATTCTGGCCACAAATAATCTTCCAACATAGCACGATAGCGCTCTTCATTGACGGTAACATAACGGTCGTTTTCATCCACCAAAAAATACGGCCCAATCACACCTCCGGCATGAAAACCGCAACAAACAGTAACTTTTTGCGGGTGCAACGGTGTCTCCAGAAGCACTTGTGGGTTTGTTGCTGACCAATGACGCATATTTTGCTTATTGACAAAGCCATTGAGCCAGAAATGAGCATCATCGCTGAAGATGATTTTTCGCTCTTAAAGTTGCGACCACCGACTCAGAATTTCGGTAGTAATTTTTAATAATATCCAAACGTTGCTGGTTCGTGAACTTTACCATGATGAAAATGTTGACTTTAGCTAACGTTTTGACATTGACAGTTGATTAAAAAAGTTTAAGGGTGCGTTCATATAAAGATACGAAATTGTTATGTCCCTAATGGAAAACCCTTTACATTAAAAAGTAACACTTAGACACATGTTCAGTCCGTTGTACACGTAGGTGTCTTCATATCAGCCGTTAAAAAGTTTAGCTATTTGTCTCTCAACATACACGTTTTGAAGATTTTAACCTCAGTTCAGGCGAGACGTATAAAGGTGTCTACCCGCTTAGTGCTCCTTATAAAATCTTATAAACGTAATGCCTCAAGACTTTGGGAAACATGCGTTTAATCAATAGATAGCCTCACGTGGCCTCTCTTTCATAATCACGTTATATATTTGACCCCTAAAAATTCACAAATAATTGGCAAATTGGCCTTGATGGTAGCAGACAGGGAACCACCTATCAGTTCAAATTCAGAGAAAATGGAAGGGCGAAATTGTAAACCATGCGTTGTGAAGTCAAGATGGTTAAAGAGTCAAAGTTACACGCCAAGTACTCTGCTCTTCTAACCTAAATAATGTTGGCTTCAAATATTCCATTACATCTTCGTCAAGAAAATCCATAAGAGGAAGAAGAAGCAGAATACTGAAGATTGGGTCGAGGAGGAGAAGAAGAATAGGAAACTGTAGAAAACGAAGAGGAAGGCGAAGAAGAAGAACGATAAGTGGAAGAGTAAGAAGAAGAGAAAGAAGAAGAAGCAGAATAAGAAGATATGTTATACAACTTGCTGAAATTTAATACTGACACTCTTTCAACGCCGTTGTGTGTATCCAATTGGTTTAATATAGGAAGAAAAAGAGTAAGATTAAGAAAGATGAGTTAAAACTTGCTCAAATTAAACCTTGACATGCATTCAACGGTACTGTGTGAAACTAAGTGGAACCAATTTATTGTAGAATCGATTTATTGGTGTAATTCGCAGGAAAAGGATCTGCATGTGAATAAAATCGATCGCTAGTTGTAATAATCAAATAATTAAATAAATATTTCTCCTTTATAATTCATAGAGATACACTTCCTTAGTAAAGATCTTTTGAAACATATCAAAGATGATAGTTGTTAATTTCCTGTATTTTTGTTTTGAATTTAATTAAGCTACAAATAAAAAAACAAACAATAAATTCTTTCACAGGGCTAACGAAGAGAAGAAATCGTATTACAAGTCATAATAGTAGATCCGCCGTCATTATTAATTCTATTCATCAATTTGTCACCTTTTATTTTTCTCTTCCTTCATTTTTTCTATTCATATATGCTTCACATGTGTACACCAAAAGGCTTTATCTTTTGTGCAAATATCTATAGGCATGCATATACCCAATTACAAGAATATACTTATTACTTGCATCCTTTCACTATTCAGTCCACTGCACGTACATACAACAAATATACATATGTAGTGTACGCCTTGCACAAGTGCATTGCACCACCTTTCATTTTTTATTTAGCATTTGAAACATTTTTGTTTGTTTGTATTTTTGTCTTCATTCACCAACTATTCATCGTCATCAGCTGCCATTCAGCCATTGTATGTGTGAGCGCAAAAGAGTTGAGAAAAAACAAAAATGGCAAACAGAATTTATGCAGGAAAAAAATGTCTATTTATTTACACCTGTATGAGTGTTTGCATTTACAACGCACACACAAGTATGTGTACGTACACAGAACTTTGTGCATATGCATATGTACAATAGAGGCCTTACTGGCATTATGATCATTATCATCATCATAGTCGTCGTTATCGTCATCGTCATCATCATAAGTGTTTATGCTTAAGTCTTGTTTGTATGCTTTTCATTACACTCACTCACTTGCAAATTAGAACGCTACGTTCTCACGCTATTTTCCTTTTATGCCTTTGTTCGCATACTTGTGCATACATATGCAAATAAACTTGATTGAATTTAATTGGAAAACAAAAAAACAACAACATCAACAAAAACGAGAAGAATTGTTTTAAAACTTTTAGACATTTAACAGATTTCATCAAATTAGTCATTCAGTAGGCTTCGTGTCTGCTAAGATGTTTGAAATTATGATAAAGTTATTGTTTGTAATGTTGATGAATATAAAAATAGATCAAGCTTTGATATATTCAATTTTTTAAGGAAAATTAGCAGACAAATTTTCAGAAGACTTTTCTTCTGACAATAAAAATGCTCTTCAATGCAAAATCGTCTAATATAAGCTGGTTTGTAAGGGTTTCGAAGAGTGCCATTGTAGCCTAAGAAGGCCAATATCATCATCGAAGTGACTTTGGGGACATAGATTGATTGAGAAAAATATAATAATCATCTTCCAACCATTCGTTTATGGTTGTCGTTGTGTGTAATTAAAAACAAAAACAAATTATAATATTAACTCATTAAAATATACAGCTTATTAATGTATTCATGTAGAATACGAAATAAAATTTATTTCGTTTCATATTGTTGCATTTAAAATAATGAAAAAAAAATTTAATTTTTTTATACATAACTACAAAAATCAAATTAAAATTCAATTTAACCTTAACCGCACTTATATTAAATAATAATATTGTATTACTCATACGCTCACATGTACAGACATTGTTTGTATACTTATTGTGGCCAGTATTGTATTTTATGTTAATTAGGCTGGGTAAAAATGTTTCGGTATTGTCCCAAATAAGGCTACAAATGAATCTTGGTAAAAATTATATTAAAATCAAAGATCTAATACTAATATCGAGCATCTAGAAAATACTTAAGGGGTTACACCACGTTAGAATTTTCAAAAAATTGAAAATTTTTTTTTTATCTTAAATAGTCATTAATAATCTCTAAAATAATATACTAAACGATGGAAGGCGGGAAAAATGTCTAAGTATCTGAATTTAGAGTTTTGCCGCAAGACGTCTGAGGTATTCTCTGAGCACCTTTAAACTTTAAACGCGTTTTTCTAGAAACCACTTTTTTGAGCTGGCCGGAAACATAACTCGAACAAATCTTAACCGATTGATTTGAAAATTTTTACAATACATTTGAAATCGTTTTCTTCAGCGACGTATGTAGGGGTTTTTGAAATTGTGCATATTTTTTTATTTATAAACAATTTTTTAACGATTTTTTAGGTGAAATTTCGAACTTTTTCTTCAAAGGGTCGCCATTTTACGAAAAATCAATCAATCCAAAAATCCCTACGTACGTCTCTTGCTATTGTAATATGGAATCAAGAAATATTCGGTTTTTTGTTCCAGTTCGAAAATTGCGGGTGCTAGGTTTCCGGCCGTGCATCGCGATGAAAAAAACGCATCAGCGGGGAAATGCTGCACAGCCGCCATTTTGTTTTTGAATCGCGCAACTTAATTGTTTTTTCGTACTTCAAGATTGACATTAAAAAATAATTTTAGAGAATTTGAATATCTTTTTTTGTTTGGCCTACGAAAATTCCCGAAATATACCTTTTTTTGTGCTCTACAGTGGTGTAACCCCTTAATCGGTTGGTTGGATCGATAGTTATATTCTAATAATTCTGAAATTCATAAAAAAAAAACTTCAGCCACCTTAATATACAAAATGTTTGTGTTCAAACATGTACTTACTATTTTGTAAAATAGCAAAACAAATAAAAATTAATGAGGAATTATTAATTGTTTGCAATATATATGTACGAATGTGCGTGTTTATTGCTGTATTGTTCTTGTGTATGGTACGTGAATGGATGATAATTAATTTTCATTTCGCATGCATGCTGTTGCTACCTACTGCTACTGCTGCTATTACCGACTATTGCTATTATGTTACGCTGTTGATTGATTATATTTTAAATAATAATATGCCCACATTGTGACGTTCAACATTTTTCGAACAATCCATAGATGTACATGTGCGAGCGCAAGCGAACAAGAACATACCAAACATATACAATACATAATATAATGATAACAAGGAAATGATGAGCAAAATAATTGAAATTATTGAAAAAAAATAAATATCAAAAAATCAAAAAAGAATTATATAAAAATTAATAATACATGAAAATCAATTATAATCAAAATTAAAAAAAAAAATCATATATAATAAGCATGCTTTATGCTTCACAAATATGCAACAATTTTTTTTCTTTATATATGCTACAAACAACAGGAAGTATGTATAAAAGTTGAATTTAAATAATAAAAATTGTGAAAATCTATTCCATTTAAAAAAAAATGTTATAGAAAAAAGTTATATGTTATTCATAAGTAAAGTATAGTAAAAATCACGCTTTTGTATGAGAGCTAGGCATGATTTAAATCCGATTTTGATTTTGATTCGATCGTATACATTTAGTAGGTAATGTAATTGAATGTAACTAGTTTCATTTTAGTAGCTTTAGCACCTTCGTGGGTAAGGCGTATACATCCGTTAACACACTTTTGTATCGGAGGTAAGTGTAGATTTCATCCGATTACGATAATTTTCAATATTATTCATTTATCCAAGAATATAATTGTACGTACCGAGTTTCAACTTGATAACTTAATATATCAATGTAAAAAGTGTGAAGAGCAACATTTGAAAACATACTTTCATATGGGAGGCAGACGTGATTTTCATCCGATTACGCCCAATTTTAAAATTGTCGATACATTTGTAAAAGTTATGATGTGTAGCGATTTTCAACTGGTTAGCTTCATATTTCATAGTGAGTAAAGTGCTAAAACATTCATCCGAAAGCATACATTTATATGGGAGGTAAGTGTGATTTTCATCAGATTTTTCATTGGCTTATAATAAGAATCATATGTAGCAAATTTCAACTTATAGCTTCATATTTTCGTTTATTAAGTCTGAAAACATACTTTTGTATGCGAGGTAGGCGTGAAATTTATCCGGTTTTTCTTATTTACACACACGTCTGTTTGTTGATCCTGAGTATGTGAGAGAGATGCCGGTGAGCTCATACCTTGGTTGTGTTGTACTGATGAGATTTTTCCTCTGCTGCTTCAAACACCGACTGCTTCTTGTTCGACTTCGATGTTTTCGGGGTTGTTGATGTTGTTGTGGATGAGGCATTTCTCGTGATCCACTTATATGAGGTTGCGTTAATGTGGTGTCCATCAGTTCGCTTATTCCGGGTGATATATTTGGCTGCTGTCATATTTTCCAAAATCAAATTATTGCTGTTGATGACAAATCTTGCTGTTCTTGTCGCTGTTGCTGCAGAGTTTCTTCCATTTGTTCTGCTTTATTAATTGTTGGTGTTATTGATATTGTTGAGGTGATGGTGCTGCTGCTACTTGCTGTTGTTGTATTCGCAGTAGCACACGTTTTATCAATTTCTAAATTGTACCTTTCCAATGCTTGTGTCGCACAATCTACTGCAACTCGTTGCAATTCTTCGTTCATATCAGCATTTTCAATAACTGCTTTACGGTCAGACATTTTGTTATATTTGTTGTTGTTCGTTTATGATTTTCCGAATTGTTATGCCTTTCGTTGGAGGCTAATACCATTATTCAAGATATATGTTTAAATCAAATTTTGATTCATTTATTTCGTTATCGAGAGAAATTCATTTAGTTTTTATTGGAACGCACGTAAATTACAAACCAATTGTTTTTTATGTATATTACTTTATACAAAGAAAAAACTCTGGATATAAATAAACAGCACGGCACTAATCTTATTATATTACAAAACGAATTATATGTTCTTGTTATAAATTTAAGCATATAATTTAATACAAAAATCCTCGAGATATATATATAAAAATATGCGAAAATGCGCGCTCTGTCCGTGTTGTTAGAGAAAAAAACACAGTAAGTAAGTAAAAAAAAGAAGAACAAGAACAAACGATTCGACTGCTGACTGATCAAGTCAGAGTTGCATTCGCCTTCTATAAAGGTGGCACCAAATCCACCAGACAGTGCGCGTGACGTAATTTTCTAGCTTAGACAGATACAAATAATCATCAGTACTGATTTTCGGCTTGATCACTTTATTTTTATGACAGTTACAGTCCAAATAAGAGAATAGAAAAACAGTCACGCTAACTGACAAACACAAAAACACACCGACACATGGAGATATTGATAGGCATAATTAAATCGGCTCAGATAATGATGTTAAACAATATTACGTATATTTGTTCATATTTATTAACTCCCCTTATGGCTGTTACAAACGGAAGTATATATTTAATATTCCCTCGACCTTGTGAGAGTTGCAATAGGCTTAGCATTAATAGGGCTTCAGGCTTGCGATTAAAATTATGGAAAATTGTATTTTTGGTAAATTTATGAATAAAACTTAAAAAAAAAAACAGACATCAAAATAAGTTTTCTAGAGCTATTGAATTTGGAACATTTGTATGATCTAAACAGGGGTTTCTTACTAAACTTAGGACAGCATAATTTTAGATGAGAAATTAGCATTTCAAAAATATATAAATTTTAGTGCATCATAAAATAAAATTTCAAGCCACAATCGATGTACTTATTGCACTCAAATTTTATTTTTCTTTTCTCAGTGAATTCTGTGTGCTGTTCGTATATTTCAGAAAACCTTCTCAGTTAATGGTGGTAACACAGCCATTTTGCCTTAGGAATTATATTTTTTTTTTATTACAAATTATTTTTTTTTATTTCAACTAACCTGTCAACGCATGCATTTCGTATTATATATTTTTTGTAAATTTTTCTTTTTATAAATATCATTTGTTTATTTTATATTTATTTATTATCATTTTGAATTGAATGTATTATGTATTAAATATGTACATTTGCATATAGAACATATGTATAAATTGGTTCATTTGTTGTTATTTTTTCTATATATAACTACATATGAGTATACTATATGTCCATTTTTGTGGTTCCAGTTGCTTGCACAAATTGTGGTTACAGGTAGATTTCAGTGATGTTTTACAATAATGTTATGAAAAAAACAAAATGTCTATATATATTACCACAAAACCGCACTAACAAATTCAACAGCAACAACAACAAATAGCTAACGATTGATATGTATGTGGAAATTAAAAGTTGTCTGTCATTAATGCATTTTGTTTTTTCGTTTTTCTGTAATATTTTATTAAACGAGTATTTTTGTATTTGGTACATACATTTTTTTTTTTTCATTGATATTTGTTCTTTAATCTGGCTTTTATAGTAATTATTATTATAATTCGCTGTTTTTACTATTTATATTTACATATAGAGAATGGGTTTTTTATGTATATAAAATATGTGATTTAAAATTTTCCAATATTATACTATTAAAGGAGTGCATAAATTTTTCAAGCGAAAAATTAATCTTTATTTTACTATATCATAAATATTATTTGTATATATTTGTGAAAAATAAATTTATGCGTAAAAAATGTGAAATTCGAATTTCAACATGTCTGAGTAAGATCATATTAATTTTTGATTTTTTTGATTATTTTTGTTTATACAATATTCCTATCAGTATTGAATATTGAATGAAACTGATAACAGATATTATAAAATATAAAAAAGATGTGTCCATGGACGTGGATTAGTAGTGGTAAAATATGTTCAGTTCGCTAATAATATTTTAGAATATCTTAATGTAGTCATTTTCGATGCTAATGCAGATGTCTGTACTAAATCGATATGGACAAGTCTTTCAGCAGAATCCACAAATAGATAAAAGATTTGTTATCTATTTCTAAAGCTGATGAAACACAAAATCTTCATACCTTGTATTCTAAAGTACATGTTCCTTAACGGCGTTAAGAAGAGTTGTCCATCTTTTAAAATCATCTTTTAAAATATATAACCACAAAATCTACATATTCGAAACCTCCTCAGCGTAAAATGAAATAATCAGGATCACCCGCCTCTTTCCCATCACACATCTGACTTTGGCTTATTTTTCAATATCCTCTCAATGATAATATTTTGTTTGTCATTTATTGTCAGCAACAGCATCATTATGAATATGAACGATTGTGCTTGGTTTGAGCTAACGGATATCGACTATTTTATTTACAAATTATTAATAAATACTTTAATATCCATTTAATTATTAGTTTATCATTGGTACTTAAACTAGCGAGCGTGCGTATTTTTCCTTTTCACTCTTTTTGAAATTTGATCTTAATTAATTAAATATTGATGATTCTCATTTACGAGCATGTTTTCGTGTGCACATTTATGACAGTATGATGTTCACAGATTGTTATTACAATAATATTTTAATTGTATATTTTGATTTTTTTAGTTTTGAATATTTTCCATTTCGATGTATTTTTGTTTTTTCTATTTTCTTTAATAAGCATAATTATCATTTAATTAATTTAATTCGATTACATATCAAAAGTATTTTGATCATAATTTTGTTGTGTGAATATATATATTTATTATTAAATTTCAATTAAAATGCATATTTATTTGGTTTAATTTTCAACAAATTGCAAAATAAATTGAAAAATATCAAATGAAACTATTATACAATAGATATAATATAAGTATTATTTATTTTGCATTTGGCATAAAAAAGATTTCAAGTGGATTATTTAATTTGTTATTATTAAATATTTAATGCAAATATATACAATAACAACTTAATATTTAATTTATACAAGTGACATGATGCATGTTGTCTGAATTTAGAACTGCGAATCGCCCATGTCAACATTTCAAAAATTATAGAACACCACGAAAAGGTACTTATTTCGAGATAACCTCAGAAAATTATGCATTGCTGAGTTTCAGAGCATCGAAACATAATGAAGAGATTTGGAATAGCTCAGCCTCAGGAGGAACATCTTATAGATATTACAAAAAACATGCGATTAGAAGCATAACTGCTCGTTATCGAGGGTATTGAAGCATGTATCCCTAACTAAACAAACAGATAACTAAGATTCTTCTAAGAATTTGCATTGAAGAATCCTGAGCTACGGCATAGGTGCTGATGGGATACTGTAATACGGACCCATTCACTCGTTGGTGCCCCTTTCATGGAGTTTTAATTCGGCGACACACATACAAATATATGCAGCACGATTATAATGTAAACATACAAAAAAAATATATATTTTGAATATACTATATAAACATTAAGGTGTGTCCAATTTTTAAATGGCTTGGTGTAGTGAACAATTATAAAATTTGGGTAATTTCAAGGATTTATTTTCAAGGAAGCAAACGATTTTTTGATTTCGACCACCTTGCTTCTTCGATTTTTCATACAACTCATAAAACATACTTACCTTCTATTTTCATCACATGAAAATCGATAAGAGCTAACTAGAAAGCACACCTAGAGTAGTGAAATACATGACTAGACGCCACAAATTTTTTCTCGTCAACATTTTTAAACATTCTTTCAGGCAGTCTCCAACTTTTAGGAGGACTCCCATACAAAAATGATGGATTTGTAGCAAACTGAAAAAATAGTCGAGTCTAAATCAGTAATTTAATGATACATCCTTGCGAAGAAATGCTTGATATGATCCACAAGTAACAGTTTAATTACATTACAGTCAGGTAATATTGCTGCATTCAATTTAGTCCACCTTAATATGCATACGCATCGCATATAGCTACATATTTACTACTGCTTTATATTGTACCTGCAAATGTACGTAATAAATCGATCTGAGCATTTACATTGGCTTTTGTTTGCTTGTACACGAAAATCGTGGATAATGTCAACTAATTAAAGATTAGCACATTACTATTAGTATACTCGTATATTGACGCATAATCGCCAAAAGTGTTGATGGTACATACCCACAGTCATACATATAAATATATGTATATATACATATACATTTATTTGTGTACACACAAATATGTATATGCGAAATCTATATGTTTATGAGAGTAATACAAAGTAATAACAACTTCTAAACTTGTACCTAATACCTCTTTCAAGGAATTAAATCAGATTTTGCCTTTGCAATTGAATGAGCGTACACATGTATGTACATATATGCCATGAGCACAAACACATATCTACGATGTAAGTAGAAGTAATATAGGATAAATTCAAGTAGGTATATACTTAATTATTTTTCATACTTAATCAGTTGCATATTGTATGTATTATAATAGCATAATATAACATATATAGGTAAATATTAAATATATACTAATATGCATTGAAATTTATGATAAATTTATCCGTTTATCTGGGTAAGACTACTCATTCATATCATATGCTTAAACGAATTTAAAGGATGAATACTTTCTAATGAGGATAAATACTAAGCAATTCGATATAAATATAGGTATATATTGTGCTATATATATGTATGTGAATATGAAATTTACAAATGTAACTGAAAACTTTAAATTCAATGCACTACAAGGATAGTCTTAATTAATTGACGAAGATTTGAAAATTTCTTCTCATTACAACGCTTTTGATGTTTTGAATGAACGCTGATCCACGTGTTATAGTACTGAAGCAAAGATAATGTAATTACTAGAAATTTCCGTAAATCTCCCATACAAAAATATGTTGTTGCCAAAAAATATGTTACGCTATTGAACTAAAATTTATAATATTAACGTGAAATTGCTGTGGCCCCTACTCAGCAAGAAACGTTCACGAAAGCTTGCCGATCTTAATAGGGTAGACATCTTGACTTATGTGGGTGTGGTCACTGGTCACTGCCTCATTGGGTTTGGGCAACCTCACTCATGACTTCTGCAGAAGCTGCAGAGATGAAGAGGAACTTGAGACGATCTAACATCTGCTATGTACCTGCCCCGCTTTATGTAAAAATCGAATAAAATTTCTAGGACACTACCATCTGAGTGACCTAGCCCAACTCTCCCAGATCTATATTGTCAATCTCCTAAAATTTATTCAACTGGCTAGTTCAGCGAGTAGCTTGGTGAGGGAAAAATCCATGCGACGGTGTCACAACGGGCCTAATTCTGGCCTATGTGCACTCTCTCTCATTAGAGGGGCGGCCGCTCTAACCTAACTTGAATACAGAAATAATATATTTGAAAATGGGCGAAATCGAGTTAAAACTACACTTATCTCCAATACAAAAATGTATTGTTGAATGTGTTTTTATTATTATTTATTTTTAATCAATACATACGTTCAAAGATGGGCTAAATCGAAGCAAAACTACTCATACCTTCCATACCACCTTATGGTCCTATAAGAGTTTTTTCACACTTTGCACATAAAAAATTATACACTATCGAACTAAAACTTGGTAATTTAAGTTGTTTTCATCATAGAATTAATATATTAATATATTGAATAATAATCTGAGTTACCTCTCATACCAAAAATTGTTACTGAATGTGTGATTTCACACTTTGTGTGATAAATTTTTAATGTATCACGCTAAAATTTAGTGTGTATGATTCCATTTTATAATCAATATACAAGTTCAAAAATGAGCTAAATCGGATTAAAAGGAAGATAGGAGTATTCCATACAAGTACAAGGTTCGATAGGTGTTTTTTCACACTTTACGCAAAAAAATATTAAGATATCAAAACAAAACTTCATATGTGAAGTTAGTTTCGTCACATAATTCATCTATTTATAAAAAGTACTTAACTGGATAACAATCTCGCGTACTGTCCATACAAAAGTACCTTGAAGGAAGCGTGATTTCACACTTTGTACGAGAGATTTTCGAGTTATCAAGTTGTAATTCAGTGCACATCACTATATTACCAATAGATAGGAATATTCTACAATGGACTGAATCGGATAAAAATAACAACTACCTCCCATACAAACATATGCTTCCATGTGTGTTTTTCATACTTTGGTTATAAAAATTGACATCTATCTGACAGAATCTTAGTATATATGATAAAATTTGGTGATAAAATGACATATTCGAAAATGAATGGAATCGAATAAAAACTACTCCTACCTCTCATAGATCCTAATGCTTCCGTCTGTGTATTTTTTTTTTTTTTACACTTTGCGTACGAAAATATAAAATTACCAAATTGAAACTTGGCACATATCATTAAATTTGCTAATAAATGAACAACTTTAAAAATAAATGGAAGCGGATGAAAACAACACTTAGTAATTTGTTATTAAAATGACTCTGAATTGTGAAACACTTATGGAATTATTACCGAATTTCCTAGTTTTTTCTTAAGTAGCTCATTTACTGTCATTAATAAATTATATTAAATTTGTCGGTATTTTATTTTCCACATATTCTCTAAAAATATTAAAAGTTATTCGGTAAGAAATCAAGCAAAAATTAAATTCTGTTACAGATAAATTTCATGCAATTTTGCTCTTCTTGCTCTTCTTAGCGTAACAGCACAATAGTTTCATAATTAACTCAAATACAAGCAATTATCTACATTTCCGACAGAAAGCTTATATGCATATATCTACATACATATAGATTTAAACGGAAATGCTGGTAAGTACTAATAGTAGTAGTAGTAGTAGTAGTAGTAGTAGTAGTAGTAGTAGTAGGTGTAGTAGCAATAATACTTAGTATCTATAACACAATGGTAGTATTTAGTAGTAATAGCAGTTGTCGTAATAGAGTGGTTAATTGTTGTACGACAAGCGTATTAGCTCATTAATGCCTGCCTAACAATTGAAAATGAACAATAAGAGTACTACGCTGTAGATGTGGCAGTAGTACAATACCTATCTACTTAGTTGTAGAAGCAGTAGTCACACAAAACATATTTAAATATTATGATAAGCCTAACACTACTAACTCCAATAATAAGCCTATCCGACCGACACATTGTATGATATGTATATATTAGTATATATACAATAACGGATATATGTATATTAGCGTATAGTAAAATAGATTGCTATAAAGTGGATTGGGGAGCACTATGTTACATACAGTATGTATCATATGTAGTCAAGTAGTATGTTACTACATTTGCACTTCCTCTTTATCATTTCCGGCATTAAAGTGTCTGAAATTTATTCACACGGAAAATGTGGCAAATTAGTTATATTGGCATTGACAGTCACTGAATATTCCTGACCCGTAGGCATTGCTCCATCAACCACCAACCAACATTGGTAGCTAGTATACATATATATGACTAATACCAGCAGCACTATGATGGCATATTTTATGAACATTTATATACATATGCTCGTATATACCAAATTATCTAGTCTAACATACAAGTAAATACAATATATAATGTAAGGCTTTTTGGGTTTTGTCGGGGTTAACAATCTAAATCTCTGTTGTAGCTGCCAAAAGCAGTTAAATATGAATATACATATATATATATATATATATATATATATATATATATATATATATATATATATATATATATATATATATATATATATATATATATATATATATATATATATATATATATATATAATACATATGTATAATACTAAACCCGTATTGCTTTTTAGTGTTATTGCAGTTGTTATTGTTGGCGGATTTCCACTATCCTGTTTGCATGACACTAAGCGTTATACGAATCTCTGTTAGTGTAAGTATGAGTGGAGTGTAATGCATTAAGTAGTGATTCCTATTACCATTGCTAAGGTTATAAATACTAATAGTAATTCGAATACGCTGTTGGAGGTGTGTCCAGCTGTTCATTTCTTTTATTCTTATTCCACTTGCTCCTACTACATCACATTTTATTCCCATACTAATCACATTTTTATGTTCATGATATTTATGACTTTCATCCATTTGTCGGCCATAGTCAAATGTTGTATGTACGATGAGATTATTATGACTTTAATTGTTTGCTTTATGATGTGTAAAATTATTAGATTTATTATCAAGCAACTATTACGTTTGCTGTTTTTTTTTTTTATTTGGCTTTTTACTCATTTATTTATTTCGAGCACTTGAAGGATATGAAATAGGAGTTTTATGATTTTTCGTATGATTTAATTACACTGAATTTATTAAAAGGTTTGTATTTAATTAAATGATTAATTGGATGTAGATTTTTAACGATTGAATAGAAATTTGTAGGCAGAAAATTGAAATTATTTTAAATATTTTTGTAAAAATTACTCAACAAAAATTGGATTTTATATACTTATTTTGCGGTAGCTCGTACTCATAAAATCGGGCACATCAAAACAATTATAGTACGCGTTTCTAAAGCCTACATATGTAGAATTCATCTGCAAATTTGCCTTACTGACTGTTTCTTTTAGTTTATTTTTGATCATTTTTCAAAATTAGTGTAAATGCTTATACTTATTGTATTTACCGATGTATCAATTGAATAAAATAATAAGTATTCATAAATCATTTTCAGAGCTAATAAATAGAAAATAGAGTGGTTGAAATTCAAGAAATATGTAAATTCCCATTTTCTTCTAAGTACTGTATTAATAAATGGACACGATGTAGACTCAGCACTCGAGAACTTCAACCAGTTGCTCTCATTAGCTATCAGCTCAGCCACCTGCACAAGGGTATGCAAGCAATGAAACTATAGCCCATACACACCAGCCGGCATTGAATTGCTAGTAAGACAGAAAAGAAGATCCCGAAGGCAATGGCAAGAATTCAGATCACCGAATCTGAAAACACAGCTACAGCACTGCACTCGAAAGTTAAAGCCAGCCCTAAAAAATAAAAACAACAAAGAGTTGGAAGAGCACATAGCGAAATTAACACCTGGTGAAGCGTCAGACTACTCTTTGTGGAAATCAGCAAAAAACTCAAATCGGCCAATTCTCACTGATTCCCCCATCCGTTTGAGTGACGGTAATTGGGCTAGAAGCTACTGTGAGAAGGGTTTAGGGTCATTACCAAAATTAACTTCTCAACCTTGCATATATAAAGATTTAAACCCAAAAAAATCATCTAGTCCAGATAAAATAACCGGTAAAATGATAAAAAAGCCACCTCCAGCTTCAGTAATTCATCTCATGCAATACTATCCTTCGTATTAAACACTATCTCAAATGCTGGAAAGCTTTAAAAATTATAAAAATAAATAAATATGTGGCACTTAAAGCCCCAAAGGACTCATTGGCCGAGCTTCTCTTCCATTACTGTTGTGCGTCTTAAATTTGGACAGTATTAGAAGGGACCTACTTATTTTAGCCGGTTCCGAACGGCAGAACACTTGTGACATCACTTTTTCTGAGCTTTGTCACAGAGTTCTTTAAGAAGCTTTTTCATGGCAAGTTGTTACTGTCGGAAGAATTGCCAATTGCTTGCCGACAGGTGGGTACCATTCGAAAGAAAAATCTTTTCGATATTAAATTGGTTATGCATCAGCCGGGGATTGAACCCACGACCTACAGATCAGAAGGCGAACACACTAACCACTAAGCTACGGCACCCAATTATTATGATAGCAAAATCAGGAAAAGGCCCTACAAAAGTTGCATCGTACAGACCTATCAGCCTCCTGCCTCTACTCTCTAAAGTATTCGAAAGGCTACTTGTCATGAATAGCACTCCATTTATTAATCTCAAACAACTGTTTCCCCAACATCAGTTTGCATTAAAAAACAGCACACCACAATAGAGCAAATCCACCGAATTGTAACTCTGATAACGAACACTTTTGAAGAAAAAAAGTATTGCTCAGTTTTCTTTCGTGATATCACTCAAGCTTTCGATAAAGTATGGCACGATGGCTTTATTTACACACTCAAACTATTACTGCCTGCAAATGTCTCCTCATTGCTTAGTAGCTACCTCACGAAGAGAAAATTTCTCATATATCACAATTTCTGAGGAAGTTGCAATGTCTTGCAGAAGCTACATTTAAAAATTACACAGTCATCCGAATCCCCTTGCTAAGCAATTGTTGCTGAGCACGGGGCATCGTCGATTAAAAAGAAAAGACGCACTGAATATGCTGTGAAATTGCTATACCTCGTGACTGAACAAATTGTGATGGAACGTTGGGAATATCACATAATTTTATTTAGTTTGTAAGATTTGATTACTTATTGTTAGTTTCTAAGTAATTTTAGAAAGATCCAATAAAAAATCTTGTTAAAAAAAAAATATATATATAAAAAAAATATATATATCACAAGGATTATACAACAAATCCATTGGACATTCACGCTGGCGTTCCTCAAGGAAGCGTTTTGGGCCCCTCTTATACACTTCAGATATGCCCAACAATAACTATACATTCATATCGACCTTTGCTGATGATACAGCAATATTGTGCTCTCGCTCTAACCCCATAGAAGCTCCTAAACTCCTGCAGACTCATGTCGATTCTCTCGAAATCTGGTTAGCAAAATGGCGCATAAAAGTCAATGAATCAAAGAGCGTACATGTTACCTTCACTCTAAGGCTAGATGCATGGCCCCCACTTAAAATAAATGGCCAATCAATTCCACAATGTTCCTCAACAAAGAATTTGGGTATTCACTTCGACAGAAGGCTGACCTGGAAAAATCACATAAAGGCAAAGAAAACTCAGATCAAGTTTAAAATTAATCAGTTATGGTGGCTACTACACAAAAGCTCAAAGTTGAATCTCGAATACAAAGTGCCATTATATAAAGCAATTCTAAAACCAATCTGGACTTATGGTATTCAGTTATGGGGCACCGTATCTCCCTCAAACATCGAAAAATTGCAGCGAATACAATCCAAGTGCCTGCGAATTATTGTAAACGTGCCTTGGTATATGAGGAACTTGAATGTACCCACAATTTCTGAGGAAGTTGCAAAATCCTGCAGAAGCTACATTCAAAAATTACACAACCATCCGAATCTCCTGGCTAGGCAATTGTTGCTGAGCACGGGGCATCGACGATTAAAAAGAAAGGAACACAGTGAATATTGCTAAACCTCGCGACTCAACAAATTGTGATGGAACGTTGGGAATATTACATAATTTTAGTTAGTTTGGAAGATTTGAATACTTATTGTTAGTTTCTACGTATATTAGAAACATTCAATAAAGAGCTAATATTGTATTTTATTTTTGACAATTTTTCCAAATATTATATAAGTTCAAATTATGGGGTCACATATATTTACCTTCCAAATATTTTTATACCCTGCATAATGCAATATGCATGGTATATTCATTTCGGTCAGATGTTTGTGTCCACTTGAAGGAATCTCCGGAGATATAGACATAGATATATATTCGTGATCAGTGTCGATTAAATTTTCGATTTAACGATGTCCGTCCGTCCGTCCGTCTGTCTGTCACCTGGCTGGTTCGCACGATAACTTGAGTAAATATTGAGCTATTTCGATGAAATTTGGCATAAGTAATCTATGATCCAAGAGTACGGAGGGGATTGATATTGGGCATGATCGGTCAATAACCACGCCCACACCAAGCATTCAAAGCGACTAACCTCGAAATTTTCAAAATCTTTAACTTGCTATAACTCACATAATATACCACTTGAGACAACAATATTTGGCACATAGACTTATATTATACTACTATATAACCTCGCCAAAAGTGGTTGAGCCACGCCTACTTTTTAGCGTAGCTCTCATACAAAGTGTCTGTACTTCTTTAAAATTGAAACAGCTGTAACTTCTACAATCTTCCGTCCAGAATAACCATAATTGACACTTAGATTAACATGGTAGTCGGAAATAATATGGTAGAAAATCAGTGTGCCACGCCCACTTCTTTTTGGTTCTCCCATACAAAGTTGCGGAAATTAAAAAAATGTTACCGGTTATAACTTGCAAACTATTCAGCGTAGAATAACGAGATTTTAGGTGTGGATTACTATTGTACAAGCAACTAGGCTCACAGAAAATGGGCGCACCACGCCCAGTGTTTATCGTAGCCCCCATACAAATTTTAAATTGAAACAGCTGTAACTTCGGCAATCTTCTGTCTAGAATAACCATAATTGACACTTAAATTAATATCGTAGTCGGCAAAAATCTGGCAGAAAATCATTGTGCCACGCCCACTCCTTCATGAGTCTCCCATACAAAGTCAAGGGAATTAAACTAAAACTTTTAAGCTCCATAACTTACAAACCATTTAGCGTAGGACAACGAGATTTAAGGTATGGATTAGTATTGTACGAGCAACTAGACTCACTTGAAATGGGCGCGCCACGCCCACTGTTTATCGTAGCCCCCATACAAATTTTAAATTGGAACAGCTGTAACTTCGGCAATCTTCTTCATTTAGCGTAGGACAACCAAATTTAAGGTGTGGATTGATATTGAAAACTTAATTAGATATACCAGAAAGAGATACGTCACGCCCACTTTTTATATAGCTTCCGTACAAAGTCTCGGATTTATCGTAAACATTAAAACACCCATAACTTACTAATTAATACGCCTAGGTCAACCCATTGCAATCTATGTAGTTTAGTATTATAGGCAGAAATTGATCCTCCAAAATTGATGAGGTACGCCTGCTTCTTAATGTAGGTCCTATACAAAGTAGTGGAAGAAAAGGATGGATATACGAGCAAACTTTTTATATATACCTCTACATATGCAGGGTATAATTTGGTCGGCCCTAGCCGACTGTAAGGAGATTTTTATAGTTAATATATTTTTGAATATATCTTTTTCGGATGAAAGAGAGCTTTCATCTGTCGTTTTTACTTTTCGGAAAATTTTCTTTCATTCAAAATGAGATAATTAACTGTTGTTTTTCTTTTCGATTTATTTTTGTGGTTTATTATACCCTGCATAACGCAATATGCATGGTATATTCATTTCGGTCAGATGTTTGTGTCCACTTGAAGGAATCTCCGGAGATATAGACATGGATATATATTCGTCATCAGCGTCGATTAAATTTTCGATTTAACGATGTCCGTCCGTCCGTCCGTCCGTCCGTCCGTCCGTCCGTCCGTCTGTCTGTCACCTGGCTGGTTCGCACGATAACTTGAGTAAATATTGAGCTATTTCGATGAAATTTGGCATAAGTAATCTATGATCCAAGGGTACGGAGGGGATTGATATTGGGCATGATCGGTCAATAACCACGCCCACACCAAGCATTCAAAGCGACTAACCTCGAAATTTTCAAAATCTTTAACTTGCTATAACTCACGTAATATACCACTTGGGACAACAATATTTTGCACATAGAGTTATATTATACTACTATATAACCTCTCTAAAAGTGGGTGAGATACACCTACTTTCTAGCGTAGCTCCCATACAAAGTGTCTGTACTTCTTTTAATTGAAACTGCTGTAACTTCTACAATATTCTGTCTAGAATAACCATAATTGACACTTAAATTAGTATCGTAGTCGAAAATAATCTGGCGGAAAATCAGTGTGCCACGCCCACTCCTTTCTGGGTTTGCCATACAAAGTTGCGGAAATTAAAAAAAATGTTACCGGTTATCGTTATTCTACGCAAACTATTCAGCGTAGAATAACGAGATTTATGGTATGGATTAGGATTGTACGAGCAACTAGGCGCACAGGAAATGGGCGCACCACACCCACTGTTTATCGTAGCCCCCATACAAATTTTTAATTGAAATAGCTGTAACTTCGGCAATCTTCTGTCTAGTTTACCCATAATTGACACTTAAATTATTATCGTAGTCAGTAATATTCTGGCAGAAAATCAGTGTGCCACGCCCACTCCTTTTTGGGTCTCCCATACAAAGTCGAGGGAATTAAACTAAAACTTTTAAGCTCCATAACTTACAAACCATTTTGCGTAGGACAACGAGATATGGATTAGTATTGTACGAGCAACTAGGCTCACAGGAAATGGGGGCACCACGCCCACTGTTTATCGTAGCCCCCATACAAATTTTAAATTGAAACAGCTGTAACTTCGGCAATCTTCTGTCTAGAATACCCATAATTGACACTTAAATTATTATCGTAGTCTGTAATATTCTGGCAGAAAATCAGTGTGCCACGCCCACTCCTTTTTGGGTCTCCCATACAAAGTCGAGGGAATTAAAATAAAACTTTTAAGCTCCATAACTTACAAACTATTCATCGTACAATAACGAGATTTAAGGTGTGGATTAGTATTGTATGAGCAACTAGGCTTACGGGAAATGGGCGTGCCATGCCCACTGTTTATTGTAGCCCCTGTACAAAATGAGTGAATTTCTGCATACTTCTGTCTAGAACAATTATAAGCTAATATGGTAGTCGAAAATAATCTGACAAAAAATCAACATGCCACACCCACTTCTTAATGGGGCTTCCATACAAAATTTGGAAAATTAAAAAAATTTAAACCGCTATAACTTACGAACTATTCAGCGTAGGACAACCAAATTTAAGGAGTGGATTGATATTGAAAAATTAATTAGATATACAAGAAAGAGGTAAGCCACGCCCACTTTTTATATAGCTTCCGTACAAAATCTAGGATTTATCTTAAACATTAAAACACCCATAACTTACTAAATAATACGCCTAGGTCAACCCATTGCAACCTAGGTAGTTTAGTATTATAGTCAGAAATTATTCCTCAAAAATTGGTGAGGTAGCCTGGTTCTTAATGTAGCTCCTATTCAAAGTAGTGGAAGAAAAGGATGGATATACGAGCAAACTTTTTATATATACCTCTACATATGCAGGGTATAATTTGGTCGGCCTTAGCCGACTGTAAGGCCATTTTTACTTTCCAATTTTCTTTCATAGTACATTTTTAAGACTTTTTCAAAATATGCGTTGAAATAAAAAATAAATTCCGATATTCATTCATCATTTTTACTTTTCGTATATCTTCATAAATTTCTTTTTGACGAATTTTTCAAAATTGCTTTTGGAAATGGTGAAAATGGACTATAAAACTCCAGTAGTTCACCTTCTTTGATCATCTTATTGAACGGCGTACCTACTTTTGGATATGTAGTTTACTGGGTTGGTCAAATTTTTTAAACCAAATAAACCTAACGATGAATCTTTTTTTGACTTAAAATAAAAATACCTAACCAAGTATCAACTCTGCTATCATTAGTTGTGCGTTATAATGTACTATGTTATTTGAAACTTCCAACTTCGAACTTTTCTTTGATACGAGGTCTGACAGTTTACAGGCTGTTCAAAAGATTTCAAGGAACCCTATATTTCCCATATATTTTCATATAGTATAGTCATTTGCTGCTCTAATGCAAATGACCTAACCTTGATTTACATATTCACATATTTTATAGTTGTTATAGATGTTGTTTATCTTTTTCTAGCAAATTGATACCTAAATGCATTTTAAATATTAAAAGTGTCTTTCTGATCTAAAAGAAGTGAATTATCGCTTTCACCTTGGACCCTTCTATCCGCTTTTCTTTCATAATTGTCTCTGGCTTAAGTTGTCATTACCTCTTCTGTTTGCCTTCTCATAACTGTTACTAAAAACAATACAATATCTACTTAACTTCTTAAGCAATATATTTATAATAATCCATCTCATTGAATTCAAATATAATCGACTTATTAACTTAAATCGAATTTAGTAATTAAACCACTATGGAATTTATGAATTACTAAATTAGCTTCATATTGATAATATCAAGCGAAAATAAAATAACATAATAGAATGTCCTATTTATACTTCAGTGAATTTATTCATTTCATAATCAACAAACTCAGCATTTGGAATGTTATATTATTTTGTATTATTTGTTACATTAATAATATTGTCATTGTTGTAATAAATTAATTGTATAATAAATTTAATTTGTCATATTAATAGAATTCACATTACGAAGCCATTTGCTCTGTGCTTTTGAACTCCCTCAACATGCAACCTCCAACCAAAGTTACTCACCAGCGAATAACTGAACCAAACAAAAAAAATTAATATAATTTGCTTATTAATTAATTAATTTCATTCAAAAACAGTCTCTCTCTGTTTTGTTTGTTTATTTGTACTTTTTTTTGTAATTGTGGTTACTCCCATAATTGTTTAGTTTAGCGTGCAATTCGTCCATTAAATGAATTGCATGTACATATTTTGTTAGTAACTAATTATAATCATTTTATCTGAACCTTAGAATTATGACTATGATTTGTTTGTTCTTTTATTTTTTATTAATACTTCGATTAACATAAAATTAATTAATTGAAATAAGCAACATTTTGAAAAAAGCATTTGGATATAAAAAAACATTACAACTAGAGGCAATACATGCAAAAGGAAATAAATAGTTATATCATATGTATACATATATACATATTAGTCACATTTCATTATTAACCTCAGTGATAAAAAATTGAAATAATCGTTCAAATACCCAAATTTCCCTTAGAGGGGTTCCCCTACGACGGTTTTATAAATTTCCCTCCTAAATTTCATAGTAGTGGTAAAATATATGACCGCTCTGAATTACTTACTTACTTACTTATGTGGCCATAACCGAATATCGATTTAGGCCAAATATAAAATGCTTCTCCAGCCACCTCTGTTCTTCGCTAGTTGGCGTCAGCTAGCAATTCCAATCGTCGTCAGGTTCTCCAGTACTTGGTCTTTCCACCGGAGGTTAGGTCTTCATCTTCTTCGTCGTCCTCCAGCGGGTTCCGAATATAACACCTTCTTAGCTGGAGTATGTTCTTCCATTCGCTCGACATGACCTAGTCAGCGCAGCCGCTGAATTTTACTGCGCTTTACTATGTCAATATCGGCATACAGCTCATACAACTCATGGTTGT
Organism: Megamerina dolium; assembly: GCA_963854835.1. Taxonomy (NCBI): domain Eukaryota; kingdom Metazoa; phylum Arthropoda; class Insecta; order Diptera; family Megamerinidae; genus Megamerina; species Megamerina dolium. The sequence continues at coordinate 30,716,495 of OY978529.1, read as the reverse complement.
ACCATATTCGACACTCGCCACCAACGCAAATAGGTCCAAAGATCTTGCGTAGGACTTTTCTCTAGAAAACCCAAGCATTCGCTCATCCGAGGTGGAAATTGTCCAGTCTTAGTGCCATATGTTAGGACAGGCATGATGAGAGACTTGTAGATTGTAGTTTTCGTTTTCGTTCTTGCAAGAGTGATCCTTCGCAATATCTCCAGGCTGACGTCATTGTTGCTGTTAATGCTGATTACAAGATAGACAAAGTCCCTGACTACGTAGGGTAGATGTCAACAGTGACGTGCCAAGACGCCGGGACTCTTTGTTTGTTTACACTAGATACTTCGTCTTGCCCTCGTTCACCGTAAGACCCATCCGAAGCGACTTTCTTTCCAACTCTGAGAATGCTGCACTGACTGCTCGCGTGTTCATGCCGATTATGTCAATATCGTCGGCATACGCTAACAGCATGACACTTTTGTTGAAGATAGTGCCATTATGTCGTAGATCAGCAGCTCGTATTATTTTTTCCATAATAAGATTGAAGAAGTCGCACTATAACGAATCACCTTGTCTGAAACCCCGTTCGGTATTAAACGGTGGGGAGAGGTCCTTCCACATTTTCACTGCACAACGGGAGTTATGCAGTGTCATTCTACAAAATCGAATGAGCTTTGCAGGAATATCGAACTCAGACATTGTTGCGTAGAGGTAATCCCTTACCGGACTGTCGAAAGCGGCTTTGTAATCAACAAATAGGTGGTGTGTGTCGATCTGTTTTTCTTGGGTCTTCTCCAGGATTTGGCGCAGTGTGAAAATTTGGCCGATGGTAAATTTACCAGGTCTGAAGCCACACTGATAAGGTCCAATCAGGTTGTTAAGCATGGGCTTCAATCTTTCACACAATACGCTCGATAGGACCTTGTATGCGATACTCAGGAGACTTATTCCACGGTAGTTGGCGCAAATTCTGGGGTCTCCTTTTTTATGTACAGGACAGAGAACACTTAGCCTCCAATCATCAGGCATGCTTTCATCCGACCATATTCTGCTTATGAGCTGGTGCATGCGGGTGAGCAGCTCATCGCCTCCGTTGTTAAACAACTCGGCAGGCAGGCCATCAGCACCTGCAGCTTTGTTGTTCTTCAGCTTTAAAATGGCCGTTTCAACCTGAAATTAGTTTTTGAATTAGTTTTTGCTATTTTCATGAACATACCTACTCCATACCTTCATCGACCTGAAAATCGACGACTATTCCCATTATTCCAAAGGGAGAAAATATATGACCAATCTTCACTAGTTTTTTCTCCTCATTATTTTTTCTCAACATACTTATCCCCTATCTCCATTCCATAAAGGAGCTCCCCTATAAAAAGTATGCTTTTACAAAATTCGCTCGCACCTCTCGCAGAGTCTTTCTAAAGGTATAAAAAAGGGCCCATCCGCTTTTTCTGAACATATTTACGCGCTACCTTTACTCGTTATAGGACTTTCCTACAAAATGCAAGTGAAATTACCTGGCAATCAAAAAATATCAGCATGGTTACCCTTAAGGAGATAAAAAATATGAACGACCCACATTAGTTTTCACAGTTCAACATTTTTTCTAGCCATACTTAATCCCTGTCTTTGTTTCTTACTTACTTACTTATGTGGCCATAACAACCGAATATCGATTTAGGCCGAAAATAACATGCTTCGCCAGCCATCTCTGTTCTTCGCTAGCTGGCGCCAGTTAGAAATCCCAAGCGCCGTCAGGTTCTCTAGTACTTGGTCTTTCCACCGGAGGTTTGGTCTTCCTCTTTTGCGTCGTCCTCCAGCGGGTTCCGAATATAACACCTTCTTAGCTGGAGCGTGTTCTTCCATTCGCTCGACATGACCTAGCCAGGCTTCCCTATTTTTGGCTTTTTATTTATATGTAAATTACAACTTATTGCTTTCTTATTCATCAACCTAAGGAATTCCTCATAGGTTAAATGATGTAGGCTTTAGGAACGTTATTCTTTAAAACTTAAAGATTTCAAATTTAAAGATTAATTAATCAATTTAATGTAATGATACGATGTGTGTCTATATCACCTAATAATACAAAATATGTTTACTTCCATATGTTTCCTTTAACAATTGCCTCTTAACTCCAATTGAATTCCCAATTTAACCTCATTCCTTATTCTCATTCTCATTTGTAATACATACTCATATGTATCTGTCTATCAATTGACATTGTCTTCTATATTGCGATTAGATAACTCAATTTCCTTTGCATCTAGCAATTACCCCACATATTGACCTTCTAGTTAGAAAATCCACTCTCATACAATTATGCTTGCTGCATAAACACATAGTAAGTATTAGTCTGTCAATTGACAGGTATTTGTCAATTGATATGTTCATATCGATTTCAGACTGACACAAGACACAAATCTACCCTCATGATTATGCTCATGGCAATCTTAACATATGAGTACGAGTATTGCTGTTGCCTGTATTACATATGTATGTATCTGTATCCTGTATAGATTATTCCTTTACAGTCGCCCACTCTCTTTTGCACCACCTTATTATTACTAGTAATATTATTTTTTTTTTCGTTTTCTTTTCTCTTTTTGTTTCATATATAATTTTTGTCTTTCTTTACTTTCGTTATCCTTTGTGCGTTTCTTTCAACAACAAATTGAGGTGAGAGCAGCAGATATCAGTTATTGTTATTGTTGTAGCTTTGTCCTTTTACATGTCAAACATTTTGACATACAAATTGTTGGAAAGAAAAAAAAAAATAAAGCGAAAATAAAAATATCTAAGTGTAAGAACAACAAATTTGATAAAATATCTAGTAAACAAGTAAATAAATAAAAAAAAAACCGTGTACTAGAAGAATGAGTAGAAGCACAGAAGCTAAAAATATTGTGAACACTGGAAGTTAATCGTTACAAGAGCAAACAAAAAACTTAAACAAACATTAGGTTAGTTAAGAGAACATTAGGTTAGTTAAGAAATCCATTATTTTTGCATTAAATTGAAGTTTTTATTTAGCATAGTTAAAATGATCCTATTTAGGTCAGATATGCACCGTTTTGTTCGGTAACTTGTTGCCATTTTGAAGGTAATTTCATAATGCCACTCTCATAGAAACCCTCGTCCCTACTGAAAAAAATCATTCTCCATAGACAGGAACAGGCAGTAATCACTTGGTGTCAGGTCCGGACTATATGGTGCGGATCGATTTTGTTGCGATTCAGAAGCGATTCGCAGATGACACCCATACATCGATCTTCTTTTTGTATCCAGCCTTATTTAAGTGGTTCCAAACGGTTGTTTGTGCAATGTTTAGCGCCTGGGCAATAGAAACAGTGCTTACATGACGGTCAGCCTCGACGATTTTCATTATTTTATCGATATTTTCGACAATTGGCCTTCCATAGCGTGGTGCATCTTTGACATCAAAATTATCGGAACGGAATCGACCAAACCAAAATTGCACATGATTGGCTGTTGCAGTATCAGGACCATAAGCACTATTCATATTTTCAGCCTTCTGGCTTGCGTTTTCGTCTTTATCGAAGAAAAACTGTAAAATATGGGGTATTTTCTCTTTACTGGTGTTCATTTGTAACGCGTGCGAGTCAAGCAATCACAAAACTGCCTGAAAAATTTATTTAGTACAAAATCCTATCTTTCTAACGCCATCTAGCGCAACCCAATCGGACTTGTACAATGCGAGATACAGATTACTAAAGCCATCTATTGGAAAAATTATGGATTTTTTTTTACTACACCTGCTACTATTTAGGGACGACATACAAATATATATGAAAGTATTAAAAACATCTGTATTTACGCTATGTAAAGTCAAAAGAGTAACCTACAAAATTTGTGTCAATCGAATTTCAAATGGTAGTGGTAGTGGCGTCAACCGATTGATGGCAGAGAGAAAAGAGGAGATCAAAAATAGTACACACTAACCTCTTGTAATAGAGATGGCTGTTAAATCATTGATAAATTCAGGAGAATTTCGTGTATTGATAAAACACTCTTTTCGGATGAAATAAAACAAGATTGTACCCTAAACTAAATGTAAAATAATAAATATTTGGATATGAGAAAATCATAGGGTAATGAGTGTCGAACCGTAGCAAAATTGCCGCATCCATCCGCATGACACCACCACAGAACCCATTACTAAAAATATGACCATTTGACAGGGATGAACAAATCGTATTATTCAGAAGGTTTAAAAAAGTTAGACCATCATTAGATGAAGCATTTAAAGCTGAAATTAAACAGCGTTGGAAAATAAATCAATCCTAGTTGAATAAATTATTTCGGTGTTACCTGTATCATGGACATATCAACCAGCCTTTGTAATCGTAGGATTAGAAAACTCAATTTCCAATGGAATGGGAAGCCAATTGATCGATTGATTGTTTCATAAGACTGTTCTAGTTTTTGGCACTAAATTTTTATATCAACCTTCTAGTAAATTCCGTCGGTTAAGGGCGAGCCTACTGAGTTGATCAGTATCCACCAGAGTGCTGTATCACGTCAAATTTTCGATAAATCGATTATCACAATTTCCCACATTTTTTCACAAAAAAAAAACCGAATATTTTTTAAACTTCACATATTATAATGATATGAGTATCAAACGAAAGAGTAAATTCATGGCAGTCGAAGAAAAATCCTATTTTAAAATTTTTCTGAAGAAAAAATAACAGAAAATAAATTTTAAAATTTATCCTCGATTATCCTTGAAGAAAAACGAAATTATTTCTCAAAATAAAAAATCATATTAAACGCTGCCATTTTTTCTCTCCAACGCAAACATTCTCATCTTATCCGTTTACTGGTTACTGGAGTTGGTTTTTGGTATCATTTAATAAACATTCAAATTTTTAAATTTAAAGGGCGATAAAATAAACATTTTCACTAAAAAATGAAGCATCCATGAAGTGAACCCTGTCTGAACGATGACGTCAGTACAAAAAATTAACTTTCTAAGTACTCCTAATGGCGTAGCCAGGGGAGGTTAGGGGTATATATCACTTCAACACTACACCCTCCCCTCCTTGGCCAATGGACTTTTTAAAAAAGCAAAATAATAATATGTATATAGATTTTTAAAAATCATTCATTAAAATTTTGTTGTTATACACACTTTATTATTAACCCGCCTTGACAAAATCCTGGCCACTCCACTGGTTACTCCTCATTTGATCAATCAACCATTAGTTTTTTGTTGTGTATGATTATAATGAGATTGATAGTATTTTTACTAAAATCATTAGATTAAATCACTATTGACAGATTAAAGTTTTCAAAAAATATCCTCACATCCAGTATTACTTAAATATTTAGAATAAATTGTTTGCATTTAAAGTTTTTTTTTTCTTTTAATTTCCTTTTTTAATGAAACTCAAAACTCAATAAAGGGTTACTAGGCATGAGTATGAGTGAAATCATCTGTAAGTTAAAGGTATTCCTGCAATCGTCCTTCAGTCTTGCACTATTTTACGGTTATTATTGTTTGTTTGTTTTCTGTTGTTTTTTTTGTATCCGTTTTCCTGTGTCATACTACCTTGTTTCGTATTTCTTTTCCCCTTCATAGTTGAAATTGACAAATATCCTACATGTGTTTATGTTCATATTGGCTTATTGGATATACAGTTTGATTATTTGTTTATTTTTATTTATTTATTATTATTTTTTTTTTTTTTTTTTTCTTATTTTCCTGAGTAATTTTTTTTTTTGCACAACTTTTGATTTCCTTTGAAGGATTTATACATACACAACGTTGTGCAATAGTTTAGTACAAATCTCCACATACTGCTTCTTTTCGCTTCTGTTTTTGTTTTCCTTACCTACGAATTTTTTTTCGTTTACTGATTCACATAAATTGAGTGTTAGAAAGTTTATGTCTCATTCTAACGGTGTGAGCGTTAGAGTATGTGTATATTTCACTAATTTTCTTTCAATTTGTTTCTGCCACCACCCCAATTTAACTGCTACAAAGATTTGTTTACCTATATTCCTGTGAATGTGACTGTTACTTCTACTAATACTGCTACTGCTACTTCTACTATTTACAACTGCTATAAAATATAGACTAGTATTGTGATATTTACTAATGGCCTTGCTACCTTTTATGTACTTTTTTCTTGATCCACATTGGAAATGTGTCTTTGTTTTTCTTTTACTCGTACCATCTAATCTCAAACATTTAGTATTGAATATTTATTCCTGTATACAAGTATGTTAGGTAGCTAAGGTAGATGTGTATTTGTATTTGAGATGAAGTGAGAAAAAAATTTTAGTTAATAGAAATGTCAATCAATTGTGTAAATATCTCACTCCATTTGCTTAGCACCTTTGTATTACTTTGTCCCATGTGCTTTAAACTAGAACAATTTATTACTACCTACTCATACCATTTCTATATGTCATTTGTGATTACAGTTTAGATGTACAGTAACTGTTGAATTATTGTATATGTAACTAGAGGTGGGAAAAAAAGAAATGTATACAAATAACCAATTACAAATTGAATACGTAAGAGGTATCTCAGACTAATGTATTCAAGTTCTGCTTAAGTAAGCTACTTATGCTTAAGCTCAAATTGAATGTTGAATTGAAGAATATTTCCAGAAAATTATTAATACTTTTTAAAATCGATTGTTTCTATAAAGAAGTATGTGCTGTATTGAAAAATTGTTAGGGTTGGGCTGGACAAAATGGTGCCAATGGGACACCAAAGCTAACAAAATTGGAAAAAATTCAGTTAATAAGCCGACAAAAACTTAAGAGTTCTATTCATCCTATTCAATTAGATTCATTTTTACTTACATATCTTGTATCTACACAAAATTGAGGTTTTCTTAAAGATTCGCTCCTATGATGTATGACCGACCATCTTTAATTATTGCTGTTCGACAATTTTTCAAAATTTCTTACGCATCCGTTTCTATTTCTCAGTATGGGTTGTCATATAATAGGAATCTAAAATACTAGAAAATCGTCAAAAAACTAGAAACCGCCCCAAGAAAGGTGCAATGTAGAACCGACCCCTACTAAAGGGTGATCCAATAAGAGCTTCCGGATTTTTTTTTAATAAAACGCATTAAAATCAATGTAATCATCAAAAATTGTATTTGAGACGTAAGTTCGATTTACGAAATTTAATGTTTGAAAATAATTTCTTTTAAATGTTGTCCGCAACTTGCTCTTACATGATCCATTCTATGGGTCTTATTTACGAGCATTTCGGCCGATATTTCGTTAATTAGGCGCGTTATGTTCGCTTCTAATGCAGGAATCAATTGTGGTTTATTGTCGACATAAACAAGTGATTTCACAGACCCAATGAAAAGTAATCCAACGGCATGAGATCACAAGACAAGAATATCATAAGCCTACCACAACACCATATGAACACCATAAAGTGGTCGAAGAGCACGAAAAACATTTCTCACTGAATACTGGTTTTGGAAATAAATTTCCATAATTTGTAAACGTTTTGGCGTAAGTCTATTCATGGTGAAATGTTAATGAATAATGGACACAAATGTGATATGAACATGACAGTTGTTAGGCATGAGATGTCCGAGAATCCTTATTGGAAAAAGTACCTCCGATTGGATCACTCTTTATTTATTCTTATTCAACATTTTATTGAAACATATTTATCCTCTGTATTCAACCAAAAAATCAAAATTTGTAATGGTAAGCCATGGCTGCGCAGAATCCCCATTTAGAAGAGTGCAATGTAGGACCGACACCTATTAGATATTTGCTAAGCGGACACGAATACTTTAAGCTGAAAGCTTTAAATACCAGGATGACCCGTTATGCGCAAATGGCCCGCGATTTATAAATGAGCCGATATTACTGAAGCCTTCGGCGAAGCCGCCACGACAGCAAACATAGTGCGCCAAAAATGCGAATCGCCAAAAAATTGCAAATTATACATGCGGCGGTAAAAATCATGATAACACTCCGTTGGATTGAGTGTCAAAGAAAATTAATCGTGAACACGAAAATCGGAGTCTCTGTGGCCCTACCTAACAGTGGATGGTAACGAAATAGACGGACCATAACAGACGATTGAACAGCAATGCTCCATACAGCCTCCCAACAAAATACTTTGCGGTGGTTCCGGGAGGAGCTTACCATCAGACTTGAAGAGATTTTTAGCCAGTTAAAGTCTCTCACTGTCGTCAGCTTTTGATACTTTTACTCCTTGTTAAAAAAAAAACATTAGATTTTACTGTTTAACATTATTTGGAAGAGATTTACCGTCTAATTCCACTCCGTCGATGGTTTCCGCTACAAAATCGACTCTAAAATAAAAAATTGCCCCATAGTTGCTCAGGAAACGCCTCATGAGGGGCGGTATGTCGGACTTATCAACATAAGGGTTTTTCTATTCACTATTTTAGTATAAAAACGTCGTTTTAAACAAATAGCCCCATAGCTGCCCAGAAATCGTCTCTGGAGGTTTGCGATATAGCACCGACCGATCCCTATTACTTTTTCCTACTCGCTGTACGCTGTAAAAGGGGTCATTATTTTTAACCATCATTAGCCCAAGAAATTTACGGAAGGCAATTTCACAATGTTTTCCTGATATTGGATTGGTAAAATTAATCTAGATTTCGATCTTATAGAATAAATTTGATGGTGATTGTACTTTGTAGCTCATCTGCCACCGAAAGCCCAAATGTATGACAATTCAAAGCGGTAAGTGAAGCTCATTAGTAGAAGGTTCTAAGACATTATAAACCAATTAAGTCTCGACAGCCTCTTTTAGATTAAATTGAGCAAATAAGCATAAATTGTATTTTATTTTTGCATAATAATCTTTATGGAAGAATTTAAAATTCTCTATGTAATTGTTAAATTACAAATAGAGAATTATAATAAGTGAGATATAATTTGTTAACAATAGATATTGTAGAAACAATAGTAGATGATAATAATAATGCTATTGTCACATAATTTACGCATAAATTTCATAATTTTATTGTTATTATTATTATTGTTCTTTGTAAATGTTTATGAATGTAAATAATGTTTGAGAAGGCATGAAGGCCACTTTTCTTATCAGACTTCCTTTCATTATCTCTCTCTCTCTCTCTTTCTCTTTATCTCTCTGACTGTGTTTCACTCTCAAGGTTCTTTTTGTATTATTATCTTTAGCCCTTCTTTTGAAAATATCTCCCTAAAAGCCACCACGAAATTGTTAACACAATTTATCACTTTTACAAGCCAAATGTTAGCTAATAGTAAATAATTTCAATGGTATAGCTAGCTTTTCTTTGTCTATATATTTTGAATAAATAGGGTAATTGCGTATAATCAGTTATTCCATAGAGACTTCTTATGGATGTATGTATGTATGTACTCATACTCGCACATGTATATACTTATGTATATACACACTCGTAAATAATATAACACAATCGAAAAGGAATGTTCTGCTTCTCAAAGAGTTGAACATTTAAGTTGTTTCCTTAATTTTTCATTCGATTTTTTGCTGATTTAGTAGTTTCCTTTGTTCCTCCATCGTTAATGCTGCATATCTACTCTGCAAAACTATGCTAATGTTGCTAATTAGTATTTTCTTACTTGCAAAATTTACTTTTTAATTCAATGAGCTTATTTTCCAAATATACTTTCATTAGAATGGTTCAAATATGTTTTAGGACTACTCTGTATACAAAAAATTCATATACGAGTATTTTTGAATTTTATATATATAAATTATGGCAGGCTAAAACCTATCGCAATGTTTACTAAAATAAGTAAAATGAATATATGTACTATATAAAGTGATAAGTATTAAATCATGGTCCATTTATGATGATACTGATCAATAAAATTTTTATAAATAAATTTAATACTAAATAACAAAAATTAATCGTAAACATATCTAATTTATAAAGAATAATAAGAAAGGTATAAATATATATATAGCAAATTCCAAAGCCATAAAGAAAAATATTGAAAAAAAAAATGAAAATAAAAAAAATCTCCTTACAGTCGGCTGGGGCCGACCAAACTATACCCTGCATATGTAGATTTGTATATAAAAAGTTTACTCGAATATCCAACTTTTCTTTTATTTCCACTTTTCGAGAAACAATTTTTGCATATACTACTAATTTACACCCGAAATATGGTTGACTTTGACGAAGTAAAAGGATTTTAAGATAATTCCGAGGCTTAGTATGGGAGCTATATAAAAAGTGGGCGTGGCTTACCACTTTCTAGTAAATCCAATTAATTTTTCAATGTTAATCCACACCTTAAATTTGGTGTCCTACGTTGAATAGTTTCTAAGTTATGGTGGTTAACATTTTTGTTTAATTTCCTCAACTTTGTATGGGAGCCCCAATAAGAAGTGGGCGTGGTACGCAGATTTTTCGCCAGATTTTTGCCGACTATGATATTAATCCAAGTGTCAATTATGGTTATTTTAGGCAGAAGATTGCCGAAGTTACAGCTGTTTCAATTTAAAATTTGTATGGGGGCTACGATAAACACTGGGCGTGGTGCGTTCATTTTCTGTGAGCCTAGTTGCTCGTACAATACTAATCCACACCTTAAATCTCGTTATTCTACGCTGAATAGTTTGCAAGTTATAACCGGTAACATTTTTTTTAATTTCCGCAACTTTGTATGGGAGACCCAAAAAGGAGTGGGCGTGGCACATTGATTTTCTGCCATATTATTTCTGACTGCCGTGTTAATCTAAGTGTCAATTATGGTTATTCTGGACGGAAGATTGTAGAAGTTACAGCAGTTTCAATTTAAAAGAAGTACAGACACTTTGTATGGGAGCTACGCTAGAAAGTAGGCGTGGCTCAACCACTTTTGGCGAGGTTATATAGTATTATAATATAACTCTATGTGCAAAATATTGTTGTCCCAAGTGGTATATTATGTGAGTTATAGCAAGTTAAAGATTTTGAAAATTTCGAGGTTAGTCGCTTTGAATGCTTGGTGTGGGCGTGGTTATTGACCGATCATGCCCAATATCAATCCCCTCCGTACCCTTGGATCATAGATTACTTATGCCAAATTTCATCGAAATAGCTCAATATGTACTCAAGTTATCGTGCGAACCAGCCAGGTGACAGACAGACGGACGGACGGACGGACGGACGGACGGACGGACGGACGGACGGACGGACATCGTTAAATCGAAAATTTAATCGACGCTGATCACGAATATATATCCATGTCTATATCTCCGGTGATTCCTTCAAGTGGACACAAACATCTGACCGAAATGAATATACCATGCATATTGCATTATGCAGGGTATAATAAAATGGAAAAACACAAAAACTGACTGTCTGACTTCATTGCACATTAATTTGTATTGAAATTTGATTAAAGCTTCACTTACATTCCACTATGCCATGTACATGTATACTCAGCAACTGATGCAATTTTTGTTCCAACACAATAAACATTATAAGAATTATAGCATACTGGTATGAATAAGGTGTGGGGCGGGTACGCAAAATTTGCGATTCGCTTAGATATTCTTTTTATGAAAAAAATGGGTTGCAAATGAAATTAAATGTGAACAAAAAAAGGAAAAAAATAAAAATCAGAAGAATTGAACATAAGAAAAATTATACTAACGAAATCAAAAGTAGAGCATAAATGCCAAAAAAGAGAAATCAACTACAAAGGGCGCAATGTAGTAACTAACAATGTGTGTCAGATGAAATTCTGAAAATAGCAAAAAATTTTCAAAAGTCACAATCTAGAAGGAAATTATAGATACAGCCTCACATTCAGTGCTTTCCATTGCGCCGAATACATTCCCTTTTCTCTTCATATTTTAGATACGTAAAAGAATATGGAAAAATGCTGCTATTTAATCATTATATTTCCTTAAGTCATATCGATATTGCGATGGCGCTATTAGTGTTGAAACAAATATTTCTTAATATCTCTATAGATTTATATTAAATTTTCAATTTTTTTAACAAACTCATTCTGAGTATCGACATCAAAGCATAACACTGAACCAGATAACAACACGGCTGATCACTCATATGATCCAGTACCGAAAAAGATGATGAAATTGGAATTAGTCGACAAGGTAATGTGAAGACAAAAAACGAACATAATATAAATTGAATGATTGTAAAAACCACCAGATATCTAGAGTGAAAGAAACAAAATGGTGGATTTTTGCAAACAATTCAGCACCGTAAAAGATGAAGTAAGTGAAATTGGGCGGCAAGTTGGTGCCTAAGACAATTAGGTATTGAAGAAAAAAATAAAAAATAATCTCCTTACAGTCGGCTGGGGCCGACCAAATTATACCCTGCATATGTAGAGGTATATATAAAAAGTTTGCTCGTATATCCATCCTTTTCTTCCACTACTTTGTATAGGACCTACATTAAGAAGCAGGCGTACCTCACCAATTTTGGAGGATCAATTTCTGCCTATAATACTAAACTACATAGGTTGCAATGGGTTGACCTAGGCGTATTAATTAGTAAGTTATGGGTGTTTTAATGTTTAAGATAAATCCGAGACTTTGTACGGAAGCTATATAAAAAGTGGGCATGACTTATCTCTTTCTTGTATATCTAATTAATTTTTCAATATCAATCCACACCTTAAATTTGGTTATTCTACGCTGAATAGTTTGCAAGTTATGGAGCTTAAAAGTTTAATTTAATTCCCTCAACTTTGTATGGGAGACCTATGAAGGAGTGGGCGTGGCACACTGATTTTCTGCCAGATTTTTGCCGACTACGATATTAATTTAAGTGTCAATTATGGTTATTCTAGACAGAAGATTGCCGAAGTTACAGCTGTTTCAATTTAAAATTTGTATGGGGGCTACAATAAACAGTGGGCGTGGTGCGCCCATTTTCTGTGAGCCTAGTTGCTCGTACAATACTAATCCATACCTTAAATCTCGTTATTCTACGCTGAATAGTTTGCAAGTTATAACCGGTAACATTTTTTTAATTTCCGCAACTTTGTATGGGAGACCCAAAAAGGAGTAGGCGTGGCACACTGATTTTCTGCCATATTATTACCGACTACGATATTATTCTAAGTGTCAATTATGGTTATTCTGGACAGAAGATTGTAGAAGTTACAGCTGTTTCAATTTAAAAGAAGTACAGACACTTTGTATGAGAGCTACGCTAAAAAGTAGGCGTGGCTCAACCACTTTTGGCGAGGTTATATAGTAGTATAATATAAGTCTATGTGCCAAATATTGTTGTCCCAAGTGGTATATTATGTGAGTTATAGCAAGTTAAAGATTTTGAAAATTTCGAGGTTAGTCGCTTTGAATGCTTGGTGTGGGCGTGGTTATTGACCGATCATGCCCAATATCAATCCCCTCCGTACCCTTGGATCATAGATTACTTATGCCAAATTTCATCGAAATAGCTCAATATTTACTCAAGTTATCGTGCGAACCAGCCAGGTGACAGACAGACGGACGGACGGACGGACGGACGGACGGACGGACGGACGGACATCGTTAAATCGAAAATTTAATCGACGCTGATCACGAATATATATCCATGTCTATATCTCCGGAGATTCCTTCAAGTGGACACAAACATCTGACCGAAATGAATATACCATGCATATTGCATTATGCAGGGTATAATAATATAAAATAAAGTTGGAAAATATGTCAAAATTCTTTCTCTTACACAACTATCCATTATTTATTTTCGTGCCAAAAGTGCGAAAATATATATACAAGAGCATACTCTTGAATGGGAGGTAGGCTTAGTTTTAACCCGATTACATCCATTACCAAACTGGAATATTTGTAAATAAATATAATTGTACGATCCAATTTTTAGCTTTACATTCTGTCAAATAAGTACCCGGAAATTCTCATTTTTAATTTTCCCTCTGAGAATATTTCAAAAAATTTTTTTTCCCAGGTTGGCACAACTGTCAGCTACTATTCTGTGAATTTTTATTGCTATGTGTCATTTAGTTTGGTTACGGCGTCATTAGGAACAAGTCAACCTTTTATGTGCGTTGCGATTTCTTGTCGCCCCTCTTTGAACGATTTATACCACTAAACTTGAGTTTTCGACATGGTTGAATCACCAAATGTGCAATATGCAAGGTATATTCATTTCGGTCAGATGTTTGTGACCACTTGAAGGAATCTTCGGAGATATAGATATAGATATATATTCGTGATCAGCGTCGCTTAAATTTTCGATTTAACGATGTCCGTCCGTCCGTCCGTCTATCTGTCACCTGGCTGATTCGCACGATAACTTGAGGAAACATTGAGCTATTTTGACGAAATTTGGCATAAGTAACCTTTGATCCAAGGGTACGGAGGGGATTGATATTGGGCATGATCGGTCAATAGCCACGCCCACACCAAGCATTCAAAGCGACTAACCTCGGAATTTTCAAAATTTTTAACTTGCTATAACTCACTTGCTATACCACCTGGGACAACAATATTTGGCACATAGAGTCACATTATACTACTACATAACCTTGCCAGAAATGGGCGAGTCACGCATACTTTTTATAGTAGCTCCCATACAAAGCGTATGTACTTTCTTTAAACAGCTGTAACTTCTGCAATCTGCTGTCTAGAATATCCATAATTGACACTTAGATTACAGACAGTCGGATAGTCGGACATAATCTGCAAAAAATCGGTGTGCCACGCCCACTCTTACTTGGGGTTCCCACACAAAGTTGCGGAAATTAAAAAAAATGTTAACCATCATAACTTGCAAACTATTCAGCGTAGAACAACCAAATTTAAGATATGGATTAGTATTGTAAGAGCAACTAAACTCACAGGAAATGGACGCGCCACGCCTACTGTTTATAGTAGCCCCCATACAAAATCACTGAATTTCTTTTAAATTGAAATAGCTGTAACTTCTGCATCCTTTTGTCTAGAACAATCATAATTAACACTTAGGTTAAAGGTAGTCAGAAATAATCTGGCAAAAAACCAACGTTCCACGCCCACTTCTTATTGGGGCTCCCATACAAGGGAGGAGGAAATTAAACAAAAATGCTAACCACCATAACTTACAAACTATTCAACGTATGACAACCAAATTTAAGGTGTGGATTAATATTGAAAAATTAATTGGATTTACAAGAAAGAGGTAAGCCACGCCCACTTTTTATATAGCTCCAATACTAAGCCTCGTAATTATCTTAAAATCCTTTAAATTATCCCTTTTACAACCCTCATAACATACAAAGTACTTTATATTATTTTTTTTATAAAGTTTCAGATCAATAGTTTTATATTTTCGTGCAGAAAGTGTTAAAAGATACATACGGAAGCTTACGGAGGTATGTGTAGTTTTCATCCGATTCGATCCATTTTCAATCTACACATTCGTTAGACAATAGAATAATATATACCAAGTTTTAGCTGGATAGCTGTATATTCGCGAGTAAAGTGTGAAAAGATAAATCTAGACATATAGTTTTGTATGGGAGGATATAACGAGTTATAGTCTAATAGCTTTATATATATATATATATATATATATATATATATATATATATATATATATATATATATGTATATATATATATATATATGTATATATATATATATATATATATATGTGTGTGTGTGTGTGTATATATATGTGTATATATATATATATGTGTGTATATATATGTGTATATATATATATATATATATATATATATATATATATATATATATATATATATATAAGTATATGAACTGAGTATTCTCTATACATACTTTTGTATGAGAAGAGCATATGATTTTGGGCCGATTTCGCCCACTCATGGACTTATCGTTTTGTTGGTAAAAATATAAATATAAATGATATATAATTTTCCATATAAGCCGCTCACCTCATAGATGTTGAAAACGGAGGCACAAATTCAAAATAATATTATTTTCTATGCTCTTGTATAATGGACCTATGAAATCCTACCCAAAAATTATATGTTCTACCGCATATATGTTCTTTCACTTCTAGTATATATACATATGTATATAAATACAATACTTGCTGCTAAGCTCTTCCACAAATTCAATACGAAGTTATGAAGAAACATTGCAGCAATAACAAGAACAACAATAGCAGTTCTTAGCAGCTGATGCAAGCAAGATATTCGTCGTATTTATGTACATATACAAGTATGTATATTGTGCGATGCAACCAAGCGAAAATCAATTAATCTTATACAGAATTCTATTTTTTTATTATCGTTGTCGCTATTGTTGTTGTTGGTATTGTTGGTGATGTTGTTTTCGAGAAAGTACTTTTCACTTTTATATAAACTTTTATTGTTGTTATTTGCAATTCGTCGTCGATGGCATTATCGTCGAGAGGTTTTCTTCTTTTTTTGTTTTTTATTCTTATTTTTTGCTTGAAGGTGGCTTAATACAATTCGGAAAATTTGTTGTTGGCTCTGTATGCTCTCAGTTTCAGACTTTCTCTCACTCTCTCTCCCTCTATTTGCAACTCTTGCAAAATATATCTCTCTCTTCTCGTTCTCTTTGATACAGCAGTAGTACTACCACCCAGTAGGAATATATCAGCAGTGGTAAGGGAAAAGGTAAATTATAGACCTCTCTATGGATAATATGGACCTCAAGATCGATTTTAATATAAGGGTATCATAGGAAATTCATGTATAAATACTTGTATACTCAGTAAACGGAAACGTTACCTATTATAGAAAAAAAAAATGCCGAACTCTCTTTACTTAATGGTTCATATCCAGGAAATGCAGGAATGTGACACATTTTTAAAAGATCATTCAATTTCCTAAATTTTTTTCCCAAGATGTTACCACTTCGCTTACAAATGTGATTTTAGGAACACCAAAAGATGAATCAATCAACAGTTTGTATCCATATGCTCACATGCTTTGTCATATGAGTGTGAGTCTCACGTGCCACTCAGTTGTAATATTCAGCCAATCCCTCATTTTGAAGTATTTATGTGAATATAAAAAAACTGTTTTTTCAAACAATTAAGTTAATCCCGTTATAGAAAGAAGTGCCACAAACATCTTGCTAACGATTGTTGACCATCACTTTTCGTTTTCTATATGGAAGTAACCATTTCTAGGTTAAGGATCTGGTAACAATCTTTCAAATAAAATGTTGCCCATACATTTAAGGGGCACAACTAGTTTGAAATTTTGAAAATTTCGTTTTTTTTTTTCTTTTTGCATTTTTTGATAAGTTATACCTTTAAAAATAACATATTAAAATTTCAAGTGAAAATCTCAAATAGTTTCTGGGTTACAGCTTTCTACAAAGCAGCTGGAATGAACAATGAAATCAGTACTTTTATCTTTAAACGAGTTTTTCTCAAAACTACATTTTTCAAATTTGCTGCAGCTGTAACTTGATAACAAATCATCCGATCGACTTGGGTCTTCTTTTAGCTTATTTTGTATTTGTTTTTCCATACAATGACCCTCCAGTTTTATGATTAGATGAAAAATATAATTATGCCAGGCCAGAAACCATCAGATTTTTCAGCAAGATTTTAATTTTTTTTTTCAAAAAACCGCCATTTTGTTACATTTCAATTTTTTGTACAATCGAGGGCCATTGTATAGGAAATATAACATAGTTTAATAAAATTTTTTTTTTTTTTTTATTTCAGGCACTGCGAAGGCTACAATCACTGCAGCAGTGGGAAAACTTTTTTTTTTTGAAGACTCAGGAGATGGTGGATAACTTGCTGAAAATCGAATATTTTCATTTGAAAAAATTACTTTGTATTCATTATTTATTTACAAATATATCTGCATAATTTTAAAACATTCGATGCAATACTTTTTTTTAAACAATTCACAAAAATCGCCTTTTTTCAGGCGGTCAAACTAGTTGTGCCCCTTAAGGCGTACATTAGTGTGATTATTGAAGCTAAACATTTGCTTGTGTTTGTTTGTACACATCATTTCTATCCGACTACACATTCTCACGATTTTTCTTTAGAAAATTCTCCACTTTCCTACTGGGCGAAATAGTATGATTGCTCAATAGCAGCAACACAATTTTTGTTAAGAAAGAGTATTATAAAAAAAAACTAAAAGTAGAAAAAGAAGAAAATAAGAGGAAAACGATACTATTGCAATTATTATATAACTTATACCCGTTTCGATTTATGTGTTACATCAAGAAACTGCAACTACACCAATATGCATTAAACTCATGAAAAGGAAAGAGTGCGAATCAGAGAGTATACAAATGTGAAGAAACGCGCATTTTCAGTATTAATCAAGCTTATTGTAAAAAGAAACCATTTCAAGTTTGGCACATTTCGTTATACATTTCGCTTTTTACTCCTCTGCCACCCACACGATACTTATGCCTTATGTATGAAGAATGATTGTCTTGTGTGTTTTTTTTTTGCTGTTTTTTTTTTGGGAAAGATTGAGACGCACATCACAATAGCGTTGCATCATGTTTCTCGTATACTATTTATATTATATATTGCATTGTGTTAAAATTGAAAAATTATTGCTTTTATGAAAGTAATGCAATAATAAATGATGTTTTGTTATATCAAAAATACTAAAAATAAAATAGCATAGGAGCTCTTATTTTTCATACACTTTGTACAATTGGGTATTGCGTTTCTATTGCTTTGTTCTTTTACCACTTTACAAAGCTTCTATACTCTTTCACTATACTTGGTATTAAGTATGTTGTATATACATATGATATTTGTGCATGATGCATGAATGACATAATTTATTATAAATAATTATACTCACTTTTCAAATAATTCGCACATATGCACGACATATATGAATTAATATTAATATATATACGAATATAAATGCAAGTATGTCAGCTATTGTTTTTAACCTTTTCGAATCAATTACCTAAAAGAAAAAAGAAAAGATTTTAAAAATTATTATTATTAATGTGAATTCTTTTTTGAAGACAGCCAAAAGCTTTTAAAAAAATAATACTAAAATATTTAAATTTATAATGATTTTTGGAAGAGTTCAAAAATTTATATTTACAGATGCACCGTATTTTGAAAAAGTTATAAAATATACACTTATATCTTAGGATG
The DNA here is from genome assembly GCA_963854835.1 of Megamerina dolium. NCBI lineage: Eukaryota > Metazoa > Arthropoda > Insecta > Diptera > Megamerinidae > Megamerina > Megamerina dolium. The sequence continues at coordinate 30,697,419 of OY978529.1, read as the reverse complement.
GTGTTTATTTAGAGAAGAGTTTTATTTTTCCAACTCTCATAGGCTAAAAATATATGATATTGTAAAGAAAAACTACAAAACGCAGAATTTTGTGAGATTTCATGATTATATTATAATTTTTTTTTTTTTTAACAAGCTTTTTTATTGGATCTTTCAAAAATTACTTAGAAACTAACAATAAGTAATCAAATCTTACAAACTAAATAAAATTATGTGATATTCCCAACGTTCCATCACAATTTGTTGAGTCACGAGGTATAGCAATTTCACAGCATATTCAGTGTGTCTTTTCTTTTTAATCGACGATGCCCCGTGTTCAGCAACAATTACCTAGCAAGGGGATTCGGATGACTGTGTAATTTTTGAATGTAGCTTCTGCAAGACATTGCAACTTCCTCAGAAATTGTGGGTACATTTAAATCTCGATGGATGTTAACGTTCCTCATATACCAAGGCGCGTTTACAATAATTCGAAGACACTTGGATTGTATTCGCTGCAATTTTTCGATATTTGAGGGAGATGCGGTGCCCCTTAACTGAATACCATAAGTCCAGATTGGCTTCAGGATTGCTTTATATAATAGCACTTTGTATTCGAGATTCAACTTTGATCTTTTGTGTATCAGCCACCATAACTGATTAATTTTAAGCTTGATCTGAGTTTTCTTTGCCTCTATGTGATTTTTCCAGGTCAGCCTTCTGTCGAGGTGAATACCCAAGTACTTTGTTGAGGAACATTGTGGAACTGATTGGCCATTAATTTTAAGTGGGGGACATGTATCTGGCCTTAGCGTGAAGGTTACATGTACGCTCTTTGATTCATTGACTTTTATACGCCATTTTGCTAGCCAGATTTCGAGAGAATCGATATGAGTCTGCAGGAGCTTAGTAGCTTCTATGGGGTTAGAGCGACAGCACAATATTGCCGTATCATCTGCAAAGGTCGATATAAATGTATAGTTATTGCTGGGCATATCTGTAGTGTATAAGAGATACAGTAAGGGGCCCAAAACGCTTCCTTGAGGAACGCCAGCGTGAATATCCAATGGATTTGTTGTGTAATCCTTGTGATGTACGAGAAATTATCTTTTCATGAGGTAGCTACTAAGCAATGAGGAGACATTTGCAGGCAGTAATAGTTTGAGTTTGCAAATAAGGCCATCGTGCCATACTTTATCGAAAGCTTGAGTGATATCAAGAAAGACAGCTGAGCAATACTTTTTTTCTTCAAAAGTGTTCCTTATCAGAGTTACAATGCGGTGTACTTGTTCTATTGTGCCGTGCTGTTATATAAATCCAAACTGATGTTGAGGAATCAGTTGGTTGAGATTAATAAATGGAGTTATATTCATGACAAGTAGCTTTTCAAATACTTTAGAAAGTAGAGGCAGGAGGCTGATAGGTATGTACGATGCAACTTTTGTAGGGTCTTTTCCTGATTTTGCTATCATAATAATTTTTGAAGTCTTCCAGCATTTGGGATAGTGTTTAATACGAAGGATAGCATTTTATAATTTAACAATAAAATCTTTCCTTTGGAGGGGTGACGTGTAAAGCCTGCCCCTATTAATTTTTCCTCTCTTTATCCCTTCACCCCTTAAAGAACCTACCAAATTAATGTTTTTTTAAAATGCACTCCCAGCACTCCTAGCGATCATAATCATGTTAGGATAAAATAAATGACTGACCTCCATTTTTTCTCCACTGTATCTTTGGAAACCATTAGTTTAGCCTTCCTAATTAGCGGAAAACATTGAAAATCTTTTTTACTGCAACAAAAACAACGATAGGTAAAAAAATGATTATTTGGGTATGCTTCTGTAAATAGAAATGGTACAGGTAATTTTGTTTTAGCTGTTTGCATTCCAATTCACAGAAATTCAAATCCAACGTCGAAAAAAGACAACAATGCTTTCGAAGTAGTAACAGACCATTTTGAGGGAGTGCAATTAAGTGACTGTGTCGATCTTAAAATCAAGTGAGGGACTGTGTTCATCTTGAAACTAAGTAAAGAACTGCGTGCATCTTGAAACCAAGAAATAGATTGTGTTCATCTTGAAACCCGCTTTAACAACAATAATGATGTCAGTCTGTAAAGGTTCACACTGAAAAGGCGAGCTCATTTCTAAAAATAGTAGTCACGATATAGAAGTATTTTATCCTTAATGTCCCTATATATTGCATTGAATTCTGTACACTTTCCACCTCGCTTGAGACAGGTTACTTAATGGTTTTGAGAGAAAAGTGCTGCAGAATATTTTTGTACCAATTTTCGTTGATAGCGAACACCGAAAAATGTACAAAAAACTATGAGCTGTATGCGCTATACACATATATTGACATAGCTATTCGCTTCAATGTCAAGAGGACGCCGTGGCTAGGTCGTATCAAGCACTTATTTTCGCTCGATACGAAGATGCGGAGATGTAGATGTTGTACACGAAAACTCTCGGAGGACGTCAACGGAAATGCAAACCCAAAATCCGGCAAGAGTGTAGGTATGGGAAAAAATACCGATAATAGTATCGCTTCCAGCTTTTAACTACAATAGCATCAGAGAGTGAAGAACAGAAACGACTGACGTAAAATTTTTCTGTGGCAGAAATCCGTCAAAATGTGTTATATAAAGAACATCCATTATAGAGAATAATTGAAATCGTTACGTGACAGAAAAAACGACAAAAATTTCCAAAATTCCCAGACTTCTAGACAATGCGCAACAACTGCTTGGCGACCCTTCTCACTCTGACATCAAGCGACTCTTTTCGTTCCGGAAGCTAATAGTTACGTTCAAAGGTTAGAGATTATTGTCAAATGTGAAGCCATATGTGTGGCGTTTATAGGTCCCGAAGGTCCCTTTGGGCGAGCCTTTATTCCAGTACTGTTATGCATGTGAAATTATTGGACATTATTAGAAGGAATCTATTTGTATTATCCGCTTTCGAACGGCAGAACCCTTGAAATATCACTTTTCCTGAGCTTTGTCAAATAGCGCTTTTATAAGCGTTTTCAAGGCAAATTATTACTGTCGGAAGAATTTTCACTTGCTTGCCAGCAGGTGAGTACCGTTCGAAAGAAAAATCTTTTCGACATTTATGAATAAGCTTGAGCTGGGGAGTGAACCTGCAATACCCCGAGTTCTATCTCACTCGTGGGTGCGTGGCTCAGTGGTTAGTGTGTTCGCCTTCTGATCTGTAGGTCGTAGGTTCAATCCCCGGCTGAAGCATAACAAATTTAAAATCGAAAATATTTTTCGTTCGAACGAAAAATATTTTTTCAGTTTACCATGAAAAAGCTTATAAAAGAACTATGTGACAAAGCTCAGAAAAAGTGATGTCGCAAGAGTTCTGCCGCTCGGAACTGGCAAAAATAAGTAGGTCCCTTCTGATACTGTCAAAAATGTAACACACACAATAGTAATGGAAGAGAAGCTCGGCCAAAGAGCCTTTCGGGACTTTAAGTGCCACATATATATTTTTTTATATATATCTGAATGGCTTAAAGAGATGAAAGAATCGCTGGTAGAAATGTACACACCTACAAGGAGACTATCCTAAACATTAAAAATAAATTTAAAGAAAAAATTTCATTTCAGTGTTCATCTTCACTAACAAAAATATTAATTTAATTTTATATTGCTTTCAATACTTTTGACTTTTGAACGAAAATTAATTGATTCATTTATATCTCTATTTAGTGTTTTTTGAATAAAAATGTATGAATAATTTCTTTCAGACTGCAAAAGTGAATAGATTAGTAAATTAATTTTTCAATCTAACCAATTGAAGCAATTGATTTAACTTCAAAATATAATATTTACTATATTTGAGCTTTCTAATCTATAAAATAATTTCGACTATCTAAAAAAATATTATTACTAAAAGGCATATAAATATTGTATATGAATATTTTCATTCATAGTATTTCCACATTTAAGTACTATATTTGTACTCACTCAGCTATCGTTAACCTCCACTAAATACAAATAGTTAGTTATATGTACACATATCGAATCGAATTATAATCGAAGTGTTTTCAATATTGATTTTATATAGAGTTTGGTATATTTTTGTGCATATTAATTTCATGATGATTTAATGAATTCTATATGCAAGTGGCATGCTATTTGTCCATAGTTTTGTGATCTTCCAAATTGTATTGGTTGGATGTTTTGCTCAAAATATAGCTACATATGACTATGCCATAAACATACATACTGCATACATACAGACATACAACTGCATGTATATTTATTTTGTATTTTCACCATCGATAGCCTGTAGCTAGAACAAGAAATGAAATGCAATATGCAACACATAAATGCATAGTAGTATATTCGTATGTATTTGTATATCATTTTGTGAAAATGTGTGCGAATTACTAATGCCAGGGACGCACATTCTGTATATTAAAAAAACCTAAATTGTATTTGTACCACATATATGTAAAATTTTCAATTTTCTATGATTTCGTATAGTAAATATTTATACATAAGCAATAACAAAACATAAATAGTTTCGTAAAAACAACATGAAAATAAATGAAAATTCAATCAATATTCCAATATATATTGTATTTTCCAGATAAATGCAAAATCTTTTTTTAATACTATAGATTAAGATTCTAGGGTAGGTTAGATTATGTGGCTGCCGTCTGTTGTGCGTGTTAACTATGGACAGCATTAGAAGGGACCTACTTATATTATCCGGTTCCGAATGGCAGAACCCTTGTCACATCACTTTAACTTAGTTTTTGTATATGCAAACATATGCATTCTTTCAGACAGTCAGGCAACTCTAAAATCGCTTTGAACTCCTCTATACCTTAGCAAAGAGGAACTCTGTGACTCTAATATGGGCGCGGACACTCCTTTCATAGGCCCAGAACCCTTCTGCGGGGTAAACAGTAGCTTAATGAATAACTCAATATGTGAAGAGGAAAAAAGTAGTCTAACCGATTACTGGAGAGCCCAAACAGGCATGCGGTAGTCGAAAAGATGCATTGTCCCTGAACACATTAAGGTAGATACGCAGACTAAACTACCTAGCCAACGAATTCATAGTTCCCAGGGACCTAATTAAAATCAATCCCACAGCAGTGACAAGATTTATAAATAGTCTTGAGATCTGCTAGTTAGGGAAAAGGCTGCACAAAAGATCTTCTGGTCGCGATGCTTCATAGCGTTAATAATAATAATTTATAATAATAGGTTTTGTTACAGAGCTCTTTTAAGAAGCAAATTTTTGGCAAATTGTTACTGCCGGAAAAATTTCCAATTCTTGCCAGCAGGTTGGTAGCGTTCGAAAGAAAAATCTTTTCATTATTAAATTTGAATATTTGAAAGCTCAAGCTCCAAGGGTGAATAATAATGCCAATGAACATGTACTTTTACAAATATTGACTAAATTGCAAAAACAAGAATGCAAACGGCCTAAAAAAACATCATGATGAATTGGAAATTACACTAGACAAAGAGCAAATTGATATTTGTTTAGTATCTGAAACACATTTCACAAGAGAGTCTCTAGTAACATTCAAAAATTACGTTTTACATCACACAATTCATCCAGATAACTACGCAAGAGGTGGAAGTGCTACAATTATAAGAAAGACCATTAATCATTATAAAAAAGATAAAATAAGCACTGCAATCCTTCAAACTACAATTGTAACTATAAAATCCAATAATCAACCATTGTCAATAACCGCTATCTATAGCCCTCCAAGACATTCCATTACAGCAGAACAATATAAGCAACTTATGAAAATGCACAAATTCAAATTTATTATGGGTTGGGACTTTAATGCGAAGCATACATATTGGGGCTCACACATTATCACAACAAAAGGCCGAGAGCTTTATAAAGCGGCTTTGGAGACAGGTTGTCAATTCATAACAATATACTGGCCAAAAGATATCAGAAAGTTGCCAGAGTTAATTGATTTCTGTTTAACCAGCAAATTATTTTGAATGTCGAAATGGTATAGACTTAAGCTCTGATCACTCACCTGTATATTTAACTATAAGTGAAATAATTATAAAAAAGTATCAAGGGCCAAACTTAACAAACAAATTCACAGACTGGAATTATTTTAAAGAGTTACTGAGAAAAAATGTAAGACTTGCTACTCTATATCAAACATCAGATGCAGCGTGGAACAGTACTCCTGAATATAAAAGAAAAACTATAGGAGAAAACTACCCGAGGGAAATCATGAACCTCTTGAAAAATAAAAGAAAACTTAAAAATTTGGCACCAATTTAAAAAAAAATCCAAATTGTTAAAAATGAAACAATAAAGAAATACCTTTTATCACTGACAGGTGATAGGAAGTCGGATTATTCATTGTGGAAGTCGACAAAATACTTAAAGAAACCAATTAACTGCATAGTACCCATAAAAACTAACAATGGCACATGGGCCAGAAGCAACGAAAATAAAGCTGAAGCATTCGCAAATTAGTCTAAAACATTTTAACCCAATGATTAACAATGTCCAATACTTCAAACCGCTTGAAGTATACACCTAGCATATGGGAAATTTCGGAAGTAAAAATTATCCCCAAACCTGTAAAATCACCAGAGGAAATATCTTCATATAGACCAATTTCGCTTTTACCAATTATATCAAAGCTATTCGAAAAACTGATACCCAATAGACTCATCCCCATAATTGAATCGAAACGGCTAATTCAATTTGGATTTCGTAGCAAGCATGCTACAATTGACCAAGTACATCGCATTGTAGATGAAATTGAAAAGACACTAGAAGGGAAAAAGTGTGCTCTGCTCATTTCCTCGATGTTGCACAAGCCTTCGATAAGGTGTGGCATGAAGGCCTTTTAAATAAGATAGAAGCTTACTTGCCTTTTCAGTACTACACGATTCTAAAATCATATATCACTACGAGATATTTCTACATAAAGCAAGAAAATGCTTACTCCAATCTATGAGAAATAAAAGCCGGTATGCCCCAAGTCAGTGTACTTGGACCACTTCTCTTCCTTCTCTTTACCTTAGATTTACCAATACCACCTGAAAGTAAAATAGCAACATTCGCCGATGACACGACAATACTAAGAATCGGAAAATCTGTCGAAGAATCAACAGCTAAATTGCAAACAGCTAGTAATTCTATCGTAAACTGGACCAGGCGATGGCGTATTAAACTAAACAAAACAAAGGCAGTACATGCTGAATTTACCAACAACAGAATTACAGAGCTTCCAATTATCATACAGGGTAACAAGGTACCTTTTGCAAACACCGCGAAGTATCTTGGTATAACACTAGACGCCAAACTCCGGTGGAAGGAACATATAAAGATAAAAAGAACCAAATGAGACATAAAACTGCGTAAGATGGAATGCCTCGTGGGTCGTAAATCTGCATTATCTGTGCACAACAAAATTATGCTGTCTAAACAAATCCTAAAACCCGTATGGACGTATGGAGCTGAACTTTGGGGATGCGCTAGTCGACCGAGCCTAGATATTATTCAGCGCTATCAAAACAAAGTGCTGCGAAATATTGTAAATGCACCTTGATTTGTTAGAAACTGTGATATCCATCGCGACTTGAAGATTCCTACTGTTGCTGAAGTAATCCAGATAAAAGCAACGAACCACAAATCAAGAATACAACACCATTGTTCGGAGATGCTGTCTTGTTGTTTCATGCATTCCGTTTTATTTTGCTTTTTCTATTGTTTTCTCAGGCTAAAATTTGAATATACCTCTTTTTGATCTTTTCTTTCAATATATGCAGTCATTCGTTGTTAAACCATCAACCATAGAGCATTGTGTTTTTATTCGTTTCGTTGGTGGTAATAAATTAGAGTGGTTGGCAAAAAAACTTGCTATCTCCAAAACAACCATGTTAATGTTGAAGCATATAATATCCTAAATTCTCTCAGACAACCTAGATGCCTGCAACGAAACAATGTCTTTGACATAGCAAGAAGCCAAAATTAGTGTACCTTTATAAAGTTAACATTCACATTGCGTGAATGGAGTATAACTATAAGTACTCCATACGCATTTACATACATAATATATTGAATAATAGTAAAAATTCTATATATTAAATTCATTCATAAATATATATGTATTTACTATTATGTGATCTTATTTCAATATATGTTAATATGCTATGTTAATTTACAGAATTTTTCTCCTGGCCATGGCATTGCTCTCTTCAAAATCTCTGTATTCTACAACTCTGTTAAGTGACCCTGATATTTGTAACCATAAATAAGCTCAAAAGCCAATTTAGGACTTCTCTGGTATTAAACGTTCTCTGGTTAATGCCTCATAATATCAAACAAATTCAATTTGCCCAATTAGGTTCTAAGAGAAGCTCAGCCGAGCCTCTTTATTATTTTTTCCATCAGTCTTCTGTTCTTATGATAACTGCCGTAATTAAAGAGCGATCAACCTGAAAATTTTTACATGAGATTATTTTTACTAAAAAATAAACTAATTCGAATCTATGCGTTCACATTTTGAGCACAAAGGTATGAAGCTATAAGGTATATGTAGTTAAAACTTAGTACATAAAATTAGTTCATTCACATAATATACATATTGGCAAATGGGCGTAATCGAATAAAAATTAGGCCTAGCTCTCATACAAAAATATGATGTCACTTTGGGCGCAAAAATATTATGCTATTTGGATGAAACTCGCAGCATACGATTATATATAATTAATAGACATATTCGAAAGTGGACTGAGTCAAAAATAAACTAACCTTAAATATTGTGCAACTAAAATGTTGCTATAAATATCTCAACAGTTTAATTTAATCAACTTAATTAAATATTTGCTGCAGGTTATTGAAATGTTTTGTACACAAAAGAGAAAATAAAATTAGAAATATTTGTTGATGCTCTACTCGCACTCTGGTTTTGGAAATACATGCACACACATATGAATTGACCAGACAGAGGCCACAATAATCTAACCACAATCAACTTAAAATACCTTCATTCGTTTTCGTGCCAGTCACCAACTATCTTTGCGATACTACTGCATTATGGATATAAACACCTTTGATTCTCACACACGTATTCGCTTGCATTCTACTGACCACATGCTAAGCTCCATTCCAAATGCTCGCAGCATATGATATACTTTATGTACATGGGAATAGCCGTGCAAAATCCTTTCAATTGTTTTATCTTCATCAGCTGGCTATGTAGTGAGCGCTCTATATTGCATCGCATCTCATTGTATGGTTGAGTTGAATTAGGTTCAGTTTGTTTACCGCATCGAATAGAAGGTAAACAAACCGAAAAACCCGAAAACCGGCAGCCAACAAAATGCGGGAAAACGGGACGTAAATTGACGTCAATTTTTATTTGTTGATCAACACAAACACAACCACCAACATACAGAGCAGCATACATGTTCGAATAAATAACTTGAACAATCGTGGCTTGGTCAATTGGCCGTTCGATTGGTTGATTCGTTTCTGATTCCCTGATTTTCCCTTTTGGCAAAATTATTCAATTCATTGAGGTATCATTACTGTTCATTGTAATTTTGTAATTTTCTAACTATGAGCACCGCATACAAATAAGCACCGCTAAGCACATTTGATGAGCTCAGCTTCATTCATCAACGGGGGAATATATGAACATGAATGCATATCTATGTCCATATAAAAGAGAGATGGACAACATTTTTGTTTACAGAATTTGGCATATACAAGTGTATAGGTATGAGTAATATTCGATTTGTTGTTGTTATACCTACATATACATATTTATATGATTTGAGCACGATGACTAAAGTATGTACTTGAAATTGTGAATGGTTAAAGTCGAGGACGAAAAATTGTTGAACTGTTTTATTGGTTATTAGTGAATTGAGGCATAATCTATGGGCAGCATTGCTACATATTCTAACTACATATGTAAATGCTAGAGTGATTAGATATGCTTATGATGAATTTTCAAATTCAATATACTCTTTATAAAAATTATCTTTTAATATATTAATATAAGTCTTAGGAGTAGGAGTATTAATGTGATAATATTTAAGCTACGATAATTTAGTTAGAATTATGAAGATATTGGAATTGGACTTAAACAACAGAGAAAAGATTGGAAGCGCAAGGTATAAAAATATATAAAGGAAAACAAAAAATATGTGAAAATATTTATTTTCCATTCATTTTATAATAGAGTTCCGTCTTATTGCCATAATTTATGCGGCTAAACCATACGCCACCAGCATCTCGTACTACTACGAAAATGCCAAATATTAAATTAAATTGTTAGCAAAAATAAAAACGTGAATAAATCTTTCAAGGCATTGCACAAAGAGCGTAGTCTTTAAGGGGATTATTATATCTGCAACAAATATGAAGATTAAAAGCTTCTAAATGGATGTTATATAAACAACTTTATTAGATTGGGTAAATGCACAAATTTAACTATCAGACTCATTTGTTTTAGAAGGACATTTAGTTTTTTGTTTCCTTGTTTTAAAATTCCTTGTAATTATAATTATGAATTTAAAAAATATCAAATTATAAGGAAATAGATTGATTATTTATAACAATCGCTTCAATATTCTTTTTAAAAGACATTTCAAAAATAAAAATTGAAATTAAAAATTGAAACTAAAAACTGAAATTGAAAATTTAAATTGAATAGCGAAATTTAAAATTAAAATCAAAAATTCAAATTTTGAGAAACAATTTTAAGTGAAATCGCAGCTGAACTTGAAAGACGCTATTAGAAATTGAAATTAAACTAATAGTACAAATTCAAATTAAAAATTAAGATAAATTTTTTTTTTGTTCAATTGATGTTTGGAATTAAGAAAAATAGTTATTGACAATTATATTTAAAACTTTTAATTCCAATATGAAATTGAAAATTTAAATGAATATGTGGAATTAATAAATATTGGAGATTTAAAATTGAGAAGAATTTAAATTGAAAATTTAACAAAATTTTAATTATTGATATTTTCTAAGAATTTCTTACGAAAATTGCAAATTGAAGAAAAGTGAATTGATGAAATTGAAATTCTGAGAAAAAATGAAAATTGAAATTAAAAATTTAGTATGAAAATTAAAATTCCGACCAAACAATTAAAAGAGGAAATTAAAAAATTTCATTTGAGTTAAACTTGTGCAATTAACTTATTGAAATTGTAATTGAAAATTAAAATTCAAAATTGAAATTGAAAACTGATATTAAAAACTGAAATCGAAAATAGAGATTGAAAAATAAAATTAAAATTCTGAAGAGAAATTAATGTTGAATTAACTTGTGGAATTGAGAAAAATTTTAATTATATTAAAAATATAATTGAAAATTGCGTAAAATTTAATTCATGTGATTAACTGAAAAAATGAGAAAAATCGAGCTCTAAAATTGAAAAACAAAAACAAAATTAAAATTGCTTCCTAACATTTCATTAGGAATGCATGACAAACATCAATTGATTATGATGGGATTGTGTAAAGATCAATTTGTAAATTGAAATTGAAAATTGAAACTAAAATTGAGTTAAAATTAAAGTTGTAAATTTAGGATTAAAATGAAAATTTTTAATTATAAAAAATGAAAGTTGATATTGAATTAAAATTTAAATTGAATTGAAATTGAATAACCAAGAAAAAACTGAAATTTGAAATTGAAAATAACGAAATATTATGGGTTTGGGATAAATTGAAAACTGAATGTTCCGAACATTTTAAATTGAAAATTCATTTTCATTCATCTTTTTCTCAGGAATCTATAAAAAACAACTGCAAATATCAATTCAAAATATATTCAAACTTTTGAAAGCAGAATCGTTCCATAGAAAAAAATTTTAGAACAATTTTCTTCGGACTACACCACAAAAATTCTAAACATAAAATACAAAAATTCATCGAACTGTGGAAAAATATGAATTTCGGAGAAAAAATGTCAAACACCAAGTGGAACATGTCTAGGCCCTACAGGAACAAGCGAATTCGTTTTCACGAAAACTAGTATTTGGTTATATTTGGATGTAAAAAAAAAATTGGGCAAACTTTCAGCAAAATATTTCGAACATTTTTCAGCTAAGCTATAGCACAAATTTCAAAGATCGACTGAAGAAACTGAAATAACCAACCTATTAAGAGTAGAATTATTTCGAAAAAGAAAAATATAAGGATTACCTATGAAAAAGATTTAATTTTAAAGCAAGAAGCTCCAAAGAGTTGAGAAAGTTCGTCAGTAAACTTTACAGGGATTATTTTAAAGTCCACATATTTGTTGAGGTTTCTTTATAAAAATTTCAAACTTAGGAAAAATCGACTGTAGACTAAAAACAAAATCTTGCGAATTGAGGACATTTAATAACATTCCCTTCAAAATCAAATTTCGGCTACCTTTTGTGTTCCAAATACATTCACAAAATAGCAAGAGCAGCATAAAATGTCTACGTCTCAAAGGAAATGAAAACAAAAGAAAGCAAAGCGAAAGCGAAAAAACTCCAAGCAAGTATCAAACGGCATATTCAACATATTATTACAATCAGATCTTAGGTACATCTGCTGCTGCTCCTGATGCTGCTGCTACTGGTTGTATTTACGAGGATGAGCCAATATGAAAATGAGCTAAGAAAAAAAGGGAATCCCCTTCCATGTACTACAAGTAATAATCAAAGAGAAATAACGTAAGGCGGCATTCCCCACAACAATAATAAATCAATATTGGCAATTTTAAATTGGCTTGCAGGTGTGTAAGTATAGGTACGTAAATATGTACATACTTATATAATATGTAATGGTAGTAGAACTGACGGAGCAACAGAGGTAACATTGAATATTGTTTGCAACGCCTTCATACCACGCTTAGATACACACACACACACACACACACATAGCTAAGAGTATAAAATCTTAAACGTAGTATACAATGACTTCAATGGAATTTGACTCTGTTAAGAAAAATAAATTGAAGAAGAAAAACTTGTGCTCCAACGACGATGATGACGACGATACCGATATGGGTAATAAAAGTTCAAAAGGTGTGCTAGAAGAAGCTCGTGTGATAGTAAGAAAGAAGTAGGCTAAAAGAAAAGAGAGAACAGAATATTAAAACTGGAATGCTGACAATGCAAACAGTGTTCTTTGTTATTGTTGTTTTCGTTGTTGATAGTGTAAGTAATCTGAAAAAGATTACCTCCTCTCATATTGGCCTACAGACAGACAAGCAGATATTCTATTCTAGAATAGAAACATACTTTGGTTGAATAGCTTTGGCTGGCTGGTTAGTTGAGCTTGGTACGTGACATCGTTAAAAATGCATTCTTATAAACAGACACTCACATTATTTGATATTTCGCTATATATTTTTTTTTTTCTCTTTGCACTTACTCCATCGCAAAGAACCCTTCCATACAGTTCGTCCTTTTACATTCTGTAGCATAGTATTATTTTACTTGATAATCACCTGTGAAGGATAGACAATATGCGTTTTTTGTCTACCCTCTACCATTTGTTGAGTAATTTTTTTACAATTTATATGCAACAGCTGTTCTTACTAATACTATTATTAGTAGTCCTTGTAGGTATTGCTTCTCTACTTCTCTGCCTTATATCCACCCATGTTGCAATATATGATTAGTCTTTTGTTTTCATGTAAGTAGGTGTCTTGCCATCAACACTAGTCATTAGTTCGTCATATTTAAATTAGCTTCTTGCTGATATATCAATATCTTTTATTACTTTTCATATCATTTGTTTGAGGTACCTAAGAAAATTAAATTATTTCAACCGTATCTCAGATATATTGAACATATTTTATCATATTTTTTATTATATTAAAATATATAGAATGTGATGTAGCTTTCGATATCGCATACACAAAGTACCCACTCAAGGCCACTCAAAATATTTAGTGAAATTAATTGCACTTTTTTTCAATTCTATATTATTTCAAGAGTTTTTAGTTATGATTTCTCGAACGGAATTACCGGAACCGCAGAACAGCAATACTGAGTGACAGTCAGGCAGCTATCAAAGCACTCAAATCTCACCACGTTACATCAAAACTGGTGATGGAGTGCATTGAAAAACTGAAAATCCTGGGCCAACTCAATCAGGTGTGGATTCTATGGGTTCCGGGGCATGTAGGGATCTATGGTAGCGAAATGGCAGATAAGCTTGCCAGGAAAGGAGCATCAACTTCATTTATAGGTCCTGAACCATTCTGTGTATTAGGATCAGGTAACATCTCCCGTATCATCTGGAAAGAAGAGGATGGCTTATACTGGGAACACTTACCGGGGCTAATACACTCCAAACTAGCGCTAGGGATATACAACCTAAAACGCTACGAGGACTGTATGAATCTAACGAAGAACAACTTGCGAATCATTACGGGATTATTAACAGGGAACTCTAGGCTGAATTATCACCTAACAAAACTAGGCATTTTCTCTGATGCTCTCTGCAGGTTCTGCAGGGAAAAAGACGAGACCGCACAATATGTGATAGGAACTTGTTCCGCACTGATGAACAAGAGAAGGAAATACCTGGGAGATTTCATCATACCAGAGGATGAACTTAAACTCCGTGAAGTAGGACCAACACTAAAATTCATCGAGGGAACTGGGCTAAGAGACACACTCTAGCACTGCGAAGGGGGCACAATAGATCTTTTAAGTCGCGGTGCAACATACCTTTATATTTATAAATACCTTTATATTTAAAAACGTTTGAAGACACACATTCGAACACATACTTTTGTATGGAAGGTAGATGTGGTTTTCATTTGATTATGCCCATTTTCAGAGAGGCCTGTTCGTTATCAAATATAATTGTATGCAGGAAGTTTCAACTTGATAGCTTCATATTTTCGAGCGCATATTCTGAAAAGTTACTTACTTACTTACTTATGTGGCCATAACAACTGAATATCGATTTAGGCCGAAAATAACATGCTTCGCCAGCCATCTCTGTTCTTCGCTAGCTGGCGCCAGTTAGAAATTCCAAGCGCCGTCAGGTTCTCCAGTACTTGGTCTTTCCACCGGAGGTTTGGTATTCCTCTTTTGCGTAGTCCTCCAGCGGGTTCTGAATATAACACCTTCTCCATTCGCTCGACATGACCTAGCCAGCGCAGCCGCTGGATTTTGATGCGCTTTACCATGTCAATATCGGCATACAGCTCGTACAGCTCATGGTTGTACCTTATTCGGTATTCGCCACCAACGCAAATAGGTCCAAAGATCTTGCGTAGGACTTTTCTCTCGAAAACCCAAGCAGTCACTCATCCGAGGTGGAAATTGTCCAGGCTTCAGCGCCATATGTTAGGACAGGCATGATGAGAGACTTGTAGAGTGTAGTTTTCGTTCTTCGAGAGAGGGCTCGACTTCTCAATTGCTTACTCAGCCCAAAGTAACACCTGTTAGCAAGAGTTATCCTACGCATGATCCCCAAGCTGACGTCATTACTGCTGTTAATGCTGGTTCCAAGATAGACAAAGTCCCTTACTACTTCAAAAGCGTAGTTTTCTACAGTGACGTGCTGTCCAAGACTCCGGGACTCTTTGTTTGTTGACACTAGATACTTCGTCTTGCCCTCGTTCACCGTGAGACCCATCCGACGCGACTCTCTTTCCAACTCTGAGAATGCTGCACTGACTGCTCGCGTGTTCATACCGATTATGTCAATATCGTCGGCATACGCTAACAGCATGACACTTTTGTTGAAGATAGTGACATTACGTCGTAGATCAGCAGCTCGTATTATTTTCTCCATAATAAGATTGAAGAAGTCGCACGATAACGAATCACCTTGTCTGAAACCCCGTTCGGTATTAAACGGTGCGGAGAGGTCCTTCCCAATTTTCACTGCACAACGGGAGTTATGCAGTGTCATTCTACAAAGTCTGAAAAATAGCGTACGAGAACATATGTACTTTTGTACGACACATACAGACAGATTTGGCTAAATAGAACAAGATCATAATTCTGAGACTCTTTACTTGAATTACAATCAAAAGAAAACTTGTCTAATGTTTGAATAAAATTGTATTGAATATTAAAGCATTTTTAATTTGATGGTGAAAATTGCTTGAGCAAATTATGCACATTTTTGTAATATTTGACTTGTAAAGGCACAAAATTACGACTATGATATTTCAGAGAGATCGGTGATCAGAATGAAAAAGTTCTAAATCATATTACGAGTTCTGTAAGTGATAAAGCTCTGTAAATATTAAAGCCTTAAATAATATCCTTCCTTACGACTGCTGCATTATATAATAGTTCCATTATAGCATAGACAGACGGCAGCGTTAATCCGGATTACCGGCGCACTTAATCCGAATAAAATATTAACCTGACAGACGGCAGTATTGCGGATTAACTAAACGGCTGATTGCTGTTTTATTAGGTCTGCTCACTTACATTACTATCACTATCAATTTCTGTCATCTGTCACTCTCGATATGAGAAAATCTACAAGAAGTATGTGAACTGAAAACTAAAGGGTTTTCCATTAGGGGCATAACAAATTCGTATCTTTATATTGTAATGATGTAAAATGTGTAATATGTACAAGTGGTAGTAGAGTGTAATGATGGACTAACTAGCTAAGCTAACCAGTAAATATCTTTTCAGTCCAAGCGTCAGTCAAAGCGGTTGCACCGCTCCTTCAATAGACAGCTCGTGTGTTGCCACAACAAGCTTGACATTAATGAGAATAAACCACAGCGTATTAGTGATAGTTTAATTCTGATTTTTATTTTCGAATATGGGTTCTATTTATATCACATAATTCTTTCCAGAATTTCCAATATTCCCATCCATTTCCATATGCTGACCTAGATCAATCAACACCTAGGTTGCAGCATAAACCAATGCTTAGATTTGCGTTAATTGGTCATACATACATAACACTTAGAGTGGCGACACAATAATTCATAATTGTGTAAACACAATATAATGATATTCTATATCAATGCAAGTGATCGAAAATATCAGTATATCATGTTGCCTGTGCATTTCAAGAAAAGCGAAATGTAAACAAAAGTGAAACAAAAATAGACATGTATGTATGAACATGTATGTACATAATGATATACATATGTGTAGTTGATGCAAACATATTTGTATGTACGTAATGTATTGTTGTACAGTACAGTATATTGCTATGCACAATGGTATGCATATGCGATGATATGGTACCACTACAATATGAACGCACCCTTAAACTTTTTTAATCAACTGTCAATGTCAAAACGTTAGTTAAAGTCAACATTTTCATCATGGTGAAGTTCACGAACCAGCAACGTTTGGAAATTATTAAAAATTACTACCGAAATTCTGAGTCGGTGGTCGCAACTTTAAGAGCGAAAAATCATCTTCAGCGATGAAGCTAATTTCTGGCTCAATGGCTTTGTCAATAAGCAAAATATGCGTTATTGGTCAGCAACAAACCCACAAGTGCTTTTTGAGACACCGTTGCACCCGCAAAAAGTTACTGTTTGGTGTGGTTTTCATGCCGGAGGTGTGATTGGGCTGTATTTTTTAGTGGATGAAAACGACCGTCATGTTACAGTCAATGGAGAGCGCTATCGTGCTCTGTTGGAAGATTTGTGGCCAGAATTGGATGAACTTGACATCAGCGATATGTGGTTTCAACAAGACGGTGCCACTAGCCACACAGCACATTTATTGCAAGGCAAATTCGGTGAACGTGTTATCTAGAGAAATGGTCCGGTCGAATGTCCGCCTCGTTAATGCGATCTAACACCATTGGATTTCTTTTGGTGGAGCTTTATCAAGTCACTGGTCTATGTCAACAAGCAAGCAACTTTAGATGAGCTCAAAGAAAACATCCAATGCGAAATTGCCAACGTTCCGGTCGAAATGTGTGCCAGACTGATGGAAAATTGGATCCAAAGAATCGACCACTGTAAACGGGCTCGTGGTGATCATATGACCGAAGTCGAATTTCATTCATAAATCATAATGCTTGCAATATATCCACAATAAATTTGAACTCAATATCTCAAATATTTCTGTGTTTTATTAATAGATAAAATTGTTATGTCCCTAATGGAAAACACTTTACCAGAAACTTGTAAATTGACATTCACCGATCGTAATTGATAGCTGGATTTATTTGTTCGCCAACGCTTTTCATGTTGAAAACTATTAACAATTGTTGAAAGTTTTTTACAAGCGAACACACCTAATATTTTGTAAAATGGATCGAGAAAAATTCACAATAGAAAATTTTCAGCAGTGTTGCCATCGCAAATTGCCCCAATCTTTTATTTTGAGAATTAACTCATAGAGTTAATGCGGATCAGCTCTAGTTAATGCCCGAGCCAATTCGAATTAACTCGGTAATCCGGAATTAGGCTGCCGTCTGTCTAGGCTATTATATAACAGTCTCAAAGGTAGTCAATCGAATAAAACACGGCTATTATTTAAATTAGTTATTATTCTCAAATTCGACTCAAAGACATTAAATGAATTTATATGACTATACATGTGATCAAGCTATAAAGCCACATCCAGTTGCTCTCTATCAGGTTCAGTTGATTTTAAATAATCGTCTTCCTGGTAGTACCTCTTTTATTCATCTTCCTCTCTCTTTCGCTCTGAATTTCTTTTGTTTTGTAGTTAAAAGTAAACCCTTAAATCATCCTCTTTATGTGTTTACTTACACGCGGCAAATTTAAAACCGAGCTAGTAGTTAACAAGGACAAAACGATAAAATAATGATTTTCTTAGTTTGCCTCATGAACTTATTTCTTTGCTATAATGCTACATTATATGAAGAAAAAAATTGTTTTTCAACACTTTTCCCTGGTATGTCGTTTGGAAAACCAACCAAAATGACCGTCTTTCATACAATTTGCATATATATGTTTCTCACACTGATTCACTTTTAAAATTGTTTACAAACGTGTGTGCGTTACTCTGAAAAATGATGTCGCTTTGTGAGGAAAGTTCCTACTTTTGGGTTCTTTCTTTTTCAAAGTGTTTATCATTTAATTCTATGCAAACTTTTAAACAAATTTGTAATCAGTTAAAGTAGTACATTACACATAACTGTTATAAATGTAAAGTTGGTTTACTCTATGCAAGAAAGTGCAAGCGATTAGATTAAATTAAATGTTTAGAAATATAATTAATATAAAGTAGAATGCATAAAACTAATAATAATATAATATTACCTAATACAAAAACTTAAATCTTGAGTTGTACTCTCCAAGTGCATTAATGTCATAAAAGTGAATGCATAGAATCTAAGAATGAATAACTTTAAGAGAAAATTCACTTAGTTAATTAATAAAGCCCATACAATTTCACTAGTTTCAGACACACCTAAATCATCTTAAAAACTCAACAATTGTGTATAAGAAGTTAAGTTCAACTTGAGAGCTATATATATATATTTTTTTTGAATCTTCTTTCTTTTTTATTTTTTTCTTACTGATTATATGCATGCATCCACTTTTTTATAGCAATTTTACGATTACGTTTAAAAGTGTTGAAGGAAGGAAGTTTTGTAGCCCTGTTACAATGTTGCAGTCAAATAAACTCCTTCAACTGTGAACTTAACATCTGTTATCTTTCAGTGTAGCCCTATACGTCCGTCACTCTTACCATTTACCTTTAGTAAATTAAAATGTATATTCTTGAGTTATTTTCTTTTTCCTTCCATTTTTTATTTCTTTGCACCTCAATGTAGGCTAAAAGAGCACATGTTTATGTATGTTCACAGTCATGTACCATTGAATTTATTATACTCATATCCAATCTGGCTTGTTTTTCCTTTCTAGTGATATACCACCTTGATCAAAAGTTCCCGGAATAACCGCCTTGAGGCGATCCCATCGTTCCAATTTGAGTTCTGTTTTTATACCCTGCTTAATGCAATATGCAAGTTATATTCATTTCGGTCAGATGTTTGTAACCACTTGAAGGAATCTCCGGAGATATAGAGCGTCGCTTAAATTTTCGATTTAACGATGTCCGTCCGTCCGACCGTCTGTCTGTCACCTGGCTGGTTCGCACGATAACTTGAGCAAATATTAAGCTATTTTGATGAAACTTGGCATAAGTAGCTTATGATCCAAGGGTACGGAGAGGATTGATATTGGGAATGATCGAGCAATAGCCGCGCGCACACCAAGCATTCAAAGTGACTAACCTCGGAATTATCAAAATCGTTAACTTACTATAACTCACTTAATATACCATCTGGGACAACAATATTTGGCACATACAGTTATATTATACTACTACATAACTCTGCCAAAAATAGGCGGGACACGCCTACTTCTTATTGTAGCTCCCATACAAAATGACCGAAATTCTACAATCCTTTGTCTAGAATAACCATAATTTACACTTAGATTAATAGGGTAGTCGGAAATAATATGGAAAAAAATCAGTGTACCTCGCCCAATTTTTATTGGGGCTCACATACAAAGTTGCGGAAATTAAAAAAATGTTAACCGCCATAACTTGCACACTATTCAGCGTAGAAGAACGAGATTTAAGGTATGTATTAGTATTGTAAGAGCAACTATACTCACAATAAATGGGCAGCCACGCCTATTGTGTATAGTGGCTCCCATACAAAATGACTAAATTTCTTTTAAATTGAAACAGCTGCAGCTTTTGCAATCTTCTGTCTAGAACAATCATAATTAATACCTAGGTTAATATGGTAGTTGGACATAATCTGGCAAAAATAAACATGCCACGCCCATTTCTTAATGGGGCTACCATACAAAATTGCGAAAATTAAAAAAATCAAACCACTATAACTTACGAACTATTCAACGTAGGACAACCAAATTTAAGGTGTGAATTAATATTGAAAAATTGATTGGATTTACAAGAAAGAGGCAAGCCACGCCAACTTTTTATATAGCTATCATACTAAGCTATCATACTAAGTCTCGGTATTATCTTAAAAACCACCTTTAAATTATCCCTTTTAGAACTCCCACAACATACAAAGTATTTCGTCAAAGTCAACCATATTTCGGGTGTAAATTAGTAGTATATGCAAAAATTGTTTTTCAAAAAGTGGAAATAAAAGAAAAAGATGGATATTCGAGTAAACTTTTTATATATATATCTACATATGCAGGGTATAATTTGGTCGGCCCCAGCCGATTGTAAGGAGATTTTTTTTTGTTAAGTTGGTACATCTGTTATTCATATTCCCTCTATATCTTTGCGTCATAGCTTGCCATTTGCAAAAGTACATCTATCTCTGTGTGTGTTGGCGATTTTTTACAATTTTCAATCAATTCCATGCAAAAAGAAACCATGTTGACAAAAGGCATGATTTGCGAGACTGAATCCAATCCGACATTCATCAAAATGATCATTACTGGAGACGAGACGTGGGTTTATGAGTACGACGGAAAGATACCAGAATTGTGGGCAGAAAACTTGTGGATTTTGCACCATCATAACGCACCGTCGTACAGTGCCATCGTTATTCGTAATTTTTTGACGAAAAATGCAACAAATACCATCCAACAGCCACCGAATTTACCTGATTTGGTTCCCTGTGCCTTCTTTCTATTCAATCGAGTTAAAAAAAAAACATTACGGGGAACGCGGTTCAGCAGCTGAGAGGAAGTAATGGAAAAATCGTAGGAAACACTGATATAGTTGTAGTATTGGCTACGTAACTTTTGCAAATGTCAAGCTACGATATGACGCTAAGATTTAGAGGGAACATCAACAACAGATCAACAGATGTACCAACTTAACAAAAAAAAACAGAACTCAAATTAGAACGATGGGAGCGCACACGGTGATTATTCCAGGAACTTTTTGATCAAGGTGGCATAAACATGATGCGTTATTAAAATTTGTTCAATTTGCTGAAGGAGTATCATATTTTAAATTTTATAATAAGGCAATGAAGCATAAAAATATAAATATGTGGCACTTAAAGCCCCGAAGGGCTCATTGGCCGAGCTTCTCTTCAATTACTGTTGTGCATGTTAAATTTTGGACAGTATTAGAAGGGACCTACTTATTTTAGCCGGTTCCGAACAGCAGAACCCTTGCGATATCACTTTTTCTGAGCTTTGTCACAGAGTTCTTTTAGAAGCTTTTTCATGGCAAGTTGTTTCTGTCGGAAGAATTGCCAATTGCTTACCGACAGGTGGGTACCGTTCGAAAGAAAAATATTTTCGATATTAAATTTATTATGCATGAGCAGGGGATTGAACCACGACCTACAGATCAGAAGGCCAACACACTAACCACTGAGCCACGGCACCCACTGAAGCATACTCTGCATTAAATATGGGGTCACATTAAAGAGCTCTTATGGTGAATGATGGTTTTTGGTGAAGAACTAATCACAACACTCAAAGGGTCACTGCATCTTGTTTCATATGTTACGTTATTGACAACGATACATGTAAAGTTGTAACGAATTTCACTTCAATAAGTTTTCTTAACGAGAATTCGGAATTTCATTACTCAAAGAGTGACGGCATTTTGTATATCAGAGGTTACTGTTGGGGTCATAACGAAATTTGATACCCTTTGACATAGAATACAGCACCAGTAATGATAAAGACGATCATGTGAAGAATAACTTATTCTAATAGATGCTAGTTTAAGTTAAATGATGAGTTAACATTTTTGTTGTATACACACAATTGTCGTTTGTAAGTCGATTCATGGTTGAATTATAGCCTAAACTGAACATGTTTGAAATTAACACGTTACACGAAAACAGCTGAGCTGCCAAAAACAGTGTTGCCAAAAAGAAAGTTGCTAAATAATCACCCATCACAAATGCCTCGACATTCAAATACAAAATTGACATTATTTATCAAATTGGCTCTCTCTGTCTAATATCAGCAACCACTCTTCACCATAATTCTCTATAATTTTTAGCTAATATGGCTGCCGTGTGAAATAGGTCCACGCGATTGCAAGGCGAAAGAACTAACCAGAAATAGTACAGACGATAGACAAGACAAACGACCTCTATATATTGACGCAGTGAGAATGATGAATATCATGAGCTTCATTGGTTCTAGATAGCGAGTTATACATCGAGATCATTTCTCATAATTGAATGTAATTTACGCGAATACGAAAAACCACTTCTAGTAGACGCTACAGTGGAAAGATATAGCCCAGGCCTGGTGAGAGGTTTATTATATTCGATTTCTAACTTTAAACATTTTCAATTTAAGAATAGATATGATAGATAAAAAAAAAAGTATTTTAGTTTACCGATAAGGTTTGATTGAAAATGTGAAAAGTGAAGTACATTCTGACTAGGACTTTCCACTGATTTTAGTAAATTCAATTTAAAGATAAAATACGAACGAAGTAATAAATTATAATTAAAATAAATAAAATATAAGTAAATTTTAATTTTATAAAATATGATATTTGAAAATAATGACTTGATGTTTATTACAAAATACAATATTTCTGATTTACCAAACCTCCATCACGAATATATGTACATTCTCTATAGTCATTATCACTTAGCTATAATTGTCTTTTTTAGTGTTGAAAAGTGAAACTTTAAACTTCAGTTCACTCTCATTGATTTGAACTTCATCGTAGTCGTCGTTTTCTTCCATTTCTATGGGTTTTATTCTAATAAACTTTGTATGTACACGGATACATTTGACATTTTTGAAAGTGCTGCTACAAAAGGATTGCATTAAGAAATTGAGAGAAAACACAGTACAAGACAGTGTGAGAAATATATATAAATAAATACTACACTTTTGCGGTTGAATATGGCAAATCAACTATACACATTTGTACTTTGTCTCTTAGGCACTTGTCATACGCCATAGACGAATAGTTTTACATCAGTTATACTTCGCCATCATCATTTGTGGTTTGTCTACTTTGCATTCATCTATATATAAAGCCAAATGAAGAACAACAAAATTTACCAAAATTAAACGTAAAGTTTATAGTAGTAGAACGAGTATTTTTTTGTAGGTATACATTTTATGTATACCATACATTCTACATATATATAAGAGAGTATCTTCTACACTTTATTGGAAATACAATATTATCATTACACGTTAATACTCATGTTCATTCATTTGCTCATTCATTTCTATTTTAAGTACATGATTAAAAGTTTAAAATTCCACAATACAATACAAAGCAACCACAAAAGCAAGCCAAAGCAACCAGCCAACCAACCAAGCAACCAACAAGTCAGTCAGCCAGCCAGCGAGCAAGAGTATCTCAAGAAGTTTATGCTGTACACAATCCAGAGGCAATCCCAAACAACGAACGAACGAACGAACGAATGTAAGAACCACCATTCAAAACTTAATTCAAGTTTCGATCCGAAAGTAGTCAAAAAGTTTACAAAATTTTACAAGGTTTTTTTTTCCAAAGCAACTAGAGTATGATTACATATATATCACTACTATATGCATTCAAAAAATTACAGCAATAATATACATACGAGTCGCACGACAAGTGAAATTAAAAGAAACTGAATTTTCAAGTTAGTTTGAACTTACTTTTTTTTTGCATTGCAAATATATATGTATATATATACCACATATATATATTTTTATTTTCTTGCATACATCCTCATACTCATATATATATATATGCACATTTATTTATTTAGGTAGAATTTCACAATCTTTCTTTTTATGCACCACACTATTATATACATTGATAGGAATGCATTTAAAATTGTTGAAAATGTTAAATGAAAGTGTGACAGCATTTTTAATTGATATTTCAATAATGACAGTGATACAAACTTTTCATGCATACCGATATATTTTTGTATGCACAAAGTAAAAGAATTCTTCTGTTTTAGCATTTGAAATGGAATACATTGAAAATGGAAATATCTTAATTGAATTTTGTTTTGGTTTGAATGGTGTAATTTTCGAAGAAAAAAGTTTCTTTTACAAAAATTTCTAAAGGTGGAATAGAATTTTGATGAAAAAATTACCAAGAGTTAATGTTTATATGAGGATTGCTTATATAAGGATATTAAATGGCAAATTTAAAATTTATGGCTCAGAATAGAGATTGAATATGCTCCTTCAAAGGCTTAATTTCCTTTCAGATATTGCAATAAACTCAAACACCATAATAACTTCTCCAGCAAGACAAATGACATCCATATTACGAAAATTGAAATTTGCATTGCAATACACGAAATGATCACTAGAGAGGTAAAATTTATGACCCACTTAATATTTTTTTTATCTATTTCGCTTTCAATCCTTAGAGCTTCCCACTACAAATTTTTATCGCTTCCGCCGCCACATACTGGGAGTATAAATGCGGCTTATTTTCAAAAATTTAAATTTTATTGTAAAAATTTGGTTATACATTCAATGTTCCGTCGATAGCCACTACTTTTTCCGGGCGGCGCAACATGTTGCCGAACATTATCATATTGCAAAATAACTTTGTCGTATCTACGTATCTATGACGTTTTGTTCGCAATGCTCGGATCAAAGGCATCAATTGGCGTCGGTACAGGTCCCCTGTGATCATCATGACAATCTGGTCCCACCAAATACACAGCATGATCTTCTCGCCATAAATATTCGGCTTAGTCATCGATGATGAAGCATGGCTGGGGTATACATCCATATTTTGTTTTATCGTAATGGACCCAGCCTTCATCGCCAGTCACAATTCGATGTTAAAACCCTTTTCTTTTGTCGTTGAAACAGTTGTTTACACGTGAAAAAACGACGTTCGATCTCTCTTCGCTTAAGTTTATATGGTACTCAATTTCCTACATTCCGAATCATTCCCATTGCATTTGAACGATGGGAAATGATTGGCTGAGTGACTCCAAGTATTTTCGCGAGTTTATTTTGTAATGCATCTTCATCGAGCTTTGCCTCCAATTCGTTATCCCCAAACTTTGGTGGTGCCCCGGATCGTTCTTTGTCTCCAAATCAAAATTGCCACTTTTAAATCGTACAAACCACTTCTAACACATTCGTTCAACTAAAGCAAGGTCACCATAAACTTCCACTAAAATACAATTACTTTCGGCAGCCTTTTTTGTTTTTGGCCGTTGTGAAAAATTGATATTGAAGATAGCTGAATAGATTTTTCTTAAAAACTGCATCAAACTATTTATATTCAATGATCTTTATCCACAAATTTTCGGTGCTCCTTATCCGTCTTCACATCAAATAGTTCTAGGGTCTCAGAGATCCTAGTTCTTTAATAAATCTTTAACAAATCTTCATTCTCGTCAAAATTTAGTCTACGATATGTTGAGAAACAAAATTCGAATCCTTTCATAGCACTTGAATTATGAAGCTTATCTAAAATTCTTATTTATGTTGTACTGTTGACGTTGTTAGCCTCTTTGCATATACATCTTCTAAGGAAGTTTATTTTACATTCGACAATCTTTTAAATAAATTTCTTGGGCAATGCTTATATGCGATTTAAATTAAAGGCAATAAGAAAAAGAGGAGTATGTACGTTGGCGTTACAAGTGTCAAAAAACACAAACACATAATACCGAGTAGAGACGTAAACATACTACACACACATAGAAATAAGAATAAATAAGCAAATATAGTACATACATACACACATGCTGCTAGTTCATACATAACTGGGTCGATACCGTCAAAATTTCATTCATGAAGAAGAGAATTATGTACGTCAAACGGAAGAAAAACAGTGTACATTTACGCATGTGTAAATATGCATGTATGTGGCTTTGTGTGTGCATGTATGTGGCTTTGTGTGTGCATGCATATGTTATTAGGTATTTGGTGTAGTTTATAAGTGTACGTATGATATCAACTACAAATATACTTGCATATATCAATGGCAAGTGGCTACGTGTGAATTGTATTTATATGTTTGCCCGCTGGTGTTGGCTCTTGTATTCCCAGCATGCCGAATATTAGAGGAATATTTCTACTCCTATACATGTTGCATGAGTTCTATGAATACACACACACACACACACACACAGCAACACTTCTTGCCACACTCCATAATATGCATATGCAATAAGCTTGGAGAGCTGCTGCAAATATATAGTCCGGATATAAGTTTATTTCCTCACATTGCGAAAGGGACAATTTCATATAGATATACGTACTTTTACTCGCATGTATGTCAATTTACATACATATGACTATCCATAAGAATTTCGCGTTTTACTCTATGTAATATATATATTCTGATGTTCTCCTCGTTGATGCTGTTGTTATTTTTTTATTGTGCCACAAAATTTGAATTTGCATTTATTATATCAAAATAAAAACATATGACGTGTACGAAAAGGAAGTTAGTGAGGAAATAATATGATTCCTGCTTTCACATGTGTACTTGTATCTTACTTATATATTTGTTTATTGCAATTTAAGCTGATTTAAAGATAGTCAATTCGACTTATGGCTTTCGTTTAATTGAAATTTTGCAAAATGCGGAGGAGATGTGTTAAATAGAGTACTGAATTAATGTAAAAAAAAAAATATGTCAAAATTGTTGACAATGTGTATATACAAATGTCGAGAAATGTGTGTATATAAACACTGACTATATTTGAAGAAAAGCAACAGTGATAAGAAGTCAAGAGTAGAATTCCATCAAGTCATGAGCCGAGTGCCATTGAAGCAAGCCCAATGTTTAATAATATTTCAACGGAAAGGAGATGATCTGTAGACTTTTTTAAAATAATTTCCTAGGAAAATACTGTGCCACGGATGCAATGTTGATATTCAGTACATGAGACCAATGATTCGATTGACGTTTCAACTAACTTCGCAGGATTATTTTATTAGCCACTGAATTCTCTGCATACATACTAGAAGAATATGACTAGGCCACTTAACGCAGGACTTCTGCAGAAGTGCAAATATGAAGAAGAATAGAAGATAATTTTGCATCTGAGGTGCAAATGCCCGGCGCTCTGTCACAGGCGCAGGTAACATTTAGGATTTTATAATTCAGATAGCCAACCAAGATCCTTAATGGATGGATCTCACACGCTACATCATGACAACACGCTACACTTGACCCTGCGTAAATATATGAAAGTTATATTCATTTGGTCAGATGTTTGTATTTATATACATGCGATTTAACGATGTCCGTCCGCCTGTGTATCACCTGGCTAGTTCGCACAATAACAATAGCAAATATTGAGCTATTTTGACGAAATGGCATGAGTAATCTATTATCTAAGGGTACGGAGGGTATAGATATTGGGCATGATCGGTAAACTGCCACACCCACACCAAGCATTCAAAGCACCTAACCTCGAGTTTTTCCGATTCTTTAACTTGCTATAACTCACCTAATATTCCATCTGGGACAACAATATTTGGCACTTGGTGTTATATTATACTGCTACATAATCCTAACAGAAATGAGCGAGCCGTGGCTATTTTTTATAGTAGCTCCCATACAAAGTGCCAGAATTGCTTTTAAATTTAAACGGATGCAATTTTGTTAAACGTCTGTCTCAAAGCACCATATTTGTCGGAAATGAGCAGGCATAAAAACAGCAAGCACGCCAACTTCTTTATGTGGCTCCCATACAAAGTCAAGGGAATTAAACAAATATTTTGAAGAGCCATAACTTACAAACTATTTAGCGTAGAACAACCATGTTTAAGTTGTAAATTAGAATTGTAAAGGTAATTGAATTTAGAAGAAATGAGCTAGCCATGCCCACTGTTTATAGTAGGCCCCATAAAATGATCCAATATATATTGAAACAGCTGTAACTTCTGCAATATTCTGTCTAGAACAACTGTAATTGGCGCATAGATTACTATCGTAGTCGGAAATAATGTGGCATGAAACCAGTATGCTACGACCACTTCTTAATGGTACTTCAATACATGTATATGCGGATATGCGGTTATGCAGGGTATAATTTGGACGGCCCAACAGACTGTTAGGTAATTTTGTTTTTTTAGCATTACGATAAAAGTGTCTGACAGTCTTAGTAGACTTGTCCTTTGACTTGAATATTGGCTTTGGAAGAAGGGCAACTCAGAATAGGGATGTGATATCTTGAGAATGATATCAGCACACTCCATTCCAGCATGCTAACTGGTAAATTTCATAAAACAGTAAAAGAAGATTAAATTGAAAAGGTTTTACTCCTATCCCAACTCGCAAAATGTTTCTATACGTTTTCAGTACAATCTCTGTATATGCTGCAATATGAACGTTTTTATATCTTTATATCTATATCTTGACAAATTCAGAGGTGTAAAACTCATAGTAACCAATTATATAAGACTAATTTACGAATCTTTTGAACAAGTTCTGATTATGATGAATTTTTAACCTATCCTCGATACTTTAAATTAAAGTATTAACAAGTATAACAGTACTGAACCAAAAACAATACTAAGCTTCTAATCAAATTCATATTCGAATTGTTTATAAATGTTACCCAAACTTTCAACTATACAATGAGTAAGAGCTATGGTAATACAATGCTTTATATTTCATTATTTTTAAATCAATTTCTCCCAACCATCAAACTATTCAATGACCTTTTTTTCAAGAATGAAATAGATAAACAATTAAATAGTGTGGCTCATGGCCTTGTTCAAATGTTACGCCTAATTTATGTATGATCTTTTCTAAAACCACCTATATGTAATTGTAAAACAATAAAATAAATAAATAAATGCAAATAAGCTTAATAAAAATGCACATAAAAAAAAAAATAAATAATAAATATTTAGAAAATGCTGATTTTTACGAGAGAATGATATACAAAAAAAAAAAAAAATATGTAATTTCATATAAAATATCTTGCTACATAATAAACATATACATATGTGCATATGTCCTTGCTACGGTGTACGTATGTGTGTAAATATTTACATACCTACATATATGTACATACATAGTTATATAGATAGGCACAGCTAAAGAATGAATGCATATTTTATAGAGAGATTTTTAGCTGTTCTACATACATAGTAGATGTCCTTACAATCATACACATACAGAAGACAAATATTTGCCATGGAATGAATTGTTAAGATTTTCAAAAAGTCATTTCATTGCCAAAATACATATACGAATAGGTACTACCCGTACATGGAGAAATATGCATACAATGTAGATAATCACAGTTAAGATTTATGTATGTCATGCGATAAAGACGACACACACACACATACCCAAACATAGAAATAATGAAAGAATGTTTACCATATTATAGGTGGTGCGCCTTTTAAGCTTACCTTATCCTATGTACATATTTGGGTATGTGAGTGTGTAGTATGAAATACCTGCTGCGTCTTTAGAAAAGAAAAGCATAAACAATTTTTACATTTGTTAAGAACACATATCACATATTCTCTCTCTCTCTCTCTCTCTCTCTCTCTCTGTCATATACAAAATGTTCAATGCAAATTTATTATTATTTTGCCAACGATAAAAAAATATAAGTAGGATATAATATCATCAGTAGGCCTCATAAGATTCAGTCTACTTAGAGGAAAAAAAACAAGCACAGAAAAAAGATTCATATGTTTTTTGTATGTAAATTAGGAAGAAGAAAATTCCCGAATTTACATACACAAATGCAAATATCAAGGAATATAAAAATGTACAAGTAGACATATTATTAAAAAGCCTACTTCTTGTTTAGTACCAACAAAAGATACCACATCCAAATATCATATGTACCTACCATAGAGAAATATGGCAATGTTATGTGTTGCTAATAAATCAAAGTGAATAAACACAAGGACAATAACAAACATATTCTATAATATATAGACTATGTATAACGATGATAATAATGATGATGACATTAAACATATTTTATTTTTTGAATTATTTGTTGAGTGCTTGGTGATATCTAAGGCAAGCACTTTGTTCGTATAGGCAAAATAGAATAGAAAATTTACTCATTCAGGCATTCAGTCATTCACTTGGAACTTACTTAAGTGAATATTTGGTCAATTTTTATGAGCTCAAAATTTTTTAGAACCGTTTTTACCCAAAGAAATTATGCAAAAAGTAATAAATTTGTTCTCATTATATGAAGTGCGAAGTTTATGAATTTTAAAATATTTTTATTATTATTTTTTTTTTTCGTTCAGATAATAACAATTGAATTATGTAACAGATCAGATTGATTTCGTTGCAAGGAGCGAAATTCATAATATTTCTATGATGTTAGCAAATTTTCTAAGAAATTTAAGACTTTAAAAATGCAAAAAAGCAATGTAAAAGAATTGTATAATCTAGAATGTAGTATTCAAATTGGGACTTCTTACAAGTCACTCGAGAATTAATATTTATTCCGTATACTTAAAGAGTCAATGGTCTATTGAGGTCCTAATTCTGTGTGTAACGGCCATAATTTTTGCATGATAACTGTTATAATTATAGAGTGATCTTCTTTTAAATTGGTACATACGATTATTTTTACTAACGAATGGATGAGTTAGTTAATTCGGTACAATAGTGTGTTGTTCAATATAGATTTTAATACTTTTTACGTGATAATAAAAACCCATCAAGCTAATACTAAGGACCTAATGCTAGTTTTGTGACAGAATCGATATATTAGGAGCTTGTTATAATCGGTTGAAAACTACACCTACCTCTCATATAAAAGTATGATATTGAATAAATATTTTCACATTTTTCGTTCAAAAATATAAAAATATTAAGCTGAAACTCAATACGAATGATTGCATTTACTAATTATTAGATATATTTAAAAATCCATGCAAACTTATGCTTCCGATTGCATGATTTCACAATCTATGCACGTAATAATAAAATCTTTAAGCTAAAACTTAGCACTTTCAACTAATAATCGGATGAAAACCACATATACCTCACATATAAAAATTAGTTTTCAAATGTATTTTTTACGCTTTTTGCTTTTTTTATATTTACTGAAAAAAAAAATATTTTGAAAATGAGCCGAATCTAATAAAAACTACAAATAACTCCCACACAAACACAACCTTCCGAATAAATGTTTTTCTACTTTATGCACGAAAATATGGAGTTATCAAAACAAAATCTTGCACATACAGTTATATTTAGTAGCACAGGGTCGCCTTCTTAAACATGTGCGGAATCCGATAAAAACCACCACTTCCCATACAAAATTATTTAGTACGCTGTCCTTTTATGATATGTGCAATAGGATTAAAACCACGCCAACGTGTAGTACAAAAATTTTTATCGAAATTATATCTGTCTATATGAATGTTGTACCCAAAATTAAGCTTTGCAATTTGTTATTAATTTCAGATAATAAGATGCACCACAAAGATGATTGTTTTTTCGTATTAAAAAAATTAAATAAATAAAATAAAAATTCACTGACGTTATGTGTGACTCTAACGAAGACGAGTTCTTCGAATATTGTGGAGTATTAAATTCAAAAATAATTATGTCTTTTCAGTGGCGCAGCCAGCGGAGGGTCTCTTGGGGACGGAGGGATCCATCCGATGAGCGATGGACTTGTTAAAAAAGAAAAATAATAATATATAGATAATTAAAAATCATTCATTAAAATTTTATTCTTATACATAATTTACATCTTACCCCCCCTTGCCAAAATCCTGACTTCGCCACTGTGTCTTTGTTATCTATGAACATTTAGTATTGTTGTTGTTGTTGTTTTTTTTTTGGGCAGGAATAAAGAAATTATGAGGCCTTAATTCGGATCATCTACAGGGCCTCAGCATTCAGTTCAGTAAGGTTGGCGCGCAGTTCGAGTAAATGCCTGGAATTTCTGGATCAATACAAGCACTGTAGTACGCAGCATATGACACCATGTTATAGATCTTCCTCTCTCAATGAAACGGGAGGTAGGAACCTCCAAGCAGTATATTTCTATTCTGCAGTGAGCTGCCTTTATGAAATGAGCACCTAGCCGCCTAGCTTTCAAAGTAAAATTGTGTATTTCTGCTTATCCTCGCATCATTAAGTCATTGTTCGGGTGCACATTTGCATACCAACCGAGCATCAAATGCTTAGCAAGGAAGGTGATGTGAGAACGCAATGGAAGAAGCGACGCCTCCGCATGGATGTGGTCAACATAAGATATCAACAGGTAGCCAATTACCAACCTCACGGCCGTATTTAGAGGGGTTGGTAAGTAAGTTGGTCCGGTGTGTCTCACCGTATGGGGGGCTCAAAATGATAGCATTCATTCCCCAAGTATTTTCAGTCATTTGTTTAGCCTGGCTGTGATATTTGTCGTATGAGCCGAATGTGTAAGTCTGCTGTCCAGAGTCAGACCTTTGATTTTTAGTTGTAACACCGTGGATTCAACGATATCGTCAATGACCATGAGAAGCCTCATATGTCCAGCCTCTTTCGTCCATTGGTTGAATAGCGTGGCAGAAGATTTGCTAGCCGCGAGACGAACATTATGACTACAAATTGAAAAAGTCCCACAGCAATGTCAGGCATGTTTTTAATTGCAGCATATTCCATTAATGTCAATCCTAAATGACAGAATGGAGCAATTTTCAGCATTT
This sequence comes from Megamerina dolium, assembly GCA_963854835.1. Lineage (NCBI taxonomy): Eukaryota > Metazoa > Arthropoda > Insecta > Diptera > Megamerinidae > Megamerina > Megamerina dolium. Next base: position 30,663,912 of record OY978529.1, on the reverse strand, counting down.
CACATATTTTTGAGACATTCAATTGGTGGTAGCGGAAAGTATGACATATAGAAATGAAAGAGATGCGGTGACAAACTACCTCCTAGTGATACTTTCGGCTTTACGTATATGGAAATAGTAATGGCAAATAATGCTAAGTTATGAACGGAAAAGCTATTGAGGTAAAGGATGAAATTGATTCAATACAAAGTTTTTTCATAGAGTGTAGACTGGGGAATCATCGAAAACCGTATAAAATTACCTCTGAAGGGGAGAAATAGAATTAAAGATCTAGTGGAATTTACCACCCCTAAAAAATACTATTTCATACAGTACTATCTCAATTCAAATCAAAAGAAATTTGAATACAAAATATATTAAGGTACACTTCTACAAAATTCACATGCATCTTTAAAATGAAGCATATTTATTTGAAGTACATTTGTCGGAATTTTTTTCTTTTTATTCGACACCTATGAAAAGCACTATGTTCATACTTAAAACTAACAATGAGCATATTTAAGAAGAAAAAAATGTATTCGCATAATTTTCAATAATATTCCACTTTACATTAAGTGGAAGTAAATTGGCAAAATAAAAAGTAGAATGAAATTATTCCTGTATCACTTGGTGCTTAATATTTTAATAATACTTTATTGACTGGTACTACCACATACTATATCCTCCTACTTCGGATACTTACTCATAGATACCAGGACACTAACCAACTGAATATACATATATCTACGAGTAATAGCTTTCACAGGAGTTAGTTGCCCATTCTCCATGTATTTAAGCAGCTAAAGTATAATAATAATAATCTACATGAAACATTCACTTACTACAATACTTGAGACGAAGAAGTGCAAGCCAATATTCTACCATTCGTTATACGTGTTCATTTACATTTGATAAAATTGCGTTAACATTAAACACAACTATCTATATAAGGTACTAGTGCTGGCATCATTTCAGCCGACAATAAGTGCTTCCTTTCACTTTTTCCGGTTTTCACTTAACAACGAATATCGCTTTGCAAATTCTAGGTACTATGTACGAGTATAGGTAGATCGAGTATATAAATTCCTTATTATTTCCATCCTGTTGAATATGTACATACTTCGTACTTGCTTTGAATATTACTTTATATGTAGTAGCGGTACTTACAGAATATCTTTATTTGCTTCTTTTGTATTTTTTGTTGCAAACATATTTCTGTTGTGTTCATTCATTCAGTCTTTCATTACTTTGGTACATATAGTACGCTTTCATTGCATTCATTTTGCAGTGAAGCGTACATTATCATTTCCACATAAATGAAAATGTGTTGAATATGATATTCTTAGTCTCAGTATATATATATATATATATATATATATATATATATATATATATATATGATATTTTGTACTTTTGTAATGTTGTGAAACCACAAAAATCAAAATAGACAATTTTTGCACAAGGACATATACTCTATACTACAAAACCAGCTACAAACAGTAGTAATGGAGCCTTGAAATATTGTTGTCCTTTCTCTGCACTTAGTCGTATTTTAGCATTTGCTCCTTTTTGTTTGCCAGCTGCTCTGTTAGGTGTAGCACTATATGTCGTCGTTATATATAGTGTTTCCTTTTGAACCTTGAACATTGTTTCATAATTTTTTTTTGTCCTTTCATTTTCTTTAAATTTTTGTTTCTTCTAACAAATGAACGAATGAATAAATGAAGGGAGTGGAAATGAGAGAGACTCTACCAATTTGTAAGTATATGAAAATTTTAAAATAATTATTATCCTTGTCCGCAACCACAACAGAAATAGAGAAAAGAGGCTGTTAGAAAGAGCAGCAATGCAGAAAACCAGTACATTGTGGTTGTATATTGAATTGTGGTTTATTTTCATTTACTCAACTCACACTCAGTACATGTAGCTTTATTATATGCACAGTGTCTTGTATCAAAGGTTTTGCATGTTCATTTTAGATGAGGATGAGTCGAATGAGCAAAAATATTATCAGCAGTACAACGAAAAATAAGAAGAAATTCAAAAGATTTAAATTATAAATAAATCATTAACGAACGTTTACTATTTCCCACCCTCTATCGTACACTCTATTTTCCACAGCAGTACTATATATGATATATAGAGTCATTATCCTTTTAGCAACTTGTTTCATCTGCTTCCGATTTTCATTTCCTTTAGGTTCAACTTGAACACATGCATACATATGTATACGGTGAGGACTTTTAAATACTTTTTAAATGTATAAGTTTTGGTACCAACTACAACAACAACAACAACAAAAACAATATGAATATAGACGCCTTTATAGGCTTTATTGCCTCGAGAATCTTTTATCTTTATTTTATGTGTTGTTTACTACACAGCGATGGTGGCAGCGATGCCACGATGTCTGCATTGCGCCAAGACGATATTGTTTTGCATTATTTTCATTACCTTTATCGCCAAGTCTATATATAATGTATGTGTTAATATATATATATGTTTATTATACGAACACATATAGTATGTACCACCTGCTGCTTAATGTAGTTATTTTCAGTAGCAAAAGCAAAAAAGGAAAAAAATAATAAAACAAGAGGAGCGAAGAAAAAAAAATTCAACAACAACTATGCTAAAGAAGGATAACAACATGAACAGCGGTGTACCTAGCCAACCGCGCATTTGCTTTCATACAGGTAATACAATAGAATTTGATAAATGCTTCTTGGCGTTTATTTAATATGTGAGTATGTATAGGTAAAATCGTATTGTTTGTATATACTACAAACCTTCAACCCTCTTTCACACACTCTCTCTCTCTCGCTCTCTTACTTTCTCAGTCATCTTTTCTGACTCTTTCTCATACTCTATTCATTTCAATATGATTGTTCAGCTACTTTTTATGTACTAGCAGGTACAAAGTTTTTCTTCATATTCTATGCTTTTCATAAGTGATTTTAATGATTAAAAGCATTGTGTGGTATATTATTTTGTTGTGCGAAAAATACAAAAATAAGTCGTTGCTTATTTATTTATTTATTTTATTTTTTGTTACCTGGGGAGTTGTGAAAATGAAATATGTACGCGTATTTCATCTTTCAAGAAATTTTATTGAAAAATTATATAAAAAAGATCTATGCAAAGCTTTTGTATTTTTTTGCTGTTTTTACCACAGCAAAATGAAACTTTAGCATTATGTTGCACTTGTTTAACTACAACTATATTAAAAATTTCATGCAGTTGTGGTGAATAGGTTGTTTAATTGAAATTAAAAAAAATGCTTTTTAACCGAATTGTATATAGAGATCTTCTGGTTTGTTCATTTGTGTGTAGACAAATTAATATTTAAAGCTGGATTTTGTTCAGATAATACAGAATATGTAAAATAAAGGAAAAAGAATATATGCAGAATTTCTATTTTTTTGGCCATAAAGAAATTAAAGAAAAATACTATTTCAATGACGATGCACACCTTTGACTACAACCATATTTATAACTTGCATGAATATTTATTCTCTGAACGAAAGTAATCAAAACTAATAAATATTGGGTTGGCAACTAAAAAATTGCCAAAGTAATTGCCGATGCTTTCACACACAAATTGACCCCAAACTACCACCTTCAAACATAAATATAAGCAATTTGCTTTTTAAGCATGGGAAATGTAATAGTTAACCAATATCAGAAAGAAAAAATCTCCTTACAGTCGGCTGGGGCCGACCAAATTATACCCTGCATATGTAGAGGTATATATAAAAAGTTTGCTCGTATATCCATCCTTTTCTTCCACTACTTTGTATAGGACCTACATTAAGAAGCAGGCGTACCTCACCAATTTTGGAGGATCAATTTCTGCCTATAATACTAAACTACATAGGTTGCAATGGGTTGACCTAGGCATATTATTTAGTAAGTTATGGGTGTTTTAATGTTTAAGATAAATCCGAGACTTTGTACGGAAGCTATATAAAAAGTGGGCGTGACGAATCCCTTTCTTGTATACCTAATTAATTTTTCAATATCAATCCACACCTTAAATTTGGTTGTCCTATGCTAAATGTTTTGTAAGTTATGGAGCTTAAGAGTTTTAGTTTAATTCCCTTGATTTTGTATGGGAGACTCATGAAGGAGTGGGCGTGGCACACTGATTTTGTGCCAGATTTTTGCCGACTACGATATTAATTTAAGTGTCAACTATGGTTGTTCTAGACAGAAGATTGCCGAAGTTACAGATGTTTCAATTTAAAATTTGTATGGGGGCTACGATAAACAGTGGGCGTGGTGCGCCCGTTTCTTGTGAGCCTAGTTGTTCGTACAATACTAATCCACACCTTAAATCTAGTTATTCTACGATGAATAGTTTGCAAGTTATAACCGGTAACATTTTTTTTATTTCCGCAACTTTGTATGGGAGACCCATGAAGGAGTGGGCGTGGCACACTGATTTTCTGCCAGATTATTTCCGACTACGATATTAATTTAAGCGTCAATTATGGTTATTCTAGACAGAAGATTGCCGAATTTACAGCTGTTTCAATTAAAAAGAAGTACAGACACTTTGTATGACAGCTACGCTAAAAAGTAGGCGTGGCTCAACCAATTTTAATGAGGTTATATAGTGGTATAACATAAGTCAATGTGCCAAATATTGTTGTCCCAAGTCGTATATTATGTGAGTTATAGCAAGTTACAGATTTTGAAAATTTCGAGGTTAGTCGCTTTGAATGCTTGGTGTGGGCGTGGTTATTGACGGATCATGCCCAATATCAATCCCCTCCGTACTCTTGGATCATAGGTTACTTGTGCCAAATTTCATCGAAATAGCTCAATATTTTCTCAAGTTATCGTGCGAACCAGCCAGGTGACAGACAGACGGACGGACGGACATCGTTAAATCGAAAATTTAATCGACGCTGATCACGAATATATATCTATGTCTATATCTCCGGAGATTCCTTCAAGTGGACACAAACATCTGACCGAAATGAATATACCATGCATTTTGCATTATGCAGGGTATATAAATCACAGAATTGACAAAACGTATCAAAAATATGTATAGTCAGAAACATCCATTTGTGAAATTGGCACTTACTAAGTTGCCAACCTATTGGTTGTTACGTTACATGTAGCCACGCGCTAGCGCGATGTCGTACATCATTGCCCGAAATGAGACTTTAAATATCTATTTACTTGCTGTCAAAATTCGTCAAACGTTTTCAATTTGGCTGTGCGCATTATATATTTTTTTTTCTCATGATGGACAATTTTGAGAATTGGCGAAAAAGACAACATTTGCGGGAAGTTTTGTTAGGTTGCAGAAAAGTGCAGCTGAAAGCCATCGTTTGCTTGTGGAATTCTATGGCGACAATTCTCTATCCAATACACAATGTAAAGAGTGGTTTGAGCGCCTCAAAAGAGGTGATTTTGATATCAAAGACAAAGACTAGGATTTGGAGACATTACTCGACCAAGACCTGGTCGAACCATTACGGGAGAGCTGTACCGACAACAACTGATGCGGTTGAAAAGAGCAATGATCAGGAAATGGCCGGAGTATGCGACCAGACACGAGTCGGTACTTTTTCACCAAGACAACGCATGGCCACATATTGCTATTTTTTTCAAAAACTATCTTGCGAATTGGAAGTTTTACCATACCCGCCTTATAGAGCATACTTGACGCTTTCAAATTACCACTTATTTCGGTCCACTTATTTTGGACGCCAAGCCGGCGAAGTTCTTTTGAGATGAAATTCATAAATTGCCAGAAAGATGGGGAAATGTTATAGTTTCTCATAAACAATACTTTGAGTGACATATTTTTTAAAGAATTCTTAAAAATAAATGATTTTTGAGCACTAAAAACGGCCAGCTTTTAATTCACATACCCAATTTCAGCCATGGGTTAGCATTATTGAGAGAAATAATTTCGCAAAATTTTGATAGCTACGCCCATTATTTAATGTAGCTCCCATACAGTGTCATGAAAAATATTTATATTTGAACTACGATAACTCACGCAATATATCTTCTGGGACAGCGATATTTAATACATAGATTAGTATTGTTGAATTTTGCAAAAAATTGTGGTCCCATACCTACTATTTAATGTAGATCTCATACAAAACCATGGAATTTGTTATCTTCAAATCGCCACAACTTTCAAAATCTTCTTACTAGACAGCTGTTGTTTACACGTAGAATAGCATCATATATAGAAATATTTGTACAAGAAATGAGGCATACCACTATTTAATATAGCTTCAATACAAAGGCATTGAAACGATCATCTCCATGATATAGCAATATTCCTCTGAAAAATAAGTGTGAAACAGCAGTACGTAAATTAAAAGTAGGTTCACCAAATATTTGTCATTAAATCACATATCAATCTTAATATTTTTGACCCACTGCATTATGCATTATCTCAACGTTATTCACTTGCTTATACATTAAAACTAATCACTAAAAATAAGAATAAAATATCCGAAAGTTTTACGGTTACTTTTTTTTGGTCTTATATTTGACACAATGTGCCTATCATTTCTCTGTAGACTATAATGCTTTACTTATATGACAAAAAAAAGAAGAAATACTTGTTAGCATAAGTACCTTTATCAAACGCCAAAGCAAAGTTAAAAAGCAACAATAACAAACAATATTGCAATGAGAATTCCCATTGCAACGAAACTCTAATATAAATTGTAAAAGATAGCAATATATCGGAGCACATATTACGTTCCCCAACTCAACCCCAGTATGCAACAAAAAAAAAAGAGAAAAAACAACAACCAAAAATTCCCCCCTTAACAAATAAAATTTAATTGTCAAGTATTGTTCTAATTAGCACCAAAATAAATGAGTTAAAATGAATGGCTAACGGATACAATGTGAAATAATATGGTACGATGGTGAAGCAAAGATATGGCAACAAATTGCTGCACACAACTTGCCAACCAGACAAAACAGCCAATCAGGCAATCCCAAACCAGCAAGTAAGCTTTACTGGCTGCCAGCTGTGGAATATGAAGTTCACACACAGGTAATGAAAAACCGGATGAAAAGGATTAAAATGAAAATAAATGACTTTTCATTCAAAGCGAAGCAAAGCAAAGCATGCCCAGCAGAGGAGTAAAGCAGAGCCATATACCGGTATACAGGATATGGTTAGTAAATGATAATGAAAAAAAGAGTGTGCAAAGGAGTGACGAGGTGACATAATAAAACAGCAGAAAGTATAGTATACGATATGCATAGTACATGATGCAGAGTGCAGATAACAATAAATGAGTGGCGGTGGACTTGAATGAAATGTTTGGAATTGAGTAGAAATGCCAATGACTTTAAGCACACACAAAAAACAAACAAAAAACGAAACGAAACACGCATCACAGAGATATACAATACATATGCTCGCTTATGAACGTACTTCTATATGTGAAAAAGGACAATTAAAGGACATGACTTTATTATAGTCGCACATGACATTGTTTGCAAAAAAAAAAAAAAATCCGAACGACATAAGCATATCATTAGTACTCATATATGAGCAAGTATGAATATCCTTATGTATATCCGTTTATAAAGTACGTACTGGTAGCATGAACATTTATGTTAGTAGATACTTGGCCAACATATATAGAGTAGTTGATACTTATATGTAAGGTACATAAACGTGATGTTAATAACTTGCTATGTGGCAGACACGCTATTCTATCTATTAAATGTGAAAATGTGCAAATTATTTTAATATCGTACTATAAATGTATAGATATGTATGTGAGTGTGGGGGTGTCTAATATCCTTTTTAATTACATAGCAGCAAAGGAGATATGTTAGTAGCACAAAAAGACGGAAAAAATGAATAGGGAATACTACTCCCTGTCATCGTCATCATTATCGCCTTTGATAAGTCTATGTATTTATATTACATTTCATACATAATCAGTGGTGTTTTCCACTAATATAGTAAGAGGGCCTCATTAACGTTTTAAAAATATGAAAGGTGGAATTGATAAGGCTTTTTCTTAATATGATATTTAAATTCTGTTTATACTTTGAATTACATCTTTGAATTTTAGATGATTTTGAAACATATTCAATTTACTTCCACTATTCGATTCCCCCACGTATTGCGACACTGCATAGAAATATGGTATGTAGTATTACAGCACCAATTTGTTTAAATAGTAAGTATAGCAATAGAATGAGACGACATACAATTAAAATATAATCTCAATTGAAATTCTAAATAGTAACAAAACGACACATACATACACAAAAATACACACACGTACACTTACATAGACATACACTTGAACTAAATATTAAGCTATATAATCAAGATTAAAGATTTTTCAAGTTGTCAAGCCTCTAAGGAGTTGAATAATTATAATGATAGTAGCTTCTACATAATTGACATTCATTGGAAATGCAAAAACAACAAAACTGATATGTTTTTGAAATTAATTTAATGATACCTATTTATTCAGTGACCTATTTAATTCATGTCTTCGTAGAAAAATTATTAAATCATATCTTGTTATTCTAGTAATTAGAAGTTATAAACTAAATAAAATCTTTCTATCAAATATTAGTTTCTATTAGAGCAACACCTCTAAGTGGTGGATATAAAATGTAGATATGTTTAGAAGAACTGTTGCAGAGGAAAAATTAATGAGGGTTGGCCTTACATTTGATTCCTCTAGGAGCGTTTCATGGGTAGTTATATGTTTATTTGTCGATTTTCAGGTGCTCCTGCACTAGTTGTGTATGGCAGGCCCCTTAAGGTGGGAATAGGGATAATTCGTGTAAAAAACGGCACATTTTTGTGATTTTTTTTTTTATGAAACAGTTAAAATCTATTTGTGAAAACCAATGGTACACTCTATAGTATAACATTTGAAGAATGTCCCTCATAAATCGTTGCTGGATCATATGAAATCAAAAAAACAAAATATCGTTATATCGTTAAATAATCGCTTTGCTCAGGTAACGCTGGGTGGGTTTTCGAAATTTCAATTTTTCACTTTTTGGGAACACTTTGAAGGAAAAAGCGTGATTTTTTTGCGAAAAAATCGGTTAATTTGCTATTATAAAATGAAAAATATTAAGAAATTTGAAAAAATAAAATCTCTCGTGTTGCCTCGTAAATTATGTACGGAAATACTTACTTACTTACTTATGTGGCCATAACAACCTAATATCGATTTAGACCGAAAATAACATGCTTCGCCAGCCATCTCTGTTTTTCGCTAGCTGGCGCCAGTTAGAAATTCCAAGCGCCGTCAGGTTCTCCAGTACTTGGTCTTTCCACCGGAGGTTTGGTCTTCCTCTTTTGCGTCGTCCTCCAGCGGGTTCCGAATATAACACCTTCTTAGCTGGAGCGTGTTCTTCCATTCGGAAGAAATACGGAAATAGTATTCAAAATTTCGAAAAAATCGGTTCAGTAGTTCTGAAGTTATGAGGTACAGTGACTTTGAAAACGTTAGTTGTGGGAAAAATGCTTTAAAGTTTTGAACACTAAACAATTTGGGATGAAACGTTCATAAGCAGGTTCTATCGGCTTACCTCACACTGAATCATCAATTCTGGGCCCATAAAGGATGTTGCAATCATCCATGATGTCTAAAGCATCTTTTTGCTCTTGCCTTCGATGAATTCTGCCTTCTTTTGTTTGTTTTTCAGCTTCCTGCTCTGCTCGGCCTATACTCATGGAGTCTGTTGATACGACAGGTATAAAAATAGTCATAATTTAGTCAATTTTGCTCCATTTGACTTGAAATTTAGACACAACATTCTTGAGATATTATGCATTTATTTAGAAAAAAATTGAAAAAAAAATTTGTTTAACCCTATTCCCCCCTTAAGTGATTTGAATATTGGAGATGACAAATTTTTCCGGTTCAGTGTTACATTTCACCCCCCTAAAGGCAACTCCTGGACAGATATTTTTTTTATTAGTCCTTTTTCAAGTGTTTTAAGTTAATTTTGTACGGGCGTCCCTTAAGAAGAATAGAGATAGAGGCTGAGAAAGAGGCTGAGGATGCTCATAATTGGGGCCGCCTATATATTTTACCCCGTTATTAGCACTCTTTGAGGGTGGGGAGGCAATTTTATTTCAGCAATGTCACTTTTGTAGGTCAATATCTCTAACGAATGGAGATAGAAATTAAATATGTGCACTAAAAATATGACTTCGATATGACTTCTCTAGTGGTGCTTCATGGGAGCTATGTGCTTCATTGTCGATTTTAACCTGTTTTTGAACTAATTTTGTATGGGTGGAATTAGAAGATGTTTGTGCTCGCAGAAATATCAGTAAGGTTAAGCTAGCTGCAATTTCTAATCAGATATGAAGTTATTTACACATTTTTCAGTGTTTTTAATTCATTTTGTATGAGTGCACCCTTAAGGGATGGAGATAGGGTAAAAGTAAGTTCCTCTGAAAAGTTACAATGAAAAAATTTAATGGAGGCCGTCATATATTTGACCTCTGTAAAGACGTCCTCGGAATGCTGGAATCGCATTTTATAAAAATATTAATTTTGTTGGGGAGCCCCCTTAAAAGGTGTAGCTGGGTTTCGAAGAAATATTAAAAAGAAACAATCAATGATCGTCGCAATATATTTTAGTACCCTAGAGGCGCTTCTTATATAATTATTTGAAAATTTGTCGCTTTTCAGGCTTTCTTAAGTAAATGCTGTATTGGCCCTACCATAAGGGATATAAATAGGGGTCAATTATGCTTGAATAAAGTACTACCATGAAAAAAATGAATGAGAGCCGGTCACATATTTGACTTCTCTGGCGGCATCCTGAAAATGCTGTGAGTATATTTGAAAAAAAAAAGTTAATTTTGCAGAGTAGCCCCCATAAGAAGTGCTGATAAGGGCTAAGTGTGTTTCAGAAAAATATTAAAGAAACAAATACTATTTCTAATGCATGTAATTTACTTTTCTCTTTCCAACATTTTAAATTTTTTGTTATTGTTAATTAGCCACTTTTTCTCTCATCTCATATATAGCACAAGTTTATTTCAATAATAACAGAAGCAGTAGCTACATCATAAGCACCAGAAACAGTAAATTAGTTTTGTTTTTATTACCATTTTACGATATCATTCATTTCAGTCACTCGCCCGTCTTCTTTATGCATGTCACACCCAACTCAATTCAACACCCACACGAAATGAGAGAGAGAGAGAGAGAGAGTACTCAGCTGCTCAACTCAACTCAAGTCAAAAACATTCTTAAGTGACTGAGCGAGCAAATTAATTGCTTTAAAATTCTCATAATTCTAAGCTTTGCTATAGCTAATTGTGGACTTGTGAAAGTCACTTTATTGATTTATTACGCTTAATTTCTCACAACAAATTCTCACTTAACGCAGATGGGGGTGGCAAATCATGAACATAGAAATTATTGTATGCGTGGTAGCATGCTATTGGTATACAGGGGACAGTAATAAAATTCTTCCTATTAATACATACACTAATACATGCACATGTGAATGAGGATAATACGTAGTATAAACACATAAATTTCTATAGGTACTATTCATACATAAGAGGTATTAGTCCGTTGATGGTTTGTTACAGCTTGCTGTATGTAATAATAACAGCAATATTAAATGCTCAAGTACAAAGGCTATATCATATTATATTATATCATATATAAGTAGTACGAGGAAATGTACTGTACACAAGGACTTAATATTTTTATTGACACGTTTTTTTTTTATAAAATCAAGAGAATTTTTATTAGCTTCATATAACAATAGCTTAAATGAAGTAATTTGCTAAAGTCGCATATGAATATATACATTCTATTGATGCAATTAATATTTATTTACAATATAGACCTATAAAGGTTTATTTGAATTGTTCCCTTATTTAAAATAAACGTTAATAGCGTCACAGAATTGTTCATAAATTTTCAAATTTAGTATTGATAAAATTTAATTTTTCATATTGCATAGAAATTCATACCAATAAACTCAGTCATATAGTGTACATATACATATATTGGTGAGTATATATAGATATTTATTATTTATTCAATTGATTTGAGGCAATTCCTTCCGAGCAATTTACAAATTTAATTAAATTCATCAATGACATTTCGTATAACACACCTTTATTATCCTTTCAGACCATTTGCAAGATTAATTTTTAATTAAATATCACTTCATAAGGACGATTTTAATATCTTTTTATTATTATTTTTTTTTTTATTTCTGGTATCATTAAGGTGCCGTAAAGCAGGATGAAGTGCACCGTATGGCGGATCTACGATTAGATTAGAAATGAAGCCTCACACCTCTCATCCTGAATCTCCCTCTCACCTACACGTGGTGGCACTGTTAACCCTGATTGGAGATTGGGTACCCAACACCAATGGAAAAGAAGGGAACAGACGAGAAGGGTGATCCCCTAAGCCGGGATAGCACGTGTCCATCGGCTTGATGTTTGCAGTTAGGGGTTAACATACTGTATTTTAGCGTTGCACCTCACTGATACCTGCCCGCCTCAGTGAGTAACCGTGGGCTTATAGTGTTATTGGGGGCTATGACACGACGGACCTTCCTTTCCCCCACACTCGTGGGATTAAATATGGACACACCAAATTTAACAAAAATAAATAAACTAGCAGGTTCACAGACTGCTTCTCAACTGGCGGATCAGGTGGAACGTAATGTTCTCAACACTGAACGCCAAGTTCTAACTCCTAAACGGAGAGGACAGACGGAGGGCAAAGGCAGCAGAGACAGGAACTCTGAACCTACGCCACGGACGGTAACTGGACCCGAGAAACGGAAGGAAAGTAGAGGAACTGTGGCTGCTGAGGGTGCTTCGACATCCAAGGCCGCAACTACACAGCCCTCTATAAGTACTGGACAGAATAGGCAGCTTCCAGCTTTTGGCGCTGCAAGAAAGGCAACCGGTCTGAGTGGGGCAGGTACCAAATGGTATCTGCGCTATCTCAATGAGGGCTTGACGTCCGAAGAAGCCAAACAGAAAGTGCTCAATCGCCCTAAGAGCATATCTGTTACAAGGAAGAGGGGCGCCACAGAAATCAGCCCAACTGATGGCAATGCAGCCAAGAGAAACAGGGCTTTTGATACTGCACCGGGGGCGGTGAAAAGAAATCTGCCACGACCTGCTCCAAGACCAGAGGCGACCACCAGGAAAGCGGGTGTCAGCTACGCCAATGTCACCAAAGGCGTTAGACTGGCTATAATCCCGAAATCTTACCCGGAGGTTATCCTTTCGCGCGAGGAGCAGGGGCAACTCGAAAATCTTCTGATAGGGGAGATGTTCAAGGGTTCTGAAACCGAACTTGAATTTGATGGCATCCACTTTCACCAGGCTTCATCTTGGTTGATTGTTCCACCGCAGCGGCTGCTGAATGGGTGAAAGTAACGATACCAAGCTTATCGGGGTGGAAGGGGACCGAACTGACGACTTGCACTGGAGATGCTATCCCTGGTGTACATCTGATGACGGTATACCTTCCTCGAGCAGCGGGTACCGACGACAAGAAACTCCTTGATTTGATGGTAACTCAGAACAAAGCGCTGAGCACCAATCTCTGGAGAATCTTTAGCAGCAAAGACGAGAAGAACGGGAAGCTGTTAACGATCGGTATCGATGACCGATCGCTTGAAGCGATTAAAGCCAAAGACTGCAGGGTGGCCTACAGATTTGGCAAGATCCCAGTTCATCTGCACAAGGGACGTACACTAGGAAATCCTCCAGACGCAGAGGCCACAACTGAGCAAAACTCAGCCGAAGCCGAGGAGATCCTAAAAGAAGTAGCAAGTGAAGTGGTTAGGAGCGAGATGCCTGTAGCCGAAGTCAGCGTTCTTGCTGTCGAAAGCGAAGACATCAACGCTATAAACCTAACAGCGCTAAGACTGACCGAAGTAGACTCCGACAGAGTACTCCTGGCAGACATCGATGATGCACTGGCGGAGAGCGATGCGAAGAAGAGAGCTGCACACCAGTAACAAGGAGATGGCCAGCATTAGAGTTGCTCAAATCAATCTCCACCATGCGAGAGCCGCCTCGGCAGTCATCGCTAGAGCAACACTCAGGTCCAACCTGAGCATAGTGCTGGCCCAGGAACCTTGGGTGTTCAGGGGCCAAATCAGAGGTTTGGCTGCATCCAATACGCAGGTAATATGGGACATTAAGTGTGTAAACCCAAGAGCTTGCATAGTACTAACAAAAAATATGAAATACTTGTGTCTTCCAGAGTTCCTTTCTAGAGATCTTGTAGCGGTGCAAATCCCGGTCAACATCAACGGGTGTACACGTGAAGTTATATTCGCATCGGGGTACCTACCGGGGGATGATGCTTGGGCCCCACCTGAGCTGATCTACAAACTGGTCGAGTACAGCGAAAGGAAGAAGCAACCTCTAATACTTGGATGTGATGCCAATGCGCATAACGAGGCATGGGGGAGCACGGATACCAACAAGCGTGGTGAGTACCTTCTCGAATTTATCATTAGTAATAAATTAGAAATTTTAAATGTGGGAGATACACCAACTTTCGTAACTAGTGTACGAAAAGAAGTTCTGGATTTAACCTTAGGAAACACCTGGGGCTTTAGTCTTGTTAGGAATTGGGTAGTATCCAACGAACCATCAATGTCTGACCACAGCATACTGAGATTTGACATAGAGGGGGAGCAATTAACGCAAAGAATTGTAAGGAATCCGAGAAAAACAAACTGGGAAAAATACTTAAATAATCTGAATGCAAACCTAAGACAACTATCATTAGGCGATTGCATCAGAAATGAAATACAACTAGAAACTACGGTAGAAAATTTCAATAAGATAATTATCAACTCATATGAGGACAGTTGTCCAATAAGCAAGGTGAACTCAACCAAGGATGTACCTTGGTGGAACAACGATCTAATGAAACTAAGAACGGAGGTTCGAAGGTTATCAAATAGATCAAAAACTACCGGGGATTGGACCGAATATAGAAGAACTCTAACACTCTATAATAAAGAGATTAGGGAAGCAAAACGCAAAAGTTTCAGAAACTTCTGCGAAAGCATTGAGCACGCCACTGAGGTGTCAAAACTCTACAAAGTGTTAGCCAAAGGCAGTAGTATATCATCCACCAACCTTAAAAAAGGAGATGGTTCCTTCACGGAAAACGAAGAAGAAAGAGTAAAACTACTTCTTGACACACACTTCCCAGGATCTTCCACACTCGTGGCAGCAGGGACAGACGATGCTGAAAACTTGGGAAGAATAAGCAGGAATGAATGGATCTTGGCAAGTGAAATTTGCACCGAACCTCGAATCAGATGGGCAATTAACACCTTTAAACCATTGAAATCACCTGGAGTAGACGGAATCTTTCCTGCCCTACTTCAGAAAGGTATAGAGCAGCTGTTAAGTCCATTGACGAGAATAGCTAGAAGCAGTATAGCGCTAGGTTACATACCTAGGATATGGAGAAGGGCAAAGGTGGTATTTTTGCCGAAGGTGGGTAAGAAGGACCCGCTTCACCCTAAATCTTTCAGGCCAATCTGCCTAACATCCTTTGTCCTAAAAACTTTGGAAAAAGTTGTGGATAACTACATCCGGACCACAGTTTTAGTGAGAAATCCGCTACACTCTTGTCAGCATGCTTATAGAGCAGGGCACTCCACCGAAACTGCTCTACATCAACTGACGAGCTTACTGCAGGACAGTCTAGAGAAGAAGGAAACTGCGATATGCGCCTTTCTAGACATAGAAGGTGCCTTCGACAATACTTCACATGATGCTATCAGAAGAGCTCTTACAAGAAGAGGAGTTAATAATACTCTAGCTTCTTGGATGAGTAATATGCTTCTTACCAGGAAGGTTGAAATACCAAGTGGTACAGGAAGTATAATTGCAAACACCACAAGGGGGTGCCCACAAGGAGGTGTGCTATCACCACTTATGTGGAGTATAGTAGTAGACGAGCTATTGGAAAAATTGGAAACCAGTGGTCTGTCATTTCAAGGCTATGCAGATGACATAGTCATTATCTGTAGAGGTAAATTTGAAGACACTCTATGTGACAGAATACAGCTAGGACTCAAACTAACGAAGGGATGGTGCGCCACGGTTGGGCTGAACATTAATCCAGCAAAAACAACGATTGTACCATTCACACGGAAGTATAAACTTACGAATCTTAAACCTATCCGTTTAGACGGTGTAGAGATAGAACTCCAGAAAGTAGTGAAATTCTTGGGTACCCACTTGGACCAGAAATTATTGTGGAAAACCCACATTGAGGAGACAAGACAGAAAGCTATCAAAACTTTCATGACCTGTAGAACTGAGCTTAGTAACAAAAAACATTGGGAAGGTATATCGAAAACATACAAGATAAACCAGTACATGATAACATGGTACACCGACGGTTCCCTCACCGATGACGGAGCCGGGGCAGGTGTATTCGGACCAGGGAAAAGATACTCTGAACCATTAGGTAAGAACACCTCTATCTTTCAAGCGGAAATCTACGCGATAGATAGATGTGCGCACTTTAATCTCGAACGGAATTACCGGAATCGCAGAATAGCAATACTGAGTGACAGCCAGGCGGCTATCAAAGCACTCAAATCCCACCAGGTTACATCATATCTGGTGATGGAGTGCATTGAAAAACTGAACATCCTGGGCCAACTCAATCAGGTATGGATTCTATGGGTTCCGGGGCACGTAGGGATCGATGGAAATGAAATGGCAGATAAGCTTGCCAGGAAGGGAGCATCAACCCCATTTGTAGGGCCTGAACCATTCTGTGGATTAGGATCGGGTAACATCTCCCGTATCATCTGGGAAGAAGAGAATAGACAAAGAAGCTTATACTGGGAAAACTTACCGGGGCTAACACACTCCAAACTAGCGCTAGGGACATACAACCTGAAACGCTACGAGGAATGTATGAGTCTAACGAAGAACAACATGCGAATCATTACGGGATTATTAACAGGGCACTGTAGGCTGAATTATCACCTAACAAAACTGGGAATTTTCTCTGATGCTCTCTGTAGGTTCTGCAGGGAAGAGGACGAGACCGCACAACACGTGATAGGAACTTGTCCTGCACTGATGCACAAGAGAAGGAAATACCTGGGAGATTTCATCATACCCGAGGATGAAATTAGACTCTG
The DNA here is from genome assembly GCA_963854835.1 of Megamerina dolium. Classification (NCBI taxonomy): domain Eukaryota; kingdom Metazoa; phylum Arthropoda; class Insecta; order Diptera; family Megamerinidae; genus Megamerina; species Megamerina dolium. The sequence continues at coordinate 30,646,746 of OY978529.1, read as the reverse complement.
TGAATTGGGACCAATACTAAAATTCATCGAGGGAACTGGGCTGAGAGACACACTCTAGCTCTGCGAAGGGGGCACAATAGATCTTATAGGTCGCGGTGCAACATCCCCACAACGATAATAATAATCATTAATATTTTATTTTTAGAACGAAAAATTAATGAAGACCAAAACAAAATTGGAAGTCAACACTATAATAATTGTATTTTCAAATTTTATCTCCTTGATGTTATTACATTTGTATATTTTGTGTATTCATGTGGGCTCATCTATATTTAATAAATATATATATATATATATATATTTATATATATATATATATATATATATATATATAAATATATATATATATATATATATATATATATATATATATATATATATATATACATATATGTGGCACTAAAAGTCCCGAAGGGCTATTTGTCCGAGCTTCTCTTCCATTGCTATTGTGCGTGTTAATTTTGGACAGTATTAAAAGAGACCTACTTATTTTAGCCGGATCCGAACGGCAGAACCCTTGTGCCATCACTTTTTCTGGGCTTTGTCACAGAGTTCTTTTAGAAGCGTTTTCATGGCAAGTTGTTACTGTCGAAAGAATTGCCAATTGCTTGAACTGAAATTAAGCGCAACATGGTATTTTCAGTAGCAAACGAATGTCTTCGAAAATGGACTAAATCGGATAAAAACTACACCTACATTCCATATAAATTTGTGGTTTCGTAAGTATATTTTCGCAATTTTTGCAAGAAAATGTAAGGCTAATAAGCTGAAATACATGGACATACTACTACATTTACCACTATAAAGCTTAGATAAAAAGTATGTGTCATCGATTAAAAGTACACCTACATCCCATACAAAAATATGTTTCCAAATATATATTTTCACACTCTACAAAAGCAAATATATAGCTAACAAACTAAAACTTTATATATAGTACTATATTTACCAATATATGGCAAAGATGAAAAATTGACTTCATCGGATTAAAATCACGCCTACTTCCCTTACAAACGTATGATTTACGATGTATATTTTAATACTTCATGCATAAAAAAAGTAACAGGTGCAAATGATTACGTTTACTAATCAAACGATCAAGAATAGGAGGATTCTGATTGCAAAATATATATTATTTGATAGAAATTAAGCATGCCTCTCATACGAGAGTTTGCTTCGAAACGAATGTTTTTACAATTTTTGCATAAAGCAATTAGTCCATCATTTTTACGTATTTCAAAACAAGATAAAAATAACAATATGATTTCATATCGATTTCAGTAATATTTATAATAAAAAATACTCATAATTTTAATAAAATCTTTATTTGAAATCTAACTTTAAAATTTATTTGATAAATATAAAGAACGAAAATAACAAAAAAAAACACACACACATACACCAAACAAACATCGAACTGAATTTAAATATTGTATTTGTTTACTGTCAAAACACGTAACATAACACCATCAAGCAGTGAACTACCAATATTCAAATAGCATACAATTTCCATTAAATCTTTCATTAATGGTCTTTTTATGGTTGACATTTGCTTATGCCAAAACGATGGAGACGGATCTGCTTCGTCTGCTCTATGCTTTTGTAATAAATAAATAGAAAGGAATGAAAATGAAAAAATTTAAGCAAAAAACACTACGACAAAAACGTATAAGAAAAAGTAAACAACCAAAAAAAAAAATAATAATAATAATAAATATATATATATATATATATATATATATATATATATATATATATATAAATGTCCTTTGCTTGTCCTACTGTAGGAAATATACGAAATACCAATACTGTAAACATCAAACTAAATGTCCCATTCTACTACAATACAAAAAGAAAAAACCATCTAATAAAACGTGCTACAAATATTTATGAAATTTTATTTTATATTTCGCCCACAACCATTGTGTGCAGCTAAAACATAACGCCAACAACAAAGCATAACGCATTAAGAAGAGACGTCCAACGCCAATGTCAAAACTTTATATCCTTATAGCTGCCCTTGTGTCTGGTCCTTCAACAGCAACAACAATACAAAAACATTGCCCAAATTATAATAAACCACCATAAGAATAAACAACAACAATGATGACGCTAAGTGGCCAAAAAATTTGAAGCATGCTTTAGAAAAACACCTCAACATGGCACATTGTTGTCCACTACCATCAGTAAGTTCGAAGTTCCAATGTATAGGCAGATCTGCAGAGTGACTGACTCTCCTCTCTGTGCTTCGCTAAAATAAATATGAATTATACAAACAGCAGTGAAAAATCACAACACTAACTAGGACACACGGCCTGGATGTCAACTCATTTAAATTAGATTTTGGCAACAAACAATAATAACAAAACCATCTCTTTCTGTCTCTGCCAGCCTCTACCAGCTGGTTGATTCAAATGAGTTTTCATTGTTGCTTTTGTTGTTATTATTGTTGTTGGTTGTTTTCAAATGGTTGCCATTCTCATCATCATCATCATCATCATGCAGCAACAGCAGCAGAATTGCGTACTCTAACAATAACAACACAATGGTTGCTTTGCCAAAGGACAAACTTTTGCGACGAGTATATGGGATCTGAATAGTAGCCAAATGAAATGAAAATGTTCACAATTAAAATGGATTTTAGTTATTTTCTCTGTACCCTGGACAATGGAAAATAGAGTAAGTGGGAAAAAGAGAGCCAGGCAAATATGTATATGCCTGAATATGACTGAATTGAATTGTTGATGTTGATGTCACCAGCCACGATTTTGATGCAAATTATACAACGATCGAAAGAAGAATGGGGGGTAAAGGTAGAAAGTAAACAATACCAAAGTATGAAATATGTACAATACGAAAGAGTAAGTTTTGTATTTCTATTACAATATACTACGCTAGACCCATTGGTACCACAACACCATCATACTCGTAATTCATTCACTCATTTAACCATTGCAGCACGCAATGTCCATCACCGCATAGAGGTTTTTCTCCCCCAGTTTGTTTGCTTATTTATTTAGGTGCAAACAAAATGATTTAAAACAATTTGTTTATGTGTACATTTTCTTTTTCATAGTGTTTACATACATACTATGTACATATTGTATTGTATTTATGCTGCGTGTTTATACTAGGAGTGCGTAAACTATATAGAAGGCGAAACAAATTAATATTAAAATTTAGGCATATCTTTTTCCGGCGGACTAAGCAAACAAATGCAACATTACAATGAGTGTTTCAAACGAACAAAAAAAAAACACATTAGATAATATAAAATAAGAATATTCATAAAATTCCATTGAAAGAAATGTGACAATTGAAAAAAAAAAAAATATATATATATATATATATATATATATATATATATATATATATATATATATATATATATATATATATATATATATATATATATATATATATTGGCTTGGAAATCTAGACATGCCAATGCATAATTTGGCTGATACGTTAACCGAGTTGGGACAGATGAAAGATCAATGTTCAGTACGAAAGTCCTTTCAAAATAGCGTTACATTGCTACTAAGGATAATATACTATTGTCTTTACTTTATGACCAAAAATTACCAAGAAACTCAGGTATAAGTGATAGTTGGTATTGACTTCCTGAGCTCAAAGCATATTTTAAAAAATTTTTGTATGGTCAGGTTTTTGAGAGAACGGTAAGTTTGTGTTTTTTAGATATCACTTCATTCATATTACTTCAGGATATGAAGAATACTAAAAAAGTTGAGTGTTAAAGACAAAAAAATCTTCGAAAATTCAATTTTCATCCAATCTTTATTCTATTCTTTCTGCTAAAGATTTTTTTTTCCAGCTTTACTTTTTGTTTACGTGCAATGGACTAAGCTATTTGATAAATATTGATTTTGTGTACGAAAATTATCATCGAAATTCTACCAAAAAATTGCAGAAAAATATAATATATTTTACGTACAGCTCATTCTTCTGCAAAGACTTAAAGGATATCGGCGAAGAAACTCTATGTTTAAATACCCAATTTATGACTAATTATGTGAAAGAGCCGGACATTTAGTTTTGATACGTGATGAGTATCACAAAATGCGTGAGGTAAATATGGTAGAGTTGGGCTAAGGGTAGATGCCATTGCATCGAATTCGAAAAAATTGGAAGAAAGTTGACAAAAATCGATAGGACTCTTCAGCGATTGCCCTGAGGAAGGTAAAATACATAACCAACTGCCATTAATTTTCAGTTCTCAATATTTTCTAAGCTCGCATACCCCGATCTCTTTGCCCTTAGAGACGGTTCTCTAAGAAATTATGATTTTTATACACATCGTACCCATCGCTCACATAAATTCATCGCTTCCATAAATTCTAGCCATTTTTTCCAATTTTTTCCACCAGTTTTTGACCTTGCACTCCACCCTTTAAAAGGGCTTTATACACAATTGAGATTGATTGAGTTAAACAGTTCTCTCTCACCGCTCTTAGAGTGACCCTAGAGCGGAAAATGATATAATCAATCGCCATTCATTTTTTTCCCGAAACATTATTTCTAAACATACTTAGTATATAGCTTTGTCCGTTACGAAGATTCCAGTATAAAAAAATATTCCAATAACAGCTGAAAATCCACAAAATATAGCGTATGCTATGAAAGATAAGGCAGACTTTAAGTAATTTTTTCCCCCACATTTTTCTTCTACAAAATGAAAGACTATCGAATTTAACGCCATAGTTGCTAAGATCCCCATCGCTGTCATTTGCAATGCCAAATATTTTTCCTTAATATACTTGCTCCCTAAAGCTATTTTTAAAGGGATCTTAGTTCTCAAGTAGTCATATCAATGATTGTTTTTTTCCTTCAGAAATGTAATATTTCCAATTAAGCATCACTTTTAACAATTTTGGCGCTTTTTTATTCACTATTAGTAGAACCTGATACGTAATTTCTGTTTAAAAGCCCATTTCACTACTTCCAGAGTAACTCAATACAGTGTAAGGTCGTTGCTACTGTTCTCATTAGCTCTTTCACCTTTTATTTTTTGCAAACTATCTGTGAAATGTGTGAAATTTAGATATACAAACTCCTATTTAAAGCCGATTTTGAGTCAATAAGCAGCCTAAATTGCTTCGTCTTGGAAACCTTAATTCAGTGAAAGAAACTTTTGAATCAAACCGATGGCATTCCCTGATATAGTGCTCATCATACCCCTTTGATACTCAGATAAATACTCCTGATGGAGTTTGGGGAGTAGAGAACACCTAAATGTCATATGACACTAGGCTTCATTCTTCAATCTTTACCGGAGGCTGTACGATTTTATCAGAAGAATCTAATATCAAACTTGAATTATTGCTGGCTTTCAATAGGCCAAATATCAAAAAGGTTTCTATATAATTATTTACTGCCAAAGTCATCAATTCATGTTCTATAGTTGGTATAGTCTCGAAGCAAAAATATTCTCCATTCTAGAAATAAATCCCTTTAGATGATTCAACTAAATTTTATAAAGTTTTAATTTAAACCTACATATAAAATACAACGAAAATATTTTTATAAATGTGTATTTTATAAATTTTTCTTAATTTTTTTTTTAAACAAAACTCATTACTATTAACCATTACATATTAGCATGATTACTCATAAAAACTTTTCAAAACACTACATTGTCTCACTGGCTGATGATGAAAGTTGCCATATTGTATCATACAAGCATTCATACTTCGTTTGGAGCATTTTTCAATTAGATACATACAAGGTGCGACAATTATGTATTAAGACTGCCTCTAGAAAACACAATTAAAACACGATATATGCTAATTTTTCGGTATATTTTTATCGAAATATTCTCCTCCTGATTCAATACACTTGTTACATCGATTTACTAGTGAACAAACGCGTGTTCCAGCTCATTTTTCGGAATTGCCTCCAGTGCCCTCGTCAAAGCCCGTTGTATGGTCTGAATATCATCAAAAAAGCATCCTTTCAACTTCAATTTCAGTTTTGGGAACAAAAAGAAGTCGCACGGTGCCAAATCAGGTGATTGCGGCGGGTGATTCAACACACAGACACAGATTCCGAGCCAAAAATTAACGAACAATGAGTGCTCTGTGACTCGGTGCATTATCGTGCAACAGAGACCAAGTTTTTGGATCGCGGTATTCTGGTCGAACACGACGGATTCTGGACATCAAATGCTTCAAAACTTCAAGGTAACATGCGGATGTAACTGTTTGATCAGTTGGAACAAATTCTTTGTGGATAATTCCTTTGCTATCGAAGAATGAGATGAGCATTGTTTTGATTTTTTATGGAACTTTTCGTGTTTTTTTGACTTGTAGCGAGTTTTTTGATTCCGCATTCCGCACTTTGACGCTTGGTTTCTGGATCGTATTGGAAACACTATGTTTCATCACCCGTAACAATTGTTTTCAGGAAGTTTAGATCATTTTCTGCAGCTGCAACCATGTCTCTAGAATGACTGACTCTCATTAATTTTTGGTTAAATTTTCTTAAAATTTCAACTTCATACGAACACGTGTTTTGTAAAATGAATGTCAATAAACATAAAATGTCAACCAAATGCCATGAAATTTTGACAGTTAGTAGAGGAAGGTTGAAGCTTCAATACGCATGTGCTCACACACAGATGGCGCGCTTGGTTGCTGAGATATGGTTCGAGACTTAATACATTATTGTCGCACCTCTTATATTACTGATTTTCCATTTAGTATTATATGAACAGAACCCCTATGTTTATTTATACAGTTTATTTGTATTGTAGCTACTCATGTTATTACATTTAAATGAAGTGCAAAGTTTGGCATAACTTTATAATTTGGAAATCTATTATACATACGTAAGTACGTATGTATACATACGTACTTACAGAGAAAGAGAGACGGAGTACACTAGTATTCCATGTTGCTAGCATACCTCAAATAATTGCAACAATTTAAAATATTATATATACAAAAATATTTATATTATAACACAACTTCATTTTTGAGGTAATTAGTAGTATTTTGTTTATTTATTTACATACTAAATTTTCTATAAAATAATTTTGAATGAAAGCAGATATATTTATTTGGTTTTTTTACTTTTTTTTTTTTTCTTTACTCTGCACTCAAAAAGTCAAACGTATATTGAGTCTGTGCTTGCGTATGCAACACCTTTTGAGAGAGGTGACAGGTACGGCAGAGTATTATTTTTAGTATTTATGTATATGTGTGGGTGCCGTAGCTCAGTGGTTAGTGTGTAGGTCGCGGGTTCAATCCCCGGCTGAAGCATAACACATTTAATTCCGAAAAGATTTTTCTTTCGAACGGTACCCTCCTGTCGGCAAGCAGTTGGCAATTCTTCCGGCAGTAACAATTTGCGATGAAAAAGCTTCTAAAAAAACTCTGTGACAAAGCTCAAAAAAGTGATGTCGCAAGAGTTCTGCCATTCGGAACCGGCTAAAATAAGCAGGTCACTCTAATACTGTCCAGAATTTAACACGCACACCAGTAATGGAAGAGAAGCTCGGTCAAAGAACCCTTCGGGGCATTAAGTGCCACATATTTATTACTTATTTTTTTATTTTTTATTTTTATTTATGTATACCTTCACGCTAAGGCTAGATACATGTCCCCCACTTAAAATTAATGGCCAATCAGTTCCACAATGTTCCTCAACAAAGTACGTGGGTATTCACCTCGACAGAAGGCTGACCTGGAAAAATCACATAGAGGCAAAGAAAACTCAGATCAAGCTTAAAATTATTCAGTTATAGTGGCTGTTACACAAAAGATCAAAGTTGAATCTCGAATACAAAGTGCTATTATATAAAGCAATCCTGAAGCCAATCTGGACTTATGGTATTCAGTTTTGGGGCACCGCATCTCCCTCAAATATCGAAAAATTGCAGCGAATACAATCCAAGTGTCTGCGAATTATTCTAAACTCGCCTTGGTATATGAGGAACGTTAACATCCATCGAGATTTAAATGTACCCATAATTTCTGAGGAAGTTGCAATGTCCAGCAGAAGCTGCATTCAAAAATTACACAACCATCCAAATCCCCTTGCTAGGCAATTGTTGCTGAGCACGGGGCATCGTCGATTAAAAAGAAAAGACACACTGAATATGCTGTGAAATTGCTAAACCTCGCGACTCAACAAAATGTGATGGAACATAGGGAATATCACATAATTTTAGTTAGTTTGTAAGATTTGAATACTTATTGTTAGTTTCTAAGTATTTTAGAAAGATTCAATAAAAAAGCTTATTTAACAATAAAAAAAAATAAATAAATTTATGTATATAACGATTGACTGTTGCTTGTTTACATTATAGCTATGTATTATCGATCAGAATTCAAATATTGATGAAATCGATTAAAAACTACGTCTACTTTCCATACAAAAGTATGTCCTTGGATGTATATTTTTGCGTTATTATGTTAAATATTAGTATCCAAAGATTTTCTGATCAGATAATTGTATATATTAGAAAATGGATGTAATGGTATGACACAGACACATACCTCCATACAAAAGTACTTTGGTGATTGTGTCTTTTCAAACTGTGGGTGCGAAAAAATCAAGCTACTAAGCTGAAATTTGGCACATATGATTTTGTTTGTCAGTTAATGGATATATATATAAATATGAGCTAAATCGAATTAAATCTAGACCTACCTCCCGTATAAATTTATGATTTCGAAAGGATATTGTCACACTTTGCACACAAAAATATGATGTTATGAAGCTGAAACTTGACACATCTGCCTATATTTTTTAACTAAGAAACATATTTTTATATAGGCACAATGGGATATCAACCATACAAAACTAGTACAACTTTGAGTTAGATTATCTAACGGTATCTATTGAGTTTCATTTGATCTGCCATAGCTAAATTTTTTTTTGTATATCGGACTCGTTAATCTTCAAATTCTCAACTGAGAATAAATAGAATATGAAAAGACGCCTTGCTTAGTCAAATTTTCTTTTCTGTAATAAAAACCAACAAATAATCTACAACAATTAATACACCAGAAAGTTGCTTGTTCTGTTGATGTTGCCATCTATTTTTTATTTTATTTTATTTTCAATTATTTTTTCTTTTCTTTTTCATTTTTCTTAATACCCTCCAATGCTATTGTTGTGCTTTGGTGAACTTAATTTGTGAACATCGCTTCGAGGCGTGTTAAAAATTTCTCTTGCAAAACTATTTCGTGGCTGTTTTGTTTCAATTAGTGCTATGTGATGCCACAACAATGATACAACAAACTTGTATATTATCATTATTTTATTTTATTTTTATTTTTATTATTTTTTTTTTTTGTGTACAATATATTCTTCTTTCTGCACCATCATCAGAACAGCTCATACGATTACTCGTTCTCACAACACTTTATTGTATAGTAAATTTTATTATTATATACACGTATGTGTGTGTATCGTTTGTATGTATAAAATTTTAATTTGCGCCCGAAAGCACACAATAACAATTATATAAGTGCGTGGATGTGTGAATGTGTATAGGATGCGAGTGAAATGAGTGGCAATTTCATATAACAAATTGAAAATCGCTGGCTACGAATAAAGTTGGGAGCATACTGTGTGGTAGTGTTGATGATGAAAATCTGCATTTGATTTATTATCATTTTACCATATACTACATCTCGTACAATTCGAAAATGAATGACTGAATTGCTATCAAATGTATTACGTACAAGTTTTAAGTCCTTATGTTTTGCATTCAGCAATCCTATTTGTTTTCCAAAATCGAATAACTGCGAACAAGCAGCTAAAAGTATATTAAAATTTGGGACGGAAGAAAAACTAGTTTTTTTAAGTGCCTGTACTATCCAATATCTCTGACTGAATTTACTATGTATATGTATATGCCAGAACGTTGGCGGAAAGCACTAAAGTAGAAACAATACGCCCTCCTTCATGACTATACGAGTAGTCGTACAACAGTTTTTACAAATGCTAAATTTTACTATTTTAAACACTTTATTGTATTGTTCCATCATTGCTACGCATTGCTCGAATTGCTAAATTGGTGATGCTGTGCTGGTGGCAATCACAAATACGCCCATTCACTCATCTCCGTTGCATTGTATCAAATTATTTTTGTCTGTTTTGCTTGTTGCCATTTATCTGTTAACTATGTTGATTACAAATAGTTATAGTTTTCTATGATGGTAATATGACTAGAGGCATGTAAATTTGTTAATTGTTGGAAAATTGATTATTTGATTGCTGGCTGGGGGGTATATGCAATATATTTTTGGTACTACAATACAATATATAATAGAGTAATATAGATATATAATATAATAACAATAGATATATAATTATAATAATTATCCAAGAAGAATCTGAATATCATGGAAGTATCGTAGAAAGAATATTTACTTTAGTTGATTCAATATTTCATACACTTCGGTTGATATTCAGAAGTTCATAAACCTGTATATTTAAATCATATATCTACCTTTAACACGATATTACCAATTTAACTACTAAGCACACAAAGGTATATACAAGGCTCCAGAAAACGTACATTACGTTACGACTACTCTCACTAAAAAAAGTGATCCTATGATTAGATGCTGCAATGAAATATCTTCAACTTAAAACTGACTATGTATCTCAATTTTATAGAGAAGTCCACCTAAAGTAATTATATTTTGTGGTAATTATAATTATATTTATATTTTAGTATGCCTTATTCCATACCTCTAGAGACAATTCTTGAGCAAATATAAAGTTATTTGACAACTTTCATGTGATTTTAGGATTCTTCTCTATGGCTGCCCATTTAAGGGTAGAAGATAGAAAGTAAGTATGTTGCAAAAATGTTCATGAGCCAAAATTAAGGGGGTCTGTTACAAATTTTAACCCCATAACGGTATCCTAGATTCGATGGGAGCACATTTTATAAAAGAAAAAAAACATCCATTTTGCAGGGCAACACCTTTATGGAGTTCAGATACGAGATAAATATGTTTAGAAAAAATATTGTAGGTGCTACGCATTGCAAGTTATGATGGTTACTTGGCAATTTTCCATCCATTTTTATACCCTGCATAATGCAATATGCAAGGTATATTCATTTCGGTCAGATGTCTGTAACCACTTGAGGGAATCTCCGGAGATATAGAAAATAATATATATTCGTGATCAGTGTCGCTTAAATTTTCGATTGAACGATGTCCGTCCGTCCGTTCGTCTGTCTGTCACCTGACTGGTTCGCACGATAACTTGAGCAAATATTAAGCTATGTTGACGAAATTTGGCATGGGATTGATATTGGGCATGATCGGTCAATAGCCACGCACACACCAAGTATTCAAAGCGACCAACCTCGGAATTTTCAAAATCTTCATTTGGCTATAACTTACTTAATATACCATCTGGGACAACAATAATTGGCACATAGAGTTATATTATACTACTACATAACCTTGCCAAAAATGGGCGAGCTAGGCCTACTGTTTATTGTAGCTCCCATACAAAGAGTCTGTACTTCTTTTAAATTCAAACAGCTGTAACTTATACAATCTTCTGTCTAGAATAACCATAATTTACATTTAGATTAATTTGGTAGTCGAAAATAATCCAGGAAAAAAAGTGCCACGCCCACTTCTTATTGGGGCTCCCATACAAAGTTGAGAAATTAAACAAAAGCTTTTAATCGCCATAACTTTTAAAATATTTAGCGTAGAAGAACGAGATTTAAGGTACGGATTAGTATTGTAAGATCAACAAGACTCACTAAAAATGGACGTGCCACGCTCACTGGTTAAAGTAGCCCCCATACAAAATGGCCGAATTTCTTTTAAATTGAAATAGCTGTAACTTCTGCATCCTTCTGTCTAGAACAATCATAATTAATATTTAGGTTAATATGGTAGTCGGAAATAATCTGGGTAAAAATCAGCATCCCACGCCCACTTCATAATGGGCCTACCATACAAAGTTGCGAAAAATTAAAAAAATTTAAAGGCTGTAACTTACGAACTATTCAGCGTAGGACAACTAAATTTAAGGTGTGGATTAATATTGCAAAATTAATTAGATTTACAAGAAAGAGGCAAGCCACGCCCACTTTTAAGTAGCTACCATACTAAGCCTCGGAATTATCTAGAAAATATCCTTTAAAACCCCCATAACATACAAAGTACTTCGTCAAAGTCAATCATATTTCGGGTGTAGATTTGTATTATATGCAAAAATTGTTTCTCAAAAAACTAAGGAGCCACGCCTACTTCTTAATAATTCGTTTAATAATTCTTTATAATTCTTCTTGATTCGTAGCTCCTTTCGAGCAAACTTTTTATATATATATCTGCATATGCAGGGTATAATTTGGTCGGCCCCAGCCAACTGTAAGGTCATTTTTTAAACTTTATTCTCCATATGGCATCATTTAAACTCACCATATACCAACAATTTTTAAAGTCAAGCATTTGAAAATATTTGCATATCATATCTAGGTAGATATGTAATTCGTAGTGATTTCAGCAAAGTTAAAAATAGAGTAAATTGTTAATATTTGGTCTTGTCACTTTATTGGTTATAAACTGCGTATTTGTCAATGGATTTGCTTCATTGATACCTCATCTTCTTTATAAAAGGACGTCCTCTGCATAAAAAAGTAATATATTTCTCCTTTCATCATTTATATTTTTCTAATTTCTTTTATTAGATTCTTGATGAGCAAAAAAAACAATGGCAAATATTATTACTAATATTTGATACTCTGATGCATTATCTATATCTTAATAGTTTCTATGATCTGATTGGTTGTTTCTAGATGTGGTTCAAATGGTAAAACTACCTTTGAAATTAGAAAAAGAAACAAGAGCTCAACTTTTTAAAATAATTCCTCAAATATCTGATAACAGAAGATTGCATAAAAATGCTTTTTAAAAATAAAATCATTCAAAATATAATAAAAACGATTCACTAAAATTATTATATGACTACCTACCGAGCATTAGCACTAATTATTTATTTGGACATTACAGCCGAAATCGATTTAGGTATAGAATTTTACACATTAATATATATTTTTCTATAGCCACGGAGACAAAGGGCTCATCGAAAAATATGCTATAGGCTAAAATAATAAAGTATTGTATCAACTTCTTGTATTATACATCTTTTTCTCAAAAAGTCACTAAGGCAACATTAAAATAAAAATTATCCCTAAATCTCTCTCCCTCTCTCACTCTCTTTTTATCACTCTTTTGTATACCATCATTTAATCAGATTGCATATTAAATTGTTTCACAAAGATTCAAAAACAATTTATCGCAATTCTTATTCACAAGATACATTCATTTCGCATTATTAAATCGTGATGAGAGCAACCAAGCACAATAAGTATATAATCATAATCGTCATCATCACCATGATTGTCATAATTACTACAACGAAAAAAAAAACATATTTACCATTTTAAACATAGCAAAAATGACCACGGCTAGCCACTAAAAATATCATCTCAATGGGTGTAGTGTATACGTACATAGTACAGAACATTCTTAATCAGTATGTTTTTTTTCTTTCTTCTTCCTCATTCGCTGCAATAAAGTGGCGCACTTGAGTGGCATTGAGTGGCTTCTTCCTCCAGTATTTACTATACTGCATTGTAATATGAATTTCATGCTGTATTTTGCTAGTCTCTTTCATATGTCCCCTTCTGTGTAATTATACCCTGCATAATGCAATATGCATGGTATATTCATTTCGGTCAGATGTTTGTGTCCACTTGAAGGAATCTCCGGAGATATAGACATGGATATATATTCGTGATCAGCGACGATTAAATTTTCGATTTAACGATGTCCGTCCGTCCGTCCGTCCGTCCGTCCGTCCGTCCGTCTGTCTGTCACCTGGCTGGTTCGCACGATAACTTGAGTAAATATTGAGCTATTTCGATGAAATTTGGCATAAGTAATCTATGATCCAAGGGTACGGAGGGGATTGATATTGGGCATGATCGGTCAATAACCACGCCCACACCAAGCATTCAAAGCGACTAACCTCGAAATTTTCAAAATCTTTAACTTGCTATAAATCACACAATATACCACTTGGGACAACAATATTTTGCACATAGAGTTATATTATACTGCTATATAACCTCACCAAAAGTGGATGAGCCACGCCTACTTTCTAGCGTAGCTCCCATACAAAGTGTCTGTACTTCTTTTAAATTGAAACAGCTGTAACTTCTACAATCTTCTGTCCAGAATAACCATAATTGACACTTAGATTAACACGGTAGTCGGAAATAATACGGCAGAAAATCAATGTGCCACGCCCACTCCTTTTTGGGTCTCCCATATAAAGTTGCGGAAATTAAAAAAAATGTTACCGGTTATAACTTGCAAACTATTCAGCGTAGAATAACGAGATTTAAGGTGTGGATTAGTATTGTACGAGCAACTAGGCTCACAGAAAATGGGCGCACCACGCCCAGTGTTTATCGTAGCCCCCATACAAATTTTAAATTGAAACAGCTGTAACTTCGGCAATCTTCTGTCTAGAATAACCATAATTGACACTTAAATTAATATCGTAGTCTGCAAAAATCTGGCAGAAAATCAGTGTGCCACGCCCACTCCTTCATGGGTCTCCCATACAAAGTCGAGTGAATTAAACTAAAATTTTAAGCTCCATAGCTTACAAACCATTTAGCCTAGGACAACGAGACTTAGGGTATGGATTAGTATTGTACGAGCAACTAGGCTCACAGAAAATGGGCGCACCACGCCCAGTGTTTATCGTAGCCCCCATACAAATTTTAAATTGAAACAGCTGTAACTTCGGCAATCTTCTGTCTAGAATAACCATAATTGACACTTAAATTAATATCGTAGTCGGAAATAATCTGGCGAAAAATCAGCGTACCACGCCCAATTAAATTAAATTAAACAAAAATGTTAACCACCATAACTTAGAAACTATTCAACGTAGGACACCAAATTTAAGGTGTGGATTAACATTGAAAAATTAATTGGATTTACTAGAAAGTGGTAAGCCACGCCCACTTTTTATATAGCTCCCATACTAAGCCTCGGAATTATCTTAAAATCCTTTTACTTCGTCAAAGTCAACCATATTTCGGGTGTAAATTAGTAGTATATGCAAAAATTGTTTCTCGAAAAGTGGAAATAAAAGAAAAGTTGGATATTCGATTAAACTTTTTATATACAAATCTACATATGCAGGGTATAGTTTGGTCGGCCCCAGCCGACTGTAAGGAGATTTTTTTGGTTTTGGTTTTTCCATCGTGAAAGAGGTAAACAAGTATTTAAGAAAATTACTACAAATCCGACAATATGAATAAATAATTAAGTACAATTGTACATGAGTAACATCTTAATCAAAAATGACACAATTACGTTTTTAGTGAAAAATCATCATCATTATCAACGTCGACGTCATTTTGTGGGCAAAATATAATGAGAGCCAGATTAAGGGATGAGTAGCAATATGTTGAAGTGTTGAAAAGGTAATATCCAAATGAGGAGCAGAATGATAATTTAAATTTAATGTGTATTAATATGAAATTATATGAATTAAATAAATTGAGAATTTTAAAAAAATTAGGTAAAATAAGCGAAAATCAATAAATTTTCATTTTTGAGTATTCTCTAAACCATTTCAAGTATTGACAATATATAACTACACAATTAAATATTAGGGTTTTATATGAAACATAGTGGTTGCATTAATAAATATTAATTTATACTCATTATATGACTATCTCAGGCTTACTTTCAAGTCAATACTAAGACAACGTTAGTAATTAAACAGTGGGCGTAGCTCGGTCATTTGTCCTATATAATATTGATCTACATGCCAAATATAAAGTTGTTGTTTTAGATAGAAAGCTATATAGAGCAATGGACGTGGGTTCTAGCTCTTTATAATACTAATCTACTAAAACATTCTGATCACCTTCGATGGAATATTTCCAAACTTATGAAGTTTTAAAATTTGCAAAAAGTTCACAGCTTTAAGACCCAGCTGTGGTTTAAAGATTTTTAATGACGACATTAATCACTAAAATGTAAATCTGTTTGTCAAATATCGTTGTCCTAAGCGAAAGACGGTTCTGGCAGTTTATTTTTTATTTTTTTTTTTAATCTGTGACTTTTTACCCAATATTAATCCTGTTGGTACGCTCGGAAGACAAGTGACTCATGCAGAATTTCATTAATATACCTCAACAGGCCAGATAGACACAGATGAATGGACACCCTAATATCGGCTATTTAGTGATCAACTATGTTGTACAATAAGAAGATGCTCCTAATTTTTATCTTAATAGAACATTTAATTTAACATTGTCTATTGTAAGATTCCAATTTTAGGTGATGTGCGCGAGAAATTTTGTTGGTAATTGTCGATTGACTTCTAAACTACATCAAAGCGATGTTTGGTATAAATGCAGTGTCGGCTCATAAACGTCATCAAGTTGCTATACATCCCAAATTCAGATAACGATTAATGCAACTGAATAATTTCCGGACTCTGTACCAAGCTAAATCTTTTCATGATGAAATGCCAGATAATGCTGCACATAATTTTAGGCTTGAATATTAATACTTTATAATGTTATTTCACTGACGTGAAAAATCGGACTTGGAGTACATTTTAAAAATGAATATGATTTATATCAAAAAGGTATATTTAATATAAATTACATCACACTTTTAGGCAACAAAACTTTAACAATTTAGTTTCTCTATATTGTTAAAGTGAATAAAAAAGAATTAAAGCATAGTTTTATGCTACTTAGATTAAATTATTTTAATACTAAGCCATCTAAATCTCCTACGATATTTCAAAAATATAAAAATTATTAAAATTATCAATACACAAAAAAAAGCGACATTACATACTAACATACTAATTTATTCTACCAATATACTATCAACTTAAGCCACGACTAAATTCTTCAATAATGAATTTTACGAAATCTGGCAAAAAAAAAATGGAAGAGTAGTAAATAAATACTATTAAAAAGCACGTGCACCAACTTAAGTTGACATCATCAATGAATTTATTTTACAATTCATTTATGATGTGATTATGCAATTTTAATTAGTGAAAAAGGAAAAACGAAAAACATTGGTAGCAAATAAAATACTCACTGGGATGAGTAGAAAATGAGGATATGCGAATCATTGAAGTGAAAATGATAATAGTCATAATAAGTAGTAGTATCAATATGAAGATAGACAACTACTGGGTACAAGGAAAATACAATTGTGCATTCAAATAGACAACAAAAGAAAGTGCCAGTATAACAACCAGCCAACCAACGAGTCAACCAAACACGGCAACAATATACAAATTTACAAATGAGCGCCTGCTTTTCTGAATACTTTTCCTTCACTTTATATGCTATATAAGTGCAATTTACTACAAAGTATCTGGGTATGTAAAAATCCTCTCATTTTATGGAATATTATTTCGTCACAGTTACATACTCTCTCTCTCTCTCTTTCTCTTAACTTTACTAGTATTTATTCGAATAACACTATCTGTCTTATTATATTTCTAGGAAAATAATATCATTTTCATTGTAATGCAGAATACTTAAGCCGGCAAGGACAACATTGACTGCCTGACTGACTGACTGACTGACTCACTGACTGACTATTGTCTGACTGTCTAACTGACAAAATGATAGTCTGAATGAAAGAATAACAGAGTAACTAAATGCAGCATCAGTATCAGTATCAGTATCTAGATGAATGCGAAGGAGTATAAGAAGTGTAATACGAAGAATCAAAATTAAGAAAGACAACAACTTAATAATATTTTTCAACTGCTTTTTGTCTCTCGTTGGTTATTTTTTTGTCGTCTTATAAGTGTATTTCCATTGTTTTATTTCTATTATATACAGTTCGCTAGCTGGCTGACTGGCTGTGTCTTTGTTTTACGGTTGGTTAGTTTTTGTCATTTCTATTGCCTTCTTTTTTTATATGTGTATATTTTTGTTGCATTTCATAAGATAATTTCCCCATACACAACGTCGTAGATACGTCAAATGGGTGCTTGAACAACAGGCGATGGACGGCGATTTTTCGAACAAAATTTTCTTCAGCAACGGAGCACATTTCTCACTCGGTGGGTATGTTAACAAACAAAATTGTGGTATTTGGGGTTCTGAGAATCCTCAAGTAATTGAAGAGAGGCCACTACATCCACAAGAAGTCACTGCTTGGTGCGCTCTTTGGTCCGGAGGTGTGATTGGACCTTAGTTCTTCGAAAACGACGATGGAACGACTGTCACCGTCAATTCGGAGCGTTATGGTTATATAATAACCGACTTTGTTTGCCTGCTATTGAAGAATACGACTTAGAGAATATGTGGTTTCAACAAGACGATGCCACATGCCACACAACTCGAGCGAATATGGCTTTATTGCAAGAGAAATTTTCTGGCCGCGTATTTTCTCGTCGTGGCGATATCAAGTGGCCACCAAGATCATGCGATTTGACACCGCTTGACTTGTGGGGCTACGCGAAAGACCGTGTTTATGCAGATAAACCTTTAACTCTTGAGCACCTAAAAACCAACATTCGTCACGTTATGGATACCGCCCAATATGTGTCAAAAAGTGGTCGAAAATTACCTCAAATAATCGATGCTTGCAACAATTCGCGTGGTGGTCATTTAAATGATGTAGTATTTCACACATGTCAACGTTCAAACTTTATAATAAAAAAGAAATATCATGATAAAAAATATTTTATGTGTTTTATTTATATTTACTTTTGAAACCGCAAAATGGATAACCCTTTACATATATAGATGTGTATACGTATTATGCAATTGTCAACAGAACACTCATACAAATAATAATACGAAGAAATTAAAAAAAAAGTATAATTTATATATTGCCTTGGATGCTAAGAATATAGAGCTCTTCTTCAACAGACTCGGAGCTTTTCTCTCGTTCTCACACTATCTCTAACTTACTAACCCATTACCTCATTATCTCTGTTTCACTTTCCCTCACTACAGTATCGCGCGTATGTATTGTGTGTTCTTGCTTTCATTTAACAGCAAAAATTTTCACATAATAAATTTTTACTCATTTCATGTCACGCTTTACCACTACAAACATGTACGATTCTACAACTAGTACAATGACACAAGAAACTGTTACTCTACATTTCCTTGAAAGCAGTAGTAATTGTAAATATATCAAAAATATAAAGTCACAAAAAAAAAAATTCATACAATAATAAATGAACGAATAAATAAAATAACTTAATAAATATAGAGGTACACGTTTTCATTAGGTAAGAAATTTTGTGTAGAATTATTAATATATTTATTTTGTCATTTCCTTTGTCAAATAAACAATTTTTATTTCTGTAGAAAAATTTTGTTAGTTTAATTTTATGTATGGTATATAACTATATGAGTCCTTATAATACACATATGAAATTGTAGTTTCTTAAAGTTTTCTTCGTATGACTTTTATTCTTCTTCCTTATTAGCAGAGTAATAAATTGATGCTGTTGAAGGAAATGTTGATATGACAATTTTTGATTGTTATTCAAAAAAAAAAAAAAAATATTTCCCCTTCATAATCGCCAGATTGAGCAGTTGCGGAGAAAGCTATGAGACTTGACTATACCAAAACCCACAGAGAGAACCATCAAGCGCAAAAACTTTTTTCACTGCAGAAAATATACTCGCTAATATGGTGGCCGAAAATTACGTTCAGTTAGACCAACAGGCACAAACTTCAATTAAAGAGAACACCCAAAGGTACAATTCAATTGGCTAGAACCAGAATTTTGCAATAGATATACTACTTATTTACTTACATATATCTATTTTGTTCATTATAAAAAATTAAAGAACCATTTTAATCCAAAATATACGATTTTTTTTTTACTAAAAAGAGCTAAGGTATTGCAAGAAGAATTCTGTATCACGCCTAGGGGAGTATTATGTACCCCGGACGTCGAATATTATAGCTTCATCATTGGGGTTTTGGACTTTAATCAGACAAATTTGTATGAGCAGGAGAATAAGATCAAAGACCTGAGTATAGGTTAAAATATCGGTCCAAAATTTATTGCGCCTATGGAATGAAAACTTCATCAAGTAACTGAATGTCGACGCTACGACCAATTTCGCAAAAAAAACTATGTCCCAAAAGGCCCCAATCACGTACGATAATGTTGATGTTCTACCACTCCATGATGATGTTAAAATGGCCACAAACCACCTGGAGCACAACAAAGCTGTAGCAATTAATGAGTTGTCGACCAACGAGCCTTTTTAAAAACGGAGGCGAAAGGCTATGATTGAGTTTAAGTATTATCTGTCCTGACAGTGTAATATGCACCAACTACGGTGGCTTCTTCAGCATCTCATACAAGGTTTCATCGTTCATACTCTGTGAAACATTGCTCAATGCTGAACAACTTGATTGGATGCTGTCAGTGTGGCTTATAATTATAACACTACACCAAATACCTAAAAAGACCGAAAAAAAGCAGAAAACCAACTATTTGTTGAATATATAATCATTTCTGGGGGTGGGTGCCGTGGCTCAGTGGTTAGTGTGTTGGCCTTCTGATCTGCAGGTCGTGGTTCAATCACTGGCTGAACCATAACACATTTAATATCGAAAAGATTTTTCTTTCGAACGGTACCCACCTGTCGGCAAGCAATTGGCAATTCTTCCGACAGTAACAACTTCCCATAAAAATAGCTTCTAAAAGAACTCTGTGATAAAGCTCAGAAAAAGTGATGTCACAAGGGTTCTGCCGTTCAGAACTGGCTAAAATTAGTAGGTCCCTTCTAATACTGTACAAAAATTTAACACGCACAACAGTAATGCAAGAGAAGCTGGGCCAACGAGCCCTTTGGGCTTTAAGTGCCACATATTTATTTATTTTTTATAGCCGTTTCTATAGTCAGATAAGGGATTACTTTTACACAATAATGTAAAAGTAATCCTTGAATTTAATTATGGAGAAAATAATTGGAGTTCTTAGTATTATAATTATAATATATTGGTGTTATAATTGTGTTAGATCGGGAGAATTCTTCCGAACATTTGCTGCTTTAGAATAAGTAAGCAATTGCATCATCTCGAAGAAGTGAAAATCATACGCTTCAAATCTCTCATAATGCCTGCCAGAAACGTTAATACTTTCCACCTCGTATGACAAGTTTTTGGAGTTTTGAAAAGCAGAGTTCTAGACAAGATGTTAGGACCAATTTGCGTTGGTAACAACTTAATCATGATCTGTAAGGGCCGTATTCCAATATTGACATAGGTAAGCGCATCAAAATAAGAATTTTGTGGTTTCTCTGCAATATTTAGTGATAATAGCCTTCACTCTATAAAATGGAGAACAAAAAAAAAATGAATTGTTCCAATCTACTTTGTTTTCATATTCTTTTAATTTCCTTACCATGAAAAACTCGAGCTAAAAATTTCTCAATTACACTATTTATGCAATACGATTATCAGCAGTATAAAAAAGTCATAGTAGAAAATACATGCTCATACAATTATTATTATGGTACTCAACAAAAAGCGAAAATGCTGTGTGTCGACCCTTTTTTCATAACCAAATATATAACATCAAGGAAAACTTTTTATACAAAAGTCAATTTGCTCATGATGAGCATACTCACGATACTGAGAGTCAGAATATGAAGACACAACTTTTAACATTATCATAAAAACACACATACATATGAGTGCGACTAGTTGAATGTAAAGTACATCTATCACTTTGTAGGCTGTTTTCAATTTTTTTTTTTGTGTGGTTGCATACTTTATGGCATTTGTGTAAATTTGTACAAATTTGCATAAAAATATGATGAGCGCATATTTTTCATGCTCTAATTAAAATAAATTCAAAATACTGCTCTAATTAGCATTTAGGCGCAAAGGCATAAACACATGCTACGCAAAGTGAAATTTAGTACAAATGAAAAGTGGAGAGAATTTTTATATTGTAATATAAAAACAAGCCAGCGGCTTACATTTATAATTGTAGTGTTTTTTAGGGCATCCAGAGAAATGTTTAAATCGACAACTAATTATTGAGTGACAGCTTGTAAAAAAGAAAAACAATTTTTTTTTATTGTAATAACACTAAAGTGTTTGTTTTTTATTTTTTTTTGTATTTTTTGTTTGTTGACCGACATTCTTCTTTCTGATAATTTTGCAATGTTCGCGACTATAGCCATTTTAAACCCATTTACTTAACACCACATACGAGCATATATACTATGTACTAATATATGTACATATGTGCATGCTGTGCTATAATATACAAGTAGTGTTTATCTGCAATAATTGCTGTCAGCTTTTAGGCGCATGTAATTAATTTCGCTGACATACATTAACAGCAGCTGTCTACGCTTCACATCTCGTATGGGCATATATATACATATACACATGTACACTTATGTACATATGTTTGTATCAGTGTATGCGTGTGAAAGAATAAAATGAAATAAAATAAAAATAATAAATTGCAGTTTTTCTTTTGAAATTTCGTATATACATATGTATATTAAGGTAGGTCGATTTTTTAAGAGGCATATATATACTGTGGATAATTTAAATTACATATTTCTTCCCGCTGAGGCTTCAAGGAAGTCCTGATTTGAACTCGACTACTTTTCCAGATTTTACACAAAATCATCAATTTTGTAGATATGAGGTAAATAAATTCAGAAATATATTCAAGAGGAAAAACTAATGGGAGTTTATCATATATTTTACTACTGTTAGGGTGATTCCTGACAGTTATCGATTTTCATATGTTTTTTTTTTTTTGTTTGTTTGTTATTTTGTATAGGAGAGGCTTAAGCCCTAAATATAGGTGTATTAAATATAGCGTATTAGGAAGTAATGTTTACAAGAAAAAAAATTTTATGTTTGCTATACATTATACCGCCCTAATGGAGATTCCTGGACAGCTAACATATTGGCGATTTTCTGCCTTTTTTCGGTCATTTTGTATGGGTGAGAGATTGTTGACGAGGAAATTTAAATTAGGGCCAGCCATGCTTTTTACAGCTCTAGTGCCAATTCTTGGGCAGCTTGGGCGATTTTTAGCAATCTTTTATGTTCTTTTGTATGAAAGTCTCTTGAGGCGGCGTTGATATAGGAGGTAAATATGTTTGGAGAAAATATTTACGAGTATTTTTATTAGATTTTCAATTTTCTCTGTAAGTGCGGTTCCTGAAGTTATTTGTCGATTTAGAAAACATCTGAAAATTGACAATAACACCATAGCTGCTCAGGCATTGCCCCTACATCTTAAATATTTCCTCCGAACATATTTACCCTACTGCCCTACCAAATTGTTGCTTTTTTAATAAACTGAAAAGTACTCGACTCCAATCATGAATTTCTTTATGCTTCATTGGGAAAAAATGCTAAAAATAAAACAAATTTTATATTCTTCTCTAAGTCAGATTATAAAAAATGTACTCCATATAATCTAAACCACCTTAATATACATATTTATGTGTATATTTATATATATGACCAGCTTGCTAGAAGAGTGTGAAATGGTTTTACTTTTGTCATTTTTTTTTTTTTTCAATACTATAAGGATTAAAAATCCAATAATTACAACAACGAGCGAAGAACTTACTTTTTAAGTTTAATTAAATCTCTGACAAAAAGAAAGACCATTATAAATGGAAACTGCAAGCTTAAAGTGCTCAATATTAAAAATAATTAATTTAAGCAATGAGAAAGCTTATAGAAAATACTGTTAAACATTGAAATTAAAAAGCAAATCGATTGAAAATATAACTTCAGTAAATTTTGAAATTAAAATACTGTTTTTTTATTTTTTATTCCATAAATAAATGCATGACCATCAGAAAACCAAAAATAAAGAAAGAAGTATTCAAGTTGCATAATTTTGCAAAGTAAACTAAAAAAAAAAACACTTAAATATCAAGTAAAAATACACATACAACCAACAAAGTATGTATAAATATGACTTTATACACAGAGAAATGTACAACGCAAATGCAAAAAAGACAGTAAGCGCAGTCAAGGCAGTAACAACAGCAACAAAAAAGAAAAAATGAAAGTAATGCTATGAGAAATTAAAAATGTGCAAATTAAAAAATGTGATGCTATAAAAAAGAGAGAAAAAAACAAGATATAAAGTTGAGTGGCGAAAAAGTGAAAAAGAATAGCTCAATGACTATCCTGAAGGTATGAAAAGAAAAAAGAAAAGGAAAAACTGAAAAGTAATTCTTCGTATATACAGTAGTAGTAGTTATAAAAAGACTACTTTCTAAGTAAGCTCTTAAAGACCATTTATTGGACTTCAAATAATTTCTTTATTATCAGTAATATTTATTATTTGGTTATATTGTCTACATAGACAAGACACTAAAAATATATTTCTGACAGAACCAATTGTTTTGAAAATTGCTGCCTGAAAAGTGTTTCATCAGATTTCTGATCTTAGTTGCTCTAACGTGCTCTATTGTTTTTTTTTTACAGCTGCTCTATTCTGCTCTAAATTGGGCTGCTCTGTACTATTTTCAGTTTCATTAGATACAACTATTCTATCCACATACACTGTCTGTCTGCGATTTACAAGAGCTCGACACTGACATAGAAATTTAATCAAGAATTACTCAACTTTAAAGTCGGCGCAATTGCAGCAGAAGCCAGACGCATAGTGGAATATAAGCACTGTTGTTCTGACCCACCAATAATAATAACAAATTCTAATTTAATTTTATTGCGGAGCAATGTGACTCCCCTAATTGTTGAATGAGAACAATTCAATTAGAATAGAGTTCTATTCAACTAATATCAATATTGAGATCTCATTTTCATTTTAAAAAAATGTTTGTTGTAAAAAAACGAATTTTTCTCCAAAGGTGACACACCAATATTGTCACTACCATCATACTAGTTTCAGACGTAGTCGCGTGAACAACACTAGTGATACCTACATATATAATCGTAAAGTATTTAATATGTACTTGCATGCAAAAACCAGAAACAGACAAAGTAAGCAACAAGACGATGTGGATGATGATGATGATAAATTTTAATAATTTTCATATTCTTTCTTTATTGCTTACAACTACAGTTGCATGCACGTATGTACACAACCACTTGTATGTAATTGTAGAAATTGCATGTA
The DNA here is from genome assembly GCA_963854835.1 of Megamerina dolium. NCBI lineage: Eukaryota > Metazoa > Arthropoda > Insecta > Diptera > Megamerinidae > Megamerina > Megamerina dolium. Next base: position 30,621,543 of record OY978529.1, on the reverse strand, counting down.
AAATTATGTTGCATACGAATGCATTATGCACAATGTTATTAAATTTTAAAATAATTAAAAATTTAATCAAAAACATAAGAGAAGGAGAACAAGAAGAAGAACAAGTACAAGCCCCAACAATAATAGTCGCAACAGTACTTATGCAAATGTGTGAGTAAATGTTTACTGAACGAGGGCTTAACACACAGCAAAGAATATGTATGTGACTGAGAGGATAATGTGCTATCTTGTTAATGCGTTTTTAATAAAAAAAAAACTAGTATGAATCGTTTTTTGAAATAAAGAACTTTAATAATAATTTCAATAACATTTATTAAAAAGAATAATTCCACAAACAAATTTGGTGAACAATGTGACGAAAGCTACCATTGAAAAGAAGATTGCTGGCCCACAAAGGTGAATCTCACAGAGCAGCACCACTAGCATATTCACTGATGGATCGAGATGATGGCAGAAGGAATTGATATTGGGAAATTCAAGACTAATGTATTTGCTACTAGTAACATAAAACTCCACTGTCAATATCAGCATACTTACAAGGAGAGTCAAGCATCAATATATACAATTAGTGGATACTGCACAACATCTAAAAATGGACTTTAATTTACAACACGCTCGAGGATTAAATGGATGCCTAGATAATCTTAAAGAAAACACAAAATAAACAAAAAATATTTTCTTCTGCACAAACAAAACTAATAATAAATTACATTAAATTTCCACTCACATATTTACAGATATAAATTTTTGTTAAAATTATTCAAATATATACATAAATTTTATTATTTTTCATTTTCAAAGTCTAGTCTTTATTATACCACAATATATAAATTATACTGATATACTTTATATTCTCCTTACACATATATAGCACACATACATATATACCCATAATGTTGAATATTTATAATGAAAACGTGTTGTTGTTTATTACAAAATCGTTCATTCGTTTAAAAACTGTCAAAATACTTAATTAAGCTGTCAAAAATTATGAATATTTTATATATGAATAGTGAGGGAACACAGTAGAATAAAGGTAAGAGATAGAAAAAAAGAGAGAGAGAGAGAGAGAGATAAGGAAGAAAAGTTAAAGCAAATTATGATATTGAAAAGTAGAGGAGAATATTGATAAATATTCGCATAATTCAATACACACTTACAATGAAATTAGAATAATAGCGATTCAGACGTTAATGATTTTATCTACTTATAATTAGAGGCATATTAATTATCATAATAACGACAAAAATTGCAGTAATAATACAAAAACATAACGCTTTTTTCCATTCTAGTTTCATCTACACTTGCATACTGTTGCAAATTAGTATAAAGTGCGTCATCACAGAGCAGAGATTACTTGGTCCAATAGATCCAATAGTCAGGCTTAAAGCAAGCGATTGTTAGGCCTATATGCACAATAGAGTCTGAAGTATAATACAAAATTATGTCTTAATGGAAACAACAATATATTATATGGTGCCACACCCCTCCAGCATTCTAAGAATCAACTATATAGGCTGATACTACACATACGTGATCTTATGATTTATAAAGTAATCTTGCTTGAGTGGCTCTCAAACAAATTCTTTCAATAATTTTTCGTATGAGTTTCCATAAATTGAATATTTTTAAAAACTCATACTAAAAATAACAGTAAAATATTCAACTATTTGCGAGTCATTCGAGTAAAATTATTGTAAGTTCACAAATCAGCGCTTCTTCGTCAATAAAATCTTTAGATGAACTACATAATGTCAAAAGAAAGCAATGTGAAATTAGCAACCGTGTTCCCTAAATATTGACTTTCATATGATAATGAAACGTGATAATGAACGTGAACGTAACTGCAGGGTGCGATATCCCAAAAGTGGAAGCAATGATGTCGGAATATGTTTCTCAGTCGTCTTCATTAGCAGTTCTTGGAATACAATTGATCGGTCCAATTTTGTCTCTCCATGTTATCTTATACGATATCTCTATCTTAATAGAGATATCAGTATAAAGCCTTCTATTAGAATTGAAAAGAAACATATTTCTAATGAAAGATCCTGAATCCTGTAATCCCTGTACTCACCTAGAATCACATAGAATAACAATCTATGATCATAAAGGGTTATCCATTTTGCGGATTCAAAAGTAAATGTAAATAAAACACATAAAATATTTTTTATCATGATATTTCTTTTTTATTATAAAGTTTAAACGTTGACATTATGTGTGAAATACTACATCATTTAAATGACCACCACGCGAATTGTTGCAAGCATCGATTCTTTTGAGGTAATTTTCGACCACTTTTTGACACATATTGGGCGGTATCTCAGCCATAACGTGAGGAATGTTGGTTTTTAGGTGCTCAAGAGTTAAAGGTTTATCTCCATAAACACGGTCTTTCGCGTAGCCCCACGAAAAAAAGTCAAGCGGTGTCAAATCGCATGATCTTTCTTGGTGGCCACTTGATATCGCCACGACGAGAAATTACGCGTCCAGAAAATTTCTCTTGCAATAAAGCCTTATTCGCTCGAGTTGTGTGGCATGTGGCACCGTCTTGTTGAAACCACATATTCTCTAAGTCGTATTCTTCAATAGCAGGCAAAAAAAAGTCGGTTATCATATGACCATAACGCTCCGAATTAACGGTGACAGTCGTTCCATCGTCGTTTTCGAAGAAGTATGGTCCAATCACACCTCCGGACCAAAGAGCGCACCAAGCAGTAACTTTTTGTGGATGTAGTGGCCTCTCTTCAATTACTTGAGGATTCTCAGAACCACAAATACGACAATTTTGTTTGTTAACATACCCACGGAGTGAGAAATGTGCTTCGTCTCTGAAGAAAATTTTGTTCGAAAAATCGCCGTCCACCGCCTGTTGTTCAAGCACCCATTCGACGTATCTACGACGTTGTGAATGGTCAGCTGGCTTCAGTTGTTATGTGAGCTGGATTTTATATGGATGTAGGTGTAGATCCAAATGCAAAATACGCCATAATGTGCCATATGACAGTCCTAATTCCTGAGAACGACGAGGAATCGACACATTCGGGTCTTCGGCAACACTTTCACTTACAGCAGCGATATTTTCGGTGGTACGAGCAAAACGATGATGCACAGGCCTTACAATATCTGTAACCGATCCAGTCTCTTCATATTTCTTCACAATTTTGCCAATTGCTTGCGTAGTTGGACTATTATGTAAAACATAATCTCCTCTTAAAGCACGATATGTGGCTGTGGCAGAATCACCATTTTTGTAGTAGATTTTTACAATTTTAATGCGTTGTGCGATAGTTAAGCGATCAATTTTCGCAAATGTTAGACTTTGAACTGAAAAAGAAAGAAATTGTTTTAACAACTCAGTTTGACAGATGTCGAATTCTAGCCCTATACTTTTGAAACCGCGAAATGGATAACCCTTTACATTTTAATGCGACAATTATCTAATCGTAAGCTATAGTGCTTATATTGCACATCCAATAAAGGTTTAAATTAGCTCTAAATTTGTTGACAAGCTATACCATCCACCATCACAACCTCCAAATTAATTAAGGGGTGCAGAGAAGTCAACATGGCTACATCACCTTCAAATAACAATTTTCAACGGCTATTTTCCACCATTCGCGAGTACCTTAAAAAAGTAAGTTTTCTAGACTAACTTTAAGTTGCTGAAAGGAAACTTGTCGTCATTAATTTTTCTAAAGAAACTTTTTCGAGATATCTCCAAAAAACCTGATTGTCTGAAATTTGTTTATTTAATGACAAACATCTCGAAAACGATTTATTTATATAATATTATTTTCACAACATTCCAAAACCATGTTCTTCGTCTTTTCGACAATGTAGCGTCTGCGTCGATTGGTTAAAATTTGACTGAATAATAGGCAAAGAAATTAGAGAAGAAGTGATATTTTTCACCTTTTTTGAAAATTACTTATTTTCAGTTGTTACGCAAACGCTCCAATATTTTCAACGTACTCTCAGTAATTGTGATTTTGACAGTTGGAAAGTCGGTCGGCAGTTTAAACGTAAAATTATATTAAGCGAAGTCACTCACTTCCCTCTCAGTGGCTTTCAGAATAAACCATATTGTTGACATTTCAAGAAACCCTAATCCAACGATGTATTTCAAAAAATACACTGTCAGATACGGTGTGTGGGCCGGAACCGCAATCAGGTGATAATGCATAAAAAATTGAAAGAAAATAGCGCTGTCACCACAAAGGCGACAAGTATAGAGTCATGCTCAAACACTTTTTGTTGCCATCAATGCGTCAGCGTGATCTGTAAGTCATTTGGCTTCAGTAAGATAGTGCGACATACTTTATATTGATCTATTGAAGGTATAGCTTGATTACATGATTATCTTCAAAAATAGAACTATACACTGACCTCCAAAATCATGTAAACCTTGTGAAACGTCTGAATGCATAAAAACAAATAAATTTATAAATGATGTTTCATTTCTCTCTCAATTTTCACACGCTCTCAAAAAGTTTTGTTAGATAAAATTCATATTAATTGCAATCACTGTCAAAGTAAGAACAAAACACCTACACACACACCATCACTGACTATCACCAACATCAGCAATTCAAATCAGCTCACTCACAATCATCAATATATTGTAACTACATATATGGATCTATACCTACAGTATTTATGTACATACAATACAACCAATGAATCCATTCATTCATCATATATATTGTATATTCAAAGCAATCAGATATGTATGCTGTACGCAGCATGTTCGATGAAGTCCAACAACGTATTCTAGTAGCGCCATTTCTCACCATTGATGTGTAATGTGTGATATGTGGTGCTTCAGCTACAGTTGTTGTTATCGCCTTCTTCATCGTTGACGTTGTCGTCGTCGCCATTGTCGTCGGTTTAGTTGTCGTTATAGTCATTGTACTAATTTCGTTTAATTTGTTGATTGATGAATGTGTCAGGAACTTATGACATTGATAGTTATAAATTATTTGCGATTGCATATATGTATGTATGGATGCACATCAACATACATACACCCACAATGTGTGCGCTAAGAATGTAATAGGATATTTCAAAGACGATGACGATAGCATACATACATAGATGTTGATGTTGCTGTGCTGATTATAATGAAAAGGACGAAGACAATATTAACGATAGATTGTAGTATTAAGTAGTGACGTTTATTGTGAAATAAGACACAAAACAAGCAAACAATTTGCTAAAAATAAATATGCGACCAAATATAGTTACATTTATAATATTCATAATTGAATAGGTAACGTCTGTTTGTGGGTATACTTTTCATCAAGCTGATCCCAGTAGAGTAATATGAATTAGATGAGCATGGGAAATTAATAAATAAATTATTTTTGTCGTCATCGTTTCTTTTTTATATATATTTTGGTTGATATTTGCTGACATAATGCTTGCAGGTTTAAGAAAGTTTGACAAATAATACTTTTTGGTATATTTAACGCATAATATATCGATCTGAGGAGGTGAAAAGGCAATTATCCTTTTTTTTTCGTTTTTTTTTTTATAAATTTAGTTTATTACGAACTCATTCTAGGACTTACTTTATTAAAGAATCCCATACATTTTAGATATCCTCTATTTTTTTCGCCTTTTCGCACAGGTTTGGTAATCTAAAATTTAAATATGTCTCACTTAATTAAATAATTGATTAATTCTTATTACTTTTCCTATCTACTACCCAATATATTGCGAATATATTAGTCTATCACGTATTATATCGCATTCTTGAATAAGTTTGGTAATTAAACTATGTATTATATATTTTATCCAATAATTGCTTAATTCTATGTTCCACGAAAATATCCGACACAATATCTCCAGGTTGACGTCATTCTCTACTTCAAAAGCGTAGTTATTAACAGTGACGTCCTGTCCAAGATGCTGTTCCCTTTGCGGAATCATTATAATCGACAATTAGATGGTGTGTGTAGATCTTTTTTTTCCATCTTCTCCCCGAATTTGGCACAGTGTGAGAATCAGGTCAATATTAGATTTACCAAGTCTGAAGCCACACTGATAAAGTCGAATCAAGTTATTGAGTAATGGGCTTCAAGCTTTCACACATTTTGCGCGATAGAAACTTGCCGAGCCCTGGGTAATTTCCTCTTCAGATGAGGGATTGCTAGGAGTTTTTGAACGAAAAGTTCTACTCACGATGTTTGGACAGAGTTTCGTTGCTTGTGATTATCGAATAAAGTAAAACAATGAGCTGTATGAGCTTTATGCAGACACCGACATAATAAAGCCCATTCAAATAATAGGTCATGCCGAACCCATTCGGAAGACCTAATCTCTGGTGAAAAGACCAAGTACTGGAGAACTCGACGGGGCTTGGAGTTTGTACAAATCGGCAGTTAACAAATGACAAAGATAGATGGCGAAGCATGCTCAATTCGATCTAAATTGTTTTTCGGTTATAATGGCCAGATATGAGAGTAAGTTTTATATTGCCAAATCGCATATTATTGCTCAAATTGCGATCATATCTCTTTTTTTAGCATAATTTAGGCATTTTATCCCCTAATATACTACACTGCACTACTGGATGTTTTATCGTTCTTTTTATTCACTTTGATAAGTCAACTCCGCATTCTATTTTTGAAACGATTGTTTGGCCCTTGCTTCGCTTTTTTAATTATTGAAGTTCAACAAATTTAATTCTTTATGGTTTGCTCTGTTTAAGGGATTGCTTAAGCAAAAATTCTTCATTAAAAATTTCCAATTTTTTATTCTAGTGTCTAATATATCGCTGTGTCGCATATTTAATAGCTTATATAATGATAAAAGTACAACTCTCTCTCTCTCTCTCTCTCTCTCTCTCTCTCTCTCTATTGCATTGATTGCCATTTTTTTTTTCTCCAATCGTTTTACTCTATTGCCTATTTCCTTTTCTTTAGATTAAGAACTCGTCACGAATATGAAATTCTGATCGAAGAGACCACATGGACATGTCGACTTCTATCCAAAGCAACACTTTAAAAAGCGTCCACCATGGCTCTGCTTCTACTAGTTCTCTACACCTCCTATATCTCTATTACAATTTAATATAGAAATATTAATTGAATAGCTCATTGGAATTGATTTACATATTTTGTTAATCATAATCTGCAAACATATATTTAATTCCAAACCAAATTGAATCGTATTGTGACGAATAGAAAATATATGGTTTCCTTTACCATTATACGCATCATGTTGTTAACAAATTTTTTTTATATTTTTATTTCATCAAATCCGGTAAGAAGAAACACTCAAAAATATTAAGTAATAAAAATTTTTATGACTACTCACTCACATTTAAGTAGGTACGAGTGTAAATATAGCAGTGTATTATTTCAGTATTTATTTCGTTGTTCGTTATTTCCTTGATGTTCAAGAGTTCAATAGGAGAAGTTTCATGCAATAAAATTTGTATGAAATTGAAAATTGCATCTGTGAATCTGTGTAATATGATTTGAGCGGAATTATTTTTTTATTTTAAGTTGTTCCCTTTTTACTATATTAGTTTAGTAATAAATATCCTTGTTAGAATGCTCTGTTTAGTATAAATTTATTTGTTTGTTTATTTTATCAATAAAAATAATAAGTTCGAATTATTTTCTAACACACCAACTTACGAAAGATACAAAAATATAATAAAAATTATATGAGTAAACAAATATTTTCATATAAATTCTTAGTTAATACTAGATGATATTCAACAGCATAATATGAGCACTTGTGACACTTTATCTATTATACTACTCTATTATTGTGATTATTATTAAGTTGAAAATCACGCAAATTATTATTATCATTGATGATCAAAATTTTTATTGTAAAATAATTTTTTTTTTATTGAATCTTTCTAATATACGTAGAAATTAACAATAAGAATTCAACTCTTACAAACTAACTAAAATTATGTGATATTCCCTATGCTCCATCACAATTTGTTGAGTCGCGAGGTTTAGCAATTTCACATCATATTCAGTGTGTCTTTTCTTTTTAATCGTCGATGCCCCGTGCTCAACAACATTTGCCTAGCAACGGGTTTCAGATGGTTGTGTAATTTTTGAATGTAGCTTCTGTTGGACTTTGCATCTTCCTCAGAAATTGTGGGTACATTTAAATCTCGATGGATGTTAACGTTCCTCATATACCAAGGCGCGTTTACAATAATTCGCAGACACTTGGATTGTATTCGCTGCAATTTTTCGATATTTGAGGGAGATGCGGTGCCCCACAACTGAATGCCGTAAGTCCAGATTGGCTTCATAATTGCTTTATATAATAGTACTTTGTATTCGAGATTCAACTTTGATCCTTTGTGTAACATCCACCATAACTGATTTATTTTAAGCTTGATCTGAGTTTTCTTTGCCTGGTCAGCCTTCTGTCGAGGTGAATACCCAAGTACTTTGTTGAGGAACATTGTGGAACTGATTGGACATTAATTTTAAGTGGGGGACATGTATCTAGCCTTAGCGTGAAGGTTGCATGTACGACCTTTGATTCATTGACTTTTATACGCCATTTTGCTAGCCAGATTTCGAGAGAATCGATATGAGTCTGCAGGAGTTTAGTAGCTTCTATGGGGTTAGAGCGAGAGCACAATATTGCCGTATCATCTGCAAAGGTCGATATAAATGTATAGTTATTGTTGGGCATATCTGAAGTGTATAAGAAATACAGTAATGGGCCCAAAACGCTTCCTTGAGGAACGCCAGCGTGAATATCCAATGGATTTGTTGTGTAGTCCTTGTGATGTACGAGAAATTGTCTTTTCGTGAGGTAGCTGCTAAGCAATGAGGAGACATTTGCAGGCAGTAATTGTTTGAGTTTGTAAATAAGGCTATCGTGCCATACTTTATCGAAAGCTTGAGTGATATCAAGAAAGACAGCTGAGCAATAATTTTTATCTTCAAAAGTATTCCTTATCAGAGTTACAATGCGGTGGACTTGTTCTATTGTGCCGTGCTGTTTTCTAAATCCAAACTGATGTTGGGGAATCAGTTGGTTGATTAATAAATGGAGTGCTATTCATGACAAGTAGCTTTTCGAATACTTTAGAGAGGAGAGGCAGGAGGCTGATAGGTCTGTACGATGCAACTTTTGTAGGGTCTTTTCCTGGTTTTTCTATCATAATATAATATAATATCTGGACCAGGTGATTTTTTTTTGGTTGAAATCTTTATAAATTGCTTTGAATATGTCCTTTTTTTTAATTTTGAGCGTTATTAAGCAAGGTTGAGAAGTTAATTTTGGTAATGAGGACTGTGAAGAGGGTGGATTGGGTGTAAACACACTTTTTAGGTGGTCTGCAAAAGCCAAACCCTTCTCACATTTGCTTCTAGCCCAATTACCGTCACTCAAACGGATGGGGGAATCAGTGAGAATTGGCCGATTTGAGTTTTTTGCTGATTTCCACAAAGAGTAGTCGGACGCTTCACCAGGTGTTCATTTGGCTATATGCTCTTCCAACTCTTTTTTGTTTTTATTTTTTAGGGCTTGCTTTAACCTTCGAGTGCAGTGCTGTAGCTGTGTTTTCAGATTCGGTTTTAGATGAACAATTAGTAAATTTAGATTTTTTGGTATTCTACTCTTCTCACTCTCACAACATTTACACATATTGCTAAATATCAATCAAAATATTAAAAAGTAAGCCTCATTACTCTAAGCTATTCATATGTGAAAATATATTATACGTAATATAGCATTCCACTACACATCCACACATACTTGGGTATTAAAAATTCATTTACACAAAAAACCATTCTATTTTGCGATTTTATAAACTGATCTCGCTGGTCAAGCGTGTATAACAACATTGCTGTGTGTTAGAAGAGTATTAATCCCATTAAAAGTGCATATATCGTCAAATACAAATCAGGTCACTACGCAAAAGGTATGTGAATGTACACGTTTCTAATTCTATGTGTTGTATCTACAGGGTGTTTCATTTGATGCAGGTAATCCGACAGAGATTGATTACCAGCATTTGTATTGCGAAATTAAAATATTTAGTAAAGAACTAATGGAATGTGGAAATCTTGAGAATTATAAACCTTCATTAATTAAAACAATGCTAATATTAGTTTTAAAGTCAACAGTATTAATTTATTTTAAATTTTTTCTTACTTAAAGTAAGCTAAAATATATTAAAACTTTTGGAAAAAATTTATTTACTATTTAATTACTGTTTCAATCACAGATCATTTTGTTTCAATGGCTAGAGTATTTCCAAAGTTATGACGTAATACTGATGACAATCTAAAAAATCGATACTTATACCAAGTCAAGGATATTTTTAGTTCAAGACATCATTTTTAAAGCTCATAAAAAGAGTTTTAGAAAAATATATTGTATATTATAGATCTGAATTACAATCTAAGTAGATTTATTCATGTCTGTCTTTCCGTTCGCACAATAACTGCCGTATTTATAAAGCAATCAGGCTAAAAATTAGTACATACAATAATTTTCACCAACAAAATCATATGCTTGAAGGTTTGCGTAATTGGATAAAGTCCACGCCTACTTCTCATACAAAAATATCTTCTTAAACGTATGTTTTCATACTTCACGCTTGAAAGTATGAAGCTAATAAAGTAAAAATTCGTATATATAGTGAGTTCAATCATATAATTGATATCTTGAAAACCAGCCCTACCTTTCATACAAAAGTACATTTTTTCACACCTTACTCGCAGAATCTAATTAAAACTTATTGCAAAGAGATATTCTGATCACAAACTGGATATATTAGAAAATGGGCGTAATCGCATAAAAATAACGCCTACTCCTCATACAAAAGTTGTTGTTTGATGTTTTTTTTTTTCATTTTTTGAGCTCAAAAATCTCAAGTTTTCAAGCTGAAACACGGTATAATCTATTTTATTTACTAACTAAAAGGCATATTCCGAAATAGATTGAATCGGATAAGATTTACACGTACCTCCCATACGAACTTAGGCTTTCGTATGGGAGGTACTTTACATATGAAAATATTATTTAATCAAGCTAAAACTCTGCAACTACGATTATAATTATGAACAAAGAGCTGAGCTCGAAAATAGGCGGAATCGGATAAAATTCACGCTTTTTTCATACATTGTGCTCGAAACTACCAACGTACTATTATAGTAACAAACTAAAAGACGTATTATCATATAAAATTGAATCGATTAAAAAGTACGCCTAAATCCCATACAAACTTATGCTTTTGAATGCATATTTTTTCAATTGGAGCACCAAAATCTTAAGTTATGAATCTGAAACTTAATACATGCGGTTATATTTCCCGACGAAAGCTCAAAAATTTGTATAATTGAATGCAAACCACGCCCATCTCTCAATGAGCAGTACGTTTGGACAAGAAGAAGAAATACCTTCGTTAAAAAATCCATCGACATCAAAATATCCGCTTATAATGAAACACCCAGTTCTATAACTATGACCATGGCGACAACAACGATGACTCTTACGTACGCATTTTGTGTGGTAAAAATTATGTGTGGTCACTGCATAAATTTTCAAATGATTACTATTGTGTTGTTGTTGTGTGGCAATAATACCAACACTATTAAAGAAGGCAGTAAAGGCATTTGAAAGAGAGAGGTGAAAGACAAAAAAACAAAAAAAAACCAAAATACAGAATGACAGAAGATAAATAGAAACAATAGCAATAAACGTAGTCAGCGAATATCACAAGCACAAACAGCAAAATGGAAAAACCTCAGCAATAACACAGGACACTTAGTAAGTGAACGAAATATACAGTGCGTTATTTTCAAGCAATTCATCCACAGGCATCCACTGATATACAGTGGATTTTACTCATATATCGATACGAATACACACATATATCGACAATTACACAATGGTCATTGAGCAACGCCATGTCCGCCAGCTACATGGCTGGCATACGTACTCGTATGTACCAAAGTAACTTGTGAATAATACTCGAGCTTTGCACTGCAATTTAGAAAATCGATTTGTTATTGCCTTTGTGCTTCATCGCTATTATTGTTGTAGTACTTCTTATGTATACGTGTATACTCGTATGCATACAAGCATACATACGTATGTGACTGTATGGCTTGTTTTTATTGCTATTTTGTGTTTTCGTATTTAAACGTTCCCGTGAGTAGTTTGAGAATGTGCAATATTAAATTTTTCGAAGCACAAAAACACACGATACAGACTCATACATACATTTACCAGAGAATCTACCATGCAAAAAATGCAAAACAGCGTGTGTGTTTAGCAATATGCCATGGAGAATCAGTGTTTTAAAACATAAATAAAAAGAAAAAGCTATCGTAACAACAAAAACAACAACAACGCAGATTATATAGAATCGCTAAACGGTAATAATAAAGCTTACATATTGTACTATATGTGTGTGTATGTGTGTGAGTGTGTTGTAGAAATAAACAATTTCAAATTACTATTTGTCTTCTTTGTTTTGCATATTTGAATAGTGAAAATGAAATTTTCAATTGCCTACTTTCAGCGACACTAGGCGAGAATGGCTATTTTGTAACAATTTTTGTTTTTCTGAATTGTGGTATTATTATTTTTTCATTAATTGAAATAAAGTGCAATGAAAGTTTATTGAAAATATGTGGTTTTGACATTTTAATCAACTTTGAAGATTTCGCAAAGGCTTATGTTTTTGTATGATTCCGTTCATTTTTGAACATATCTATTCGCTGGTCAAAATAATCATATATACCTAATTTGAACATGTTAGCTTTATATTTTTTGGTGAAAAGTGTGAAAATATACATTCTAAAATTTACTTTTATATGGGAGATAGGTGTGATTTTCGTTCAGTCATGCTCATTTTCATGCTGGGCGTCATATTGATAAACATAATCGTATAAACTAAGTTACAGCTTGATCTTGGTGCGAAAAGTGTCAACAGGTATAGGCGAAAACCTGTTTTTGTCTTGGAGGTAAGCTTCATTTTCATGCTACCCAAACATTTTTTCAACATGACCACTTGTTAGTAAAAATAATATTCTACATTTAAAAAGTACTTTTATATGTGAGGTAGGCGTACTTTTTATTCGATCATGCCCATTTTTAAACTAGACCTTATAGTTATAAAATAATTTATATGTATCGAATTTCAGCATGATAACATATATTCTTGGGTGTGCAAAATGTTAACAAATACAATTAAAAAAATGCTTTTGCATGTCAGATGATGGAATGGCGGAATTTTCATTCAATTACAACCATTTTAAAACTCTTTTTTACATTAGTTAATATAACTTTACGTACAACAACTTAAGCTTTTAGTATCCAATAATTCGCCAACACGCTTTTGTATGCGAGGTATGTTAAAACATTGGTCCATTGCTTAAAGTTTTTGCGAAATTGCTTTAAAATTACAGTAGTTATCGTAATAAAGTTAAGACAGACAGACTCAGAGGTATTTTTACTCTGAAATTATATATAAAATATGGGTTGATTCTTCTTCTTCGCAATAATTTTCAAAATTTAACCGTGGCAGCTCAAAATTTCAAAAAAACCGATGTGAATTCACATAAATTTAATTTCTTAACTAAACTCAACTACATTGCTAATATTTAATTAACTATTAAGAATTCATAATTCTAATCACATATACGTGCACTCAAAACAAAACGTAAAATCTACTTTATAAGCACACTTAACGATAAAAGTCTTAATTAATAGATTATCATTTTGTTTTTTCGAATTTTCTCTTTATCGCATATAAATTAGTTAAGGAAAATCTCTAAAGAATGGATCATGTGATTACTAAATATGTACTATAACAACCATTAACATTTGCTATGCTCATTATTTTCTTTACTTTCCATGGAACGTAATAGCAGCATGAGCTTAAGTGAATCTATCGAGTTCTAGAGAAAATGTTTACTCATTTAATAGCATCGCACAGAAGATATGATCAAAAGTTGATAAATACTCGTACGTACAAAAAAAAAAACGAACATTAAATTATAAAAGCACATTCATTACAACGCATACACACATGCTAAAGAACATACAAATTAACCCGACACTCATCGCCACATCAGGAAGGAAGAATACTACACTACCACACCACTTCACTTGTGTACGTAAAAGAAAATCACTCATGGGAATAATCTAACAAACATTAGTCATGTTATAAAAGCATAACGCAACATGCTGTATACAAAAAAAAATACTCACACATGTGGATATATTTCTCTAAATACTATGTAGTACATAACACAGCATACTCACACATTTGTGAATGTGTATATAAGCAAAAAAGAATAGCAACAACATAGGGAAAATATCGAAATGAAATGATGATGAAAATTATGATGAATTTGCAAAAACGCGCATATGAATAATATGAAAATAAAGCATACAAATAGGTTTATATGTATGTAAGCGTGTTTGTGTGGTACAAAACATATAGGAAAGGCATAAAAGAGAGCGTATTAAATGTGATATTTAATTGCTATATATAAAATTGATGAAGAAATTAAATACTCGTAAAATAGTATGCTCTTTTTTCAAGTATGGCCAATTAATTCAATGAAACTCACACAACCAATTGTTTTTCCACAAAAGTCAGGTCATAATATTTTGCCGAAAATTCAACAAAATATTTCAAAATTACATACAAAAGTTGAATAACCCTTTCGACAATGAGTCGCGTTAGAACAAAATGGCGTAATCCTTACTTGCTGGAAGACGCCTCTTTATATATAGGCTTCTAATTTAGAACAAGAGCCAAATGATTTTCTACACGATTATGACAATGACAATGACAATATTGCTCGTTCCTCCACAGTGATGACAATACAAAATTGTTGATAATGAGTTGACTTTTCTCATATAACCAATTCTTATTATTCTTGTTGACTGACCTCTTAATGACGAAAGTCTTTATTTCTTTTTATTGTTATTTATTTTTCCTCTTATTACTGTTATTATTATTATTATTATTATTATTATTTTGTTGAAATTTCCATTTTAATCTTGATGACTTGTTAAAAAGATATGAATATTTTGTGGAGTAGGTATATAAGTACTAAACAAGCAAGCACTCAGGCAGAGGCAGAGGTTTATTGTTTTCGATTTTTTAATAGATCATCGCAACAACAAGACAGAAGAATATTTGTTCTTATATACGCCCCTATAAAAATATGCCAATAGCTTGTTTATATCCTTCTATACAAATTTCTATTCTCATTCTTTGTTACACTTTGCTAAATTTAAATGTTTATATACAATTCTTTTGTATAGAGTTTATATCACAGTGACTCATAAGGGAAACGTTTTCTTGTGCTTATTATTTTATCTATTGTTTAGAATAATTGTTTTCTTGGCTCTTACTTTCATTTAATCTTTGGATATTGTTATTGATGCAGACACGGAGAAAAAACATTTGCAAATAGATATTAATAGAAAATAAATAATAGCGACGAAGAAACATACAAAGTCTATGTAAAATTTTATTGATATATTCTGTATTTGTTTTTAACGATAAATATGCCTATAAATATGCTACAGAAATTTTTCATTCTGTAACAAAAATTATGCATAATTATCTGCGAAATAACGCAATCAATTGAGGATATGTTTCTAAAAAAATATTGATAATTTATGATTGACCTTAGTGCCTTATTATACTAGGCATATGAATATAAATTCCAGTCTGAAAATTTTCATGGGAATGATATTCTTTCGACTTGAAAATCATAACTCCTTAGAATTAACTTAAGTTTCGTATATATTTGAAATCATATGATTGTAATTGAGACCAAATGACTTCAAGGGACTCGAAGTTATTACAATGTTCATATTACAATAATCAAAACTGTTTTAAAATTATTTAAATAACTAGAGTATTGCTGAATAGATTTGTAATCAATTGGATATACTTGAAATCATATGACACTAAGTGATGTAACATAACTTTATGTAATACTTCGATTTACTCAAAGTGTATCCAAATAATTTTAAGTAAATTACTACAAATTTAAATTGATTCAAATTAGTTTTAGTAAATATAACTTACAAATAGGCCTAATGATTTCATATCTAAGTGAGTCTCTAAGTGAGTTTTCCACTTGAAATCGGCTGGATTCACTTCGAAACATATGACCGGAAATGACACTAGATGACCTTAAGGGAAAACGGTTTGAACGGTTAACGTCTCGAGTCTTTATATGTTACTTCAAGTGACTCAAAGTGTATTCAAGTGATTCTAAATGGTTGTAAATTTAAATGGACTTGAAGTAATTTCATTTAACCTCATTCTCCAACTGTTAACAAATAACTTATACTGTTTTCAAGGCAAATGTGTTCAATGAAGTCATAGAAAGGCTGCATTTCTGCAAAAGAGCTCATACTACATTAAAAAGAAATCGACCATTTCAAAAAGGATTATAGTTTGTAAATGCATTTTCTAATTTCTAAATCACACTAAATTAAATACATCTATTACAGCTCCGATTCAAGAATTTGCAAATGAAATTGTGAGCATTACTCTATCAGATATGTTGTGCCACTTTGACTCTTTTTACAAATTATAAGCCAGGTGGAAAAGGCAAGGAATTCTAGTTTTAGTATTTTATTAGTTTAGTGTCAAAAGAAATATGTTATAAGCACAGATCAACATTCTCAAGAAATCATTTGTTTAGATACTGTAGTGATAAGGAGACAGTCTCACATTAAGGCAAGGCGTATACTTGTCTTTGCGTTAACATCTTTTGGATAGAATTACTTGGATGCCTATTAAAATATTAGAAAAGTAAGTCTTCTGAGTTACATAGCTACATAATCTGATCGTTCTAAGACTAAAGATGGAAATTATGGATACACGATGAAATGATAAGAAATGAACATTAGAAAAACTCACAAATTGGGCAGTAAAAAATCCATTCAAGCTAAAACCTAGATACAACTTAATATACCAAATATTCCCATATCGAAATATTGAAAGCCACAGATATCAAAAGAACGACAAACCTTCGGCTGGGGATCAGCAAATAATCTACTAAACTCTACCGATTTTGTCATTGAGCACTACATACTTTCACTACACTTATTCAAGAAATGATTGGAGTGCGCTAATACTAAATATGGTACTAAGTCGAGCACCAAGTTTAAACAAATGACAGGAAAATCAACAAATATCTCTACGACTCGTCAGGAGAGGCTTCTGGGTAGATCAAATGTACGACCAACCACCTTTCATTTTTTCTCCCCAAAATTTTTTCAGAACAAACTTACTTCCTAGTACCACTCCTAATGGTTGCTTCCCTACGCAACATATATTTTTTATTACATTCGCTCTTAATATGACGAAATCTTATTAATTTTTCAATAATAACATTTCATCTGAATATACTTACCCTTTCCTTTTAGAAATTAGACTTAAAATACATAAAAATCGCTTAAAACCATCATAGCTGCTAAGGGATCGCATCTGGAAAGGTGAAATATAAGACAGACCAGCATTGACTTTTCCTCAACATTTTTCCAGAAATGGTTACTTCCTAATTTCCTTTTTTTTTAGTAGGGGTCTCCTACAAAATTGATGTTTTCATTCAATTAATTTACACATTAATTTTTCTCTCCAACGTATTTCCTGAAGATACTAACTCTCTATTTTTCTGCCTTGAAGAGTCTATCATACACAATTGTTTTAATAGATAATTAACGATGTGAATCAGATCAATAAATAAGTTTGACCATTTACCTTATTATTCTAAAGACAATTTTTCATATATTTTAGTCTATTTTCAAATTGCTAATAAAGAGAAATCTGTTGAATTTTTAAAATAGACGGGTATAATGTAACTTTCATTGAGTAGAAGGATCTGCAGTTTGAAATATATTGAATAATAGTAATAGTAATATTTGACAATCTATTTAAGGACGGTCAAAAATTATTATTACTGTGTATTATTCAATATTTATCAGCTATTATCAGCATTTTATCACTGTCATTTAAAAACACATTTCTCTTTTTTGGTACGTCACCCTCAAATAGAAGCATGACAGCCAATCCGTCGTTCTACAATGTTTAAGGTGTTTTGATTTGATTGTGATTTCTTCAAAATTGAAATTCGAATTTTCCACTTGACTAAACTCAACTAAAATCACAACTGTTGTAGTCCTCATACTCAAAACACGACGATTACACCTGTCGATCTACATATTTCGAAATAAATTGTAAGATTATATGGATATTTTGTTTTAGACGAGTATTTCATGCATCTTCTCTATTATCATTTAAACACCATAAATGTCTATTTTTACATCACAGTCTCAACTCAATTATATTGTCACATTTCAATGTCAAATTTACATGTATTTTAGAAAAATCTTAAACAGCAAAAAAAGAGAATTGATTTTTTTTTCCGCCTACAAACAAAAGAACCAAAAAGAGAGGGAGAAAGATCGCAAAAACAAAAAAAATAGCTCAGCATCAAAATCAAATGTGCCAAGCTTGTAATATTAAATATCCTTTTAAATTGGCTGTCAACTTGTCGATATGTAAGTAGGTATATTTATATATATTTTATAATGTAGTCTTGTTAACATTATACTCGTAGTATGTCGATGTCTCGCATATAAAATTTACATTTAAAAAAAATTCTCTTACAATTTATCAGCCACTTCCGTTTTGCGTGTCCGAATATTCACTTAAAAATGTATAAACTTTATTGAATGTCAGTACTGAGTAAAATTCATGCACAGGCGCCAACAATTGCAAAATGTTTGCAATAACAAGAACTACGATTACAACATGAACTAAATTGAGAGTCGGTTGAAAAGTTTTTCAGTGATTTTTTTTGTGTTGTTTTATTATTTTTTTATTGGAATTTTGATCACGTTTCTCTGCCTCACTAGACACGCATTTCAATTTTTTGTCGTACGCTATTTTTTTTTTTTTTTTTTTTTGCACTGCATTTTTTTTTTTTCTTTCTTATTGCCTGAAAATGTCCTCCCCAACTGATATGAAATACACATACGTTCAACTATACTTGAGCATACAACCCAAAGTAGATATGATTGCATATCCTTTGCTGAAAACAAACAACAGACACACACACACATACTCCCACACGCATTGGGAGAGAGTGCGCTAGAGCCAAAGGGAGAATAAGCGTGCGTGAATGTAAAATGTACGAAAAATTGGCTGTTGGCATGTTGTTGGGGGTACGTTTTCCGACTGCATAATCACGATTAAACTGTCAACAGAATACTAATTAGAATTTGTATATTTTTGCAACACCGTAATAAAAGAAAAAATAAGAGCAAACGATATGTAAATAAAATGAAAAAGGCAAACCAAAATGCTGTTGACATAGCAAACGCGTTGTCATGATATTCATATGTTTACCTGTATATAATATTCCACATATGAAAATATACTTATATTTATATATTGCAACAGATCTTCACATCAATTTGGGTTAGGTTAGGTCAGTGCTGTCGCCGATTTTATGCGACAGGGCTGACTTAGTTCAAATGAGGTGCTTTGCACCAATCGGGGATTCTTATGAACTTTCGCAGATAGTCTATGGAAAGCTATGTAAACTCAGTAAAATCTTATTTTTGATACAGGCAGATACAAAACAGCGTACCCATAGAGATTCGATATAATCCAGTGAAGTGTTTTTGTCGAAGTTATTTTGAATACTGGGATGGCCTTTGTCACTGAATATTCATGGATGTTAGTTAGTTAGTTACCTAGTTAGTTTTATACACGAAATAATAAGTAATTCTGAGCCAGTGAAAAACTAAGCCAGTGAATTGAAATATGTATAAAAATATTAAGTTGATTTTTGTAACTGAATTTCAAAAGATATGAGATGATGAGATATATATGAGATCACTTATTTTATCTCGTTGGGTATATATTTACTATATATAATATATACAAATGCATATGCAAAAACACATGCACATGGGTGCCGTAGCTCAGTGGTTAGTGTGTTGGCCTTCTGATCTGTAGGTCGTGGTTCAATCCCCGGCTAATGCATAACAAAATTAATATCTTAAAGATTTTTCCTTCGAACGGTACCCACCTGTGACAAAGCTCAGAAAGAGTGATGTCATAAGGGTTCTGTCGTTCGGAACCGACTAAAATAAGAAGGTCCCTTCTAATACTGTCCAAAATTTAACACGTACAACAGTAATAGAAGAGAAGCTCGGCCACTGAGCCCTTCAGGGCTTTAAGTGCTACATATTTATTTATATGCATAAAATGTATAATATTTACATAAAGTTACACACAGATATTGACATGCTTACTTTATGCTTTTAGAGCGTTTAGCCACTTTTTTGCTTGTTTTTAGTTTTTTTTTACGTTATGATTGATTTATTGATGACAACGTTTAGTCGCAGTAATGTTCGTTATGATGGCGATGATGTTATTGGTAATTGTAAATATTTATTGCTATGGATATTTATAATTTATTAGTACAATTTATTGTTCGAAAAATAAATGTTCTTAATGGTAATTTGCTTTTTACCATCGATTGCTTTTAATATTGCAATTCCATCATTTTTGCATTAATTAGTGACAATATTATGTCGATTGTTTTGAATGTAAGTATTTATAATAATTAGTGAATGAATGTAATATTATGAAATAAAAGTATGTCGAGTTTTTAAGAAGATTTCGAATCGAATTATAAAATTGCGTTCATGAATAAAATAAATTTTATTTCATGCTGAAAGCGTGTAGATATGCAATTAGTAACCAAACATCGAAAAGTGCAGGACTGACTCTTGTATTGTAGTCATAGCCAAGCTGCTCTAAAGGTCCTAATAATCACGCAGACAACATCAAATAATATTCAAGAGTAAAAGTCAAAGTTGTCCGATTTTTTTTATGATTTTAGTAGGAAATTGACACGGATCAACTACCGAGTGAATTATGTATATTCGTAAGAGAAGAGAAGGTCAAATTTATAGATTTGCTAAACAACCAAGTAATTTCTTAAAACATAGAGTAACACATTTCTCGCTAGCAAAGCAAACACCATGGAAGCAAGATGTTATATAAATACTCATAATGGAAAGTTCAACATGCCCTTCTGATAAGAATGATTGAAAGGTTGTTACCAATTCGCCAATAGCCTTCACTAACAGAGTCAAGGGTATATTGAGTTTGGAATACTCATGAGAAGAGATAACAAACAGAAAATAACAGAATTTATTTGAAATTATATGGAAGAAAAATCTCGTTCACTACCCATGCATAAATATATGATTGAATGAGTATGTATATGGTTTACTATCCCAAATATGAAGAAATCAAACTAAACCTTGGTGTGTTAAGTAAGTTTAATTACGAAATCGATACGTTAAGAAATGGACATAGTCGGATGAAATTCATGCCTACTTCCCAGTATGTTATTTATTGTATTTTTGCACAACATGCATGCGAAATTTATATATCTGTCAAGCTGATATTTGGTACATACAATTATGTTTACCAAGTAATATACATAATCAACAATGGCCTCAATCAGATTTAATCTAAGGATACCTGCCATACAAAATTATTCACACTTTCGCATAAAAATATAAAGTTATACGACTGAAATTTAGTGTATATAATTATATTTACGAATGAATGACCACTTTAAAAAATGGACGAATTCGCTTAAAACCTATGCCTACCACCCATACATAAATATGTTGTTTGATAAGCATTTCCATACTTTGCGCTCGAAAATATAGAGCTATCAATCCGAAGCTGTGTATGCATGATTACATTTACAAACTAATGGTCATATTTTAAAAGAAGCAGAATTGAATTGATATATGCTTGCCTTCCATTGAAACATGCTGCCGTAAGTATGTTTCAATGTAAGTATGCTGCCGTAAGTATGTTTTCGCATTTAGCGCACAAAAATATAAATTTATGAAGTTGAAAACTGGTAAAACCGATCGTATTTTGAATTGAAGAGTTTGAATATAGCAATAGAAAATTATGCCCAGCTCTCTTACAAAGGTATGTACAACTCGACTGTACTTTAGCACACAATATGACTGAAGTTCGGCACATACGATTATTTTTATCTATGTACGAGTATGTTTGAATATGGATACAATAAGACGATGAAAATTATTTTATCAATTATATATAGTAGTACAATCGACAAATCGATTCCATTTGAAATAATACAATATCTATTTCAGTCCTAATTCAAAATAATCTCAACCCCAACAATATTCGCAATTTAATTGATTCCAATCGATTGCAATTGAACTCAAATATCATGTTACTTTTCACTTTCATAAAAACATCTGAATAGTGTTCATATAAAATTTCAACAAAATTCAATCACAAATAATTGATAATGAAAATGGTATGGAATATGTAGATGACATTAATAAAAGTACCCTATTATAAATATGCTGCATATACAAATATGCCATAGAAGCTAATATGTTTGTTTTTAACATGCTCGTTATTTTGCTTAGTAAATAACAACTTTTAAAATTTCACACATTACTACTACCAGTTACTATTACCACTACTATGCACTACAACTAACCCATACACACGACTCACACTCATACTTATACATATATTTAGATAATACATTTTCATTTGTAATTTATTGCTTAAGCGCAAACAAATACTTAGTCGAATATATGTGTGTGTATATATTTATATACATACAAACACATACGCATGAATGCATATACATAAGTTTATATGCTTGAGAGTGTGTATTTGTTAACATTGACACTAACACATTAACAAATGTAGCGTAAACTAAATTGAGTACGTGTTGCCATTGTGTTCGTATGTGATAAAATATATGTTTTGAGAATGCATTAGTATGTGTGTATGTATTTATTTCAACAGAAAGATGCATAGACTTAACAATATACCATTTATAACTGCGTATCTAATAAAACAAAAAAAGGAGTATAAACAGAACGTATGGTAGTCCTTAGTTTATCGAGTAACAGTCAAAATTATTTACAGCAAAAAATAAAGTATGTGGAATAGTAAAGCGACTTTCGTGGAGAAATTATTGAAGTGCAATTTCCTCTGTTGTGTTTTGAATTAATTTTTAATTACCTGTAACAAAAATAGCTAATAATCAAACAAACCATGAATATATTTACAATTCAATGGGATTAGAGAAAATTATCGGTAAAAGTTAATAATATTACAAGTAGTCAGAAGGAAAAATGACCAAATTCAGCGGTATGGAAAATAACCAATTATTTTTTTAAAAAGAAAAGATTTTCGGTAGGATTAATTACCGGACATAATCTATAAGAACAACATAGAGCAATAATAGATATCACTGAAATTTTTAATTGCATCTCTTATCTTAATGAGTGTCAAAGTGTCTGTAGTATGGATTTTCTGTGTGATTGGGAGACGATGTGCGCAAATTCTTTAAGCAACTTCCGAAATTCATTAAGGAAGATCAGAGAAATGCGACAAAGAGTAAATTTCATTTTTTCGGAATCTCTCCATTATTTTTTCTTCTTGTTTTTTTCCGATTTCTGAATACAGCTCTTGATTTTTCGAATCACATTCAATTATATCATTCTGTCGTTTTATATTCTATTATTGTATCTATCTATCATTCATTTTATATTAGGCAATGGCAAAATTTTCTACGCCCTTGAAAGTATGCAGCAAAAAACAACTTTTATATAATAGTGATGTGATGTTTAGAGTATTTAAAGAACCGGTTCTGTCGAGTCCGGTTCCAATGAGAACTGGGTATTCAGAGCCGTTCCGGTTCTCAAAAAAATGATAACGGAAGAGGGCCGTATCGAAACACCTAAACAAAATATTATAAAATATTTTTAAAAACATAATTTCTTTTTACATTTTTGCTATAAAGTAAAAAGAAAGAAATTAATATGTTACAATCATTCCTCCGTTAATATCTGTGTTACAAAAATTTAATTAACGCAAAATACATGAGACTGATCTGAGCTGCGAGCGTACTTTAACGTACGACGTTTCTGAGTAAAACAGAGATTTGTATATGTTTCGTCTGTTGTTCTGAAACCGTTTTTGCTTCTTTCGGGTCGACTTTCGGTTCTTGTAAGACTGGGACCGGTCGATTCATTATAGTACCCGAATATCCGTTTGCGGTTCCTCGGTTCTGTGCATCACTAGTACGTAATCTGATAGATATGGATAGCATAAAGCAAAATAACATTGCATACTTTTCACGCAACACTAACAAAATACACAGATTTGCGTGCGATTGAAAAAATGCAACTCAAAAATCATATACTTACAAATTACTATGTATGAGAAGAAGATAGCCCATGCAAGTACTTTACAATTAACATATGAGGTTTGCCGCTAATCTGATTTCTATATATTTTCAATTTATACGACACTAAATGTGAAAAGCATGGTGTACTAAATTATAAACTCCAACAAAAGAATATAAAGCTCAATGTCTTCGAGTGTGATGGGGGGAATTATCTGATCGATGTCATTTTCTATAAAAAAAAAGGAATCCCCACAGGAATTAGTTCAGATGAATTATGAATGAAAAAAGAGAAGTGGGAACACAAATTTGTAAATCTGAAATCTGACAATAGAGACATCTCTCTGAAAATGTTAGCAATGAATTTGCAATAATATTAACATTTAAATATACACTTGCCACATATTGTGGTGGATGGTGGCAAGCGGGAGCAAAAAGAAACACGTGTTGTCATTTTAGAGGTTCAAGACAGACTGCCTGTAACGGGTGGTGCATTCGCACTACACCTCCCTTTTATTGGAAAAAAAAAAAATGTTTGAAATATCTTTTTATACGGCGATCAAACATTTTTTTTTTTTTATTATATCTTATATTTCTTATATCTATAGCTTAAATACGTTTGGAGGTATTGGATAAATGTTTTCTTTTGTAGTACAAAGTTTTAAGTTTTTTCAAAAGAATTAAATAGTTAAGTTATTTCTAATCATATTTCAAAAAAAAAATTTTTTTTTTAGAACGAATTAGATTATGTATTTCATAAATTTTATTTAACTTTTCCGTATTCTGTTTTTATATAAGGTTTTTCATATCTTTCATAAATTTTATTTAACTTTTCCGTATTCTGTCTTTATGTAAGGTTTTTTCCTTTTTTGATGATGAATTGTATACTGTAACATTGACTCCATTAATTTTCTTTATAATAAACGGGCCGTCGTATATGCTTGTGAATTTATTGTATGGTTCACGTTTAACAAATACTTTATCGTTAATTTTCAAATCACAGGGTTTCGCAAAATGGTCATACAATTTTTTATTTCTTATTTTGTGTTTTTCTATTAGTTGCTTTGCCATAATGTGAGATTTCTGTAAACGATATTTAGCCTCTTTGCTATAATTTTCGGCATTGTAAATAGGATCAATTTTTTCTAGGTTTAATTCGTTAGGCATAACTGCCTCTTTGCCGAATACTAGCTCATATGGTGTGTATTTGTTATCGAATACCGAATTTGACGTCGTGTTGTGGAAAAATGTAAAATATTTTAAATACGTATCCCAGTCTGATGTATTTTCACCTATGTATGCTCTTAAATATTCGTTGAAAACCCTATGGTTGCGTTCTGCTGTTCCAACCGTTTGGTGATGGTAAGCTGTTGAGAAATTCATTTCAACTTTTAAAAGTTTGCAGAGTTCACAAAATATCTCATTTTTAAATTCCGTTCCTAGATCGGCTTTTATTGAACTCATTCTTCCATAAATTAAAATAAAATTCTCAAAAATTGCTTGCGCCACAGTTGTTGCACTTTTATCTGGTATGGATATGGTCACCAGATATTTTGTCAAATCGCAAATTAAGGTTAAAGCATATTTGTTTTCATATTTTGACATTGGTAATGGACCAATTGTGTCCAATACTACCACATCAAACGGCTTGATGGGTGTAGGAGTTAATACAAGTTCCTCTCTTGTTCCTTTTTTAACTTTATTTAAATTACATTCTTTGCAATTCCTGATAAATGAAGCAATATCTTTTGTCATGCCTTTCCAATAAAATTTTGATTTTAATTTTGCGTACAATCTTTTTCGTCCACAGTGTCCTCCTATTAGTGGATCGTTATGATGAATTTCCAGGAGACTTCTTTGTTTATTTTTGTCAAAAATTGTTTCAATGGGTTCGACTATCATAATCTCAAGTGTTTTTAATATTTTGTTACCATGGTTTTTTAAATCTTGAATACTGTATGTTGTAAAGAAAGAATCATTTTTCGCCCATTCCATAATATAAATGTTATTATTGTTGGCTTTTTCCTGTAGCCTCAAAAGCATATCCTCGAAATTCAATGTTTCGTTGACAATATTAACATTTATAAAAAATTTAACTTTAAAATTGTTATATATATTTATCTTAATATTTTCTACTTTTTGATCTTTATAATATATTTCTGTTTTTATTTTTGAAACTTTTTTGTTGAAGTCTTGTGAAAATTTATCATAAACCTGTAACTTTACAGAGTTCAAAGGCGTTTGTTGTATGTTGTTTTGCTTGGACATCGTACGTGTTGTCATAGCTAAAACGATTTCACTGTTTGTCTCTTTTTTCAATTGGCCGATCGAAATCCGAGATAGAGCATCTGCTCCGACATTAGTCTTGCCTTTTATGTACTCTATAGTAAAGTTGTATTCCGAGAGTTCTAGTCTTATTTTTGTCAATTTGGACGATGGATCTTTTATGTTAAACAGATACACCAAGGGTCGATGGTCTGTTCTAACAACGAATTCTGTTCCATAGACATAAGGTCGAAATTGATTTATAGCAAAATGTATGGCAATCAGCTCTTGTTCTATGACTGGCTTCTTTTGTTCTGTCTGACTAAATGCTTTGGAAGCGTAATAAACTGGTAAATCATTACCATTGAAATTTTGGCTTAATATTGCTCCACATCCAGTCTTGGATGCATCAACCGTAATTAAAAATTGTTTACTAAAATCCGGATATTGAAGTATTTTTGGTGATATTAATTCCGCTTTTATTGATTCGAACGATTCTTGACATTGTTTATCCCAAGCAAAATTAACCTTTTTCCTTGTTATATAATTTAATGGGGCTGCAAGGGAAGCAAAATTAGGGATAAATCTCCTATAATAGTTAGCAAAAGCAATAAATCGCTTTACAGCATCTTTATCTTGAGGTATGGTATAATTTTTTATTGATGATATTTTAGCGTCGTCGGGCAAAAGTCCGTTCGAGGTACATTTATGACCTAAAAATGTAACTTCTGGTTTAAAGAAATTGCACTTGTATGGGTTTATTTTTAGATTAAACTGCTTCAAAATTTCAAAAACACTAGATAGATTTCGCAAGTGATGTTCTTTACTACATCCAATAACAATGATGTCATCTATGTATAGAAAAGCTTTATTTGGTTCTAACCCTGAAAATGCTATAGCCATCATTCTCGAAAATGAGTTCGGTGCCACGTTTAATCCGAAAGGTAAAACTTTCCATCGGAATGCTCCTTGATCTGTACTAAATGACGTCACATCTCTCGAATTTTTATGTAATGGAATCTGATGGAAACCTGAAAATAAATCAATTATCGAAAAGTGTTTTGCTCTACCAAGATTGTCAAGTATGTCATCAATTCTTGGCAATGGAAACTTGTCAGCAATTAGTTTTTTGTTGATTGCTCTGAAATCAACACACATTCGATATGATTTAGTGTCGTCTGTACTCTTCTTCGGTACCAAAATTAAAGGACTGTTGTAATTTGAGTTGCTTGGTTCAATTAAATTATTTTCTAGAAGGTTTTGAACTTGCCTCTTTATTTCAGTTCTTTGTGTATAAGGAAGCCGATAATTTTTTGTATAGACCGGTGATGTATCGCTAAGCCTCAGTTTTTGTTCATAAAAATTATTTTTAGTCATTTTATCATTTTTCAGAGTAAATATATCTGCATATTTCTCACATAGTTGCATTAGCTCTTCTCTTATATAATTTGGCATTTTATTTTCCAGAATTGTTTTTAATTCCTCAATGCGATTTTCACAAATATCCGTTTTGTTTATCGAGTATACATAAAAGTTTGAAAGCTTTTCAGTTTTAACCTGATAATTGTGTACGACTTTCATTTCGTCTGTCGTATTTAATATGCGTAAAACAGGATTTTCCGAACCCACAATACATTTGCTGATAAATACTCCTTCGCAAATTTCTTGAGAGTCTATAAAAACGGGTTCCTTGATATTATTTAATGAAAATGATCTGAACACCTCACATCTCGGTGGAAAAAAATATGAATTTTTATTTACTCCATGAGAAATTGGAATAATTACTTCCGTACCATACGCCCAAAACGAAACTGTCATGTTATTGTAGTTAATTTGACACCTGTTTTCTTTTAGAAAATCTTTACCTAAGATGCCATCTGATGGTATATTAAAGTTATCGGGCACTACATGAAAAACTTGTGGGATTAAAAAATCGGAAAATAGTAACTCTGTGTTGATTATACCCAATGATTTTGTGCTATTTGTATTTATGCCGACAATGTTAATGATATGTTGTTTATTTATTTGTGCCTCATGTTTTATGCTAGAAACTTTTATTACTGATATATCAGCTTGTGAATCAACTAAAAACGAGTTAGATTTGTACGAAGCGGAGCAATTTAATGTTATGAAATCACAATAGTTTAAGTTAAAGCTGTATACGGATTTAAATATGTTTTTATCTACCGTATTTAATATTCTTCCTCCCTCAACATGTCCTGCTGAGGGACTTCCGCGTTTAAAGTCCTCACTGACGCATCTTGATTATTTCGTTCGTTCTGATAATTATTTGAATTATTGTTGTTGTTTCCGCGGCTGTTGTAATTACGTCCCTGATATCTGTTGTTATTATTTCCGCGATAGTTATTATTTTGTCCACGATAATTATTATTTCCACGATAGTTATCGCTATTTCCACGATAATTATTGTTATTTCCACGATAATTGTTGTTATTTCCACGATAATTATTGTTATTTCCACGATAATTATTGCTATTCCCACGATAATTATTGCTATTCCCACGATAGTTATTGTTATTGTTTCTTCTACCTCGGTAAGAATTATACTGCATTGACAAAACATGACCTTGGTTTACAGGTTGTGATTCTTCTATAATTAATTTTGCCACTACATCCTTAGGTTCATTGAAAGTACTAGATGCCAGAATTGCCTTTACCATATCTGTTTTTGCGTTAATTCTGCAAATGTTAACTGTTTGCTCTATGGCCATTTCTTGAGCTTTTTCTTTTGTTATTCCTTCGATCACTAATGACCTTTTAAAAGCATCTGCCAAACCTTCAACATTTTTTGCAAAATCTACGTAATTGTTATTTTCCACTTGTAAAGCTGCAAATCTTCCAGCTACCACTTTAGAATTGTCCGGTTTTATTTTATTTTTTAATGCATTTTTAATTTCATCTATAGTCGTAATACTCTCCGGTAACGCTTCCCTCGCCTTTCCGTCCAATTTTGATCTTACAAATGCTATTAAACATGCGTTTAGACCGGGTGCAGTTAGCTCCTCTATTAAATTGATTTTATCTATAAAAGAATTAAGTGTAAGAGGATCTCCACTGTAATTCTCGCGGATAATGTTGGAACACATAGAAATAAACTTGGTTTTATCTTCTACTGTGGCCATTTTAGAATTGTTAGCGAGACTTCCGCCTATTTCTGTTTCTGATTCAGAATTATTTTCACCTATTTCGGTGTCGGACTCAGAATCTGTCAAAATATCTTTTTGTACGAGGTCAAACAAATACACATCATATGGAACTTTTATTCTACAATTCAATTTGCCAAAACATTTTAATAACAATTCTCTGCAGTGAGCGACGTTATCATATATTTGTTCTTTTAAATCTGCTGGCAACTCGTCTTTAAATGTTTTAATATAGCTCAAAATATTGTTGTATGCTTCAATCAATAATGTTATGTATTCTTCTATTTTAGCTAATTTCCGAGTAATTGGCCGTTTTTGCAAGACCCTTTTCTTGATTTTATCAAAATTTGAGACTAGCTCATCAAAAATTTCAATTCTGAACCTTGGCAATGACATTTACTAATGGTAGTTATGTTAACTTTTATGTTAACCAGTGCAATAAATTCATCAAAGGAAATTAAAAATATTATTCAATTCGATAGATTTTTTTTTCTTTATTATTTTCGAATAAACTCGAATGCATTATGCATTTAAACATAAATACAGAATCTCGTATTTTTTGTTTTTTTTTTTTTTTTTTTTTTGTTTATTGAATACTTAATTTAATTCGTTCCGTTGTTAAATTTAAATATTTTAAGATTACAATTAATTTTCCAATTCGAAGTAAGATTTCCCCTTATATTAATGACATATAAATGTATTCATTTTTTTTTTTTTTTTTTTTTTTTTAAGTAGTAAAGAAATTGAATTAAAATATATAATATATATTTTATATAAATATGTATTTGTTACTTATCTATGTTGTACTATGTTAATGTGTCTTAAGTTGAGTTTTCTTCCTTCTTTGTATATTGATTGCTGTTGTATTTGTTCATCAGTTTTCTTCCTTCTTTGTATATTGATTGCTGTTGTCTTTGTTCATCAGTTTTCTTCCTTCTTTTTTGTATTCATCAGGCGATTTTGTTCCTATTGTTGTTGTTGATCGCTTGCTTCGTTGCATGTTTCATAGCCGTTGTTGTTGTTTTCGGTCACCAGATTTCTGTTGTACCCGTTTTAAAATTTGGTACAGTTGCTTCATTATTTTGTAGTTTCAAACTTTTGCTGTTGTTGATGATAATTCTGGCGCTCAGGATGAATATGGTGATGACCATTTTGTTGTAGTTTCTGCATGTTGTATTTGTTGTATTGTTGATTTTCTTTTGTATTCGGTGAGAATAAAATTTTCCATGTTGTAGTGTCTGTATTTTTCATGTATTTGTTGTATTTATTTTTGTGTAATTGTTGAAAACAAAAAATTTTTTCCATTATATTTGATGAATTTTGTTGCGTTGTTGTTGTATTTGCTTTTTGTGTCTAATATTGTTGCATGTGTTATTTTTTCCCGTTGTAATATTATTCATTTTATTATTACACTTCTGGGGTTATTAATTTGTTATTTTTCTGTTACTGCTGTTTTCATTTTGCTTTTGCATTTGTCCGAATATTTTCCGCACTCACTGTTACTGCTGTTTTCGTTTAGCTTTTGCATTTGTCCGAATATTTTCCGCACTCACTGTTATTGCTGTTTTCGTTTTGCTTTTGCATTAACACCGTTTGCATGCACATACATATCTACATACATACGTTTGAATGTGTGTATATATGTATTAAGCTTTTCTACTCATAATTATATTTTTGTTTCATATTATGTTTGTTTTCTTTTATTTATTAATTTCACTTTTTCCCTTAGCTTAATTTTAGGGTTTATTTATTATTTTATTTATTATTTTTCTATGTTTTACGTAGTTTATCACTTTTCACTCACTGATGTCCCATTTTTTTTTTGATTTCTGCTTTTCTGTTCTTCTTAATTTTCCCACGAGCGGTGCTTAAAATGTCACAAATTAGTTCACTTTTTCGCCATCTTTTTTAACATTCTTTTTTTT
The DNA here is from genome assembly GCA_963854835.1 of Megamerina dolium. Classification (NCBI taxonomy): domain Eukaryota; kingdom Metazoa; phylum Arthropoda; class Insecta; order Diptera; family Megamerinidae; genus Megamerina; species Megamerina dolium. The sequence goes on along the minus strand of OY978529.1, from coordinate 30,589,914 downwards.
CTATTTTTCTCTGCTGCTGCTGACCTCGATAACTCCAAATTAGATATTAGTATTAAAGGTGATACTGGTAAATATAATCTTTTCCAAAGCAAATTCGCAAAATCCGAAAGGCGCTTCCAAGTTGCAATAGCTGGCTTCTGGATACCCATGTACATGGAGTCCACTTAGTTATTAGCCACTCAACTTTTTCTTAATTGTGCACTCGACCAACGCCAATACTTTGGCGTTCATTGAGAAATTTGTTGATTTGATGTTTTGCAATCTTCTTTTTTTTCCTTGCTTCTTTTTTTTTTTTTTTTTTTTTTTTTCTTTTGCGGGAGAATATTATTGACTTTGCTCTTCTCACAATCTTCGCGTGCACACTAATTCAATCGTATGTTCACTCTGAACCAGCTGATTATACCTCTTCACTATCTCGTTCTCTCAGAGCAAAGTATATACTAGAGTCGTTGAGACAGATATATGTGTATATGTATGATGGTTCTGATATTTGATAAAATTTCATCAACCACTTTTCTGCAACCACTATCTCGAATGACGTGCAGCTGCTGTTTTTCATATGAACAAACATGCAAAAGAAAACAATTTGGTGAAGCGCGCAAAAAATCGTACATATTGCAGCTGCAGGTGTAAAAGGTTAGTTCTGCGACATGCTCCTGGTCAACTTGCAAGCAGTAAATAACAAAATCGATCAAACCTCGGCCAATCACGCTTTCAACACTCTTCACTTTTCATTCTCTATTTTTCCCCTTAACTACACCTTAAGTCAACTTTTCTCTATTTTAGTAAATTCTTTTTTTTTTGTTTTTCAACACCTTTAAAGGCAGGATCGCCATGTGGTGGATGGTGGCAAGCGGGAGCAAAAAGAAACACGTGTTGTCATTTTAGAGGTTCAAGACAGACTGCCTGTAACGGGTGGTGCATTCGCACTACAATATGAACCACCATGCATCTTACAATCATATTTATGAATATATAATTTTCTCTCTTACGTACCTACATAAAAAATATATTTAGTAATCAAATTTAAGCACAACAAATTTATAAATATAATCACATTCAATACATTCGCATATACGTCTATGTTCCATAAAAGTGTCTCATTTATCTATCTAACTGAAAATTATTCTAATGGCACGCCCTTTTCTTGTAATCACTATGCAGATTACATACACTTGCACTAACAAATTGAGCAAATATGCATTATATTAACGCCATAGCTCAATGACAAGAAATTTGCTTATCACATCGATGTTCTCTCTCAGACAGTCTTACACAAATACCTACATGAATGTGTTAGTATGTTGTCTTCACATACATATGAGCACATACAATATCTACTATGTACTTTCTATTGCCCATTCTACCATGTAGATACTAACTACACAATCTCTCACTAAAATGGCGCCATGTCGCTATGCACTCTAGCACATTTTATTATGCATGACAACTACATACTTACAAGTATTTTATTGCTGCAATAATAGTGAACGCGGATTTGTATTGCAATTGCTATTTCTGTTGCTGTTGATGTTGTTGCTCCTAGGAGATGCATGGTGTAAACTAAAGCATGGCATAAGTAGTGAAGTGAAGTGTGGGCATTGAGACAGCATCATTACAACGTTGATGTATTATTATTATTATTTATAAAACAAACAAGCCACGCATACACAAAAATAAATGGTAAGTATATTTAAATTATTTACAAGATTGTGCAACGAAATTGTGCTTAGAGATTTGTTGAAATATCGTGAACTGTACATACAAGCAAATTGTTCAATTGGGTTTTTGTGAAATCACAAAATAATGAATGTATAATAAATATTATAGGTATTAATTTATCTCAGTATAAAGCCTTACTATATTTAAAAACGTGAACAAATGTCACTGATCTAAGTACTCAAAAAATTAGAGAATTATATGGATATGCGCTTTACATTTTAAGTACATATATGAATTATTTCAATAGAAAATATTGCACAGATTCTAAAATTATATTAAAATTAATTGAAAATTATTTCAAAATTAATCTTACAAAACTTATTGTATAAAAAGTTATTTGAAATTTCACTTGAAATGAAAAATTATAAAGGAAAAATTTGAAAAACATGAATTCAGTGAACTCGAATACTCTGCATAATTGCAAATAGTCAGATATACTCTCGAAAAATCATAATCTTGGAGGTAAACGCGGTTTGTATGCACATTTGCGTATAAAAAATTTGCAAAAATTCCCATTTTCAACAATAATCAGCTATTTGTCAAAGTAATAGTATTTGCCGATCTTCTATCCTATAGCATTGCATCTTCGTGCTCAAAGTTTACAAACAAGCATTCGAAAACATAATTTTATAAAACAGGGAAGCATGATATTCATCTATTTCAAATCATTTACAATCTAATCTATTCAATAGCATTGGATATTTTATGTAGCAATTTTATGCTCCATAACTTTGTATTTTTGTACGCAAAGTATAAACAAATATATACGGCAGCAAATATTTGTATGGGAGCAAGACAATGTTTTATCCTATTACATCTGTATCTGAACTCACATGCTTTTGTATGGTACGTAGGTATAGTTTTAAACCGATTTCTATGCCCATTTACAAATTATTGGCAAAAATGTCAACTTTTAGCGAAATTTCTCAAGAAATACGTCAGTTATCATGCAAACAGACAGACATATAATTATAGCTATGTAGACATGTATGACGATTGAAGTCAATAATATTAAATTTTTCCATTTTGAAAATTGATAACTTATTTAACGTATGCCACTAATGATTTTTTTTTATTACAACTACAGCATTTTTTTAAATTGTATAATAAAATGTAGTTATTAATAAAATTTTTTCATTTGTCACACTCAATTATTTCTTGTGAAATATATAAAGCCTAGCCGGCCAAAAATTGAACAATGTGCAGTTTGCCTTCGTGTTTTCACACCAACTATAAGGATATGTAAGCACGATGTTATGCTTTCACCTCTCAAGACTGTTGCGCATCTTTGAAAGAAACACTGTAGAAGCACATACTCGCTTTGACACACACACACACTAATGCAAATGTTTTAGCATTCCTGCGGCCGGCATTGATATAAATTGTAATTGTTTAAATTGTAAGTTGTATATCAATTATTCATAAACGCTTTTCATTTATCTTTGATATTTTAGCAATGTCATACCATCAAACATGATGCCACTAAAAACCAATTTATTAGTAATAAATACAATTTAGTTAGTAATAGAATCTGTTTATATTTATTATGAATTCTCCAAAGACATATGAAATGATTTAATTTATATTTCTTAATGGGAATGATCATAGAATTGTTTGAACTTACTATAACATAACTTTGTTGGAGATGAGTAAACTTGAACTGCAATTTAAAATGAGTGCAATTATATAAAAAATATGTGGCACTTAAAGCCCCAAAGGGCTCATTGGTCGAGCTTCTCTTCCATTACTGTTGTGCGTCTTAAATTTTGGACAGTATTAGAATGGACCTACTTATTTTAGCCGGTTCCGAACGGCAGAAAACTTGTGACATCACTTTTTCTGAGCTTTGTCACAGAGTTCTTTTTAGAAGCTTTTTCATGGCAAGTTGTTACTGTCGGAAGAATTGCCAATTGCTTGCCGACAGGTGGGTACCGTTCGAAAGAAAAAAGGCAATTAATGTTAATCATACGACATGTTGACAAAGAAATTTTATACACAATAGGTATTTAATTAAATAGTTACATTAAATCAATATTATGCTCAAGTGTTTACTTTCAAGGAATATTTCAAGCGATGTCAATAGCATATTACATGAAATAATATGCAATATAATACATATAAATAATATTCCTAATACGCAAACTAAGCGATTCAAGCATTCAATTTACCTACTAATATTGAATATTGAAATCGAAATTAATACCTAATAAATACTTGAATTAATTGATGTGGTGTTATTAAATATTCAAATATATTTCTAATATCATTTCTATACTAATTTCTTATTAATATGTATGAGTGAATAAAAGCTTTGCACTTACCTGGAATTGTGGCGATGATCAGCAAAGCCAGTACCGTCACTTGACAAATTATTGAATATCGTTGGCAATACATTTTATATATAAATTGTGTTTCCAACTATTTCAGCATTGAATTTTACGGGCTAAAAGCTTTACCTTCATACACTATATTTCGAAATTAGCGATTATTCAAAATAGCATACCATACTCTTGTAAATGGATATGCTAGTTGAATTTGAATATAAATAAAATATTCAAAAACTATTTGTATTTCATTTGTCATGTACTACAATTTGATCATATAAAGTATGTATTTTATATCGATTTTTATGTAGAATTGTAAATCAACTGTTTATTCACTTTACTTCCGCTTCGCTGTTGATTCAACCAACAAAGGATTTATATGAGATTTTTTTTTGTCTCTCTAATAGTATTGTAGCAATTTGCTCGTAGTATTGAATAATTTATTATGGAATTTAAATACACATACATATGTGTCAATGCATATGTAATTTGATATCAGCACTGCAGTTTAGTTTAGTTCCATTTATATACTTTTAGTTCATTATAGAGCTTTTTCTTTTGCAATATCTGAAATGAGAATAAGAAAAAAAAGGATATAGTAGAGTTTGAAATAGTTCTTAACATGAATTAAAAGAATATGATGATTATTTAAAACCATTTACTTCAAAAAGAGTTGTTTTTAATATTCTTGCTTTGAAATAATAGCAAGTTGTCAAAATTAAATGCAATAAAATATAAAAAACCGCAAATGACATATAAATTTTATGATCATTAGCTTTACAAATAAATGTAAAACTTGTCCAATTTGAGTCACGTAACTAGCGCAGTAATACCGCTAAATATGCTCACATTGTTTACAAATTTTTTTTGTTTGTTTGTTATTTTCAATAAAAAAAAAAAAACACAATATATCTTTAGCACAGCAAGCATTTTACACTATAATTTAAAATAGAACAGCATTATATACTGAGTTACCTCTCATTTTGAAACTAGTTCATTTATTAGCAAATATTTATTACTTTCGCGCGGGAAGTATGAAAATATAGATTTACAAACATACTTTTGTATGGAAGGTAAGTGTGGTTTTCATTCAATTACATCCTTTCTTAAAGTGGTCTATTTATTATTAAATACAATCGTATTTACGAAGATTGAGTCTAATAACATTAACCTTAATGCGTAATGTGTAAAAATATGTAAAAAATATATATACTTTGTATGGGAGGTAGATGAGATTTTCATCCGATTACACATATTCTTAAATTGGCATATATGTTTATGAATAGAAATACACATTCCAAGTTTTAGTTTTATAACTTAAAAATTTGGTGACCAAATTGCGAAAAAATATATTTGAAATGGTACTTTTGTATGGGAGGTAGGAGTGATTTGGATCCAATTTCGTTTATACTCAAACATTTGTGTTTGTTTGTAAGTACAATCATAAGCACCGATTTTCAGCTTGTTAACTCTACATTTTCGTAGCAAAAGTATGAAAATATACATTTCAAATCATACTTTTCTCAGAGAGATATGCCTTATTTTCATCAGATTTCATTACTTTTCTCACTAATCAATTAGTTAGCAAATATACTTGTATGTACAGCATATTAGGTTGATAACTTTATATTTACAGGCGTAAAGTGTGAACAAATTAATTTCGAAAAATACTTTTGTATGGTACGTAGGGGTGATTTTTATCCGATTACATCCATTTTGAAACCTGCTTATGCATTTATAAATATATTTACATATAGCAAATTACAGCTCAATAATCTTATATTTAAGTGCACAAAATGCGAAATCATGTATTCGACAGCATTGCTTCCTATGAGAGGTTGGAGTGGTTTGCTTTCGATTTCCCTCATTCATGAAGAAAACGTCTTCCAAAATCATTGGTCAGGCAGTTTTTACGTATTGTCTCTATAAGCAGTTTTGACAACGCTGTAGTGCCCTCATCTAAATTCGTCGACTCGGATTAGTAAAGCAATTATGTCACAACTTTTCTGAAGTTTGGGACTGTAATACTTCCGAAAACATTTTCATAGTATGTGTTTTTTTCTTTTAATTTCGGTATAATTGTCTACTACTTTTTGACATATTAGTTACATTTTTTAACAGAAACTACTGTCTGTCTAACCAAAAATTATTAATTATTCTCATTTAATTTGTATCCTCATCTTGCCACTAGATCTCTCTTCCACTTAAATCGTTAATTGAAATATATGAAAATCAACTTCAGTTCAATACTTAAGCTTTCTACTCATTGTCAATACTAATATTGTTCTTAGATGTACTTATATTTTCTTTTATTGTTTCCAATTGAATCGATAAAGCTTTGCTATTTTAAAATTCTTTGACAATTTCTAATTGCTTTCAAAGTATCCTTAGATATTTAAATATAACACTGATGAGGGTTGGTTTAATTTCACATAAAACCAAAACAAAACTTGAAAACTTCAAAGATAAGTATATAAGTATTTTCACAATGAACAATTGACTTTAAATTGCTAAATTGGCAGAAGCAGCAGCAAGGACTAAAAGAATGAGCAAGACTTTAAAATAAATATGTAAATTTGTAAGTTGAACACTTAAATTACTTACACTTATATACATATGTACGTATATATGCAGGCTACATACGATATAAAACGAGAAGAACATCTTTATCTCTATAGATGGATAAAAAGACAGACATATGCAATTGCATAACCTTCATACAAATACATGTCCACATACACATAAACCCATTTATACAAATATACATTTGTATAAGCAGTCAGTTTGACCACCATTCAACAGTAGTCATGCGGCTGTGGTCACTTGTCTGCCAACACAAAATGAGCATCAACACATTAACAGTAGTACTAGCAGCAGAAACCAGCATATGTGAGATTCTTATTCAAATACCCACCAGGCTAACAAACCAACCAACCAAGTAACCAACCAAACCAATTGCATAAGTTCATTTACTTGTGTTTGTATTTGCTATAATTGAAGTTGAATACTCAAACAATTTGTATGTGATTTTTTGGACAAATCATGTAACATTTATGAGCAAAATGTTTGCATAATTCGATATGAAGAAATTAGTCGTTTGAATTAAAGTTTTATAATTTTTGGCATAGACGCCAAATGTACATATATTTCAAGTTGTAATATTATATTTGCAATAAATTTCTATTGTATATATGTTATGCATACGTAAGTAATAATATCTTCTAGATAATAAAGATATTCAATTAATATTCCATAAAGCAAATACATATGTAAGATAAATTTAGGGATCGATTAACAATCACTCGGTTCGTTCGTTTATTCACCTTTGTAAATACACCCTTGTAGTGGAAAATTAATTAAATATTGAACACATTTGAGGAGTAATCAAAAATATCGAATGGCTGTCAAGCGATAATAAATTAGAATTGAATAAAGTGAATTTCGTTTCGATGTAAATGTATTATAGTTTGAAGCAATTCCTGAGCAACTATCGTAGATTTCAAAGTAGAAATAGAGGCCAATTATGTTCGGTGAAAATTTTAAGAAGAAAAAATTAATGGGGATGAGTATTACATTTCGCTGCTCTATTAGTGCTTTATATTACTCTATAAGGATATATATAGATTTTCAAATGTTATTATACCCTGCATAATGTATATGAAAGGTATATTCATTTCGGTCAGATGTTTGTAACCCCTTGAAGGAATCTCCGGAGATATAGAAAATTATATATATTCGTGATCAGCGTCATTTAAATTTTCGATTTACGATGTGCGTCCGTCCGGGTGAGCCTCGCCTACTCCCATACAAAGTGTCTGTACTTCCTTTAAATTGAAACAGCTGTATCTTCTGCAATCTTCTGTCTAGAATAAACGTAATTGACACTTAGATTAATATGGTAGTCGGAAATAATCTGGCAAAAAATTCACGTGCCACGCCCACTTCTTATTGGGGCTCCCATACAAAGTTGTGGAAATTTAAAAAAAAACTGTTAACCGTCACAACTTACAAACTATTCAGCGTTGAACAACCAGATTTAATATGGTAGTCGGAAATAATCTGGAAAAAATCAGCATGCCACATCCACATGTTAATGGGGCAACCATACAAAATTGACAAAATTAAAAAAAAACTTAAACCACTATAACTTACGAACTATTCAGAGTAGGACAACCAAATTTAAGATGTGGATATTATTGCAAAATTAATTAGATTTACAAGAAAGAGATAAGCCATGCCAACTTTTTATATAACTCCCATACTAAGCCTCGGAATTATTTTAAAAACCGCCTTTAAAATATAACCTTTAAAACCCCCATAACTTAAAAAATACTTCGTCAAAGTCAATATTTTCAATACCAATCCACTCCTTAAATTTGGTTGGCCTACGCTGAATAGTTCGTAAGTTATAGTGGTTTAAATTTTTTTTTAATTTTCCAAACTTTGTATGGAAGCCCCATTAAGAAGTGGGTGTGTCATGTTGATTTTTTGTCAGATTATTTTCGATGGTAGTCGAAGCCGAAGTATTAATTATAATTGTTCTAGACAGAAGGATGCAGAAGTTACAGCTATTTCAATTTAAAAGAATTTCACTCATTTTGTACGGGGGCTACGATAAACAGTGGGCGTGGCGCGCCCATTTCCTGTAAGCCTAGTTGCTCATACAACACTAATCCATACCTTAAATCTTGTTGTCCTGTGCTAAATGGTTTGCAAGTTATGGAGCTTAAAAGTTTTAGTTTAATTCCCTCGACTTTGTATGGGAGACCCATGAAGGAGTGGCCGTGGCACTCCTGATTTTCTGCCAGATTATTTTTGACTACCATATTAATCGAAGTGTCAATTATGGTTATTCTAGACAGAAGATTGCCGAAGTTACAGCTGTTTCAATTTAAAATTTGTATGGGGGCTACAATAAACGGTGGGCGTGGTGCGCCCATTTCCTGTGAGCCTAGTTGTCGTACAATACTAATCCACACCTTAAAACTCGTTATTCTACGCTGAACAGTTTGCAAGTTATAACCGGTAACATTTTTTTTAATTTCCGCAACTTTGTATGGCAGACCCAAAAAGGAGTGGGCGTGGCACACCCACTTTTGGCGAGGTTATATAGTAGTATAATATAAGTCTATGTGCCAAATATTGTTGTCCCAAGTGGTATATTATGTGAGTTATAGCAAGTTAAAGATTTTGAAAATTTCGAGGTTAGTCGCTTTGAATGCTTAGTGTGGGCGTGGTTATTGACCGATCATGCCCAATATCAATCCCCTCCGTCCCTTTGGATCATAGATTACTTATGCCAAATTTCATCGAAATAGCTTTATACTTACTCAAGTTATCGTGCGAACCAGCCAGGTGACAGACAGACGGACGGACGGACGGACATCGTTAAATCGAAAATTTAAGCGACGCTGATCCCGAATATATATATATGTCTATATCTCCGGAGATTCCTTCAAGTGGACACAAACATCTGACCGAAATGAATATACCTTGCATATTGCATTATGCAGGGTATAAAAATGGATATTTGACCAAACTTAATATATATATATATATATATATATATATATATATATATATATATATATATATATATATATATATATATATATATATATATATATATATATATATATATATATATATATATATATATATATATATATATATATATATATATATATATATATATATATGTTTATATATATAATATTTATATATATATATATACATATATATATATATATACAGTGGCTCCCAGCTTATTTCGTACAGTGACAGTTTAAAAATTGCTGCAGTCGTAATTCCTAATATAGCAAAAATTTGAACAAAATATAAATGCCATTTTTGAAAGGAAGGTTTGTTTTTTATTTTCCAAAATTTACTTTTTCAAAATTTTAGTGTTTGACACTATAAAAAAATAAAATAAGAATAAAATAGGAAAATTCATGTCACAGCTTATTTCGTACAGTCTCTTTAAGTTCAAACTAAAAACAAAGTAAGTTGATTTTAATATTTAGTATGACATCCCTTAGCGTTAATGATAGCCTGGAGTCTATTTGGCATTGAATCCACCAATTTTTGAGTGATGTCTGGTGTGATTTTTTTCCATTCCTCCATCAGTACCTTCTTTAGGTCTTGCTTATTAGAAATCTTGTGTGTTCTTATTTTATTGTCTAAAATAGACCAAAGATTTTCAATCACATTCATGTCAGGTGACTGTGGTGGTGGAGACATCAAGTGTGGGCAGTTCCAAATAAGCCAAGATTGCACAATCCCAGATTTATGTTTTGGGTCATTATCTTGGTAGTACCGAAATTCATCCCGCAAATCCAGTTTGTCTGCACTTTGAAGTAAATTGTTTTTCAGAATCTCGAGGTACTTCATTTTGTCCATTGTCCCCTCAATAAAAACCAATTCACCTACTCCGGCTGCTGACATACAGGCCCAAACCATCACGCTACCGCCACCATGCTTCACTGTGGACTTAAGGTTCTCCTTGTTTAGCTCGGTATTCGCTTTACGCCAAACATATGACATTCCGTCCGAACCAAAAATATTAAACTTAGACTCATCCGCGAAAATAACGGTATTCCAGAACGCAGGAGTCTTAATAATATGCTCTTTGGCGGAGTCAAGTCGGCGTTGTATATTCATTTTTGAAATGAATGGTTTCTTTCGGGCTACTCGACCGTTCAAGTCATGATTGCGCAGCACACGTCGGACAGTTTCAGCACTGGATGATTTTCCTATTTCGCGCTGAACCTCTGCAGCCAACTTCGGAGCGGATAACTTTGGATTTTTCTTAATTTTTCGTACAATATAACGCTCGTCTGATGCGTTGAAAATCTTATTAGGTGCTTCTCTGCCCTTGTTCTCCAACCGATTTTCGCGAACGAAGCGTTGAATGATGTATTGGACAGTTGAGGCACTTAAATTTGTCATTTCAGCAATTTTTCGCACACTCTGACCTTTCCTAAAATGGTTAATTACCAGTTTACGCTGTTCCATCGTTGTACGACGCCCATAACGCTAAATGTTTAATTTACAGCACTTTAACTATTTAAAATAATAATAATAAAAATTGTTATAATAGTTAAAAAGGTCCAAAAACTCATACAATTCAAAAAAACTTTGTAACTGCGCGGCAGAATGAAACTTACTTACATTGAAGTTTGTGTACGAAATAAGATGTGAGCTGAAAATCAGCTGATCAATAGTTTTTCTTTCTTGCATGACAAAAAGAACAATTTTTGGGGTTCCCCGTTTTCTTATTAGGTTTACTAAACACATACACAGACATCTACATTCAAAACTTATCGATAAGTTTTTTAGTTTCGATGTTACAGCCATGTACATAAAAATATATACACTGTACGAAATAAGCTGTGAGCCACTGTATATATATATACATATATATATATATATATATATATATATATATATATATATATATATATATATATATATATATATATATATATATATGCATATGCAGGGTATAATTTGGTCGGCCGCAGCCGCTTGTAAGATAATTTTTATGTTCATTTTGTATGGTAGCTACCTTCAGGGCTATAGATGGTGGCCACGTATGTTCGGAGGAAATATTAAGGAGAACAAATTAATGCAGGTACATTCAGTTATAGAGTTATTTGATGATTTTCAGGTGTTTTTATATTTATTTCAGTTCAGCAGTTCCCTTAAGGGGCAAAGTATGTTTGAAGAAAATATTGAGGATGCAAAATTAGATCAGTCATACATTTCACTGCTCTACTGGTGATTTCTTTTAAGTTATGGGTTATATGTTGATTTTTGAATGTTTTTGTATTCAGTTCATATGGGAGATCGCTTAAGGAGTACAGATAGGGGCCAAATATGTTTGCAAAACATATTGAGGAGGAAATACGAGGGCGGATTGATAAAGAAGCTACCTAAGTACGAAAAAGGCAGCACAAACACAAAATTGAAATTGCGATCTGTCAAACGTCAGCTTTTAAAATCACCCACCCAAATTCATCGATTAGTTTATTTGTTGTAGTCGTTTGAAGTAACCAAGTTTTGTGTTTCTTAAAAAATGGAAAAAGCGAATTTCGTGCAGTGATTAAACACTATTATTTGAAAGGGAACGCGGCGAAAGAGACAAAAGAAAAGCTCGATAAACATTACGGTGAGTCTGCTCCGTCAGATTACATGGTAAAATATTGGATTGCTGAATTTAAACGCGGTCGAACAAGCACTGCAACAATACCATCAACAGGAAGGCCAAAAGAGGTGGTTACTGAAGAAAATATCAAGAAAATCCTCGATATCGTTATGAATGATCGCCGAGACAAGTTGCGTGAGATTGTTGAAATGGTAAACATCTCGTATGAACGTGTGTTCAACATTTTGCATAAACATTTGCATATGAAAAAGCTATCGGCAAGATGGGTGCCGTGTTTGCTTAGTGTCGAACAAAAACGAGTTCAAGAGACCACTTCACAGCGGTGTTTGGACATGATAAAGCGTAATCCTATTAATTTTTGGAGGCGAAGGCAGTGAAATCGGCTGGCAAGGCTGTCCACATTTAAAGAAGAAAAAAGTGATCTTTCTTCAAGACAACGCACCGGTTCACACAGCATTAGATACGATGCTAAAATTACGTGAAATACACTTCGAATTGGTTGATCATCCACCTTATAGTCCAGATTTAGCTCCCAGTGACTTTTTCCTGTTTCCAAACTTGAAAAAATGGCTCGCAGGAAAAAGAAGAAGCGATCACCGAAACTAACGCGTATTTTGAGGGGTTCCCGAAATCGTATTATTCAGATGGTATAAAAATGTTGGAATATCGTCTTACTAAGTGTGTCGAAGTAAAAGGAGACTATGTTGAGAAATAAATGGTTTTTGAAAAAAAACCATTTTTTCCTACTTAGGTAGCTTCATTATCAATCCGCCCTCGTACGAGTTGGGGTCTATCATACTTTTTATCGTTCAACCAGTGATTCCTGGGGCTATTTGTCGATTTTCAGTTGTAGGTATTAGTATCTTTGAAGAAAGTGTTTAGAAGAAAAAGTTATATCAGTATTTCTATTCATACAAAAAAAAGATATATATAGATTAGTTTCGCATCGAGAGCAATAAGTATTTGTCAAAAATCGCATCAAAATGATTTGAGGCTCATTTTTTCTTCGGCAAATATACTTAGAATCATGTAGTTCTGTTCCTAAAGTAAAAATGTTTACTCATCCTCAAACAGGTACTAGAAAAAAATCTTGGATAATTTTTAATTCAATTTAATTGAATTTAACTAATTTATTTTTAGGAAAACTCAAAGTGTATGATTTAACTCTATATTTAAAAATTCAAACTGAAACTTTCTTACGGATGTAAATCGGTATGAATTTTCGGGTGCTAGGATCAAAATGATTAATCATTCATATGACAGTGTAATTAAAATTTTTTGAGGTAGCTTGTAACCTCACTACTGCAAATCATAAAAGATTCGTATAGTATGCAAGACACTATGAAATCTTTCAAATTTGGCATGACTTGGTAAAAGTTTTGAGTTCAAATAATTCATAAATACTGGTTTGAGTATAAAAGATTGTAGGTCGTCATCATCTACTACATAGTATTATTTTAATAAATCATTTACGAGTATATAAGTTACTCCATTGCAACAACTAATGTAGAATTTTTATCATCATTATATAAAATCCGCAAAATTCACGTTTATTGTTAGACAATTCGTACAATGGAAAGAAAAGTCATATAACTTCATATATGATATAAATTCACTTAGTGCTGAATAAGTCAATTTTAGAAAAATCTGAAGGTGTCTCGATATAAATTGAATGTATTTATTTTCATCATCCATATATCTCAAGCTAAGGCACATAAATATTTCCAAGTGCAGACATCCATATAAACTAGTATAACATAAAAGAGAAAACTTTAAATAATATTAAATGCATCAACAATTTCTATTGCTACATTAAATACTGAGATATGCATTACGTAGGTAAGTATAAATACACGTATAAGTATAAATCTAGGTATAAATATAAATACAGATGTATTGTAGGTAGTACATACTTATATAAGAAGTTACTGACCAACGACTACTTTGTGACATTAGCCGGCAACCGATGATGCATTCATATGTGGAAGTAACTAGTATATACATTCATATATGAAAGTAGATGTACCTACAAACCAACAAAAGACTATAACCAATTGGAAATATATTGCTGGTATCAGATAATAAGCTTACACTTTTCGACCTCTGAACATCATCGACATAAATTTATGATGATAGTTTCTACGAGAAATTATATGAACGAATTTTACAATGGATATTTGATAATAACTTCATCTCTCGACTATTAGCAAACAATAATTTAAATCTTCCAGAGGAGACATCATAGCTGACATGTCATCAATAAAATCACCAATTGAATTTTACAACTAAAACTCGATAATAACATTATTACTTGTCGAGAACAATAATTGAAGTCCTTCAGAAACTTTCAATCGCCAATCGAGCTTGCGAAAAGATAAATCTCTTTTTGCTTGAAGTTATGTTCCAATTTATGCTTAAAATTTATATATATATATATATTGTTTATATATTATTTATATATTTTCTTTCCCCACCATTATCAAGGTAAAATAATATGAATGCTTCCGACAAAACATCATAGTTTTACAATATCATTAAAAAGTATAAGACTTATCAAATGATGCCCTTGCTTTAATGTCACTCATGTTTATTACTAATCCACCAATGACCACAAATTAACGACACGATTGTGAAGTCATCGATGATACCTTTTCCAATCGGGTTGTGTATTTTTAAATATTTTTCCACTGTATTGACTGCTGTGTCCACCTGAATACACTTTTTGGGGTGTTTTCGTCTTCTGCTTAAATATGCGATCAGTATAGAATTAAGGCAGAATATTGTGAGGAAAGTGGAAGCACGAAGGATAAAGTATGCTTCATTGCAATTGTAACAAGGACTGTTTGTTTCTTTTTTTTTTGCAATCAATAAAAAAACGAAAAATTCAACGAGAAATGGATGATAAAAAGGAAATTGTTGAAAACGAAGCAACTAGAGGATATTAAGAAGAAATTGAAAAATAAATATATAAAAAAGTGAATAAAAGATGATACGAAAAGAAGAAATACTAAAAGGTAAGGGCGGAATGGTAAATCGTTTAAATAAAATAACATTTTCAATGCAACTCACAGTACTACACATACGACCAATACATACAAATAGTAAATTCCAATACATATTTGTACATATTATATGTATGCACATACACGAACATATTGGTATCATATTGACTACTTATACAGCATATTAAATGTATAAAGCTCTGCACATGCATATATGTAAGTATTTATATATGATATTTCATACATACACACACACAAATGCACATAAACGCATGTATGGATCTGTGCAAGTATTTGTGTAATTGCAATGCAGCTATTTATACTGAGAATGCCATCACACATGCGAGTACATGTACATACGATCAAATGTACAAATATAAGCATTGATGGCATAAGTGGGTATACTATAGAATTATATCGGTATATGCGTGTAGAAATATATATTTGACATATACAGGGTATTTCATTTCAGATGATCAACGCAATTAATAGAGAATGCAATCCAATGACATCCCAGCAGTCTTTAGATAGGAGATCATTGATCTTATATGCTGACATTTTTCTCAACACAATTAATATCTAGTGGTTTAATCACTAGTTATTGTGTATTCAGAAGGTCGGTAGAAGGTTAAAATGTTCTAAAAAATTATTCGCCAGAACATTTCTCTAAGGTTGTTCTCAGAAAAAATCTATATACAAAGAACATAAAAGTCCATAGAAAATAAAAAACAAATACGAGTATATCACTTTGAAATATGCAACTTTTTTATGCATTATTCGAGGTACTTAGGACTTCAGATAGCAGTCATTTCTATCATCGAAATCTGAATGGTGGAATCACATGATGTCACATGTGACTCCACTGCTGACCTTACTGCTCCCTGCTGCATATTTCAAGGAGATATATATACAAATTTTTCTGTTGACTTTTACTTTCTTTGTATAAAGATTTTGTCTGACAATACCCTTAGTGACAAATCATTTTCTGGAACATTTTAACCCTCTAGCGACCTTCCAAATATCATTTTGTTCAGACTATCCAAAATAGTGGTCAAATCTACCCTTTTGTAACTTAGCTAAAGCGATAAAATGTTTTACAAAATTATTCCTCGTGAAATTTTATTATATGAACCCAAAAAACATATTTCGTTCCAATATGAATATAACCCTTTTTCGACTTATTCTAAAAATACTCAGGTTTTACTGTATGGTTCTTGATCTCTCATCCTAAGTTAGAATCATTCCGTCCCCACAAATAGTGTGTCATTGTGTTATTATTGTAGTTGGCAACTATCTCGCAAGAAAACGAGGAATCATATAAACTCGCGAGATTAATAAAAAATGTTTACTTCCATAACTTTCAAAGTGTTTCGTCTAAGATAACTTATGTGACGAGTGTATTAACAATTTTTAAGAATTTGATTAAGTATTTTAAAAAAAATATATGCCAACAAACTTCATTTTGACAACACAATCCTCGCAAAAACACTCGCAGGTAGACAACACAGGATCTAACTAGGTTCATACCAACGAATTAAGGTAGTCAGTCATAGATTATACAATAAATACTTTTCTTGTTTCTTCTGATTAATGTAGCCGAGAACCATGAAATGAGCCGAAATGAACATGACAACATAGCTTTTTAATCTACGATTTAAATATATAATAGCCTTCTTTCGCTTCCTTATTTTCATACAATATTAGATTTTAATTTAGAGTTTTATTAGTCCATAATTTAAAAAAATAAAAAATTAAACTGCATTACTACGATATAATTTAAACTATATTAAAATGATACAAATGTATATGTTCTGTACAAGATATTTATTAACAATTGCATTTTCTCTTCGAAATTGTCTATTTTATTTTTCTAGCTGCGACAATACCGCTGTTATCCAAAAATTAATTCTTAAATTAAATAAAATAGACACCCTGTTTAAATGTATGTGAATATGTATGCTTATACGTACATATAAGTTGTATCGTTTTTAGACCCCAAGTATTTGGACTTTAAGTGATTTTTTCGCACTTCTTCCTTTTTCACACATCCGTGTACGCACATGTGTTTCAGTGTGTGTGTCTGTGTATTCACGTGTATCCTTGCATGGACATTGCAATTTTCCTTTTTTAATACTACTTATTTTATTTACACACAACCTACTAGTACATATGGAATTGCTGTCGTGAAATGATTATAGGAAATAACGATATACTTGTGCATACTTACATACGACAATATATATGTAGTACGATATATGTGAGGGTGTATATATTAGAATTTATCGATTGCATAGAAATTTCTTATAAAAATTTTTACAATACATATATAGGTTTATTATATATGAATTTGATTCTTTTTTCTTTTTTCGCAGACAATAAAGAAATATGGTGATTATGGGGGGAAAAGTGCTCGTAAAGTATAATACAATAGTTGAAGAAGTGAATATAAGAAAACTGCTCCCTTGCAACATATTTACGCTTCAATGCAAACGAATTTCAATATTCCATGCTCAAATGGTGTTGGTACTATTGTCCTTCGTGTAGATTTGGCGGCATGCAAAAAAAAATGTATTTATGTAAACTTTTTAACGCTAATAGCATCCCCATAGACACATAAACAATTTATCTTCAACATTTTATGCGAAAAACTTTCTTTCCTAGAGGTTTGATTGTCAGAGAAAAAAAAAACAACAAAAATCAACACCAATGTACCTTCATACATATGCGCTCCTCTTTCCATCATATATATATGTAGGTACGTATGTACATCGGTAAAGAACTTCAAATCGGCATTACACAGAAATTTTTAAAATGCTATCGCAATGACAATAACCTTTAGGGATATTTTTGTATATAATTTATCTACGAATAAATATGCCCACCCCCTACCTACACGTTCACATATGTTCACATGTACTTCTATGGTAAAAAAAGAGAAATGAAAATTTCGTCGATTTTCCAATACATCTGAGAGTATTTGTATGTATGAAAATGTATGGCTAGAAGTCTATCGAGAAATATTTGAAATAGATTTGTAGAAAAATTAATGAATTGGTAATTTGGACCGGTTCTTGAGACTATAGGAAAATACATATATTTATCATAATTTCTAGAAATACTAAGTTAATGAATGAAGGTAAATCTTCTCTGTTATAAAAGAACTTATTAAAAACTTTGAAAAATTGAAAAAAGAATACATAATAACTCGCATTGAAATCTATGGAAATATTCTTTCTTTCAAAAAGAAAATGATCTGATATTAATGTACAATATGTTCAATAAGTAGGTAATTATTGCTTTAATGTATAGAAAGTTCAACAGGTGTTGGTGTTAAAATTTTCAACGCATTTGTAAACGTATATAAAAAAGTAACCGTTTGAGCTGTAAATATTACTAGCGCCAACGTATCTAATTTTTTACTTTTTTCAAGAGTTAAGAAACACAAAAATCTCTCTTCTATAAATGATTCATTTCATAATCAGCAATATAAAATTGATTACAGTCAAATTAGTTTAACGGGTTTTTCCATAGAAAATAAAAAGTTATGCAGTTAGTTCTCTGTAGTGTAGTAGATAGTAGATAGTAGAAAATGAGAAAAATCGAATGTATGTTTTCACTCTTTGGATACGAAGAAATAAAAATAAAGTTTACCAGCTGAAACTCGACAAATTCGATTATATTTGAAAAGGAGTATACATCTTCAAAAATGGATGGAATCGGTTAAGAAATACGCCTATCGCTTATACAAAAGCATGTTATTTACTGGACTTTGTAAACGAACATGTAAAGCTATAGAACATAAGCTCAACACATAAGATTATTTTTATTAGCATGTAAATATATTTAAAATTTTAAATGCAAGCCTTTCACTATCACTGAAATTAAACTTTACTAATTTTGTGTCGAAATAAATTTCAAGAGTATAGAGCAACATACATATAATGACTATAGACTAATTGTATAGACTCATCTTATTGACTTTGCATTTCCACATTCAAATCTCGGGTTTTTCTATTCAATCGCATTTCTCCTTTTTACAGAATGCAGAACATTTCAACCGACCTGTCGACAAGTAATTGGCAAATAGTTGAAATATTATTTTTAATAAACTTAATGACTCTAAGTAATCTCGTTGTATGACTGTAAAGCTTACTAAAAATTTACTAAACATCTTAGTGATATTTTTGAAACAATATAATGTTTTTAAAAGGCGCTAATTTCCTATCACCATCCCCTTCAAAACTATGAGAAAGAAAATTTTTAATTAATTTCCATTTGCAAAAAGTAATTGTTAATTGTTATAAACACTATTGCTGGTATTATAGTTTATATCCAAAAGGTCTAAGTTTGCTAATTTCACAATTTTTCACTCATCAATCATTCTTTTTTTCTGTACAAAATAACATTCACAAAGTAGTAAGCATCAGTAAGCTTGCAGCTTTTGGATTACACTTATTATTTACAACTAACTTTCCACACATTTACAATGTCAACGTACATAAATATGTATAATTTGTCAATCTGGTACCACAACTACCGCTAACACTACATCCTGCTGGAACCAATTTCTTATACAAATCAGACTTGACTTGACTCTCTATGTATGTACATATTTTTTTTTTTTCATTAAATGTAATTTACAATAAGCTGAACATAGCAACACAAGTAGCAACAGCATCAACAGCATTAGTATATATGTATATTTACTAGCATTCATCCTTTGATCCTTTCCCACATTCTAAATAGGTAAATTTTTTATACGATCTTTTCATATACGATGTACTGGCATTGTTGAAAGCATAACAGAGAATCATGAATAGAAAAATACAGAAAAAGTTGGAGAAAGTAATGACAGAAAGAAAAGTGGAAATCATTTGAAGTGCGAGTAGTACTGGCAAAATTGTAAACTATATATTACCAACCAAACAACTAGCCAACAACGACCAACGCAAAGTCAAGCCAACGTACTCATATAATGCGACTACTGTCACTTTAGCCACAAATGTCATTTACACTCCAACATTTGTTATTGTTACTTAATAACTACTCTTGTTACTTTTCATGCTCTAAGTCTGGCAATTTTAATGCAGACATGAGCATATAGTAGGTACCTATGTAATAAATGTACTACATATATTTATAAAGTCATGCTACATTCGATCATAAAAGAATATGAGTTTTCGAAGATATGGAAAAACATAAATTTCGTAGTGGAGTTCACATAGGGGATGGAAATAGAAAAATATCTACTAAAAAAGTTCAATGAGATTTCAGAGATTTCATAGATTGCACCGCACCAGGGGCGATAACTGGGCAATTATAGCGTTATATGTTGATTTGCGTATATTTTTAATGTTATTTTGAACTGGTAGGTGTGACAGTGTACAAATAATCATCAATTTTGTATGAAAACCCTTCTATGGGGTAGAGATAGGAGGTAAGTGTGTTCAGAAAAATGTTCGATCAGAAAAATTTCATGGGGACATTTATAAGTTGCACCGCTCTATGTGCGATTTCTGCCCAAAAATGAGGATATTTGTCAATTTTCCGATGTCTCAATGTCATCTAGTACGGGAGCCTCAGTAAAGAACAAAGATAGAGACAAGGTGAATTTTGAAAAAATGTTGAGTATTAAAATTAAATGGCAGTGGCTCATACACCTTAACCTTCTAAGACCACTCTGAGAACTACTAGGAGTCAGGTTAAGCAAAAATGATCAATTTTGTATGGGAGCGACTATAAAGGGTAGAGATAGGGTGTAATTATGTTCTAGAGAAAATGTTGACGAAAAACATGAATAGTAGTGGCCATACATTTACCAGTTAAAGGGTGATTCTGAGTATGAATGTTACAATTTTCAGCATTTTTTGAAGTTTGAATAGAAAATGCGACCAGACCGAGTCAAGCTAACTCTGGATTCAGGTTGAGTTTGTACTTGGTCATTTTTTTTGGCAATAGTTTTTAAAGTTTGCTGGTATGCCTTGGATAATTATAAGTCCACAATCTGGCTTTTTATTGGAAATTCGATACATAGCTATAAATACCCACTATAAAAATAAGATTGAACATGGGCAAATTATCTCTTCTCTTATACCAATCAAATAATCACCTGAGCCTATGCTAACGGTGACCTTGACCAGGCTTAGAACCACCACCACGAAACTACCGTAACCTTTCGAATAACTTTCTGATTAACTTGTTTGACAAATGCCAACTCGAATCAATTAATCAATAAAGAAAACCAATTCAAATCGTTCATAAACTCATTTCCTGAACGATATTAGCAAAAACTGCAAAGTCAAACAAACAATTTCAATATGAAATTAATGAGTGTCGACTTTTAAGGCAATATGCTCAATTTTCAGATACCACATATATATTATCGTATCAAAATATGACTCAACCAGCTTAATATGCCACATAAAATATGCAAAGTATCCAGTTAAACGTGGAAAGAATAAAAATGATGATGAAAACATGAAGCAGCGAACTTGTCACAAAAATGCTTCCTGTCAGATTTACTGCAACAGCAATAATAGAAGCAACATACATTTCTCTATTTAGATTTTAATGAAAAAAAAAAATAATATGGAAATAACCAAAGCCACCAATACAAAAACTATAAAGCTGGTCAGCTAACATTTACAATGATTTTCATATGCAAACATATTGAATATAAGCATTTACATATAGAAACAAAGAGAGTATGGGGGAGAGAGAGAGAGAGAAAAAATGAGATTGTATGAGCACGCGATGCCATGGCAATCAGCGATGAATATCCTGTCATCTTTTACATATCCTCCAGCCAACTATCTGTATAAACCCAAGCCCAACCAACCCAACTTCAGCTTCATAATATTGTATTTTGAATTGTATCTATATTCGTTCTTGTCAACATTCGAGTCGCCAACATTGCTGTTGTGGTCGTCGGTGAGCTATTTGTTTACGTATCCTGCGGTGCAATATTCTATGTGTCTGTGGACAGCCATGAAACGCATTAGCATTGTTGTCATCATTGTCATTGTCCTTCCACTTTTGGTTGCGCTCGTGTATATTTCATGTCAACTTAATGTTTGTTTAGCAGCGACCAGCAGTGAACAAGATATTTGATGAGGAGAAGAAGTGCAAAGAAACATACATATACACTTTCTTTTAGCACATTTTACTAAACGAAATATGAACGCAGGAAATGCATTGTAAAGTTTTCGGTTGCTGATGCGTTCTTTTTCGCACCCACCTATAGGGTTCATGGTATTGGCAAATGAAGAAAGACGCTGTATATGATAACAGCATGATGATGAAACAACAAGCTTAAGCTATTTGTTCAATGGCTTGTTGGATTTATAATAAATTAATTTATGCAGACTGTTGGGGACAAGAATAAACGACTAATGAAGAGTTTTGTTTATCATTTTTTTTTCCTATACCAAAAAATATACATAGATAGTATGAGTATAGTATGCATATGCTTCCATAATTATTTCAAAATATCCTTCTGTGTATATATGCAGATTTTTGCTCCGGGGCATCAACTATCTGTTGGCATATTATTAATGTATAAAACTTGTTGTCTGTTGTAATTATTTTTTAGCTCAATTACTACATACTACCTACTACTACTTATATAGTATCAGTATAAAATATAACAAAGCAACAGCTCTATCATCATCAACATCATCATGATCATCATCATCATCATTGTTGCTAGTGTTTGTTGTCTTGTACTATTGAAATAACATTTTGAAATATTTTGATATTAATTAAAAGGACATTCTGTTCCAACATGTATTATTTACGAATCATTGCACTTTGAAGCGCTTTTGTCTTTTGCCATCATTAGAATTAATTAATTAAAATTTCTAAAATGTCACAAAATTAATAAACACAATACAATACTAGCAGCATCAGACTTCAAGTTATTTAGTAGTAGTAGTAGTAGTACGTAAATATGTGCTTGCAATCATTTGAAGAGATTATTATCATTGCTGTCTCAATTGAAAATACTTACCATATATATGTTATATAAATGTATAGGTAGGTATGGATAATATTCGAATACGATATTCATAAGAAGATTTATAAATTTATTGAGTACACAAACTACAAGTACGTGTTAGTATTAATATAAGTTTAAGAATAATAGAAATATTTAATCCTCATTTCGATAGATAAGCATGCATTTATAGTATTTAGTTAATATTCTACTATTATAAACATATAATTGAAGTAGATACTTGAACTTTTGATTGTTTTTCAATTTGAAATTTAATGACACGAAAATAGAAAATGTTAATTAACAAGAATTACGGGAGAGAAATATATAAACACGTCAATTTTACAGGTTAGGCTCTTTAAAAGCTTTAGAAAACATGTTGAGGATAGAAAATCAATACTTGTCAATCATACATTTTGACTTTCAGAGGCGACTACTGGGCAATTATGGAGATTTGTGTCGGATTTGAGGTGCTTCTAAGTTCATTTTGTAGGTGAGTACCTGTTAGTAGTAAAGATAACAAAGATGTAAGTAAAGTACACGTTCGTGATTCATACATTTTATTCCTATAGAAGCACTCTGGAAACGATTGGAGCGAAATCTACAACTAAGCGTCAATTTCATATTGGAGTATTTCTAAGAATTTTAATAATATTTTGCAAATAGTAAATTAATGGGAGTTAATTATAGATTATACCCTTGTGCGAACGAGGAATCGGGCATATATTAGATCCTCCCAGGACAGTTGGTGAGAGAGAAACAAAAAAAACCTCAATTTTGTATGAGAGCCAATTATAGAGTTGTCGATTTGAATTTGTCGATTTTCATGTTTTTTTATGTTCATGTTGTACTCGGAAGCCTACCTGAAAGTGAAGATAGGATGTAAGTGACTTCAGAGAAAATGTTGAAAATTAAAGACCAACGGGGGCCGTGTATATATTTTATCCTTCTAGAGGCACTTTAGAGTCGATGGAAGCGAAATTTATATTAACACCAATTTTGCAGGGAAAGATCCCCTTTAAGGATTAGATATAAGAGACAAGAAATTTTCCAAAAACGACTGAGAATAGAAATCTAATATTAGTCGAGCATACATTTCAAGACTCTAAGGGTGATTCAAGGGCAACAATGAAGTTATTTTTCAATTTTCAATTGTTCTTCAGTTTATTTTGTATGGCAAGGTCTTTGAGGAACAAAAATATGATTAAGAAAAATGTTGGGTAATAAAACTTAAAAGGATAAATTTCATCGTGGAAGTGATATAAGAGAAAATTTATATAAAAAATCAATTTTTACAGGGGAGCACCTTTAAAGAATTGAGATAAAGGGTATGTATATTCTTCAAACACTTTTGAAAGAATAAACTCGTGGAGATCCGTTAATAATTTTACCTTTTAAGTGGCGATTCCAAAGATTTTAATAAGTGTTGCAACCCTGGCCGAGTCATGCGAATCGCAGAGTCGCAGAAACTGACTTACTTCTTTTTCTATGGATTTCTTACCTAGGCTTTTAAGTATGCCAAAATAATGAAACGAGTATGTCTTTAAAATGATCAGAGTCATTTGTATAGGGATGTGCTCGAAGAGGACATACGAGTAGTTCTTCCACACTTTTATTCTTCTAATCAAATCGGCCTTGAATGAAATTTCAAATATTCTGAAAAAATAAATAAGAAAA
This sequence comes from Megamerina dolium, assembly GCA_963854835.1. Taxonomy (NCBI): domain Eukaryota; kingdom Metazoa; phylum Arthropoda; class Insecta; order Diptera; family Megamerinidae; genus Megamerina; species Megamerina dolium. The sequence continues at coordinate 30,565,029 of OY978529.1, read as the reverse complement.
CCTTAAATTGTCTGTGTATATCAAAAAATAAATAAAGTATGATTTTTATAGAAACTAAAAAATAAAAATAAATATGTGGCCACATAAAGTCCCAAAGGGCTCATTGGCCGAGCTTCTCTTCCATTACTGTTGTGCGTCTTAAATTTTGGACAATATTAGAAGGGACCTACTTATTTTAGCCGGTTCCGAACGGCAGAACACTTATGACATCACTTTTTCTGAGCTTTGTCACAGAGTTCTTTAAGAAGCTTTTTCATGGCAAGTTGTTACTGTCGGAAGAATTGCCAATTGCTTGCCGACAGGTGGGTACCGTTCGAAAGAAAAATCTTATCGATATTAAATTTGTTATGCATCAGCCGGGGATTGAACCACCGACCTACAGATCAGAAGGCGAACACACTAACCACTGAGCTACGGCACCCACTTTTTATAGAAACTAGACACACTTTAATCAAAATTCTTTTATTTATGACGAACATTTTAATTTCGCAAAAATGTTCAGCCTATGAATAGTAGAATAATTCTTTAATCTCAAATGATCCCTTTTTGTGGATAAATTATTTTTCCTCGATATCTTCCGTTGACCACAGCGAAATTTTCCACCCAAATATAGAAAGTTATTAAATGTTTTACAGTAAAAGTTGTAATACGAATACGATGATAATAAACATAAAACGTGGTGTAGAAATACTAGTGTATGAAAAGCTGCAATTCCACTGCAGTAATGCTAAATATAATTTCTAGAGTTTTAGATTTTATGATTATTTCTTTTTCTTGTACGAACTACTACTACTCTACTATTCTACTATTGCATCTTAATACATTTTATGTACTTTTCTTTTCTTATTCTGACGTTTTTTAGGTTTCTTTTCGAATTTTTTATTGTACTACTTGCACATAGTAAACTTGGAGCAGAGAGTAAACTATATCTTGCCACTACAATTATATGACAATACTATTCGTACATATACAAGTACATATATGTGACAAGTAAAAGCACAAAAAGTGGTAAATATTGTGTTGTAGTACAAGAACGACCAAGAAAATGTGTTGTAAGCCGCACACTTATATAATCCATAGTTGAAGTCACAATTTCCGGGTAATAATTTCTTTATGTGTTCTCACTCGACTTATGTACTACCTCCAATGTTCATGCAAATGGGCGTATACTTGAATAGCATAGCATACATATATGAATAAGTTGTGGCATGAGTTTGATTTTGTAGTGTGAGTATATTTTGAAGTAAGTGCGAAAAGTTTTATAATTTGACATGAGAAATACATAAAAGGTTATGCAGAAAAATTTCAGTTGAAAAAGTAAATTGGCTTAAAAGGAATTTCTTGGAGATAGAGAAAGACAAAGAGAAGGAGAGAGAGAGAGAGTATGTGTGAGTAACAAGATAAAAACGTATACTAATCGAATGAATAAAATGCTACAAAAACAATGTGCCTTCTGTGAGGAGAAGACAGCATATTGACAGCAATAAAAAATAAATAAAATATTTAAATTGAAAAAAATCGTAATAACTAGCGTATGCAGGAAAATACCCTATTGTTAACTGTATACAATAATTATAACGAAAATAATGTCAAACAAATTCCTTAAAATATAATTTGAACAGCAAAGGTTTCCAAACATTGTAGGAATTATCTGAAATTTAATGAAAGGTACTTAGATTTATACAAATTATAGGATAGAGGGATACTCTGCGATATTAAAATTTATTTGGATATATATAATGATGTTTCCCCCTTAATTTATTTCATTTTCAAAGAATTATAATGTACCGAGTTGATCACACAGTGATTTTGGTACAGCAGCAATTGGTTTAATCTTATTCTTTACACTTTATTAGTGCTGTTAGAAACACCCTCATAGCTTCCCAGGAATTTATCCTAAATCTGGTCAATATAACATACATATAATAGACTCTTTTGCTCCTGTTAACATTTCCTCCGAACACTTATAATCTAGCTCCATCGCTTAAGGCGACTCCCAAACGAAATATGCACAAAAGCATGTGAAAATCGAAAAATATCCCCAAAAATATTCCCCAAAACAGTGCAATAGTTGACTGAGGCAGATAATTTTTCCGCTTCAATATTTCCGCTAAACATACTTACTACTTAGTTGCTAGAATTAAGCGGACTTCCATACAAAATTGTCGAAAAACACCCACACATCGACAATTGTTGCCAAGGAATTGCCCCAAGAGCATTAAAATGTGTGACCGACCCCTAATTATTTTTCCTTCTTAACATTTTTCCTAAACAAACGTATCTCCTATCTCCATCCCTTAAGGGGACTCCCATACAAATTTGATGTCCAAAACATGGATTTCTTTATGCTCTTCTGGAAAGAAAATATTGAAATTGTCCAAGTTTAATAGTTTTCACTCTCAGCCAAGTAGTCAAAATTGCTAGTCAGATAATCATTACAATCTATGGAATATGCTATTAAATACAAAGACCACTTTAGAAATCCTAAACCTATAGTTATTTGTTGCATAAATATTTTTAAAATTAAATATATCCACGTGTAAGTAGAAATATACAACAAAGTAATTTAAAAAACAGAAAAATAGAAGAATTTAAGAATAGAATAGTGTAACACAACTTATTCATTCTTCTCAAAGGAGTATTCTTAACGTAAAACAACCATCAGACATAAATTTAATTGAAATTTTTCAGCATAAATACCCGTATATATATTTTAAATGTCAGCCTAAATTGTCGGCTATATGAATTTAATGACAAACAATTCCCTGACTACTATGGAATAAGACAAAAGCGAAGAAGAAGAAGTAGTAGTAGAATTTCAATATGCCTACAAGTCACTGACAGTCATGTAGATGGTTGGCTTGATGATTTAAGAGGTATGTACCACATACCTACGTATTTATAAACAGGAATTAGAGAATATGCTGGCAATCACAATTGCAATGACATCAATTTCTAAGGCGTAATTTATTGATATCTATGCAAGCAAGCAGTGAGGCAAGGTACTGACTACTTGGTTGGTAGTATTTACTGATATCTGCGAAAGAAAATAGAATTTAATAAAAGGTAGTTTAAAATTTCTACAGAAAATTAGAGTTTCAAATTCAGCGCATTAAAAATAATGATAGAATTATCTTGATCTCCAAATCATTTCAATGGCAAACATAATAGTCTTAAGAACTAAAGGACCTACAACTATATTTCCCGACAAAGCACAGTGATTTATTTGAATAAATAATATCGATAACATTTTCTATGCTACTCAATTTTGATTGGATAAACTGATATGTGATCTTAATTATATTGTTTTGATTTTCATAAGAATCCAGACCCAAAAGTTTTGTTTTGAATAATTTCTGACGAGATATAGCAGTGAAGAAGTGATTTGATTTCTATGTTTATTTTCTTAATAAATCATATAAAGGGTTATGCATTTTGCAGTTTCAAAAGTAAATGTAAATAAAACACATATAAAATATTTTTTATCATGATATTTCTTTTTTATTATAAAGTTTGAACGTTGACATTATGTGTGAAATACTACATCATTTAAATGACCACCACGCGAATTGTTGCAAGCATCGATTCTTTTGAGGTAATTTTCGACCACTTTTTGACACATATTGGGCGGTATCTCAGCCATAACGTGACGAATGTTGGTTTTTAGGTGCTCAAGAGTTAAAGGTTTATCTGCATAAGCACGGTCTTTAGCGTAGCCCCACAAAAAAAAGTCAAGCGGTGTCAAATCGCATGATCTTGGTGGCCACTTGATATCGCCACGACGAGAAATTACGCGGCCAGAAAATTTCTCTTGCAATAAAGCCATATTCGCTCGAGTTGTGTGGCATGTGGCACTGTCTTGTTGAAACCACATATTCTCTAAGTCGTATTCTTCAATAGCAGGCAAAAAAAAAGTCGGTTATCATATGACCATAACGCTCCGAATTGACGGTGACAGTTGTTCCATCGTCGTTTTCGAAGAACTAAGGTCCAATCACACCTCCGGACCAAAGAGCACACCAAGCAGTGACTTTTTGTGGATGTAGTGGCCTCTCTTCAATTACTTGAGGATTCTCAGAACCCCAAATACGACAATTTTGTTTGTTAACATACCCACCGAGTGAGAAATGTGCTTCGTCGCTGAAGAAAATTTTGTTCGAAAAATCGCCGTCCACCGCCTGTTGTTCAAGCACCCATTCGACGTATCTACGACGTTGTGAATGGTCAGCTGGCTTCAGTTGTTGTGTGAGCTGGATTTTATATGGATGTAGGTGTAGATCCAAATGCAAAATACGCCATAATGTGCCGTAAGACAGTCCTAATTCCTGAGAACGACGAGGAATCGACACATTCGGGTCTTCGGCAACACTTTCACTTACAGCAGCGATATTTTCGGTGGTACGAGCGAAACGATAATTCACAGGCCTTACAATATCTGTAACCGATCCAGGCTCTTCATATTTCTTCACAATTTTGCCAATTGCTTGCGTAGTAGGACGATTATGTAAACCATAATCTCCTCTTAAAGCACGATATGTGGCTGTGGCAGAATCACCATTTTTGTAGTAGGTTTTTACAATTTTAATGCGTTGTGCGATAGTTAAGCGATCCATTTTCGCAAATGTCAGACTTTGAACTGAAAAAGAAAGAAATTGTTTTAACAACTCAGTTTGACAGATGTCGAATTCTAGCCCTATACTTTTGAAACCGCGAAATGGATAACCCTTTACTACAACACATTGTAAAAAGTTCAAATATTTAGATTTTAATCTATTCGATTGTGAATAAGTCTCCTTTAATTTTTCACTTTTTTCTTGATTGCATACTTTTAGGGTCGAATAAAAATAAGGAATTGCATTGCATTTAAACCCCAATAGAATTAAATGTAATGTCAGTCAGAATTCCAGAATTTTCGATAGCATTTTTTTAGAGTTTTTGTACGTAGTATGTTACCTTTGAAGTGACATTAAATTCATTTGATTTCAGAACTTAAAAATTTCTGCAATTTTGTCTATACAATGAATCACTGTCCATTGCGAAATTTTGTCTTAAGCATTAATGCGCTGTTACATGACCACGGTTACGCTCAAATATCATTTTCTTTAATGTTTCACATTTCTGCTATTTGATGTCTCATTTCTATTATTGTTGTCATTATTTCTATTATGAGTCACTCATCGTGTTGTTCTTGTTCTCTTGTTCTTTGCTGGACAGATGATTTGATGCTTAGTTATTTTGTACTTCCCTGTTAAATTTTTGTTTTGTCCTTCGCCATGTCCTTATTATCATTACCATGCAATGCACATATTGGTAGTGTTATTGTTGCTGCTGTTGCTATTGCTTTGGTGAGTGTAACACTCGTATATAAAATCAGTCATTGCCAGACGGTAGTTGTGGTCGCATCTGTTGTTTATTGAGCTCATTGGATTGTTCAACACATTCTGGCAAATATGTTTTCGTGTCTCGTCTCATCTTCGCAAGGATTTTCCAAAACATAATGATGATACACAATGCCAAAGGCATATGAAACATACATTTACACCACCTAAGTGCAAACTATTCATTGTAGGTACACAATGGTGTTGTTGCAACAGAAATCAAATACTAGTATGTGTCATATGTAGGTATTGTCTTTGAATCTTAGTATTGCACTCATTTTCTAAGTACATTTTTTTGTTTGTTTGTCTGTAATCAAAATGTGACTTGCACTAGAACATCTTTACAGTACAATGTTAGAAACGAAAAGGATTCACATATGACATTCACATTGTTCGTTGTTAATGATAATGTGAGTACCAACAATGAAGTATTAACACACACTTCTAACATATATGGTTGAGTGAGAGACGAAGATTATTTTTTGTAAAAGTATTGTGCTGTGATCTCATATGTGAATTGAAATGACAAAACAAAAGCATGATTTTATAAGGATTTCGTTGCGTCAAAAGGTAGTATTTTATTGTATGTTTTCAACGGCTACTTTAAATTTTGTTTAACAATATTTTAATTGGAAATTTTATTTCAATTTTTTTAGCTATTACTTTGTTAATTTGATATTCATATTTAAAGTTATATTTTTACTCTACTCGAAAAGTCTGTCTTTCAACGAGGTGCTACTCTTAATAGTACAATGCCATGCATCCTCTTCATATCATACATTCATTTGTTTTACAACAAATGGATCTCTATATGATATTCCATGACATTATGTGTACAACAGTCACAGTGGATGTTGTCGTACCGTGTGTATCGATGCTTCTGTGGCCGAGTGTATGTAACTTAACCCAAGAACATCGCTTTACTAGTCTGATTAAAATTTTGGACAAAGATCCCAAACGATCATCCGCTTTTTTATCGCTTCTCAGTACTCAGAGCAACTCGGATTGTATTTCGATTTTGACCATTTAATTATATTTTTTGACGAGGAATATTTTTAAAATTGCCACATCTTTGGATAAAAAGAAACTGGATGTGATTGTCAAGAAGCTAATGCATTCGCAAAAAGTGAAAACTTAGTTGACTTGAAGTTGTGCTTCAGCCAGATATTGAACCACCTACATATCAGAAGGCAAAGCCTAACCACTGAACTACGGCAAACATTCAAAATTAAGAAATCATAAGATATAATAATTAATGAATTTGGAAAGCTCTATTATTTGAAAGCTCAAAGTATATATATGAAATGTATTCTGAAATTTTGGAAATTGATATTTTTGAAGTTAGACCTTCCATTACTAAGTATAAACTCCATACAAAATGTTAATTTTTTAACAAAAACTAACGAATCTGCAATATACCAGAAATATGTTCTGAAATTTTATAAATCTTATTTTCTTTTTATACATACTGTACTTCATTACAAAATTTGAAGTCATCTCATTCACAAATGAACACAAAAAATATATTTTTTTTTAATAAAACTCTAGAAGTTTACATTGAAATTACCAATATTATTAAAAACAAACACAATCCCAGTACAAAAAGTTCATTATTTTAAAAGAAAAAAAATTTTGGGATAAAAATACCGACATTTGACAATTCATCATTCTGAGACTTTTCGAATTTCTTGAAATATGGCACTTCGGAATTAAACTTGAAGTTTAAAGAGCTCATTTTGTTTAAACAACTTTCTTCAACAACATACATGAATATGTCCTCATTCGTTCATTCCACTATGGTTCATGCTAAAGTACAACTGCATTCTGAAAGAGCTGTAGAAAATAATTTCGTCTAGAACTGAAACAAGTGAAGAAATTGTGGTAATGACGATGGAATTGGTTATGAATAGTGTAACACAAGTAAAAATTAAATTATGAAGTTATTCATAGATGATTCAGTTGTTAAATAATTTCTTTGCCTTTGACTAAAACAATACGTGAAACAAGTATATATCCAAAGTAAAAAAGATAATCAAATTCTTCTAAAAAATGTAAGTAAATAAATTTATATAAAATGGGAAGCTCAATTAATTCCTGTCTGAATTTGACGTTTTCTTAAAGAAACTTAAAAGTTAAAATTCAAAAAGTATATGCCAGATGTTTTACAGTTTCTACCATGAAAATTATTTTCCTAAACTTATCTCACCATTTAGTTCTTGAGTAAACCGTTTTCAAAAAGAAAAAGTATATTTGCGTGTTTTTTTTTTCTAAATATGACGTAAGTAGCGGTTCACACATTTTCCTCGCAAAAACTTGACCACAAATTGAACTTATCATTTCGTACTGTTCGATCGAACAATCAATCAATAATGTTGTCTATTGTGTTGTTCATTTGAATTTTGTAATTTTTCAAAATAGCTTAAAGTCACTCGCGCTATTGTTCGTCGATATGCTTGTTGTCAATCTGTGGACGATAATTTCCAGCCGTACACTTCATTTATGTATAATTCTTTTACTTTTCAACTTTTTTTTTCTTTCTCGTACTCTAAATAACATTAACATCAATATCATCATCAACCTATATTGACATACAATTCTACATACGAACATAGTTACGTGTATATATATGTTATATATACAATTACATTTGATGAACAAAGCCTTAGTTATTAGTGTCCATATCGTTGTGTATATTGTTACCGGTTGTTGTTCTGCTACTGATTCTGGATGGAGGATTCGATCTGTCAATCGTCCATCATTAGCTAGTGTATTGTTATTATATCTATGTAGGTGCATGTAGATACTATTTATTATGTATGTATAACGTAACGCTACTTGAAGCCATCATTGATAAATGCTTCAATCAATTGTTGTCTATCTATGTACAATATATACTGATATATTGTTGCCATCGATGTCATCATTATTATTATCGTGACTGTTGTGTTTGTTGTTGTTGTTGTTGTTGTTTTGTTGCTACTAATACTACTACCATTATATCCTCTTACATTTGACATTGTCAACTTTTGCGTAGTTTTATTGTTAAAGTTTTCTATTGCATTAGGACTGATGGAAGACTAAGCACATGGAGCAGAGCGGAGCATCTCGCTTGTGAATTTGATTTAAAATAAAATAACAATTTGATAAATTGCAGGTAGAGAAAAGAAAAGCAAATATCGATCATTTAGTCGTTTAGTATTTTGAAATCATATACGTATTTCATTATTGCAATTCATACTATCCTCATCATCATTATCATCATCATCATCATCATCGTGGTTTCTTTTGTTATACTTTTGTTTAAATTATAAGTTAAACAATAATTATCGATTACAGATTTTAGATATTTGTTGTTACTTTTCATTTATCTTTAAAGTGTACAATTTATTCATCAATATATTTTTGGTTGCATACTTTGCGGAGCACACATATTTCGTGTATTCAAAATTTGTATACAAATATTCAGATATTTCAATGAAATTTTGCATGAGTCGCCGTCTATGGTCCAAGAGCATTGACGCTATTAATTATGGACATGGTCGACCAACTGCCACGCCCGTAGGCAACAATTAACCACACTCACCTAGAAACTCTTTACGATTTCTACCCATTTTAACTGTATAATCCATCTAGCATAACAATATTTGCCATAGATATTGATGTTATACTGAGTACAAATTTTGCAAGAAATGAAAGAGCTCCGTCCGCTGCTTAATGTAGCTCCCATAAAAGGTTGCATACTTTTTTTTAAGTTTGAGCCACAGTAACTTAAGCATCCTTTCGCTTAAGACAACCATACTGAAGACATAGACTGGTAATATCATACATAATAACCACACAAAAAATCAACGAGCCATGCCCACTACTTAACGTAACTCCCATAACTTACAAGGTCTTCCGCCTCTGACAATCATATTCGAAGCTATAATAAATATATAAGATATTACCGTAAAATTGTTTTAATACACAAAAGATGGACGTGGTAGTTTTAGGTCGTCTTTAAGAATATTTTTTAAATACTATTAAAAGCGCTTCAAATGACATTTTATAGAAAGTTGTGATTTCAGTCAATTTCTTTTAGTGCGTTTAATTGTATTGCAGAATTATAGGCGCCAATAATTATGTTTATACATTTTAATAATATTTTAAATGTTAAAGTAGGTGTGGTAACTCATCGTTTAGTTCGTTGACCTTCTGATCTGTTGGTCGTCGATTCAATGCCCAACTTCATTATCGAAAAGAGTGTGCTTTCGAACGGTACCCTGCTGTCGGCAAGCAATTGACAATTCTTCCGGAAGTAACAATTTGCCATGAAAAGGTTTCTAAAAGAGCTCTGTGACAAAGCTCAGAAAAAGTGATGTCACTAATTACTGTCGATAATTTATCACGGACAACAGTACTGGAAGCGAAACTCGGCCAAAGCTCCACATATTTATTTGTTTTTATTTTAATTGAAGCTTACTGTCTCAGTCATTTCTAATAATATCATCCTGTCGGAAATCTCAATTTATGCCGCATAAAACTTCCTTTATTCAACAGAATTTCAATTAAAAAATAAAAAAGGAAATTTTACAGATTTCAGATAAATTCTTTAATTATTAAATCACTAAATCGTCTACTTACTACTACTTGGTTAATAGATTGTAAATAGAATTTATTGATCAAAACATCAAATGATATCCGCTATTTCACTTTAAACAAAAAAAAATTTTGTTTTAATCTTTTTAGTAACATACAACATACAAATAGTAGTAATAAAAGATATATGTATATAACCTCGTATTTCCTTAAACACAGTTGGGGGATGGACCAGCAGGTGCTCTCACTAATACGTCTTGTAGATACATATAACTAGCAGTAAACAAGACAAGGTAAGCCAAGACGAAGAACCAAAATCGACCACCTCACGTGCGGCAATAAGTGAAAAATGAGCAGGTAGATGTTTCTGTATTGGTGGTGATGGCAGTTAATGATGGCTGTTTACGTTTATGTGCGTGTGTGTGTGTGTGTGTGTGTGTGTGTGTTGGTAAATTTATTTCAAAATACTAAACTTTTTAGCAACCTGTTAAACATGCTGAACGCATACGTATTGGATATATATACATATACATATTGGATATATATACATATATATAGTATAAATTTGTCTTTGATGTTGTTGTTGTTATGTTGTGGGGTTGTTGTAGCAAATTAACTAAAAACCTTTTGGTGTTGTTGCTTATTTATTTTTATAAATTTATTTTTCTTTTCAATATTTTTCGTGCAAAAAGCATACACACAGTAACCTTTTTGTGTGAGAGTGTGTATGTGTGTGTGTGTGTGTGTTTGTTTGTGCAAAAATATATAAAAATTGGTAGAAAATAATTTAACTCAAATTGAGTGCAAGCATGTTCTGACTTTTAAATATGTTTTTGATGGTTCTTCGCCAAAATAGCACAAAAAAAAAAAACACGCAACCGCACAAGAACAAGCAGAAGGACTTTGGCGATGAACTTGACAGTATTTTAAGTATTCTATACCAATGTAATGCTGCTTAAGAAGCAAAAAGGGATATGAAATATATATTTCATAGCATATTTGTACACCAATCTCACACGAACACACGTAAAACATGATTTTTTTTTCATTCATATTTTTGCTCCTTTGTTCATCTATTTTTCTACTAAAATGCTCGTTACATTACGACTGATTCGTTCATCGACGGACAAGGACTTTACAACTGACTTTCTTCCTATGTGGCTCTGCAGCTTTAGCTGATTTCTCTGACTCTGTGATTTTGTGGGTCTACATTTGTCTACCACATACATTATATAGCTCTTAAATTGGCAAGTAGTTTTGTGGTTGCACATTGATTACCATTATTTTGTAGAAAGAATATGGGGGGCAAAAAATAAAAGAATCCATAAAATATTCTTACACCATAAAAACAAGTGCAAAAATTTTGCAAAGAAATATTGCTACAGAAATATTGCCATTTATGATAATGTTTTAATGGATAGCGAAGAGCAGGTGTTTTTAGTGAGAATGAAAAAAACATTTTTTTTATCAACTTTCCTTAATAATATATCATTTTGTAAAGTACTTAGATATATACTTTCTTCTTTTCGTTTTTAATGTCTATAATATAGAGTTTGTGATGAAAAACACAGACAAAATACAAAATACTTCTAAAAATATTCTGACAAGTAAATAACCATCAAACAAATGTCCAAGCTGTACATAAATGATGACATCAAAAAGGGAGACTAATTATGTAGTTACTTGTTTAAAATTCACTGTCTTTGCTCCCACATATTAATTTATAAAGGAAGCCCTAATATTTATCATTTATCATGTAGAAGGTTTATCGTATATAGAAAAAATTTACTTATTTGTTGTGAAATTTAAAATTTAGTAAAAATAATTTAATATTATACATTATATTTAATTATAATCTAATTTATCTTAGATATTGAGATACTCAGGTATTGAGTCAATCATTTTGAGTGAAGACTTATAGTCCCAACTATTTATTTATTTTTTTTTTTTTTTCTTAGTTACAATACGATTCGGCAAGTTTCTGGTAAGAGTCCTTTGGCGATGGACAGACTGGAATGATGTATCACGACTTGCAATTGTATATTATTTTTGAATGAAAATAAAATCATAACATTAACACTCTATTAGAATTACATTAAAAAGGAATGAGTTTATTTTAATTTTTTTTTTTTTTTTTGTATGGAAGCTCCTTTATAGCCTAGACAGACGGCAGCCTAATTCCGGATTACCAAGTTAATTCGAATTAACTCGGGCATTAACTGCAGCTAATCCGCATAAACTCTATGAGTTAATTCTCAAAATAAAAGAGGATTAGGGCAATTTGCGATGGCAACACTGCTGAAAATTGTCTATTGTGAATTTTTCTCCATCCATTTTACAAAATATTAGGTGTGTTCGCTAACAAAAAACTTTCAACAATTGTTAACAGTTTTCAACATGAAAAGTCATGGCGAACAAATAAATCCAGCTGTCAATTACGAACGGTGAATGTCAATTTACAAGTTTCTGATAGTTTTCAGTTCACGTACTTCTTGTAGATTTTCTCATATCGAGAGTGATAGATCACAGAAATTGATAGTGATAGTAATGTAAGTGGACAGACCTAATAAAACAGCAATCAGCCGATTAGTTAATCCGCAATACTGCCGTCTGTCAGGTTATTATATTATTCGGATTAAGTGCGCCGTAATCCGGAATTAGGCTGCGGTCTGTCTAGGCTATTACTGAGTGGACGTAGGAAGTTCATGTCTTCAGAAAAATATTGAACAGGAGCTATGTGATAAAGTTGACACCTGTTCAAGTGACCCGATGTAAGCCAAAAGTGAATAAAAACATGAAATTTGTATGGGAAAAATCGTAAGAGATGGAAATAGGGATAAGAAAGTTTCGGTGAAATCTTGACGAAGATAAATTAATGGGGGCCATTCTTATATTTTACTACCCAAGATGCCAAATTTCGTCAGCTATTAGTGTATTTGCACTTTGAAGCTCTTTAAGGCCTACTTTATAAGGAAGCACCTATAAAACGAAGAGGTAGGGGATTAGTAAATTCATAAGAAATATTGTGGTGGAAAATAAATGTTTTTGGTTAACATTGTAGGGAAGCCAATATATGACAAAGAGATATAATGGGGAATGGGATTCAGGGGAAATATTGTGGTGGAAATGGCTTAAGATCGCTGTGGTATTGGATGTCTGTTGGAAATACCTTAGAAGCTGTGTGAGCTATTTTTATAAAAACTTCAATTTTGTAGAGGTACTTCCAAAAAAGGTGGAGATAGAGGATACGTATATTCCAGTAAAATATTTAGAAGGAGGGATTTATGGAAACCGGCCACATATCTTACCATTCTAGAGGTGAACCTTGGCGATGATTTGTTGATTTTCAAATGTTTTTAAGCTCATTTTATATGGGCGCCCCCTTAAGGGAGTATGTATGTTTGAACGAAATGTTGTGGTAAAACAAAATAACGAGGGTTGGTTATACACCTTACATCGCTAGGTCCACTCTGATAGAGGTATGAGCGAAATTGATTTTTTTTTTAATGCCGATTTTGTTCAGGAACTCCTCTAAGGGGTGGAGATAGTGGATATGTATGTTCAAAAAACGGAATTAATAGAGATGGGTCATACATTTCACCCCTGTAGAAAAGAATTCTGAGCAGCTTCTCGTGTTCAATTGCTTTATGGTAATTTTTTAGGTGAGTCCCTTTAAGAGATAGAGATAGAGGATAAGTATGTTCGGTGAGAATATTGCTGTGAAAATAATGAAATTTGGTCATATACCTTATCATAGATCTAGATCCACTCTGAGAACATTGTAGGAGCAAATTTAATAAAGTTTCTGTTTTGTAGGGCGGTCCCCCTAATGGGTCAAGATAATGAGAAATAATTTTTGCGGAAATATTGTGCAAACATTTACGTTCATTCAACGAATTATTTGTTGAATTTCGTGTGATTTGTTGTTGATTTTAAATCGACGTCTTGATAAATGGTAGAGGGAGGGGGTGAACATATTTAGAAAATATTGGGGCAAAAAAATGAGTGTTCCTTAAATTTACCCCCTTTAGAACCCTTTTGTAAGCTATGGCAATGAATTTAATAAAAATACATATTTTGTATGGCAGCACCTCTAAGAACCCAATAAGGAGATTAAATAAAATTGAAGAAAATATTGACGAGACAAAATTCATGGAGATTGCTCATACATTTTAATTCTCTAGAACCGACTCTTAAGCAGCTGTAGGGTCATTTGTCGATTTTGATCCCATTGTGAGAGCTGTAAAGTAGAGTGTTGCTCAGGATTCATTTAACTCTATCCCCCATTGCTCTGATCAACTATATATCATACATGCAGGTGGAAGGAGTTGTGTGTTGAATTATTGATTCAATAATGTTTTTTTGAAAGATGTCATTTGAGCAAACACACTCAAACACTTGTCTAACACTTCATTTGATGTTTTCGTGCGAAATGTTATGGAAAATGTTTGAAAAAAAAAATCTTGATGGAATTAGTACTCACTAAAGACTGGTTACCGAAAAAACCTCGTTTAGATAAAGAAGCCTCAAACCAATTCAAAAATCGCCCTATAGTGAATATGCTGCGACTAATTTTTAAAGTTACGATCAGCCCATAAGAACATCATCAATTCTTTCATTCAACATCATCTCTTCTGTCTCTCTCTCTCTCTCTCTCTCTCTCTCACTCATTACAGTTCATTTTCGGTTCAGCATTCAAGTTATTTAATTTATTTAATATATTTTTTTATAATTTTTGACCTTCGTTACATCGTTCCTTTATTTTGTTTTTCAATTTACCTTGGAAGCATTGTAGGTAGTAAGTGCTCCTACACACATTTCAAAAGAAGTAAAAAAGTTTTTGATTGATTTCAAAACTTTTTGAAGCGAATTTTATTCGTTGTAATTTTTCTTTTTTCATTTTCTTTTTTCTTTCACCTAAGACGTGTGATGAATTAAAGCCACATATATTTCAGCAGGTGCAGTGGTTATGTGAGAGGGTGCCTTTTTATTGTATTGTATATTCTTTAAGTATACTTTGTATTGTTATTATGCCATTTAAATTACTTAGGCAAGTATCGCGCATTATTGTATGTGACAACGCAGCGCTCCTAAGGCAGAATTTCAGGTGAAAAGATTTTTCCAAATATAAAAAGAAAATTTAGAAATAATACTGCAAGTTTCTGAAGAAAATTTTCATCGAATAAATGGTATTAATTCGTAGTAAAGTATATCAAAAGACTAAACCATTTTATATGCAAAACTAATGCAAACCTTTAAGAGATAACGCTTTCTGCAAGTAATCAGAAAATTGATTAAGAATTTCATTATCCATTTAAATGTTTAATAAAATACTTTAATTAATTTTGAAAATATCCACCACTGCTGCTGTTTGCCACTTTCGCCCCATATATCTCAAGTACCTACGATATGTATGTATGTACATATCGTTCTCCATTTGCTACCATCTACTCATTGGTAAACGTACACTTCAAAGCATTTAGCATAAATCAAAAACATTTTCCAAAAACTTTCAAGCACTAAAATTTCAAATAGAAGTTTTATATCCCATACACCCACATACACACACAAACAAACACACCGGAAGGATACCATTACGAGCACCTTTAACTTCTTTCGGTACATATTACCAAGTACATAAGCACACACACACACACACACACTCACACATATAAACTGTAGGGTCCAACTAACATTTTATAATGATAAAGAAGTGAAATTCAATTTGAACTGCAAACACAAGCATGCCACATGCACACGTACCACCGACAATAACGAACAATACACAAAAAGGTAGGTATCTAAAACATTTTACACAAACACACCTGCTGATATGATCATAGACTAGCGTCATCAATTTTGTTAGCAAATGCGTTAAAACAACTTTTGAATTTTACACCATCAACTTACACATACGTGCCCCAAAAAATCCCTCAACAAAGTCGTTTTTGAGTTGTGTTTTCATAAATTTTTTTTTTTTTTTATTCTTTGAATGGTTCGAAAGGTGATATCGGTAGATATGCTGCCATGACATCGATGAAACTCCTACTTACGATATACGATATATGTCCTATATGTGTCCGCATAAGTATGGTTATATGTATAGTAGAGTTATTTATACATAGTATAGTATAGTTGTATATGCTAATTTTCTACCACAAAATTCAATCAATTAAATTGCAGCGTTACAAAATACTAGTTGAACTATTTGCTCGTTACCTTATTGGCTGCAGATACACATGCTTCATAAGATACATGCATACGAATATCTAGTATGAAGGTAATGCTTAACTAGTTGCCTAAACAAATATAAATCATTCTGTGAAGAACACCAAAAAGAAATGCTTAAGACTCACACCTATAGTAGAGCGGCTGGTAGCTGTAATGATGTTCTAACATATGGTATGTAAGTTGACAATACTTTAGCGAAAAAATTGGTAAATGTTATGCTTCATCATATGTGCCACATGTCGTGAATAAATTGCGTTCAAGTCCACCTTAGATAGATTACTAGAGTTAAGGAATGATAATTTGCGCTTTACTTGAACAAACAAAAATTGATAATCAATAAAAATTAAATCAATCATATTAAATAGCATAATTTAAAACCACATGTTGGCAAAGTCTACATGTAATATTAAAAAAAAAAGAAACTACGATATACTCTTTTGACCCTTTTGATATATACAATAAATATATAGAATCAAGTCAACAAGATGACTGCTGGAAATAATAAATGTTCCGTTTAAAAATCACTCGCATTACTTAATAAAATGATTTTTAGCTAATGTTGATTTAGTTATATCAGCAAACTGAAAATAAATCTAATCGATATCGATATTAAGACGAAAAATCATTAAGAGGCATGCACCTCGTTCATTGGAAAATTAGCCATAGCACGAAACAAAGCTGTTTTAAGAGAATCAGTATTGGTCATCTTTGTTGGCATACCAGGTCCTGTTGGTTCAAATCAGGACTGCCACAGGGCCATTCTGCAGATGATTAGAATACTTATAAATTGTTTTGGAGCCAGGTTTGGGTCGTATTAGCTTCCATGACCTTTACAAAAATAGGCTCTATACGAAAAAATAGGTTTTTTTTCCTTTAAGTGGGCTACTCTGCACTTATGCCCAGCATAGTTATTTCCCTTTAGTATTTATATAAATATACAAAATTATAAGAAATAGTGTGAAAATGTCCCACTAAATGTATGGATCCTGTAGAAGCATGCGTCAGGTTACATTTACGAGGCTTTAATAATCTCAAAAAAATTCTTGTAGTTAATTTGCACATAACTGACCCTCAAAAGCATCACAATAAATAAAAATTTCAACGCTAATATTTAAAATGACAATAAAGCTTGGTCTAAGTCCATATATATAATTCTAATAAATCAAACGAATATATCTAATACTTCAAAATAGTTAACTAATAATTATTTAGCTTATTTACATATACAATGCAATTCACATTACATATTATTCATCGAACTTATTAATTCTGTAGAAACTTGCCTGAGGTCCAAATGTATGATATTTAAGGAATCCTCGATATATATGTAGCAGATGGTGGATCTTAATTTAAATTTTATGGCAAAGCTCTCGCAGTGAATGTTTTATAATCATGACGATTACCGCACCAATTATGAAGTGCTATTAATTTGGCCGGACTATGGTTGGATTCTGAGATCTCATGTATTTAATATATTACTTGTTGAGAACAAGATCGTAAAAGTGTTTGCGACACAAGTTCAAAATAAGTTTCTAACGAGTAGACAATGCTGTAGCCACAGACCATCTACATAGTATCTACTTGAGCCAAGTGTGACCATTCAGAAATATCCACACAACAAGTAGTCTACATTACATGACATTCAAAAGCTTTTAAAGACCACTAAGATATTATTTCCACACCGCAGCATTTTATTATTATATTACCCGATTTCGAACAGCAGAACCCTTATCATGTCAAGATATTCTATACTTTATGTTATTACCGACATTCATATATATTAATAATACCTCTTTATATGTGTGCACTATTTCTGTAGAGCTTTGTAAGTAAACGAATAAATGAGTATGCATTTAATTAATTACAAAAGCCTTACATAAGCAGCAATACATCGAATGTCTTCAATATTGTTGCTTTTGCTGTAAAAGTTCTTACTTTTGAGCACTCACCTATACAAATATGTGAGCACATGCTGCTACCAAATAGTGTAACGTTTGCTTTTAGTGTACCTCCCTACATTAAAGTAAAATAAATAGTTCCTTATTTTATTTTGCTTCTTATGTACATACACATGTTTTGTAGAAATTTGTTTATGCAACTGAAATTTGAAATATTCAATCATTTGATAACACCAAGGCATCATGATTTTCATATAATTTCTTTCACTATATACTTGTAAGTGGTTGTTCTAATGATCAAGGAGATTCTGAAGAGCATATACTATTCTATGAAAATATGCATAGATGAATAAGTAAAGTATATTGAAGAGTTATTCTTTGATATTTGAAAGTGGAAAGAGCAAATGCAGAGATGTGTTCCTAAAAATAAGGAATCTGGAATATTGAAAATTACTTCAAAGAATAATGAAGCTATTTCTGGTATTTCTATCAATTTATAGCGAATATCAAATATATAATTAAAAGTTATTTGCGAAAATCATTGGTGGGATTTTTCGATCAAATATCGATAAAATTCTACAAAGATGGATCTTTAATTTGATATAAAAATTTACAAATCGTAACTATAACTCTGCAGCCTTAGTACTTTGACCCTAACTAAACTTAGATTAATTGGATTATTATTAAAGTTATCAGAAGTAAAACATATTTATTTATTTCATGGTTGATATAAGGTCATTTATATTTCATATGGAAATACTCATCAAATACGTTTATTTATTCGAAAATTTGCGAGAAGGAGAACTATAGTTTTCCTTCATTATATGTACTACATTATATGTCAAACGAACGAATGACTTTTAGAATTACAGTGGGCACTGATGCAAAAGATACTGTTCGAGATAAACAGGTTCAAAATTCCACACTTCTTCAGAGTTCTTCATTAATTGTAGGATATCTCGAAAACTGTACATTGAATTGACTTGCAATTTTCATATAACATTCTGAAGATATTGCGCTTAAAGAAAATATATAAATAAATAAATTGCTTGTTGGAAAAATATGGCCTCACCTAACCCTCTTTAAATGACTTCAATATATTGCCTTCAGTAATTCAAGTGGCTCATTGTGATACTTCGAAAGAAGTTTGCATCAATTTTGCAGTAATCTAACTATTACTAAGAATTTCTCTAATCATTGTGTAGCATTACTCAAATAAATGCAAGTTTTAAATTTTGGAAACAAAAATGCAACCCCACCCTTCCTTGCCAACTTCTCCTAGTTTTTGCAAATAAGCTTGAATAATATGTAGCTACAAAAAATATAGCAATACTGCTGTAATGAAAAGAATTTTAGCATTTTATTCTTCTTATTTGGATATTTTTGAAATATTTTCAATGCAATCACCAAATATTTACATGTATGATATGCTAACTATGCATCAAGCGGTGAAAGAAGTTATATGAAGGCAAGCAAGGAGGTAATTGAACGTATATATAATATTATGTATGTGTATGTAAATAAACATATTTTGTAATTTATGTAAGTACTTGTTGTTGTTGTTGTTGTCATTATTATTATTATTATTATTATTATTATTATTATTATTATTATGAAAGTCGCTGCGGGTGCGAACGTGTTTGTGTGAAAATATATTATAGGTATCTACTGGTATTAATAAAAACCATATATACATATTTACCTATATAAGATATAGTACACACACACATCTGAATTTAATCAATAAATGAATAAATGAAAAGTTTTACACACTACGTGAATATACGCAGCAACAAAGAACTAATACAGCTTCATTTACCACACATTCGCGCACCTTTTTAACCTGACGACGACAATGAAAAATGGGTTCACTTTTAAACAATTTTGTGGCATTATTAATAAGCCACTTTACATTAAGTTGGTTAAGTTTTTATCAAGTTCGTCATCGTCATTATTTTTGTTGTTATATTTATACAATAACAAGTATATAAGTAATTCATGTATACCTACACCGCATACTGAAGGGTTTATGTGTAAGCATTTATATGAATTGATTTAGATAAAATATTCAGTTGTTCATTAAACATTGGGGATGAGATGGGAATTAATCTTAACGTTGTTGAAAATATATTTGAGTGGTGTTTTTTTTTTTTCGTATTATAGAAACTTATTAAATACATATAGAAGGGTACAATCACCAGAATGTTGGTGCGTAATTGTTCTTTATCTTTTTGTTAAATTTTAATCACCGGTGAAAGCTAATTGAGAGATTTGTAGATTTCTCGATAAAGTATTTTATTATTTTTTTTTTTTCAAATTTCTTACATTCTTGTTTCTCCATCCGCTCGATGTGATCGAGCTAAGCTGGATGCTGGATTTAAATATGCTAAACTATTGTGCATCTGGATTTGTATAGATTTTAATTCAACTCAGTAATGTATCCTCTGTAGTACTCTCCACTTACGTGCAAAGATCATGCGAGATAGTTTTCTCTAAAAAACAACCACCACTTTCTAATCGAATAGTCCAATCTTCTGCGACATACACATATCTGACGATTATTGTGATGAAAATTTTATAGTATCATATTCGTTTATCTATTGCCAGCGGTTATAATTTTTAGACTAACGCCTTTCTTCATCATAACCCATTGTTATCCCTTTCGAGTATTTTAAGGATATATACCAGACAGACGTTAGAGCTAAAATTAAATAGTATTAAAATGAATTATATAAATAAGATATAAAGTCTATACAGCTTTCATAGCACTTACTGGTATGATATCATATTTCTCAAGGCTGCTTTTCATACAAATACCATATTAATATGTTCACGCTTTTAGCATAAAAAATTAAGGAATTATGCTGAAACTCCGTTTACATCATTATATTAAGTAGTAAATATCAGGAGTAGTAAAAAAAAGATGGACACCAGTAAAGAGAAAATACGCCATATTTTACAGTTCTTCTTCGATAAAGGTGAAAACGCAAGCCAGACAGCTGAAAATGTGAATAGTGCTTATGGCCCTGATACTGTGACAGCCAATTACGTGCAATTTTGATTTCGTCGATTCCTTTCCGGTAATTTTGATGTCAAAGATGCAAGGCCAATTGTCGAAAATATCGATAAAATAATGGAAATCGTCAAGTATGACTGTCATGTAAGCACTGTTTCTATTTCCCAGGCGCTAAACATTGCGCAAAAAACCGTTTGGACCCAACTAAATAAGGCTGGATACAAAAAGAAGCTCGAATTATGGGTGCCACACGACTTAACGCAAAAAAAAAACCTCATGGACCGAATTTCCATCTGCGATCCACTTCTGAAGAGGTTACTGGTGATAAAAAATGGGTGACTTACGACAAAGTCAAGCGAAAACGGTAGTGGTCAAATCACGGAGAGCCAGGATTGACGGTCAGAAAGGTTTTTCTATGTGTTT
The DNA here is from genome assembly GCA_963854835.1 of Megamerina dolium. Lineage (NCBI taxonomy): Eukaryota > Metazoa > Arthropoda > Insecta > Diptera > Megamerinidae > Megamerina > Megamerina dolium. The sequence continues at coordinate 30,543,505 of OY978529.1, read as the reverse complement.
GGTGGGATTGGTAGGGAATCATATGCTATGAGCTGCTCTCCTACTGCCAAACACTTAAGTTGGACCTGTACTGGACCGTCTGAAGAAAGCAATCGCCCAGAAGAGGCCAGCTTTGGCCAATAGGAGAGGAATTGCGTTCCATCAGGACAACGCCAGGCCACACACATACATAGTGACTCGCCATAAGCTCGGTTGGGAGGTTCTTATGCATCCACCTTATAGTCCGGATGTGGCACCAAGTGATTACTACCTGCTCCTATCTATGGTGAATGATTTTGCCTGTGAAAAATTCGCCTCAAGAGAAGCTTGTGAAAATCGACTGTCCCAGTTTTTGCCAATAGGGACGAAGGTTTCCATGGGACTGTCATTATGAAATTACCTTCAAAAAGGCAACAAGTTATCGAACAAAACGGATCACATTTGATCTAAATCGAATCATTATAAAAAAAAAATATCGGATCATTCTAACTATGCTAAATATATCCTTCAATTTAATGGAAAAATAATGCATTTCGTTTTACTAGACCTTATGTATTATGTTAGAAAATGGACGTAATCAGATTAAAATCTTGCCTACGTCCATACGTGTGCTATAAAATGTATATTTTACACTTTGCGCATTTAAAAATTAAGTTTTTAAGCTAAAATTCGGTATACATATGTATATATTAATTTTTTTCTGAATTTATGATTCAGATTCAGATTTAAAAAACATGAAGCACAAACTTGATACGTATGATTAAATTTGCTAATAAATGGAAATCATATGAAAATCAGGTCTACCTCTCCAACAATAATATGTCTTCGAATGTATCACATTTTTTGTACGAAAAATTCAATTATATGACACAGAAACTTGATCCGAATGATTAAATATCCAATTGAACAGATGAGTTCATCTGTGAAAGTTGATATGAAAGGAGTTGACATTGATTTGGAAGAATAAATAAAAAATGTTTACGGTATTATGTATTATCTCGTTATTTTTTGGCCATAGTAGTACACAAGATAGAGCTTTCCTATTCCTCCTTCTCTCTGTAATGCTAGGTGGTGACGAAACCCTTCGTAGGAACATGGTGACCTATAAGACAGTGGCCAATGACGTGCCAGCCCTACCATATTTGAGATGTTTAATTGGGAAGGTTATTAAATTTTTATGAAAATCTATTTTAAATTTTTACTAAGTGCAAATGAAATTATCAAATTTTGAAACAATTTCAGGTGAATATATTTTATTTAATTGACTAACATTGCACATCCCGAAAAGGTCAAAAATTCTGTTCACCATTAAGAAATGTGCCTACCTTTAGTTGACTACATTCCCAATTTGGAGTATAAAGTTTACATATCATAACCACAAATTAGCAGATTGCACACAAATCAAGAGTACTTTTACTGAAAATAAGCATTAGATATATGTGACGTCACAAGAATTCTTCAAGTCGAAATCGTCTGTTATATCAAAGTCCTGTTTTAATTATAAATTTAATACGCAAAGCAAAACGTAGAGAATATACTAGTACATTCCGATATAAAATTTAGATATATGAAGTAATAGCATACATTTCTTTCGACGCAAAAAGTTAAAATAAAGGAAAACGTTAGCTAATGGAAAATCATTAGGAAAAAAATCGATTTGTTTTCTTTCATTTTTTCCAATTAGTTTATATAAGAGTATATACACTTTCTTATTATTTCATTCTCTATTACTCTATACTCTATTAATACTTTTCTTTTTGGCAAAATAAAAGTACGACATTGTGTCTCATATATGTATGTAGTTTATACCTAATCTCATCTATGGCGAATATAAAAGGCTCTTATACAATTTGAAATACAAGCGGCTCTAGTTCAGGCAAAACGTATTAGCACACAGTCACACACTCACGCAAGCGTATATGCGTTTTTATATAATTATTGGTTTAATTACAAATGCCTTTGGTTGTTGTTGTTGTTGTTCAACTAAGCATATGTACGAATATATCACTTACTCACACATATGTAGACATAGACTACTCAGTTGCTTATATTCATCTGTATAATCACCACTTATGACTTTATTTATTTATTTCTTACCAGACTTACGCAAATGACAGAAAACATTACAAAAGAAAAATCAAGATATGTTGCCTAATTCTTTCTTAAATCACAAAAAAAAGAAAAATATATACAAAATGGATATAAAAGGGTGGAAAACTAAATTTTCCTTTTCTCCACAATCGAATTAATATATACGTATGTATGTGAACACCCTAACTTATGTAAGTTTATTATTATTATAGGCAACAACATGGACAGCTCTTGATGTCCGTTCTATACCTATATACACTTGTATATATAAATACCCATTACATGGTAGTTTACATATACACATATGTATGTATCCTCGTGAAGGACACTCGTATGTATGTATGTAGTATGTAAGTAGTATGTGTTTCTACTCTTGAGACGAGGACAATAACAAGCCGGTTGTCGGCAAAATTAACATATAAGCATAACAGTAGCAACAACAAAAACAACAACAACAACAAGAAAATCAAGACGAAAACGACAAAAAAAAAGAGTAGAAACAAAACGAAAATGAAAAGAAAACGTATTTCCTGTCTAATGTGGCATAATGATGGTGCTCAACTTGGCGATAATGACAACTAATTGAGAGCATACACGTACATACATATCCAACACACATACAAGCACACGTAATATGTAATACCTTCATGAATGGCATGCGTCTGGGAAATTGAATGAATGAAGCGAGGGAGTAATTTTGACCAAGTTGAATAAAATTGTATTTCAAAGTGTTTGGGTTGTTTGGATGTTTGGTGTACCAAGAGCAAAAAAATTACATATACGCATAAATATCACATATCACTTCCATAATAGAAACATAATTATATACATATAGTATATGTAAAATTAATGTATTCATATTATGCTTTTCACAGAGTCTTAATTAAAGTTACTCATACGGCCTAATTCACAATAAAGAAGACACCTTTTATTCGATATTATTGATTGTACTCACATGTTGTTGAATTGCTTTTCGTTAGACCGTATTTCAGCATAATAGCAATGCAAATGTGAAAATATATGTGTGAAAGTGAGAAAAAAATGCATTCGAAATAATATTTTTGTATCGGAGATAGGTGTGATTTTCATCACATCATTCTCATTCTAGAAATAGTTCTTTCGTTGGTAAAATCATTTATATTTACTACGTTTCAGCTCTATAGCTTTAACTTTTCATTTGAAAAGTATGAAAAATGCGTTTTAAAATATACATTTGTATGAAAGGTAGGCGTGATTTCCATTCAATTGCATTTATTTTATAAATAGTGCTCATATTGAGCAATTTAATCGTATTTAGCTTTAAAGTTTCATTTTAGAAGTGTGAAATCATACTTTCGAAATTTTATTTTTGTATGGAAGGTAAACGCAGCTCTCATCCGATTGCACTCATTCTAGAAATAATTAATTCATTCATAGGTAAAACTAATTGTATTTGCAAAGTTTGAGCTACATTTGCATTTAACTCTACATTTGCGTACAAAAAGTTTGAAATCATTCATTCGAAATTAAACTTTTATATGAGCGGTAGGTGTGATTTTCACCCATTTACATTTACTTTTAAAATCGACCATTTATAGATAAAATGAATGATAATTACCAAGTTTCAGGTATATAGATTAAAATTTCCGTGCAAAAAGTATGAAAACATACATTCGAAAATACACTTCCGTATAAGAGGCAGAGGTGATTTTCAATATATTGCACTCATTTTTAAAAATGTTAATTCTTCACAGCTTTATATTTTCGTGAGAAAACTATGAAAAACTAACCCCAAGGAGACTTAATGGAATTTTGTAACAATCTCTCTTTATATGCTACTCAATAAGATTCTGCAAATTCTTATGGTAAGACCAAATACTATAATCATAGAGACTTTGAAAAGAGTGTTGAAAGCGAAGAGGCTGAATGTGTTTGTTTTGAGTTTAGCCATTGAATGTTTTTTAAGATGTCGTATGACTTCGTTGACACAGATATGGTGATGAAATGCCCCATGCGATAATCGTTTAAGCTAATGTTTTGAAAGACCTAAGATTTCCAAGTCTATGTTAAATGACACAGCGGAATTAGAAGGAGAATATTAAAGTGTTCACAGTAAGGCTTTTAAAATCAAGAAGACTCCAATCAGAATAACGAAATGGTCGAACTATAATTATGAACGACTGGTAGAGCAATATACTTCACCGAAGGCCAAAAGGTATATATATGGAAATAAATTTATGAATCAAACTGGTGGTTTAAGCTTTCATCTCCATCTAATGCTGATTGCTACAAATGTTATGCTTACTATCACTACCTGATAATATAGTAAAATATAACTTCAAATGTTATATAATCGATTTATAATATTTTCTTCCACAATTCCATATCGAATTCAATTGACAAAGCATATCATTTTCTGATGGCATAAATAATTGAATTGTCACTCTATCTCTTAGATATGTTGAAAAGTTTTGGACAATACCAAATGCTTTAGAATACGCTTGTAAATATTTTGCATTTCTATGCTGTTTCTCAATTACTCGACTTTTGATTGAATTACACAAAATTCTGACAATAGCAGTTCGTTATCATCGTAACCATCAGCATAGTGATTACCATTGGGTAAATTAAAAGATAATAATTGAAATTGTAATTAACTGACACTATATATCGTATGGTACAAATTCCATGATCATATGATGTGACAATGACAATGTAAATTTCAATAAAAGTTGATATTTGTAAAAGCACAAAGCACATACGAGCGTATGTATGCATGTGCTTGTATATTTGTTTTCATTATTTCAATGAAGACAGTATTCTACTACATATAAAAAGAAAAAAATACTTGCCTTAAAGAAGAGAAGGATAGATAGAACGACATATCGAAAGAGAGAGAGAGAGAGATAAAATGTCCGCAAGGTGCTTTCTTCTTAATTCAAGTGTAAAATTACACTGCAACTGTATGCATTTATTCCTTGTTAAATGTAAAGTGCTAAGTAAATATTATACTCTCAACTTGTATACTACAAGTGTAAATGCTGAGATGTTGCTGCTGCTGCTGTTAGTACTGCATTTTTCCTCGAATCGTAATTAACAAGCACAGCAACATGTATATGTGTATAGTGCTGTTGATGAACATGTGTACTCGTACATGAACAATACATTCGAACGAACGTAAGTACTTGAAGGACTAAGGCAGAGCAGTGAGGGATTTTTGAAGAAAATGCTTTGGTGTCATGTGCAAATAATGAATGCTTATTTATCTGTCTGTCTATCTGAATATTTGTTTGTTTGTTTGTTTGCCTGCTAATATATACATACTCACGAGTGCACGATACGATGAGTACACCTACTTACTCACTCACTCACTCACTTTCTCATACCTACATGTCTACTAAAAGACTTTTCTCCTAGATGTAGCATCTTGCAATTACATACTCATACGTATCTACTATATTTGGTTAGTAACATTGCTAGTGGTAATTGCTTAGTGTGCTTCACTTTGCAATTAAATAAAAGCAAAGAACGCTAAAGGGTGTTGTCATCAACATCATATAAATGCCAAAAAAATATAAGTGTCTGTTTGCAGTATTTAAAACTGAAATACCACATTGACAAGAGAACAAGGATGGCTTCTTTGGTGGACCTTTCGGTACAATTAGTTTAATGTATATCCCTGTGTCCGAATACCTAATATCTCATTATTCTACCTCTACAAGGAGTCAAGAGTTTACTGTGTGTGTGTGCTTTAGTTTCTAACCAAAACTGCCTTTCTAATGTCATGATAATTGTCGTAATTAATCAACGATTTCTTCGAAATGAACGAATTAACTCATAAATAGACGAGATTTTACACATTTTTTACACGAAAATAAAAAACTATTAAGCTAAAACTTGGCACATATGATTGTATTTACTAAAGTATGAATAAGTTTGAAAATAGAAATATTCGGATAAAAATCACGAATGCCGCCCATACAGAAGTATGGTTTCTATATGTATTATATACTTCCGATCTACCAACAGATGCACGGTTGTTGACATCTACACTTGCAGACGATACTGCTATTTTAAGCCGTAATCGAAACCCAATTAAGGCATCCACAGATTTAGGGGAGCATATAGTACTTGTTGAAAAATGGTTATCTAACTGGCGCATAAAAGTTAATGAGTCCAAATGTAAAAATGTAACGTTCACACTTAACAAAAGCACATGCCCGACAGTTACACTAAATAATATCGCCATAACTCATACAAATGAAGTCACCTACCTAGGGATACACTTAGATAGACGGCTTACATGGCGCAAGCAAATCGAAGCAAAAAGAACTCAGATGAAATTAAAAGCTTATTGTCTGCACTGGCTCATCAATTTCAGATCCCCATTAAACTTGATATACAAGGTCCTACTGTACAACAGCATAATAAAGCCAATTTGGAGTTACGGAATGGTATATTAGAAATGAATGTATACACAATGACTTAAATATCCCAATGGTAGAAATTGAAGTTAAAAATACTAGACAAAAATATACTAGAAGATTACAAAGACATCCAAACACACTAGCAAGAACCTTGCTCAATACCTGCTATACTTTGCGCCTTCGGAGAAAGGACCTGCCAGCCTTCCTATAAAAAGAAGAGCATCGTACAAAAAACATTGCTCTAGATAATAAGGAGCTACTGTTGTTGAATTAGATTAAGATTTTAAAACTTATTGTTAGATTCTTTAGGAACAGATTCAATAAATAAAGAAAATGTATAATTAAAAAAAAAAGTATGGTTTCAAATGAATTTTTTCACATTTTGTGCATGGAAATATAAAGACATCACGCTAAAACTCATCACATACATAAAAACACGCCTACTTCACATACTAAAATTTGTATCAATATGTACATTTTCACAGTTTTCATATGAAAATACAAAGCTGAAGAACAGAAACTTGGTACATATAATGGGATGAAACCCACGCCTATCTTCCATAGAAAAGTACCCTTGGAAATATATATTTTTGCATTTTAAGTACAAAAAAAAAATTTAATTATCAAGCTTAAAATCAATATACGTGATCATATTTACTAAATAAGACAGGAATGGATTGAATCGGATAAAAATTACGCCCATGTCCCATACAAAGGTGCGTTTTCGAATATATGTTTGTAGAATGTACAATCAAAGGTATAGAGCTATAGAACTGAAACTCGGCGAATATGATTATTTTTATCAACGAATAATTACTGATGAAAATGAGCGTCATCAGATGAAAATAATACAAAATTATGCAATTTTTAGATTTTTTCTAATATCCAATCGAGTAATTAGGGACTTGATAGCACTTGATTCTTGCAACAGGTATCAATGGGCATCTAAAAAAACATACCAATGGAACATTTTACATTCTGCTCTAATCGATTTCCTCTTATGATGGTGCAAGTACCAAGGGGAATCTTAAATTTGTGCAGAAAATATTGGACTTCCACCACAGCCAAGTCTACTAATTATAATACTTAAATTTAATACTTTTACTGTCAAGTACTTTCAAAAAGCTGCATCTTATATTACCCATTGCTCTAGACATTATCATTTGTACTTTCTTTCACTCTTATATATATTCTTCTTACACGTAATATCACTTTTAACATTGATATTTAACATTTGTTCACTTCTCATCATTTACTTCTCTGCTCTCTCTGTAAGTGCATAATGCTTGTAGATATTTGTCAATACGGATATGCACTATGTAGCTTTACGCGTCAACGCCTTCCTTGTATTGTATGCATGTGTATGCATTTTTGAACATATCTTATTGTTGATTTTTCATTTGACAAAATAGAATCCATGTAGACAATGTTGATATATAAAATATGTATAACACAAATGAATTTACAAAATTTGGTACGAGTGTTTTGCGAATTTGTAAAATACTGTAACTTCCGATATATGTGAATGGTATAAATGTGTATGTGGAATCTAGATGACATCAACACCTACAAGGCGTATCGTCTTTAGTCTTAGGTGGCATATATGTATAAATATATGGTATGCAGTATTCGTATTGGCTTCCCTAACTGGTTGCAACTCTTTGCAGTTGTTGATGCTTGTTAAAACATTTTACGTTTCCTTTCAACATACACATGCATACCTACATACGGTTGCAGTATGTTGATATTGCCTTGAGATTATACTGTCATTTTAATTCATTACATATACTCGTACACAGATATACATTTACATGTGTGGCTCAAACAATTTTCTTTCTCATGTGCTTTGAATGAGAGTATTTCGTAACAGCAAGCTCATACAAGTAATAAACAAGATGTTGGTGTTCCTTTTGTTTCAAATGTTTTTCAAATAAATTAAAACATTTCCGCTTTGGTCTGCATGTGTTTTATTTCTATAGTATATAGTACATCTGATAGCATTTACATTAAAAATACAATATGACAAGTATGACAATATAGATATGGTTCAAAAAAAATTATAAATCCACTACTTTTCCAATAGATGGCTTTAGTAATCTGTATCTCGCGTTGTATATGTGCGATCGGGTTACGCTAGATGGCTTAGAAAGATAGGATTTCGTACTAAATAAACTTTTCAGGCAGTTTTGTGATTGCTTGACTCAGTATTCTTTGAGCACGCGTCAAAGATGGACACCAGTAAAGAGAAAATAATTAATTAATTTTGATAATTATATAATATTGGTAATTTTGATGACAAAGATGCAAGGCCAATTGTCGAAAATATCGATAAAATAATGGAAATCGTCAAGTCTAACCATCATGTAAGCACTGTTTCTATTGCCCAGGGGCTAAACATTGCACAAAAAACCGTTTGGAACAATTTATATAAATAAAACCTTCAATTTAATGCAAAAATAATGGATTTCCTTTTACTACACCTAATGTTATAATTAAAAATTTATGCTACAGAAGGTTCCATTACACAATATTTCAAAACAAAAGTGTTGAAACAAAATAGTTACATCGATCGATGTTTGTTACAACAATAACACTCCTAGCAATATTTACGGTCAATCCAATCATAAAGAAACATATCACCCCATACAAAATGTCCGAAAAATCAACAAACCTAAGGTACAGGTGGTATAATTATTATTATTTTTATTTTTGTTCATCATTCTTAAACTAAAAGAGTGCACCTTAGAAAATTTTAAATCTTTCCGTTCATAAATAAATTAAGTCGACATACAAAATGTTCGTTTTCTAAGCAAAAATCGGCAAATCTCTATGGAAAGTGCCGGCAGTATTCAATATATTATTCTAAAACTAAAATAATTTTATTTATTCACCAAAAAATAGTACTCCATTCAAAATTTTAAGTCTTTCTGTTCGTAATTAGATATGGTTCCATATACATGTTAATTTCTTCAACAAAAATCAATCAAATTCATATGAATGAACATTTTATTGAGAGTATGGTTTAGCCAACAAAATTTAACAGTCAATGTTCTAGAAAAATGGTATCAAAAACAACAAATACAAATTTGTTAATTTTTGTTTTCAAAAAAGCAAATTTTGTATGGGGACTTTCTATAATAATTTTAAATTTTATATTCAGTAAGCTTTTATTGAAAAAAAAAATATCTCAGTCGAAGTTTCAGAGTGAAACATAGAAATCCAATATCGCCTTCTATACAAATTTAACGATTATTGTTTAAAAGGTGCGAATTATATATGGAGACTCTATTTACTTATGAATGAAAGACTTTAGATGTTATATTGAGTGTGTTTTTGGTTACAAAATAAGACAGTCACAGTAACTCATTACAAAAAATTGACATCTTCTATACAAATTGTTTGAGTTTTGTTTAAAAAAATCCAAATATTGTATGGGGACTATAATTATTTGTGAATGAAATAACTTAAAATTTCATAGTAGTAACGATTTTCCAATTAAAATGAAATATCTGAAGTTTCAGAATTCTGTATAATGACATCTTCAATACAAATTTATCAATTTTGACAATAGTGCTTGAAAGGCAAGAATCAAAATGACAAAAATTGCACTATGGCATTCCTCTACCTGCTTGTCAAATTTTCAACTTGCCTTTTATGAATGCTATCAATGCAAAATAAATCCAAACTGTCCAAGCTCTAATTATTATTAGAACTACCACAATAATCAAAATAATACTCATAACAATAATTATAACAATTGTAATAATACAAAGAACTAACTATGATTTACATGTACTATGTACAACAGTATTCTGAAGTCCAACTGGTCATCCATTTTATGCAATCAATAAAATATATTCCAAATGACAACATCAATAATAAGTAATACCAATAGAAAAATGCAAGGATGATGTTGTTGGTGATGATGATGAGAATAACGATGATGTTGTTGATTGTTGATGGAAGCAATAACAGCAACAGTCATTGCTAACATTAAGTATGATTAGTAGATAACAACATTGAAGCAAACAATCAGTCGGGCAACTAATGAACCAACTAACCAACCAACCAATTCACCAACCAACAAACTGACCAACAAACTGGCCAATAATAAAGGGTTATCCATTTCGCGGTTTCAAAAGTATAAGGCTAGAATTCGACATCTGTCAAACTGAGTTGTTAAAACAATTTCTTTCTTTTTCAGTTCAAAGTCTGACATTTGCGAAAATGGATCGCTTAACTATCGCACAACGCATTAAAATTGTAAAAACCTACTACAAAAATGGTGATTCTGCCACAGCCACATATCGTGCTTTAAGAGGAGATTATGGTTTACATAATCGTCCAACTACGCAAGAAATTGGCAAAATTGTGAAGAAATATGAAGAGACTGGATCGGTTACAGATATTGTAAGGCCTGTGCATCATCGTTTCGCTCGTACCACCGAAAATATCGCTGCTGTAAGTGAAAGTGTTGCCGAAGACCCGCATGTGTCGATTCCTCGTCGTTCTCAGGAATTAGGACTGTCTTACGGCACATTATGGCGTATTTTGCATTTGGATCTACACCTACATCCATATAAAATCCAGCTCACACAACAACTGAAGCCAGCTGACCATTCACAACGTCGTAGATACGTCGAATGGGTGCTTGAACAACAGGCGGTGGACGGCGATTTTTCGAACAAAATTTTCTTCAGCGACGAAGCATATTTCTCACTCGGTGGGCATGTTAACAAACAAAATTGTCGTATTTGGGGTTCTGAGAATCCTCAATTAATTGAAGAGAGGCCACTACATCCACAAAGAGTCACTGGTGCGCTCTTTGGTTCGGAGGTGTGATTGGACCTTACTTCTTCGAAAACGACGATGGAACGACTGTCACCGTCAATTCGGAGCGTTATGGTTATAGGATAACCGACTTTTTTTTGCCTGCTATTGAAGAATACGACTTAGAGAATATGTGGTTTCAACAAGACGATGCCACATGCCACACAACTCGAGCGAATATGGCTTTATTGCAAGAGAAATTTTCTGGCCGCGTAATTTCTCGTTGTGGCGATATCAAGTGGCCACCAAGATCATGCGATTTGACACCGCTTGACTTTTTTTGTGGGGCTACGAGAAAGACCGTGTTTATGCAGATAAGCCTTTAACTCTTGAGCACCTAAAAACCAACATTCGTCACGTAATGGCTGAGATACCGCCCAATATGTGTCAAAAAGTGGTCGAAATGGTGGTCATTTAAATGATGTAGTATTTCACACATAATGTCAACGTTCAAACTTTATAATAAAAAAGAAATATCATGATAAAAAATATCTTATATGTGTTTTATTTACATTTACTTTTGAAACCGCAAAATGGATAACCCTTACAATAGATAATAGAATGAATGGGCGAAAAAAATGTTACTAGTAATAATAAAAGAGGAAGAAAGAAGCAAATTATGTATACAAAATGTTTTATTTTTTTTTTCAATGTTTTTCAATGTTTTTTTTGCCTGCCTTCTTCGCCTTCCTTCATTTTGTACATACCGCTTGTACATAACAAGCGCTTAACCCCTTTCACCATACATTGAAGTTCACATATGTGTGTATACGTTAAGCTATGGCTGTCCATTCATCTATCGTTCACTCAGCATCATCATCAACAACATATTTTTACCGATAGTTCAACATGTGTACGTACAAATGTACAAAATATTGTTGTTGTTTTAGTTTACTGTGTCTTGCATACAATATATGCATGCATGTTTATTATTGTTGTGTTTATAGTATGTCCTCGTATTAAGTGGACTTAACTACCACATAACAAGGATATTGTGTCCATCTGAATGGACAAATATAGCATACATATGTATCTAAGTATGACAAAGTATATATGGTTATGTATATGACTACTGTATGCGTTAGCTTAAATAGTTGAATACACATATTCGAAACAGTTTTTTTTTTCATTTGGTTATTGAGACGATATGCAAGAAAATAAATTTGTATATGCCAACATACATACACTCTTATATATGATATTATTTGATCATACATCGATGTATGAACACTTATATGTATAAGCTTACAAAAGAACTAAAAAAACATTTTTATAATCATTAAGAAAGCAAACAAACAAACAAAAAGAATACGATGAATATTCTAAACAGAAGAACTTATATTTTAGCTTATACTCTTCTATTTTTTACAGAAATATATAGACATAAGTCAAACGGCGAATATCAATACTAAAACACTCAACAAAGAAGTAATATAAGACTACATGATTGAGTAACAGTGTTAAGACTATTGAAGAAAACTTTCTATGTAGATTTCTCTAATCCATCTTAATACGTACATATACATGAAGCTAAGGAACAACGATCAACAAAGATCAATTTCTAGTCTTTTTATTAACTTCAACTACATGTATATATGCATAAATATATATTGACAATGTTGAAAGAAAAATGTTAATACAAAACACAAAAATATAAGAACTTACAATACCTCGAATAATACTGAAATTTAGCTGCACCACACTATTCGAGAATATACTTCATATTATGACTTTTATCGTTCATAAAATAACAAAAATTAATCACTTTCGATCATTTGCAGACTATTAAATGATAGGTGTGATCTTTATCCGATATCAATCATATGCAAATCCTTCTTCTGTTCGTTTATAAAACTGATTCTCTGCACAGAGTTTAAGCTCAACCGATTTGTATTTCTGTGCGAAAATCGAAAAACTCATGTTCGAACACAATACGCTTATTTATTCGTTTCTTGATAAAAATATGACTAAAAATTAATAAAAAAAAAATAACAAAAATTTTAAAATTTTTGCACATAAAGTCGAAAATCATACTTTTTCATTATTATCATCCAATTACTCTTTTTCTCAAGCTCATCTATACATTGATAAAAAAAAGCCTTAAATACTGACTTTCTCCTCGATAGATCAATAACTCGTTGTGACAAGTCAGAAAACATATGTTTGAAAAAATGTTTTTGTATGGAATATATTTGTGATTTTTATCAAATTACGTTTTTTCTTAATACTATATTTCAATACTTTCGTATGTGAGCTAGTCGTGTTAATCATCCGATTACGCTTAATATCAAGCTCTTCTCTTTAATTAAAAAAATATCCATAAACACCGGGTCTCAACTCGATACTTTTATATTTCGGCGTGCAAAGTCAGAAAACATATATTCGAAAGCATACCTCTGTATAAAAAGTGGTCGAGTTAGTCATCTGATCACGATTATTATCAAGCTGATACGTTAAGTGAAAAAAATATCCGTAGACATCAAGTTTCAGCTCGATGGATTTATATTTTTGTGTGCAAACAAACTTTTGTATGGAAGGTTGTCATGATTTCAGACACATACGTTTGTTCTTCACTTCAAACCTTCATTTCGGCAAAATTAACTTTAAGTACTAAACTTTAGATATGTGTGTCTAGAATAACGGGTAAAATTTTTGGCCAGATCGGTTAAATAGTTTTGAGTCAGGGATTCCCCGAAATTTCGAAAACATGGTTTTGAGAAAAACGCGTTTTAAGTTTTGACAACAGATTCATACACAATACGGCGCGCTATTTTTTTTTAGCTATAACTTTAAAAACATTCAAAATATCGGTCTGATATGTTTAGAGTATAATTTTAAGATGTTTTTCTTCCGAAAAGTGTAAAAAAATCGATTTTTTGAACCCGTCACAATTTAACAATTTAGAAGGTGATAAAAAGTGTGCTGATGCGAATACAACAACAACGGCAAGTAGCAACAGCGCCAATACCACATCACCCGTTACAATAACAACATCAATTAATAACGCAGGACAAATGGAAGAAAATCAGCAGCAACAGCGACAACAACAGCAAGATTTGTCATCAAGTATCAATAGCAATAGTTTGAAATTGGAAAAGATGATGGCGGAAAATGACATTACCAGCAAACATCAAGAACAGCAAAAACACCGGCCACAACATCAAAGATGCAAAACCCCGAAAACACCGGCAACAGCATCAGAGATGCGAAACCCCAAAAGAAATACAATCCCACATGGCCTGGTAAAGTTGGCAGAAATTTCGGATCATACGGTATACATGAGATGCGCCATTTTTATTTACTTCTACTTAGGTCAAGTAGTTTTTTATTTTTATTATTTATTATTCTATAATTTAAGAACGGTTAATCAAAAACAACTTGAATTTATTATAAAGAAAGAAGTAGTCGGTAATTGAAGAGAATATCAGCTCTCCCACATACACAATATGTATGTAACCTTCACAATTTGTATGTGGGGTATAATGACAATATGCAACAATATCAATATCACCAGCAATGGCAGTACAAATAACAACAACATCCAAATCATCACTGTTTTAAGTTTAACAAGAAACATTCAATATATGTATGAGTATACACAATCATGCTGATATTAACAAACAGCAAAAAGAACAACTACAACAACTACATTAGCCTTCTAATATGCTCAACATCTGACATTCTGATAGCAGAAGTCATTCGACGGCTCTACCTTCTCGTCCGACATATATTTCTTCAGCCGTCTTCTCTTTCATAATCCCATGACTGATGTGATGTTTATAAGCCGAACATATGCTCGATGTTTGTATGCATGTTCTAAGCTGTTTTGTTGTTGTTGTTGCTATTATGTGTTATTGCATGTTGTTACTTATTTGTTTAACAGATTTCATTCTTTTTGTTTCCTTTTCATATGAGTTTTTCTTATTGATTTTTGCTTGTTTTGTGTATTTTTTTTGACTTGGTTACTCTGTTCTGTTGCTTTCATGAAGCCACTTTTATTCTCATATTCTCTTATTATTGCTTTTCTTGATTTCTTGTATGTCATGATGTTGTTTGTAGTGATATTTTATTTAAATTTCTCATTTAGATGTAAGAATTCTTTAATTTTTTTTTTCTTAACTTTATTACATTTTTGAATGCATGTGACAGTTGAATATTTTTTTTTTTTTTTTGTTACGAAGAAGTTTTAGTAAGTACATATCAATATCATTCCTCTACTAATCTCTTCTCAATCAATATTATTTTCAGAAAAAGCTGTATTAGCATTGATATATGATAGGTACGATATATTTCTAATTGCTCAAGTGATTGATGGTTGTAGGGATTAAAAGTTTTTTTGGTAGAAGAAAATATTTAAAATTTTTGAATTTGAAATATTGCAATTTTAAGAAATATTGAAACAAAAGCAGACGATGGTATATGAAATTTTTGGACGAAATAAAGCATTTCTGTTTTGAATTTTCTGCTAACCTAGAAATAACTGAAATCATAGAAATTCTGGAAAAATAACTATAACTATACCTGATATGAGTATTCGTTATACATCATAATATGATAATTATAGTCGCTTTAGGAGAACTTTAAGTATGTAATGAAAATGTGATCCACCTTATCGAAATTGGTAAGTACTACTGCCGTACTAGAGTAGCTATTGGTATGCAGCAATATTTCATGCAAATAGTTTTTTACACTTCACTAATTTCTTTCAGTAAGTTTAGCAGACCTGATAGCTTCTCATTATTTTCTTGTTTTCTTGTTCTATACAAAATACATTAGAGCAGACCAGATATCATCAAAAGAAGCCCTTCATTTGTATTTACTAAATTTCTATTCGATTTTATCACACGTACCATACAAAGTCTAATAAATCTGATCAAAAATATTATATTGCAATATTTTTATGAGCATTAAATTTAGACAGTTTCTGGTACTTTCACCAGAATCAGAAATTGAATCGATTTAGCCATTTCTGACTCTATGTCTAATATTTTCGCACGATAACTGGCGTAATGTTGCGTAACATTTATTTTGTTAAAACACAGATATGCTCATGAATGAGCGAAATCGGATGAAAATCACACCAACCTGACATACAAAAGTATGATGCGGAATGTGTTTTTAAACATTTTTTACACGAAAATATACACTTAAATCTGAAGTTTATTTTACTGAAAATAATATATATTAAAAACTAGTCTCAATTAAATAAAAACCACCAGTACCTTCCATACAAAAGTATGTATATTTTCAAACTTTATATGCGAAAATATAAATATATCGACTTAAATCTTGGTAAGGAAATTCAGTCTGATCATAAAACAGATGTATTAGAAAATGAGCATAATTGGACGAAAACCACTTCCACCTCCCATGCAAAATTAGGTTGATGAATCTATATTTTCACGATTTGTTTGCAAATATATAAATCTATCAAGCTGAAACTCACCAAATTTGACTATGTTTATAAATTAATAGGCTACCGGGGTCACGGTATTATCGATGTTAAATTTTACAAATGTGTTCAGTCCCAAAAGATAGTACTAAGTTTGGCAAAGTCATATTCTAAACTTTTTGAACCCTTTTTGAACTTTGTGCCAAAAATCTTTGACAAACATTTAAATGGTCATTTTTGATTATGGTTCTTGCAATTTCATAGAACAGATGCTTGCCTTTCAGAGAAAATAATGCTGAGTTGTTCAAAATGGGTGCCGTAGCTCAGTGGTTAGTGTGTTCGCCTTCTGATCTGTAGGTCGTGGTTCAATGCCCGGCTGATGCATAACAAATTTAATATCGAAAAGATTTTTCTTTCGAACGGTACCCACCTGTCGGCAAGCAATTGGCAATTCTTCCGACAGTAACAACTTGCCATGAAAAAGCTTCTAAAAAGAACTCTGTGACAAAGCTCAGAAAAAGTGATGTCATAAGTGTTCTGTCGTTCGGAACCGGCTAAAATAAGTAGATCCCTTCTAATACTGTCCAAATTTAAGACGCACAACAGTAATGGAAGAGAAGCTCGGCCAATTAGCCCTTTGGGGCTTTAAGTGCCACACATTTATTTATTTATTGTTCAAGCCAGACTGACGAGTTCATACTCAAAGCCGTTTCAAGGAACAAATATTTACCTCTCGGAGCTTTGGCACTATTTTGCAACTGTGGCTAATATGGTGATCATAGAGACCACCATATTAGCCACATATATTTAAATGAAAGTTGGTGCAACGCTAACGCAACATAAATAAATACAATGTATTAAATACAGAGACATCAAAAATCAGCTTTAATAAAATTCTCATCATAATAAGTATCGGCTATGACCTAAGTGAGTTGGAATGGACTAGACATCAAATGGACATCAAATGGCTTCATAAAGAAGCAACAAACCAAAACTTAATATTACTTCATTAGAATGAAATGACACTTGAGATTATGCGATCATCCATGAAGAAACTACAAAAAATAGCAAATAATAATAACAAACACATACAATCACCAACATATGACTGTAGAAGATAGTCATACATATATGACGGCATATAATAAAGGATACAGCAGCATATCACAAAGGATGAAGGCACTATGTGAGGGTAGACAAACAAAATTCCAATTCAACTAAATATTAACTTCACCCAATTTTTTTGTTTGTGCTTTACCTTCCTGTTTTTTGCTTCATCTCCTGTTTGAGTTGGTTTATTTATTGTTGTTGTTTCTCATTGTTTCATTCTTTCTTTACCTTCTATGTTACGTATCTCAATTTCACTTAATTTTCACAAATCAACTTCACACGTACTTCATTAGCAAAATACATTTTCATACATACATACATAGAACAAGAGACAACACGTTGAAGGTGAAGGATATGTTTATATATATACGTTATGTTCACATATATATTTGTAAATAAAAATATAGTCTCTTGTAGTGTTATTGTAGCTTCGAACAAAGATGTGCTAAAAAAATCAAATAACCTGGATTTATCAAAAAAAAAAAAAAAAAGGAAGCATGACAGAATAAATACAAACCAAATGTTCAACCAAAAACAACAACAACGATTAGATTTCGTACATTCACATTATTATTCGCATAATAAGCCAACAGTCAGTCAGTTAGAATGTTTGGTCTCAGAGCTAAGTAATACATTGCAAAGGTTACGTGTGCCATACATGAATAATATAGCCATCATACTACTACCATTGCTACTACTATTACCATACATAATTTCAGGCTGATGGGGTCTCAAAATAAAGCTCCTTAAAGCATATCTATTAACCCCTTATTGCACATATATTCGTACAAACGGAAATATTTAGGTAGATACATATCAGAATATCTAATGTGAAAAGGCGAGCAGTCAAACAAGAACAACAAACAAATGGAAAATTCACTAAAATGTGCGAAAATGAAAATAAAATTTTAAAAACAAAAAACGAACTCGAAACGAACTAGTTATAAAAAATTTTTAAGATCTGAATGCTCTTTTTTTCCCATAGTACATAGTACTCGGACACAGATGCAGTAGGTTGGGTCGCTCACAATCTTTGAACTGCTTTGAACTGCTAAAATACTTTAAAGGAAAACATTTCAAGGGCTTCAATTTGGTGAATAAAAAGTGGACATTAGAAGGGACTGAGTCCACTAACCGAATTTTACCTCAGAGCATAGTAATATACGTCAAATGACACCTCAGTTCACTTATGTGGCCATAACAACCGAGTATCGATTTAGGCCGAAAATAACATGCTTCGCCAGCCATCTCTGTTCTTCGCTAGCTGACGCCAGTTAGAAATTCCAAGCGCCGTCAGGTTCGTGTTCTTCCATTCGCTCGACATGACCTAGCCAGCGCAACCGCTGGATTTTGATGCGCTTTGCTATGTCAATATCGGCATACAGCTCGTACAGCTCATGGTTGTACCTTATTCGGTACTCGCCACCAACGCAAATAGGTCCAAAGATCTTGCGTAGGACTTTTCTCTCGAAAACTCCAAGCATTCGCTCATCCGAGGTGGAAATTGTCCAAGCTTCAGCGCCATATGTTAGGACAGGTATGATGAGAGACTTGTAGAGTGTAGTTTTCGTTCTTCGAGAGAGGGCCCGACTTCTCAATTGCTTACTTAGCCCAAAGTAGCACCTGTTTGCAAGAGTGATCCTTCGCAATATCTCCAGGCTGACGTCATTAGTGCTGTTAATGCTCGTTCCAAGATAGACAAAGTCCCTTACTACTTCAAAAGCGCACGTGTCAACAGTGACGTGCTGTCCAAGATGCCGGGACTCTTTGTTTGTTGACACTAGATACTTCGTCTTGCCCTCGTTCACCGTAAGACCCATTCGACGCGACTCTCTTTCTAACTCTGAGAATGCTGCACTGACTGCTCGCGTGTTAATGCCGATTATGTCAATATCGTCGGCATACGCCAACAGCATGACACTTTTGTTGAAGATAGTGCCATTATGTCGTAGATCAGCAGCTCGTATTATTTTCTCCATCATAAGATTGAAGTAGTTGCACGATAACGAATCACCTTGTCTGAAACCCCGTTCGGTATTAAATGGTACGTCAAATGACACAGTTATGATAAATACTCCACTTTTGGTACTTTTCGTGAGGTCCAGAAGAGAACTAAGAGGTGTCGAAATACTTTCAAAGTAGTCTTTCATTTAAATGGTGGAAATTTTTTCATCAACCAAACCCAATTACTTTGCTTGAATTGAGCTATCATCGGGAATGTCTATTGAATGTTAGAAAAAATTAATCATCACAAATTGAACTGAGTAGAACACATAGTATTAGAGCTACTCATTTATCAACAGATCAATTATGCACCATGTGTTCTCTCTGTTCAATTTTCAATTTTTTGTATGGTAGCCCTATTAAGATGTGGGCGTGGCATGTTGATTTTTGCCAGATTATTTCCGACTACCATATTAATCTAAGTGTCAATTATGGTTATTCTGGACAGAAGATTGCAGAAGTTGCAGCTATTTCAATTTAAAAGAAATTCATTCACTTTGTATGGGGATACTATAAATAGTGGGCGTGGCGAGCCCATTTTATGTAAGTCCAGTTGCTCTTACAATACTATATCACACCTTAAATCTCGTTGTTCTATGCTAAACAGTTTATAAGTTATAGGGCTTAAAAGTTTTTGTTTAATTCCCTTGACTTTGTGTGGCAGCCCCAATAAGAATTCGGCGTGCTGATTTTTTGCCTGGTTATTTCCGACTACCATGTTAATCTAAGAGTCAATTATGGTTATTCTAGCCAGAGGATTGTAGAAGTTACAGCTGTTTGAATTTAAAAGATGTACAGACACTTTGTATGGGAGCTACAATAAAAAGTAGGCATGGCTCGCCCATTTCTGGCAAAGTTATGTAGCAGTATAATGTAACGCTATGTGCTAAATACCTGCGGTATTAAGTGAGTTATAGCAAGTTAAAAATTATGAGAATTCCGAGATAAGTCGCTTTGAATGCTTGGTGTGGGCGTGGCTATTGACCGATCATGCCTAATATTAATCCCCTCCGTACTCTTGGATCGTAGGTTACTTATGGCAAATTTCGTCAAAATATCTTAACATTTGCTAAAGTTATCGTGCGAACCAGCCAGGTGACGGACAGACGTACGGACGGACATCGTTAAATTGAAAATTTAAGCGACGCTGATCACGAATATATATACTTTTCTATATCTTCGGAGATTCCTTCAAGTAGTTACAAACATCTGACCGAAATGAATATACCTTGCATATTAGATTATGCAGGGTATAAATATCAAATTCAGCATTTAGAATCGACATCTAAACCATTTTGATTGATTAAAAGTGATATAACTACCAAAAGAAACTAAAAAATATCAATGCCACAGTAATAGGACTTAATAGGAACTTATTTATTAGATATACATTACTCAGGTAGAACTATGATGAGAAAAGGCAATGAAATGCCTACAAAATAAGGATTTTGATCTTGGCTAAGAAATGAAAGATCAACAACAAACCCTAGTTGAATATTTCAAATCAACTCAATACCTAATGGATTTCTGAATGAGTGTCACAATAATTAATGTTGGATACACGTTACCCGGGTTGATTTGTCCTGCAAAATGTCTGTCAAATGGCCAGATAATTTACACTAGGCCTAGCATCGAAGATTTCGCTAAGAAATTCAAGATCCAGCACAAAACCCTTTTGAAGCATTTAAGATGAACTCAATGAAGCTACAACGTAATTCGATAGCAAGAAGAACAATTTTTCAATTTTAATGTATTTGTAAATAAAATATTTACATTGCGAAGAAATGCTACTTTTGCTCCACACTCTGTGATTGTAATACATACATGAAGATAACAACAACAACCAATAAAGACCAAAGAAGATGTAGGTATAAAAATGAAAACATCTTTTTCCGACCTCTACCGTAATTCATTGAGACAAAGCAGAAAAGCGAGCAAATTTTCCAAATGACAAAAGCCAAACAGAACAGAAAAAAGGAAGAGAAATATCATGTACTAGTGTAGCATGAATGCGGTAGCAAGAAGAGCTACTTAGTAAGATGATAAGCATCTATGTAGATAATAAGACAAGCATTCATGGATAATGTAAAGCTTAGTTTAAGTAGCATCTGCACAGGCAGTAACAGAAGATCATCTTAAATATGCGCTCACTCGTGCGTTCGTTCATATAAGACTGGCGAGAAAAAATGACGGAAGGGTTCGAAGATTTTTACAAAAGGATGAGGAATTAAAAGTCAAAAGTAATGGACGTAGAGTTGCACAGTGGAAATTAGTGGCAAGTAGGCAGGTTTGACGGCCATTTTACTCACTTCTTATAGTATGTTTGTTGTTACAGTTTAAGCAATCGGCTAAATTATTTTTAAATATACTAAAAAAAATTGGCTTCATTTGGCAAGATCGAACCCTTCTAATAATTGTGGAATATTCTGATGGTCGTCTAGGCTTCAGTATACGCATGGAAAGTTAGCAAAATCGGCAATAAACTCTTGCTAGAGTACTGAGCTGCAATAGGTTCTCTGCTTCATTTGGAGAAAGAAATATTCCCAGTATTTGTGAAACATTCTATTAGCCCATTTTTTTCCCACTTGAATACCCTGAAGAACTAAAAATTCTTCAATTTTTTCCAGAAACGACTCTTAGACTCGTATACTCTTTATAGTGAGTGAATTGAAAAAGGTCTGCAGATCTTTATGGTTAATTCTACTGAGGTTGATACAAGATCTGTGACTAAATTGTGTTCTTGGGTTTAGGGTGTACACCTTCGACGAAGTGGAACTTGTCTTCACAGTGTCAAAACGGCAAATAATTTAAATAAAAAACAACTCATTATTTAAAATGTTCATATATCTTGAACGCATCCTCCTTCCGTTATAAATGTTGCTGGAAAAGGTATGAGAATACGAGTAGAAGAGTTGCTAGGTCTCGTAGTAACATATGAAGATAATTCACTTTAAAATAAGCAAGTAAAATACTACGGAGAGGTAAAAAGAAACAAGAGGAGAGTTAGTATCCTGTTTACTATATTCTATTTTATACTTGTTGTTGCTGTTGATTTTATCGCTCCCAGTTGCAAGTTATTACAACGATTTATTTTTTTTTCTCTCTCTCTCTCGCTCTCAACCCCTGTTGTCGTTTGAAGGCCTCTACTATCTGCCTGCTTAAATATTAGTTATATGAACAATTCGGAGCAAGTAGTGGAAAAACGACGAAAAAATAGAATAGCACAAAAAATAAAAATAAATAACAGCAAGAGCAAGCTAGCATCCTATATTTGCTCTTTTCGTTTTTTATATATTTATGCTTTTTCACTGTTGCCATTTAGCATTCGTAGAGCAGCTTATTTGCAACATTTTTGCATAAAATAGATAAAAACGAGCTATCCTAGAATGTTGCATATCTTTTTGGCTTAAATTTTATATAAACAACTATTCCCATGTTGAAATTTTAGCATTGTCAATGGCAACTGTAAACAGGATATGCACATGCGAGTATTGTATGATATAACGTATATGTAGCACATAGTTAGCTGCGAGTAAAAAGATATGTGTAAGAATGTATCACAATGTTGCTATTTACTTGTTGTGAAGCTTTCACTGTTATTTGTTGCCACTGTTGCAATGATGCTACTTATTTGCTTGCTATAACATCGGTATTTTTATAGGCAGACAGACAAAGAGGCACGCAAAAATCTAAAGGCTGTCTGCTCGATGGCAGGTAAGAGAGTCTCCAAATATACATATACCATATAAATATGTAGGTATGTATGTATATAGCAGCAACAGCCTGTAACTTTTGAGCTTGCTTAGCTAAAGTGCACTCACTCACACTCATTCACTTATGGTACAATGCTCATTTGCTTGGTATTCACATTCAATTGTAGAATAAGAATTCGTAAAACTAGAAAAGCAAAACAAAAAAAAAACAAAACAGAATATATATATTCGTATATAAAAATAAATGATACTGCCACACTACTATTGCCATCGCGGTGGCACAAACGAGCGATAAGCATGAAATTACGAAAATTGTCAGGAGAATACTTTTTGAATTAATTTAAATGCTAAAGAAAATATGGCGCATCTATTTTAAAAGATATACACAAAGCCAGTGAAGAAAAAAAAATGTATAAAAATACAACGACTATTCGTAGAGGTTGCTTAGCAACAACAACATTATATAAAATATAGAAACTTTAAAAACACTGAATAAATTATTGTAGAATTGAATTGTCATATTGTAGAAATTATATGGGTAGAATTTTTTTAAAGTTGAAAAAAAACTAAATAATAAATTACTTATATGAATTTTTATAACAGTTATAGAAAAACAGATCGACACACACCACCTATTTGTTGATTATAAAGCCGCTTTCGACAGTCCGGTAAGGGATTACCTCTATGAAACAATGTCTGAGTTCGGTATTCCTGCAAAGCTTATTCGACTTTGTAGAATGACACTGCATAACTCCCGTTGTGCAGTGAAAATTGGGAAGGACCTCTCCGCACCGTTTAATACCGAACGGGGTTTCAGACAAGGTGATTCGTTATCGTGCCACTTCTTCAATCTTATTATGGAGAAAATAATACGAGCTGCTGATCTACGACATAATGGCACTATCTTCAACAAAAGTGTCATGCTGTTAGCGTATGCCGACGATATTGACATAATCGGCATGAACACGCGAGCAGTCAGTGCAGCACTCTCAGAGTTGGAAAGAGAGTCGCGTCGGATGGGTCTCACGGTGAACGAGGGCAAGACGAAGTATCTAGTGTCAACAAACAAAGAGTCCCGGCGTCTTGGACAGCACGTCACTGTTGACAACTACGCTTTTGAAGTAGTAAGGGACTTTGTCTATCTTGGAACGAGCATTAACAGCAGTAATGACGTCAGCTTGGAGATCATGCGTAGGATAACTCTTGCTAACAGGTGTTACTTTGGGCTGAGTAAGCAATTGAGAAGTCGAGCCCTCTCTCGAAGAACGAAAACTACACTCTACAAGTCTCTCATCATGCCTGTCCTAACATATGGCGCTGAAGCCTGGACAATTTCCACCACGGATGAGCAAATGCTTGGGGTTTTCGAGAGAAAAGTCCTACGCAAGATCTTTGGACCTATTTGCGTTGGTGGCGAATACCGAATAAGGTACAACCATGAGCTGTACGAGCTGTATGCCGATATTGACATAGTAAAGCGCATCAAAATCCAGCGGCTGCGCTGGCTAGGTCATGTCGAGCGAATGGAAGAACACGCTCCAGCTAAGAAGGTGTTATATTCGGAACCCGCTAGAGGACGACACAGAAGAGGAAGACCAAACCTCAGGAGGAAAGACCAAGTACTGGAGAACCTGACGGCGCTTGGAATTTCTAACTGGCGCCAGCTAGCGAAGAACAGAGATGGCTGGCGAAGCATGTTATTTTCGGCCTAAATCGATATTCGGTTGTTATGGCCACATAAGTAAGTAAGTAAGTATATGATTTATTTCAACGAAATTTTAACTATTTTCAGAATGCAGCATATGCGAATGGATACTATGGATTTTGGATTTTGCTGAATGGAATAATATTTTACTAGTAATTTAAGTAATTGTCTACGCCAGAAAATTACGTCGCGCGCACTGTCTGGTGGATTTGGTGAAACCTTTATAGAAGGCGAATGCAACTCTGACTTGATCAATCAGCAGTTGCTTCGTTTGTTCTTGTTCTTCTTTTTTCTTCTACTTACTTATATTTTTCCAGACACGAACAGTGCGCGCATTTTTTTGTTCATTTTTTATCTCAAGTGTTTTTGTACTCTATAATATACTTAATAATTTCCATTCTGGAACATATTTTAACCCTTTATAGCGCAAGGTCGTCGATTTTGTTAATTTTGTAGATACTAGGTGGTAAACATGATATTATTGACGGAAATAATAATTAAAAGCGAATTTTAAAAAATTAGATATTTATTTTTCTCGCAAAACTATCTGTTGCAGAAATGCAACATTGCATCAATAGTGCTACATGAATAAGTTCAACTTAGGAAATATGAAAATTTTTATTTTGAATGAGGCTCTCAACATCACTTCTGCGCTTTGTACGGTTGATTGTCTGATATTTACATAACGTCTTTGCTATAGCTACTCTAAATTCAGCATAGTTGAGGATTTTACTGGTACTACCCTTTTCAGCAATTATTCTTCGGTATAAAAGCCATGAATTACACATAGCAACGTCTAAGAAATGATAAAGAATACGTATATTCCAACGTTTACTACGTTTACTACTAGTTTAATTTTGTAGTGTCCTATAACAGAGTCTAAAAGGTCTACACCACCCATATGTCGATTATATTCTGCCACGACAAAAGGACGTTCAACAGAAACATATTGTTTTCTCGACTTGTCCCACCTTCTGACTACAGATGTTGGGTACTTTCCTGCAAAATTGGATGCTAGAGTGACGATTAGTTACATTTACAGGCTTATTAGAATCTTTCTGAACAGAGTATAAATTAGTCTGGTCTCTTATCAGGTTGATAATATTCTCAGTAAACAGATACGAAAATACCTCAAATGGAGTATCTAAGCAAAGTATCTCTGGAGGTAACATGAAAACGTAGTTGGTCGTCATTTAAGTTCAATCTTTTTGATTTCCACGTAATATTAGTCTTAAGCACACGATAAGACGACCTTAGAGCTGCTGCGAGACTAGTATTACGTGAACCAGTAGCCAGATTTGGATCCGTTCCAGTACTAATGATTTCAGTATTGGTGGATGTAGTGGCTAGGGTGCTGGTATATTGAATATCAGTTTCGAAATCAGGTGGTACCTCTAGGTCCTCATCAGAACTTTCTTGTACATTCGCCTCGAATTTATACATCGTATCGGCGACATCGTCGTCGTCAGAAAAGTCAGGGCCATCCTCACTATTTTCCCATTCTTCCAGTATCTTTTCCAGGTCTTGAGTAGTCAAATTATGCAATGTACGACTCATTGTGATACTGAAAAATGAAACATTCAATTTCAAAAATAACATTAAAAAAAGTATACCACAACGCGCAATGTTGCATATATGCAACAAAACAAAATCAGCCCAAAGAATTTAAAAAAAACGGTTTTGCTAAAACAAATGTTACTGATTATTGAAATACATCCTTTTACCTTTTAGTCACACCAATTTCAACAGCTTAATGTCACTATTTTACCAATAAATAAATTATCGTAAAAGAATATTAAGAGCGCGAAACTGATTTGTACTTGTTCGTCACTGCAATGCAATAAAAATAAAAATATGTCGACGTAGTGAGCTGGTTCGTTAATTATCCGTTAGAATGCTTTGTTGCCGATGTACCACACTGAGTAAAGTCGGCTTATCATAATTTGCTATATTTTTACTTTTATTTGAATGGTATGTTGCAGATGTACAACATGGCTCCATAAAGGGTTAATTCGTGTTTAATAATAAATTGTGTATATCCCGTATACATATTTCTTGTAATAAATAATATACATAAACCCATATATACATCTCGAGTGTTTTTTCATTGTACAAAGTACATAAGAAACAATTGGTTCACAATTTACGTGCTTTTCTTTGTCGTTTCAGCACGAAATTTCTTTCGATAACAAAATAAATTAAATAAATCAAAATTTGATTTAAACCTTTACTTTGAATAATGGTATCAGCCACCAACGAAAGGCTTAACAATTCGGATAATCATAAACGAACACCAAGAACGCAAGAAGCAGTCGGTAATTGAAAACACATCGGTACAACTCAACCAAGGTATGAACCCACCGGCATCTCTCTCACATACCCAATGACTTACTGAAAAAGTGCCTACGGTCTATCTTGCCATATAATTCGGAATATAATTTTAATCTAATAATAATTCAATTCTTGATTTCAATAATTGTTAGGGGTTTCAATTTTAGGAACCAGCAAAATTTAAGTTACAGCGGTACAACTCTGAGTAACCAATTTCATGGGCTGAATATGACTCTTGTGCCAATAGTGTCCAAAAAGAAAAATCTGATTCTTATTGGAACTTTTTCTATGATATATTATGCCTTTGAATCGATCATCAAATTGAAAAACCGTCATATGAAAGCATACTTTTGTATAAAAGGTAGGCATTGTTTTCATCCCATTCTTATGCTTTGCTATTTATAAGTGAATATAAGTACGTACTGAGTTTCAGTTTGATAACTTTATATTTTCCAGGTCGAAATATGCAAATATACATTCGTTTCATTCTTAACTGTATCCATCCATTAATAAATAAAATCACCTGCACCTCAGTCTGATAACTTGGTATTGTCAAACTTAAAATATTAAAATAAAGGGTTATCCATTTCGCGGTTTCAAAAGTATAGGGCTAGAATTTGACATCCGTCAAACTGAGTTGTTAAAACAATTTCTTTCTTTTTCTGTTCAAAGTCTGACATTTGCGAAAATGGATCGCCTACCTATCGCACAACGCATTAAAATTGTAAAAACCTACTACAAAAATGGTGATTCTGCCACAGCCACATATCGTGCTTTCAGAGGAGATTATGGTTTATATAATCGTCCAACTACGAAAGCAATTGGCAAAATTGTGAAGAAATATGAAGAGACTAGATCGGTTACAGATATTGTAAGGCCTGTGCATCATCGTTTCGCTCGTACCACCGAAAATATCGCTGCTGTAAGTGAAAGTGTTGCCGAAGACCCGAATGTGTCGATTCATCGTCGTTCTCAGGAATTAGGACTGTCTTACGGCACATTATGGCGTATTTTGCATTTGAATCTACACCTACATCCATATAAAATCCAGCTCACACAACAACTGAAGCCAGCTGACCATTCACAACGTCGTAGATACGTCGAATGGATGCTTGAACAACACGGTGGACGGCGATTTTTCGAACAAAATTTTCTTCAGCGACGAAGCACATTTCTCACTCGGTGGGTATGTTAACAGACAAAATTGTCGTATTTGGGGTTCTGAGAATCCTCAAGTAATTGAAGAGAGGCCACTACATCCACAAAAAGTCACTGCTTGGTGCGCTCTTTGGTCCGGAGGTGTGATTGGACCTTACTTCTTCGAAAACGACGATGGAACGACTGTCACCGTCAATTCGGTGCGTTATGGTCATATGATAACCGACTTTTTTTTGCCTGCTATTGAAGAATACGACTTAGAGAATATGTGGTGTCAACAAGACGGTGCCACATGCCACACAACTCGAGCGAATATGGCTTTATTGCAAGAGAAATTTTCTGGCCGCGTAATTTCTCGTCGTGGCGATATCAAGTGGCCACCTAGATCATGCGATTTGACACCGCTTGACTTTTAGAATTGTATATTGATGTATAAATGCCGATGTACCTACCGAATTCTAATTTGATAGTTGTATATTAGCAGTTTGTGAAAACATTTCTGCTGCAGCACTACTTTTGTTTGGGAGATACGTGTAGTTTTCCTATGATTCTGTGCAATTTCAAAGTTATGTATTTGTTCATAAATATAGGTGTATCTACAAAATTTCAGCTTGATAGCTTTATATTTTCGAGCTTAAAATGTGAAAATATCCTTTCGAAAACATACTTTCATATGGGAGGTAAACGTTTTTTGTTTGTCGGATTCTATTAATTTTCAACCTGGTGAATTCGTTTCTAAATGTAAGCATTTGCACCGAATTTCAGTTTGATAACTTTACATTTTCGAGATCAAAATGTGGAAATATACATTTGAAAACACACTAGCTAAGTTGTTTCTAAAAATTATCGTATGTACTAAGTTTCAGCTTCATAATTTTATATTTTCGTGCGCTAATTGTGAAAACATACATGCGGTGACATTCTTTTGTATAGGAGGTAGGCGTAGTTTTTATCCGATTACTATTCTTTTAAAGAAGATTCGTTTACTTTTTATGAGAGCATTGAATTTGATTAAATTGATGGGTACCTAGCCATCTGTTCCCTGGTAAAACTTATCGTTCGTACCAATATTCAGAGCGATAGTTTTATAACCATAAAATTTATTGTGGTTCCCTTAAACTTATTTTATCGATGGTCCCTAGTATACCCACTAATTTTACGTACCTGCTCACAATCCTAAATGAATATCATTTATTTTTATATTTGTGTGTGAGAGAGATGCCGGTGAGCTCATACCTTGGTCGAGTTGATGATCTGATTTTTCACTGCTACTTCAACAACCGACTGCCTCTTTCCTTGTAATAAAAATTAAAGTTATTTAGATTTAATTGTTTTTAAATTAAAGAAATAATAAATAATAAGAAATAAATATAAAAATCTACTTGTCGATGCGATGTTATGTTGATTTTTCTTGCACTTGTTTTTCTTTATTAACTGTTGTTGTAATTGATACGGTTGATGTGACGGTGGTGCTGCTGCTACTTGCTGTTGCTGTTGTATTTGCATCAGCACACTTTTTCTCATTTTGTTAAGCCTTTTGTTGGTGGCCAATACCATTGTTCAAGATGTATGTATAAATCGAATTTTGATTTCTTTCATTATTTTCATTGTCGAAAGAAATTCCGTATTAAAATGAAAAAGAAAAGCAGGAAAAACACAAACTAATTGTTTTTTTTTTTGTTGTATTTTATTTCGTACAAAATAAACTTTTATTAAGTTTGTAGAGTACAAAACACTCGATATATAAAAATTATAAAGGCAAAAGTAAATAAAGAAAAAGAAGAACAAGAACAGACGAACCGACTGCTGACTGATCAAGTCAGAGTTGCCTTCGTCTTCCATAAAGGTGACAACAGCCAATGCGCGTGACATAATTTTCTGGCGTAGACAATATTCTATAATTTCTTACTCTCTTTTTAACCTACAGATTATTGAACTATTAAAAACATTAATTCTATATAAAATTCAAATTCAAATTTAACAATTATTTGAGTTCTCTCTGAAAAAAACTCGCATAGAATTATAATCGCTAGCATATCAAAAATTAATAAACAGCTTAATTCAGTTGTAAAACATAATTCTCTATTAATTAATATGCAATACACCAAAACAATGACTTCTTAATAAGGCAAAAATTTGAATTCAATAAAACAACAAAGAATGATTTCCTCCACCTCTTATTATTTATTTATTTTTTATTATTATTATTATTATTATTTTGTTTTTTTTTTTTTGAAGTGCGAATACTTACATTTGCACAAAAACGATCTGTTGCTGTTTGCCATTGAGTATATTAAGCACAATAGAGAGTCACTGAAAATAACACGAACGGGTGAGACTATTTTAAAATACACTCTCATTTGCCTATTTGTTTTTTCCTCTTATTATAATTATTTTGAATTTCACAAGCACAAATTTTTAACCAACTTTATAAGCTCTTCCCTGCCCCCATGACAATATTCACGTTAGCCAAACCAACCCACCAATGAACTAAGAGCAATAAAGCTAAGTGGAAACAATGAATTCAATAAATTAATGAATCAATGAATTCCTGAATGTGTGGTAGTTTTCATCCATTGTTTGTAGGACCAACACAAGAGACGAGGCAGTGCGAAGTATAGGGGACCTATACTTCGAATCGACCTGCTTACCTTCAATTAAATACATAAGCTCATTTCTGTCAAAATTATTTTCACTTAAAAGTCTTTCTTTTTATTTATTAATTTTTTTTTTAATTCTTTCGCTACCTAATTCTACAATACTTCCACTCCTTAGAGCATTTTCATCTTGTTCTCATTAATTTATGTTCAAATTGGTATAGAAATGCTTACAAGAAGAGAAAAGAGGAGAAGAGAAAATATGAGGCTAAGTACTACTTACTAATACTATTGCATTGAGGTGAGGTTAACTCTTGAAACATCAAACCAAAATATATATACAGTGGCTCCCAGCTTATTTCGTACAGTGACAGTTTAAAAATTGCTGCAGTCGTAATTCCTAATATAGCAAAAATTTGAACAAAATATAAATGCCATTTTAGAAAGGAAGGTTTGTTTTTTATTTTCCAAAATTTACTTTTTCAAAATTTTAGTGTTTGACACTATAAAAAAATAAAATAAGAAAAAAATAGGAAAATTCATGTCACAGCTTATTTCGTACAGTCTCTTTAAGTTCAAACTAAAAACAAAGTAAGTTGATTTTAATATTTAGTTGACATCCCTTAGCGTTAATGACAGCCTGGAGTCTATTTGGCATTGAATCCACCAATTTTTGAGTGATGTCTGGTGTGATTTTTTTCCATTCTTCCATCAGTACCTTCTTTAGGTCTTGCTTATTAGAAATCTTGTGTGTTCTTATTTTATTGTCCAAAATAGACCAAAGATTTTCAATCACATTCATGTCAGGTGACTGTGGTGGTGGAGACATCAAGTGTGGGCAGTTCCAAATAAGCCAAGATTGCACAATCCCAGATTTATGTTTTGGGTCATTATCTTGGTAGTACCGAAATTCTTCCCGCAAACCCAGTTTGTCTGCACTTTGAAGTAAATTGTTTTTCAGAATCTCGAGGTACTTCATTTTGTCCATTGTTTCCTCAATAAAAACCAATTCACCTACTCCGGCTGCTGACATACAGGCCCAAACCATCACGCTACCGCCACCATGCTTCACTGTGGGCTTAAGGTTCTCCTTGTTTAGCTCGGTATTCGCTTTACGCCAAACATATGACATTCCGTCCGAGCCAAAAATATTAAACTTAGACTCATCCGCGAAAATAACGGTATTCCAGAACGCAGGAGTCTTAATAATATGCTCTTTGGCGAAGTCAAGTCGGCGTTGTATATTCATTTTTGAAATGAATGGTTTCTTTCGGGCTACTCTACCGTTCAAGTCATGATTGCGCAGCACACGTCGGACAGTTTCAGCACTGGATGATTTTCCTATTTCACGCTGAACCTCTGCAGCCAACTTCGGAGCGGATAACTTTGGATTTTTCTTAATTTTTCGTACAATATAACGCTCGTCTGAAGCGTTGAAAATCTTATTAGGTGCTTCTCTGCCCTTGTTCTCCAACCGATTTTCGCGAACGAAGCGTTGAATGATGTATTGGACAGTTGAGGCACTTAAATTTGTCATTTCAGCAATTTTTCGCACACTCTGACCTTTCCTAAAATGGTTAATTACCAGTTTACGCTGTTCCATCGTTGTACGACGACCCATAACGCTAAATGTTTAATTTACAGCACTTTAACTATTTAAAATAATAATAATAAAAATTGTTATAATAGTTAAAAAGGTCCAAAAACTCATACAATTCAAAAAAACTTTGTAACTGCGCGGCAGAATGAAACTTACTTACATTGAAGTTTGTGTACGAAATAAGATGTGAGCTGAAAATCAGCTGATCAATAGTTTTTCTCTCTTGCATGACAAAAAGAACAATTTTTGGGGTTCCCCGTTTTCTTATTAGGTTTACTAAACACATACATAGACATCTACATTCAAAACTTATTGATAAGTTTTTTAGTTTCGATGTTACAGCCATGTACATAAAAATATATACACTGTACGAAATAAGCTGTGAGCCACTGTATATATAAGTTCATATACAACGCTGCGCACACACTCGCACGTACTCGTTTGTATTTCATCTCTTATTCAAGGTGAAAGTAATCAATCAATATTCATGAAATCAGATTTAATTTTAAACACCCTTAAGTGATAAAGGAAGCAAAAATACACTCGTGAACTTTTAATTATTCTTATTGTTGTTGTTGGTGTTGTTGTTTTTATTATAGTCATATTATTTACCATACATATTTCTTCTGGCACGATGAATACGTCGTAGTATTGCTATTATTGGGTCGTATTAAGCCTGCGTGTGAGAATTAGAAATCTGCATAATCATTAAAAATTGTTTTTAATTGTCGTTGTTGCTGTTGCTGTTGTTGGTAATGGCAGTATTGGCTGGTGGTAGTGTTAGTAGTTATGGTGACGTTATCGTGCCTTATGGCAAATTTGTTGTTATTGTTGTTTCGTTTATAGTTGTAGTTGCCGCTGTTGCTGCTGAAAATGAGCGCTAATTGTGTGCAAATGCCTCCAGGGAAGACCAGCCCAATCGGTATATACAGGGTGTTTGAGAAGACAATAATTAATAGTAATAAAATAACGCGTGGCCTTCTAATATCAAATTTGTAATAAAATTACCATTTAGGTAAAAGTGGCAACAGTGCTTTACTATGTCTGTGCCAGCATACGGCTTATTTGATACTCGCCACCAACGCAAATAGGTCCAAGGATCTTGCGTAGGATTTTTCACTCGAAAACTTGGAGCATTCTCTCATTCGAGGTGGAAATTGTCCAAGCTTCAGCGCTGTAAGGACATGCAATTTTCGTGTGTCGAGAGAGGGCTCGTCTTTTTAATTGCTTACATAGTCCAAAGTAGCACCTGTTTGCAAGAGTGATCCTTCGCAATATCTCCAGGGTGGCGTCATTACTGCTGTTAATGCTGGTTCCAAGATAGACAAAGTCCCTTACTACTTCAAAAGCTTAGTCGTCAACAGTGATGTGCTGTTCGAGATGCCGGAACCCTTTGTTTATTGTCACTATCTGCTTCATCTTGCCCTCGTTCAACGTAAGACCCATTCGATGTGACTCTCTTTCCAACTCTAAGAAGGCTGCAATGACTGCTGGCTAATATGGTCAATTTCGTCGGCATACACCAACAGCATGACACTTTTGTTGACGATAGTTCCATTATGTCATAGACCAGCAGCTGGTATTATTTTCTCGTTCATAAGATTGCAGAAGTCGCACGATAACGAATCACATTATCTGAAACCCCGTTCGGTACTAAACCGCGGGGAGAGATCCTTCCCGACCTTCACTGCA
Source organism: Megamerina dolium (assembly GCA_963854835.1). Lineage (NCBI taxonomy): Eukaryota > Metazoa > Arthropoda > Insecta > Diptera > Megamerinidae > Megamerina > Megamerina dolium. The sequence continues at coordinate 30,508,897 of OY978529.1, read as the reverse complement.
TTCACAGTGTCATTCTGCAAAGACGAAAAATCTTCGCAAGAATACCAAACTCAGACATTATTGGGAAGAGATAACCCCGTACCGGAATGTCAAAAGAGGTTTTGTAATCAACAAATAGTTGAAGTGTGGCAATTTGATTCTTTTGGGTCTTCTCCAATATTTGGCGCAGCATGATAATCTGGTCGATGGTAGATTTACCAGGTCTGAAGCCACACTGATAAGATCCAATGCAGTTGTTAAGCATACGCTTCAATCTTTCACAGAGTATGCTCGATACGACCTTGTATGCGATGCTAAAAATACTTATGGTAGCACCTGTAGCTCTGTTGTTTTTCACCCTAGAAATTGCCTTACTGACCACGTCGTCGTCGGATGGTGGGACATCTCCCAGTTAATGTAGTCAAGCGACTATATGTGTGACTCAAAATGCTTGAATTTCCAAAGGTTCTGAATTCCCATTGTTTCAAACACTTAAGTTTCACCACCTTGAAACTTAAGTGTTTAACCCAGTTAGACTAAGAAAATTGTCCTTCAAATTTTTGATTAAAAAATCTTATCGAACTGAGAAGATTTAAGAAGACTAATTTTTCTGACTATTACAGCTTATGGCCAATACGTGTCACAATATAAACAAAATAAACACAATATTTGGATTCAATTCCTTCGAGGATTGGACACTATCCGCACGGTATCACAATGAGCCTCTTTGGCCTGGATAAGCTCCTTTCTTCATGGTACGTTCTCAGTTTTCAAAAAAAAAAGGTTACCACTCGGAATAGTTTGCCGATTTAATTACTCCATTTCCGGCAGTAACAATTTGCCAAAAATGCTTCATAAAAGAAATGCTTGTGACAAAACTAAGTTAAAGTAATGTCACAAGGGTTCTGCCGTTCGGAACAGACTAATATAAGTAGTTCCCTTCTAATGCTGTCCAAATTTAACACACACAACGGTATTGGAAGAAAAGCTTGGGGGAATCACAATGGGTCTTTCTGGCCTAAGAGTGTCTTCTCAGAGAGAGGGTAGCCACAATAAACTAACCTAACCTCCATTGGACTTAGAAATAGAAAATTGTTAATAGACGTTAAAACCATTCCTTAACCAAAAAATTGTTTTTGTCATAACTTTGTCTGATGTATCACCTCACTTTTGTTTCACCCTGTGCAATTATATCAAGCTCTACGTACATATACCATATTTACATAAAACGAATGTAGAAAAGAGAGGAAGATTCTGTTTCCTTGCCGCCACAAGGTGTATATATGTAGTTGTTAGGAGCAACAGCGCACAGTGCACTGTGTACAGTTGGTTCGTTGATGATTGTGTATAGCTGAAATAAGCTGGCAAATTCAATTTTCAAATTAACAAAATTGCGAACAAACGAATAAATGAATGAATGAATGAATGAATTAAATGAAGTATTATATATGTATGTACTACCTATTACATATTGCTTTTATACACACTTTTTTTTTTGGTGCACAATTTGTTAAAGCAACTGGTTTTGCTTGATTCCCTGCCTGTAAGCATTTTCGAAATGACCTAAATTTTAATTTATTTGAACGCTCTAGGGTTACATTTTTCTCTTTTTTCTTCTCTCATTTAATTTATTTTCCCTTTTCTAAAGAGCATACAAATAGTACATACGCGTATTTGCAACATAGTTTCTCCTCCTTTTATCAATAACAATAAAATTCGGAAACGAGCAAAGCAAAACAAAATAACAATTTGTTTTTGGTTAAAGTTTTGCGTGCCTCATTAAAAAAGAAGAAGAAGAAGAAGAACAGAAGAAAGAAAAGAAAAAGTTCCCCAATAAATACAAATTGGTAATGTACATAAGAAATAAAAATAGGTTTATTGTTATTATTGTAAATGATGTTGATTATGGTGGTTTTCAATTGTTCAAAAATCAATAACCATTTATTGGAAGGGCTTTTCCTTATTTCTTTGTTTTTTTCTTTTTTTTCTTGTCATTATGAGGAAATATTGTTAGCAATGGAAGAACAATTAAATAAAGGAAGGTTAAAAGAAGTTTAACTGTTGCAAAATTGTAATTTTTCATTTTATTTTACATTTTTTTTTTTTTCTTCTTCTACATTTAATCATTCCACATACATTTGGCTAGGGCAACGTTAATTGCATAGGAATCCTTTAGCGATATTCTACAACTCGATTCAGATATGATAATTAAGTACAATTTGACTTTTTTTTCAATTTTTTTTTTCTTTATGACGGTCACGCGAAAAAGTTAATGATATTGATTACAATGTGATTATGGAAAAATTATGCTGATAAAAGTTTCCAAAGAGGTTAAATTGAACAAACCCTTTTGTTTTGATCATATCAACTAAGGTGTTTACAGTATGTCCAATCTAGAGAAAATTATCCTTCCAAATATGATTAATCAACACATTGAAATAGAATAAAAATTACTAATGGTTTTCATTATATAAACTTGTAATGACTTTAAGAAGACATTGCTGATGTTCATAAAAAATTATTCGATTATATTTGAAATTAGTAAAATATGGTTTAAATTTTCAATAAACGTGAATATTGGAGAAATATTATTGTATCATTAATTTCTACGAGGAATGTACTTTAAATGAATATAAAAAGAGATGTGCTAAAAATAAAGGTCGCAAGAGCTCTTTCAAACTCTTTCTTAGCAGCTCAACAGCTTAATATAAGGGGATGTAAATCGACTTGTGTTCATGAAAAACCCTCAGATACTGCATTATGAGTGAGAATTTCAAATAGATCTAACAAGAGCAAATAGAAATGTGGGAATAAAAATCGAAAGCCTCAGATAAGAAGACAAAGATACCAGCAGCTCTTTCAAGGACATCTAGGTAGAATAGAATTAAAAGTAGTCATACAAATCGATACATCCTTATCAATCAGTTTCGAGTAGAATATAAATCTATTTAAAGCCATTGCCAGGATACATCACTGTGAGTCAGAGTTTAAAAAACGGTTTAGATTTAGCTAGTTTTTTAGTTACATTCACATAAAATTCGACAAAGAGTTCAAGACCATAAACAAAACCAAAAAATATTACGAACAACGTATTAGTGACATGTTAGAACTCTGTGGGGACACCCAGCTAACAGTTTGAGCCAATTTAAAAAAAAAATCATCAAATTTTCTACGAGAGATCCTCTAAATAGTATAGACACGTGGTAAGCTTATCCGAAAATATGTTTGAAAGAAAAACTTAATAGGGGTCGGTCTTACATTTCACATCTCTAGAGGTGATTTCTTGGCAGCTATGATAATATATGTATATTTTTCGGTATTTCAGGCTCACTTTGTAGGCGACGCCCCATAACGAGTAGAGATAGGGGACAACTATATTCCAGGGAAATGTTGTCGTAAAAAAATTAATGATACTCATTCTTCACCCCACTTGGGCAACACTGGTATGGTTGGGAGAATATTTAATACAAATTTAAATTTTGAATGGATACCCCTAGTGGTAGGGGCAAAGAGCAAGTATATACCGATATAGTAGGGATCAGTCAAATATTTTACATTTCTAAAGGCAATTCCTTGACAGTTATTGGGGGTTTTCCCAATTTTTCGGTGTTTTTTGGCTCATTTTGTATAGGGCCCCTAATAAAGGTCAGAGATAAGGGGGTAAATATATTGCAGGGAAATTTTGGCTTAAAAAATGTATGACAATTGGCCATTTACTTTACTCTTCGCAGGCTACCCAGAGATCGGTCGAAGAGTGGAGATAGGAGAGAAGTTTGTTCGAGGTAAACCCTGAGGTGAAAAAATTATTGGAAGGCGATCATACATTTCAGCCTTATAGGCGAAGCCTTAAACATCTGCAGGGTTATTCTTCGATTTCAATGACACAAAAAATTAGTTTCAATATTTAAGTCATTATGGGCATCATCATGAACATTCTTTTCAATAGCTTAAAATCATCATGATCGATTAGAAAAATGAGCATTACTTGCATGTGCTCCAGTTGAAATTTGACAATTACATTGTTCTCCAACCTATCTCCTTCGATTTTTTGTACTCGACACGCTATCTATTAAACCATGGATTGTTGATTTTGTTAATTGTGAGATTTAATTAGTGCAAATTAATTTGAAATGCTTATGAAATAGGTGGCTGAAATAGAAGTTTGACTACGTTTTCAGAGCACAAACATTAGAACTAAATAGAACTGAAACTGCAGAAAGAAATTCCTCAAAGAAACAATTAACCAGTATACGCTAGATTTTTTTAATACGACATCATTTGTATAAGAGTTGCAAATATTGAACGAAACTTTCTGAAAGAGACTATAAAATATATACAATTTGTCACAAAATTATATCATGCAAACATGAAATTCTGCTCTGGTAATTTCAACTTTATTTCTTTTTTTTTTTTTTTTTCTTTTTGTCCCCGATGTTATTATAGTATTATATACATATATTATCATTATATAGTGTTACAACTTTGTTAACCTCATTTCTGTATACAAAATAATATAATAATCAAAATGTGTATAAAAAATAAACATACAAGAACAAACAAAAATGCCAAACTTATAATAACAGCAACAACAAGGTGGAAAAAAATACCAAAACAAACAAATGACTTCAACAAAAACTGTGAAAAAAATATCCAAAGTGAAAAGTTCAACTGAATAGATGAGTACTACATATAATAATATGCATATAAGCAGCAGGCATGGAAAGATGCACTTCTACATATGTATACGAGTTTTTATGATATACCCAGTAGAATAATTTATTATAGATCTTTTTACCTAAAGAGAATTTACCTTAAGCCATTTGGAGAAACTGAAATTATTCTATATCTTTTGCCATAAAGATTTTCGCGAAAAATACCATAACCTTCGTGTCTCGTTTTTTAACATTGGGTACTGTAACATATTGTATGTGCGGGTGCATAGTATGTCACATTAGTACGCATATAATAATCCAATGCAAATACGTAAATGAAAGTTACACTAACTAAAAGCAGTGCAATAATAACAGCGAAAGCAAAAACAACCTTATCAACAGCAGCTGCTTCTTTTCTGTTACAATAGTAAAAACAAAAACAACAACATACAACAGCAACAGCAAATATTATACTACATACAGATGATATCAGTCGTTAGCAATTCATTTGTAAATAGCATTAGTGCTGGTAGTACTACTAATATAACTAGCAACAATACTCGTATATAGTCATAGTATTCGTTCGTCATATAGGTATATTCAATACGCATATGTAGTAGTAAATAAGGATAGTTCTATGTAATAGTAGTCGTAGTATGTAGTATATAGCTTGTATAGTGCTAGAATCCACATAACATTTACCACACACCACTCCTACAATTTGCTGTTGCATATCCCTAGGCGCATATAACAAAAAATCAAACAAATAAAGTCACAGAAACTTTAAATACTTTTATTCTGATTTTAGCACTTTTATTTAAATCTTACAAAGGGTGTTACAAATAACTTAAACCATATATCTAGCAAAATATTTTGTAAAATGTGAATTTAAGAAAAAAAATAAGTAAGCGAAAGGAACTAACAACAAGGAACTAACAAAACTTATGATTATTGAAGAACAATATAAACTTTTAAATGACTAAGCTCAGCGAAAATCATAAAATTTCTGATTATTTCTTTCCAATGAAGCTTAAAGAAAATCCTGTTTTGTACCCTCTTACTTTTTTGTTTTAACAGTCATTATAAAATCATCAATTTTGTAGAGAACTCTACTTAAAAGTCGAGTTATGTGGTAAGTATGTTTAGAAAAAATATCAAAAAGAAAAAATTACTTACGACATACGTTTCTTCACGCTAGGCACGATTTCTCCGTAGTTATTGTCGATTTTCAAGTATTTTTACGATAATTTTGTATGGGAGTCCAGTTCAGGAGTTCAAATGTGGGTAAATATATTCAAAGAAAATATTAAAGACGATCAGTCATACATTTTACAACTCTGGAGTGGATGTCTGGGTAGTTATTGCCGATATTTAGGTGCTTATTCGGTCATTTTGATGAAATAAAGGGTGAGAGTGTTTGGAGAAAATGTTGGAAAAGTATTATGGGGGTGCACTCTGGGAGAATTCTTGGGGCTATTTCTCGATTTTCAAAATACAAGTGCTCCCTAACTGCTCAACAGTCACCCCTAGAATGATGCACCACGATTCAATTTTCCCGCTTAACATTTATTTCCAACATACTTACGCTTTATCTTCTTACACTTTAGGGGACTCCCATACAAAATAACTTCAAAAATATCTTGAATTCGGCAATAAACCCCAATAATCACCTCCAGATCGATTAAATATATGACAATTCCCCTTTAGTTTTTTTTTTTTTCATTAATATTTTCTGAAAACATGCTTACCCCTATCTCCACCACTTAAGGAGACTTCCATGTAAAATTGTCTGTTTTTCGATAAGTCCAAATTTTACTCTATATAATTTAACCCACTTTAGTGTTATAGTGCAATACGCAAAATCAACCAAAACATGCGAAGTACTAAGACAATAATTTTAATTTAAATAAATAAAAATAAACAAATAATATAATATATAATATAATATCAAAAAAATATAATTTGAAAGCATTTGCATTTAGAAATAAATGTTTAAATATCAAAATACCCAAAGTTTAGAAAACGATACCATTGTTATAGTATAAAAAAATTCACAATTATATACTTTGTATTTTTTATAATTAAAATCTATTCTGAAAATGTGTCCAACAATGATACACAGATGCTACACTAGCACAGTACAATTAAAAATACCATGATACCTCAAATACATATGGGTTTTTTTTTTACATTTTCAGGCAAAAACATGAGGAAGATTAATTCTATAAAAAGCAGGTCAAAAAATGATTCTAACTTATCCTCAAATGAGTACATTATAATATGAAGCACCCTGTATAATGTGTTTAGTTACAGAAAACATATCTTTGTGTGTGTGCATTTGTTTTTATAGTAACTTTAGAAATTTCATTTTTCACATATTTTAAACTTTTTTTTATATAATTCTTATTTTGTGATATATTTTTGAGGCGTGAAAAATTGAAATGTCAGCAATTCTATATACGTAAATGCATAGAAGCACATATTTATATACAATTAAAATAATTTTAAAACTGGCAAATACTTACATACATATATACATGGTATACATATGAACAGAAACAAAGAGGTACCTGGAAATAGACAGAGTAAATGTTTGTTGTTATAATAAGTATATTTGCATGCATGTATGTATGTAAACAGCACTTTTGTTTATAAAAAAAATAACAATATTTCTTAAGAGTGTAGGTGTGTGAGTTGATTTATATGTACCTATAGAGGCATGAATTGTATGAATGCCACAATTGGCATGACGTACGTTTCCACATATTATTCATATGCATATTTGGTTCATGGTCAGAAATATGTGGGGAAAAATCATCAAGTTTTACGATATGTGAGTAAGAGTTGCTTCTGTCAATAGCATATCTGTATATTCTATGTACCTACGCGTATGAATGTCATGTTGTAAGAGTACAATTATCAATTGAAATGTTGCTATACATAATGTACATAAAAATATATATGATTATAATTATCTCGTATTCTATAGTGACGTATATATATATATATATATATATATATATATATATATATATATATATATATATATATATATATATATATATATATATATATTATATATATATATATATATATATATATATATTATATATATATATATATATATATATATATATATATATATATATATATATATATATATATATATATAAATTTAGTTATACACACAATATCACAAATGCTTACATAGAGCTACACATGTACATTTTCATGTATACATTCATAGTCATTCTCATTCGTAATATCCTTGACAACAATATTACATTAACCTTTAAATATCAATTAACAAACTGTGGGGATTGAACTTTGATCAATCATAAAGTATACTAATTTCCTTTAAAATCTATAAAACATAAAACCTTATGCTAAAGGCATGATGCATGTAAGTTTCTGAAAGGAAATTCATTCAAGTGACAAAAGATGTAGTATATCATGTTAAAGTAACATGTATTTGTATATCCTTTCTAAATGCGAGGGTGATCTCAGAACTACCCGACCTACCAAGGAACACAGAACAAATTTCGGAAAATTTTTCTTTATTTCTCAACATAATCTTCTTCTAGCTCTTTACATTTTTCCCAGCGATGTTCTATAGCTTAGATACCCTGTTTATAGTATGAACTGTCTAGCCCATTAAAATAGCCATCTATCGCAATCTCCACCTCTTAATTGCTTGTAAATCTTCTACCACCAAACTATTTTTCCAAATTGGGAAATAGAAAATAGACCGAAGGAGCTAAATCTGGCGAATAATATGCACGCTGCAGCAATTCGAGCTTTAACTTATTGAGTTTGGCCATCGCAATAGCGGATGTGTTAAATGGAGTTTTTGTTCTATTGTGAGCAAACGGCACCCATCTCGCACACAGCTTTTACATCTCCAAATTTTCGGTCAATATACAATGTGTAGCACTTTTTGAAATGCCTGTAATTTCACCTAGCTTTAGCCGGCGATCATCCAATAGCATTTTGTGGACTTTTTTAACCGTTTCAGGCGTGGCCACCTCAATTGGTCGACCACTACAGTGTTCGAAGGAGCAGACTCCCTCCGAGTAGAATCTAATTCGGCTTTCAAATGAAGGTATTGAATTACATAACGGTGACCAATTTTTTCCATGTTTTCAAATTCACTGAGGTCGTTAACTTTCGATGGCTCCAAAAGAAGTACTAAAAACGTGGCGCCTTGAATCTTAGAACATATGTCTACTACTGCCACCATCTATATGTCAGGTCGGGTAGTTCTGGGACTGACCTCGTAAGTATATACGTAAATACTGCTACATTGATTTACCTACATATATACGTACTTGTATGAGGTCAATTATATATGTCACTTGTGCGGTTGAACATGAACATCTTGTATCTGAAAATTACATTGTACATTTTTGGGAAAATATTTATACACGCATCTCAAAGTGAGTAAGATTCTTTGGGGCATACATACATGTATACACATGTATTTGTATGACGTCAGTTCATATAAAATCAATATGTCTTAAATAATATACGTAGAAGTAGGCAATACTTTTAGATATATATATATATTAGATGACAGGATGATATTGTGTAACTACATATTGCTTTCTCATGACAGCATATTTCTTATAAATATTTGAAAATGTGATAAGCAGCCATTTTTATAACCTCGAGATATTTATTTAAAATTTTAAGATAATAATCTTATCATCAGTTTATAAATTCTAATGCCAGATTGAGCTTTCTCAAGCCTTTCCTGTAAATAACTCAGAACTCCGATTTGTTATGTACAATATAACAAATTTGTTATCCAACACTGTGACAACTCGTCCATACTATTTTCAAAGTATTTACGAAATATTTTAACATAATTTTTAAGTATTCAATGAATAAATTACGCAAATAATTTACAATAAGAACCAAAAATCCATTTTAGATTTAAATACGATGATTATTATTATTATATTATGCTTGCTATTATTATTGTTATTATTATTATTATGTTTCCACTGCGACCATTTCAGTCTCTTCGACTGCGATCCATTGTGCCCCAGACAAGACTGACATCTTTCATGTAAGTTCTAAGGAAATCTTGGTCCGGTTTTTCTTCCAGCATTTTGGAGTATTTATATATTCAATTTTGGCACCACTTGAAGGAACAAACAATTTCGACAAGCAAAAACTTATTACAAGATCTGTCTTTTAGCTCTTTTAACAGTATTTTTATGAGAAATACAAACGAATTAATTCCCAATCATTTTGGGGTACAAGTCATCACTCTATCGATTGCGTTTTAAATACAGAGCATAAGAATATTCAGAAAATGTTGGATATTAAAAATTAATGAGAGTCGAAAATTCATTTTATCCCTCTAGGACAACTTTGGCAACAGTACGAGCGAAATTTATTTAAAAACAAAACCTTAATTTTTATGCAGATGTTCATCTAAAGGAAAGAGATAGTGGATAAATATGTTCAGACAAAATTTTAAAGGCAAGAAATAATGCTTACATTGTAATCCTCGAAGGGCGATTCCATATAATCACGAGTTCAGATTAAGCGGCCCCAAATTCATTTAGAAGTATTTATTTCGCTTTGTGCACATTACTTTTTATGTTGTTCTTAGCATAAAATCTTAATCTTAATCAACACAACATTAAAAGAAAGGATGAGAAATTTAAATAACCTTTAAATACCTTCACTCAATATTCGAATAAAAAGCATTTAGTCACTATTGACTATTTGAATAATAAGAATGTGATTCTTTTAAAAATATAAATCTTAACCAAATTTACTTATATGTGCCTCGCTTTAAAAATCTAAAAGAAATTATAACTAAATTTTGACGAGTGACAATTTACATTAAATTAAAATGTTCCCTCTCTGAAAATTAATTTTTAAACAAATTTTATTTCAAACTGTAAAACACTAAATATTATGGCTAAATGCATTTCTCCCCAAAACAAACCCTGCATTGAACAAAACAATATGTGACAATGCACAAGTTGTGACATTGATGACAGTGTTTTTATATTATACGTAGAAGTATATATAGAATACATATACTTGTATATTTATGTATATGTAATGTGATAATTTTAGTTCCAAGAATACATACATATCTTACATATACATGAAGCAAAAAAGTAGAATTATGGCAGAGAGAGAAATAGAAAGAATGGAAGTGACATCAACTTATGTCTTGTCATGTTGGGAAAGGTTTTACTGCTGGTATTAGTGTGGTGGTGTCGCTCTCTTATATCTCCGTACATGTATGATATGTTGTCTTAGTCAACATTACCCAAAGTATGAAAAACGATATTAAATAAGGATATGTAGGAAAAGTTTTGTTATAAATATTACATACAAGTATGGACATGTTTGTATGTGCGTAAATGCATTAAAAAACTGTGTTTAGTAGGTGATAAGGATTAAAAGAAGCACACTTTTATTATGTGAAAGAAAAATAGAAAAACTACTTGTATACATATAACGCATGAAGCGTTAGAGTAAAGATTTTTCCAAATAGTAATAATAATAAAGGATAACTTACCATAAATTGTGATTGAAAATTATAGGAAAAATGTGTGGCCCAATGAACAAATATAGTAAAAGAACTAACTAAAGCTATAACTAGATTATAAAGTATTTTGATATATTTAAGAAAGCGATATAAGAATATAGGAGTATAATAAGCCGGTACCTAAGAATAATTTATACAAGTTAAGATGCATTAGGCAAACAAGGATACAAATAGGTAGATATTAGTATATTTATGAGATATGAATTTAAATAAATCAATGTCTTTTACTCTTAAAAATTCAATAGATTTTTACCAATAAATTAATTAAGGATACCAGGGAATTGACAAATCTTTAATAGCATATTACTCAGATTTTTTATATGATCCCATACACTCAGACTTTACAGAATTTTTCATATGCTATGGCAAGGAAATTATAGGATTGAGAGGAAAGTGTATGGTATTATTATTATTTATTATTTGTATAGAGGAAGGTATTTAAGTGTTTCAGCAGGAAGATATAATGAACTCTTTCAACAAATGATATCTTCTTTGAGAAGCTTTTTGCCTGTTTACTGAAATGAGTTTCGATCAAAAAATTTAGTACTCTATGCCTGAAACTGAAGTACATAACACAAAGCTCACATCAATATTAAAATATCAATTGGGGCGACGCCATATCTCCAACCTTTCTTCGTCTTCTTCAAAATACATGACTGAGTACGATATACTTTTTCAATAAAGACCAGTTGGTAAATGTTGCACAAAACAACTATGGATTTCTTAAAAAAAAAACGTCATTATATTCGAATGTAATAAAAGTATATTACTGTATTCGATACGATATCATATTCTATTGCTAAAAGGTTTGGGCTATGGTTAAAATCCCCGTCTAACCACCTCAATGTCATTATTTTGATAAAAAAAAATGTTGTTGGTTCAAACGATATCCACCTCACGACAAATAAATGTTAATTTCTTGTATAGTAAAAATCGTAATCCAAAACTTTGCGGCAATAATCTAAAATAATTTTTGTTATAAAATTTGTGTTGTGTGTGTGTTTGTAGTAGTAGTAGTTATTTGTTGTTGTGTTTGAAGTTGTGCTTCCGAACGTTATAAACGTTGTTACTGTCGTTGTTGGGGTTGTTAGGATTGTTGAGGCGGTCGTTGCTGTAGCTGTGGCTGTTGTAGTTGGTGTAGTAGAAGTAATAGTAGTGTATGTTGTTGTTGTAGTAGTAGCAGCAGTAGTAGTAGTAGTAGTAGTTGTTGTTGTTGTTGTTGTTTTTGTTGTATTAGTTGTGGTAAAAATCGTAATCCAAAACTTTGCGGCAATAATCTAAAATAATTTTTGTTATAAAATTTGTGTTGTGTGTGTGTTTGTAGTAGTAGTAGTTATTTGTTGTTGTGTTTGAAGTTGTGCTTCCGAACGTTATAAACGTTGTTACTGTCGTTGTTGAGGTTGTTAGGATTGTTGAGGCGGTCGTTGCTGTAGCTGTGGCTGTTGTAGTTGGTGTAGTAGAAGTAATAGTAGTGTATGTTGTTGTTGTAGTAGTAGCAGCAGTAGTAGTAGTAGTAGTAGTTGTTAGGAATGTTGAGGCGGTCGTTGCTGTAGCTGTGGCTGTTGTAGTTGGTGTAGTAGAAGTAATAGTAGTGTATGTTGTTGTTGTAGTAGTAGCAGCAGTAGTAGTAGTAGTAGTAGTTGTTGTTGTTGTTGTTGTTGTTGTTGTTTTTGTTGTATTAGTTGTGGTAGTTGTTGTTGTGATTATTTTGTAAATTGTTGGTTTCTGTTGTTTTTGTTGGTGTTGTTGCTGTTGATGTTTCTGTTGTTGTTGTTGCTGCTAATTTTTCTGTTGGCGTTCTCGAAATGTTTCGGCTATATTGATTGAGCGCATATTTCCAATTTAAAGTCTACGAAGCCAAAGGTTTCAAATCGACCGAATCAATCGAAATCAAACTTATATTGTATTACATATCGATTAGGATTAATGTTATCATGAATACCCCATTTAGTTCCACGGTAAGTAAAATTAAAAATACTCATATATTAACATAATTAAGTTCATTAAAATGTAGTGGCTACTACCACATTGATCGAAAAGAAATCATTGGATATAGAGCCAAATTGAACAAGAGCATATTATTTTTTCTTTAAATTTTACATTCATAAAAAATTCAGCAAATCATCAAATCAATCCCCTATAACCATATACATACTTGTAACCAATACTCCATCAACTCTCTGATCATCTTGTATATAAAGATTACCTCACTATACTCGTATATCGTATAGTGAAAATAAGGATTATCGAAGAGCAAGTCTTTTAAATGCTAAAATGAAAAGAGGAGAAGGTTGAGGGGCTAAGGGATGAGTGGTTGAATAAATACAAAAAAAAGTCAAAGACGAGAAAAATAAGGACCAATATTAAATAAAATTCAATGGTACTTTTGGTCAGTCATCAAAAGGCACTCAATGTGGAATAAATTTCAATAAACTGATATATGATATAAGAATGATGGAGCAAGATTCGAATTGAGAGATACACAGAGGACGAGACCGAGAGAAAGATCAAGAAGAAGAATAACCAATAATATAATAGAAAGGTCAGTGGGTGGAAAAGAAAGATAGCAAAGGTAGCAAGCAGGGGATAATATTGATATTACATATATAACTTGAGAAAATTATTTACATATACATACTCGTACACACCCACACAAGCATAAGCTCATGAGCTAGTGTGAGTGTGTTCTACGTAAATGTGTCAATTTTATTTTATTGTATACAATTTGAGGGGTTAAATGGAACAATTTGGTATTGTATGTTTGTATATAACGTATAAGGGTTTATTTGTGCCACATGAAGATGAGACAACATTCAATATCAACAATAACAACAATAGTAAAATTACATATAAAAAGCATTCGTGTTCCACTGTTTTATGATGCAAATTTTCCGAGCTCATATGGTCGTTGATGTTGTTGTTGTTGGGGTCATCGTAAAGTAAAATCGAAATTGAATTGATGTTGTAGCCACATACACATTACGCACAATGCATGCATCTACGCAACACTTCAAATTCAGTACTAAATCGTTGTGGCAAAAATTTCTAAATACAATATAACGCCAACACCCAAATAAATAGCAGTCGTAAATTCAACAGCTGGTGGAAAAATTATTTCATCTTCAAGTGTACCGTGTAAATACAGAAGCAGAAACAGAGAAGGTGGAGCTTTGCTGGCAACTGATAAAAATGAAAAGTACAATATCAATATAAATGATGCTATTAAAGCTCTTAATTTTTGCCAGCATTCTCCACTATACTATGAGAAAACATGGCAGCAAGGTTTATATAGATATTGAATAATTTCCCTATAGGAAATGAGTGCTGTTATGGAAACCTTTGTGAATATTTCTTATGACGAAAATTATACACATTACAAAATGCATAGATAATACAGTGAAGGACACTTTCTCGGGGGTAATCCAAACCAATCTAAAACGATAGCATTTGACTTCAGTAACAAAAGCCCAAATCCCTTTCTGTTCCATTACGTCAAAATTTTTTTCAGAGACCCATATTGAAATAATCCGAGTATTATTTTTTCAAAATATTTTAACCCTCTAACCACCACCCATATGGGTCATTTTGGACCTTTTTTCGAGAAATCAAAAGTCACCATTTTGGAGGAAAATATTCTCCAGAAAATATCACTATGTGTCACCAAAGACAAATAATTTCTACGAGTTACAGGTAAAATGTAGAAAACGAATTAAGATTTTAAGTACTTGAAGCATCATTTGCAGCATGTGATAGCTCCATACCATAATTTGAAGGTTATTTTCTCGGGGTAAACTAAACTAGTCTGAAACGTAGCATTTGACTTTGAACTTCGACCCTGATCCCTTTCTACTCCACTACATAACAATTCGTTTACAGTGGTTTAAAATTTGGATTTTTCAGTCAAAAGTACTATCATAGAATTTGAAAAATCATATTTAAAATTACATTACTACATTAGTTGGGATAGTTCCTGTGTTAAAATTTTTCGAAGAACATTTTCTCTTCGCATTATAACCCTTTAGCTATCACCAGTATATACATAATGCTTTCCAAAAATGTCCTTTCTATGCCATTCACTTCTGTGTCTATAATCTTTATTGTAATACACTTGATTGACGATTTTCTAATATCAGAGGATTTCAAGTAGTTCCTATTGGCAAAATTTACAAGCATTTTGACTATACTAATGCTTCTGCCACTGTTTTCACTACCAAGTATCAAACAAGATTAAAATAAGCTTTCATCAATCGAATCAATTGCTTCAACGAATGGAGCCACATATCTCTGTGGGTGATGACATCACATGAATTCATGGCAATTGTATTAACTCCCTCCACATAATATGAGATGACATGAATAAAAAATATATAATTGAAAAACGTGTAGTAACGAATTTTAATCCATCTCTCTTTACAGCCCTTGACCAATCAAATACGAAAGAAATGATTGAAACGCGTGTTCTCCTCTTGTATAACGTAATTGTATTGCGTAAATTTGTTAGATGAGTTTACTCATGATCTCGTTACATATACATGTATATATATATACATCTACATATATATATATATATATATATGTATACATATATATATATATATATATATATATATATATATATATATATATATATAAGTATTATTCGATTCCCATTCCCAAGACCCGACCATAAATTAATACTCAACCTTCATCTTCGCAATGATATGCCCCTATATCCTGCTTATATGATTATGATTAGTCTAATACGAATGTGTGTGTTCTCTCTCTCACACTGACACACACATAGAGACATTTTCTAAATTGAATGTTAAGTCGATCACATACCAAAAATTTGAAATACTGTTGATGACATCAATTACAACAACAATGACAATGAGAATGAGAGTGACAAGAAAATGTAATGTTTGCTCTTGATGCTATGCTTATACTACGATACTTGTATTATACTTGTATTTAACAGCAGCAGCTGCACTATTGAGATAAATTTTACAATTTTGCCAACAGTTTATGTATATTCACTGGATGTTGTTGTTGCAATTCCTGTTTATTGAAAATTGAGATTCACTAAGAATCATAACAATAACAATAACAAGGATAGCCACTATCACTAGAAACTTCCATCAGTCCTGCTACTACTATTTACTAGTACTACTACTACTACTACTACTACTACTACTACTACTACTACTACTGTTAACATCAATAAGTAGTAGGGTTGTCTAAAATGAGTGAGTGGATTGTGTAGAAGGATATAAATGACGTATACTCACACATATTTGTACATAACAGATAGTTCGTTCAGATCTGTTAGTTTTTAGTATGAAAAGGGTGTTTTCTATAGAAAGTTATGGAGGGCAATACCCTCATATCTTGCCTTCCTAGTATACTAGTCGGTTAGTTGCGCTCAAAAGGGGATAAGTAACCCAGAAATACTTCTGTTGGCCACTATAAACGCTATTGCTGGGCTGTGAAACCACTGCCTTATGCCACACTACCTTATGTGAGGACTCTGGGTCCTCACACAAATTACGCGTACAATTCAATAATTCAATAATAATCAAGTAGAGGTACCGGAGATATCTTCTGATATATAGTTTTAATTTCAAAAAGTGTGGAATTCGCTACCCGTCCTTATAAAAATTGCTGTTACCGTGGCAAACTCTATGCATCTGATTCTGCAACAGATGAATGAACAGATCACACAGATCCACAACTCCCACTTCAAAATGCACTAATGCCTTAGCTCACTAAAATTCTCAAACAATTGCAAGTTAAAAAAAAAATAAACTGGGAATGGTACGACCTAACCCTTCCAACACTGAACATTTTCATTTCGACAACAAAACCAAACCTCTATCCGAAACATCTATTATTCTTCTTTGCAGAACTTGTAAATCTCTTCGAAATTCAGTGACCCGATAACAGTTTTTTAATGGTAAATTGAAAATTTGTGGCTGTTAGAAGACTGCTACTACCGGTTTGAATATGCACGTGAACAGATCTACATTAGATCCGTTCTATATTAGGTCACTTGAAGAGTTCACCATAAGCTAAACATCAATTTTTTAGCATTGCTTTTGAGTGCTTCAATTTCTTGGAAGTAAATTTAACACTTTTTACGTAAAATTCACTTAAGGAAAAAGTAGCTTAATTTGTTGTAAATCTTAGTTTTTTCACATATCACATATCCAAGCATCCTCTCATCAAAGTTAGAAAGTGCCCAAGCAGGTCTTTAATCAATTCTTAATGCACGTTTTTTTATCACAAATATTTTCTGAATCTTCAAGATGTATTTATATTTTATCGAGTATATAAATATTAAAATTCGTTACGCATTTATGGATTCAAATTCTGATAACCTTATTTGTGTTAGACAACAGATTGGAGGATGAAATTATTGAGATTGCAGTTTGATGGATTGCTCACAAATTAGACCAGACCATTCAACAAATCTTTACTATTTTTATAAGAGTAAATGTTAAATACGTTAAATCAATGATCAATGCCAACAAAGCAATTTTCGTCTGTACAAATATTGTACAGCTCCAATTACTAGAAGAATTTGTGAGTATTGTACATTTCTAACAAGTGGTTATTCTCACTATTCAAGGTTTGCATATACTCTAAATTCATAAAAGGAAAATTTTCAGAGACCCGAAAAAAACTATTATTTTTTGGTCTTTGAAAAAACATCCTTTATATTTTGGCATTCGTGTATTTTTGTTCTTATTTTTGCTACGAACTACTTCATCTCTCATCAAGTGCCAATATTTTGCTACTGATGCTTAATGCCCAATAAGAAGGTCAAACCTATTAGTAACAAAAGGGTTTAATACGCACTCATACATTCATGCGCCAACTAAAAGCATACATTTATACATGTATGAGTAAAATAAACTGTTTTGAATGAATAATAGAAGAATACCTATTATATAAGTGAATAAATGAATGAATGAATGAATGAACGCATGGATGAATGAATAAATGAACTGATATGAAATGAAAGCATTCAGTATTTTTTTGGTTATACTAAATATTACTTGATTCTTTCATACACCACACAAATATAATCGTCAAATAGAGCATACATATATACAATTTTATAGAAGCATGAAATCAGTGTACACAGACAAAATATAAATTGAAAAGAACGAAAAATATACAACAAAAAAAAAATAAAAAAAAATAATAATGCATCTAAGGATTATTTAAGGATTATATTTATTGTTTCTACTCATACATATGTAAAAATATGATATAACCATAACCTGAGCTAGTACAATATATAAGCGCATATTTACTACGGTATATGTGAATTAGTGATGTGGTGGTGTTTTCGCAAGGTAACGTATCTAACTGCCTCGACCGGGTAAAGCTAGCGCAATCCATGTTGAACTCCTCAGCGCGCTATGTGATGGCACCTTCTTTTTTTAATGGGGGTCCTTCTCGTGGCGACCACCGCGCAACGTCTTCCTGGCACCGACTAGAAGGCGACTAAAGTGAGGCGCGAAAACCTCCTGGGTTAGAGGTTGTGCGTTGGGCTTGGACCCAAAACATAAACTCTCACCCAATAAAAATCAAACCTCGGATAAGGACTACCCCTTTTATTGAAGACGCCTGCAAATGGATCATGATTTACGGATATGCACCTGGAATATCTGGTCCCTTTTAGGGAAGGTGCCTCCATCCAGCTGACATCACCGTACTTCATAAAATGCGATGGACGGGACAGGATTGCTCTAAACGAGCATCCTGTGATATATATTACAGTTGGCATGCGGAGAGACACAAACTCGGATATGGATTTCTTGTCAGAAAGAGATTGCGACATTTGTCCCGCAGTTCACACCTTTGAATGAGCGGCTGGCAACAATCCGCGTGGAAACATGGTAATAAGTTGCATCAGATTTCAACATCTCGACGGATCAACGAATGAAAAACCTAATTGATCATGTGAAGATTGACGGAAGGCAGGCTTCCAAAGTAATGGACGTGAAATCGATCCGTGCTGCCAACATCGACGTAGATCATTAGCTTGTTGCAGCTAAGGTGCGAACACGGTTAACTTCTCGCAAAGACCAAACCAAGTCCCACACACAGAAAGCTTGACATCAATAAGCAGCAATCACCAGAGACAGCAAATGCTTTTACCACTCGATTATCGGATCTTCTTATGCAAAGCACTCCCGAAGTAATCGGTTCTACCGGTTCTACCGGCCTCTGTGAAATGAATGGTATGGTCAGAAGTGTCGAGACGCTACCGCAGAGGAAGACCACGCATACAGAAAACCCTGTGTGCAGGTGTCACGCGAGCTTTTAAGGTGCGGTACATAAAGAAGAGGAGTTCGGAAAAACGTCTTTTCAAGCGTAAAAAGAGAGAACTAGAAAGACGCGAATGTAAGGAGATAGAGGTGTGTAGAGACAGGAATGCGACTCGAAAATTCTTGGAGAAAATCAAGCGCCTAAGTAGTGGTTTAAATCCCGGAGCCTCTTCCTGTCGTGACAACAATGGAAATCTGGTTATAGTTGTGCAGAGTGTACTGAGCTTATGGAGGGAGCACTTCTCTACGTTACTCCCCAATAATGGATGATGGTGTAGATGTTCCACCACCCGACCATAACGAGGCCAGAGAGATCCTTTCTAGGCTTATAGACTACAAAGCTGGCAATGGCCAACCTGTCGAGTTGTTAAGACCGTATGTTATGTCCTGTACATAAAAGAGAAGGCCTCACAATTTGCACCAACTATCGTGGAATAAGTCTTCTTAGTGTTGCATAAAAGGTTCTATCGAGCGTTTTGTGTGAAAGATTGAAGCATATGTTTAACAACCTAATTGGACCTTATCAATGTGACTTCAGACCTGGTAAATCCACCATCGATCAGATGTTCACGGTACGCTAAATCCTGGGGAAGACTCAAGAAAAGCAAATCGACACACACCATCTTTTTGTGGATTATAAAGTCCGATACTCCGGTAAGGGATTACCTCTACACACAATGTCTGAGTTCGATATTCCTGCGAAGCTCATTCATAATGACATTGTGTAAATTCTGTTGTTACATAGTTGGAAAATTGAGAAGTACCCCTCCTCGCCGTTTAATACCGAACGGGGTTTCAGACAAGGCGATTGTTATCGTGCTACTTCTTCAATCTTATTATGGAGAAAATAATACAAGCTGCTACGACATAATGGGATCATCTTCAACAAAATTGTCATGTTGTTGGCGTATGTCAATGATATTTACATTATCGGCATGAACACGCGAGCAGTCAGTGCAAGACAAGATGAAGTACCTGGTGTCAACAAACAAAGAGTCCCAGCATAGTGGACAGCACGTCACTGTTGATAACTACGCTTTTGAAGTAGTGAAGGACTTTATCTATCTTGGAACCAGGATTAACACCAGTAATAACGTCAGTCTGGATATAGTGCGAGGGTCATTCTTTCTAACAGGTGCTACTTTGGGAAAAGTAAGCAATTAAGAAGCCTGGCCGTCTCTCAAGCAACGAAAACCACACTCTACCAGTCTCTAATCATGTTGTTCCTTAAATATGGCGCTGAAGCTTGGACAACTTCCGCCTCAGATGAGAGAATGCTCGAAGTTTTCGAGAGAAAAGTTTGCGTTGGTGGCGAATATCGAATAAGGCACAACCATGAGCTATATGAGCTGTATGCCGACATCGACATAAAGAGTATAGCACATTAAAATTCAGCGGCTGCGCTGGCTAGGTAATGTCGAGCCAATGAAACAGCAGACTCCAGCTAAGAAGATGATATATTCGGAACCCGCTGGTAGACGACTTAGAAGAGGCAGACCTAACCTACGGTGGCAAAATTAACTACTGCAGAACTTGACAGCGCTTAAAGTTTCTAACTGGCGCCAACTTGCAATTGAAATAGCTGGCTGACGAAGCATGCTAGATTCGGCCTAAACGAATTTTTGGTTGTAATGGCCATATAAGTAAGTATTATGTGTATTAGTGGTTGGTGAATATAATATTGGTTTAAAATATATAATATTAAATTTGATAAAATTGTAAATAAAAATCAATTTAGTTATACTTATGAAAATGAAATATACCATACATATTGTATATCATATGCATAATGGGAAAAAGTTGTCCTCTTTATTTCTAAGTGTTGTGGGAATATATTGTACAGTATATGAAAAATACATAAATATATATTTTTATACCCTGCATAATGCAATATGCATGGTATATTCATTTCGGTCAGATGTTTGTGTCCACTTGAAGGAATCTCCGGAGATATAGACATGGGTATATATTCGTGATCAGCGTCGATTAAATTTTCGATTTAACGATGTCCGTCCGTCCGTCTGTCTGTCACCTGGCTGGTTCGCACGATAACTTGAGTAAATATTGAGCTATTTCGATGAAATTTGGCATAAGTAATCTATGATCCAAGGGTACGGAGGGGATTGATATTGGGCATGATCGGTCAATAACCACGCCCACACCAAGCATTCAAAGCGACTAACCTCGAAATTTTCAAAATCTTTAACTTGCTATAACTCACATAATATACCACTTGGGACAACAATATTTTGCACATAGAGTTATATTATACTACTATATAACCTCGCCAAAAGTGGGTGAGCCACGCCTACTTTCTAGCGTAGCTCCCATACAAAGTGTCTGTACTTCTTTTAAATTGAAACTGCTGTAACTTCTACAATCTTCTGTCTAGAATAACCAGAATTGACACTTAGATTAACACGGCAGTCAGAAATAATATGGCAGAAAATCAATGTGCCACGCCCACTCCTTTTTGGGTCTCCCATACAAAGTTGCGGAAATTAAAAAAAATGTTACCGGTTATAACTTGCAAATTATTCAGCGTAGAATAACGAGATTTAAGGTGTGGATTAGTATTATACGAGCAACTAGGCTCACAGAAAATGGGCGCACCACGCCCAGTGTTTATCGTAGCCCCCATACAAATTTTAAATTGAAACAGCTGTAACTTAGCCAATCTTATGTCTACAATAACCATAATTGACACTTAAATTAATATCGTAGTCGGAAATAATCTGGCGAAAAATCTGCGTACCACGCCCACTTCTTATTGGGGCTCCCATACAAAGTTGGGGAAATTAAACAAAAATGTTAACCACCATAACTTAGAAACTATTCAACGTAGGACACCAAATTTAAGGTGTGGATTAACATTGAAAAATTAATTGGATTTACTAGAAAGTGGTAAGCCACGCCCACTTTTTATATAGCTCCCATACTAAGCCTCGGAATTATCTTAAAATCCTTTTACTTCGTCAAAGTCAACCATATTTCGGGTGTAAATTAGTAGTATATGCAAAAATTGTTTCTCGAAAAGTGGAAATAAAAGAAAAGTTGGATATTCGAGTAAACTTTTTATATATAAATCTACATATGCAGGGTATAGTTTGGTCGGCCCCAGCCGACTGTAAGGAGATTTTTTATGATCATATTAACATTAATGTTTTTTTTATTTCTTATATATTTTTTTGTGACCCTTTTCAAATATAACACTCGTATATCTACTTATATGTAGATTAACTCGTTTAATATTATTTTGACGCTAATAATGAATTGATTTTAATCTCTAAAGGAAATGAAATAAATTTCCTTTGCCATTTACAAGTCGAAATATTGATGACATTAAAGGGGAAGGGAAGGGGAAACAAGAATGCATTAAAATATAAATTTATGTTTTGAATCAACTATTTTTTCCCTCCCCCTATGTTAAGGAAATAAAATATGAGATTTCAATAAAATCCTATTATAAGTACTACTATGTATTGATGTCCTGATTTTTTGGGGGAATATGAATTGCTTCTATTGCCGGAGTAAATAGGAGCTATGATAATATGGTTTAGATTTCAATGAAAAAACCAAATATTTATATTAAGTTTTATGATATCAGCTGCTTAGAACCATCATCATTTTTACAAAGAATGTGGTATTAAATTCATATACACACACCTACTCATAATAGTATGAATACAAATCAGAAATGGTTTGAGAAATATATTAAACTTTAATTTCATGATTCACTTAGAGCGACTTACCCAAGTGCATTACTTCATCTAACTGACCCTGATAATAAATTTATCAAGTCTCACAATTTTCCATTATTTATGCATTTGTTAATTTTATTTACACTTTCGAATAGAAATAAAAGATTTTCTAATTTATGCTAATT
Organism: Megamerina dolium; assembly: GCA_963854835.1. Lineage (NCBI taxonomy): Eukaryota > Metazoa > Arthropoda > Insecta > Diptera > Megamerinidae > Megamerina > Megamerina dolium. The sequence goes on along the minus strand of OY978529.1, from coordinate 30,485,482 downwards.
AAAGAGAAGTCACTTTGCTTCCAGATGACGAGTACTTATGGCAGCTATATTGGTCTTTTCCAGTTTTCAAGTATTTTTGGATTAATTTTGTAGTGGGCTCCCATAATATGGAACGCGTCTGGAAGCATCCTGAAAGCAGTGAGAGCGAATGTAATAGAAATGTCAGTTTCGTAAGAAAACTTCACTAATTAGTGAAGACAATCAACAATGAAGAGGAATGTTCAGAAAAAATTCGTCTATTTTGTAAAGGAGCTTTTCTAAGGTGTAGAGATTTGGGATAAGTATGTCCCGACAACATTGTACTGAACAGAAGTTTACAACGAAAAATAAATTTTAAAACTATCACAAAATACAACCTTGTTTAGAAAATATACCACTCTACTACAATTTTGAATTTTTGTAGGGAACTTTATATATATTATAGGCAAATTATTCTTAATAGTATTGCAGGTGGTGCCTAATTGCAATTTCCGGAAGATCGAACTTCACGTTGCATTTTTCCTTCTTCTGATTTTGACTCTGGTGAGGAAGAATGTGCCGTGTAGAGCATGGCTTAGTTTTTTTTTTATTTTCTAAAAATTAAAAATAAGACAGTGTATGTTTTAAAATAAAAATACATCGAAAAAAAATATACATAAAGTTAAAAGTAAAGATTAAAAGCACCTACGAAATTGGTGCTTATAAATAATATCGTATAAGCCATGGAAGGGCGGGTAGTGAACAGCCAGCAGGCTGCTGGTACTAGTGCGATAACAGCTCGATACACTATTTCTATTTCTTTTTGCTTTGTTAGATGTTATCTCTAAAAGTGTGCAATTATCTTTCGGAGGCATATGTGTGACCCAGTGGTTAGTAGATCGATTCGAACCCACGAGGCTGAAGCTGCGGGTGAAAAAAAAAAACCAGTGCACACTACCTAACCATTGGATTGTATCATCTGTGATCCCTATGCTGTACATATCCTCGTGAATACGACGGAATTAGTCACATTCCAAACCAAGCGAATCATAACAACATGTTTAAAGGAAAATACGAATGAAGGTCGCACTTACATTTTACATCTCTAAAGATTGTCCCTTTTGTGGCAGAGCCCCCACAATGGGTAACGATAGGGTATAAGAATATTTGGGAAAATAATAGGGTGACAAAATGAATGTAAGTTTGTCATATACTTTACCCTTCTGAGGCACCGCAGGAGCAGTTAAGGCGAATTTATTTATTTACTTATTTATTTATAAAATGCCAACCTAAAAAGTTGAAAACATATTGACTGGTAAAAATTAATGAGGGCCGATCATACGTTTTAAACTTCGAGGGCATTGGAAGTGATATTCATATAAGAAACAAGAATATTTTATATGCCAGCCCTCCTAAGCAGTAGAAATATGGTCTATGTATGTTCTGCAAAAATTTTAAGAAAGAACAATTAATTAGGGTCAATCATACATTTTAACTTTCTCGGTGCTATATTGGGTATTTTAAATAATATTTCAATGTTCATAAATTTTTTGGGAGTTAGGGACAAAAAGCGATCTGATCGTGTCAAACCGACTATGCATTTCAATTTATCGACCCCCAATAGAAATAGAAATATTTATTTCACGTGCTGTATATGAACCATTTGGTTTTTCCTTCGGTTATGTCGACTTAACGAAAGGCCGTTGTTATGAAAAACTTTGAAAATAAATAAGTCCAATGTCTTCAAATAAACTAAGTATCAATCAAAAACATAATTTGAAATGTTAAAAAAATATGTTTGCTTTTTGTAAGGGATAAAAGGAAATATCCGAAAGGATGTTCTAAATTTTACTAAGAAAGTTAATGACCTGTCATAAACATTAAAGTATATATGTACCTTCCTTAAATGCGAGTATCAAATAAACTAAAATATACAAATTAATTTTATCATGCTTGCCTTTTAATCAGCAGGTGCTTTATATTGATTACAAAATTACAAATACCCAACCCTATTTCCGTTCATTATATTGCTAATGTAATGTAAATATAATATAGTCAAAAAAAGAAGAGCTTTTTGCATGCATTACCCGTCGTATGTGTAACATTTTTGATGACATCTATTATTTAGAACTCATATGGATAAGTTATGTAAAAAAGTTTCCATATGCAATTTGATTTTAATTTAGTTAAACTGTCAACATTCCAGAGATTTATATATTGAGCTTTTTATCACTTACCTACATGCTATGCGTAATCAATAAGTGCTTATGTCGTCAGTGAAAATCTGTAGGAAGAAAATATTTGACTTTTGTAATTATAATATTTTTGTTGGAATAGGAGAAGAGGTTTTATATGCACATATTTGTTGAAGAAACTTTTCAACAATACTCTTTTACCTTTCTTGTTATCAACTTGAAGTTTGTACTCACACTTACATGGGAATATTTTCTAGGAATGTTTTGCAATAACAAAATTGTTTAAGAAGGCCTTTTTAAAGTTTTAAATTGTTTTAAGAAAAAACATACAGTTCTTTTTATACATTTCAAAATATATAAAAATAAAAGAAATCTGAATCTAAATATGGCAACGTGCTTTGTGTTGATATAATATTTTATTTTCTTTTCGTAACTACAATATCAACGCATTACCAGCCATTCAACGCAAAACCCATATTTTTATGTTTATGTGGAGACAAATTACAAATTGATTACCAACACTATCTAAAGAAATGTGTTAATAGTATCTATTGGTGAGATGATGTGTGATGACATTGAGGATTATACATATGAGGGAGTATATGGTATATATCTGTGTGTTTGTGATGTGCTTGAATTATGAATGTCATATGTTCAAATATGATATGGTTTTAGGAGTTAAGGTTTTGTTTTTCCATTGTTTTTCTTTCTTTTTTTGATTCAGCATTCTTGTGAAAAAAACTTTTTTCACCATGCCTGTGTGTATATTTTTATTTGTATTTGCTGTCAGGATAAAGTTCAAGTTTAATTTATTTCTTTCAAAGTTTTTTGTTTGTTTCGTTTAAGGATTTCTTTTATTTTTTATGTTTTTCTTTTTTGTGTGATTCATATTCTTTTTGTTCAGTTTGATACAAAACACATACGGTTTTTGTGATACCAGAAACAAAAGAGGTTAAAAGTCGCACATCATCGAAAGATTTGATATTTCCTTTTTTTTTTCGTATGCGTTACAGCAAAAGTATTAGTAAATCAAATGACACACCCATGTTCATTTTATATCAGAGTGTATAGACATACATATATAGATATTCGTATCGAATATAAAATTTAAACGGATTGACGAAAATATAAATAAACCTCAAACTTTTAGATTTCCTCAATAAAAGTATGAACAAAATCAAGGACTACAGTAACAAGATGGATAAAGAAATTTTGAGTTATCACGAACATATTATGCCGGTTTTAGAATATTTTGATAGTTTAAATATTTCATCGATGTGAAAAATACTTCTTCGTATGTAGCCCAGCTGTATTCAAATTACATAAAGGGCCCACAGAGAATTCCAACAAAATTAAAAGCCATTCCGTTGCCATCTTTATACGCTCAAAGGGTATATTGACCTCTTACTTCAATTTGTGGACATGGACATGGAAGAGTACATATATGTAATACTGACCATATACGCTGGAAAAGTGGACATATTAGACCAACCTACCATACAAATGTATGTTTTTGTATGTATATTTGCATACTTTTCAGACGAGAACATACAATTATCATACTGAAACTCGGTACACATAGTTATATCTACCAATGAATGTACAAGTTGAAAAAAGGGCTAAATCGGATGAAACCCTCACCTACCTTCCATATAAAAATATGTTCTTAAATATGTTTTTTCATACTTTTTGCAAGAAAATATAAAGTTATCAATCTGAAACTTGACATATACTTGAAAAGCATAGCTATCTTGCTCGAGCTTGCTCAGTGCATACAACTATATTGGTGGAATGGGATACGAGCTACATCTACTTATCATACAAACGCATATATATATATATATATATATATATATATATATATATATATATATATATATATATATATATATATATATTTTGAAACATTTTGCATATATGTATGTAAACATAAAGTTATTAAGCTAAAGCTTAGTACATAACACTAAATGTTCAAGACTCACATAGCTTTAACTTAAATTGATTTCATAATATAGAAATTATCATGCGTTAAATTATATTGTTATTATATTATTGCGTTCAAATTACTAAAACTATAGTACACCGAAACTACATATGTACGACCTTCTAAAACATTTTTCTTTGAAAATACTTCGAGATACATTCTCATGTACCATACATATATTCAATATAAATAAAATGTGACGAAAAAGCCGAAAAAAATAAAATAAATTGTCAACATCATAAAATATGAGACATTGTGTGTCAAAAAGTTGTTGTTCAATCATTGTATGTACTACAATATGTACGTACATTCACATAATTCATATTACATTTTAATCGTCAAAATGAAGAGTGGGCATTTCAAGGAAATTGCCTGAAAGACAATACGTCATTTCCTATTTACTTTTCTTTACTTGTTGTTTACTTTCGAGCATTTCATTTCGAAGAGATATTAGACTCAAGAGAAAAGGACGAGAAAATAACAACAGCAAGATGTACGAAATTGTCTGCCTAATTTATTTCAACACTTATACATTTTTAATGTTTTATTTCTTATTTGTTTGTTTTCTTAACATTTTTGTCTCTACCACTCCTACCTTACTCCCTCCTTACTCAGATTACAATATTTCATATTTATATTGTCTTCTTGTCATTCTCTTGTTGATTTTTGTTTGTTTATCCTTATGACTGGAGGATATACACATACAAATACAAATGCATACTATACATATATAGATATATGCTTGTGTTGATTAATCTGTGTATGATTTGTATATGTCTTCGATATTAAATGTTTTCTTCTTTTTGTTGATTTCATTTCATGAAATGGAAAATCTGCTAGAACAGTCAAATTGAGAAAGTATAATTTAATAATATTTTGACAAAAATTTCACATCTCAGCAGTCAGTTAATGAAATGAGTATTAATATTATAATTTAATAATTCTGATGTAACTTTAACAAGTTTTTGCCTATAAAAGTCGGTTAATAGAATTTTATTTATTTTTTTATTTATTTATTTAATTTCATTTTTGTTCACATATAAGATATAATAATCTTTTACATGCGCAGAGTAAACATGAAATAACAACTTCAAAGATATTAACAACAAATTGCTTAAAAAATAAATGAATAAAGTAATTGCTTAAAACTAAATAGGGCCGTCGAGAAAAGGGAAAAGGGAAAAGAAAAAGAAAAGAAAAGAAAGTGCGTGTGAAAGAGAGAGAGAGAGAGAGAGAGAAAGAAAGAAAAGAAAAGAAAAGAAAAAAAAAGTTTTAATTAAGTTTTGTTAGAGAAATGTAGAAGAATTAGGTGCTTAAAGTTTGCCATAGTAACAGCATTTTTAATATGTACCGGAAGTGAATTCCACTATCTAACAGCGCTAACGAAGAATAACCTACTAGAATTTTTGAAATTAAAACTTGGTATAAGAAGATTTCTGCCTCTACCCGACCTACAGAATTGAAGCTTATCATACAAGTACGCTGGACTCTGCGAGTGGATAAGTCTGTATAAAAAGATGCAATTTCTAGCATCAAGATAATTAAAAAAATCAACACCAAGAATATTTCCACTATAGGCCGAGACATGATCAAACTTTTTTAAACCGTAAATGTAACGAACAGCATTATTGAATGTTACACGTAATTTTTGCAAGGACCTGGAATCCAGCTTACTGTAAACAACATCAGAATATGTTAAAATAGGGATCAGCAATTGGAGAATTAATTTTCGTTTAGTTTCACATGGCACAAATGCTGCAGTCATTCTGAGGTTACGAAGAACAGAATACGACTTACTCACCACATTATTAATATGGTCTTCACAAGAAAGGGAAGAGTTAATAATAAAACCAAGATTCCTAACCTTGCTCACAAATTCAAGTTGGGTTCCGTTAAGAAAAATTGGTGAAATAGCATGAGAGTAAGATATTTTAGAAATTGGAAGAACATTCGATTTCAAGGGGTTCAACTGTAGCAAATTTACAGTCGCCCACTCGCCAATAGAACAAAGATCCTCATTAACTCTAAAACACAAATCCTCAACAAGACCAATAGGGCTTGACAAGTAAAGTTGAAGGTCATCAGCATATGCATGCATGTTGACATAACTGCAGACTGTAAAAATATCATTTAAGAATAATGAGAAAAGAAGGGGCCCAAGAACAGAGCCCTGTGGTACACCACTAGTTACCATGTTAAAAGCAGAATAATCGTTATCCACTTTAACCCTTTGAGACCTCTCCTTTAAATAACTTTCCATCAAACGAACAGCAGTATTCGAGAATCCGAAGTATTGTCTCAGCTTTATACACAGCAGAGAGTGGTTAACACTATCAAATGCTTTTGAGAAATCCAAGAGACACAACAGAGTCAAATGCCCTTTGTCATACTGTATTCTAATATCATCCAAAATTTTTACTACTGCGGTGGAGCAACTATGTCCAGCGCGAAAACCAGATTGAAGAGGAGATATGAGACCACACCCACTGATGTGACTGGAAATCTGCTCAGCCATGAGGGACTAGCAGACTTTTGATAAACATGACAGTATGCTTATTGGACGAAAATCAGCAGGTGTTGAAGGCATGGATTTTTTTGCAATGGGTATGACTGTAGCCATTTTCCAAATTTTTGGAAAACAGGAGGAAGTAAAACAATGGTTAACAATGTGTGTTAGAGGACTCAATACGTAGGGCAATACCAGTTTAATGAACTTAATAGCAATACCATCCTCTCCAACAGCATTAGACTTAATTTTGTTTAGACAACGTGCAACGTCCATTTCACACACAGCATCAAACTGAAACCGGTCTTGAAATTTGGTAGACGTTTTGTGATGGAGAATCTTAGGCAAATTGGAAGCAGTGTTAACAATAAAAAAGTCATTGAGTTCTTGGGGATCAATCCGACATGTTTCAGAGTTACTACAACACACACCAATACTTTTTAAATTGTGCCACAGCTGTTTTGACGGTAATGAAGATTGAAGCTTCGATATAAAAAACATCTTCTTCGACAACCTGACCATAGAGGTAGCTTCATTCCTTGCCCTTTTGTAATCCAGAAGGTTGCATTCAGTTGGATTTTTTTTCCATTTATTGTAAGTTTTGTGACGTTTCTTCAATGCTAATTTTACATTTTGCGTAAACCAGGGACACGAGCTATTAATCACACGGCGAGTTCTCAAAGGAACATGTTTGTCAAATAGTTTAGTAAGCTCAGTTATAGAGTAGTAGCACCAAGCAGTGACTTTTTGTGGATGTAGTGGCCTCTCTTCAATTAATTGAGGATTCTCAGAACTCCAAATACGACAATTTTGTTTGGTAACATACCCACCGAGTGAGAAATGTGCTTCGTCGCTGAAGAAAATTTTGTTCGAAAAATCGCCGTCCACCGCCTGTTGTTCAAGCACCCATTCGACGTATCTACGACGTTGCGAATGGTCAGCTGGCTTCAGTTGTTGTGTGAGTTGGATTTTATATGGATGTAGGTGTAGATCCAAATGCCAAATACACCATAATGTGCCGTAAGACAGTCCTAATTCCTGAGAACGACGAGGAATCGACACATTCGGGTCTTCGGCAACACTTTCACTTACAGCAGCGATATTTTCGGTGGTACGAGCGAAACGATGATGCACAGGCCTTACAATATCTGTAACCGATCCAGTCTCTTCATATTTCTTATGTAAACCACAATCTCCTCTTAAAGCACGATATGTGGCTGTGGCAGAAAATTTTTACAATTTTAATGCGTTGTGCGATAGTTAAGCGATCCATTTTCGCAAATGTCAGACTTTGAACTGAAAAAGAAAGAAATTGTTTTAACAACTCAGTGTTAAAAGTAAAATTGAAGTGTAAAGGCAACTGTATACAAATTTGTCGTATCTACTTTGTTTTACTTCTAACATAATTCATCATAGTTGCATTGCTTATATTGTATCGCTTTAATTTTGTATATACCATATTTTATTCATTCTCAAAAATTCTAACAATAAACTCGAACAATTTACATTCTATCATCAAAAATTCTAACAGGTTATGGGCCCAGGTGCAGTATCATAATAGTGGATAATAATAAAAAGTTGTATTAATTAATAATTTTGTATGTCAAAATGAGTTCCACGGGTTTGTACGCCATCGAGAAGTTGAATGATACGAACTACGCGTCATGGGCAATTCAAATGAAGAGTGTGCTTGTACATTCGGAATTGTGGCCGATTGTCAGCGGTAAGCACATTAAGAGTGAATTCGCAACTTCAGAGGAAATCGCAGCATTCGATATGAAAGATGAAAAGGCGCTCGCTAGTTTAATGTTGAGTATTAAACCATCGCAGCTTAATCACGTTAAACACTGCGATACGTCGTTGAAGGCTTGGAATAAGCTGAAAGAGATATACCAACCCCAAGGACCAGCTCGCAAAATAACGCTGTTCAAAAGATTACTCTCTCTCCGTATGTCGGAAAGTGAGAATATAGCTGAGCATCTTAATGAATTCTATGCTGTGGTAGAACAGTTGGCTGAAATTACTGTGGTGATGCCAGACGAAGTGATGGTTATAATATTGTTATCTAGTCTACCGAAATCTTACGATAGCTTCGTAATCGCAATAGAAACTCGTGATACTTTGCCAACGCTTAGTACGCTTAGAGTTAAGTTGCTGGAGGAAGGTGCGAGAAGACATGAGAGACGAGATAATATTGAAAGCAGTGAAGTTCATCAAGCGTTTGTTGCTCGAGAAAATTAACGAAAGTCGTTAAACAATAACAAGAGTTCCAGTAGTAAGGACAGTAAAAGTTATAATAGCAAACGTACAAACGGTAAGTGCTATAACTGTGGACGTCGCGGACATTTTGCTGCTAACTGTAGGGAGCCGAGAAAGATGCAGTCAAAAGCTGATCATTCTTCGTATTCAATTCTCGCTTCCGTTTCGTCACATAATATGGAACGAAATACTTGGTGTATTGATAGTGGAGCGACAAGTCATATGTGTTGTGATCGTGCTTTGTTTTCAACATTTGAAGAGTGCATAGAGAGAATCGCATTAGCAGGCAACAACTTTATTGAAGCTAGAGGTAAAGGTATCGTAAGAGTTAAAAACGGCAAATTTAAAGCCGAACTCAAGGATGTGTTGTACGTACCCGATTTACAAAATAATTTTATTTCGGTGAGCAAAGCTGTATGTAATGGGTTTACTGTAACTTTTGGAAAAATGCAAGCGTTCATAAAAAATAGAAATGGTGCAGTTGTTATGATGGCAAAGGAAGAGGGCGGTCTGTTTGCATTTAAAAACGAGTTGATTGAATGCTTCTACGCACAAGGTGTAAATACTAATGCAATTGACTGGCATAATCGTTTTGGACATTTGAACTTCAACAGTTTGCAAGAAATGTCGACTAAGAAATTGGTACATGGTCTTACAATTAAAGAGAATCAAAGTGATAATAGGTGCATAACGTGTGCAAAAAGCAAAATATCTGCAAAGCCATTTCCACATGCATCTGAAAATCGTGCTCGAGATCTATGTGAGATCATTCACACAGATATATGTGGTCCCATGAACAAACAATCAATAGGTGGTTCACGTTATTTCGCAACTTTCATCGATGACAGCTCACGGTATACATTTATTTATTTTCTAAAGAAAAACGACGAAATATTTGATGCTTTTAAATCGTTCAAAGAAATGGTGGAAAAGCAGACGAACCGTAAAATCAAAATATTGCGCAGCGATAATGGGGGCGAATATCTAAGCAATGAATTTGAAAAATTCCTACAAGAGAATGGAATTTTACGCCAGTTGACGGTTCCTCACACACCCCAGCAGAACGGTGTGGCAGCGCGAGCCAACAGAACTTTGGTGGAGATGGCAAGAAGTATGCTTGTGCATAGCGGCTTAGATGAGTATTTTTGGGCGGAGGCGGTGGCAACCGCAGCATATTTACGTAATCGAGCTGCAACAAAAACACTCGTAAATTCTACTCCGTACGAATACTGGACTGGGAAAAAACCAAGTGTAGCGCATCTGAAAGTGTTTGGATCATTAGCTGTCGTATTGGATAAAACACAAAAGAAAAAATTCCAGCCAAAAGGTAAAGAGATGATCATGGTGGGTTACTCCAGCATTTCGAAAGCATATCGTTTGTACGATGCACAAGCTCGAAAGGTGATCGTAAGTAGAGATGTCGTGTTTATGGAGGGCACATTCACTCATTCAGAAGGAGGTGAGTGCGATATAGTAAGTTTTGATATAAGTGATATGGCGATTGGAATTGAAACAAACAGTGTGGCTGAAGACACGAATTTAACTGAGGCAGTAGTTAGTCTCGCACAGCCAGTTCGTATTGGCCGTGGCCGACCGAAAATGGTGCATACTGGTAAACGAGGTCGTCCTCGTAAACAGCCACATGTGTTAAACTTAATGGCAGATGACATTGATATTCCACAAAGTGCAAAAGAGGCACTAGGAAGCAAGTATTCAGAGCAATGGAGAGACTCTATGAAGAAAGAGTACGATGCGTTGGTGCATAATAACACGTGCATAATAACACGTGGTCGTTAATTACCAACGGGAGAGAAAGCGATTGGGTGCAAATGGGTATACAACGTGAAACGTAGTGCGGACGGAGGTGTTCAACGCTTCAAGTCGCGTCTGGTCGCGAAAGGTTGTAGTCAACAATTTGGTGTAAATTTTACAGAAACATTTTCACCAGTTGTGAGATATGCCACAATTCGTATGTTACTGGCTTTGGCGTGCGAACACGACTTATACTTACATCAAATGGATGTGTCATCAGAATACCTAAACAGCGATTTACATGACACTGTTTTTATGAAACAGTCAGAATGTTATGTAAATGAGAAGTATCCACATCGCGTACTGAAGCTACAAAAGGCTCTTTATGGGTTAAAGCAAAGTGGACGTGAATAGAATAATAAGCTCGATTCAGTTTTGAAGAAGATGGGTTTCAAACCATGCATCAGTGAGCCATGCGTTTACACAAAAAATGAGAAAGGTAGTTTTAAGATAATTGTTGTTTATGTTAATGATCTTATCATAGCTAGTTCAGAATTGAAGGAGTTAAAACGAATTAAAGTCGACATATCTGAAGTTTTTGACGTTGTGGACGGTGGTCCATTACAGTATTTCCTAGGTATGGAAATAGAGCGTAAAAGTGATACTGGAGTTATCACAGTATGTCAGAGACAATACATTTTAAATTTGCTAAGACAACATGGCATGGAACAGTGTAAAGCGGTGGCAACACCGTTAGATGCAGGATTTCAAACACGTTATCAATCATTGATTGGTGCGCTCATGTACCTGGCTATTTCTACGCGTCCAGACATCTTGCATTCCGTATGTAAGCTTGCCCAACGGAACATCAATCCACACGCCGAACATGAAGCAGGCGCGAAGCATATTTTGCGTTACCTTAAAGGAACAGTTGATTTGAAGCTACATTATAATAAAACAGGTAAGCCCATAGAAGGCTTCGTCGATGCAGATTGGGGCGGAGATACCAGCGATAGAAAGTCCTTCACTGGATGTGCATTCATTGCAGCTGGGAGTGCGTTTTCTTGGGAATCCAAAAAGCAAACAATTGTGGCACTCAGTAGTACTGAAGCAGAATACGTCGCGCTGTCAACCGCAGCAAAAGAAGCTGTGTACATAAACAAATTGCTGAACGAGATGGGTTTTTGCATCACAACGCCAATGCTTATAAATAGCGACAATCAAAGTGCGCAGTGTTTGGTTAGAAATCAAACATACCACGCACGAAGTAAACATATTGATATAAAGTATCACCATGTTCGTGAATTATATAAAAATAATGAAATTGTCTTAAATTATCTTTGTACTAATGAAATGATATCCGATATATTAACTAAAAATTTGCAAAAGATTAAGCATATTAAATTTACTAAAGCTATGGGATTGTATTAACCATTTGAATTTTAAGTTGTTCAAATATGTTTGTCTTTAATTAACAAATATGTATTAGTTGAGAAGGAGTGTTAAAAGTAAAATTGAAGTGTAACGGCAACTGTATACAAATTTGTCGTATCTACTTTGTTTTACTTCTAACATAATTCATCATAGTTGCATTGTTTATATTGTATCGCTTTAATTTTGTATATACCATATTTTATTCATTCTCAAAAATTCTAACAATAAACTCGAACAATTTACATTCTATCATCAAAAATTCTAACACTCAGTTTGACAGATGTCGAATTCTAGCCCTATACTTTTGAAACCGCGAAATGGATAACCCTTTACATTCGACTCTTTGAGCGAAGAGTAAAAAATCCAATAAAAAATTGTAAATATTATGAAATTATTTTCTATGAATATATGCCGTAGTCATCACCAAAGACCATCGATGACGAAAACTCGTCACCGCTGATATAAAATCTTATTAAATCTAAATTGCATTGCTCCTCTTAGTAATAATGTTGAATATGTTCCTCTTGACATTATATATTTTGCTTTTAACATCCGAATAATCAAATAAGATAACAGAACATTACCAAAAATTTAGCGGACAGAGTTCTTAAAGAATATTAAAGTATTTTCCTAAAGCTATCAACTATTGAGCACTGTTACAAAGTATCCGATGGTGGAAGTTTTGCAAAATTTTAAAATGAATTTATGTAAACTTTCTTATGAGAAATTATAGAAAATTAAATAAAAATATTATACAAATGTTTTCTTGTCTCCAGTCTCCTTGTCTTGTCATCAGTTTTATTCACTCGCTCAGTCGCTCTCTTTCTATACCCTGCATAATGCAATATGCATGGTATATTCATTTCGGTCAGATGTTTGTGTCCACTTGAAGGAATCTCCGGAGTTATAGACATAGATATATATTCGTGATCAGCGTCGATTAAATTTTCGATTTAACGATGTCCGTCCGTCCGTCCGTCCGTCTGTCTGTCACCTGGCTGGTTCGCACGATAACTTGAGTAAATCTTGAGCTATTTCGATGAAATTTGGCATAAGTAATCTATGATCCAAGAGTACGGAGGGGATTAATATTGGGAATGATCGGTCAATAACCACGCCCACACCAAGCATTCAAAGCGACTAACCTCGAAATTTTTAAAATCTTTAACTTGCTATAACTCACATAATATACCACTTGAGACAACAATATTTGGCACATAGAATTACATTATACTACTATATAACCTCACCAAAAGTGGTTGAGCCACGCCTACTTTTTAGCGTAGCTCTCATACAAAGTGTCTGTACTTCTTTTAAATTGAAACAGCTGTAACTTCTACAATCTTCTGTCCAGAATAACCATAAATGACACTTAGATTACCATGGTAGTCGGAAATAATATGGCAGAAAATCAGTGTGCCACGCCCACTCCTTTTTGGGTCTCCCATACAAAGTTGCGGGAATTAAAAAAAATGTTACCGGCTATAACTTGCAAACTATAAACCTTAAATCTCGAATAACGAGATTTAAGGTGTGGATTAGTATTGTACGAGCAACTAGGCTCACAGGGAGCACCACGCCCAGTGTTTATCGTAGCCCCCATACAAATTTTAAATTGAAACAGCTGTAACTTCGGCAATCTTCTGTGTAGAATAACCATAATTGACACTTAAATTAATATCATAGTCGGCAAAAATCTGGAAGAAAATAAGTGTGCCACGCCCACTCCTTCATGAGTCTCCCATACAAAGTCAAGGGAATTAAACTAAAATTTTAAGCTCCATAACTTACAAACCACTTAGCGTAGGACAACGAGATTTAAGGTATGGATTAGTATTGTACGAGCAACTAGGCTCACAGAAAATGGGCGCACCACGCCCACTGTTTATCGTAGCCCCCATACAAAATGACCGAATTTCTTTTAAATTGAAACAGCTGTAACTTCTGTAATCTTCTGGCTAGAATAACTATAATTGACGTTTAGATTAATATCGTAGTCGGAAATAACCTGCAAAAAAATCAGTGTTCCACGCGCACTCTTTCTTGGGGTTCCCATACAAAGTAACGGAAATTAAGAAAAAGTTAACCATCATAACTTGCAAACTATTCAGCGCAGAACAACCAGATTTGAGATATAGATTAGTATTTTAGGAGCAACTAGACTCACAGGAAATGGACTGGCCACCCCCACTGTTTATAGTTGCCCCCATACAAAATGACCGAATTTCTTTTAAATTGAAATAGCTGTAACTTCTGCATCCTTCTGTCTAGAACAATCATAATTAACACTTAGGTTAATATGGTAGTCGGAAATAATCTGGCAAAAAATCAGCGTACCACGCCCACTTCTTATTGGGGCTCCCATACAAAGTTGAGGAAATTAAACAAAAATGTTAACCACCATAACTTAGAAACTATTCAACGTAGGACTCCAAATATAAGGTGTGGATTAACATTGAAAAATTAATTGGATTTACTAGAAAGTGGTAAGCCACGCCCACTTTTTATATAGCTCCCATACTAAGCCTCGAAATTATCTTAAAATCCTTTTACTTCGTCAAAGTCAACCATATTTCGAGTGTAAATTAGTAGTATATGCAAAAATTGTTTCTCGAAAAGTGGAAATAAAAGAAAAGTTGGATATTCGAGTAAACTGTTTATATATAAATCTACATATGCAGGGTATAGTTTGGTCGGCCCCAGCCGACTGTAAGGAGATTTTTCTTTCTCACTCACTTTTTATCTGTCTGTATCTCATTCCCTCTCTCCATCTCTCTAACTCTCTTGATCATAATATGTTCTACCCTCATCCCTCTTAACTTTCTCTGATTATTTCATACTTTCAGTGTGATGCTCTACCTCTCTAGTAAAATTAACTCATTATTATCACTCAATCAGTTTACAATTGTCAATATAATAAAAAGTAATTTATTTAGTAAGTAGTTTGTAATTATGATATTTTAAAAGCTAAATGAATAACGAATACGATTTTACAAAATTTTACAAATTTTCACCAGTTAATTTTCCATATTTCATATAGAAAAGTTGTCGAACATTATGTTCCCATCCACAATCTCTTTCTTCATTATGCACTCAATGGCTCTTTCACACAGTTATTTGTGCCAGTTAATCAAATTGACACAACTTTCGATTTATTTTAACATTTTCGCTCACCAGTTAGTTTCTAGTTCAATGACAAGGAAGAGTGTATAAGAATGGAAATATTTTATACTTATTCATAGATACCCACACACATTTATGCATTAAGCTGCCTGATGTAGGGTAAGTAAAAGGTTGCTTAAAAGAAAATAATAAGGCTCTAACATTCCCCCGTAGAAATACTTATTTATTTAAGTACAATAATAGTCAGTGGTTAGTGATATTTTGGTTCCACAAAGTGAATTTGAATTTTGGGAAAATACAAAATATTTTCCTTCAAATGGATGCATTTTAGTCGCAATCGCGTTAATTTTAGAAACAAAATTGTTAGCATTACACTGCTTGACTTTTGGTTCAATCCTGTTCTTCTCAGAAGAATATTAATAATGACTTATGACGGACCTTAATATATAAGCATATGAATATGTATAAGCGTACATATATTTGTTTTGAGTAGAATATATAAATAAAAGCAATATGGATAGAAAATTTAATTAAAAACAAGCTCAGCTGCTCATTCAGCATTTCAATTATAATTTAAGTTCACTATGTACTACAGCAACAACTACTCTTATAGCTATTACAACTATTACAAGTGGGTACCTATATATATGTATTATATATCAATATGTAAATACACATATACATACATAATACATTTTGATATATGCACATATGTATGTTGGCTAGAGAAAAACATAAATTTCACTTAATTTGAGACAATTTGTAGACGTACACACATATCCATACACACGGACATATGTATGTACATACATGGTAGCTTTAGTAAGTATGGTGGTGATGATGTGAAGATTGTTCAGCGGATGGAGGTAGAAGGATGGATGAACAAATTTTGCTAAACAAATCAAAACTTTTCATATAACTTTTACATCAATATTGATGCAGGGCAGTGGTGGAGAACAGTCGAGTGTATATGTGTGTGTGATAGTGAGAAAATTGCGCAAAAACGAAGGAAATTTTGGAAAATTGTTAAAGGAAATGTGAAGAAAAAGTTCTGAGGTTTTAATATAAATGTGGTTATTGTTGTTGTTTTCTCTTTTATTTGCTGACATGGCATCAGGCTGTATGAACATGGTATATGTTGAGAACGTTTGTTCATCTTCATGCTCACATGGTCATACACTCCAACTTAAACACAAACATACACATTGAGAAATGCACAAACAGTCAAATATATAAATATATAGTATATAGTTAGAAATAAATCAACACTAACAAATAAATTCAAACTCACATTAGCTGAAAGTTAAAACAACGAACAACAAAAGTGATGAGATTTACAACATATCCACAAACACAGGCAAGCGAA
The DNA here is from genome assembly GCA_963854835.1 of Megamerina dolium. Taxonomy (NCBI): domain Eukaryota; kingdom Metazoa; phylum Arthropoda; class Insecta; order Diptera; family Megamerinidae; genus Megamerina; species Megamerina dolium. The sequence continues at coordinate 30,468,905 of OY978529.1, read as the reverse complement.
TATATGAACGAACTAACTTATTTATATTGTACTACTGTACTACTACAACGGAACAGTTACAAAACAATATAGACACACACAGATGTATATGTAAACATTAGAAAAACTGTGAAAAAGTCGTCAGATATAAAAAAAAATTACCGAAAAAGAAATTGAGAATTTGACTGTTTTACACAAACATGGACGACAAACGACGGCACGTAGAAGTATGTATGTATATATAAGATATCATATAAACGACTATAATAACAACAACAATAATAGTATGTGATATAAGCTTATTTAAAACTAATGTTTGTTTATGGTGATGACGCGTCAACTATCAAAAGAAATGTATACTCACACAAGTTGATATATATGAAACAACATATGAACATTTTCTTGTATTCGCATGTACGCACGTAAGCGTATACGCACTCAGGCAAACAGTTAAGAACAATGTAGCATATATATGTGTAGAAAAGAAATCTTCCGTTGGTTCTCTACTAGAAATTAAACATCAATGGTTTTAAGATATCGTCCAAAATGCATATTTTTGTATTGGAGGTGGTCGTGATTTTCATTGGGTTGCGCTCATTTTCGAATATATCTATTGGTCAGTGTAACACGTTCTATGCACTTAATTTACCCCTTATAGCTCTGTATTCACCTATAAAAAGCCTGAGACCACTACTTCAAAAGATATTTTTGTATGGGAGATGGACGTGATCCATTTTTGAATATGTCCGTTAGCTGGTATAAATTGTCTTATGTATCGAATTTTAGCTTAATAGCTTTATATTTAAGTGTAAGATGCTTCAAAACATTAGTTTGAAACACACTTTTGTATGGGAGATGGTCGTGGTTTTCATCCGATTGCATCCATTTTCGTATATATACACGTTCATTTGTATAAATATTCATTCAACGAACTTATGTATACAAAAATGCATGCAATCGGAAAAAATTCACATCCATCTTCCATACAAAAAATGAGTTTCGTACTAACTTACACGTGAGCTGAATTCTGACTTGATAGCGTACTTTTGTTAGGGAGATAGGCATGAGGCCTGTTTTGTTGCGTCCATTTTTACAAGTTTACATTGTTTTGTAAAAATGTATGCATATACCAATTTCCAGTCTGAAAACTTTATATTTCCGGCGCTTAGTGGAGTATCCATACAAAATTGATGTTTTTCTAGAATTCACTCCCACCGCTCCCAGAGTATCTCTAGACTATTTTACACCTTTGCATTTCCCGCTAATAGACTGGCCCTCTCTATTTACACTTTTGTAGACCACCCCTATAAAATGCATATACAAACGCTTGAAATTCGACAAATAACCCCACATCTGCACAGGTATCACCCTTATATATGTAACACGTATGACTTGTACCTATCTACTTTTCAGTCCGACATTTTCCTCAAATATACTCGTCTCGTCTTTTCGCCTTAAGGGGGTTCGCTATGAAATTGATTGAAAAATATGTGAAGGTTGATAAATAACTACACAACTGCCTAGAAATCGCCTTTAGAGAGCTCAAATATATTTCCGATTCTACATTAATTTTTCGCAAATATCCATCCCTTAATTTGTTTCTTTTTCTCTTCGAGAGTGCTATATAAATATGCAGATATGTCATAATAGTTGTCATTTACAATAGTTCAGAACAAATGCAATGTATAGTAAATGATTTTTTGATCTCTTCTATCAAATAACATTCCAGGTGAATTGCACCAACTGCTTCACTCGATGAAGAGAATATTTTATAATAAGGCGTTCTTCATAATCACAGAAGAAAGAAAAGTCCACGATATTCCACATGTCACTCTATCGCAGACAGACTCTTTCGGAAAGTTTTGGTTTACGGCAACCTAGCAAAATATTGACCATTGATCTGAAGACTCTAGATGAACACATAATTTCACAAAAAGCAACTCTTTTGAGGTGGTCTCTGCACTCCAACACCGCAGACAAGAGAATAGAAGCGATAAATAGCAATCATGCTTACAAAAGTATATGTTCAAAACAATACTTTCGCTGATATAGAAACCAGTTAATTAAAATATATAAGAATCAACTATCTTAAGAGTGCGGCATCACAAAAGCTAATATCCAGAATGATTCCATCTAGCTTCCGCATTAATTTACATTCTTACGGCAACATAAAAATGTAGCATTTGCAGCGATTTCAAGGTTTAAAAGTTTAACGAATCAAAACAATTTTCTGCAAATTTTCTTGTTTATGACTATGACTTTTATCGAACTGGAATGCTGAATTTTTGATTTTCACTAACATGTTTACCATTTTCAATTTTTTTTTACCTCTTAAACAAGCACTTTCACAAAAACTTTCTAATCATCATATTGAATTAATATTTGAAAGTTTTTAAAGACAACATATAATTAGCGAAGCAATAAGTAGGAAGCGACAACAACAACAACACACACAAGGAAAAAACACAAGAGAATAATAATGATAAGATGAGATAAATGTGCATACAAGTAAATAAAATAAAATGCAAAATATCGCTCGTAGAAAACTTTCAACAAATACTATTTATTTAAAAACTTTCTATCAAAAGCTTACATAACGACTTAAGTCACTTAATGAACTCATCCTCATTATCTACACAATCATCATCATCATGATTATCTTTATATATAAAAAAAATACCTAAAAGTTTCAATAAAAAACAACTAACTCAAGATTTTTTTTTGTTTTTTGGCCACACGCTAAATATATAGGTATAGGTAACAGTAAGAAGCTAGGCAAGAAAAAAAATGCTCAAAACTCACATATAAATGAATTTCAACAAAAATGTGTAATATAAAGAAAAATGTATGATAAATAAAATCATGATGATGATGATGAAGTAATTTTTTGAAAATAAGAGAACGCGTAAGAAGTTGATAGAAATAGAGTGAGACAGAAAATTCTCAAAATTATTATATTCTTTCAGAAATTCATAAGAATATATATATATATATATATATATATATATATATATATATATATATATATATATATATATATATATATATATATATATATATATATATATATAAAAAAGAGGAACTAAATCTTAATCTCATTGTTAACCAAAGACGAGGAAAAAACACTCAATTTTTTGTACAATTTTTCTTTTCTCGTTTTCCTATCGTTTTCCGTCATCCTCTTATCTACTTATTTACAACTTTAAGTAATTTATTATCCTGTACGACGACTGGTATATTATTGTTGACTGGACAAAGATGATAAATTCCTTCACTGACTGACGGACTGACTTGACTGATTGACCAACTCACTCATTCACTGATTGTCTACTGACTGACGACTAAAGTTGACAACCTGACTCTATCAAAAAAAGTCTTCTAGTTGCACATAAATTGTACATTGGATATGTAAGAATTACAACAGCGTAAATATAAGTGTAAAATGGGGGAAAACAGCATACATAAGTAATTTAAGTAGATGAGCACTATGCTTTTGGAAAAATGCCGTCAAAGTAAATGATGCAGACAATGTTAACGACAACTTATGCGAAATAAAATCATAAAATTTTCTTTAGGTTAACATAACGACAATGAGGATGTGATAAAATCTTAACTGCTGCAATCGATGCCATACTCTGATATTCGTATATACGTATATACATCAGTATGTACCTACTTAGCATATCCTTAAAGTATGTAATACCTGACAGCGATGCAGTGATGATTTGCAAGGAATTTTCATACACTTAACCCTCAGATTGACAAACGAACAACTTTTCTTTTTATTTTGATTGCAATTGTTTTGCGTTCAAAAACAATAATTTTGCATTCGGACAATCATTCTTTTTAAATTCCATCACATCAAACGTCACGGTTTTATTACTAAAAGTTATTACGTCTCTATTAAAATTCAACTTTATCAAAAAATTTAAACAAATTTATAACCTTCCTATTGTTTAGAGTTTTCTTGTTATTATAAGTGCTGTATATTATGAAAATATCCGTAATTAATCTGATTTTTATATTAAAAAATAAATAAAAATAGAATTTTATTGCAGCTTGCCATACATTGTAACTCGCTAGTGGCGATCGCCCGAAAACTCGGTTAATTTCGTAAAGAATATCTCATAAGAAGTAGAGATAGATGTACATTTTGAGAATACATTGGGTGGGAAAAATAAATCTAAATTAGAATAATGGGAAATTATTACAGGTACGCCCTGGGAATAATAAAAGTGATTTAATAAAAACATCATTTTTTAGGGCGTATAGAGACCTTAAAGGATAACGAGCTGGATTGAGCTCATCGTTGTTCGGGAAAAATTTTAGAATTAATCAGGATGAGTCATATTCCGTATTCCGGTGGGAGCTAAATTTATAAAAGCATAAATTTTGCAGAGGGTCCTCATAAGGGGTGGCACTAAAGAATAAGAGTATTTCGGTAATATACTCAGGAGGAAAAATAAGTGGAAGGTTAGCCTTGCATATCGCCTCTCTATAGGCGATTCCACGGCAATTATGGGAATATTGCAGGTTTAATGAGTTTTATTTTTTTGTAAATTTTATAAGAAAGTCCCTACAAGGGGTGAAGTTTGTAGATTTCCCATAATTTTCCCAGAGAGTTTGTATCTCTGGGAAAATGTTAGTGTCAAAAAATTAATCAGGGTTGTTCATAAACTTCACCCCTCTAAAAGCAATCTGGTAGCAGTGGCACCGAATTTAATAAAAATATGTTTAAAAATAATGTTGAGAAGAAAGAGTTAATTCAGTTGGTTCATACAGTTTCCTATCTGGGAGCAATTCCTGTGCAACTTTGGCGATATTAGCCAATTTTGAGGTGTTATAGGAATGGAGAAAAAAGGTACGAATGTTCGAGGAAAACGTTGCGTTAAATAAATTTGTGGAGGTTAGTCATATTCTTTACCTCTCTAAAGAAGCCCTGGGACCACTTGGAACGACTTTAATGAAAATATCAATTTTGTTGCGGAGCGACCATAAAGACTGGATGGGGTAAATATGTTTCAAAAAACTGTTTGAAAAAAAACATTAATGGATGTCTATCATATGTTCTCTGTCTCTCTCACTCTCTCTCTCTCTATCTCTCTCTATGGGCAACTTCTTATTGTGACTTATTTGTTAATTTTCCTGAAATTTAGTAAAGTTAAACAATAACTGAGCCTCACTAAAATGTAATTGTTAATGTTTTATTATATATATCTACGAGGGCGGATTGATAATGAAGCTACCTAAGTAGGAAAAAACATTTTTTTTTTTCAAAAACCATTTATTTCTCAACATAGTCTCCTTTTATTTCGACACTCCTAGTAAGACGATATTCCAACTTTTTTATACCATCTGAATAATATGATTTCGGGAACCCCTCAAAATACGCGTTAGGTTCGGTAATCACTTCTTCGTTTGAGCTGAATCTTTTTCCTGCGAACCATTATTTCAAGTTTGGAAACAGGAAAAAGTCACTAGGAGCTAAATCTGGACTATAAGGTTCAACCAATTCGAAGTGTATTTCACGTAATTTTAGCATCGTATCTAATGCTGTGTGAACCGGTGCATTGTCTTGAAGAAAAAGCACTTTTTTCTTCTTTAAATGTTGTCGTTTTTTCTTGATTGCATCATTCAATTGATTCAATAATGCACGATAATACTTTCCTGTAATTGTGGATCCTTTTTCAAGATAATCGATAAGCAATATTCCGAGTGCATCCCAAAATACAGTGCCCATAACCTTGCCAGACGATTTCACTGCCTTCGCCTTCTTCGGAACACTTCCACCAGCTTCTCCCCATTGTTTCGATTGATTTTTGGTTTCAGGTGTGTAGTGGACGCCAAAAATTAACAGGATTACGCTTTATCATGTCCAAACACCGCTGTGAAGTGGTCTCTCGAACTCGTTTTTGTTCGACACTGAGCAAACGCGGCACCCATCTTGCCGATAGCTTTTTCATATGCAAATGTTCATGCAAAATGTTGAACATACGTTCATGTGAGATGTTTACCATTTCAACAATCTCACGCAACTTGACTCGGTGATCATTTATAACGATATCGAGGATTTTCTTGATATTTCCTTCAGTAACTACCTCTTTTGGCCTTCCTGTTGATGGTATTGTTGCAGTGCTTGTTCGGCCGCGTTTAAATTCAGCAATCGAATATCTTACCATGTAATCTGACGGAGCAGACACAACATAATGTTTATCGAGCTTTTCTTTTGTCTCTTTCACTGCACGAAGTTCGCTTTTTTCCATTTATTACGAAACACAAAAGTTGGTTACTTCAAACGACTACAACAAATGAACTAATAGATGAATTTGGGTGAAATTTTAACAGCTGACGTTTGACAGATCGCAATTTAAAAAAAAAAGTTTTTGTGTTTGTGCTGTACTTAGGTAGCTTCTTTATGAATCCCTCGTAAATACCAAAGATATTAATTTCCTCTTTTTTTTTTGTTCCAACAAATATGTGGGAGTAAAGATTCGCAATTATTATTATTAAGGCTATGAAGCAACGGGATCTGAAGATCTTTTGTGCAGAGATTCGCAATTGAAAATGTATGTATCCTCATATAAGACTATAAGACCTTTAAATTTGCAGAAAAATTAAAACTCTGAAAAAATAAATGGCCAAAGCAATACCAACATAAACAACAACTCCAGTAAGAATACACAAAGTACTTTAAACTGTAATGAAACTGGCTGTTTATCAGCAAACTAATTTGTTGAAATGTATATGAATCGTATGCAGTTCTAAGTGTGTAGTGGTGCCAGTTGAAGATGAGCAGAACAGAAGCTTTATCAATGTACATTTCAAAACTTCATAGCTTGCATCATTACGCCCTCTCATCCTAGTCCTTGTATGGATTGCAAAAAGTACGAATGCAACAGTATTCATATGCATATGCATATGTATAGTATATGCATTCAGCTCTTAGTCTTGGTCATTTATTAGCACTACGAATGATAGCTCTGAATGTATTGCATTGTGTGTCTGCACTCTTACGTTAAGTCTCTCTTTCCCTTCCCATATACTTTGTATAAGTATATGAAGACCAAAATAGTTGGATAAAAATGCTCATAGCACTAAAAACGAAAGGATAAACTATGTACATAGAAGCTTCAACATTTCAACAAAATAAAAAAGAAATTCATACAACAAACAAAACTACTCAAAAGCATTGACGCGTTGACGCATTGACGATGATGCTGAGAATGACTAAATAAAAGTGTCAGCCAGTTAAGTGCCACTATATACCTAAATACTCCATACATATTACTACATATTACTATTGCAATAAAATATTTAAGAAAAAGCAAATTCTTGTTGTTTACTTTTGTAAGTATGCAATGCGATAAGAATTTTTGTGCAAATTTGTGATTTAGTTTATAATCTAATATCGTCTCGTTTCGGATTCTTTTCGCTTTCGCAACTCGTCAGAAAGCTCGCGAGTGAAGAAGTAAAACTTTTATTTGGACATTTTAACTTGTTCTAGTTTTCGTTGTAGCTGTTACTTTGTATCTTATCTCGTCTCATTTTCAATGTTGTCCTTTCTCGTTTCTCTCTTCCTAGCACTCTTTGTCACTGACTAAATTTGTTTTGCCATTTTTAATTTGATTATAATTATAGTAGAATTATATTAAACTAAAGAGTAGAAATTAATTTAATTTACTTAATAAACTTAAGAAGATATGATGATACTACGATACAAGTATTCCCACTCAGATGGTGATTTTCTAAAAGGAAAATCTAGTTTTGCAGAAGGTTGAACTGATGTGGAAGTGATGCTTGTAACTATATGCATAGATGTGTTTCTTGCTTAAAATAATAGGTGAAGTTTTGAATTTTATCAAGTATTTGATGCTATGGGAAAACTATGAAATTTGAATTTGTTTTAGAGTTTAATGCTGTACGTGGAAAATGTTAAGGGTTGAAGTGTGTGTACAAAGTTAAAAGTGGAAAAAAGTTTAAATGGAATTTCGTGGATAATAGTTCAGCCCAGTTACCCCAAATAAGACTGATCTATGGTTCATCCAATAATATCTAAAGCGCCACGAATGATTACAAATTACAAATTCGATACAAAAACAGAATAATTGTTATCTTGACCTTGGAAGACCTCTATTTGTAAAATTATACCAACCAAGTTGTGCCCTTTAAAATTATTACTTTCAGATTTTAAATCTTCTTCACTTCACTTGGATTCTTCGTAAGTATTACGAAAACATATTTAAGTCCCGATATTTGAAAAGAGACAATAGAAAAACATTCTATTGCTGCTTCCAATGAGATTTTATAATCTACATACAGAATATACATATATTTTATTTAGTTTTTTTAATTTTAATTAAACTTTTTTAGCTTCTGCCGATTTTTGCAATTTTTAAATCAGCAAAGAATGAGAATACAAGCGCCTACTCAATTTTTATGACATTTCATAAAACAAATCAAAATTAATCACTTTCTTGAGCCTAATTAAAGTTAATCGCTTTACATGCAGCATACTCATATATAATCGTAGCAATATGTATAATACGTAGTAATTGGATTCATTTTGTAGAATTGTGTCTACTTTCTAGCCTTACAAATACAATATACTTAATCATACATAAGCGTTGGTATATGGTAAATTATATGTATACATACAGCCATGTCATGTGTTGTATTCTGATGTTCGCTGTATCATTTCGTTGTTTTTATTGTTTCTCTTTTGTTTGTTTTTCATTTGTTGTATGTCGTTTAACTTAAAGTCAGCCAATAGAAAAAGATTGTCTTGGGACATGTGGATGTGAAACTTTGTCCTGTGCATTTGAGCAAATGGAATATCTGTAGCGTATGTAGGCACATATACTATGAGTCAGTATGAAGGCATGTACATATATATGTGAGACAAATTCTGCACACATATTTTGGTGCTTTACGTGTAGGTGATTCAACTGGTCTTTAATCAGTTCGTTTGGAATTACTACATACGTCGAATTGGTTTCGTATGACATAGAGAGTACAAATCATGGCCTGAAAGTCTAAGGGGATTAAGTTCCCATAAAAGTGACTAGCATTCTGACATTCGGACTCCACTACCGTAAATAAAAAGAATAGTGTGAACTGAGATCGTCGCTGCTAACAGTGCTAAATATATAGGTTTATTGGACATCGATAAAAGAGAAGCACCATCTCGGGCAATATGTCACTGCACTTTTAAAATCATTAGACCCACTCACATGACGTCAGGGACGATTGGTTCTTGGTTTAAAGTACTAACTATAAAAAGGCTCATAAAGCTCATCCAGCCCAAAATATGCCTTAACCGCATTTTCGATACAATACAATTAATTTTACACATCAGATAGCACGAACGAGGCTATATCAACAGGCACCAGTAAATTTCAGCCCGATTAAAGAATATATGCTCTTTCTAACAGATACCTCTACAGACAAGATCGAAGGTAGCAACTGTTGTGCAATATTATATATCTGATTCTGGAAAAAAATTGTTTCGTGAACCAAACTACTAATTTGGCGGCTGTTCTCATTCGATCATATGGAGTGAATAGAAGCAACTTCACCAGCGAATTTTATATTTGATTTTTAGACCAAAGTTAAATCTAACAACGTTTGAGAGTTCAATAATCGCTATTGGATTGCAATGGTCAACTTATATGTAAAGTATATGCAATTGTCACAATTGTCAAAGCAGTTCCTGCAGTTGTAATCTGTATTGGTTTGATTTTTCCGAAATCAAACGATATATTACTGGTGTCAGTATGCAATAATTCCTTTGTAAACAGTTCCAAACTACTCCATCTGTAAACTGTTTTGCTATGTAAACCTACTTCTTATTTTTATTTTTATACATATTTTTTTGTATTCAGTTCCTAAATATGAATCTTTACGGATACAAACGTCCCTTGTAACTAGTGCAAGCCTAGTTCCAATTAAACTTGTTTTGATTCAATTTTTTTTTTTTTATTTGCTATATACTCTTTTTGGTATTTGCTTGTGTTTCGAAAATTACATTTATATTTACAAGTGTCCCCATCGTAAACAGTCTAGAACTAGTACCAATATAACCTTTGCTGATTTAGTGTTTTTATGTTACTAAAGTTTTACCATTTTTTTTTTTTAAGTTTTGCCATTCAGAAATTATTTTATTAAATTTTTTTTTACATTAATCTGCAAATTATGTAGGTTTATGTAAACAAATGACCCTTGTGATTAGTTCGATCCTAGTTCCAATATAACCTATACTGAGAAAAAAATTGTTATTATTCGAAAATTGTTTATAATTCCAATTTTGCTTTTTCATTATGCGGTGAAACTATTTCATAATTTTATTTTAATATATTTTTGTATTCAACTGCTTAATATTTTTTATGTATGCAATTATCCCCTTTGTAACTAGGCCAAGAGTAGTTCCTATTCTATTTTTTTTTTTCCTCGATGCTTACATGTATAGTATATTACATGCATCCAGTAATAGTTCTATTCTACATTATTATTGGACCCATTGCCACATCATTCCATATCCAAATCGGAGCCTAGTTTGAATCAATATTGCAAATTTACTACAGAGCATGCAACAGCACATGAATATTACTACAACTGATGGTGGTGATGCTGGTTGATGATACGCATAGTACTGATTGTTGATGGTAAGTATATAGTAGTGTGACTCCTATAAGTTTGTATTTGTTTTGAGCTCGCTGTTGGTATTACTGTTTGGATTGTATTGTATTGTTGCTGTTACTAGCTGAATGAAGGTATTACCAACAATATTAGCCTGATTTGTTGCTACCTCACTGCTTAAGCGAAGTAGCAAAGTGGATAGCACAAGACGTTGTTTTTCTCAAAGCATACATCTGACTGAGTGTGTGTGTGTGTACAAGTATATGTATACAAATACATGTGTGAACTCGAGCAAAATATTTGCATGTGTTTCTGTCTGTTTATTTCGCTTATCATTTCTCATTTATTGTCATTAATTTTTGTATTAAAGAAACTGCTGCTGTTGGTGCTGCTTTACAGTGTTGTCGAATTTTTGCTGGTTTCTTATGAAGAAGCAATTGTTTGTGTGTTGTTGTAGGTGTTATGTTGTTTTTGTTGTTCCTGGTTTCTTTTTTTTTTTTTCTTCATTGTTTTTGTTATCCAAACTTCAATTACTTGTTTATAACTTTCTTAAATGTTGCAAACGAAAAGTTGTGTCTGTTGTCATTGGCATTATTATTATCATTATTATCATTATTATTATTACAATTTTTGCCAATATTATTGTTGTTGTTGTTGATGCCAATGTTATTATATTTTGAAGCAATTTATGTTTACCAACATAAAGCTCATACAAAAAAGTATATCGCACACATTACACACACACAGGAATATTATGTATATTGTACATCATATCAGCATATGTTATTGTTATCCTAAGGGAGAGACGGAATCGCATGGTTGGCTGGCTGACAGCTTGATGTATTTTTGTATGTTTGGTATTGTGTTTTTTTTTTTTTTTTGTTTGTTTTTTGTTTGCTCTAACTATTCTCTAAGAGGCGTTTTCATTGTTTGGGTGGTGGGCGGTTTTTATGTAACAATGTCTAACTCACTGGTAGACTAACTGACTTTTATATAGGCCATATCTTTTGTCTTGAATTTTCAATTTTTCCGTTTTCTTTTTGTTTAGTTCTCGTTAGATCTTTTGTTCATTTTCTTTGAGTGTGTGTGTGTCCGTGTACATATTACTTCCTATTTCACACATCACTACACACCACTCATACATAGTACATATGTACATGTAGGTATATGTCTCAAGGATATTTGCATTGCAAGTTAATATACTTATGTGACATATGGATTGCTTATTTGTGGAGGCGTTAGTATGCGTTTCCTCCTGCATACAATTGTATTTATTTATTTTTTTTTTTTGTGTTCTCCCCTCAGACATGCAGACAGAAACAAATTCAAGCAGGAAGCACTTAAAGTTATACTATTAATGTACATGTAAATTATTGAATAAATAAGTAACTTCAAGGAAAAAAGAAACAAAAGAATATTTGCTAAGTTTAAAGAGACATAACTTTTCGGCGACATGGGTTAATTTTCACGTCAAGCTCGAATGAACAATCGGCTAAAAGTCTTTAAGAGAGGTATTGAAAGATTTAAACATATTCTAAAGGGAGCGAAGTAAACCAATTCTGTTTCGGACTACTCAATTTTATCGAAAAATAAATGTTGACATCGAGCTGTCGTGTTTTTTTTTTTTATTTTAAGATTAACGGGATATACGTACCGATCATTAATTAAGACGGCGATGGCTCCGCGGCCAGATTAACCAAGGGGGTTAATTTAGATGTGGACACGGCATTATACCGAAATATTCGAAATTCGAGAAAATGGTAACTTTAATTCCGAGCGAATCGTAGATTTCACAGTTTTTTTGTGATATTTCATATCGAGAGCGAATTAATTTAATTAAAAATATTAAAATTTCTAACAACATCTAATAAATTTGTCTTCCATTAAAAAGCATTTGAATGTATTTTTTTTTTTTTAATTACGTAATCATTAAAAAAAATCGGTTTTACCAACTCTTTTATCATACATTATCATAGTACAGGTAGAATTGTTGTTGAAACTTTGACTTTTGGTTTGACATCACTACATCATCCTTTCTTGAGGATCGATATTAAATAGTAATCCCCTAAAACTGTTTCTTCTGTTTATATCAAAGCAAATTCCTAAAAGTAATTAACTATTTTAGTTATAGCTGACTTTTTTTTAGGTAATAACCAATTAATTATCAATGTTAACTACGAATACGTCAAAATGAATCAATATAATTATACAATTATTCCCATATTCGGGACGAATGCTTAATTAATGACCGTCATTTTTTAAGTTTTAATATTTTACTCATTGAAAAAAAAAAAAAATTGGCAAATATAGCGAGCAATAAATAGTCAATTTCATCATCAATATCATCAAAATAAAGATAAACTAATAAGCTAATAAATATTACTAACAACATTTTTAACTTGTTCACCGGTCTACATACACTAGGCACGTAAAGTAGTATGAAAAAATATTCAATGTTTTCAAACCAAAATTGTCATCGAAAATTTACTTTAGAAAAAATAGTGAGAAGCATTAATTTTTTAAATATATACCTTTATTATTTCCACATAAAACTCATTCTTTTACCAAGAAATCCAAATAACGATGATGAAAATTGATGAAATAAGTACCCAATTATATGAAGGCAATGAAACTTATTTCTTCATTTTGAACGAAGGCGAAATCAGGATGGAATTTCGTCGGCAAGTAATTGGCAATTCTTGCAGCAGTATAAATTTGCCATGGAAAAGCTTCTAATAGCTTCTAATATAACTCTGTGACAATGCTCAGGAAAAGTGATGTCGCATGAGTTCTGTCGTTCAAAACCGGCTAAAATAAGTAGGTCCCTTCTAATACAGTCTAAAATATAAAATTTAATTCAAGTACCACATTTTTTTTTTTTCTTTCTTTTTTATGATATGATGTCAGTCGAAGTAATCTATAAATTTTGGTTATTCGAGCTTTCAAATTAATAAACCACTTAAGCCCTAAGACTTAGATTACCTTGTAATATTAGGTAGGTATATTTTACGTATAAACTTACGAGTGCCTACGTATAATATACCATCCATATTTCTATGGAGCTAATGATATTTGAAGCAGCTGCTCGATTTCGCACAAATACAAATACACATACGCATTTATCTTTTCACGCTTTTACACATCAACCTTGACCTACTATTTGCTTGAACTGAGGCAAAAGAAAATCCATTTGTTTCTTGTTCCTAGTTTTTTTTTTCGCATTCGCCAAATTCTTAAATTTCAAGGCAATTGCAAAATGTTCATTCTTAGGTAGACGATATAAGCAATTCACTATGCTTGCGTCATCATCCACAATATCATCATCATCATCATCATACCACAAAATTAAAAATGATAACGTTCAAGAGTCAAAAAAACCACGCAAAAGAAAAAAAAAACATTTTCATAAAATATGTACAAGTATTTTGTAACCGAAAAAAAAACTTTATTTTCTACAAAACTCCATAAATTTAATTTCAGCATTTGCATTTGTAGCGAACGCAATACTGAGACACAACCCCCACGAAATATATATTATCCTTATCTTTACAAGGACTTAATAATTTCTACGCATATTTATCATATTTCTACGCTTTGTTAACATTCAATTTTCGCTCACAGCTGTTTACTTTATCGACAAGAAAATGTTCAACAACAACAACAGCAGTAGCAGTAACCAGCACCAACAACAAAGTCTTCATCATTATCATCTGCCTAGGTGTAGCATGAGTGCTTCAATGTACAATACAGATTTCACTATTGTATATCATTCTTCCTTGTACGAAAGCCAAACAAACAAACGAACAAAATACTTTTTGGTAAAATTCCGTCAGTTCTAAAAATACTCACACACACACACACACACATATATATGTATGTTATAATCAAATAAAACACCAGCAATTGAGAGAAGAGAAGTCTAAGAAAAGAATAAAACGATAAAGAATATGAAAAATATTGAATTTATTTACGAAAAAGTGGTTTAGATGCAGACAGTTAAACAGGCAGACAGACACAAGAAGGATATACGATATGAGTTAATACAGACAAGTTGTGCAAGTGTCTCGCAACATAAAGGTTCATACAATCAGAGAAAGTGTGAGTTTAGCATGTGAAGTAACGAATACAAATATTGAAAAAATATGTTGTCGCTGCATTATTATCACCGTCATCGACAACAACATCATGATAATGATGATAATAATGATGAACTTTCACAAAAAACGTATAACCTTTAACACCGAAACATAGATAGCTCTACACTTTGAAGGAAATTAATGTATTTATAATACCGAAAAATACAGTTCGAAAATATATTTTTGAACTGAAAGTAGGATTAGGAATTTTTATACAAAAATACTCATTTCCAAAATCGAACATTCGTTGACAAAAGCATCTTCAAGTACTGACTTTTAGTTCAATTGCTTTATATTGTATATATAATCACTAAGTGCGAAAAACATCATTCGAAATTTGAAATATAGGCGAACCTTTTATTATTCTATATGGGAGGTGTACTTCATTCAATTACGACCATCTTTAAGATTTTATGTTTGTTGATAAAAATAATTTTACAAACCAAGCTCCATAATATTATAATTATTTGCGAAAATATATTCGAAAATATAATTTGATATGAGAGGTAGGGGAAATTTTAAATCGACGAAATATTTCTTCCTTAATAAAAATATTCTTATGTAACGAGCTTCAGCTCGATAACTCTATATCTCAAATCTAAAAAATATATATTCGAAAAGATATAGTTGTGTGAGAGGTAGGCGTTATTTTAAACTGATTACGCCAATTCTCAAAAATATGCGGGCATTGCTAAAAATATGTTGCTATAACGAGTACTAGCTCGATAGCTTTATAATTACGAGCGAAAAGTTAGAAAACGTATGTTCGAAACATTATTTTATAGGAGAGCTATGCGCTATTATACCAGTTCTGGAATATAGCTGTTCAATGATAAAAATATTATTGTGTATCAAGTTCCAGCTCGATAACTTAATGTTTCCGTGCCCAAATTGAGAAAACAAAAATTCGAAATTATATTTGTATATGAGAGAAAGGTGGAATTTTAAACCGATTATAACCATTTTCGTAAATATATCTTATATAGCTAAAATATTCTTCAACTATATACTCGAAATTATACTTTTGTATGAGAGGGTGGCGTAATTTTTAGACGATTACGACCATTTTCGTGAATATTTGTTCTTTATTAAAAATAATTTTCTGTAACGAGCTTCAGCTAGAAGTACAAAATCAATCTGCCTTCGACTTTCTGAATGTAGGGTATCAGCAAAAAAAAAACTATAAAACAAATGCCGACCTAACCAACACAACACCCAAAATAAGGCATCACATAGAATACACACACTGTGAAAAGAAGAAATAAAAGAAAAACAGTGTCGGAGGAAAAAAAATTTTAAACAATCATGCTAAAGGAAAGAAAAGCAAAAAACCCTGAATAAAAACAAGTTCAAAAAGGAAGGAAACAGATGGAAAGCACCACTCGGAAGAACTTGTATGTATGATACGAGTAGTCGCTCATGTATGGATCTGCGAGTACTCGCTTCCTCGCTTGCTAACACTATTCTTCATTCCCACATGTACTACAATCACTCATTTAGAGTAGCCAACAAAAGGTTATTAGCCTCACACTCGGAGGGAGCATTCGACTTAGTCATACAACGATGATGATAAAGATGATAATGATGATGCTGGGGACAATGAATTCGGTTATGACGATGATGATGATGATGATGATAATGATGACAGTAATATGTTGAAAGTCAATATGAGCAACAACTATGTTGATTAGAAAGGGCGTTAAATATTGCGCCGAGCCATTATACTCCCCAAAAAATATATAAAAAATCACCTTACAGTCGGCTGGGATCGACCAAATTATACCCTGCATATGTAGATATATATATAAAAAGTTTGCTCGAATTCCATATTTTTCTTTTATTTCCACTACTTTGTATGGGAGGTACATTAGGAAGTAGGCGTGGCTCTTCAGTTTTTTGAGAATCAATTTTTGCATATAATACTAATCTACACCCAAAATATGGTTGACTTTGACGAAGTACTTTGTAAATTATGGAGGTTGTAAAAGGGATAATTTAAAGGATTTTAAGATAATTCCGAGGCTTAGTATGGGAGCTATATAAAAAGTGGATGGTGCTTACCTCTTTCTTGTAAATCCAATTAATTTTTCGATATTAATTCATACCTTAAATTTGTTTGTCCTATGTTGAATAGTATGTAAGTTATGGCGGTTAATATTTTTGTTTAATTTTCGCAACTTTGTATGGGAGCCCCAATAAGAAATTGGCGTGGCACACTGATTTTCTGTCAGATTATTTCCGACTACCATATTATATGTCTAGAACATATAATATGTTCTAGACAGAACGATGCAGAAGTTACAGCTATTTCAATTTTAAAGAAATTCGGTCATTTTGTATGGGGGCTACTATAAACAGTGGGCGTGGCAAGTCCATTTCCTGTGAATCTAGTTGCTCTTACAATACTAATCCATATTTTAAATCTCGTTGTTCTACACATGTAAGTTATGGAGCTTAAAATTTGAGTTTAATTTCCTCGACTTTGTATAGGATCCCCAATAAAAAGTGGGCATGGTACGCTGATTAAATATTGTTGTCTCCAATGGTATATTAAGTGAGGTTAGTCGCTTTGAATGCTTGGTGTGGGCGTAGCTATTGACCGATCATGCCCAATATCAATCCCCTCCGTACTCTTGGATCATAGGTTACTTATGCAAAATTTCGTCACAATAGCTCAATATTTGTTCAAGTTATCGTTAAATCGAAAATTTAAGCGACTCTGATCACGAATATATATACTTTTCTATACTTACGGAGATTCCTTCAAGTGGTTACAAACATCTGACCGAAGTTAATATACCTTGCATATTACATTATGCAGGGTATAAAAACCAAAAGAGATAGACTTCCAAAAAAAACAAACTCTTCATATACGTACTCGCATACCACCAATAATCGCTTTTTGTATTGTGGCTTCGAATTTGGCTACGGCTGTTATGCACCAACATAGTTGCCACTTCCCTTTGACTGACAGCGTACATCCTGTCAGCTGTTTCAATTTTGACTTCGACTTGCAATTTCAACAACATGCTTACTTATTTGTTATTTGTTTGCTTGCTGCCAAGTTACTCAAGGTATTTTTTTTGTTTTTGGAGGAAAGTAACAGAAAGTACGCAAGTACAAAATGTTATTTTAAAAAGACTCAAGTAGGTGGAAGCTGTTTTCAAATTGAATTAAATTTCATTACTTACTCATCATGCTCTTTCACATACATCAAAATGAAGTTTCATACACATATTCTTGTTTTTATATTTGAGATGATTGTTTCAATACAATAGAATGATCCAGCAATTGATTTAGAGCTACTTTTTGTGGAAGCCAAACAATTTTGAATTAGATTTCAGTGAGATGGCAAACCATGATCGAACATTGGTATTACAATATACTGCCGCTCAAAAATGACTAATAAAATTAGAAAAATTATTGGCTTATGCAAATTAAATATTTTGAATCAGATTAGATAAAAAGTCCTAATATCGTTTTCTGAAGCTGTTAGTGTCCAATATTTCAACGACAATATAATTTTTGTTCCGAAATTGCCTCTTGTCAGCTTTTAATAATACAATTTTGTTGCTTGTTTTTTCAAAGGTAGATTTGACATTTGAACCATTTCTTGAGCAATAAAGCACCAATCTGGCTGTAGAAGGTAGCAAAGAAAATATAATTTAGGTAGGTAGATATGGGGTGGCTGCCCCGAAGGGGCACACTTAGGCCATCATAGGCCCATTGTGTTACCACATGGTATATATACCTTACTCGCTAACCCAAACCACTTTGAGCTTAAAATAAAGCTTTTGAGATTCATCACTTTTCCTGTTGAAAGAACAATGAAGCTGTCTGAATTGTAGAAACCTAAATATGACATGCGCCTGCGGCAAAGTGCCGGACATGAACACATTAAGTGTAGTATTGTCTCCTCTTCTTCCTCGTCTCTGTAACTTCTGCAAAAGTCGTGCGTTAAGTTGCCCAATCCTATCCGTCCAGCATGTATGCCAAGAACGCAGTGGCCTGTAATTACTCAGGTTGTGACCCTCAACACTCTTTTATCTAGACTGAGCATACTTTTTGTGCGGTTACACACAACGGGAGTTATGCAGTGTCATTCTACAAAGTCGAATGAGCTTTGCAGGAATACCGAACTCAGACATTGTTGCGTAGAGGTAATCCCTTACCGGACTGTCAAAAGCGGCTTTATAATCAACAAATAGATGGTGTGTGTCGATCTGTTTTTCTTGGGTCTTCTCCAGGATTTGGCGCAGTGTGAAAATCTGGTCGATGGTATATTTACCGGGTCTGAAGCCACACTGATACGGTCCAATCAGGTTGCTGAGCATAGGCTTCAACCTTTCACACAGTACGCTCGATAGAACCTTGTGTGCGATGCTCAGGAGACTTATTCCACGGTAGTTGGCGCAAATTGTGGAGTCTCCTTTTTATGTACAGGACAGAGAAAACTGATCCTGCAATCATCGGGCATGCTTTCATCCGCCCATATTCTGCTTATGAGCTGGTGCATGTGGGTGAGCAGCTCATCGCCTCCGGTCTTAAACAACTCGGCAGGCAGGCCATCAGCACTTGCAGCTTTGTTGTTCTTCAGCCTTAAAATGGCCGTTTGAACCCCGTCATAGTCGGGTGGTGGAACATCAACACCAACATCTGTAACTGGGGTTATCGGGCAATCTCCTCCACTGGCGGAATTGTTCGTAGCATCGCCTTTCAGTAACGTGGAGAAGTGTTCCCTCCATAGACTCAGTAAACTCTGGACATCTGTAACCAGATTCCCATTTCCATCACAACAAGAAGAGGCTCCGGGATTTAAACCTCCACTCAGGCGCTTGATCTTTCGAAGAATTTTCGAGTCTCATTCTTGTCGGTATACATCTCTATCTCCTCACACTCGCGTCTTTCTTGTTGTCTTTTCTTGAGCCTGAAAAGACGTCTCTCTGCACTTTTCTCTCTGTACCGCTCCTTAACAGCTCGCGTTGAACCTGCACGCAGGGTTTTTCTGAGGCGGAGTCTTTCTCTGCGGTAGCGTAGCGACACTCCTGATCATACCACTCATTCCTCAGAGGCCGGTAGTAACCGATTACCTCCTCGGCAGCAGTAGTCATCGAGTGGGATATATGTGTCCACCGTGCGCATGTATCATCAAGTGGGGGAGTGTTCTGCAGAAGCAGATCCGATAGTCGAGTGGAAAATGCATGTGCTGTCTCTCGTGATCGCAGCTTACTGACGTCGAGCTTTCTCTGTGTGGGACTTCTCTTGATATTTGCGACACATAAACGTGTGCGCACCTTAGCTGCAACAAGGTAGTGATCCGAGTCGATGTTGGCACCACAGATCGATTTCACGTCCATCACACTGGAAGCATGCCTTCCGTCAATCACCACATGATCAATTTGGTTTCTAGTACGTTCATCTGGAGACAGCCATGGCGCTTTGTGGATGTCGAGATGCTGGAATCTGGTACCACCAATTACCATGTTTCGTGCTGCGGCGAAGTCGATCAGCCTCATTCCGTTATCGGAGGTATTCTGGTGGAGGCTGAATTTTCCGACAGTTGGACCAAAGGTACCTTCCTTGCCCACCCTGGCATTAAAGTCGCCAAGCACGATTTTGATATCGTGGCGGGGGCAGCGGTCATAAGCTTCTTCGAGGCTGTGAAAGAAGCTCTCCTTATTCACATTGTCCTTCTCATCCGTCGGAGCGTGGGCACATATAAGGCTGATGTTGAAGAATTTTGCCTTGATGCGGATTGTGGCCAGCCGCTCGTTCACAGGCGTGAAATGTGAGACAAGATGTCGTAGTCTCTTGCTGACCAAAATTTCACATCCTAGCATTTCAGCATGGCAACTGCAGTAAATGTCAAGGACGCTCTATTGGAACAACCCTGTCCCGTCCATCTCATTTCCTGGAGAGCGGTGATGTCAGCTCTGTATTTTTCGAGGACATCAACCAGCTGGATAGAGGCACCGGCCCTATAAAGGGACCGGACATTCCAGGTGCATATCCGTAAATCGTGGTCCTTATTTCGTTTGCGGGGATCATCAACAAAAGCGGTCGTCCTTATCCGAGGCATATCTGTTTTTTTCATTGGGGGTGTTTTTTATGTGGCGGGTCCCAAACCCCACGCACAACCTCTAACCGAGGATATTTTCGCCACTCACTTCAACCGCCTCCCAGCGGGTGCCAGGAAGACGTTGCCCGGTGGTCGCCACATGGAGGGCCCCCATTAATAATAATGAAAGCGCCATCACATAGTAAGCAGAGCAAACTATATGACTACCCCTCATTAACAAATAAAGGTATCATCACATAGCGCTCAGATCAAGCTACACGACAGCCAGTGAGTTGACTTGCGATGAGTTCAACAAGGATTGCGCTAGCCCCACCCGGTTGAGGCAGTTAGACACGTTACCTTGCGAAAACACCAACAGACCACAATAATTTCTTACAATAATATCTAAATAATACAATAATATCTAAATAATACAATAATATCTAAAATGTTACTAAATGTTTATATGGCTTTCAACATTTTTTTTTTTAATTCATGAATACTTTAAAAGTTAAGATATTTAATACATATTTTCATATATTTTAAATTTTTATATAATTCTATAAAACACAAAACAAATTTATGATGAACGTTGCAGTACGCAATTTCTCTCATTACCATACATATACCATTTATCAAAGAAATTCACATAAAATATCAAGAACAAAAAATAGATAAGTTAATAAAATCAATAATTAAATTGTTTATTAGCAGCATTGAGAGGAAATTACAAAGAAAAAATATAAAATTAAATTAATATTAACTTTATTAATGATGTGCCTCACAATTTTGAGCATAATAACCTCATTATCTTTATTATTCAATTGCTGAATACTGAATACATCCCATACATCCATATCTCCCACCCTCTCTTTCTATCTCTTCATATCTCATTCTCTCTTTTTTTCTGTTACTCATTCCTTGACTCTCGAATACGTTCAGTTCATTCGAGTCATTGTTTACATTCGCTCGAAGCTTTATCCGTCTACAGGCTCATTGAAATTTGATACAAATAATTTGCCTATCAGCCTTCTATGGTACCATACTTTTCCCGTTAATCGCAATTATATGTACTTTCGTCCTTCTTCCTTTTTAATATTTATCACTGCTTCTCTTCCAGTTTGCCAGCTCTAATGAAATATATTACTTAGGCATAGCATAACATTGAATTATTTAAATTATTTGGAAATTTTTGGAAAATTCAATTTAACAAATCGATATTTTTCACGTACATGTACAAGTATTTCTCAATTTGTATTTATCTGCTTCAATGCGCTCATTTAATTTTGGCAATTGTACTTGCTAATTTCATTTACTTTGCCACTCTTGATGCTGATGATTTTGGGGGTGTTAGCAGTGTGGCAATAACTCAGTAGAATTTTGGTTTTCGTCATCAACACCATCACCATCACCACCACATTATTATATTCCATGATCTTCTAAGTTAAATTATAATATATCCTCTTCTCATAATGCTCTTGATATTCTTCTTCCTCTTCGTTCTTCTTCATCAATCATGAATATTCTTGTTGCTTTGGGAAAATGTTAATTGTATTGAAAGTGTTATTTGCTTATATTTATCGAAAATTTTAAAAATTGCTTTCAATGAGAAGTAACTACATAGAGAGTATTATGTTGGTTATTGTCCTTGGTGTTATTATTCTAGAATATTCAAGTCGTGTACTCAATAATTTAATGTTGCATTACCATTTTACGTAGAAATGTATTGCCTTCATCAAATACGTAATAAATAGATAAATAGATGTACAAATATTTTATTGAGTAATTGATGGAGATTTTATTGTAATCACTTATGTGACACAAATAAGTGAAGTTGAATTATTTTTTTTATTTTTGGTTTGTCTCCTCTTGAATATGGTTTGCTTTTCCGGAAACCTAATTCCATTCAGTTTAGCCAGGCAGTTATTATTTTTTGAGAAAAGTAAATATATAAAATTCTCAGTCGGAATTCATTTTCATATATAAAATTTTATCCACGCGCCATTAGTAATAATACTAGACCGGTGCCAAAGTCAGGTCAATGTCTGAAAAATATTGCAAACAAATTCGTAAATAGTCCCACAACTGCCCGCATGTCGCCATTATAATGGTGAAATGTATAGCATACCTTAATTAATTTTTCTAACTCATCATTTGTTCTAAATATACTTATCACGTACCTCCAACTCTTAGAGACGCATTTCGACGAAATTACCGTTCTCATCAAATTCGCCCCCATCTCTCCCACGGTGCTTCTAGAGCAGTACACTGTAAGACAGATCTCGATTTATTTTTGCTATTCAATATTTTTACCGAACACACTGACTCTCCACCTTTATCCATTAGGAGGTCTCCCCCATAAAATTGGTGATTCCCACCATATAAACTTTGGGAACACAAAACCCAATGTCAAGAATCAAATATAGCACTGGACACATGAAATTTTACTCCCTAACATTTTTTCTCTGAAAACATCAATTTTGAAGGTACAAGTAATAACACCATTTATTCAAAACTGTTTTAGAATAAACATGTTTAGTGTACAAATAATCCTCCTACAATTAGAATTTTATTATATTAATAAAACTTTTATAGAATCTATATCAGAAAGAAATTCCATCATCTGTTTATCCCATTTTCAATTACTTCAATTGATTTTGTTTTTTTTTTTTTTGCCTTTTAAGCTCTTGAGGATTTTATATTTATATATTTTATATATATTCAATCATCAGGACAATGAACAATTGACTATTGAAATGCCACATACATAGCTATATGAAGTACACCTAGTGACAAGAAAATGAACCTCAAAATCGATACACATTTGGTGACGAAACGAGAATGTGGCGCAACATGCTGTAATATACATGTTTACATGTTTTTTGTTTATTTGAATGTGTGAATGTTTATTAGATTTTTATACGTAAAACAGTCACTGAGAATCAATTGATCATCACCACGTTGATGGCCTTTAACTATGGTCGCAATATCTACAAAATTCAAAAATTCTTTAATCTAAACATTGTTTCTTAGGGTCAAAACAAACCACAAAAATGATCAAATGAGAGGTTAAAAATATCAAGGATCTAAGAATTCTTTTAAAGGACGTGGTGGTGAAATAATCTTATACAAAATTCATAAATAATCCATTTGTCGAATTCAAATAAAATTTAATCATTTAATTGGCACTCGAATAACCTTTATATGCAATACAAATATTGTGTATTTTAAAAATTGTGTTAATTAATGATAAAGTACAAGGCACATACTTGAAGTATTCAAAAATAATAATAATAATGCTAAATACCTTGAACAAAATCTATGCAAATTGTCAACTCCTGAACATGACTAAAATTATAACTACTTGAATAATTGTATTAATTAATAATGGTGTCTAAGGCAAATGTTTGAAATACTCTAACATAAAAATAAATATGCTAAATGCCTTCAACAAAACTTAAACAAAATGTCAACTATTAAACATGAATAAAAAAATATTTATAAAATCAAATCTACATATAAGTTACATCAAATAATAATAAAAAAAGGAGGAAAGAAGTGCAACAAAGTAATTGCAGCTTTTAATTCCGATTAGCCACACAATATAAATCACATAATACAATTGCACACGCAAACATTTGCAACACAATTGCTAACACACGCGCACGTTCTTACTGTCTATAAAGAATTAGTTTAGAGCACATGTATGAGATGAAATTGTTATGTAAGCAAGTGTGAACTTATGTACATAATAACACAGTTATATACATATTGCATTCGTATATGGTTGTAATCCAACGACAGGAAAATGCATTTCCGTATTGTTGCACACGCACATTTCAATCCAGTGCTTTTTTTTTTACTTATTTGTAGAGATTTTGATGTGTGAAAATATCCCACATACAAATCATATATACGCATAAAAGTATGCATAAAAAATGTGCAGAATAAAAGTGAAAGCAAAAATAAAGGAAATATTAAGAAAGAGAAACAAAATGAGAAACAAATTTCACACCCGGTAACATACGGCAATTTCTTCACCTTGAATTAAATTTTTAAATCCTTATAATATTTAAAGCCAGTAACAATAAATATCGTACATATTTAAGTTGCGTTAATTGTCAATAAAATGTTTTCCACTATATCACAAGGACGGGGAAAATGGTTTGAGAAAAATATGCTCTCATTATCAAACCAGCTTCCTAATTTTACATACAATTATTTTCATTTTTCATTTTCTTTGAGATTGTCCACATATTTTTTTCCAATATTTTCTTTCTCTATCGGCCAATTTTCTTAATTTAATTTAATTTTATATATTCTACGCGTGATTGATACAAAAAACTTAAAAATCCTTCACAATTTCACTCAAAACAACCTCTGTGTTTTCAGGTAGCTGGAGAATTGAGAGTGCTTACTTTGGCTTTCTTGGACACGATAGTTGAGAGGAAACCCACGCAATAGTTACACTATGGAAGCCGTCAGCAAGTATATGGATACTCCGCGTACTTATACAAACTTGGTTGAAAATAAAATCACCCTGGACATAGTCCAGGAAACTGAGAGCGGCTAAGCTAAGCTAAGCAGTCAATCGCATTAGTTATGAAATACGGGTAAACTTGTAAAAGGCAAGAACGGGTGGAAATAAGATGTAAGAATGTAGGAATAAATAACGAAATGCAAAACTAAATTGGGATCGTTGATAATACATATTTTCCCACTTTAGGAGACGCCTGGAATCTGTGGGAGCCAATTCTGCCTTAAATATGGTTTTATTGAGGAGATCTCCTCAGGGTGGAAATAAATAGTAGACTTGTTCAGAAAAAATATTGCGAAGAAAGAAATTATGGAGGACCTTTGATTGGTCTATATACAAGTCCTGGGATGCTTTGGTGTTATTTGTAGATATTCAGATGTATTACAGCCGTATTACAAGATAGAGATAGAAGAATATATTCGGGGAAAATATTTAGGAGGTAGATTTAATCTCACCATCCTACAGGGAATTTCTGGGCAGCTATGGAGTCACTTATCCAATTTCAAGGAGGTGAAATTAATAGTCGCTAGAGGTATATTCCACTTCATTAGAGGTGATTACTGGACAGCTATGGGGCTACTTATCGCTTTTCATGTGATTTTAAGTTTATTTTGTATGGGAGTCTCCTTAAGTGCTGGAGTAAGAATGTGGGGGAAATTTTGTGTTAAAAAGTTCATAGGGATCGCTCAAGTACATAAAAACATCTCACTCACATGCTCACATCTAGAAGCACCCTGTAAGCGGTGGGATTTATTCTTTCAAAAATCGCAATTTTCTATATCAAACCACATAAAGAGTGGCAATAAACTCCAAAAAATTTTAAAAAGAACAAAAAATTTTATGAGCGTACTCTTCTAAGAGCGACTCCCAAAAACGAATTTGATTTAAAAAAAAACAAATTTTACAGGGATATGCGCTAAGCGAACGACACAGAGAGTAATAATATATATTTTAGGGATTAGCCGAATCAGACCACTTATATGGGTCCCTTTTCGTCCCTCAAATCGTGTGTTAATTATTTGTTTGGTTGCAAAATTCTTCTACTTTGTGGGGTATGCTCCACATTTCGAGTTCATCAATAAATTGGCGACTCAGTGAGGACATCCTCCTGCTTGCCAATGCAGTACACTGGCACATTATGTGCGCCGCTGTCTCTGCCTCTTTTATGCATAATCTGCAAATGTCAGCATCCTTCCCTTCAACAAGACCCATCTTGCTGAGGTGGTACCTGAAATTGCCATGCCCAGTTATTAATGCAGTCAACCAGCTTAAAGTTAACCGTCCTAGACTTAGAGCCCTCCCCGATTCACTTTCCTTTGATAGCCTCAACGAAGCCTCTGCCTGTCTACAAGTGGATAAGTTCTCCCATCTCGTGAGATGAAGTTTCTTTATCCACTCTTCGACCTTTGCTTTCACCGTCCCGTTGCTAAGAGCAACTTCTGGTTCCGGTCCATAAAATTCAGCTTCAGATCCTTGTCTAGCCCAGGCGTCTGCACTTTCCTTTTGTTATATACCAATGTATCCCTTCATCCATATAAGAGTAATCGCATTACTTCGAGCACACCCATTAAGTTTCTGAACACATTCGAGCGCCAACTTAGAAGATACCGTATGTTGTTGCAGTCGCCTGACCACCGCCTGGTTATCGAGTGCTAGCAAGATTTTCTTTCCTTGCACCTTACCATCTAGTAGATGGTCTAGCGCATGCATTAGACCAAGCGTGACCGATACGTATCTTCACAGATTCAGAGTGCATGCCAGTCCCAACTCTTTAAAGAAGCACCAGCTCTGCCATCCATTAAAGAACCATCTGTAAAAATACTGATGTCATTTTCCTCACAAACATCATGTGTGAGGCCGTCTTCAATGAGTGTTCTGTATGAGATTTCAGTCATCTTCAGCCTACCCATTCCTTCCATTGGCATTTGCGCCTCCTTTAAACTGCTATATAACAGTGACAGGATACCCCTGTGCCCTAACTCCGTGCCGAATTCATACCAATTATTGGTTGTCTTCAGACGTAATGCTGTTAATGCCGTCGACTTTATAAAATGCAAGTCTAACGGCAGCAGACAGTGAGAGTAAGTAAGTTTCAAAATATTTCTGCTATGAATGCTAATGTGGCTATCCTTACATATCGCCTCTCAAGAGCTTAGATTTCATAGTTAAATATGTTAAAAAAAAAAAAAAACCTAATTTCCTACTTCAGCCCATGAATACTCGTCTTCTCTCATACGTTAAAAGGCCACCTTAATATACATTTGGTATATGTATAATCAATCACAATTTTTAAAAGCTTTTTTGTTTTTTCAAATTTTTATTCATGGTAAGCTGCTATAATTATCTTTGATCCTATATTTGTAAATTTTTCTTTTGTTTCATTTATATAAAATGAATTTTAAATATGTTATTAAAATCAATATATTCGAACAAAATGTGAATCTGAAATTTAAGAAAAATCAATTTTACAAACACAGCGGCACACAATCGTGTAAATGTGATCGCCAACACGTACGTTTATTCAGACGTTGTCCCTTCGCTATTGCTGATGTTGCTTCTGTTGGTACCATTGCCTCGCTAGTATGTATTACAAAAGCGGATTACTCTATATCAACGAATGAAATAAAATCCCTGTTACAGCCAGTAAGCAATCCTCAGAGCAATAAAACGTACATTTGTACGACGACATTAAAGTGGATAATGGTGTAACCAATATTTTTTTTTTTTTGTTATACTATTTTTTTATTTCCCCTTCAGTACAGTTTCAAACAGTGCAGTATTCACTTTCATTAAGCCTCTGTACATGTGCCTTTCTCTATGTATGCACAACCTGCCTCCCCTTTTTTTTTGTGGTATATCAATGAATAGAATATGACTCCATGAGTTCACTGAATACAGGAAATTATAATATGCATATAAGCGAACTATAAATATACATATGTATTGCGAAAAGAGAAAGTTGAAAAAAATCTAGGTATTTTACTGTAATGAAAATAAAACATTAACATTTAATCTTTTAGGGAAAAAATCAAAAATCCGAAAATTCAACTATTCAAAAGCCAAAAAATTACTAAAAGATCCATATAAAGGGTTTTCCATTAGGGACATAACAATTTCGTATCTTTATATGAACGCACCCTTAAACTTTTTTAATCAACTGTCAATGTCAAAACGTTAGCTAAAGTCAACATTTTCATCATGGTAAAGTTCACGAACCAGCAACGTTTGGAAATTATTAAGAATTACTACCGAAATTCTGAGTCGGTGGTCGCAACTTTAAGAGCGAAAAATCATCTTCAGCGATGAAGCTCATTTCTGGCTCAATGGCTTTGTCAATAAGCAAAATATGTGTTATTGGTCAGCAACAAACCCACAAGTGCTTCCTGAGACACCGTTGCACCCGCAAAAAGTTACTGTTTGGTGCAGTTTTCATGCCGGAGATGTTATTGGGCCGAATTTTTTAGTGGATGAAAACGACCGTCATGTTACCGTCAATGGAGAGCACTATTGTGCTATGTTGGAAGATTACTTGTGGCCAGAATTTGATGAAATTGACATCAGCGATATGTGGTTTCAACAAGACGGTGCCACTAGCCACACAGCACACGTCACAACCAATTTATTGCAAGGCATATGGCCGCCTCGTTCATGCGATCTAACACCGTTGGATTTCTTTTTATGGGGCTTTATCAAGTCACTGGTCTATGCCAACAAGCCAGCAACTTTAGACGAGCTCAAAGACAACATCCAACGCGAAATTGCCAACGTTCCGGTCGAAATGTGTGCTAGAGTGGTGGAAAATTGGGTCCAAAGAATCGACCGCTGTAAACGGGCTCGTGGTGGTCATATGACCAAAATCGAATTTCATTCATAAAATGTAATGCTTGCAATATATCCACAATAAATTTGAACTCAATATCTCAAATATTTCTGTGTTTTATTAATAGATAAAATTTTCCCTAATGGAAAACCCTTTACTTACTACATATAAAATGAGCAAAAGTGTTACACTAGTACGTATAACTATTTGTTATTGCAATCATTTCAGTCATTTTACTCTTTAATTACAATTTCATGGGTCCCCCATGAAATGCCACACTTGCCACACTTGTATATACACAGAGTTATATATATCGAACATAATCAAACACATCCTGCACCAACAAGTATTATGCTTGCATGCCTAATTAAAGTGTAATGTGAGCTATTTCATCATGAATAAGAAAAAAAATTATGCAAAGATATTATCTGTGTATGTCTCTTAGTGTTTATAAAAAAATGTTACAAAATATAGAAAACGTTAGATAAAAAAATATATATATAAATAATTGTAAAGCGGAACTATGTTTGTTGCGTTTTGAAATGTAAAACTGTCTTCTGATTGCATTCCATGTTTTTCTTTGGTCTTTTTTTTTCGCCCAATTCAGTATTCTCAATAGCATTTGGTTGGTATAGTTGCATAATTAAAAGACATGCTTTTATGGGGTTATCTATGTACAGTGGTAGGCACTTCATTGAGGATACAATTTTGGGGACAGAGTTTCCTCGTTGTAGTCCACTGTATACGGTTGCGAATATAATGTTCAAATTTCACATGGCTTTCTATTATTGTAATATAGAATAGACTAGAATAAAAATAGAATAGAACCATATTGTATTTAGGGAAGAATCAAGCCATAAAATCCCCTTTTTATGAACCCCCTTATTTCAACATTACTCTCACTGCATATGGGAAAGATTATATCACAAATATGTTAATGACTGAATAACATATTATTTTTCAAATTGTTAAAAGTAGCATCATATGAGTATATAGCCATATTATAGACACATTCATTACGCTCACTGTCACATTCCAATTACACTATGAGTATATAATGTCAGTTTTAAATCGGACAGTGCTTATCACTATCACACATTAATTCCTGCATCTTCTTGACTATAATTGCGTTTAAAGGTCTGATTAGAATATGTACACAACCTCACGAAAGTCCCAAAAGTGTATGTATGCCAATAAAAAAATAAGTTTTTAACTTATATGCGGATTAGAATCGCTTAAATAAAATCTTGGATTGGCTTAATTAGGCAAAGTCGCTTTTCGTCTTTAATCTCTAAAAAAAAGTATGATAATACCCATAAAAAAAATTCGAACATTCAATAATATATCCATAATAATACCTAGAGGTGTAAAATGTATGATCGACCTCCATGGATTTGTCCGCCTTAACATATTTTCTTTTACCCCTTACATCCATTGCTTAAAGGGGTTCCCATAGCGCTCCTAGGAGAATGTAAAATATGACCGACCCCATTAGTATTTACCGATTAATATTTTTTCTTAATATACTTACACTCCATCTTCGCCCCTAACGGGGCTTTACCTATAAAAGGGCTGCTAAAAAATCGGATATTCGAAAAATAAGCCCTTGTTTGCACAGAAATGGGCCCTAGATAATGCTACAAGATTTCTCAAATGTACTTATCTCCTTTCTTCACCGCTCGAGCAGGTTCCCCTACAAGTGTTGGGTCTTTTAATTTTCTCAGCCTAATAATTGCAGATAGAGTGGCAAATAAATAACGAAAACCACAAACTACAAATTTTACAAAGGCCTCGAACTCTGGCCAATTTCCACCTCAGATGAGAGATTGCTTAGAGTTTTCAAAAGTAAACTTCTCCGCAAGGTTTTTGGTCTTGTTTAAGTTGGTGGCAAGTATGGAATAAGATACAACCATCAGCTGTATGAGCTGTATGCCGACACCGACATAGTAAAGTGCATTAAATTCGGAGCTAAAGGTGCAAATAGGTGTTGTATTCGGAACTCGCTAGTGGACAACTCAGAAGAGGTAGACCTAACCTCCGGTGGAAAAAACCAGTGCTGCAGAACTTGACGTATTTTACTCAGTAATGTTTCATTTATCGAATTTTAGCTATTTTACGTGCGTTTTGTATGGGGACCACCATAAAGATTGAATAGAGGGAGAAAGTATGTTTAGAAAAACTTTGAGTAGTAAAAATCAATGCGAATCGATCAACTGTTTCACATCTCCCACTCTGGGACCTGCAAGAGCGCGGGAATTTATAAAGACGTTAGTTTTGTAGAGTGGATCCACTAAAGCGTATATATATTGAAATATACGTATTTGAAATTTCTATCAAATTAATATTCTAATTACTCGCACTTACTATTTTATATTAGGATTTCTTTAGGTTT
Organism: Megamerina dolium; assembly: GCA_963854835.1. Taxonomy (NCBI): domain Eukaryota; kingdom Metazoa; phylum Arthropoda; class Insecta; order Diptera; family Megamerinidae; genus Megamerina; species Megamerina dolium. The sequence continues at coordinate 30,437,348 of OY978529.1, read as the reverse complement.
ACCTCAATTACTTCTTCACGATTTCGTATTGGAACTTTGTGATCTATTCTAAATTAAACTGTATGTTTATATATAGATATTTCAAACAATTAATCTTAAGTAATTCCATGTAAATATTAAGGATTTTGTTTTTTCTTCAAGAACATTTAATTGATGAGCCTTTAGTGTCGGAACATTGATTGACATGAACAATTACCAACTACTTACATATTAACATACCTATGTACATATGCAGACATATGTCACATCAGAATTAAGTACCCAAAAATTATGCTAAACAATTTAATTTATAGCATTTAAACATTATTAAATCGAGCATGCAAATCAACCAGCCACACACACCCACACCATTACTAGCCACTACATGTAAAACTAGTCATTTAACTACATAAAATCATACTAGGTCATGTGGATACATATGTACATATGCATGTGGATTGTATTGTATATTCTCTCAAATGGATTATAAACAAGTATGAGATTCCATACTATTTTTTATTTGATAATTACATTTAAAAACTTATGGGATCGTCTGTTGTTATCCCTTTTTATACCCTGCATAATGCAATATGCATGGTATATTCATTTCGGTCAGATGTTTCTGTCCACTTGAAGGAATCTCCGGAGATATAGACATAGATATATATTCGTGATCAGCGTCGATTAAATTTTCGATTTAACGATGTCCGTCCGTCCGTCCGTCCGTCTGTCTGTCACCTGGCTGGTTCGCACGATAACTTGAGTAAATATTGAGCTATTTCGACGAAATTTGGCACAAGTAACCTATGATCCAAGGGTACGGAGGGGATTGATATTGGGCATGATCGGTCAATAGCCACGCCCACACCAAGCATTCAAAGCGACTAACCTCGGAATTTTCAAAATCTTTAACTTGCTATAACTCACATAATATACCACTTGGGACAACAATATTTGGTACATAGAGTTATATTATACTACTATATTACCTCGCCAAAAGTGGGTGAGCCACGCCTACTTTCTAGCGTAGCTCCCATACAAAGTGTCTGTACTTCTTTTAAATTGAAACTGCTGTAACTTCTACACTCTTCTGTCTAGAATAACCATAATTGACACTTAGATTAACATGGCAGTGAGAAATAATATGGCAGAAAATCAGTGTGCCACGCCCACTCCTTTTTGGGTCTACCATACAAAGTTGCGAAAATTAAAAAAAAATGTTACCGGTTATAACTTGCAAACTATTCAGCGTAGAATAACGAAATTTAAGGTGTGGATTAGTATTGTACGAGCAACTAGGCTCATAGGAAATGGGCGTGCCACGCCCACTGTTTATCGTAGCCCCTGTACAAAATAAGTGAAATTCTTTTAAATTGAAATAGCTGTAACTTCTGCATACTTCTGTCTAGAACAATTATAATTAATACTTCAGCTAATATGGTAGTCGGAAATAAACTGGCAAAAAAATCAGTGTACCACGCCCACTTCTTAATGGGGCTTCTATACAAAATTTGGAAAATTAAAAAAAATTTAAACCGCTATAACTTACGAACTATTCAGCATAGGACAACCAAATTTAAGGAGTGGATTGATATTGAAAAATTAATTAGATATACAAGAAAGAGGTAAGCCAAGCCCACTTTTTATATAGCTTCCGTACAAAATCTCGGATTTATCTTAAACATTAAAACACCCATAACTTACTAAATAATACGCCTAGGTCAACCCATTGCAACCTAGGTAGTTTAGTATTATAGGCAGAAATTATTCCTCAAAAATTGGTGAGGTAGCCTGGTTCTTAATGTAGCTCCTATACAAAGTAGTGGAAGAAAAGGATGGATATACGAGCAAACTTTTTATATATACCTCTACATATGCAGGGTATAATTTGGTCGGCCCCAGCCGACTGTAAGGAGATTTTTTTTTACTTTCGAATCGAATCAAGTAGAGACAGATGGATTTCATGTATAGACAAAAAGAGATAGAGAAAGAGAGGGAAAAAAAATTGTCATAAACCAAAGCAGAAACAACCACAACAACAACAACAACAAATATAAATAGTGTTAAGTTGGAATGTAAACAAATGAGTTTAAAACCTCAGGGCAACCTCAACAGTTGGATTTATACATATGTATTGTATTTTATATATGGTAGGTATATCAGGCATGAACGCACAATCACACATACATAAATAAATGTATGTAAATGTATATGTACATAATACAAAACATTTGAAAGTTTTATGCGTGTTACTTTTTTCATAGGCTACTCAGACTGTGCGTAACACTTTTCATTAGATTAGTCACCATAGTGGCAATGTCGGTTGGTTGGTCGGTTTGGCAAAGTGTTTATCGGTATACAGAAAGCATTTGAATCCTAATCCAGTTAAATATGGATTTATGAATACAAAATGAAACTTATACATTGTAACTTTAATGAGCTAGAAATAGTTATATAATTTCCCAGGAATCACCGCTATAACGGTAATTTACTTACCTTCTTAATTGTATAAAAATATCAATATTGTATGGAATCCCTCTAGGTGGTAAAGATAGGGGTTAAATAGATTTGGAGGAAATACGTGCGCAGAAAAATTAATGGGGATCAGTCATACATTTTATTGCTTTAAGGGCATTTGTAAGTGGAATTATGCGATTTCCATGCGTTTTACGCTAATTTTGTAGGTAAGCATTCCTAAAAAGTAAAAATATTGAGTAGCAAAAATAAATATAAGTCGCCTATATACTTTATCCTTCTATGATCACTCTAGAAGCGGTGAGAGCAAAATTTCTAAAAAAAACGTAAATTTTGTAGTTCAGCTCACTTATAAAATGAAGATAGGTGGTAAGTAAGATCAGAAAAAATCATTAGAAGAATAACTGAAGAGGATTTCGTCATACATTTTAGCTCTCTGGGAGTGATTTTGGATAATTTAGTGCATAAAATATGCTGTTAGTTTTAGGTTAAGAATGAAATGCAAACTAAGCAAGGCCGGACTACTGAAATATTAGTTTTGTCTGTGGGATAAGACATTTATATTTTCGTGTGCTTGTATTAAGAAAAAAACTAAAAAAATAAAAAATTCCTCTTTGCATAATAAATATAAGTTTAGGAATTTTTCTACCAGAATTTTGTGTTGAGCCAGAAACTCTATCTGTTTTCTATGTAATTATTATTGCATATATCCAATATACGAATTAGCATTAACCACTTGTGTGGATAGTCAGTCAGAAATCAAGTTACTAAACGCTAAAATCTTAAAATCGTAATGTGTTGAGTACTGAAGAGAATCACTGCGCTCGATTAGACATCACAACTCAAGTATTGAGGCATCACTCGGAAGGACAAAAATATAAAGAGTCTGCTAGACATGGACCGTGACTAGCAGAGGAACAGATGGTAGGACCTCTTATGGATCTGCAAAATTAAGTGGACACCTTCGCAGAGCATAAAGGTCCAAACGAACGGAAGCTAGAATTCAACTGCTAAATGTCAAACATCTCAAACCATAGTGTACCACCTAAGATCCATTTCTCCAAAGAGATTGGCACTTATAAAGTTATTGCATACCCAACCAAAATTCCTAACGAGGAAATCGTAAAGGAATTGGCCCCTGTGGGTGTTGCTAGCATTTATAAATTCACCAATAGTCGATCAAAAAGACCAACATACCGGAGTTATTGTACTTACATTCGACTTATATAGTCTTGCGGACTCCATTAACATCTCGTGGCAAAAAGTTAGTGTCAGAGAATATATCCCAAACCCCATGAGTTGCAAACTGTCAATTGTTAGGACACACAAAAAAATATTGCAAAAATAATTCAGTATGCGTAAACTGCAACCTTCCACCCCACCTAAAATCAGACTGCCCTCGCACCAGATGCGCAAATTGTGAACAGAGCAACTTCAATACCTGCCCAAAATTTGTACAACAAAAAGAAATCTTAAAAATTACAATTCAACGTAAATGTTCTCTAAAACAAGCAAGATATAAAGCGCACAATTGCCCCAATCATCATCGTCTACATCATATGCATTACTACTAGTGCCTCAACCACCGAAACGACTCGATCAGCTACCTCAGACTTCTACAACACCTTCCATAAATCTAAATTACTCTAATATTTCAGACAATACTAACATTTAGTTTACTTCCTCATCCAAAACTAGGTCACAAATGAACACAACTATTACAAACACCACAAGAGAATACTCTTCATCCACGACATAAATTCCAACTACTTTATTTTGTGAAATTATCCTGTATATATACAGACTGCTTAATACTAACTACCCCTAATTCTGCAGTGATATATGTGCTGTCATGAATCTTAAATCTTAATTGCATTGCATTGCAAATGCAAATGCAGTGCATTCTTTGATTAAATACAATGAATGGCATTGAATTTTCAATTTAAGCTTCGTCAATTTCTATCATTAAAATTTAATTTTTTTGTAACCCTAGCATAGTGTTTGAGGCGTAGTCCGACCCTGGCCAGACTACGCCTCATACACTTTCAGCTGAGTTTCCCAACACCAGCTTCTATCATCAAGAGTTCGACAAGATTAATTGTATCCTTTATTAAAAATATATATAGATTCTAATGTCGTAAACGGGCTTGGGTACATCACTTGTGGTTGGCCCCCAGAGGTATTAGCTGGTCTAGTCCACTTCGCGTAGTCCACTTGATGAACAAGGATTATGTCCTCGTTACAACGTCAAGCTCTCTTTTGAACCGTAGCATAGACGTTAGTATATTACCCTTCTGAACTTAAGGTTCCTCATTCGAATCCCTTTTCGACAATATCAGCCATGTTTTTTTTTTCACCGAACTTGCTTTATTCAATCGATTCGAATTGTATCAGCAAAAAAATTATTAATTCTTTCTAATGTGTGAAAAAATTACATGCGAAATGTCTGTAAAAGCTCTGTGACAAATGTGGAAAAAAGATATGCCACAAGTTATGTGATGATGAGTGAATTTTTTAGATTTGGATGATATTCTAAAACAACAATTATTTCCTGATTAGAAAATTGAAAATTGAAGGTAATTGAGATTAATTGATTAATGCCTATTTTTCCGAATAAATATTTCCAAGAATGTTTTTCCGTATTAAAGAATAGAATATTCCCTAAAATTTATTTACAACATTCTGTGTCAATCACGCCCCAGATAAATTTCATATATACATACAATAATTAATACTTTATAAAATTTCATATAAACATTTCGATAGAAATCCTCATTTGAAATCTTTAAAATATCCATATAAATTATTCTGCAAGGCTTATTAAAAAAATGTCTAAATAAGCGTTGCCCAATTTGAACACACAACTTCGAAATAGAAATCTAATTACTATCTAAAAGAATTTTAATCGAATCTAACAGTTGAACAATTTCGTTTAATGTAAATAATATACTTGATGCTTCACTATGAAATCTAAGTAGAAACCACCTCGATTTCGCACATTTTTCATAGAGCTTTTCATATACATAATTAGCGTAAATTATGTGTATCTATATTCTTTCTCGACCGACTATAGTGCTGTCATATATAATATTCCCAACACGTTTATAGTTTGTTATTATCATTGTCATCGCCGCTGTCATTATCCTTTTTATGTGTGTGAAATGATTCTGTTCTAGCTCTGCACATATACGTGTATATGTATGTATACATACATTTTCAAATCATGTTTTACAATCTAACAATGAAGTTGCTGTTTTAGTTTTATATTGGTGAAAACTTATCCCATTACTCTTAACTATTTCGTTGCGTTAGTATTCATTCTGGTAGTAGTATCTCTTTTTCTCTTGGCCTTTGATATAGTAGAAAATATTACAATACTATTACCATACATTATTATGCAATATATTTTGGATTTCAAATGTAATATATATGATTCCCTATATTTATATTACATATATGTACAATACATATACAAGTATGTTTATAGTGAATATTTTGGCGGCAAACAGTTACAATATCGGTCTCAATGCGGTCGTCCAGTTGGCGTCCCTTTTTGGGTATATTTTTTTATTTTTATTTTTTGACATTTTCAATTTATACAGACAGTCTATGTGTATATTATTACATATACTTATGTACATACTACATATGTCCGACCATATAAATACTTAACAAAGTTAAAAAGAACTTAATGAGCTGCGGATGCTTATGCACGGTTGCCTATTTACGATTTTATATAGCTTAGTTGCTTACATATGTATGTATGTATTATTCTGGTTACTGTTGTTGTTGTTGTTTTTCGCAAAACTATGGCGATAACTTTGTGTGTCTGTGTGCATATGTATTTCGAAAATTTATGTTAATTTGTTTGTTGTTTATTGTATTTTCATTTGATTTTCAGTTTCAGCTGTTCGTATTGTTTTGCTTCTTCTCCGATCTATTTATTTGTTTATCTGCCTGTCTGTCTGATTGTCTGAGACCCTTTATTACTACATACATATACAAAAGTACATACACATATACTTACTGTATTTATGTATGGAATTTTTTGGTTATTTGAGTTCTACATAGTTGCTGATACTATTACCGAATACATTTGATAGTACATAGTATGACCCATTCATCGAGTATATGTTTTTTTTTTTGCATTTCTAATGATTTTAATATTTTAAATCTTCAAAAATTATATGTTAAAAATCTTGTTTAAAAATTTAAAATAACTCACATTCTTGTTAAACCAGTATGTGAGTTATTGCGAAGAGCTTGTTAAACATTGTCGTTTACCTCATTCATTTAAGACCCAATAATGGGTATTGTATTGTATTGTGTAGGAAAAAGACGTTGTAATGGAAGATGAAATAATGAAATATTGGCCTTGCCTAGCAGACAATATAAACATTTTTATATGTACATTTTCATAAGAATTTTGGATCATATCTTATTGGTTTTACTCGGTCAAGTCTAGTATGAAAAATGATCATTAGAATCACCCATATAGGGATAAAATGTTTGACCGACATACCAACATATTTCTCATCAGTATTTTCTCTTACATAAATTCGGGTTCAATTCTCGGCTGAAGCATAAACAAATTCTATATCGAAAAGATTTTTCTTTTGAACGGAACCCACCTGTCGGCAAACAATTCGCAATTCTTCTGGAAGTAACAATTTGACCTACTTCTAAAAGAACTCTGTGGCAAAGCTCAGATAAAGTGGAGTCACAAGTATTCTGCCATTCGGAATCGACTGAAATGAGTAGGACGCTTCTAAAACTGTTCAAAATTTAACACGCACAGCATTACTGGAAGAGAAGCTCGGCCAAAGAGCCCTTCGGTGCTTACAAGTGCCACATATTTATTTTATTTTATATTTTCTCTTAACATATTTACCTCCTATATCTCCATTACGATATTGAAGTCTCTTCTTTTTAAATTTCACTCCCATCGCTACCATAGCTCCCTTACAGAGGTAAAATTTATTACGGACCCTCATTCATTTTTACTACTCAACATTTTTGCTCAATACCTAAAAATCGACAAATATCCACATAATTGGCTAGAAATCGCCACTAGAGCGAGGAAGTGTATGACAAACCCCCAGAAGCTTAACTTCCCAAAATGTCCCCAAGTATACTTGGCACCCAGCTCCACTTTTTAGTGAAATTTTCCTACCATGTTATTATAAAATTTCTCCACTAGGGACGGTTTAAAGAAATATAAATTATGTTAATACTTCATGCCTTGAAAACTTTGAATTGATGGTTCGGAAGCATCTTCAGTTTTTCCGTTCACTTGTTTCTTTGATGTTCGTGGCAATAGTATTGCCAAGTGTAAATATCTCTAATGTCCAAGAAACTCTGGTAAAGTTGGTTTTAATATAATATCTGCATATGACAATGTTGGTTAATTACAATTCTAAAAGTACAATATATCACAAAGTTGCCACAATGATGACTACAAGTTACAAAATTGTGACAAATTTAAGGTCCATATTTTTTTGTAAATAAATTATCAAAATAGCAACATTCTAATTATCGTTTTACTAATGAAATTATTTCAATAAATTTTTGTAATTACAGAATAACTCAACAAATTTAAATACAAGCGACATGGGGTGATAATTCAAAACTTACCTTTATTCTTCATCCATATTTTTAATTGGATTTTCACACGAAAGTGTTAAAAAGAAAATTAGTACAAAGAATTTAAATAATTAGCATATTTTTAGGCGTATATTTTAGATTTTTTTTTTAAATTGTTTTTATGACAGTCTGTCTGTGTAAAAAAATGACTTAATATGGTTTTATAACGCAATTTATATATATCACAAGCATAAAGGTGATGACAAGATATTATTATGAAACACGTAAATATAAACAAGTGTATTTGCTCATATAAATATACGCGTACATTTAATAAACGCACGCACACACCAAATAAATAAATGACTTTATTTTAATTAATTTACACAATTAAATTTAATTAATTTTCAACGATTCACATCTATGAATATAATACGCAAAGTAGTAATATGTGAGTTACATTACGAGTCAGTACTCGTACTATACATGACACATGACACAAATGACAGGCAACACGTTGCTCAATGATGTTAGCGCTTATACTATATACATGCAATTGTTTACATACATCTTGGTATATACATACGTCTAAACATACATTTACATATATAGATGTATTCTTACATATACATACGTATTCATAATGAAACCTCAACACCACACGAAGCACGCAAAATACACACGATACAAGAGTTACATTAAAGTCAATATTGAGGTGTACTATTGTAGACGTAACACAGTGTACGAGTATATTTGTGAAATATTGGATTAATGTAATTTCGACTTCTTAGGAATACTAATAATAATAATAATAATAACAACTACAGCAACAACAAAACAGTATCAACGAAAATGTGTACCATTGTCACATTTCAATTCGTTATGGCGCCTGTTGGTGCTAATGAAGATTTCATTCATACTCAGACAAGTGAAGGGCGAAGGAAAGGAGTGATAAAAACAAGGAAAGGGCAGAAAATAAAGAAATAGAAAAGGCAGCAATTGAATTAGTTTGGTAAAAATGTCACATTACATCAAACATTTTAATGGAAGTTGGCTGGAGAAATACAGATTCATTGTTGTTGTTGTTCATATTTTTATAATTAGTATTATGATTATAATTATTCTGATTCCTGGATTATAATTTTTTTTTTTTTGTGTTTTAATTTAAAAGTTATCTGAGCGGCAAATGTCTTCTATTCTCAGTGCCGTTGATGACGCTTTTGTATTTGTTACCGTCCTGGGCATAATGGTTGCTTATTACAAGTATTATTATTTATTTATTGTTCATAAGTAAATGAGCTCTACATGCATTTGATCCTAGTAAAATTATACACCATAAAAGTTGTATTTTCACTTCATTCCCAATATGTTGACTATACTATCGCGCCGGATACACCTACATTTTAAAATTTACAAATACACGCTTCCATGTATCTCAATACACACACGCGCACGAAATCATATGCAGACGCATATATTTCAATAAAATTTCACACGCGTATAGACCCAATTCGTTACGCGTTATCAATATAACTGATGATTTTTCTCGTTGGGAGCGCTCACATACATAATTTGCCATGCCTTGCATGATACAAATAGACTTACTGCCTGCCTGCCAGTGTATCGCATGAATCGTAATAGTCGTTGTTGTCGTCGTCGTCGTCGTCATCGCTTTCGCCATCGTCATCTTCATCACCATCGTGTATATTTGCGTATATAGCCTTTCCGTTTGCCACAGCTATCGTCTTTGCTAGCCAGTCCCAGCATGTATCACAAAATGATATCAACGAACTTCAATTCGCTTCGTTCGAGAGCCATGGTCGTCATCGTCGCTTTGAGCATTTGGTACACAACTTCACATTTTAAACTTCGTGCATGCTGCTGTTGATTGTTATTGCTATCGTTGATGGTTGTTGTTGCCGCTTCCATGCTTCTTTATTTGCTGGTTGTATAAACAAGCTTCACATTTTGTTTTCCGCATCATCAGTGAGCTTCAAACGGAAATCAACACCAGCAGGCAACTTTAACTTCGCCGCAAGAGAGTAGGAATGAGAGAATGCGAGAAAATTTGCTTGGGGTAAATTAAAAAGAGAGTGAGAGACGCTGGAGCGAAAGACTTTGCATTGAACAATCTTTACGTTGTGTTCGGCATTTCGATGGGCTTGAAACGAAAATCAGCACCGACATGCAACTTTAAATTCGCCGCAAGTGAGAGAGAGAGAGAAACAAAAACGTGCAACTTGTAGTGAGAAAATCAAAAATAGGAAAAGAACTGAGAGAATTAGTGAAACAGAGCGAGAGAAATACACTTTGTGAAATGAGATAAAATCATACAGAGAGACATGAACAGGGCAAATTATTAAAGAATTCGCTTTTGAGAGCAACCAGCAAAAAAGCAATGCAGAGAATAGGAAAAGTCTCATGGAGAGCAAATATAATTACGGCGAATGGGAGGTGGGCTCTCTTTTAATGTTCTCAAATAAGTCTTTATTTGATTTTTCTTATTTTTTCCGACGATTGAAGGATGCTTCACCTAAGAATATGATTTGTTAGTTTGTATTGCTCAATGTATTTTCATTGTGTCAAAGGTCACAAATGGAATTTTTAATTAAAGCGAAAATAATACATAAATATAGCAATACAGCAATAAGACATAAAATATGGTATTAATAATTCTCGTTTCACTTTTGCTGTTATCACTCTTAATTGTTCTTCGTATTTGTTTAATATGAGGAAATATTTTTTTGATAAAAAATTCGGGAAAAAATTCACACAAAAAATTAAAATTAAGTCAGTCATAACACAGCTACAAGAAAAACGAAAATGGTTTTGCCCAGCAGGGAGCTGCCGTATAAAATTGATGTTCTTTCAGTTTTATAAGAACATTAGTTTAGGGGAAATTTTGCGAAAAGAAAATAATTGGTGTCGGTCATACATTTCAGAGCTCTAAGGTGATTCTCGGGCACAGCTGAGGTTATTTGTCGATTTCCACGATGTAGAGAATCTAATTAAGGAGTAAGGATGAAAATTAGATTAGTTTAAAAAAATATTTGATTAGTAAAATGAATTGCATCCAATCACACATGTTATTCATCTGGATCTTAATACAACCTAACATACTAAAAGTAACACCGGATTCGAACTAAATATCTATCTGTGTAATTCTCTATATTGTTATTTTCAATTTTTCTTCATATTCTATATTTTCGAAACAAGTTTTTTTAACAGAAATACAAAATAACTGGCGCTAAAGGCTTAGAAGAAACTAGGCCAAGCTTATCTTCATGTATTGTTATTTATGCTAAATTTTAATGGCACTTTAAACTCTGTACGTAATATATATTAGACGAATCATAATGATAAAACTCATGTGACATCACCTTTTTCTGAGCTCTGCATTTTTCGGAAGATTTATTATTGCACTATCTTGATAATTGCGAACTGTTTGACTTTTTATATTTCTGAGAAAAATGGATGTTCCAAGTTTGAAATCGAGGCAGTGTCCTGATAAACAAAATATCGTTGTACAATATCAACAGCTGAACTACGTCAATTTTTAAAATTCTCGGTTCTTTTACAATTTTCTTCATTTAACAAACTAAAAAAATACAAATAATAAATTATCAATGCTTTCAAAAATATACGCATAAGAAAAAATAGTGTTATTTTAAATGTTTTGAATATTATAGCTTATATTTATGTTACATTAAAATACATTTTATGTATGACTTTATTGGTAAAGAACAAGTTGTGCTAGTCACTCTTTAAACCTTACGCTTCCTCTCTGTGTTAATAAGCTTTCAATCTTTAATCTCCCATATATATTTCAGAGCAGCGCAATATGGGGAATTTCTTTTCGCCACTACATTTACTCTCCTCCCGCTCTCTCTCTCTCTCTCTCTCTCTCTCGCTCTCTCTCATTTTCACTCTCATCATGGCTCATTTGAAGAAATGTCTCTCAAATTTGGAGACTTTTTAAAGAGTGTTCAATATTTTTCAAAAATTTGTTTCTGATTTGTTTAATATTACTCGAAGGAAGTAATTACAAAAGAATATACCACAAATATAAGATTTTTCATTTCAAATTATCGAACTTAATTTAATCCGAAAATTTGATAAAATATTATGAAATTTTGTACTGCTCTGTAGAAGTAAATGAATACTTATGGCGCAATGTAAAGCGATTGTCTGATCATACGAATGTCTGCGTATGCTACATACTTTAAAATTAACAATTTTGAACACATTCAATCTTCCTCACTGAACTTTATTTAGCAAATCCGTAGCAAATCTTACTTTCTTTATTGTGGGGTTATGTAATCATCCAAGTCTGGTTCGTATGAATATGCCATTTTCTTTGATAGTTGCTAGGCACACTTATGTAGCACTACGAAATTATATAATAGAGTATTCACCCGTTTTCATTTTCATACCTGATCGTAAGGCTGTAGTCTATACCAGCTCAAGATACTCAGCATCATCAGCAATATCCCGTTTGCTTTCAAAACTTGGGCAAAGAAGGTATGATTTTCTTCAATAACTTTATAATTGGCTATATAGCCCATTATCACATATAAGCGAAAGCACTAATAAATTCTTGATTACACACTACTCTGGAGTACCTACTAATCTAATCTCTTGAAACTTACTCTACTGAGGGCGAGCAGAGAATTTCACCAATCGCCCCTAGTTTTTTAATCTTTCAAAATCTTTAATCTTTCTTTCTTCTCCTTCAGGCTCCAGATGAAAATAGCTGGCGTAAGAAAGATTATCAGCACTTTAATCAGAAACTCAATGCTCAGCCTTCCTCGTCATCGGAACTTATCGAAGGGTTTCAAATTCAAAACCTTTCCGCTTTTATCCGCAGGCAGAGTATTTTATCATTCACCTCTGTTTTGTTTTTTTCTTTTTCTGGCAGTATATGGAAATTCGGATTGTAAAAAATTATCCAGTACGAGAATCTTCCACCGGATGCTCAACCTACCCCATCATCGACACCCATCTCCCCGTATCGAATTAAACATATTCGTTATTTAGGCCGAGCACAAAGTATATCTCCAATCATCTCAGGTAATTCCTTCCACTGGTTCGGGATAAAAATGCCTGGCGCAAAAATAATTTTCAATACCCGGATCTGTCACCTTATATTCGGTCTCTCTCTCTCCTTCTTTGTCTCTTCGTCGACTCTCACCACCATTTTCAGAATTTTCCATTCACACGATATGATCGATCTAGCGCTACTACAGTATTTGAATTTACTAAATTAATTTAAATATGTAAACGTCAGCATTAAGCACAGCTAGGCCTTGCAGAGAATTCTGCTCCCAAAAACCCTAAGCATCCTCTAATCGAAGCGGGAAATTGTCCCAACTCCTCGCACTACATATTTCATAGAATAGGCATGATATCTCTTGAAAGCCATCACCTGAAACTTATGAGAACACATCCAATTAATTTCCAATTAATTTTGTTGAAAGAATATTTTCCAAAAATGCATAATTTCTTTTATCGTCGCACTTTTTGGATTAATAGTACAAACGAATTGTTTTTGACGAAGCAAATTGACAAAAACTTGAATAATTCAATGTTAATAATTAAACACAAGAAGAATATTTAAGCAAACATTTGATGTTTAAGATCTACGATAAGGACTAGTACAAATTCTTGAAAACTTCGATGGAAAAAAGATATTCCAGATGTGAGCTGGAGAAAATTATGGTCATGTGTGGTATGTGACTTTTCGTTTGTGAAATATAAGAATAATCTTCAGTCCAGTAAACGAATTATTTGTCTTTGTAAGTCTATTTAAATTTAGCGCTCATAGAAGTGTAACACAAAAATGATGATTTAGTTATCAATAATATCACAATAATTTCTCTATGCTCTGTTAACAAGAATAATAATCATTTAAATGAAAATGATGATGCTGACGATTATGAAAGCACTACAGAAACTTCAGAAGTCTTGTGTGCTCATAATTAATAAAAACATATCGACATAAACTATTGCACCTGTTTGCCACAGTTACTGTTGACGACGTATAAAATAAACGTTTATTCAATGGAAAATAACACACAAACAACACACAACATGGAAATGCAAAGACATAAAAACATAAATCTCTTATTTACCTGCACCCGAATAAAATGCACTCTCAGGTTTAGCTATGTATTTCAGTTATAAGTTGATTGAGAGAGAAAAAGAGACAGAGATATCTTGAAGAGGTAAAGTTGAAAGTTGAGACGATATATGTATAAAATGCCACATCAATACAATGGTGTTACTTTCTGTCTGACTTTCAATGCGAATAAAACGGCACGTTAACATTTCAAAAAGACTAAAGTGCTTACGATATACATACATACATACAACAAATTAAATCTCATACGCACACAGTGAAAACCTGAAAATGTTTGGCTGACATATGTTCATTCCTGGCAAATGCAAGGTAAACAATTAATTGAATTTACCTCTCTCACTCTCTACACACGCACATAGACGTGATATAATCCCAGTACAGCCGCTATGATGACGAAAGATGGCACTATGGAGACTACATACAGGTTGAGAAACAAATAGCAACTGCTGTTGATGAATGAATGAAATTAAAAACAGAGATAGAATAAGAAAAAAAACAAAAAAGAAGGAGTAAGAATGATTAAAGCAAAAGAAAAAAAAGCAACATGGTTACAAAGAAAAAGTGAAAATCTTTAATAAGAAAATTGTTTTTTTTTTCTGCTTTCTTTCGTTTAATATTCTGCTGTCGTTACGCTTTTCAAGGTGTTCAAGCAAAAAAAAAAGTATATATTTTATATATTCCAGGTACCTACCAAGGAACATATACTTGTATACTGTATTAAAAGAAGTTGAAAAGCAAAAAACTATATACTTTTACGAAAAGTGCAACATAGCAGCAGGATGTTATGCAACATCCGTTGCATATCCTTTGTTATTATTGCTATCACTGCTACTTTGCTCTAGTATCAAGTATACTCTGTTACAAAACCGGAAGGAAGAAAAATGTGTAGAGGTGTTGAATTGAAGAAGAAAGTGAGCAAGGGCAGTAGCTGCATTTTAATTTCATTAAAATATTTTTTTCGCTCTTCTTTTATTTCATACAATATATTTCATCAGTTTTTACATTTTTATTTCATAAATGCAATTGACTACAAGACATACTCATTGAATATTATAAATTGATGAGAGAGAGAGAGAGGATGATACAAAGATGTAAGCTGACATAGAGCAAGATAGAGAATATCATTTTATAATCACTGCTTAGTGTCTGGATTGCAGTGATTTTTATGGAATCACTTAAGATTAAAATCAAACTAATCGTATGACGATTCTGGGAAACTGAAAACACTTGACCAGGTTAATCCCACATAAAGTTCGATAAAGCAATACAATACAAAAACAACAATAAAATATTTTGTGGAAAAATATTCATGAAATGTTGAATTCTTTTCTTCTAAAGTTCTATCAGTTTTTTGCAATTTTTTCCTCTTCTTTGCATTGCATTAATTTTCTTAAACTCCCGTGATAGTAAATGTATCTAGATTTACAATTACTTTTTATTAATTTATTTATAAACTTGATTAATCGATTAATTGATTTATGCTCAATTAGAATTGCATCAAATTAATAATATACTTATTTTCCTTTGTTTCGTTACTTTGCCCATTCATATGGAAAAAAGTTTCTTATGCAGAAATGTTGAGGAACAAAAATAAATTGTATTTGGTGATATATTTCAACCCTGTAGGGTCACCAAGGAATCAGCAGGAGCGATTTTTTGTGGGACAATCCCAAGATATACAATATTTGATAATAGAATAAAAGCCTCTTTGTCGACATCTATCAATGAATTATATTGAACATTTTTTTGACCTCTAGAACTTTAATCTTTTACACTACACCGACACCTATGAACGACTCATACAACTTAAGTATTTTTATCCAAAGAATGACTGCAAGTTATTTCTCTCTAAGACCTCAAGCATTTTTCGATCTTATTAATATTAATAAACCTACCAGTATAATGTAATGGAATAACCCAGAAAGAGTCTCAAACCGCAAATCAATTTAATGCAATAAATTAATATAATATTTTACGAATAAATTTCTTCAAATGTTTAAAACTTCCGCCAACGCTATGTAATTATAGTAGCTTCAACAATATGAAATATTACTTCATTAATTTTTTTAGCACAAAACCATACAATTTTCTAAATAAAAACTCGATTTGTTCAAAATTTTTTTATGAACATTCGGACATTCATCACAGAAACATCAACATTAACATTTGCAGAAGGTGCCCATTAGTATAAAAAAAATTTTTTTTTATTACTTCATGTATATATCGTAAGTATGTTTAGGACTTTAATAAAGTATTTTGTTATAAATACAGTGCCTATTATACTTTTTACATTTTATTTCACATTTTGTTTTAATTTACAAACATCAAAATTTCCATAACAGTGCTTCTTATTTTGCAATACATACTATACTCGCACACTCTACAAAATAGAAAAGAAGTACCATAAAATAATATAAAACACGCTTCAACTACACTCACACACAACATGCACGTATTCAAAAATAATAAACATTTTTGTTCACACAAGTACATAAAGAACTCCTCACTTTTTGAAAGCTTCAACAACTTCACCTCGTTAACTTCAAATTCAACCAGCAATACATAGCAAGCAGCCACCAACAAAGAATAGCATCAAATTCACTGGCATTTTACACTTTTTGAATATTTTTATACAAAGAAAAAAAATAAAGGAGGAAAGTCGAAAAAATAACATCAGCAACAAAATTTTCACCCTCACTCCCTCTCTGTACTAATTTTTCCCTCTATCATCCTCTGAGCTCTTCCATCACCTACCATAGTTTGCAGTTTAAAAAAATATAACTATATGCATACTTTATAGTTTCCGCTTGACTTGCTTGTCTGACATTATCATCTGACATAAAATAGTCGGACAAAAAAAAAATAGACACATGGTTGAGCCAGTATGAGCATATACTTTACATGTGCAACATATTCTCTATATATTGACAGAAGAAAGTTTGCAAAATAAATAATAAAATCAAGGTGAAAAAAATAGATTTTCAAAAAAAAGTTAACTTGCGTATTTCGATTTACTTTACTTGGTTTTTAGTAAATGCAGTCGCATGTTCGAACTTCTTTTTTAAATCATCATTATTTAAAATTTTAAGCAAACATACATTTTAATCAGGTGATAAAAATTTTCAACGACACCATCGAGTGCCCCTATAGGGTTAAAATATATCTCCGACCGACATTAATTTTTACTACTCAATACTTTTTCCGAACGCTTACTTTAAGGGAGGCTTCATTGTAAAATTAACTTAAAAACAATGAAAATCGACAATTATTCCCATAATTGCCCAAGAATAGTTCCTGGAGAGTTAGAAACTATGATTGAATCTAATCAATGTTTTATCCACTACATTTTCTCTTAACAATCTTATCCCCTCTTTTATTCCTTATATGATCCCCCGACAAAATTTTCATAAATTTCGCACCCACAGCTCATAGAGTGCCGCTCGAGAGATAAAATATAATATGTAAACGACCCCCATTAATTTGTACTACACAACATTTTTTCTGAACATACTTACTTTCTATCTGTACTCCTTTAAAAAGTTTAGCCTGTAAAACTAACTTAAAAACTTCTTCCAATAATTCTCCAGGAGTAAAACTATCTTTACAGATAGCGTTTCAATTTCGTTTCTGTATTTAGAAATTAGGTATTGTGGTACCTTTTTCTTTAGATTTTCTACTGAAAGATGAAACTTTTAGAGTTGGTTGGGTTTTGTGAATTTATGTTTAATCCATTAAGTTGATCGAACTGGTAATCCAATCGAGGATTCTGAGGATTTAGCAACACTATATTTGAAAATTCTGTAATTTTTAATATTTGAGAATTCAGTTTTTAAGGTATTTGTATTTGCAGATTTCGAATGCAATTCGTTGGGTTGGTAGAGCAGATAATCCAACAGAGGATTCTGTGTTTGAAAATTTTGTATTTTATGATTTTCAACTACAAATTATATACAATATTATTATTAAGGATTAGTAAGCTTAATTGCTTCGTTGATTTGATAGAAGAACTGGCAACTCAATTGGCATCTGGGTGTAGCAAATGCGTCGTCCTTCTAAAATTTTCATCATTTTCAAACTAAAGGGTTATCCATTTCGCGGTTTCAAAAGTATAGGGCTAGAATTTGACATCCGTCAAACTGAGTTGTTAAAACAATTTCTTTCTTTTTCAGTTCAAAGTTTTTTTTCGTGAAAGTCACCAATAAGAGTGGACGTGTTTGATAGAGTCGGAAAAGTTATTGTTTTCGGTATAAAAAAAAAAATTTTAATATTTTGCGAAAAGACGCTAAGAAACTCAAGGAGTTATTTCGGTGATTTGTTTTTTTTTTTTTTTTTTTAGAAAAAAAAAATAAAATAATATCGTTTGCAAACAATTTGTTTATAATATGAGTGTTCAGCGCTCTCCTCCCCGGCAACGGCAATCGCCTGTTAATGTGTGTGTAAACAATAATTTGCAATCACCCGCGCAAACCCCCCCGATTAGTGCATTATCAAAAAAAACAGTTGATACACACTGCACAAGTGAAAGTAACAGTGTTAATCTTTTGCCTGTACATATTCCTCACTCTAACACTACATCAAAATTTGCAACAACAATAAATACAGACAAAAAAAATAGTTTGTTCTCTCGTGATATACTATCTCCCTCTATACCATGGAGTGTACAATGCGCTTCTCCTGCTGTAACACCAACAGCTACAACATCAAAGCAAACAAATAACGGCCTTTCTACTGAAGTGCATGACCCAATAGTTAAAGCAACTAGTGCGATGACTAATAAAGAACCAGTTGCTGTTCAAACTGGAATTGATCGCTACATTACTGTAGTAAAGCGAAAAAGAAGTCCACAAAATTCAAAACAAATGAATTCAACAAAAATTCAAAAGCAGAACACTGCCCCTATTAGTTCGGAAAATAGATACGCTTTGCTTTCAGGTGATGAAAGTGACGAAAATATTATCTCCAAGAAAAATTTCAAACCCCCACCCATTTTCTTAAGAGAACGCAACTCAGATAAGTTGATTTCTAGAATTACAAGTCTTATAGGACCAAAGAATTTCCACGTTGTTCCTATTCGCAAAGGCCAAATTGAGGAAACGAAAGTGCAAATCTACAGCGAAACTCATTATCGCAAAGTAATTGCGGAATTTGATGCTGTAAAAAAAAATTACTACACATATCAGCTAAAAAGTAGTAAGGGCTTAATCGTTGTACTCAAAGGCGTCGAACCCAACGTTGACATTAACGAAATCAAACTTGCCCTTCAGGAAGAAGGGTTTCAAGCCAAAACAGTATTCAACATTCTCAACAAGAGCAATATACCTCAACCGTTATATCGCATTGAGCTTCAGCCTGAAACAAAACCCCTAAAAAAAGGTGAAGTACACCCCATATATAAAATTCGATATTTATTGCATCGCAAAATCACAATCGAAGAACCCCATAAGAGAACTGGACCTCCTCAGTGCAGCAACTGCCAAGAATATGGACATACTAAGACATATTGTACCCTGCCAGCTGTTTGTGTGATTTGTGGAGATCTCCATAAATCAAACATATGCCCAAAATCTAAAGGCGATGCTAGCATGAAAAAATGCAGCAATTGTGGAGGTAATCACACCGCAAATTATAGAGGTTGCCCAGTATATACAACCCTAAAGCTAAATTTCTCCGCTAGCAATCAACCTCTAAAACCAGTTGAGCAAACTCAGATAGCCAACTCAAGTAAGAGACAAAATATTGATGCAACACAATTCTTCTCTGCAATCCCAAACAAGAATCAAACCAATTCATACGCTAGCGTGTTAAAACAAAACACACACCAACAAAGCAATGTAAATAATGAGCAGAAACACTCACTGCCCACCCAACAGCCAAGTACCCTTGAACATTTGCTTCAAACATTAATTCAGAATATGAACCAATTCATGAACTCAATGCAAACAATGATGCAAGAAATGATGAAAAATCAATCGATGTTACTCCAAACATTGCTATCCAGACCATGAGTTGTCTCAAGATATGCCACTGGAACGCCAACGGCTTAAGCCAGCACCGTTTGGAGCTAATTCAATTCCTTGCATCCAACCAAATCGACATAATGATGATATCTGAGACCCATTTCACTGACAAAAATTGCTACCAAATACCATATTACAAACTGTACACCACAAATCATCCGCATGGTAAGGCACGCGGAGGAACGACCATTTTGATAAAAAGCAGAATTAAACATCTTGTTCTCGAAGATTTGAGTAGCGTCTACTTACAAGCAACATCTATATGTCTGGAAGAATACATCTCTAAGCTAGTAATATCTGCGATATACTGTCCCCCAAGATACAGTATTACCGAACAACAATATAAAGAATTTTTCTCAACTCTTGGTAGCAAATTCTTGGTTGCTGGCGATTTCAACGCCAAACACACTCACTGGGGCTCCCGCTTAATAACTCCAAAAGGCAATCATCACTAACCACGGCTACGATGTTATTTCAAATGGTCAACCGACATATTGGCCGACGGACAAGAGGAAAATACCCGATCTCATAGACTTTGGAGTCGCCAAAGGTTTGCAGATGGAAAATATCTCCACAGAGTGTAATTATGATCTCTCATCTGACCACTCACCCACGGTAATATCTATAAAATCACCAAGCCCCCAAGGTAATTGCGTTAGAAAGAAAATAGACTGGTTAAAATTCAAGAAATATATAAATTCCCATCTTCCTCTGAGTACTGTATTAAGAAATGGACACGATGTAGACTCAGCACTCGAAAAATTCAACCAGCTGCTCTCATTAGCTCTCAGCTCAGCCACCTGCACAAAGGTATGCAAGCAATCAAACTATAGCCCATACACACCAGCCGATATTGAATTGCTAGTAAGACAGAAAAGAAGACTCCGAAGACAATGGCAAGAATTCAGATCACCGAATCTGAAAACACAGCTACAGCACTGCACTCGAAAGTTAAAGCAAGCCTTAAAAAATAAAAACAACAAAGAGTTAGAAGAGCAAATAGCGAAATTAACACCTGGTGAAGCGTCAGACTACTCTTTGTGGAAATCAGCAAAAAAATCAAATCGGCCAATTCTCACTGATTCCCCCATCCGTTTGAGTGACGGTAATTGGGCTAGAAGCAACTGTGAGAAGGGTTTGGCTTTTGCAAACCACCTAAAAAGTGTGTTTACACCCAATCCACCCTCTTCACAGTCCTCATTACCAATATTAACTTCTCAACCTTGCTCAATAACGCTCAAAATTAAAAAAAAGGACATATTCAAAGCAATTTATAAAGATTTAAACCCAAAAAAATCACCTGGTCCAGATAAAATTACCGGTAAAATGATAAAAGAGCTACCTCCGGCTTCAATGCTGGAAAACTTCAAAAATTATTATGATAGCAAAACCAGGAAAAGACCCTACAAAAGTTGCATCGTACAGACCTATCAGCCTCCTGCCTCTACTTTCTAAAGTATTCGAAAAGCTACTTGTCATGAATATAACTCCATTTATTAATCTCAACCAACTGATTCCTCAACATCAGTTTGGATTTAGAAAACAGCACGGCACAATAGAACAAGTCCACCGCATTGTAACTCTGATAAGGAACACTTTTGAAGAAAAAAAGTATTGCTCAGCTGTCTTTCTTGATATCACTCAAGCTTTCGATAAAGTATGGCACGATGGCCTTATTTACAAACTCAAACTATTACTGCCTGCAAATGTCTCCTCATTGCTTAGTAGCTACCTCACGAAAAGACAATTTCTGGTACATCACAAGGATTACACAACAAATCCATTGGATATTCACGCTGGCGTTCCTCAAGGAAGCGTTTTGGGCCCCTTACTGTATCTCTTATACACTACAGATATGCCCAGCAATAACCATACATTTATATCGACCTTTGCAGATGATACGGCAATATTGTGCTCTCGCTCTAACCCCATAGAAGCTACTAAACTCCTGCAGACTCATATCGATTCTCTCGAAATCTGGCTAGCAAAATGGCGTATAAAAGTCAATGAATCAAAGAGCGTACATGTAACCTTCACGCTAAGGCCAGATACATGTCCCCCACTTAAAATTAATGGCCAATCAGTTCCACAATGTTCCTCAACAAAGTACTTGGGTATTCACCTCGACAGAAGGCTGACCTGGAAAAATCACATAGAGGCAAAGAAAACTCAGATCAAGCTTAAAATTAATCAGTTATGGTGGCTGTTACACAAAAGATCAAAGTTGAATCTCGAATACAAAGTGCTATTATATAAAGCAATCCTGAAGCCAATCTGGACTTATGGTATTCAGTTTTGGGGCACCGCATCTCCCTCAAATATCGAAAAATTGCAGCGAATACAATCCAAGTGTCTGCGAATTATTGTAAACGCGCCTTGGTATATGAGGAACGTTAACATCCATCGAGATTTAAATGTACCCACAATTTCTGAGGAAGTTGCAATGTCTTGCAGAAGCTACATTCAAAAATTACACAGTCATCCGAATCCCCTTGCTAGGCAATTGTTGCTGAGTACGGGGCATCGTCGATTAAAAAGAAAAGACACACTGAATATGCTGTGAAATTGATATACCTCGTGACTCAACAAATTGTGATGGAACGTTGGGAATATCACATAATTTTATTTAGTTTGTAAGATTTGATTACATATTGTTAGTTTCTAAGTAATTTTAGAAAGATTCAATAAAAAAGCTTGTTAAAAAAAAAAAAAAAAAAAAAAAAAAGTCTGACATTTGCGAAAATGGATCGCTTAACTATCGCACAACGCATTAAAATTGTAAAAACCTACTACAAAAATGGTGATTCTGCCACAGCCACATATCGTGCTTTAAAAGGAGATTATGGTTTACATAATCGTCCAACTACGCAAGCAATTGGCAAAATTGTGAAGAAATATGAAGAGACTGGATCGGTTACAGATATTGTAAGGCCTGTGCATCATCGTTTCGCTCGTACCACCGAAAATATCGCTGCTGTAAGTGAAAGTGTTGCCGAAGACCTGAATGTGTCGATTCCTCGTCGTTCTCAGGAATTAGGACTGTCTTACGGCACATTATGGCGTATTTTGCATTCGGATCTACACCTATATCCATATAAAATCCAGCTCACACAACAACTGAAGCCAGCTGACCATTCACAACGTCGTAGATACGTCGAATGGGTGCTTGAACAACAGGCGGTGGATGGTGATTTTTCGAACAAAATTTTCTTCAGCGTCGAAGCACATTTCTCACTCGGTGGGTATGTTAACAAACAAAATTGTCGTATTTGGGGTTCTGAGAATCCTCAAGTAATTGAAGAGAGGCCACTACATCCACAAAAAGTCACTGCTTGGTGCGCTCTTTGGTCCGGAGGTGTGATTGAACCTTACTTCTTCGAAAACGACGATGGAACGACTGTCACCGTCAATTCGGAGCGTTATGGTCATATGATAACCGACTTTTTTTTGCCTGCTATTGAAGAATACGACTTAGAGAATATGTGGTTTCAACAAGACGGTGCCACATGCCACACAACTCGAGCGAATATGGCTTTATTGCAAGAGAAATTTTCTAGCCGCGTAATTTCTCGTCGTGGCGATATCAAGTGGCCACCAAGATCATGCGATTTGACACCGCTTGACTTTTTTTTGTGGGGCTACGTGAAAGACCGTGTTTATGCAAATAAACCTTTAACTCTTGAGCACCTAAAAACCAACATTCGTCACGTTATGGCTGAGATACCGCCCAATATGTGTCAAAAAGTGGTTGAAAATTACCTCAAAAGAATCGATGCTTGCAACAATTCGCGTGGTGGTCATTTAACTGATGTAGTATTTCACACATAATGTCAACGTTCAAGCTTTATAATAAAAAAGAAATATCATGATAAAAGAATTTTATATGTGTTTTATTTAGATTTACTTTTGAAACTGCAAAATGGATAACCCTTTATAAATGTATACGCTTTTCTTAAATAATTATTACTTTTGATACGAAGACAATTAAAAAGTGAAGAAGATATTTTTGTCGTTGTTGTTGTTGTTGTTGTTATTATTATTTCATTCCTCAATGAAGCAGTAATAACAAATAACCAGTAGGAATAGTAAGTAAGTAGAAAAACATATTACCCGGCACCCTACTGTCTCTCTCTCTCTCTCTCTCTCTCTATTACTCTTCTCACACTTTTTAAATTTTTTTTATCATCTATTCTTTTTCACAGATATCACGCATCAGCATGGAAAATTGTATAACAACTTACCGAAAAACTTCTAAAACTACTTTTATGTAATATTACATACTATGTTATGCTATGATGGTAGTAGTAATAATAGTAGTACTACTACCACTACCACTAAACACTACTACTAATTCTTATAATAGTAAATATATATTTTACGATATTTTTACGTGAGTTGTCGAAGTTAGAAGAATGAGAACCAAGATCGAAATGAGAACAATAGCATTGAGGTGATGATGAGGTATGAGATAATGCTAGCCGCTTAATATAAAAACATTTAAGTAAAAACTAAAATGAGAAGAAAAAGAAATGAGATGGGAGAAAAATTCAACATCACTGCCAGAACAAAACACACAATATACGATACTACGACGACACGAGTATAGAGATAATGTTTCGATATTGTTTCATCTTCACTCAATGATTGAGTGAATTTAAAGTTAAAGTTGAACAAAGAAGAACTTTACTATTGGTGAAGTATACTTTTTGTTCATTTGCTTCTTCTGTTGGCACCTTGACATGTGCTTATGTAATGTACATATGTACGTATACATGTGTATGTATGTATGTGTAAATGCTCTTAATATTGTATTTTCTACTTAAAATATGTAGACTTATTGCGCGTAAATATATTTAAATAGTTTGAAGTTTTAATACATTACTATCTCAAACACCTCCTCTCTATGTATAGCCTATGCCTTCAAAGAAATTCAAAAATTCACTTGGCAACGGCTTAACTTACAGAGTAACGAAAATTTGGCTAC
Organism: Megamerina dolium; assembly: GCA_963854835.1. NCBI lineage: Eukaryota > Metazoa > Arthropoda > Insecta > Diptera > Megamerinidae > Megamerina > Megamerina dolium. Next base: position 30,412,171 of record OY978529.1, on the reverse strand, counting down.
TTTTTCTCCAATAGCAACTATGAGTATACTACAAATTACACACTTGTACGCATACAAAATATATGCTCTAGTACAATAAATATCTCAGAGCAATATCACAACAATTTAATGTAGCTAAATCCTTTGAAAAACATTTTTTTGAAAATCCTTTTACAACGGATTAAAGCATAAAATTTAATTAATCGTAAAACAAGGCGTCCAGAGTAAAGTTTGATTAAGTAAATGAGGTAGAGGTGGGCCGTAGGGGCGAAATAAAGTCTTATAACGTAGATTAAGTAGACGTACACACACACAATATTATATGCTCAGTATAACAGAAAAGTGTTGAAAATTACTTAATGCTCAAATAGGCATTTGGCGCCTAAAAATATGCATCATGCCAACGATGGGTGGGTGTTTGGTTAGACGATTGCTGGACTAGTGTATTTTTCTTTTCTGAACAACTCTAAGTTAAAATCATAATAAATTAATGTTGTATTGATGGCAACAGCACTAAAAGCTACTACAGCTGCTATCGGTTAAAAACAGGTCAAGCGCCTTAAAATAGATAACACATTTTATACAAGATGTGTATCAGTATATACAAGTACGATATAAATATAGTGCTTCTTTGAGTTATTTATGTACGTATATACTATACATTCAATTAACACTAAAACAGTTTATACTTAAAAAGTCCTATGAAATATCTCAGTTGATGGCAAGTTAATGGAATTTAGTTAAGCAGCTTTATGTAATACTTTGTCTATGAAAATAGTTCAATAATCTATATGGGAATAATTATATTTAAAATTTCGATCAAATAGTAGAGCATTTATTGTATTAGGCTACTGTCTAATAGATAATGGCATCTATTGGTGTATTGGAGCTGTTACTGTGTAGTGTACAACTCTACCCCATGACAGTGGACAGCCATGGATAAATGCATGGACTTGTATATGAACCATAAACTGGTTCACCTTAAGAAATTATTGGCATCTATTGGTGTATTAGAGCAGTTACTATGTAGTGTGCAACTCTACCCCATGACAATGGACAGCCATACATAAATGCATGTTTATTAAAACTTCAAAATTAAGGTTATCCGTCTGCATAGACTAGTTCACCCAAAGTAATTAATAAGTAAAGTCTAGTAATTTTATGTACACTACAATTTGGCCTTCTGGTCTGTAGGCCGTGGATTCGATCCCCGGTTGAAGCACAAATTTAGTATTGAAATAATTTTTCTTATAAAGTGTTTCCACCTGTAGCCTGAAGCAATTGGCAATTCTTTCGGCAGTAAAAATTCGCCAAGGGAAAGCTTCTAACAAGCTCGGTGACAAAGCTCAGAAAAAGTGATGTCACAGAGGTCTGCCATTCGGAACCGGCTAATATAAGCAGGTCCCTTCTAAAACTGTACAAAATTTAGCACCCACAACAGTACTGGAAAAGAAGCTCGGCCAAAGAACCCTTCGGGGCTTATAAGTGCCACAAATTTATTTTTATTTTTTACAATTAATACCAAATTAATTTTTTTCTAATCAGTGATTCAGCCTGACACAAAATGTTTGCCTGCAATTATTCTAAAACTCAGAGATCTTTGGAGGACTAAATAATACCTTTAATACTAATGGCTCCGACAACTCAAATGGTGTTGGCTCCGGATGGTAGCAGATTGATAATACCAAGTTTTCTTTCTCCACAGGGAGTATGATGACAATCTTATAAGTAGTAGTCTTCGCCATAATCAAGGTCGTATATAAGCATTTTCAGCGACAGTAATAGTTCTTCTACTAAAATCACTGATGTGTAAGATGAATTCAAATATTATTGTGAAATGAAATAAACTGAATCTTATATGAATTCCAAAGCACTGTGGCATCGCAGGGAATAAACTGCCTAATTACTTTCCCAATGAGCGATCCGATAATACACCTATAGACCCAGGGCCAATTTGAGGCATAAGCTCTGTAGGATTCCCTTAATTTCAAAATCTTCACAGGTTGGGTCATTTGTTTTACTAAAGCAAATAAAAAAGGATTCTTTGCGTGCTTTTAAATAAATTCAGTCCAAGAGACCATAGCTGTAAGACAAATCTACACATTTAAAAATATGTACAATTTGCAAAGAGCATGTTTGATTAAGAAAGATCGATGTATTTGAAAATAAAATGAATATTTTCTTACGCCAAAATGTGAAAAGGCCGTCTAAAATACATATTTTTTCAAATTATTAAAAGCTGTCGATCATATGCTTAATTAATTGTTATATGTATAAAAACATTTTTGAAATTGATTATAAACTTATGATTTCTTGGTTAAATTTCGTCACAATCATCCACCTTTGATACCCTTTGTCCATTTATTTTTTCAGCGGAACCATTATTTGCATCCATACGTTTATTCGAATGTAGGTGCAACTAGAAAAAGTCTTATAAAAATGATGTAGTCAAAGAAATATAAAAATTTCAATTTAAAATTTTCGCATGAATTTTTTCTCCACCTCCGCCATTATCGCATCCGCCATTCACAATTTAGTTATGTAGTTTTCATAAATAAATTTATACAACAGCTGTCGCCAAGAAATGTACTATGTACTACTACACACGTATTTATGTATGTACATAGATTTATGTTTGTACAGGTAGAAGAAGAAAGACAGAAGAAGTACCTACAGGTATAAAGCTACGAAAATATATTGAATAAAAATATATAAGTTTGGGTAGTGTTTGGTGTTGGCATTAGCATTTCGTTAGCAGTAGCTACATACATAGATTCCAAAGTAGGGAACCAAATGCAATAAATGTTATTTGTGGAAATGCAAGAAGAAGAAAAACAAAAATAAAGGATATATTAAAATTTGAATAAATCTTTATACAACAACATGCAGTCAACCAACGAAGCAACGGGCCGACCAAAGAACGACAAATAATAAAGCCCACAGAAGTAAAGCATAAAAAAGCAAAAACAAAGTTACGCAAAGAAAAACAAAATCGTAGTGAAAATATGATATGAAAATGTGAAAATTTGTTTAGAGAACGAGCGCAAAACAGTAAAAATATTTCATTATGCACAAGACCAAAAAAAACACAAAACCAACAAAAAACCAGAAAGATTGTATGAAAAGTGGTAAAGAAATGCAAGCAAAATGAAAAAACGAATAAAATTTATATTTTTTTTTGTAAATTTTATTTTTAATTTGCACACTTTTCGGTACGCATTTATGACATTTTGCTGGCCTTTCAACTCATTTTGCAACTGTAGAGGCGTTATGGTTGGCGTTAAAGCAATACACCAGCAACAGCAACAGCAGTCATTCCCCAACCGCTTCACTCATCCAAACAGACCGCAAGTAAAAACCTAAAATTATTTTTATGATTATGTTTATTATAATCATTGCATACTTTTTGGCGCTTTACAAAATACAATGTGTTCTACTGCTTTATTTTTGTTTTTTCTCTTATTTTTTTGTTTGTGTTTTTTTTTTCAACTAAGTAAGTTACACTTACAAAATTATGCCGTTGCACATTAGATCTCTTTAAATTTGCTAAAGAGGTTTTTTATGCGGTAACAGTTTTTCAAATGCTTTATAAAAATGTGAGCACAAATTTTACAAATATTTTTTGAAGTACATATTTATTAGAAAAACACGAATAAAATTTTTGTTAATTCTTAATTAAATTATTTAAATATTCTTATAGGCACTTTGAAATTGAAATTTCATTTTTAAGCTAAAAAATAAGTGCCACTTTTATTGTATTACAGTTCTCAAAAAATATCATCAATTTTTTGGGTAGATCTACTCCACCAAATATATGTACAATATATACGTATATCTTCTTTTCTTATGCATTCATGCATTCGTTACTGATTTCAAAAGCATGAATTGTGTGTTTAAATGAAAAACTTAATGAATTAGATGCAAAGGGAAAAATACAAATTTTTACATAAAAATGCGGTTCACAGAAAAAAAAATTATTTTTTAAAATTGTTGTTCGAAAAGTTGTTCGCAAAATATATGTTCATGCCTTAAGGAAATAACTTAAATATAAAATTACATGTAAAAAAAATATCAGTCTTCTAAATGCTGTTCTCCTAAATTGTTTTTGGTAATAAATGATTGTTGGGATGAAATAAATTGTCTGCTGCTTCAATTTGAAATAATGTAACATAATTTCTAATATCCAAATCTCAAACGGTGACATACATTTTCTAAGAATTATGCTTGAAAAAAGCTAAAAGAATTTGTTTTAATCTCACCCTTGACTCTTGATTGTGGCCAATTCATTCCGTTTCAATAATGATGCAAATTCAAATAATATGATCACTTCTCTTCCCAGTCTCCACCACGTTTTTATTGTTCTAACACTCAAATAAATATGATTGAAGTGATAAATTTTCAAAAACATCATAAACATCCCTAGTACTATTTTTTTTAATTAAAAAATTAATTAATGAATCCTTCTTCTTCTTATATGGCCATAACAACCGAAGATCGATTCAGGCCGAACATAATATGCGGTCCCAGTCTTCTCTGTTCTTCGCTTGCTGGCGCCAATTGGATATTCCAAGCGCCGCTAGTTAACTCAACACTTGGTTCTTCCAAAGGAGGTTTGGTCTTCCACTTCTTCTGTTCCTCCAGCGGGTGCAGAATTAAATGCCCTCTTCGCTGCAGGGTCTTCTTCCATTCGCTCGACATGACCCAGCCAGCGCAGCCACTGAATTTTGATTTGCTTGACTATGTCAATATCAGCGTTCAGCTCATACAGCTCATGGTTGTACCTCATTCGATACTCGCCAATAGGTACGAAGAACCTGTGCATAACTTTTCTCTCGAAAACTCCAAGCATCCTCTCATCCGTGGTGGAAATTGTCCATGATTCTGCGCCATATGTGTGATTTTCGATCTTCGGTAGAGGGCTCGACTACTCAATTGCTTACTCAGCCCAAGTAACACCTGTTAGCTACAGTTATCCTGCGCATGATCTCCAGGCTAACATCATTACAGTTGTTGATACCCGTTCCAAGATAGACACCACCTCGAAAGTGTAATTGTCAATAGTGACGTATTGTCAAAGATGCCGAGGCTCTTTGTTTGTAGACACTAGGTACTTCGTCTTGCCCTCGTTCATCGTAATATCCATTCGACGTGACTCTTGTTCCAATTCAGAGAATGCTGCACTGCCTGGTCGTGAGATGGTACCGATTATGTCAATATCATCTGCATATCATCAGCATCTCCGATGAAGATTTCCGAATAACAAATAGCAACGGTTCTTATGTTCTTTTCAATCCAATTGTAATACTACATTATAGTTATATAGTTTCCAGAGATCTAAAAGAATACCTTGTGGACTAGTTTATTGTTCACCAGCTAGTTTATTGTTTATGACTGCCACTCATTCGATTTCATCAATGATTTATTTTATGCTCTTTTAATCTCAGCGCAGCTTTAGGTGCTTGAGGTGATTGTCGTTCATATTCGATCATTAAAATCTACATGAGACCATTTAATGAGCAAAATTTTATCTGGAAACCCTTGGCTAGTAGTTTTTCCGTTGAACAGCCATTAACTCTACTATGTATATTATTTACGGGAGCAATACAAGATATCTGGGTAATTGTCATGCATATTATAAGAATTTTTCTGAATAATTCTCTCTATTTTAGGTTTGTTCACTAAGATAGATCACAGTGGAGGAGACTAATGTTTGACTGTTAAATCGATAGCAGTTATTTACTTGAGTCACTTAATGATACTGCGAACGCATCCACTATTGCTGGCCATCTTTAGATATCTGATATATGTTATTTCTAAATAATTTTGAAACTAATTAATTACGAGATGCAAATTCAATCCATTGATTGATGGTATGGGAATGGTATAGTCGATGACATTCGGAATTGTAGTGCACTCCCACAGGATCTTTGAAAGACCGTATCTTTGTTGAGCCCAGCGTGAAGCCATGTTTAGTCTATTTGCTGATATAAGCGCTCTCTGCTTGCCAAATAGATCCACAGAGAGTAGATGCAATAGCATTTGACGGGTTTGTTCTTAGAGCGCCTGTTGTCAACACCTCAGACGTCCTTTGAACCTTGTCTATTAGCCGTCTGTGTACCTCCTTATTTAGGGGCTTCCACCAAACTATCACTCCGTAAAAAAAATTAGTCTGACGATCGCGCAATATAGCCATGATACGATTGCAGGACTCATCCTTCATCAGTGGGTGCCGTAGCTCAGTGGTTAGTGCGTTGGCTTTCTGATCTGTAGATCGTGGGTTCAATTCCCGGCTGAAGCATAAAAAAATCTGATATCGAAAAGATTTTGCTTTCGAACGTTACCCACATGCCGGCAAGAATTGGCAATTTTTCTACAATCTACAATTTTTTCAATTTGCCAAAAATGAATCTTAAAAAAGCTTTGTGACAAAATTAAGTTAAAGTGATGTCACAAGGGCTCTTTCGTTCGGAACCGGCTAATAAAGTAGGTCTCTTCTAATGCTGTCCAAATTTAACACGCACAACAGTAATGGAAGAGAAGCTTGATCAACGAGCCCTTCGGGCTTTAAGTGCCACATATTTATTTTATTTTTATTCTTTTAAACAAGAAGACCCAAATGTCAAAAACTACGTCTTAAGGATTATTTACAGCTTTTGTGGAACTAACAAAATTGTATCATCACATACTGATGACTATTCCTGAATTGAAATCCGCTCGATATAAGTGCGATATATATGCTCAAGTCTTTTCTTACTTATGTGGATAAATCTTCACCACTAGTAACCATAACTACAACTGCAACATTCGATATATGTCAATTGTATGGTTAAGCCTCTAAGATAAAAAATTGAGAAGAGCACACTAAATCAAATTGAACTTTTATTTTGCGAACTGCACAAGGCTCATACAGATTAAATGAGAATTATAATTGAATTACTAAAACCTGGCTCCGTCTCTTGCAAAATTTGTAACAACCAGTCGGATTGCTGAATTTTAAATGTTTAATTTTAATTATTTTTCTCACAAAACATATTTACATTAAAAATTTATTTCTGTGTCTACATTACTCAATTCCAAAACAAATTTTTTATTTGTGCTATTCGTTCCAGTCAATACAATTGTGAAATTTTAATGAATTATGTATACTACAAAATTTTATAATATTTATTAATATTTATTAATATTTTTTTCTTATGACCATATTAAATTTGCAATTTTCTGCCTGCGTGTCCTTAGAATAAGTCGAAGTAAAGGGTTGAAATTCACATCGGAGCGACATATGTGGTTTGGGTACATATAGCAAAATTTCACGAGAAATTATTCTGCAGAATATTTTAACCAGTTAGGTCTCTCACGAAAGGATCGTTTTGGCCACTTTTTTGGGATAGCCTGAAAAAAATAATATTTGGGAAGTCGCTAGTGGATTAAAATGTCTTAGAAAATTATTCCCCGCAAAAATTCACCAGGAGGTTTCTCAGTCAAAATATTTATACAACGAATATAAAAGTCCACAAAAAATAAAAAACCAATACATCCCCTTGAAATATGCAACTTTTTTATTCATTTTTTTATAACTTGTTCATAGATATAACTCTTGCTCTTTTCGAGGGTGATGCTTTCAAAACTTGGGACATAAATATCGCAGTCACTGCTATCATTAGAAGTTTTAAAATCTTTACAATTTAGTATGTCAGTTGAATAAAATTTGTAGAATAACACCAGTGACCACCTTGGCCGATGGCTTTCTTAAAAAAAACATAATTATAGATAGATATTTAAAAGTCATTCATTAAATATTATTTCTTATGCATATTTTCTTCTCATATCACTTAACAACACAAACAATTAGGGTATAATTTTAACCGAAATATTGTTAACATCCTAAAGAAACGTAAATTTGCATTAAATCAACCTTATGTAATATATATACAGTACATTCCTAACAAAAATTTATCATAGACAGGTTAATATGAAAAATAATAAATACCCATAATAAAATATTTGTTGTTTAATTTAAAACAACTAATTATTTTTCACCTTTAGACCTCATATCGTATAATAGAAGCATATAAACACATAATTCCAAATAATTCATACGAAAAACCAAATAAATTTGTACATAAAAACTTTTGTTTGCTTATTTTTTATATATTTATTTTTTTTGTTTGTTTGTTTTTTTCTTCCTTATTTTGGTGTTATTTTAATTACCACCTCTAATGCGAAAAGCAAACAAAATTTTGCATTTTTATATTTTAGGGTTAGTTTTTTCCATTTTTTTCCTTTTCAACTCTCATTTTATTGTAATGCTTTGGATATAATTTATCCTATGCATAATAATTTATTAGAGCTGAAAGTGAGAAATAATATAAAAAACGGGCTTATAAAAATAAAAATTACTATTTGTGTAAAAATCATATATAATCATAATACCAAATAATAATGACCATAATAATAATAATAATAAGGGATTGAAAAAGAAAAAGCATAAAATCCAATATAATTATGCTTTTTAGCCGTTGATTTGTGTTGTATTTTATTTTTCTGGCAATTTCATTTACATAATTATGCAAATATATAGGACAAGAACTGTTGGAGGAGCAGGCATACAATTTTTGATGTTTTATTTTTATGAAGATTAGATAAATTTATGATGGAAAATGTTCATGTTTATATTGTGAATTATTCAATCAAACGTACATTTGGCATTGAACAATTATTTCACAGCAAAATTTGAAAAGGTTAATTATATAGCAGAACAGTCAACTACTACTTTATATAAATGAAAAGGTGCTTTCATAATTGCTGTAACCTTCCTAATGAATATGTGCAATGGAATTTTTCTACTTCACTGAGAATGGGACAAATTCACATTGAGTCTGTCAACGAGACACAGTCGTGCCGTTCTAATTTGTTGCATTTTGTTTGGACTGTGCTTGTAATTATATTTCAAGAAATAAATGAAAAGGATGTACAGATATATATTAGTGCTATTTTATTATATGTTAAAAATTCGAATTATTTCTATAAAAATTATATGCCATTCTAATGTTATTAATGATGACCTTTAGCCATTGAATTGTAAAACTATAAACTTCCAATATTAAAAAAAAATTGAATAATACAAATTTCATTTTTACATTTACCTCGACATTATACGTAACCCATTGACGTAAAATTAGTTTTTTTTTTAATGTATTACCACTGCATATTACGCTACTCTCATTTAACACAACTAAACATGAAGCGAACAACAAAAATTCGCCCAAAAATGTTATTTTTAATAGCAACTAAAAAACGAACTTTTTTAACATGATTTCCGCTAATTGCGTTCTAAAAATTTATTAAAATCTAAGCACAACCCAATATAGTGGCAACCACAAACCTTCTGACCACTCGCTTACCCCAATTATTCTATTCATACAAATTAAATGTGGCAAATGCATGTTAATTAGTAATTTGCATTTGCATTTAATGTCACATCCTTCGACTTTGTATATTCTTTTTTTTGCATTTCTCCCTCAATTCCATTCAAATCGAATATTTGCCATAAATATATTAAAAATTCGAATAAAACTTTTTGACATTCACAGTGGAGTACAAAAAAAAGGAAGAAACCCCTTTCAATGTAATTTTTTTTTAGTTGTATTCAATTAAGAGCACTTGAACTGTTGATTTCAAATTTAATGCAAGGACAACATTTTTCATAAATGTCATTCGGAGAAAATTCTACATGAAATGTTTGTCATTTTGCAAATTTGCAATTTATTCTATTTTTTATATATGGCATAAGGTGAGGATCACTTACTGTATTACTATTATAAATTTGTATAATGATTCAAAGACTCATAATTTTCAGTATCTCACTGTAAACTTGTACGAGGACACTGGTTAAGTAGTACATCCTCTCAGACATGAACGTCAGTACGAAGCAAAGTAAGTAATCAAATAATTTAATTCAAAGACATATTCTGAAATCAAAAGATATTGTCGCTAAAATTTATTAGCACGTTTAAATAAATCCCTCACATGAAATACAAATTATATTCTAAAACTCCGAGAGTATCAAACCTCTGTTCGAACTAGGAACTACTTCTGAGCCACTCTTTGTAAATTCTTGAGTTGTCCACTGTAATCGATGAAGGACCGTGCAAACATCTATTGTGCTGAAAGTTAAATACAAATAATTCCAAACAAAGGTGATTTCAAAGTTGGAATCACCTTAATGTTAAAATCTACTTGTTTGTCATATTTCCCCACTCAAAAAGCCTAACTAACTTGATTCTAAGTTTAATTATATGACATAAATAGAGCATACATAGCACTTTAGTGCTATAGATAGAATATAAAATTGTGTCATCAACTTATAAAACATATAATTTATTACTACCTATAGTTTACGTATCTAATATTGCACATTGAATATATTCATTAAATAATTATTATATTTTCTAAAATTGCACATTGAGTAGCAGGGGCGGATCCAAAAAAAGTTCGGGGGGAGGGGGGTTAAAAATTTTTATTTTCATATTATTATATTATTTTTATACATTTTTTTATTGAAAATGACATGCTCCTTTGTTGTTGTTTTCTTTTTGTTAGCTCGTCTAGCACTTGCTGAGGACTAACCTACAGAATCTACATTTGGGAACTGCGCACATAGGTCTTTGACCTTCAAAAGAATGAAAATTATAGTGAGATAAAGACTTTTATCACCCTGATTCAATGATTCAATAAAATTCTCAGGTAGCTCTTCTTTTCATATGTTATAGCCTAGACAGACGGCAGCGTTAATCCGGATTACCAGCGCACTTAATCCGAATAAAATATTAACCTGACAGACGGCAGTATTGCGGATTAACTAAACGGCTGATTGCTGTTTTATTAGGTCTGCTCACTTACATTACTATCACTATCAATTTCTGTCATCTGTCACTCTCGATATGAGAAAATATACAAGAAGTACGTGAACTGAAAACTATCAGAAACTTGTAAATTGACATTCACAGTTCGTAATTGACAGCTGGATTTATTTGTTCGCCAACGCTTTTCATGTTGAAAACTTTTAACAATTGTTGAAAGTTTTTTGTTAGCGAACACACCTCGTGTTTTGTAAAATGGATCGAGAAAAATTCACAATAGAAAATTTTCAGCAGTGTTGCCATCGCAAATTGCCCTAATCCTCTTTTATTTTGAGAATTAACTCATAGAGTTAATGCGGATTAGCTGTAGTTAATGCACGAGTCAATTCGAATTAACTCGGTAATCCGGAATTAGGCTGCCGTCTGTCTAGGCTATTAGACCAGTACCCGCATGAAAGAAGAAATAAAAATTGAAACTTGACGACCCACTCTAGGTGGTGTTTCTAAGATAAACCAACCTTACTTGCTTCTTCCTTAGCTAATTTAAAGATGCTTTTAAAATTTTCTGCTGCATTTTTTCGCAAATCAATTATGGTAGTTCTGTATACGCGTAATCTTTACAGCAGCTGAGATCACACTATTTTTGCATTTGTAGCACACTGAGAGCATTTGTTAAAGCAAATATAGGCTCAATGTTGTAAATGCAACTCAAAATTACGATTGTGTAATTAAAATGAGTAACATTTAAGGTTTCGATCCATCTATTAAATATTTTTATTAACCAGTTCTTTAAATGAGAAACAATTGTGTTCACATATGTAAATGCTGATCAAACTTAAGCTCACAAAAGCCAGCAAGAAGGGTGAGAGCGACGTGACTTTGCATAAGTGTATTTGAGCTCAACAACGTTCACCTATATATGTTCGTACAGATCGAAAAGATAAAATAAAAACTCGTTAAGTTGCAGATTGCTTCTAAACTCACTAATATCGAATACTAATCCCAAACAATAAATTCAGAATTAGGAAAAAACACGGGTCCAATCCTTTACCCACTCTGCACAAACGACTTACCATCAACTGAAAGAGGCTCCTTTGCCGATGATACTCCTGTCTTAGCCGTAGACACCCTTCCACACTCGGCTTTCTTTAAACTTCAAAGAGTGCTAGGCAGATTACGGACTGGCTTAAAAAATTGACGATCAGATCCTATAAGACAAAGTCAGTTCAGGTTACATTTACTCTCAAATGAGATTCCTGCCAACCCGTCACACTCAACGTGATAAAACCAAATATCTTGACATGCATCTCGACAGAAGATTAACCTGTAAAACACATACATGTATATTTTCCAAACGAAAGGCTCTCGGTATAATGCTTAGAAACTTTCATTTCAAAACTGGTCTGGACATACGGTATTCAGCTGTGGAGCACTACAGCTATCTTTAAAGCGGAAATACTGCAAAGGTTCCAATCAAAGATCCTACGGATGATTATAAATGCGCTTTACTATGTCACAAACTACTAAATCCATCGTGACGATAAAATTCTCACAGTCTTTCATAAATGACATTTCTAGCCTAAGTGTCTTCTTCGAGCAGCCACAATAGCCTAACCTAACCTAAATGTCATTTACTCTCATTGTCTTCAGCAGCAGAAACTTCATAATTCTTCTGATATTGAACAGGAATTTCAATATGACTACACACGAGTGATCTAGCACCCTTGACCTTCCCAAACAAGTCAGCCAAGTCACTAGACCTATCGATTTTTAGAAAGACCACAATTTCTTTTTGTGAATGATGCCAAAGAAGAAAGCTCGACGTCAGTCAGCTGCGATCACCAGAGACAGCAGATGCATTTTCCACTCGACTATCGGATCTGCTTATGCAGAACACTCCCCCACTTGATGATACATGCGCACGGTGGACACATATATCCCACTCCATGACTACTGCTGCCGAGGAGGTAATCGGTTACTACCGGCCTCTGAGGAATGAGTGGTATGATCAGGAGTGTCGCGACGCTACCGCAGAGAAAGACGCCGCCTACAGAAAAACCCTGCGTGCAGGCGTAACGCGAGCTGTTAAGGAGCGGTATAGAGAGAAAAGGTGTGCAGAGAGACGTCTTTTCAGGCGCAAGAAGAGGGAGTTGGAAAGACGCGAGTGTGAGGAGATAGAGATGTGTACCGACAAGAATGAGACTCGAAAATTCTTTGAAAAGATCAAGCGCCTGAGTGGAGGTTTAAATCCCGGAGCCTCTTCTTGTCGTGATGGAAATGGGAATCTGGTTACGGATGTCCAGAGTGTACTGAGCCTATGGAGGGAACACTTCTCCACGTTACTGAATGGCGATGCTACGAACAATTCCGCCAGTGGAGGAGTTTGCCCGATAACCCCAATTACAGATGATGGTGTTGATATTCCACCACCCGACTATGACGAGGTTGAAACGGCCATTTTAAGGCTGAAGAACAACAAAGCTGCAGGTGCTGATGGCCTGCCTGCCGAGTTGTTTAAAACCGAAGGCGATGAGCTGCTCGCTTGCATGCACCAGCTCATAAGCAGAATATGGTCGGATGAAAGCATGCCTGATGATTGGAGGCCCAGTGTTCTCTGTCCCGTACATAAAAAAGGAGACCCCACAATTTGCGCCAACTACCGTGGAATAAGTCTCCTGAGCATCGTATACAAGGTTCTATCGAGCATACTGTGTGAAAGGTTGAAGCCTATCCTCAGCAACCTGATTGGACCGTATCAGTGTGGCTTCAGACCGGTAAATCCACCATCGACCAGATTTTCACACTGCGCCAAATCCTGGAGAAGACCCAAGAAAAACAGATCGACACACACCACCTATTTGTTGATTACAAAGCCGCTTTTGACAGTCCGGTAAGGGATTACCTCTACGCAACAATGTCTGAGTTCGGTATTCCTGCAAAGCTCATTCGACTTTGTAGAATGACACTGCATAACTCCCGTCGTGCAGTGAAAATTGGGAAGGACCTCTCCGCACCGTTTAATACCAAACGCGGTTTCAGACAAGGTGATTCGTTATCGTGCGACTTCTTCAATCTTATTATGGAAAAAATAATACGAGCTGCTGATCTACGACATAATGGCACTATCTTCAACAAAAGTGTCATGCTGTTAGCGTATGCCGACGATATTGACATAATCGGCATGAACACGCGAGCAGTCAGTGCAGCATTCTCAGAGTTGGAAAGAGAGTCGCGTCGGATGGGCCTCACGGTGAACGAGGGCAAGACGAAGTATCTAGTGTCAACAAACAAAGAGTCCCGGCGTCTTGGACAGCACGTCACTGTTGACAACTACGCTTTTGAAGTAGTAAGGGACTTTGTCTATCTTGGAACCAGCAATAACAGCAGTAATGACGTCAGCTTGGAGATCATGCGTAGGATAACTCTTGCTAACAGGTGTTACTTTGCGCTGAGTAAGCAATTGAGAAGTCGAGCCCTCTCTCGAAGAACGAAAACTACACTCTACAAGTCTCTCATCATGCCTGTCCTAACATATGGCGCTGAAGCCTGAACAATTTCCACCTCGGATGAGCGAATGCTTGGAGTTTTCGAGAGAAAAGTCCTACGCAAGATCTTTGGACCTATTTGCGTTGGTGGCGAGTACCGAATAAGGTACAACCATGAGCTGTACGAGCTGTATGCCGATATTGACATGGTAAAGCGCATCAAAATCCAGCGGCTGCGCTGGCTAGGTCATGTCGAGCGAATGGAAGAACACGCTCCAGCTAACAAGGTGTTATATTCGGAACCCGCTGGAGGACGGCGCAGAAGAGGAAGACCAAACCTCCGGTGGAAAGACCAAGTACTGGAGAATCTGACGGCGCTTGGAATTTCTAACTGGCGCCAGCTAGCGAAGAACAGAGATGGCTGGCGAAGCATGTTATTTTCGGCCTAAAACGATATTCGGTTGTTATGGCCACATAAGAAGAAGAAGAATGATGCCAAACTCACGGCAAACAATTATCAATTCATCCTACATTAACAATCTACCATGAAAAAGCTTCTGAAAGATTTTTACGACAAAGTTGAGAAAAATGATATCACACGATTTCTTACATTCGCAACGACTTATACATATATTACATAGGTAGACTACTATCAATTCCACAGACTACCCAAACTGAGCGGCAGAAAAGGAAAGCCCAATCCAAGGTAGAGTATGTCCACACGTTATTTCGTCACGAAAACAATTGAAAGCAGCCAACATTTGCACTTGGTATTATTATAATTATCCAATGCCACCCTAAAAGTATGCAAAATATTTTGTTTATACGTAATAGTGATTTTCAGAAAGAAATAAATGTACATACATTGAATATCTAAATGCATGTTTTAATACTGATGAATGAAGGATTTAAGTGGACCAGACCACTCCATAAAGAATCCAGCTAACACGAAATTTACCTATAGAAAAAGTGTTGTAATTATATTTTTTGCTTTCTAACTTTTATGGTCATTTATTTTAATTTCTATTACGCCCACATTAATACAATATATTTAGAGAAACTACTAAATAACAGTCTATTTTAGGAGATTTGCGGTACTTTTTGTTTATTCTCATTTTCATTTACTTTTATTTAACTTTTTTGCTTTTTTTTTTAATCATGTTTTTCGGATGCTCTCCTTTGAAAAAGATAAACGATTGCGGCAAACAAATGCATAAACATAGGAAAGCACATTTTCATATTAGTAGTTTTAATAGTATTGTCTGCCAGTGAATGTGTGTGTTTGTGTATGAATATCATGTAATATACATATGTACAACAATGTTACGCATTTTGCACACAGCTACAAAAACAATCATAATGGTGGAAAGAATAGCAAGCAAGCAAAAGCATCAACAGCATTAACAAATTGGAGGCGAAAAAATACAAGAAATTGTCACAACTTTGTTTATGAGTGTATGTGTTGGTGTGTGTGTATATATGGTATGTGTTTGTGTCATTCTACTACAACATTATTTTACACATTTGCACATACCTTATACATATACCGACATAAACATTGCCATATATGCCAAATAAAAGCCATTAGAATCCATTTCAACTTTTGGGTCAATTTTTCAGAACTCGCAACAAAGTTTGTTTGTATTTTTTCTCTTTTTCTGTTTTTGTTTCTTTTCGTCTCTTTTTGTTTGTTACATGGATTTCTTCGCGATTTTCACACAACAAAGAAATAAAATTTATTACTTCCGCGCAACATTTGCCACATGTGCTATGTACATATATGTAACAAGAACAGCATGCCATTGTCCCATATTTTCTATATACATATGTATATGATATAAATTTCCTATAATCTCATTCAGTAAAGTGTTGAAGCACAGTAAAGTCTATATAATAATAATGCTGTGATATTTTTCTAGCCTCGGTTAACTGTAGGATTTTTTTTTTTAATTTATGCCCATTGGGCATTAAAAAAATGGTTCTAATTGGAGACAAATCATTTTTATATAAATTAAATTTAATAACAACTTCAAACAATATTTATTTAGTACACAAAATGTTTAATATTTTAATATAAATCTTCAAATTTTTTTGGAGCAAATAATTATTTCTTGTTTTTTATTAAAGAAGTAATTCACATAAAATTTTAAGTAATTACGTACATAAGTATACATAATTCTCGTACAAAATCTTTTCTGATAATATGTTCTTTAACAAGGAAAATTTTGAAAATGTGTAAGTCGTATTTCAGCAGCAAAATATTAGTCCGTAAATTCTAGTAAATTTTTACCTTCAGTAACAAAATTGTCCCCATGTATATTTTCTATTTTTTAACTAAAATCAACAAATTTCTATTCAAGGTACCTATATTTTTTTTTTTTTTTTTTTTTTTTAACAAGCTTTTTTATTGGATCTTTCTAAAATTACTTAGAAACTAACAATATGTAATCAAATCTTACAAACTAAATAAAATTATGTGATATTCCCAACGTTCCATCACAATTTGTTGAGTCACGAGGTATAGCAATTTCACAGCATATTCAGTGTGTCTTTTCTTTTTAATCGACGATGCCCCGTGCTCAGCAACAATTGCCTAGCAAGGGGATTCGGATGACTGTGTAATTTTTGAATGTAGCTTCTGCAAGACATTGCAACTTCCTCAGAAATTGTGGGTACATTTAAATCTCGATGGATGTTAACGTTCCTCATATACCAAGCCGCGTTTACAATAATTCGCAGACACTTGGATTGTATTCGCTGCAATTTTTCGATATTTGAGGGAGATGCGGTGCCCCAAAACTGAATACCATAAGTCCAGATTGGCTTCAGGATTGCTTTATATAATAGCACTTTGTATTCAAGATTCAACTTTGATCTTTTGTGTAACAGCCACCATAACTGATTCATTTTAAGCTTGATCTGAGTTTTCTTTGCCTCTATGTGATTTTTCCAGGTCAGCCTTCTGTCGAGGTGAATACCCAAGTACTTTGTTGAGGAATATTGTGGAACTGATTGGCCATTAATTTTAAGTGGGGGACATGTATCTGGCCTTAGCGTGAAGGTTACATGTACGCTCTTTGATTCATTGACTTTTATACGCCATTTTGCTAGCCAGATTTCGAGAGAATCGATATGAGTCTGCAGGAGTTTAGTAGCTTCTATGGGGTTAGAGCGAGAGCACAATATTGCCGTATCATCCGCAAAGGTCGATATAAATGTATGGTTGTTGCTGGGCATATCTGTAGTGTATAAGAGATACAGTAAGGGGCCCAAAACGCTTCCTTGAGGAACGCCAGCGTGAATATCCAATGGATTTGTTGTGTAATCCTTGTGATGTACCAGAAATTGTCTTTTCGTGAGGTAGCTACTAAGCAATGAGGAGACATTTGCTTGAGTGATATCAAGAAAGACAGCTGAGCAATACTTTTTTTCTTCAAAAGTGTTCCTTATCAGAGTTACAATGCGGTGGACTTGTTCTATTGTGCCGTGCTGTTTTCTAAATCCAAACTGATGTTGATGAATCAGTTGGTTGAGATTAATAAATGGAGTTATATTCATGACAAGTAGCTTTTCGAATACTTTAGAAAGTAGAGGCAGGAGGCTGATAGGTCTGTACGATGCAACTTTTGTAGGGTCTTTTCCTGGTTTTGCTAATAATTTATAATAATAATAATTTTTGAAGTTTTCCAGCATTTGGGATAGTGTTTAATACGAAGGATAGCATTGAAAATGTGCATCAGATGAATTACTGAAGCCGGAGGTAGCTCTTTTATCATTTTACCGGTAATTTTATCTGGACCAGGTGATTTTTTTGGGTTTAAATCTTTATAAATTGCTTTGAATATGTCCTTTTTTTTAATTTTGAGCGTTATTGAGCAAGGTTGAGAAGTTAATTTTGGTAACGAGGACTGTGAAGAGGATGGATTGGGTGTAAACACACTTTTTAGGTGGTTTGCAAAAGCCAAACCCTTCTCACAGTTGCTTCTAGCCCAATTACCGTCACTCAAACGGATGGGGGAATCAGTGAGAATTGGCCGATTTGAGTTTTTTGCTGATTTCCACAAAGAGTAGTCTGACGCTTCACCAGGTGTTAATTTCGCTATGTGCTCTTCTAACTCTTTGTTGTTTTTATTTTTTAAGGCTTGCTTTAACTTTCGAGTGCAGTGCTGTAGCTGTGTTTTCAGATTCGGTGATCTGAATTCTTGCCATTGTCTTCGGAGTCTTCTTTTCTGTCTTACTAGCAATTCAATATCGGCTGGTGTGTATGGGCTATAGTTTGATTGCTTGCATACCTTTGTGCAGGTGGCTGAGCTGAGAGCTAATGAGAGCAGCTGGTTGAATTTTTCGAGTGCTGAGTCTAAATCGTGTCCATTTCTTAATACAGTACTCAGAGGAAGATGGGAATTTATATATTTCTTGAATTTTAACCAGTCTATTTTCTTTCTAACGCAATTACCTTGGGGGCTTGGTGATTTTATAGATATTACCGTGGGTGAGTGGTCAGATGATAGATCATAATTACACTCTGAGGAGATATTTTCCATCTGCAAACCTTTGGCGACTCCAAAGTCTATGAGATCGGGTATTTTCCTCTAGTTCGTCCTATATTTTTGAATATATTATTCTCACACTAGCTCAGCCTTATTTCGATATGAAAATACTCCTGCACAAAATTTTCAACCATTTGGTTCATATATAAACATAGCCCCATACGAAATGTTCGTTTTTTAAACAAAACTCTACAAATTTTTATGGAAGATGTGGTTCTTTTTCATACTGTCATTCAGAAACTTCAGGAGTCTAATTTCGATAACAAAATAATATTCTGAAAAAAATATTCAATTATTTCGTTCATTACCAAATATAGCCCCCATGCAAATGTTTAATTTTTGAAATTAAAATCATTAAATTTCTAAAAGATATGCTGTTCTTTCAGCATATCTTCAATACTCATATTTCTATACCACACTAGAACTCTAGAAATCAACGAACTTCCATGGAAGATACTGTTAGTTTTCATTGCACCATTCGGAAAAATCAGACGTCATATAGCACTCGTCAAATTCTAAGTCATTTCATTTATAAATAAATATAGTTCCCATACAAAATCCTCATTTTTTAAACTAAAATATCCAAATTGGTATTGTTGTTTTTCATTAAATCATTCTGAAAATTTAGACGTCAAATTGTGATACCGAAGTGGTAACAAGCACAAAATTTGAAGTCATTCCTTTCATAAACAAATATAGTCCTGATATAAAATTTAAATTTTTTAAACAAAAATTGGCAAACTTCTATGAAAGATGATGTACTTTTTCATTGAATATATCAGTTCCTATGAGAATGATCTATGAGAACTTACAGATTTCTACATTTAATTTTAATTTGTTTCCTCTCACAAGCCACTTAGTCATCTTAGTAACCTTATAGAGGCTCTACTGTATTCCGTTTGCAAAACAGAAATTTTCAATTAATCAACAACACAAAAAAGAAAACGTTTTCGTCCTTAGGAAAAAGGATACCCCACAAATACTTCAAAATACTATACCAATAGTTATTGTTCAATGATGTGAGTAATAATGTCCAAGTTTTACCTGTGGCATCAGCTTGTTTGTTTGATTTCACGACATTGTTATTGTATAATAATAAAAATATTTATTCAACCTTATCAATTTACCACCGTCCACTATCTGTGCACAATACTTCTTCTATCCAACGCCCCCACTGCTATATTGCAACGATCACACTTTTGGTGTAAATTATTTCATGTCAAAGTTTTTTGAGTTGAAGAAGTTTTTCCATTGTTTGTTGTTGTTGTTGTGACGGGTATCTTTATCTTTTGTCACATTCGCAAAAACATAGAAAGGGAAAAAATAAAAAATCAGTAATCTCTTACTCTATGAACTTACGAGAATGTACGAGCATGTAGGCATCATTATTGTTTTCGTTCCTGTAAATAACTAAGTAAATCGTTTGTATTTCAATAGTGCTACCAACTAAAATGAAGATTTTTTTTTGTTTTCATCGACATACATACATACCTTTATTACAATATCCCTAGAGTCATCACTACTTGCCGGATAGACAGGATTGTTCGCGTTTCGACATTTTATACTTCTTTCCAAACTCTGTTGACATCATCATCATCATTATTATTTTCAACCATATCCTTGCTTATTTTAAGTTTGCTATTCTTTTGCAGAAATTTTACAAATATTTTTTAGTTATTTGATATTATTGTTGTTGATTATTACAAAAATATTTTGATCACAGTTTTATCATTATCATTATTATTTTATTTTAATGGAACCTGTTGAATCATCACAAAAATTGAAAAAAATCACAAACCCAAAAGCCTAATTGAACAACATATTTTTTGTTCTCTTGCAATGCACTCCAGCTATTCAGTACATCCCAGTTAGAAGCAATTATCTCAAAAAGGACGTCCACTTCAGACGATGCAAAATTCTGTCCATCCTTGTCGACCTTTGGAAAAAAGTAATAACAGTATGATAAATCAGAACTGTACGAGCAAAAGCCCATGAAATCAATTTTTTTGTTCCTTACGAAAGCACCCCTTTGTTGTGAAGAGTTTGGTGTTGATTTTCAGCAATTCACCGAAAACTAGTGAAAACCATAAGGTAGCATCAGACACAATTTACCGATTTGAAAGAACAAATTAATTGTTTTGCGTTTGCTCGACCTGTCAATTCAACTTATAGACACATCATTGTTAGTAAGACCTATATTCAAAGACTCAACAAATTTTTACAATAATGGATATCGGCGTTCATTACGAAATTCGAGCTACAGAAACAATTTAATAACAAATTTTAAAAAAAGTTTGACATGAAATCTCCACAATTTGGTTCAAATAAAACTACTGTGTATGTGAGAGAGATGCCGGTGAGCTCATATCTTGGTTGAGTTGGTGTTCTGTTTTTTCTGCTTCAATTACCGACTGCTTCTTGCTTTCTAATAAAATCAAAGTTATTTGAGTTTAATCGTTCTTTAATAATAAAATAATAAATAATAATAAATAAATATAAAAATCTACTTGTCGATGTTTTTTTGCTGTTGTTAGTGTTGCATTGGTAACGTCATTTTCCGTCATCATCTTTTGCAATCTCGAACTATTGCTGTTATGCTGGATGACAAATCTTTCTGTTGTTGTCGCTGTTGATTTTCTTCCATTTGTTCTGATGGTTAATTGTTGTTGTTATTGTTACGGTTGATGTGATGGTGGTGCTGCTGCTTCTTGCTGTTGCTGTTGTATTTGCATCAGCACACCTTTTCTCACCTTCTAAATTGTTAAGCCTTCCGTTGGTGGACAATACCATTCCTCAAAGAATATGTTTAAATCAAATATTTATTTAAATTATTTTTCGTTATCGAAAGAAATTTCGTATTGAAACGAAAGAGAACAGCACATAAATCACAAACTAATTGTTTTTTGTTGTATTTTATTTCGTACAAAATAAACCTCGGGATATATTTAAACGTTGTATATTATTATTACACGAATTATGTATACGGGATATACACAATTTATTATTAAAACGAATTAAAATATGTTCCAGAATGGAAATTATTAAGTATATATATTAATAATTATTAAGTTTATAGAGTACAAAAACACTCGAGATAAAAAATGAGCAAAAATTGCGCGCACTGTTCGTGTCGGGAAAAGTACAAGTAAGTTAAATAAAGAAGAACAAGAACAAAAACGAACGACTGCTGACTGATCAAGTCAGAGTTGCATTCGTCTTCTATAAAGGTGGCACCAAATCCACCAGACAGTGCGCGCGACGTAATTTTCTGGCGTAGACAACTACAAACATAATTTCGTAAACCTCAAAATTGTCCAATATTGGAATCAACTATGGGGACCAAATACGTGGAAGAGTATATATTCAAAAATTGTATGTATATACTTCGTTTTCATCTTTTTTATTCATCTAATCGACTGAAATGTGTTCTTACATTTCAATCAGAGTATCATTCGCAAAAATCTTCAAACAAAAACTTCATCAAAACTTCGACAATTTTTCTTGGAGTGTTAATAATTAAACTCAAAAATTACATATCGATGTCATTAAATAATTGAAATTTTTGATAAGTTAAGTGAGAATTAAAACTGAAAATGCATTCAGCTCAAAAGAGTGCTTCAACATTGAAATTGAAAGACAAAAACTAATTTTTTGATCAAACTTAACATAACAATTATATTCATATACAAAAAACTCTTTTCTAATCATACAGACCGATTGATACTCAAAAAGGTTTTCTAATTTAACAATGTTAACAAAAGAAAAAGTACTAACAGAGAAACCAAAAAAGAAATTAAAATAATTTCGTTTTCATTTCTGTTGTTTTTAGAATTTATTTATTTATTTATTTTTTTTTTTCTTATTTATTCATTTTGGGGGTAAAGAGTTTTATCTCTATTTTTAATAAAAGGAAACCTCAATAAAACTTCAATATGATCATTATCATTATGATTGGCTTAACCAGATGCCAGAAGATTAAAATTGTTTTCGAATGCATTCACATACAATGAACTCATTTGTTTTTTTTTTTTTTTGCGAGTACCTAATATGAATATTTGCATAAGGATGTGTGAATCCTTTTTGCTTAAGTGCGCCTACTCAAATTAATTTTTTTCTTCCTTTATTATTTGAATGTCAAGTGCCACGCGTATACCTCTACACCAAATATATTTATATATAGATATATAAAATGATAATAATAATGCAAACAGATGTATTGGTATGTGACAGAGATTTTCTGTTTATTTCGGCTCCTTTTCTTTTGACAATGATGCTGTTGCTGCTGAGTTGAAGCCTATTAAATGCTTTTACTTAAGCTTCAACTGGTATTGAATTCATTATACAACATAACATACAATCAGCTCACACGGCAGATAAAGGATATATTGTACGAGTTCAAGTATTGTTAAGGAAGGAAAAACAGAAAGTAAAATAAAATAGAAATTGCCATCGACAATGATGAGAATGAATGAAAGAGTATGAATTCACTTTTTGTGTGCCAATTCATTTTATTGATACGAATTTTTCCTTTTCTTTCATATTATGTCAATAATGATGATGATAATGATGATATGTTTCTGAAAGCAATCAAATACTTAAGGAGTCTTTATACGAAATCTTCATTTATATCTCGATATCTTACAATATTCGAATGCATCTAATAATACCTCTCAAAAACAATTCATTTAAATCTATATGTTGCAATTAGGTAGAAAAAATAAGAAAAAGAAAATAATTCCTTTAGAATGATCCAAAAGAAAAAAAACCTCTCAATTTTCATTCTAATAGAAAAATAATCCTTCAAAATGTCTACGTACACCTTTCTAGAAAAGTAATTGATATTCGCCCAAACTCAACGTAAAAAAGAAGAAAAACAACAACTTTAGATAGACAACAGAGTAGCAAAATTGCCACTCAAAAAACAAATAAAAATAAAAAACTAACGAAATGAAATCAAAAAGGTGGCAAAAATAGCTTAAGTGGCCTAATATTGCTTAAACAATATTCAAAGACGCACATACACACACACATCGAGTCATGTGCTTCCTATAACAGCAGACAACGCAGACACGTAAGCACTTCAATATAGGTACCTACCTAATATTTAAAAGTGTTAATAACATATTTTCTAACAACAACAAAAACAACAGTCAAGAAGGAATACAACATAAAAACATCCAATACATACACATATAATGTGGGGACAGACACGCACACAGATACAGGATAATAATATAAACTAAAGGATAAAGCCAGGATAAACAAATAAAATACGTTGCTGTCTTTTCCTTACGACAAAAAGAAAAGAAGCTCAAAATGATGAAGCTAATGCAAGCTACTGAAGTTGTTGAGAGGCTTAAAATTACTGCAAAATCGTTGTTATTGTTGTTGTTGTTGTTACTATTTCTTTTCTTTGCTTAATACGTATTACCTATACTTATAAATAAGCAAAAATTCTTTACAGTGTTTGCCAAAAATGATATTTCTCTATCCATTTTTTTTGGCATCATTTCAATTGCTGAAATTTTATGCCAATATTCTCCTCTCTAGTTCTCAGAAGTCTCTTCTAATGTCGATAAATATAAACTTCATAAAACCGTATCCACAACTCAAAAATATTTCAGTCGTTTATTCAATATTTTTCCATCTCTTGTAAAAACCCACAAATATTTTCTTGAGACTGCTTTCTAACAACCAGTAAAATATTTGGTAAAATCATATGCTCACTTAAAATGGTTTAGTCTGTTTCGAAATTTTTGTCGCCCTTGTAGAGATCCACAAATATTTTTAACGACTCTTCTTTGCTCCCCTACCTTTGATGTCCTTAGTGCTGTTAGGTTTTCATTGAAACTCTTCTATCTTGTCATCGTAGACGTTCTTAATATAGTAAACAACTCTATTTCGAGAAATGTTAGATGTGCCTTCTAACATTGATTAAAATATATTTCGTTAATTCAAATAATAGACTATATATAATGGTTCAGTGTTTTTTCAAGCCCATTCTTTTTTTTTTGTAATTTTACAAATCAACACAAATTTTTATGGACCTTTTAAAAAAATGATTGTTATCAAATCCTTCTGGTCTGGTCTCTTCTCATTTTGCCTAATGTATTACATAACATCTTATCCACAATTAAAATGGTTACGTTCCTTTTCCGTCCCATGTGGGGACCTTTCTTTGTTTCATCTCATTTGGTGTCCGTAAAGTTGCTAGATTAAAAGCTCTATCCTATCTGGTCCTCGAAAGACTTCCTTATTTAAATTATTATATATCGTAAAATCATACCTACAACTAAAATGGTTATGTTCTTTAAATCTTTTTCGCCCCAAGAAAGAACACCAAATATTTTTAACGACACCTTCTTTGCTTCTACTCCTTTGGTGCTCTTAGAATTCCTAAATTTTTATGGAAACATTTTTCTTTTTGCTGCTTGGAAGGCTTGAACAATTTCCACCTCAGATGAAAGAATGCACGCAAAATCTTTGGATTTATTTGCGTTGGTGGCGAGTCTCGAATATGGTACAACCATGAGTTGTATGAGCTGTATGACGACACCGACATAGTAAAGCGCAGTAAAATTCAGTAGTTGCGCTGGCTAGGTCATGTCGAACAAATGGAAGAACACGCTCCAGCTAAGAAGGTGTTATATTCGGAACCCGCTGGAGGACGACGCAAAAGAGGAAAACCTAACCTGCGGTGGAAAACCCAAATACTGGAGAACTTGTCAGCTCTTGGAATTTTTAACTGGCGCAAACTAGCGAAGGAACGAGCTGGCTAGCAAAGCACATAAGTAAGCAAATAAGTATATTTCGTTAAATCATATCTACAACTAAATGATTCAGATCTTTTTTTTTCTTCCAGGTCTTCTTTGGTTCTTTGGCCTTGGAGTTCCTTAAGCTGATAGATCTTTAAGAACATTATTGTTCTCTAATCCTCGGAAATCCTTTTTAATATGGATTAATGTATTTCGGGAAACCATAGCTAGATCTAAAATTAGATCTTTTTGAAACAATTTTTCTTCTCCGTTTACCTTGATATCTCTAAATTTGTACTACTTTTTACGAAATTTTTATTCTCTGGTCCTTGAAAGTATCGATTATTATAATTCATTAAATCAAATGTAGAAATAAAATGAAGCAATTCTTTCTGAAATCGTTCTTTTTTTATCGCTTGTAGAAACTTCTTAAAGACAGAGATTCTTTTTTAATGATCCCGCCTTTGTATTGCTCTACAAAATATGAACATGCACAACTTTTGTGGTATTTACTCGCCAACATTTTTGCTAAACATACTTACTGCCTGCCTTGCATTCCAATGGCGACGTGTAAACTTCTCCTAGCCTCGGAAGCATTACAGAAAATGAAAGGAGTTGGAATACTCATGTGCAACAATCCATTCAATCTATACAGAACTGAATCTAAAACGAACAACAAATCTACTAATGCTCAACAAACATGCACTTAGTATGCTGGTGCGAATTGTTGCGGGCCATTGGCTGATATAAAGGCATATAAGTAGGCCAGGCCTCGCGGCATGGCTCGTCGCAAAATGACTGAGCAAGGAGATATTCTACGCTTCACCTAAAGTTCTGGTTTGTTCCTCAGATAAATGGGGTAGCCCACCTTAGCCTAGAAACCTTAAAAATGTATATATTTAAAACCGGACACAATGTTTCAATTTGAGGGTCGCAAATCTATTCTTAAAATAAAAATGCTTTCATCCATGGGTATTTTTTGGCGTCGACTAATGTAATTGCCCATATGAATCAAGTTGAACAATTCCTTTTGTCAAGAACCTTTGATAGAATTTTATAAGAAATATTTTTCTTATATGCACTAACCCTCCAACTATCCTACTTAGGAGTAAATTTTACCCAAAATTGTATCCATATAAATATCATTAGGTACATATGATTGTAATCAATATTTTAACCACCACTGTAAGCAATTTTTTCAAACTTACATATCATTTTAAAGAAGCACACTTTAAACCAAATGAAAAAGAATACAAAAATGTTTCAATAACAGGAAGCCGTTTGTCAATAAATAAGTATGTGTATATTGAAATGAGTCCATGCAGGCGCATACACAAACTTATATACAAATACATACGCATGGCTTACAAAGGATTCACTTATAAATACGGCATTTTTCTTAACCCCTAGTTCCTCTTCGCTTTTCAACGGCACTCATTTGAATGTAAAAGTGAATTTAAGCGCTTTCCAAAAGCAAACGTACAAAAAAAGTCCAAAATAAAATTATATTTTTTGTATACATGTGCATATATATGAAGAATATGTATATATACATATGTATCGTATATAAATGGATATGTGAGTAAGCGCGAGAATCCTTAACGCGTTTATGTTTGAAACGTGATATAATAAAATATGGGTGAATATGGGTTCATCTACTATATGTGTATTTATGTGAATATGTGTGACACACATCACCATCATCACCAACAACAATATTAACTACATTCATATATGTATGTAGTATATTCTATATACCAACCAATCAACCAAGTATCATTCAAGCCAAGCCATAAGCGCCACAGTAGCAGCATAATGTCATTGAAAAGAAGTGAAAGTTTTTATAGGTGGTTAAATTGAAGCGGAGAGTGATGGCAAATGTGAAAATTTTCAAAAAAAAAAACAAGCAAAAAAATAGAAGAACCCCAACGAATATTCCGAAATGAATGAACAAAAAAAAAATCCTTCACATAAGATGTAAAGGATTCTTTTTCAATAAATTGTATTATCCCTGTTATTTTCATTCGTTTCATTTTTATATTTATTTATACTATACAACTTGAGGGATGGAGGCAATCGCCATGAGTTTGAGGCTACGTTAAATGAAGAAAAAATTAAGAAGAAAGCAGAAATATATCGAAATGTTAGGGAATGTGTTGGAGTAGACAAAATCGAAAATCTGCAAATAAGTTGACGTGGCAACAATTTTGCTTTAAATATTGTTGATCCGTTAGGTTTTTAGTATTACTTTTTTTGCGCACAAACAAAATAAGCAACTGACAAAAGCTTATGGTTTTAAAACCGATGCTTAGCGAAGTATTTCGGTGTCTCTCATTTTCCTTATTGTATATTATACTGGGTGTTACCTTTGAGCTTTATATATGTATTAATGAGCTAAGACAAACGAAATTAAAGTAATAAGAGTCTAAAAGGTTCACTGCTCTAGTTTTACTGGCATCTGAAGTGGACACAGCATGACAAAACAATTGAATTGTTGATTGACATTTTCGAATAATAATTAACTTGTGACTTATTAAAACTCAATTAGAATTAAAAAGAATAGTGCGCGCTTCAAGGAATTTTTTTTTTTCCATTAATATGGGAGTTCGTATAAATGATGGAGACGGGGAGTATATATGTATATAATGCTAAAATGAGTACCATGTGATCGATGAAAGGATATTTTATAAAAACATCAATTTTTTATAGAAGAGCCCCCTAAAGGATAGAAATAAGCAGTAACTAAGTTCCATTAAAATCATGAGGTGAAGAAACGAAAATGAGTGTGCATTACATTTCATCTCTTTAGAGGCGGTCCTCCAGCAGCTACGGTAGTAACTGCCGATTTTAACAACCACTTGTAACCACTTGAAGGAATCTCCGGAGATATAGAAAAGTATGTATATTCGTGATCAGCGTCACTTAAATTTTCGATTCAACGATGTCCGTCCGTACGTCCGTCCGTCCGTCTGTGTGTCACCTGGATAGTTTGCACGATAACTTGAGTAAATATTGATCTATGGGTATAAAGGGGATTGATATTGGGCATGATCGGTCACCAGCCACGCCCACACCAAGCATTCAAAGCGACTAACTTCGGTATTTTCAAAATTTTTAACTTGCTATGACTCACTTAATATACCATCTGGGACAACAATATTTGGCATGTGGAATTATATTATACTGTCACATAATCTTGCTAGAAATGGGCGAGCCACGCCTACTGTTTATAGTAGCCCCCATTCAAAATGACTGAATTTCTTTTAAATTGAAACAGCTGTAACTTCTGCAGTCCTCTGGCTAGAATAACTATAATTGACACCTAGATTAATATTATAGTCGAAATAATATGGCAAAAAATCAGCGTGCCACACCCACTTCTTATTGGGCCTCCCATACAAAATCGAGGGAATTAAAAAAAAATGTTAAGCTCCATAACTTATAAACTATTTAGCGTAGAATAACAAGATTTAAAGTGTGGACTAGTATTGCAAAAGCAACTAGATAATATGAATGAATTTCTTTTAAATTGAAATAGCTGTAACTTCTGCATTCTTCTGTCTAGTACAACCATATCTGACACTTGTATTAATATCGTAGTCGGAAATAATATGCCATAAAACCAGCATGCCACATCCCCTCCTTAATGGGGCTACGATACAAAATTGCGAAAATTAAAAAAAACTTTTAACCTCTATAACTTATGAACTATTCAGCGTAGGACAACCAAATTTAAGGTCTGGATAAATATTGTAAAGATAAATAGATTTTTAAGAATGACTCAAGCCACGTTAACTACTAAGCTTTGGAATTATCTTAAAACCCCCTTAAAACCCCTTCTAATTCTTAAAACTTCGTCTAATTCAACCATATTTTAGGTATAGATTAGTATTATAAGCAAAAATTGTTCCTCAAAAAACTGGAGAGCCACGCTTACTTCTTAATGTAGCTCGCATACAAAATAGTGGACATAAAAGAAAAAGATGGATGTTCGAGCAAATCTTATATATATATATATATATGTATATATATATATATATATATATATATATATATATACATATATATATATATATATATATATATATATATATATATATATATATATATATATATATATATATATATATATATATATATACCTACATATGCAGGATATAATTTGGTTGGCCCCAGCTGTCTGTAAGGTCATTTTTTTAAACTTATTTTGTAAGGAAGCTTTCATAAGGGGTGGAGATAGACAGAAGCAAGAGTGGATCAATTTCGTTGGAGATCCCCTTACGAGGGTGGAAATAAGGGGTAATTACATTTCGTACAAATATTAAAGAGACAAAATAGATCACTTGATGAGAGAACCCTAATGGAACGGAGATTGAATCTAAGTATATTTGTAGGAAACATCATGATGAAAAAATAATTGGTGGTCGGTCATAAATTTCACTGGAACAAATTTTTTGAGAACGTCAATATTGCCACCTAAGGGCTATAACTAATGGTGAGTATGTTCGAGAAAATGTTGGGTTGAAAAAATAAATGTGAATCGGCCTTGTATTTTTTTTTTCTCTATAAATGCGAAATGCATTTTAATATATATTTAACGTAATATATGTTTAATTATAAGACAGCTATGAAAGCTTATTTCTCTAATATTAATGTTTACCATATACAAAATGTCTTCAGTCGGAATGGAACTGTATATTATGTAGTGAGATTGCTGCAGTGTTGACGAACAGATTTTGAATGTACTAATATGAAATTACAGCAGCTGGAAAGACTCTTTTATTTTTTAATTTTTCACGACTTCTTTGTGCCTATCAGTACGTCCAGTACAGTATTTCAATAATAGATGCATGTACATTTGCAGAAAAATTCAACACAACTCCACAATATTTCTCGTAAACGCAATTATTGAAAGCACCGTTTTAAAATTGAATTCTACATACGAATAAATAAATGAATAACCCATGGTAGTGTTCGCATGTATGTATACAGGCTTACTCGTATTCCTATATAGTATGCGTCTATATATTATCCATGTACTTGAGTGATTGTGTACCACAAACATGTGTTAGCCCTCTCAAATTGGTATATCTGATACTACTTTCTATACGTGCGTGTATTCAATATTGGTATTTTATATAGAATTTTCGCACTATGCTACATAGCAATAGCATACACAAGGATACAGTAGGATATACACGTAACAATGAAGGTGTATATGTACACATGAATACGTAGCGTAATTTGCGTATCATGAATATTAAAATAAATTAATTGTGTTGAGCTGAAAATTACTCATACGTACACACGTACACTAATTTAAATATTCATCTTTCATTTTCAATATCAGAATTACTCTGTTGTTCTACACTCAGGATTTGGAGACCCAGTTGGATTGAAAGACTGAAACTGCCTGACTATTACAACATCTTGATCAATGCGGCATCACAGCAAAATAAGTCTTCACGACTGAATGATTGTCTGTATTTGATGTGATGTGTAAATTATAATTAATATTATCGAATGGAGAGGGTGCGTGAAGTCCTTCACTATTTTTTATCTAATAATTTATCTAAATATTTTTCCTCAGTTGGACGAGTTTCAAACCGAAGCACTTGCTTCTTCATTTAAAATATTTCAGGGGCTAATTTTCTTTCTCTTTTTGTTAGGTTAGGTGCTCAATAATTTCAGAAAACAGACAATTCCATGTTTTTAAGTTCTTTTTACATACCCATCTCACATCTTCAATATAATTCACGGTGTCGTTTTTTCGGCCTCATCTTAAATTTGATTATTAAGCAAAAACACTGAAAATGTATCACCAAAAAAGAGAACCATTTATGACAACGCATGCATTTTTACGAATAAAATTGGTCTACCACCCCCATCACTCCCAAAAACTAACACAGTGAAGGTAGATAACAGAAGAAGTGCGAATTTATCGCACTTGTCTCATGCAAAAATTGGAAGCGATAAAACTCTTTCATAAATGAAATTATCATACATAAAACTAAGTTGTCATTGCGCCTTTGCTGTCACTATCGCTTGTCTGACCTTTATTTTTTCTCACGTGTGCTCTATGATAACACAAAAAACGTATATGGAAAGGAAATCAATGAATAAATGAATGACTAAATGTAAGAATGACATTTGAAAATTTCACCGATGCCGCCTTTCAAGTGACGATTGCATCATCGCTGTCTTTTTACATTTTGAATTGAATGAATAGCACGCTATGAGTTTTTTACAATTTCATTACCGGTAAGAGTTGCTTTTGTAAAATCTATCATTTTTTTGTAACATACATTTGCTTAACTCTAATAAACGCATTGACACATCATCAAATGTCTATTAAGTAGGCGTCAGTCGAATTAAAAAAATCGATCTTTGAGAAAAGTCTAGACGTTTCATTTTACGTGTTCTTTTAATATTTAGTTTTGTGTAAATGGTTCTGTTGGGTTTAAGTGGCTTTGTTAAATGATTCAAAGTCAAGTGAAAATAAGTGAAATGATAAAATCTTATTTAAAAATCCAAAGCTTAGTATCAATCTTCTCTACCAGACCATCACAGCTGATGAATCGATTATGCAGACACTCAATTTTGCTGCGTTATGTCTGGCGCCAACTTCAAAGCACTGCCAGCCGCTTTTTCTTTCGCCGGAGATTATATGTACCCCTTCTTCGGCGACCACTGCCGAGTACGGAATATGAATGTGCTCAATACGACCGTTGGTTTGATATCTTAAGTTTTTTGATATTCACCACCAACGTAAATAAAATAATATCTTGGGATTTGCTTTTCTATTTTTTGTTTTATATAGCACTTGTAGGCGCACAAGGGCCCTTTGGCCGAACTTCTCTTTCATTACTGTTGTGCGTGTTAGATTTAAGACAGTTTCAGAAGGGACCTACTTACATTAGCCGGTTTCGAACGGCACAACCCTCAAGGCAAATGGTTACTGCCGGAAGAATTGTCCATTACTTGTCGACAGGTGGGTCCGTTCGAAATAAAAATCTTTACTTTTCTATAGAAAGGTCTGTGGTAAAAATATTCTAAGATTTGCGTCAGATGTAAGTGAGTTATTTAGTGAGAATTGTAAGTTTTATTTCTACCGTATTAAGGCATACGCCTAAGGACTCAAGAATATTTATTTATTTATTTTACCTTTAATCACGCCTACCTCTCATACAAGAGTATGAGTATGGTGCTAATAATTGTCACATACTTCCATATTCAATATATTCACTATTCAGGTTTAAGAATGGACGAAGTCGGACAAAACTCAAGCCTACCTCCCATACAAAAGTAAACCCCCGTAAGCATATTCTCACACTTTTCTGATGAAAATACAAAGCTATACAGCTGAAACCTTATACATATAGAATGAAATTTACCTCTAAATAGACAAGTTTAAGAGTGCGCACATTCGGATGAGAACCGCAACTACCTCCCATACAAAAGCATGCCCCTGTAGGTATATTTTCACATTTTGCACACGAAAACATGAATCAATTCAGTTGAAACTTTACACATATTATTATTTTTAATAGCAAATAAACTGATCTAAGAATGTTGGAAATCGGATGAAAACCACGTTTACCTTAAATAGAAATGAATGTTTTAGTATGTTTTCACACTTTACACACGAAAATGTAGATCTATGGAGCTGAAACTGTCTACATAAGATTTTTTTTTTTAATAAATAAATCTCTTTCAGAATAAGCGTTATCGAATTAAAACCACGCCTACATCCCATACCAAAATATGTTTTCACACTTTACGTACGAAACAATCAAGCTATGAAGCTGCAACCTGGTGCATATTTTTTTTTTTTCAATTTCTTCTCTTTATTGCATTTTTCTTACGAAACTAACAATAATTATTCAAATCTTATATACTAAAATATACATTTTTTTGATTCTACACCAATGTGTACATCATTCAAATAAATTAAAGAAAACAAATGTAACATGTGATGTCATGAAGGACATATATAGTAGTAATGAGAGATTGTATGAAAGATATATTTAAAACATTTTTCCTTTTTAGTCTTTTAATGTATTTAAGATTAAGGAGCTCTCTAGCTAAAGTGTTAGTATGATTACTTAGTCATTCAGAGTAACGAGGGCAATGTTTCCCTATGTCTATTTTAATAGGGTCAATCTGTAGGTCCTTGTGTATGTTTGTGTTACTGATGTACCAAGGAGCTCGGCAAAGACGTCTAAGGATTCTAGATTGAACACGCTGAATTTTCTCAATATTAGAGTTTGAAGAAGTGCCCCAAAGCTGAATGCCGTAGCTCCAAATTGGTTTAATGGTGGACTTGAATATAAGCATTTTATTATGAAGTGACAATTTCGAGGCGTGCATATGACGATATTTACTAACAAATGAAAAAATGATAAGATAACCGTAATCGGATAAAAGCCACGCTTACTTATCATGCAAACATATACTTTTTCGAATGTATTTCTATATATCCGTTAAAGTAAGAGGCTCTAACCTTTGGTAATAACGAAGTTAAGCTTTTTAAGTATTTTATATTACTATAATTGTTTTCATTTATTATCATTTGAAATATGCAACTGGGCTGCCGATTCATGGAATCTCCGAAGCCACTCAAATTCAGTCTCAACTATGTATATAGAAAGCAACAATATAGCCACATTATTGGTAAGAATAAAAAATAATTAACTAATACCTCAAAATTAAAGTCTACCAAAGATGAACAACAAAATTCCTCAATTTCCCAAATCGAAGCATTTTTCCAAGCATTCTAACGTTAAAGCCGTCTCATCATGACTTTAATACGAGAATATCACTGCAGATTCAAATAAAATTATAGTGATTTTCATTTACATAAATAACGTTGATTTATTTTTTACAGGGACTCCTTCTTTGGTTGCATGTTAAACGCATGTTAAATATGCTGATGATGACTTCTTAACAGCAGGCAGATTGTTTTTCTGGCATTTTTGCTTTCTATCTCTCTACATATTGCTGTATTATCTATTGTATTTTATCATTATGTATAAGTATATTTTCGTTCTCACTCATCAGCATAAAACTATAAATTTTCATATCACGTGATTGCCAGTAGTTTCTTGTTTTCTCTCTCTCTCTCTCTCTCTATGAATACATTTTGTACTTACATATGGATTTTGTATATGGAAAAATTCTTTTGTATACATTTATATATGTCCTTTATATTTTTACTCCTGTATAAATACTTATAAATAGAAGTATGGTATATTCATATATTTCTTGGTATCTATGCTTTTTTAATATATACACTCATACCTTCATGTGAGATTCTTTCCTTTTGTGTACACATTCATTTCGAAGAACTACTTTGAATAGCTTCTAAAGAGCATATGTTCAATGTGATGGTACTATGTATAATCCGTAACATAAGTGTTGCCACTTAATAGCCTACTTTTGTGTGCGATTGTTTGTGTTTTTGATTTCCCTTTTCGTTGCGGTCGTCGGACTTAGTTTTGTTTTTTTTTTTTTTCTTTTATTGGCATAATGGTGCTTTTGCCTTTTCCCTTTCATAATGTGTCGCCTTTTCATTGACTTGTTGTTATCATCGACCAATCATTGATTGAAATTGTATAGGTAGGAGTATATGTAATCGTATGTATATTGAGATGCGTTTATATTGATAAAATAAAAGATGCGTCGCATTTGTAGAACCACAAAATTCGTATTCAATTTGATACGTTCCTTTTTCTTTTCTTTATTATTATTGATATTTTTTTGTTTCTTTTATTTTCATCATCTCATCATCTAATCATCCTCATCATCATCGTCATCATCATCTTCGTGTTCTTCATCATACATACATACTAACTCGTATATACATTATAAGTAGTAGTTATACAATGCTTATCGAATGATGCTATTCAATTCAATTCAAGTCAATTCGATACCATTTCAATTGATAAGTTGAGCGTGATCGAATCGCATACAATACATATGATTGTGACACTCTTTTAACTTTTATTTCTTTTCCCTTTTTCATTGACTACTTACTATTCTTTATATTGGTCTGTCTCAGTATCTGAGGGTTGGTATATGTAGTATGTTACTTTCTTTTATTCATTCATGCAGTTAGTCCTTTGTTGGGTTCATCCATGCTAA
Organism: Megamerina dolium; assembly: GCA_963854835.1. NCBI lineage: Eukaryota > Metazoa > Arthropoda > Insecta > Diptera > Megamerinidae > Megamerina > Megamerina dolium. Next base: position 30,376,400 of record OY978529.1, on the reverse strand, counting down.
AGAGTAGGAGAGTGTAGTTCGATTGTTATTATGTTTTTTATTAAAACATTTATAGTGATTTATTAGCACAGGCCATTAAATGTAGGCGTAATCAGTGTACAGTTAGATGCTTTAGCTAATCACAAGAGTGCGTGCTCGTATTTTGGAATGACAAAGTGCAGTGCTTAAATAGTCGTCAATATATTACAAAAATACTCGTATCTATATAGATTAAAATATATATATGTATATGTTCGCTTGGAGTATTGGAAATCTACTATTGTATTATGTATGTGAAAATTCTATTGTAGATATCGAATGAGTTATGGCAGTGCTTTTGAAATTTTTCATTCAACTATGTACTGAGTCATTGTTATTTTTGCATGATTTTAGAAGGGTAAATTTATGACTTTTTCTAAATAAATTTATAATTTTATACAATCTATATATAAAGACAAAAATTGAGACATCTTAGTGGCAAAAATTATATTTCTCTATCCAATTGTTATCTTGCAGTGGCTGAAATTTTATACCAAATTTCTCCTCTCTAGTTCTCCGAAGTCTCTTCTAATGTCGATTAATATATATTTCATAAAACCTTATCCACAACTCAAAAACGGTTTAGTCGTTTATTAAATATTTTTTCATCCCTTGTAAAAACCCACAAATATTATTCTTGAGATTACCTTGCTTCGCATACATCTATTGTCCTCAAAACTGCTTTCTATCATCCAGTAAATATTTGGTAAAATCATAAGGTTAACTAAAATGGTTTAGTCTGTTTCAAAGTTTTTGTCGCCCCTGTAGAGATCCACAAATATTTCTAACGACTCTTCTTTGTTCCGGTTTTCTCTTCTATCTTGTCATCGGAGAAGTTCTTAATATATGTAAACGACTCTATTTCGAGAAAACGTTTCCACAACTAAAATGATTCAGTTCTTTTGCAGTATTTTTCGAACCACGTAGAGAGCAGTAAGTAGTCTTTGTGAGATCTTCTTTAGTCCTTTACCCCTGATGCCCTGGAAACTGTTAGAAGTGCCGTCTAACATTGATTAAAATATATTTCGTAAATAGACTATATATAATAATTCAGCCTTTTCTCAAGCCCTGTATTTTTTTTTTTTTGGTAATTCTACAAATCAACACAAATTTTTATGGACCTTCCTTTTAAAAAAATGTTTGTTATCGAATCCTTCTGGTCTGGTACATAGCATCTTATCCACAATTAAAATGGTTACGTTCCTTATCCGTCCCATGTGGGGACCTTTCTTTGTTTCACCTCATTTGGTGTCCTTAAAGTTGCTAGATTAAAAACGAATGTTTCTCCATCTGGTCCCCGAAAAACTACAACTAAAATGATTCAGTTTTTTAAATCTTTTTCGCCCCAGGAAAGAACCACATATATTTTTAACGACACTTTCTTTGCTTCTACTCCTTTGATGCTCTTAGAATTGCTAAATTTTTATGGAATCTTTTTTCTTTTTGGTGCTTGGTGCTTGGAAGGCTTGAACAATTTCCACTTCAGATGAGAGAATGCTCGCAAAATCTCTGGACCTTGGATTAAAAATTATGCAACTCAACTATCTAATCGAGCGATAAAGAAAATCCGCTCATTGATGTCAGTGGTAAATTCTATACGAATTTATATTTGCACCGGAAATTTTGACCCCCTTCTTGCCATACGTTACAAGCACACCATTGTGAGACCAACTTCAATTTTATTTTGTCATGCCATGTGTTATTTTAAATCAGCTAATATTAACATATCCCTTCCGATAAACTTCCGACAGAACGCTGTACCAGCTGAAACTAGCCAATATACAAAATTCTCCTTCCAATACTGTCCAATTACGCTAATTAGAAATTCCAACACTGTCATGTTATCCAGCACCCTTCTCTTCGTCTGGGTCTTCCATCGGGTTGCGAATACAACACAATTGTATTCGCAACCCGTAACCATTGAAATTTGATGGGCTCAACTATGTTAATATAAGCATACTGGTAAAAGAGCTCTTAGTTGCACCTTATCCCATCTCTCTACAAACGTGAATAGGTCCAAAGTAAATCCAAAGATCATTCGTCGGGGTTTTTTTATCAAAAAGTCAAAGTAATGTCTCATCTGATGTGGTAAGTTTTCAAGCTTTTTGAAATTAAGCTCATTCAAGATTTTTCGTAGCCTTTGCTGAATGAATGAATGATGTAGATCTCTTCAATTTACCAGCTATATGGTAGAAGATTGACTGACTTGCTTGGTTGACAACACTTGCGGCATTTTACAAAATGTGAAATTATATTTTCTTCGGTCTTGTCTCTGGAGCCACCGCATTACTTCTCTGATGAATTTGGAAATTACAATGGACGACACTTACTCATATTTCAAAGCGTTTCTCTCTACGTTAGCTCAGATCGAAGACGCTGACCATGTACGTGAACTCACTTAAGCCGTTTCTGCTAATTTAATGAATCTTATTAAACAACTCATCGCACAAAAATTTCTGTCCTAATTCGTTATTCAAAATCACAATATTATGTATTCATATATTACAAATAATTTTCCACCTAACCTAATAAAAAAAAATTTATGTATGATAAATATATTCATTTGGGCTTGTTATAATTTCGTGCAAATTAGATAGATGCTAAATAAATAACTTCTAGAGGATCGAAGAAAAAAATATGTGTACCAAATGAATACAGTAATTTCTATATAAAATACATACATATTTCTCCTGAACCACAGAGAAGATTCTTTATATCAAAACATATACATATGTGTATGTACATTTATGACTTAAGACAGCGTATCTAATAATAATTGTTAAACATAATCATAAAATAATAACAAATAAGCCAATATATAATAAAGAGTATGTGCATAATCTCTCAAACTGCTACTGAAAGCGTATTCTATGCACTAAACCAGTTCTGGTCCACACCAAATGTACTAAATAATTTCTCAAACAGTTTTATGGCAAATTCCAAAATAATTCGACAAGCATGCCAATTTACAGTGTTTCTTAAAGTTGTCATTGCTTTACATTTATGAATTGAATCGATAATACGGTTTCTACTATTCTTTTTCTTTTTTAACGAAATTCTTACCGATTAACCGAGTTAAATATTCTTAAAGAATTTAATTTTAAAGATTATTAGTGATCGATCAAAATTTGGAAAAATTTAAACAAATCAGAAAAGTTAAATATGCTGACAATATTGACAAGTTTTATCGGAAAAATTTCGTTAAATACACTATCCGACACTACATAAAAAATAACAAGGTTCTGATAACGGATTCTAATAGAGAGAGCTAAGCAAAATATACTTGTATCGGCGTTTTGAAAGTTTACATCGGAATAATTTTTAGAGGGGGTCCATTTGCTCTATTCCTACAGCAAATCGGCATATGAAACCATGCGATCCTTACTTCTGAGGTACGGAGCGTGTTCCGTAATCTTATGAAGAAAATTTTGAGAAAGATTTTTGTGAAACATATTAACCCTCTACCTCTCCCTATATGGGTTATTTGACACCCTCTTTAAAAAATTCGTAAAAACACCCATAATACAGGGGAATAACGGTTAAAAATGTACCCCAAAAATATTGCTTATAAAATTTTACTATAGGCTTCTGAACACATCAAAGCTCACAAAAATTTGTTGAACTCGTAATTGTCTGTCTCTAGAGTGTTAATATCGTACTTATACGGAGTTGTTGGAAAAATGTCCCACAAAACCTGATTTGACGTAATTGATGTTTATGAAAAAATATTCTACGTAAAATTTTACTATAAGTCACCAAGCAAAAAAAAAAAAACTCTTAACATAACATTTAATGAGTATAAATTCTGGTAATCATTTATTTAACGCATTTTTTTTAGAGAAAATACAGCACAAATCTGCTATTGGAGAGTGAATATTCTTGCCTTCATAACGTTCTTTAATAGAAAGTCATTTCTGATGAAATCGTTCATCAGCTTCGTTCTTCGTTTCTAAGTTCTATTCATTCTGCTAAAATATCTGATAGAAAATCAATATCTCAATAGAATATCAAAATATCTCAAAAACGGTCAGTTTCCTTTTTATCGATTATTTTTTCAGGCATGGCATATTAGAAGGTCTGTGTCAGTATTATATCGTCTACTGCAAATATCACAGATAAGACTACAGAAGTGGTTTCCCTCCACACAAAAGTATAAAGAATCTCAATCAAATGCACTTGCAGAAATCTTGTGTAGAGTGGTGGTCAGCTAAAGAGTAGATGCTGGAAAGCTCCTTGTATTTTAAAAAGTTCGATAAAATATTTACAAAATTTTTTTCTGAAATAATATGTTTAATATGCTCATAGCAATACTTAAGATACCTGATGACAGACCATCGGTTGATTAGCAATCCACAAATTCAAAATTTTCCATGGGTGAAGGAATGATAGAAATCTTTATATACGTATAGCAAAAAATATAGCATGGTTTATATACAATACGTATATGTAATAATTAGTAGATATATTTATATAGAATAAATGAAAATAGAATAAAACTAAGAAAAAAAGCTGAATTTTTTTTAGATGGCAATGAGAAAATTTAGTAGACAATCTGATGATCTTAAGAGGATCTTTTGAAAATGATCATTTTCTTCTCATGAAGTATATTTTCAGACAAGATCTATCAGAAAGTTTTCTTTATATACTAATTCTACTAATTTGGAAGAGTTCGAAAACGACTAAAGTGGCTAATGTTATTTATTTTTGAATAGTTTAAAATTTTCTCACTGATTTATATAAAAAAATGGGTACCAAATGAGCTCTAATAAAATATTGTTTCGAAGATTTCACGGAAGATGCTTCATTTGAAAAATTTTGGCACAACATTTATCGGTAATTTCTGTGCTCAAAGAGCTAAAAATTATACTGAGTGTGTAATAAATTGTCAAAAAAGGTTGAGGGACCCTATACATGGTACCAATAAGACCTCTTAAAATGTGAATGTATCTACTACTACTACTACTACTACACACATAACATATGTATCTACTCATAAAAATGTCGCGTCGAAAAGCTTTGCCTAAGCACAGCAAGCACTACAGTAACAACTCAGAAGAACTACCACTGTTGTTATTATTCTTGTTGTTGTTGTTGTTGTTATTGTTGTTGCTCTTATTGCTGTTATTGTTGCTGTTGTTATTACTCCTGTCCGAAAGAACCAAGTGATGTAATGGATCATAAATTCCGGCCACAACATGTTCTTAAATGGTGCAAATACAATCAACACACTTACTCACTCACACATACACAAATGTATGTATATGTGGTCAAAATATCGAACACACACACACACACATACACGTGATGGTCATATGAACGCTTACAGCATTAACGCTTTTCATGCACAATATTTATGTAACTATACAAACATAGAGTATGTACATATTGACACCATTATAATGCCAACACTGGGCACACACATACTCGTGTGTAATTGTATATACTCCAAGCAGTTTGTTTGAAAATATGTATTGTATTTGTAGTTCTATCCTCCCATGTATGGTATAAGCGTTAAAATATGATATAGCCAAAGTAGTTTTATGTATGACACAATACAATACTTTAACAGCAAACGAGAAAGCCGCTAAAATTGTTTTATACCATTATACTATATGTTCATATGCCTATATACATGCGTGAATACGCCGAAAAGTATACCGTCATATTTATAGCGATGCCAGGTTCAATGTTCATACATATGTATGTACATATATGTATGAATGGAGGAAATGGCTAGTGATATATTTTATGAGGCATTATTTTGATATTTATGAGATAGAGAATATATGTATGTGTGGAGAAACATTGCAGCAATCCAATGACAGCCAACTAGATAATCCACTAACTAACCAGCACCGATAAAAAAATCCATTGAACCAATTAAACCTGTTTTTTTTTTTGCCAATAACTAATATCGACCAAAAACAATCAATTTTGTCATTACTATGCTATACCCATTCCCATTGCAATGTCCATCATATTTAATATTAGCATCTTGATAAGAATCTATAAATTATAGCACACTTTTAGGACTGTTGACTTATATTCACCTGTGTTCTATTCAATAATTTTATATTTACAATACTATTAACATTGTAACAGAAAGCTCAAAATTAATACTTAGTTTAATTTATATGATACGCTCATTTGGTTTTTTGAACGCCTTAAAATATGCTAATCTTTTGTACATCATAAGTAAATACCATGTAAAAGTAGTTTAAAATATATATGTTCTACCACAAGTACATAATTATTTAGTATAACCACAATTGAAATTATATAGAGTAAGTATGTTAACAACTCTAAAGGCCTAAAAATATGCTACATCTTAAATACTTAGCAATTTTCTTAATTTTCTCATTTCACTTCGTGAATAATTAAAGTGTAAAGTTTTCCAAATAGTACATAATGTAAAGACTATGCCACCAACCACGAATATTAGTAAACACTGCTAACAAAAAGTAAATGTGTTAATTGCAAATTATCCCTTCATTAGTTAAATTATTAATTATAGGATAATCTAAGTAGAAGAAAAGTGGCATACGAAAATTTTCCTAACACAATATTAAACTTCAAAGTATTTAAATTAGAGTTTTTTTTTTCTCTTTTGAAGAATTACAAGAAAGCAAATTCTTAGATGAGCATCGTATTATTTCAAAGCCACTGAAATTTTATCTAGGACGATTTCATGATAATTTTAATAGAATTAGAAGGAAGGTATTTTAAGGCAAAATTCCAGCATTATTCAGCATTAAGATAGAACTAAATAAAGAAAAGTTACAATTGCAGATATGTATATCATTCAAAGCACTTATAGGCGTTTAGGTTTGATCTCCATATATAATTTGTGTGAAATATCTTATTTTTTCGACAACATAGTATTTTACGTAAAAATTCAAATAATTCTGTTCACAAATAAACCTAGCTGTCATATAAAATTCTGTACAGAAATGCTATTATATTTGAATACATCATTTTTAAACTTTAGATAACTACTTTTTCCATTATAATATTACTCCTCACACACTTTTTCAACAAAACTGCATGGAAGGTATCCATGTTTTTTAAAGTATCCCTCTGAAATTTTATTTATCTAATTTTTTCATTCAAATAGTAAATTATAAATAAACATAGTACTTATAGCAAATTTTGATTAAATTGATCAATTTGTATGGAAGGTGCCATTATTAAGCAATGAGTCATGTTGGAACCATATACGTTTTATGTAAACACAAAAATAATATTCATTATAAAGTTTCAAGTTATTTAATTTATAAATAAATATACTTCTCTCTCAAGATTTGAATTTTTTAAACAAAAATCTAGGAATTAATATGGAATGTATCAATATTATTCAAAGCATCTCTCTGAAACTTCAGTAATCTATTTTTTTTCTTCATTCAAATAATATTCCACTAAAAAATTATTACGTTCATAAATAAACATAGTCCCTATGAAGTACCTAGTGAGTTTATAAATAAATATAGATCCTATACAATATTATACTTTTTCAAACAATAATATACACATTTGTATCGAAGGCGCTATTATGCATCATTCTCGAACTATGGTAATTTTATTTTTTCATGAAGCCAGTACTCTACGCAAAATTTAAAGTCGTTCCATTAATTTATAAACATATTAGTTCCCATACAAAATTATCAAAAAATCGATGAATTTGTATGGAAAACACCGTTTTTTCTTTTTTTTTCATCCACCATTTTGAAATTTTAGAATCCCCATGCATTCATTAAAATAGTACTCCTCACAAAGTTTTGAGTTTTCAATTTTTAAAATTAAATCTGCTCACAAAGCATCGTAGTAAAATTTTGGAAATACAATTTTTCCTTTTGAACAATACTCCACTTAAAATTTGATATAACGCCTTTCATAAATAAACATAGTCCCGTTGATTTGGCTATTTCTAACTCTTGCGTAGTATATTACGTATAATAAATAAACAAGTAAATATTATTAAAAAAGTGCTCTAATGCTTATACTTTGGTTAATATACAATTGAATAGCTAACCTCTAGTCAAATAGTATATAGAAAAACTTTAGCCTGGTAATATAAAAAAGAAACAAAATTCATATCGATGAAAAATTATAATATTCATCTGGGAAACTCTTTACTATTAAAGCCCTAATCCATCATTATTTAGAACACTTTCCTCTCACTTTCTTTACTTACATTACAATAAATTAATTCATGCCCATGATAAATGGGTTACCCGTTGAGTAATATATGCAAGATTAGATCAGCCATAATAATTCAACTCTATAATAAATCATTAAATTAAAATTTTCAATAGGAAAAAAAAAATATACAAAATATAAATTCTCAACGGTCCATTAGATGTGGAACATTATACTAGCAAACATAAATATTTTCATATAATTCATTTGATGCTTCAGCACTAAAAATTATCAAATTGATTTATATGCAATAGAGAATCATCAGTTTATTAAATATTAATTCTGTAAAAATCCATTTGAGCACTATATACCATATACAAATACTTTTAGGAAACAAAACTATGATAATTAATGGATGTATTTATAAATATGTATATTTTGGAAAATTCATAATGACAAATTATTATTTAAGCCACCCAACACAATGCTAATGAAGTGATAACGAATAATTGAAACATGCATAGACAAAATTTATAATATATTGAATGCGGGAGCTACATAATCCCATATATTGCTTGGGTACAAAACGCATAAGCATAACTTTAGGCAAATTATTACCTACTATAACTGACTAACTACTCTGACTCTGACTGACTGCTTAACTGACAAGTTACAACTTTCTACAATATTCGCTACTATGGGAGTATGCTAACACGGGACTGAGACCAATGCAATCAAATTGCAATAATTGCAGAATAAAGCAACAAATGCAACATATCGTAAAGAAGCAGTTGTTGGTGTGACTATTCACATCTTGTATGCTTGTCACTTGCACTCATCCAATAACAACAAAGCAATAATATTCAGAGTCAACATCAGCATCAACATCAACGCCATTAACATTAGCAACACCGGTCATCATCATCATCGGCATTATCAAGAGCAGTAGGCAATAGCAGTAGCATCAACATCAACCAAATCACTAACAACAGTCATCGCCTATAGTATTGAAACATATGTACGTCCGTCATACATATCAAGAGGGATTTAACTGAATTTGTCATATACAACAATTCACACAAGTTCATTTACTCTCACTCTCGTTCTCGAATCGAAGAATATCATTAGCGTTAGACCGTAACGATTGATGAAATTTCGTTGTGTGAGCAAATGATTGACACTTGTGAGAATCATTAGCAATATGTACAAAATAATATTTCTTAGTCGATGTATGTAATATGTAAGTAATAAATGCCTAGAAATATGCTACATATTGGTACTATCAATATAGCCCATTAGGGAAATTTTTTTTTTTTTATTATACATTTTCTTTATTTATTGAACCTATTCCTAAAGAATCTAGCAATAAGTTCTAAAATCTTAATATATTTCAACAACTGTAGCTCCTTATTATCTAGAGCAATGTTTTTTTTACGGTGCTCTTCTTTTTATTGGAAGGCTGGCAGGTCCTTTCTTCGAAGGCGCGAAGTATAGCAGGTATTGAGCAAGGTTCTTGCTAGTGTGTTTGGATGTCTTTGTAATCTTCTAGTATATTTTTGTCTAGTATTTTTAACTTCAATTTCTACCATTGGGATATTTAAGTCATTGTGTATACATTCATTTCTAAAATAATATCAAATAAATCATGCCACCTTATACTTTTTTTGTAGACAAATGAAATTAACCGAATTAACTAGAAGATTATATAGTGAAACTGAAAAAAGACATAAAATTCAAAAAGTCAAATCATTCTATATCAAAATTCAGTTCACATGAAATTAGTGCTTAATTGAAATTTATTCTTTCCGCAATAAATTTCCGAATCTAAATCTAAAATCCTCGGAATTTCATTGTTAAAAACCGCATCTATGCATTAATGTCGAAAAAAGAATTCGAATTTTTCGACATTAATGCACGATGTTCGAAAAAATAACAATAACATTGACATTTAAATACTTATATGAAATAACTACTTTTCTATCTTCTTCCGCGACTTTTTGCAATAATGTAGAAATTATATGAAATCGTCATTTTTGCTTTACATTATTTTGAAAATGTAATTTCACACGTATTTGTTAATTATGTTAATTGCAAAAATGTTTGCAATGATATCGAAATGAAATTTTGCAAAAATTGTTGAAATAATATCGGAAAGAAATTGTCAGCCCTATTGCTCCTTTTCGACAATTTTATATTTTCGTCGAAAAAAAATTTCGATATTTTAATATTTTATTTTTTATTCCACAAATATTTGAAATATTGTCGAAACAAAAATGTATTTCGTTTTTCGACATTATTGTAAAAATTTGTGCAATAATGTCGAAATAGTATTTTGCAAAATTTCAATTCCATATCATTTCGACATTATTGCATAAATTCTTACACTTTTTTCATTATTAATTCACTCAACATTTCTATAACATATAAACCCGTTTTTAACGATCGAAATTCTAAATGTCCCTTTCTCATTTCAATTTGATTATGCAGAATACATGGAAATTATCTAGGATTCTTATCTGCTGGAGTTTCCTACTAGGATGGCTGAAGGAGCATATAAATGACTTTGACTTCGAAGTGCGTATATGAGAGAGTATAAATGAAAAATCAATTTTTAGCAAAATACTAAAAAGAAAAGAAAAACAAATAAGCTAAAGAACAAAAACAAGAACAACAACAATTACTATTCTGAATATACACAATAGCAAGACATGACAATTTCCATCAACAGCCTCACTATATTGCCATCACCATTGCTTACATCGTTCACCACACCACTACCACCACTGTATTAGCCCCAAGAGTCTAATCCAATTTTCATTTAAAGCATCCATTTGCACAATTTGGCAACGATTTTCATGGTTGCTCACAGTGCTTACTATATATGCTTATATATATGCTTATAATGTGCTTACTATATATATATATATATATCAGTTGCTGTTGTTGTTGTTGTTCATTGTTGCTACTATGACGCGCTATTAGCATTCCTCTCTTCATCTACAAAGCCTAAAAGTATAATATGAGTATGTACAGCAGAAACATTGGCAAGCTGTCAGGCAGTAATGAATGCCCACTTTTTTTTTGTAGTTGTTGTCTCTGTTGTGAGGGTCGACTTGATTGCCACATTTTGTACAAAAGTGTGAGTAGTATTTAGTTATAGTTGTTAGTATACATATGTGTTAGTGTTCCATTTGGTAGTTTACTGATTGTTTTTTGTATTTTTGTGTACCCTTCTACTTGATTTTATTACCATTTCATAGTAGCATGGTCATCATCGTCATCCTCATTGTACTTGCAAAATTGTTAACAATGACAAACTAGAGTGCTATCAAATTTTAATATAAAATACATTTTGTGCATAAAATTAAATGTTTAACTAATTTATATAGGCAACATTTAGGCGCGCATACAAATGATTAACAAAACATTTATTATTTACAATCGACCAGCGATAAAGAGAGCAGTAATGCTTTGAAATAATGGCCAAAGGATTTATTTAAAAGGATGTATGAATATTAAGGTGCCCCACCCTTAAAAATACTTGGTTGTTTTTCTTTATTTTTTTTTTTTTTTTTGCCAATGAAATATGAAGTTTGATGCCCTAAATATAGCAATAAGTAAATCTTATTCTAGTACCGATACCTTTCTCTAACTCTAAACACAATTTGAACTCCTGTTCCATTGTGTCGTTTCTTTTTGCGGCTGTAGTATATTCAAGGTTATGTAAGTAAGCACTTGAAATGATTTTTCGCCTCCAACGTCACTTGTACAACTTTATTTGTATATGTAGAATATATGATGAGAACTTGAAAAATGTTAGAAGAATTTCCTTCGGGGTTCGTTTTGTTTTTTTTTTTTTTTGGGGGGCGGAGTGAGTGTGAGCAACTACAGATGAGTATGCATACTTCAAGAGTGTCCTGTCGGGCATGCATTTAAAAAATCTCTGCTTATTTTTCCATCAATTTTATTTTATAATTGTTTTGGCTGTGTGTGACAGTGGTAGTTGTGAAACAGTGTTATGTGTGGATTAAGGGATATTAATTTAAAGGCGGGTTTCACGAAAAAGTGTAAATCTGGCAAAAATTTGTTCAGACTTTCATTTGATGCAATTTTTAGGAAACTTTTTCAGAATTGGAAAAACTCTGCTCTATTGAAAGCCTCTGATAGGATTTTTTTTTTCTCAATTACTCAATTACTTCTCAATTAGAAGTTCATTTAGAGAAACTTGTTCTTTTAAAGGAGAGCTTCTTTTTTAAAGAATCTGAAGAAACATTTACTGAAACCCCCAATGAGACTCGTAACTGTTTACTTACTTTTCTGGCGAAAGTAAAGAATATTCTAAGAAAGACCTTTAAAATGTTAATTGAAGAAAACTCTTTATTCTACAGAGGTTTTCTGATGGAATTAAGTGAGACTGTTCTGAGACTTTTCTAAAGGGTCCAGAAAAAATTCTTAACATAAATCACCAAAATCCGAATTGTACCAAACTCTGTACTTATTAAAGAAAGAAAGGCTTTAGTGTCTGAAGGACTTCCTAAAAAGAATTTAAATATTCAATTGCCTAAATCCACTCTATAAAAAGTTTCCCGACATTAAGAGCCTTTTAAGATGAACCATTTGAAAAGTGAGTTCAACAAAACTCTACAATTTCTCTATCCTAAAATTAAAAATCAGCGCCTCTAAAGAACTAGAATTATGTCAACAAATTTCCAAAAGATAACAGAATAAAAATATGCTAATTTAAGGTTTAATCGGGTGCCCAGGTGCAACGCATAAGGCTAATGAAGCCCCATAACATGGGTCCTTAAGCCGTTAACGCACACAATTTTCAGATCACAAACTATCCTCACAAGCCTCTCACTATTCAAAGTGACTTCTTATATCATAAATGTTTTCTGATGACAGCATTTTGCTCTTATAACAGCGTCTATAGAAACACAATATTATGATTGACCTTATGATGAACTATTATATATCCCCCAAATGTAATTCTTGAAACCGACTTTCTACAAAGTTTATCATATTTCACATATGTAACAAATTACTCGAATTTTTGTTTCTGTTGTTGTTTTCAATTTGTTTCGGTTTTTTGCTCGTTATTTTGTATATGTCTATTGTTGGTACATACTCATATGAATATGTATTTATTTGAGCCTAAAGTCTACAAATAGGTGTACTATACCTTAAATACATATATACATTTGCACATTCACACTCTACCATATAAATGTCTATGTATGCATATACTCATAATGTTTGTATCTCTGTTGTATAACTTCTCTTTTTGATAGCTTTGCAAATAGGTAAGAATTATAACGAACTGCCTGACTGTCTGCTTGGTTTTTCGTTGTGCGTATTCTGTCTATACGACTATCTAACTGTATGTAAAGTTATGTCCAGCCATTAGCGAAATAATATGGAAAAAAATGAATGAAAATGTAAATGCTGTTGCTCTTAAACGCCCACTCAAGTATCATTCCATATACACATGCATTTCACACTTCAAATTGTTGCCATTTTTTTTTTGTGTTTCTTTTTTGTTTTTGTGTATGTCTCTATTTCGACTCCTATTGCAAAAATTTTCATAAACTTTGAAGATCTTTTTGTTTTTGTTTTTAATAATAGTTGTGATATTTTCTTATTCTCTTAATTGAAATCATGCATATACATATGTATATATATATATATATATATATATATATATATATATATATATATATATATATATACATATATAGATATATATATATATATATATATGTCAGTCTAATTGAATTGAATAGAGCAATGTCCCTGACATCCATGGGTGCAAGCTCGGGGGTATCTGCGAAAAAGGCACTCCCCAGTAGATTGTGCCTTCTGCGTGCCAAGGCGGAGCATCTACAGAGGAAGTGGTGAATACTTCCCTTCTCTTCCTCGTCCTGGAAGCTGCGACAAAAATCGTTGGCCGGTAAACCAAGCCTGGTAGCATGCCTACCTACAAACCAGTGGCCCGTGAGTACGGCAACTATATTACTGATAGTTTTCCTACTCAATGACAACAGTGAACGAGTTCGTCTTACAATGGACGCCTCGCATGAACGAGGCAGCCATTCGACCGGACCATTCGCTAAAGATGATTTTGCGCTCTTAAAGTTGCGACCACCGACTCAGAATTTCGGTAGTAATTTTTAATAATTTTCAAATGTTGCTGGTTCGTGAAATTTACCATGATGAAAATGTTGACTTTAGCTAACGTTTTGACATTGGCAGTTGATTAAAAAAGTTTAAGGCTGCGTTCATATAAATATACGAAATTGTTATGTCCCTAATGGAAAACCTTTTACTTCGGCTGTTCAGTTAGCTTCTAGTTCTCCCAATTCTGCATAAGGTAAAAATAGGTATTTTATGCTTTCTAGTAAAGGACTAGCTCAGTTTTGGCAGGGTTGATGGCCAGAGTTTGAAACCCATTTGGACATGATTGAAAATGCCACTTCGGTGAGTGTATTTAAATATTTTCCCGATTCCACAAGTGCCACGTCTTCTGCATAAGCCGCCGCTTTACAGCCCGTGGCCTGTAATGATATAAGAACTTCATTGATGGTTAAGTTCCACAAAAGAGGCGACAACACAACCCCTTGAGGAGTGCCCTTAATCGCGCATCTACTTATACATGAGGTACCCAATATTGAGTTTATCACTCTTTGCTTTAGCAACAGACTAATTAATTTAATAATAGGTTCATCCACCTTAAGCATTGCAAGAGAATTTTCGACTGGTTCTGGGTTCATGTTATTGAAGGCCCCCTCAATATCTAGAAAGGTGGCCAGGCTATATTCTTTACAGTGCATAGATGTTTCGATCTTCTGCACAAGTGAGTGAAGGGCTGTCTCATCGGACTTGCCTTTGTTATATGCATGTTGCAATGAAGAGATGTTCTTAGCACCTATAGAGCCCCTTAAGTGCACATCAAGTAGTCTTTCAAGGGTTTTCAATAAGAAGGATGATAGACTTATAGGTCTATCACTTGGCTTTGAGTCAAACGTTTTCCGCCTTTAGGGATAAACACCACGTGTACTTTTAGCCATGTCTTGGGGACATAACATAGCCTTAGATATGCAGAGAAGATTAGCTCCAACCAAGGTGTTAGAAGATGCGCACACTTCTGCATGTCCGCAGGTAAAGTACCATCAGGTCCCGGTGACTTGAATCGTTTAAAATTATTTATCGCCCTATCATTCTTTATTTTATTGATTATCTTGTGCGAGAAGTCGTAGGTAATTCTACAAGGATTAACATTGGGAGTTCGGCCAAGGCTGTCCTCCAAACAGCCTCTAAAATAGGTATCAATTAGTACCCGAAGATTTTCCAAACTTGAAGTAGTCCAATCACCATCCCACTGGGTCTGGGTGTAACTGGATTCGTTGCGAGAATCTTTCGTAGGCGGCTTGCCTCTGAATTACTGCAAAAGTCATCCCATGATGATCTTTTTGCTTTCTTTATCGCCTTTTTAAACACTCGTAGGCTCTCCTTATAGGGTTGCCATTGATACTGCTTTTGGCTCAGTTGAATTGCTGTCGACACTCCTTCCTTAGAGTGATAATCTCTACCGACTACCACGGAGGTCTCTTCTTCTTTGGATTCCTTCTAATTGGACAGGACACTACAGAAGCTTTCCTGCAAACTTCTATAATTTGTTGAACAGCGGCCTCAAGCTCCTCCTCATTTTGCAGGCCTGAGGGTGACACTTGAGTAAGGAATTTATTTAGGGTGTCCTATACAATACAATATGTGCGTTTCCTATTTAAAAATGGAAAGTCAAGTTAGAACTAATCATATATTCAAAAAGTGACTCACCTCGATCGTTGTTGTCTGAGCTGCCCCATATAATGGTGTGCGTTGGCATCGGTTCCCACCACCAGATTCGCCTCGCGTTTCTCCGCCTCCCGAACTGTCTTCCTTATTATAGGGTGAAGTGGGGGCTCAGTATGATAGTGAGCCATGTGCGCAGACATCAGCCAATATATATGGGATTGATGATTAAACGCAATGGTCACAGTATCCTTGTCGCTGTAATCAGATATTAGGAATACTTTGTAGCGTTTTTTCACTAAAAAACATGATTGAGGCTTACCTGCATTTAAACGTATTAAAGTCCATATTTTGGGGAGCTTAGTCCGCGCACCTTGTCATCCAGGACCCACGATTCCTGAATTAAAATGACGTCCTCCGCTTTATCGCTTTGCCGAAGGATAAGCGCAGCGAATGCTGCTTTAGAGTGGTGCAGATTAATCTGGAACACCCTGAGCATCTTCCTTTGCAATATTTAATACAGACGCCTCGGTCACCGTCGTATCGGTGTCCTCGACGTCACAGAAGGCAGTTGCTAAAATTGCTTCAAAATCATATATCATATATATATATATATATATATATATATATATATATATATATATATATATATATATATATATATATATATATATACATATATCGGAATCACCATCTAGTCATAGCAACTGACGAAATTTTTAAGCAATTTAGCAATTCAGTTAACTTGAAATGTATGTATTATTTTTATAAAATATCACTTTTGTTCGTGACTGAGAAGAATCGGATAAAAAATGCAACTACCTCTCATACAAAGTATGTTTTGAAATATGTTTTTATATTTTGTACGCACAAAACTATAACTGCAGAACTGAAAGTGGCTGTGAAATATTTCTTTTAATATAGAACAAGCGTAATCAAACATGGATTAAATTAGATGAATACTGTTCCTTCTCCCCATCCTTCATATGCATGCTTTCAGACATTTCGCACGAAACTATAAAGCTGTCAGGACTAAACTAGGTATACACAATTATTTCCACCACTGAAAACCACTCCTACCTTCCATGCAAAAGTATGCTTTCGCAATTATTTTTTCATACGTTTTGAACGAAAATATAAAGAAATCGAGTTAAAACTTGACATGGACAATTAAAAAATAAATAAATATGTGGCACTTAAAGCCCCGAAAGGCTCATTGACCGAGCTTCCTTTCCATTACTATTGTGCGTGTTAAATTGTTGGACAGTATTAGAAGGCACCTTCTTATTTTAGCCGGTTCCGAACAGCAGAACCCTTGTCACTTCACTTTTTCTAAGCTTTGTCACAGAGTTCTTTTAAAAGCTTTTCCATGGCAAGTTGTTACTGTCGGAGGAATTGCCAATTGCTTGCCGACAGGTGGGTACCGTTCGAAAGAAAAATCTTTTTGATATTAAATTTGTCATGGTACAGCCATAACAAATTTACTCGATTGAGAACGGATGTAATAAGGCGAATACCACATCTTGCTCTCATACAAAAATGTGTTTTGGAATGTATCTTTTCACTCTGTAAGCAGAAAATTACTAAGCTTAGTATTAATAGCCATACTCAAAAATGAACTAAATGGGACAACAAGCGATGATGTTTAAAAACTGGCGTTACTGGATGAAAAAGTAGGCCTGTTTATTTTTCATTGGTCAGGGTCTCTAAACTTCAACTTCAACTTATCAAATTTTTTAATTATGCTAATATTTGAATACCATTTTAATGAAATGCCTAAAGTCATGCTACAATTTAATATCATTCAAAATTCAAAAATATCAGCAATTTTAAATCAAAAAGTATATAATTCTATAAATGTAACTATATTCGATATAACAAAATATTTATAAGTCTATTAATTAAATCACAAAATAATTCAAATCTAAATATTTATTCGGCTACCATTCTGATGTTTGTACCTTAGCAATGTTAAATGTTGCTTTCAACATTAGACAATACTACAAACTTTGTAGCAGGTTTTTAAGCGAATTTTAACAAATTCAAAACATTTAAGATTCCGTTGAAAAAATATGATTCTTACTTATTTCATAGCTTCCGCATGCAGTGTGTTCCATAAAAATATATATCATTATTTTTATGTGTGCTCACACATACATACGCATACATATGCTCTTATACCATTTACCTTTACCCCCTTGTGTAATAAATAATAACAAATTAAATATACTCGCACAGCAGACATTCGTATACTTGTTCTCATACACTAAGGAATATCATGTGTATGCTCGTTGCCTTCATATTCAAATGAATAAAAAAGTAAATAAAATAAAATTTATGAAAATGAAATGAAATAATATTCTCTTGCATGCAATTTTATTAAAAATCCATCAATTTAAATTTTGTTCGGCCACCAGCAACACTTGTGAATATTTACACGTGTAAAAACGTAAAGACGGTGCAAAGGATGATGGTAATGGTACTACTTCTATGTACATGTGGTTATGAAATGAATGTAAAAAATGTACTCACATACGAGTTTGTATTTTTTAAAATATTTATTTTTATTTTTTAAATCCCTTGCGTTTTACCAATAACCCTCATACTTACAATCATATAGCGTGCAATTTAATTCATTCATATTCCATTATATTCATTTTATTTAGCATTTAGCATTTTTTTCCCCAACATCATCATCGCCATCGTCGTCGTTTTCATGTATATGTACTTTTTAAATCCCCAAAATGAAAATAAACAAATAAATAAATTTACATCAACTGAAATATATTTACCATGCTTAGTATGTAGGTTTGTATCTATATGCATGTTGGTATTATCAAACAATCAAAAGGCATTGCATACTTTTGTGGGCTTTAGTATAGTGTTTCGATACGTGCGTACCTCTGCAGATGTGAATGTATTAAATCCTATGTGTGCTATTAACAAAATAAATTTATGTATTTTTTTTAATAGAGATTTCTTTTTTAACCTCACCGCTTTCATATGTTTTTGGTCCTTTACTCAACTTTGGAAAAAAATTATTTATTTATGAAGAGATTTTTTATACCCTTAAATAATTTCACATTTGGCTTACAATTCATAATCATCATGCGATAACAGTAATAATATTATTCAACACATAGTCATAATGAATATTTTTGTCACTTTCCCATTCTTGTAATGCCATAAAATTATACTTCACATTACATTGCTGTTGTAACAATGTAAAAATAATCTCCCCTATAGAAATTTGATTCACTTTTTCACTCCACAGCTAATATATACTTAAAATCATCTATAGCATTCAAATTTCAACTAAATGTGAATGCTGTCTTTCAATCTCGCTTGCACTTTCTGCCATTCTTTAGAGCATTTGCTCATACATGAAATTTTCACTCCATAAATACCACCCTCATACAAATGAAGTGTTTCAAGCTTTTCGTAATACTAATATACAAAATATTTTATTATCTTTTTACCGTATATAGTAATTATTAGCTGCTTATGAAGACAATACAACATTTACTCATTATACTTGTATATAAATTTGGGGGATAAAGGATTAATAATATATCATATGTTGAGGGTGACGATCATGAAGTAAATGCTTGAAGACATCGTACTATGCACATACTACTAGATGATCTCTTTGGTTTTTATCAAGAAACATTTCCCTATTTGTGAGACTCCATAGAAAATTACAGGTGGCAAAATATTTATACAACATAACTGAATGTATGACAAACCCCAAATAATGGTTCCACTCTAACAGTTTTCTCGGTCATAGTAATCCATTATTTCTACCCCTCATTGTTGTTTTCCTACCAAATTGACGTCGTTTAACCAGAGTGTCCACCAGATGAGTAAAATATATGAAACTGTTCAATAAGTTTGCTAACCGTGATTGAAAAAGCGGACTTATAGTTGCAGAAATCAATTTATTTGTTCAGTATATTCTCCCTGAGGGTCAAAACACGCTTTGCAATGGTTCTTCAGTTTATGAATCCCTACAAAATACTCGTTCTCCTCGTGTATCACATCTTGGTTTGATGAAAATCATTTACAGCAAAAAAATATTTTGTGTTATGCTGTAAACACAACACCGGCGAAAGGCGAATATTTCGACGCGAATGTTCGCTGTCAAAAATAGAACACACTGATGTATATAAGAAAGCGCACAAGCAACTTCGTCCAACGACTATTTGCGATTATAGATCTATATCTATCGTCGTCGCCAGTGGTTAAAATTTCTCCGTATTCTTAATTGAATGTAAAAATTATTCAGCATTTTCTTATTTGAATTTTATTAGTCTAAAATGTGCCTTTTATAAAAGTTATATTATAAAGCTTAACCCATCTTTTTAAATTTTCTATTTGATATACTTATCCCTTTGCGTCTTAAATGTTTTCCTTTTAACAAATGGTCACCCTATCAGCTCTCATAGCATCAGGAATCACATATATACAAGTTTGTTGAGAACACATATATCTTCGTATCATCGGTATTCTTGAAGAGTACAAAAACAAGATGGATACTTTCTCTGCCGTCTTTTTTATTGAATCTTTCTAAAATTACTTAGAAACTAACAATATGTAATCAAATCTTACAAACTAAATAAAATTATGTGATATTCCCAACGTTCCATCACAATTTGTTGACTCACGAGGTATAGCAATTTCACAGCATATTCAGTGTGTCTTTTCTTTTTAATCGACGATGCCCCGTGCTCAGCAACAATTGCCTAGCAAGGGGATTCGGATGACTGTGTAATTTTTGAATGTAGCTTCTGCAAGACATTGCAACTTCCTCAGAAATTGTGGGTACATTTAAATCTCGATGGATGTTAACGTTCCTCATATACCAAGGCGCGTTTACAATAATTCGCAGACACTTGGATTGTATTCGCTGCAATTTTTCGATATTTGAGGGAGATGCGGTGCCCCAAAACTGAATACCATAAGTCCAGATTGGCTTCAGGATTGCTTTATATAATAGCACTTTGTATTCGAGATTCAACTTTGATTTTTTGTGTAACAGCCACCATAACTGATTAATTTTAAGCTTGATCTGAGTTTTCTTTGCCTCTATGTGATTTTTCCAGGTCAGCCTTCTGTCGAGGTGAATACCCAAGTACTTTGTTGAGGAACATTGTGGAACTGATTGGCCATTAATTTTAAGTGGGGGACATGTATCTGGCCTTAGCGTGAAGGTTACATGTACGCTCTTTGATTCATTGACTTTTATACGCCATTTTGCTAGCCAGATTTCGAGAGAATCGATATGAGTCTGCAGGAGTTTAGTAGCTTCTATGGGGTTAGAGCGAGAGCACAATATTGCCGTATCATCTGCAAAGGTCGATATAAATGTATGGTTATTGCTGGGCATATCTGTAGTGTATAAGAGATACAGTAAGGGGCCCAAAACGCTTCCTTGAGGAACGCCAGCGTGAATATCCAATGGATTTGTTGTGTAATCCTTGTGATGTACCAGAAATTGTCTTTTCGTGAGGTAGCTACTAAGCAATGAGGAGACATTTGCAGGCAGTAATAGTTTGAGTTTGTAAATAAGGCCGTCGTGCCATACTTTATCGAAAGCTTGAGTGATATCAAGAAAGACAGCTGAGCAATACTTTTTTTCTTCAAAAGTGTTCCTTATCAGAGTTACAATGCGGTGGACTTGTTCTATTGTGCCGTGCTGTTTTCTAAATCCAAACTGATGTTGAGGAATCAGTTGGTTGAGATTAATAAATGGAGTTATATTCATGACAAGTAGCTTTTCGAATACTTTAGAAAGTAGAGGCAGGAGGCTGATAGGTCTGTACGATGCAACTTTTGTAGGGTCTTTCCCTGGTTTTGCTATCATAATAATTTTTGAAGTTTTCCAGCATTTGGGATAGTGTTTAATACGAAGGATAGCATTGAAAATGTGCATGAGATGAATTACTGAAGCCGGAGGTAGCTCTTTTATCATTTTACCGGTAATTTTATCTGGACCAGGTGATTTTTTTGGGTTTAAATCTTTATAAATTGCTTTGAATATGTCCTTTTTTTTAATTTTGAGCGTTATTGAGCAAGGTTGAGAAGTTAATATTGGTAATGAGGACTGTGAAGAGGGTGGATTGGGTGTAAACACACTTTTTAGGTGGTTTGCAAAAGCCAAACCCTTCTCACAGTTGCTTCTAGCCCAATTACCGTCACTCAAACGGATGGGGGAATCAGTGAGAATTGGCCGATTTGAGTTTTTTGCTGATTTCCACAAAGAGTAGTCTGACGCTTCACCAGGTGTTAATTTCGCTATGTGCTCTTCTAACTCTTTGTTGTTTTTATTTTTTAAGGCTTGCTTTAACTTTCGAGTGCAGTGCTGTAGCTGTGTTTTCAGATTCGGTGATCTGAATTCTTGCCATTGTCTTCGGAGTCTTCTTTTCTGTCTTACTAGCAATTCAATATCGGCTGGTGTGTATGGGCTATAGTTTGATTGCTTGCATACCTTTGTGCAGGTGGCTGAGCTGAGAGCTAATGAGAGCAGCTGGTTGAATTTTTCGAGTGCTGAGTCTACATCGTGTCCATTTCTTAATACAGTACTCAGAGGAAGATGGGAATTTATATATTTCTTGAATTTTAACCAGTCTATTTTCTTTCTAACGCAATTACCTTGGGGGCTTGGTGATTTTATAGATATTACCGTGGGTGAGTGGTCAGATGATAGATCATAATTACACTCTGTGGAGATATTTTCCATCTGCAAACCTTTGGCGACTCCAAAGTCGATGAGATCGGGTATTTTCCTCTTGTCCGTCGGCCAATATGTCGGTTGACCATTTGAAATAACATCGTAGCCATGGTTAGTGATGATTGAACATAGTCTTCTGCCTTTTGGAGTTATTAAGCGGGAGCCCCAGTGAGTGTGTTTGGCGTTGAAATCGCCAGCAACCAAGAATTTGCTACCAAGAGTTGAGAAAAATTCTTTATATTGCTGTTCGGTAATACTGTATCTTGGGGGACAGTATATCGCAGATATTACTAGCTTAGAGATGTATTCTTCCAGACATATAGATGTTGCTTGCAAGTAGACGCTACTGAAATCTTCGAGAACATGATGTTTTATTCTGCTTTTTATCAATATGGCAGTTCCTCCGCGTGCCTTACCATGCGGATGATTTGTGGTGTACAGTTTGTAATATGGTATTTGGTAGCAATTTTTGTCAGTGAAATGGGTCTCAGATATCATCATTATGTCGATTTGGTTGGATGCAAGGAATTGAATTAGCTCCAAACGGTGCTGGCTTAAGCCGTTGGCGTTCCAGTGGCATATCTTGAGACAACTCATGGTCTGGATAGCAATGTTTGGAGTAACATCGATTGATTTTTCATCATTTCTTGCATCATTGTTTGCATTGAGTTCATGAATTGGTTCATATTCTGAATTAATGTTTGAAGCAAATGTTCAAGGGTTCTTGGCTGTTGGGTGGGCAGTGAGTGTTTCTGCTCATTATTTACATTGCTTTGTTGGTGTGTGTTTTGTTTTAACACGCTAGCGTATGAATTGGTTTGATTCTTGTTTGGGATTGCAGAGAAGAATTGTGTTGCATCAATATTTTGTCTCTTACTTGAGTTGGCTATCTGAGTTTGCTCAACTTGTTTTAGAGGTTGATTGCTAGCGGAGAAATTTAGCTTTAGGGTTGTATATACTGGGCAACCTCTATAATTTGCGGTGTGATTACCTCCACAATTGCTGCATTTTTTCATGCTAGCATCGCCTTTAGATTTTGGGCATATGTTTGATTTATGGAGATCTCCACAAATCACACAAACAGCTGGCAGGGTACAATATGTCTTAGTATGTCCATATTCTTGGCAGTTACTGCACTGAGGAGGTCCAGTTCTCTTATGGGGTTCTTCGATTGTGATTTTGCGATGCAATAAATATCGAATTTTATATATGGGGTGTACTTCACCTTTTTTCAGTGGTTTTGTTTCAGGCTGAAGCTCAATACGATATAACGGTTGAGGTATATTGCTCTTGTTGAGAATGTTGAATACTGTTTTGGCTTGAAACCCTTCTTCCTGAAGGGCAAGTTTGATTTCGTTAATGTCAACGTTGGGTTCGACGCCTTTGAGTACAACGATTAAGCCCTTACTACTTTTTAGCTGATATGTGTAGTAATTCTTTTTTACAGCATCAAATTCCGCAATTACTTTGCGATAATGAGTTTCGCTGTAGATTTGCACGTTCGTTTCCTCAATTTGGCCTTTGCGAATAGGAACAACGTGGAAATTCTTTGGTCCTATAAGACTTGTAATTCTAGAAATCAACTTATCTGAGTTGCGTTCTCTTAAGAAAATGGGTGGGGGTTTGAAATTTTTCTTGGAGATAATATTTTCGTCACTTTCATCACCTGAAAGCAAAGCATATCTATTTTCCGAACTAATAGGGGCAGTGTTCTGCTTTTGAATTTTTGTTGAATTCATTTGTTTTGAATTTTGTGGACTTCTTTTTCGCTTTACTACAGTAATGTAGCGATCAATTCCAGTTTGAACAGCAACTGGTTCTTTATTAGTCATCGCACTAGTTGCTTTAACTACTGGGTCATGCACTTCAGTAGAAAGGCCGTTATTTGTTTGCTTTGATGTTGTAGCTGTTGGTGTTACAGCAGGAGAAGCGCACTGTACACTCCACGGTATAGAGGGAGATAGTATATCACGAGAGAACAAACTATTTTTTTTGTCTGTATTTATTGTTGTTGCAAATTTTGATGTAGTGTTAGAGTGAGGAATATGTACAGGCAAAAGATTAACACTGTTACTTTCACTTGTGCAGTGTGTATCAACTGTTTTTTTTGATAGTGCACTAATCGGGGGGGTTTGCGCGGGTGATTGCAAATTATTGTTTACACACACATTAACAGGCGATTGCCGTTGCCGGGGAGGAGAGCGCTGAACACTCATATTATAAACAAATTGTTTGCAAACGATATTATTTTATTTTTTTTTTCTAAAAAAAAAGCAAATCACCGAAATAACTCCTTGAGTTTCTTAGCGTCTTTTCGCAAAATATTAAAATTTTTTTTTTTTTTTTTTATACCGAAAACAATAACTTTTCCGACTCTATCAAACACGTCCACTCTTATTGGTGACTTTCACGAACTGAGCGAATTTGCAGGGCAAATATTTGGCAACGGCGTCGCACTGTACAACGAAGTTCCACTTTCTCCGGTGTTGTGCTCACAGCATTATGGAAGAGTCAGAAATCTAAGGGAACAAAATCTGGCGAATAAACTGGATGTTGTAACAATTCATACCTAAATTCACTGATTTAGTTATGATGTCTCGAACTGTGTGATAAAAAATAAAATAATACAATACAATAATAATAGTAATAATACAATAATAAAAGCAAGCTTACAATAATAATAATAAGCTTAGCGTTTTACCAGTTCGAAATAATTCATCAACAAAATATCCTTTGCATATAAAAATAAAAACCGACGTTAATGCATTTTTTTATCAATTTTTGAAGACCAACCCGATTCACAATCAGTAATAGATACAAATCTCATGTATATAGATAAACCGATGCACAAAATCTTTTATATCCTTTCTAAAATGCTCCATATGTTGTTTTGTTGCATTGTTAACACATGTGGCACCTATTACGCGAACAGGATATCGAAACCTAACACTTCTCTTAAAATATTGCTTACCCTCAAACTTACCCTTAAGGGGCTCCCCTACAAAATGAACGTAAAAACACCTGAAATGGACAACATTCAGCCCATAGCCCATAGATTAATATACAAGGCTTGTATTCATTATTAACGCGATTATATATTCATCTATAACACATATGTGTCAAATTTATTATTAGGTATTCTTATAGAAGAATTATAACCCAAAAATAAAATCAATGTTTACAATGACTCAAAGTGTCCATTAAATTTAATTCATTCTTATTCTAAATTCAAAATTATTCGAACTTAGTAAAACCCTTAAAGAATTATTATTAAGGCCAACATGAAATTAGCAACAATAGTAAGAGAGTATATGATTTTTCTGCTTTTTAACCTTGGCCAAAAAATATATAAGAATTCCCTTTCAAAACTTTTTTACAACTTGTCACCACTACAAATGGAGGCGCTAGAGTAGTCAAGAAACAAAAAGCAATTTGAACAAGTGAATGTATGTAACTTCTTTTCTTTTTGACTTTCTCATTTCATTTTGGGCTTTTAATTAAATGAGTTTTTTGCATTACAATCAAATACATATATAAGACCATTTTCTATTTTTCAAAAGCTGGCCATATATTTTGTGTATACATACACACATGTATATGTAAAGAGACAATACAATATGTCCTTTGTTGTTTGTTGGCAATACAGCGACTCTACTTTTTGCACTAGTATACAAGCATAGAAATAGATTATTACTGCTCACGTTAACTAACATAATGGACACCTTCAATTCTAACACCCTTCTAAGTTCTTAAATATATATATATATATATATATATATATATATATATATATATATATATATACATATATATATATATATATGAGTATTTGTAGAATTGTGTTTTTTCATATATTTTTTTTTTATTTCACTTACTATATACTTCTTCGTCTCCTTTGCGTTCGATTGCTTTGTCTGCAACACTATTGTTGGTGTGTTGCCGTTGTCATCATTGTCGTATTTCTCGGTATATTGTTGCTCGTTAATTTAATAAACTCAAGACATTTATTACCGACCATTAAGCCACCCACAGCATTGGTCAAAATATATATACTTATAAAAGTCTGAGCAAGAAAAAAATACATACGCACGTCCTTTATCGTCCTCATGCCCGTGTAACACATGTGTATCATTTCTGTTGTTGTGTGTGATTTTTTATTTTGTGCTCTCTGTTTTCTCACTTGCTTTCCTTTAATTTTTTGTCGTAATTTTTCCTACCATCATATTGTATTTCTTTATTCTATACCGTTGGTTTTGAGGCTTTCCATGTGCAACTGACATCAGTGTTTTCTACTCTAACTTTCTATATGTATTTGTTATCACAATGCTATGCAATGTATTCTAACATCTGAGGTTATCCAACATGTCTACATACGATGTAACCAAACCTAACCAAATCCAACCAAATCATACCCTTCCTTCATTGAACCTTACACTAAATGAAAACCAAGCCAAACCAAATAAAATCAAAATAAAACCAAACCAAATCAAGCCGTAACTTTATTTTCAAAAAGGACACATTCACATTTGCTTATTGCTTTGGTACACAGGATTTATTTATCAAGAATAAAAAAAAAGAGAAAAGAAGAGAATAGAATAGAAAAAATCGAATCGAATCGAATAGCAAAGCAAAGCACCAATTGCAATAATAACCGTCTACCTGGGACGAAAAGGTATGCTCATATCTAGCAAAAATCCAAAAAGAAAACATTTATAAAACTAAAAACACAACTGGTCAGAATGGTCAATACTGTTGATAATAGTTATGGTAATAACAGATAAGTTTCTGTCGTTTACAAACATACTTAATAGTGGTCCTTAAATGTAGAAAGAAAATGTTTACATCAGATTTGCTAAACCGAAGACATCACATATAAATTTTGGTACCGATTAGAGATGCTTAAGGGGTGTCGCACAGCGGTTAACTTTTAGGTGCCTTAACCGTCTCCAATCGTGACCGAAATATATATGTGGTATTTCTAGCTATATTGGTGTCAATTTTGGGTATTAGATGAAAAAAAAATTAATTAAAACTGACCCCTGTTGAACACCCTATAACCGTCTTTAATCGGGACCTCAATTTATATGTGATATCTTTGACTGCTGTATTGCCGATTGAGGGCGTGACACTGAAATAAATCGTTCATTTAATTTTAAGGACCACTTTAAGGTACATACATATATAAAGTTGGGAATTTAGCCAAAAATGCTTTTGGGCCTTTGGTCAAATACATTCGAGTACCATGTGTTATTCTGTCTTCTCATGTGCATGTTTATGTTCTTCTTTGTATTCCAATGCAAATCTTTTACCACATAAATTTCGAAAATGTTCATTCGCCGCTCTTTCGTTTCATTGCGTTTTAGTTATCAGCTAGCATTAATTTTAAGCTTTTTCCTGTTAAATTTGATATCTCAATGTTCACGTATTTAACGTTGGAATGGAAAAACGTGAGATAAATATCACTTAGAATATACTAAATATAATTGCTTATATGAATCGAAGCAGGAAAATGCCAATATCCAAAATCGGGGTAATTTGAGTGTGGCTCTCTACAAATAAGGGCTCAAATCAGAATTAATAATTTGATGCATAAAATAATGTGTTTTATGGATAGACTTCTATATACTGCAGCACAATCTATTGAACTTTAGAAACAGTCTCAAATATCTACTCCTGTATTAAAACAAAAAAATGACATTCCAGCTCATGAAGGTCATGCAAAAATTGTTTTTCAAAAAGTGGAAATAAAAGAAAAAGATGGATATTCGAGTAAACTTTTTATATATATCTACATATGCAGCCCCAAGAATAAGTGGGCGTTGCACGCTAATTTTTTGCCAGATTATTTCCGACAATCATATTAATCTAAATGTTAATTCGGTTATGCTAGACAAAAGATTGTAGAAGTTACATCTGCTTCAATTTAAAAGATGTACCGACACTTTGTATGGAATCTACTATAAAAAGTAGGCATGGTGCGTCCATTTTTGGCAGAGTTATGTAGTATTACAATATAACTCCGTGTGCCAAATATTGTTGTCACAGATGGTATATTAGATGAGTTATAGCAAATTAAAGATTTTGAAAATTCCGAGATTAGTCGCTTTGAATGCTTGGTGTGAGCGTGGCTATTGACCGATTATGCCCAATATCAATCCCCTCCGTGCCCTTGGATCATAGGTTACTTATGACAAATTTCATGAAAATAGCTCAATGTTTCCTCAATGTTTCGTCTTCAAATTGTTGATTTTTGTGGACTACATCCACATAAGATCCAATTGGCAGTTCACAAGAAATTTGCTTTTCAGCGACTTCAAATTGGTAAAATTCGGCAAAAAGATTTGTGACTGTATATGCATAGTATCCGATTGACACAAGAACTAAGATCCAATGGATACCGTCTGCTTGTCATTCATAAGACGTTTTCATTTCAGTGAGCTCGAGTTGGCGTATTTTAATGAAATGTTTTGGACAAAATCCGTGTAATATTTATTTATTACAATAACTACGACACAGGATTTGGTGGTCTGGTGGTGTTTTCGCAAGGTAACGTGTCTAACTGCCTCAACCGGGTGGGGCTAGCGCAATCCTTGTTGAACTCATCGCAAGTCAACTCACTGGCTGTCATGTAGTTTGATCTGAGCGCTATGTGATGATACCTTTATTTGTTAATGAGGGGTAGTCATATAGCTTGCTCTGCTTACTCTGTGATGGCGCTTTCATTATTATTAATGGAGGCCCTCCATGTGGCGACCACCGGGCAACGTCTTCCTGGCACCCGCTGGGAGGCGGCTGAAGTGAGTGGCGAAAATCATCTCGGTTAGAGGTTGTGCGTTGGGTTTGGGACCCGCCACATAAAAAACCCCCCCAATGAAAAAAACAAATATGCCTCGGATAAGGACTACCGCTTTTGTTGATGACCCCCGCAAACGAAAAAAAGACCACGATTTACGGATATGCACCTGGAATGTCCGGTCCCTTTATAGGGAGGGTGCCTCTATCCAGCTGGTTGATATCCTCGAAAAATACAGAGCTGGCATCACCGCTCTCCAGGAAATGCGATGGACAGGACAGGGCTGCTCCAAAAGAGCGTCCTGTGACATCTACTACAGTTGCCATGCTGAAAGGCACGAATTAGGATGTGGATTTTTGGTCAGCAAGAGACTACGACATCTTGTCTCACAGTTCACGCCTGTGAACGAACGGCTGGCCACAATCCGCATCAAGGCAAAATTCTTTAACAACATCCTTATATGTGTCACGCTCCGACAGATGAGAAGGACAATGTGACCAAGGAGAGCTTCTTTCAGCGCCTCGAAGAAGCTTATGACCGCTGCCCCCGCCACGATATCAAAATCGTGCTTGGCGACTTTAATGCCAGGGTGGGCAAGGAAGATACCTTTGGTCCAACTGTCGGGAAATTCAGCCTCCACCAGAACACCTCCGATAACGGAATGAGGCTGATCAACTTCGCCGCAGCACGAAACATGGTTGTTCGGTCACATTTAAGACCTACTGTAGCTCTCATTATTATATCATATAAGTTATATGCATTCACATGTACTATATTCACTCTTATTGTTATACTTACGCTTTATATGCATTCATATGTACTATACTCACACTTGTTGTTACACTCATACTCTTTATGCATTCATATGTACCATACTCACACTTGTTGTTACACTCACACTTTATGTGCATTCATACATATTCATGCCATAAGAGGGCAACTGCAACTTGTAATTTAAATATTAAACTCATTACCGTTTTTGAAGTCAACCGAAGCGCATCGGTCTTTTTATTATACACTTGACATTCGCTAATATTCGCTAACATTCGCTTTCTCGGAATATATTCAATATATATTTCGCGGTCGTGAAAAATCTCACGATCCTACATTTTTTGGCGCCCAACGTGGGGCACGAATTTTCTAACATTTGATTAAAATATCGTGGTTGTCGGTTCGTGCTCTCGATTCGGTAATCGCAAAACGTGTATATATAAAACATTACATTTGGCGCATTCGGTGGCCTGTGATTCTCGTTCGATTTTTCATCAAGACACCTAAATCGGTGCATCGTCATCATCATCATTATCGTCGAAGCCAATAATCATCAGCTTCATCGAAATTTGGTACCCTTTGAAGGAACTGTACCAAATTTGCCAGTGCGAATCACAAATTTGTCGATGTTATTCCTCATTGCCTAATGTAACTGTCACAACACTAACAAACAGTGTAAAGCCGTTACCGTTGCTCGTACGCCTTTTTGTTGTTGTCGCTCACGCCACATCGCTGCTTTGCCCTACACAACGTGGCTACTGCGCTGCAGGCGTCGAACTTGACCGCTTGCTGCTGCGCTTATGTATTGGATGAGCGCGCACATTATTACTTACATATTCATCATTGGTATCAGCTTTGGCTGTGCGAATCACAAAATTGTCGATGTGATTCCTCATTGCCTAATGTAACTGTCGCAACACTAACAAACAGTGTAAAGCCGTTACCGTTGCTCGTACGCCTTTTTGTTGTTGTCGCTCACGCCACATTGCTGCTTTGCCTTACACAACGTGGCTACTGCGCTGCAGGCGTCGAATTTGACCGCTTGCTGCTGCGCTTATGCATTGGATAAGCGTGCGCATTATTACTTACATACTCAACATTCAGCTTCATCGTTGCTGTAATCTCGCCTTTGCCATCGCTCTCTCTCTTCTTCGTATCATCGACGCGTAGCACTTGGGAGTCACTTGCACTCAATCACCTGTTGTTGCAGTAATTCTTCGTCTCATCGTATAACCAAACGTGTAATTGATACGTATTAGGCATCGGCGCAAGTTGCGCTTGGATTATCTACACTTTCGTTTGCAGTGGAACAGTTGTCATCGTGTTATTTGCGCATCAATTGCTTGCAATTGCGCTTGCTGCTCAATTAATACATTCATTTATACGCAAACTTGCTGCCAATACTCATACTTCACAGAGTAAGTTATTAATTTTCAATCGTTTAATTTCATTATGTCTTTGGAAAAATTAAAACAATCTCGTGCCAATACTAAAAGAAGTATTGCTCGCATAAAACATATGGTCGATGATAGTTTAAAGCCATATGGACAGCTCCTTTCAACAGCAGAATACAAGTGTCGCCTCGGAATCCTCGAATCCTACTTTAAGTAAATTCTTTCAACACAAACTAAAATTGAAGATTTAGATAGCGAAGACGATGTCCGCGGTGACTTGGAGGAGCTTTATGTAAATACAAAGTTAAGTATACAGTCACAATTGAGTCAAGACCCAAACGCAACACTATCGGATTCCACTTGCATAGTACAGTCCAGTTCAAAATTGCCTCAATTGAAATTACCCTCGTTTAGTGGAAGATACTCCGAATATAGAAATTTTATAACTTCGTTTAAGCAAATTATTGACCGTGAGCTGAGCCTTTCCAACATTGAGAAGTTTAACCACTTGCGTAATTGCCTCCACGGCCAAGCGTTGGAAACAGTGAATGCATTTCAAGTCACTAATGAAAATTACCCCAAGGCATTGGAAAGACTCAGGGCTCGTTTTGATAATCCAACACTTATCTTCTTGGAAAATATTTCTTCACTATTTGAGCTGCCTTCGGTTTCAAAATCCAGTTGCTTTGAATTGAGAAGTCTCGTTGACAACGCCTCTGCCCTTTTTGGTTCTCTGCAATCTTTGGGTACTGAGAAACAAATTACTGACGCAATGTTAATATATTTAATTTTAAATAAGGCTGACAATGACACGAAGAAACAGTGGAAGCAGTCGTTGGATTTTAGTAAACTACCCTCATGGGAGGAGTTTACAAATGTGTTAGAAAGACACTGCCAATATCTGGAGTCCCTTACGGCACATAACGTCTTCGCGCCGCAAGTGCTGACAATTAGTAAACCCTCGAAGGGTAACAATAAACAGCGTACTCATGCATTTACACTTTCGAATTCAACATGCGCTGTATGCTCGAGTGGGAGCCATAAAGTTTCTAATTGCGATCGATTTAAGTCTTTAAATGCCATTCAACGTTTTGAACAAGTTAAAGGGATAGGACTTTGTTTTAACTGCCTTGCAAAGGGGCATCAGCTTTCCAATTGTCCGTCGTCACATAGATGCAAGGTTTGTTCACGACAACATCATAGCCTACTTCACCGTGCTACATCAACTACGCCTGAATCTTCTATATCAGCAAATTCTTCGCCTCAATCGCCAGCAGGTCCCGGTTATCCATCGATCTCAAATCGGGCTGCCACACACACTCATATGAACAACTTACGGTCGGAGTCGAACAGTTCGTCATTAAACCAAATTATTCTTGCTACGGCCAATGTTCTGGTTCGTGATGCCTCAGGCATCTATAGACAGGGTACAGCTTTACTCGACTCCTGTTCTCAGGTAAATTTCGTTACCAATGAATTTTGTCAAAGGCTTCTACTACCAAGAAGCAAACATGGCATATTCCACCAAATATTGAACTCGCTGATGAAGAATTTTATAAATCTAAACGAATTGATTTACTTCTAGGTACTGAAAGTTTCTTCAGCCTATTATCGGTCGGTCAAATCAAACTTGGCGACAACTTGCCAGTCTTGCAGATGACGCTACTTGGATGGGTTGTTTCCGGACGCTACGAGTCAACCATTAACGACACTAGGTCACTATGTATGGTGGCATGTGATGATTCACTAAATGCAAAACTAGAACGGTTTTGGAATCTTGAAGAAGTTACTCCTACTGTGCATGTGTGGACTCGTGAGCAAAACAGTTGCGAACGTTTGTACACTGATACAGTCTCACGCAGTTCGACTGGTAGAATAATAGTCAAACTACCATTTAAAGATGATCCAGTTTGTTTGGGTGCTTCATATACCACCGCTCTTCGCCGTTTTATATCACAAGAACGTCGTCTTTCGCAGTCGCTGGATCTGCGAGCTCAATATGTCGCCTTCATGGAGGAGTATGAGAACTTGGGGCATATGACTATCGTTAAAAACCCAAGCATCAAGCACTTCGACAAAATTGAGGGTCGTCTTCGACGCATCTTGCCGTACCACTTCGCAAAGGTCACTCAACGACATACAAATGGTCGGACCAACACTGCAGAGCGAGCTGGTGATGCTTCTTCTAAACTTTCGATTGCATCGTTTCGCGTTGACTGCTGACATTGTCAAAATGTACAGACAAGTGCTCATTAGCCAAGAACATCGAAATTTCCAGTACATACTGTGGAGAGATTCGCCTACAAAGGAGATTAGTACGTATCAACTCAATACGGTCACTTATGGAATGGCAGCCGCGCCATATCTTGCTGTACGAAGCCTGTTTTATTTAGCTGATCAATACGCATCGAAATTTCAAGTTGGCTCAAGGGTCGTCAAATCTTCGTTTTATGTAGACGATCTTCTTTGTGGCGCCGATTCCATCGATGAGCTTTCACGCATAAAATATGAGACCTGCGAATTACTGAAGTTCGGCGGTTTTGAGCTTGCGAAATGGCATTCCAACCACCCGCAGTTTAGAGATGTCAGTGCTGTAAAGGATCTGAATCTGGATAATTCCGTTACGAGTACACTTGGTATCAAATGGGACCAGAGTAGTGACTCCTTTCTCTTTACTTTCGAACCAAAGCAACATCTCACCAACCGAATCACAAAAAGATATATTTTGTCGATTGCAGCTTCACTTTTTGATCCTCTTGGTCTCCTGGCTCCGGTGAGTATTGTTGCAAAAATTATAATTCAAGAGTTATGGCTATCTAAACTGGATTGGGATGAATCTGTTACCCAGAACATTTACTTGGCATGGACCAATTTTATCAACAGTTTGTCGAACCTTCCGTTAATCAAGGTTCCGAGATATTGTTTATCATCAGATGTAGAATCATTTCAACTTCACGGATTTTGCGACTCATCAATTCGTGCATATGGTTGCGCAATCTATACGCGCATAGTGGATCGTGCAGGCAACATACGCGTGTACCTCGTTATCGCAAAATCAAGAGTTGCACCTATTAAGAAACAATCCTTACCGAAGTTGGAACTTTGTGGCGCCTTACTACTCGCACGGCTTCTCACAAAAATTAAATCACTTTTTTCTAATCACGGATTCTCTAGTTATCTTTGGACAGATTCTCAGATAGTGCTACATTGGCTTCGAATGCATTCAGCCACTCTCTCTACATTTGTTGGCAATAGAGTATCTGAGATTCAGGAGTTGACAGCTGGCGCTAATTGGAGACATGTACCTACACACAGTAATCCAGCTGCTATTGTTTCCAGAGGCAGCACAGTAGAAGAGCTGGCGAAGTCAAATTGGTTCACTGGACCTTCATTTTTGTATAACCACGCGCACAAATGGCCCGATGAATGTCATGGTAACATCAATATGGAAGTCGTGGAAAGGGAGAAACGGAAGTCAGCATTCACGATGGCAGTAACTTCAAACTTTATCCTAGAAACCATTGATAAACCCAGTTCATACATTCGTAGCATTAGATTAATTGCTCTACTTTTTCGCTTTTATTATAAGCTGCAGCATCGATCGGCACGGGACAACTTCGAGGTGGGACCCCTCTCCGCGCAAGAGCTGCATCATGCCTTGCTGTGCATCGTATGGAATATACAACAACAACACTATGCTGAGGACCTTCGGTTGCTGCAGAGAGAGTCGATAGCAAAGGGCACGTTGCGGTATCTAAATCCATTCATCGAGTCTACTGGAGGATTCGAACTACTAAAGGTCGGTGGGCGACTCCAGTTGGCAGACATTCCTGAAACTCAAAGGCATCCTATTTTGCTCCCTGGCAAATGTCAATTCGTCGTTCGCTACGTTCATCATTTACATATTAGCAACTATCATGCCGGACCTAAGGCACTGGTAGCTTTAATTCGTCTTAATTTTTGGATCGTCAATGCGCGTGACGTAGCAAGGAGAACTGTTCGAAATTGTATCCACTGCGTCAGATACAAACCGAAGTTGCTGCAACAAATAATGGGTAATTTGCCAGTGGAGCGTTTAACTCCGTCTCGTCCATTCGCGCGCTGTGGCATCGACTTCTGCGGTCCTGTCAATGTTTATCTTCGCATCCGAGGCAAGGCACCCAACAAAGCTTACATAGCTATATTTGTGTGTCTAGCTACTAAAGCTATACACATAGAAGTTGTTTCGGATCTCTCGACAGATGCCTTTCTGGCATCACTGAAACGCATGATTGGACGACGTGGTTTACCTTCTGATATTTTCTGCGACAACGCGACCAATTTTGTTGGCGCGTGCAATAAACTGAACGATTTGAAGACATTCCTATTCAAAGAGGAGCACTGAAACTCCATCATAAATTTTTGCACTAATAAATTCATAAATTTCAGATTTATTCCTCCCAGAGCACCTCATTTCGGCGGTATTTGGGAGGCCGCTGTCAAATCTGCCAAGGGTCACCTGAATCGTAGCCTGTGGAACACTAGAATGACGTTTGAAGAGTTGTCCACAGTCATGGTCGAAATCGAAGCGATTCTCAACTCTAGACCAATAGCACCACTCTCCAACGATCCAAGCGATTATGAAGCTCTAACACCAGGTCACTTAATTATTGGCAGCGCACTCAAATCCCTTCCAGAACGATCAGTCTCGGAAAACATAAATCACCTTGATCGATGGGCTCGAATCTGCAGCATCAAACAAGTATTTTGGTCCCGCTGGTCGCACGACTACATAAACGAGCTGCAGATGCGAACTAAATGGTCAGCTGAACACCCAAACATAGCGAATGACGCCATGGTCATCATACATGAAGACAACTTTCCACCGCTACGCTGGCAATTAGGTAGAGTCGTCAATGGCATCCCTGGAAAGGATACTCGCATACGAGTAGTGGACGTGCGCACAGCAAGAGGAATCATTAGACGCCCTATTCATAAATTAGCATTACTACCTGTTTGAAAGTTCTTTCAATGGGGCCGGGATCTTCGGTCACATTTAAGACCTACTGTAGCTCTCATTATTATATCATATAAGTTACAGTGGCTCCCAGCTTATTTCGTACAGTGACAGTTTAAAAATTGCTGCAGTCGTAATTCCTAATATAGCAAAAATTTTAACAAAATATAAATGCCATTTTAGAAAGGAAGGTTTGTTTTTTATTTTCCAAAATTTACTTTTTTAAAATTTTACTGTTTGACACTATAAAAAAATAAAATAAGAAAAAAATAGGAAAATTCATGTCACAGCTTATTTCGTACAGTCTCTTTAAGTTCAAACTAAAAACAAAGTAAGTTGATTTTAATATTTAGTTGACATCCCTTAGCGTTAATGACAGCCTGGAGTCTATTTGGCATTGAATCCACCAATTTTTGAGTGATGTCTGGTGTGATTTTTTTCCATTCTTCCATCAGTACCTTCTTTAGGTCTTGCTTATTAGAAATCTTGTGTGTTCTTATTTTATTGTCCAAAATAGACCAAAGATTTTCAATCACATTCATGTCAGGTGACTGTGGTGGTGGAGACATCAAGTGTGGGCAGTTCCAAATAAGCCAAGATTGCACAATCCCAGATTTATGTTTTGGGTCATTATCTTGGTAGTACCGAAATTCTTCCCGCAAACCCAGTTTGTCTGCACTTTGAAGTAAATTGTTTTTCAGAATCTCGAGGTACTTCATTTTGTCCATTGTTTCCTCAATAAAAACCAATTCACCTACTCCGGCTGCTGACATACAGGCCCAAACCATCACGCTACCGCCACCATGCTTCACTGTGGGCTTAAGGTTCTCCTTGTTTAGCTCGGTATTCGCTTTACGCCAAACATATGACATTCCGTCCGAGCCAAAAATATTAAACTTAGACTCATCCGCGAAAATAACGGTATTCCAGAACGCAGGAGTATTAATAATATGCTCTTTGGTGAAGTCAAGTCGGCGTTGTATATTCATTTTCGAAATGAATGGTTTCTTTCGGGCTACTCGACCGTTCAAGTCATGATTGCGCAGCAGACGTCGGACAGTTTCAGCACTGGATGATTTTCCTATTTCACGCTGAACCTCTGCAGCCAACTTCGGAGCGGATAACTTTGGATTTTTCTTAATTTTTCGTACAATATAACGCTCGTCTGAAGCGTTGAAAATCTTATTAGGTGCTTCTCTGCCCTTGTTCTCCAACCGATTTTCGCGAACGAAGCGTTGAATGATATATTGGACAGTTGAGGCACTTAAATTTGTCATTTCAGCAATTTTTCGCACACTCTGACCTTTCCTAAAATGGTTAATTACCAGTTTACGCTGTTCCATCGTTGTACGACGACCCATAACGCTAAATGTTTAATTTACAGCACTTTAACTATTTAAAATAATAATAATAAAAATTGTTATAATAGTTAAAAAGGTCCAAAAACTCATACAATTCAAAAAAACTTTGTAACTGCGCGGCAGAATGAAACTTACTTACATTGAAGTTTGTGTACGAAATAAGATGTGAGCTGAAAATCAGCTGATCAATAGTTTTTCTCTCTTGCATGACAAAAAGAACAATTTTTGGGGTTCCCCGTTTTCTTATTAGGTTTACTAAACACATACATAGACATCTACATTCAAAACTTATTGATAAGTTTTTTAGTTTCGATGTTACAGCCATGTACATAAAAATATATACACTGTACGAAATAAGCTGTGAGCCACTGTATATGCATTCACATGTACTATATTCACTCTTATTTTTATACTTACGCTTTATATGCATTCATATGTACTATACTCACACTTGTTGTTACACTCATACTCTTTATGCATTCATATGTACCATACTCACACTTGTTGTTACACTCACACTTTATGTGCATTCATACATATTCATGCCATAAGAGGGCAACTGCAACTTGTAATTTAAATATTAAACTCATTACCGTTTTTGAAGTCAACCGAAGCGCATCGGTCTTTTTATTATACACTTGACATTCGCTAACATTCGCTTTCTCGGTATATATTCAATATATATTTCGCGGTCGTCAAAAACCTCACGATCCTACAATGGTAATTGGTGGTACCAGATTCCAGCATCTCGACATCCACAAAGCGACATGGCTGTCTCCAGATCAACGTACAAGAAACCAAATTGATCATGTGGTGATTGACGGAAGGCATGCTTCCAGTGTGATGGACGTGAAATCGATCCGTGGTGCCAACAGCGACTCGGATCACTACCTTGTTGCAGCTAAGGTGCGCACACGCCTATGTGTCGCAAATAACAAGAGAAGTCCCACACAGAAAAAACTCGACGTCATTAAGCTGCGATCACCAGAGACAGCAGATGCATTTTCCACTCGGCTATCGGATCTGCTTATGCAGAACACTCCCCCACTTGATGATACATGCGCACGGTAGACACATATATCCCACTCCATGACTACTGCTGCCGAGGAGGTAATCGGTTACTACCGGCCTCTGAGGAATGAGTGGTATGATCAGGAGTGTCGCGACGCTACCGCAGAGAAAGACGCCGCCTACAGAAAAACCCTGCGAGCAGGCGCAACGCGAGCTGTTAAGGAGCGGTACAGAGAGAAAAGGAGTGCAGAGAAACGTCTTTTCAGGCGCAAGAAGAAGGAGTTGGAAAGACGCGAGTGTGAGGAGATAGAGATGTGTACCGGCGAGAATGAGACTCGAAAATTCTTCGAAAAGATCAAGCGCCTGAGTGGTGGTTTAAATCCCGGAGGCTCTTCTTGTCGTGATGGAAATGGGAATCTGGTTACATATCTGGTTGCATCTGGCCATAACAACCGAATATCGATTTAGGCCGAATATAAGATGCTTCGCCAATTTTCTCTGTTCTTCGTTAGCTGGCGCCAGTGAGAAATTCCAAGCGCCGTCAGGTTCTCTAGTACTTGGTCTTTCCACCGGAGGTTTGGTCTCCCTCTTCTGCGTCGTCCTCCAGCGGGCTCCGAATATAACACCTTCTTCGCTGGAGCGTGTTCTTCCATTCGCTCGACATGACCTAGCCAGTGCAGCCGCTGGATTTTGATGCTCTTTACTATGTCAATATCGACATACAGCTCGTACAGCTCATGGTTGTACCTTATTCGATACTCGCCACCAACGCAAATAAGTCCAAAGATTTTGCGTAGGACTTTTCTCTCGAAAACCCCAAGCATTCGATCATCCGGGGTGGAAATTGTCCAGGCTTCAGTGTCATATGTAAGGACAGGAATGATGAGAGATTTGTAGAGTGTAGTTTTCGTTCTTCGAGAGAGGGCTCGACTTCTCAATTACTTACTCAGCCCAAAGTAACAGCTGTTTGCAAGGGTGATCCTTCGAAATATCACCAAGCAAACGTCATTACTGCTGTTAATGCTGGTTCCAAGATAGACAAAGTCTCTTAATACTTCAAAGGCGCAGTTGTCAACTGTGGCTCTTTGCTTATTGACACTAGATACTTCGTCTTGCCCTCTTGTCGATCTGTTTTTCTTGGGTCTTCTCCAGGATTTGGCGGAGTGTGAAAATCTGGCCGATGGTAGATTGACCAGGTCTGAAGCCACACTGATAAAGTCCAATCAGGTTGTTGAGCATGGTCTTCAATCTGTCACACAATACGCTCGATAGTACCTTGTAGCCAACTACCGTGGCGCAAATTGTGGGGTCTCCTTTTTTATGTACGGGACAGAGAACACTGATCCTCCAATCATCAGGCATGCCTTCATCATACCACATTATGCTTATGAGCTGGTGCATGCAGGCGAGCAGCTCATCGCCTCCGGTCTTAAACAACTCGTCAGGCAGGCCATCAGCACCTGCAGCTTTGTTGTTCTTCAGCCTTAAAATGGCTGTTTCAACCTCGTCATAGTCGGGTGGTGGAACATCAACACCATCATCTGTAAGTGGGGTTATCGGGTAATCTCCTCCACTGGCGAAATTGTTCGTAGCATTGCCATTCAATAAGATGGAGAAGTGTTCCCTCCATAGGCTCAGTACACTCTGGACATCTGTAATTCGCGTCTTTCTTGTTCTCTTTTCTTGCGACTGAAAAGACGTCTCTCTGCACTGCTTTTCTCTCTGTACCGCTCCTTAACAGCTCGCGTTGCACTTGAACGTAGGGTTCTTCTGTAATTGGCGTCTTTCTCTGCGGTATAGTCGCGACACTCCTGATCATAACACTCATTCCTCAGAGGCGGTTAATATTCGCTGTGGCGAAGTTGATCAGCCTCACTCCGTTATCGGAGGTGTTCTGGTGGAGGTTGAATTTTCCGACAGTTGGTTCAGAGGTATCTTCCTTGCCCAGCCTGGCATTAAAGTCGCCAGGCACGATTTTGATATCGTGGCGGGGGCAGCGGTCGTAAGCTTCTTCGAAGCGCTGAAAGAAGCTCTCCTTGGTCACATTGTCCTTCTCATCTGTCGGAGCGTGACACATATAAGGATGTTGTTAAAGAATTTTGCCCTGATGCGGATTGTGGCCAGCCGTTCGTTCACAGGCGTGAAATGTGAGACAAGGTGTCATAGTCTCTTGCTGACCAAAAATCCACATCCTAATTCGTGCCTTTCAGCATGGCAACTGTAATATACAAGTATATCACTGGACGATCTTTTGGAGGAGACCTGTCCCCTCCATCGCATTTCCTGAAGATCAGTGATGTCAGCCCTGTATTCCTCGAGGACATCAACCAGCTGGATAGTGGTACCCACCCTATAAAGGGACCGGACATTCCAGGTGCATATTCGTAAATCATGGTCCTTATCTCGTTTGCGTGGCTCATCAACAAAGGGGGTAGGTAGTCCATTTCCGAGGCATTTTTATGTTAATCATCGGAGGGATTTTTTATGTGTCTGCTTTACCGATGTTTAATTGCTAATCTTAATGCCTCTATTTTAGTTTAAAACGAAGTGATTATAAATTTTTACAAAAATTTGATTGACAATGCCTACAGTCACTGGTACAAAAATGAACAGTACAAAATTACAATTTCTAATCAACAAACATTTTGATTGTAGATTATGTACAAAAGTAGGCGGATAGTCCCATGATAATAACCTGCATTATAAAATTATTATCGCGCGTAACATTTGACGCGTGGTAATTTAAATAGCTTGCATATTATTTGTAAGTGTATTTTATTTAAATTTAGTTATTATAGCAAACTGTGATACAATATGATTCGTATTAAAAATACTGTCTACTTTGATTTTGCATTAATTTTCTTATAATTTCCTAAATATCTCATATATCATACCTTTATATCTATGTATATATACAGTATGACATAAAGGATAAAGAATATTTATTTTTATATCTCTTTGTGTTTATTTTAATAAGATACTATCGATGTATTT
Source organism: Megamerina dolium (assembly GCA_963854835.1). NCBI lineage: Eukaryota > Metazoa > Arthropoda > Insecta > Diptera > Megamerinidae > Megamerina > Megamerina dolium. Next base: position 30,334,405 of record OY978529.1, on the reverse strand, counting down.
ATATCTTTTTAAAATACAAGTAAGTACATATGTATATTATGTATATCTACATTCCAATGGAAAAGGAAATCTATCCACTTAGTACATTTCCGTCAACACATAAGTACTACACATACTATTGCAATATAACTTAACTACTAATAATTAGGACGATTGTGTTAATATTGTACTGTGAAAGGAAAAAATGGAGTACAAGGCGATGACTGAAACAATAAAACAAAAGCTTTAGTTGCACACGCATTGGACAACACAATTTGAGCTAACCTAACAACAACTTCTATGTACACTACATCTATAATAGGGTTTTTATTTAAAGTTTGGTACTTTCTAATATGGATTTGACATGACAAGGACCATAAAATCGAGTATTGATATTACTCGGATATCAAGCGACGTTAAATGAATTGAAATTGAAAGAAATAATCGATAATTGGACTTCTAAAACGCACTTCTACAATATCGAAACACATCATGGCGTAAAATGGTCTATCGAATAAAATTCTAATTCAGATAATTTCAAAATTATTCCACTGCATGATATATCTCAATTTGAAACAACAAATTTGCTGTAATCTAAATACACCCTTTAAATAGTATATATCTAGTATAGATATCTAGTATATCCTTATCATAGCTATATTGTAATTGTACCCTTTTCACAATTCATTTCTATTCTTTTCGTGTATTTTTGTGCTTTTCCGTTTCCGCCACTTGTTCATCTTCACTCTATTGCTGCCACATTTGACAGCCTTCTGGGAAAATCTTTTGGTTTTCTTGGCTCGCATTTGCTTAAAACGTTTGTGCATGGACACGTGTGAGGTGTGAGTGGGTGTGTGTGTGTGTCCTTGCGTGTATTTGAAAATATCAAAGGATCGTAGGTGGTAAACGTGCGTGTGTAGCTTGCGGTTGTCCAAAAACCAAAACCGCCTGAAGTTTCAACATATCTACGAGTATATATTGTATGTGTGTGTGTGCATATTTCTAGTTATAATCAACTCTCAAATGAAACACAGGCACAGATGTCCTTCCTGACCTTACTTGGCCTGCCTGTGCCTTACTACTTACTTGCCTTTAGTCAACCATCCATGCATGCGTATGCGTGTGTCCCAAGTGTTAATTCATTATCATTCTGGTGTTTATCACACACACTTATTATTTGTGCCTGCATTTCATATGAATGAATCAAGTGTGTAAGCGCGTGTGTGCGTTTGTGTCTGTATATAAGGATAATATTAAATATACTTAATAAATGTTAGACTTGTTGTTGACTGCTGGTTATTCTGCGTGTAAATTGTAAATTGTCTGCTAATGTGTTGTGCAAGCACACTTCGGAGAGCTTTTCTCAACTTTTACATAATCATACGTATCGTATATAGTTTACCTTGGGGAAATATATACATATATAGTATATGATATAAATAGTATGATTGTAATTATAAAATTATTTATGACAACATTATTACTATTATCATCATCATAACAAGGATACTCAAAGGACATTTAAAACAATGCACTAACAAAACAAAAAGTGTGGGAAAGAGTAAATTTTCATTTATCCAAATAAAATTGTTTCATTTTTCATATTAAGTAAGTATGTGTAGAAGTTTGCATTGTCATCAGCACAAAGGAATTCTTTAAGCATAAGAATATATACCTAACTAATACTTACTTGTAGAAGTTTATTTAATCATTCCCATAACTAAATTATTATGAGTTAGTGCGTGAGTATATTTCTATTCTACTTAATGACACTCATGAGATGATTGCAAGTTAGCATTAAAGTTAGCAATGTTTATTTACAATATTACAAAATTACTTTATTCCTAACATGGACATTGAGATCGATGCTTTAGAGGAATTATACAAATATTGCAACTTATTAGTATTATTTTCTGATATTTATTTCATATTGTAGTTCGTATGATTATGGTATGATTAGTGTTCGTGCTTACGCCTTTAAATTCCAATAGACTTTCCAAAAAGTTTGCGTCATAAAAATACATCATTTTTAGAAGCGCCCGCTTGGCAAGGCATTATTTTTTGAGTATACTATATACTCTCCATCCAATGTCGAAAGGGGATATACAAGAATTATTAGCCGATGATCGTCAATTAATCCATGTTCTACAGGGAAAAACTAAAATCCAGGAGACTCTGTGCTATTTAATGTTTGATAGACTACTCTTTTGGTATAACTAATTGTTCTTAGAAAATAGCAGTTATTGCAAAAATATATATATACATAGGCCGATGTACGTTTCCGCGCTTTTGGTGAGAAAATAAAAAAGTTATTAAAGGCATCCTTGGTCTTTAAAGTAAATCTAATGGATATATTAGAAACTGAACCTAATTGGATGAAACCCACACCTACTAACCTATTTCCTATTTTTCGTGAGAAAATATACAGTTATCAAGCTGAAACTCGTTACATACATTTACATTTACTAATTAACAGACATAACAGTATTGTGCCTGTATCTGATAAAAACAACGTCTATCTCCCATACAAACATTTACTTTCGGATGTATGATTTCGCATTTTATCATACAGTTACAGTGCTGAAACTTGGTACATATTATTATATATGTAAATAAATCCACCTGAGTAAAAAGAGGTGGAATCAAATAAAAACTACGACTACCTCTCATACAAAAGTTAGTTTTTAAAGCTAAGTTAATTAAGCCATCAAGTTAAAACTCAGTATGTACGATTTTATTTACATACAAGCATACAAAAGTATACTTTCGTAAGTATTTGGTCGTCATAATTACATTTGCTAAATAATGAAAGCGTTTCAAAATAAAAAATCACGCATACCTCCTATGCAAAAGTATATTTTCAAATGAATTGTTTATAGACTTGGCGGAAAAAATTGTTGTGTTATAGTTCAGAAACTCACTACGTACATTTATTCATATCAACGATCAAATGTATTTGAAAATGGGCATTATCGAATGCAAACTACGACCAACTCCAGCATAAAAATATCATTACCGCCTATTTAAAAGCCGCAGTATATATATATATATATATGTATATATATATATATATATATATATATGTATATATATATATATATATATATATATATATACATATATATATATATATATATATAGTTTAAAAATATTTCATATGATCTATTCATTCACAAATGTTTTTATAATACAATACATTCACCAAAAGCATAAATGATTATATGTAAACTTCCAAAAGGAAAAACTGACAACAAGGCTTCTTTACAAATTCTAAATGACAATCTAGTGATAACAAGTTAACAAATGAAAATTGAAATTAAATCTAAATAACCCAAAGGGATAATAAAGACGAAGTTGCCTTTAACATTTGTAAAAAATAGAAAAAAATAATAAAACGAAGAAAAGAAGTATTCCTATACATAGGCTAAAAAGGAATGAATAGAAAAAAAATAAAAGAAAGTAAAATAAATAAAAACATTACAACAATAAAAATCAAGAAAATAGAAATTAAATGAAGTATACATTTATATAAATACATACACACACGCGCACACATTAGATTACTCCCAATGCGAAAAATGGATTGTGCATGACTAATGCCAGCGTTGATGTCACCAATGATATAGTTTTATATCGCTGAAAACAGTTCATTCAAAATATTTTCTTATACAACGAGTTGGTAAAATTAAGAAACAAAACGTATTGCGTCGTATTTCATGCCATCTCTGGGATTCGGCAAATGTTTAAGAAACACTGTCACCTATGACACATATATGACATGAGCCTGATATTTCCAACTAGCTCCAACATGGAGCAGATTCTGGAACATTTATGGCATTTGTATTTCAAACTTTGTATATGTATATCCAACAATACAATAGATATTGAGCTAAGTAGTGGTGAATTCATTTTCTTTGTTATCTAACAGAAACAGATTTGTTGTGAATGAATGAGATGAGTACTGTGAGTGCTGGCGACAACAATGAAATAACGTCATCTGCACACTGCCAACAAACTCATACGTGTTTAGACAAATTACATACCTACATATAATATGTACGAATGTAGATTTTAGTCTTTTTGTCAGCCAATTTAAATATAAACTCATTCAAATGGCATCATGCATCCAATCCTACAAATACATGTATGGACAACTTAACCATACTTATTACAGAAATGTCAAAAATTATTATATATACCATTCAAAAGAAAATGCAAAATGAAAAAGCAATGTAAAACGAAAAGAAGCGAAAATAAAAAATGAATGAAAAGAAATGACAATAAAAAAGAAAAAAGAGTCATTAAGCCACAAAATCTTACAGGAAAAAAGAAAATTTGAGTTGACAAGAACTTGCAAAAATAATAAGCAAAGACGAATTAAAACATGAGCTTCATTATTCCGAAACTTTCTTTGTTCGCACTTGATTTTGTCAATTTCTTTATTACTCAAGTTATCTCGAGGAACGAACAACTTCCAACACAGAGGATAGCCACATGTCAAACAAAATTTAAAATGTGATATGTAGGAGACGATATTCGTTTTTAGACTCAAATCGATTCGAATCCGGGATTGCTCTGGCACTGTCAGGTCGCGTTTCCTCTCTAGTCTTAAAAAACAAGCAGTTGAAACATTTATTAAATTACATAAAATCGCCTCTACAGCGATGAAATGTATAACCGAGCCACATTCATTTTCACATTTTTGTTTTAACACACTTACATCCTATATCTAAGCTTTAGAGTGGCTACCCTACAAATTTGGCGTTCTTATTTTATAAAAAACTGCTCTCATCGCTCCCAGTGTACCCTTAAAAAAGCAGGCTAGATGACCGATGCCTATTAGTCTTTTTTTCTTCAACATATATTATGAATATATGTACTTAGATCCTATTTCTAACCCTTAAAGGGGCTTCCCTGTAAAATTGACGTATGATTTTTCCATAAACATATAAAAGTTAAGTTTATAATCGAGCCTCATTAATTTTTCTTTCTGAATATTTTTTCTAAACTTACTTATAGCCTATAATTGGCACTTATAAGAACTTGCAAAACTGAAGAATTTTCTTATAATATTCGACCTCACTCCTTCCAGAGCACCCCCAAAAAAGTGAAATTTATGACTAACCCACATTAATTTCATTTCATGAACAATTTTTTATACTCATGTCTAGTCTTCATAGGGGCTCCTCTACAAAATTGGCTTTTTGTTTATAAAAGTCGTTTTCACCGTATCCAGAACACCCCTCAAAAGGTAACATTAATTTCCCCATTAATTTCTTTTCCAAAACATTTTTTCTTAACATACTTACATCAAACCCTTAAAGTAGCTCCCTTACAAATTCGGCATTTTATTTATAAAAATCACTTTCACTGCTTCCAGATCAACCTTTGAAGAGTAAATATGTGTCATAGTTCAACTAATTCTTTCTACTCAACATATATACTTACACCCCATATCTAAACCTTACAGGGGCTATCCTACAACATTTATGGTTTTTTTTTATTAAATCACTCTCACAGCTCGCAGAGCATATCTAGAAGAGTGAAATGTACGTCCAACTACCATTAATTTTTTCTCTTCAAAATTTTTTTCAGAACGTACATCCTATAACTAACCCTTAGAGAGCCTCCCCTGCAAAATTTACTTCTTTTTTAGAAAAATCGATGTCATTGAATCCATAACACCGCCAAAAGAATAAAAAAATGTAACTAATTTTCACCACTCAACATTTTTAGATATCCTTAATCCCTATTTCCTCCCCATAGATGGGCTCCCCTACATAACTGAGCTTTATATCAAAACTGATCTTACAACTCCTAGAGTGCCCCTGCAAGAGTGAAATATATCGCTGACACCCATTAATTTTTACTACACAGTAATTTTTATAAACTTTGTACTAATATTTACCACTTGCCACAATTACCCAAGTATCGCCACGGTAAAATATATGATCGACCATCATTAGTTCTTCTGCTCCAATATTTTCCCCAAATATAGCAAACTCTTTCTCCATCACTCAAGGGCCTTTCCTTCAAAGTTTATGTTAGTTATGTTAATTAGGTGTGCACACCCTCGCATTGTTGTGTAAATTTGTCCTACCTTTCTACATATTATTCTCATAACTTCTATTTGAAGAAATTATATAGGAAATTATATAGAAATTATATGTAAAAATCACCCTAAAGAAAAAAAAGAAGGGTGAACGAAAGTACAAAGTTAAGAGGTTCAAAATTGACAAAAAAAAACTGAAAAAGAATACATAGCTGAATAAACCAAGTCAAGAAATCAAAGAAGAAAGAATAAAAATTTTAATAATTTTATTCTATTTTATTTTTCTTTCCTTTTGCCTTTATCACTTTTGCGTAGAAGACTTCTAGCTTCTTCTCCCTAGAATTCATTTCCATTCGTACTTGTTAATATGTGATTCATATGTTCTTTATTCACATTTAGGCACATACACATGTGCCATTCTTTTTATTCTATTTTAATTTACTGCACAATTTTCATCAACAACATCAAAAAGCCAATGCCAAATGGTAACAATAATAGGGACTACATATGTATGTACGAGTATATACGTACCAGTATAAAAGCATAGGAGCAGTTAAAAGATGATATCCTTTTTGTTTTTTTTTTCTATCTCTAGCTCTTTTATTTTTAAGTTATATCATTGTTATATATACTTTTTATTCCATTTGGTTTGTTTGACTTTGAATCTTAATATGAGCAAAGAATACGAATGTTTAGGAAATAAATTGAAATGAAATTACAAATTATATGTAAGCAAATTTGTTTGTGTTTTTATGGTTGTTTATATTATGTGTAAGCATTTGCCTCATACATACGTATTATGTACATACGAGTACGTACTCGTAGGTTGGATGCAGGAAATTAAATGTTAATTTAAAGATTAGCAAACACATTCATACATATTTATGTATATACGAGTTCCGTATGTACATTATTTGTGCTCAATTGCATAAAGTTATTGCTATTGTTAAATGTCATAATTTACAATATATCGTTGTGAGGAAAATGTTAATTAAACAAGGAAAAACAGTCAACGTCAATATTATAAATTATTTTTAAAGTCGACCTTTTTATCTTTTTCCGAATGACAGTCCTCTTGGATTGGTTGTTTCCTGTTTATGAGGTATCTAATTCAAACTGTGACCCTACCAATTCAGCTGTTTTATTTTTCACCTAAGAATTGGCAAAAGTCGCTTATATTGTATATACTAAAGGATTTGTCCTCCAAACCTCATTGAATTTTTATCTTTGAGAGACTACGCAATGGACTAGTCTCCTCACATATGTTGATGCAGCATTAATAAATGAATTATTTGGTTACTCATGCTGATTGACAATTGACCTCAAAACACAAAATAACGCCATCAAATGAAACGCTCTGTACAAAGAAATAAAGTTTGAACTCCCAGATTTCACCATCGATAGTACTTGAGTCGATAGAAATGTTACTTATTTACTTAAGTATATGGCCATTACAACCGAAAACCTAAACCAAACATTGCCAGGATTTTCCATTTCTGCGTCGTTCTCCAGCTGGTTCCAAAAATAACACCTTCTTATCTCGAGCGTTTTCTTCCAATCGTTCGACATGGCCTATTATATCAATATCGTCGACATACGCTAACATTCACATTTGAATATAGTGCCATTATATCGTATATCAGCAACTTATATTATTTTCTCCATAATAAGATTTAAGAAGCCGCACGATAACAAATCACCTTGCCTGAAACCCCGTTCGGTATTAAACGGTGGGGGGGGTCCTTCCCAATTCCCAAAGGTCTGAATCAGGTTGTTGAACATAGTCATTAATCTCTCACACAGTACGCACGATAAGACCTTATATACTACTATGCTCAAGAGACTTATTTCACGATAACTGGTGCAAATTGTGGGGTGACCTGGGACTCCAATCATCAGGTATGCTTTCGTCCGACCGTATAGTGCTTATGAGCTGATGCATGCAGGCGAGCAGCTCATTGCCTCCGGTCTCGGAGGCAGGATAGGAATGTAGCACATAATGCAGCATATGTAACGGTGTAGGCACATGGGCCTGACGTTATCTATCGCAAAATATGTCATGACTGATCAAATCGTTTTTATAAAATAAAAATGGGTATAAATAACTACTATGCTTTTGAATAAAATAACGAGAACTCTAAATTTCATGTTGTGATAATTTATAATTAAAAATCTACACTTTCCAATTTATTTTCACACGCACACACTCATTCCTATAATACATTCCCATAATGCCATAATTCAAAGAATGAGTGAAAAAAAGCATCATGAGATCACAAAAATATTATTTCAAAATACCAATTTATTAAAAATAAATAAAATTCAATTATATACTTTCATAGAATTTCTTAAGCTTAGTGCTTACGTAAGAGAGACAATTGAAGAGAAAAAAATGCGTTTAATTGAAATTATAAAATAAACAATTGAATAAAAATATGAAATAGCACAAGTAGAGAAATAAATATTTATTTTGGATTCTATTGTATATATGTACTTCTACATATAGTACTGCAATATCAACTCAGTTATTTGGAGAAATACTAGTAGAACTAGTACTACCATCAGTAATAAATATGTATGTGTATGCATGGTTGTAAAGTACATAGCAGCAAAAATACAATTCATATGTAAATTTTAGAAAATCGAATACATAGCACTCCTCTTCGTCATACTCGTACCCATTCAGATATATAAACTTACAGCTTACACTTATACTTAGCACGTATACGAATACAATCAGTCAATTGCTCCTAGGAGTTGGATTAGTTGCAGTGCCTGAGTGAGTGAGTGAGTGAGTGAATGTTTGCATATACGTATTAGGTGTTGGTGGTATTCATGAGTGGTATCTTTATCATACACTTCTCTGCTAGGATACAGTACATATGTATGTAGATATGTACTTGAGTGCAGAAATCTAGCTTCTAATATACACATACAGAGAAAAACATACTTACAAGTATACTTACAACAGCACCACCACAATTAGAAATATTTATATGTTAATCTGCAATTTGATTATATTGTTGCTTGAAGGACATGTTGTTGTTGTTTTTTCCTTTTATTTAAATTTGAATTCAAGTTAGTCGAAGGAGAGGTTAATTTAGTTTTGGATTTTTGTTTTGAGCCAACAGTTATTTCAGCAACTTTTCGACTTTGACAACCAATAGCCATAAGGCGTTGTGTATATACATATTTTTTTGTTTGTTTATAGAAACCCCTGATTACCCTTATAGTAATGCAAAAGGCATACCCATATATTCAGTAACATGCAGTTAAGCCTTTATACTTATTTAATCTAGTAGACAATATACCAAAATTTATTTTAAATCCTCATTGTGTACACAGTAAAAGTCTGAGTTTATATATCGTACTTCTTAGTTTTAACATGAGTTTCTTTCTCTTAGCATACATTGATGAAGGTTCCATAAAATAACAACTCAATAAGCACAGAAATACACAAAGCGAAGGCCAAATGACCAAGGTTTCTTGGAACCTATAAGGTTAACTATCTATTTATTTCAACTATTTACTTTCAGTCTAAAAAAAAACCTCTGCCTTTGCCCTAAAACAAAAATTACCTCTAAAAAATCTTCATATCACCGTCAAGTCATTCTTCATCCATAGATCGACCTTCTAAATCATATGAAATTGATATCAAAACAACTTGACATATAACACTTAAAAATCATTGCATTTAGGCGTGCACATCGTGAATGTATCCAAAAGAAAAACAAATACAAATATGTAGAAACAAATCAAAAATCCTATTGACGGTTTTTCAATTCACCAAAGTGCTTCTGAAAAAACCACATTTCGTCTTAATTAATTTTTCACGCTTGACATTAATTCAATAGAACACCATCATCACCACACAAATACAAATAAAATAATTCTGAACACAAAACTACAAAATATTTTCTCTTTATTTAAGTCATGTGGCATATGGGTAAGTAGTTTATATAATGATATTCTCGCTTACACATACATGCAGATGGATCACATAGCAACAATAGTGAAATTTAAGACTTTATCTTCGGTAATTCCGGTGTTTAGATATCCTACACTATGACAGGATATACGCTCGACCAACCTTTGATAAAAATAGCTTTATGTGCCGAGTTTAAAGTCTATACCTATACATTTTCGTGATGAAAGGCTAAAAATATACGAGTACATTCGAAATTATACTTTTGTATGGGAGATAAGGGGTGACGTAGCTCAGGGGTTAGTGGGTTGGCCTTCTGATCTGTAGGTTGTGAGTTCAATCCCCGGCTGAAGCATAACAAAATTTAATATCGAAAAGATTTTTCTTTCGAATGGTACCCACATGCCAGCAAGAATTGGCAATTTTTCCGGCAGTAACATTTTGTCAAAAATGCCTCTTAAAAGAAATCTGTGACAAAACTAAGTTAAAGTCATGTCACAAGGGTTATGCCGTTCGGAACCGGCTAATATAAGTAGGTCCCTTCTAATGCTGTCCAAATTTAATACGCACAACAGTATTAGAAGAGAAATTCGGTGGTATCACAATGGGTCTTTCTTGCCTAAGTGGGTCCGCTCAGAGAGAGGGCAGCCACATTTTTTTTTTTCTCCTTTAAACTCCTAATTGGAGCATAGAGCCTCCACAAGGCTTCTTCATCGCACACGGTTTTGGGCAGTTGATCTAGCGCCTTCCCTTGTTATGCCGGCAGCAGCTAGCTCACCTAATGTTGATCGTCTCCAGGTGTTTCTTGGTCGTCCGCGGCCTCTGCTCCCTTGCGGGTTCCACTCAAGCGACATTCGCGTGATGCTATCTGGCTGCTTTCTTAGCGTGTGGCCAATCCAGCGCCACTTTCTACGCTTAATCTCGATCAGTATGGGTTCTTCGCTCGTCAGACGCCATAGTGCCTCGTTTGAAATAGTGTTAGGCCAGAAAATTCTACAAATGATCCTCAAACACTTGTTGACGAAAGCTTGCAGTCTCTGTGTGATGGCGTTCGAGATCAGCCATGTTTCACTTCCGTACAGTAGTGTCGATTTCACACATGCGGAGAATATTCGTAAATTCGTGCGTCTGGATATTTGGGAATTTGCCCATACTGATTTTAGCCGGCCAAATGCTGTCTTTGCTTAGCTTAGCCTGCAGTTAGCATCCTCCTCAGCTCCCCCGTCTGTTGCTATCGTGCAACCGAGGTAGCAGAAACTTTCGAAGAATTCAATCGCACAGCCGTCAATCATTATATGGCTTCTATTGGAATGATTGATTCTCATAGCTTTGGTCTTCGCAATATTTATCTCTAATCCGACGATGCGTGCCAGCGCGACTAAACTGTTCGCCTTCGCTTTCATATCGGAGAATTTGTGCGAGAGGAGGCAAATGTCAACGGCGAAGTCCAAGTCCTCAAGCTGCCGCGCGAGATTCCACACAATGCCAGTTCTCTTGTGCTCATGACGTCATTCAGCACAATGGCGAAGAGAAGCGGGGAGAGAGGGCAGTCCTGTCGTTCTCCAGCGTTGGTCGTGAATGAATCACTGATGTTACCATTGTGTAGAACCGCCAACTCAGAGTTCTCGTAAAGCGCCATTATGAGGCGAATCAGCTTCGGGGGGGACACCTTTTCTACTCCAAGCCATCCAGATGGAATTACGCTTAAGTGTGTCGAATGCCTTCTTGAAGTCGACGAACAGCATGTATAGTGGGGAGCGCCATTCAATCGATTGCTCGACGATGATACGAAGTGTGTTAGCCTGGTCATCGCAGCAACGTTTCGGGCGAAATCCAGCCTGTTCGTCCCTTAAAGCATTCTCAACGCACTGGAGTCTATTCTGTATAAGTGATACTAGAATTTTGTAGATTGAGTTGAGCAAGGTTATTCCTCTCCAGTTGCCACAGTCGCGCAGATCACCCTTTTTCGGAAGTTTAACGATGATGCCCTTCGTCCAAGAGGGAGGTAGTTTTTCGCTGTCCCAAACAGCCACATAACCTAACCTAACCTATGGGAGGTAGGCGTAGTTTTTATTCCGATTCGATAAGCCTCGAAATTGGTCGTTTTTTCGTGAATATAACTCCAACTCCATAGCTGTATATTTGTATGCGAGAAGTGTAAAATCATTAATGCAGAAGCATGCTTTTGTATGGGAGATTGGCATAGTTACATCTGATAACGTCAATTTTTCAACACATTGATAAAAATAGTTTTTTGTACCTGGTTCCAAATGTATAGCTCGAAATTTTCGAGCTCTAAATCCGCACACATCCGAAAACATACTTTTGTATGGAATGTAGGCGTTATTTTCATCCGATATCAGAGGCTTCTCTTTCCTAGTAACTGTTATCTTATCTACCTAATTTCACCTTAGTAGCTTCATATTTTCGAGTGTACAGTGTGAATACATTATTTCAGACACATACTTTTGCATGAGATATAGGCGTGGTTTCTATGGAATAGCGTCCATTTTGCAACACAATTCCTCATTTATAAAAATAGTTTAATATGTAAAAAAGTATACAAACACCGTATACTTTTATATGGGAGAATGGCATGATTTTCATCTGAATTCACCCATTCTCAAAAATATCAGTTTGTTAGTAAATATAGTCCTATATACCTTATATTAAGAAGCATGATTTTGTATCGGATTTTGTATAGAAATAGCTTTAATCCGATAAGCGTTATTTTTTAATAAACGCGGTCAGTCTATAAGTCTATACATAATCGTGCTTGAAGTCCATAAACATACATTCGAAAAAATACTTTTGTAAGACAAGTAAACCTTGTTTTTATCTGATTCTGTCCATTCTCAGAATTATTGATTTTTTAGCGAATACTAACTCATTTCCCGAGTTTCAACTCCATAGTTATATATCAAGTGTCAAAACATATATACAAAATCAAACGTTTTTATGGGAAATAGTCGCGGTTCTTGTTCGATTTGACCTTTTCACAAATTCATCAATTCGTAGAAAATAGAAGCATGAACCTAATATACCCAGTTTAGGTAAATCAACACAACACATGTTATTATTTTACCTTCTTATATTTTTATCGTTAATAATTAAAATAATAATTAAAATATATTTTAGGACCAGTCATTCTTATATCGTTACTGAAATTTCAAATAGATCAAGAGGAATCGAAGTTGTACTTTTAACTTTATGTTGACGCGAATTCATACAACAGCTGCTAGAAGAACATCAATAGCAGTTTGAAGCCACAGCTCTTGGTATTCTCGACGCTTTCACATTTGAGTCAGTGAAACCTCATTAAAATTGTCTACTAGTATTACTTACATACGAGTATATCCCACATTGTCATATTTTAAGTCTTAAATATGTTTGTTATTAAATATTACGCTTGGCAACCCAGATATGGAAACCACAGTTTTGTACCTATTCCTTATTGAGTTTACGCTCTTTCGTTTCTCTCTTATTTGAGTGATATTCTTAGAGTAAATGCTCATCGTTGATCGTTAATTCTCTCTGTACTTATATTTCTCTATTGTAACACAAGTCATTTATTTAGTTGATATAATTCGGTCATTTCAATTTTGCCTATTGGAAAATAAGGAAGGGGTACAAAACCGTATATGCCGTAGCTAACCTAAAACTACCTATGCAGAGCCTACACAGCGACGATTTGAATAGTAGTGACAAATCGATTTCGTCGCTTCCCCTTCAGCCATACTCCGACGTTGTGCCAAAGCTTTTAATTGGTATTGATCACACGCATCTAGGTTTACCAATGGTCACTAAAATGGTGAGCGATCAAGGTCCATATGTTTGTAACACTAAACTAGGTTGGGTGGTTTTTGGACCAACCAGTGGGGCTCCATTAGCCACACACTCATGCCTATTCGTAAGTACTCCAAATGAAGAAGACATACATCAGCTTGTGACCGACTATTTCAACATTGAGAGTCTTGGAGTGAGGCCATCTGTGCCAGTCGTAAGTATTGATGACAGCAGAGCAAAACATATACTCACGGAAACAACAAAGCGAGTTAATGGCCGTTTTCAGACAGGCCTTTTGTGGAAGAACGATGACATAGAGTTGCCAGACAGTTACCCTGCAGCTCTGAAGAGACTTAGAGGCATCGAGAAGAAAATGAGCTGTGACGCCACATATGCTGCCGCATACAAGGATATTATCAAAGGATATATCGACAAGGGCTATGCTCGAAAGTTGCCTCAAGAAGAAGTGGTTATGGCGTCCTCAAGAAAATGGTACCTACCGCATTTCGGCGTCCGCAATCCAAATAAACCGAAAAAATTACGCCTAGTCTTTGACGCAGCTGCACAAGTCGACGGAGTGTCTCTTAATTCAGAATTATTGAAAGGACCACAGCAGTATACATCATTGCCTTCAATATTGTTTAATTTTAGACGTGGCAAAGTCGCAGTTACAGCCGACATCAGAGAGATGTTTCATCAGATACTCATACAACCTGATGATAGATACGCACAACGTTTTCTTTGGCGTGATGGTGACAGTAAGAAGCAGCCAGAAGAGTACGAGATGAAGGTCATGATATTTGGTGCCGCGTGCTCACCTTGCTCAGCCCAATATGTGATGAAGTTAAATGCCAGAGAGCACCGCGAATATAATCCTCGTGCAATTCAAGCCATCACTGATCACCACTACATCGATGATTTTGTAGATAGCTTTGATAGTGTAGAAGAAGCCACAGATGTATCAAGACAGGTACGTGAAATCCATAGCCATGGTGGTTTCGATCTGCGAGGTTTCGCATCTAACTCGATTGAAGCATTAAAGGAACTAGACGGTACTTCGACAACAAAGCTGATCGCCGCTGGTGAGAACTCAGAGAAAGTTCTAGGTTTATATTGGGAATCGGCGAGTGATCATTTCATGTTTCATCTTAAATATCACCGTGTTGAACAGGCAGTTGTTTCAGGTCAACGTAGTCCAACGAAAAGAGAACTCCTCAGTATTATCATGTCAACATTTGACCCACTGGGGTTTTTAAGTCACTTCAATGTTGCCGCAAAATCTCTCATGCGAGAAGTCTGGCGCCGCGAAATTCGTTGGGACGAAAGCATTCCTAATGATGTCAATGTATTATGGGAGCAGTGGCGCCAGCAGATGGACAAGGTTAAGGATTTTCGCGTGCCACGCTGCTATTTCATGCATGGTGTGCCTCAAAATTTAGAGTTGCACGTGTTTGTTGACGCAAGCGAGGAAGCCTTCGCCGCTGTCGCCTACTGGAGATCTAAATATCCTAACGGCGAAGTTAAAGTAGCGCTAGTCTGCGCGAAAACAAAGTGCGCCCCTCTAAAAGCTGTTACTATTCCACGCCTGGAACTACAAGCAGCAGTACTAGGTGTTCGCCTTCGAAAGCTCATATTAGACAATCATGAAATGAGCCCTCGCCGATGCGTTTTATGGAGCGACTCCAGAACGGTCTTGAAGTGGATTGGCAGTGAACATCGACGTTATAAGCCATATGTAGCGCACCGTATTGCAGAAATCTTGGGCGGAAGTGAGGTTAGAGATTGGCGATGGGTGCCAACCAAAGACAATTCTGCCGACGATGCAACAAGAGGTCATGGAAGTGTTGATTTTTCACCAAACTCTCGCTGGCTGACTGGACCTACCTTTTTACAACGCGATGAAAGTAATTGGCCATTTGAAACTGTTTTCGCTGAGAGCTTGGATAAATCAGATGAAGAGCTTCGCCCGAAATTTGCTCTTCTCGTGAGTAACTATGCATTTATTGATTACAACCGTTTTTCAAATTTAAATAGGCTTAAAAGAACAGTAGCATGGGTGCATCGATTTATAAATCGCTGTAGAAATAAAGAACTTCAATTCGAAGAATATGGCCTCACTGCAAGCGAGCTTGAAATTGCCGAGCGCTTGTTATGTCTACACGTACAATCCGAAACCTTTGCTTCTGAACGCAATTACATCCAAGCTGGTAAGGGTATGCCTAAAGACAGCACATTAAAACAACTTGTGCCATACATGGATGATGACGGGCTGCTCCGTGTGCAAGGACGTATAGATGCCGCCAGCTACCTGCCATATAACACGCGGAGGCCTATCATACTACCACATGATCATATTTTTACGCGGCTGCTTGTCTGTTATCATCATTGTCAGATGAAGCATCAGAATCATGAGGCGACCCTTGGTGATATTCGCCGAAAATACTGGATTCCTAAAGTAAGACAACTGTTACGAAACGTAGTAGCTAACTGTAGTGTTTGCCGTATAAGTCAAGCGAAGCCTCACACGCCCATGATGGGACCACTGCCTGAAGATCGTCTCGTGCCTTACGTCCGACCCTTTACTTATACGGGGCTCGATTATTTTGGTCCTATCTCCGTAACCGTCGGGCGGCATAATGAAAAGCGGTGGGTAGCATTATTTACCTGCCTAACTATGCGCGCGATTCACTTAGAAGTCGCTCACGATTTGTCGACGGATTCGTGCTGCGAGGTGGCTTCACAATGGGCTTTTCTGGCTTAAGTGTGTCTTCTCGAAGAGGGGCAGCCACAATACCTAACCTAACCTATAGACTAATCGCATTTGTATTAGAATAAATATTTTCCCATATGACGTTCATACATTTATACTATACATTTTTAGATGTTTATATATTTGTAGGTTGTTGTGTGACTCACACTACTACTCGTTCATTCTTGTATATGCATTCAACAGAATACGAGAAACTATATTTGCATATTTGCTTGCTGTGCATTTCTTCTTCGTTTGCTTGTTAATATTACTACTACTGCTGCTGCTGCTGCTGCTGCTGTTGCTGTTGCTTTTGCTCTTGTTATTGGGTGTTGCTGTTGTTGTTTTTATTACTTGACTGATTTCGTTTTATATCATACATACCTACATATTTGTGCTCGTGCTACGTACAATAAGTATGCGGAATAATAATTCTAAATAGAATTTTTCGTACAAATGTACAAATACTGAGAGAATATTCTTCATACCAGCTATACATCCTCACTACAATATATACTATATACTTGTTGTTGTTGTTTATATCATTGTTGTCGTTTATGCAAAATTGTTCCACAATTATTTCGACATGTTCATGGAATTCAAAACAATTGTTGCGTGTTACAACGTACCTACTGTTGCTGCTGAATTGCATGCGTGTGTTTTATTTTGAAGAAGTTTATTGTGTAAAATGCAAATTGAGTTGAATATTCTCGTAAAATACAATTTCCATCCGAACCTCTCTGTCTCTGTTATATTGGCTTTTTATCCCCTACACCAACTTGGTTTTAATGTGAGTGCTTGCACAAGGGTATACATTACTTATATATTATGTGTATTTGTATTAGTCAAAATATATGATACTAGTACTCTGCAAAAGATACTCATCAACTCGCGAATACACTCAATTTAAGATATTCACTTGAACTCACTAAAATTCGTTAAATACTCAGAACACACCATTTAATTTCAATTTCAGTTAGACTGATTAGATTTGATACATGAGTCCACCATAACTATTTGAGTGAGTAAAAACTTAGTGGGTGCCGTAGCTCAGTGGTTAGTGTGTTCGTCTTCTGATCTGTAGGTCGTGGTTCAATGCCCGGCTGATGCATAACAAATTTAATATCGAAAAGATTTTTCTTTCGAACGGTACCCACCTGTCGGCAAGCAATTGGCAATTCTTCCGACAGTAACAACTTGCCATGAAAAAGCTTCTAAAAAGAACTCTGTGACAAAGCTCAGAAAAAGTGATGTCACAAGTGTTCTGCCGTTCGGAACCGGCTAAAATAAGTAGGTCCATTCTAATACTGTCCAAAATTTAAGACGCACAAGAGTAATGGAAGAGAAGCTCGGCCAATGAGCCCTTTGGGGCTTTAAGTGCCACATATTTATTTTTTTTTTTTAAACATAGTAGGGTTGAAATGGTGTCAAATGGTGCCACATCGAAGTCAAATGTCGTAAAATTTGGAGGAAAATCGACAGATCACCCAGCAGTTGCCCAGGACCCGAATCGAGAGGTCTAAACTCGATGATATAACTCCATTAGATTTTTCTGCCAAATATTTTTCCTCAACTTACTCAACTTAATCAACTTACACCCAATATCTGCCGGTTAATGAGGCGCCCCTACAAAATTAGCAATATCATTAAAATTACCTTCCCACGAGTCACCCATAAAGACGTAAAATGTATAACCTACCTCCCTTACTTTTCCAAAACACACTTACCCTCTACTTCCATTTTTTATTCGTACTCCCCTATGAAATTGAAATTTTTAAAAACATCGCTCTCACTACTCCCAGGATGCTTTTAAAAGGGTAAAAATATGGCCAACCCGCGATTATTTTTCCTTCACAATACTTTCCTCATGCATGCTCACTATCTATGTTCACCCTTTGCAGGGGCTCCCCTTCAAAAGGAACCCAAAACGAACTGCAAATGGAAAAATAGCCCATATCTTCTAGGGTGGTTGACACCCATTAATTTATCCTTCTTGAAATTTCACCGCAACACGCATACCCTCTATCTCCACTGCGTAGTGGCCCTCCTCTACAGAGGTGATGTTTGTCTGTAAAATTTGCTACCATCACTACCAGGGAGTCCTATACGCACGCACGTGTATTTGATTTTATAGGTGTGATTAAAATCACAAAAATATGCTTTACTGCAGATCTCTGATACTTCCTTTTATACTCATATACAAGTTCATATATAGTGTGACGTATGTATGCATGTACACGTCTGCTAACGATTGATGTAATAACAGGTGTTACTCTACAATTGTTGTTTATGACCATTTACATTGTTGTTTTTGTTTATTATTGTATATGGTATTGTCTGTGTTTGTGATTATCATTAAAGCTAATATTTATTCAAGTATATGGAGAAGTGAGTTGAAAATAAATAAGTACTTTTAACATGAAATATGGATAAATACATTTATTTATATTTGATATAAAGGGTTATCCATTTTGCGGTTTCAAAAGTAAATGTAAATAAAACACGTATAAAATATTTTTTATCATGATATTTCTTTTTTATTATAAAGTTTGAACGTTGACATTATGTGTGAAATACTACATCATTTAAATGACCACCACGCGAATTGTTGCAAGCATCGATTCTTTTGAGTTAATTTTCGACCTCTTTTTGACACATATTGGGCGGTAGGTATCTCAGCCATAACGTGACGAATGTTGGTTTTTAGGTGCTCAAGAGTTAAAGGTTTATCTGCATAAACACGGTCTTTCGCGTAGCCCCACAAAAAAAAGTCAAGCGGTGTCAAATCGCATGATCTTGGTGGCCACTTGATATAGCCACGACGAAAAATTACGCCGCCAGAAAATTTCTCTTGCAATAAAGCCATATTCGCTCGAGTTGTGTGGCATGTGGCACCGTCTTGTTGAAACCACATATTCTCTAAGTCGTATTCTTCAATAGCAGGCAAAAAAAAGTCGGTTATCATATGACCATAACGCTCCGAATTGACGGTGACAGTCGTTCCATCGTCGTTTTCGAAGAAGTAAGGTCCAATCACACCTCCGGACCAAAGAGCGTACCAAGCAGTGACTTTTTGTGGATGTAGTGGCCTCTCTTCAATTACTTGAGGATTCTCAGAACCCCAAATACGACAATTTTGTTTGTTAACATACCCACCGAGTGAGAAATGTGCTTCGTCGCTGAAGAAAATTTTGTTCGAAAAATCGCCGTCCACCGCCTGTTGTTCAAGCACCCATTCGACGTATCTACGACGTTGTGAATGGTCAGCTGGCTTCAGTTGTTGTGTGAGCTGGATTTTATATGGATGTAGGTGTAGATCCAAATGCAAAATACGCCATAATGTGCCGTAAGACAGTCCTAATTCCTGAGAACGACGAGGAATCGACACATTCGGGTCTTCGGCAACACTTTCACTTACAGCAGCGATATTTTCGGTGGTACGAGCGAAACGATGATGCACAGGCCTTACAATATCTGTAAAGGTTTTTACAATTTTAATGCGTTGTGCGATAGTTAAGCGATCCATTTTCGCAAATGTCAGACTTTGAACTGAAAAAGAAAGAAATTGTTTTAACAACTCAGTTTGACAGATGTCGAATTCTAGCCCTATACTTTTGAAACCGCGAAATGGATAACCCTTTATGATAAGAATAGAATTTCTGGCGCGACTACCTGATTAAATTTTTTTCCAAAATAATATTAGGCTTCAGATAAAATTAAGCTCTTTAATATGCTTCATATTAGACACGATAAAGGGAACTAAGTATGCTTCACGCGAGCGATTTAGCCTCTGACTTCCGATCTATGGACACGCACACTAGTGAAAGCTAAAGCTTCATTCTCCATTCAGCTTGAAATTTCTTACTGAATGCCTTGAGTTTTTGCCGGTATCAGTAAAATTGTAGCTTGTCTGTAGCTTATAAAGTGATGCCACCATAGATTCGTCCCATTGTCTAAAATATACATTGTTGAACAATGCACAAAACAATTCGTGATCTAGTAAATTTCATCAAAGTCATGCAAACGGCGAAATTAAGGAAACATTTTTTCCCTCTCACTCTTTAATGCCGAAAGATGAATGAGAGTATAATGA
This sequence comes from Megamerina dolium, assembly GCA_963854835.1. Taxonomy (NCBI): domain Eukaryota; kingdom Metazoa; phylum Arthropoda; class Insecta; order Diptera; family Megamerinidae; genus Megamerina; species Megamerina dolium. The sequence goes on along the minus strand of OY978529.1, from coordinate 30,313,821 downwards.
AGTATTTTGTGCCAACAATCAAGGAGTCTCGAGCTCTTGGGCAACACATTAGCAGATAACTACACTTTTGACGCAAATGTGGACTTTTTCTACTTAAAATCTAACATCATCAACACCTCAATTTAAATTAGATACGATATTAAGAAAAGGATTTTTTACGCTCTTCTAAAATCGAACCTACTGCCAAAGAGGAAAAATCACACTTCATAAATCTTTCATAATACCTACCCTCACGTATGATACAGAATCCTTAACAACTTTCAAAACCGATAAGAGGATTCATAGAGATTCCTAGAGAAAAATCATTAGCATGTTCCTTAGACTCAATTTGACGAGTATCAGATAACATATATTCACAAAGTCAATGAGCTCTACACACGATATCGACATAGGGCATCTTAATGCAAAAGCTACACTGATTCCGTCATATTGTGCCAATGAAAACCACAAAAACGCAAAAAGAAAAGAACGCATTTCGTTTGGTACCCGGATCTGTAAATGCAATTTCAAATTAACGCCAATAAGCACGTAATAGACTCGACTGGTTGGATGCTTTACGTCCTGTCGTAATCGATATATTGTTCATGATAGACAAATAAGTATATAAATTAGTGGAAATTGAACAAAACAGATTAAGTTTTTCGTTCGGAGGTCAGCTGTGCTCTTTGTAAGTATCCCAACTGGGATCCAAATAATACAACCCTTTGGCTGTAACAGATTTGGTCCAATCACAGCCTTCCCATTCTCGTCACTTAACGACATTTTCAACTGAGCCAGAGCTAAGTCAACACGCTTCTGAGACTCTTCATTGTATTGCAACTTTAGAACAGCTTTTGTGTCAATTAGATCTTGTACAAATGTAAACAGAAATCGTCTCTTCAAACTATCTACATTGAGGTTGTGGAAAAGACATCCTTTTGTGAACGGGATGCAAAACTATTTATTTTTTATTCATCAAGCATTATTCTCACCATAGATCATCGAACTTTAACCATCTCCGGACTAATTCATTAGCACATTATTATATTTTATAAGCATCTACTGCCTTCTTAACAAATCTAATAATATAATATTATAATCTATACGTATATAGTTCATATTAAATCACAAAAATATACAGTAACAACAAATTTATATTACACTAATACACACATTCACATGCACACTATACATATGTTATGAAGCTTATACGATAAAAATTACCAAGCCCATACTATAGAAGCATATATGCAAACGTTCATATGTCGTTTCAATGCTTGTGGGATATTTCCATCTTATTGCTTTTTTATTTCTTTTTCCACTATCCAAATGTCCGTTTGAATTTTTTTTCAGTCTTTCTTTCTTTGTTGCCCTGAAATCCACAACACATCCTGGTACAAGCAATAAACATAAACATAACAAGAAAATAAGTACAACAAATAAATAAAATATAATACAAAAAAAAAACAGAAAGGAACAACAAACCGAAACAAACCAAACGAACCAAGCAAGTAACCACAAATGGTATAATAACAACCACAGCAGCAGCAGCAGTGTAATGCTTTGCTGTGCTGCATACATGTTAACATGCCTGCCTACATACATATGTCATAATAATACTGAAGCAAATAATCTAGAAAAAATCCTTTCACATCAAGCACAAACACACACACTCATACCTACTCATATAGTGGAATGTCCAACAATATTGAATTCTTGTACTGATTACAAGTGGCCAATATCATGGTAGTAACACTAACAATCACAAAAATGATCATTCCAACATGAACTGAACTGAACTGGACTGAACACCCTTCTTACAATTCCCAAGGGAATGTGAGTGAGTTTTGTGTATATGTGTATATAAACCCCAATGCGTCTACTCTGAGTATCTTTCTTCGTTTTACTTTTTATTTCCACATACACGTATTCCTATGTTGTTGTTTTTGTTATTTTTCTTCTATTTAAGCCATTTAGCGTCCACTCCATGTCCGCTTCATTGGTTGCGTTTTGAATCTTAATAGTCTGCTTGCTTGCTTGCTTACTTGCTGATGCTGATGCTGTTGATGCTGATGAACGTGCGGCCAACATTGCAATCATTATATCCAATACCGCATGTAATCCTAGTGTATATGTATGTACATACATATGTGCTTATGTTTATATGGGCAATGTAAGTATTTCTCAAAAGCAGCAGTATTGTAGTCTCACATCTGTATCGTCATCGGCATCGACACCATCATCATCACCACCACATGCCGCTATGTTCTTATTTCTACATAGAGCATTCTTTTCATTTAAACCAACCACATTTATTTGCCTGTTTTTGTGTTTATGTGCCTAAAAGTACGCAATTAAATTTAACTACTTACTTAAGTAAGTAGCATTTAAGTGGCAGCAACGCCAATAACACCATAGACTTTATTGCTATATTTTATATTTTTGGTTTAAAGAGTAATCTACTTTGTAGAAGAATTAAACAATTTTAGTATCATCTTTGCAACAGCTAAAAGTAATTATGGTTTACAATCTATACAACTATTTCAAATCCATATATGGACAAAATCCCTTTTTTACAATCTTTTAAGTAAGGTAGAAATTTTTAATCACCGTACTTAATTGATTTGAGTCAATATTCTCTTCATTATCATTCATTATTCTCTTCATTATAATCAGTTCTAGTCTGATCCTTGCTTTAAATTTTAAGACCAACTTGACAAATTCAAGAGCATTTTATCAAAGGATGAGGATGAATGTAAAGTAAATATATCCAGAAGAAATTTTGGAAAGTAAATTGTCAATGTTGGTACCCACCTGTCGGCAAGGAATTGTCAATTCTTCCGACAGTAGCAACTTGCAATAAAGAAGCTTCTAAAAGAACTCTGTGACAAAGCTCAAAAAAAGTGATGTCGCAAGGGTTCTGCCGTTCGGAACCGGCTAAAATAAGTAGGTCCCTTCTAATACTGTCCGAAATTTAACACGCACAACAGTAATGGAAGACAAACTCGGCCAATGAGCCTTTCGGGGCTTTAAGTGCCACATATTTATTTATTTTTTTTTATTTAAATTGTCAATGTCAATTTACAGGCGATTTATGTTCATTTTATATGGGAGCCCCCCTATAGAGTAAAGATCGACCTCTGGGAACCTGGAATAATTCATAAATTTTTCTCTTTGAACTCAATGTGACCTCATTTACCAAACTCATTACATTTTTAGCTTATGCATTTTCTAATACTCGCGTACATAAAATATCTAAATACTTCTTACCTAATTTCGACTCTTTTAAATACTTTGAAAAATCTATATTCCAGTACTTTCACATAATTTTCCATAACATGGTCATTTGTTGATAGATTTCTTCAAAGAATGCTTTGTTTTCTTTGTAAAAGAACATGCTCTACGCAAAAATAGTAATATACGAGGGCGGATTGATAAAAAGCAATCTAAGTACGAAAAAGGCAGCACAAACACAAAAACTTTTTTTTTTTTTTGAAATTGCGATCTGTCAAACGTCAGCTGTTAAAATTTCACCCAAATTCATCGATGAGTTTATTTGTTGTAGTCGTTTGAAGTAACCAACTTTTGTGTTTCTTAATAAATGGAAAAAAGCGAATTTTGTGCAGTGATTAAACACTATTATTTGAAAGGGAAAACGGCGAAAGAGACAAAAGAAAAGCTCGATAAACATTACGGTGAGTCTGCTCCGTTAGATTAGATGGTAAAATATTGGATTGCTGAATTTAAACGCGGCCGAACAAGCACTGCAACAATACCATCAACAGGAAGGCCAAAAGAGGTGGTTACTGAAGAAAATATCAAGAAAATCCTCGATATCGTTATGAATAATCGCCGAGTCAAGTTGCGTGAGATTGTTGAAATGATAACATCTCATATGAACGTGTGTTCAACATTTTGCATGAACATTTGCATATGAAAAAGCTATCGGCAATATGGGTGCCGCGTTTGCTCAGTGTCGAACAAAAACGAGTTCGAGAGACCACTTCACAGCGGTGTTTAGACATGATAAAGCGTAATTCTGTTGATTTTTGGCGTCGATTAATAACTTTTGATGAAACGTGGGTCCACCACTACACACCTGAAACCAAAAATTAATCCAAACAATGGGTGGAAGCTGATGGAAGTGCTCCGAAGAAGGCGAAGGCAGTGAAATCGGCTAGCAAGGTTATGGCCACTGTATTTTGGGATGCACTTGGAATATTGCTTATCGATTATCTTGAAAAAGGATCCACAATAACAGGAAAGTATTATCGTGCATTATTGGATCAATTGAATGATGCAATCAAGAAAAAACGACAACATTTAAAGAAGAAAAAAGCGCTCTTTCTTCAAAACAACGCACCGGTTCACACAGCATTAGATACGATGCTTAAATTACGTGAAATATAGTTCGAATTGGTTGATCATCCACCTAATAGTCCAGATTTAGCTTACTAAGTGTGTCTAAGTAAAAAGATACTATGTTGAGGAATAAATGGTTTTTGAAAAAAAAAATGTTTTTTTCTTACTTAGGTAGCTTCATTATCAATCCGCCCTCGTATATATATTTTTATGATCTATATTTTTTCCCGAACTTTTGTTTTTTGTTTTCAGGGTTTCGATATTCGTTTTGGTCCAAATAATTGATATATTTTTCATACTTTCACCATAAACCATACCACCGATTAAAAGTATTCTGATATGTTTAGTTTAGATGATTATCAGTCCATTGAATTCACTTTATTTTTATACTTTCCACAAATAAATTCGTTGTGATACAAACCAAATAGCAAAACCACCTTTAAAAAAAAATATTTAATCATATTTTTCAATGGGTGTTTTAACTCATTTTTTCTGTAATAGCCAGTTAATTTCTCAAGAGATATCTTTCTACTTTTTAAACGAAATTCCAAAAACCCTTTTTTTGGACTCTATTCGATTGAGATTTCATAATTACATCCTTCGAAATATCTAATATTGGCAACGTATTTACGTATACTCCCAGGAAGCCCATCTTCTATCTGAAATATCTGAGGTATACCAGACTTAGTACTTTCGCATTCAAAAAATTATTATTTAGCCGAAATTCATTCAAGTTCAGATTCATTCAGGGCTCTATAAATCCACCTATATTACTGGCTCAACAGCATATAGATACATTATCCAAATAAATGAATACTTTGACGATTTTGTGTATAGATTTATTAATATTCTGAATCGAAATCTTGAATGGTATGACAAAATAATAAGGAATGTCAGTGTTTGAAAATTTTGAACTAGGTTTACTAATTCAGTGACGTCACAGTATTTGCAATTTAGAATTATTCACTCAACACATACTTAACAATGCCACGAAACTAACAAAAGCATCAAAAATTATTTCAGTGTTCTTCAAATTGAGAAATCTCTTATCAATCGCTCAAATGTACCGAAATATTCCAATATTCATCGTTATCCTCCTCTATATGAATTTGTCTAAACAACTACTTTGACAATAACTTAAATACCACAAATTAATAAATCACATACATAATTACAAGGTTTATTCCCAATGTGATATGATGATTCACAATAGCAGCAGTAGGCAAACAAATAATCAAAGTTCTAGTAAGATTATCTCTCCTTACATTATCTATTCAGTATGACTATTTATCCTCTGCTTTCATTCAATATCAACAACTATCAAATACCATATCTGTATGATTGAATCACTGCGGGAATGCGTATTTCATTCGTATCATCTTTGTCCCTTCTATTAACTGTGAAGTAATCTATTGTTATTTGCTTTGATTGATTCTGCTTGAGAAAGCATGCATTTGTCAAATTAGCGGTTTTTCTGCTACTATTCAAACGTACATAAGTACATGTACTCGTATAATATAGCATATACTGAGAAGTAGATATATTTCATAAATAACTTGTATCGTCATTAATCACATTTATATAAAGTGTAGAATCTGAATCCTCTGGTAAAAGCCTAAATATAAATATAATATAATACTTTAAAGAAATAATTGCTTAAAAACACTACTTATTTGCATTACTATTTAAGAAATATAAAAAAAAAAATCTCCTTACAGTCGGCTGGGGCCGACCAAACTATACCCTGCATATGTAGATTTGTATATAAAAAGTTTACTCGAATATCCAACTTTTCTTTTATTTCCACTTTTCGAGAAACAATTTTTGCATATACTACTAATTTACACCCGAAATATGGTTGACTTTGACGAAGTAAAAGGATTTTAAGATAATTCCGAGGCTTAGTATGGGAGCTATATAAAAAGTGGGCGTGGCTTACCACTTTCTAGTAAATCCAATTAATTTTTCAATGTTAATCCACACCTTAAATTTGGTGTCCTACGTTGAATAGTTTCTAAGTTATGGTGGTTAACATTTTTGTTTAATTTCCTCAACTTTGTATGGGAGACCCAATAAGAAGTGGGCGTGGTACGCTGATTTTTCGCCAGATTATTTCCGACTACGATATTAATTTAAGTGTCAATTATGGTTATTGTATACATAAGATTGGCTAAGTTACAGCTGTTTCAATTTAAAATTTGTATGGGGGCTACGATAAACACTGGGCGTGGTGCGCCCATTTTCTGTGAGCCTAGTTGCTCGTACAATACTAATCCATACCCTAAGTCTCGTTGTCCTAGGCTAAATGGTTTGTAAGCTATGGAGCTTAAAATTTTAGTTTAATTCACTCGACTTTGTATGGGAGACCCATGAAGGAGTAGGCGTGGCACACTGATTTTCTGCCAGATTTTTGCCGACTACGATATTAATTTAAGTGTCAATTATGGTTATTCTAGACAGAAGATTGCCGAAGTTACAGCTGTTTCAATTTAAAATTTGTATGGGGGTAACCGGTAACCGGTAACATTTTTTTTAATTTCCGCAACTTTGTATGGGAGACCCAAAAGGAGTGGGCGTGGCACATTGATTTTCTGCCATATTATTTCCGACTACCGTGTTAATCTAAGTGTCAATTATGGTTATTCTAGACAGAAGATTGTAGAAGTTACAGTAGTTTCAATTTAAAAGAAGTACAGACACTTTGTATGGGAGCTACGCTAGAAAGTAGGCGTGGCTCACCCACTTTTGGCGAGGTTATATAGTAGTATAATGTAACTCTATGTGCAAAATATTGTTGTCCCAAGTGGTATATTATGTGAGTTAAACTTGCTATAACTATAAGATTTTGAAAATTTCGAGGTTAGTCGCTTTGAATGCTTGGTGTGGGCGTGGTTATTGACCGATCATGCCCAATATCAATCCCCTCCGTACCCTTGGATCATAGATTACTTATGCCAAATTTCATCGAAATAGCTCAATATTTACTCAAGTTATCGTGCGAACCAGCCAGGTGACAGACAGACGGACGGACGGACGGACGGACGGACATCGTTAAATCGAAAATTTAATCGACGCTGATCACGAATATATATCCATGTCTATATCTCCGGAGATTCCTTCAAGTGGACACAAACATCTGACCGAAATGAATATACCATGCATATTGCATTATGCAGGGTATAATAATATGTGTCAGTTTAAGCTCCGAAGGGCTCTTTGGCCTAGCTTGTCTTCCATTACTGTTCTGCGTGTTAAATTTTGAATAGTATTAGAAGACACCTACTAATTTCTGCCGGTTCCGAATAGCAGAGCTATTGTGATATCACTTTTTCTGAATTTTGCCACAGAGTTCTTTTGGAAGCTTTTCCACGGCAAATTGTTAGTGCCAGAAGAATTGCAAATTGCTTGCCGACAGGTGGGTACAGTCCGAAAGAAAAATCTTGTCGATATTAAATGTTTTACGCTTCAGCCGGAGATGGAACTCATGACGCACGGATCAGAAGGCCTTACTATTTAGAAATATAAATAAACTGTCCCTGTAACCATATCATGCATTAATCGTGGTGAGCGTATTTTTATTGAATCGCGGAAATTACCAAGAGTAATGTGCTGAAGTCTTTTTTGGAAATAAATACCAAATTTCCGTGAATAATTTTTACCGGAGAATATTTAGACATTAAGCACTTTATAATAAAATTTTCCATAGAGCATTTCTTTGGAATATATTAACCCATTTTGAGTTTTTCCGAAATATTTTAGAAAACAAACGCTTTTACTTTTAATTTGGCGTCGCAGATTTCTTCTTCTCAAAAGCAATCTAGATCAAAGTACTATACCTAATGGGAACTTCATATCTCTTCTTAAAACATGAAATATAGCCTCGGCAATACTCAGCGATCAAATATTAGTATTATGACTTATAGAACGAATGACTAAAATACTATTATATAACACTGGACTTGTAAGAAATGGAAGTTTTATTCATTTGAATAGTGGGAACATCAGTCTAGAACCATGTGAGTAAGATATATCTTCGGCATCTTCAGTAGCCTCGACAAAGATCAAAAGATGATAAAGTCCAGCCCAAAGATATAATATCATATATCACTGTTGTTACCCTGGTACAATACAAAAACATCATCATTTCCTGTATCTCCCACTGGAGCATAGGGCCTCAATAAAACATTTCCATCTGGTCCTGCTTTTTGCCAGTATCTTTAATTCGTTCCACAATTTTCCGCATTCGTCGATTTCTTTTTGTAAGAATCTCCTCCACGTGGTCTTAGGGCGACCTCTAAGTTCCAGTTTGCATTTTTTATAAAGGTCGTCATTGCTAATGACATGCGCCGCAGGCATCTGTTATCAAAGCTCTGAATCTTACCAGTTAGATGGTCGGTTACAAGCCAGGTCTCGCATCCGTAGAGCAGTACTGAGACAACGTCGGACCTAAATAGTCTAATTTTTGTTTGGAAGGATATTTGCGTCGAATTCCAGATTTGTCGCAGCTGTGCATATGCGCCTATTGCTTTGCTTATTCTGGCCAAAATATCCTTTCTTGCACTATTCTCAGCGGATATTATACTGCCTAGGTAGGTAAAATCTTCGACTTGTTCATTTTCTTTGCCATGTATCATGAAAATGTCGTTATTTTTGGTATTCATTTTCATTGCTTTTGTTTTGTTGATGTTGGTTTTTAAGCCAACCCTACCCGACACGGCGCACAGGTCGTGGAGCTTCACAGATAACAAGCAAATATCATCTGCATACGCGAGATCTTCAAGATGTTCGGTGAAGTTCCAGTAGATGCCTCTTCGCTTGCCATCTATGGATTTACGCAGGATGTCATCAATAACAATAAGGAAAAGAATCGGTGAGAGTAAACATCCTTGACGAACACCTGCGCTGGTTGCGATGCTGTCTGAGAGCTCGCCATTGTGGAGCACTCTACACTTGAAATCCGCATATTGTGCTCTGATTAGAGCTCAGGAACTCCTCTAGATCTGAGCGCCTCCCAAATACTTTCGCGTTGTATTCTGTCAAACGCCGTGCTGTAGTCAACAAAACAAGTTGAAGAGTCGACTGCCATTCATTCATTAACTCATCTATGATGCGTAGGGTGTTGATCTGATCAACGCATGAACGGTTTGGGCGAAAGCCAGCTTGCTGTTTTCTCAAAGATTGGTCAAGTTGCGATTTAATGCGGCTTGAAAATACACTGGACAGTACTTTGGACGTGATGGATAGGAGCATATTTACGCGATAGTTTTTACATTAAGAGAGATCGCCTTTCTTTGGGAGAACGACCAAAATACCCTCGGGAATCTTCTCTTCTGCCCAAATAGAAGTGAATATTGGAAGCAAGAGTATCGCCGTGTGTTCTGGGCACACTTTCAGAGCTTCAGTCTGGATTCTATCGTATCCCGTAAATTGTTGTTTTTTAAGCTTTTTATTGTTGAGACGATTTCATGCAGCGATGGTGTTGCAGAGCTTATTCTGTTTTGTGGCTGGATTTGTGTGATGCTAGTTTCCGGTAATTTTGCGTGAGACGTCGTACATCGCTTTGATGTTGTTTTGTTGTGCTGCTAGTACTGCTTCCAAAGCTAGGCCATCAGTCCAGTTACGCTTGTCTCGCCTACACATCTTTTTGAATTCTTTATTAATCTGGTTGTAGCGCTGTGCCGCAGTGTTTCGAAGCTCAGGTGTTGTTGTTTGGTCTCTAACTCATTTCGCCTCTCTTCGCTCTAGATTACTTTCCAGGTTTCTTCACTGATCCAATTTTTCTTTCCTTTTGGCCGGTAGCCCAGTATGCTTTCGCACGCGTCGTGAAGTTTAGTTTTTAAATACTTTCATTGCTCCTCTAATCCAGCCTGGGATTCCGCTTCGGATGGATCAATTTCTTAAAGAGCGGCACTAAATTCTGCAAGCGTGTTATTACTTTTTAGTTCACTGACGTCAAATTTTTTCGCTGCTTATTGGTGGTAAGATTTATTGCAGCTACCTGAGCCGATGTCCGCACTTCTCTTTGCTCGAACGTCAATCAAGCTTTTTCGCCACTTCCTGCTTATACATATATGGTCGATTTGGTTTTCGGTTTTGTTGTCCGGTGAAATCCAAGTCGCTTTATGACATTTCTTATGCTTGAAGAGTATGCCGCCAATTGCCAAGTCATAAAAGCTGCAAAGGTCTATTAACATTTCGCCGTTGGTGTTGACCGTCCCGAACCCTTGCTTGCACATAATGTGTTCGAAGCTGGTGTTGTCGGAACCCACCTTTGCATTGAAGTCTCCCATACACATGATAATGTCGCCTTGGGGGTTTTTGAGAGAGTGGCTGACAACTTGCTGTAGAAGTTCACCTTGCAGTCATCATCAGCTAATTCAGTTGGCGCGTAAACTTGGATGATTGTGATGTTTCTTGCTTTGGAATATAATCTCGCTTTTATTATGCGTTCGTTTATTGGCTCCCAGGTGATAAGGGACTTGCTGGCATTTTTGCTCAAAAGAAAGCTAACCCCATCATTATGGGTATCGTTTGGTTCTCTACCAGAGTATACAAATTTTTCACCCGTTGTTAGTTGGTGTTCTCCAAATCCATTCCATCTGCACTCTGAGAGGCCCATTATTTCGATGTGGAGTCGTTTGCGTTCCCCCGCGGCTTTATGTAGTCTACCGCATTGATAGAGCGTCCTTACATTCCATGTGGCAATCGTGGTGCGCGTCTTAAAGGTGAATGCTTTTGTTGTTTATTTCGATGGTTATTGTGATGCTTTTTTGTGGTTTCTGCTATAGAACTCGTGTTAACGTAACATGAATTTTGCACCTCCAAATCCGATGTGCAGGTTGCCGGGGCAGGGGTATTCTCGATACACGGTTACCCCTTTGTGACCTTCCAATATTGACGTTTTGATCCATATTTAAATTAACTCTTATTCAAGATGGTAGATTTCCCGCGATAGTTATAAACACAAAGAGGGAGTGCAACTCAAAAACCTCTCTGAGACTCTACCCTCCTAGCCGCTGAACGCTGTCCGGGACTGCTTATTGGTTATTGCAGCTAACCTTTATATCTAAAGGCCTTTCACTATCCGCAACCTACGACCCGTCCGGTTGCCTACAGCTCGGCACTCGCAGAATACCCCTAAATCCGCATTTTATAGAAAATGGCATCTGTAAAAGCGGTGTGACGAGGCTCTGAAAAAGTAACGTTCTGTCCTAATTTAATACGCACAATATCACCAGTCCGTCTGCCCGTCTAAAAGGCTTCTTCAAAGCCCATAAGTGCCAAAAGAAATAGCATTGAATATATACCTTCAGAAATATATACTTTATTTTGTACCTTAAGAAATATATGCACATTTATACCCTACACTCGTAGGAGAGGTGACATATATGAAAAAGTATATATATTATTAAGCAGTATCGCAGTTCGAGTAGATTTAGCCACATGTGTATATCTGGCTGGTTGTCTGCATGTCTGCTTACCTCCCATACAAAAGTAGGTTGTTGAATTGGTGCTTTCATATTTGACGCAGGAAAATATAAAGATGTCAAACAGAAATTTGGTGATGTAGCTCACTAATTACTGCATTGGCCTTCTGATTTGTGGGACATAGGTTCAATCCCCGACTCTGACAAACTTAATATCGAAAAGATATTTCTTTCAAACGGTACCTACCTGTCGGCAAGCAATTGGCAATTCTGCCGGCAGTAACAATTTGCCATGAAAATGCTTCTAACTATACCTGTCTTCAACATAAGAGTATTAAATTTATATCTGTCGGTAGGGTATCTAAGCTTCTGTATTACTGAGTCTTTAATCTTAAGATTATATATTCAAACGGTCACAGTACTTACTATCCCCAACACTGCGACCATCGCCATGCACCGCTAGAGTATTTAATTTATTTTTTAACATAAAAAAAATAGTTCATGGAATCAGGACCTCCAAAGAAATTTTGGCTCAATCTTGCTTTGAGTATTAAATTTGGTAACGATACAACGGAAGCTGCTTATAACTATCAACCGATTCGAATTGACAGAGCTCTTACAACAATACTTTTTAGTCAGATCCCTCCAAATCACTCTCAATATTTGCTGTCGGTAGAGTTACTAATAATTTTTAGTATCATCTCAAAGAACATTTGAAAATTTCCAACCGTGAATTAAATAGACGGCTCACTAATAGAAAAGTCTAAGCATCCAGCTACTGTAGGTATAAAAAAAAAATAAATATGTGGCACTTAACGCCCTAAAAGGCTCATTGGCCGAGCTTCTCTTCTATTACTGTTGTGCGTCTTAAATTTGGACAGTATTAGGTATAGTTTTAAATAAAAAGTGTTTATTTTCTCTTGATCAAATCACACTCATTATTCCAATAGTATCTAAGAGGATTTAACGATTTTATATGGCTCGTGCACCACCAACCATATAATACATTTTATAAAATTAATTTCCAATATTATCAAAATATCAAACTCAGCCTCTTAGTGACAATGCACAATCTCGTTCTCTTCTCTCAATTTATTTCGACAATCCCTTTACAACTGTTGACATCAAACTAATCAAAAGTGTAGATAAATAAATGGCATATACATATTTGTGTATTTGTGAGGCGATTATAAATGAGTACCCATTTCGTATTCGATTAAATCTAATGAAGATTAATTTTGATGCTTTACGCAAAGAATACAACATATAAATAAGTACAACAATAATATATATAAAAAAATGCATCAAGGCTAAATCAAAGCAAAATAAAAGTATGCGAAAATAAGAGAAAGGAAATATTGAGATTTCACAAAAAAAATTAATAGTCACATAAAACTGATAAAGTGACCAAAAGTAAAGAATAATATTTAAATGTATATATTGTACATATTGTAAATATTTCATGCATCTATTTGTTATAGGATTAAAAATAATACAGTACAATTTATTCTTTATCATGGTCGTTAGAGGGGGAGTGTAAATGCCCTTCAACTTTCTTTCGTTTTGGAAAGAAATCAAATCATAAATAAATTAATAAATAAAAATAATAAATTTCAATCTATATATATACTTTGGAACTTTATTATCATATTCATATTCATATACTCTTCTTTCAACAATATATAGACCGGACCATTTGCACTTACTCATACCACCATTACCACCAGCATTTTAAATACCACAATACTAATGGCGTTAACAACTTTTTTTCTCTCTCTCTCTCTCTCTCTCTCTCTCTTTCTCTCTCCCCACTCAACATATTGTTGATCATATTACTTACATATTGTTTAGTGTTAACTTACGCTTTTGTATATTTGTTTACTCAATGGGGTGGCGAATGGTGATGGAAAAAAACTTTAAATGTCCATTAAATAGATAAATAAACAATAAACACCATTGTTGCCAGTTTTACGCTCATTTTATTTAAACAAACTACTATTCTATTCGAACAATACTTTACATTTACCAAGAATTCCACCAACGAACTTATACTATATTTCCTATACAAAAGTCTTCTTCTACAAGCTCTTACAATCATCAACGTTTACCCTTTATCTGTATAGTATTTGCCTTTCAGACTTTCATTTCGCTTTCCTCACTTACCTTATTTTTTCGCTCCCAACGAAACATTACATCATTCTTATTATTTATTTCTTGTTGAAATGGCCTTTGATATTCTTCTATTTTTCTTTATTTACAAATATAATATATAAAAGTCAGCTAAACAAAACAATAGTATGGAAAATTATAAAACCTTTTTGCTACTGTCTTTCAAATCCCTTCCTTCTTCTGCACGGGACCCTTTCCCTTTACTCTTTTATTGAGATGATAACGCATCAAAGACCCATCCATTCATTAGATGCTGAAGGAAGAAAAAAACCAGCGAATGTCTTCTTTATGATGCCTTCAAAAAAGTATTAAAAAGTAGAAAATTAAATAAAGCACAGTGGAGAGACAAAACGCAAAAAATACGGGGCAGCTGAATAGCTGAAGAAGAAAAAATCAACAGTGGAAAGACAGTAAATAGAAAAAGAGAACTACCTAAACAACAAGCAAACCCCAGAAGAAGTAAAAGTCATAAATTTCATTAGTTCACAGTTTTACTTTCTTTTGCAAAAAACCAGCTGCCTATTCACCATAGACAACAAATGAGACCACCCTGTCAATTAAAGCTAATAAAAATAAGCGAGTTTTCAGACAATGAGATAAAGAGTGAGAGAGGTGTAGCGAATGCGAGAAAAGTAAAATACACGACACTGATAATAATAATAATAATAATAATAACAATAAAAATAAGGAAAATAATGAAATAGCATCCTTCCGTCTACAAAAAGTACAAAAGGTCCGATAGAACGAAATCTTCATTTTATATTTTGTTAAAAGTGTTGCGAATGCATTGTTAGTACTACGCTCATTCCATTTCTTTCAACTCTCTTACTCTTTGTCAAAAGGAAGAAGATACAGAGTCTCACTCTCTCTTTCCCACTTTTCACATTTTCTTTTAATTTGTCCAATGTTCATATAAATTATGTCCGGTACAAAAATCGCACCACATGCGTTTGTGTGCTGAACATTTTTTCTGCTTCGCTTCCGATTTCTGATATCATAGCTCAGTAGACAATAAATTACAATAATCTTTTTTTTTTTTTAGAAATATTAGCATCAATGTCAAAAATATTTAGCGTCATAACTTATAGCACCTAAAAGATTTTCGGTGTTTTAAACAATAAAAACAGCAATTATAAAATATTTTGGTGATAAGCAAGTGCAAATAACAAACAAATAGCTTTTAACTCCTGGTGTCTGTTAACTTTAGTTAAATTGGCTGATTTTCAATCATTGAGGTTAGTGAATGTTTCTATGGAAATTACATAGAGTAAGTACTTGCCTCTGGAGGATTGTACGCCAAAATGTACGGAGCAAACTAAAATTTAAGGATTTTTTTCCACACAAGCAAAAATCTGATGTGAAGCAAAAATTTTTTAAAAACTTGAGTTAGAGAAAAACATAAAATCTAGATAATTTCAACTATTTTTTCCCAAAGAAGCAAAAAGATTTTTCACACTTGGAGCAATCTACGATACTTTTCATATTTTATAGAAAAAGGCATTAATTATGTAGGGAAACCTCCAAAAAGATAGAAGATAGAAAATCAGTATATTCGGAGAAAATATTGGTGATAATCATACATATACATATACATACAAAGCTCCAAGAACAATTACTAGGCAGTTATAGAGGAATTTTTCGACTTTCAGTTTTTTGCGTCCATTTTGTATGTAAGTCCTCTTAAGAAGAGGAGATTCCGTTTCAGTTTATTCAAAGAAAATGTTGGACAGGCAAAATTAACAGGGCTTATCATTCATATCAAAGCTCTTTTGGGTCTATTTTGTATGGAAGTATACTAAGGAAATGGTGATCGGGAGTAAAAACGAAAGGTAGAAATATTGAAAAGGAAAACCAATGGGTAGATTACACTTTACACTGCTCTAAGACAAATTCCCAAGGAACAATGTGGTTATTTATTGAATTATGTGTGTATGTTTGTACATTTTGTATGGAAGTAACCTTAAGAATTGAAAACAATAAGTAACTATGTTCAGAGGAAATATTGGGAATGAAAAATTAATGGAGACCAGTCATAAATTAGCCTACTTAAGGGGCGACTTGTGGTCAGCAATGAAGATATTTGTCGATTTTGAACTGATTTTTCATCCATTTTGTATGGATTTCCTTTTAAGTAAATATGGAAGTAAAGTGTTTGAAGGAATTGTTGAGGAGGAAAAATTAATGAAGTTTGGTTACACACTTCTTCGCTTTATGAGGCAATTCTCGAGCAAATGATCCAGGTAGCTTCGTTAATAGTACTCTATTCAAGAGACCAAATTTTACAGAAATATGGTGCTTAAGTTTGAGTGCATTACGTCACGGCAAGTTATCATGGTTTGATACAACATAAATCTAACGACATATATAAATAGATTCTGCATATTTTGCCTCTCATCTTCCTTTTCACAAAAATGTTCTACCGGCGTGACGATATCAACCAACCGTCCCACAAAATAAAACAACACAATGCAGAAAAAATTACGACAAAAATCTCATTTGACTAGTCTTCTACTTACACACAATTAGATAGGGCGCGACGCGACGACGTTATGAGATTAAACGTAAGCACGTCCATTTCCATTTGTTTGTCATTGTCGCAAATAAATCCTTTTTGAGTTCAAAGCACTTTTGCTATTTAACTTTTTAATATAATTTTCAAAAGCAGCAGCAGCAGTAATAGCAGTAGCACCAGCATACACCATAGCAACATGACAATATTAAATTGTTTCTAATTTTTTTTTTCGTTTCGCTTAAAACAATTTCCATGAGCGACACTTGGCGATATGCGACTTCCCCTGCCTGTCAGCGACTTATTTTATTCCCACCAGCAAAGCATCAAGCCTCTGTCTTATTGAGTTCATTTGAGAAAGAAAATAAAAAGTACAAAACAAATACCAAAAAATCAAAAAGTATTTAGGGAAGAAGAATTCAGAAGTGTAAAGAAAAAGTATACAAGTGGAAACGAACCGAAGGAGGGAAAATATTAGGCCAAAGCACAAGTTCGAGTGTGACTATTTTTACGCCTTTCTTACTTTTTAAGCGCCACTGAAGCCAATTATTGCATTAAAGCGTAAATTTCAAATTAAAATGGCGCTAATTAAATGATAAAAGCTTGGAAAGCTTATAGAAAAACATCAACAACAATGAAGTGAAAAAGAAAATCTACATGTAGTCGAATGTGAAAAGAGCTAAATATGTAAAATTTGAAAGTAAATAACATAAGTAAAATAATGCGAAGCAGGGTGAATTAAATGTTGAGAAGCAGTCTCAATATTTTATATAACATAAAAAGATATACCTAATAGACATGCAGTTAAAATGAATGTATACCTATCAAATTAAATAGGAAAGAAATCGGTAAGTTAAATTTGAAAGATTTTGAGGAAGAATGTTAGTTTCTTTCTATTTCATTCACGAAATAAGCAAAATTTTGCAGCATACTTTTGTGAGCACTGGAAATTGTGAATAGTCGAAAAAATTAAACAATATGTGATTCTTAATATATAATTCTTATGAAACTCAAAACTTGTTGACGTAAGATGAAATACATGAATGTAAACGTAGACATCCAACTCAATCAACTACAATACAATGCAGGAAAAATTCCAAAAAGAAGGGCAAAATTATCTGCAGGCAGGAGAGAAGAAAGTTTAGTAAAATTTTACTTATAAATATAAATATATAAACAAAATAATTACCTTTTGGAAAGTATTATAAGAAACGATCCCGAACAATAAAACTCTAGTAATATTACTTCCTCTGAGCCTTACAACAAAGGCTTTCCGCAAACGTTTTTGCGACAGACTGTTGTTGTTCGAAGAATTGAATACAAACCATTTTTTTAAACCACTTTAAATTAGTACAAAAAAGCGCTTTTTATATTTGAAGTACAACTTTTGGATAAGTAAAAAAAATAATGCATACTTCTAGGCTGATATTTAATATTTATTAAATCTTTGTTGTACTCTTCTGAAAAAATCGCTATAATTATTAAAACCGTAAAGCAAACCTGCTAAAGATAGGCTACAACAAACGTTTGAAAATCATAAAAATAAATCTAATTGGTTGCTAATAAATACAAGGTATTACAAATCATTTTGATGAAATATATGACTTTATATATTGCCACTTCTGTCGAAAAACTCTTTAAATAGGATTACTATAGATTCAATTATTCCGAAAACAATTTATTAGCATATTTCTAGGTACACCGAAAGTAATAATTATTTCAATCGCTGCCTTAATACATTAATATATTTACATCTACACTTGCATAAGTATTTAAAATATTAGGACATTCTTTTTGACTTAAAAAATATTTCAATTTTAATCGTGTATAATTCAAGGCTTATTTTTATCATGTACTCCTTAACGTATTGCCTGCATAAATTCATATATTTGAATATATTTTCATGCATATGAATATGATAATTTTAATAAAGATTACAAATTAGAAAGATAATTCTGACTAAGAGCGGATTGCATGCGATAAGCAAATATACATATATCCATGTAATGACATACGTATAAGTAGATAGCGCAGCATATATGTATGCATATAATTGCATTATTATGATTATTATAATGGGTTTTCCATTAGGGACATAATTTCGTATCTTTATATGAACGCACCCTTAAACTTTTTTAATCAACTGTCAATGTCAAAACCTTAGCTAAAGTCAACATTGTCAATAAGCTTTCAATGGCTTTGTCAATAAGCAAAATATGCGTTATTGGTCAGCAACAAACCCACAAGTGCTTCTTGAGACACCTGAAAAAAGTCACTGTTTGGTGCGGTTTTCATGCCGGAGGTGTGATTGAGCCGTATTCTTTAGTGGATGAAAACGACCGTCATGTTACCGTCAATGGAGAGCGCTATCGTGATATGTTGGAAGATTATTTGTGGCCAGAATTGGATGAACTTGACATCAACGATATGTGGTTTCAACAAGACGGTGTCACTAGCTACACAGCACACGTCACAATCGATTTATTGCAAGGCAAATTCGGTGAACGTGTTATCTCGAGAAATGGTATGGTCGAATGGCCGGCTTGTTCATGCGATCTAACACCATTGGATTTCTTTTGATGGAGCTTTATCAAGTCACTGGTCTATGTCAACAAGCAAGCAACTTTAGACGAGCTCAAAGAAAACATCCAATGCGAAATTGCCAGCGTTCCGGTCGAAATGTGTGCTAGAGTGGTGGAAAATTTGGTCCAATGAACCGACCGCTGTAAACGGGCTCGTGGTGGTCATATGACGGAATTTCATTCATAAAACGTAATGCTTGCAATATATCCACAATAAATTTGAACTCAACATCTCCAATATTTCTGTGTTTTATTAATAGATGAAATTGTTATGTCCCTAATCTAAAACCCTTTACAACATGCATGCATTTACATATGTAAAGACGTATGGCAACAATGCAACAATGCAACGTTAATGCATCATTATATTTAACACTAACTAACAAATTCCTTATACTCTTATGCACTTTTCTACACCTGTCTATTTTATTTGTGTGGTATTTCTTAGTTATATAAGGTTCATTAGAACTGTCCCTGAATACAATTTCTGTTCGTATATTCATATATATATATATATATATATATATACCTATATATATATATATATATATATATATGTATATACATATGAATTTTACTTTTTTCAAAAGCGAAAAGCGATATTATAACTTTAAAAATTTTTTTAATAATTTGAGCTAGAAATGGAAATAGTTCAAGTATATTCAAATACTAAAGAGCAGAAAATACAACAGCATTGTATAAACAAGAGTGATGATTATACTAATTTTAATTTACAATACATTATAATGTTATATCGAAATTTAACTATTCCTTATGTTTATAATAAATATTCCTTCGATATACATACAATCGTTGGCTCTTGCAATATGAATAAATAGTTTTGTTTTTACATATCAAAGATCCCTTAGTATACTTATACCTTTACAAATATACTTTGTAAATATGTATGCAGTGCACCCATATGCATTTGCTGTGTTTACTGCATGTAAATACATGTGTACACACACACTTACGTAATTTTAATTAGTAGGTACTTTCTAATAGATACTATATAGTACATACATAGTTATTGCTTGCTGCCTCCTCATTTATCTTGTAATAATAATATTGAATGAAATGATTACTCTTGTTACTACTGTGGCTGTCGTAGTTGTTGTCTTTATAGCACTAAGAACTCTAGTTGAGACAGAGGCATACACTAGTTCCAGTCATAAAAGTTGGAGGATTTTTGTTTTTCAATTATAATTAAACATAAACGTAGATAATAATGGCTATCAAAGACAGTAAGTCAATGGCTCTGTGGATAATCAAACTACAATGAAAACAATTTTGGTAAAATATTTGATCGCCAAAAAAAGTAGATGATTAAGTCATGCCTCCCAGATGATGATGATGCGTGTAGCTGAAATATCTCGCTCTACCTCCAATATTTTTCTAGAGAGGGAGAGAGAGCTTATTTGGGTAAACAGCGTGAAACAAACTGGGACTTTTTTAGATTCCAAGGTTTTGAATTGTCCAAAGAATCAATAATGAATTGACAAGGCTTAGCCAATATTTTTCTATTGTGTCGATAATTTACTTATTCTTTACAGACGACAACACTGAACGTTATGTATATATGAAGTGTATGTATTGCAGTAACAGTGTTGCAATTAGTAATGTTAGTGTAAACAAGTAACTATTTGATGTATATGTTACCACTTGTATCTGTGCATACCATATAAACAAAGCTATAACGCAAACATACTACTACATGCTACCAAATACTTACTATTACTATTACTAATTTCTATCCACACTAGTGCCGACTCATGCAATGAATAATACAAATCAGCATGCTCATGTATATATCGCATAGTGCGAAGTAAACATTGAAGACAGCAATCATTTGTACACGATAAATATCATAGACAGAATTATAAAAGATGTAAGATGAACGCATCTGCACATGTACGCAAATACATGCATATGTACAATATATGTACAATTATTCCATACGCATATATAGCATGCTTTGTATGTATATTCATATTTGTATTTCTGTATGTCTATAACGATCACATACTACCAATTTAATCAAACATAATTATAATGAAATTGAATTGTTTGTCACTGTATTGAGGCACACAAACTCATACTCATTCATTGATTCTATACATAAACAGCATAAATACTAAGATTTATTATACTTGATACCACTTCAATGAATTCAATTTCTCAACTTTTAAATCTTTACTCTATCAATCATAAAAGGTATATTAATATTTATTGGTGATGTGAACGATTTACATGTATTTTCAATATATTCAGTTCAGTTATTAAAAAATATATGTTCTGTCAGCTTTGAAATTATGCAAAATTAACTAACTTTAACACATAAAAGAAATATGAAATCTTGGAAGTTCCTACCTTCAAAAACTGTTGCTTGAAGACTTTACAATTTTTATTGATTTATTGATTTTTATGGAGCAATGAATTGTTGACACTACTAATTCATTAATTTATTGAATGTGTTGATTGATAATGAAAAATTATAAATTAATAAATGAATAATAAATCAACATATGTAGATGGAGGTACGTCGACGAAATATTGTGAAATGAAAGAATATTTTTTTTTTTTTTTTAATAATGTACTGCGACCTTTGCATGTCTCTTCTTTCCATCATATCAGATACATATATGTAGTTTGATTAGTATGACTTCGAACAAGTACAGTATTGACCAAAAATGTGGAAGATAGATAGATAGTTTAAATTAACTTTTGAACTAGAAGATACCATCGCCAGGAACAAATTTGAACTCACAGTGAAACTATTATTTTAACATATTAATTTTGAATTTTTCAGAATATTCAAAAATCTTTTAGATGCATTTTAAAATTATATCTCACTTTACCTTCATTTCTAACTGTTTAAGAAAAATATCAGCATTTCTACATTTTAGTTTCATGCAACATAAAATTTATTCAATTCAAGTGTAAAGAAGTATATATCCACGATATGTCACACCTAACATTGATGCATATCGTACGTATACACGGGTATTAATTTCATGCACTTCGATATACTTATACATGAGTACATATACATATATACCTCGATTAGGGTGGGCTTTATTTAGAAAAGTTCTCCAAGTTCTTCTCAGCTAAAAACATTTGATTTGATAGAAACAAACTACAAAATGTAGAACTTGGTGTTGATTGATGAAACTCGAGGGCAGGCGCACGGTGAAGTTCACATCTCCAATCTTCCCACCAAACAAACTTCCTACCTATCTTCTAATAAACAGTAGTTATTTATTTCTAAGTTAATTTTCTATTGGTGTGTTCCCAAGGAGAGGATACGGAGGGTAAGTATGTTTAAGGGAAATTTCACCATAAAAAAACGAATGGGAGTCGGTCATATATATGACTTCTCTAGTGGAACTCTGGGAATTTAAAATAAATTTGATAGGCAAGCCCCCTAACGGGTTCTGGTAGAGGGTAAGAATGGTGCGCGAAAACATTGTGGATACAAAATGATTAAGAGTTAGTTATACTTTTAACCCTTTAGTCGTGATAATTATGAGCAAAGGGGTAAAATCTTATATAAGCGTCAATTTTGTTCGGGAGCCCATTTACGACGTAGGGATAAATTACATTATGTTCAGGAGAAATGTTAAACATAAAAAACATATGTGCACCCGCCGCGATATTACTGTTACATAATGAAAAATCACATTTTTCAACTTTGGGGTTCAAGCGCCTACAACCGAAAATAAAATCTCCTGTTTTTAGTGCGTTTTTTCGAAATCTAATATTCTTAGCCTATGAGAATTACAAGAGTACGCATTGAGAGATATTCTTCCATACAATCGTCAGCCACCTTAGTCTACCTTAGTCTACATGTACTCTCATTTAATACTATGTTTGAAGCATATAATCTCGTTACCCTTATTGTTGTTGTATTTAATGAAGCCAATGTATATACTGTAGACTCTAGCATTAGGTATATATATATATATATATATATATATATATATATATATATATATATATATATATATATATATATATATATATATATATATATATATATATATATATATATATAGCTATATATCTTTCTGCCATTCAATAGCTTGCTTGTACAAAATGCCCTTTGCATTGGTGCAACCAAACTGTCATTGGCAACGAACGCGTATTTATGAATAAGTGCATTCAAATGTATGTATCAGCCAACTGTGGTATTGTGCTAACATGTTTGGGTTGGTGTGAGTGTGTGAAATAATATTGCCAATAATTAGTGATTGCGAGATTGTCTTACTTGATAAACAAATACCCATATATGTATATGTATATAAATTACCTACAGTGGCTCCCAGCTTATTTCGTACAGTGACAGTTTAAAAATTGCTGCAGTCGTAATTCCTAATATTGCAAAAATTTGAACAAAATATAAATGCCATTTTTGAAAGGAAAGTTTGTTTTTTATTTTCCAAAATTTACTTTTTCAAAATTTTAGTGTTTGACACTATAAAAAAATAAAATAAGAAAAAAATAGGAAAATTCATGTCACAGCTTATTTCGTACAGTCTCTTTAAGTTCAAACTAAAAACAAAGTAAGTTGATTTTAATATTTAGTATGACATCCCTTAGCGTTAATGATAGCCTGGAGTCTATTTGGCATTGAATCCACCAATTTTTGAGTGATGTCTGGTGTGATTTTTTTCCATTCTTCCATCAGTACCTTCTTTAGGTCTTGCTTATTAGAAATCTTGTGTGTTCTTATTTTATTGTCCAAAATAGACCAAAGATTTTCAATCACATTCATGTCAGGTGACTGTGGTGGTGGAGACATCAAGTGTGGGCAGTTCCAAATAAGCCAAGATTGCACAATTCCAGATTTATGTTTTGGGTCATTATCTTGGTAGTACCGAAATTCTTCCCGCAAATCCAGTTTGTCTGCACTTTGAAGTAAATTGTTTTTCAGAATCTCGAGGTACTTCATTTTGTCCATTGTCCCCTCAATAAAAACCAATTCACCTACTCCGGCTGCTGACATACAGGCCCAAACCATCACGCTACCGCCACCATGCTTCACTGTGGGCTTAAGGTTCTCCTTGTTTAGCTCGGTATTCGCTTTACGCCAAACATATGACATTCCGTCCGAGCCAAAAATATTAAACTTAGACTCATCCGCGAAAATAACGGTATTCCAGAACGCAGGAGTCTTAATAATATGCTCTTTGGCGGAGTCAAGTCGGCGTTGTATATTCATTTTTGAAATGAATGGTTTCTTTCGGGCTACTCGACCGTTCAAGTCATGATTGCGCAGCACACGTCGGACAGTTTCAGCACTGGATGATTTCCTATTTCACGCTGAACCTCTGCAGCCAACTTCGGAGCGGATAACTTTGGATTTTTCTTAATTTTTCGTACACTATAACGCTCGTCTGATGCGTTGAAAATCTTATTAGGTGCTTCTCTGCCCTTGTTCTCCAACCGATTTTCGCGAACGAAGCGTTGAATGATGTATTGGACAGTTGAGGCACTTAAATTTGTCATTTCAGCAATTTTTCGCACACTCTGACCTTTCCTAAAATGGTTAATTACCAGTTTACGCTGTTCCATCGTTGTACGATGACCCATAAAGCTAAATGTTTAATTTACAGCACTTTAACTATTTAAAATAATAATAATAAAAATTGTTATAATAGTTAAAAAGGTCCAAAAACTCATACAATTCAAAAAAACTTTGTAACTGCGCGGCAGAATGAAACTTACTTACATTGAAGTTTGTGTACGAAATAAGATGTGAGCTGAAAATCAGCTGATCAATAGTTTTTCTCTCTTGCATGACAAAAAGAACAATTTTTGGGGTTTCCCGTTTTCTTATTAGGTTTACTAAACACATACACAGACATCTACATTCAAAACTTATCGATAAGTTTTTTAGTTTCGATGTTACAGCCATGTACATAAAAATATATACACTGTACGAAATAAGCTGTGAGCCACTGTATATACACACTTAAACAAAAGATAGCATTTATATATACAACATGGCCATTGCATTCTGATATATCCTTTGCTTATAAACGCACACATATACAGATGTATCAAGGTACGATTAGATAGCTATGCATTATACTCATATCGTCATATATACAATTTACTATTGGCACTATAATTACTTGATGATTTTCTTGTGGGACTTGAGCATTTATTTGTGAGTTTGAACTTTAGTAAGATTGTCCCTTAACGAATATTGAATATTGTGGTTCTTACTAATTGTATTTATAATTGTAAAAGCAATAATTAGTTTGTGAATAGAATTACCATTGTACTTTAATGTGTTAAATGCTAAATAATATTATTGATAATATTTTAAACTCGTACCTTTAGTTTATTAAAATATAACGAATACTCTGCGATGCCAATTTGTGTGTCATGAGGAAGAATAATAGCGGCAATTCAATGTCCTCCTTGTAACAACATTATCATAATATAATAAATATGTTTCGCATCATAAACTAAACGATAATTACAAAGTATATAATAATTCACCAAATGACGATTGAAGCTGGCCATTTCTATGTTTCACAGACTATATTTCTAACTTGTTTGCAACTGATTTAAATTTTGGTATTATTTAAAAACTCACCATATTATCAATAATTTTTTGTGAATATGCAATAAATTATTTAAAATATTTTTGCGCATTACTAAATCATATTTAATGGAAATTTTCAATTATGAGTTTCATGCATTCAAAGAAAAAGAAAAATATTCCAAGAAAGAAATGTATATATAAAAGCAAGTCCACAAAATGAACAAATTTTATTTAATTGCCTAAGATATAGCCAAATACCAATATTTGACCTAAATAATACAATGGCTACCTCAATATGTTATTTGTTATTCACATACTTCATTCTGCATGCTGCATACTTTAAATATATATAGATATGCAATAATTTATAAACTAGAGTGCATTAGATAAATAAATTTTAAAGATGAATGACTGACCAGAAAAAAATGAAAAAAGTGTAAAGAAAAATAATAATCAAACATCATTGCAGTAACATTAAATTTTATAGAACAGCATACAAGTATCATCGAACATACGCATATGTACATGTTTTCGGATCAAAAGAAAAATTCCTTTTTAGAAATCATTAAATCTAAATTTATGAACCTTGTCTAATGAACCTTTCCCTTTACATTTGCTACTATTTTAACCAATTCGACTACTACTACTATTGCATACAACTACAAGAATATACTAATATCATTACGTTTTAGTAACTGTCAACTGCATGCTATAAATTTTAATTCCAAGTTGCTGATGCCGCTGCTACTGCATTATACGAGTGCTAACAAACAGTTGCATTGGCTATTATAGTCATACAATCGTATATATAAGTATACACCTATGTAGTAGAATAGTTACTATAAAATCGAATAAATTCCTTGAATGACTTTTTACGTTTTTCTTAAGACCCTTCCTCTGACATTCATAGATATGCACATGTTCATGTGCGAGTATAGTGCATATAGTAAATAATAATACGCACATACAATTGCAATAAATTTAAAATTTTCTATATGTATGTGTGTGCATGTGGTTTCCCAATGTACCAATCATACAATCACCATATATAGATATACATAACGCCAGTAGGCTTCTACGAGTATGACACGATCTACATTACAATTGCATTAAAGAGGAATTAGTTTGTTTTAACGTGTTTTTGCTTTTCATTCCTTCTTATATAGGATCTTTTCTATGGGAAGGATGTAGGGAGCAAGCATGAATAGGTTTGAATACAAAAATTAATATGGGAGCGGTGAGACCTTGTTTTATAAATTCTTTA
The DNA here is from genome assembly GCA_963854835.1 of Megamerina dolium. Classification (NCBI taxonomy): domain Eukaryota; kingdom Metazoa; phylum Arthropoda; class Insecta; order Diptera; family Megamerinidae; genus Megamerina; species Megamerina dolium. Next base: position 30,286,973 of record OY978529.1, on the reverse strand, counting down.
ATATGATAGGAAGAAAAAATATATAACATAATTGTGTTCGGAAAAATGTCAAGAAGCAGAAATTATTGGGGATGTGTTTTACATTTCTCCACTCTAAAGGTAATTCATGGACATCTATATGATTATTTAACGATTTTTCTTATTTGATGTCGGGCAGTAATTTTACTCTTTTGGGGGCACTGTGAGAGAGCACTGTAGACAAAGTAATGTTGAGCTCTTGCGTTACAAAGGGTGTTTTGGAAGTATTTACCTCGTTGCCTTTCATTGTCATTATCATTCGACTTAAGTTTAAACCATTTACAATCATTTATAAGCATGTATACAGAACGAAAGTCTTCGAAATCCAATGCACACCTAATTTTTTCCTTTAATTTTTTCTACTAGGCAGATATACTCTTCGTCTATATGTGTTGATTCTACGTAACAGAATGGTGTAATTTTGCAATTTGTGACTTTTGGTCAATTTCAAAACATTATTCTATGTATAACGTTACATTAGTTCACACCCCTCTTTCACCAACATTGCTCTCTCTCTCTCTCCCTTTCTTTTTCCCCTCTACTTTTTCCCCTCTACTCTTTTGCTGTGACAGCAGCTACAGCAGAAGTAGCAAATAGCAGCATTTTAATCGTAATTGAGCTCCAGCAACGCAGTTTGCAACATGATGATATTGATGATGGTGGTACACCTTTATGGGTTGCATGTACAACATCTATACATATGTTGGTACATGTATGTGTGAATAGATACTCGTACTCGTATGTCTGCATATGACCTTTGTATTTTCCCAATTGAGAAAAAAAATCGCATTTAAATGCATATAATCGAGAATGTTATGTGAATTTTTCACATATAACATACACATACACGGGGTATACTCGTATGTGAATGTACCAAAAGTATTTTAAATTGGCCCGCTGAATATAAGTGCAATTCAATATTAAATATATGTACAAAAAAATATACATATGTATACTTTACAATATAAACGATAAGATAAATTATTTTATTTGTAGAAAATTATGGTAATGGGCGATATTATATCATCCTTGACATATGTTGTTTAATTTTATGTTCTTACAAGTAGTCTATTTTCACATAATATTTTCTTATTTGATCAATCTGCCAACTATGCTTTTTGAGAATGTTCTCCATTGCAATATTTAAATGAATTCGGTTGCATCATAACCAGTAAGTTATTGTTGAAATTCTATGCTTTATCATCATATGATCAATTTACTATGTTAACTCACAGCATTTGCACTCTTGCTCATTGCATTAGCCTCTTCAACATCTGTGTGTAATCAGCGAAAAACTCAAAAATCCAAAGTGGGACTTCTCTACTATTTGTAAATGATCTGGTCTAATCTTCCGTCATGGACATATCATGGTTGTCTCGTGCTTGTCTCATGCTCCAGTTATGTATTCTGTAATGTAACGTATATGGTGCTCCTCAGTATGTTATAAATTCTGTAAAGATGTTATTTTAATGCCGAGCGGAAAAGATTGCACTCTGCGCTTGAACCTAGTTCACAAATCTTAAGATCACAGAAGGTGTTCGATGTAACTTATAGATTACTCACTATGATTTACAATGCGAGCACGATGAGGAATTTAAAGAAGATAGGCTAAATTTTCAATGAACGAGCCGAAGAAATACTTACAAATAATATCGATATAATTTTTTTGAATTGAAATAATAGATTTTATAGACTTTAAGTCTACGGCTTGCTTTCTGACAGAATTTCGCTTCCCGATTAGTAGAAGTATTGTGCTAATCATCTTTTTTGAGCTCTTTTTACAGAGAAATTTGAAAAGAATTCATGGGAATTATTTTGTTAAATTACTTGCCAACAGAACTTTTCAAAATGTTGATCGTTTCAAAGTAAAATCAGTTTCCTTAGATTTGAAAATTTTTCGTTCGTTTCCACTTCCAGTATTTTTCACCAATTGGTTTTATGACTTTATTCAACTTCTATTACTGCATTTATATATGTGTTAACGATGGAAGAATATACTTTTGATAGTTGTTTTATTAGTGACTGACCTCTTTTATTAATCATGTTTTTGATCTTTTCACTCAGATCTCTTTTAGAAAATAATTCATAGGAACTGATTTTAATGTCGGAGAGCTGTGGATGACCAGGTGGCCGCCATTCGAAAGAATAAATTTTCATCTTTTAAGAAGTAAAAAACACTACTGAAAAGTAAAAACACTACGGACGGATTTTATTGAATTCGCCGGTAGTAAAGGGAATCAACACTTATATGGAAAGATCCAAATGAAGCTCTGGTGAGCGCTACCTACAATAATAATACATACTCACTTACTTATGTGGCCATAACAACGGAATATCGATTTAGGCTGAATATAACATGCTTCGCCAGCCGTCCCTGTTAGAAATTCCAAGCGCTGTCAGGTTCTCCAGTTCTTGGTCTTTTCACCGGAGGTTATGTCTTCCTCTTCTGCGTCGTCCTCCAGCGGGTTCCGAATATAACAACTTCTTAGCTGAAGCGTGTTCTTCCATTCGCTCGACATAGCCTAGCCTATGTTGATATACTTTACTATGTCAATATCGGCATACAGCTCGTACAGCTCATGGTTGTACCTTATTCGGTACTCGCCACCAACGAAATAGGTCAAAAGATCTTGCGTAGGACTTTTCTCTCGAAAACTCCAAAAATTCGCTCATCCGAGGTGGAAATTGTCCAGGCTTCAGCGCCATATGTTAGGACAGGCATGATGAGAGACTTGTAGAGTGTAGTTTTCGTTCTTCGAAAGAGTGCTCGACTTCTCAATTGCTTACTTAGCCCAAAGTAGCACCTGTTTGCAAGAGTGATCTTTCGCAATATCTCCAGGCTGACGTCATTACTGCTGTTAAGGCTGGTTCCAAGATAGACAAAGTATCTTACTACTTCAAAAGTGTAGTTGTCAACAGTAACGTGCTGTCCAAGACGCCTTGCCCTCGTTCACCATAAGACCCATTCGACGCGACTCTCTTTCCAACTCTGAGAATGCTGCACTGACTGCTCGCGTGTTCATGCCGATTATGTCAATATCGTCGGCATACTCCAACAGCATGACACTTTTGTTGAAGATAGTGCCATTATATCGTAGATCAGCAGCTCGTATAATTTTCTCCATAATAAGATTGAAGAAGTCGTACGATAACGAATCACCTCGTCTGAAACCCCGTTCGGTATTAAACGGTGCAGAGAGGTCCTTCCCAACTTTCACTACACAACGGGAGTTATGCAGTGTCATTCTACAAAATCGAATGAGCTTTGCAGGAATACCGGACTCAGACATTGTCGTGCAGAGGTAATCCCTTACCGAACTGTCGAAAGCTCCTTTTTTTTGGGTTTTCTCCAGGATTTGGCGCAGGTCTGAAGCCACACTGATAAGGTCCAATCAGGTTGTTGAGCGTGGGCTTCAATCTTTCACACAATACGCACAATAAGACCTTGTATGTGATGCTCAGGAGACTTATTCCACTGTAATTGTCGCAAATTGTGGGGTCTCCTTTTTATGTACGGAACAGAGAACACTGATCCTCCAATCATCAGCTATGCTTTCATCCAACCGTATTCTGCTTATGAGCTGGTGCATGCAGGCCCGCAGCTCATCTCCTCCGGTCTTAAACAAGTCGGCAGGCAGGCCATCAACACCTGCAGCTTTGTTCTTCTTCAGCCTTAAAAGGGCCGTTTCAACCTTCAACCTTCAACACCATCATCATTGGGGTTATCGGGCAATCTCCTCCACTGGCGGAATTGTTCAAATCTCAATCTCCTCACACTCGCGTCTTTCTAACTCCCTCTTCTTGCGCCTGAAAAAACGTCTCTCTGCACTCCTTTTCTCTCTGTACTGCTCCTTAACAGCTCACGTTGCACCTGCACACAGGGTTTTCTGTAGGCAGCGTCTTTCTCTGCGATAGCGTCGCGACACTCTTGATCATACCACTCATTCCTCAGATGTCGATAGTAACCGATTACCTCCTCGGCAGCAGTAGTCATGAAGTAGGATATATGTGTCTACCGTGCGCATTTATCATCAAGTGGAGGAGTGTTCTGCTTAAGCAGATCCGATAGTCGAGTGGCAAATGCATCGCAGCTTCGTCGAGCTTTCTCTGTGTGGGTCTTCTTTTGTTTGCGACACATAAACGTGTGCGCAACAAGGTAGTGATCCGAGTTGATGTTGGCATCACGGATCGATTTCACGACGGAAGACATGCTTCCAGTGTGCATGCCTTCCGTCAATCACCACATGATCCATTTATTTCTTGTTCGTTGATCTGGAGACAGCCATGTTGCTTTGTGGATGTCAAGATGTTGGAATCTGGTACCATATTTCGTGCTGCGTCGCAGTCGATCAGCCTCATTCCGTTATCGGAGGTGTTTTGGTGGAGGCTGAATTATCCGACAGTTGGACCAAAGGTACCTTCCTTGCCCACCCTGGCGTTAAAGTCGCCAGGCACTATTTTGATATCGTGGCGGGGGCAGCGGTCGTAAGCTTCTTTGAGGCGCTGAAAGAAGCTCTCCTTGGTCACATTGTCCTTCTCATCCGTCGGAGCGTGGGCACATATAAGGGTGATGTTAAAGAATTTTGCCCATCGTACCAATCGGCCAAACGGATTTTGTATTGAATGTAGCCAACGCAGTGAGTGGTGATCAGTCACGATGGTAAATCGATAACCCTCTAGATATGGTCGTAATTTGCGCACACCCATAAAATTACCAGACATTATTTTTCTGTTGTAGAGTATTTGCGTTCGATGATTGTCATTACACGACTTGCTTATGCGATTACCTTCCTTGTTCGTTGTAACATTGTACCAATACAGCACCTAGCCCTGTGTCGCTGGCGTCTGTATGCAAGATGAATGGTTGGGTGAAGTCGGGACAGTATAGTACTGGTGCTGTTGTCAGTGTTGTTTTTAATTCGTTGAACGAATTTTCTTGATCATTGGACCATGAACATCGTAGTATTCGCTCGATAAATTCAAATAGATTTCGCTTACCATCGAAATGTAAAACCCACCGTCGCACGGTGTTCATGATTTCATAAATAAATAAATATGTGGCACTTAAAGCCCCAAAGGGCTCATTGGCCGAGCTTCTCCTCCATTACTGTTGTGCGTCTTAAATTTGGACAGTATTAGAAGGGACCTACTTATTTTAACCGGTTCCGAACGGCAGAACACTTGTGACATCACTTTTTCTGAGCTTTGTCACAGAGTTCTTTTAGAAGCTTTTTCATGGCAATTTGTTACTGTCGGAAGAATTGCCAATTGCTTGCCGACAGATGGGTACCATTCGAAAGAAAAATCTTATCGATATTAAATTTGTTATGCATCAGCCGGGGATTGAACCACGACCTCTACAGATCAGAAGGCGAACACACTAACCACTGAGCTACGACATGATTTCATAGTCGGATATTATTGTAAGTGGTGGACTGCTTACGCTAGTAGTCTGAATGGGTTCAACTATAGTCGCAGTTACGGCTGGAAGTCTCAGCCGCAGTTGTGATTAGAAGTAGTATAGCTCCAGTCGCAGTTGTGGTGTGCCTGGTTCTTCTATTTTTAATGTAGCTATTCAACCGCTGCCACCATTCTCTTATTCCGCCTTCAACAGAAAGGCCATGTAGCTCCATTTGTAACGCGAGGTCTTCCTTATGTAGTTTGTGGATCCATCCCACTCGGTCTACTGCCTGTGGATCGGTCATTGATGGTCTTTCCTCATCTGTATCGGTGTTGGTACCCTCCACCGAGGAGAATCCCTGTTCGGTATTACTCAGTCAGCCACGGTCAAACAAGAGGGCAGCGTAAAAGCTCCTGTTGTAGGAGGAGGACCGAATTCCACACGATTGCCTATTGGCAATCAATTCACCGACACTAGAAGTGTGTTCGGCTAGGTACTGATGGAACTACAACTACTTTGATTTATTTTTATTTTTTCTTTGTTTTTATTTTCCTTTCTTTCATTTTTTTACAATTTTACAGAATACAAATTCAATTTCTTACTCTACTCATTCGGGTAGCAAGCTACTCGAACGAATCGATTCAAAAAATTCAGCAAGATCGTTTTAACTAAAGGGTTATCCATTTCGCGGTTTCAAAAGTATAGGGCTAGAATTCGACATCTGTCGAACTGAGTTGTTAAAACAATTTCTTTCTTTTTCAGTTCAAAGTCTGACATTTGCGAAAATGGATCGCTTAACTATCGCACAACGCATTAAAATTGTAAAAACTTACTACAAAAATGGTGATTCTGCCACAGCCACATATCGTGCTTTAAGAGGAGATTATGGTTTACATAATCGTCCAACTACGCAAGCAATTGGCAAAATTAAGAAGAAATATGAAGAGACTGGATCGGTTACAGATATTGTAAGGCCTGTGCATCATCGTTTCGCTCGTACCATCGAAAATGTCGCTGCTGTAAGTGGAAGTGTTGCCGAAGACCCGAATGTGTCGATTCCTCGTCGTTCTCAGGAATTAGGATTGTCTTACGGCACATTATGGCGTATTTTGCATTTGGATCTACACCTACATCCATATAAAATCCAGCTCACACAACAACTGAATCCAGCTGACCATTCACAACGTCGTAGATACGTCGAATGGGTGCTTGAACAACAGGCGGTGGACGGCGATTTTTCGAACAATATTTTCTTCAGCGACGAAGCACATTTCTCACTCGGTGGGTATGTTAACAAACAAAATTGTCGTATTTGGGGTTCTGAGAATCCTCAAGTAATTGAAGAGAGGCCACTACATCCGCTCTTTGGTCCGGAGGTGTGATTGGACCTTACTTCTTCGAAAATGACGATGGAACGACTGTCACCGTCAATTCGGAGCGTTATGGTCATATGATAACCGACTTTTTTTTGCCTGGTATTGAAGAATACGACTTAGAGAATATGTGGTTTCAACAAGACGGTGCCACATGCCACACAACTCGTGCGAATATGGCTTTATTGCAAGAGAAATTTTCTGGCCGCGTAATTTGAAACCGCAAAATGGATAACCCTATATTATGTCGGGTTATTCGATCAAGCATCGATTGGGTTTTATTACCTTTTTTATCATACATTATGTCTGCAAGTCATACACCTTTAGTACGTATTCATGTATAAAGCATTAACGAATTATGTAGTGTAAATTTCCTACGATGCTACATTTTACGTTCAGTGAAAATTCATTTGATTGTTTCTTCTTTCTCTGTCGTCATAGCGACTGACTACACGAGTATGTGTATATGCGTATACATCTACTGATATTATTACATGACCACAATGAGGAGAAGAAGAAGAATCAAATGAATTTTTCTATGATACATATATTTGCTATGGTTTGTTTATTGTTGGTACGTTGAATATTATGTTTTTCGTTTTATGTAGGCTTATTTTTGGTCTGTTACAAGCTGTCGTAGTCTCTTGCTGACAAAAAATCCACATCCTAATTCGTGGCTTTCAGCATGGCACAGGACGCTCTTTCAGAGTAGCCCTGTCCCGTCCATCACATTTCCTGGAGAGCGGTGATGTCAGCCCTGTATTTCTCGAGAACATCAACCAGCTGGATAGAGGCATCGTCCCTATAAAGGGACCGGTCATTCCAAGTGTTTATCCGTAAATCATGGTCCTTATTTCGTTTGCGGGGGTCACCAACAAAGGGTAGTCCATTTCCGAGGCATTTTTATACTATTCACTGGTGGATTTTTTATGTGGCGGGTCCCGAATCTAACGCACAACCTCTAACCGAGGAGATTTTCGCCACTCACTTTAGCCACCTCCCAGTGGGTGCAAGGAGGGCGTTGCCCGGTATTCGCCACGTGGAGGACCCCCATTAATAATGAAGGCGCCATCACATAGTAAGCAGAGGAAGCTACATGACTACCCTTCATTAACAAATAAAGGTGTCATGACATAACGCTCAGTGACAGCCAATGAGTTGACTTGGGATGAGTTTAACAAGGATTGCGCCAGCCCCATCCGGTTGAGGCAGTTAGACACGTTACCTTGCAAAAGCATCACCAGACCATCCATAATAATACATATTAGATTGTAATATCCTAAGACATCACATTTACTAAATATACTTTAAAATGAAAACATTGCCAATATAAATTATATTTGTAAGAAAAAAAATACGAAAGGGCAATACTACAATAGAATTCTAAGAATATATAGCTAAACACAACAAACAATAATACTCATAATGGCAACAGTGCTGGATTCATCATTAATGCGAATGAATGAATTTCATGTTGACAATACTAATGTTGTTGTTGTTGTTTTTAAATATATGTAAATCTAACTCTAAGAAATAATGATAAGAATGCAGAGTGCACAAATATAAAAGCATACGCAAATAAATCTATACGTTCATATTTATTCGTATATATAATATGTGTGTATGTATATAAACAAACACTTGAACGATAAAAATCTTTACCCTTTTCTCGTGTGGCATTTTTTTCTTGTTTGTTGTTGTTGTTGCTCTCTTTCAACACTTTCATTATACACACATTTACATACAGTTAAGAGGTTGGCAAAATATTTGCCAAGCTATTATGTTGCACATACAAATTAATACAAATCCACATTTACATTTACACACAAATCGTACGTACTTTGTTTACAGGTTTACCTATACATGCGGCTAGGATTTTACATATGTGTGTGTATGTATGATGTGTATGTGTGTAATGTGCAAGTGTGTGAATATTCGTAAATTAACGTGTCAACCTTGTGACATTGACGTCATATATAGCATCAAACAATGTTGCCACTCCCTCGCTCTACACTACAACCCATCGTAACTCATTCTCACCTCGACTCGCATATACAAAAGGGCTTTTATTTGTACAATGTTTACACTTTTATTTTGAATTTTACTCTTTTGCCCCCTCCTTTGTTTTGCTTTTTTTTTTTGCCACTCGTCCAACACTCATTTATTAACCCTTTTTAATGGAGCTACCTGAGCTGAAGGTATGAGCAAATGAATGGATGGTTGGTTGCATGCATGGTTGGTTTGTTGATGGGTTGCTGGGTTGTTGGATTGGTTGTATTTTCACATGCAAACAACCAACATTCATTTATACCTCTACAGGATATATAGTAGTACATATACGAATACAAAATATAAACAACGATTGCTGCAAGGTAAACACTTTAGTATATGTTGAGAGAGAGACCGAGGTATTGGTAGTCTCTTCTGATCTTCAACGTCGTCACCAGTCAACAACAAGCAATCATTACCCGTACCTAGTTTTATGTATCGTATGTTCGTTCTTACTCTGCAGTATAGTACATAATATAGAATGTATTGTAAGTACAACATACGAGTATGTACTTCACTTACTTTGAGTGCAACTTTTAGTGCTACTACTGTCGTTGTTGTTCCTCTTCAAACATTTCTGATACTCTACTCAATTTTCTCCAAGCAATAAAAAAAAAAACACCAAATCAGCAGCAGTAGCAGTTTACAGCATCATGTTTATATGCCAATGTATGCACAAGTGCATGTATGTGACTGTATTTCCTTTGAAGGTTACGAAAAATTGGCATCAATTAGGGTAATTATGAAATTGAAATTGCTATTTTATCAAGTAATCAGAAATAAACAAAACATGTAAAAAAATAAAAATTTTCTCTTGTTAGTAAACATGCAATTAAAAATGTATTTTCTAAAAGAGTTTTCCATTTCCCATCCCCATTCTATGATGTCGATAAAAATTCAATTTATGCTTTTGAATTTGTTACAAAGTTTTTTTTCATAACTTTTCTCAATGCCATTTTGAATATACTCATATATTTATAAATGCATTTAGTCTAAATCCAATTCAATTAGATAGAGTAAAATTGATTTTTTTCGAAAGAGTTTAAATGAATTTGGACAATACCAAAATATAAATGAAAAGAAAATTATTTAAACAAGGGCTTTAAAAGTATTATATATACGTAATAAAAATATTGTCAATCTTAACAATTTTAAAAAACAAAGCAGAAGTTCATTTGATCACAATACGGTGCCTAAGATAATTGATACTCCATTAAAATGTTTTAGTACATACATCATTCGCTATACTTACTTACTTACTTATGTGGCCATAACAACCGAATATCGATTTAGGCCGAAAATAACATGCTTCGCCAGCCATCTCTGTTCTTCGCTAGCTGGCGCCAGTTAGAAATTCCAAGCGCCGTCAGGTTCTCCAGTACTTGGTCTTTCCACCGGAGGTTTGGTCTTCCTCTTTTGCGTCGTCCTCCAGCGGGTTCCGAATATAACACCTTCTTAGCTGGAGCGTGTTCTTCCATTCGCTCGACATGACCTAGCCAGCGCTAGGTCATTCGCTATATAAGGCCATTAATTCTTTCAAAACTGGAGATGGATGCTACTGCCTTTTGTATAATATTTCACACATTTCCCATACAGGACGGCCTCGAACCCCTCAACTCTTATACGAAATCTTATTCACTACATAAATCTAATTTTTCATTTAACATATAATCGAATCTCAATTTACTACCACAGAGAAAACTTTTTATTTTTCAAATTCCTTAATTTTGACAATATAGGAGGTGTTGCTCCTAATTGTTTAGCAACATCCACCATTTTCATGTATATGATTACGACAACCTCAGCTAATATACGAAATCATAAAGTTTTACCACAAATATTTATCGCAATACTAGAATTCTTTCATTTTGACTTCATTATGTTTGGGCACCTGTGCCTCAGTACGTTTGCCTTCTGATCTGTAGGTCATGGGTTCAATCCTCGGCTGAAGCACAACTTTAATATCGAAATGATTTTGGCAATTGGCAATTCTTGCGGCGGCAACAATTTGCCATGAAAAACCCTTAAAAAGAGATCTGTGACAAAACTCATAAAAATGACGTCAAAAGGGTTCGCCGTTCAGAATCTGGCGAACCCTTTTGACGAACCCCTTAAATACGTGACCTAAATTTAACACGCACAACTGTATTGAAAGAGAAGAAGGATCCGTCTTGGGCTATAAGTGCAACACAAACGCAATCTGAGCTTCTAAACGAAAGCTTTATGGTGTACAGTTGAAGAATCTCTAGATATTTCATATTCTCAATATTGAACATATAGGAAGTGCTACACCCATGACTTAACATTGTATTACAAATTGTTCGCTAACTCAACCGAAACTAAGAGGAGGCATCAAGTATTTTCCATCTTCTGTGCGATTGGCTGACACTTGCACGCCACAAAACGTGTTACCTGGGTATTAGTTTTTTCATGCTTACCAAGTCTAAGTGTGTCCATATAAAAATTGAGCTGTCTCATTCCATCTACATTCATTGTAGACATTTTTTCGACAATTTCCCATAAAAAAATTATGTGAAGTTTCTCTGTGAAAAATATTGCACATAAGAACCCACTGAAGCTATTTGAAGTAGTTTCGAATGGAAACCCCTTTTTTAAATAGCTGGTACCGCCAATTATCTCGACAACTTCCCCAGCTTAACCGTATAGACCCAAAGCAACATTTTCAGAGGCATTTAAACGCAAGATTAAGTTGACCAATTGACAGCTTTGTTTCATCACCAAACGCAATTCTGTCAAGAGTTGTTTAAGTATAGCATCATCTTTCTGAAATACATCTCTTGAACATAAGTATTCATACCGTCAAAGAGTGAGCAAAATAGTCTATTATCATGAATCTGTATCGTTCGTTATTCTCGTTTCTGTAGAAGTACGACCCAATGACTCTGCCAGGGTCGTAAAGGGTATTTTATCAATATTCTTCACTCCAAAGGAGTCTATTTAGTTAGCTTGAAAGTCATTGAACCATTACGGTAACCCCATAGCGGAATAAGAATTTTATTATTGACGTTTGGACACTACAGTCCTTGCTAAGAAACCCCTAAGGTAGACTTCGATCGGTTAGTCGGACAGTTTATCGTGGAAACATTTGCCTAGCATTTCACAAAGTTAATGTTAGTTTTAAAGTCTTTACAGCTATATGTATTAAAACATATTCGCGTGGGTGGACTTCCTGAACCGCCATGAGCCGAACAGTATCGATGATACATTATAGGAATATAGTCTTTTTATTTATTTTATTTTATTTATTTTCAACTCATAATTTTTACCACATCCAGTGGAACGTAGCACCTTTCCTTAAATTATTCAAAATTAGACATGAAAATAAAAGAGCAACTTCAAAACAAAAATGTCTTTTATTGTTTCTTGGCTGTAGAAATACTTCTAAATTCTTTTTATTTTATGCACTTACCATTTCAAGAATTGTCAAAATTGTCATTTCATGTTGTTACTTTTTTTTAACTTTCTATTTTATTTGACACTTTGAGTCCGAAGCTACATAATAAATGTCAACCTCACTTACGTATGAATGTATGTATATGTTTAAAAGTGCGTAAGCAAGCAATATGACAAGCGTAAAGAAAGAAGTGAAAAAAAAATAATCGGAATAAATAATTAAAAACTTGACTCCTTTTTTTTCATTGCTTCACTTCTTTGTGTATGAAATTATTTGACACTTGTGTAGAATTATGAGAAATAATTTTATGTTGCGCTCTCTTCTTCTTTTTTCATATTTTTAGCATTCATTAAAATCACGTTCAAATGTCATTTGTGTCAATTTGATGAGTTTAATTGTCATATAAACTTTTCAAATAAACTCACGCAATCCACATCGCTCTATGTAGCCATCTCCATCTCACTCTCTCTCTTGTATGGCATTTTACTGGCAATAATATTTATGCTTGTTTTTCTTTCACGAATAAGTAATAGTTGTAATATTGGCTGTAGTGTTGTCTTTCTTCTTCGCATCCTTAACTTTATTGACTATATTAATCCTTTTTATAATAATTCTCATTCAAGTCAAGTTGCTGCTACCGCTGTCATTGTTACTAGGTACTATTAAAACTTAAAAAAAAAACAACACGACTTTTATTTGTCTATTTACAATCATTGCTTCTTTCTTACTTTCCATTTTATCAACACAAATTTTAATAGTTTTTATTTTATATCACTTCTCCTCTTATATTTCTTAATTTTAGTTATCTGTACTTTTAAATGTTATTTATGTATGCATTTCCTGTGTAACGAGAAAAAAAGCAAACAAATAATAATAAACTCTATAAAAAAGAAGGAGTCGACTATATACGAGTTGTTGAAGAAAATAAAAGGAAAGAAAACTTTTTATTGAACTTTAACTTAATTTTTGCATTAAAACAATCAGTTTATTTCGTAATTTTCCACTTGCACTACCAATGTTTACCCCTGCATTAGCTGTTATAGCGCTGACAAATGAAGTAAGTGGTCGATTCAACTTTGCTATTTAAAAATTCTATTTCATACTTACACTCACTACTTTCGCTTCAGTTCATTTTCATTTTTAGTACTCGTATTCGTACTCTTATTTATCGTAACTAGCCATCGTATTTAGGTACATTAACTTTAACATTTTTAATTAATTCAGTTTATGGTATTGTTATTCTAAATTTATTTATAAATTTTTTTTTTCCACAATTTAACAGATATTATAAGAAATGTATTCAATTGCATACAACAGGTAGAACTATCAAAAATTATTGTGAGCGTTTCAAAATTTCCATTAAGAATTCTGTAAATTAGGATTAGTATTTATTAAATTGGTAGCGAAATTAATTGTGTCTCTTAGCGACACGAATAAAGTGCATAATTAAAAATTGAAATGTTTTCCCGGCTTTGTTACCATGTGAATGCACTTCTCTCATTTCTCTTACATCCCATTAAAACTAATTAATATGTTTCTTATTCTACTTTCATTTTAATATCTATCTCCATCTATTTTTCAATACTCTACGCAAAAAGACGGGAAAATGTATTGTTGTTGTTGTTGTTGATTGTTATTTCTGACACTTACTCACGTCCAAAGGAAATTCTTCTCCCAGTAGAAGCATCTCAGAGTAGCACTTTTCTATACACAACTGCTGATACGCACAATAAAGACTATTAGAGAGTTCTCGAAGGATATAGCCATGCCCACACTCTTGTCTCAATCCTAAAAGTAACAGACTTATTTTAATAATAATACCTGCGACCAGCAGATCTGTGGATGGTTGTGCTGTGAATATTTTTAGTTGAAGTGACCAAATGCAAATCAGACCATTCCCTCTACGTTATTATAAGACTCCGTTATGTGGCAATTCAGGGTGTGAACCTTCAAAGCTAATCGAAACCGGAAGGAATGTAGTGATCCCAAAAATGTGTTCAGATATACTATTTATCTTTCGATTTAAGCTACATATATACTCATTGCTTTGTCGTATCATCGTCAGTTTAGAAAGAACCCTTTCATAAATTTGTTTTGAACTTAATGCGAATTATCGTCTATGAATATGCATTGAGTGTATTATGTGTGTACGTACGGTAATCAGCAATATGAACGTGAGTTTGTAGATAGCGTAAGTATTGTAGGAAGTCTAACATTTTTCTAAAATTTTCGATAGGATCTTGTGTGAGATGCTAAGAAGACATATGCCACAATAGTTGGTGCAAATTATGGGGTCTCCTGTCTCATGTATCGTACGAGACAAAGAACGCTGAGCCTCTAACCATATCCTGTGCTAGTGCATTACCTTGCCAAATCACCACCACACCACTGCTGTGCTGGTATGTATTATTTATAACATGACAATGACCATACTTCATGCTTAAATTTATAATAAATACTTGGCGCTACAGTCTCCGAAGACTGCTTTGGTCAAGCTTATCTTCTTTTATTATTTTTCATTTCTGAAAGATTTCTATTAAAGTCCAAATAATTTTATTGGCGTTCTATACTATCATTTCCAAAACTATTGTATTTGTTTATGAGCTGTTTGTGTTATATACACATCATATTACTAATTTACGTATTAATTTTGTCCAAATATTATTTGAAATAAATTAAATTTATTACCTAAGATTTTCGCACAAGCAAAGGACAGCAACAATATCTTTATTACCCTTCTCATAAATGCCAACAAATATATAACGGCATATAAATTAAGCATGTAGTATAATTTTAATAAGCCTAAAAGTATATTTTGTAAACTAAAATTACATTATATTGCATTTGCAATACAATGAGAAAATGAACTTAAAATAGTAACAATATAATAAGCAATATAATAAGATGATATGCAAAAATCTGTTACCTGCTAACGAACTTGCTCATATATCTTTCCCATATATGATACCTTTTCCTCTGTCTCGCTTGTAATCTATTTCGCCTTCTCTTCCATCCATAAATTTTACTGTTTGTTTTATCCACGAAATATAAACTGACATTATCACTTGCCATAAAAGAAAATAAAACATAAATAAACGAAATACAATTACATTGTAATATGTATTGTCGTAATACAAACAACAAGAACAACACAAATGCTACCACATATATATTTTTCATACGGCCCTATATTCATATGTATGTATGTATGGATGTATGTATTTTATTACAAAGAGCAATTTTTGGTTTCCGTTTTCCGGTGCAACGTGGTGAGTAAAGTGCTGCCGACATCAACAACAATAACAACTACACCAACAACACCGATAACAATGAAGAAGCTAAAATACATAAGAATAAGTAAAACAAAAATAATATTACAAAATTGCAAACGATGCCAAAATAAGTAGGTACTTGGTGAAATATATGTATTGTTTATCTATCTATTGTATTTCTATCTACCCAATGGACAAAACATTATATTTAAAGTAGGTACTGTTAGTAGGCTAAATATGATACAACTATGATCTGTATTAGCTGTTTGAAAATATTGATACAGTTAAGCATATATAAATAGAAAGAATGTGATGGTTCGATCAAATCAAGCGAATGGGAAGGTTTTAGTCAAGAAGATGTTATACTCGAATCCCGATGATGCACGAATATAACGAAAAATATTAGGTAAAAATATATTAGGGGCTAATAAACCTTCGATCATTTTGTTGTTGTTGTTGAATGCCGAAATCATTTTTTCATCCCAAAATGAAACTCAAAGAGTATAGTAGGTTAAGTTCGAACTTTGTGTCTGCTCAATTATTTTTGAGCACTTTTAAACTAAAGTCATGTCAAGAATCTCAGTAGCCTCTCTCCCTCTCTTGCTCTCTTTATCTCTTTCTGTTTCACTCTCTATCTCATTATCTGATTCTCCTTCGCCTATCTCTTTCACTTTCTCTCTCTCTCTCTATCTCTCTTTCTGTCTCATCCACTCTTGCTCTATAACTCTCTACCCCTCTTCTTTGTTTAGGATGACGCAACTACGAAAGTCCTACAAAAAATCCCAGCCTTTGGAAAAATTCCTGAAATTCATCACTTATAATACTTTCATAAACCATAAGATTCCCTACACACAGAACCTGCATGATATCGATGGTCGTCGGCTCAAGTCCCGTTTTTTTCGAGAGTAATAAAAATGACCATAAAAACGTTCTGAGAAAGCTCCGCGGAAGGAAATATATCCCAACAATTATGTTGTTTGGAATCAGCTAATATAAGTATGACCCGAGAAGTTTGCGATCTCGAAATTGATTATTATTTTTATTAAAATAGAATCTTCAATATTTTTAGAAGCAAAAATAAATATATTCGCATAGGCGATGTTAGAACTATCGATGGGCTTAGGGGATTTTTTATTTGGAAGTAATACTTTTGAGGTTTTGAAATTGTAGTTTTTTTAATATATGTTTTTTTATCACGTAGCCTGCGATAGAACTATTGAAGAATGAGATTTTGTGTTTGTTGATTTATTTAGAATAACCCATTGAGTCCTCTTAAACTATCCTGATGATTTATTAAACGAAATTATCATTGTTAATTTCATTTTAGCAATTTCGATTATGCTGTCTCTTGACTCGATTCCAAGTGTGTTAAACCTTCTCCTGTGCAGAGCCAAGTACCAAGTAAGATGTTCTCCGGTTTCTTCCTCTTCGTCCTCTTGACAGCTCATAAGGAAGTTTTAGACTTTCCTCATTCTATGAGGAGGATTTCCTGTCCAATATCCTAACAGCACCTAGCAATACTAAGTTCAATAACATACTGTTTATTTTTGTTAAATTTTTTATATACTTTTTTAGGGAACCCCTAAAAAATTATAAACGTTTCTAATGTATGGTATATTACTCAATTTGTAAAGTAAAGTAACAAGCGAAAAATCACAAATAGGTGATTTCTATTTTCTGTACAATGTCATCTCTTCTGGAAAATATTCAGGAGGGAATACTCAACTTTCTGACAATTCAGTTCTTATCCATCTCAAATAACATATGTCGTCTAATTAATTATTCTTAGAAGCGATTAATCTAGATAAGGACTCATCTCCATAATCTCATCGTTAGTTCAGAATTTTTCAAATGAAGTTTTACTGTCCAAAGTTATATCTATTTCAAATGTTGTCCATTTACTTATGATTTTTTATAATAATATGATAATTATAACCAACAACTTGAAATACAGATTATTTAGGTTCCACTGTAGTATGTAATATGCATATAAGTGATATTTTATTCGTTCTCTCCATTTCTCTCCGTCTCCGTCTGTTCTTCTCATCATCGTCGTCGATGTGGTTTTCATGTTTTGGAAATTACAATTTTATTGCTCTTTAATTCAAGTAGTATTGTAATAAAAGAAACGACTTATAACAACAGTGTTAGAAAGAAAGAGACAGATATCAGAGAGGAGATAGAAAGAGCAAGAAAATAATTCTATGTGCATAACGTATATAAATGTTGCAAAAGAAACGACAAACGCTCTGACAACGATATACTCACTCACATACACTAATTTACGTACAATTCACATAACGAACTAATTTAGTGGCATCAGTTAAGAGGCATGGCGACAGACAATTATATATTTACAACAGAACAGCCCAAACCACATTGCATATATACGAGTATACCTATATTTGATGATGACGGCAAATTACAATAAGAACAAAAACAATGACAATAACACAAAATAAGGAGGCGTACATACGTACATGTATATTTATGTAGAAATTATAGTAAGTATATGGCACACAGTCACCGCTTTTTAACAACGTGAGAACCGCACAAAAACACATACACGTACACTTTTCTCGTACACCAAATAAGCTAAAAAATCGGTAGTCGAAGTCAGACAAAATATGCCCACATGGAAATAGGGTAATCGAAGATTTGGTTATATTCGTGAAGTCAATAGAAAAAGACATGAGTCAATCTCTAAACGATACGACCATATAACCCAATATAATCAATGGATTTAAGCAGAATTCAGTTTTCTGAAGAACACAGAAGTAATCAAATATTTTACACTGACAAGTCAAGTACGGACGATTTGTTTACTATATGCCTAGTCTGTCTTGAAAATATTGTTTATAACCAAAGATCAATTACGCATTTATTGTGTGGACGATGGGGATGGTATATGTACTGATTTTCGCCGGAAGATCTCTCAGATATATGCTGCTTCCATTCTATAGGTCACAACTTCTACCAGTTTCTACTCATGGATATTGATATGAGGCTTAATTTGATAGTAGTATTGATAATTTTGCTGACAAAAACTTTCATGGATGTGTAAAAACCGACTATAATTTTGTAACGATGCGTTGATTTCATGGATGAGCCATCAGGAATCCAAATTTAAAAACATACCCAAAGTTAACATTGAACACTACGCAGCTGCAAACCGAATGTTAAGAAAATAAAGAATAATCATGAAATCACTAATCATCAAGAGGAAAATACCCGATCTCATAGACTTTGGAGTTGCCAAAGGTTTGCAGATGGAAAATATCTCCACAGAGTGTAATTATGATCTATCATCTGACCACTCACCCACGGTAATATCTATAAAATCACAAAACCCCAAAGGCAATTGCGTTAGAAAGAAAATAGACTGGTTAAAATTCAAGAAATATATAAATTCCCATTTTCCTCTGAGTACTGTATTAAGAAATGGACACGATGTAGACTCAGCACTCGAAAAATTCAACCAGCTGCTCTCATTAGCTCTCAGCTCAGCCACCTGCACAAAGGTATGCAAGCAATCAAACTATAGCCCATACACACCAGCCGACATTGAATTGCTAGTAAGACAGAAAAGAAGACTCCAAAGACAATGGCAAGAATTCAGATCACCGAATCTGAAAACACAGCTACAGCACTGCACTCGAAAGTTAAAGCAAGCCTTAAAAAATTAAAACAACAAAGAGTTAGAAGAGCACATAGCGAAATTATCACCTGGTGAAGCGTCAGACTACTCTTTGTGGAAATCAGCAAAAAACTCAAATCGGCCAATTCTCACTGATTCCCCCATCCGTTTGAGTGACGGTAATTGGGCTAGAAGCAACTATGAGAAGGGTTTGGTTTTTGCAAACCACCTAAAAAGTGTGTTTACACCCAATCCACCCTCTTCACAGTCCTCATTACCAAAATTAACTTCTCAACCTTGCTCAATAACGCTCAAAATTAAAAAAAAAGGACATATTCAAAGCAATTTATAAAGATTTAAACCCAAAAAAATCACCTGGTCCAGATAAAATTACCGGTAAAATGATAAAAAGAGCTACCTCCGGCTTCAGTAATCATCTCATGCACATTTTCAATGCTATCCTTCGTATTAAACACTATCCCAAATGCTGGAAAACTTCAAAAATTATTATGATAGCAAAACCAGGAAAAGACCCTACAAAAGTTGCATCGTACAGACCTATCAGCCTCCTGCCTCTACTCTCTAAAGTAATCGAAAAGCTACTTGTCATGAATATAACTCCATTTATTAATCTCAACCAACTGATTCCTCAACATCAGTTTGGATTTAGAAAACAGCACGGCACAATAGAACAAGTCCACCGCATAGTAACTCTGATAAGGAACACTTTTGAAGAAAAAAAGTATTGCTCAGCTGCATTTCTTGATATCACTCAAGCTTTCGATAAAGTATGGCACGATGGCCTTATTTACAAACTCAAACTCTTACTGCCTGCAAATGTCTCCTCATTGCTTAGTAGCTACCTCACGAAAAGACAATTTCTCGTACATCACAAGGATTACACAACAAATCCATTGGATATTCACGCTGGCGTTCCTCAAGGAAGCGTTTTGGGCCCCTTACTGTATCTCTTATACACTTCAGATATGCCCAACAATAACTATACATTCATATCGACCTTTGCTGATGATACGGCAATATTGTGCCCTCGCTCTAACCCCATAGAAGCTACTAAACTCCTTCAGACTCATGTCGATTCTCTAGAAATCTGGCTAGCAAAATGGCGTATAAAAGTCAATGAATCAAAGAGCGTACATGTAACCTTCACGCTAAGGCTAGATACATGTCCGAATCCCCTTGCTAGGCAATTGTTGCTGAGCACGGGGCATCGTCGATTAAAAAGAAAATACACACTGAATATGCTGTGAAATTGCTATACCTCGCGACTCAACAAATTGTGATGGAACGTTGGGAATATCACATAATTTTAGTTAGTTTGTAAGATTTGATTACTTATATGTTAGTTTCTAAGTAATTTTAGAAAGATCCTATAGCAAAAGGTTGTTAAAAAAAAACAAAAACTTACCATATCGAGTCGTCATTTAATATCACAAATATGCTGGTAATAAATTATAAAATTAGTCTTTCAGTTAACCAGAAATCTTTTGGGATAGAAATTGTTAATTGAGGGTCGTGGAAAAGCACAATTTTTTCTGAGAACATATTTGGGGTTTATTAAAAATTTGTAGATATAGCTCGGTCGTAATATAAGCTTATTTGAAATACCATATGTCTTATCACTTCCTTCATTGATTAGTCGTGGAGGTCATAAATGTTTCATAAACCTTTTCTCTACTAATTACTCTCTGTTAACAGAGCAGTGTCAGAAAATTTTTAAATGTGGTTTTTCTAAATAAATATTTTTGAGATAAGTTCGTTTGAGCCATAGTTCGAACATCGGGCTTCAAACAAATAAATTCACCACGCTAACTACTATGGTATACTAGGCATATCCATAAGTAATACCTGTGGGAAACAATAAAAGATTGGGTCAATCTGGAATTAATCTGACGGAAAAGTTTCGTATTGCTGCAAGTCACCCGAGACTTATCTACTGGCTGGAATCAAATTTCACTTATATTGATGTTAACAGTTTAGCTTGTATGAGTTTTTCAAAACGAAGACTCATGATACGTAAGCTGATTGTGATCGATTCTACTATGAAAGCCAGTCGAATAAATGAAAAATCCTCCATTAACTCGCAGTCCTCTATCAACCCGACAAATAAATGCCCCGAGGCCACGAAAGATGAATATGATATCTATTACTGAGTAAGCCAGTAAAAAGAAAGAGTAGTCCTACACCAATTCACGGTCTTATAACAACCCTGCGCAAAAGGAACTTCCCAATTAGTCAAGATCTGTGGCATTTCCAAGCAGGAAAATTTATTTGTCCAATTGTCGTCAATCTGTCAATAAGCAATTCTTGCCATGAAAAAGTTATTTTAAGAGAGTTCTTCCACAAAGTTCTGGAAAAAAATTATTAGCATAGGAAATTGTTACAGTGTATTTCGTGTAATAAAAATTGAATTTTAACACAATATTCTTGTAAAACATCTACAAGAAAATCTCTTGGCATGCTAGAGCCAATTTGATGGACTATTTTACAGAACAATCCGTTTTATAGAACGAGTTTCGGAAGAAGAGCTCTGATGATATGATAGTTTGTCGTAATTACTTTTTGTGATAAAGTTAGTCGAAGGAGAGAAAAGTATTCTACCCTACAAAGACTTCTATTGTCCTTTGTTGAAAGGGTTTCCTTTAATACTAAAATAATTTTTCCAAATATAAAAGTGTTATCTTTTCCCTAATATTGTACAATATTTCTTCGGGTCCCACCACCGGGTTCCCAGTACGATATCATTTTGAATAAAGCTAGTGTTAGATTAAAATTTGTCAAAAATATTTTAATCATTAGCAATATGGATTTCGTGAAAAATATTTGAATTTTTGCGAGGAATTCATGTAAAACACAATGCCGTTTAGATGTATTTTTTGCAGAATGCTGGTAAATCACAAGTAAATCTGCTAGGGAGTTGGGTCTGATTTATTGGTATTGAAAAAAGTGCTTCGATCATATGAAAGCTTCAGTTTCAATAATTCGAATGAAATGCAGTGCGAAATCCTCTATTAATTCCAAAATAAATGCCTTTGTTTGACCAAAATGACAACCAGATCGAGTCGAATAAAATAGAAATTTCAATCACAAGCATTTTCCTACACCGTACTACCTATGTCAGCATTTAGCTTGTGTCTATTGGACGATGAGCACGTTACGATATGTAACGTGTCGTGCTGGTTGCTTTGTATACCTTGTGTGCAACAAGCGAAAAACGTGCTTTCGTGATGGCTTTTGAGTGAGTTTGTACGTCGACTCTTACATCTTTCCCCATCATGTTCTACTTGTTGTTCTGCTCTCGTTCATTTTTTTTTTTTTTTGTCATACGACACCGCCGACAATTGCCTTACCAGTCAATTTGAACTCACATCACATACCCCAACAACGATTATAATCATGCCTTCACGTTGTTAGCGCCTGCTGCTAACATTTACGTTTCCGCTTCCGTTTGACTTGTGTTGCTGCATGTAGTGTTTTTGCGCCCATCACAAATTCTTGTACCACCTCTGCTATCATCTATGTTGAGTTTTAGTACTGCTTTGGTTTTTATTTAGTCATTTTTCTTTGATATCTTGTGCTATGCCGAAAATAAAAAATATAACTTTTTATAACATTCCTTTAATAAGCAATTGTAGCATTGACGATGGCAACACTACCAACAGCCTAGGCAACTAGTCATTGCAACCGGAACAATGAAATAAAATCCTGACGTTCCAACACTGAGCTAGTTTCTTTTTTATCTTTTCTCGATTTCATTTTCATTTTCATGCTATTTTTTCGTTGCATTTCGCAGAAGCAATCTTGATTGAAAGTTTTGTGTTGAGGTTAAAGTGGTGAGTTCTTGGTTGGTTAGTTCCACGTTTTTCACATATACTCGTACCCATACGAGCATTTTGCACGAGTTGTGTGGCATAGAAGTACTCAAGTATAAGTAGCGGAGAAAAAAGATATACTTATATAGAGTACTCTGACTCGTTTCTAGTTAAAAGTTGTTAAACATTATGATTTGTTACCATTTTTCCCCTTCCATACCCCCCACACGATATGTACAGCGACAGCAATATTCAACTAGCTATTTGTTATACATACAAAAGGTTATGTGGTGTGAAAAGTTAACACTTAATTTTAATGATTACTATCGCAGTGCAGAAGGTGTATAATTTATTTTATAACCACATTTCGGATATGCTCTGTGTCTTCAGCTTATATGGTATACCATCATAATTATAAGATTGCTAACCCAAAGACATGAGTTTCGAACTTATTTATAATCTTTACAATGTCGAGTGTCGGAGATAAATGCAATATTTCGTTTTAAATTATGTATTATTACACTTGAACGTTTGTTTACGGTTTCAGTTAAAAATAAATAAAAGACTCTTACAATATTTATGTATTTTTATATATTTGTATTCTTCATATTTGATATTTGTTCGCTTTTTGCTAGGCCAATTGTGTTTAATCAGATTTTATATTGTTGATGCCAAGTTATTTTTTTCTAAGGGTGAAGATAAATCCATTTTTTAATATACTAAATATTTCATCCATTGAGAAAAGGATGACGAAGTTTTACGATTAGAGATCACAAAAGTTTTAATTTCACGGGCGTTGCAAAAAACGTAGTTAGAAACGAATGCGAATACTTTCGGTACTCTACAGCAAATTCGGAACCGAATGGTGGACGCCGGCAAAGAGGAAGTCTAAAGCTTCAGATCCATCCGTTAGAATTCCAAACTGCCGCCATCAATCAGAGAACCAACACTTTGGACGAAAGGCCCTATACGACGCTAAGATCGATTGGAATAAGAAACAGAAACTATTTAAAAAAAAAGGTAGACTGAATTTAAAAGGGAGTATCTAACGCTTCACCTTAGAATATGAGAGAACATTACTATATGTTCTTTGTGACGGCCCAGCGTTATTTTGAATTAGATGTAAATCATTCAACATGGCCCTCTCAGTAAATCTACCTTTAATTAGCTTTCAGCAAAATATATTTTAGTCTTCATTAGAATACCATTCAAATGCTTTAAAAGAGCTTTATCGTAATTGCAGCTCGAATCAGAAGCATGGGCTTCAAACCATCTGTATTTAATTAGACTTCAGAAAAATATGTTCTAGTTATCATTAACATAGTAATAAAAAAATTAAATTATAATAAATAAATATGTGGTACTTTTATTCCCCGTAGGGTTTTTGGCCAAGTTTCTTCTCCAGAGAGTTATATTTTGGACAGTATTAGAAGGGACCTGCTTATATTAGCCGTTTCCAAACGGCAGAACCTGTGTGACATCACTTTTTCTGAACTTTCTCACAGAGTTCTTTTAGAAGCTTTTCCACGGCAAATTGTTACTGCAGGAGCACACGGCCAATCAGTTCCACAATGTTCCTCAACAAAGTACTTGGGTATTCACCTCGACAGAAGGCTGACCTGGAAAAATCACATAGAGGCAAAGAAAACTCAGATCAAGCTTAAAATTAATCAGTTATGGTGGCTGATACACAAAAGATCAAAGTTGAATCTCGAATACAAAGTGCTATTATATAAAGCAATCCTGAAGCCAATCTGGACTTATGGTATTCAGTTTTGGGGCACCGCATCTCCATCAAATATTGAAAAATTGCAGCGAATACAATCCAAGTGTCTGCGAATTATTGTAAACGCGCCTTGGTATATGAGGAACGTTAACATCCATCGAGATTTAAATGTACCCACAATTTCTGAGGAAGTTGCAATGTCTTGCAGAAGCTACATTCAAAAATTACACAGTCATCCGAATCCCCTTGCTAGGCAATTGTTGCTGAACACGGGGCATCATTGATTAAAAAGAAAAGACACACTGAATATGCTGTGAAATTGCTATACCTCGTGACTCAACAAATTGTGATGGAACGTTGGGAATATCACATAATTTTATTTAGTTTGTAAGATTTGATTACTTATTGTAAGTTTCTAAGTAATTTTAGAAAGATCCAATAAAAAGGCTTGTAAAAAAAAAAAAAAAAAAAAAAAAATGTCTAAAGATACATTCGAATCGACATCGTTGCTCTCTTGGATTCACATAGTGCGGAGAATGAACACTTCTATGTGAGACACTTTTAATACCTGAACTACTCAGCTTGGATGCTTATTAGCCCGACAAATTCTTTCAATCATTTTTACATTATTTTATTCATTTTATGAAGCCATTCTTTAATCAACTTTTAGGTATAGTAAAATGTTAGGTCTATTTCTCTATAAGAAGGTCAATGTAATGGAAACATGGATGCTCTTCCGTGGACTCTGCGATGACCCCAAACTCAAGTGAGTTAGCTCAATGCCACAAGCTTGAAGTAGAGACTTTAGTTACACCGAACCCTAATGACAGCCTGACTACCTGAGGACAGATTTTCAATGACTGTTTTAGCATAACATTCAACTAACTAAACGGGATAGCGACTTTGGTGCTTAGAACGAATATACACGCACCAGAGCCACGTTCAACCCAGACCCATATGTGTAACATTTGAAACTTCAAAAAGCAATGCGGAATTTCCTACCAAAACGAAAGACTCTAATCATTCGATCTGTTATTGGACAATGACTGGATATAAATAATTTCATTCCTAATCTCATTGTGATACCATTCAAATGAAGGGTTGTGTAAATGTATGAAACTAATTAATGGAATCTTCATAATGAATATGTGCAATGGAGTAAGGCGCATAACCGTTTCCATTGGTGTGGTGTTGGACATGTTCACATCCACCATCAAATCAAATGCGTACTTCAGAATTTTGTTGCATTTAGTGATGGCCGTTCTTCGAAGAGTCTTCGGCACCATGCGAGAGGTGACAATACTTAGGTCATGCCATTGTATTGAAGATCCATTGAATTTTTTGAATAAATATCTCAATTTTTATTAGAAAATTGAAAATTCCCTTTCATATATCACAAAGTATTGGAGCTCGTGCGCCTTGTTTGAACAGTTTCGTGGTGCACTAGAAAGACAACACAATATCTTTGCAAAATATGTCTTATTTTTTAAGATGATAATATTCATTATTCACGCGGATCCCTTCTAATAATATCCAAATGTTTAACGTAGTCAAATTCTAATAATGAAAATCTTCCAAAAATCTACGAAGCATCTTTTTAAATTTACCAATAAATTTGTCTATGATGAAGCTCTAAAACTCAAAAATAAGATAGAATAAATTCCAAAGAATATATGGTCGTGATTACGATTTTTATTAACCTCAAAATTACTCAATTTGCTGCGGTCAAAACTATGTGATTATTTCATTTCTAATTTTTTCGTTTATTTTATTTTATTTTATTGAATCTATTGGATATTTTCCACAAATACAGACATATCATTATCGTTGCAATAAAGAGTTACAAATTTGCTCCTTTCAATTTTTTGGTATCTTTTATTGTAAACGGAAATGGACAATGGCTTCCTTTATTATATATTATCGAGAAATGAAAAAAATAAAAATAAGGAAACCATATGTACATATTATAAAAGAAGGGACTTTTCAAATGTCAGCAACTATTGTCAAAGTTATTTTCAAATTGACAACTATAGACAGTCATTTCAATTTAATGTGACATTTGTCGTCTTCTAAAAAATATTTTGACACGAGAGTATAAAATCATGCAATGAAAAGAGCAATCCTGGGTATGTAATGGACGAGGGAAGATGGACAAATACGGACAAAGAAAACGGATGACAGTCAATTGAGATAAATTGAAAATAAAAATTTTCTAAAATGCGAATAAATTAAAAGGAAAATATTGTGAGGATTTTTTTTTGCAAAATTGGCAAAATTACAAAATGCATTTTTTCTATCTATAAATGCAAAGATGTAATTTTGGGGTGAAATAAAGAAAAGATAAGTGAGGAAAATAAAAGAAATTCACTATAAATAAGATATATTTGCACATTGATTGACTTCATTGTTTGTTTAGGTAACATGCGGGCATTGAGTTCAAAAATGACGGGAGTGAGAATCATTTCACCCTGTGTCCATTTCATCGTGTCAAAAGTGAATTGGTTTTTATGTCTATTTCGTTGTATAAATTTTTCTATTATAAACGTATAGTAAAAACTGTAATAATCGGTAATCAGCGATTGCTTTCATATACCATAAATATTGTTTGCATCTGGCAATGCTGCACTACGTAATGGACTATAGACGATCAAGATGTTACTAAGAATAATTTTATTATTATTATTATCGTTGTGGGGATGTTGCACCGCGACCTATAAGATCTATTGTGCCCCTTCGCAGAGTTAGAGTGTGTCTCTTAGCCCAGTTCCCTCGATGAATTTTAGTGTTGGTCCTACTTCACAGAGTCTAAGTTCATCCTCGGGTATGATGAAATCTCCCATTGATCCCTACATGCCCTGGAACCCATAGAACCCACACCTGATTGATTTGGCCCAGGATATTCAGTTTTTCAATGCACTCCATCACCAGTTTTGATGTAACCTGGTGAGATTTGAGTGCTTTGATAGCTGCCTGGCTGTCACTCGGTATTGCTATTCTCCGGTTCCGGTAAACCCGTTCGAGATTAAAGTGTGCACATCTATCTATCGCGTACACTTCCGCTTGAAAGATAGAGGTGTTCTTACCTAATGGTTCAGAGTATCTTTTCCCTGGTCCGAATACACCTGCCCCAGTTCCATCATCGGCGAGGGAACCGTCGGTGTACCATGTTATCATGTACTGGTTTACCTTGTAGATTTCTGATATACCTTCCCAATGTTTGTTGTTACTAAGCTCAGTTTTAAAATGTTTCTTAAAGCTGAACGTTGGGAGTATCGAGTCCCTTTGCATCGAGATTTCAGGAAGTTGCTCAGCGAGAAGTTCTATCTTCCTTCGGCTGAGATAACTTCCTGTGCTGACCTTGTTCCCAGCTACTCTCAAAATCGCCCTCCTCGATTGGGAGTGGATGTAAATATGAAAGGGAGTAAGATCCAAGAGTATCTTCATTGATGCCGTTGGACATGTTCGCATAGCTCCCGTGATACATACACATGCAAGTCTTTGTAACTTGCTAAGAGTGTTAATTACTGTCTGCTGCTTCGTGCACTTTTCCCAGACTAATGCCCCATAGGTTATCATTGGCCTGACAATTGCTGAATATATCCATCGCAGAATCTTTGGTGTACAGCCCCAACTTTTACCCGCAATAGTTCTGCACATCATGAAAGTTTTGATAGCTTTCTGTTTTATCTCCTCAATGTGGGTTTTCCACAATAATTTCTGGTCTAAGTGGGTACCCAAGAATTTCACTACTTTCTGGAGTTCTATCTCTACACCGTCTAAACGGATAGGTTTAAGATTCGTAAGTTTATACTTCCGTGTGAATGGTACAATCGTTGTTTTTGCTGGATTGATGTTCAGCCCAACCGTGGCGCACCAACCCTTCGTTAGTTTGAGTCCTAGCTGTATTCTGTCACATAGAGTGGCCTCAAATTCACCTCTACAGTTGATGACTACGTCGTCCGCATAGCTCTAAAATGACAAACCATTGGTTTCCAATTTCTCCAATAGCTCGTCTACTACTATGCTCCACATAAGTGGTGATAGCACACCTCCTTGTGGGCAACCCTTTGTGGTGTTTGCAATTATGCTTCCTGTACCAGTTGGTATTTCAACCTTCCTGGTAAGAAGCATATTACTCATCCAAGAGGATAGAGTATTGTTAACTCCTCTTCTTGTAAGAGCTCTTCTGATAGCATCATGTGAAGTATTGTCGAAGGCACCTTCTATGTCTAGAAAGGCGCATATCGCAGTTTCCTTCTTTTCTAGACTGTCCTACAGTAAGCTCGTCAGTTGATGTCGAGCATTTTGGGTGGAGTGCCCCACTCTATAAGCATGCTGACAAGACTGTAGCGGATTTCTCACTAAAACTGTGGTCCGGATGTAGTTATCCACAACTTTTTCCAAAGTTTTTAGAACAAAGGATGTTAGGCAGATTGGCCTGAAAGATTTAAGGTGAAGCGGGTCCTTCTTACCCACCTTCGGTAAAAATACCACCTTTGCCCTTCTCCATATCCTAGGTATGTAACCTAGCGCTATACTGATTCTAGCTATTCTCGTCATTGGACTTAACTGCTGCTCTTTTCCTTTCTGAAGTAGGGCAGGAAAGATTCCGTCTACTCCAGATGATTTCAAAGGTGTTAATTGCCCATCTGATTCGAGGTTCGGTGCAAATTTCACTTGCCAAGATCTATTCATTCCTGCTTATTCTTCCCAAGTTTTCAGCGTCGTCTGTCCCTGCTGCCACGAGTGTGGAAGATCCTGGGAAGTGTGTGTCAAGAAGTAGTTTTACTCTTTCTTCTTCGTTTTCCGTGAAGGAACCATCTCCTTTTCTAAGGTTGGTGGATGATATACTACTGCCTTTGGCTAACACTTTATAGAATTTTGACACCACAGTGGTGTGTTCAATGCTTTCGCAGACGTTTCTGCAACTTTTGCGTTTGCTTCCCTAATCTCTTTATTGAGAGTGTTAGAGTTCTTCTGTATTCGGTCCAATCCCCGGTAATTTTTGATCTATTTGATAACCTTCGAACCTCCGTTCTTAGTTTCATTACAACTATCCTCGTATGAATCAATAATTAACTTATTGAGACTTTCTACCGTAGTTTCTAATTGTATTTCATTTCTGATGCAATCGCCTAATGATAGTTGTCTTAGATTTGCATTCAGATTATTTAAGTATTTTTCCCAGTTTGTTTTTCTCGGATTCCTTACAATTTTTTGTGTTAATTGCTCCCCCTCTATGTCAACTCAAAATATTCTGTGGTCGGACATTGATAGTTCGTTGGATACTACCCAATTCCTAACAAGATTAAAGCCCCAGGTGTTTCCTAAGGTTAAATCCAGGACTTCTTTTCGTACGCGAATATCACGTCACGTGTACACCCGTTGATGTTGACCGGGATCTGCACCGCTACAAGATCTCTAGAGAGGAACTCTGGAAGACACAAGTATTTCATATTTTTCGTTAGTACTATGCAAGCTCTTGGGTTTACACACCTGATGTCCCATATTACCTGCGTATTGGATGCAGCCAAACCTCTGATTTGGCCCCTAAATACCCAAGGTTCTTGGACCAACAATATGCTCAGGTTGGACCTGAATGTTGCTCTGAGTGACCTGAGTGTTAGAGATTGATTTGAGCAACTCTAATGCTGGCCGTCTCCTCGTTACTGGCGTACTACTTTCTTCTTCGCATCGATGTCTGCCAAGAGTACTCTATCGGAATCTGCTTCGGCGGTCAGTTTTAGCGCTGTTAGGTTTATGGCGTTGATGTCATCGCTTTGGACAACAAAAACGCTGACTTCGGCTGCAAGCATCTCGCTCCTAACCACTTCATTTGCCACCTCTTTAGGATCTCCTCGGCTTCGGCTGAGTTTTGCTCAGTTGTGGCCCCTGCGTCTGGAGGATTTCCTAATGCACGTCCCTTATGCAGATGTACTGATATCTTGCCAAATCTGTAGGCCACTCTGCAGTCTTTGGCTTTAATCGCTTCAAGCGATCGGTCATCGATGCCGATCGTTAATAGCTTCCCGTTCTTCTTCTTCTTCTCCAGAGATTGGTGCTCAACGCTTTGTTCTGAGTTACCATCAAATCAAGGAGTTTCTTGTCGTCGGTACCCACTGTTCGAGGAAGGTGTACCGTCATCAGATGTACACCACGGATAGCATCTCCAGTGCACGTCGTCAGCTTAGAATTCTTCCACCCAGATAGCCTTGGTATAGTCGCTTTCACCCATTCAGCAACCGCTACTGTAGAACAGTCAACCAGGATTAGGCCTGGTAGAAAGTGGATGTCGTCAAATTCAAGTTCGATTTCAGAACCCTTGAACATCTCATCTATCAAAAGATTTTCGAGTTGCCCCTGCTCCTCGCACGATAGGATAGCCTCCGGATAAGATTTCGGGATTATACCCAGTCTGATGCCTTTGGCAGCGTTGGCGTGGCCGACACCCGCTTTCCTGGTGGTCGCCTTTGGTCTCGCAGCAGGTTTTGGCAAATTTCTTGCCGCAACCCCCGGTGCAGTGTCAAAAGCCCTGTTTCTTTTGGCAGCATTGCCATCAGTTGGACCGATTTCTGTAGCGCCCCTCTGTCTTATGTCAGAGGTGCTCTTAGCGCGATTTAGCACTTTCTGCTTGGCTTCCTCGGGCGTTAAGCCCTCATTGAGATGGCGCAGATACCACTCAGTCCCGTTGCCTTTCTTGCAGCGCCAAAGACAGGCAGCTGCCTATTCTGTCCAGTACTTGTAGAGGGCTGTGTAGTTGCGGCCTTGGATGTTGAAGCACCTTCAGCAGCCACAGTTCCCCTACTTTCCTTCCGTTTCTCATGTCAGGTCAGGTACAGTATGTTAACCCCTAACTGCAAACATCAAGCCGATGGACACGTGCTATCCCGGCTTAGGGGATCACCCTTTTCGTCTGTTCCCTTCTTTTCCATTGGGATTGGGTACCCAAAATCCAATCAGGATTAACTGTGCCACAACATGTAGGAGAAGGAGATTCAGGATGACAGGTGTGAGGCTTCAATTCTAATCTAATTTTAGATCTGCCCTACGGTGCACTTCATCCTGCTTTATGGCACCATAATTTTATTAAATTTTGTGTAAATTTTTGGTTGGGAAATTCGCTACATTTTGAAACTTTCACGTAAGTACTTTCAAAATATTTTGGTAACTGAAATATTGCTTTTCCGTTCCATCATAGAAAGTGCCTCCCAAAAATTTCTGAATTTTCATTCAAAGCTCTATAGTAATTGAGAGATGAATATTCTACTTAAAAAAATAACAGAAAATTATCAAAAATATTTGGTTTAATAAAACCATCATAATTACAACAAATATATTTTCACAATTTCGCTGAAAAAATCAGTATTGTTCTTTCATACAACAAAACTGGCACACAAACGTATATTTTTTGTATTCGTGATTGCATGTGAACAATTTCATTTCAATGCAAGCATGTGTTCACTATTAGGCACTTTCATTGTAATTACACGTTACGCTTGTTCATTCGCCATAGCTGATGACAATAACAGCTGTCAAAGTGCACACATAGACACACTTTTACAATGGCAATGACAATGCGCTTAATTCTTTGTCAGTAGAATAACGGTGCATACACTATACGTGCCTAGAGAGCTAGGTCTGTGAGCAAAAACAAAATATAGAGACGATATTAAAAAAAAGAAAGAAGAGAAGAGAAAGGTAGAGCTTTTCACTGATTTTTATTTTCTCCTTTATTATTTTTTTTTTTTCTCTTGTTCATTTTCTTCTTTGTCATCTTTGGCACCGTCACAATTTGGTGCGCTACACAAAAACAAATCACGGAAAGCTATTCGCTTCTTCAGTTGTATTACATACTTGCTATGTATGTATGCAAATAATTCCCAGAGAACCAAGCAAGTTTGTAGAAAACTTCTAAGGTTTAGAAAAAACTTGCGAAATTTCTGTACAAGACTTTAAAATAACTGTAGACCAGATAAGAGAAAATGCTTTTACTTTTTCACAAGAAGCACCAATTACAAATAACTTTCAATAATTTCTATTTCCAGTTAATAAGCAAATATTTGCGAATCTCTTTTATATAGTAATAGAACTAGAGTCTATAACGAATTCAAAGATTAACAGGCGACAATAACAAAACACGAGATGACACGAAATGTTTTTCTCTCATAACATCGCTTTCAAAATTACAAGATTCGTAAGCATTTTGTAAGAATACTTACAACACTTCAAGCAATATTTCAATATGCTTACTAAATTGTTTGTTGTGCTATTATCTCTGATTGTATTTGTTGTTGGTGTTGTTGTTGTTGGTAATCGAGCCAAACACAAAAGTCGACAATTCGTAGTCGTATTGGGGAATGGTATCTGCACTGAACTGAACTGAGTTGAATTGAACTGAACTGAAGTAAACAATATTGACAGATTGATGTGACGAACTTTGACAATTATTTGCATTGTTCGATTGATATGTTGTAGTCGTCGTTGTTATTGTTGGTTTTGTATTGATAATAGTACTGATGATGTTGTTGGTGGTGATGCTATATTGTAGGAATCATAATGAATAGGTTTTTATTGATGACGCGACAAGTGTGACGTGCAATTATGTAAGCGTTCGTACATGTTCTTTATTTTAACAATTTGTGTCTTTTTGTACCAGAAGTGAGTGAACATGACTAATAAATGTTCTTAAGACCTACTTGCTTTCAATATTATTTTCGTCTATAAATATGCAAAATATATATTATAAAATATTGTTTATGCTCAGATTTAAATTATGATGCTTTCGAAATGCATTTCATAATTCAATTTTTTTTTCGTTTATTTCAAAATTTTTGTTTATATGTACTTAACTTAAAAGTTGATAGCATTTGCTATTGCTTAATAGGAACAAATGTACGATAAGGCGTTTGAAAGCCCCAAGTATCAAGTATTTTTTTTTTATAATACGACTCATGGTCTTCTGCTAGGCATTTATCTCCGGGAAATGATTTTCTATTTTCGAAGCGGATTTCGCTGAATTCTTGATTTGACAGCTTTGATAACTTGCAACGTTAGAGAGGTGCTTTCTCGGCCCGACCGGTAACGGTCTTTACCATCTGCAGCACCTCCTCGGTGCATAGTATACGAACATGCGACTAATCCAGAGTGAACGTTTTAATTTTTTTTTTTCATGTTTTTCATTTCATGCTTAAATAGCGCTATACCAATGGTACTGTTCTCGTTACCTGATCTGAAACAATTTAGTATTCCCGATACTGACTGACGCTTTATACGTTATATTTCATAAGCCATGTAGCAATAACTGAGTATGTCAGCGTCAACTGCAAATACGTCGGGTTCAATGATAAAATTTATCCCACAATCGAATACTCATTTAGCGACAAGAATTCGTGCGTTGATGTTTTCCGAACACAATTCACGTTCTTTTAGAATGAAGTAACTACCTACATCATAAGTCTCAATTAGTTTATATGAACTTTGCAAGATCTTAATTTCAATTATATGGATGTCAAATACATTAGAAGAACGCCAGCAATAATACAACATATTAATTACATTAAAGAATAGAGGAAAGAACTTCAACATCATCATCAATATTTAAAGCTTTTGTATAATATTGTCTATTTCAAAAGCGATAAATGCAATAAATGACATTTTATTCATTATTTGATTTACGATATAAATAACAAGATGTACTATATGTGCAAGTACATACTCGTATGCATATCGATGTGTGGAAGTAATAAACGCAACAGCACAGCAGCAGCAGCTTAACAAAAAGGACAATTTAATGCCTCAAAGACAAATTTTGTATTAACTGACAGCATTAAAGAAATCTTCTTGTGAGAGACAATGATGACAAAGAAGACAAGAAGTGTGGGGGGTGTATGGTATAAAAATGACAGAATCAAAGATATACTGGCGTACACAAGGTGTTACAATTATGTATTAAGACTCGAGCCATATCTCAGAAACCAAGCGCGCCATCTATGTGTGAGCACATGCGTTTTGAAGCTTCAACCTTCCTCTCCTACCTTTTTTTTTTTTTTACAAGCTTTTTTATTGGATCTTTCTAAAATTACTTAGAAACTAACAATAAGTAATCAAATCTTACAAACTAAATAAAATTATGTGATATTCCCAACGTTCCATCACAATTTGTTGAGTCACGAGGTATAGCAATTTCACAGCATATTCAGTGTGTCTTTTCTTTTTAATCAATGATGCCCCGTGTTCAGCAACAATTGCCTAGCAAGGGGATTCGGATGACTGTGTAATTTTTGAATGTAGCTTCTGCAAGACATTGCAACTTCCTCAGAAATTGTGGGTACATTTAAATCTCGATGGATGTTAACGTTCCTCATATACCAAGGCGCGTTTACAATAATTCGCAGACACTTGGATTGTATTCGCTGCAATTTTTCAATATTTGATGGAGATGCGGTGCCCCAAAACTGAATACCATAAGTCCAGATTGGCTTCAGGATTGCTTTATATAATAGCACTTTGTATTCGAGATTCAACTTTGATCTTTTGTGTATCAGCCACCATAACTGATTAATTTTAAGCTTGATCTGAGTTTTCTTTGCCTCTATGTGATTTTTCCAGGTCAGCCTTCTGTCGAGGTGAATACCCAAGTACTTTGTTGAGGAACATTGTGGAACTGATTGGCCGTGTGCTCCTGCAGTAACAATTTGCCGTGGAAAAGCTTCTAAAAGAACTCTGTGAGAAAGTTCAGAAAAAGTGATGTCACACAGGTTCTGCCGTTTGGAAACGGCTAATATAAGCAGGTCCCTTCTAATACTGTCCAAAATATAACTCTCTGGAGAAGAAACTTGGCCAAAAACCCTACGGGGAATAAAAGTACCACATATTTATTTATTATAATTTAATTTTTTTATTACTATGTTAATGATAACTAGAACATATTTTTCTGAAGTCTAATTAAATACAGATGGTTTGAAGCCCATGCTTCTGATTCGAGCTGCAATTACGATAAAGCTCTTTTAAAGCATTTGAATGGTATTCTAATGAAGACTAAAATATAATTTGCTGAAAGCTAATTAAAGGTAGATTTACTGAGAGGGCCATGTTGAATGATTTACATCTAATTCAAAATAACGCTGGGCCGTCACAAAGAACATATAGTAATGTTCTCTCATATTCTAAGGTGAAGCGTTAGATACTCCCTTTTAAATTCAGTCTACCTTTTTTTTTAAATTGTTTCTGTTTCTTATTCCAATCGATCTTAGCGTTGTAGTGGTGGTCATTGAGTAGTGCTGTTTTTAGCTTGAGGTATTTTGAACTGAAAATGATTCGTCGACAACAAATTTTAACAGCTGCTGAAGTGGAAGCTTTTCTCAATGATTTATCTGATGGAGATAGTGATGGAGAAGAGGTAGGTCAACATGCCGACTTTATTAATGTTATTATAACGCCACCCGATGCCGTCGATGCTGTAAGTGAGAATGAGGAATTGGATGATGATGTCCAATTGTTGCGCGATGAGCGGGAACTGCCCGTGAGATTGCCGGACAGTTTGAAATTGAATGTATTTACGATGATTGGAACGAAAATATGCCATTGGAGGGTGATGATGAGGAAAACGAAGCCGAAATTGACCAAGAAAATGATGCGGATATGTCCTCAACATCTAAAGGTCGTGGCCGCAAATCGCTATAGAAATCGAAAAAAGCAACAAAACGACCCCGAATTGATGAAGAAAGTAAGCCAAAATGGTCCCGAAAGGAAAACTATGAATTCGATAAGATCCATAAGATAAGATAAGATCGATGTCCAATAACAGATCGAATGATTAAGAGTCTTTCGTTTTGGTAGGAAATTCCGCATTGCTTTTTGAAGTTTCAAATGTTACACATATGGGTCTGGGTTGAACGTGGTTCTGGTGCGTGTATATTCGTTCTAAGCACCAAAGTCGCTATCCCGTTTAGTTAGTTGAATGTTATGCTAAAACAGTCATTGACAATCTGTCCTCAGGTAGTCAGGCTGTCATTAGGGTTCGGTGTAACTAAAGTCTCTACTTCAAGCTTGTGGCATTGAGCTAACTCACTTGAGTTTGGGGTCATCGCAGAGTCCACGGAAGAGCATCCATGTTTCCATTACATTGACCTTCTTATAGAGAAATAGACCTAACATTTTACTATACCTAAAAGTTGATTAAAGAATGGCTTCATAAAATGAATAAAATAATGTAAAAATGATTGAAAGAATTTGTCGGGCTAATAAGCATCCAAGCTGAGTAGTTCAGGTATTAAAAGTGTCTCACATAGAAGTGTTCATTCTCCGCACTATGTGAATCCAAGAGAGCAACGATGTCGATTCGAATGTATCTTTAGACATTTTTTTTTTTTTTTTTTTTTTAAAGCCTTTTTATTGGATCTTTCTAAAATTACTTAGAAACTTAAAATAAGTAATCAAATCTTACAAACTAAATAAAATTATGTGATATTCCCAACGTTCCATCACAATTTGTTGAGTCACGAGGTATAGCAATTTCACAGCATATTCAGTGTGTCTTTTCTTTTTAATCAATGATGCCCTGTGTTCAGCAACAATTGCCTAGCAAGGGGATTCGGATGACTGTGTAATTTTTGAATGTAGCTTCTGCAAGACATTGCAACTTCCTCAGAAATTGTGGGTACATTTAAATCTCGATAGATGTTAACGTTCCTCATATACCAAGGCGCGTTTACAATAATTCGCAGACACTTGGATTGTATTCGCTGCAATTGTTCGATATTAGAGGGAGATGCGGTGCCCCAAAACTTAATACCATAAGTCCAAATTGGCTTCAGGATTGCTTTATATAATAGCACTTTGTATTCGATCTTTTGTGTAACAGCCACCATAACTGATTCATTTTAAGCTTGATCTGAATTTTCTTTGGCTCTATGTGATTTTTCCATGTCAGCCTTCTGTCGAGGTGAATACCCAAGTACTTTGTTGAGGAACATTGTGGAACTGATTGGCCATTTATTTTAAGTGGGGGACATGTATCTAGCTACGTTCTTTGATTCATTGACTTTTATACGCCATTTTGCTAGCCAGATTTCGAGAGAATCGACATGAGTCTGCAGGAGTTTAGTAGCTTCTATGGGGTTAGAGCGAGAGCCTCTCCTACCTGTCAAAATTTCATTGCATTTGGTTGACATTTAATGTTTATTGACATTCATTTTACAAAACACGTGTTCGTTTGATGTTGAAATTTTAACATTAATTAAATTCCACGCAAAAACTGGTAAAAGTGCATCAGAAACATTCGAAATGATGCAGCAAGCGTATGGCGATGCTTGTTTATCAATATCAAATGTTTTTATATGGCATAAACGGTTTTTGGATGGCAGAGAGTCGCTGGACGATGAAATAAAAGAAGGAAGGCCAATTTCAGTGCGGACGCCGGAAGCGATCCAGAAAGTTCGTGATTTTATTACAGAAGACCGCAATGCTTCAGTGAAAATTATGGAAGAGGCCTTAAACATCAACAGAGAAACTATCCGACTCATTCTTCATGAGGATTTGGGCAAAACAAAGGTTGCAGCTGCAGAAAATTATCTAAACAATTGTTTTCAGGAAAACAATTGTTACGGGTGATGAAACATGATGTTTCCAAAACGATCCAGAAACCAAGCGTCAAAGTGCGGAATGGAAATCAAAAAACTCACCAGAAGCCAAAAAACACGAAAAGTTCCATTAAAAATCAAAACAATGCACATCACATTCTTCGATAGCAAAGGAATTCTCCACAAAGAATTTGTTCCAACTGGTCAAACAATTACTTCCGCATGTTATCTCGAAGTTTTGAAGCGTTTGATGCCCGAATACCGTGATCCAAAAACTTGGTCTCTGTTTCACGATAATGCACCGAGTCACACAGCACTCACTATTCGTCAAATTTTGGCTCGGAATCAGGTCTGTGTGTTGAATCACCCGCCGTATTCACCTGATTTGGCACCGTGCGACTTCTTTTTGTTCCCAAAACTGAAATTGAAGTTGAAAGGATGCTGACCATACAACGGGATTCGACGAGGGAACTGAAGGCAATTCCGAAAAATGAGCTGGAACATGCGTTTTAATCACTATTAAATCGATGTAACAAGTGTATTGAATCAGGAGAAGAATATTTCGAATAAATATACCGGAAAATTAGCAGATATCGTGTTTTAATTGTGTTTTCTAGAGGCAGTCATAATACATAAATGTCGCACCTTGTATGTGCGAGTACATCTATTTATATATGTAGTACATTTATACAAGTATGAGTAGAAATGAATTGTGCAAACAGCAGCGTAGCGTAGAGG
Organism: Megamerina dolium; assembly: GCA_963854835.1. Classification (NCBI taxonomy): domain Eukaryota; kingdom Metazoa; phylum Arthropoda; class Insecta; order Diptera; family Megamerinidae; genus Megamerina; species Megamerina dolium. The sequence continues at coordinate 30,247,934 of OY978529.1, read as the reverse complement.
ATCCAAAGTCATTCGCATGTAACACATAAAGGAGCTGCTTTAGGTATATTCAGAAATAAGAACTTATCCTACTCTACTAATAACACTCTTGATATTATACACATACATTCTCCTATATATTCGTATGTATCTGTAACTATAAATACTATAAGTAGTCCAAAGGATCAATGAACGTAGAAAAGAATAAATGAAGAGGTGAATATATATGTACATATGTGTGTGTGTGTACATACAATTGTGTGTGAGGACGATTAGATTGGACGTACCTACATATGAACAAATGAAATGAATGAACGGACGATTAGATGCAATACAAAGGAAAAATAGATAAGAAATTTTGCACAAATTGCAATAAGAAAACGCAAACAATTACATACAGACATTATATGTAAGGTATATATGTAGTATATATGTATAAAAAGCGGGTAGAAATGATATTGTCAAAGCAAATGTCAAAAACATGCAAACGTATACATACACCTAACATTGTTAGAGAAAATCTCAAGTAAAGAAGTTTAGCAATTACTGTGGTGATATATTGATAAATGCGTTTCCGTATGTACATATATGCATGTAGGTTTATGGGGTGTGTGTAGTGGGATTGTGTGCAATTTCTTGGTTACAATTACGTTTATGGTTTGTTTCAACATCTGTCGGTGGAAGTAAAATCAACCAGCAACAGATTAAGACGTCATTTTGCACATTTCCAATATACATTTTATAAAATCTCTCTCGTTTTGCCTTTTATTTGCTTTTCTTTGACTTATGTATACGATATTGTTTCTATGGGTATTATTCTCAATTATGTATATTCAAAAAGGAAAAGAAAACGGTTAAATTTTTTACAGTTTAAAAGGTTACAAGTCAGAAAGAGACAAAAATTAAACAAAAGCTTACAAATTTTTAAATAACTATTACTTCTAATGCATTACCCCGTCAACAAAATCTCAGTATATGGGAAGTAGGTAAAATAGTGGAATGGTCTTTAGCATATTGTTGTTGTCAAAATATAGTTTTCTATAGGGGGATTTTGAAGTAGTACGCATGATAGGTTCATTTTTAACCCTCTCGACTCTTGGCCAATATAGACTATCCAAATGGACAGTAATATTTTACCTGTTTAAACATATACAAGGTGCTACAAATATGTATTAAGACTCGAACCATATCTCAGCAACAAAGCGCGCCATCTTGAAGCGCCGTTTTGAAGCTTCAACCTTCCTCTACTAACTGTGTAATTTCATGGCATTTGGTTTATATTTAATGTTTATTGACATTCATTTTACAAAACACGTATTCGTTTGATGTTGAAATTTTAACATGGAGCAAAGAGCGGTCATCAAATTCCACGCAAAAATTGGTAAAGTGTATCAGAAACATTCGGAATGATGCAGCAAGCGTATGGCGATGCTTGTTTATCAATATCAAATGTTTTTATATAGCATAAACGGTTTTTGGATGGCAGAGAGTCGCTGGAAAATGAAATAAAACAAGGAAGGCCAATTTCAGTGCGGACGCCGGAGGCGATCCAGAAAGTTCGTGATTTTATTACAGAAGACCGCAATGCTTCAGTGAAAATAATGGAAGAGGCCTTAAACATCAACAGAAAAAATATCCGACTTATTCTTCATGAGGATTTGGGCAAAACAAAGGTCTGCGCGAGATTTGTTCCACCCACATTGACCAAGGACCAAAAATTAATGAGAGTCAGTTATTCTAGAGACATGGTTGCAGCTGCAGAAAATGATCTAAACTTCCTGAAAACAATTGTTACGGGTGATGAAACATGATGTTTCCAATACAATCCAGAAACCAAGCGTCAAAGTACGGAATGGAAATCAAAAAACTCACCACAAGCCAAAAAAACACAAAATGTTCCATCAAAAATCAAAACAATGCTCATCACATTCTTCGATAGCAAAGGAAATATCTAAAAGAATTTGTTCCATCTGGTCAAACAGTTACTTCCGCATGTTACCTCGAAGTTGTGAAGCGTTTGATGTTCAGAATCCGTCGTGTTCGACCAGAATATCGCGATCCAAAAACTTGGTCTCTGTTGCACGATAATGCATCGAGTCAGACAGCACTCATTGTTCGTCAATTTTTGGCTCGGAATCAGGTCTGTGTGTTGAAATTGAAGTTAAAAGGATGCGACCATACAACGGGATTCGACGAGGGCACTGAAGGCAATTCCGAAAAATGAGCTGGAACATGCATTTGAATCACTATTAAATCGATGTAACAAGTGTATTGAATCAGGAGGAGAATATTTCGAATAAATATACCGAAAAATTAGCAGATATCGTGTTTTAATTGTGTTTTCTCGAGGCAGTCTTAATACATAATTGTCACACCTTGTATACATTACGAAAGCGATTAATGTAAATATTGGGGTGCGTTCTCAGATTGTCTATCAACTCACTGAAGTACGTAGCTTGTGGCAGCTATGATTTTATGGCATATTTTATAGTCCGTAAAGTGAAGTGACGTACTATTGGATGGTGTGCGAAAAATTTAAGCAAATATTTAATGAATAAAATGTGAACCGACCCACTAAAAAAGGGTATATCGAATTAATTTCGAAGTGAAATGAACACGGCCTCATTGAGCTGGTCAAAATAATAACTTCTCATGGAAGGTGTATAAAGTACTTCCTAGGAGTGGTATGATCATTTTGCACAAAAATACCTACCACTGAATAAAATCAATAAATACAGTATTTTTCTTCGCGCACTGACACGAATTATAAATTCTAAACGCTGATAATTTCCCCACCTTTTGCTTCTTCCATCGAAGTTTAGCTCTACCTCTTAATCTACGTGTCAGGAAAACCAGCGAACACAAATAGGTCCAAATAGCTTTTGTAGGATTTTTCCATCGAATCATTCATGCAACCTCTCATACGGGGTGAAAAATAAAAAAAATATAGAAAAATATAGAAAATATATAAAAATAGAAATTATAGAAAATATATATGATCAGATATAGAGACTTGAAAAATTAAGTTTTTGCGTTCTTTGAAAATACAAGCAAGCAGTAACAGTTTGCAATTATTATCGTTCTTACGGTTTGGAGACTGACAAGATAGACAAAGCCCTTCAATATTTACTGAGCGTAGCTCTAATGACTCTTTCAATACTGCAGAACTCATTGTTTGTTGACGCTACGTACGTCGCCTTCAACGTAAGGCCTCTTTAACTTGGTTTTTTCCAACTCTAAGTATTGTTCAGTGACTCCTAGCGTATAAATGCCGACTTTGTTAATATCATTTATCCATCTCATCTGTAGTCTTATTTTCCTGCAAAAAAAAAATGATATCTTTCCCATCTGTTGCCCCTTTGTTACCGAAGCAGGAGGCTTTTGCGCATATAACGGTTAAAAGCAAATTTATTCTCTATTCACACAAATGTGAGACAGTCCCATCGACTGCTGCTTCCCAGCTCATTAGTATTGTTAGAATATTACTAAAAAAAATGAGTACTTAGAAAAGTAAGGTGTTCATTACTCAGCGTGTCAGTTCCCAAAATTTAAAACGTGATTCGGCCACATAAAGAGTGGCCTGCCACAGAAAAAGTATTCAGACCTGTGACACTTGCCAATTATCTCTATATACTTAGTGAAATAGAAGAGGATGGTATTAAGCCACACCAAGTACCGGCATTTATCTCATATAAGGCATAAATGCAAATCAGCTGAAGACTACAAGACTTTGAAAAGTATGCGATTAGTCTATGAGGAGAATCTGGCGACTTCTCACTCGTGAGCATGCCTTTTACTAACAAAATCACAAATGTAGCCTTGGTGGTAGGCAGAGCTTTTCAGCCTCGATCAGCTGTCTGAGGTTTCATTACCAGTGATCCTAAAAGACCTGCAACTCGCTCTCCACCAATGGATCTGAATTTAGCCTTGCATAAAAGAGCCTAGTCGCAGCGATATGGATTCAAAGAGCCATTAGAAAAATACACATTTTAAAGAGTAGGGACTTTTATAAGCAATACAAAAACAAATAGCTCTAATATATTTTTTTTGAAATTTGAACAAATAAGTATATTGGTGTAACAAAGAACATACCCTAAAAAAAAGTTCAAATAGCTATACAAATATAAATACAAATAAATTAGATATATATATTATTTTGTTGTTGTGCTATTTATTTATTTTTTTTTTTTTAGTAATTTTATTAAAATAATAAATATTTGTTATTTAAAATTGAAGAACACAACCCTACAACAGCTTCAGCAACAACAACAATAATGGCAAAAGAGCAATACCAATAGCTAACAGCAGCCGCAACAGTAGCAAATTTATTGCACATTGCACAAATATTGAACTATTTGTAATAAATTTTACAAACAACAACAATAATAATCACTAAAATACATATACATATATGTATAAAGTATAGAATATAATTTTTGACATTTTACGAGCACACACAAATGCAAACAATTGTCGCTCATTTTTCGTCAGTTATCAGTATTTTATGCTGTTGTCGCTGTCGATGCTGCCATCAATGCTGTTGAAGCTGTTGCTAGTATTTACTTCATATTGTTCGGATTTAGCAGTTATAGACTACATGTATTTCCAACATTATTGTTGTTATTGTAAATACATATTGACAATATATTGTAATATAACTTCAATTCATATGAAGCAGCAATTTTTATTGTTATTACTTTTGCATTGTTGTTGCTGTTGTATTTGTTGTATATAATATTTACTGTTATTATTGAATTGTCAAAATACATACAATTTTATGCGATAAAACTATTCAATACTAACACACATGCATATATATATATATATATATATATATATATATATATATATATATATATATATATATATATATATATATATACATATATATATATATATATATATATATATATATATATATATATATATATATATGTACGTACATACATATGACAATTGGGAGTGTACAAAAGAAGGAAGTGATGTGCGTTGAATGGGTATAACAATCGAAAGAGATAGAAAGGGAAATTGAGATCAAATACATACTTCATAGGCAAACATATCGAAAATGCCAATGAGAAAAAAAATTTTGCATTAGAAGAAAATAATCTAGTTCTAAATTGGTTCCTAAGGAGCTACAACTAATTTTAAAATGCTACATGTATTCTGGAATTACAGAGAACTCGATTACTTAACAAAATTTGTTCAACATTTTGTTCGATTACCCTTGGTTATCTTTTGGATAAAACGATAATTCCATCCATAGAGAAATTATTTTATTATTTTGGATATTATTTTCATTTATTATAGTCTATGGAAAAAAAACTCCTTACAGAAAACATTATTAAAAATAACTACATCAAAAACAAAATTTACACAGTTAAACAAATAATTATTATTACTAAGTATTATGGGACAAAGCCACTAGTGCAGCTCTGAGTAAAGTCCAATCGATGAAAACATTACTATGAAGAGTTCTAGTAATTGGAGCATTTAGAGCATAATTACTCCTGGAAGGCTTTACATAAAAAACATCAGCATAACGTAGGTTACGCAGAGGTACATTGAAAGTAATGATACTCAGTATAATTGAACAAGTAATACAACCATAAACAACATCCGATCAATTGCCTATGCTCCAGCGATTTCATACCCAATAACGAGCACCATGCATTATGAGAAGGTAAAGGATCTACAAAAGGGATTGAACAAAGTGCATATTAAATGAACTTCTTTTAAACCTATTCTGAACGGTTAATGTGAATAGCATAAAAAGGGTTCCAAATAAATACGGCATACTCCAACCTGGAACGAAAAAGTTTACGTAGTGACGTTTTAAAAGTGTAAGAATCAGTAAAACTGCTACTATTACATTTCACAAAAGCCAAAAGAGAATAAGCCTTTAGAATTATATAATTAAAATGACTCACGAAAGTAAATCTCGAGTCAAACACAACGCTCAAATCACGCACCTCCTTCAGATTTTCCAGCTCTGAATTTGGCAGATAGTATGTCGAAAAATATTGTACTCGTAACTTGTTAAAGGTCACTTTAAACCATTTTTTAAGATTAAACGATAAATGATTATTATTGTATAGTGATTTTATCAGGCAGAGTATAGCACGCACCTCCATCGAATTGAAACCATTTTTTCGCTTATTGCGATATTAGCTATATAAAGCGTTCGTTGTCTGCAAAACGTATGCTATTGATCGTAACGCGCTACGTAGTCGCTATTATTTCATAATCATAAAGGAGTCCGATTACTCACACATTCTACAGAGTATACGAGAAAGATTTTTTTAATTCATGGAGTCTGAGGAGTCCGACGTGAATTATATACATTTTTTAAAATTTCTCTTATTCTCTTATTGCAAAATTTTGCAGTGAAACTCCAATTCTACAACCAGTCCTTTTAGCAGGCTTGCAATGCAAATGAGAATCATTCGATATATACTATTTGGATATTGTCAGGAAGAGACCAAGCCAACAATGTGGATAGACGCAAACCTAAATACTGCACACAGTACTATTTCTACTCACTCCGATCTATCAATAACAATTTCAACGATATTTTCTACCATAGACACTAAAAGCTGTAAATATTGCCTACTGGCAGAACTAAGTGCAAATGGGTTTAGTCCAAATCCGAAAATGAGTATTATCGCTAAACCCAATTTTGTGGCGTAACTCGATTTTCGGTCTATTTCGCAGGCCTAGAACACAAATAAAGGACATTCGATCTCAATTATTTTTTCGATTGAAATCTTGCAAGGAAAAGGTGCCATTAGCTTTCAGCAAATTGTTCAATAATATAGATGATCATGAACCGAAATACAACACTCACTAGATATTCTACTCATATCGGACTTCCAATAATATTACGCTACATTACTACGGCCATATTTTGTAAATGGAGACCAGTAGCCAGCTGAAAGAACCTTCCTCAATTGAAGCTATTCGGTCAAATTTCTACTATCCAGCAACAAATGTCTGATTATAAACTCATGGTTTTAATCGGGAGTTATAACAAACCTGTTCCCTTAAGTCTTAGAAAAGCAAACATTGGCGAAGAATCTGTCCTTTATGATTTACTATGATTTACTAGAACTGTATAAACTCATTCTATCAAAATCAGCCATATACAAATTTTACTACAGAGATTATTTACGTCAACACATACAAACAAATATATCTACGTATTTATTTAAACACAGCATGTGAAGTAATCACACGCCCTCATAATCATAAAAAAGGATCAATTGTCAATAAATAGAACAAATTATTGCACCACATGATACCGACTACCAAGTGCCAGCTACCAGCAATTTTAATATCATATCATTATTTATCAAACAGCTCATACATTTGTATTAGAGATGTCCATTTTCAGTGGCAAAGCTGCTAGTTAACTCTATTCTATGAGTTAACTCTTAAATTTTAACTGCATTAATCTCAAAAAAGTAGATAAACAAATACATTAAAAATTTTGTTTGAAAATTCTGAAAATCGCATGATCCAACGGACATTTAAGGCACAACATGTCACCAGTATGAGCATTGCTAATATGTACACATATGCGTGTCCATCCATTAACAAATTTTACTCCAGAAAATTTTTATTCATTATTAAATTTCCGTTATAGTCTACTTTTGTTGTTATTATTGTACATATATATTTCACTATTTAGTCTCATTCCATTTTTATTTCATTTCTAACCCATTTTATTTCCAGTTCTACTTATACACATATTATCATCATCTTCAAAATGTTGCTATCTCACACTACAAGTGCAATAAATATAACTGTAAGTATAGCATATTCACTCCTTGAAATGTAATACAATAGCATCAAAATTGACTATTGATATGGCGCTCTTCTAGTATTATATTTATTTGTGGCGAAATATTGCTGTCACATTTGTAAACTAATATTGTATTTGTGTGTACATGTACTTTATGTATGCAATCTCCTTTTTCAGTGTCTCTATTGCTCTCACATTTTTCATTTATTTATTACATTATTATACGATACATACACTTCAAGTCACCAGAATAAGTTCATTGCCTTTTCTTAAAAGCTATTGTCTTCCAAAAGCGCTTTAGAAAAATATTCATTGTTGTTTCGTTACATATTATGGATATAAAAATGCTTAGAAAAACATTTTCTTTTCAAGGTAGTGTTGAAAAATTCCGCTGTCGACTATTGAAGAATATATATGACGTCAGCAGAACTGTCAACTTTCCCTCATACTAGAATCTTGTTCTCGAAAAAAGTTAATGAATGCCAATTGAAATGAACCGATAGGGTTTTATATACGCCATGTGATTTGGAAGAACAAATGACTCAGATGTGCTCAGACGAAAAGAAAATTCATGTTTCTTATTTTCTAATTTCAATAAGCCCACATACATACTTTATTATATTACATTCACGATCTAATAGAAGATGAACGCTGTAAGTTGTAATGATAACATTCAATGACATTCCTTTATTCAGAATTGTTGAGTTGGATTTTTAAACGGCTAAAATGACAGCAAGTTCATATAAACAGTTTCTCCAAAGTCTCTCAATAACTTGGAACCACTGTAATTAAAATATTAAATCAATTTCGATGCAATTTATGCCACTCAAGGGGTAAAAAATTAGATCTAATGGCCCCATACTCACCTAATATTGAACATATTTTTGAAAGTACATGCTGTACATGAGACCTCCTGTATTTTACTGTTTTACTGCTGCTATTAAAATAGCATGAAATGACATTAGTATAAATTAGTTGAAGTAACTTTTTATTAAACTCCCATATTTTGCATTATTTTTATTTATTTTTTTTTTTTATTTCTCTAATTGAAAACAACATTAACTAATTTTTTTTTTAGATAAAAATAAAATTGCTTGAATATTATAAAAACATATTGAACCCATTATGCGGACGAGTAGTGTACATACTTATTGTGCAATACATCCATATAGCGTAGCATCAAATAATAGTACATAGATAATATTATTACTATTATTTCTATGGTATGTTGCTATTATTTTTGTAATGTAATATTGCAGCAATAGTAAATAACATAAAATGTTTACAATTGTAAGCGATAAATGATATAAACAACAATATCATACATATCTATATGTATGCGATAAAAATTTCAATTTGTTCATACGTACACGGAATGGGCAAGTAGTATTAGGTATTAGATATGTTATTTGTTTGGCTGTTTAAAAATTAATAATAAAAATTCCAAACAATATTGGAAAAATTAAAATCAATTGCACTCATGGATCCATACCTACATATCAAGAATTCAATTGAAAATGGTCAATAATACATATCTATACAATAAGTACTTATTATTATTACTATTTGATTCTTGTTGATTTCCCACCATAGAAACGTCTGTATTTTATTACGTTTATTATTAAATATGCAAGTACAGCATCAAATTTTTACGATGCGTATTAAATCAAACAAAATTTTTAATGAAATTTTTTGCGTGAATGATTTTATACAAAATTTATCAATTAGTATTTATTTTTGAATTCAGCATAATATTTTATGGTTTTTATTTAAACAAAAATTAATCAAAGTATCATATTTTTATAAACTATCAACTATTACAATGAGACAAATTCATTGAGGTAAATACCTACATACCGTTTCATCGATCCTAGAATGCAATGAAAACCACTCGCCAAAGCATTGATCATAATCCCCCTGAATCAATTTTATGTGTTTTCGCATTCGTTTTGCAACGGATTCCCAATAAGGGGTGCATGTCCAGAAAAATGTTAAGTAGTACTTAATTAATAGTGCTAGGTCATATATTTCACCCATCTAACTATAAGGATTTTAGGTGAGGTGGGAACGACATTTATTTTAAAATAATCTATTTTGTAGGTGAGACCACCTAAGGGGTAAAAATATTTGTAAATATGTATATATCATCAACAAAAATGTTGCAGATAAAAACTGAACGGAGTTCGGCTTTACAATTCAACCGTCCAAAGACAATTCTGATTTTACTGAATATTCCAATGTTTAGGTTAAGATTGAAATACAACCTGACTGAATCACAACAAAGCCAGACTCGATATCAGCGACCCTTGATGCATAAAGTAGTGTTTAGCTCGTCTGGTAGTTGTGAGCTATTTGTTCAAGCGCCTGCTGAGCAGCTGCCCGTTGATCTCAATAAAAAATTATTAATACTAAAAATTGAGAAAAATCGTATCAGAGCTTATACATTTTTTACTGAGAGGTGGTCAACATTAGAAAGAACACATTTTTTGCCTTTTTGAAATGGCAAAAAATGCCATTTATTCAGAAATGGGGTCTGTTGGGTGCGCTTGTATTAATGGTAAACATTTTAAAAGTATTTTACAGTATTTAGATGTTGCTAAATATTTTGAGGCAAGTTCTAGGGGAAGGAATTATTTTCAAAATCGACTTCCCAAGTAATATTTGCACATCCAGAAGGTTAAAATACAAATGCATGTTTCTATAATGATTACGTAACGCTATCTTATGGCAGTTTTGAATCAGTCGTTATAATAAGGTTTCCAATTGCTCATTATGAAAAAAATCTGCAAGTTTTATATCAGTTTGCTGGATGAAAGTCATTGCGTGAAGCCATATCAATATGGTTTCCACTTAACTTTTTAACCTGATTTTTACCGTTATTACAAACCGTTACTGTTATTACAAAATTTAAAAAAAAATATTAAATTCCATGTTAATGGATGGGTAAGACGAAGTCTTAGGCTCTGAGGCATCTACTTGCCGAACAAGGCAAAAGAACGACTTTAGAAGTGGTGGGCTTGGTTATTTTCTTTAAATTACTCCATGAAACTATTCAGTGTAAGAGGAAAAATACTTTAAAATTGATATGAATAAGTACTAGACACGATTCTGAACCTAAAACAATACTGAAAGACTCTTACAGACTAAAATTTGCTAAATTCTCAGAAAAGTTCCACTAGTCACATACATATAATTTGGAAATTCCCATCAACAAATCTTTAATTAATTTACACATAGTTATATTAAATTTTAATTAATAATACAAAAATGTATATATGCGCGAACAAAAACCAACCAACACATTAGTAAATAGCTTCACCTACCTACCTCTCTTTTGCAAAAACAAAATCATGTACAAACGAATGTATGGAGTTTTTCTCTCGTTTTTTTTTTTTGTTTTCCTATTGTGCATAATATTTTTGACGTTGTTAACAACATTTTTACAACAATCATTAGCACTGAATTAGTTGCATGCATACTAAACAGAGCAAGGAATACACGGCTGGTTGAATGGTTGGATTGCATACATGCATGCATTCTTCATGCAATATTTATACACATACACACACAAACATACATACCTTTGTATGAGAATGATGTACAATATGGCACATTGATGACAACAACAATGACGATGAAGATGATAATAATCATTATAATGATGATAATACTGATGATGATGATGATGATGACGATGTTGAGTGTCAGTCGGTGCATGTCAACATGAACACGCAGTCATAATCATGGTGGCATACAAATTATTTCGTTAACATAATTTACTGACGTTCTGACAACACAACAATGGCAACAACAACAAATCAGTAACAACAACAAGAATAACAATTTCTTTAACAATATCACACAAACACACACTGAATCTGCCACTCTACATTCATTCATTCAGTATTATGTATTGTATAAGTACGAGGTATGCATGTATTCGCATACTCTCCCCTACCAAGTAGATATGTGTGTACGTATGACTTAACTGCCATTTACAGCATATGATTTCATTATAAGTAATTATTTACATGTACTATATAGGTATCTACATATATGTATATACCTACGTTAATTAGTTTTGAAATATGGTCGCTTTTCTTTTTATACGCTCCACACCACCCCCCCACTCATATTATATTTTTACCCAACCGTCTATTTTCCTGCTCCTTTTTTTTTTTTGCTAATTGTTAATGCTAAATTATAATTTGGAAGCATTTTGTAATAAGTTTTTATTTTTTCGAGTAAAGTAGGTACTTACTTACTTACGTGGCCATTGCAACCGGAAATCGATTTAGGCCGAATCTAGCGTGCTTCGCCAGCCAGCTCGTTTCTTCGCTAGTTGGTGCAAGTTAAAAATTCCAAGCACTGACAAGTTCTACAGTACGTGATCTTTCACCGGAAGTTAGATTTGCCTATGTTACGTCGTCCACCAGCAGGTTCCGAAAATAACACCTTATTAGCCGGAGCGTGTTCTACCATTCAGTCCACATGACCTATCCAGCGCAGCCGTTGAATTTTAATGCGCATTACTATGTCGGTATCGACAAACAGCTAATATAACTCACGGTTTTACCTTATTCGATACTTGCCACCAACGCCAATAGGTCCAAAGATCTTGCGTAGGGCTTTTCTCTCGAACACTCCAAGCATTCTCTCATTTGCGGTGGAAATTGTCCAGACTTTAGCGCCAAATGTAAGAACAGGCATGATGAGAGACTTGTAGAGTGTGGTTTTCGTTGCCCGAGGGCCCGACTTCTCAATTGCTTACTTAGCTCAAAGTAGCACGAGCAAAAGCGATCCTCAGCAATATCTCCAGGCTGAGGACATTACTGGTGTTAATGCTGGTTCCAAGATAGGTAAAGTCCTTACTAATTCAAAAGCGTAGTTATCAACAGTGACGTGCTGTCCAAGATGCAGCGACTCTTTGTTTTTAGACACTAGGTACTTCGTCTTGCCCTCGTTCACCGTAAAAACCATTCGACGTAACTCTCGTTCCCATTCAGAGAATGATGCACTGACTGCTCGCGAGTTGTTACCAATTATGTCAATATCATCGGCATATGCCAAGAGCATGACACTTTTGTGGAAGATAGTGCCATTATGTCGTAGATCAGCAGCTCGTATTATTTTCACCATAATAAGATTGTAGAAGTCGCACGATAACGAATCACATTATCTGAAACTCCTTCCTTCCCAATCTTCACTGCACACAGGCATTGCTTTGTAGAGATAATCCCTTACCGGACTGTCGAAATCGGTTTTGTAATCAACGAATAGATGGTGTGTGTCGATCTGTTTTTCTTGGGTCTTCTCGAGGATTTGGCGCAGTGTGAAAATATGGTCGATGGTGGATTTACCAGGTCTAAATCCACACTGATAAGGTCCTATCTGATCATTGGCTTCAACATTTCACACAGTACGCTCGATAGAACTTTGTATGGGATGCTAAGAAGACTTATTCCACCGTAGATGGCACAAATTGCGGAGTCTCCTTTCTTATGTATGGGACAGAAAACACTGAGCCTCCAATCCTCGAGCATGCTTTCATATTCATATTCTGCTTATGAGCTGGTGCATGCTGGTGAGCAGCTCATCGCCTCCAGTCTTAAACAACTCAGCAGGCAAGCCATCAGCACCTGCAGCTTTGCTGTTTTTGGAACAGGAAGAGGCTCCGCGATTTTTACCGCCACTCAGGCGCTTCATCTTCTCAAAGAATTTTCGAGTCTCATTCCTGTCTCTACAGATCTCTATGGCCTTACACTCTCGTCTTTCTAGCTATATTTTCTTACGCCTGAAAAAATGTCTCTCCACACTCCTCTTCTCTCTGTATCGCCCCTTGCTTGCGTTGCACCTGCATGCAGGCGTTTTCTGTAGGCGGTATTTTTCTAAGCGGTAGCATCGCGACAATCCTGATCACAACGCTCATTCCTCATAGGCCGGTAGAATCCGATTATCTCCTCAGCAGCAGTAGTCATGGAGTGGGATATATGTATCCACTGTGGGCATGTAAAATCAACAGAGGGAGTGTTCTTCTAAGCGGTAGCATCGCGACAATCCGGATCACAACGCTCATTCCTCATAGGCCGGTAGAATCCCATTATCTCCTCAGCAGCAGTAGTCATGGAGTGGGATATATGTATCCACTGTGGGCATGTATCATCAACAGAGGGAGTGTTCTTCATAAGCAGATCAGATAATCGAATAGTAAAAGCATTTGCTGCCTCTGGTGATTGCAGCTTATTGACGTCAAGCTTTCTCTATGAGATTGGAGGCACGCCTTTCATCAATCATCACGTGATCAATTTGGTTTCTTGTTCGTTGATCTCGAGACATCCACGTCGCTTTAAGGATGTCGAGATGCGATAACAGCTCGTTGACGAAAGACCCGGTTGTACAGCCAGAGACCTCTTAGGTTCCGAACTTACCTGATGGGCTCTGAATGCCATACCAGGTATCGTATCTCTTACGATTTGTGGCTTAGACCATGTACTAAGGTCGTGATGAGTACGACTTTCCCGAACCTTCAAACTGAAGAACTTACAATAGGTTTCCAGGAAAAAAATCATCTTAATTATAGATGACAGGCGCAGAGTTGCTTCATCTATAAAAATAAGAAATATTCAATCCGCTGTAGAAACTAACATTGAGGTTAGATAGAGGAAAAGTCATTTCTCTTACTTATATCGCAGGATCGGATAAATATTTGGATATTTGAACTTTCTTAAATATTGTGTAGTCTGAAAATCCCACTCAAAAAAATTATAGCAGACCCGAGGCGTCGATTTACATCACTTACATCACTGTTGAATATGTTGAACTTACTAAATTTTTCAATATAATGCTAAAGCAATAAAGGCGATTATGTCTTAACCCTTTGTTAGATATAAATATGCAAAAAGATCTTATATTGTTAGAAAATCTTTGATGATGACTCTATGAGTGCAAAAAGTTGAACTTTTTACGACGATGTGATAAAAAAATATTTTTCTCATCTTTCAATAATATTTTGTGGCTTCTTGCTTACAATGTATTCATCCATGATATGGTCGTCACAATTTTCTTCTTCTTTTTTTCCCCTCTTTTTATTCTCCACCATAGTCCATTTTATACTGCCCTCGTGTTATTAAAACAGCGAAAAGTTCTTTGTTAATTTATGACTTTTTGTTAGAACATGAAATGAAAAACAGCTAACAACAACAAAAACATAAATTAATGTACAATTTTTTTCTGCTTTTTTGTGAAATTACTTGTACTCGTATTTTGAAAACAATTTCAACATTTTACAATTTCATATGATCTCAGTACAATAAGAAAGTGTTAAAAGCATAGTGTAATATTAAATTGTTAATGAGAGAGAGAGAGGGAACTATGGTATCTGCATGCTTGAGTAGCAAAAGAAAGAAACGCATTTTTTCTTTCTTGCTTTTTCATCGTACTTATTTTTTTTATTGCATTTGAAAATATTTGAAGCATTGAAGCGTTGCAAAAAAATATATATAAGTGGCACGCACACTATACGCATGTACTACACAACTCGTCTATGTACATAAAAGAATGCAAGCTACTGTTTTTCAACTGCAACATTTTGAAGCGTATTTATTTTGGAAGTTTCAACCATTTTGTCGATTCGTTGAGTTCTATTTAATATTTCTTTTCTTTTTCTTTCTCATTGGTTTGGCTTTCTTCGATGGGTTCGTCTAGGAGTACTTGCATCTATAGTTTCATTTAAGCCAACAACTTTACAATACTTGGAAATCTTACGTTGCCATTGATGCTGTTGGTCGTCTTAGACTTCTTCATCTGTTTGCCCTTTATAGTGTTCACACTTTTCACTTAAACTGGAAATCATTGAACACTACCACCAGTGAATATTAACCCATCACAGCAACATCACGCACGCGATCAAAACGAAACTTCTTAGAGTAAAGACAAATCTCGTTCTTCTTTGCTTCCACTTCAAAGGGAGCAGGATGAAAAAGAGGTGAAAATATATTGAGAAACAAATACAAATTTTTACACCAAAAACATAGTAAAATCATAAAAAAAACGAACAAGTGGAAAATAAAAGTTTTCTTTTTACGAACAGAAAAAAAAAATTGGAAAACAGTCCAAGAAAGAAACTTATAAAATTTATTACAAACAAAAAACTTTTCAAGAGTGAATGAAAACGCGAACACTTACAATTTCTCGGCGAATATTCCTTGTGTATATATGTATGTATGTGCATGTGTAAAATAGGAAAAAATTTTAGAGCTATGAGTATTTATGAATGTCCATCTTTGTGGGGGATAATAATAAAATGCATCAATGTTCGTATGCTACATCTATTACAAATTAAGCAATACAGTAATAATAATAATAGTAGTAACAATAACATTGCATATATTCGTACAACTTCAAAATTAAGCAATTTTGATTTTGTTTGCTTCTTTAACCATCACCCTATCCACCATCACAAAGTTATTTATTGTAGTGTGTAATAGCCATATTGCCAAATAAATGGCAAAAGTTAATGTTTTGTTATATGCTTTTACTACTATGTACTACAAGTTTAAAATATTTATTTATTATGTATTGTTACTCCGACACATTCACATTGGTTACGATATTCTTGAAGGAACCAAAGTCGTACCTAATAAATTGAGGGGGAAGTAAACGAAACAATTTTTTTTTTTACAATTCACAGTTGAACGACAATTATTCATCACTTTTTTGGAAGCATCAATTTAATATTCATGGCTAAAGCTTAGAAAGTGATTCATTTGAAAATAGTGCCATCGTTGATATACGGTCACCTAAATAAGCTGATGTATCCCTGAGTTTATGTAAACAGGATGTAATGCGCATCCGAATATCATTGTTAAGGACTTACACAAATTTTACTTGAGTGTCGGCATAAGAGTTAAGCCGAAATATTTTTCATACATATAATAATGCGGTACAAGAGCTCGAACTCTTCTTTCAAGACACTACATTGACCGTATGGAGCTTTTATCTATGAAGACCCTTCGTATAATTTACTTTAGAAAACATTCGAAATAGATAAGATCGACCTGCACCCGACTCCACCAGACTATTCTCTGCAACATCGTTGTATGAGTCAGCACTTCTAGTTCTAGAACTATAGCACTTTTAGCCTTTTCAAAACAATAAGTGTTAAGTGAACCGACTCAACCTAGCCTTTGGTTGGTTCTGCCCGTTGGGCCTTTTTCTCTCAGCAGACTGTGTCTGGGAGTCCTACATTCTTGAGATTTTATTTATCTGTAAACTCTTTGAAGCGGAGTTTCGAGTCTATAAATCCTTAATTTCATGCATTGTTGCCATGTTTACAGTTTCCACAGCCACAATACCATGGGAGTTGATATCCGAGCCTAAAGCGCTGCTGTTACCAGCAGTGAGTGGTTTATAACTGACTTACATTGCGATCAGGTCGGCAAAATCCTCCACTGAACCCGCCTCGAGGGTGCCGACTGGAAATAGATACCACAGTTTAGCCTGTACGATGTCAGGCGGTATCTAGCTAAGATAAGGGTAAGTTGGTGAGTGTTTGTTACTCTTCAATAGTACAGCATTCGGCAACGTACTCTTATCATGGTCGGAGGTGAGGGGCTGGATTAAGGTGTTAAGCGATCCGTGCCGAAAATCAGCCTGGCTGGGGGCCCCTTTTTCAAATAGCCCAGTCGCTAACGTGAGCTTACGGATACCTGGCGCCCTCCGTAATAATTAGCCTTACCTGCGTACTGCGAATCTCTGCGCAGGCGGACATTTATTTCTTCGCAACTCGTGGGAACAAGATTGATTCTAAAAACCCAAAAACTGGATCTGGGGTTCCGGGGGTGTTAACGGGAGGAACGGCGGACAATAAGGCTTCACCAGAGGCCGAGCTGTTAGCTGCACCACTCGTTCCCACCTCTGGAACTCGGAACGAAATTCCTGCAATGGCGGACAGCACTGCCTCATACGAAGTAGTGCTGGTAGCCACGGCGGGAAAAGTAGTGGAAGGGATGGCGGAAAATGAGGCTTCCATAGAAGCCGAGCTTTTAGCCAGCCCAAAATCAATGGCAGCATCTGTTGCGGCGGACGGAACGGGTCTCGGAAGACCTAAGCCGGCGGCTGCGACGGTGTTGAATAAAGAGGATGGTGTCACCAGGTCGGCAGGGAAGCCGGTTTGGAGGCAGCGTAAAACATCTGGCCGAACATCTGATGGTGTGGACGAAGACGATCCTAGTGGAGCGGAATCGTTAGCTTTATCAGGTGCAAGCGAAGAGGACGGAGTCTCAAGAGCAGAGCGAATCCTGTTGAAGAAACGGGAGAAGCAGAAGCGAAAGAGACAACGTAAAAAGGCCATGAAGTCGTCGGAGAGGACCATTGAGCAGCTCTCGGGCCAACTCAGTGGACTTCTGCAAGATGAGTCGACCTTGGAGGTGGAGAACTCGGGGAGGAGGTTCAGGGGCGAGAGCTCCGGAACCACTTTGAAAAGTTCAACGCCTGAGGAGCCTCATCCGAAGACGACGGAGGGGCCAATTGAGGTGGATGCTGGGAAGGATGGACAACCGTCTCTTGAGAAGGTTGATAATTCTTCCACGCAGACACCAAAAGGGGCAATGGACGGCCAATTATAAAGGCCGTCAGTCGCTCCGAAAGGGGCTCGAGGCCCAAGCCTAACACGGGTAGAGTAGCTCTGGGAACGACGGGACAGGGAAATCCGACGTCGGGAGGTGATGAGCGGGGTGGACAATCTGGAAAGATTGTTAACCCAGCGGACTCACAGTCCTCGCATGCGGTACCTGGGCCGAGCGGTCTTGCAGAACCCCTAAACGTCGGGCTGAACAGGCAAAGGGCGAGCCCACCAGGGCGAGGAAGACTTACGCTCAAGTAGCGGAAGCTGACCTCGTTATGGGAGTCATGGACTTGTCACTAGAGGGGCTTCTGGAGGATACTCATCTGAGTACCTTCAAGGTATCTTTGTTGGATGCCATGGAGTCTCTTGAAGACGATGTCAATGACATTGGATTTGTCGGCAGGGCAAGGGTGGAGAGCGGATTGATTGTACTAAGGTGCAAAAATCAGCTATCCAAGCAATGGCTGTGCAAGACAGTGGAGCACCTAACCGGTTTGTGGGAGGGTGCGAAGCTCAAATGTGACAGCCTAACTGCCTTGTCGACAAAGAGGAAGATGGTGATTGTTGCTCATGGCAATGCTGTGGCCAGCGACATCATCCTCAGAAGGCTGCAGCGCCAGAACGTCTGTGTGAAGGACACTTCCAAATGGAGTGTTATCCGCACAGAAGGGTTTGGCGAGGCAGAAAGGGCAGGTGTTGTACTCACCGTGCTGTGTCCTAGGGAGGACGCGGAGGCCGTCAGGATCGCAGGGGGGAGACTCAACTGCGGTCTTGAACAGGCCGTCGTTAAATTCCAGAAGGATGCAGTATGAGGGGTGCGACGCAGCTCCTGGCGTGGGGCTAGTGGCAGATTCTGCAAGGAAGAAGCCATTAGGGCGGGAGGTGGGCCCGCGCCAGGAACCACTAAATGTGTGTCAACTCAATATTCACCACAGCAAAGCAGCATCAGCAATGATGGTGCGGAGCTTCGATGAGGATGAGCTTGACATTGCACTAGTTCAGGAGCCCTGGATTCTTCATGGAAGGATCAAAGGCCTATCTGCACAAAAGACCACTTTGTTTTATCCACAAACAGAGGGGAAGTTGAGGACATGCATTTTAGTTAGACATGGGATACGTGCGATTCTAATGTCTAACTTGTGTTCACCGGATCTCACAGTAGTGAGAATAGGTGACGGTGCGGGATCATTTATGATCGCATCAGCATACCTTCCATACGATTCTCCAGACGAACCACCTTCGAGAGAGGTGGAAGCTCTAGTGAGATTCTGTGATGGTAAGGGGGTTGGTCTGATCTTAGGCTGCGATGCCAATGCGCACAGTTCTGTGTGGGGCAGCAGCAATGAAAACTATAGATGAGAGTGTCTACTCGAATTTATAGAAAGATTTGGTCTACAAGTTGCCAATAGGGGAACAGAACCGACCTTTGTCGACGCACGTCGTTGCGAGGTTATTGATGTTACTCTGACGAATGTCAAAATGTTGGATAGGATTTTGGACTGGAGGGTTGTGGATAGACTAACCATGTCGGACCACAGGGCCATTCAGTTTGGGATTACGTCCGATAAAAGACATAGGAACGACTGTAGAATGGTAAGGATACCGAAACGAACGGATTGTACAAGGTACTGCGAAGTTCTTGAGGAATTATTGCCAAGGAGGTTTAAGAGACCTAGAACAACTGCAGATGTTGAGTATCAGGTGAGGGCTATCAGCTCAGCCATGATCAAATCATTTGAAGCTTCATGTCCTCTGACGGTAGTGGACGAAGGAGATCCCACTCCATGGTGGAATGGGGAACTGGAATCCATGAAAAAGGAGACAAGGAAGGCTTTTAATCGTCACATGAGAGGGGACCCCAACGCATGGGACGACTACAAGTCAAAGAAAAGGGAGCTGAAGAAGACTCTACGCAACCGTAAAAGGAAAACGTGGAGGGAATTTTGCTCAAATATGCAAGATATGACCGATGTATGTAGATTACAGAGGATCATATCAAAGGACCCGATGTCAAAGTTGGGATTAATTCGCAAAACGAATGGATCCTTTACAGAGACAATCGGAGAGTCACTGAAATACCTGATGGAGGTGCATTTTCCAGGAAGTTTTAGATCGGAAGATCCTTGGGAAGCCACCCACAAGGGTGCAAACAGGAATGAAAGATTGGATGCTGAAAGGATAGTCACCAGAGATGGAGTGATAAACGCCATTAAGCGTTTCTCTCCATTCAAAACAGCGGGTACAGATGGGATATTTCCAGCCCTACTTCAGTGGGGAGCAGAAGCTCTGGTAGACAGGCTTCTGGGAATATTTATTACTTGCCTGGCTACAGGATATATCCCGACTCAATGGAGAGAGACTAAGGTTGTCTTTCTTCCAAAGCCGGGAAAAAGGGACTACTCAGAGGCTAAATCTTTCCGGCCGGTTAGCTTGACCTCCTTTCTGCTTAAATGTATGGAAGGAGTACTGGCGGACTACATGGAAAGGACAACGCTTCTGACAAAACCACTGAGCAGGTGTCAGCACGCGTACTGAGCTGGCAAATCCACTGAAACGGCCCTGCACGAACTCGTTCGCGTAGCGGAGAGGGAACTGTCTTGTGGAGGGATATTTATGTCTACTTTTATGGATATAGAAGGTGCCTTCGATAAGATTGGTTTCGATAAGCTAAGGATGGCCCTTGTTTCTCGTGAAGTCAGCCCAACCATTATAAGGTGGGTGGACAGCATGCTGAGGAAAAGGGCAATAAACTTTCAAAATGGGAGTTACAGACTCAGAGGTAGGGTAGTCAAAGGGTGTCCACAGGGTATTATCGCCCATCCTTTGGAACATCACGGTCGATTCCTTACTTCAGCTTCTGGACTCAAAAGGCATACACACCGTCGGGTATGCAGATGACATAGCGTTAACGGTGAGCGGTAACTTCCTGGACACTATTTATGATACCATGAGAGGTGCACTCAAAATGGTTGAAGGATGGTGCACGGAACAAGGTCTCTCTGTAAATGCTAGTAAGTCGGAAACTGTACTCTTTACTAAAAGGAGGACTGGACTAAGAATAGACCCTCTTAGGCTTTTTGGATCGAACATCAACGTATCCAAGGAAGTAAAGTATCTAGATGTCATCCTGGATAACAAGCTGACTTGGAATAGTCACGTCGATGACAAGATTCAGAAGGGCAAGCGGGTATTACATCAGTGTAAGAGAGTGTTCGGTCTCATGTGGGGAATCACTCCCAAAGCAGCGCACTGGATCTACACAACGATGGTCAGACCCTTAATAACATATGCTGCTGTGGTCTGGTGGCCTAAGGTCACCCAAAAGACCGCGAAAAGCAAGTTAGATAGGGTACAAAGAATGGCTTGTATTGGGATTACCGGAGCTATCCGGACGACCCCAGTAGAAGCATTGGAAGTCTTTCTCGGGCTGCTGCCGTTGGACTTGCATATTATGAAGTCAGCGGCATTAACAGCATTACGTCTGAAGACAACCAATAATTGGTATGGATTCGGCACAGAGAGGGGGCACAGGGGCATCCTGTCACTGCTATATAGCAGTGTAAAGGAGGCGCAGATGCCAATGGAGGGAATGGGTAGGCTGAAGATGACTGAAAAGTCACACAGAACACTCATTGAAGACGGCCTCACACATGATGTATGTGAGGAAAATGACATCAGTATTTTTACAGATGGTTCATTAATGGATGGCAGAGCGGGTGCTGGAATCTTCTCTAAAGAGTTGGGGCTGGCATGCACTCTGAATCTGGGAAGATACGTATCGGTATACCAAGCAGAAATGCTAGGTCTAATGCATGCGCTAGACCATCTACTGGATAGAAAGGTGCAAGGTAAGAAAATCTTGCTAGCACTCGATAACCAGGCGGTGGTCAGGCGGCTGCAACAACCTACGGTATCTTCTAAGTTGGCGCTCGAATGTGTTCAGAAACTTAATGGGTGTGCTCGTAGTAATGCGATTACTCTTATGTGGGTGAAGGGACACATTGGTATAGAACAGAATGAAGCTGCAGACTCCTTGGCTAGACAAGGATCTGAAGCTGAATTTTATGGACCGGAACCAGTAGTTGCTCTCAGCAGCGGGACGGTGAAGGCAAAGGTCGAAGAGTGGATAAATAAACTTCATCTCACGAGATGGGAGAACTTATCTACTTGTAGACAGGCAAAGGCTTCGTTGAGGCTATCAAAGGGCAGTGAATCGGGGAGGGCTCTCAGTCTAGGACGAATGACTCTAAGCTGGTTGACTGCATTAATAACTGGGCATGGCAATTTCAGGTACCACCTCAGCAAGATGGGTCTTGTTGATGGGGAGGATGCTGATATTTGCAGATTATGCATGGAAGAGGCAGAGACAGCGGCGCACATAGTGTGCCAGTGTCCTGCATTGGCAAGCAGGAGGATGCCCACACTGGGTCGCCAATTTATTGATGAACTCGAAATGTGGAACATACCCCACAAAGAGATGCTTGAAATAACGCGTGATGTTATTATGAGGAAGGAAGTAGAAGACTTCTGCAACCGAACAAATAATTAACACACGATTTGAGGGACGAAAAGGTACCCATATAAGTGGTCTGATTCGGCTAATCCCTAAATTTTTAATATACATTGCGATCAGGCATTTTCAGAGCCTGAGCATTTTATGTCTGATTGATTGTTGTTGCCTGACTCTGCACAGATTGCTTAACGAATTAAACTAACTCAGGGCATGGTGAGTTCGGTCAACTCGCTCAGTGTCTTGTCTCAGCTTAAGCTTGGGCTTGGTTGCCTCCAAAGAGGTAGTCGCTTAGCTACCTCATTCAACCTCAGATTTACGGTTTCGGCAATTCTGGAGTTGCGGCATAAGTTTATTTGTTGTTGTCGTTTGTTGTTTGTCAATCTTATCTCACGAGTTGTGGGTCATCCACCTACTCAGAGGTTCGGTATACTCACGTGAGACTAAATAATTCAGAGGGCACCCAATATCCGGATACTCCATTAGAGACTGGACTGTTGTAAATGAGCCACCAGATACCCTCATTCTCGGCATGAGTCCTATGTATAGCACTTTAGTCCACTCCAGGGGATAAAAAGTGGCTGGAGTTTGATCACAACTTGAGCACGAAGTTGATTGTGCCAGCACCTTGTTATATGGCTCCACCATGATAGGCCCTTAGATGCTTCTTCCAACTGCTGCTTTTTAAAAGTGACGTTGTCCGTTTTTTTTTTTTTTGTTTCTGTTTGTTTTTTAATGTTTGTCCAAAAGACTCACGAGTTACGAAATTGGAAAGTAACACCTCTTTCTTCTGGACAACCACTGCCAATCCATGTTTCACTCTTAACAAGCAAACACATCTTCATGCCTCACTTTGCGCTCGTTAACCGCCATATCTAAGAGATTACGACGATTATATCCTGTCGACATCAATGGAAGGAATTTCAACGAAAATTTTTGCTAACCCAAATATACCAAATATACCGAGTATACATTTACTATATAAATATAAGATATTCTAATTTGTTTGTGGCTTCGTATGACCAGTTTTGAAATTATTTGTTTTTAAAAATGCATAATTATAGTACTGGCAACTGATGCGATTTTGTTTGGCACTCTTCTACTCTAAACTAAACTACAATATTCTACGTATTGCTTTGGATTATATTTTTCCTCAATAATAACTTCGATAATATCTTTTATTAAATTCAACTCTATGCTCCAGTCGACTTGGCACACGATATGAGAATTTGTTAAAAGCACATTCACAGTTACATTGAAACATTTCCTTATTTGTTCAATAATTTTGTGACTAAAATGGAAAACATTCAGGGATGAGTAGGAGAGAAGGAGAATACTGCAAATGTTTGTGGATGCATTTTTAATAATGTATTAATAATATTTGATTCTTTTTATTTGACAACATGGTATTATATAGCCCATAAGATAGAAATTATTTAAAAAAGTAAAACCAAAATGATATTTTTAACTTTATCCAAATATGATAAAAAAGTGTAAAAGACACTTTAGAACTTCAACCACTTCATATTCTTCATATGCTGGCTTCATATGCTTTCCAATTCAAATTTTATAAATTTCTATAATTAAAATTGCTTAGATATTTGTTTTTTAATAAATTTTAATATATAATAAATATAAATATCTTAAAATTGCATGCATGCAATATTAATTCATTTATTATGATTATTTCTCAAAGAGAGAGCATGAAAAACAAAAATAACTAAATTTAAATATACATCATCTATCATTCTATCATACTATCATTATGTAATAAATTTTAAATAAATTTGTAACAATTTATCATCTAAATTAAAAAGAGTTTGATAAATTTTACGAATATCTTTTATTTTATACATGTGTATGTTTATGTATAGTAAAAAACAACGACAATGTTTAATATTATTTGTCAAAAATCGTATATAAATATTGTACTACATATATTAGTATATACTAACGCATGCACATACATGTACACTTGTTTATATTCCCATATATACAAGGTGCGACAATTATGTATTAAGACTGCCTCTAGAAAACACAATTAAAACACGATATCTGCTAATTTTTCTGTATATTTATTCGAAATATTCTCCTCCTGATTCAATACACCTGTTACATCGATTTAATAGTGATTCAAACGCATGTTCCAGCTCATTTTTCGGAATTGCCTCCAGTACCCTCGTCGAAGCCCGTTGTATGGTCAACATCCTTTTAACTAAAATTTCAGTTTTGGGAACAAAAAGAAATCGCACGGTGCCAAATCAGGTGAATACGGCGGGTGATTCAACACACAGACCTGATTCCGAGCCAAAAATTGACGAATAATGAGTGCTGTGTGACTCGGTGCATTATCGTGCAATCGAACATGACGGATTCTGGACATCAAACGCTTCAAAAGTTCGAGGTAAAATGCGGAAGTAACTGTTTGACCAGCTGGAACAAATTCTTTTGGATAATTCCTTTGCTATCGAAGAATGTGATGTGCATTGTTTTGATTTTTGATGAAACTTTTCGTGTTTTTTTGACTTGTGGCCAGTTTTTTTATTTCCATTCCGCACTTTGACGCTTGGTTTCTGGATCGCATTGGAAACACCATGTTTCATCACCCGTAACAATTGTTTTCAGGAAGTTTAGATCATTTTCTGCAGCTGCAACCATGTCTCTATAATGAGTGACCCACATTAATTTTTGGTCCTCGGTCAATGTGTGTGGAATAAATCTCGCGCAGACCTTTGTTTTGCCCAAATGCTCGTGAAGAATGAGTCGGATAGTTTCTTTGTTGATGTTTAAGGCCTCTTCCATCATTTTCACTGAAGCATTGCGGTCTTCTGTAATAAAATCACGAACTTTCTGGATCGCTTCCGGTGTCCGCACTGAAATTGGCCTTCCTTCTTTTATTTCATCTTCCAGCGACTCTCTGCCATCCACAAACCGTTTATGCCATATAAAAACATTTGATCTTGATAAACAAGCATCGCCATACGCTTGCTGCATCATTCCGAATGTCTCTGATGCACCTTTCCCAATTTTTGCGTGGAATTTAATGACCGCTCTGTGCTCCATGTTAAAATTTTAACATCAAACGAACACGTGTTTTGTAAAATGAATGTCAATAAACATTAAATATCAGCCAAACGCCATGAAATTAAACAGTTAGTAGAGGAAGGTTGAAGCTTCAAAACGCATGTGCTCACACATAGATGGCGCGCTTGGTTGCTGAGATATGTTTCGAGTCTCAATACATAATTGTGATACCTTGTATTTATGTGAATATTACCACACACAATAATCGCAACTATCACCACCACTACTCTCACCATTGCTACCATCATCCATTACTTGTACGAATACGAACGCAAACCACAAAAAAAAATTGAAAGCAATTTTCTATTGATAAAATAGCAAAAAATTTGCTATTTCCCCTATAATCATATTGTGGGAAAATGCCAATTGCCAACTGTATATATGTGTGTATGTGTTGTATGTGCATCAGTGTCCATGTGAATGTCCTGCTCTATTCGAATTGTGCGTGTATATGCATTTTAAGTTATTTATAAAGCATATTTACCAAATATTTGCACGTACATTACATATACTCAGCATCGAGATACATACGTACATCTGTAGATATAATACTATATACATATTGTATAATAGATACCACCATACGTCTGTTTATATGTATACACACTTACTTTTTATTGTATAGAATTTTAACAGTTTGCAACAACGACAACAACAACAACAAAAATAATTGAAATCATAAATGTGTGTCATTACAGCAACAACTTGATTAAAAAACCGCAAAAACCGATTGAACACCAATACACATGTTTGACGAGATGTACATGCATACATACAAATGGGTTCCATATTGTATATCGTATATACAAGGACACTATCAAATACAAATGTTTGCCATATATGCAGTAATAGCAGCAGAACCAGTAGTAGTACCACACAAACCCTAATTTTAACAAATTGTTCAATAATAACATTTATAAATGGCTTCTAGTTAAAGGTAACGAGGCTCGAACTAGTTAGGGTTTATTTGCAACAGATTGCTCAAATATCAGCAAGCACTTGTGAATTTCTCTAACATGTCAGTCACATGACCTTAACATAATAAAAATGAATACAATTAATATCTAACAATTGAGAAAAATCACAATGGGAATTCTGGTGCACACGCTTAATTTGTCATTTTGAGACTAGTCGAATTGACAGGTTTTTTGAGAATCTCGATATTCTTAGAAATAACAGACAGAAATATTTTAAAACGTTTTTATAGCAAATTTTTAGTGTAGAAGATTTAGCCAATTTATTGACAATAGATAGAAGTCATGTTATAAAGCAACAAATAGGGATATCGAAAATCCTAGAATGCATGCATTAATATCGAAAAATATATTCATTAATGTCGATAATTTTGAACACAATGCATTTTATATGTTAATGTCGAGAAGTTAATTTTTTGAAATTATTTTGATATTAATCCACAATTGCCCTTTGTTCCTCCAAGGAACCATAGGACTTTATATATATATATATATATATATATATATATATATATATATATATATATATATATATATATATATATATATATATATATATATATATTTATATATATATATATATATATATATATATATATATATATATATATATATATATATAATCTACAATCAAAATTGAAATAATATCGAATGAAAACTAATTCTAACGTTGTTCATTTGCCTAAGTCCTGCCCTTTTTGTTGCTCTGTAGCAACTGATATCGTATTGATGCCGAAAAGTTTATGTTTTTCTGTCATTATTTCGATATTAATGCACGGGAAGACTGAAATGTCTAACAGAAAATTGCATTAACACCGAAAGGTAAATTGAAGCAATATTATAAACACATAATGTTGAAAAACATTTTCCTTATAAATAATGTTGTCGAAATTTGGTTCGACATTAAATCATTTAGCACATAAGATATTGATTTTAAGTCATGGATTGTAGTAGTCGATGTTGTTTGGCATCATTGTAAATGATCTAAATTATTAATCCTTTCATTCTCTCGAAATTACCGATTCACTGAATTACGCTTAACTAAAGGGTTATCCATTTCGCGGTTTCAAAAGTATAGGGCTAGAATTCGACATCTGTCGAACTGAGTTGTTAAAACAATTTCTTTCTTTTTCAGTTCAAAGTCTGACCTTTGCGAAAATGGATCGCTTAACTATCGCACAACGCATTAAAATTGTAAAAACCTACTACAAAAATGGTGATTCTGCCACAGCCACATATCGTGCTTTAAGAGGAGATTATGGTTTACATAATCGTCCAACTACGCAAGCAATTGGCAAAATTGTGAAGAAATATGAAGAGACTGGATCGGTTACAGATATTGTAAGGCCTGTGCATCATCGTTTCGCTCGTACCACCGAAAATATCGCTGCTGTAAGTGAAAGTGTTGCCGAAGACCCGAATGTGTCGATTCCTCATCGTTCTCAGGAATTAGGATTGTCTTACGGCACATTATGGCGTATTTTGCATTTGGATCTACACCTACATCCATATAAAATCCAGCTCACACAACAACTGAAGCCAGCTGACCATTCACAACGTTGAAGATACGTCGAATGGGTGCTTGAACAACAGGCGGTGGACGGCGATTTTTCGAACAAAATTTTCTTCAGCGACGAAGCACATTTCTCACTCGATGGGTATGTTAACAAACAAAATTGTCGTATTTGGGGTTCTGAGAATCCTCAAGTAATTGAAGAGAGTCCACTACATCCACAAAAAGTCACTGCTTGGTGCGCTCTTTGGTCTGGAGGTGTGATTGGACCTAATTCTTCGAAAACGACGATGGAACGACTGTCACCGTCTATTCGGAGCGTTATGGTCATATGATAACCGACTTTTTTTTTGCCTGCTATTGAAGAATACGACTTAGAGAATATGTGGTTTCAACAAGACGGTGCCACATGCCACACAACTCGAGCGAATATGGCTTTATTGCAAGAGAAATTTTCTGGCCGCGTAATTTCTCGTCGTGGCGATATCAAGTGGCCACCAAGATCATGCGATTTGACACCGCTTGACTTTTTTTGTGGGGCTACGCGAAAGACCGTGTTTATGCAGATAAGCCTTTAACTCTTGAGCACCTAAAAACCAACATTCGTCACGTTATGGCTGAGATACCGCCCAATATGTGTCAAAAAGTGGTCGAAAATTACCTCAAAAGAATCGATGCTTGCAACAATTCGCGTGGTGGTCATTTAAATGATGTAGTATTTCACACATAGTGTCAACGTTCAAACTTTATAATAAATAAGAAATATCATGATAAAAAATATTTTATATGTGTTTTATTTACATTTACTTTTGAAACCGCAAAATGGATAACCCTTTACATAAACAATATCTATATCGGTATACAACTCATTGAGTATATGATTGTAACATACGCGGTGCTCGAACCAATTATTGCCTCATTAGATACCCACCTAATGCTGGTCGGTTCTTAAATCTTGATGACAGATTTTTTAGACCCCAATAAGGCAGTCTAGCTCATGATCGATTACTCTGATACAAATGAAAAAATTAGTTCTAACGCGTCGACTCATCAAACAAAATAAACAAGGTATACATATTTTCGACTGAAGTATGAGATCTGTTCATAACTAGTTCTGGTCCCAGCGTACTAGTTCAAATGCTAGTTCTATATACAAAATATCTATTAAATTCGCACGATTCATATGACTCTTACACCGTATATAATCTTGATAGAAAAAACAAACAAAAAATATACAAGTAATGGTTTGATATTATTATTATCACTATTATTCACTATTATTATTATTATTATTATTATTATTATTATCATGTGGAGTGTAAATTACAAGTTTCCATCTCATTTTCTTTTTTTCTTTGAATAATATTACAAAAAAAAATCGCCTTTACAAATTTAGCTCATATATTCATATGTATATGTATTATTTGATATTGTTTTATTATATATTTTCTGCAATAAAGAGGGTTTATGCATACCCAAATATACTTGTGTGTAGCTACACATTACTCAATGCCG
Source organism: Megamerina dolium (assembly GCA_963854835.1). Lineage (NCBI taxonomy): Eukaryota > Metazoa > Arthropoda > Insecta > Diptera > Megamerinidae > Megamerina > Megamerina dolium. The sequence continues at coordinate 30,217,931 of OY978529.1, read as the reverse complement.
GAATTCGGAATGAAACAAATGAAAGAATATGAACACGATAGAAATGTCTATATTGATGAATATGGTCAAAGAAATCGTATATGTAAAAGGAACTAATACTTCATTGCCTCGCTCTCTCTCCCTCTCTCTTTAGTTCTTTTGGCCTTTGCTTGTACTAACTCTTGTTTTAATAAATATATATGTGAAAAAAAGAAAGAAGACATGATAAAAAGAATTATCCAAGAATAAATAAATAATATTATCAATTAATAAATATACTCTTTTTTATATTTCGTTCAGAGTAATCTTGTTCAAAAATCAAAGACCAGACGTTTGGATATAGCGTGCCATTAAAATTAACGGAATTCCAACCTGAGAATAGATTTTTGATTTTGAAGTCTCGTCATCCCAAATCCTTATCAAAGTATTGTGCTTGCATATCCCTACCCACAAGCCAATAAAATGCTTGTAAAATTACAGGCCAGACCTATTGAAAATTTTTAATCGCTCCTGCTGAAAGAAATTTCAATTCATTTCGCATATCTAGACAGTGATTTATGCATGGCTTTAAGCAACTATGACCTCTCTCGTCTTCTATTTCTATTTAATCTATATTGCGGCAATCTGGAATCCGCTGCTGCCATTGATATAAAAATATCAAATGAAACCCATTTCTGGGTTGAGTGTCGGTGCTACGAGGGCGATCCCAGAACTACCCGACATAACAAAGAAAACACAACAAATTTGGGAACAATTTTTTTTATTTCTCAACATAATCTCCTTTCAACTCTATACACTTTTCCCAGCGATATTCTATAGGTTCGATACCCTGTTTATAGTATGAATTGTCTAGCTCATTAAAATAGACAATTCTAGCTCATACAAATTTACCGCAGACTCTACCATTTTTTCAAATTTGGAAATAGAAAATAGTCCGAAGGAGCTAAATCTGGAAAATATGGTGCGTGCTGAAGCAATTCGAACATTAACTCATTGATTTTGGCCATCGCAATAGCGGATGTGTGAACTGGTGCATTGTCTTGATGAAACAACACTTTCTTATGCGCCAAATGCGGCCTTTTTTCTTTAATTTCATCACTGAAACGCTGCAACAAATTAGCATAATACTCGCCGTTGATTGTTTTTTCTTTTGGAATATACATAATCAATAAAAATTATCCCACGTGCATCTCAAAAACCAGATACCATAACCTTGCCTACAGATGGAACTGTCTTCGCCTTCTTTGGACACGATTCTCCCCTTTTAGTCCACTGTTTTGACTACTCCTTTGTCTCAGGTGTGAAGTGGTGGACCCATGTCTCATCCATGGTTACGACTCGACGCAAAAACTGGGCTTTATTACTGTGAAACATCGCCAAACACTCTGTAGAAACATCTTCACATCTTCTTCTTTTTGTTCTATTGTGAGCAAACGCGGCACCCATCTTACACACAGCTTTTTCATCTCAAAATTTTCGGTCAATATACGATGTATAGCACTTTTTGAAATGCCTGTAATTTCACCTAGCTCACGCACCTTCAGCCAGCGATCATCCAATACCATTTTGTGGATTTTCTTAACCGTTTCTGGCGTAGCCACCTCAATTGGTCGACTATTACGGTGTTCGTCTTGGCAGTTCGTATCACCTCGTTTAAACTCTACCACCCAATATTTTATGGTTGCAAACGAAGGAGCAGACTCACCTAGAGTAGAACCTAGTTCGGCCTTAGTATTCGTTGAACTGAAACCTTTCAAATGAAAGTATTGAATTACATAACGGTGACCAATTTTTTCCATGTTTACGAATTCACTGAGGTCGTTAACTTTCGATGACTCCAAAAAATCTCTAACCAACGTGGCGCCTTGAAACATAAAACATATGTTTTATAAGGTTGCCACTTTTCACCAAAGTAATTTTTTTCAAACTACTACCGCCATTTATATATCAGGTTGGGTAGTTCTGGGACCGACTTCGTAAATATGTCCAATAAAAATATCAGATAATCAATTCCAGAAGTGATTCCTACACAGCTATAAGATTTTTGCTGAATCTCTAATATTTTTACATTCATTTTGTAGGCGAATACTCCTGATATTGAGGGGTTCGTCCTCATATTATCTCTCTCTAGAATTGGTTCCCGAGTGGCTACGGAGTTATCTGTAGGTTTTCAGTTGTTTTTAAATTAATTTTATGGGGGAAGTCCCTTAGAGCGTAAACATAACGGGTAACTATGTTCGGAAAAATTGTCGGTGGGGAAATTAGTTGAAGTTTTTAGTACATTTCGCAAACCCCCCCGATAAGTGCATTATCAAAAAAAAACAGTTGATACACACTGCACAAGTGAAAGTAACAGTGTAAATCTTTTGCCTGTACATATTCCTCACTCTAACACTACATCAAAATTTGCAACAACAATAAATACAGACAAAAAAAATAATTTGTTCTCTCGTGATATACTATCTCCCTCTATACCGTGGAGTGTACAATGCGCTTCTCCTGCTGTAACACCAACAGCTACAACATCAAAGCAAACAAATAACGGCCTTTCTACTGAAGTGCATGACCCAGTAGTTAAAGCAACTAGTGCGATGACTAATAAAGAACCAGTTGCTGTTCAAACTGGAATTGATCGCTACATTACTGTAGTAAAGCGAAAAAGAAGTCCACAAAATTCAAAACAAATGAATTCAACAAAAATTCAAAAGCAGAACACTGCCCCTATTAGTTCGGAAAATAGATATGCTTTGCTTTCAGGTGATGAAAGTGACGAAAATATTATCTCCAAGAAAAATTTCAAACCCCCACCCATTTTCTTAAGAGAACGCAACTCAGATAAGTTGATTTCTAGAATTACAAGTCTTATAGGACCAAAGAATTTCCACGTTGTTCCTATTCGCAAAGGCCAAATTGAGGAAACGAACGTGCAAATCTACAGCGAAACTCATTATCGCAAAGTAATTGCGGAATTTGATGCTGTAAAAAAGAATTACTACACATATCAGCTAAAAAGTAGTAAGGGCTTAATCGTTGTACTCAAAGGCGTCGAACCCAACGTTGACATTAACGAAATCAAACTTGCCCTTCAGGAAGAAGGGTTTCAAGCCAAAACAGTATTCAACATTCTCAACAAGAGCAATATACCTCAACCGTTATATCGTATTGAGCTTCAGCCTGAAACAAAACCCCTAAAAAAAGATGAAGTACACCCCATATATAAAATTCGATATTTATTGCATCGCAAAATCACAATCGAAGAACCCCATAAGAGAACTGGACCTCCTCAGTGCAGTAACTGCCAAGAATATGGACATACTAAGACATATTGTACCCTGCCAGCTGTTTGTGTGATTTGTGGAGATCTCCATAAATCAAACATATGCCCAAAATCTAAAGGCGATGCTAGCATGAAAAAATGCAGAAATTGTGGAGGTAATCACACCGCAAATTATAGAGGTTGCCCAGTATATACAACCCTAAAGCTAAATTTCTCCGCTAGCAATCAACCTCTAAAACCAGTTGAGCAAACTCAGATAGCCAACTCAAGTAAGATACAAAATATTGATGCAACACAATTCTTCTCTGCAATCCCAAACAAGAATCAAACCAATTCATACGCTAGCATGTTAAAACAAAACCCACACCAACAAAGCAATGTAAATAATGAGCAGAAACACTCACTGCCCACCCAACAGCCAAGTACCCTTGAACATTTGCTTCAAACATTAATTCAGAATATGAACCAATTCATGAACTCAATGCAAACAATGATGCAAGAAATGATGAAAAATCAATCGATGTTACTCCAAACATTGCTATCCAGACCATGAGTTATCTCAAGATATGCCACTGGAACGCCAACGGCTTAAGCCAGCACCGTTTGGAGCTAATTCAATTCCTTGAATCCAGCCAAATCTACATAATGATGATATCTGAGACCCATTTCACTGACAAAAATTGCTACCAAATACCATACTACAAACTGTACACCACAAATCATCCGCATGGTAAGGCACGCGGAGGAACTGCCATATTGATAAAAAGCAGAATAAAACATGATGTTCTCGAAGATTTCAGTAGTTCTACTTGCAAGCAACATCTATATGTCTGGAAGAATACATCTCTAAACTAGTAATATCTGCGATATACTGTCCCCCAAGATACAGTATTACCGAACAACAATATAAAGAATTTTTCTCAACTCTTGGTAGCAAATTCTTGGTTGCTGGCGATTTCAACGCCAAACACACTCACTGGGGCTCCCGCTTAATAACTCCAAAAGGCAGAAGACTATGTTCAATCATCACTAACCACGGCTACGATGTTATTTCAAATGGTCAACCGACATATTGGCCGACGGACAAGAGGAAAATACCCGATCTCATAGACTTTGGAGTCGCCAAAGGTTTGCAGATGGAAAATATCTCCACAGAGTGTAATTATGATCTATCATCTGACCACTCACCCACGGTAATATCTATAAAATCACAAAGCCCCCAAGGTAATTGCGTTAGAAAGAAAATAGACTGGTTAAAATTCAAGAAATATATAAATTCCCATCTTCCTCTGAGTACTGTATTAAGAAATGGACACGATGTAGACTCAGCACTCGAAAAATTCAACCAGCTGCTCTCATTAGCTCTCAGCTGAGCCACCTGCACAAAGGTATGCAAGCAATGAAACTATAGCCCATACGCACCAGCCGACATTGAATTGCTAGTAAGACAGAAAATAAGACTCCGAAGACAATGGCAAGAATTCAGATCACCGAATCTGAAAACACAGCTACAGCACTGCACTCGAAAGTTAAAGCAAGCCTTAAAAAATAAAAACAACAAAGAGTTAGAGGAGCACATAGCGAAATTAACACCTGGTGAAGCGTCAGACTACTCTTTGTGGAAATCAGCAAAAAACTCAAATCGGCCAATTCTCACTAATTCCCCCATCCGTTTGAGTGATGGTAATTGGGCTAGAAGCAACTCTGAGAAGGGTTTGGCTTTTGCAAACCACCTAAAAAATGTGTTTACACCCAATCCACCCTCTTCACAGTCCTCATTACCAAAATTAACTTCTCAACCTTGCTAAATAACGCTCAAAATTAAAAAAAGGACATATTCAAAGCAATTTATAAAGATTTAAACCCAAAAAAATCACCTGGTCCAGATCAAATTACCGGTAAAATGATAAAAGAGCTACCTCCGGCATCAGTAATTCATCTCATGCACATTTTCAATGCTATCCTTCGTATTAAACACTATCCCAAATGCTGGAAAACTTCAAAAATTATTATGATAGCAAAACCAGACAGACCTATCAGCCTCCTGCCTATACTCTCTAAAGTATTCGAAAAGCTACTTGTCATGAATATAACTCCATTTATTAATCTCAACCAACTGATTCCTCAATATCAGTTTGGATTTAGAAAACAGCACGGCACAATAGAACAAGTCTATTACAATGCGGTGTAACTCTAAAAAGGAACACTTTTGAAGAAAAAAAGTATTGCTCAGCTGTCTTTCTTGATATCACTCAAGCTTTCGATAAAGTATGGCACGATGGCCTTATTTACAAACTCAAACTATTACTGCCTGCAAATGTCTCCTCATTGCTTAGTAGCTACCTCACGAAAAGACAATTTCTCGTACATCAGAAGGATTACACAACAAATCCATTGGATATTCACGCTGGCGTTCCTCAAGGAAGCGTTTTGGGCCCCTTACTGTATCTCTTATACACTTCAGATATGCCCAACAATAACTATACATTCATATCGTCCTTTGCTGATGATACGGCAATATTGTGCTCTCGATCTAACCGCATAGAAGCTACTAAACTCCTGCAGACTCATGTCGATTCTCTCGAAATCTGGCTAGCAAAATGGCGTATAAAAGTCAATGAATCAAAGAGCGTACATGTAACCTTCACGCTATGGCCAGATACATGTCCCCTACTTAAAATTAATGGCCAATCAGTTCTACAATGTTCCTCAACAAAGTACTTGTGTATTCACCTCGACAGAAGGCTGACCTGGAAAAATCACATAGAGGCAAAAACTCAGATCAAGCTTAAAATTAATCAGTTATGGTGGCTGATACACAAAAGATCAAAGTTGAATCTCGAATACAAAGTGCTATTATATAAAGCAATCTTGAAGCCAATTTGTACTTATGGTATTCAGTTTTGGGGCACCGCATCTCCATCAAATATCGAAAAATTACAGCGAATACAATCCAAGTGTCTGCGAATTATTGTAAACGCGCCTTGGTATATGAGGAAAGTTAACATCCATCGAGATTTAAATGTACCCACAATTTCTGAGGAAGTTGCAATGTCCTGCAGAAGCTACATTCAAAAATTACATAATCATCCGAATCCCCTTGCTAGGCAATTGTTGCTGAACACGGGGCATCGTCGATTAAAAAGAAAAGACACACTGAATATGCTGTGAAATTGCTATACCTCGCGACTCAACAAATTGTGATGGAACGTTGGGAATATCACATAATTTTAGTTAGTTTGTAAGATTTGATTACTTATTGTTAGTTTCTAAGTAATTTTAGAAAGATCCAATAAAAAAAGCTTGAAAAACAAAAAAAAAAAAAAATTTTGCCCCACTCGGGAGTTTCTAGTTATTTTAATTAATGTAGCAACTTTTATCGAAATGCGACCTGGCCGAATTGAACGACATGAAATAAATATATGTAGAAATATTTATCTCGTCTGGTGAATAAGAACTTTTTCTATTTTCATATGACTGTAAAATCGGTTGTGATGCGATTAATTACTCCATTCTAGGCCCATTATGTATAAGAATAATATTTTACAATTTCGACATACATTTATTCATGCTAAGGACACTATTTTTCAAAAGGTTTAGTTTTACTCTTCAGAATGATTTAAAATACCCAACATACCACATCTTTGAGAACAGTTTAAATTAAAGAAACCTCAAAAGTTGAAAAGGGGTGATGATGATACCTACAAACTTTCACACTAACTTCAGCATTTAACAAAAGTAGCTCGCATTCTGTTTTACCTTTATTCTGATAAGTTGCCACAACACATACAAATTCTCTTGTGTATTTTTATAACCGAAACCTTTATTATAGTCATCACCATCATCATCCACAACATCATTACCATCATAATCATCATCGTCGTTTATTGATAAATACAAGTAATATAATAAACTCTTTTTAGTGAAATCAGCTCACTAGTGGTCAACTCTTATGTATAAGAGCAGACTGGTTAGGCTGGATGAGTAGATATGTGGTTTAATGGTCCTTTGTGTGTTGGGCGTTATTAATTTAAGCTTAATTAAAATTAATATTAAACGAATGGGGCGTAAAGTGTTGAAAATTAATTAAGCGAATACTTACGTAACATCAAAAATGACAAACACTTATAAATATGTATGTACTCGTATACTGTGTCCAATGGATACAATACATATCATTCATGTTGATGGCACTGTTAATAGTGATAACGATGATAATGCCTATATATCAAAGTGCCAATATTACCTACTTAAATCGAAAAAAATACCACAAAAATACTTAAATGAACAATGCAAATACTTGTGTAATAAAAATGTATCATTTATACTGAATAAATAAAGAATACGAGCAAGTTACAAATTTATAATAACCATAAAATCATAGTATGTATTGTATCCACGGTAAAATATTTATAATCCGTTGATTACATGAACTCGTACTGAGTGATTATGGAGATGTTTATTTTAAAAACAATTGAAAAATAATATTAAAATTTTCACATTCAAACATGTAGTGCAAGCCCAATAACAAATAATAAAAAAAAACCGCTTTCATTAATTTCTAAGTCATATTTAATTGCAAAATTTCATCGAAGGCAACCAAATAACCAAACGAACCGAAAGAAAATAAAATAATTATTATGCGAAAAATAGAATAATACCAAAGAATTATGCTTCGTTATACAAACACAAGTGCATACCCAAGTATGAGTAAATAGGACCAATTATAAAAATAATAACAATCATAATATTTAACAAAAAGGAACAACACAGCTCTGTGTGTGGTTTGTAATTCTAGAGTCAATTAAAAAAATATAATTTTTAAATAAACTACAATGGTTATGTAGAAGAACGTACTTGTAAATACTAGATTATATGCTACTAGTATTACTTACTTTGACCTTCTGTAACATTAAATGGCAATTAAGAATAGCAAAGAAATAAAATATGAAATGTGACCATGGCAACCGAGTTTGCTTAGAAATAGAAAATCCACGATATTATATATTTACTTGTTTGTTGGTCGCTCTACTTATGTTACTTACATGGATTAAGAAAATTAACAATTCTTATCCTTTTAAAATTACATTTTACATATGTACCCTGTGAAAATGGAAAAAAACCTTTTACCTTAACCGTAAGCTCTTACGTATATTTGTATATGAAAACCAAACGACCACGTATACAATTAAACAATAGATCCACATATAAGACACACATGCACACACATAAATACAAAAGCTTCAAAAATGAAATTAATTTTTGGAAAATTTTCCAAAAACCAAGTCAACAACCGTAGTAGATTTTTATGTCAACCACAACAACAAAACAGCAACAAAATGTAAAATAAAGGTACAACTAACTATAAGCAATTAAAAGACCCAACTGGAGAGAGAGAGAGAGAGAGAGAGAGAAACACACACATCCACACACTTTACATTAATGTTACCTTTCGATAATAGAAATAACAACAACAGGATTAAATACTATTAAGAATACTAAAACTATAATATTACCTGTAATAATAATATGAGTACGTACCTTGTAGAAAAAAATGTGAAGTCTCGCAGATACGATTTCTTCTAATACACAAAATCAATTTCTAATTAATTTAAATTGACATAAAGTGGCCTCCAATTGCTATGGCCAAGCTTTAACAGTTTATTCCTTTGACATTTCAAGTGACAGCACTGCCCAAAGTTTGACAGCTTTGATTACTTTGACATTCTCAATGACAGCGCTGTCATTCTTCTACATTTGAATTCTCTTGAAGTGCAAATTAATAAAAAATTATTGTATTTTCATATTTAAAATGATGCTAGCTTTTAAAGTGAGAGCACAGTTATTTATTTATTTGTTAAAAGTTATTATAAAATATGTATGTAATAGTTGTCAATATATCCAAACTTTGATAGCTTATTACAATTACGTTTTAATTGACATTAGCTGCGTTCTTTTGCGCGCGATTTGCAAAAGAGCACTCGCTTATTTGCCGAATTGCATGCAAAGCAACAACAAAAATAAGCGACGTCGCTTATTGAATTGAACGCGTTTATATTTTAAGCGACCTGAGTTATAGTGTTTCAAAGTAAAAAAAAAACAGCACTATTGTGAATAGGCTACTGGAATGTGCTTGGGAAATTTCAACAACACGTCAAATTATTGTAAATACAAACGAAAATACGCAAAATAAAGCAAGTGCAAATAAAAATTTATTTTAAATAAACGAATATATTTACCACAAATTCCGCAGAATTTCTTCATTTTTGTTTTATTTCGTTTATGAATTTCACGAACAACCAGCGTTGCTAAGTAACTATAGGGAAATTATATTCAAGTAAAAGGGAAATTAAATACGAGTTGGTGTTCTTTTCCAACCCGGTTACAAAAGAATGCAGCTATTATAGTCAAATTGTCAAAATTCTCAAAAAAATTATTGCAAAAAATGTATGTAAGGCTGTTGTTCATTAGCTATGTTAGAACTTTGACATCAAAGTGCAGTTTTCTGCATCAAAATTGAAATTGTAAACTTTTATAATCGAATTGAGCATATTATAAAGAATCGCCTTAACCCTATGAATGATCCAATTTTTGTTCGTGACTTTAGAAGAACTTGTCTTGCTCAGTATAAAAGTCTACTTTTAAAAAAACCGAAAAGTCGTTCAGGGTTGGGTTCGCAGAATTGGAATTGGAAAAGAATTAAAATTTCAGCAAAAAGAGCATCTTCAGAGGCGTCAGCAATATCACGAACTTCAATTATGAAGCAATCAGCCTTCAAAATAAGTATGAACATGTGTTGATAGTAAACGCCAAATGGTATGGGTGCAACAATCTGCTTTTTCCGGAATTTTGCGACTGAATGAGACTGGAAGATCATACAGTTTTAACAAATCGGAGCAGCGTCTTGCCCTTTGGGCGATATGTTGCAGTGGTTAAAAAAAAAAGTATACCGTGATCGAAAGCAAGTCTTCTAATCGAACCTCTTTTTGCAATTAATCCAAGTTAATCCAAAAATTGGACTTCCTTTTGTATTCCGTCCTTTAAATGTTTTCTACATGACCTAATCTAAAGCAAAGCCATCACTACTAATACCACTTTTACTACAATTACAATCTGCTGTTGTTGCATTCGTTCAACTCAAGTGCTACTTAGCTCAAATGAAAATGTTATCCTTTTTCTTTTATTTGTTGTTGTTGTTGTTGTTTTTGTTTCTTCTTTCTCTCTTCTCGTAACCCCAAAAGGATTAAGATGATGTCCTTTTACATTTGTATTAGCTTATATTATATGTACATGTAAATGTAAAATGCAACTAATACGTTGTAGGAATTATTTATGCTGTTGAGACATTTAATATTATTAGGATTAACCTTCGATGGAAACAGATTTCTATTGTTTTATTATTATCATTGTTGTTGTTGTTAGTGGAGTTATTTTAGGAGGTATGCATATAAACAACATAGTACAAACAAGTGGATGCTCAACAATGCGTTAGATTAAAGTATTTTTTTAAATATTGTTCTTGTTGTTTCGACTTAATTTTTATATCACGTGTTGTTGTTGTTGCTGATTTATTAATTGGAGGGCTCATATATTGGATAGCATATTTATTTTACTTTGATAATTCTAGCCAGTTAAAAGAATTGACTAAAATATTTAAAGGTAAATATTTGAAGATAATTTTGCTTAACTCTTGAGTCAATTTAGCCATAGAATTTAAAAAAAAAAATTAATAAATATGTGACGCTTTAAGCCCCAAAGAGCTCTTTGGCCGAGCTTCTCTTTCATTACTGCTATGCGAGTTAAATTTTTGGACAGTATAGAATATAGTATGTATAAATTGATGGTATCTACATAATATATGGTATATGAACTCAACACATAAAACTTCTTACCCTTAAAGAAACATGCCGATCCATCTGCCGATCTATTACCTAATACGCACAATAACTAGAAGAGCTGTTGAACAAAATTTTACACAAAACACTTGTGATGTAAGGATATGAATAATATTGAAAATAATCAAGGTATTCAGTGAATTGTCACGCCAATATATTGACTGCCCATAACTCCTTTAACGTTACATTTGAAAGAATTATATATCAGCCGTGAATTATTATTTTAGTACGCATAAATTTCCCAAAGAGTGAACGAGCCACACCCACTATTTCATGTAGCCCCCATGTAAAGTAACTCGTTAGATCGACTGAGTGATGACATTTATTTTTCTTAAAAATTACTTTAAGTCGGTTGTACTTGGTACACCAATCCACATTTTGGTAAGAATAGGCGAAAAATGAGAGTTCCACGTCTACTGTTTTATATATCTCCTATATAATGTGACTATTTTGACTCGCTCAATGACGTCGTTAAATTTTACTGCGGCACAAATGCCCTCGGAGAGGACACAATTAAGCCTGAAAGGCTATTTTTGACACTACCGAGCTTCTGTTCCAGTACTGTTGTGAGTGTTAAATTTTGGACAATATTAAAAGGGACCCACTTATATTAGCTGATTCCGAATGGCAAAACCCTTTTCGATATTAAAGTTACCAGAGTAGGCGATTGAACCCACCACTGGATGATATAAAAGGTATTTTTAGGTAAAATTTTGAACAAAGTTATTCTTTATTGAAAACCAATATTAATCAAGAATATCTGTTTCATTAATATTTATAACCTTTTGCCATTTTTTGCGTAATTTCATAATTCATTATAGAAACTTTTATAGTTTTTCGGCGAAAAACTTGTTCAAGTTATATTTGACCTCCCTTCTTCAAATTGTTTTCCCATCAAAGGAATTTTGCAGAGACCGAAGCTCATGGTAGTCAGATGGCGCAAGGTCTGGGCTATAAGGTGGGTGCCTCAAATCTTCCCAGCAAAGTGCTGTCAATTTTTGGCGGATTGCCAAAAACGTGTGTGGCCTGGCATTGTCATGATGAAACATCACACCTTTCTCTCTCTTGAGTGCTTCTCCGAATCTGTTAATTGTGAGTAGCAAAAGCCAGAATTAACTGTGTCAGCAGGTTGAGGCAACTCGTAATAAACAATTCCCTTCAAGTCCCACCATACCTTCTTTGCCGTCAATCCAGGTTTCGATGTCGTTTGCGGCAATTTTTTTTTTTTTAATATTCTCATATTTAATCTATTCTTCTTTGCTCGTGATGAGATGTTTTAGAAATTGTGCGATTTCGTTGTGTTTCAGATGCACTTCACTGATGGTGATTCATTCAAGCAAATTTAGCAATATTTAAAAAGGCGTGGCACCCAAACATAGAGTTTCTCGGAGTAGCTAGCCTTTTGGAAATTATGCTAAACTGTCATGTGGTTAATGTTTAGTTCCATCGCTATGTCCTGGAAGTTTGCATACTTGCTTCAACCATTACAAACTTTCATCGACTTTTTCAGCGAGTGATCGGCCAGAGCGTGGATCATCTTTTTCCTAGAAATTTCCAAAACGAAATCTAGCAAATCAAAATTGAACGATAAATTCCATTAAAACAACCTCACCGCAAGCCGCACAAAATTGTTTGCATGTTTTTTCTTTGTTTTGCATTTTTTACAGTAAATAAGAATTACATAGTGTATTTTTGTTTTAGAAATGTTACTCTTCTGACAAAAAAATGATCATATCTTTATATTACCCAGTATATTGATATAAAAGTAACTTCTTCACCCACACAATTATGGCCCTATATTTTATTTAAAAATGCTTACATGACCTTTTATTTAAAGTAAATAAACTTATTTGCTAAGATAAACCTACATAAAATATTTGCGTGACTTACTTACTTACTTATGTGGCCATAACAACCGAATATCGATTTAGGCCGAAAATAACATGCTTCGCCAGCCATCTCTGTTCTTCGCTAGCTGGCGCCAGTTAGAAATTCCAAGCGCCGTCAGGTTCTCCAGTACTTGGTCTTTCCAACTGAGGTTTGGTCTTCCTCTTCTGCGTCGTCCTCCAGCGGGTTCCGAATATAACACCTTCTTAGCTGGAGCGTGTTCTTCCATTCGCTCGACATGACCTAGCCAGCGCAGCCGCTGGATTTTGATGCGCTTTACTATGTCAATATCGGCATACAGCTCGTACAGCTCATGGTTGTACCTTATTCGGTACTCGCCACCAACGCAAATAGGTCCAAAGATCCTGCGTAGGACTTTTCTCTCGAAAACCCCAAGAATTCGCTCATCCGAGGTGGAAATTGTCCACGCTTCAGCGCCATATGTTAGGACAGGCATGATGAGAGACTTGTAGAGTGTAGTTTTCGTTCTTCGAGAGAGGGCTCGACTTCTCAATTGCTTACTCAGCCCAAAGTAACACCTGTTAGCAAGAGTTATCCTACGCATGATCTCCAAGCTGACGTCATTACTGCTGTTAATGCTGGTTCCAAGATAGACAAAGTCCCTTACTACTTCAAAAGCGTAGTTGTCAACAGTGACGTGCTGTTGCGTGACAATGCCCAATATTTTATGTAAATACTATATTTCCACACGTTATATTTCACCACCAATAATTGATAAATGCTTAAAATTATACACTTAATTACATTCAAATCACAAGAAGTGGGCGTAATCCGCCCACCATTTTTATATACTTCCCACTCACTATTATCAGATGCGGGCAATAATTAAGTCCGTTTAGACCATCGACTGTGTTTTTATTAGAACATCAAATTGAAATTTAAATTTATTGTACCAAAATGGAAAAAAAACTTTAAAAAGATATGTAAAACATTTCACATTTATTAGTCTTAAAAAAATGTTATGACTATTATTACTGGCGTAATAAAAAACCGCTACGTTGTTGGTGTTATTATTAAAACCAATCCTCTGTAGAATGACGACCATGATGATGATGATGATGATGAGGACGACTTTATTATCATTAAATAATACTTCTAAAATTGTATTTTCGCACTTAAACATTTTACATAATATTAAATGCTAGACTTACTCAATCTTTCTTACCCTCCTACTCATGCACGAGTACATAAAGCTTCCATTACTTAAAAATAATGGTTTACTCGCCTTTACATATAAGTAGTTTGAGTATTCTCGAATACTCGAATATGCTAAATATGTATATAATAGTATGACTACGAATAGTCATGCATACAGATATGTATGTTTTGTATTCTGTCAAAGTATTGTAGCATCGTAAATCTAATAAATCAATCTTTATGCATTCCAATAAAAAAATGCAGTATACATATATTGAAGCAAATAATAAAAAGAACACTCACATGGCAACACTGTGATCATTTAAAAGTTGCATCAACGAAGCTGCACTCTTTTGCATCGAATTCGTTAAAGAATGACAGGCGAACCATTCATCATTCTCAAAAGCTTAAAATTATTACTCTTTCCCATTCAGTAAAGAGTGGGAATTGAATAATCCCATTCTTGCTAGGCTTAAAAATATGATGAATTCATTCAATATTATAATTCTCTTAAACTCTGAAATACTGGAAATATGATATTATTTATTACCAAGAAAAGCATAGCTGCTTTGGAACAAAACTCATAGTGTTATTATGAAGATAGAGCAACTACAAAAAATTTAAGGAGGTCATATTACCAGGAACAAACATGCTAGTCGTTACTTCTCAATTTATTAAAAAGATTACTAAAAAACAATCAAAAAATTGTAATACGAAATAAAACTTCTATAATTTTTGCATTTAATACTTTCTTTATATTTAATAAAAGCCAATGCCAACCCAGAAATGAAAGATCCAACAACCATACAGATATTTTGTAAACAACAAGACGCGAAGAAGAAGAAAAGCTGTCAGCTTGCTACTGAATTGTTTTCGCACTCCCATTCTTTTTAGACTGCAGCCAACTGCTGTTGCATTCATCAAAATTTCAATTCTGTGTAAATTCTTTAGGTTTTCCAATTCATGAATTGAAAACGAATAGAACTCATTCATTTTTATCAGCCTAAAGACTTCACATACTGAATGCTAGAAAAAAAGGAGTTCAGCTTTTCAACATTTAAATAAAAGAATTAAAATTGAAAATGACTTCACACTTTTACAACTCTGCTATGTACTATTATACTACATACTACTAATAATAATAACAAAAACAACGATAACAACAACAATCAATAATATGGCAGCAATAGCATCAAGCTGTAACTGTGGCAATAATATCCACTAACAAGGTGAGATGATAAAGAGATTTATTCATTCAATTGGCAACATCAGACGAATATTCAATAAATGTTCATAGTCATGCCAGCGTATTCATAAGGAGCCCAGAGTCAATGCAATCGAATATAAATACTACTCATATGTATGTGGTATGTAGTAAACAAAATGTGATCTGCCTCAAGTTGTGAGTAAATAAAATTTAACATACCCTTATACAAGTCGACACTTGTACTTGTCTACAAATATGACAACGATAAAATGTTGTTATGCAAATTTATGTAAATTTGAGTGAAATGAAAAAAATATGGAAAAAATAAAGGTAAATATTCATAATAAAATTGGAGAAAAATTACAAAATAAAACAAGAATAAACGATAAGAAATGTACATCGTTATGTCAATCATCAATCAATTAATGTAAATACTTACATGTTTATGTATAATTTTGTGGATAGCAAAAAGATGTTGCATGTTTTAGGTGTTGTAAAATAGTATCAAATTACCTTCTTGAGCATCTGAAAGCTTAATGTTGATGTTCGTTTCTATTAATATGCCAGAGTTGTAAAAGAATTGAATCGTTACGGAATTCACTCACCCTTAATTCATTTAAAAGCTGCATCATTGAGCCTGCACTCTTTTGCTCCGAATTCGTTAAAGAATGACAGGCGAACCATTCATCATTCTCAAAAGCTTAAATTTATCGCACTTTCCCATACAATAAATAGTGAGACTTGAAAAATATCAATCCCATTCTTGCTAGGCTTAAAAATATGATGAATTCATTCAATATTATAATTCTCTTGAACTCTGAAATACTGGAAATATGATATTATTTACTACCATGAAAAGCATAGCAGATTTGGAACAAAACGCATTTTATTATTATGAAGGTAGAGCAACTACAAAAAATTCCTCTTGGCTGCGCCATATAATGTCAGAAAGTGGCTTCTTATAGTGTCAAGTTAATGTATTTCTTGTTTACTTTTCAACTTCTTCTTCTTTTTCCCCATGTGTTTGTTGTTATTTTATTTACTTTTTCTCCTTCATTCATGGGAACTCAATGGCTCTACCTTGAGTTATTATACCATGACAAAACCAATCAGCTGTCATTATTCTCATAAATAAGCGAATTGTAGTTTATAAATGTTTATAAGGTTGGTTGTTTGAGGTATTTAATTGGCTTGTTGCGTTTCTTAAATTCGTTTCGAAACGCAAACATACATGTGAGCATATTTGAATATATAATAATAGTATTTGATCAATTTTGATTTTTTGCATTTAATACTTTCTTTATATTTAATAAAAGCCAATGGCAACCCAGAAATGAAACATCCAACAACCACACAGATATTTTGTAAACAACTAAACGCGAAGAAGAAGAAAAGCTGTCAGCCTAAAGATTTCACACACTGAATGCTAGAAAAAAAAGATTGCAGCTTTTCAAAATTTAAATAAAAGAATTAAAAGTGAAAATAAGTTTACACTTTTACAGCTCTGTAATATGCAATATTAGGTAATTTACAAGAGAGAAACAAGAAATCGAGGCTTTATGCTTTATAAAAGATTTTTTCTTGTGATTTGCCATCAAATTACAATGAGGGTGATATGGATCACGTTTTAATATTATTTTCAGGTGCTAATTTAAACACTTTTTGTTAATTTTATCGAAAAAATCTAGATGAGATCAATTCTATGAAAAGAATTTGTATGACAATTTTGCAGAGAATATTTTTCATAGAATACTTTTATGCAAGAGATACTAGTTCCACCAGTGCAATATATTTGCTAATTATTGCTGAGTAATTTTGAGAAGTAGACCTGCCAGAAATTTAATATGCACACCAAAATTATAATTGAAACTCCGCTACTCTTATTATTCCTTTCAGAAAATAAGTTTTAACTTAGCATATGATAATTATCCGATTATTTCACATATAACAAGCTATTTTCAAAAACACATCTAAAAGTCTAATTACAAAAATAACAAATTATAATCGTACAAAATTATACAGAACCTAATACTTAATTTCTGAATATATACATATTTAGTACATTACTATACATTAAAAAGCGATTGTATTACGATTTCATTCTATAATTCATTTAACACATAACACATTTAAAAAGTGCATGTTAAGTAGCAGCAACATTTAAAATTACACACAAAAAATATTCAATGCGATAAATTGGAATTATTTATGCATTTTCTTTTATTATAACTTTTTTGTATTGTACATATTATTTTTATTATACAATATGATTTTTAAATAAAGGTCTCTATATTCATATACGAGCACGAGCACATATGCTTTTAGTAATGCAATAAAGTATGCAATCAATTTTTATTTATTTATTTTCAATTATAACACTTGTGCTATTGTTGCGGTTTTCACGATGTTGTTCACAAAGTCTTAGAAATTTATAAAAGCAAATATTTGCAACCATTCGCGACACTGGTGATCCAATGTTATTTAAATTTTTTCCTATAGCAGCTGATTTAGAGTCAAATTCTTTAGTGTTGCATAATTTCAAGCCCATTGTAAATGGATATCTGTACATTTCACTGCGTTAGTAACAAAATTATGCATCAGATTATGAATTCCCCTTGTGTATGATATGAGTATTTACTTATGTAAATCAGCTTTTCAGGGATATTAATTTTCACCCGTTTGTTTTTATATTTCACACAATATATAAATAAATTATATTGGCACATAATAAATTGTAAAGTATAATATACATATGTAAGTACGTGAGTAACGTTTTTAGTATGGATTATTTTTTTAAACATATAAATTAACTAATATCATATTAATATTAATAAGTAATTAATATCGGAGGTTAATAATATTTATATCTAGTACCCTTTTATTTAAATTTATACAGTCTGTATAAATAATCACAGATTTTACCTAAATCACAATAAAATACTTTAGTGTACACACTACTCAGATTGTAAGTCCCTATTATTTTAATTTAGATTAATGAATATAAACACCTAAAATTATGGTTTATAGTTGGTATAAATAATATTAATAATATGATATTAAACTCTGCTTTAAGCACAATAAAATACTTTGATGTACACTAATCAAATGTTAGTATTATTTTAATCGAAATTTATTTATATATTCGCCTCAAATTACGCATGAAATATTATTAGAGGATACGATGTGATATTCGACATATTTTAATCATTGTTCCTGTTCGACTGAGATAACTGAAATAGCCGAACTGGACCGAACTCATTATTGTATCTAGTTCAAGAAACTTCTCAACCAAAGTAAAAAGTATCTCTTATTCTTTGCCACATGTAAGGATAGGGTCGATGAAAGACTTGCAGATTCACTACCCATTTACTGCTCATTTACGCAAGCACACGAAATAAACATTTCGAAATATATATCAGGTGTAGTAAAATGAAATCCATTATTTTTCCAATAGATAGCTTTAGTAATCTGTTCTCGCGTTGTATAAGTGCGATCGGGTTACGCTAGATGGCGTTAGAAAGATAGGATTTCGTACTAAATACATTTTTTAGATAGTTTTGTGATTACTTGACTCAGTATTGTTTGAGCACGCGTCAAATATCGATACCAGTAAAGAGAAAATACGCAATATTTTACAGTTTTTCTTCGATAAAGGCGAAACCTTAAGCCAGACGGCTGAAAATGTGATTAGTGTTTATGGTCCTGATGCTGTAACAGCCAATCACGTCAAAGATGCACAACGCTCTGAAAGGCCAATTGTCGAAAATATCGATAAACTAATGGAAATCGTCAATTCTGACCGTCATTGAAGCATTGTTTCTATTGCACAGAAGCTAAACATTGCACAAAACCGTTTGGAACCATTTAAATAAGGCTGGATACAAATAGAAGCTCGATGTATGGGTGCCACACGAGTTAACGAAAAAAAACCTTATGGACCGAATTTCCACCTGCGAATCGCTGCTGAATCGCAACAAAATCGAAGCGGATGGTTACTGGTGATGAAAAGTGGTATACTTACGACAACATCAAGCGAAAATGGTCGTAGTCGAATAGCGGTGAGCCGGCGCAAACGTTGGCCAAGTCAGAATTGACGGTCAGGAAGGTTTTGCTATGTGTTTGGTGGAATTGGCAGGGAATCATCTACTATGGGCTGCTCCCCTACGGCCAAACTCTAAATTTGGACCTGTACTGTCAACAATAAAGGAAGCAATCGCCCAAAAGCGTCCAGCTTTGGCCAATAGGAGAGGAATTGTGTTCCATCAGGACAACGCCAGGCCACACACATCCATAGTGACTCGCCAGAAGCTCCGGGAGCTTAGTTTGGAGGTTCTTATGCATCCACCTTATAGTCCGGACCTGGCAACAAGTCATTACTACCTGTTCCTGTCTATGGCGAATGATTTTGCTGGTGAAAAATTCGCCTTAATAGAAGCTTATGAAACTCGACTGTCCCATTTTTTTGCCAATAGGGACCAGGGGGTCTATGAGAGTTGCATTATGAAATTACATTTGAAATGGCAACAAGTTATCGAACAAAACGGTGCATACTTAACCTAAATCGGATCATTCCAACTATGGATTTCTTTTTACTAGATATATCTGCATGGTGAAACCGAATCCGGGTCAGTTTGACACAGTTAAGTCGTTTAAGGTCCCAAAACTCATAAAATGTGATGATTGCTGAGCAATTATGGAAGTTCTCAAAAACGTGAAAGTAAGATGAATCTAGTGGGTAAGTATTTATCTCATATTTTACTCTTTAACAATACTCTGGAGGCCGTGGGAGTGAAAAATATAAAAACGCAAATTTAGTAAGAGAATTTCTCTAATGGTGTGGATTAGCTAATTTATACTAATATAATATATTTTTCTGCTATACAACATTATAAAGAATTTCGTGCTAAATTGTCTATTCGTTGAAAATGGACTTTGGACTTTTGGTTTTATATCACTCTTTTGTACACTGTGAAAAATAAAAAGGAGAGCGGTTTCCGAGTAGGTAGAGTAAAGTCCAGTATATTTTCAATTTTGCTTTTTAAATTTCTCGAAATGATGTTACACAATCTTTAGCAAAGTTTTCACAACCATAACCTAATATATTGCCATACCCAGCAGCTCTCACAAAAACTCCAAGTACAATACATTTAAAATATGAAGAAATATGGAGAGATACGAAGAAAACTACACAGCGATTTCAATCAAAATTTGGATTAAATTTAATCCATCATGCTGATTGTAATTTCTAGAATCATTACGAAGAATTGATAATTGTAAGCCGCAAATATACCTCAAATGATTTCTTAGCCTCGGTATTTGTTTTTTACGTCTTTTCTTTTTCCATTATGATTATTTTTTCAATAAATTCACAATAAGTGCTTGTGCAGAGGAATTCTCTAATGGCATAAGTGAGTTTAGTTGCTCAGCGAAAAAGAAGAGGAACAAAAATGAATATATATTATGACGGTTCTGATTTTGTATCTGTCAGTAGGTTGGGAATAAACAGAAGAAGAAAAAATACTTTTACGAATATATGCAGCAACATATTAGGATTAAGAATAAAATATCTTATATTTAATGGCACACAAATGAATAGAATACTAGAAAAAATGTATATACTCACATATAAGGTATGTAAACAAGAAAAATAAAAATGAAGAAAAGCTTACACAAATATAAGACAGTAGCGGATTAAGAAATTGCGTAGGTACATTAAATTGACGACATTCAACTTATTGAATACATCATCCCTCCATCAACCAAATTAGCTGTACCTCATGTATTGCAATTTTTTACAATTTTCATACTTCCATCACTCACTCAGTCAGTCATTCATGTCATACTCGCTCTCTCTCTATATATTTGTAAATATGTGTATCTATCTCATTCTTTTGTTTGCTTGAATACACATGTCCTCGGCATCAATTTCCCAACGTAATATTTCGCGAATTAAGTAAAAATCACTTTTGAGCTCAACAAGACGCAGCGGGAATAGAAACAAGGTAATGAAAAGAACGAAATCAAAAATTCTAGATAAAGATGCGCCGAAGAAAAGAAGAAAGCAGAAAAAAATAAAAAATAAATAATACTATTCGTATAGAAAGAAAAGCTTATTTACTTTATTATTTTTATATTCTTGTTCTTAAATTCAAATTTTTTACATCGAACCCTTTAGAAAATTAAGGATTATGTTCGAAAAATATTTTCGAAATGATTGTACATATTTGCTTTAAAATTTGCTACAAAGAAGCATGTAAAACTAGCTTTGAATTGTCTATTGAAATATCAGTCATTGTAATTTGGTATGTCAAAGATCGGTCCACTCAAAACTCAGAACTGCAGAACTAATTTCACTTTGCATAATGACACTGTTTAGAACCATTTGTGCAATGATGGCTGGTGTGGAATTCCCCTCTCTTTTAATTGAAATTAGAATTACGCCTAACCAAATCAAGACGAAATGGATAACATCAATAAAAAAAGCCCCTTTGAAACATCGGGATGCCCTTAGCAATTACAATAATAATACCTTTCACCAAATTATGCTTAGAACTTTGGGAAACAAAGTCTCTTCTCCAAATAGTTGACCTATTTTCTGTGGTGAAGTGCAGTGTTTGAGCTTTTAAACCACCAGCGTGAAACCTAGCAGAAAGGTTTGGCAAAATACTCTAATCGCGTTCTTCCGACAGTACCAATTTACCCTGAAAAGATGGCCTTACAGTCGGCTGGGGCCGACCAAATTATACCCTGCATATGTAGAGGTATATATAAAAATTTTGCTCGTATATCCATCCCTTTCTTCCACTACTTTGCATAGGAGCTACATTAAGAAGCAGGCGTTCCTCACCAATTTTCGAGGAACAATTTCTGCTTATAATACTAAACTACCTAGGTTGCAATGGGTTGACCTAGGCGTATTATTTAGTAAGTTATGGGTGTTTTAATGTTTAAGATAAATCCGAGACTTTGTACGGAAGCTATATAAAAAGTGGGCGTGGCTTATCTCTTTCTTGTTCATCTAATTAATTTTTCAATATCAATCCACACCTTAAATTTGGTTGTCCTACGCTGAATAGTTCGTAAGTTATAGCGGTTAAAATTTTTGTTTAATTTCCTCAACTTTGTATGGTATCCCCAATAAGAAGTGGGCGTGGCACACTGATTTTCTGCCAGATTATTTTTGACTACCATATTAATCGAAGTGTCAATTATGGTTATTCTGGACAGAAGATTGTAGAAGTTACAGCTGTTTCAATTTAAAAGAATATCAGTCATTTTATACGGGGGCTACGATAAACAGTGGGCGTGGCACGCCCATTTCCTATTAGCCTAGTTGCTCATACAATACTAATCCACACCTTAAATCTCGTTGTCCGACGCTAAATGTTTTGTAAGTTATGGAGCTTAAAAGTTTTAGTTTAATTCCCTCGACTTTATATGGGAGACCCATGAAGGAGTGGGCGTGGCAAACTGATTTTCCGCCACATTATTTGCGACTATGATATTAATCTAAGCGTCAATTATGGTTATTCTAGACCGAATATTTCCAAAGATACAGCTGTTTCAATTTAAAAGAATTTCAGTCATTTTGTATGAGGACGGCGCGCCCATTTCCTGTGTGTCTAGTTGCTCTTACAATACTAATTCACATCTTAAATCTCGTTATTCTACGCTGAATAGTTTGCAAGTTATAACCGGTTGCATTTTTTTTTAATTTCCGCAACTTTGTATGGGAGACCCATGAAGGAGTGTGCGTGGCACACTGATTTTCTGCCATATTATTTCCGACTACCATGTTAATCTAAGTGTGAATTATGGTTATTCTGGACAGAAGATTGTCGAAGTTACAGCTGTTTCAATTTAAAAGAAGTACAGACACTTTGTATGGGAGCTACGCTAAAAAGTAGGCGTGGATCACCCATTTTTGGCGAGATTATATAATAATATAATTATAATATAACTCTATGTGCCAAATATTGTTGTCCCAAGTGGTACACTATGTGAGTTATATAGCAAGTTAAAGATTTTGAAAATTCCGAGGTTAGTCGCTTTGAATGCTTGGTGTGGGCGTGGCTATTGACCGATCATGCCCAATATCAATCCCCTCCGTACCCTTGGATCATAGGTTACTTGTGTCAAATTTCGTCGAAATAACTCAATATTGGTGACAGACAGACGGACAGACGGATGGACATCGTTAAATCGAAAATTTAAGCGACGCTGATCACGAATATATATCTTGCATATTGCATTATGCATGGTATAAAAATTACCAAGAGAGCTCCGTGACAAAACTCCCAAAAATAGTGATACTATAAGACCTCTGTCATTCCAAATTGGCTTATATAAACACTGTATAAATTTATGACACATATTGGATCTCTACCAAGATCTTCCAATGCAAATTTCTTGCGCAGCCTTACTGGAAAAGAAACCGCCTTTTGTCGAGCAAATGAGATTTACATTTCTATACGTATTTGGGATTGGTTTTACTTGATCAGGTCAGATCCATGGTATCAAAAAAATACTTAATTTGAAATATTCATTAAAATTCGCAGATTTCAAGAATTTTCAGAAAATATATGACCGGCTCCCATTAATTATTAATCATTAATAACTTTTCTGAACTTACTTATCCCCTATCTTCATCCCTTATGTGGTCTCCCATGTAAAATGTATATAGGAACCCATGCAAATCCACAAGTATCCTTATAGTTACCCAGTAATCATCCCTAAAGCGGATAAATGTATGATCAACCACTATCAATTTTTCCTTGACAACATTTTCCCCTATATCCACTTCTTTGAGGGGCTTAACTGAAAAATTTATGTTTTTATAAATTTAAAAGGACATCAAATTTGAAAGAGATGTTGGAACAAGAATGAATGAAGATTGGAGGGTTATACACTTCATATCTCTAGGGGCAATTCCTTGGCAATTATAACGTTATTTGTCGATTTTCAGATACTTTTAAATTAGTTTTCAGGAAAACCACCCTAAGGAGTAAAGAAGTATGTTTATAAACATTTTTGATAATAAATGTAGGAGGGTTTGACGGCTCCCTACTAATCGTTCATTTTCCTATAGGGTAAAATGTAACTCAAACGCTTAAAAATATACATATACGATCGTATATATGATGATTCCACATACATGTAAATATATTATATTCATTCAGAATCATTATGCCAACATCAATTCATATGCTTTAGCCCACCAGTTTGGTACTTGTAGTCCACCACAGCTACATCAGATGATTGCGACATATTCGTGCATAGAAACATCTCATTACACCGCAATAGCATTATCGTCTTCGTCATCGTCATCGTCGTCATCGCTATCATCAATACAACTCTATATACTAGTCGTTTTTTTTTAAAACCTCTTGAACTCACTCTTTCTCTTACTCTTCTCAATACCTTGACCTTTTTAGTTGAGGGAAAGGGAAATTGTTTGTAGGTAGTCGTATACGCGTACACATGCCTTGTGCTTATCAACATGAAAATCATGCTGATGCCTCAAGTTGCTACGAGAAGACAATTTCACAAGATGATTCACTGACGCGCTTCAGTACACTCTCTCACGAATACATCAGTGCATGAATAATTTTTATTTCATACACACATACGCATGCACATCTATTTGAAAATCCTTAGTGGATTTATTTGCTATTGCGTCTGTAGTTGTTGTTGTTGTGGTTATTGTTGTTGTCGTTGTTTTTGTTGTAACCTCCAATGCACATGTTCATGCATTCAATTCCTTAAGCAAAAATCTATTTTAATATTATTTTATTTGCCTGCCACTATCATCACATCTCAGTTGTTTCTCTGCTGAATGTCCCGTTTATGAAAATTGCTCGCTTACTTGCTCCTTTATTTTTCATGTGTATAATATGTACGAGTAGGTACATAAATATATTCGCTCATTCATTCACTCATTCATTCATTCATGCAGTCATTCATTTATCCTCCTTATGGAATATATTTATCTACATTTACTTTTAGTACTTTGTAATGGATTTAGTAGTAAGTATTAAATATCTTGGCAGGAGCAAGAGTCGACTTTCATAGTAGATTTTATTGCTTGGGGAAAAAGTATAGTCTTCAAAAGTAATTTCATTGAAATATAAATAGTGAAATTTCTGGCAAAAAATTGCTTTATTTTGACATTTTACTATGATTTAATGAAAACTTTCACCAATGAATATTTCAATGTCAAAGGTGATAAGCTGGAACAAGAACCACACTTGAAGTTATCTAAGAAGCTTCAGATCGATCAAAGACACATGTTAATCGTTTTAAAAGAACTGTATACTAAATTTTTCTAAAACTTAACTTCGTTAATACCAAAGAAGGTGAAAAAAAGGTAGTCGTGATTTTCATCCGACAGCCTCCATTTTCAAACATATCCGCACTATGATAAAAATAATGGTAAGTGCCGAGATTTAATCCTATTATTTTATCTGTTCGTGCGCAAACAGTAACCGAGAACATATGTACTTTTGTCTAAGATGTTCGCGTGGTTTTCATCCAATTGCGCTCATATTCGATTACGCGTATTGATTCTTAAATATAATTATATGTACTGAATTTCAGTCAGATAACTATATATTTTCACGTATAAGGTACGGAAACATCCATTCAACAACATACTTTTGTATGGCAGGACGACGTAGTTTTTATCCGATTTTATCAAGTTCTATTCTGTGGTCACAATACCTTTGTGTATTTTATTTGTATACCAAGTTTTTCTTTGCTTTACATTATATTTCCGTCCCAAAAGTGTGAAAATACACTTTCCACTGGAAGGAAGGTGTGGTATTTATTGAATTCGTCCTATTTTTGAGTGTGTCTATTGATTGTCTATTAATTGATAAAATATATGTAATTGAATGCACCGAATTTCAGCTTGATTTATAATATTTTCACATGTAAAGTAGCACGTGGTTACACTCATTTTCTAATATATGTTTTCTGTAATGAGACTAACTTCATATACCAAGTTTTAGCCTGATAATTCTATATTGTGGCACTTACAGTGTGAAAGCATACATTCAGCAACAGACTTTAGTATGGAACGTATGCGTAGTTTTTATTCTATTTTGTGCATTCACCAACCGATTTGTTTCTTGGTAAAAAGTAATCGTATGTACCAAATTTCAACTTTATCGCTTTCCCAATTTGAATATTTTATCCGGCTTTGAAACATGGTTTCAAGGATATAACGGGATATGAGGCATTGACAAGTGTTCACATTTTAAGAATATCAAAACTCTGCATAAATACAGAAAAAAAAAGAAATATTAAAATTTAACTGCATAAAAAGACCTAATACTTTTCTCCCAACCGAATATATGAGAACGGATAAGAATATATTACATATATCATGTACTCGTTCATATGGCCATAAGTATGCTCATAGTCCTTGTTGTTGTTGTTGTTCTACTTGATGTTCATTCATATTGCACATATCATATGGTATATAATTTCTTATTTTTGTGGGGGAGGCAAATCTTTTCTCATATTTTTCACATCATATAATTGATGAAAAAATTACCGCGATTTCAGCTAAATTTATGTACTAGTCAGTGTGGTATATATCTGAGTATATATTACCATATATATATTCAGTATTGCATACTCTTTGGGATTTTCTTATGCTCTTATTTTATGATGTACTTTAGCAAATTTTTGATTCATTTCTTCATTGTTCTTTTATTTATATAGAGTAGTATTTAAATCGTGCATTAAGTATGTAAGTATTATTATATCTATATAATCTATTGTCTCACATACAATTCATACATAGATATAATATACATACGTATATGCTTGGTTAATGTATTTGTATATAGACAAAAATTTATGATAATAAACAGTCACATAACATCACTGATTTCTTTATTATATCGGGCATTTTGATGAATTATAATTTCTTATAGTGCCTAAAATTGAGCTACTTACTTTGCTTACAGCATTTTTCTCTGGACTTTTTCAGAAATGTGCTTTTATTTATACATAAATAATAATCTTTTAGCTTTTTTTTTTGTTTCGTAACCCTGTTCCTTCACTTCTTAATAATAACGAATGTAGTTAATGGTACCGAATCGAGAAAAGCAAAGGGTGAATTCGGTAAAGAACACCACAACACCCTAGGTGTAGCCCCTAGACGAAAAATATCTATATCCGAGCTCCATTAATCTCTTCTCTTCAACAATTGTTTGAAATATATTTACTCTAAAATTGACGATATCATAAAAGTAACTCTCATCCTTCCAAGCGTGCCTCTAAAAAAAAATAAAAAATAAATATGTGGCACTTAAAGCCCCGAAGGGCTCATTGCCGAGTTTCTCTTCCATTACCATTAAGGGACCTACTTATTTTAGCCGGTTCCGAACGGCAGAACCCTTGTGACATCACTTTTTCTGAGCTTTGTCACAGAGTTCTCTTAGAAGCTTTTTCATGGCAAGTTGTTACTGTCGGAAGAATTGCCAATTGCTTGCCGACAGGTGAGTACCGTTCGAAAGAAATTTCTTTTCGATATTAAATTATTATATAAATTTGTTATGCATCAGCAGGGGATTGAACCACGACCTATATGTAGATCAGAAGGCCAACACACTAACGACTGAGCTACGGCACCCAAGTCAAGCCCAAGCGTGCCTCTACACTTACCACCTATCTTTGCTGTACGCGACATTACGTACCACATATGTGTACCATATAAGTATATAGTTTAATTGAAAAATTAAATTACTAACAAATTGAAAAATTTAATAGGAAAACAAATTCCAAAAAAAAAAAAATAGAAATAAATAAAGAACAATTAAAATTCATCTATTTTTTCAAAAGACTTGATAAATTTTACTTTATTTTGATTTGGGTTGCCAAACGAAATACGCGAAATAAATAAATAAATATATATATAAAAACAATAAATAAATTAAATGAAAATGTTCTAAATTGCTTTTCCTCAATGTTCAATAACTTCAATCGGCGATAGCCAAAACAAAACAAAATCAAAACAAAGCACTAAACGAGAAGAGAGTACATGTGGGATTGACGAAATATTGTCGGGTGTATTGCATTATAAATGCGTGTGGGTCAAAAGAATAATCTAATTGCTTTATGTTTATAAAATGTCACACAATTTTACATTAATGACAAAATTTTCAAATGAATTTACGCTAATGGAAATCTGCAAACAACAAATGCACACATATACAAAATAGTAGTTGCACACACATACACTGAGCGAAATAAATTCAATAAAATTTTTTGTTAATAACGTAGGAAATTCATTTATTTATAATATATGTGCGTTATTATTTTTATTTTTATTTTGTTTAAAATTTTTTCTTATTGAAGCATTTATTATAAAATTAATTTGAAAATATATAACTTTATCAAATGCTATATTTGTTCAAATTCAATGAATTTCGCAAATATAAATTGAGATGAAATTTTATTATACTATATATGTGCTTACATGTTTATATTTTAATTTTATTACTCATAAAATCATTCAACCAAGTTTGAGTACACATTAGCTGTTCGATAGAATAATTTCACTTGTATTTTATACAATTTATATAGTTTCCAATATACATATTGTATATATGGTCGCAGATTGCTAAATGATTCGACAATTTAGAGACACTGATAAATATACATAAATTAATATGTATTGGAATATATACATATATGTATATATGCCACATGTATGCCAATTAGGCAATGTGAGCTGCATATCCTATAAAATTAATAGACACCTTCCTGTAGATACCATTCTGTAAGCAAAAATATTTAAAGCAATTATACTAATTTTTTTCAACAAATAAATTTTGCTAATTACCTTACTTTTAAATGGAAACTTTCTATGCTTTCTTTGAGTATGTTTGCATGTACGGAACTAGTAAAAATATATGGCATATCAATCACATCATCAGTACGATCAATATACTCTACTCAATGAAACCCGCTTTCAAGGATGCAAGATTCCCAGCTCTCAGTATAATCCATACCGACTACTTAATTCATAATATTTTTGCATACAAGTATCTTCGATGTAATCAACCTTTAGTCGGGATGTAAATTTCATATTTTTCGAAAGATCTAATATCCAAGCAATTATTTTCTAGCTGGTAGCTGGTTCCAGAAGTAACGGATCCACAAAGAAAATATCTTTTGTTCAGAGCAACACAAGAGTTCTGTTATTCGAAACCGGTTAATATAAGTAGGTCCCTTCTAATCCACTGTCCAAATTTATCACCCACAACAGTACTGGAAGAAAAGCTGGGTGGTATCACAGCAGGTTTTCTAACCTAAGTGCGTCCCCTCAAAGAGAGGGCAACCACAATAACTGAAGGCTAATGAATAAAGTTACTACCGATTCAGATATCTAAAATTTTTGTATACCGAATTTCTGGAAGACGCTTCTACAAAAAGAAAAAATATTTTCTTCAGGACTCAATAGTAGAGATATGAAACAGCTAAGTAAAGCCATATATATTCCAGTATTTGCTAAATACATATTCCCTTTTGCTGACTTCCTCCACAACCACTTCCAAATACAACTACTTTTTGGCTAGAACGAATTATTATATTCATTTGCCATAATCGTGTCATCCCAACATCCCAACAATAGCAATATGCTCTTCTGTACCTTATATGCTCTGAATATTCTGGTTGATGGGTTTAAGCCGAAAAGAGTAAATGCAGATCGAAATCTTCAATAGTTTTAGCAATGGTCAGCTCAAGTGCTCAATAAACATTTGTGACTGATTTTGAAATAAAAATTTAACAATTTACAAGTGTTGTTGTTGTTTTAGTTTTTCGCATAATGTAAAGAACATTCAAACTGAAATCAAAGCACCTATCAGCTGTCTAATTTTATTTCGCTGGAAAAATTGTTTGACAAACCGAAAAATATTCCTCCTAAAGATAAAGGGGCCACACTAACTGATAATTGCAGAATACTGTTAATTCTTCGCTGTTAACGTCACCTGAACAGCTGATCGCATTAGCATTGCGCAGTGTAAACGCGGTATTTGAGCACCCAAATTGCCAATACAGGACTAGAAGAAATTTATTATCTACTTTCACCATTGGGTAGAAATAAATTTATATAAATTTAAATATTTACGTTATATTAGCGTATTAACACATGCATGTCTGTATGCAAAAAAAATTGTCATGTGAAAATTTCGACATTTGTTAATGAAAATAATAACAACTATCACACTATATATTCCATATAATAGCGACGTTCAAATGACAAGCAATTTACATTCAAACAATAGTAAAAATGTTAATAGCAACAAATATATTTGGTGTTGGTAATTGTTGTCTAAATGCAATTGCAAACAGAAACAATTCGAAAACAACAGTCATAGAAAAAATGTAGCAACAGCAAAAAAGAAAACAAACAAACAATAAAAATAATAATTGCAGCTGTATTTATCATCAATAGCCACCATAACTGCAACAACTGAATATGCATCTGTACTATTATACATTGTATTTATTTGTATGAATCAATGTATCAATGGCATAAGCTCAACCAATGAGAACAAGAGTAAAAATAATATTACAACAACAGCAACAAATAGGCGAACACAAAAAGCAACAATATCGTTATACAAATGTAAACAATCGAAAATAGCATCGAAAATTTGTTTGCAACAAAATGAATTTTATTTATTTTTTGATTTTGTTGATTGCTGCTAGTTGGTTGGTTACTCCTGCTGCTACTGCTGTTGCCGCTGCAATTGTTATTTTATTGGTTTTCTGCTCTGCTCCACTCTACCATAGTTTTGGTGTTTAGCAAAATTGTTCAATTGTGGTAAATAATAAATGACATTGAAGCGGAATGATAATGATGATGAATTGCAAAAAAAAATCGAAATAATATTGCGTTCATCATGGAAAATATATGAATATTTACAAAAATAATTTTTAAAATATGATTTTTTCAAATATTGACTTTAAGCATCTCTTTAATGAATTATTCTATTAAATAGTTACAGAAAATTGAACTAGATTTTTAACCAATATTGCTTTAAATCAACTCAATCGTTCAACAATTGTCAAAAATCAGCGATAAGATATATTCGAAAAGTAAAAGCAGCTTATGAAATTCACATTATTTGGTTTTCAGTTGGCGATTAGTTTATCTACATTAAATCAAAATACCGATAAAATACAAACCAGCATTATTTCAAGAGTCATCCCAGTTGCAATCGAATACTTTGAATTTTTATTACCGTCAAATAAGTGTTACCTTTCAAAAGGAGATAGGTTAGGCTTCCTGTGGAAGCAATTTACCATACATAAAAGCAAAAAAATTACAGCATATTTTCAGGCATCTATATTTATATCAGTATACGCCAAAGCTTTAAAAGTGTAAAGTCATTTTCACTTTTGATTCTGTTATTTAATTTTTGAAAAGCTGAAATCCTTTTTCTAGCAGTCAGTATTGGAATTCTTTAGGCTGATAAAAATTAATGAGTTCTATTCGTTTTCAATTCATGAATTGAAAAACCTAAAGAATTCACACAGAATTGAAATTTTGATGAATGCAGCACCAGATCGCTGCAGCGATCTGGAATGGCGATATTCATTCAGTAGCAAGCTGACAAACTTTCTTCTTCTTCGAGTTTTATTGTTTAAAAAATATCTGTATGGTTGTTGGATCTATCATTTCTGGATTGACATTGACTTATATTAAATATAAAGAAGTTAAAAATGCAGAAAATTATAGAAGTTTTATTTCGTATTACAATTTTTTTGTTTGTTTTTTCGTAATCTTTTTAATAAATTGCGAAGTCACGACTAGCATGTTTGTTCCTGGTAGTTTGAATTTTAGTCAAGAATTTTACGTATATATACGCATATTTACGTATAATGCATAGATATATAATGAACCCTTAATTTCTTTTCAAATTGATGTTCTTCTACGAACTAAGAGAAGACATAAGTAACGCAATTGTTGCCTTTGCTTAGTGCCCAGACGTTAAATTGCTATGGGTAAACGCTTTAAATCCTTCATTTGAGCATGCGAAAGCAGTAGAAATTAGCAACATGGTCAGCAGGATTTTAAGGAATGAATACACACGCTGTAGTATTCCTTCCAATTGAAACTCGCGCAAAAGAGCTAAATTCTTTGACTTCGGCCAAAGAGGTAAATAAAAATGTAATTAATGTCATTTGTTTCGAAATTATTCACCCTAAATTTTCATATAAATCTGCCAATTTTTATTTTTTTTTATTTTAACAAGCTTTTTTATTGGATCTTTCTAAATTACTTAGAAACTAACAATAAGTAATCAAATCTGACAAACTAACTAAAATTAAGTGATATTCCCAACGTTCCATCACAATTTGTTGAGTCGCGAGGTATAGCAATTTCACAACATATTCAGTGTGTCTTTTCTTTTTAATCGACGATGCCCCGTGCTCAGCAACAATTGCCTAGCAAGGGGATTCGGATGATTGTGTAATTTTTGACTGTAGCTTCTGCAGGACATTGCAACTTGTGGGTACATTTAAATCTCGATGGATGTTAACGTTCCTCATATACCAAGGCGCGTTTACAATAATTCGCAGACACTTGGATTGTATTCGCTGCAATTTTTCGATATTAGAGGGAGATGCGGTGCTCCAAAACTGAATACCATAAGTCCAAATTGGATTCAGGATTGCTTTATATAATAGCACTTTGTATTCAAGATTCAACTTTGATCCTTTGTGTAACATCCACCATAACTGATTCATTTTAAGCTTGATCTGAGTTTTCTTTGCCTCTATGTGATTTTTCCTTGTCAGCCTTCTGTCGAGGTGAATACCCAAGTACTTTGTTGAGGAACATTGTGGAACTGATTGGCCATTAATATTAAGTGGGGAACATGTATGTAGCCTTAGCGTGAAGGTTACATGTACCCTCTTTGATTCATTGACTTTTATACGCCATTTTGCTAGCCAGATTTCGAGAGAATCGACATGAGTTTAGTAGCTTCTATGGGGTTAGAGCGAGAGTACAATATTGCCGTATCTTCAGCAAAGGTCGATATAAATGTATAGTTATTGTTGGGCATATCTGAAGTGTATATGAGATACAGTAAGGGGCCCAAAACGCTTCCTTGAGGAACGCCAGCGTGAATATCCAATGGATTTGTTGTGTAATCCTTCTGATGTACGAGAAATTGTCTTTTCGTGAGGTAGCTACTAAGCAATGAGGAGACATTTGCAGGCAGTAATAGCTTGAGTTTGTAAATATGGCCATCGTGCCATACTTTATCGAAAGCTTGAGTAATATCAAGAAAGACAGCTGAGCAATACTTTTTTTCTTCAAAAGTGTTCCTTATCAGAGTTACAATGCGGTGGACTTGTTCTATTGTGCCGTGCTGTTTTCTAAATCCAAACTGATATTGAGGAATCAGTTGGTTGAGATTAATAAATGGAGTTATATTCATGACAATTAGCTTTTCGAATACATTAGAGAGTAGAGGCAGGAGGCTGATAGGTCTGTACGATGCAACTTTTGTCGGGTCTTTTCCTGGTTTTGCTATCATAATAATTTTTAAAGTTTTCCAGCATTTGGGATAGTGTTTAATACGAAGGATAGCATTGAAAATGTGCATCAGATGAATTACTGATGCCGGAGGTAGCTCTTTTATCATTTTACCGGTAATTTGATCTGGACCAGGTGATTTTTTTGGGTTTAATTCTTTATAAATTGCTTTGAATATGTCCTTTTTTTTAATTTTGAGCGTTATTGAGCAAGGTTGAGAAGTTAATTTTGGTAATGAGGACTGTGAAGAGCGTGGATTGGGTGTAAACACACTTTTTAGGTGGTTGAATTTTTCGAGTGCTGAGTCTACATCGTGTCCATTTCTTAATACAGTACTCAGAGGAAGATGGGAATTTATATATTTCTTGAATTTTAACCAGTCTATTTTCTTTCTAACGCAATTGCCTTGGGGGCTTGGTGATTTTATAGATATTACCGTGGGTGAGTGGTCAGATGATAGATCATAATTACACTCTGTGGAGATATTTTCCATCTGCAAACCTTTGGCGACTCCAAAGTCTATGAGATCGGGTATTTTCCTCTTGTCCGTCGGCCAATATCGGTTGACCATTTGAAATAACATCGTAGCCGTGGTTAGTGATGATTGAACATAGTCTTCTGCCTTTTGGAGTTATTAAGCGGGAGCCCCAGTGAGTGTGTTTGGCGTTGAAATCGCCAGCAACCAAGAATTTGCTACCAAGAGTTGAGAAAAATTCTTTTAATTGCTGTTCGGTAATACTGTATCTTGGGGGACAGTATATCGCAGATATTACTAGCTTAGAGATGTATTCTTCCAGCCATATAGATTTTGCTTGCAAGTAGACGCTACTGAAATCTTTGAGAACATGATGTTTTATTCTGCTTTTTATCAATATGGCAGTTCCTCCGCGTTTGCAATATGGTATGGTATATGGTAATATGGTATTTGGTAGCAATTTTTGTCAGTGAAATGCGTCTCAGATATCATCATTATGTCGATCTGGCTGGATTCAAGGAATTGAATTACCTCCAAATGGTGCTGGCTTAAGCCGTTGGCGTTCCAGTGGCATATCTTGAGACAACTCATGGTCTGGATAGCAATGTTTAGAGTAACATCGATTGATTTTCCATCATTTCTGCCAATTGCTTCAATTTTTTATCAAACTCCTTCGAACTTAAATATAGTAATTATATTGCTGATCCAAATACGGACACGGAAATGTTAAATAAGTATTGAGCACTAAAAAGAGGATACATTAAATTCAACACACCTTAGCCTTCATCAGCTGCTGTTGAAAGACTATTTTCTTTTTCAACAATTATTAATTCGCCTCAACGACGATCACTTTCAGATGAGAATTTTGAAAAATTGTTGTTGCTCAAAGTTAACTCTATAGTGTAGTTTGGCAAGATTAACTAAAATTGTAAATACCACTATGCATTTTTGTTACTTCTCTTTATTTTACAAAATCCATATATGTACAAAAATGATATATTGAAAAAAATTAAATATTAAACTAAAATTAGTAATGCGTTTTACATTTTTATGTTTTTATGCATTATTTTTATATTATACTTACGAGGCGGTTGCATATTGTCCCTGAAATCTGTTGGGAAAAATATGGTCTACACAGAGTATGATTAAGCAATATTAATATGTAGTCATATTTAAATATCACTTATATGAACAATTTCAAAATGATTAAGCATCATGTAAATTCCAAATTAAATACATTTGTTGGATTTCGATTTATGCCCACAATTTATATAAGAACTAGGTATTCACTTTAATTGATTGAACACACCTCCATCGCCGCTATGCGACCACATGTCAATTGGACCATACTTATAAAATTTTGATTTATCACCGTACTGCCTTCAATCAGATCGTTTACTGTAAAATTGATCAAATACTATTATTATATATTCAAATATGCTCACATGTATGTTTGCGTTCTGAAACCAATTTAGGAAACGCAACAAACCAATTAAATACCTCAAACAACCAACCTTATAAACATTTCAAAACCAAAAATTTATAAACTACAATTCGTTTATTTCTGTGAATAATAACAGCTGATTGCTTTTGTCATGGTATAATAATACAAGGTAGAGCCATTGGGGAGAGTTCTCATGAATAAAAGTAGAAAAAGTAAATAAGAAGAAGAAGTTGAAAAGGCAACAAGAAACACACTAGCTTGACACTATAAACTTGCCAGTTTCTGACATTATATGGCGCAGCCAAGAGGAATTTTTTATAGTTGCTCTACTTTCATAATAACACCATGGGTTTTGTTTCAAAGCAGCAATGCTTTTCATGGTAGTGCAGTCTCCTTGATGCAGCTTTTAAATGAATTAATTTTGAGTAAATTCCGTAATAATTCAATTCTTTTACAGCTCTGGTATACGCAAAATTTACATGGCTTTTTTACTTAGTAACGAGTTTAATTTTTTCTTGTTAAGAAGTTGCCAAAATGTCGGCCACAATGAGCAATTATAAAATGATTACAAAAAGTTAAGAAATTCTTGTCACCAAATTTAAAGAATACATTTTCTAAATATCGTTTTTAGTGTCGAAAATAAATTTCTTTAAAATTATTCTGATGTGTTTTTTACTCAGATATTATTTAAGTTAGGGGATACGCCCTTTAGTACTTTTCCTATTTTTCATAACCTAAAAGTATGCTAGAGAACTTTGAAAAACTAAGAAATTTTCACAATAAAGTGAAATGTTAATGTTAATGTTAAACAATTCCATATATAAGTTCAGTGACCCCAAGTCTAAATACTACTCATTAGACTTACAAAATCTAAAGGCGATGTTAGCATGAAAAAATGCAGCAATTGTGGAGGTAATCACACCGCAAATTATAGAGGTTGCCCAGTATATACAACCCTAAAGCTAAATTTCTCCGCTAGCAATCAACCTCTAAAACCAGTTGAGCAAACTCAGATAGCCAACTCAAGTAAGAGACAAAATATTGATGCAACACAATTCTTCTCTGCAATCCCAAACAAGAATCAAACCAATTCATACGCTAGCATGTTAAAACAAAACCCACACCAACAAAGCAATGTAAATAATGAGCAGAAACACTCACTGCCCACCCAACAGCCAAGTACCCTTGAACATTTGCTTCAAACATTAATTCAGAATATGAACCAATTCATGAACTCAATGCAAACAATGATGCAAGAAATGATGAAAAATCAATCGATCTTACTCCAAACATTGCTATCCAGACCATGAGTTGTCTCAAGATATGCCACTGGAACGCCAACGGCTTAAGCCAGCACCGTTTGGAGCTAATTCAATTCCTTGAATCCAGCCAAATCGACATAATGATGATATCTGAGACCCATTTCACTGACAAAAATTGCTACCAAATACCATATTACAAACTGTACACCACAAATCATCCGCATGGTAAGG
Source organism: Megamerina dolium (assembly GCA_963854835.1). Lineage (NCBI taxonomy): Eukaryota > Metazoa > Arthropoda > Insecta > Diptera > Megamerinidae > Megamerina > Megamerina dolium. Next base: position 30,180,545 of record OY978529.1, on the reverse strand, counting down.
CACGCGGAGGAACTGCCATATTGATAAAAAGCAGAATAAAACATCATGTTCTTGAAGATTTTAGTAGCGTCTACTTGCAAGCAACATCTATATGTCTGGAAGAATACATCTCTAAGCTAGTAATATCTGCGATATTCTGTCCCCCAAGATACAGTATTACCGAACAGCAATATAAAGAATTTTTCTCAACTCTTGGTAGCAAATTCTTGGTTGCTGGCGATTTCAACGCCAAACACACTCACTGGGGCTCCCGATTAATAACTCCAAAAGGCAAAAGACTATGTTCAATCATCACTAACCACGGCTACGATGTTATTTCAAATGGTCAACCGACATATTGGCCGACGGACAAGAGGAAAATACCCGATCTCATAGACTTTGGAGTCGCCAAAGGTTTGCAGATGGAAAATATCTCCACAGAGTGTAATTATGATCTATCATCTGACCACTCACCCACGGTAATATCTATAAAATCACCAAGCCCCCAAAGCAATTGCGTTAGAAAGAAAATAGACTGGTTAAAATTCAAGAAATATATAAATTCCCATCTTCCTCTGAGTACTGTATTAAGAAATGGACACGATGTAGACTCAGCACTCGAAAAATTCAACCAGCTGCTCTCATTAGCTCTCAGCTCAGCCACCTGCACAAAGGTATGCAAGCAATCAAACTATAGCCCATACACACCAGCCGATATTGAATTGCTAGTAAGACAGAAAAGAAGACTCCGAAGACAATGGCAAGAATTCAGATCACCGAATCTGAAAACACAGCTACAGCACTGCACTCGAAAGTTAAAGCAAGCCTTAAAAAATAAAAACAACAAAGAGTTAGAAGAGCACATAGCGAAATTAACACCTGGTGAAGCGTCAGACTACTCTTTGTGGAAATCAGCAAAAAAATCAAATCGGCCAATTCTCACTGATTCCCCCATCCGTTTGAGTGACGGTAATTGGGCTAGAAGCAACTGTGAGAAGGGTTTGGCTTTTGCAAACCACCTAAAAAGTGTGTTTACACCCAATCCACCCTCTTCACAGTCCTCATTACCAATATTAACTTCTCAACCTTGCTCAATAACGCTCAAAATTAAAAAAAAGGACATATTCAAAGCAATTTATAAAGATTTAAACCCAAAAAAATCACCTGGTCCAGATAAAATTACCGGTAAAATGATAAAAGAGCTACCTCCGGCTTCAGTAATCATCTCATGCACATTTTCAATGCTATCCTTCGTATTAAACACTATCCCAAATGCTGGAAAACTTCAAAAATTATTATGATAGCAAAACCAGGAAAAGACCCTACAAAAGTTGCATCGTACAGACCTATCAGCCTCCTGCCTCTACTGTCTAAAGTAATCGAAAAGCTACTTGTCATGAATATAACTCCATTTATTAATCTCAACCAACTGATTCCTCAACATCAGTTTGGATTTAGAAAACAGCACGGCACAATAGAACAAGTCCACGGCATTGTAACTCTGATAAGGAACACTTTTGAAGAAAAAAAATATTGCTCAGCTGTCTTTCTTGATATCACTCAAGCTTTCGATAAAGTATGGCACGATGGCCTTATTTACAAACTCAAACTATTACTTCCTGGAAATGTCTCCTCATTGCTTAGTAGCTACCTCACGAAAAGACAATTTCTCGTATATCGCAAGGATTACACAACAAATCCATTGGATATTCACGCTGGCGTTCCTCAAGGAAGCGTTTTGGGTCCCTTACTGTATCTCTTATACACTTCAGATATGCCCAACAATAACTATACATTCATATCGACCTTTGCTGATGATACGGCAATATTGTGCTCTCGCTCTAACCCCATAGAAGCTACTAAACTCCTGCAGACTCATGTCGATTCTCTCGAAATCTGGCTAGCAAAATGGCGTATAAAAGTCAATGAATCAAAGAGCGTACATGTAACCTTCACGCTAAGGCTAGATACATGTCCCCCACTTAAAATTAATGGCCAATCAGTTCCACAATGTTCCTCAACAAAGTACTTGGGTATTCACCTCGACAGAAGGCTGACATGGAAAAATTGCATAGAGGCAAAGAAAACTCAGATCAAGCTTAAAATGAATCAGTTATGGTGGCTGTTACACAAAAGATTAAAGTTGAATCTTGAATACAAAGTGCTATTATATAAAGCAATCCTGAAACCAATCTGGACTTATGGTATTCAGTTTTGGGGCACCGCATCTCCCTCTAATATCGAAAAATTGCAGCGAATACAATCCAAGTGTCTGCGAATTATTGTAAACGCGCCTTGGTATATGAGGAACGTTAACATCTATCGAGATTTAAATGTATCCACAATTTCTGAGGAAGTTGCAATGTCCTGCAGAAGCTACATTCAAAAATTACACAATCATCCGAATCCCCTTGCTAGGCAATTGTTGCTGAGCAAGGGGCATCGTCGATTAAAAAGAAAAGACACACTGAATATGCTGTAAAATTGCTACATCTCGCGACTCACCAAATTGTGATGGAACGTAGGGGATATCACATAGTTTTATTTAGTTTGTAAGATTTGAATACTTATTGTTAGTTTCTTGTATTTAAGAAAGATTCAATAAAAAAAAAAAATTAGACTTATAGTAATGGCCGTACATATTCAGTTAGAAAATATTTCAAAATAAATACGTTAAAGTATTTGCCACAGAAGAGAATCTTTTAAAAACAAATTTCATTAAAAAAATATGTTGCGCTTTTAGGCCCCGAAGCGCCCTTTGGCGGAGCTTCTCTTCTAGTACTGTTGTACGTGTTAAATTTTGGACATTATTAGAAGGGACCTAATTAATCTTTTAGTAGATTGCTACTGTCGGGGGAATCGCCAATTGCTTGTCGAAAGGTAGGTACCGTTCGAAAGAAAAATCTTTTGATATCAATGTTGTACTTCAGCCGGAAATTAAGCCCACGACCTACAGATCAGAAGACCAACGCACTAACCACTGAGTTACGGCACCCATTTCTACATAACAAAATTGTAGATATAACCGAAAACATGATACAAGAAGTCCTTTTTAAGGCTCTATTTAGCGTAATTTTAGGAGTTCTCTGAAAACGCTCTCTAGCTTCACACTTTTATGAGTCTTTTTTCTGAGCCCTCATATTTTGGTTCACTAGATATAAACAGTAGGAATGGAACGCCCATCTATGACAAGATTATTTAGCATGTAACATAACTCTACGTGCCAAATATTTTTGTCATAGATGATATAATAAGTGTGTTACACCAAACATTTTATAAATTCTGAGGTTGTTCACTTTGATTTTTTCGTTTGGGGGTGGCAATTGACTGATTATGCCCATTATCAATTCCGTTCGTACCCTTGGAGCATAGGTTATTCACGCTAAATTTCGTCAAGATAGCTTCATATTTGTTCAAGGTATTGTGCGAACCAGCCAGGTGATAGGCAGACGGGCGGACGGACGAACGAACATTCGACTATTTAGGCGACGCTGAACAAAAACATATTTATACTTGCCTATATCTCCTTCAAGTGGTTTCAAACATCTGACCGAAGTGAATATACTATGCACTCATGCAAGAGTATAAAAATGTTTTAGTAGGTATATTAAAATATTTAGTATATTTAAAATATATTCTAAATGTAATTTTTAAGCTCTACATAATTTATGACTGTGATTTACATTGTATGATATCCTTTTTTTTATTTAAATCATATATTTTGGCAATGTATTCAGTTATATTTTAAATTAAACCTACATAGTATTTTTTTGATTTTCATTTATTTTATCTCGGTTGATATGAATCCAGCAAAAAATGAAATATAATAAAATAAAATGAAAATAATTTTTTGCCGCAGGTATACAAATATATTACTAATAACAATGACCACCACTTCAACGTTATAAATATCATAGACTCATATATGTAAATGTCGACAGAGGATCTTTTGTTAAATGTCATTTAGAACAGTAATGACAATACCAACAACAACAACAGGAACGACAATATCAACCGCTACAATAACAATAATAACAATAGCAAATATACATACATAAATGTCACACTCTGAAATATGTATAAAAATAGACGAAAACAAATACATACTTAACTTACATATACATATTATATATGCATGCAGATGTCGTTTATTTGACCAAGAGAAAACAGGACATTTATACATATAGAAGAGATGTGTAGAAACATTTTATAATGTGTATATGATGCCTATGGGCAATTACTACAAATGCAAACGATGTACCTATGTATAATTTTTCATTTTATACTTTAAAAGTAAAGACTTGACAGTTTTATGCATAAAATTTAATATTTCTATGTGGATCATCCTGTATGCATACTAGCATACAGGATGATCCAATGAAAGGATAAAACATCAGAATAAATGTAGTTAAATTGAACGAACCAGGGGTTAAAACCGGGAGCCCCTATGGTCTTGATATTACGAGAACTATGCCATTATTAGTCGATTGAATTAATATCCAAATTTGTTTGCAATAATGTCGAAAATGTTTTGCACTTTTACGACATTAAATAGTATGGTTTTAGATATTCAACATTATTGCAAAAATTACAATAATATATTATATTGTAACAAAAAATCCATTATTATTGATACCGTTATTTGTCCAAAATTTCATTTCGACAATACTGCAAAAATATTTGCAACAATATCGAAAATCTAAATCTATTTATTTTTCCGACATTATTTCAATTGTACATAATATTCGCAGCTTGACTAAGTGAAAAATATAGAATTTGGATAATTTTAAGCTTTTTAAATAAATTCTTGATTTTAACCTACTTTCTCAGTCCTAGCAGCGACTATAAAAGCATCAATTTTGTAATGGAGTCAAAATATGAGGTAAAACGATCTTTGGGATTCGGACATACATTTCACCGCTCTAGGGGAGGTTTTTAAGCTGCTATTGTTAATTTCCTTATGTTTTCCGGTAATTTAGTATGGGAGGCGCCCAAGAGGTGAAGATGGTGGGTAAGTATATTTGGTAGAATTGAGGTGAGAAATGTGGAACAGTCATACATTTCGGCGACCTAGAAGCGATTGCTGGGGTTATTTGTCGATTTTAAGATATTCTTTCGGCCATTCAGTATGGGAGGCCCCCTAGACCCTGTTTATATGAATTCATGGTGCAATGACATATTTTTTTGTGTTTTTTTTTTTTTTTGCTAGCCAAATGCAATAACTGTCGCATCCTGTGTCAATATCAATGCAGTAGCAACAATAAAAAATAACTTCACATACATTTGTATGTGAGCATAATAATAACAACAATAAAAATAACAAATTACATTAGATGCTGCTGCTACTGCTGTTGGTGCAACACATTTACCACACCATTACTCATTTTTCTCCTTGCGTATCTCCTCTATTATTCTCGTAGTACTGGAGTTTTACAGATTGTTGGCCATTTATGATATAAGTGAAAATTGTATATAGACGACTTGTGTATAAATATACGAGTATATATAGGTGCAACTTGTTATAGTTCAACATATTCTTACGTCACTATCATACTGCGGAGTTGGGTCTTTTTTTCACCCCTCACTACAATTACAAATATTCATTTCTCGGTCGGTCAACAACATTTTGGTAATTTGTTACATCTGCTGCATCTAATAGCATACATATGAATGAATGTATATTCACATATTTTTTACACATTGTGTCGGTTTTTTTTTTCTCCTAGATAATGGCCATTTATTTTTTTCCTGTTATGCTTCAGTCTTACTATCTTCCTTTTGGCAAATTCCTTTATTATTCTTGCACAATTATTTGCCAATTTTCATAGATCAGATTGGAAATTATACTTGAATAGCAGGAATATATTGAGGCGCTGCTTTAATAGTCATTCATGGAGAAGTAATGATCTTTTAGACGCATCTCAAAATTCAATGAGGTACTTAAAGAATTGAACAAAATTAAAACAACCCAATAAATAGATTTTAGACGATTGTTACTAAACTTTCCATTTTGAAGAATTTTCTGATATATTAAACAAAATTTATTTGCTAATTCAATTAGTTAGTTAATCAGTCAATTGACCATTCAAAATTTTATAATATATAATAGACGGAAATGTCGATGCTTATTGGAAAAAGAAATAAACTGCAAAACAGGTTTATTAACTTCACGATGGAACTCTCTGTGACGGAATCCGTGTAATCCAAAGAATTTTCTAGCCATCGAGCATCTTTTTGAGATATTCAAATACATACATACAAATACATTCAAATATTATTTGACCATTATCGAAAGAACTTATTGAATAAATTCGAAATAAAATTGAATCGAAATAAATTATAGAAGTTCTTCTATTCGCTCGACATGACCGAGCCATCACCAGACGCCTACAACTGTTGAAGCGCCATTAAAGTATGATTGTCACTTGTCAAAAAACTGTCAATATTTGAAAGTTTAAGACTCAAGCAGACAATAAATAACTTCTTCTTCTTATGTGGCCATAACAACCGAATATCGATTTAGGCCGAAAATAACATGCTTCGCCAGCCATCTCTGTTCTTCGCTAGCTGGCGCCAGTTAGAACTTGACTTTTATAGATAGAAGCGCCGTCAAGTTCTCCAGTACTTGGTCTTTCCACCGGAGGTTTGGTCTTCCTCTTTTGCGTCGTCCTCCAGCGGGTTCCGAATATAACACCTTCTTAGCTGGAGCGTGTTCTCCCATTCGCTCGACATGACCTAGCCAGCGCAGCCGCTGGATTTTGATGCGCTTTACTATGTCAATATCGGCATACAGCTCGTACAGCTCATAGTTGTACCACCACCTCGCCACCACCACCTCGCCACCACCACCTCGCCACCAACGCAAATAGGTCCAAATAAATAACAAGAAATATTAAAAAAAAAATATATATATATAAATATATATATATATAATATATATATATATATATATATATATATATATATATATATATATATATATATTATATATATATATTATATATATATATATATATATATATATATATATATATATATATATTATATACAGTGGCTCACAGCTTATTTCGTACAGTGTATATATTTTTATGTACATGGCTGTAACATCGAAACTAAAAAACTTATCGATAAGTTTTGAATGTAGATGTCTGTGTATGTGTTTAGTAAACCTAATAAGAAAACGGGGAACCCCAAAAATTTTTCTTTTTGTTATGCAAGAGAGAAAAACTATTGATCAGCTGATTTTCAGCTCACATCTTATTTCGTACACAAACTTCAATGTAAGTAAGTTTCATTCTGCCGCGCAGTTACAAAGTTTTTTTGAATTGTATGAGTTTTTGGACCTTTTTAACTATTATAACAATTTTTATTATTATTATTTTAAATAGTTAAAGTGCTGTAAATTAAACATTTAGCTTTATGGGTCATCGTACAACGATGGAACAGCGTAAACTGGTAATTAACCATTTTAGGAAAGGTCAGAGTGTGCGAAAAATTGCTGAAATGACAAATTTAAGTGCCTCAACTGTCCAATACATCATTCAACGCTTCGTTCGCGAAAATCGGTTGGAGAACAAGGGCAGAGAAGCACCTAATAAGATTTTCAACGCATCAGACGAGCGTTATATTGTACGAAAAATTAAGAAAAATCCAAAGTTATCCGCTCCGAAGTTGGCTGCAGAGGTTCAGCGTGAAATAGGAAAATCATCCAGTGCTGAAACTGTCCGACGTGTGCTGCGCAATCATGACTTGAACGGTCGAGTAGCCCGAAAGAAACCATTCATTTCGAAAATGAATATACAACGCCGACTTGACTTCGCCAAAGAGCATATTATTAATACTCCTGCGTTCTGGAATACCGTTATTTTCGCGGATGAGTCTAAGTTTAATATTTTTGGCTCGGACGGAATGTCATATGTTTGGCGTAAAGCTAATACCGAGCTAAACAAGGAGAACCTTAAGCCCACAGTGAAGCATGGTGGCGGTAGCGTGATGGTTTGGGCCTGTATGTCAGCAGCCGGAGTAGGTGAATTGGTTTTTATTGAGGGAACAATGGACAAAATGAAGTACCTCGAGATTCTGAAAAACAATTTACTTCAAAGTGCAGACAAACTGGGTTTGCGGGAAGAATTTCGGTATTACCAAGATAATGACCCAAAACATAAATCTGGGATTGTGCAATCTTGGCTTATTTGGAACTGCCCACACTTGATGTCTCCACCACCACAGTCACCTGACATGAATGTGATTGAAAATCTTTGGTCTATTTTGGACAATAAAATAAGAACACACAAGATTTCTAATAAGCAAGACCTAAAGAAGGTACTGATGGAAGAATGGAAAAAAATCACACCAGACATCACTCAAAAATTGGTGGATTCAATGCCAAATAGACTCCAGGCTGTCATTAACGCTAAGGGATGTCAACTAAATATTAAAATCAACTTACTTTGTTTTTAGTTTGAACTTAAAGAGACTGTACGAAATAAGCTGTGACATGAATTTTCCTATTTTTTTTTTTTATTTTATTTTTTTATAGTGTCAAACACTAAAATTTTGAAAAAGTAAATTTTGGAAAATAAAAAACAAACCTTCCTTTCAAAAATGGCATTTATTGTTTGTTCAAATTTTTGCTATATTAGGAATTACGACTGCAGCAATTTTTAAACTGTCACTGTACGAAATAAGCTGGGAGCCACTGTATATATATATATATATATGTATAGTAAGTAGAAATCTAATTAAAGAATTTCACAAACAACAATAAATTCGACCAGTAAATAATATAAATTTTAACATAAATTAAAATAAATGAAAAATCAGGCAAAAATCGATATAAAATTGTATTGGTCGGGTGAATTCGAAACTGAGTGAAGAAAAAGTATCCCAATAGAATCAAATAATTTTACGATTGCAATGAAATATACTATGATTTTTGTATGTTCTAATTTTCGTGTAACTGAGCTGTACTATAAAGGCATACGCACACACACGGCGATGACAACGACGCCTACAAAATAACAAATATTTGCAGTAAACGTCGGAGGTTTACTGCAAATGTTGGAGGTCGACTTGCCGCGCTTCGCGAAGAGTGATTTGTTTGTTTCTTTCTTTTTTTACTTGCAGGAAATTGTTTAGGACGTTTAGACCGCGTTAGACCACATGCAAAATGAACGAATAGAGATGTATAAGTAAATGAACAACGAAAAAATCAAAAGAAGAAAGCAATAATGAAATAATAAAAACAATTACCACTGCGGCCTTATTGCCCTATGCATGACACATGTTGTTATTTTTTATTGTTGTACTTTGGCGAGCAAAATAATTTCGCCATGACAATTGTACAAATACTTGAACGTACCTACACATACTTACATAGAATAAAGTGAGGGTTTAGTGGAGAGACGACTTTTGCAAATGTTTTGTCCTCGAATAACCATTGTCATCGTCATCGTCATCGTGATCGTCATCACCATCACTAGACAACGGGCTTTTTGTCGTTCGCTCTTACTCATTTCACATTTACGTTCGCATATGCTTTTTCATGCCTGTGATTTTTACTATTCAACAATGTCTTAATGATTGCTTTATTCGGTGCGTGTAAATTGCTTGAAATTCTTGATTTCAGATTTTTACATTCAAAGAATATTCTTGGTTTTTTTGCCGCACATTTGTAACGGAATGTAAATTGGTTGCATGTAAGAGCACATAAGAATATATGAAGAATGTTATGAGAATACTGTGGTCAAAACTTAAATTTTCAATACATAAAATATGCACAAAATTCGCTTCCAAAAACAAAAGAGTAATGCAAATCTCTTGCGGAACAGTGAGAAAAAACTGAAATATCAGTTATTGCTACTAAATATGAAAAATGTAGTATTTTAATAAAAGTCAAATTAGATTAGACTGTTTGAAAATCTATATCCAACTTTTTGAATTTCCAATCCAATTTTTAAAAAAATGTTTTGCCTTTAACTAAGTAAAGTTTTTAATGGAAATGTTGATGAAAAGTAAGCGTAGTATTCGACAAATTTTCTCTATGTAAACAAAATTATTTTGTCTTCATTTAAAAAGTTTTTAAAACAAATTTCAAAGGTCTATATGTACTAATTTTTCTCATATCAAAATAAAAAGATATATGGAAGAACAGCGAAGCACGGGGTAAATATTTCCTAAACTTATATTTTGTATATTTCTTTTTACATATACAGTGTTATACAGTTATACAGACAAGGTGATTCGTTATCGTACTACTTTTTCAATCTTATCGTGGAGAAAATAATACGAGCTGCTGATTTTCAACAAAAGCTTTATTTTGCAGCGTATGCCGACGATATTGACACAATCGGCATGAACACGTGAATAATGAGTGCAGCATCTTTAGAGTTGGAAAAATAGTCTCAACGAATAAGTCTTACGGTTAATGAGTGCAAGACAAAGTATCTGGTGTCAACAAACAAAGAGTCCCGGCGCGTTGGACAATACATCACTGTTGATAACTTTTGAAGTGGTGGAGGTCATTGTCTATCTTGGAACCAGCATTAACACCAGTAATGAGGTCACCCTGGATATATTACTAAGGATCACTATTGCTAACAGGTGCTACTTTGGGCTAAGTAAGCAATGGAGAAGTCGAACTCTCTCTCGAGCAACGAAAACCTGCTTGTCTTTACATATGGCGCCGAAGTCTAGACAATTTCCACCTCAGATGAAAGAATGTTTGGAGTTTTCGAGAGAAAAGATCCACGCAAGATCATTGGACTTCTTGCGTTGGAGGCGAGTATCGCATAAGGTACAACCATGAGCTGTATGGGCTGTATGTCGGCACCGACATAGTAAATCGTATAAAAATTCAGCGGCTGCACCGACCTAGTCATGTCGTGCGAATAGGAGAACACGATCCAACAAATAAGATCTTATATTGGAACCCATTGGTTGGCTACGCAAAAAGGACATAAAAAAGAAAGACTAAAAAACTAACTGGTGCCAGCTAACGAGAGACAGAGATAGCTGGCCAAGCATGCTAAATTCGGCCCAAATCGATTTTCGGTTGTAATGGCCACATAAGTAAGTAAGGAAGTACGTACGAATATATTTTGAAAATATTTATAACAAAATTAAGACCATCTTGTGTAAAAAATTAGTGCATTTTATTTTGTCTCCAACATTTCCCAAAGAAGCCCATTGTACTAATTACGTCATTTCGATTTGCGAACATGTGTTTGTGTGTGTATATATACGATGACAGTTTAGAAACTTGTATGTACGGTTGTATGCAATTTAAGGAATTTTCATTGCTTTTTTGCCTTTGGTTGGCTTTCTTCTTTTGCGTGTATATATGTGTTTATATTTTATTTACAATTTTTGTTGATTTGTTTAATTCTTCAATACAAAAATACCAACTGTCGCCAATTTTGTGTATATATTTGAAATCAACAATAACAGCAATACAATAAACAACGTGGCATACATACTTACGTGTAATCTTAAAAAACATATATCGTATCACTCGACTAGTACTACCTGTAGTAATAGTTGTTCTAGTACTACTAACATTCTCATTATTAAAACTATGTATTTGCTAAGATTTCTTTACTCGCATGAATTCTCATACATTTTATACGTCTCTCTTCACAGTTTCTCCCCTTTCTCTCGCTTTTTTTATGTAAACTCCTCACTCGATCAAGTGAGAATTCCAATCATTCAGGTCGAGTCCTGCAAGCTCATTTCAACTATATATCTGCATACATATGTATATATTATTATAAAGAAATACTATAACAATGAGAAGGACAATGGCGATATCTATAAGAAGACAAGAAAGAAGGAGGAAAAATACAAGTAAGGATGGCATTATACAAAATAAAACCAATGCAAAACTGAAATTGAACAAATTCCTGACAAATTGGAATTTGGTATAGTTTTATTCACCATATACAATATATTTTTCTTATATGCATGTGTGTGCGTGTGTGCATTAATATTGTCATCATTCTTATTGTTGTTGCTGGTTATGTTCATTTTTTCCCTCACACACAGACACATACATTTGTATATAAAAATAAAAATTGAAAAATGAAACTTTACAACAATGGTAATTTGTTATCGGAGGCAGCACGTTATTACAGAGACTGAGAGAGAACCCGCGCAAGTATATGTGTGTCTGTAAAAACACAGGGTGTTTTTGAAGCGTTTCCGGAGCTGTATCCTAAAATTATAATTTCAACAACTTTTACACTTGAAGTACGCACGCACGATTCGGGGAACAACTCTTTAAAGCTGATAAGTATATTTCACCATTCCTCTTTGGATGAAACAAAAATTAACGTCATTTTACATCTATTACTTTAGGAAGTTTAGTGTATATTTTCGATGAATTAAGCAAAAATGAAAGAAGTAATTTTAAAGTCATAGATGCAAATCAGCTTTTTAAGACAGTTAGTCGACTGAACTCACAACGTAAATTACGATCCAATGACTTCAGTTCTTGCAGTACAAATTGGTTGCTGTAAGCCTGCAAAATCTTCCTCAAATCAATGAACACATACCAAGTTCTTGTGACCTTTGGCGTTTCAGGGAATATGGGTTTTCAACCCTACTCGCCTTCGTCGCGGTGATGTGGACTCGAAAACACAACCTCGTAAAAAGCACCCTACATTAGGAAGGCGCATTTCAACTTTTCCCCCCATAAACCTCAGCCGCCCTGTTTCTTCCTCCGCTACTCAAGCTCCATATTTGATTGTGCAAAAACAGCAACAACAACAACAAGAACAGCGTGTGATAATGTAACTTGTATAAATCGTGGGTGTCATATAACAATTGGCAAAATACAGTCGAGGCGTGTTAATGTGATGGGCGTTTGTAAAATTTGTCCGCATATTAGTTCGAAATGTAAGAATGGGAGGATGATAAAGAAAAAAAATAGAAGATGGAATCCAAAAAAATAAGAAATAAAAAGTATTGTAAAATAAAATTCAAATTGCATTGCATTGATCAAATATACAGAAAGGAGTGAACCTGCATTTGTGAGATACATAGATAACATGTATGAACATTTGTGAGCTAGTAAATGACCTTGACAACATATAATACTATGTTGTAGTATTGTAGTAGTAATCGAATATGTCGAAAAGATAAATTACATGTAAAAATTTGAACGTTGACATAAAAGGGGAATAAGAATGTAAGCATATTCCTCAATAAATGAATGGGTCATGAAGAAGCAGAGTAACCATGGAGAACAAGTGTAAAAGTTCAAAAAGGATACTGACAAGTTTATAAATGAATTTGTAAATGCACACTTATAATACAATGTAATAGGGTTTAAGTCGACATCTGGTGCTGGTATGAGAAATTATTGTTTGGTCATACAAGTCAAGACGCCTGTATGTTTATTAATTACTTCTTCACCGATCTAGTCAAACTATTATTCATCAATGTAAATGCAATAAATTTTAAGACGCTTCACAATGTCACTGATTTCATCTGCTCAATGATGTCTCTATATTATGCTTAAAAATTATTATAATGCAGTGTTTCGTCATTTTCTAAGCTAATATGACAGTAAGCCTCTTTAGATCAACCCATTTTATGAAGGCATCATGACCTTAGCCTGTAATCGGTCTTATATCATATTATGATTGTTAAAGTTTATGGAAGGTAAAGATGCATTTTGTGTGTTCAGCAAAATAATGCTTGATTTTGTACCATTTTTTTTTATGCGGCCCTCAACAGAAAGATGAAAAACACGGAATAGGAAAAGTTGGTCTGAGCCGACGTTATGAACTTTGAAGTCTGTTCTGGATATTGCTCCTATTGTTAAAAGTGTGCCAAACCTATCCATCAAACATCACTTTTGTGGAGTAGCCCTTCTAAGTGCTGGAAATAAGTGGCAAGTATATTTAAGAGAAATGATAAGACAAAAAAAATTAATGAACGTCTAGTTGGAATTCCTGTACCATTATAGGGTTGTTTGTCAATTTTTAGATGATTTCTAGTTCATTTTGAAGCATAAGCAGTAAATAAGCAGTATATTTGTTCAGAAAAAAATGTGGAGTATTAAAAATTAATGGGAACCGGTCTTATAATTTACCTGGACGAAACTTGTAAAGACTACAATTTTGTAGAGGAACCATTCTAAGGGGTAGAGGTAGGGGTTAAATATACTCAGAAAAAATGTCGTGAAGAAAATATTAATATCGATCGATAACACATTTTACCCATCGAGTGGGAATTCTAGTAGGATGACGTAGTGTATTGGTCTTCTGATCTGTAGGTTGTGGGTTCAATGCACGGCTGAAGCGTAACTTTAATATCCACAAAATTGCTTTTTCAAGCAAGCAATTGGCAATGCTTCTATCGATAACTATTGCTATGGAATCTAAAAGAATTCGGTAAGAATGTTGAAGTAAAGTGATGTCACAAGGTTCTGCCGTTCGGAATAGGCTAATATAAGTAGTTCCCATATAATGCTGTGCAAAATTAAACTCGCACTAAAGTACAAGAATAGAAGCTAGGCCAAAGGGCTCTTCGGAGCCTATAAGTGCCAATTCTGTATATTTTAATGAATATTTCAATTTTCATCATTTTTTCCTAGATTAGCGACGAAATTCGACTTTAATCAAGCCTCATGGGAGGGAGACCAAAGAACAATCAGCCGCAATATTGCAGAATTTTGTTACCTCCGATTTGCCCTTACTTACATATTAGCATTACTAATATATGATATAAACAGGATGGAAAGTGATTTTAGTTGAAAGACTTCTCATTTTCTTTTTAAAATATTTTGTTATCGTTTGGAGCTGAGCTTGAGTTAGTAATGAAAATTTTTTTCTAATTCTTCAAATATTATTTTTTATATTAATTTAATGCAAAACTTCAAAATTTCTAATGTAAAATTCCATTGCAATTTCAATGCAATTGCAAATTTATTTGAATCACAATTTATGCAAATTTATTAAATAAAACTATATGTAGACATTTTCCCCCATATCTTTTCAATAAAAAAAAATAACCGCAATTTTAGAATGCATACATATATATGTATACTCGTATGTAAATAAATATATAACCACAAAGCCACCAAATCAGTTACAATATATATATTTATATTTAGATATGTATACTACCATTACCACTTTTATTTATGTTATCATAAAATTCAAATCATTTATATCAATAAATAAACTAAAACATATAATATAAAATATATAAATGCGCAGAAAAAAATAATAATAAATAAATAAAATCTCCTTACAGTCGGCTGAGGGCGACCAAATTATACCCTGCATATGTAGATATATATATATATATATATATATATATATATATATAAAGTTTACTCGAATATCCACCTGTTTCTTTTATTTCCACTTTTTGAGAAACAATTTTTGCATATACTACTAATTTACACCCGAAATATGGTTGACTTTGACGAAGTACTTTGTATGTTATGAGGGAAGCTATATAATGAGTGGGCGTGGCTTACCTCTTTCTTGTAAATCCAATTAATTTTTCAATATTAATCCACACCTTAAGTTTATTCGTCCTACGCTGAATAGTTTGCAAGTTATAACCGGTAACATTTTTTTAATTTCCGCAACTTTGTATGGGAGACCCAAAAAGGAGTGGGCGTGGCACACTGATTTTCTGCCATATTATTTCTCACTGACATGTTAATCTAAGTGTCAATTATGGTTATTCTGGACAGAAGATTGTAGAAGTTACAGCTGTTTCAATTTAAAAGAAGTACAGACACTTTGTATGGGAGCTACGCTAAAAAGTAGGCGTGGCTCACCCACTTTTGGCGAGGTTATATAGTAGTATAATATAAGTCTATGTGCCAAATATTGTTGTCCCAGGTGGTATATTATGTGAGTTATAGCAAGTTAAAGATTTTTAAAATTTCGAGGTTAGTCGCTTTGAATGCTTGGTGTGGGCGTGGCTATTGACCGATCATGCCCAATATCAATCCCCTCCGTACCCTTGGATCATAGGTTACTTGTGCCAAATTTCGTCAAAATAGCTCAATATTTACTCAAGTTATCGTGCGAACCAGCCAGGTGACAGACAGACGGACAGACGGATGGACATCGTTAAATCGAAAATTTAAGCTACGCTGATCACGAATATATATCTATGTCTATATATCCGGAGATTCCTTCAAGTGGACACAAACATCTGACCGAAATTAATATACCTTGCATATTGCATTATGCAGGGTATAAAAATCGAACGAGAGCAAATTCAAATAGAGTAAAATATGTATTTAAGCAAATAACACTGTGCTACACTCTTCTAAGGTGCGGTAGTTAATTCTTGCACCATCGGATGTATGTATTTAAGCAAAACACACTGTGCTACACTGTTCTGAGGTGCGGTAGTTAATTATTGCGCCATCGGATATATGAAATGATGTAGGAATACTTATAAGACAACCTCTTAAATGTATGACGTTTATGGGAAGAATTTATTTTATGAGTTCATGCAAATTTTTACAAACTCTTTCAAAAAAAATCAAACATGTATATAAATTGCTAAATTGCTATGCTAAATTTTGCGTTTGGAGTTATATTACAATAGCTTACAAATTAACTTTTTTTAAATAATTGTTAAATGATTTATTCTGCAGTAAGTTTCATTAAGATAGGCCAAAGTTGAAAAGTTCACTCGCCAGATGTAAAGCTCTAACAAAGAAGGAAATTAAATTCCTCATAAATGCTAACAAAAAGATGTCGAAACATATAAAAATTTGGTCAGAAATATGGAAACAATTTATTAATTATTATGTGGCACTTATAGGCCCCAAAGAGCCTCTTGGCAGAGCAGTGCGTGTTAAATTTTGGACAGTATTAGAAGGAATCTACTTATATTAGCCGGTTCCGAACGGGAGAACCCTTGATACATCACTTTTTCTAAAATTTGTCACAAAGCTGTTTTGGAAGCTTGTTCACAGTAAATTGTTAATGACGGAAGAATTGCCTATACTTGGTCGGCCGTTTGAAAGAAAATTTTTTTTCGATAATAAGGTTGTGATTCAGCCGGGTATTCAATAAATTTCGATAATCGAATTTCGAATAAATTTTTTGCTTCATATTTTAAAAATGGTTTTCAAAAACATGAAACAAAGGAGATTTGACTATCCAATTATTTATATTTTATTATTTCGATCAAGATCTAGCTTCCTTGAAAAAGACTCAAAAGCCGTAGTTTATTCATTTTTGGCAAAAGAATCACAAAGAATTGTCCTGTTAACCGATTATTTTTTTCTTATATTTTGAACAAAAAATTTAAAAAAAAGGGAAAATATGTCCAATTTTTGCTATTTAATTATTTAAGAAGTATTAATTTTACTCTCAAAATTAGACAGAAAAATATGATGTGCTATAATTATAGCGTCAAACACTAAACTCCGGACATTATAGTTCTAATTTTCTCCGAAAGTTTTTATGATATCGTAGTTTGGAAAACGTTATCATTTTCTGAAAAAAAATCTAAGTGAATACCGAAACTCATTAAAAAAACATAATACTGGGTTACAGAGTTGCAATGCGGTGGTCAAAATTGATTTTGGATCCACGGTTTCTTGGGGAAGAAAACTTTGAATAGATTTGTGAACAAAAGAAGTTGACTAGACCTACCCTTATGTTGATAGTTAATACAATATTAAAAAACGTCTCAAAAGCCATTATTTAATAAAAACTCCGAAAGTGGATATGATATAGTTGTTTGCTAACGTTATTGGTTTCTAAACAAGAATTCCCAATAAAATGTCTTTAAGTAAGCCCTCAAAAATTAAAAATCATTAGTAATGTTTCCAAAAACACATGTCTTAACAATAGTTTGCTTACAGATGTTATAATGTAATACATATAATAATTACTTGAACCGATATTTCTTAAATTATGCGAAATTCTTCAAGTGAAAACAACTGGTTTTCGAATATGAATAATATTCCATAAGTTCTACTAACCGATTAAGTAACCAGAAGAGAAAATCCGTTTAATCGAAATGACAATACAATTTATACTAACACAATACATTCATCAAAAACGATCTACTACTAAGGCTATGATCCAAAATTGGTTACACAGGGTAATCGGTCGCTTATTGACCACATTGTGGTGTAATTGTAACCCTGCATACTGTATGCCAGCTACCATAATTAGTGTAATTGGTAACTGTTTATGAATATATATTCAATGTACTTGTTCATATACACATTTGAAATAAATATTTGTGTATATTTGTACGCAAGAACATACGACATAAATAAACATACGACATACATTGGTCAAATATTGAAAACATTTTAGTATACACGATTTGCAACTATTAGTCGAAATAAGTGCTTACATATGTATATATTTTTATATTGTGTATATGAGTACAATAAATATGGTATGGTACCTACATATCATTCTAATATTTACAATATTCATCATAATGATACGTGCGCACAGTTTCGTATGTTCATATGTAGGTATGTAAATTAATTAAACATAATTATTTTCAATTTTCCAATTTACTATTGACTCATTACAAATATGTATATATGTACATATGTTCATTTGTACTCTTTTTTACTCATTCTTGCCGCTTATTAATTTTAATGATTCGTGCAAAATTTTCCAATACCTTTTGCCATATACAATATTTTATTGCATAATGCCAACAATAGCTGCGTTCTTTTGCACGCTAGTTGCAAAAGAACACTGTCTTATTTGCCGAACTGCATGCAAAGCAACAACAGAAATAAGCGACATCGTCTATTTTAACCGAGTTCAATTGAACTTGCTTATATTTTAATCGACGATCAACACGTCAAATTATTGTAAATATAAACAAAAAAAAGCAAGTGCAAATAAAAACTTATTTTAAATAAAGGAATATATTTACCATAAATTCCTCAGAATTGTTTCTTTTTTGTTTTTATTTCGTTTATAAATTTCACGAACAACCATAAATACCACCAGCGTTGCTAAGTAACTAAAGGGAAATTATATTCAAGTAAAAGGGAAGTTATATGTGAGTTTATGTTCTTTTGCAACACGCTTACAAAAGAATGCAGCTAATGTGAAATATACGAATGTATGTGAAAAAAAAACAACAAAGAGAATCATTTCTATAATCTATGTATGAATATTTATTTTTTAACAGAGTTAATTTGTATTTATACGTTAATTTGATTGCAATTAATTACCCACAGGCACAGGGTCACACTCAGCCCAGTGGTGAAAATTTTAGTGATTATAAAGAAAAAGATAATCCAATTATTTTGGTCAGAGCAAATTTATGCTGGGTATTGCTAACAGACATCATAAAGTATAATTGAAAAATTATTTAGAATTTGTTTAAGTCAAAAGTACCTTCCCAGCAAACACAGATTCTAATGTTAGAGAAATTTTCGATTTTTACATTAGATATCGAGTGTAATTCTCTAATCGTTGTCGAGTCGAAAACTAAGGTTCGAGAACTACATTAGAATTCGATTCGAGGTAGATTAGAGAAACAATGCAAAGTTTCAAAGTGTTATCGATTATTAGAATTTGTCGATCACCTTTAACTACAAACAAAGAAAATACATTTATGAAGTGATTGTGTGATAAAGTGTAAGATAAAAATAGTAATTGTTGAAAATATAGTTTCTGGAGCGTCAGCAGACTGCGCTCCTGCGTCCGTGGCCGCTGCTTTCGACGGTAGCGAAGACGCTGATAAATCCAGCGACAGTGAATCCAGTGGCAGCGAATTCAGCCAAACTACATCAGATGATTACGCTGTTACTTATGCCAAAACTTAGCTGAATGGAGTATTAAGCATAATATAACTACCGCAGCGACAGACGACTTGTTGAAGATTTTAGGAAGACATGTTCCGGGGCTTCCCTTATGTGCTAGAACGCTAAAAAATGCTTGGCGCAAAATTTTATCCGACGGAGCTGCGCAGCATTTGTGTTGGAAGGGCACAAATCAGAAAATGGCAGTAAGAGCCTTAAGTGTGACAGCTGCATTAAAAAGTATAGTACCTTCCCAATTAAAAGAAATCCCGCGAAACTAATAACTTTCAATTTATATTCCAAGGCTCATGTTCGGAGAAATTTCCACAAACAACGGACACAGAATTTGAGCGTACAACTATTGCCTATTTTCAACACGCCAAAGGTCGATTCACCAAAAGACGCAATTATAAAAACAAAACAGTTGATAAAGCCGTAGAAGCTGACAATTGAACTGGTTTCAAATCGCATAGCATAAAGACTGAATTGAATTAATAGCTTTTGGTTAAACCATTTAAAGTAATATTTTTCTAATTTTGAATTATCTTTTAATTTATTTTACCATGAGTTTTACTTTTAGTTCAGTTGCTGATTCTATTAATTGGGAACCATATGAATTAATCTTGATTTTCTTTTATTTTTACTTTCCATTATTTTCAATATGTTACAAAATCAAAAAAAAAATGTGAATATGAAGACTGATTTAAATGAATAGCTTTTGGCTTAACCATTTAAACTAATTTTTTCCTAATTTTTAATTATGAATTATCTTTAAGTTTATCTTACTACGAGTTTATTCCGTATTTTCAATACGGAATAAAATCAAAAACAAAAAATGTAAATAAGTAATAAGTACTATGTATATATGTGATAAACTGTTTTCATTTAAAAAATTAATTTTTAAGTTTTTTGACGAAATAATAAATGAGCTCTAAATGAAATTTATTTTGATTTTTTTAAACTTGGATTCCACATATTTTTTGATCCACATTAGAAACTCATTCGAGAAAAGGGTTAGAATTCGATTAGAGAACTAACCCTTTTCTCGATTAGAGAACTAAGTCCCCTTTTTGTCGAGAATGCTATGATTCTCTAATGTTTCTCGAATCGTATTCTAACCTTTGACCTTAGAGAAAAGGGTTAGTTCTCGAATCGTCCTCTAATCGAGAACTAACCTTACTGTTTGCTGGGTTATACGTATTTACCTCCTGAAACAATGAAGAAGAGAAAAAAGAAGCATTGACGCAATCTTTGGTTAAATTTAGTTTAATCCATCTAGGTTGGGCGCTTAAACTTATGGCGGTATCTTTTCTAAAAATAAATTGTTGCCTGCTTATATGGCAACAGTTTTCCAATGTTGCCCTCAACCCTTTTAGTGCGAGAAAAGAGTTCACTTAAAAGTTTATTTATTGAAATACAGCAAAAACATATTTTGTAAATATCAACTTATATACACAGGCCAAATCTTGCCCTATGGTGTTTTGAGGGCAGAAAATGCAGCCCTCGTGCCATTGCATCAAATGTTACACAAGAGAACAAAAATAAAAAACGCTCGTATGGGACAGAATAAGTGCGACATTTTTTCGAGAAAAGCAAACGCCATTAGTTTAAACTACGTTGAAATTTCACTGAAATCAAGTGCTAATCGAGTTTAAACTAAATTTAAACGACAAATAAAGTTAAACTAGCACTGGAAAACTGGCCCTTAATCAACTAATCAAATATTTACCATAACATAGACAAATAAAACAAAATTCGACTTATTCATTGTTTTCAATAATTTTAATAACATAATCAGCTGGGTAATTCTAAAATTAAATTATTGACAATTAAATATTAATGTCAATTTCAGAAGTAGCACTATTATTATTACTTTATATAATTATTAATTTTCATACCCTTTCATATTTCAATTGTAATTCCACTATGATTATTATTCTCGTTGCTGTTGTTGTTCTTCTTGTTGATGTTATTGGTATTACTAAAGTATTTAAACATATAATTTTACTACTAACTACATTTACATATTAGCAAGTATTGTGACTATTGTACTTGATGCTTTTGTTGCAATTGCTGTTATTGATGTTGTTCTAATTGTTTCAGGCTATTGAGTCGAAAATTAATGTTGCATTCATATTCACAATATTCCATGTATGAAAGTGTTTGTGTATGTTTATATACAAATCGCTACCCTGCCAACAATTGAGCGACTAATCTTTAAAGAAACTAATCCTGGATTAATCCCTTTAGGTATCCATCGGAGATTAATTAGTCGCCAATCGATGAATTTTTAAAATAATTAATATATTTAAAGATATTCATCGATTTTTAGCAGTCTTTGGTTTTCCAATCACTAACACATATTTTTTTGTAAAACACAATTTTTTTGGCACATAAATTTGACAATTTCCGTAGAATATGTATAGGCGACCAGTCTCTTTTTATATAGAATAATATCAGGGTACAATTAGTCTCGTCGTAGGACATGGAACTGTTATATCGAGGGATCAGCCGCATATACAAGTCGCATCTTTTGCAGGGTATATTGTATGTAAAATTTTGTTTTTATATTCAAAAAATAGTAATAAATATAAATTTTTAATTGGATTTCTACATTCAATTTGGCAGCCAACACTAACTGACCAATGGAAAACATCACCAAACCACAATTTATGCTATGTGTGTATACATAAATATATGGTGCATAGATAGGTAATCATGTAAATATGGCCAAACTGATAGAATATGTGCAACAAGGAGAGAGTGCATAGCTGGGAGAGATGTAGACCTATTTTCTATAGATGCTAAGTATACTTAGCATAGTGCTAAGTTCAATGTTAGCAACGATTGGTGTAAGATGTCTGTTGAAGAGCAATATACAGAGATGATACTTTTCGATATTTCTAGTGTGTGAAAACTTAAAAAAATTGTATAATTAATAATAGAATTATAATTGTATACAATTATATACAATTATTTACAATATAATAATAAATATTATATTGTATAATTAAAAGGAATGATAATATTTTACTTTATGTGCCATGCACACCTCACGAACAACGAACGATAAATATATTTATAGCAAAACCTCTATCCTCAACAAACATAAACACACAATATACCTGTCTACTATAGGCACATAAATTTAACAAAAAATAATAATGAATGTCATTCATAAGACTGAAGTGTATAAGAGATACAGTAAGGGGCCCAAAATGCTTCCTTGAGGAACATTCATATCGACCTTTGCTGATGATACGGCAATATTGTGCTCTCGCTCTGACCCCATAGAAGCTACTAAACTCCTGCAGACTCATGTCGATTCTCTCGAAATCTGGCTAGCAAAATGGCGTATAAAAGTCAATGAAACAAAGAGCGTACATGTAACCTTCACGCTAAGGCTAGATACATGTCCCCCACTTAAAATTAATGATCAATCAGTACTTGCGTATTCACCTCGACAGAAGGCTGACATGGAAAAATCACATAGAGGCAAAAAAAACTCAGATAAAGCTTAAAATTAATCAGTTATGGTGGCTGTTACACAAAAGATCAAAGTTAAATCTTGAATACAAAGTGCTATTATATAAAGCAATCCTGAAGCCAATTTGGACTTATGGTATTCAGTTTTGGGGCACCGCATCTCCTCTCTCTCAAATATCGAAAAATTGCAGCGAATACAATCCAAGTGTCTGCGAATTATTGTAAACGCGCCTTGGTATATGAGGGACCTTAACATCCATCGAGATTTAAATGTACCCACAATTTCTGAGGAAGTTGCAATGTCCTGGAGAAGCTACATTCAAAAATTACACAATCATCCGAATCCCCTTGCTAGGCAATTGTTGCTGAGCACGGGGCATCGTCGATTGAAAAGAAAAGACACACTGAATATGCTGTGAAATTGCTATACCTCGCGACTCAACAAATTGTGATGGAACGTTGGGAATATCACATAATTTTAGTTAGTTTGTAAGATTTGATTACTTATTGTTAATTTCTAAGTAATTTAGAAAGATCCAATAAAAAAGCTTGTAAAAAAAAAAAAAAAAAAAAATTCATAAGACTGTTGCGTTGTTCTACACGCACTTGATAAAAGATTCTCGCTGTTAAATATTCAGTATTTCACCTATTATTATTTCTTTTACAATAAATAAAAAATATTCAAGGCAAGTCAAATTCATTTTTTTGTAAATAGTTATTTTTTTTACTTCTTCTTTTTTCTACTCTATGGGATTGCTTCACCTTATCGATAATCCCTTAAAATTATCAATGCGGCGCACGTATTTATTTTTATGATTAAAGAAATTACAATTGAAAAACTTATTAAAAATCGCAAATCGAATAAAAAATGTAAAAATAAAATATACTTATTGAATGTGTGGGGATTGTTGCCGGTGGGCCGCGCGATGGAAAATTGTTGCCCTGGTATGTTGGTGAAGTTGCCGCTGTGGTTACCGCTGCTGTTGTTGTTGTGCCCGTTGACTGCGCCTGAGTTATTGCAAAACGCACTTTGTTTTATTGTTCTATTTTTATTGTTTCTTCACCTTTCGATCTTTAACTTAAGCCGTATTTGAATACAAAAAAAGTGTATGCCAATTTTGTTTTAATTATAATTAGATTAAAATTTACAAAAAAAAACCGTATTTTTGTCGCGCACTGCACAGTGTATTTAAGGAACTCTTGAGAACGAATGATTAACCAAACCCAAGAAAAGTTAAAAGAAACCAATCAGAAATATAATGCCTTTAGATAGAAAACTAAAACCAAAGACAAAGACAAAGAGAGAGAAGAAGAGGGAGTATAAGAGATGAAGTGCAATAAAAAGTAGAGAGAGGGAAAGTGGGAGGAAATTATTTCAAATTAAAAGGAGAGTGAACAGAGGAATAGGAAGAGCCGTCATACACGGTGATGCCAGACGGCATATTCAGTCCATTTCCCCAATTGACCCAAAAATACACCGGCAGTTCTGCGATTTTTACTCTGGCGTAAACATTCCGCCCCCCTTGCAGGATTACTGCAAAGAAGACGCATAATCTACACCAGACGTAGGGAAAATATTAAAACAAATTCAACGCAAATTAGAATTAATTAATATTAAAAGAATAATATAAAGATTAAAAATTAATAATAAAATTAAAAAATAGCCATAGTAATGGAGAGAATAAAAACTGAAATTGAAATTAAAATTAAAACAAATTAATAATTAAAAAATAGAAGAAAGCAATAGTGCATAATGCTTAATTAATTAATTAAAAACAAAGTGTAATACGAATTCAAAAGTATAGTAAACTTAAAAATAGAATTCCATTAACAATAGTAAAAAAAAAAAATATTAAAAAGGAAACAATGTTAAAACTCATTTCAAATTTGTACATGCAAAAGAAATTCAAAATCCTTAAAAAATAACTTAAAGCAATAGTATAACTTAAGAATTAAGAGTTGATTGTTGAAGAGACGCAAAATCCACAAGCTCGCGCAACTCCAAAGCGGTCATAAATCCAGCCCATATGATGCAAGACGCATCGACTTGAGATGCGAGGCAGCACTGCGTAGAAATAACCATCGTATTCGGTGATCTTAAAATGGACTTTCTCAATGCGAGCTGGAAGCAAACACATATTAGTGTGGTGTTGAAAAAAAAGAGCAAGTAAGTTCTTTTGGATAAAAGCGAAAATATATTCGTGTTTGAATCGAAACCAGATATTCTTGTTAAGGTTGATCGGAATAGTTGATTTTTGATCCATGCTGTAACGGAAGTGTGCTAAACCTGCCTGCAGACTTTTTCTTGTATAGTTCCTTCCATCTTACGTAGTAAGATAACACTCAAGAGGAACTCGAGAGAGTGTTTTTGGAACGGGAATATGGATTATCCGAATTGTTATCTCCTTAACAATGATGATCTTGAGCATGAGCATGATCTGGGTTCCATCGTTGATAGAACGATCGGTAGGGAATTTAAACGCCATCCATGGTCGTACATCAGATGTGAGAGAAAGGTAAAACAACGTAGTTAAGAAACCTGGGGCAAAAAGCCAAATCGAATCGAATCGCTCACTAATGCAGGATGTGTTGAATCAGGAAGGTCTACTCTCTTGCACACATAATGTATATATTTTCCACTTTTGGCTCGTAAAGCATAAAGGTGGATGAAAGGGGTGCCAAAAATGCTTGTCGCCGTTAAAATGCATAAAAATGCCGTTGAATTTGCATCAAGTGTGAGATGTGTAGACCATTGTCCAAATCAAGGAGGATAATTTGTGAAATATAGAAAATATATATTGGAAATATAAATTTTCTCTGCATACGATATGGTGCGATGAGCTCTCCATTATCGTATTAATTTTTCGAATTGTGAATTCATTGAAATCACCGATGAAATTTGAGAATAACAGTAGTAACGAATTGATACACTCAACTGTAATGATTCTCTAAGTCCAATTACGTAGAATACAGAGAAATTGGCTCATCTAAGCTCGTAGAGCACGAACATTGAGAAAAAACTGTGTAATTGTGTCCAATTGCGAGATTGTCCGAACTGATACTGCTTCTTAGAACGGAATAGTTTCGTATTGAATCCAAAAGGTGACCATAACCATATGAAGGTCGACTCTATTCTTGAAAATGTAGCAAATATTGTAAATTATTCATACGCATGGAAACTACTCATTCAATGACGTTTCGTAGAAATCGATCAATTGATTTGTTCAGCTAGGGTGAACTGAACAGATGAGAGTGATGCGTATGACGGACAGATTCGAAGAATCTGACGAAACGGTGCTAATTAATGTTTTCGTGGCTCCAGCTAGTATGACTGGGCCATATTGTCGCGTTGAAACGTTCGAAAATACAATTCTTGGGGCCCTGCATTGGGCGAAACTGAATTCCTTGGCAAGCTTTTAGGCTTTCTATCGTTTAATGACCAATGTCTTTCCGGGAAGTGCTGATTAGACAAGGTCATTCTTCGAAATGATCGAGTTGTCAACATCTCTGACGGGAGTTGCGTTTCCATTGTACACGTCCTGTGAGGTCGCAATTTCTTTTTCGAAGAAAAAGTTGAAGATTTTGAGGTATTACATCTCATTTTTGCTCTTTGCCTCATTCGGTGCAGCAGGGAATGGTGTCGTTTTCCACAAAAACGGCAAGAATAATGGCTGTGGCACTCTGTAAGAGTATGTGAATTTGCCAAGCAGTTAACGCAAATACGATATTTGTTTACAATGGAAATTTTCTCTTTCACTGTAAGTGAAGAGAATTTTTCACATTGTCGGAGAGGGTGCATGCTCCTACATAGCGGGCAGCATGCATGCGTAACAGTAACATTTGACGCCTTTTTATTTGTACGGCGTAAGATGAAGTTCTCACATTTTGGATACTTCCGACTGTCAGGAGAAGACGAACAGGAACTGTTCGGAAATTGACACCGGCTTATTTTATTGCAGAATGATGAAATCCTTCTACGAGCTGTCGGATTTATGGGAAGGTGGGTTGTCGTGATGGACGTGGTATGCTGTTTCTCGTTGGAAACAGATTGTCGCTGAGAATCAGACGACTGGCGAGACACTTTAACTGATATCGCTGTTGGGGATGTTACAGTAAGTAATTCAGGAAAATTTCTCCTAGAACGAGAAGACGAATCCGAAATATCTTGGTTTAGCTCGACGACGACTTTATTGAGGAACGATGGAATCGTTCTACTGCGTTGATGTGGCTGAAGTGGTCCGGTAATTACCCAGCCAAAGACCGTGTTTTGAGCGATCAGTGAGCCAAGAATGCCCTTTTGGATTCCATCCAGCATAATGGAGGGGTAAATGTCACCTCCCAAAACCAAGTCTACAGGAGAGCTCCGGTGTAAATGTTTATCTGCTAGTCGTAGATTAGCAACCTCTTCGCGTAGATTTTTAAGATTTGAACACGACGGCAATTTCCCAGTCAACCTCTTCAGCACGAACGCATCCACCTTTATTGCGACTTCTGCGTCCATTGGAGAACCAATTATTAAAGAACACATCTTTGACGAATGCGCCGTAACCACCTCGTTCAGACCTGTAACCTCCGTTCGAACGTCGCAAACAGGGAGGCGCAACCTATTTCGCAAGCGCTCCGATATGAAGGTCGCCTCAGATCCCGAGTCAATTAAGGCACGAGCAGTAAACGTTGTGTTCCGGTATCGGATGTGGACTAAAGCCGTTCCAAGTAACACTGAACTATCTTTAGGTGTGTGATTGTGGATCTCTGAAACTTTATTCGGCACGCTTTTTGGCACCGTTTGCAGCTGAGAGGTGAATGATTGTCGCGAGAGTTCCGCCGCCGCAGCTGACGTGGACGGAAGTTGTTCTCCACTGAGACTGGCTGCCTTTTCAAGCCTATGCAATAAGGTGTGATGCCTTTTATTACACGCGGAGCATGAATAAAGACTCTTGCAGGAGGTCGATTCGTGAGAGTTTGCTAAGCAATTGGTACAAAGTTTGTAGCTCTTCACGGCTTTATAGCGATCATTCACTGAAAGCTTCAAAAAATCTGGGCAGGTGCGCAAATGGTGCATCTTCTGACACATTGGGCACTTTTGCTTCCGAACATTCACTTGGAATGTGTGAATCTTTTGTGGATTCGCCGGGGACATATTGGAACTCCGAGCAGGAGTACATTGATTCGGCTGCCGATTCTGTGGTTGACTGAGTTGTCGAAACCCACTCCGAATATCTAGAACCGATTCAAGAGTCTGGAATCGTTCAGTTAGGAACGTATCAAAATCTCTCCACCGAGGGATCTCACGCTTATTCCTAATAGATTGCTCCCATAGGCACAGGGTGGTGTCGGGGAGTTTCGTTGAACACAAATACACAAAAATTGCGTCCCACTGACTGGTATCGATATCTAACAATTGTAAATTGGTGATACAGTCATTGATTGTTCGTTGCAAGCGTTTTATATTCACACCAGTTTCGTGAACAACTGGCTGCAAATTAAAGAGAGCCTTCAATTGGATATTGACGAGAATCCGCTTGTTCTCGTATCTTTCCTCCAGGTTGTGCCACGCAATGATGAAGCCATCATTGGTCAACGGAGTTGACTTAATAATATTGTGAGCTTCACCTCGAGTCTTCTGAAGAAGGTGGTACAACTTCTCTACGGGTGATAACCGGGCATTGTTCCGGTACAACGCGGTGAACATATCACGAAAGCTAGGCCACGACACATAATCTCCCGAAAAACATGCTGTGTCGCATGGTGGAAGCTGAATCGTTGGCATAGAATATTGTGGCGTTTGGCTCTCAGCCGGAGCTGGTGCCGCAACGGGAGACGACATGATAACCGTCAAATCGTGAAGATGCGCGTTGATGTTGGCTAGGCAACGAACATAAGCTAATTTAGATTCCTTATACTTTGCTTTAATCTGCCCAAGGTTAGCGTCTTCGACTTCTTGAGTGATAATGGCTTGATATGCCGATTTTAATTCAACCCATGCCGCCTCGAACTCCCTCCTTTGAACTTCGAGGGCGCCTGCACTGTGAGTGTCCGTATTTATTAGCTGGAAATAAGTGTCAGTTTCAGTTATTTCCTCGACTGCAGCGTGAAAACGTTTGATGTTTGCCATGATAATGGTAGATCGCCAAAATACAGAACACAATGCTTCGAACAATGAATGAGAAATGTTAATTACGTGTAATTCGAGAAATTACAGTAACAGAAAAAGAAATAGGAGAATTTGAATCGATTTGCTGATCGTATATCAGCTACTCGATTTCTCAATGACGTAATCTTTATTCAAGTTAAGCCTATAGAACAATTGGCAGGATGCCCGCGTATCAGAACGTATAAAATCTGATAACTTAGAATTAAAACGAACACCGTAATGTTTACCCCCCAACTCGAAAGAGTTCAGTGGTAATTACACGCGCAACGTAAAATGAATGTGATGGTAATTAATTGATTTTTAAGTTAAATGTAATTACAAATAGTTATTCACAATGATTTATTTTATTTATTTATTTATTTTTCTGATTTATGTAATAAATCGAAAAAAAAAGGAAGAAATAATTGAGCCGCAATAATTTATTTATTATAATGTGATGATCTATGTAATAAATCAAGAACAAAGAAAAATTATAATAATAATAAAAATATAAATAATTGAGACGCTCTAATAATATTTAACTTTATGTATATGTTGAAAATACTCGAGTATGTGGAAACAATGTAATTGCACAACACAATACAAGAGATGTGTGTGTATATGTATGTGCAATCGAGTATTGTAATTGTTGTTACTTGCTATGAAGAAGTAAAATAGCAATTTAATATGATTTTTGTAGGTAAATCTTATATGATATTATTGTTGTAGCTTACGTAGATAAGCAAAACAAACAAAAAAGAAAATAGGAGATGGTATTGTTGATCATAAACAGATGCTACTAAGTATATGTGCTGAAATATATTGCCTTACTTGTTCTTGTCAACCGATGGTTAAGCAAGCCGAAGTAAATGTACATAAATATTATGCACGAATATGCAATATTGATGACAAGAGGTTATTGTTGCTTCCAATTGACTACAACAGTAATATCAAAAAAATAGAAATAGATTTGGGTAATCTAATTGTTGTATGTCGATGTACCACTTGCGTTTTATATAGATAAGTAAAAACAAAAGAAATATGTAAGAAGAGGTGCAGTGCTTCTTCTTTTTATTATGCGCGATCAAAGCAAGTAATTAAAGGAAGAAGTAATTGTTGTTGTTTGGTAGGAGTCAATACAGCATAAATGATGAAAAAAATGTGAAAATGATCGTGTTGGTATTGAGGTACACAAGTATCACCAAATAATGAGAAAACGAGAGATCGACTCGGTATATTTTTATTTTTGTCTGTTTGCTTTGTGTTTTTTTTTTTTTTAATTTGCAAAGGCAATAGACCATGTTTGTTTCTATGTAATAATAGCAACAAAATTATATCAATACAAGAAGAAAGCATAAGAAGACCAAAAAATAGAGAATTCCTTGCAATTATATGTTGCTCTGTTATTCCCTCGTAGTGATTGTTAGTGTTGTTGACGTCACAGCTTAACAACAATGTCTTTCGTAGAAAGATAAGTGCGAGAGGATACCGATGGTACGAGTACAACGCACGTGTTGGATTTGTTTATGCCCAAAGAAATACCACCGAAAAGAAAAAGATAAGATGTTTTCCTCTTTATTTTGTTTTTGATGTTCTCACTCGGTTTTGTTAATATGACAACAGTATCTTTATCTACTAAATGTAACGATTCCTCCGAGAGTTTTCGCAAATTGTCGCACTAGTAAAAAACAATAATAAACACCAGATTAGGAATCCTTCACAGGTGTGCTGTAGATGTAATCCAGTAACCGTAATGTAGAATGCTCAATAGTCGCAGTTGATAAAGAAAATTTAAAATTAATGCCAATCAAGTCTTGCTAAACCAGAAAGGTTATTACACTTTATACTGTAAGCATAAAAATTGCAAATGAGAACAAGAGGTGATACCAGACGCAGTTATCAATAAAACGCCTTATTGATTTCTTTTATCCTTTTTTATACTTTATTTGTCAAATTTAAAATTCACTGAGTACATACACTATGTAAAGCTAGGAAAAGTATTCCCACTAACTTTACTAACCAGTGCGTTGGGTGTAGCGCACACTCCAATATCTGAAAATATTGCACTTCTTATTTTCGCTGTCTCTTATTATAAAGAGAGAGAGATAGAGAGAGTACTGAGGATCAGTACATATAAAGAGTAAATATAATGCACTAATTTGACACGATCACCGTGTAATGGCAGTATTAAAACAAATACAAAGATAAAGTCGAAATGTTCTGCTTGGCTGTTTGGTAAATAACTAGCCTGAGTATCAGGCAGTTATAAGAAATGTAGTAGAAAACAAATAGCACTTCTAGCTATATAATAATATACAATAAGCAAACAATTATCGGTGTGGTTAGCAAACCAGGTAGGCTCAAATCAGTAACGTGGTTAAATTTGTTTGTATCTTTCATACAAGAATAAACAGCGTACAAAAGGTGATGTTGTCACCTCGAGAACGTCCCTTGTATGTAACAACGATGCCGCAAAATGTAAAAAATCTCGAATCCGTTAACGTTATTGGATGAACACCAATAAAGAAAATATAACATAAATTATTGTTGTAGTTTTTCGTTGGTGGAACACCAGTTACAAAAAAGTCAACTGTAAAATGTAAAAATCGTGACTCCGTTAGCGTAATTAGATAAACGCAGACAAGTAAAATACAAAATATAACTTTTTGTTGTAGCTATTCTTTGGTGGAACACCAGTTACAACAAAAAGTAAAATATGTATGTTTGAGGAAAAGAAAAAAAAAATAAAACGGGCAAGTACGAAGTACGTAAATGCTTTCGGACCCCAACAATAGAAACAAAGAATCTATATATATATATATTTTGCCAAATTTTATATTTTCAAATATCAAATATCATATATATATATATTCAATATCAACAACCGCAAGTTAATACATATATGCAATATATAAGCAGGTCCGATATAGCGGAACACTTCCAAGTTGCAATTGGCAATATTGTACTTTGCCGTAAGCAAAAACAAACATATACGAATCAGCTATAATAGTCTGATTCGTATGTATGTGTATTGAACCTGGTATCAGACCTGTTAACCACTTTTACCCTTAGGATACAGACTTACCACCCGCTGCGAGCCTATCCGGCTCGAAGGACCATAAAATGAATGTGTGGGGATTGTTGCCGGTGGGCCGCGCGATGGAAAATTGTTGCCCTGGTATGTTGGTGAAGTTGCCGCTGTGGTTACCGCTGCTGTTGTTGTTGTGCCCGTTGACTGCGCCTGAGTTATTGCAAAACGCACTTTGTTTTATTGTTCTATTTTTATTGTTTCTTCACCTTTCGATCTTTAACTTAAGCCGTATTTGAATACAAAAAAAGTGTATGCCAATTTTGTTTTAATTATAATTAGATTAAAATTTACAAAAAAAAACCGTATTTTTGTCGCGCACTGCACAGTGTATTTAAGGAACTCTTGAGAACGAATGATTAACCAAACCCAAGAAAAGTTAAAAGAAACCAATCAGAAATATAATGCCTTTAGATAGAAAACTAAAACCAAAGACAAAGACAAAGAGAGAGAAGAAGAGGGAGTATAAGAGATGAAGTGCAATAAAAAGTAGAGAGAGGGAAAGTGGGAGGAAATTATTTCAAATTAAAAGGAGAGTGAACAGAGGAATAGGAAGAGCCGTCATACACGGTGATGCCAGACGGCATATTCAGTCCATTTCCCCAATTGACCCAAAAATACACCGGCAGTTCTGCGATTTTTACTCTGGCGTAAACACTTATAATTGGGTTAAATAATTAAAGCATTTATAAATTTTGAAACAGTCAGTTAAAATACCAACTTTCTTTTTTCTATACACAGTAGAACTTGCAAAAGTTAAAAAATTCCACTCACATCTACTAAACTAAATGTTATTCTATATAAAAGACCATATTTGTTGTCTTATTATCTATAAACCTAAACTCGATTTCTCTCCACCTACAAAATAACTGCAACAAAAATTCTCATTAATAACAAAGTAGAAGCAGTAGAAGTAGTTTGGAAAGCAACCCGAAAGGAAATACTAATGATTGATATGAAAAATGGTCATCAATGGAATCTGTGAATCACTGCATTAGTGCCTGCCCACGTTGGCCTTCCCAAGAGGTCCTGACCATGAACGTCGTGTCCACATAGCTTTCTAAAGATATGAATATGAGAATGCGTTTAACAATTTTTATTCCCAAAGAAAATTTCAAAACCAAACAAAAAATAAAGATGAAAAATATGTTGAGTAATCGAATAATTTCAATTTTGATGAATCATCATTTTGATTAAGCGAATTGATTAGTCGAATAATTTTATTAATACAATTTTTGGAACAAAGAATTATCGCACAACCTTGATAGAGCGCTTCTTACTGATTTTATCGCTTCAACGTTTAAATATTTGTGAGCATAAATATTTGTCAAAATTTGAAACACTTTGTACATAGAACATAGCTCATTGCGCCGATTTTGAATTTTGAATTGGACTTTCGGCACAAAACTTTTTTTTTTTTTTATGGTTGCCTACTTTTCTACCTATCTCGATCACACAATTTCGCCAATGTGGACAGACACCTACGGAATCGATACATATAGTGGGCTCTTGGACTAATTGATTCAACTCAATGAGCCATTTTATTGATATTAATGGACAACTAATCTCACTGCGGCAGGGTTGCCCTCTCTCCCCGCTTCTCTTCGCCATTGTGCTGGATGACGTCATGAGCAGCCTCACTCAGCACAAGAGAACTGGCATTGTGTGGAATCTCGCGCGGCAGCTTGAGGACTTGGACTTTGCCGATGACATTTGTCTCCTCTCGCACAAATTCTCCGATATGCAAGCGAAGGCGAACAGTTTAGTCGCGCTGGCACGCACCGTCGGATTAGAGATAAATATTGCGAAGACCAAAGCTATGAGAATCAATTATTCCAATAGAAGCCATATAATGATTGACGGCTGTGCGATTGAGTTCGTCGAAAGTTTCTGCTACCTCGGTTGCACGATAGCAACGGACGGGGGAGCTGAGGAGGATGCTAACTGCAGGCTAAGCAAAGCAAAGACAGCATTTGGCCGGCTAAAATCAGTATGGGCAAATTCCCAAATATCCAGACGCACGAAATTACGAATATTCTCCGCATGTGTGAAATCGACACTACTGTACGGAAGTGAAACATGGCTGATCTCGAACTCCATCACGCAGAGACTGCAAGCTTTCGTCAACAAGTATTTGAGGATCATTTGTAGAATTTTCTGGCCTAACACTATTTCAAACGAGGCACTATGGCGTCTGACGAGCGAAGAGCCCATACTGATCCAGATTAAGCGTAGAAAGTGGCGTTGGATTGGCCACACGCTTAGGAAGCAGTCAGATAGCATCACGCGAATAGCAGAGGCCGCGGACGACCAAGAAACACCTGGAGACGATCAATACTGGGTGAGCTAGCTGCTGCCGGCATCACATGGGAAGGCGCTAGATCAACTGCCCAAAACCATGTGCGATGGCGAAGCCTTGCGGAGGACCTATGCTCCAATTAGGAGTTTAAAGGGGGAAAAAAAATCTCACTAGTTGTGATTACATGATCTTCACTATACACATTTGGCCCTTAGAGAAATACATAAAAACTAAACAATTACTTTTACATACAAATTAAATGTAAGGCATTCTCTATCTACAATAGATACTGTTTTATTTTTCAATCAAAACTGTATACACAATCTGAATTTAATTCACAATGCATTCAATATTCAATACATATGATGCAATTCAATAGGATTTCAATTGAAGGTGGTACGAGGGTGGGCACGCATTAGCAATGGCAAAATTGTATGAATTAAGTTACAAATTGATGTCTCATTCAGCATATTCCACAAATTTAGACCTAGTGACTATTTTCTATTCCAAACATAAAGAAATATCAGTAAGAGGTGTGGGTCGAATAGAGAGACAAACAACGCCTATTTTGATGGGATTGAGAAATGGTATTATTTAAAAGGCATAGAAAATTTGGTGAAACATTTAAGAAAGTGTATCAAGCTAAAAGGAGACTGTTAAAAAATTGTCTTATTGATCCACCCTCGTATACATACGGATATATATAAAGTACTTGTATACCTTTGAATAGACATCGGCAACATATTGACAGCACTTTGTTATGGGTTATTAAGTCACGTACAATCACATGTTGCCGCTGCCTGGCTTCGCTGGTTGACTCACTTAGTACTAGTTGTTGTTGTTATTGTATTTTTCATCATTGTGCTAACATTTTCTCCTATGTTTTTGTTGTGTTATTTTTCTGTGTTGTCCATTTTATTTTCTAACCAACTTCTCTAACCGTTTTTGAAGTTCATTTATGTGATGTTGTCAACAATATGATGCTTGTTGTTGTTGTTATTATTATTATTATTTATATTATATTATATTGTTTCAATTATGCCTTGTGGGACATCAATCCAATGTTAGTTGGATTAAATTTCACAAGGAAGTTGTAGATTACTTCATACAATACAAAGGAATATGTACAATATAGTTATAACAATATGTAAGCAGGTACAATGGATTGAAATTGCTCTTTGAAATATTAATTAAAATCACAATTACTGTTGTACAATTGCTTGGGGACGAAAATATCTTGGGAGTCGATTGGAACGAAAGACGCAATTCTCTGATGTACTTTATTTTTATAATTTCTTTAACGACTATGGTAAATGATTTTCTAAAACTCAATTCGATGCCAGACTAGCGCCGCATTTAGTAGAATATATTTCCTTCATTTCTATAAACTGCGTTATATTTCACTACTCTGTGACTGTGCCATATCGTTGGGTCTTACATACTGACAATTTTCTTTATCTCTATTACCATTTCAGCATACACATTAATAGCTACTTTGTATGTATAATAAATATAGTGATCTTTTTATAGTTATACTACTAACCTGTCGTGAACTAACGCTAGCAATTAATTATACCATACCGGCTTTATAATGCGGGTTTTCTATTGGTCAACTTGATATAAATAAAATGATGCTTTCTGTTTGGTTTTGTCTAGAATGTTTTGTGATACGTCTAACATGATGTTAGATAGATTAAACCCGACCTATCCTATCCGATACATGTGTATAAATTTAAATAAATTTCACCCACAAGGTCCAGCTGAGTCTGTTTGCATCGATATTTGAAGAAATATTTTTCTCTCAATCTTATCGTGGTTTTCGCTTCCATACAGTACATATGTGTCCAACTATTTGCAGTTTCCGACAGCATATTACACCAGTCGCAACTGCTGACTATAGTGTGACATTATAAACAAAAGCTATTAAATAAAAAAATGTAAGTATTTATATATAATAAATAAAGCATCTGCGATTTCTTAGCTTAAAAACGTGATTGTGGCACACAATTTGTTACATTAGACGATTGTTATTACAGTTCATTCGAGTAGGATTCTTGCGAACGTAAAGTTACATAAATAAATGGAAATATTAATTAATTAAAATAAATAAATTAATTTAAAACAAAATATAAAATGTTTTCCGAATTAAATTTCCGATATTCGCCTGAACAAAACGAACAAATTCAAAAATTACGAGAAATTATTGAAAGTAAGTACTTACATCATACCAGAAAAAAAAAACTATTTTATTATAATCGTACCCAAAATTCTCCTTCTTGTTGTAGACGATCACCACTTAGCAATTGGCACTGAAGATGTATTGCTATCGAAATTTCTATATCCGACCAATTGGAATGTGCAGCTTGCCTATAATCATATTCAACGTTATTATAAATTTAAATATGATCATCCCGATTGGGTAGCATGCCACAGAGTACAACATTATCGTGATCATTATTTTAATATTAAATCCAAATTTGTTATGCCAAAAGCCGATCAATATGGATGGGTGATTTTTGTCTCTAAAATGAGTGAGTATATATCGGCAACCCTAAATCAAGATTTTCTTACACTTCTTTGCAGTTGATGCTTTCGATAAATATCCAAATTATTTCCATGATATGATCGAAATGGACGACTTGTTATTTGAATCTATGTTACTGCTGCCCAAAGTTCAACAAAATGGCATTACGATAATACAAGATATGAGCGGGTGAGTGCATAGGCTACGTACCATTGGTGATTAGTTTGTGGTATTCACGATGTGACACATTCTTCCAATTTTTCATACATTTGCAATTTATTTTTTTAATTTATCTAATGACAAAATTGTTATAAAAAAAAATTGTAATTAATTCAATATTGTTTTAATAATTATATTTTTTACTTAGTGCGACAAAGAATTTCATTCCCATTTTAACACCTGCCACAGCACGAACGATCAATGAGAAAAATGAAGTTTTACCTTACATAACTCGTAAAGTTCATGTCATACAAGATGGTTTCCTTATGAATATGGCATCCAATCTTATACTACCCTTTATGAGTAAAAAGATGAAAGAACATGTAAATGATTTTTACTTTATATAGATACATAAATTAATCAAATAAATATCTGGTTATATGTAGATTTTCACACACAATGGAAAAAAATTGTATAAATTACACGAAGCTCTTGGATTTGAAAATGTACCAGCTGAATATGGTGGTCCGAAGGAAAATGTATTGGATGTAAATCATTTCTACAGTCATATGTTAAATAATGCTGATTATCTATTAAAGTTACAAAGTTACAAATGGAAAAAATAAGTAGGAAGAGTACAACTAAAACGTTATATTGTAAGGAATAAAATTGTAGAAAGAAAACTGCAACGCAATGTAATTTGTAATTAAAGTTGTAATGCATTGGTAATTATAATAATAATATTTCTTGTTGATCTGTAGCTCGTTGCTGTAAGTCACAGTGACGTCATTTTCTACAATTGTGTTTCTATAAGTGTGGTGAGAAAAGTTTTTAATTCTCTACTAGTCAAGATTTTCTCAACAACTCTGTAGCAAACGAGAACTGCAACAGCCAGTTGAGAATGAAATACGTTATCAGCAGTAAATAAGTTCTCCATTGAGTTACAGAAGCGATCTACTGGTAAGTGATTCTTCTTTCATGTTGAAATATTCAATAGGCAAATTCAGTCAAATTAACGTATACATACATACCAAAAATACGTATAGCAAGAGAAAAAGTAATAGCCTAGACAGACGGCAGCCTAATTTCGGATTACCGGCGCACTTAATCCGAATAAAATAATAACCTGACAGACGGCAGTATTGCGGATTAACTAAACGGCTGATTGCTGTTTTATTAGGTCTGTCCACTTACATTACTATCACTATCAATTTCTGTCATCTATCACTCTCGATATGAGAAAATCTACAAGAAGTACGTGAACTGAAAACTATCAGAAACTTGTAAATTGACATTCACCGTTCATAATTGACAGCTGGATTTATTTGTTCGCCAACACTTTTCATGTTGAAAACTTTAAACAATTGTTGAAAGTTTTTCGTTAGCGAACACACGTAATATTTTGTAAAATGGATGGAGAAAAATTCAAAATAGACAATTTTCAGCAGTGTTGCCATCGCAAATTGCCCTAATCCTCTTTTATTTTGAGAATTAACTCATAGAGTTTATGCGGATTAGCTGCAGTTAATGCCCGAGATAATTCGAATTAACTCGGTAATCCGGAATTAGGCAGCCGTCTGTCTAGGCTATAATAATCTATTTGTACTATATTATCTTTATAAAACTTTGAGCGTGTGTGAATCGGTAGCAAAGCACGATACGAGTAAATTAGCTGCATTCTTTTTTAACCGAGTTGGAAAAGAACACCAACTCGCATTTAATTTCCCTTTTACTTGAATATAATTTCCCTATAGTTACTTAGCAACGCTGGTGGTATATATGGTTGTTCGTGAAATTCATAAACGAAATAAAAACAAAAATGAAGAAATTCTGCGGAATTTGTGGTAAATATATTCGTTTATTTAAAATATATTTTTATTTGCACTTGCTTATTTTTGTTTATATTTACAATAATTTGACGTGTTGTCGAAATTTCCCAAGCACATTCCAATAGCCTATTCACAATAGTGCTGTTTTTTTACTTTCCAACACTATAACTCAGATCGATTAAAATAGACGATGTCGCTTATTTTTGTTGTTGCTTTGCATGCAGTTCGGCAAATAAGTCAGTGTTCTTTTGCAACTCGTGTGCATAAGAATGCGGCTATTTTCACAGTTATGAGAAAACTTAAATTTATCTCTACAGAGAGCAGCGAAGAACGACACATTAGCAAAAATACTAATAGTAACGAGGTCTGAAAGTAAGTTAAAGAAAGGTTTTAAATACATAATACTGTAACGAGTATCGATAGTTGGTTACTCATCACTATTGTTACTGACACTATTGGCAGCATCGAAACGAATGTCAGCAAAAAGAAATAAGCAATAACCAGAACAAGCCATCGAGAAAGAAAGAGAAGAATCTCGATAAAGGAAGATTCTGGGGTGTTGCCAACAGAGTATAAATAGAGCCAGTGTTGAGAAGTGACAATCAATCTAATTCCGAACGTGATTGCGAAAACATTGATACAGAGGCAAATGTTGCAAGTACATTAGTGATATTGTAAATAGTTGATTGTAAACAGTGTTTATTGTAAATAGAGATTATTAAATAAATTGTTGCTGTATATAGCTGTATAAAATAAGTATTGCAGTTATTATTAACAGAATCCAGTGATCGAACAAGGTAATTCAAATAGAATTAAACGCTCACAAGAATAAAAACGTAACAATTGGTGTCAGAAGTGGGATTCTGTAAAGATGGTGAAAATTGACCAACCAAAAGTGGACCAGCTTAAAAAGCTGTTGGTAGAGATGAATCTATCGTCATTAGGTGCAAAGGCGGAACTGCTGGTGAGGCTGAGGCAAGCTATGGAGGCTAAGGGAATTAATGTAGAAGAACATGAGTTCTTCGAGGAAGCCGATATACAAGCAGTTGTGCACGCTGAGGAAGAGAGCAAAATAGATTCGAGTGGTCAACTTATGAATTTCATGAAAACCATGATGCAACAGTTACAAAAAAGTTCGTCTCGACAAGAGGGCGTTATTAGTGAATTACGTACGGAAATTCAAGGAAATGCGTCTCGCATTGACTCCAAGCTTCAAGAACATTCGGCGTTATTAGTGAATTGCGTATGGAAATTCAAGAATTAAGCGGATCATCTAGCGTTCTCCGGTAATTCGGAAGAGTTCGTCGAAAAAATCAAAATAGAGTCTTTCATAGATGGCATACGTGATGGAGAGACAAAGCGTGCCCTAGTCATGTCACCAAGGAATACTTATGCCGAAACAGTCAATAGTGCCTTGACGTTTGAAGCCGCCAGTTTGATGTGTCGACCAATGCCACGGGTACGCCAACTAGAAACAGAAACAGCAGATCTGGTTGAAGCAGTGTGTCAGGCATTCAAATCTGTAGTGCAGCCTGAAGGAAGAACAGTAGGTCGATGCGAAAACAAATTTACTGGTAAGTGCTTTGTTTGCGACAAACCAGGACACATGGCGAGTGACTGCCGTTTACGACGAAAGCGATCAAGATCCAATTCTCCAGGAAGACAAAAGAAGCAGAATAAGGTGGATAGCGATCGCTCCACTAACACAAATCCATCGTTAAACTAAATCGAGTCAGTTCAGCGGGGCGTGAACTGACTCCAACAGTGGGTTGCCCCATCATTCACATTTCACAACTACAGCGTGTGCCAAGCAGCTTGACTATTGATGGAAAATTGGACAATATGGAATTCATGTTAACCCTGAATACTGGTGCATCACATTCGATAATCAAGAGCGATTTGGTAAAGAGGTTTGAGCCTTTAATGGGAATAAAATTGCGTACAGCAACGGGTGAGGATGCACAAATTCTGGGCAAGATAAAGAAACGAGTATCTATTGGAAATTGCACTTGGGAACATGAATTCATTGTGGCCGATATCATCGATGACGTAATAATTTGTGTTGATTTTATGATTGGCAACGGATTTACGTTAGATTTAAATCAACGGATACTACGTTATGCAAATGACGAATTACCATTGAACATCGGTTACAAGCGGAGTGGAAACATCAAACGAGTACTGGCATGTCAACGCCAAGAGGTTCCAGCAAAATCAGAAGCGGTGATTTGGGCAGACATAAATGTGGATGATGGGACAGGCAAGTTGTGGTTAGTGGAAGCAGATAAAGAAATACAAAATAAAAACATCATACTTGGTAGGACGTTAGTAGAACCTAAAGAAAATGGAATAGTACCGGTGCGAATAT
This sequence comes from Megamerina dolium, assembly GCA_963854835.1. NCBI lineage: Eukaryota > Metazoa > Arthropoda > Insecta > Diptera > Megamerinidae > Megamerina > Megamerina dolium. The sequence continues at coordinate 30,138,903 of OY978529.1, read as the reverse complement.
TAAATCCAACTAATACATCTACAGTTGTGAAGAAAGGAATGGTTATTGGTCATTGCCAGGAAGTTACTGCCGTAGTAGACTGCGAAAAGGGTTCGTCGATAAAAAGTGGAAGATCAGGAACTGATAGAGCAGAATTAAAAGCGCAGATGGAAGAATGGGCAGGTGTGCTTACCAACCAGCAAAAATAAAAGGCTCTACAACTATTGGAGAAGTATAGTTCAATCTTTTCTTCAAATGGAAAAATTGGAGGACGGACAACCATCGTGAAGCATCACATTGACACCGGTGATTCTAGACCAATTCGTCAAACACCACGACGAGTTCCATTGGCTAAAAGAGACGAAGCCATTAAGCTGATTTCCGATATGCAGAAACAAGGTGTTATTGAACCATCAGCGAGTCCATGGATTTCACCAGTTGTGCTGGTAAAGTAGAAGGATGGAAGTACTCGATTCTGTGTGGATTACAGAAAGCTGAATGATATTACGAAAAAAGACAGCTATCCACTGCCAAGAATCGATGACACTCTGGACACACTATCTGGTGCGAAGTGGTTCTCAACTCTTGATTTGCAAAGTGGTTACTGGCAAGTGGAACTTGATAAGGAAGACAAGGAGAAAACAGCTTTCAGTATTGGCGATGGTCTATGGCAATTTACAGTCATGCCATTTGGTTTATGCGCCAGCTACTTTCGAAGGTCTAATGGAGCGTGTACTCAGAGGACTACACTGGAAAACGTGCTTGGTGTACCTCGATGACATTATCGTGATGGGAAAAGATTTTAACGACCACCTGGAAAAGTTGAATATGAAAAAGTGTTCACTCTTCAGGCAAGAAGTTAAATATCTTGGTCATAAAGTAACAACAGAAGGGGTACATACCGACGAGGAGAAAGTAGCAGCAGTACAAGAATGGCCTATTCCGTCGAATCTTCACGAGTTAAGAAGCTTCCTAGGCTTATGCACCTACTATAGACGATTTGTTCCTGGATTTGCAAACATCGCCAGCAGTCTGCATGAGTTAACAAGAAAGAACAAACCATTTGTATGGGGCGAAGACCAACAGAAAGCATTCGAAGAGCTGAAAGAAAAACTCTGTTCTGCACCAATATTAGCGTATCCAGTACCTGGTCAAAAGTTTGTGTTGGACACAGATGCGAGTGGCTATGGAATAGGTGGTGTGCTCTCTTAGATCATAGATGGACAAGAAAAAGTAATAGCATACTACAGTAAAATCCTGTCGAAGCCAGAAAGAAACTACTGTGTCACTCGAAGAGAGTTGCTCGCAATACTGGAATGTGTAAAGTATTTCAATAAATACTTGTACGGTCAGTCATTTCATCTACGAACTGACCACGCAGCGCTAAGGTGGTTATTACAATTTAAAAACCCAGAAGGGCAATTGGCGCGCTGGATTGAAAGGCTACAGAGTTATGATTTTACCATCGTAAAGGAGGACATCACGGCAACGCGGATGCTCTATCTCGTCGTCCTTGCAAAATGGAATGTAATCATTGTTCTCGAGTGGAAAGCAAGGAGCACATTGTCGACATACGACTTACGAATATATTGCCGGAGGAGTCATGGACCACCGAACGAGTGCAAGAAGATCAGCGGAACGACCCAGTTCTCGTAAAGATTATGGAATACTAATGAGTGTCCAATAGCAAAGGCATACTGGGCGCAGTGGCAAAGCCTGCACTTGCGAGACGGATGTTTATTCCGAACATGGGAAAGTGAAGATGGAAAAATCACTTATGATCTTCTAGTGGTACCCAAGGCAAGAATAAATGAAGTGATAGCTGAGTATCACAATGCCTCTAGTGGAGGGCATTTGGGAATCACCAAAACCGTCGAGATAATAAAGAAACGATTTTATTGGGTTGGATGTCATGACCATGTCGCTGATTGGATTCGAAAGTGTAAGCAATGTACAATGGCCAAAGGTCCCACTAAGAAAAGCCGAGGTAAGATGCACCAATACACCGTGGGTGCTCCATTCGAGCGAATTGCTATGGACATAGCTGGACCATTTCCAATAAGTAACGCAGGAAACAAGTATGTTCTGGTGGTTATAGATTACTTCAGTAAATGGCCTGAAGTATACCCCATACCAAATCAAGAAGCTAGTACAGTTGCGGATGTATTCGTCAACCAATGGATTACTCGTTTTGGTGTACCGATGGAGTTACACTCAGACCAAGGTCGAAATTTCGAATCAGTTGTATTCCAAGAGATATGCCGTATGCTGGGTATATACAAAACTCGTACAACACCTTTGCATCCACAATATGATGGCATGATAGAACGATTTAACCGTACCTTGGAGGAATATTTGAGAAAAGTCGTAGATAAATATCAAAGAGACTGGGATGTACATATACCAATGTTCCTCATGGCATATAGATGCGCACAACATGATACGACGGCTACTACACCGGCAATGGCAATTTTTGGAAACGAGTTAAGACTGCCAGCTGATTTAAAATTTGGAGTCGTAACACCAACGAGATCAACCGAAGGTAATTATACTAGCGAAAAGCGGGAACAGTTGAATGAAGTGCATCAGTTCATCAGAGAGCGGTCGCAGATGATAAGCGATAAGATGAAGGCCATGTATGACTTGAAAGCAAAAGAAATAAGCAATAACCAGAACAAGCCAACGAGAAAGAAAGAGAAGAATCTCGATAAAGGAAGATTCTGGGGTGTTGCCAACAGAGTATAAATAGAGCCAGTTTTGAGAAGTGACAATCAATCTAATTCCGAACGTGATTGCGAAAACATTGATACATTAGTGATATTGTAAATAGTTGATTGTAAACAGTGTTTATTGTATATAGAGATTATTAAATAAATTGTTGCTGTATATAGCTGTATAAAATAAGTATTGCAGTTATTATTAACAGAATCCAGTGATCGAACAAGGTAATTCAAATAGAATTAACCGCTCACAAGAATAAAAACGTAACAATACGTATAGTAATTAGATTTTGAATTTTTTAAAAGAAATATTGCGATCGAACTCCAGGGGCAACTACGATCTGAAAAAAATGATGTGACTTGCAAAACGCAGTGAAATGCGATGATGAAAAAATAAGGCAAGACAATACAAGATAAGACAAAAGGCAATACAAACGTTTATGTTTGTTATAAGTTTACTGAAGACTGATTAAAATGAATTTAATTATGCATTTGTTATAATTCAAAAATTTACTGATGTCATAAAATTCATAAAATTTTCACACCACAGGAAAAATCTTATTCACCATCTTTATAAAAAATATTTATTGATATCGTAGAAGTTGGGATATGTTCAATGCTTTGGTACATTTGTGAATACCACTAGTGTGAATTCCGCATTCTAATTTATAAACCACGGCAATTTTATTAAGTTCAAGTGTACCGCTTTTTTAGTATAGACATCAACCATAGGGCTGATGCATTGATTCAAAAAGAAGCAGATGTCGTAAATTGTAATTATAAACGTATAGCAATATTATACAATTTCACGAATGAAGAAGTAAAAAACACAACAAAAAGATTTTTTTTACTAATTCCCATTTATATTACACTTGTCTATTGACACTAAGTAATTATTTTAACATTTAGGAAATATTAGAAATCTTAAATCAATATCTAAGACTACAATTTCAAACTTTAAATGAATTTAATTTAAATTTAGTTTACATTTAAAGGTATCTATTTACTAATTCTGTTGGCACGTATCTATTCAATCTTCTTGGTTGCGAAGCTTCTAAGACTCAGTTCGTTGTTGTTGTTGTTGTTGTAACAGACAACGCTTTCGAAATCACGAAAATTCATGTACAGTTAAGGTGTTGTTGTTCTCGTCAACGGAAGACGGCAGCCTCCAGGGGGTGTGTCCACAGTGCAGAGGGGGCCAAACTGGCAGGCCATCCGGGGCAGGCGAAAAAATGACGGGTGTCGTGCGGGCTCTGCCGGCACCGCGGGCATCTGCCTGGAATTATATCGGCCAGCCTGTACATATAGCAGTTCAGATAGACGCTCCATCCAGATCTTAACTGCGTAAAAGTGGCGCGAGCGGATCTAGGGAGCCGTTGTTCACAGTCTGCTATTAGCGGTGGGCGGCCCCACAGCACGATGTTATGAGCATGACACTCGATGGCCGCCTCCACCGCGCGCTGATGCAGTGAATTCAGTGCCGCCCTATGCGTACTAGCGCTGAAATTATCGAATAGATGACTCACCTGCCCATCGAATGAGCGTAGGCTATTACGGATACTACACAGGGGATGGTCAAGCTGCGCTAACCGATTGTTTGGGTGTGATGGAAGGTGGCAGGAAAGTAGAAATTGTTGCGAAAGCAGCTCGTTGTGCTCGCGCACTTTTAGCATTCACGTTTCATGATGTAGGTGATCACGTGATGATCCGCAGGGCAGTATTCTGTCGGGTTTGCAGAAGACGGCATTGCGTGTCGCTTATGAGTGGCAGAAATGACGCTGTGTTTACCGTGAGCACCTGCCAGTGATGGCCTTATCTCACGACGCCCAAAGCGTGTGTATCAATTTGAAGCGTTGATAGGCGCCCCATAGGAGTGGAAAATCAGAAACCAACCTCCAGTATCCTACGGTACCAATTGGGGCACGTTGAATGGACGTACTACCCTCCTTGGTTTGGATCGAGGCCCATCTAAAACCTCTTCTGATCTAAGGGGTCAGCACCCTGGTTGCAATGCAACTCCACATCGAATACCCACGCCGTGTGACGTGGAATACTCTACCCGCGTATCTTTGGGTTACCTTAGCCACCACGAAAACCTCCCCGAAGGGCCGTTCCCAACGATCAGGTTGGAGGGAATCCAACCTGATCACCCGTGGTACCAAATTTAAAGTCTTTTGGTAAGACCTCGTAGCCGAAGCTACTACCAGTTTCAGCCCCATTCGGCTCCGGACTGGTAGCCGGGAGCTTATGAGTGGCGTCCAAATTGGGGCCGCATAGTTGATTATCGACTTGCCGATAGCCTTATAGTTGATGAGCAGCGTCTCCTTGTCTTTCCACCAGCCAGTGCCGGCCAGTGCCTTAAGGACATTATTTCTGCTATATAACCTTTGGATGGTGTAATCAACATGAGCAACGAAAGTCATGAAGCTGTCAAAAACAACTCCGAGGATGTTAGGTCTATTCACAGTCGGAATAGTTCTGCCATCGACTGCTACAGAGCGCACGGTTCTGAGATCCTTGGTCCAGGTGATAAATAGTGTTGCATTAGACTTCTCGGGCGAGAGTATAAGGCTCTTGCGGCTGAAGAATGGTTGAACGTGTACCAAGTACGCATTGATCTCGCGGCACATCGCCGAGATGTTGCGACCCGACGCCAGGATCGTGCAATCATCCGCATAAGAGATGAGTTCTATGCCAGGAGGCGTAGCTGGGAGTTTCGAAAGATGGAAATTGAAGAGGATGGGCGACAGCACACTTCCCTGCGGGACCCCCTGTTTTAGCTTCCTATACGGGGAACGTTCTCCTCTGAACTCCACAAACGACTGTCGGTTGACCAAGTAGATGGCCATCCATCGCTTAATGGAGTTAGGCAAGGATGAGAGCAGGATGTAATCAAGCAGGATAGCCAAACTAACCGTGTCAAAGGCCTTGGACAAGTCGAGAGCCACCAGCACCGTGGGTTCGCAGTGGCGGGCTTGTTTCAGACCACGCACGATGTGCGAGGCAATCTCGGTCAATGCCGTGGTTGTGCTGCGATGTTTGCGGAAGACGTGTTGGTGATTGGCAAGCTTGAGATGTTGTGTGAGCTCCGGTAGTAAGAGAGACTCCATAATTTTAGCAACCGGAGAAATCAACGAGATGGGACGGTAAGACTTACCATGCTCCAGCGGCTTGCCACGCTTCAAAATTGGCACCACTCGGACCACCTTCCATACATCGGGTATGTTAAGCGTGGCTATAGACAGGCTTAGTACACGAGTAAGGTAAGCCAGCCCATTTGGCCCCAGGTGTTTAAGAGTGACCATAGCAATTCCATCAGGACCGACGCCTTCGATGATTTGGCTCTGGGGATGGCGTCTGCAACGTCGCCAACAGTAAACTCAATGTCCCCGGAGCCTCAGATGGCTCAACCACCACAGTTGTTGCACAACACTGATGTGGAGTTGTGGTGGATGGGTCGATGACATGTGGAGTAACGCGGAGTTACTCTCTTGGCATTACGTTGAGCCGGCTGTGCGGTGGTTGTAGGATGCACATTGTAAGAAGGGAGCTGCTGTTGACTCGGAGACTGCTGACCGCAGCAAACGGCAACAAAACTTGCACTCCAAACTCGATGGCTACGAAAGCCAGAGCAGCCGCGCAAGTGGCACCACTTATTACAGGCATTACATCTGACGTATGTTGCGTTGGGATGAATCACCGAGTTGCAGATGGAACAGAGCCAAGTTGGCTCTGGGTTTCTCTCCACACCAGCACGCAGCAAGAGGATGGCGAGCATACCAGCTGGTAGAGTGTGCTCGCAAAATGAAAAAACAGGAACATGGTTGACGCAATTTGATACGTTTTGCATCGTGATTTCGAAAAGTACTATGTCTGGAGTTGCAATCCTTGATCCAGACATCGGGAGTGATATAAGAGTTCGGAGTCTGTTCCGGGGCGGAGACCCGATTGCAGTGAGAACAGTCTTAGTTCTGTATTTGTGTGTGCTTTTTTGGATTACTTCTTCAACAGAGTCAATGTTCAAATCTCGGTCGATGTCTTCGTTTGAGATTTACCACTCAGTATTGATGATGGTGCGAAGAATTTTGCATTGAATTCCTTGAATTTTCTTTATGTTAGATTTTGCTGCAGTGCCCCATATTTCAATATCGTACGTCCAAATTGGCATGATAATTGATTTATAAATTAATTCTTTACTTGTAACAGAGAGCTTCGACTGTCGGCCCAAAAGCCAATAAAGTTGTCTGAATCGATTGTTAATTTCTAGTCTTTTTTGAGTGATATTGTGCTTCCAAAGCAGTTTAGCGTCTATGATCATTCCTAGATATTTAGCTTTTGGTTCGCTGTTTATGAGGAGGTGATTATTGCTATGTTGTCTATTCGTATAAATTACTTGGACTGTCTTGCAACTATTAATTTCAATTCCCCAATTTTTAACCATAATAGTGTGCTATCTAGTTGCGTTTGTAGTTTTGATAAAGCCACGGCTATGTTGCTATTTGATGATAGTAGGATGGTGTCATCAGAGAATGTAGCTATAATATTTTCTTCTGAGGGAGAAGTTGGTATGTCAGATATAGGAGATACAATAGTGGTCCAAGGACACTGCCTTGGGGAACCCCAGCTTCCATTTTTTTTGCATTTCTGAGTATTCGTCTTGCTGCTTGACATAGACGTGCCTGTCACTGATATAGCTACGCATCAGTTCATAGTAACTTCCTGGGAGCTTATATTTCAACTTGTGTAATAACTCTTTGTGCTATACACTGTCGAATGCCTTTGCAACATCTAAGTATACTGCTATACAAAATTTCGGATAAGATTTTATTCGTTACTCTGTGTACTTGTTCAATAGTGGAATGTTTTCGTCTAAATCCAAACTGGTGGTTAGGTATTAAGTTTCGTTTTATTATTATCGGTTCAAGACGATTAAATATGAGCTTCTCGATTAGTTTAGACATAACAAACAATAGGTTTATGGGTCTGTATGACGTAGCTTCGGTTCGATTTCTATGCGGTTTTGAAACTGCTATTATTTCAGCAACTTTCCATGTGATTGGGAAATATTTTATTTTGACAGCTGCATTGAAGAGGTTTCTTAAATAGTTAATAGCTTTTTCAGGTAGTTCCGTTAGTATTTTTCCAGTGATACGGTCATAACCAGGATATTTGTTTATTATAACATTGATTTTGATATTTAGTTAATTTCATTCGTTGTTATTTTATCTATTTGGTCATATAAGTCATTTGTTAGATTGGGCAAGATTATGTCTGCGTTGTTTAATTTGTTCCTGAACGTGTTTTTAAAATGCGCAGAGAGAACATTCGCCTTTTCAGATTGAGTTCTGGCCCATTTATATTCTGCATTTTCGAGTGGGGGTTGGTGAACAATTGAGCTATTTACATTCTTCGTTGCTCTCCACAGCGAGTAGTTGGTAATGTTCGTAGAGCTTAAGCTAGTAATATATTTTTCGAATTTTTTATCTTTGTCATTTTTTAGGAACATTTTCAATTCTTTTGTTATCTGCCAAGGATTTTAGCAATTTTACGGAACGTTTGGCCTTCTTTCCATAATTTTATTATAATTTTCCGTTCGTCAATTCCAATTTCCTTTCTTTTTGAATTCATCTTTATTAAACTTCTTGAAATAGATTATTCAAAGCACAATATCGAACCACGATACATATTAAATATAGAACTTGTGAAAAAAACTTTTGATGGCACGAGCGATCGAGCAAATGATTGGGGAAGTCCCGTTTTCGTTACTGTACGTAGACTTTTTCTGACCAATTAACAGGTGCTTTTGAATTCTTTTATTTCTCATAATTTTTCTGTACATTATAATTTAATGTATTTAGGCTTAAAGTGTACATAATACTCTAACATTTAAATAAAAAATAATTTCTTTTGAGAAAAATTATTTCCTTATTGGTATTTAGTACAGCGAAGAATTGTTTACTTTTTGTACGTACACTTTTTCTGCTAAGTGTATGCGTATATGTATAAATAAACAAATATAGTATATAAGTATATATAAGATATATATATTGTTTATGTATGTTTGAATGTATATACGTAGTAGGTATATAATTATAATTCCTTAGATAATAACAAATATTACTTCCAAAAACTTATTTAGGGCCAGTATGCCTTTGCTATTTGACTCTCATTGCCATTTCTTGCCAATCTGGACGTACGCTCTGCTCCTTATATTCCATAATCTTTACGAGATCTGTGTCGTTCCGCTGATCTTCTTGCACTCGTTCGGTGGTCCATGACTCCTCCGGCAATATATTCGTAAGTCGTATGTCGATAATGTGCTCCTTACTTTCCACAATGTTTACATGTTTACAAGTATTTATGGAAATACTTTACACATTCCAGTCCTCGCATGCGGTACCTGGGCCGAGCGGTCTTGGCAGAGCGCCTAAACGTCGGGCTGAACAGGCAAAGGGCGAGCCCACCAGGGCGAGGAAGACTTACGCTCAAGTAGCGGAAGCTGACCTCGTTATGGGAGTCATGGACTTGTCACTAGAGGGGCTTCTGGAGGATACTCATCTGAGTACCTTCAAGGTATCTTTGTTGGATGCCATGGAGTCTCTTGAAGACGATGTCAATGACATTGGATTTGTCGGCAGGGCAAGGGTGGAGAGCGGATTGATTGTACTAAGGTGCAAAAATCAGCTATCCAAGCAATGGCTGTGCAAGACAGTGGAGCACCTAACCGGTTTGTGGGAGGGTGCGAAGCTCAAATGTGACAGCCTAACTGCCTTGTCGACAAAGAGGAAGATGGTGATTGTTGCTCATGGCAATGCTGTGGCCAGCGACATCATCCTCAGAAGGCTGCAGCGCCAGAACGTCTGTGTGAAGGACACTTCCAAATGGAGTGTTATCCGCACAGAAGGGTTTGGCGAGGCAGAAAGGGCAGGTGTTGTACTCACCGTGCTGTGTCCTAGGGAGGACGCGGAGGCCGTCAGGATCGCAGGGGGGAGACTCAACTGCGGTCTTGAACAGGCCGTCGTTAAATTCCAGAAGGATGCAGTATGAGGGGTGCGACGCAGTTCCTGGCGTGGGGCTAGTGGCAGATTCTGCAAGGAAGAAGCCATTAGGGCGGGAGGTGGGCCCGCGCCAGGAACCACTAAATGTGTGTCAACTCAATATTCACCACAGCAAAGCAGCATCAGCAATGATGGTGCGGAGCTTCGATGAGGATGAGCTTGACATTGCACTAGTTCAGGAGCCCTGGATTCTTCATGGAAGGATCAAAGGCCTATCTGCACAAAAGACCACTTTGTTTTATCCACAAACAGAGGGGAAGTTGAGGACATGCATTTTAGTTAGACATGGGATACGTGCGATTCTAATGTCTAACTTGTGTTCACCGGATCTCACAGTAGTGAGAATAGGTGACGGTGCGGGATCATTTATGATCGCATCAGCATACCTTCCATACGATTCTCCAGACGAACCACCTTCGAGAGAGGTGGAGCTCTAGTGAGATTCTGTGATGGTAAGGGGGTTGGTCTGATCTTAGGCTGCGATGCCAATGCGCACAGTTCTGTGTGGGGCAGCAGCAATGAAAACTATAGATGAGAGTGTCTACTCGAATTTATAGAAAGATTTGGTCTACAAGTTGCCAATAGGGGAACAGAACCGACCTTTGTCGACGCACGTCGTTGCGAGGTTATTGATGTTACTCTGACGAATGTCAAAATGTTGGATAGGATTTTGGACTGGAGGGTTGTGGATAGACTAACCATGTCGGACCACAGGGCCATTCAGTTTGGGATTACGTCCGATAAAAGACATAGGAACGACTGTAGAATGGTAAGGATACCGAAACGAACGGATTGTACAAGGTACTGCGAAGTTCTTGAGGAATTATTGCCAAGGAGGTTTAAGAGACCTAGAACAACTGCAGATGTTGAGTATCAGGTGAGGGCTATCAGCTCAGCCATGATCAAAGCATTTGAAGCTTCATGTCCTCTGACGGTAGTGGACGAAGGAGATCCCACTCCATGGTGGAATGGGGAACTGGAATCCATGAAAAAGGAGACAAGGAAGGCTTTTAATCGTCACATGAGAGGGGACCCCAACGCATGGGACGACTACAAGTCAAAGAAAAGGGAGCTGAAGAAGACTCTACGCAACCGTAAAAGGAAAACGTGGAGGGAATTTTGCTCAAATATGCAAGATATGACCGATGTATGTAGATTACAGAGGATCATATCAAAGGACCCGGTGTCAAAGTTGGGATTAATTTGGGATCCTTTACAGAGACAATCGGAGAATCACTGAAATACCTGATGGAGGTGCATTTTCCAGGAAGCTTTAGATCGGAAGATCCTTGGGAAGCCACCCGCAAGGGTGCAAACAGGAATGAAAGATTGGAAGCTGAAAGGATAGTCACCAGAGATGGAGTGATAAACGCCATTAAGCGTTTCTCTCCATTCAAAACAGCGGGTACAGATGGGATATTTCCAGCCCTACTTCAGTGGGGAGCAGAAGCTCTGGTAGACAGGCTTCTGGGAATATTTATTACTTGCCTGGCTACAGGATATATCCCGACTCTATGGAGAGAGACTAAGGTTGTCTTTCTTCCAAAGCCGGGAAAAAGGGACTACTCAGAGGCTAAATCTTTCCGGCCGGTTAGCTTGACCTCCTTTCTGCTTAAATGTATGGAAGGAGTACTGGCGGACTACATGGACAGGACAACGCTTCTGACAAAACCACTGAGCAGGTGTCAGCACGCGTACAGAGCTGGCAAATCCACTGAAACGGCCCTGCACGAACTCGTTCGCGTAGCGGAGAGGGAACTGTCTTGTGGAGGGATATCTATGTCTACTTTTATGGATATAGAAGGTGCCTTCGATAAGATTGGTTTTGATAAGCTAAGGATGGCCCTTGCTTCTCGTGAAGTCAGCCCAACCATTATAAGGTGGGTGGACAGCATGCTGAGGAAAAGGGCAATAAACTTTCAAAATGGGAGTTACAGACTCAGAGGTAGGGTAGTCAAAGGGTGTCCACAGGGGGGAGTATTATCGCCCATCCTTTGGAACATCACGGTCGATTCCCTACTTCAGCTTCTGGACTCAAAAGGCATACACACCGTCGGGTATGCAGATGACATAGCGGTAACGGTGAGCGGTAAGTTCCTGGACACTATTTATGATACCATGAGAGGTGCACTCAAAATGGTTGAAGGATGGTGCACGGAACAAGGTCTCTCTGTAAATGCTAGTAAGTCGGAAACAGTACTCTTTACTAAAAGGAGGACTGGACTAACAATAGACCCTCTTAGGCTTTTTGGATCGAACATCAACGTATCCAAGGAAGTAAAGTATCTAGGTGTCATCCTGGATAACAAGCTGACTTGGAATAGTCACGTCGATGACAAGATTCAGAAGGGCAAGCGGGTATTGCATCAGTGTAAGAGAGTGTTCGGTCTCATGTGGGGAATCACTCCCAGAGCAGCGCACTGGATCTACACAACGATGGTCAGACCCTTAATAACATATGCTGCTGTGGTCTGGTGGCCTAAGGTCACCCAAAAGACCGCGAAAAGCAAGTTAGATAGGGTACAAAGAATGGCTTGTATTGGGATTACCAGAGCTATCCGGACGACCCCAGTAGAAGCATTGGAAGTCTTTCTCGGGGTGCTGCCGTTGGACTTGCATATTATGAAGTCAGCGGCATTAACAGCATTACGTCTGAAGACAACCAATAATTGGTATGGATTCGGCACAGAGAGGGGGCACAGGGGCATCCTGTCACTGCTATATAGCAGTGTAAAGGAGGCGCAGATGCCAATGGAGGGAATGGGTAGGCTGAAGATGACTGAAAAGTCACACAGAACACTCATTGAAGACGGCCTCACACATGATGTATGTGAGGAAAATGACATCAGTATTTTTACAGATGGTTCATTAATGGATGGCAGAGCGGGTGCTGGAATCTTCTCTAAAGAGTTGGGACTGGCATGCACTCTGAATCTGGGAAGATACGTATCGGTATACCAAGCAGAAATGCTAGGTCTAATGCATGCGCTAGACCATCTACTGGATGGAAAGGTGCAAGGTAAGAAAATCTTGCTAGCACTCGATAACCAGGCGGTGGTCAGGCGGCTGCAACAACCTACGGTATCTTCTAAGTTGGCGCTCGAATGTGTTCAGAAACTTAATGGGTGTGCTCGTAGTAATGCGATTACTCTTATGTGGGTGAAGGGACACATTGGTATAGAACAGAATGAAGCTGCAGACTCCTTGGCTTTACAAGGATCTGAAGCTGAATTTTATGGACCGGAACCAGTAGTTGCTCTCAGCAGCGGGACGGTGAAGGCAAAGGTCGAAGAGTGGATAAATAAACTTCATCTCACGAGATGGGAGAACTTATCTACTTGTAGACAGGCAAAGGCTTCGTTGAGGCTATCAAAGGGCAGTGAATCGGGGAGGGCTCTCAGTCTAGGACGAATGACTCTAAGCTGGTTGACTGCATTAATAACTGGGCATGGCAATTTCAGGTACCACCTCAGCAAGATGGGTCTTGTTGATGGGGAGGATGCTGATATTTGCAGATTATGAATGGAAGAGGCAGAGACAGCGGCGCACATAGTGTGCCAGTGTCCTGCATTGGCAAGCAGGAGGATGTCCACACTGGGTCGCCAATTTATTGATGAACTCGAAATGTGGAACATACCCCAGAAAGAGATGCTTGAAGTAACGCGTGATGTTATTATGAGGAAGGAAGTAGAAGAATTCTGCAACCGAACAAATAATTAACACACGATTTGAGGGACGAAAAGGGACCCATATAAGTGGTCTGATTCGGCTAATGCCTAAATTTATAAATTACACATTCCAGTATTGCAAGCAACTCTTTTCGATTGACACAGTAGTTTCTCTCTGTCTTCGACAGGATTCTACTGTAGTACGCTATTACTTTTTCTTGCCCATCTATGATCTGAGAGAGCACACCACCTATTCCATAGCTACTCGCCAACACAAACTTTTGACCAGGTACTTTATACGCTAATACTGGGGCTCAACAGAGTCTTTCTTCCAGCTGTTCGAATGCTTTCTGTTGTTTCTCGCCCCACACAAATGGTTTGTTCTTTCTTGTTAACTCATGTAGACTGCTGGCGATGTTTGCAAATCCAGGAACAAATCATCTATAGTAGTTACATGAGCCCAGGAAGCTTCTTAACTCCTGAAGATTCGACGGAATAGGCCATTCTTGTACTGCTGCTACTTACTTCTCGACGGTATGTACCCCGTCTGTTGTTACTTTATGACCAAGATATTTAACTTATCGCCTGAAGAGTGAACACTTTTTCATATTCAGTTTAAGCCCTGCTGATTGTATACGCTCAAATACTTCTTTCAACTTTTCCAGGTGGTCGTTAAAATCTTTTCCCATCACGATAATGTCATTTAGCACGTTGTCCAGTGCAGTCCTCTGAGTAGACGCTCCATTAAACGTTCGAACATTGTCATAGACCATCGCCAATACTGAAAACTGTTTTCGTTTTGTCCTCCTTACCAAGTTCCATTTACCAATAGCCACTTTGCATATCAAGAGTTGAGAACCACCTCACACCAGATAGCGTGTGCAGAGTGTCATCGATTCTTGGCAATGAATAGCTGTCTTTTTTCGTCATATCAATTAGCTTTCTGTAATCCACACAGAATCGAGTACTTCCATCCTTCTTCTTTACCAGCACAACTGGTGAGCTCCATGGACTCGCTGATGGTTCAAAACCACCTTGTTTCTGCATATTGGTAATCAGCTTAATGGCTTCATCTCTTTTGGCCAATGGAACTAGTCGTGATGCTTGACGAATTGATCTGGAATCACCGGTGTCAATGTGATGTTTCACGATGGTTGTTCGTCCTCCAGTTTTTCTATTTGAAGGAAGATTGAACTGTACTTCTCCAATAGTTGTAAAGCCTTTTCTTTTTGCTGTTTGGTAAGCACACCTGCTTTTAATTCCGCTCTAACAGTTCCTGATCTTCCACTTTCCATCGACGAACCCTTTTCGCAGTCTACTAGGGCAGTAACTTCCTGGCAATGACCAATCACCATTCCTTTCTTCACAACTGTAGATTATAGATTAGTTGGATTTAATATTCGCAATGGCACCATTCCATTTTCTTTAGGTACCACTAACGTCCTACCAAGTACGATGTTTTTATTCGTTATTTCTTTATCCGCTTCCACTACCCACAACATGTATGTCCCATCATCCACATTCACCAGTGCCCAAATCACCGTTTCTGATTTTGCTGGAACCTCTTGGTATTGACATGCCAGTATTCGTTTGATGTTTACACTACTCTTGTAACCGATGTTCAATGGTAACTTGACATTTGCATACCGTAGTATCCGTTGATTTAAATCTAACGTAAGCCCATTGTCAATCATAAAATCAACACCAATTATTACGTCATCGATGATATCGCCCACAATGAATTCATGTTCCCACGTGTAATATCTAATAGATACTCGTTTCTTTATCTTACCCAGAATTTGTGCATGCTCACCCGTTGCTGTACGCAATTTTATTCCCATTAAAGGCTCAAACCTCTACCAAATCGCTCTTGATTATAGAATTATAGAATTTCTTTTTGCTGACATTCGTTTCGATGCTGCCAATATTCGTGTCACTCACAATAGTGATGAGTAGCCAACCATCGATACTCGTTACAATATTTTTCATGAATTCAAACCTAAACACCGCCTATATTGTTTTGTACCATAATTTTACACTTGATATTTACATTTACATCTACATTTGATATTTATTGTTCGTTATATTCGGTTGTTATTGGCCATAACAACCGAATATCGATTTAGGCCGAATATAACATGCATATGTGAAAATAGAACACTTAAGCATAGACACTCAAAATTAAGTAAACCTATGTATATGACTATTTTCGGATGCTTTTTAGAGCTTTTTAAGAACACAAAAAAATGCTCAGAAAGACTCTTTCGGAAGCTTTTTAGAGTTTTTAGATCCACCAGTTTAGTGGATAAAGACGTTATTTTCTCATTATGAGAGTTAGAATCTTTTCGGACTCCTATAGTTTGCTGAGATATACTTCTTATTTGCATTGTTTTGCTCTTTTCTTCTATATTATATTTTATTCTTTCTCCCTTTTCTATGGTTTTTGGATTTGAAAGTGAATGGTGATGAAATAGAAACATTTAGCGCACAGCTACATCATTGTATTTCGTGTTTATGTTAAAATTTTGGTTTGCTTTGATTCCCTTATTCGCAAAATATGACTATGATTGCCATGTTTAAAGGCTCGATGAATTAATAAAATTTATTATTCGATAATGTTATATACTTATCCATAGATTTATTCCCCATTAAGTCAACCAAACAGGTACACATATATAAATATATGTATGCACATAGTATATGCCTAATTTTTAAACTTATTTATGTATTCCTAATGGGGATACTGCGAATTGCTTTCAATTTTTGAAAGTGCAAGTTACAAAGTTTAAAAATTTACTGTTTACAAATAATAACAGATAGATCTAATAAGTAAAAATAAATAATAGCTTAAAAAACTAAAAAACACGCTACGATGAAAGATAGAACAAAAAAGTAGAAAAGTAATGTTTCATATGAGTGTAAAATAATTAACAGAACCAAATAGATATAATTTTAAAAAAGCGCAGGGCGCTTTTTATTTTATCGTATGTTACATCTACTTTTAAAGAACGATATCAAATGTTTTTCTATTTATTAGTTTTTCAAAATATTATTTATTAACAATTCATTTCGGGCACCCCACGCTCTTTTCCTCCCAGGCCAATATGGGCCAAAAGAGAATACGGTGCAAAATGACAAATTGCCAAGGCGTGTCACAAATTTTATGCGAAATATATGGTGTTCCACTGTACTATTGTACAATAAAACTAATAACTGCTTCCGTGTATACCACCTATTATAAAATGTTCACAACATGCATCTACATTTTGATGGATGCGCAGTTTGCTTTGCTCTGCGCATTAACAGCAACAGTGATGCATTTGGGGACAAAAGCCATTGTCAAAATTTTAAGGGTTGCCTTTAATAACGACCTGCAATGTTTTACTATAAAGCAATAAGTGTTTAGGAAGTCACCCTAATCGAAAATATAAGCTGTTTATGAAATATTGAAAAGGATGACATTTTTTTTAAAGCTTTTTGTGTTATTTAGTTTTTTTAGCTTTTTTATTTAGCTGATCTCGCTTCTTTATTTTTGAAGTCCTGGCAACACTGATTGCGAAACACGATTTGTTACATTAGACGATTGTCATTACAGTTTAGCGAACGTAAAGTTACGTAAATAAGGGGAAATAGTTATTAAATTAAATTATTTTAATGTAAATAAAACAAATAAATAATGTTTTCCGAATTAAATTTCCGATACACACCTGAACAAAACGAACAAATTCAAAAATTACGAGAAATTATCGAAAGTGAGTACCTACATCATACCAGAGAAAAAGCTATTTTATTATAATCGTACCCATAATTCTCCTTCTTGTTGTAGACGATCACCATTTAGCAATTGGCACTGAAGATGTATTGCTATCGAAATTTCTATATCCGACCAACTGGAATGTGCAGCTTGCCTATAATAATATACAACGTTATTATAAATTTAAATATCATCATCCCGATTGGGTAGCATGCCACACAGTACAACATTATCGTGATCATTATTTTAATATTAAATCCAAATTTGTTATGCCAAAAGCCGATCAATATGGACGGGTGATTTTTGTCTCTAAAATGAGTGAGTATATATCGGCATTCCTAAATCAAGATTTTCTTACACTTCTTTGCAGTTGATGCTTTCGATAAATATCCAAATTATTTCCATGATATGATTGAAATTGATGACTTGTTATATGAATCAATGTTACTGTTGCCCAAAATTCAACAAAATGGCATTACCATCATACAAGATATGAACGGGTGAGTGCATAGGCTATGCGTACATTACATATTGGTGTTTTGTTTGTGGTATTCACGATGTGACACATCCTTCCAATATTTAATAAATTTGCAATTTTTTTTAATTTACCTAATGACAAAATTGCAACAAATAATCAAGGGGACAGAATATAATACCAAGTACATCGTAAACAGCTTTAATGTAATAAAAAGTGCGTGATTAATTCAATATTGTTTTTATAATTATATTTTTTACTGTATTTTATATGTGTATCACCTATCAAATTAGGGCAACGAAGAATTTTATTCACATTCTAACGCCTACCACAGCACGATCGATCAATGAGAAAACTGAAGTTTTACCTTACATAACACATAACGTTCATGTCATACAAGATTGTTTTCTTATGAATGTGGCATCCAATCTAATACTACCCTTTATGAGTAAAAAGATGAAAGAACATGTAAATGATTTTTACTTTATGTAGATACATAAATTAATCAAATAAATATCTCGTCGTATGTAGATTTTCATACACAAGCGGAAAAAATTGGATAAATTACACGAAGCTCTTGGATATGAAAATGTACCAGCTGAATATGGCGGTCCTAAGGAAAATGTATTGGATGTAAATCATTTCTACAATCATATGTTAAATAATGCTGATTATCTATTAAAGTTACAAAGTTACAATTGGAAAGAATAAGAAGAAAGAGTACAACTAAAACGTTCTATTGTAGGGTATAAAATTGTAGAAAAAACCGCAATGCAATGTAATTAAATATATTAATAGTATGGCTAACAACTTTGAGCATTTGACAAGAGCTGGCTAAGTATCATATGGAAGCCCAATAGTACGTGACGTTTTTACTTATTTGGTCGATAAAGTTTTTGCTCCGTCTGTGAAGAAATATTTGATTGAGGTGGATTTACCACATCATGCCTTGCTTGTTATGGACAACACTTCTTTCCATCGACAACGGATCTCTTTGAAAAGCACAAATTCATCAAAATTCACTTTTTGGCTCCTTACAGCACTCTATGACTTCAGCCTATGGACCAGCAAGTTATTTCTAACTTCAAGAAGCTCTACACTAAAGAACTTTTCCAGCGTTGCTTTGAAGTGACTGATGGAACCAATCTCACACTAAGAGTTTTGGAAAGATCTTTTCCACATCGTTGCCGGTATCAAAATTATTGGAAAGACATGGGAAAGTTTTACCAAGAGAACTCTCGAATGTGGAGGAGACTTTATCAGACGAGGAGGTAACAGAAGAACATCAACTGTCGAGAGCAATTAGAGAAATGGTAAAAGCGTGGGTGTGTGTGCCATCATATTTTAAAAGCATCCCAGACAGTGGCCAAACTCAGATTAATTCAATAATAATGCAACAAATGACTCTAGGCAGCTTTTCATTTTTCCATTGCAAATTGTCTAATATCATCCTATCTTCAGTTCCCTAAAAATTTTGATAGTATATATATCATATAATAAAATTTGATAATCACATATTTTAGTGTGTACTATTTTCTACCTTTTTGTTTTACATTGATTTATATGAGAATAATGGTTTCGCTTAACGAACGTTTCGTGTAACGAACAAGATTTTGACACGAATTGTGTTCGTTAACCGAGGATCCACTGTATTTCTCTACTATTGTGTTTCTGTAAGTTTGGTGAGCAAAGTTTTGAATTCTCAACTACTCTCTGTAGCAAACGAGCCAGTTAAGAATGAAATAGATAGAGAAGTTCTCCATTGAGCTACAGAAACGAACTACTGGTAAGTGATTCTTATTAAGTCCTCAGAGCTTCATCGTCAATTTGAATTTCATGCTGAAAAGTTCAATAGACAAATTCAGTCAAATTGACATATACCTAAATAGAAAAAAGACATAACAAGAAAAAAATTAATAATATATTTATACTATATTGAAGATGAATTTAAAGTTGGCGTAATTTAAGACATCTCTATAAAGCTACATAAAAAATATTTATTGATATCGTAGAACCTAGGAATATGTTAATATGCTTTGCACATTTGTGAATACCACTAGTGTGAATTCCGCATTCTCATTTATACACCACGGTTTTTTAGCATAGACACTAACCGTGACTGCAGTGATAGAAAAAGAAGCAGATATGGCATTTGTAATTACAAACTAAGAGCAATATGAAACAATTCTCACGAATGAAGAAGTAAACAAAACAAAAACATACGCAGAGAAGAAGAAAACAACAAACACAGGAGTTTGACACTATACGGAAACAGTCTCTGACATTATAAGACGCAACCAACAGAAATCGTTTACAGTTGCCCTATCGTTATTATCATACCCTGAATGCAGGCATTACTCAATATCCAGTGTTGTTTTATTTAATATGCGTATGATGCAAAAGTACTGTTTATTATTTACCTTTTTCAATATACAGATTTCCAAAAAAAATAAATTCCAATTTAATTTCCACCCCAATTAGGCAAATTAAAAACTACTGTGAAAAGCCTGAACGACTTCGAAAGCCGCAAAGCCCGAAAAACCTAGCAAGGAAGTAAAGGGTTACGAATGTTTCCCTTCTGTACCACGACTCATAAGATCTATTGTACACAGTTTTATTCAAAGTAAATTTTTTTTTAAGTTTTGTGATAATAAAACTTCCGGGGACACGTTCCTTAATCCACTTTGGTTTCAAACTCATGTGGTAGATCAATGTATATTAATAGAAGGGCAAATAAATTTTTATAATTCTTGCATTTGTATAGTACCGCGTACTTAAAACAATTTTGATTGAAAAAAAATGTGATTTTATAAATGAAATGTGCAGTGGCGCGTTGCAATAACGATAGTTGCGACAAATCGTTATTAAAGAACTATTTTACCTTTCCGTGTGATGTGGATTTGGCAAAAAGTGGATTAGTTTCATTGTCGATTAACCACAAAAATAGTGTGATTTGCGAGGGCCATTTCATAAATGACGATTTTATAAACCTCAAGCAATATAAAATGGGTAAAATTTATTTATTTTATTTGTACAGCATTCGCATTTCTGAAATGTTCCCAATTTTCAATTCAAGAGCGGGGTTGTGCCAACTGTCTGCCGAATATCTGGTGGGAGAACTCTTCGAGAACAGCGGGTTTAGCGAAGAGAAAATAGGCAGGTCGTTGCTATGTTGTTGCATCAACAAAGTTCGGAAATTGCAGTTAATGGTAATTGGTTATTGTATGGAAATATTCAACTGTTTAAAATTGACGACAATGTCAGCATCATTACTGCAGGAGCCAGCACGATGATCGAGGTAAATAAAGGATAATAAAGAAAGAAAGAAAGCAGGTAAAAAATTAAAATGTTTAAAAAATGCATATACGATATTTATATAATCTTCTACAATTACCTCAGGGGTTATGTTCAGCACAATACGTGTTACTCTTGACGTTGACGACACACCCACGGAGATGGCGAAACTGGAAGGATTGGCATATGACGGCCTCGAAAATATTGCTGGCTATATATGTCTACGACACGAAGTGGAAGATATTGCGATGCAGGATGGCGCTGATTCAAGCTATATATGGGTAAATCTCCTGAGTGAAGGTGGTTTATCAAAACCACCTTCATAACAAATAATTTTGTACAAAAACATATTGAGCACTCTTCCAGTATTAATTGCAATATTAAGGTAAAGAAATTGTTCTTCCGGGCGAGGATATCCTTTAAGATTAGAAAACTAAAAAAACAAATTGAAGAAACCGCTCACAATAAAAATAGAAAATTCATTAAAATAGTAACTTAGTTTTTATTAATTCATTTTTAATTCTGAATTAATTCTTTTTTAAATTATTGATATAATTATTTAATTTTTTTTTTTTAATATTTATTTATTTATTTATACATGTATACATATGTGCACAATAAAACTTGTAACGAAAACACGAAACCACTTTGCTTTTATTTATATATTTTGATCCATAGCTTTTCCACTTAGGCAACTTCTGGTCACTTTAGGTTACATACATATTTTCGCGATATATTTATTTACTTGTTTCTTCTAATATTTTCCATAATAAAGCAAAAAACATTACTTAGTTTACAATTTTGTATAAACGTTCGCAGTTTTATTTATCTTTTGTATGAGATTTTGACACCTATTATTTGCCTACTATTAGTACTGTTTCGTTTATGACGTCTCAGGGCGAAATCTGTACATCTATTACATCTCGAGACTCATTACAACTGCGACATCAACAACAATAGGTACACCAAATTTGTGTATGCAATTTATAGAATGAAACTAAAACTTTACATAAAACAACCTGAATAAATATAAAAAGGTAACCTGTTCTAATAACACCACCTTCAAAATTACACTGTTTGCCGAAGTAGAATGGCAAATGAGAAAAGTGCAGGGTTGCCGTTTATATGGTACTCTAAATTTTAAAGGGCACTTTTTTCACATTTTTTAAAATTATTTCAAGGGAATTTGTCAAAAAAAACAATATTACCTTTAAAGTGTCTTTATTGTGAATGTGACTACATGCCATTATTATTATTATTTTTTTTAAATATAAAAGAAGAAGTAATTAGAGACACAATTTTTTCGCATCGTCCATCCACCGCCCTACATATATATCCTACAAGTAAGAACACCCATTTTAAAATCGTTCATTTTCATTTTTTTATTACATATTCTTTCAGAAACGAACTATCCACTGCAGCCCCTATATTAAGTTATACCTTCTTTAGCCCTATAATTTGAGTTTGTTTTTAAATGAAAACTTAATTTCTGCCCAATATATAGAGTAATTCGATATTAGATTAAGTTATCTTATAGCCTAGACAGACGGAAAATTAAGAAAATCTACAAGAAGTACGTGAACTGAAAACTATCAGAAACTTGTAAATTGATATTCACAGTTCGTAATTGACAGCTGGATTTATTTGCTCGCCAACGCTTTTCATGTTGAAAACTGTTAACAATTGTTGAAAGTTTTTTGTAGTGAACGCACCTAATATTTTATAAAATGGATCGAGAAAAATTCTCAATAGAAAATTTTCAGCAGTGTTGCCATCGAAATTACCCTATTCCTCTTTAATTTTGATAATTAACTCGTGGAGTTAATGCGGATTAGCTGAAATTAATGCCCGAGTTAATTTGAATTAAATCGTTAATTCGGATTAACGCTGCCGCCTGTCAGGGCTATTACGATCGTAGCTTTGATTGTA
Source organism: Megamerina dolium (assembly GCA_963854835.1). NCBI lineage: Eukaryota > Metazoa > Arthropoda > Insecta > Diptera > Megamerinidae > Megamerina > Megamerina dolium. Next base: position 30,116,026 of record OY978529.1, on the reverse strand, counting down.
TCTAGATGCTATTAAATTTGAGATAATTAACTAGAGAGTCAAATGCATTCACAGACAGTAAAAAAAATTGAGTACTCAAATTTATATTAGAACGTTTTTAAATGACGTAATATAAAACAAGTTTAAATATAATTTCATTAAAAATAATGTAAAGCAATGCTATATGCATATTGCAATAGCGTTAACAACACTGCTGTACGGCTTTTGTACATTTTTCTTATTCATTTTGACAAAATAGCCGCCATTTTTGTTTTTCTACTTGACGGTCAAAGAGAAGCGCATTCAACGAAAAAAAAAAAATAGAAATAAAATAAAATAAAGAAAAATAGAAATAATAGTGGGCAAAAAAGAAGTGGAGTAGAAACGACCATAATAAAATAAAATAGAAATATATAGAATTAAATACTAAATGGTTGGGTAGTTAGTACGTGTGTGATTATTGGTTGGTATACGCGGCAATCTTAAATTCGTCCAATTACACTATTGAATTCTATAATTGCAAGTGCGTTAGCAACCTAACTTACCAACTAATTGGTCGTACAGTGTGTGTATTTGTTTCTTAGACTTGCATAGTAGAATTGCGCGTTTGAATGTATGATTATATATGCTAATATATATTTTGGTGTGGACATAGGAAAACGGCAACAAAATAAGATTCAAATTTCGTATTGATAATATTGTCGAAATGTCGAAAGCAAAGAAATTATCTTTGCCCAGTAATGATACAATGGAATTATCTAATTATAAACCAAAGGATTTAATATGGTAAATCACAAAGTCTCGCAACATTTATGGTGCATTTTTCATCAATAAATGATGAATTTAATCAAACATTTAGTGGACACAAGAAGTATACCAACGTTATTCGGTGGAAAATGGAAAAAATGGCGCACATAACCTCAAATGAAACGGAAAAAATAGGAAATAAAATAATTTCCATCATTTCTTACATCGAATGTGAAGTGGATGTATGAAGTACTGAATATACATATATTTACATATAATAATTTATCCACGTACGCATGGTATGGTGGAATACAGAAATTCATACAGTGGAGCTCTAGTGCTTCATTATTAGTTTTTTTTCGGTTTTTCGCTAAACCAATTGGAATCATTTTTCGCTGCGACGCTCTGCTTTGGCCTGCATTTTATTTGGTATTTTTCTACGCTTTTTCATGTTCAATTCGTGCAGTAAATTCATCGTCATCGTTGTTATCGCAGTAGGCACTGACGCTAACGTCAACGTCATATGAAAGCATCGCTGTCGCTACTATTATGACTACCTCTTGTGTATTGGAATATTTTTCCCGCGCGTTTTTTCCTTCAACATACATGAATTTGATCACATTTACTGATGAAAAAGCACAAATTTCTTGATTTCATTGCAATTATGAAATTGTTAAAATCCTCTATACGGAATTAATTCTATATATTTTATATTTATTATTGCAGGGCTAAAATGAAAGGTTTTACTCCATGGCCGGCAATGGTAAGCTGCTGCTGCATACGTTAGCTGCTAGTTAATAACCAGGCAGCCAGCCCTCTGCTACATTATCATTGACTGTACTTTTTTTCGCTCTCAATAGTATGTTTGTTTGGTTGCTGCTGCTACTACAGCTACTGTTGTTATTGAACTTTCAATTATGTTCAAATTTCCTACTCTTTGTGAAATATGTTTAAACATTCTTGTTATATTTGGAAAGTTCAAGTGCATATTGTATGTATGTAGGAATTGAATTGATCTATTGTATAATTTTCTTTTAGCACAAATATTTTTATGACTTGTGTACCGCCTACTGTTCGTTTGCATTGTAATGTGTTCGCAGGTCAGGCCTTTACATTTTAAAAGAAGTATAATACATAGATTATCAGGGCATTAATGCATACAGCAATTAGCCATACATGTAATAGGGGTTTGTTTATCTTTTGTTAGAATTTCGGTTTGAAAAAACAATGAAAATTCTTGATTTTTATTTTCAGATAATTATGAAGTAAAATTGGATAAAGTCTTACTTTGTCGCTATTGTATTTGGTTTTATTCAAAAATTCAAAAATATTCATATTTGACGTACGTACATATGGTATTAGAAGCTAGCATTTCACAATTTACGGTAAAAATACAAAATAATGTACGAATTAGAAGCTTAAGCAAGTGTAAGTTCATGAGCAATTTTGTTCCCTAATTTGTTAAAATCTAAATTTACTCAGTCAATGATAATTGAAGGCGTGAAAGGCTTTAGGCTTTTGAACTTTTTCATTATTTATGAATTTTAATGAATAAAAATATATCTCTCCTTACCAGATTGTAGATCCACCAATCGATTTATTGAATCAACCTCGAAAAGCACATTCTAAATGTGTTTTCTTTTTTGGAACGCGCAATTTGTAAGTACCAACAATGATTTTCTCGTATGAATGATAAACGATTTTCTTCATTTTTCAAATTTATTTACAAGAATTCAAAAATAATTTAGATAAATTTTTTCCGTCCTACCTCTTATCTCGTTTAGTGCCTGGATTGAAACAAACAATTTGAAACCATTTGAAGGACCATGGAAAGCTGATTTGGCTAAAGTCAATAAACCAAACTCATTTCGACATGCTATGCAAGATATCAACAATTATATTGAAGATCCGACCGAGGTGGATGAAGAGATTAGTAAGAATACATTGGCAAATCATTCGTCGGAAGCTGATTTTGATAAGATACGCGATGGACTCGATCATACAGATGAGGTCAATAGTGAAATTAATGATAGTGCAGTTGATAATGGTGATGTCTCTGCCGGTGGTGGTGGTGGTGGTAGTGGTGGTGCCGGTGCTATAGGTGCAGCTGGTGAAAGTCTTACTGATCAACTGGGCGATGAAATGATTACCGATGATGTAGGTGTTGTGGTCGGTAGTATTGCAAATGCAGCTGTTGGAGCAGCAGCAGCAGCAGCAGTAGGAGGTGGTAATAATTATAAGACACCACCAAAACGTACACCGAAAGCAAAAGCATCAGCTGTTGCCATAACAAAATCGAAATCAGCAGTAGGAGGAGGTGCAACAGCAGCCACAAAATCAACAACAAAACGTCGTCGCTCATCGCATACACAATCGAGTGCTAAACGTAAACGCAATGCATCGGTGAGTGCAATCGATGATTTAAACGATTACATCAATATGAAATCGACACCGTCACGTCGTAAGATCAATACAGACGCATTGGCGCACATTGGCACATCGACCACACGTCGTAATATGAATGCGATTGCGCTGTTGGATCGTCCCGTTGTATCGCGTCCAGAGACACAAGCAATCGATATGAATGCACGCTCAAAAACACTCGCCGAACGTGATATAACACCATCAAATTTAACATTTGGTTTTCTCGGTTTGGGCATTATGGGCTCAACAATTGTTAAAGATTTAATCTTTACTGGACATAAGGTAGTCGTTTGGAATCGCACAATGTCCAAAGTAAGTCAGTGTTATTCAAGACTATGCGATAGATCATTTTTTGAAATTACTTTCTATAGTGCCAACCGTTTGCTGAAGCTGGCGCTGATGTTAAAGATACACCCATGGATGTTGTTGAAGCAGCCGATATCATATTCTGCTGTGTATCCGATCCTAGAGCCTCAAAGGATGTAAGTTTACAAATCATTGTTTTTATAAGCATATTTATAATTATAAAATTATATTTATAATTATATATTATAATTATATAATTATATATTAAATTATATATTATATTAATATATTAATTATATATTAATTATATATTACTCTAAAAACTGATGTAGTTGGTGTTTGGCAATTGTGGCGTTTTGCAATATAAAGATTTATGCAATAAAGCCTATGTGGAAATGTCAACAATAGATCCGGAAACTTCACAGGACATTGCCGAGGGCATAGAACAATGTAATGGTCGTTATTTGGAAGTTCAAGTAAGTCGTAAATATTTTTTTTGTTGTTCGTCAATGTAATCATAAAATTATCTTATTACTGTAAAAAAATATAGATTCATGGTACTCGACAAGAGGCCGAAGATGGTATGCTTATCATTTTGGCCGGTGGCGATCGTACTGTTTTCGAAGAATGTCATTCCTGCTTCAAAACAATTGCAAAAAATACATTCTTTTTGGGAGGTAAGTATTTTTTGCTCGATTTAATGTACCAGCTAGCCATTGGATAGCTTATAATTTCATTAAAATATTATTCATTTCATTATGCTTTTGGTTCGGTACCTTTTTATTTTAATATGCAATTCCATATATCTTTTTTTCTGTTTTGTTTTTTTCTTTTCATTCATATCTTCTGATTTACATGCGCTCATGCACACACATACACACCACAAAAACATATCTATACATCTTATTTTTATGCCAATCGACTTCGTTCATTTGTTTTTATGCAAAAATTATCTCTCCTTAAACAATTCCTTTAGCAGAAGTTGGCAATGCATGTAAAGTTAATTTAATACTACAGACCATTGTTGGTGTTAGTTTGGTTGGCTTAGCTGAGGCATTAGCATTAGGTGAGTACTATATGTGTATTAATATGAAATGAGTGTATTGATGATAAATCAGTGATTTTACGAGAGTTCTGAGAATACTCAATAACTAAGTAATGGAAAAGTCGAACTATCTCTAATAATGTCTATCTATCCTCATGTACGGCACTAAATCTTATAAGAATTTCTGTAGGCTGAATAAATCGATATATCAACTTCCATCACAGATGTTGGACCAAAATCCTGCAAAATCAAAACCAGATGGACGAATTCCCTTTGGCGGCGAGTATTGAATAAGATAGTTAAACGCATGAAAATCCAATGGCCAATTTTCAGGGAAAAAGGTATTATGTTTGCTCTAATCAGTCATTAGTGTGTTCCGCCACTTTTTCAGAGCACAACACTAAAATCCTGAACCACCCATATGAATTCTGACTATTTGTTGACTCGAAAAATGTGGACAGAAAACATTTCCTATATGCTTTACACCGAAGAACGACTGCTGCTTTGACAGTTCAGCTGTAAAAGTTATGTATATTGAGGAAGCTATCGGAACTCAAATACTCACTGAAGTACATCGTTAAGGAGGTTCAGTAGAGCGAGTTTGGGGACAAAATAAAACGAGCAAGGCACATTTTATAAAAACAACTGATGGATGCACGAATAGAACTATCAAGGTCTATTCATTGATGATCCCAACGATTCTTCTTCCTCAGCAAAATTGAAGTATATTGAACTTTTCGAATCAAACAAATTTGTGTGCATTCATTTGGGCACAAGTCTCGCATGTCTCTTTGGATATATTTTTGAATAAGGCGATGTCCTTTTTCGGTGAGATGTTCATAATGAAACGTTTGAGTGTGACCTTAGACCCAGATGAGTTACAAAAATTCATGTTAAATTTAAATTAAGCTTGAAAGTACCAATTATGGCCATAGGAAAATCACTGATTTATCAAATTACTCTTGAATGAAATTCACTTTTTAATTATTCTACTTAAACGTTAATTAACATATTTTTAATTATTTTGGTATGGTATCCATTTTGTGCATTCACAGCCGATCGCTTTTCAATATCGCTAAAGGATATTATTGATATATTTGAATTGACATCAATGAAATCGCAATTGCTATTAGCCAAAGGCAAAGGTGAGTCTAAATGAATTTGATTTGATGATATATTGAATTTCATTTAAGGACTTGAAACAGTTTTTTTATCAACTATAATTGAAAGTGAAATTCAAAAATATTTATAATGCCTGCAACATTATGAATTGCTTGATTGAATGTTATACCAACTGATCATTTTTGTTTTATAGAAATGGCCAAGGGTGATTTTAATCCACAACAATCGCTTAGTCATATGCAAAAAGATTTACGTCTAGTCTTGAGCATGGCTGAAAATTTGGACCAATCAATGCCTGTCACCGCAGTCACAAATGAAGTTTTCAAACATACCAAACGGCTTGGTTACAGCGATCATGATTCGAGTGCCGTATTTGTAAGATCCAGATTTTAACATTTAGTTAATACAGCGACATTTTAAAAGAAATACAACAACAACAACAACAATACAAAACGAATCAATAACACAACAAAACAGAAAAAAACGACGATTCAACAAAAAAAAATATTTTTGTTTAAATTTTCTTTTCATTTTATTTCGTTTTTAATTTTTTCCAAAAATTTCTCTTTTTCTTTTCATTTATCTTTTTCAAACAAACAAAGAATTATCATACAAACAAGCAACATAAGCAACAACAAGAAAAAATGTAAATTTTGTGTTTTGTGCATAAAGAATTTTATTTGAACAGAAAAGAAACAAAAACAAATCAAAAATTATATACATATATTTATGTATGTATGCAAATATAAATAACAGAAGACTTAGAATACGAAGAGGAACTAACAAACAATAACAATATACAAAAAAAAAAAAAAATATTGTAACTAAATTGTAAGAGACACAGACACAGAGAAAGAAAGATGAAGAATGAAGAAGGTATTTTTCAAAACAAAACAGAAATTGTAATTAGCATGCAAATACACAATACAACAGAATATTCAGAAAGGAGAAAGGGTCTCTTCATAAGAGGATTATGTTTCTAGAGCGTATATACATACATATCTGTTGAATTACAAACGCACACATGCATCATCGCAATCATAATAGTAGCACATGCATAAACTCTATACAAGTAGCTGTCATAACTTGAACTTTTTTTGAATGCTGCAAATATAAAAAAATACTTTTTTATAATTAGCTTTTGTTAAATTTTAAAATCCGATTTTTAAACTTTCTAATTTGCATGCAGACATTTTAATTAGATGACTTCATCTAGCTTTAGATAAGAAAATAATGATGTTGATTTGAAAATGTTTAATATTGAATATCCTAAATATGAAATTTATTGAATTAAAACCCAAATGGTTGAATGTATGTGTGCGTATATTGAGATAGATGTTATTTATATATAGACTGAGTTTAGTGAAAGACCCTTTTGCTAACGATAACAAACAAGAAACCATGTACAGTACATACTTGCAGAAGACGACTCAAATATTAAGGCAAACACTCACCCATATACACAATTGTTGGGTTCAAAAAAAAAAAAAACGGAAACGAAAAGAAAGAAGAACAAAATGTATAGTGTTCACATTTTTTTGTTGTATTGTTTGTTGTGTGGTGTTTTTTCTTTTCTCCAATTAACTAAACTATATTTTACACTTTTTTTCTTTTTACAATAATTTTCCTTTTGTAGCTAAGAAATTGATCTTTTTTTAACGTTCTTTCGTTGTTTTAAATTTCTAAATGAAAATTTTTATCAGACATAATTTTATCAATAATTTCATATACTTCTCCTTGTAATTAATTATTAATTAAATATTGAGAGAAATCATTTAAAAAATAAATAAATAAATATAAATTGTGAAATTTAATTTTACATAAATAAATAAATGAAAATCTAAAAAAAAAATATATATATATACATGTATGTAATAATATTTAACGCATTATAATAATAATAATAATAATAATAATGATGAGAACTTTATAAAGAGATGCAAAAAAATAAGAATGAAACGTTTGTCATAAGAATTTGTTCCCCCAACACTTTCTTTATTATAATACGATTTTCTTTTCTGGGAGAAAAATGTTAAATAAACAGTTAAAAAACAAAAACATAAAAAAAAATTAAAATAAATAATTAAAATCTTTATATTTTTTCAAAATATGCTCTCGTCTAATCTTCGTATATAATTAATAATTACACTAAGATGTGGTAGAGCCCTATCACAATAGTCGATAGAGCGTTGTTTTGATGAATAGATCGACAGTCAATCATATAGAAAAGTCGGTCGCATCATTCCCACTCCCAAGACGGACAAACCATCATACCAAGGTATGGCAAACTGGTCCATATGCTTGCTGTCTCCAGTGACTAAAAGCACCAACACAGCTTTTGCAAAATGCACAGCACAAGCAAGGTGGCGGTTGGGTAGGTCACAAATAGCTCGTATGAACCTGCGTAAGCCATATGACCAGATTGTTATGGTAGCACCCGAACTAGCGAAGGCTTTTGACATGATTAACCATGCTATCTTGATACATCAATAATTCGCTTCTACCAAACATTACCAAAAAGCTTATAGCGCATTATATGAACGATAGACACGCATATGTTGAATTCAGGAACGCCAAATCCAAGCACAATCGGGTGAATTAAGTAGTTACGCAAGGACGAGTTCTGTCTCTCCTACCATTCAACTACTACCTATCTACAATGCATGCTTCCCCAGATGCCATAACGCTTGTCTCATACGCTGTCGATTATACCACCCATGCCACTGGGAGCAGTATAGTCCAGTTTTTCTCCACTATACATGCCTATCTCACCGAAGTATCCAAGATTTTCAAATGCCGCCATCTTGCCACATTGTTTACCCCATGGACGATGGAGGTTACTACTGTTTTTATATACAAGTCGATGGTTACACAATACCTACATTGTAATATCAACAAATTTGGGCATCACTTTTGATTGCCTTCACATAGTTGTTGGTCACGCCACCAACATGCGTAACAACATGAGCAAAAAGCGCTAACAGCCAGCTGTTGAGGCAAAAACAATGAAACGCTCACAACTTATAAAGCTATTGGAAGATCGGTGCTCTACTGTGCGGTTCACATCTGGACTCCAGCCATCAGTGATACGCAACGGCTAAGGCTCCAAGAAACTCAAAATGGAGCACGGGCTGATGACACAGGAAAACTCTGCACGAAGAGACAAGAATGCTGAAGGTGAAACAGCATAACGACACACATTAAATTGTCCGCCATCTCATCGCCCATAAAGGCAGAAGACTATGCTCAATCATTACTAACCACGGCTGTAATCTCAAATGGTCAACCGATATATTGGCCGTCGGATAAGAGGAAGATACCCGATCTCATAGACTTTGGAGTCGCCAAAGGTTTGCAGATGGAAAATATCTCCACAGAGTGTAATTATGATCTCTCATCTGATCACTCACCCACGGTAATATCCATAAAATCACCAAGCCCCCAAGGTAATTGCGTTAGAAAGAAAATAGACTGGTTGAAATTCAAGAAATATGTAAATTCCCATCTTCCTCTAAGTACTGTATTAAAAAATGGACACGATGTAGACTCTGCACTAAAAATTCAACCAGTTGCTCTCATTAGCTCTCAGCTCAGCCACCTGCACAAGAGTATACAAGCAATCAAACTATAGCTAATGCACAGTAGCCGACAATGAAGGCAATGGCAAGAATTCTGATCACTGATTCTGAAAATACAGCTACAGCATTGCACTCGAAAGTTAAAGCAAGCCCTAAAAAATAAAAACAACAAAGAGTTGGAAGATCACATAGCCAAATTAACAGCTGGTGAAGCGTCAGACTACTCTTTGTGGAAATCAGCAAAAAACTCAAATCGGCCAATTCTCACTGATTCCCCCATCTATTTGAGTGACGGTAATTGAGCTAGAAGCAACTGTGAGAAGGGTTTGGCTTTTGCAAACCACCTAAAAAGTGTGTTTACACCCAATCCACCCTCTTCACAGTCATCATTACCAAAATTAACTTCTCAACCTTGCTCAATAACGCTAAAAATTAAAAAAAAGTACATATTCAAAGCAATTTATAAAGATTTAAACCCAAAAAATCACCTGGTCCAGATAAAATACCGGTAAAATGATAAAAGAACTACCTCCAGCTTCAGTAATTCATCTCATGCACATTTTCAATGCTATCCTTCGTATTAAACACTATCCCAAATGCTGGAAAACTTCAAAAATTATAATGATAGCAAAACCAGGAAAAGACCCCACAAAAGTTGCATCGTACAGACCTATCAGCCTCCTGCCTCTACTCTCTAAAGTATTCGAAAAGCTACTTGTCATGAATATAACTCCATTTATTAATCTCAACCAACTGATTCCCCAACATCAGTTTGGATTTAGAAAACAGCTCGGCACAATAGAGCAAGTTCACCGCATTGTAACACTTTTGAAGAAAAAAAGTATAGTGAATACAAGGAGTTGTACTGCTGCAGTAACCCGACCAGAACTGGATTTTTTAAAGATTGGAAAATCTATGAAGAGAATATATTGTTCTTAAGAAAAACAAGTGATGTTTCAATTTTTAAATTTTATCGCGGAACTCATTTTTGATTGGGCAACGTGTAAAAGTCATCCGAAATAGAAACCAAAACTTCTTAACGGTTGATGTTAAGGTACACCCTCATTTCTTATTTCTATTTCTTAATACACAAGTATACACGGTTTTGCACTTGAACAACTAAGAGTTGGTTCGATCAATTGGGGCGCTAAGTTCGCACCTTCAATCCCTGTTTTCGAGATATCCAATAAATTTATTCTTTTCGTAAAATACCTCGATATATCCTGCTATACTTTTATTATATTAGCCAGCTTCGAACGGGAGAACCCTTATAACATCACATATTTCTGAGTTTTGCTACAGAGCTCTTTTAGAAGAGTTTTCATGCCGAATTGTTACTGCCGTAAGATTTGCCAATTGCTTGTCGAAAGGTGGCTACCGTTTGAAAGAGAAATATTTTCCAACGCACTATCCACTGAGCTACGGCTCCGTACTATTTGTAAAAAGTATTTTATTCAGTAAAAAGTTAGTGGGTGCCGTAGCTCAGTGGTTAGCGTGTTCGCCTTCTGATCTGTAGGTCGTGGTTCAATCCCCGGCTGATGCATAACAAATTTAATATCGATAAGATTTTTCTTTCGAACGGTACCCACCTGTCGGCAAGCAATTGGCAATTCTTCCGACAGTAGCAACTTGCCATGAAAAAGCTTCTTAAAGAACTCTGTGACAAAGCTCAGAAAAAGTGATGTCACAAGTGTTCTGCCGTTCGGAACCGGCTAAAATAAGTAGGTCCCTTCTAATATTGTCCAAAATTTAAGACGCCCAACAGTAATGGAAGAGAAGCTCGGCCAATGAGCCCTTTGGGGCTTTATGTGCCACATATTTATTTATTTTTAAAAAGTTATGAAATTAAAATGTATAAATGAATCGTCTGCATTGCTTGTCCAATAGTAGTCGCTCATAGTGTCCTCGTCCCAAAATTCTTGGTATCGTTTTTCGACTTTCACCAAATACTGTTGTAGCCGCTATCCCTTCACGTTGCTCGTTTTGAATGAATGAATTTGACTTTTCGTCCTTAGGTTGTTGTCAAGAATTATAGAATTAGGAGATTAAACCCATCAGACAGGATTTGTGAGCGCTGTGACGTTACAATAGTACAGCTGCGAGAGAAATGACAAAACGTCAAATAAATTTAAAAGAAAAATGTAAACAATGCGGAATAATGAATGAATAATGGTTCAAGTATCCAACGACATAGCGCCCTTCTGTACTTGCCGTACGTAAAAACATAAATTCGTCAAAAATTATACCCGACTGTTCTCCCTTGTGCATATATCACATTTCTGTTGTGTTTCTGTAGCTCGTTCCTCTAATTCAATGGAGAACTTCTCTATTGCTGATGACGTAATTCATTCTCAACTGGCTGCCGCAGTTCTCGTTTGCTACATAGTAGTTGAGAATAATGCTGCAACTAGCCACCGACGTAAAAACGTAGAACGTGTCAGCTGACACGACCTATCTTATGGGAATGTCGTGTTAACGAAAACTCACCACCGTATGACGGTGACGTAGACGTTGCTCGGAGCGGAGAAAATCAATGCAATTTTGTATGTTCTTACGTACGGGCGGTACGTACGTACGCTACGTCGGTGGCTAGTTGCAGCATAACTCTACTAGTAGAGAATTCAAAACTTTACTCACCACAGTTACAGAAACACAGAACACAAAATACTAAGGTTGCGCCCATATTTTACTGGTATTGGACTCTCAGTGAATTTGACAGATTCAGCTGTTCGCGTGACGTAATATTAGTCCCATTGTTTACAAGAATGATAAAAAGATAGAAAATTTGTAGGCTAATGTCATTGTTGATAAACAACACAACAAATTTAAGTGTTCGTATGTGATTATTTTTGTGTGCTTTGAATATTAATATTTTAGTTTTTATGTTCCCACTGTAGTTATAATTGCTCAAAATGAATTGAAATATGTACATTCGCGTTATTTGTATAAACATGTTAAAAATTGATATGAAAACAATTTTTGGCATTGTTTACATTTTTCTCTTTTATTTGTTCGCCATTTTGTAATTTGTAGCAGCTGAACTACTATTACGTCACAACTAGGAAATCCTCTCTAATGGACGCAATCTTCTTTTCTATCATTCTTGTTACAGAAACGCAATAGAGAGATGTGACGTCACTCTACCAGTAGAAAAATAATCGGTGGAAAAGAGTTACAGAAGCGGGCTACTGTTCTGTTTGACTACATTTAAACAATGTTGCCATGTGCATAGTCCCCGTTTATACGCGAAGACATTTCCATGAAAAACAATTTGTTTGTTAGCGAGAGACGCACGAAGAGAAGAGAGGTGTTTTTGTTTCCCGTACACCGCAAAACGCTTTGTGATTCTCATTCGTAATGTAAAACATACAAACAAGTTCACATGCCACCGAGAAACATTTTTACCTGTGTAAACGCGAACGAAACATCAAAATAGAGTTGAAAATGTTTTTCTTGCAAATGTCTTCGTGTTTTAACGGGACATTCGATATGTACATGTTTTTAAGCACGCTTACCATTTTCATGATCAAATTTCATACTACAGATGTTCGAAACTGGAAGAAATTATATACTTGAACTATATTTTAGAAAATAACGAAACACGTCGATAGTTTTGAATAATAAAAAAAATTAAAGTTTCATATTTTATCTCTTATTTATTTATAAGAGTATAATCTGGCAACTTTGTACGCATAGAAAGCGATCAGCTGAAGTTGGACCATAAAGCAATCGTTGCACCAGTGTGACGTCACATACACAGCTGATTCCGTAAAATTCACTGAGAGCCCATCTCAGATTGCGTACTCGTGCAATCCATAGTATAATTAACAAAGTAGGACAATCGTCAAATTTGTTCTCATGTCAAGCAGAGTGTATGTCAAAACATGTCCAGGTAGTATCAAAATTACTATGTGTCGAAATATCAATGAAAAAGGAATGCCTAAATCTGTTCGGACAGTGTCAAAATTTTTAGTACAAAATTTTTTATTTTTTTTTAAATTATTTAAGAAACATATGACTCATATACAACCAGGGGGTAATTGTGACAATTTTTTTCGAATTATTCACATTGATAGACTTCAAAAAGCTGTCTGCTGTTTTTCATCTCTACACTTATTTCAAACTGAGACCATCAAAATTTCTCTCTCGGATTGCTTTATTTTGGTAATTATGCTCGGGCGCAACCTTATTATTCCGTCTTCCTTGGGTTGTTGTATTGACTCGTTCTAAATACACTTCAAACGTAGCGCCCTCTCTTATTTCGATTTCAAACTATTATAAAAACGTTGCAAATACTGGTACCCACAATACCGTCAATACAAAAATCGGTACTATGTTTTTTATGAAAAACAGAGCCAAAATGATTGATGGTTCATATTATCAGTAGTTATCTATCTCATACAACGATGATGCAAAAGAGAGACACAAAAAAGTAGAGACATAAAAAAAGAATGGAAAATGGCGAACTTTGCATGTTGATTTTCATTTCGGAATTTGAAGTTGCTTTTTAGTTACTTAGATAAAACAACAAAAAAGAAAATGCCAAAAAATTACAAACAAGGATTAAAAAGTTATCAAACACTTCAAATGTGTAGTATAATACACCAGTAAAACGATACCATATCAGAAATATAGAAAGTGTTACGCGAAATTCACAGAAGTAATAAAATTTTGGACAAATTTTTTGTCAAAACTATTTCACACTCCGTACAAATGCGAGCGTGTGTGTGTGTGTGTTTATACTATATTTTCTTTTCTGCCCAGTTTCGGTTGGTGAATCGGTTACATTTTGATGCAATTTTTACATATTCTTTCATGTACCCCTTTTGTGGATTTTCCTTGATAATAATCATGATTTCATTGTTGTTTTTTATTCGGATGTCGGATTGGATAAATTAAATGTGTGCAATCGTGGTGTGTAAAATAATGAACCCAATGTATATGAGTTTGGAGGAAAAAGTGAAATTTTAATGCAAAAGCTTAAACAATATTATTCTTCGTTGCAATTCTATTCTATAAAGCTATGAACAATTGTAGATTGTGTAAACAATTTGAATCGCATTTATATCTACATTAATAAAAACGATCAGAAAAAAAACGTTGAAAATTTACAAACAACACTAAATGTGTGCTTCATTTATTTCATCATCTCCAGTCGCCAATTCCAATAACAAAGCAGTGCTACAGTGGCAGCAACAGCGCATTTCTTTACTCACGTTCGCTCAATTGTTTGAACTTTGTTTTTTCCCATTTTCCTTTTCATCATCTTTTGTGTCTTTAATAATCTCAACAGCAACAACGAATATAAATGTAAGTCTTTGTCTCTTTCCGATCAACAAACTAAAAATTATTCCAATAATTAATTCATACATTTTTTCATCATCATCATATCTCTTTTGAGTTGTTTTTCATCATATTTTATTTTGTAGATATTTCTTTTTTTTTTTCTTTGCAAATTGTGTCAAATATACTACGGAAATTGAGTATGATGGCGAATGAATAAAGATATGCTTGAACTAGAGAGAGATAGATAATGTCTACTCAAATATAAAAATTTTCTTTATTTTCATTTGGTATTGAGTTTTATAAGCGGCGAAATACACTTGGTCCATGCATGTGTGTGTAAATTCTAATGTCAAAAGTTTGACATTGATTGAGGTATTTTTTTCTTTTGGGAGAATTGTCAAATTGATATTGGATTTTGTTTGCCCTTAGTGAAGCGTTTTTATAGGGAATAATTATCTTGTGTAAATATATGATTTTCAGAGATTACATTTATTTTCTGTAATAATGCAAAATTCTTATTTGGCTTTTCTTATCTTCAATATCTCTTTTTGACAGAGATGTTACAAGTCCAATAGGCTACATATAATTAAGTTATCAATATATACGGATGGTTCAAAAATCGATTATGCAAATAGTGACACCCCTGAATTTGTGCACTCGAGTTAAGCAGGCTGATCCAAACAATTCCCTTATCTATGACCAAAGTGAGATAAATCGATCGATTATGAAAATTTATGAGTTAACCTAAATCGTCCCTGAATCAACAGGACAAATAGTAAATCGATCGATCAATTGAAAACTTTGATAAGTGGTGTATTTCAGACGGTGGCATATTTGTAGTGCTAAAATTTGAATAATTTTTTTTAACTCGAGTTAGATGAATAAAAGTATGAGTACTATATATTAGGCTGTTCCGAACTACAAAACCTTTGTGATAACACTGGTTCTGAGCTTTGTCACGGAGCTCTTCTAGAAGCGTTTTCATGTCAAATTATTACTCCCAGAAGAATTACCAAATGCTTGCCGGCAGAAGGGCACTGTTCGAAATAAAAACGTTTTTGTAGCCTTATGTATGCTAATATTTTGATTAAAGTATTTCAATATATGATGAACTAGTTGTACGATCTAAATAGATGATAGACAGATGGATAGGTTACATTAAGGTGTCGGTTGAGTTAATGTAGAGGTATTAAACTCGGAAGCACTCGACCACGTGGTCGACCAAGGTTCATTCAATTCGAATACGGAAATGCTTTGTACGGGAACAAAAAGCATTTCCATATTCTTGCTGCTACCGTAACAACAACAGAACAAATATATGGAGAGAAGGTGTGCTAAACGACCATTCAAGTATTCCCGAACTTGATAAAAGTCTTATAGCTTTTTCATATAAATTTAACAATTCTTATTATAAACATTATGGTATCAAAGTTGTTATAATAGTTATAGAACTGACAGTATTAGGAGGGATCTACTTATATAAGCCGTCTCCGAACGGCAGAACGGTTACATCACTTTTTCAGAACATGTGTAGAATATTATATTATCTATTATGTTAAATGTATTATTTAACTAATATATACTAAAGAGCTGCGCAAACATATACAAATGGCTTTCAAGCCATCTGCTATCATTTCAAACACTGTTTTTATCCTTCTCTAGCTTTGCTAAACAAAAGCTACGGGCGAAAGGTTTTTACATATGTTCTACTGCACAAGCACTATCATCGCTGCAACTAGAGCCTTTTCAATTTATGCTATTGCTAAGTTTTACCTAAAACTTTTTGTTTTGTCATCAATATTGAAGTAAATACTGTGAAATATAAGTACTGTATTGTAGTGAAGTGTGGCTTTTAGAAGGTTTTGTGCAGCTCTTTTATATATAGGTATGTTTCATTGTAATAAAATATGATACATAACATAAAGAAATACCACATAGTTGTTTGTTAGTTTTTCTTTCATTTTCTTCAGAGTCTGTTTAATTTAGCCAGCACAGTCGCTAAATTTTAATATGCTTTACTATGTCGGTGTCGGCATGCAGCTCATGGTAGTAAAGTATTCGATACGGTCCAAAGATCTTGTGTCGGACTTTTCTCTCTAAAACTTCGAGAATTCTCTCAACCAAGGACAGGCATGATGAGAGACCTGTAAAGTATGGTTTTCGTTTCTCGAGAGAGGGCCGACTTCTCAATTGCTTATTTAGTCAAAGTAGCACCTGTTAGCAAGAGTGATCCTTCGCAATATCTCCAGGTTGACGTCATTACTGGTGTTAATGTTGGTTACATGTTTTATGTTTGTTCGCGTAAATTACTTAACTTAACTTTTTGTCATTAAGAGTAAAAATAAATTACAGAAAATGCACAGAGAGTATGCGAATGGAAACCTATGAGAAACTTGTAAGTTGATGATCACAGTACGTTAACTTGTAAGTTGATGATCACAGTACGCTAACTCTAATAATTTGGTACTATGCGGTAGTGTGAGTGGCGCTCATCGTGTGGAGACTTGTATGTAGTCAATACCTACCTAATCTTCAATTTAGTATCGGCTTTTTAGCAGATTTTTGTATTAGAAATTAGTTAATTCCGTGGAATAGTATAACGCTTGTAAGAATACTTACTGAGTTTTGTCAATGTAAATTTGTTGGAAACTGTCGAAAGAATAAATTTTTGTTTCTGAAAGTAATGATGTTGAATTGGACGAATAGAGAAGTGAATCACGGATCACATAGTAGTGATTTTTTTTAATCAAATTTTGGAACTTTCAAACTTTTGAATTTTCTACAAGTTTCCCTCATTTTTGCACTAAACGAATTCCTTTTTTATTGTCAAAAAATCAAGTTATATTTCCATCTTTTCACTTTTTTTCTTTTAAATACATATTTTAACGTTCTAGAAAGGTCTAATAAAATTTTTTATTTTCGCATCACACAAAGAGCAATAATTTGTCAAAAGTACTCTTTGTGTGTAGAAATGTATGCGAAAATAGTTAAAGCCAAAGACGAAAATTAAAGTTACAACATATTTTTGCGATAGATGACAAAATAATACATGCTTTTATTTTATAAGTTCCTAAAAATTAGGATATATATTTGTTCGCCCGCCAATTATGTACTATAATCAACCCCTATTATAAGCTACCACAATGTAATAATTTCCCTTCGGGTTATGAACATCGAAAATTCCCATACATTGGTAACACTAAAAATATTTGACATTTGACGTTTGCATTCAACTTTCAATAGCAAATTTTTGACAGCAAACAGCGAATCAAAGTAGAATATAACAGAAATGAGTGAGACAGTGACAACTTAAAAGACAATGACAGCATTGCACAGGCAAAAACGAGAGTGCGAGAGCGAGAGAGACGTATACATACAGCAAGACACCCGCTCGCACGCACGTACACTGAATGACTGATTGAATGACTGAGAAACATACATCGAAAACAATCAAAAAAGGAAAACGGAGAAGAAATTTCCGATAGACTTCAGCCGTGTGAAGTTGTCGCGCAGAAGTTGTTCTTCGTCCACGCGAATTTTTTAGTAGAAAATCTAGATAAAATTGTGAAAAAATTCAATAAACGTACGAAAAAATTGGTGAAAAATATGAAATTTCCAAAAATCATTATGGCAAAGTGGAAATATTTGTGAAAAGTATGAAAAAGTGATTATTTATAATTTCTCGTGTGTGTGTATGTTATAAGGTAGTAAACCGTGTTTGTGTGTGCTAAGCAAAAGAAGAAGAAGAAATAAATTTTCTTTGTAGTGTGTTATTTGTGAGTGTGTGCGTGCGTACGTCTGTGAATAAAAAATTCATTTATGAAAAAGGTGCGACGGCGACGACGTTAAATAAGCGGAAGAAAACGAATCAGAGAATATGAAGCAGCAGAAGTAAAGAAGAAATAAGTATGAAAAATTTCTCTTTCGCTTTGAATAAAAAATATTGTATTAAAACAATAACAAATCTATAAGAAAAAAATATTAGTGGTACATTTATAAGTATATATTGGGCAATGCCATAGATGAACACGATTAGAAATGGGGGAGAGCGGGTGCATTTTTAATTGTTGTTTGTAGGGTGTTCTTTATGATGTTGTTGTTGTCTTTAGGGGTAAAGCGGTATCATTTAGTTGAACTGAAGTAATATAACGAACATACCACACGTATGAAAGGCAAGCAAGACGACGTCGATGGCAACGACTGCGACAAGCGAATCGAGAAGACGATTTACAACAATTTATATCGTGCGCAAATTACCGAATTGCGATCGACATGACCAACCGACCGACGACGAACATTTCGTCAATACTCAACAAATGAACGAGACAACGATGACGACAACGACAACGACAACGTCGATTGAGCACTTTGTCAATATGTGTTTGTAAAAGCGACGAAACGAACAACAAATAAACGGTAATAAGAAAAACAATAGCAACAATAATATCACCAATCTCAACAACAAAAATAAAACATGATAAATTGTGTGAATACTTGCTTAGCCCGTACGACGTTGATGCTTGCTTGTTTGCTTGCTTTATTTTTTCGCCAGAAGAAATTAATATTTACACAACTTTGGCGGCGACGACGACAACGATAACGAGAAATATAACGGATATCTCTAAACGACTACATATTTGTATCGCAGAGAGAGAGAGAACAAAAGAAGAGAGCACTGGCAATGGGGTTGAAAAGACAATTGGGTGGTTAGGTGCTTGTTGTGGTAGCCATCATTGTACAGTATGTTATTTTGTATTTGTTAGGAAGCAAGAAAATTCACATAGGTGGAAAGGTGTCAATGGTCATCGGCGGCAATATGACATTAAGAGTTGCAATGTAAAGTATATGCGTCGGTAGATGAAAAAAGTAAATACTATAGCAATATGTTTTGAATAAATTATATTTCTTACAACCTTAGCTATTCATAATCTTTTGAATGCATTGTCAGAGATGTAGTAAAGTATACACCAAAGGAGAATGACAGAAAATCAACATGAAAACTGCTCCCAGCTTCGAATTCGATAATACAAAAATATAACTCCAGATAAAAAAAAATGGGCCAAAGAAATAACATACTTATGCGTCGTATAATATCCTCCTTCGTTAGATAATTCAAAAATTACGTTACCGAACTCGATCAATAAACAACAGTTCATCGACTACTCATCGCCTCAAGGTCGGGGTTGGTGCGCAAGATAAAATAGTAAAATAGTAGTCTAACTGATGTATCCCAAATGATGGACGGATCGCTCAACGTAACCGAATCTAGTTATTCGGCCATTGCAGTCGTCTCTAAATGGACGTTGACAAATTTATCCTTTGGCTGACGATCGAATATGAAATTTCAGTTTATTTCAACCAGATTTTGCAGTTTAAACATTTCAAAATATAGTGCATCAAATTATTAATTATTTTCTGCGTCAAATATTTTCATTTCATATTTCATTCACTGATAATTCTTATTCCAAAAATTTCGTTAAATTCAAAACAGGTATAACAACAAGAAGAAGATAAATATTTCAAGTTCAACATGCAACAATTTATAGCTTGACAAACTGGCAACGCCAAACGTGCTAACTTGAAATAAAGCAAAATTTTTGAAAGTTTTATTTAATTTTGGAAGTTTTATTTCGAATGAATGAATAGCTCTACTCATTTGCCAAATTCTACCAAATGCCATATTTTCGCCTAATCTTGTAAAATATACATTATAATTTATGAATGCCTTGCCAATTACCCTATTTTGGTACGGATACCAAAAGGAAATTATAGCTAAGATACTTTGAAACTCCACTGCGCTCGATCATCTTACGCTCACACCTTTTAAATTCTACCCATTTGCTGACGAAATGCAGCCCTTGTCAGCCATTTGTGCAAATTTGTATTCCGGAAATCGACACTCGATTTAATTGCTACTCAGTTTACCCTTGATGGCACCATTAAATAATTTGCATTTAAATTTCTTTCAACATGTACCTATTACATTAGCGCAAAGCTGCTAACTTCAGTGTGAAAAAAACTTTTGTTGACACAATTCCTGCACAATTGAAGTTTTATTGCGTCGCATTTTTTTGAAAAAATAATTTTATGATTTTATGACACTTGTTTATGCCTAAAGATTTCCAATGCAAAAAAAAAAAAAATTTAATAAAATTGATTGAAGCTTAGCGAAGGAAGAACAACAGCAAAAACATAAAAAGTAAAAAGGAAAAAAAAAAAATAACACAATAATAACGATTGGAATCGAACTTTTAGTGTGCGGTTGATTGGCTAATCGACTGAGTGCTTCTTCGTATACTCGTACATGTACAATGAGTTTTTTACATACTCTTTCTACATTATTCTTGCTACTGTGTTTATTCACTTTTCGGTTTTTTTTTATTTGCAAGTACATATGCTAGGCTTTTGCAATATATATTTTAGTTGTTGTAATGCATAAATACTATAAATGTTTTAGCAAGCATTTATCGATTATATTATATAATAACGGTAATGTGGTTGCTAAAAAAAATTATACGATCAATTAAATTTCTCTTTATTCAATAATCAATGTACAATAGAAAATATATGTTTAAACTTTTTTATTCCATTTATTTTATTTATTTTTAGTCTTTCGAAAGTTTTGTGATTTTAGTGCTTCGTAGTATAATCCTGGAGAATGTGATAACGTCATAGATTTTCCTTATTAAATCACAATTTGTAGTACAGTGTCATTTGACCAACAACTTTAGGGTAAGCAATGTTCTTGTTGGATTGAAAGAAATTTTTAAATGTGATACTTTTAGAATTATGTCTCATTTTTCGAGACGTTCCCATTTTACTGCTCTTTAGCATAGCAATAATTTTTAAATTATCATTTGTAGTGTAGTGTAGTGAAAGGAAATTTTTGCTTTAGAGTTTATTGTAGTTTTCATCCCAATACACTTTTTCTCAAATTAATGGGTTCATTAGTAAAAATAATTTTATGTATAAAGTTTCAGCTCGATTGCTTAGTTTAGTAAAAATGTTATCATATATTGATTTTCAGCTCAATAGTTTTTTATTTTTGTGTTTATAGCCTGTAAAAAATATCTACGAAATATACTTTTTGTACAGAAGATATACGTAATTTTCATCCGATTGCGCCCAATCTCAAACTCATCTTTTACTTGGTAGAAAATTTCTTTTATACCGAATTTGAGCTCGATAGGTTTTAATTATGTGTGATTTTTCTATAAAAATATCATGGAAACATACTTTTCATAAGGAAGGTAGTTGTAATTTTTGCTCCGCTGACGCTTATTGTTAAATACACCGCTTTCTACATAATATAATGTGCATAGTTTTTAAAAATATTTTATGAAACAATATTTTTGTATGAGAAGTAGGCGTGATTTTCACAAGAATGTGTCCCTTTTTTGAAATTATTTACTTAAATTGACTCATCGGCCTATTTTTCCAGATGTGTCATGCCTTCTTATGGATGTTACTAGCAGAAGCACAAAATCAATACACTCTTGATCCCACTTAATGCAAGTTTACCTATGCATCCCCCCCTTAGTATGTGTATTACCTGAGTGGATATCTTGTTGTTTTACAATTTGAACAATACCAGTATAATTTAATTCCCAAATACCATAAATATTAGTAAAGAAAAGCAAACAAAATGATTTTCTCTTCTTCTTGTAATCCTTGTGGTATTTATGTGTATTACTTGTGTGTGTATATTTTTAATACATTCATATTAAGTACACATATGTATGATCAATTAAGACCTACAATAAAACAAAGTAACAGCTACATACTCGTGTGTATCGTCGTGTGTATCAGCTGCAGTGCCAACAAAATCATTGCCACACAAAATATAAAATCACATACTCACACACACACCACACACATACACACACTTGTTATCAAAATCGCATACAATCACTGCCATCACCAGCAACACCAATGTGCCATAACCGTTGTTACTGTTAGTGCCATCGTACTAAATTTCTCTCTCTCTCTTTTTTGTTCCCCAATCGACAAAGAAAAATATGTAAAAGAAAAGAGAGAGAGAGAGAGATATGAAAAAAAAAAAAAAGAATCGTGCAATGCCCTTTTAAAGTGCCATTAAATGTACATATGGTAAATACATACAATATTTTCAAAAACAAATACATATAAATAAATGTATGTATGTACATCATATATTGTACGTAATATAAGTAAATGTATATACGATTTTGTTGTTGTTTTTTGTTTCAAGTTGTAGTTCGTATTGTTGTTATTATAGATATGTACATATGTACTAGTATGTACTCATGTGCCTCATTCATTACTCAAACGCATCGGTAGGCAGGCAAGCGACAAAGAGTGAATGAGAGCTCACAGTATAATGGGAGAGGTGCGAGAGGGGCCGCAGAAAATCAACATTTTTATTTTCTCTTTCAATTTCGAATGTTTTTATTTTTTTATTTAGCACCTGCTGTTGTTTTTACAACAACAACAACAACACGCAACTGTAATACCAAGAATAAGTTAAAATAATGTTGTAAATATTACACGTATTTTCATCATGATGTTCTCATGATATTCCTGCTAGCATCATCTCAAAATATCTGTACATATTCTACTTGGATGTGTGTGTGTGTGTGTGTGAAATCCTATTTCCTGTATTCCTAATTCTACCTTGATAGCTGATCCTCTGATCCTTTTGTTTGACACTATTAGTTTCAGAATGCTGTTTTTTCTAGGTTTCATTGTAATTTGAGCGTAGATACATCAATTTTATTGTCCTATTATTATTTATGGTTGTTGTTGTCTGTAAGATTGCATTTTCGTATGACATGATGGTGCAGGATATGTGTACAGTGTATGTAAATTAAACATATTGCAGTCGAGTTGACTGCAATATGTTTGAAACCATCATTTTATAGGTAATATGTCAGACAAAGAAGCATCAAATCTAGAGATGACTCGACGGGGTCATCTTCCATAGATACCGTCAGCCATAGACGGCATGTACGATTCCGCTAAGGATACACCTCATTCGGGACCACGCCCAGTCAGTATTATCTTACTATGCTGGACTTGGGAACCAGTACGGCTATGTACTAAATCCTTAACTCCGACTTCTGTAGCTTGTATTTTTTTGGCCCTGCGGGATCGCCGTTAAGCACTACTTCGCAGGACCGAGCTAGCCCAAGAAGGCTCTTCACACACGCCCTACAGGGTTATTCATCCGCTGCATGTATATTTCTACTTCTACGCTGCCTTTCTTTCGTCCTGAGCTCCTGGAGCTCTATTGCGGACCATTCCATCATCTTAGCCCACACCAATCTCGATTGCAGCATGTGGCTCACAATGTTCTCGGGTTTCATCCTTTCGTTTATTAACCTCTCTATATCCGCTCTCTGTGCTACATATCTCGCACAAGAGAAAAATATATGCTCTGCGTTTTCACCGACACTGCTGCAGAAGGAGCATTCTGTCGCGTCATCGTGCCCGAATCTGAGGAGGTACTCCCTGAAACAGCCATGACGCGACAAAATCTGCGTCAGGTAAAAGTCTGTCTGTCTCTCCATGTTTTCTATCGACCCAGGCTTGCACGTTCTTGACGAGCCTGTGCGTCCACCTTCCTTTTTCTGCGGCGTCCCATTGTGTTTGCCACTCGTCGAAGCTCATCTGTCTCTCCTCTACGTTCATCAGCCGTTAGTCGCCTATTCATGCCTTTTGCTCTGTTGTAGACTCTGCTCAGCTCTGAAGCCATTATGTCTGGCGGCATAATGCCAGATATAACACCGACCGCCTCGTGCGACACAATTCTAAAAGCGCAGGCAACTCTAATGGCGCTTAGCCTAAAAACTGCTTTTGCCTTCTTGACATATGTTTTTTGACGCAGGGCTCTTCCCCATATAGGAGCGGCATACATCAATACCGACTGGCTTACTTTAGCCAGGAGTACTCTCCTACACTGCAGCCGTTTTACTACATGCCTTTTCAATATGAGCCTTGAAATTGAGTCGCGTCAATCATCACAACAAGTACGGAGCCCTGCGATACTCCGCCCGTTACAACATAGCTTTTGGGACCTTCGTCGGTATCGTATAATAACAGTCTGTTAGACAGATAGCTGTTTATTATCCGCAGCAGATACACATGTGTTTTCTTCGCCTCCAGCGCCCGTATGATATGCGGCCAATATGCCGAGTTGAAAGCATTTTGCACATCAAATGTGACAACTGCGCAATATTTTTTGTCGGCATGCATCCATCTGACGCCCACTATCGCCTTGCACGCAATGCCTGTTAGTTTTCCGACTGCGTCTATGGTGGATCGATGTCTCCTAAAGCCAAATTGGTTCGCAGTCAAGCCAGGTGACTCACCTTCTAGATGATGCTCCAGACGTGTACAGATCAGCCTCTCCAGTATTTTGGTCATCGTGTCGATCATGCATAGTGGTCGATACGCACTCAGCTCACCTGCCGGTTTATTCGGTTTCTGAAGTAGGACTAGACGCTGCTTCTTCCACACTTTCGGAAAAACCCCTTCATTCAAGCAACGCGTATAAAGCTCAGCGAAAACCTTCGTATTATATTTAACGGCGATCTTAAGCGCCTTGTTCGGGATACCATCAAGTCCACCTCTCCGCCACCATTATTATCTCCGCCTCGTCGATTATCGCTGCTTCCCCTACTGCGGGTGTCACCACACTTGGTTGTGAATCTTGCTCCGGGAAAAGCGTTTTCACCTCTTTTCTAGGAGAATAGGGCAGGTTGGTGCTTGGTCTCTACCACCTTTGACCTTCATCATAACTATTTTGTACGCGTCGCCCCACGGGTTGTCGTCCACTTTTTCACAAAGTTCTTTAAAGCACGAGGACTTGCTTCTTTTTATCGCCTTCTTAAACTCCTGGCGTTTTTTCTTGAAGCACTCACGCAGTCTTGTATGCTCCGCCGTACCTATTCTTCTTTGGAAGAGTCGTCTCGCTCTATGACATTCGCTTCTTAGCATGTTAATATCATCGTTCCACCAATATGCGGGCTTTCTAGACATATTCTGTCCTTTCCTGTACATGGCAGCGTCGCAAGCTTTGCTAACATACTTCACCAACATGTCGGCTTGTTCGTCCACGTCGATTGAGCTGCCCGCGTTCTCATCTAGCATGAATCTGAAGGCTTCCTCATCTAGCGTTTCCACCTTCCACCCTTTGGTCTGTGTTTTTTGAGCCTCCCTCGAATCTGTGCATGCTTGCCGAGTTCCATCATAATAGCAAGATGATCGCTATGTGCGTAAAAGTTGCACACCTGCCAACTTGCCGTTCGCACCAGTGCACGGCTGACGAACGTAGTGTCAATTTTTGATCCGCGACCGTTCTTCTTTCCGCCGGTATTGAACAACACCGCGTCTAGCACGGAGAACGCCTTAAGCAGAGCATCACCCTGTCTGTTTGTATAACTGCTGCCCCATTCCTCGGCCCATGCATTGAAGTCGCCTGCTATCACGTTTGGCGTAGTATTTCGAGCGTCTTCCACTAGCGCGTCCAGGATCCTTTCGTAGTCGACATGCGTCACACTCGGCGGAATGTAGCAGCTGTAAAAATTGATTCCACAGATCTTCGCCCGCGTATAGTGTCTTTTTCCAGTGAATGGCTTGTCTTGGAGGGAGTTGCCCCCACAGGCCCATATGGCAGCTTTGTTTCCATGATCAGAGATCCAGGTTCCGGCGCTTAGGTTCTTGTACTGCTCGCAGATTATCGCAACGTCTATCTTTTCCTCATATATTGTCTGCATCAGTAGCTGCTGCGCAGCTTCACATGATTTAAGTTGATTTGTACAACTCTCACTTGAGCCTTTTGCACGATGCTTGATATAGGGTACACTTCCTACTGCCGATTTGGTGACCCGTATCCTCCTTCCCGTTGCTTTTGCATGCTCTACATAATGGTTTTTTGTCGCATACCTTTGCGAAGTGACCCTTCTCGCCACATTTCATGCAACTTTTACACCTATCGTCCACGTTGGTACACGCCATTGCCACATGTCCGTATCCCAAGCACCTGAAACACTCAAACACAGGCAAACACAAAAAAAAAACAATAGAAAAGTCTCTACTACCTCGAGAACTTCAATATCAGAAATTAACGTAGAGATTCTCAAACCATAGGCTTCATAGTACCAGCGAAAGACTGGAAAGTTCACAGGAGAAGGCATTCCAATGACCTACAGTCGTTACGAGTGCTGCCAGACGCTCTATGTCAATGGAATGTGGTTTTAGGCAATTCCTCCATGCTGAAAAGTGTCAAAAGTTAAAAACCAGATGCGTGAAAACGGGGATGATCCATAAGCAACAAAGAAACTACTGCCTAGGGTCTTGCCAAAATGCTACCTTGTAAAGAGGACATCAAACGCAAACGCCCGACGAAGATTAACGGTGGTCAAAGGCCCTAAAAGACGTCGTTTAGCAATGTCTTTCGGCACAAAAATAGCTGTATTGGAACTAAAATCATCTCCTATGTTCTAAGTGTTCTTTAGCAGCAATTTGAGCGCCCAAGCGGTATTCGGGTTTCCAAAGGGCCTTTCTTTCTTATAACGTCTGCCATTAGGTTTCGACAAACACCTTTTTTGCGAGAACAATTTATCGCATTCACTCTGTGCAGGGTTTACTTTTTGTATTGCGACTCCTAAGATTTATTGTACACGAAAGCAAATCAAAAGATGTGACTTCCCCACCCCAGTGAATACCGAAATAAGTACAGTTTTAAACCAACATTGATATATTGGCTTGGCAATATTGAGCGGAAAGTGCGCCTTTTGAAAAGCATTTGTGGAGGATGTACTGTATCGATTCGAAGAGCCATTTTGGTGTTTCAGTTCCATACTTGTACCTCGTGAGCAACCCACAGATGTTGATAAAAAAAAACAGAATGAAAAAACGGAGAGTTTTAAAAGCATTGTACAGAGTTCCGGTTAAGCCCGTCGTAAACCAGTTGGGTGCCATGCGAATTGTCAATGAAAAAAGCATAATGTTCCGGATTTTCTAGGTTTTGCCAATATGGATGGGATTTTACGAGGCATTTAAAGGCATTATTTTCAAAATATCGATAAATATGGCGGATATTTAACCTAATTTTGTTAACGAGAAATAGACATTTCAACAAGGGCTGTGTGATTAATCGTTTCGTTGAACCATTTGATAAATCAAAATTCTTATTAAGCAATTATTAGGTTAATCAAAAGCTTAGATATGATTTCAAAAAATGTTGCACTTTTAGGTTATTTTCTTTGTAATATTTTCTAAAAATTTCAAACGTACATACGCTTATTCGTTGCTTTCAAAAACTGTTTTGAAAAAATATTATTAATATTTTCTTAAAATAATTTTTTTTCCTATTAATCGAATAAATTCAATTTTTGTTTTATCAAACTCATGAAATTATTCATGATCTTTGAATAATCAAAATTTTGATTAATCGTATAATTGATAATCAGAAATTTTTTTAAGTCGATTGTTCGACTTAACGATTAATCACAGTCCGAATTTAAACATCATTTAATAAGCGGCAAGTCAAATGACCTAATCATATATTCGCAATATTCCTAAAGAGTTGAACGAATTTGTCTGAAAATCTTTTTGCCATCAAATTTTTCCGTTTTAGAATTATCTTCCTTCTCTCTCTATCTCTCTCCGTCTCTCTCTGTCTCTGTATTACTCTTCCTCTGTTTCCCTCTATTTATTCAGGCAACGTGAGGCATTAGAGCAACTTTGTATTGAAGATTAATTGACTTGTCCTTTAATTAAAATGTATATTCAATATACATAAACATTGTATCTATGTACGATACTCCTACATATTACCAGTTCGCACTAGGACAGTATGATGTAACATTCTGCTGGTACATATTGATGAAAACATGTATATGCAAAAAAATGACCTCTATAACTTATTATATTTGAGCATCGCCATTGCATCTCGTATTACATTACCTTGAATTTACAATTAATTGTTTTAGGTTATTTTTAAGGGAAGGTTGGTGTGTTTTTTACAACACTAAATTCAATACTTGTTGTGAATAACTTCCAGCAACTTGCGTTCGATATTCGATATGAATATTTAATACTGTAATCAATTCATAATCATTGGAATTTCTCTTATATTCGATATTCGAAATGTCTTGAAAGTAATTAGCATACTATCTGTTTAGAGGGAGAGTCGTTGCAAGGTTGATGTATGTAAATTTACATTAATGTATGCTAAAAAAATAACTTTTAATTATTATTCATTTACTGCAATTACGATTAAAGATCAACAATAAATTGTTTAATAAATCATAATTGGCGTGAATTTACGTCAATTTTAAAATAAAATATAAAATACTAAAATACCCATAAATAACAATTAGAATTTAAATAATTAAACAGGGTTCCTATTTTAACGAATGACGTCAATATACGTCAACGGAAATTAGAAATATTCTTAAGCTAATTTCCAGTCTTGTTGATATGTGATAATTGAATTCATGTAAATAATTTTCAAAACGGGAAAATGCAGAAATTTAAATTCCGTAAAACCTCTATTTAAGTTCCGTGGTCTCGCTTAGGGAACATTCTAATATCTTCTATACCTACGGCTATTAATTCCGGGTGATACTTGAACGATGAGAACAAGTGATTTTAATCCATACAGAAGATGGAGATTTGTTTGGGCTGCACTCAAGGCCGTTATGAACTCCACCTATTCTTTTAAGGTGATCAGCGAGAGTAAGATGATGTTAAAAAGCGTTGTGAAACTGGTTGCAAGGCAATGCGTGTTGCACGGTATAAATTGCTCGATTACTTGGCCCCGTTGGTACACCTTGGGGCGAGAATCAATTATTACCGTCATCTCTGTAGAATTTCTATAATGGGTCATCGACTTTGTGGATTCCATCCATGAAAGAAAGTGCTACCGAAAATTTTCTTTACAATTGAGAAGGAAGGGGCTCAGGAAGGTCAATGATTTTGTGGGTTCCATCCATCACCATGAATGCCAGAGGTGACCTGAACTCAGATCTGCGAAAAGTTTCGTTTCGACTGGTGAAATTTGTCTAACAAGTGTGGAAAAGGACTTTACAGTACTAAATGGCAACTGTGGGTGCCATCCCAGACTCGGCCTGCTAATCTTGCCTCGATGATGTGAAGCATTTTTTCTGAGAAATTTGAGATTGTTGGGTGAAGTTGTTATGGGAATTGGTGAAATTTTTTCTAAGTGCAGCATTAACTAACTTAATTTAAGTTTTAAAATGCAAACGACGTAAATTTATGTCGATAAAAATTCAAAATTGTTATAAAGTATATTAATAGTGAAAATAATAATTAACGTAAATTTACGTCAATTAGCATTTAATATTTGTAAATGATGTCAATTCACTTCAAAAGCAAAAACTAAGTTTTTAAAACATGAATTTTTAATTTAGCGTAAATTTACGTCAACCTTTTTTTATATTATTATAAATTCTGCTATACAAATTTATTAATAATTTTCCGTTTTTTCTTTCAGAGTCTAAATATTCTCCAATTTACCAGCTTATTACTTATACTTCTGTCTTCACATCAAAAGCAATAATTAAATACAAGGAAAAAGGAAAAGAATAAAATCGAAATCTAAGCAACAACAACAACAACTTTTTATTATACTACATTCATATTAAGATTAATTCTACTGTGGGCAACTACAAAGAGCATCAATAACTAAACAAGAACACCAAATAACTACAACTACAATATTCAATAATAATTGTAATAACAAACTATCCTCATATAAAGTGCATATTTATATGTATATGTAAATACTTGTAACAACAACAACAATACAAGCACGGTGCAAGAGCAACAGTAGCAGCAAGAATACTGAGCAATTAATTGTGTTTTGTTTGGGTGCTTTACAAAAATATAAAATCTAATTTATACCTATTTAATCTATTATATCATATGCTGATGTATATAAATTAAAATTAAAATTGAAATTAAAAAAAAAGGAGTACTATCGCGAATTAAATATCTATTGAATAAAATTGAACAAAACAAAGAAAATATGTAGATTTACGTTAATTATCAATTAAATTTACCTACAACAAAAAAAAAACAGAACCAAATTGTATACATATATAAATGAAGAAACTAAATGAATTGAAGGCAAGTTCGGAAAAAAATCATCATAGAGAATAGAATAGAATTCCATTCTTAATGAAAAATTAGAATTAATTGTACATACCTACCAATATAGGCAACTAAGTTATAATAATTAAATGGTGTTTTCTTTTTTTTTTTACTTAAAAATAATTAATAATTAATTACAAATATAACTACCTACAAGCAAAAGTCAAATAAAAAATATTCTAAATTTAAATTAATATTAATACAAAAATACACAAAACAAAAGTAACCAGATACCAACAGCTGCTGTGTATCTCTTATTAGTTCCATACATATACTTATTTACAGACATATTTACTATCAACATACAATAACGAATGTATGTACGTTTGAATCACAGCAATATGTAATAACGAAAATAGCAATATCAAAAAAACGAAAATAACAAATAAGGACCTTAAAAACAACATCAACAACAACACCATATAACATCACCAGTCGTAAAGCAGAGCATCATCACAAAGCAACACCAAGAACAACATTACATACACATACATATACATACATATGTACATACTCAGCAATGTTGCATTGGTATGCGAGCAATTAGTAAAAGAAGTTTACTAAATTACAAATGAAATGGATATGAAGAAAATACCAAAACCACGGTAAGTCACTTATATATATATAGTATTTTGATTTCATTCCCCTATTTCTTATACTATTATGAGGGTTACTCGATATATGTATAGTGCGTCAAAATTTAAAATTATTTTCCACTTTTATTGAGAATCAGATATTCAGAAAACAATGATCTTGAAGTATTCAGCTGTCTCGTAAGTCAACGAACATCATTCTCCTTGCAGTTGAATCATAATGTTGACGAAATAGATTCCCTCAAAATCCGAAAGTTCGTAACCCCGAGAGGTCGTCATTCAATAGATTGAATATTAAATCATCAAATAATATCCCCTCCAATATTGGCTACATGATTTATTGTCGAACGAATTAATTTCGAAAAATGATTTCAATAATGTCGAAAAATATTTGTCCATAACGTTGACAAGGCAACATCCAAATTAGATAAAATCCAGATAATATTGTATAACTTTTATTGCAATAGATTGTATGACGAAATCCATACAAGCAAAATTCAAAAATGTTTAACAAGACATCGTCCAAATTAGGGACAATATGCCAAATCCATATAGCAGAATTTTTATTAGAATATATATGGAATACGAATTCACCAAATAACAGTAATCCTACAGAAACGGATACTTGAATCAAAGTCGAATGAATTAATATCGAACATTTTACTATCACTTTGTCAACATGATTGCTTACAAAAAAATTGAATAATGTCGAAAAATAATATGTATTTGGATTTGGAAGAATGCATTAAGGGGGATTTACACCTTGTAAGCCAATTTTGGAGCTAGTTTTTGACAATTTATTGTAAAGAAACTAGAAAAGATTTTCATTTAAATTTTTTTTTATTTATTAGTAGAACAATAGAATACCGCACATGGTTTTTTTTCATAGTCTTGTTGACTTATAAGACATTGAGATGACATTAACAGCGCGCGCCTCAAAAGTGAAAGGTCAAACGGTGTACATGATTAGATCGATCCTAGTTATCTGAAATCAAAAATGCAAGAAGACTTTCAATTATTGTTACATTAGTGAGGTCCCGATCGTTCACGTTTTCAAAATTTCGATTTTTCGCAAAATGGCGGGTATTTTTTCATTCATTTTCGTACTATGTTTTTTGTCTTATCTAAAACTGTCAAAATGTAGTAAATCGAAATTTCTTAAAAATGAACGATCGGGACCTTGCTAAGTGTTTTCTGAAAAAAAAAAATCCGATACGTTGATTTGTAATCTCGTAATCGTGTACACCAGTTTGAAAAATTAAAGTTTCGGAAAACCTCGTTCAAAGTTTCAGAACAGTACAGTACAATACGTGAATTATGAGACTTACGATTAATCTGGATTAATCTCCAATACTCTCGAAATAGAGACGAATCCTTTTACAGGCTGATTTATAAGACCCTTTAGATCAGAAAAATGTAAAAAAAAAAATTGATTTTTTGAAAGTGACAAGGTGTAAGTCCCCCTTAAGACAAACATTTTTCGACTTTAATGCAGTACAAAAACCATTCACAATTCCTCAAACAATCAAAAATTATCAAGTACATAGCTTCCAAAGGGCTTATAAGCCCCGAAGGACTCTTTCGCCGAGCTTCTCTGGTACGGATAGTATTAGAAGGGACCTACTTATTTTAGTCGGCTTCGAAAGACAGAATTTTTGCGACGTCACTTTTTCTGAGCTCTGTCATAGAATTCTTCTTTTAGAAGTTTCTCCATGGCAAATTGTTAGTGCCGGAAGAATTGCCAATTGCTTGCCGACTGGTGCGTACCGTTCGAAAGAAAAATATTTTCGATATTAAATTTATTATGCTTCAGCCGGGGATTGAACCCACGACCTACACACTAACCACTGAGCTACGGCACCCAATGTTTCAATATTCATATTTTCGTGATCAGACTGCGCAAACGTACGTACGAAAACACACTTTTGTACACGGGAGCTAGGCGTGGTTTTTCAAAGATGTGTCTCTATCGATAAATAAATGTTTGTATTTCAAGTTCTAGTTCTATACTTTTGTAATTTCGTGCGAAAAGTAAAAATATACATATCGAATCATGTTTTTGTATGTGGAGATAGGCGTGGTTTTATTAGATTTCGCCCATTTTCGATCTAGTCCATTCATTAGCAAATATAAACACATTTATCAAATTTCTGCTTCCTAGCTTTATATATTCGTGTGCAAAATGTGAAAAAATACATTCGAAAACATGTTTTTGTTTGGCAAGTAGGCCTGGTTTTTATTCGATTACGCCCTTTTTCGGGTATATTAATTTATTGTTGGAAATAATATCTCATAATACCTTGCATTTTTTGCCACAATTTAAAGAAGAATTCTCAAAAACAAAGACATGAGTTTCACTAAACACCAAGCTTCATGATTCATGATTTTAAAAATCCGGATAAAAAATTGGAGTGTGAACTACAAATAGTACTCGATTAAATGCTGACAAACAGAACTTTTAACGATTTAACGAATTATCAATGATATATGTACATATTTGGTATTTATTTGTTTTTAAAACAGTAAAGCTTTGGTCATCAATTATAACCTTTTAAAATTTGTGTCTTTGTTATGAAGCTATGCAAATTTTGAGCAACTATTATAAAATGAATTAAAATATTGTATATGTATGTATGTATGTATGTATGTATGTATCATTGTGAAATTGTGAAATATGAACGATGAATGCAAATACTTGATCGCATGTAAAGAAAGGAAGAAAGAAAAAAGATATTTATGCAAATACATGCATTTATGTATGGACTCATGTGCACAATATATGTATCTATTCATATATGCATACGCTAGTATAGTATTTATGAGCTTTCTCCAAAAACATATGTATATATATGTATGTATGTGATTTTCATACCTTATAAAAATTTATTCAAACATTTACAAAGCACAAATACAAGTGTATATGTATGTGTTCGTATGCATGTAGTATTGAATGACTCTCTGAGTAAGCGCATTGTCATACGCCCAGAGTGATGGGTCGAAGCACATACAAAAGTGTGAGACAAATCAATAGACAATTTAGACATATTCATACTACATACATACACAGAAACAGCATCAACAAATGCATATTATAGTAGCATATATCTAATATACATTGTATGCGAGTAGATGGTAACATTGAGCTGAAGATGGTGGGACAGAGGGCATACATGAATATAAGTATAGATGTATGGTCGTATTTACACTTGTCTATATGTGGATTACTATTACAAGTATAAGCAAGGACTTTTGTTTTTTTTTTCTATTCCTTTTCTTTTTCGTTCTACACTTTTATACTATTACAATACTATCGATAGAGTAAATTTTTGGCGTTTGTCTATTTTGTAAGAGTATACGTGTGTGTACCTTTATGCATATGTAAGTATATCAATCAGTACAAATATACATACATATGAATATCCATATATATGCAATTAATGCATTACCTTATCATTGTCAGTTGTAGTAGGTATATATTTTTAATAGTTACCTACAAGTATATCTATATGTATACATTTCTCTTTCCCTATGTAGTCTATCAATTGATATAAATGTTTGCATCTATTTCTATACTATATACGGCATTATGTATGTACAAGTATGGATCTATATGTTTCAATATGTAAACAAGAGAGTATAAATTGATGTTCACAAAGTACAAAATTGTAAATACACAAAAACAAAAAGATGAAAAAAAGCAAGGAGAATTTATTGAGTATGTTTATGTAATATGTACAGTGTGGTGAAAAAAAAAATATTCTTAACATAGGTCTTGTCGCAAACCAAGATAGAGAATTATTTATGAATATTTATTATTTATTAACTCATTGCAGACTTTGAAAACTATCAAAACTACTCTGAACTGAAAATGTGGAAATACGATAAAAAACATTATATTGTGTCGACACTTAATGATGATTTCCCCGTCGGGAAAATGCATTTATTAATTCCGTCGTGTACAGGAAATTGTCTCGACTAATTCGAAATTCGTGTGAAATGGTATTACTGATTCAAAATGAATCATGACTTTGGCAATTTTTCATGATATTTCAGAGAACATTTACTGGGGTTGTCTTTAATATTTTTTGAAAAAGTATGAAAATGCATTTGGCTATCATCAAAAATGGTTATATTGTTTTTTCAAAGTATTCTCCATGAAGGTTTATATACTTTTGCCAGTCCGACACTTCCAAAATATGGTTTCTGTTGGGTTTGGCTCGTCTTGGAAGACCCACACGGTTGATTGGTGTCACGATCTTGTAAACGTCTTTCGAAGCACCGCTATCGAATTTTTTCATAATTTCTTTGCACCAATCGACGCGAACATATTTTTGAGCGATTGTTAAATTATGCGGCATTTAAAGAGAACAAATCTTTCTGACAGATAAGTGTTCATGCAATATCGAATGCACAGCGGTGTAACTAATGCCCAAGGATGCTTCTATCTCACGGTATGTCACATGACGATCTTTCATTATCAGTTCACGCACACCATAAAATGCAACCTACGTACTATATTGTATTTATATAGTGTTGGGTTTGCAATTAAGAAATTGCCAAAGTAATAGCCTATGTTTTCATACACACATTGACCCCAAACTACCACCTTCGAACAAAAATATATGGAATTTGCTTCTTAAGCAGGGGAAATGTGACATCTAACCACTGTCAGAAAGAAACAATCATAACATTGACAAAAGATATTCAAAAATATGTGCATGGTCGGAAAGAAACATCCATGTGTAAAATCGGCACTTACTTAAGTGCCAACCAATTTAATTTTTCGACAGAAATGGCCATAATTAATAAAATGAAAACCGAATTTGCCCTTTTTTTCTTCGGTTTTCATATCTATTCATTTTGAATCATTTAGATAACCTAGCCCCAACGTCAGAGGCTGACGAGTCGTTTAGATAAAGCGAATATTCGCATACGATTAGGCTACGTTTGGATATTAAAGTTGTGCTTCAGCCGGTGATTGAACCCACGATCGATCACTGAGCTACGTCACTACTGAAACGATAATATGCCACATTATACGAAAACAAGATGTAGTGGAACAGAAAACGCTACGGCTTACAAAGCAAAAACCTCTCAAGTGCAATTTAAAATAATATTAATTAAAATTAAAATAATTCTACTTGCACATATTTCGCACCACACTATATATAACGGATAGAAGCAAAGCTGGCGTGAAAAAAAAAACCAAAATCCGTATAAAGTTACCTAAGCGCACCATAGCTTGAAGCAGAAGGTATCTAATATAGGATATCTATTTTGAAAAAAGGCTTTTACACACAAACATACCCATACATATCGAAATATATACCATACTATTCATACCCACATACATAATAACATAACATATATCAACTATAAGCTGTGCATGCATCACAAAAGGACTATTAATTTATGTGTGTGACGTATGTGACACAACACCACAGTGCAGCAACGACGTCAATGGCAAACAGAAGAAGAAGAAGAAGAAGAAGCAAAAAACGAATAATGTTTTGTAGAAATGCAATCCTGTACACTTGAACACGCGAAAACGATAAACCATTACAACAACAACAGAGACACAGGAAAGTTTTTCATATACGTATTGCATAATAGAATAACTTGAAAGAGCAACTCAATCGAAAGTGTTGTACTATGTAGTCCAAAGTCGGGGACAAAGAGATAGAAGCAGAGAAAGAGAAAGAGCATGAGTAAAAGAAATTATTTTTTTCCTTCGTTTGGATACATTTAAGAATCATTGGTATTGAAGTGCAAACTCTTGAACAATAACAACAACGACAATGACAACACTGACAATAAACTGTTAAA
Source organism: Megamerina dolium (assembly GCA_963854835.1). Classification (NCBI taxonomy): domain Eukaryota; kingdom Metazoa; phylum Arthropoda; class Insecta; order Diptera; family Megamerinidae; genus Megamerina; species Megamerina dolium. The sequence continues at coordinate 30,078,959 of OY978529.1, read as the reverse complement.
CCCATACCTTCTCGATTCGTTCTTTCTCACACCCTCTATATGTCACCTTATTTCCTCTTTTTCCGTATGCAAATTGAAGAAAGAAGACACTTTTGATTTCGTAATAGTTTGTAATGGTGAATCGGAAAGGTACTATTGGATATTTTCGATTAAACATTCTTAAAACGAGTGACGGTTGCTCAGGGCCTTTGCAATCTTTCGATGTAAATATCAGCATTACGCTTCTAAAAAAGCGCAGTGACAAATCTCGAAAAAAGTGATATCCCAAGTATTCTGTAGTTCGAATACTCTCCAAAATTTAACACACATAAAAATACTTTTTGGCGAAAGTGTGTCTTCTCATAGAGAGGACGGCCACAATAACCAACCAACAACCGAATTCCAAGCACAGATCCCTTATGGTTACACCTCTTCAGAGGCTTTGCAAAAGCTTTATGTTGCATCACTAAACCGGAAGGAAATCACTACTAAAACACATATTCCATTCGCAGAAACTTTTTATTGCAAATATTTATTCCCAAAGAAATTACTAAATCGATATGACGTCCAACTGACCAGAGTAGTTACTTTCTATGGTCTTTAGGTCGCTGAATTCGAATTCGGATTTCCGCTATCACCCTCAGGTTTCTTTCTACCTCTCCTGTAGTTCAATTATGGTCACTTCTGGTCAATCAGTAGCTTTAAATGGACCAATTGTCGACAGTAGAGGTTCGAAGTTAGTGTTTGACCATATGGTATAAAAAACAAATGTTAATGAATGATTTTTAAATATTTTTCTGGCTACTCCACTGAAACAGTTGGAGCTTTTTAGCAGCTCTAAAACTTTCAGACAAGGTGATTCGTTATCATGCGACTTCTTCAATCTTATTATGGAGAAAATAAAACGAGCTGCTGATCTACGACATAATGGCACTGTCTTCAACAAAAGTGTCAAGCTGTTAGCGTATGCCGACGATATTGACGTAATCGGCATGAACACGCGAGCAGTCAGTGCAGCATTCTCAGAGTTGGAAAGAGAGTCGCGTCGGATGGGTCTCACGGTGAACGAGGGCAAGACGAAGTATCTAGTGTCAACAAACAAAGAGTACCGGCGTCTTGGACAGCACGTCCAAGGGACTTTGTCTATCTTGGAACCAGCATTAACAGCAGTAATGACGTCATCTTGGAGATCATGCGTAGGATAACTCTTGCTAACAGGTGTTACTTTGGGCTGAGTAAGCAATTGAGAAGTCGAGCCCTCGCTCGAAGAACGAAAACTACGCTCTACAAGTCTCTCATCATGCCTGTCCTAACATATGGCGCTGAAGCCTGGACAATTTCCACCTCGGATGAGCGAATGCTTAGAGTTTTCGAGAGAAAAGTCCTACGCAAATCTCTGGACCTATTTGCGTTGGTGGCGAGTACCGAATAAGGTACAACCATGAGCTGTACGAGCTGTATGCCGATATTGACATAGTAAAGCGCATCAAAATCCAGTAGCTGCGCTGGCTAGGTCATGTCGAGCGAATGGAAGAACACGCTCCAGCTAGGAAGGTGTTATATTCGGAGGAGGACGACGCAGAAGAGGAAGACCAAACCTCCGGTGGAAAGACCAAGTACTGGAGAACCTGACGGCGCTTGGAATTTCTAACTGGCGCCAGCTAGCGAAAAACAGAGATGGCTGGCGAAGCATGTTATTTTCGGCCTAAATCGATATTCGGTTGTTATGGCCACATAAGTAAGTAAGTAAGTAAGTAAGTAAAACTTTCTTCAGATAGGCCCGGGTTAATCTGTTGTTGCAGGCAAGTTGACAAAACGTACAGCACAAACCCAAGCATAACCTCCGTTTTGTGCTCGGTGTGCGATTTAATGGATCATTTGGCATCCACTCTGAAACACAGTCGGATTCTTTGGCTGGCGTAATTGGTCTAAGGTCTATTGAAGAATGAGATTCCTGCATATAAATTATTTCAATGTAAGAATGCTCTTGGTTACATATTCGGAGTTGGTGAATTCATATATAATAGGTTTCATGATTGATATAGTCCGTATTGGAGTTGTTAGATTCGAATTGGATTGTTTTATGTAATAAACTTTAGCCTCATACAATTTTTCTACCGTTCCAAAGCATACTTAATGACGTGTTTGAGATTTATCTAAGATCTAAGAGATTTGTTATGATATGGCTCACGGGTTTGGTAGTACTGTGGATGCAGTGATGAGCTTATGTGCATGAGATAACATTTTGACTTCAGGCTGGAATAAATTGACAGCATTTATTTCAGAAATGTAAAAATTTGTTCTTCCCGTTATCGGGAAGCAATCAACGATCAACAAGATTTGAAATACATCTGAAAAAGCTTTTTCTTTTATTTTTTCCACCACTGTACATTTATAGGTATTCACATATTTCTTTCATCTATTTTTTTGTATGCATATGCTTACAACTCAAATGCATTAATGCTTAACTCGGAAGTTATTGCTTAACATAAACCTATGGTCAAAAGCAATAATCGCTTAAGTCGACTTGTTTATCTGACAGAGAATTTAAAATAATTTGCTTGTAAATAGTTAATTGTTTGCATGCTGACACCTGACTACTTTGTGCATACTTCTAAGATATTTTTATGACGAGTTACACGTATTACTCGTGCTTCTAGGTATTTTTTTGTTTTGGTTGAAGGCCAACGAACAAAATATTTTATACACTACATGCTCGTGTATGAAAGTTAAAAAAAGAACTACAGTTATATTGAGATGGTAGTTGGTTGATGTGGTGAAATATAGATTTTGTTAATGTCATTACATTGTTGCGCTCTGCTTCGTCATTGATAGTTTTTGGGTTACTTATTTTCGTTATTACTTTGGTTTTTCCTTTTTTTTTCTCCGCATTCCTCTCTTTTATGTCATATATATATACGAGAATGGTAGCGTATATACAATATATGTTTTTATTGTTTTCTATAAAGTTGGAAGATAGCAAAACGAATGGAAAAATTTAGCAAACAATGAAAAGATGAAAAAAAAATTACTTGAAGCAACATAAATCAGATTTCTAACTCATAAATAATTGTTACTTTTTGTTTATTTATTGTATAGGTTTGAATGTTGTATAGCTGTAGAATTTGGTTAAAACGTGATATATACTTGTTTAGGAATACAGAATTATAACCTCTTGAGACCATGGGATGGTGTTTATTTTTGTTAGCGGCTGACCTTTTTCTTTCCTAGTACCTTTTGAATAAATGAAAAATAAGCCATTTACACATTAGATAAGGCAGAATGAAAAACTTACTAAATTGGATGAAAACACAAAAATTAGGAGTTTTTTGAAAAAGATAAATAGTTTTTATGTAGAAATTGAATAACAAATTGACTAATTTTTGCTAAACCAAGTTTCTTTGATGTTCTAAAGTTAGGTTATATAATAATTCCATAGCGAGAGTACACTTAGACTAGAAAGGGGTTCCAGGAATACCTGTATACTTTAATATGTAGCTCTCCAGCACTCTACAGAACCGGGCTGCCTTGCTTTAGAGCTGAAGCAATGACATTTTTAAAGATCTCTACAACTCGGAAGCTATAGGAGTCCATGCGAAATCGTTTTTGTGGTCAGCCTAAACTAACCTCGAAAAGCCGATAAGGCGCTATACTCTTCACTCATACATACGATTTTCTGTCTAATGAAAGTCACAAATTATTGCTTAACGATCAGCTTTAAACCAGAGCTTTAGCCAAGGCGAACTATATGATTTGATGCTTCCCATTGTAACGGATTGTAGTTGTGCTATTAGAGAGTATGTATAATGCAAAAATAATTCTAATCCTTTAAATCACGTTGACACCACTTGAACAAGAAAAGAATCGCTTACTAAAATTGTACTTTGTAACCCGATGACGATATTGACGACGACGACGACGATGAGGGACGACACATTTTAAATACGGAAATTCCCACAACATTTATTTGCAAATTAAACTCTTTAAAAGCGTCATCAATCGTACCAACACCATTAAGCTCAGTATGTATGTATGAACATTAGGGTGAAGGAAATAAAAAAAGAAATTGTAGGGGACTCCCATGCAAAATAAACGCAAAAACACATGCAAAAAACAAATAACCCCATAGTAGCCTTTAGAGTAGTAAAATGTATGACCTGCTGCCATTATATTTACCTCTCCAACATTTCCCCCAAAACATACTTACCACATATTTTCATCCCTTATATATATATGTGTGGCACTTATAAGCTCCAAAGGGCTTTTTGGCCGAGCTTCTCTTCCATTACTGTTGTATGTGTTATATTTTGGACAGTGTTAAAAGGGGCCTGCTTATTTTAGCCGGTTTCGAACGGCAGAACTCTTGCGTCATCACTTTTTCTAAGCTTTGTCACAGAGTTATTTTAGAAGCTTTTCCAATGCAAATTGTTACTGCCGGAAGAATTGCCAATTGCTTGCCGACAGGAGGGTACCAGTCGAAAGAAAAATCTTTTCGATATTAAATTTGTTATGCTTCAGCCTGGAATTGAACCCACGACCTAATTGTTTGTAATACCACTTGAAAATCTCTTAAAAAGCTTAAAGCTTCTAAGAAATTGTCTTTGGAGCAGTGAAATGTATGTCCGACTCGTATTACTTTTGCCTCTTCAATATTTCTTTCAAACATACTTACCTCGTATTCCTCAACCCTCAAGTGGGCTCTCGCCTGGAATCGCCTGTAGACCGGCCGGCCCCCATTAGTTTAAGTGAGCTCCCTTACAAAATGCTCGCAAAACTACTAAAAATCGACAAACAACCCCAAGAATTGCCATTATAGCATTGAGATGTATGACTGACCCCCATTAACTTTTCCTCTCGAGCATTTGCTCCGAACATATTTACCTCTTATCTTTAACCCCCAATGCTTTTCTAATTAGAGACTTCAAAATAGGTTGGAATATTTGAAATGTCAGATTCTAAAAATTTTACACCATGCAATTTGATGCACCTTAGTGAACATACATTGCAGTCATTGTTTTAAAATACCAGTAGGTTCTCTTGCTTACGGTCACTCGATAAATTTTTGTTATTGTTCTTTCTTTTTCTGGCTCTTTTGGTTATTTTTTTTTTTTTTTTTTTTTCTTCTCTTGCTATTTTTTTTATATGCATGCCTTGCCATTTGCAATAAGTATTTGTGGTGTATTTGTATTTTGGTCGATGTATGGTGGTTGGTAGTTGATGGTCAGTAGAATATGAAGCAGAGTGGTAATGGCTTTCTGTTTATTTATACAAGACATTTAGTCAAGTGCAAGCACAGCACACATTTTGCATACATTTATCCTTGTTCCATCTTACGCTCACTTGCACTTGTAGTGTTTTTGTTTGCTGTGCTTTTGTGACTTACTACTACTACTCTGTGGCTCACTCTCTTTCCGACGTTCTCTCTCTGCCATCTTTTATGGAAATGTTAAATTTTTAATTTGTATAATATTTAAAGTTTAATGTGTCAAGAAGCTTGTAATGTGTGCATACAATTTATATTCTGTACTTCTCATATCCATACATTCTCGCTCTCTCTGACCCTCTCTCTCTCTTAGTTACGGTATTTTATTTTTCTTTCATTGACTGACTAACTACGGATTCTAGATTGCTTAAGCAGTGTATGTGGTTGGCGTACTTGCTCACTGTGCAAGGTTGTATGCAGTTGTTTTTGTTATTGTTGTTGTTGGTTGGTGCAGAGATTCAATCACATATGTATACATGTGTGTATTTTGAGTACGCACTATTTACTCTTGTTGCGCTTCATACTTCACTTGACGTTGGTCATATGTGTTATGTCGTATAGTTTCTTCTTGTTGTTGTTATTATTATTGAATGCACACGAGAAGAAGAAGAAGAAGAATAAGGAAGAAGAGCATATAAAGTGAAATTTAAACGATACCGAAATACTTTTATTACTTGATTTTTTATTTTTTTTTGGTTTCTCTTGTACTTCTCTTGTACTGGTATTTATGATGTTTATCTTATTGTTGTTGTTGTTGTTATTTATTGCTGTTTACTACACAAAATGAGTATTTTAAAAATTAGGTGCATACGAATTAGCGTTGTCTTCTTGTTGAAATGTTTGTTTCTCATATTTTTTTATGATTTGTACATTTCGACTGTTTCTGAGTGCCGTCTTCTTCACTTTTAAAACAAAATAGAGTTAAATGTGAAAAACACTGAATTTTTAAAATGATTTTATTTACAGATATTAAGATGAAGATGAAGAGATGAAGAATATCCGAACTCGACATTGGGACAGTTGAAAAAAATAATATTACAAAAAAAAAAAAATTGTAAAAATGTTTATTTTTCCAAATGACACATAATGTAAAAACATTTTTAAAATGTTTCTGTTAAACGAAAGTGACTTTATTATTAACGATTACAATACTTTGATGTCAGCACCATTTGAAAATATATTTCACATTTCTATTTTCGTTCTGAGTTCCAAATATTTGGTATACCCAATATGACTCTTAATCATAGTTTGTCAGGTGTACGGTACTTAACGCTTTACCATCCATTTGAACGAGTTCACAAACCATATTTTCGGCAAATTTCACCATCATTGCTCTAAAGGAAGAGCATATGCTTCTCCCGGGAAAAATTTTTGCTTTTTCTCAATATGTTTGCCCACTTAGTTCTGGCAGTTAAAAATTGGTTCACTTGGTATTTGAATGAGTTCAAAAAGTTCATGGATTATATATTTCGATTGATATTATAGGGCGTTTTGTCCATAAGTAGGTTGCCATAGCATCTAAAAGAACTCTGTGACAAAGCTCAGAAAAAGTAATGTCACAAATGTTCTGCCGTTCGGAACCGGCTAATATAAGTAGGTCCCTTCTAATACTGTCCAACATTTAAGACGCACAACAGTAATGGAAGAGAAGCTCGGCCAATGAGCCCTTTGGGGCTTTAAGTGCCACATATTTATTTTTTTTTTAGGTTGCCATAGCTCCCAGGAACTCCATCCCTCTGGATATGGCGCAGAACAATTGATTTTAAATATTTTCCTATTGCCTTCCATTTTATCCCAACGTGTAGTAATTTAGGAAAATTTTTCATTTCTTCAATCCTAAAATTCATGTATTAACCTCCTGAAGGTTGGATTGGCTTCCACTGGCTTGAACTGTCGCCAATATAATTCATACAATGTCGTGAATGTTGGTACCTTATTTTCTTTTATGTTCAACATTAGCTTACCTCAACTCTCAAGTGTGTCATAATTTATAGGCGTTTGTAGTTTATGATGTGGTTATTATTAAGTATTATTTTACTTTCATTTTCATAAAATATTTTAATAACAAGTTGGTTTGAATAAGTATAGCGCTTCTTTTGTGGTTGTTATTTGTTTATTTTGTATTACGTTTTTTTGTTTTGTTTTCTTCTGTAGATTTATGTCATTGTAATAGACGTTAGTACGAATATGACTAGTAGTAGTGGTAGTAGTAGTAGTCGTAGTGTCCCCCATTTATTGTTAACAACAATTCTACTAACACTGTCGCCACCATCATATTGTATTTTATATACGAGTATCATGTATGTGGATGTATTATCAGAATTACCTATGTGGTAATGTGTTAATAAGACTGCTATTGTTGTCTTCACTTTTTTTTTTTTAAATGAGTTAAAAAACCCCAACAATACTCGCAGCTCCGAAGAAATGGGTTATATCGTATACAATGTGTTGATATGATTCTTGGTAGTACAAGTGTATGTGTGGATAGAGCTACCTTGTGTGTTTTTGTGTGTTATTTTATTGTACTCATATAGTACAATCGATCAATAATAAAAAGAAAATGCAAAATAGCTTTTTGTTATAGTTTCACTACTTCTACCATATATGCAAATGTTAGGTATATACTTAAAAACTGTTTAGATATTTATGGTTTAATATTGTACTTATGCCTTTTGTATGTATGATGCTTATAACTATATATTTATTGTAAAGTTTTTTTCATGTTTTTTTGCAATATGTAATTTTCATTATTTGATTTCTTAAGACTGTTTTGTTTGTTTTATGATAATACCGTCAGTCAGGTTGCTAATAACAAATCAAATGATCTTTATTGCTAGCTTAAATTTTGTTATGTAATTTAGAGGATCAAAGATACTAATATCGGTCTAAATAAATGACTGCTGTGATCGTTTACACTCAAACCGATATATTAAAGTGTGATTTTGTATGGTAAGTGGTTAAAGTATTTATCCGATTACGCCCATTTTCGAACTCACTCATTAGCTCATCGAGATAATCGTCTCTGTCGAGTTCAAGCTTAATCGATGTTTATTTACGTGCGGAAAGTTTGAAAACATAATTTCGAAGGCATATTTCTATATGGGAAGTATGTGTGAACTCGACTCAATTGCGCTTATTTTTAAACTCTTTCATTCATTCATGAAGAAAATCTTATGTGCCAAGTTTCAGATCAATCCACTTACATTTACGTTCACAAAGTTGGAAAACATAAGTTGGCAAACATATTTTTGTATGGAAGGTAGGCGTAATTTCGATCCAATTGCGCTTGTTCATAAACTCTTTCATTCATTCATGCAGATAATCTTATGTAACGGATTTCAGCATCATACATTTTATCGATTTTCAGTTATCTTTATATTTACAAGTTTGAGCTCTAATAACATGCTTTCGAAAGCTACTCTTATATGGAAGATAATGACCATTTTTTAATTTTCCCACACATTAACAAATACAATCATATGTACCGTGTTTCAACATGCTAGTTATATATTTTTGTGTACAAACTGTAAAAAAATATATTTGAAATTATACTTTCTTATGGAAGGTAGGCGTGGTTTCGATCCGATTATGTCCATTCTCGAACTAATCCGTTCATTCGTAAGCTTTATCTTATATACCGCGTTATATCACGATAACTTTATAACTCTTGATTTCGAAAAATATTTTTGTATGAAAGAAAGGCGTGGTTTTCATGCGATTACGCCCATTCCCGAACTAATGCTTTCCTACATATAAATAATAATTTGTACCAACGTTTCAGCCAGATATTTCTATATTTATGCGTGCAACCACTGAAAATATGATTTCGAAAACTATTTTTGTATAGAGGAAGGCGTAGATTCGATACGATTACGTCCATTCTCATACTAATGGCTTTCTTGGCTTTCTTGTGTTATCTAACAAATTTCAACTCCATAAACAGGCATACAGGCATACACATGGATACATCGGCTTAGTCGGAAGTCATGAATATTGCCATTTGCCATACCTGTCACGCCTTTTTATGCGAGTTGCAAACTGCAGCACAAAAGCAGTACTCTATGATACTCTACTATAGTATGTTGAATATACACGGTGTCCAATAAGTTTTAATAAATATGTTTTCCGTTAATTTTAAATAACAGAAAGTAGGCGTATGGTTTTATTTTAACATATATGAAATCCCGTTAGTTTTCTGAGCAGCGTGTCATAGAATTCATTTCATTTCAACTGTAGTTGAGTTAAATAAAAACGATGAAGAACGTGCGCGAAGTAATTATTAATCAATTTTTGCGAGGCATAAAGCCATATGCAATTTTCAAATCATTGAAACAAGGTGGAATCAAGTGCGATTTTGTTTATAAGACCATAAAACGATTTAAGGAAACTGGGTCTACTGAAAATCGACCGAAAAGTGGCCGTCCACGCACTGCCCGGACGAAGAGCAATATCAAAATTGTAAGAGAGCAAATTCGACGAAAAAGGTGCCGCTCCGTGAGAAAAATCGCTGCCTCTTTAAAAATAAGCAAGTCATCTGCTCATTTGCTTTTAAAAAAAGATGTTGGACTTTAACCGTACAAAAAACAAAAAATTCACGGCGTTTCCATTTCTTCGAAGGACAAGAGAGCTGAAAGAGTCAGCAGTATTCAGGCTTGGCACGGTGGCGACGAGTTCGCATTTTCTGATGAAAAACTTTTCGTGTTGCAGCAATCGCATAATCACAGAACGACCGAGTATGGGCTATTTCATTGGAGGATGTTCCTGAATCAGAATTATTTGTCCCCAGATATCAGAGTGCTCTCTCGATCATGGTTTGGGGCGGATTTTGCAAGAGGGGTAAATTGCCGCTTGTTTTTATTGAAAAAGGGGTCAAAGTAAATGCTGTGTACTACAAAGAGCACGTTTTGAAGTCAGTAGTCCTCCCTGCTTGCAAACACTTGTTTGGTGACGACTACTATTGCTTTCAACAAGACGGAGCGCCATCACATACTGCAAAAATTTGTCAAGACTGGTGCGAAAAGAATTTGGCTGATTTTTTGAGGAAGGATGAGTGGACACCAAGCAGCCCTGATCTTAATCCTATGGATTTCTTCGCATGGGGATATATTACAGCAAAGCTCAACGACTATAAAATAAGAAATTTGGGGCAGCTACGTAAAACTTTACAAAAGATATGGGAGGAAATGCCCATAAATCATGTACGTGCCGCATGCGATTCTTTTGAAAAGAGATTGGGCTTAGTAAAAAAAAGCAAAAGGGGGCGTAATAAATAAAAACCTTTTATAATTTTTCAAAATGTATAAGATAACTCATTGGAATAAAATTTTTCCATTCATTTTGTCAACTTGCCTTAATATAGCGAAAAACATTTTTATTAAAACTTATTGGACACCGTGTAATTTCCAGTACAATGTCTACTATACCCAAGGTAATGTGACGTGTAATCTATATAAAATGAAATTAATTTTTATTTGATGAAAAATTCAATCGCCAAGTAATTTATTTTGTTTGTTTACACTTTATTTTGTTGTTGTTGTTGTTTTCTTTTTTCCTAAAGGAAACGAAATAACTTTTGTAATCGTATGGCTTTCGTGATCCGACTCAATTCATCAAGTTGTTATATCTGTACTTTAACCTTGATGTATGTTGTTAGGCTGTTTTTTTGATTTCGGTGGCACGATCTTATGAATTAGTCTGCTATATATGTAATTATTTCATTTTATATACATGGAAGCATTATCGGCGATTAGATAGTTAGAGGTTAGTTACTTGAAATGTTGCAAGATTTTATTGTGGATTTATTTCGTGCATAATTTTAGTGGAATAATTAATTTCAAATGTTTTTATAGCACAACACAGAATCTAATTCATTTATAAATTAAACCTCTTTAGATAGTGATTTTAATTGAATATTTAAGCATAAACTTTTTATAAAAGAGTTCTAAGGTCTTCTAAATTTTATCTTATCCGAGGTAAATCAATTTAATTTGGAAGCATTCTTTATGAATTACACATACGTTAATTTACAGCGAATCATATTTTTGAGGTTGACATGAATTACGTCAATCCATTACATCGGTATTCTGGCGAATATAATGAATATACGTCATGTCGCAATTTGAAGATGAAAATAAAACCGTCTATATTCTTATGTAGTTTCACATGTTTATAAAATTATGTTTTACGTCATTTTTTGAGTTTCTTTTTTTTTTGTTTTGCTTGCTCTTCAATTGGTTCAATTATAATTTGAATTATTGTATATAGAACAATGAAACTGCAATTAAGTAAATAGAAAGAAAAAAAAAACAACTACATTAGCATAGAAGAGAAAGATATCAGCAAAAGCTATCAGAAAGCAAAAGGAAATCAATAGAAAAGTCATGTCATTTATACCCTTTCCATGAATAATATTTTTGATCTGTTTTCCCCGTTTATATTTCTCTATTTGTACATACAAGCCACAATAGATTCTCCTCTACCTCTTTGCAACTATTCGCTTTTGCCTTGTCATCGAAGAGTAGTACAACTCAACAGCAATACAAAATAACAAGAAGAACGACGACGATAATAATACAAGTAATAATAATAATAATAATAATAATAATATCCATATATCGTAAGCGCAGCACATGCATATATACATACATATATTTATGTACGTGGTTTGCTATTTTGGTGCGATTCATAAGTGAGTCGATTCATGAATTGAATACAAAATGAGGTTTCTTCATTGTAACACCACTATACCGCCAACAGTGGCACCATCTGTTTGCCTGCCTGCCGGCTTTCTCTCTGTTGCTTTATAGAGAAGTACTTGTATATGACTGACTGACTAACTGACTGGTTGACTGGATGACTGGTTGGCTAGCAGCATATGTTTACAATGATGAAACTATTATTCGTGTAGTACACAGCCTTCGTTTTCTACCTTTTCTTTATGTATGCGCTATTTAGTATTATGATTTTCTTTTTTCTTAATATTTTTTCATTTCTTCTTTTTTATTCGTTTTCTCTTTGTTATATTTAAACATTAACCAACACATTATGATTATCATCATTCTATTCTTTGCTTTATTTTTCAGTATTCATTTAACAAAAGCTATCTTCCATCCACCTTTCCTTCAAGTTTAAGTAATTGATGTTTTTTTAGCGGTAATAAAAGTTTGAAAATTTGTCCTTTTTTATGCTGCATTTTATTATTGTATTTGTAGCAAATGTTACACGTATTTGAATACATTGAATGCTTACTGGGATGATTACAAGAGGTACGTTAAGTCTTCAAGTCATAGTAGAGGCAGAGAGTAGGCTTAACATAATTTTCACTCCACATGCTCATCTCTTAAATAGACAAATGGCATTTGCAAAGATGCCTGCTTATTAACTTTTGCAATAGTACAGCGTATGAGTAATATATAATTATTTAAGGAATATTATTATTAATGCTACCACTACACTTATTTCTATAATTTATTAATGCGATATTTAAATTATTTATTACACGCGCTGTTGATTGTATGTAGAATATGTAGTCTTCAAGTTTTACATTATGCCGGATTTCTATTTGATGAAAATAATACTCATACGCCACCATTCACTCTAACTAAAACTAAATATTTTCTTGTAAATTAATTGGGGAATGATGATTTAAAATAGTTGCTCTTTTCGGCATACATTTTCATGTGTATAATATGTATGACTTTTTGAGACGATGTTTTTTTTTCTTTTGATTTAGAGCCGAAATGATTTTCTGGGAATAGTCAAACTTTTGCTAGAAATTTAGATGAAAGTTTTATGAAGTTGTAAAAAAAAATTATTCAGACATTTTGCGAAAATATCTTGATTATTTAGTAGAAAATTATTTGAACTTAATTCAGCGAAATATCGATGATGGTAAAATTGGTGGTGGAAACAAGAAATGGGCAGTGTTGCAATCTATTGCGTATTTTTATGTTCTGCATCAATGCAAAGGTATATTCATTTGAAAGAAACTCCTGTGATGTAGATGTATATATATATGCTCTCGATCGGAGTTGCCTACGTAGTTGATTTAAATATGTCCTTCCGTTCGTCTGTCTATTACCGGGATGGTTCCCATAATAAATTAAATAAATGTTGAGATGTATCGCAACTACGGTCAAAGAGTACGGACGCTATTGATAATTGGCAGGCCCACTCGTACCCATCAAAGGTGTTAAAGGTGTTACAACTCACCCAATATTACATATAGGTCAACAATATTTGGCATACAAGATTGGTAGATAACTTTGTAAAATTTGTGCAAGAAATGGCCGAGCCACGCCTACTATTTAATGTAGCTCCCATACAAAGTCGTAGCATTTTTTTAAATTTTGAACCGCTGTAACTCACTAAGGATTCCACCTAAGACAACCATATTTGGGAGGTAGATTAGTATTTAGAGGGGAAATAATTTTGCAAGAAATGGGTACGCCACGCCCACTACTTATTGGAGCTCCTATAAAAAGTCGCGGACATTTTATAAAAATTAAATCGCTATAACTTGTGAATTATTCCACCATGGGCAACCATATATGTGAAGTAGATTGACATTGTATAGTGAAATAATTTTGGAAGAAATGGGTTAACCATGACTACTATTAAATATAGCTCCCATACAAAATCGGAGAATTTTATCATATCTTAAACCGTAATAAATTACGAAGTTTTCTACCGGGGACAGGCATATTTGGAATTTAGATTAGTATTGTATGTACAAATAATTTTGCAATAAATGGGCGAACTACGCCCACTATTTATTGTAGCTGCCACACAAAGTCGTGAAGTCGATGCAGGGTTAAAACGTTGAATCACATCTACACAATGCCAACTATTTTGCTATGGCATTCAAAGAAATTCAATAAGTAAATATTGTCTTGGTCATTCTGACTAACTATGCTAAATAAGCGTTTTTTCTCTCTCTCTCTCTCTCTCTCTCTCCTTCTGTCTCTTACACCCTTATACATGTTTGTATAATATGCCAGCACGGATTGTAGCATTATTGCTATGTCTTTTGTTCTCTAAAGGCTGAAACGTGCCTATTTTATTGAGTTGCGTATTAATAAAGCTTCATTTTTGATTTTATTCATTTAGTTTTGTTTTGTTTTTCTTGATATTTTTTCTGTTAGTGTTCTCGTCCGTCCTGTGGAACGCCGTTTTTTTGCCTTATTTATTGTACTTGGTTTTTGTGTGTATTTGTGTGTGTGTGCTTTAAGTATACCATATTGTTCCAAGCAACATCACAACCCTATATTAAATATTTGTACAAAATATGTGCATACATACGATATGTAGTTTCATCATTCTCGCAATATGTACTACTATAATATACTATATGAACAATATTTTATGTTCATATATCAGCAACGAGGGAACAATTCATTCCCTTGGAGCAAGCAAAATTCAACTTTGAAGCTTACAATGAACCTAGAAGCAAATGATTTTTTTTCTCCCATATTTTGTTGTTGTTGGTTGGTTTCTTTTTTTCTTCATTTCTTTGTTTTTGTTTTGCAACACTCGAAAGTTACGTTCAAAAGGTCAATTACATTTCTGTAATGTACATGCTTGCTACAATGGCACTGATGCGGATGCTGATATTCTGATGTTCTGATGCTACTCTGTGTGATGGCTCTTCGATGTAGTGAAAAGCTCTTTGCATTGTTGGTATATGTGTATGTGGGTATGTACTCGTAGTATGCGTAGTGAAATTATTTTATGCAAGATTATGAGTGAGATTTTCTATTATGTACCTATATATACTCCATTACTTGTACGCTTCTAGTACTTACTACCCGTAGATAGCTGCAGAGATACATACACTATGGCGTACGTATCATTATCGTCGTTGATTGTATAGTTACTTACTCGTATTCGTTTTTTATACAGTTCTTCCATCATTGCATGCACAATTTACTAATTGCATGTAATTGTTATACAAATAATAATATTTGCTATTTTCGCTTTTTTCTTTTTTTTTGGTGAAAGTGATTAGATTTTTAAGTGAAGTTGTGCAATTTTACAAATATTAATTCACATGTTAATTATATTACACTTGCAATATTGAACAAGTTTGGAATATGAGATTTTCCAGTTTGATGGATTTTTAACGAATAAATGACCTGGATTCCTGTTATTCCCCTCATTGTGATTGTGAATTGATACGTCAATTATTTTAATATGTGAAATTTCAACCAAGAAATTAGGTTCTAAAGAAAAAGCTTCTGTGTTAGGAAAAGAGAACACCTGCAAAAAGAATATGTATAAAAAGATTTTACATTTCAGAATCATATTAGGCATTACCTACTACGACCCTTTCAACCAATTATCTAATAAACCACTCATAATAATTTATTTGACGTATATAGTCACGTATTTTTTGACACTAAAATTTCTAATTTTCGACTGTGACGTAAATTTACGTCAATATAACCCAGCACAATGACTGCTCAAAAGTTTATTAATTTTTATTAACATAAATTTACGTCGATAGCGTTTTTTGATATGTAGTCTACGTCAAATTTACGTCATTTTCTTCATCTTGCAACACAATTTCTTGACATTTGAAACAATTCTTGGTTATGAGTTTTTACTTTTCCGTTAATTTGCGTCAATAATGGAGTACTATTGATTGTTATTAACGTAAATTTACAACATTTATATACTCGTATTTTTAAAATTCAATTGATCAAATTTTGTGTAGTTTTACATATATGTATTTTCAGTGATAAAATAGAACATAGAATTTACGTCCTTTAGAAATGATTAATTTATTCAACTTCCATGACCTTTAAGTTTCTTAATTAATTTCTATCAATGGCGGCAATTATTTACATCATAATTAGACCTTTTTACTTTATGACGTTAATTTACGTTATTTTTGACTATTACTAATTTTAATTTACGTCATTTTCATATATTTCAAACTGACTTGTTGTTCTATGTATAGGGCATTTATATAGTACGCCGTGAAAATAAGTTCGTATAAATTTTGTTTCTATTTACGTTCACACGACTTTTAACTTCTTTTTATTTAAAAGTTAGAGTATTACGTTTACTTTAAGCCCAAATACATTAAATTATAATATACAGAAAAATTAACCTGTTAATTGGTCAGAAAAAGTCTCTTTTCAGAAACGAAACCGCTCATTTGCTCGATCGCTTGTGCCATCAAAAGTTTTTTTCATAAGTTCTATATTTAATACGTATCGTGGTCCGATTTTGTGCTTTGAATATTTTATTTCAAGAAGTTTAATAAAGACGAATTCAAAAAGAAAGGGAATTGGAGTTGAAGAACGGAAAATTATAATAAAATTATGGAAAGAAGGCCAAACTTTCCGTGAAATTGCTAAAACCCTTGGTAGATCGAACCCCACAATTCAAATGGTGATGAATAATTTCAAAAAACTGGAACTTTCGTGTCGCAACCGCGTTCAGGACGACCTCCTATTCTGACCCAACGAAAAAAAGATGTGTTTTGCGGCTTGTTCAGGATAATCCTCGACTGACCGCAATGAAAATTGCTCAAAATGTTAAGGAACAATTTAACAAAACCATGCATAACGACACCGTGCGCAAAATTTTAAAAAAGCTAACTACCGTGGCCGCGTAGCGCACAGGAAGCCGTTTATTTCGCTCATAAACCGACAAAAACGAATTTCTTTTGCCAAACAATATATAAATTAGTCGCCAGAGTTCTGGGAGAAGGTGCTATTCTCAGATGAGAGCAAGTTTTGTCTGTTTGATATTAAAGGACTTCAGCTTGTGTGGCGGAAACCATGCGCAAAATCTTGTGGGCACAGTTAAACATGGCGGAGGTGGTATTATGGTGTGGGGATGTATGGCTGCCAATGGAGTCGGCAATTTGGTGTTCATTGAGTCAATTATTGATCAGAGAGCTTATTTAAATATTTTAAAAGAACATTTTAAGCCTGGGTTCTGGCTGGCACTTTCAACAGGATAACGACCCGAAGCATACTGCCCATAATGTGAAGCTTTGAATATTATATAAAGTCCCGCATCAATGCAAGACCCCTCCACAATCAACTGACCTTAATCCTATTGAACATTTGTGGGATTTGAATAAGGCAGCACACCATCACCTCCAAGAAAATGCTTAAAAATGTGATTTTAGATGAGTGGCACAAAATTTCAACGGAGGACACTTCCAAGTTAGTCAGGTCTATGCCAAACCGATTGCAAGAAGTCCTAAAACGGAAAGGCTACCCAACCAGCTACTAATCTTTTCACAAACCCACAAAAAACCAATTAACAGGTGCTTTTGAATTCTTTTATTTCTCATAATTTTTCTGTACATTATTATTTAATATATTTAGGCTTAAAGTGTAGATAATACTCTAACATTTAAATAAAAAATAATTTCTTTTGAGAAAAATTACTTCCTTATTGCGATTTAGTGCAGCGAAAAATTGTTTACTTCTTGTACGTACACTTTTTCTGCTAAGTGTACGTAATATAAAATGCTCTTGTATTCGTATTATTATGAAAATGACCAGCTGTTTATGGGTTAATATTCTTTGCTTGAAGGGTAGAATAATTCTTTTAAAAATTAATGAAGTAAATCATCTTGAGTTAAGCTGTGAGGGTGCAATTTGAAGTCAGGTGATGCAATAATATTGAAATCATTGATTTATTTATTTATTCATATTGCATATTATTAAGAATATGGTATAGATATAGAAATTGAACTAAGTATAACGTATACATATTCATTCATGTATACAATTTTCTGACTTGAATTGAAAAATCCCCCTAAGAATGGATGTAATGAATATGATATAATAATTATTAGTTATTAATATGATGTGTTAATATTAATAGGGGGTTTTTGCTTCGAATATTACTTTTTTTTCCATAATCACAAGTAGTAGTCACTGTTGATGAGTTTTTAGTTTATATATTTAATTAGTTGAAAGATTTGGAAAAAAGTGTGAGAGTTTAAAGTGCAATAAATCATTTTTATAAACATGCATCCATGAATTCTATAGACACTCTATTTCGACAACTCTATATCATCTATATTTTTTTCTTTCGAATTTTGTTGTAAATCATTTGCTCACATATATATTTATGGACATTGTGTTTATACAATTGAGCAATTAATTCCATGATCATATTGCATTGGCATACATATTTATAGTATGTGCTCCTCGGTATATATTGGAATGATTCACATCATCTACGAATCACACAATGTGTATTTTTGGTTCAATGGTATAGCTATGATGATGATGATGATGATGATGATGATTATGACTGAATATAGTACGATTAATATTAATATAGTTGCACGCAGTTGAATGAAATCATCATGTTTATAACAGCACAATGCAATTAAATTAATGGTTTATATTCAGTAGGTGTAGTACGTACGTATCTTCATATAAAATCGTACGTTGGTGTTGGAAAATTTCTCTTAATAAAATAATTAATTAATTTATGTGCATTATAATTATTATGTAGTAGTGCATCTTAAAAAAAATTATTTTTGTCGATTTTTTAACAAAGGTTCAACCTCAAACTTGACTAGAATTTCAAGTAGATCAAATCTTTGTTTAAAAATAGCATCATTTTACAAGTATTTTCATCAGCAAAGAACGTTATCGAATGAAAACTACAGATTCTTTTCATACAAATTATTTTTGCGAACATATGCTTTTTAACTTTGTGCACGTGAATCTAAAGCTTCTGAATTAAAATTTCGTGAACAAGATATTTTTTCTTGCAATGAGCATATAAGTTCAAGAATGGGCATGATCGGATGAAAATTTCACCTACCTCACATATAAAAGTACGTTTTCGAACATAGGTTTTCTGAATGCGCGCATACAAGTATCAAGGTTGTAAGCCAAAACTTCGTTATTTTTAGCATCAAGGATATGCTTTCAAGAATAGGTGTACTTTTATGATAATCATGTCTTATCACCCATACAAGAGTCTATTTTCGAATGTAGGTTTTTTGACTTTGCCTATAGAAATATCGAGCTATCGAGTTGAAACTTTCCAAATGAGATTATTTTTAATCTACGAATGGATACAATAGTCACTAGTCATAATATAAAAACACAAGCACATACCTCCCATACAAAAGTAGTTTTTAAAACATAGTTTTTCCGCCTGCATATAGAAATATAACGCTATCGAGTTAAATCTTGGTATTTGAGATTATTTTTAACCTACGTACAGATAAATGGTAATTGGGGGTTATCGGAATCAAGTAACGTCTACCTCCCATACAAAAGTATATTTTCGAATGTGAAATTTCTGGATTTTGATTATAGAAATTTAAAGCTATCACACTGAAACTCGGTGCATAACATATTTTTACATAAAAACTTCCGAGTCTAAGAAATAACGCAATCTGATAAATACAACACCCACCATCCATACAAAAGTATGTTTTCGGTTTTTGTGCACTTCATTATTAAGTTATAATGCTGAAAATTTGTGCCTAAGAATATTTTTATCATTGAATGATTAAGTTTTAGAATTGGTGTAATAGCATAATAACCACGCCTACCTTACGTATAAAATTATATCTTCGAATTTATATTTTCAGCTTTTGCGCATCTAAAAGACAATTTAAAAAAACTTTATTTCATTCATAGTGCAAAATATCTGAGTTTTGATATTAACTAAAGAATTTCTTACTGATTTTTGTTGTTGCTGTATGAATTTCACTTAATATGTGATTGAAGACTATGTACACAATTCTGGAGTAAGAGGTTATTCTTATTATTCATATTTTATTTATATTTATTTCAAATTCCCGTTTTATCAACATAGGCAACATTTTACTAGTATTTACGTATGCTTGTACTAAATACATAGTTAAAAATGTATACCACCAAGTGCTGTGATGGGATGAACAAACATATTCAAAGTTATATACTATGTAGCTATGAACTATTTTATTTTTCGTTGTTGGCATTTCATTCAATAGCCTTCAAAAGAAGTGAACTGTAATAAAGTTACATGAAACACATAATTTAATAAAGCGCAAGCAAGTAGGAACAAGAAGTTACATATCTTCGAACGTATGCATTGCATATGCATGTGAATACAAAATGCAAGTGCTTGCGATTACGTATATATTGACTGACGCCCTTTAATACAAATATAAGCACACACACACACACACACACACACACACACACACACACACACACGTACACATTCGCGCTTACGACAAACACACATGTAACACATACATTTGTATTAAATTTGTATAACTCATCAATGTAGTAGAGGAGGTGATGTGAAAATATACACATTCACACATGCAAATGCATTTGAATGTGTAAGGAGAAACATCAATATTTCAGTTTACCTCACTTTACATATATTTATGTGTAAATGTATACGTATTCTTGCATAAATCCTATACTTATTATGAACTTGCTT
Organism: Megamerina dolium; assembly: GCA_963854835.1. NCBI lineage: Eukaryota > Metazoa > Arthropoda > Insecta > Diptera > Megamerinidae > Megamerina > Megamerina dolium. The sequence goes on along the minus strand of OY978529.1, from coordinate 30,058,282 downwards.
TCATTGCTCATAAGTTATGTTGTTCCATCAGCAGCTACACTCGACTACATTTTACAACCAAACAACTTGCATTTCTATTAAACCTAGCAAGTAGTTTTCTTCTTTATATCTAAGACTACAAATTTACACACACACACACATATATCAGTACATAGACCAAACTATATCCGTTGAGCTCTGTATCTACTACCTCTTCTATTAAATAAAACGTGAAGCCCACACTATGACAGCACCACGAACAGTGAAAGCAGCAGCACCACCAGGAACAACAACTACATCAACTATAAATAAATTATATATCAAATGCTAAGAGAGAAGAAAAAAGTGGAAAAGTTTTTCTTAAATATGCGACGACGATATAGTCGGGTTGTAAGTTTTCTCTAGTTGTTCTAGTAGTTTAGTTTTAGAGTCGTGAGCTGTTGTGTCGTACGAGTATGCATGTGGTGGCACGAAGAAGCGTTTTAACTATTGCGCTATATGCGCTTCTCAATAGGCGCACACATACATACATACGAGTATACCACTGCTTACTGCTGTCATCGAGTAAACTTCAAGAGACTGTGGGGGTATTCATGCATTTTCTGGGTTATCCATTAAACTTTTGTACAACTTTCATTAGGAAATGAAAAATAAAAATCATAAATAAAAAAAAATGAATAGAAAAAAGCTGAAAGCGTTGCAGATTGCAAAGAAAGTTGAGGAAACTAGAAGAATTTCCTGTAGCACAAGGAATCGAATGAAGAAACTATCCCAGCAGTTAGTGTAAGCGCATTGAAATATCAAACGATGATATTTGTGCTTTACATGCTAATAAGGGTGAATGGTAAAAAGTATGGCATTGGAAATTTGACATGGAAAAATATTGACATACCTGAACTCAGTTGTTCGTACGTCGGCCTCCTTTGCATAAGGTCGTTGGTTCAACTTATTAGGCAGAATTTCTTTCAGAATGACACAAATGTCTTTCTTGAACGGTGCTGCGTTTTGAATATTGGTGGCTAATATAGAGTGTTTAGCGCCTTTGAAACATCTCGCATGAACGGTCCATGATTACCCATTAGAACGCTCTAGTTGCTTCCAATATGTTCTATTCCGATTTATAGGTACTCGCCCAATGTTGTTTGGAGTATTTAGGGCTTTTGAAGCCACACCTTGAAATTTCGCAATGCTAGTTCTTGTTAAGCCCATAACACTGTTACGGAATGTTGCTTCTATTCAAGCACAATGACTAGAATGAGCTTCGGAACCCACTGGGTAGTTGGTGCGTAGTTGTAGCAACATTAAACATTTTTTTGCCAAACGAATTGTTCTATTGCAACACTAAAAAAATGTTTTTTAATGTTTACTATTTGTATATCCATGCTGCAGTGATTTACAAACAAGAGAGCAAGCGTGTAGTTTCTGTGTTACGGACGCATAAAATATTTGGTAAACCAATGACAAATGATGAGTTATTCAATTTTGTTCTTGTGGGGTTATTTTGTAGAACTAAATGTGTATTATGCTTTGATTGGTCGTGCCAAAATCACCTTCCATATTTTTTCGCTTCCGTATCGCTTTATGTGGGCTGGTATCTTGGATATCAAGCTTTAGACAGTTGAATTTATCTCTTAGAGCATCAAAATGTGCATAACATCCTACCATTTGCCTTTGTTTATCTTCATATATCGTATGCATGAATGACATGTCCGCAACACAAGAAATGCCCAAATGTTGCTAACAAATAATGCCTTGAACAAACAGCTTCTAAAATATCATGGTTCAACTTTTCTTGCAATTTGTTTCTGCATATGAAATTTGATCGAAGTCAGAATGGTCCTTTTGAAAAATTGTCAATTATTTGCCTACAAATGGTCACCTGTTGGGTTTTATTTCAAGTAAAATGTTTCTAAATAGCCGTTCGGTGGTCGGCATAATGTTTGATATCGAATAAATTAGCATTTAGTGAACTTGACATATTTTCAACTTGATTGCTTTCCATCTTGTCAGTATTGTTCTTACAAGTGCAAACGTGTATGCCGGTATAATCGATACATCTAAATATAGCTTTTATTTTTTTTTAGCTTGAAACGAATGTGCATACATATGGGTGTGTATTGAGCACGTCATTAGAGTCATCTCAAAGTGTTCTTATGTAGATTTAGTTGTTTTTGATTGTTATTCATCAATTACATACGTCAAAACAATCAACAACAAAGAGAGACACAAGACAATCAAAACGTGTGCACTATGTATTATATGTATGCTTCTACAAATAGTACGAGTATGTAAAAAAAAAAATCTTGTTTTCTCGGCTAAAAATAGTACAAACTTGTATTTTTAGTTTGTTGTTGCTTCTTTAAGATTATCTTGTATCTGTGCATATCTATTGTACTATAGAAATGTTTGTACGCCCAGTGGGAAAGTGAAAATTTTCCAAGATGAACTAGATATTTCTTCGATTCTATAAAAATAGTCTTTTTTTGATAAGTGGTGTAGTATTAAACTATTCCGAGAGAGTGAAGTTCAAGAAATAGAAGAAAGAACACGCGACATGATTATAGATTATCTAGTAAACTAATAAGTAATTCAAGAATTTTTAACATTAATTTTGTTATTCGCCAGATATATACCAGATATATCAACATCTCAAGCATGTATTTTAGATGATATCGCAATGTTAAAAATCAAACGCTCAAAATGTTTCATAAAAAACTTTGCTTAACACCACTACTGTCATTTTTCCAACAGGTAATTAAAGAAAATTAATCAATTTTTTTCATTTTATATACAACCTCTTTGATTGCCGGATGGATATATCAACATTTCTATGAAATTTCTATGACATTACGTTGTCAATACTCATCGAAGCGTTCAGCTTCTTTCTATGAGAATTCTGCTTAACTCTTTTCTTACCATTGTTGTCAACTTTTCTACTTGGTTCACACGCAATATATGAGACCATGTATTGAGAAATATGAAATGTTGCGCTAGCCGAAGCTAAATTTACTACAAATGCGAATATTTGTCTATTTGAAATAAAAAGCACAAATGAATCATATGCATATTTTTCGAATTTTTCGTATTTTTGGTGTATGTACAAATTCTTAGAATACCATATTGTTGCTGTTGCTGCTGCTATAATTGTTTTGTCATGTTTGGTATTGCAAGTGGGCTAAAAAAATATCATTGTCAAAGACACAACAATCAGCAATGAACATTGACACATACATAACTGTGCTCTATTTATGCTTTTGCCATCGATGGTGATGATGATGATGACGTTGGTGACTAATTGTTGTGAAGACAATGAGATTTATCATTTACATTACCAGAGCCAAAGAAAAGAACACACCAACATATTCGCTAATATTTTGGGGAAGGGTAAAATCAAAAGGCAATAAATATATTAGACGTGACGCAAATTGCCTCATCCACTTTCGCTTTGGTTTCGCTCTTATAATTTTACTTAATCAATGAAAGGGTTTACTGTATCTCTTATACACTTCAGATATGCCCAACAATAACTATACATTCATATCGACCTTTGCTGATGATACGGCAATATTGTGCTCTCGCTCTAACCCCATAGAAGCTACTAAACTCCTGCAGACTCATGTCGATTCTCTCGAAATCTGGCTAGCAAAATGGCGTATAAAAGTCAATGAATCAAAGAGCGTACATGTAACCTTCACGCTAAGGCTAGATACATGTCCCCCACTTAAAATTAATGGCCAATCAGTTCCACAATGTTCCTCAACAAAGTACTTGGGTATTCACCTCGACAGAAGGCTGACATGGAAAAATCACATAGAGGCAAAGAAAACTCAGATCAAGCTTAAAATGAATCAGTTATGGTGGCTGTTACACAAAAGATCAAAGTTGAATCTTGAATACAAAGTGCTATTATATAAAGCAATCCTGAAACCAATCTGGACTTATGGTATTCAGTTTTGGGGCACCGCATCTCCCTCTAATATCGAAAAATTGCAGCGAATACAATCCAAGTGTCTGCGAATTATTGTAAACGCGCCTTGGTATATGAGGAACGTTAACATCCATCGAGATTTAAATGTATCCACAATTTCTGAGGAAGTTGCAATGTCCTGCAGAAGCTACATTCAAAAATTACACAATCATCCGAATCCCCTTGCTAGGCAATTGTTGCTGAGCAAGGGGCATCGTCGATTAAAAAGAAAAGACACACTGAATATGCTGTAAAATTGCTACATCTCGCGACTCACCAAATTGTGATGGAACGTAGGGGATATCACATAGTTTTATTTAGTTGTAAGATTTGAATACATATTGTTAGTTTCTTGTTTTTAAGAAAGATTCAATAAAAAAAATAAGCTAACAAAAAAAAAAAAATGAAAGGGTTTACATATTTTTGGTCTCACCTCTCTTGTTGCTGCTGTTGATGACACTGCTACATAGCAGATAAGAGAGTGAATGACAGGTGGGTTCTTCATTTTATATATAATTATTATTATTATTTGTTTGTTTTTTTTTTCTGCCGAATACCTTTAATTCCTTCATACTTGAGCATGTATATTTTTAGCAACATTTTTTTACCATGCTGTTTTGAAGTTCTTTACCTTTTCTTCTTATAGCGTCTCTCCATTTTAATGATGCTGTCCCTAATTAACTGAATATGTATGTTTTTTATAATTAAAATTTTCTCTTTTCCTTCATTCATGGTGTCTTATTTAGATGTTTGGGACATTTTAAGCATAAATCAACTCAAAATGGAAGGAAATTGAAAAAATTGGTTCGCCTACGATTGAATATCGCTTAAAATGATAGAAATTAAATTTAGGAACATGTAAAAGTAGAATTTAAAATTACGCCAATAGTGTGTTCAAAATAATAATTTATCTAAGGAAGGGATTAAAAATGAAGTAAATTAATTCATTATTAATTCATTATTGTGTTGATAATTATGTCGGCGATGCAGACTGGGTCACGTCGCGAAATTGTAATTATTAATTCCGGCATGGCCATGAAATTGTCCGAATAATTTGAAAATTGGGAAAATTGTTTCATTGATTCTGAATGAATTGCAGTTTTTCGTAATATTTTGTACCAATGGTAAATTGTATGTATCAGGGGCGAATTAAATGTTATACAAAATATTAAAATATTTAATAACATTTCTTAATTAATATTTATATAATACTTTTGTTTGCTATACAACATTATAAAACCAATTGCATGTTAATTTTTCGAAAGGAATATCCGTAAACAATAAAAAAATTTGCTTATTCTTTTCTCTTCGTTTGCCATATATTTTCATTGTGTACATAGTTTTTCCCTTTCCTTAATAGTGGTTTGAATTCAGTATATAAAAATATAAAATGAGCATACTTTCAGAATCGGAAATAAATAAAAAGCTCATATACCATTTGCTTCTGTCAAAACAAATTGCCCAAAATAACTTAAATGTTTTAGTTATAGCTGACTTCATTTTAGACAATTACCAATTGTAAACATTAACTTTCAAAAACTTGTAAATTGTCAAAGTAATAAAATAACGTGGATTTAAGTCAATTGTATTCACATCTTTACAGCTCAGCAATAGATTTTAATTATCATCAATAATGAAATGACGTGAATTCACGTCAAATTCGCGAAACTTCGTTAATTTGCAATATGTCACACTTGCATTAAAAATCACGCAAATTACACAGCTTTATGTTTCAGCAATAGGATTTAACGTTGCAAGCAGTTATAAAAGTCTTTGAAATGACGTGAATTCACTTCAAACTGAACTAAAAATCATGAAATACGAGTATTTTTTCACTTGAATTTATAGAAACAACTATAATATGACTACAACAGTGGTCAAAGTCTTAATCGTTTCTCGGATTTTTCGAATAGATTTATAGTTATAGGGATAATTCCTCAAGGCTAGTTATAGAAATAACATCCATGCATACTAATGCAAATAATATTAACTAAACTAAATAAAAGAGTACACAAAAAAAAAAAAGACCGTAAATTTTTCGTAACGGCATCAAAGTGGTTAATAAATTGGATTCATTATTTCAATACATTTGTTCTGCTATCCTTTCTTCTTCTTCTTCACTTATAGATTCTGTACCTTGGATTTTATCTAATTTTCGTTTTGCTTTATACAAAAGGCAACAAATGTTTATTATCTTTTGCTTTAATTTCACCTTCGCATATAGGTAGTATATACAAGTACTTACCTGTGTGTGCTGCATGGAGGTACATACATGAGCATCAGCACACAGACAATACAACAGGGATAATAAACGCGCGTGCTGTATTAAATTTACAGGTGTTACATATCTGTCGCACATAATAACTGGAGGACATACTCAGCCGTGATTCTTCGACGTTGTTGAGTTATAAATATGTATGCGGTAGTATTACCTATATGTAGATATATACATATATTTTAGTGTCTCCTCTTTATGTTTCTTATTCTTACTAGACCATCTGACCATCTTGCTATTGATTCGACTACACAATACCCAACAAGTATGTTAGTTTATCTATTTTGACCTGCTGCTGTTACGATAAATTTACACCTTGTTTCATCCCTATGCTGTTGTTTGTTTTTTCTTTTTACTCTTCTTCCTACAGTTTCTCATTATTAAATACTGCTGAAATCAATATGTGTTTCTTACTGTTGTTTTTATGCTGTACAAAATAAATTATTTTGTGTCAAACCCAATTGGTCGCGACCGTTTAAAGATTAATTTTCTTTGTTCATTTGTCGCAATTTTGCTTTCGTTATTTTCTTTTTGTCTCATTCTTGCTGGTTTAAAACATTTTTTTTGCAATATATAAATATTGTCTGTATTATAGTGTAGTGCGAGCATTCCCAAGAAAAAATATCGACAGTCCCTATTTCAAATGAAAGGATCGAAAATTCAAACTAAACAATCTGTAATACAGAATAATTTCTATCAACAATGCATTGATGCATGACTGAGAATAATTTTAAAACCAGTATTTTAGTACCATTTTAAAGATAGTTGAAATGGTCTATGTATATTAATGGGTTATACTCAGTTTGAATTTAGTTTAAATCGCAAATTAAATAAAAATCAAACTGAAATAAGGTATCATAATAATTAATAGCTCGATATGCCATAATAACAATGTATTGTGTTTGTTGCTAAAGAGCCATTGAGTTTTGATGAAGTAGCCAAAAGAGCCGTTTTATATTCCAATGGTTAGACAGCTCTGGTATTGTTCAATGTATGTTCAATATAGACTTTGCCACGATTTTTCCATCATTTTTAATTATTTTATTTCACAATGATTGATTAATAAATTTCTTCAATTCGTCAATTCGATTGGGTCTACTGTGTAGCTAAATACTTATGTATTATTACTAGTATTGTTGTTATTTGGTGATGTTTTCTTTTGTAGTATTTTTTGCAATTTTTCCAATATTTTGCGTGTTTTTAATGTTTGTATTTTTCAACGTTTTGCTTTTACTTATTTAATTTTATTACTTCTATATATTTATGCGAAACGTTTCCAAAATTGACCCACTTAATCGATGGTTAGCGTGAAATTTTAAATAAAAACCAAAACAAATGCCGATAACAATTAATTTAAATTATATCATTTACACAATTTCTTGTTATACAAGTGAATATTCGTTATTTCAAAATAACGAATAAATAATAAGCAGGTAAAAGTCCATCAACTGGATACAAATTAAAAAGAAATATGACTACCGTGAAGCGTGAATATTTTTTTATTATATTTCTGTCAACATCATTGATATTCATTCGTTGAAATGCGTTAAGTTAATTTTCAATGTTGGAATTTCTTCAAAAGGGAGAAATACTATGTCAAAATGGAAAACCTATAAGTATGGATATACATTAAGGTAGGTCCAATGGTGTGGAGCAAAATTTTGACAACCTGGCTCACCGCAAAACATCAAATTTGGATCATTTTATACTACCATTATAACGGAATTAATTTTAGAGGCAGCCCCTGAGAGATGGGTAAGGGGTAAGTATGTTCAGAGGAATAATTAATGTGGGTCAATCATACATTTTACCACCTTAGAGATGATCCCTGGGGTAACTTGTCGATATTCGTGTCCATTTTGTACGGAAGCCCCCTTAATGGATGAAGGTAGAAATCAACTATGTTTGGATGTAATATTGGGGAGGAAAATGATAGGGATCAGTGTTGCATTTCGTTGCTGTAGAGGCGATTCCTTCGGAACAATGGGAGTATTTGTCGATTTTCAAGGGGTTTTAGGTAAATGGTGTATGGGAGCCCCAATAAACGGGCCAGAAGGTAAGTGTATTCGAAGGAAAATACTGAAAATATTAATTTCAGCACTCTAATGGCGATTCCTCAACAGATATGTGGTTATTTGTTGATTTGCATGTGCTCTTCGTATATTTTGTAGGGGAGCTACCTTAAGGACTAGAGATAGGTAGTAGGTATGTTCGGAAGGAATGTTGGGGAGTTAAAAATAACCACTGCGCAGCTAGTGGTTATTTTTCGATTTTGATATGTTTTGCGTTCACTTTGTATGGGAGCTCCCTACAAGAGATGAAAACATGGGACTTTTGAGGAGTAAAAGTAATGGGGGGCGGTTATACATTTTACTTCTTCCACAAAGCCTAAAAAAAAATTCTCAGCTTCCAGACTGCAATTTCTTTTCGCTTCCTTAGCAAAATGCTTAAAAATATCCAAATTTAAAGTATTTTTTTGCTGTCCCTGGTCTTTTAAAATTTGTCCATAGGATGCTGCGCCAGAAGCAGCAGTTCATAATGCAACCGGATTTCGACAGAAGTTTAAGGGCGCTCCTGGTTGATAATAATTGCTGTTCCTCGATAAGTATCTTCTTCATATTCGTCTACTTACTAATTGTAAATATGAAGGTGGTAGTGTCACATCTGGAAGTTCTTAATTTTGATATTGGTATCCGTTGATTAATTAGAATCTAGCGTCTTAGGCATTATGTGCTTTCCAGATACTTCCAGCCAAGCACGCAACCCAACCGCACAAGCACTACTGATTGTATATCGGTCGGCATATGCTGTCAATTTTACATTACTTGTCAACACATCAATTGTTTACCAACGATAGCTGACGTTTGGTTGTTTCTTTCGTGTCTTATGCTCTTCACGATAGTGGGCTCACCCACACCGGAGATGAATTCTGTTCATCAGACATTAGGTATCGAGCGAAGTCTCTCGAGGACTCGCATCACCCAAAAACTGGTCTACTAGCACTTATTAGCCTTCGGCAGCCACGGCAGAGAGTGTTTGCCAACCAGTGTTCCTTCCTTCTAGCGCTTTCTACTGCTGTCCAAACCTAAAACGGAAGACCCATTAAGATTCTAGGTTTTTCGATTAGTAATATTTATATTTGAAAACTTTTTTGCTTTACTGTATACCACTATTTTATGGTTGTTGTTGTTGTTTGTGATAATTGTTTGTTTTTGTGTTATGTGTTATGTGGTAAAGTGAAACAAATTACAAAACAATACAAAAATACAGAAACATAACATTTGAAATTAAATTCAATATTTTAAACGTCAACAAATATATATATATATATATATATATATATATATATATATATATATATATATATATATATATATACATATATATATACATATATATATATATATATATATATATATATACATATATATATACATATATATATATATACATATATATATATATATACATATATATATATACATATATATATATATACATATATATATATATATATACATATATATATACATATATATATACATATATATATACATATATATATATATACATATATATATATATATACATATATATATATATATACATATATATATATATACATATATATATATATATATATATATATATATATATATATATATATATATATAAATCATATATATGTGACAGAAGACCAACAACAACCACACTACCACCAGCACCACCAATAATAATAATAAAAGCAAACATGTGTATGACGCGGTTGAATGATGATGAGGTAAAAAGAAAAATAGCACATAAATGCAAAACAAGCAGATGTTGGGTGTGAATAAAAAGTTGTATATGAAAATAAAAAGTGCAAAATAAAATGTATAAAAAATTGTAAATAGTAAAGCGCAAAAAAAAAGTACACAATAACAACGAATTAACAACTAAGCTCATATATGCACAATATTGTTGCAGCACAAGGTCATTGCATTTTTATGAGGTGATCATCACACTGCCACAATACCTCGTGTGCGTGTAAGAGTGGAGAGAGCGAGAGAGGGATAGTGGGAGTAAATGAGTGTTAACCATCGAAACGGTCAACCACCAAACCGAAAAAAATGGTATAATTTTCATACATACCTATACTATTACTGGCATAAAATGAAATAGAGTATGAGGTAGAGAGAGAGAGAGAGTGAAAGCGTACTAGTTAGTTACATATTATCATGTTTTTGTGTGAATTATGTATATCTATACACCTTAAAACCTCACACAATCAGCAACAATAAGTGTTATTATTCTTCTTCTTCATATTTCTATTTATTTATTTAATACGGTGGTGGTTTAACTCCTCTTTATAACGAACTGCAAAAACAACAAAGAAACAACTACGTAGGTATTATAAAATATAATAATAAATGTGGTTTTTTGTTGTTGCTTTATTTTCTAAAATTTAATTAATTTATGTAATTTATTTATTGTTTAATTTTAATTGTTTGTTTTTTATGTTTTTTTACTTTTACTGTGCTAATATTGCGATATAATACCACACATTGTGTTGTATTTTGTTGAAAATTGTTAATTAGTATAATCGTATTGTTCATAAACTACTCAGACTACTTCACAAATTTGTTTAAAATGTTTTCAAGATAAACTTTTATATGTATTTGCGAGGGGGAAGTTGTTATTGTTGCTTAGAAAGTTGTCCTAGAATTTTGCAGATTCTAGAGATATATAATTAATGTTTTGAACTAAATGTTACCTCATAAAATATCAACTCCGTACTAAGATTGTTCGATTAATCATTTAATCGAATAATTTGGTTAATCAAATCTATGATTAATAAATAATTCGGAAATTTCTATTTAAACCAATAACAAAATTTTCAAATAATCATAATTTTGATTAATCAAAATTTAAATTATTTGATTGAGAAGAATTGTGATTAATCGGAATTAAATTATTCAAAGAAAATAGATATAAAGTTAGTGCTGTGCGATTTTTTAGTGGAACAATTTCTTTAATCAATTATTCGATTAATCAAAATTTTCATAATATCAAAATGGAAATTATTCTATTAATCAGAATAAAATATTCAAAATATTTACAACACTTTTTCCAATACAAACCAGACGAATAGGAGAATGCGTTTTACATTTTTATTGCCAAAGAAAATTTCAAAAACAAAAATGAAAAAAACAGCATAAAGATGAAAAATATTTTGATTAATCCAATAGTTGATTAATCAATCATTTTGATAGTATACAATTAAAAATTTCAAGTATATACCTTTAAAATTCGTATCTCAAACACAATGAAAGGCTGAAAGTTTAATAATTTTTTCCTTAAATTAAATTCTGATTTATCATTTTCAATCAGGTTGTTACAAATTGCACAAAGTGACGATTTATTCCAATTCCTCAGAAGTAAGTCTGCTGGCTTTTTGATGATCCGGCCTTGGCAGAACGACATCTACTTGAAGTCGTTCCATATTTTTGTGATTTATCTTTCATTGAAATATGCTGGGCTATAGTAAATGGTCTTTGAGTGCTATTGTATTTATAAATTGATGACATTATGACTTTCTTATTGTTATTATCAATAATTTTGCATTAAGAATTTTATGTGAGTGGGTGCTGATATGAAATAATGACCATGAATTAATTCTATTTTCTATTTTTTTGCAATGACAATTGATAAGATTAGCTTTGTGTCAAATTTAGAATTTGTACTACAATTATGCCACTTTAGAATTGCTCATAATTTTTGCAGTAGTTAATAAATAATTTATTATTTCCTTCACTTCTATGTAGTACGTACATAAATAACTACACTTGGAAGTCTAGAATAAAAAGAGAACGAAAAATAAAAAAACCAAAACAAAAACCGCACTTAAATACAACTTATTCGCTGTTGACGGCGGTAATAAATGTGTATACCTTATCAACAAAATGTAATAATTTTAATGCAATTCTGTCATTAATTATTTTCTTTTTATTTTCCTGATAGATCATACACTTCTGAGTTCTGACTTTTGAACGAAATTAACTTTTGTTTTACTACTACTTTAGTCTTTTGAGAAATTATACACTATTTGTTTAAGGTTTCTTTATTATTGTACGAGGGCGGATTGATAAAGAAGCTACCTAAGTACGAAAAAGGCAGCACAAACACAAATTTTTTTTTTTTTGAAATTGCGATCTATCAAACGTCAGCTGTTAAAATATCACCCAAATTCATCGATTAGTTTATTTGTTGTAGTCCTTTGCAGTAACCAACTTTTGTGTTTCTTGAAAAATGGAAAAAAGCGAATTTCGTGCAGTGATTAAACACTATTATTTGAAAGGGAAAACGGCGAAAGAGACAATAGAAAAGCTCGATAAACATTACGGTGAGTCTGCTCCGTCAGATAACATGGTAAAATATGGATTGCTAAATTTAAATACCGCCGAACAAGCACTGCAACACTGATCATCCACCTTATAGTCCAGATTTAGCTCCTAGTGACTTTTTCCTGTTTCCAAACTTGAAAAAATGGCTCGAAGGAAAAAGATTCAGCTCAAACGAAGAAGTGATTACCGAAACTAACGCGTATTTTGAGGTGTTCCCGAAATCGTATTATTCAGATGGTATAAAAAAGTTGGAATATCGTCTTACTAAGTGTGTCGAAGTAAAAGGAGACTATGTTGAGAAATAAATGGATTTTGAAAAAAACCATTTAGTTGTTTTGTTTTTTTCCTTCTTAGGTAGCTTCATTATCAATCCGCCCTCGTAAGCATACTTGAAGAATTTATGAATTTTAAATTGTTATAAGATAGATACAGTAATAATACAACTGACACTGACGAGTGTACTTTCAAAGAAAAGTATAAAATCTCTGAGGGAAATATGTCTTAAAAATATTTATTTATTTATTCAGACTACGCTATTGAGTGCACTCTCAAAAATGCTGAGTGTTCACTCACAGTAAATTAGTATTTGCTTCATTCAATAGTTACGATAAAATGAAAAATTATGTAAACACAATAAAGCTTATACTAATAAATATCAAAACGATAAATAATTGATAATCGATTACTAATTTTCTGTTTTCGCAAATTGCTGGAATTCAGCATTTTAGATGAGTGCTTTTAATTTTTTCGACATTGTACTGAAGCTAAGCAAGGAAAAAAATAATATTCAAATTAAATGATGATTATATTTGTAATTGCGAAATGCTATAAAATTATTGTTTTACGATGATATCGATTTGATGTTAAGCATCGATTAACTTTACTATAAAAAATTATTAACATTATAAAAGTGGTAATTATAATATTTTTATTATTATAATTATTTACATATTACATGTATTACATACATTACAAATATTTGTAATAATTCTGCATTAATTATTATGTTGAATGGAATACAATTTTCAACTTTTTTTAATAATGATTCATTTTTCTAAATTTGGCAGCATATTTATTTCTAGGTGTGCTGTGCTGCACGTTTCGTCAGTAAGTCTCCACGAAATTTCAATTGATATGCTACACAAACGCAGCTTGTTATTATATATTTTTTTAATTACTTATTTTTATTTATTTTTCTATTGTTGATTATTATTAGTTGTTATTGATTTTTGTTCGTATTTGTATTTCATTGGCTTTGGACTTTATTTTTTCGTTCGTAGGTGTTTATTGAATACACTAATAAAAAAAGCCAGTAAGTTACAATGATGCTAGTGCTAAAAAGCAACTAAAATTTGTTTGTTTTGTTTTATTTTTTCATTTACAATCACTTCATGCTTTTGTTATTATTGGGTTTTTTGTTTGTTTGTTATTATTAATATTATACGTAACTAGCTATAGAATTAACGCCCGTGCGAAACTTTGTAGGTATAAATAATAGTGGTAATTTAATATTGAGCTGCTAATGTGATTGAATTACATTATATTGTACATAAAGTAGAGCTTAATATTATTAATCATCTGTTTATATGATTATTATTTTAAATTAATTAATTTGTTAATTTCTCTAAATATATTTTTAATTAACATTTGCTATCTTGCTAATATTCACTAAATGCGGAAATCAGAAGGTCAACCAGTCGTAACATTGCCTTTACACCGATTACAGTTCTAAGACTGACTGCAAAGTTCAACGGAGTTGAATATATCTCAGAAAACATACATGATGCATTACGCGGAATTACATAATGCGGCAGTAAAACTACAAAAAGGCGATAGAGGCTATAATGAGTCGAAATGTAAGAATAGATAGGCTTGATTTGACATCAAACTTTTGGCGTATTGAAAAGTGTTCCGAAGATTTGGATGATAAAAACTCGCGTTCACTCAACGCTTAATTGAAGAGTTCCCCTACATAAAACTCATAGACTTTTAGTGTTTAAGTCAAATATAAAGCGTCTGATAGACCACCAGATAAAACTTGGAGACTAGTCAAAGTGGACTAAATTGAAGATAGCCAAACATGTTATCTAAACTCTGAGTATGGTGGAGACCAGGCATTGTTCATGTCAAATATCCGAAGAATAATTTGTGAAATGGTTAGATGACTCGTCTCTCTGACCTCTGCTTAGACATAAAGATATCTTAAGTGTTCCCAGTGGGTATGAAGTTGACATGAAGAACCAGTCGGAATGCTATGACAAAGATGGAAAGCAGTCGATGTGGGCAGCCTAAGGCTCACGATGATAGCTATAAAAAAACGCGCTTATGGTGTTGATCATTCGACCAAGAGGTCCCCCAGATTTATTTAGAAGGAAATGCTTCAACGTTTGCTGCAAAAGCTAATTAATAAGAACGTAGCAAGATATATGGAAACTCCGTTAACGACTTGTATACGTTATAACTAGTGTCTTAGACTGATTCTCGACACGCGTCTTATTTCACTTTTATCCAATCAGGAAAAAGTGGATGGGAGAAAGAAAGTATGTAGATACCTCTATTCTATGGGTAGTTTGCGAATTCGAGTGCCCCTTTGAGAGTTAGGAATTTCCTTAGAGCCGCTTTGCAATCAATTCAAGTCGACACAAATGAAGAGGGTTTGGAAGACAATTTTTGCCAGCCAGTATTACAAAAGACCTTATTGATGGGCTTGAAGAACTCTCTAATTGAGAGTCTACTCTAACCCCATCTAATCTAATAGAAAGAACCTCGGCGATAATATATAAGGCGCCAACGATAAAGTCATCGCTAACAAATCCATATTTTGAAGATCTCAATAAATTAAGTTTCTTTTGGAATGAATAAACAAATTGAGAAATTTTGGAGAAAGTTGTTTGAGCTAAAATGAGATCTTGTTGTAAAATAGAAGACCCTTTTTCTACTGGAAAAACTATCTTTTTTTCAAAGAGTCAGAGACTAATATTTATATTCGCAAATCGGAGTCCAACTACATAATTTTTCTGATCAATTATTATATTTCCGGAGATTTCTTTTAACAATGGGAGGGAGGGATTTTTACTGCAAGTTTATTTACTGAAGAAAGGCTGTTGCATTGGTCGCGACGTAATATTAACTGGAGATCCCTTGGACGCTTGGGCTACAAAATAAATATTGACTCACTTAAATTTAAGATGAATTCTTCAAAATTCAATACAATAAGAAGGTAAGAGAACGGGCGAAGACAGCAATTAAAGCAATGGCCTTCAGCGAAAGTACAATTTAAGAGCAACACAATAAATATGTACGAGTAGATGTCATAATTAATTATACGCTTCATTGTACTATGCTGAGTTTAAATACACTCGCATTAAATGATTCAATTGACGCTTTTTTCAGCTGAATTTTCATTCGCACAATGTCAATACCATCACCAATATGTGCATCTTAATAAATATTGGGATCTCCATCATTATCATCATTATCATCATTATACTTACTTCATACTTGCCAAGTCTCCACGCTTGTCATACTTGATGTTTATATACGTTACACTTTAATCCATTTTCCACTTTTCATTCTGTGTTCATGTTGATTTTTTGCGTGTTTTATTGAAAACACCAATGGATTCTTGCTGCTGTTGCTGCTGATGGATGGTTGTATGTATGAGTTACCCACTATTGCGAGTCGGTTGCGTGGGAGTAAATGATATTTAGTAACTGTTGAAATCGCTAGAGTCTACTGACTTTTTGCCTTTCATACATCCTATAGGTACGATACATACATCTATACATATTCCATGTGGGAGCAATGGATGCTATGCGTGCGTATCCTTGATATGTTTTTTTCTGAATTTTTTCTTTTGCATTGTATGTGTCTGTTTTGTGATTTTCTTTTTGACTTGTATTTTAAGCGCCCATTTTTTTCAATTGTTTTTTTATTTTTTTGGAATTTGAATTTTTTCTTGCATATATTGTAAAATGATTGCTTTTTCGTTTTGTTCGAGACTCTAGACACTTGTCGTTTAACATTTGATCAGCATAGTTTCTTCGCAATGATGTGTATGATAATTTATTTTCGTTTTTCTTTTCAATTCGTGTTCATTGTTAATCTCTTTTTCCCTTCAATCTTTTAGAATTTCAATTGATTTAGAGAGGTGATGAAAGAAAACTTCATAAAAACATAAGAGTCATTATCGGAAAATATTGTCTTTAAATTGTCTTTACATGCTATCAACACACTTATCAATATCATAAGCATTATATGTCTACCATACTTTGCCATTTGCAATATTTTGATACTAAATATTTATTACTACAAGTCTTTTTTTTAATAATCAATATTTTTTCTCTTTTTCTTATATTTGCAGGTGAGTCTTTGGCAATTTTTTCGTTGAAATACAGCATTAATGAGACGGGTAAATATAGACTTATGTTAAAAGTTGGAAGAGCCTTCTTGCGAGATCAAAATATTAGTGTCTGGCCACTGAAAGCCAACCTATCACAACCAACTATAACAGAATTATATCTCAAGCAGTAGATCGCTTCTAATACAGCTCCACCAAAGAGCACTTCGTGGCTTAAAAGTGCCACATATTTATTTGTTATGTTTTTTTATATGTTCGAAAAGATAAGAGGCGTGGGACTTATACGATAACATCCATTTCGAACAAATTCGACCGTTTATATAAACAATATAATCTACCAAATTTTAGTACAATAGCTTTACGCATGTATTCATAAGCAAGATGCAAAACAATATTTTTGATGGGATATAGGCGTGGTTTTCATCAGATTTCGCCTATTTTCAAACTCGGCAATTATTTGCATCGAATGTCTACTCTATTACTGTATATATTCGACTGTAAAATGTGAAAACATATATTTTGTATGGAAAGTAGACGTGGTTTTCATCCGATGGTTTAATGTGGGTAAATTACCTTACCGGTTATTGTGTTCTTGGTATTCATGTAACAAAAAGAGTATTATTTTATCGTTTGATGGCCTAAGTGAACCAATTGGAGATAAGGGGGATTCCCCAATTGGGAGTCTATATTGAGAACCAGGTAGGTTCTTTATGAGTGCCAGACTACAAACCCTCAAAGACTCTCCGGCCTTGCGATTTACTATTGCAGACATTTTTTCTGGAAGCAGATCGATCTTTAATGATTTTTTTGAGATCCTACTTCGATTTTGTGATAGATTAGGCTGGGTTTAAGACGTAGGAATTTGTAGCAGAAGTGCATACTTTTTGCCTTGACACACTACCGCTCAAGACCACTCTCATTCAGTACCCGACGAACAATTAATGAATTCTGAAAAATAATTTTATTTTTTCTTTGAGGCTACAAACTTTAGGTATAACTTTCATATATAACCTAATGAAATGACGTAAATGATCATGTAAAGCACCTAACATATAAATGATAAGACTATATGAGAATAGCAATAACAATAATATGAATATTTATATATGATGATAACGTAGTCGATTTACATATACGACGGACGAGTACGTACATCGTATCGTACGTATGTCATGACATTTGATTTAGATTGAATCTACTGATAATTTAATATGAATGAATATGAAATTGAAAAAATACTTAGAGAGCTGTTGACGCAATTTCACGTCATTAGAATATTTAAAGGCTTTTGCGGTAATAAAATTAGTCTCTAAAGCGGAGTTTTCGCTCCGTCCGAATTGGATAATTGCCAAACTTTAAAACTATTAAAGTTGAGCTTGTCTTAAGTATAATTAAACCACCTTGTGTGTACAGCTTGGTACTATTGTTCTAAATAAGACGCGAGTAAAACAAAGAAGAAGAAAACCAAGAAAAAAAAAAAACAACAAGGCAACCAATGAAATAAGCAATCAACCAACCGTAACTACGAACCAACCAACATAGTACGTGCGACTACACAAAGTCAATGTCACTGTAAACAGCATTGTAATATATGGTAACTTAGTATGTAGTATGATATACATATATGTGTACTATTTATAGACCATCTAGACTATGAAAATGTTGGCAAGAACGAGAGTTCAAGAGAAGCGGAGCAGGTGTAGAATGTGGTAATAAATATGGTATACCCCGTATCTTAACATTGGTTCATTGCCATTTCTAGTAATACTGATTAAAGAAAAAAACAAAAACAAAATGAAAAAATATTGAAAAATGTTTTAGTAGGTACTATATTTATAGTGATGATGATGGCTGTGCTGGTGGCGGTAGTGGTGGTGGTGGTGGTGATGGCGGTATTAATCATATCATATACGATATGTATTGTATGGTCACATTATTGGTCACTATGACCAATAATTTTTTAATTGCAAAATTGTTGCTCATGTTCTTGTCACTCATTCGCATTCGAAAGAGATTAATAAAAACTACAAAACGATAGAAAATGAAAGGATAATCAGAATCACAATGACACATATATACATACATTGGTTGAATTAGCGTCATTGTCGATCTGAGTCGATTTCGTCATGTGTGTTTGCACGATAACTCATTAAATTAAAGAGCGATTGAGCTGAAAATTGGTACAGAGGTTACATTTTGATTACGAAAATATAAAACTATCTCTGAAAAATTTGGCATGCTTACTTACTTTTACCACAAATATGATATATTTTAAAATGGGCGTAGTTGCACGAAAACCATGCATTTTTCTATACAAAAGTGTATTATTTAATGCGTATTTTCACATTTTGAGCGAGAAAATATAAAGATTTCGAACTAAAATTTGTTGTGTAAAGCTAATCTTACCTCTAAATTGATATATTCGAAAATTGGCGTAATTGGCATGAAAACACGAAGGCAAACTGCACATTGTCCAACTCTTGGTCGGCTAGGATCCAAAGTGATATTTTATTGATTAGGCTTAGTGCCCTGGAATTTTTATACCCTGCATAATGTAATATGCAAGGTATATTCATTTCGGTCACATGTTTGTAACCACTTCGGAGATATCGAAAACTATATATGATATTGGGCATGATCGTTCAATAGCCACGCCCACACCAAGCATTCAAAGCGACTAAGCGCGGAATTTTCAAAATTTTTAACTTGCTATAACACACTTAATATACCATTTGAGACAACAATATATAGCACATAGCGTTACATTATACTGCTACAAAACCTCGCCCATTATACTGCCCTTGCCAGAAATGGGCGAGCCACGCCTACTTTTTATAGTACCTCCCATGAAAAGTGTCTGTACTTCTTTTAAATTGAAACAACTGTAACTTCTTCAATCCTCTAGCTAGAATACGCATTTGACACTTACATTAATATGATAGTCGGAAATAACATGGCAAAAAATCATCGTGCCATGCCCACTTCTTTTTGGGGCTCCCATACAAAGTCAAGGGAATTAAACAAAAAGTTTTAAGCCCCATAACTTATAAACTATTTAGCGTAGAACAACGAGATTTAAGGTGTGGATTACCACGCCATCGCCACGCCCACTATTTATAGTAGCTCCCATACAAAATGAATGAATTCCTTTTAAATTGAAATAGCTGTAACTTCTGCAATCTTCTGTCTAAAATAATTGACACTTAGTCGGAAATAATGTGGCATGAAACTAGCATGCCACGCCCACTTCTTATTGGGGCTCCCATACAAAATTGCGGAAATTAAAACAATTTTTTAACCTCCATAACTTACAATCTATTTAGCAATCTTACAACCATATTTACGTTGTCGATTAGCTTTGTAAAGATAATTAGATTCAGAAGAAATGGGCGAGCCACGCACCATTCGTTATAGTATGAATTAATTTCTTTTAAGTTGAAATAACTGTAACTTCTGCAATCTTCTGTCTAGAATAACCATAATTGGCACTTAGATTAATATGGCAGTCGGAAATAATGTGGCATGAAACTAACATGCCACGCCCACTTCTTATTGGGGATCCCATACAAAGTTGCGAAAATTGAAAAAAAATTTTAGCCGCTATAACTTACGAACTATTCAGCGTAGGACAACCAAAATTAAGGTGTGGATAAATATTATAAAGATAATTAGATTTATAAGAATGAAGCAAGCCACGACCACTACGAAGCCTTGGAATTATCTTAAAAACCCCTTAAAACACACATAACTTACAAAATACTTCGACAAATTCAACCATATTTTAGGTGTAGATTAGTATTATAAGCAAAAATTGTTCCTCAAAAAAACTGGTGAACCACGGCTACTTCTTAATGTAGCTCCCATACAAAATAGTGGAAATAAAATAAAAAGATGGATATTCGAGCAAACTTTATATATATATACTTACATATGCAGGGTATAATTTGGTCGGCCCCAACCCACTGTAAGGTCATTTCTTTTTTTTTAGAAAATAAAACCTGCGCAATATTTTCTTTGTAATTTTCATTTTAAGATATATTTTGTTTGTTTATTGTTGATGTTACTTTTACTGCTGCTTGTGTATTATTAATCAAAAATAAAAATCATTATATAATGACTATGAACAATCAAAAATCATCCAGCCAACTAACCAACCAACCTATGGGTGGGAATGATTACGTGTGCGTGCATATTAATTTAAGGATGTATAGTATGAAGACTACATGATTGAACGAATAAATGTGTAAATATATGAATAAGGAGATGTATGAGAAAATGAATATACTTTTATGAATAGATATCAGTAAATAGATAGATGGAAGGATGGATGAATGACCTTTGCATTAATTGAACTTTCTAACTAAACTTCATGAAGATGATGATGATGATGCTGATGATGAGCAAATAAATCGAAGAAGAGACCACTTACTCTCTCGCCCTCACTCTCTCTTTCCGTAATTTATTCAACAATAATTGGTCAATCTGACTGACTGACTACCAAACCAAAATGAAACTTGATGGAAAAGAAAGAAATGGAAGAAAAGTAAAACGAACAAAACAGATTTATTCGATAAACTTTCGGATAAAAATATGTCTATGATCTCTGTAAATAAGATTTAATGATGTCTATCGATGGTTACGACCACGCCGACGAAGATGATGTTGATATAATGATAATGATAGAAGTATATATTGTATGATGGAAGTAGACATAAGTTTTGGTCTCGTATCTTTTAATCATCGTCTGGTCGCTATTATTATAATATATCGATTGGATTTGGCGTAAAAGTATCATGTATATAAATTATTGTGTTAAGGTTGAGTTTCTCTCCCAATATTCTGGTGATTGGGTAGTTTTGGCAGTCTGAAAATTATCTACATATATTGGTCGATTTCGAACCCAGAAACATTATGATATCGCTTATTTGTGTTCTGGTAAAAATAATTGGGCTTGGGTTACCCAAGCCAGGAATTCAATCGGCAACAATACGTAGAGAAGGGCAACGCAACCACCTAATCACTAAGAGATTATAAACTTTAGAGAGGTTTTGAGCGTGTTTCGCAATTGTAACATGCATAATATAGCATTGCAAGGTGCAATTTGTCTTTCTGCCAAATATAATATTGAGTTATCCAAACATAACCACTGAATTATTGCAAAAATTTGTGATTTTTTGTGTACCTAACACATATTTCATATTTTTGAACTGTCAACTGTCAAATACGCAGTACAGCATACAGTTGAGAATACTACTGTTATGATGTGATGATATTATTGCTACATATTTGCCATTTGATTTACTACGATATTTAGCCTGAGATTAGAATGATTTGCTGTCTTTCCATCTTATTATTATTGTTGTTTTTGTTATTGAGATTTCCATTTAGCAAATGAGCCATTTTTATGCAAAGTAATGAAATATTTCGGTCAACATTGTCATATATTTACTTACTTACATAGTCAATACGAGTTATCGATGACTCGGGGTTGACTATCAGACAAGCAGATAGAGATTGACTGACAAATAAGTTTACACATCCAGTTTATACTTGTGTGTTGTGTACACAAAAAACACGCGAATACACAAAAAGTCAACAAGATACGATAAACATTATGTAGATACTTTACTTAAATAAATTGATATCTGAGAGTATACAGATACAAAGTGAATTTAGTTGAGCATCATTGATGGCACAATGCTGATATTTGTTGATTTTATTTTCATTTTCATTTTATCTTCCGCTCCCTCTGGTTTTTCACTTGCCATCGAAATTGTTAATACAATCTTTTATTGGTGATTGTTTTTTTCAAATCTTTGAATATTTATTATACATACATCCAGACTAATGTCTGTATTAATTGTGAAATATTTCTATTTTTCTATTTCAACAATTATCTAGTAAATTTACTAATAACAGTTAATTAACTTTTTACTCTTCTCAATTAACACGTTAATAGCTGGGACATTTTTGGTCTACACACAGAAAATTCCTTCATTTTTCTCTCCCAGAAATTTCTTTCCTTAGAAATTTAACAAATCATCAGTGCCGTAACCAAGATTTTGGCAAGGGGAGATAAGGTGAAAAATATGTATAAGAAAAAAACTTTAATGAATGATTTTTAAATATCTATATATTATTATTTTTTCTTTTTTAACAAGTCCACTCTGGCTATGGCACTGGTGATCATTAATTACACACAGACTCAAGTCGGGAAACGAGTTTTTTCGTTCCGAATGCTGCAAAATTATTTCATTGACTCATTGAAAATAAAAATAATATATACACAATAAACAGATATGACAAACGAAAAAAGAAGAAGGGACAAATTTGACATTTTTATCGAAAAATTAATATGCAAATACTTTTATAATGCTAATAATAAGAGACGAAAGTAAAAAACTAATATGAAAATATTGTTTTTCAACTTACATGAATTTAAGTGAACTGCAAAGAAGTAGCCTAGCTTTGCAGGCATTTCAAAGCTATGAATGCATTAAGAAATTGATTTTAAAGCAAAAATAGAGTGTATGAGATGGAGCAAGAGATTTTTAATTTCATGTTTCATTCCATAAAAGAACACTTCATATTAAACATAAAAACGACATATATTTGTCGTTGCTCAAAATTGTTGGCATTTTGTCAAATATATAGTACTCAATAGTATCTAGTAGTAAAGTAGTTGTTGGTATTTTACTTCTCATGAAGGCAAGTTAAATTAAAATTCTCATTTTTTTTCTCTCCCTGTCTCTGTCACTTGTCGATTTTGAGTTTTATTTTCGTTTGGCAAATATTTTCTATTTTCTCATTTTTTGATATATTTTATTTCCTTGTCCATTTGCCTTGGAAAATTTAATTTTTCCTTAAGATTTTTTTTTTGTTTTCTTTTGTTAAATATTCAACATCATCGTTGTTGCCGTTGTCATTGCCTCTTATTTGTAATTTTTTATTACCAACATGAGTTCAACTCATTCGGACAACTTATTCCATTTTTCTTGTTGTTGTATACTTTATACATACACTCGTATGTTTGAAATGTGAAAAACCTGCCTCAAGGTGAATGCCTTTTCTGAATTTCTGTTTTAATCTTTCTTTGCAAACGTAAATGCATATGTATTGTTGGTTGCTGCTTATGTGAGTTCACATACAAACTTACATTGGCTCTTGTTGTTGGCCAAATGTTAAGTTATTCTAGTTTTATTCGTTGTCGGCTTTTCGGTTATAAAGTCAAGGATGATAATTAAGTTAACAACTAACTCAATTGCTTGCCGATCGATCGATTTATGTGTAAAAAATGAAATGAATGTATATTTTAAAGGAAATCCAAAGGAAACAAAAAACATATGGAAGTCAAATCTGAATAGATAAGGAAAAGGATAGTTGAGAGGCAACGCTCTTGCGTTTTTCTAATTTTGCATTTATCGCTAGAAAGTTGGTGATGTAGATGATGATAATGAATCGCAAATTATGCATATTTTATTTTTACATTTTTATGATACACAATTCTATGGATTGCTGTAAAAAGGCTTTTGAAAAAGCTTTAAGTTGCAAACTTTTCGATGAACAAATGAACACTGCGCGTTACGATAATCTTAGGCAGAGTATTTTTTCAAGAACTTAATTGAGCTAAGAATTCAAGTTATTGCAATAGTTTAACTACACAGTGCGTCATGAAAAATATATCGAGGTTCTGGGTCAGCCATAAGAAATGAGTTTCAGCGTTTACCAAATTTTTCCATCACTTCGATGTGTGTTTTCCATACGTACTGTTTTCATGTATTTTTTGATAAAAAAAAAACGACAATGACGTGAATTCACGCCCATTACAAACCAAAGTGTTTTGAAAATGACTCAATTTCTATCAAGTTTTGCTAAAAATGGTCACAAAAATCCATTTTATGGTTTATGGAAACATGAATCAGTAAATTTACATCAATTCAAATTTTAGTTTCTCTTAATTGTAATAAAATAATGTTTTTTATTTGGCCTAAATTGACCTAATCTGCTAATCTACATATGTTTCAATTAGAAATAAAATTTTGTTTAGAAAAATGCAAATTTTCGAAAACGTATATTTATGACAATGGTATTTCAAAAGACGTCAATTTATGTCAGTCCCTTGACGAGATTAAATTTGACATAAATTGACTTGGTTGCAGAAAACAAATTTAAAATAAACGTCTGCGAAAATAAGCTTTATTTCAGTAAAATTCACATGTTTGAAGACGTAAATTTACTTCAATTGTATTTCAAGTTGTATTTGACACGCTGTTAATGCAAAAATTGCAATTTTTCGTCTGCTACAATTAAAAAAACGTTTACTCCAATTTCATATCAATGAAATTTCGAAATAGTTCATTATGAGAATTCGCATTTTCAGTGTAAAGGATAAAACAAAAACGACTTAAATTTACGTCAATCATTAATTCAATTAAAAATGCAAGTTTTTCATATATTAAAACACTTATAAAAGTAATTTGTAGAAAAAAAGAAAGATATTATTTAAAAATGTAGTTAATTCTGGCCTACTCATGTACTGTTTATAGTATGTACCAAATAAATAACACCATATTATTGTTATCTAGACATATTTATTCATATATTTACATATTTATCACCTAATTGACGCTCGTAATATGTAATTTGCTTATTCAACAAATAATACATACAATAAATGTATAATTTATACGAATGTGCAGACAATCAAAAGCAAAAATTAAAAAGTGATTGACACTTAAATTGAAATAAAAGTACTACGTACGTAATTTCCACGTGTTCATGACATCAAGTTTAAATGAACGACAATGACCAAACAAACAAACAAACGTACAAACGAACGAGCGAACGACCAACTGACCGATCAAATCATAAATATTTATTTGAGACCATCGAACAATGAACCAAGAGTGTGGCTGGCGTAAATATACTATCACTAGGTACGTAGATACTTATATTTGAGGAGAAAATAAAGGAGAGAAGAAACAAAACAAAAAAAAAAAAAACAAACATAGAATGTACAAAACCATTTAATTATGACCAATTCGGAAGGCAATCAACAATAAATTCTAACACATGCAAAACGCACACGCGCACGCAGCAAGCAACAAATCAACTACCAGTGGGGTGACAAAGAGTACAGAAACACACAGATCCAAAGTAGAACAGAAGCATAACAGGCGATAAATAAGAAACAACAAACAAATGAAAAACACACTGGTTGATTTTCAGCTTCACAAAGTTGAATTTGCTTGAATGCACAGACACACGGATACATTCGAATTTATGTATACGCAAAATAATCTGCAACGATGTCGATGGCAACGACAATGATATGACACACTCGTCTCACATTATTGGAACGATAATTTACGAAGCACTTTCGAAATTTCACGAATATTACTGACCAACGACACCGATAATAATGCGTATCACCACTACTACATTGATATGTAAATTATATGAGACAGCAATAATAACAATAACATTAACAACAACGGCAACAACAACAAAAATAGAAACAACAATAAATGAAATCGAAACGAAACCCCCTACATGAAAGATGATTAAGTAGAATGTGTTTTTTCCTCTTTTGTTACTGCTACCTGCTTACTACATGGCTCTGTTTGCGGTCATCCGCCATTTATTTCTTTCTCACAAGAGAGTGTCGTAAAAAAATACCGCTAATTCAGCTGCCAGTTGCTGATATGCTGCAACTAGCCACCGACGTAGCGTACGTACGTACCGCCCGTACGTAAGAACATACAAAATTGCATTGATTCTCTCCGCTACGAGCAACGTCTACGTCACCGTCATACGGTGGTGAGTTTTCGTTAACACGACGTTCCCATAAGATAGGTCGTGTCAGCTGACACGTTCTACGTTTTTACGTCGGTGGCTAGTTGCAGCATTAGTCGTTGCTTTTTCTATCACGATAATGTACAACATTGTTTCTCAATCTTTTGCGTTCATCTCATAAATGAGATCACAAGAAATATTCGAAAATATTATGTACATTTGTATGAGATGTGGGCGTGATTTCATTCCAATTACGACCGATCTTAAGTTATCCATCCAATTGTTGAAAATAGACTCAGCAGTTTTTTATTTACGAGCGCAAAGTTGGAAAATATAATTTCGAAAACCCAATTTTGTATGGGAGGTAGGAGTGATTTTCTGCAGATTACTTCCACTCTCAAAATATTCATTAATTGATTGAAAATAATTCTCTGCACTGAGTTTTAGTTCGCGAGATTTGCATCTCCTTGTGAAAAGTTAGAAAATATATGTTCGAACGCATATTTTCGTATGGAAGATAGGTGTAGTTTTCATCGCATTACATTCGTTCTCGAAGCAATTGTTTGTTGATTAAAAATGAACTTCTATACAAAATTTCAGTCTGATAGCTTTATATTTATGCACTTAACTTAAACAAATATATCTGCGAAAATGTTGTGATTTGCATTAGACTACGTCCAGAACATACTCTTGTATGGAAGGCAAAATATTATCCATTTGTAACCATTGTCGAAGAGTTGCCACCGAATGTGCTTAACATCTCCACACCATTTTAGTGGAACTATGACAGGTGTAAATACTTTCTACTTTGTCTGCAGCCGGCTTAATCTTAAAACTAACGGTAATCTTGTTCTTATTGACTATATGTGCAAGTGTTATATCAGCGGCCTATCTTAATAGAAGCAAAATGAGCCCGATAAGATCTATTACCACGTCTACTGCTTACAAGTCTAATAATATTTGCTGATTCGTTAAGAACCACTGAGTGTATAATGATTGAGATAAATCTACGTCTCTCATAACATAACTAACATAATTGATGTACATACGAGAACATACTCATGCATTGGAACGAAAAACCAATCGTCCGTTCGTTTGGCTGACTAAACAAAACTGTATCTCAAACTCGATGACTAGTCTCTTTTTGCCCATTCAACTAAAATGATATTCCCTTTGTGTCTCTCTATCTTTTAGGGATTCGGTTTATGGTCACCGCCAAGTTTGTTGTATTTAAAATCCAAGATGCTTGTTGATACTTGTACATACAAGTGCATCATATGTAGGCTTGTTTATTTGTAGTAACTTTGTGCCGAATGCCATGCACATTGTTGGATGTACAATAACAAGTATGTACGAGTAGTTACTGTTTGTTGATTATAGCTATTTCAAAATATTTCCGATTGAATGAACGCAAAAATTGTGTTTACAGTAATAGTTGGACCGATCTGGCCCAACTTCTTCAGCAAACTGATACAAAATAGCAGATGAGTATGCGAAAAAAAAGTAACAAGCTAGTGGGAGGAGCGCCTATAAAAAGTATGCACATAAATTTCAAAATTTTCTTCCGAGTGTGAAAAAACTTGAATATTTGAAATGCAATGCTTAGCGACATGAGAATGTTTACATACATTGTATGTATATTTACAAATGTAAATATACATATGTAGCTATGCACTTGATATGCAAAGCAATATAAAAGTGAATAATACTTGAGAGATTTGGTCAGATGATGATGGTCAAACATGTGTCTAAGATTACAAAATACTTAAGAAGACAAGTGGTTGACTTTCCCTTTCTAAAGCAAACAATGGGGAATGTCTGTAATACATGTTGTACAATATATTTCTAAGCTATTGCAAAACTAGTTAAAAAATGTTGTCATCATTATGTAGCACGCTAGGCCGTAGATTTTTTCTTGGCTATTTTCTTCCAATAAGAGGAAAATCTGGATTTCATATGAGATGTCAAACTAGTCGTACTTCAGAAAATTTATACGAGCAGATCAGTGCTTTAAGCGTAATATTCATTGCAACAAATACATCTTTAAGCCATACACTGTAAAATTATATTTGCGAGTAGTCCCAAAAAGTCTATAGTGATATTTCGAGCTCTTCACAGGGGTCTCGGAGCTCCCTTATTCCCAAATAATAAGTTCTTGCAACTCTTTGTCTCTCTAGCAACTGCTACGGCTGAAGCAGTGGTTTCTGGAACTTAGTAAATTCCAGAAAATCTTTGGACCCGAGTAGATGATAACGATTTTTCGGTTTTCGGTGCAAATAGGTGAAAGTTCTACTTGTGTTATTTGAGAAACCATTTTGTATCAACTCTTTATTTCTTTGGCAAGTATTTTGCATATTTTTGAAGTTGACACATTGCGCTTCGGTTCCATTCCCGATCTGGTTTGAGAAGTTGCATTGTAAGTGCAATGAAGCTACAAAGCATAAATATAATAATAATTTTTGAATAGGCAGACATATAATACATATAACTAGACTGATGAAATTTATAAAAGCGAAAATTAAAACAAATTTCATATGATTATAAAAAAAGAGCTCACTCAAACCAGTTTGATATGTGATTCACGTCACGTGTCGTTTTACCACATGTGCTTACATACCTTTTAATAACAAAAGCAACAACAACAGCAATATCAAACAACAATGTCATCGACATACGGGTACGATACAAGATCATCTATCAGCTACCAAACCAAGCAAGCCCGCAACCAAACCAAACCAAGCCAGCCATCCATCCATCCATCCATCCAACCATTCAGTCAACGACAACATTATTAATGTGAATGTACTTGAACGTGTGAGACATACGAGTACTTTCATCATCATCATCATCATCATCGTCATCACGGGCAGAAGCAGAGACATGAAGAGCAGCACTATACTCTCTTCACAATATTTTTAAACACCATTATTGTTGTGTCTCAATGTTGATGAAACAGCTGCCGCCCGCCATCGTTGTTATAGTTTTGTGTATGCGTTTTGATTGTCGCTTAAAACATCAAAGTTATGTGTATGGTAAGAAGAGGTCGCGGTATCCGTATTGAATGGTAATGGTGATGATAATGATGATGATGATGCTGCTGCTGATGATGATGATGATGATGATGGTGTATTGTAATTCATACTTGGTTATACAACAAATATAGTATACGGTGGCTCATTTTTCTTACACACCTGAATACATTTTCACAAGAGAATTGTGCTAGAAAGTGAAATGCATTATTAATTAAGAGTTGTACATACATACCTACTCACTCGTACATTTATATAACGACTTAACAAACCAACGAACGATAGTAGTGACAGCGAGAATGACAATGACGATAATATGACGTCTATGCATAAGAATCTATCCAATTTGTGATTTGATAAGTACCTACTTGTATGAAATCTAAAAAATTCTCTCTCACACACTTTGTCTTTTGTAAATATTTATATCGTTTACCCTTTTTGTGGTGAATGTATGAAATCATCACACGGGCGGAAATCTATTCATGAATAAATTATTTCGTACGTTGAATATTTCCCCAAAGGCCCATCATTTTTGTGTATTTTTTTTTCGTGTATTTTCATAGAAAAGCTGCTTTCTTCAAAAGGCATTCTTACTGAAAATGACAAAATTTTATTGATGCAATTGATGAAAAATAGATTAATCACAAAAGCTCAGGAAAGTATAATTATTCATATGAAATTCTAAAACAGAAAGTTTCTATGTCAAAGAAAGTATATATATATGAAAATGAAAATTTAAATGATTCTTGTAGAGCATAGAATACAATTCTCGCTTAATGATTTGCCTTCCGACTTGACCATTTCCGAAAAATAAAAATTTCCTATTTTTTCCAACAAGTGAATGGTAATTGTTCCTATACTAATATGTTGCTAGGAGAGAGCCTGGAAAAATTCTATTACAAAGTTCTCTTGTTCGAAATCGCTTTATATATCCGTTTTATGTACTATTTATAGATATACTCAAAAAGTGCTTTAGAAAGTAAGTTTCTTTTACTTTGCATACCAAAATATAACTGTTTTGAACTGAAATTCACCAGTTGACAATATTTTCTCTAACGAATGGAAGCGTTCCAGAATAGGCGTGATCGGATAAAAACCAAACCAAACCTCCCAAACAAAAGTATGTTTTCGAAAATAAGTTTCTTTGATTTTGCCTACCAAAATATCAATCTATAAATCTGAAACTTGGTGTATGACAATGAAATTATTAAATAATGGATGCTTTCGAGAATAGGCGTGATCGGATAAAAACCAAACTTACCTCCCATACAAAAATATGCTTTTGAACTTTTCTTTTTTGATTTTTGTGTACCGAAATATGAAGCTATTAAACTGAAAATCTAGAATGGGCGTAATTGGATGAAAACCCCACCTACTTCCCATTTGAAAACATATTTTCGAATATATATTTTCATACAAAAACATTTGTATGGTTGGGATTTCTTCCACTTAACACAAAATTGACGATAAGATCATCGATAAGCAATTTCCCACTGGGCTCACACTTTGATGCTTTTCTTTTTGTCACACGATACAACGAATTATAATTAAAGCATGTAATTCACAATAACTCATATACTCGTATGTATTTATACTGAATGCTTATGCTTATACGGTGGGTAGTTGTGTTAGGTGTACCCTTTAACTGTTATATTAATGAGGGTAAAATATGAAGAAGAGGAAGTAATATAAAAGGAACAAAGAATAATTATAAAGCTATTGGTAGATGTACTATGTCGTTGGATTTGCATTTCCTTTTGCTTCAAAGTTATTCTAATAGATATGCACTACATATACATTTATAACAATATATTGGCTTTCTACATATGTATATGTGTACATATGTACACACACATGCATGCATACACATATTATCATTTTTATAATGCATATAAAAACAAGTATGAACTACTCTCATTATAATAAACATAATGAGTACTATAATGAGAGTATAAAAGAGAAAATTGTGATTACTGAATCGCCAATTGAGTTGAATATGCTGGTAGCAGTGGTGGTGGTACCGACGATGTATAAGCACTTAACCTATACACATGTATATGTATATACATATAGGAAGAAGCATAGAAATCGATTGACGGATTCCGGTGGCAGTAACGAACTAACTACTCATACCTTTGTAGCTGATAACATTTCTTTTGTTCAGATGATGGCCACACTTCCTGCGAAATGCTGTTTTAATTGTGTGCATTTCTCTCTATTTCACTTTTGTACTTGCTTGCATTATTGCCACCATTTCTTTCGTTTTCATTATTCTATCCATTGTTTCAATACATCATTACATGCATATATAATTAGAGGAAAAAAAAAAAAAAAAAAAAAAAACGATTGCATTTAGAGCAGTTTGAATTTATTGTAATTTCTCCATTTCATGATTACTTTACTTTTATTATTATTCTTCTCTCTCTCTTAATTGTGCACTTGATTCTGTTTTTCCTACATTCCTCGTTTTACTCACCTTTAACTACATTTCAGAATATTTAATACTAATTAGGTAATATGGTATTCTTCATTTTTATGTGTATTTTGAAGTGGTTTTATTTATTTTTTTTTCTAAAATAAAGCGTAGCAGCAATTTTTCCAGGCTTCATTAATAAATCCTGCGATTATTTATATTGCAGTCAATTCGATATTGGGTATATCGAACGAAAACGTTTATACAAAATAAAAAAATTAAAAGATTTGTATAAAATCACAATCACATCGAAAACACAAATGGCTCTTGGAAATTATTCAGCAATAATTCACACATGCTCTCATACATATTTATGAATATTTTAACATTTTTAATATATCATATCATATTACTTGCTTGAAAATTCATATAAATTAAATTGCATAAAATTTGAAAAAATAAAAAAAAATTTGTGGAAAATAAAATACAATATATAAAATAAATAAATTTCAAAAGCAAAAAAAAATTTACGTGAGTTCCTACATACAAAAGGTATGCGTGCATGTGTACATCATACATACACGTATGTATGTAAACATGTGGAATAGTGAAAGTATGTATAAAGATGATGAATACGATGATGAGGCTATTTTACAATACGAGGTCAATGAAAGTGAATAAGGTATGTAAACAAATAAAGGCAATGTACATATATGTACGGATGATGCTAAGGTGCGTCAATGAGACCTACATATGTAGTAGGTGAATAGTTTGAGCATTCCAGAAAATAAACTAAAAGAATTGAGAAAACATTCCTTGAAATTTGGATTTTGATTAAAATAAATTTTTAATATTTAGCTATAAATTTGTATTTAGGCCAATATATGTAAAAGCACAAAATATACAGTAAAATTAGGAAATACAATTAAAAACTAATTTAATTTATATCAATAGATAGCAGAAATACTTAAAAATCAATCAACATGGCTTGAAATGCTTTATACTGTGTGCAAGATATAGTTAGGAACATACTTGCATATGAGAGGTAGGTGTGGTTTTCATGTGATTACGCCCTTTTTTGGACTTGTTTATCCATTAGCAAATTTTATCGTATGTACCTAGTTTCAGCTTGATAACTCTATTTTTTCATGTTTAAAGTGTGAAAACACACATTAAACGATATACCTTTCTAGGGGAAGTAGGTGTAGTTTTCATCCGATCATGCCCATTTGATATTATATCAATTGTATGGTAAGAGTTATTTTAAATACCAAGTTAGTTAGTTTGTTAGCAGAATATTTTCGCGAGTAAAGTGTGTAAACCAACATTAAGTATCGAACTTTTGTATGGGAGATAGTCGCGGTTTTCATCCAATTACGCCCATTTTCGATTTCATCCATTCGTTGGCGAAAATGTTACTCTTTACCAAATATTAACCTGATAGCTCTATATTTCGATATACAAGGTCCAAAAACTCATGTTCGAAAGTATATTTTTGTATTGGAGGTAAGCGTGCAGTTTAGTCGATTACGCCCATTTTATAATATATCATATATGTGCTAAGACTAACTTTACATACCCAGTTTTAGTTAGAGAGCTATATATTTTCGTGCGTAACAGACTTACAACAACATTCTTTTGTATGGAGGATAGAAGCGATTCTCTTCCGATGCACATATTTTCTAACATATGTAAATAGAATACAGAATAACAATTACGTGAATTCACGTCAAGCATTGATTATGAAAAGAAAAAAACAAATTTACTAAAAATATTGCATATTTTAAAATAGAATTTCCAAATGCAAATAAATTAGTTACCTAATAAAGTGATTTTTCATCAAGTGTCTGTCTATAATCATTTTGCACCAAAATATAATACAATTTTGAATTTAAATACATTTCAATAAAGACTTACCTATTCATTTCTTACTACTACCAACCACACCATAACCACCATCAAGAGTAACAAATTTACTTCAAATAATAGAGTCGCAATATGACGAGCAAAATAAAGATCTCACATTATTCTTTTTTGCCACTACAATCATAATGAAATCTCATCAACCAACCAACCCGCCAACCAGTCAGTCAGTCAGTCAGCCAGCTAGCTTACCATTTATACTGATTTCCTGACAATCCAAGACTAAAACCGGAAAATTTTCAACTTCCGCGATATACATATATTTTATGCAGCAGCAAATCATAAAGTACATGTACTCACAATATAGTATTAAAAACAAAAATGAAGGAATAGAATAGCGTAAAAAAAGGGAATAGAAAAAAGAGATTTTAAATATGCCATAAAAGCAGAATAAAAACTGAAACCGAATAATTTTTGTTGTTGGTACTTGAAAGTTGTACCTTCTCCTTCCTCCACAGAATACACAACAATTCCCTCTTGTATTATATTTTATGATTGTCGAATGTGTATATGCTGACACAAAACTGACTGACGTTGTTCTTCTTGCATTGTCCTCTTGAAATAAAAATATTCTCCTAAATGTACAAAATATTAAATGGTACAAACACACAGTAGTACTGGCGACAACATCGAAGTTGATGATATGATATGAAACCGGGCAGCGGTGACTGAAGCATTAGGAACAAATATGCATATAAAATATTTTTTTGAAGAGGTGGAGAAACAGACAGAGAGAGAGGGAGACACAGAGAGTTAGAGCTATGATTAAGGGGTGTATTGGTGTCGATATTTGTTTGTATCAGATGCAAGACCATCATACCACAGAGTTGCACAATTGCAATTACAATTCCACCGTGGTGTAGAAAATCGTGGCAGCAAACAATGCTTGAATATGCAAATATGCGAAAATTGTGTGAAAGGACATGAAGCTGTAATTTGTATATGTCTGCGAATGGGTATTGAATGAAGAAGGAAAGAATATTGTAATACGGCGCGAAAGTAGAAAAATATCGAGCAAACGTGTAGAACGAACAGAAATGATTGCGTGTGGTGGAAGGTGAGCACATTGAAAAAATGACACAAAATAAAGGGACACTATAGATTCCTTGCTGATATTCCAATTGCTGCAGTAAGGACGTGAATACTCTTCAAAATTCTTTTGTAAATAGAAACAACTCGAAACAAAAACAATTCCCCAGTCTACGAAATGAAATCAAATCGTACAAATGGTGCTCTACTATTTCAAATTGACTCGGCGTGTTGATCAAATTTAATAGAATTAAAATTAATAATTTCTATTATGACTGCAATCTGACTATTGAAATAAGTCAATGTTTAAGATAGTGGTTAAATGTGGAATGAATTTTTAACATATACTCTATATACATATCTAGAGATGAGGATGTCTCTGAAAATATTCGCCGCAAAATTCTAAACCCAGGCAAGTTTTGCTATTTAATCCCCACATAACTTCAGTCTTACTGCATGTTGCATGTTGCAGTTGAAGAGAATGGTGAAAACTTGGTGGTCGCGTAAAAATGACGCGTCAAGCAGAAAAAATAAAAAATTTCTATATCTATGTTTTTGAGATTGCTGAATTCGAGTTCGGGGATGGTTGAGTTCGGTTAGGTAGCATTTCGTCCCTAATCTCAAAAAAGAAAGATATGAGAAAAGTTGAAACATTCATTAAAATACTCAGAATGAGCTTTAGAGAGGGTAAAGTCCATTAATTTTGTCTCCTCAATATGTTTTGTGAACCACCATAATTATACTATGGGCCGCTTGAGAACGGCCGATTTGGTCCGAATATCTTCGACACGGATGTGGCCGTCAGATCCTCGATACAGGTGGGTAACGCGTCCAAGATTCAATTGGTTTGGGGGCAGCAGCTCATCCTTGATGACTATCAGTTGACCTACTTCAACCTCCTTTTGAGGGTGTTGCCATTTGTAGCGTTTGTACAGATCTTGTAGGTACTCAGTTTTCCATCTGCGTCTAAACTGGTGGTGAAGCGCCTTGAGTTTTTCCCATCCGTTTATTAGGGATAAAGCCTCGGAGTTGGGTTCGTGCAAGGCCGTTGGGGTCTTGAGAGAGGGCAGCCAATGGTCTAGAGTTGAGCACGGCTTCGATTCTACAGAGCATAGTTGAAAACTCTTCGAAGCGGAATTTGTGTTTGCCGGCAGTCTTCTTGAGATGAGCCTTAAGGGTTTTGACTGCCTACTCCCATAGACCGCCCATGTGGGGCGCACTGGGAGGAATAAAAACCCAGTCAATGCCTTGGGGAGAGTATTGGTCCAGAATGTCTATAGACACTTCCTTAGAGAATTTGAGGAATTCTTTACTCATGGCTCTTTGAGCTCCAACGAAAGTTGTACCATTATCCGAATGCCTCTGTAGAGAGATCGGAGCACAATTCCAAATGAATTTCCTTTGTGGAAAAACATACAAATACAGCCACATACCCTTTGAGAAAGGCAGCAGTTCGTAGCGTAGGTGCTTAAATTTCGAATGGACCTGCAAAATCAACACCTGTGGTAGCGAAAGGTACCGACAAGGTACAGGTGGCAGAGCTGCCATAATCTGTGATCGGACCTTTTGTTTGTGGATGGTACAAACTTTGCATAGAAATATGCATTTCCTTATTTGGGGCTTAAGACGAGAAACATAGAATTTTTGTCGAGCCATTCAGAACATGAACCTTTGTTCTACGTGTAGGAGCAGAGTATGGAGAAACTCGAGATACAAAATGCAAAACCGGGATTTTTCAGGAAAAATTAACTAAGACCAGAATGAGCTAATCGACCATTTACTCTCATGAGATTTTCCTTGTCGACATAAGGATTGAAAGTCAGCAGAACTTTTGTTGCTGACTGTGGATGAGCTGAGCAGAGCCTTCAGCTCTGTTGGAAATTATTGCTAACGAGATTAGCCGTCTTTTTGCGAAACGAATTTCGTCCTGCGAGAGTGAGGAATTCGAAATTGGAGAAGATTTTTGCAATTTAGAGAGTCCATTATGGACAAAACGGAAAACGTAAAAATCAGACGTAGCGCCCTTGAAAATGATGAGAACCGTTCGATAATGTCGGTATGGTCATCTAACGTGAGAAGAACCTTCACTTTCCTTTGCTCGGGGGGCAAAGTAGTAGAATGTGTTGGTTTTGCCCAGGCATGGCATGGCGCCAGATAGCATTTCCAACGTTTTACTTTCTCCAAGCGGCGAAAGTAAAACGGCGCCACACAATTCCAAACGTGGTAAGCTGACCGTCTGCAACTTTTTCTTTAGCCACCAGCAAATGACAGGATATTTGCTGATTTATGTCCATTGATCGTATGTACAGGGCTGCACAATACACTTTCTCTGAAGCATCACAAAATCCATGAAGTTGGATGCGCTTCTTGGGAGAGAATTGTTCCCATCGAGGGATTTCGATGAGACCAATGGACGTAATGTTCTCCAGAAATACATTCCATTTGATGAGTGATCTAGGTTTCGCACATTCATCCCAGTCGGTGCCTTCTAACCAGAGCTGTTGGAGAAGCAGCATGGCTTGAGTCATGATGGGCGAGAGCCATCCTGTCGGGTCAAGAAGTTTCGCAACGGCAGATAAAATTTATCGTTTGGTAGTAGCGGATGTTGTTTCAATGGCGATACTGAGTACGAGAATGTGTCAGTCAATGCATTCCATCATATGTCAAGGGTTTTTGTGGCACTTGCTTCTTATCACACAACATTATCTCACCATTGCCAACAGAAGATGGCGGGATGAGAGCTCTTGTGCTACCACTAGAAAAATCTGGCCAACCCTTGACAATAAACGAACCCATTCACTGTTGTCAATGGGCAGGAAAACCATAAGTAATGTAGTCGCCGTACTCACGGTCCACTGGCTTGTGGGTAGGCATGCTGCAAGGCTCGGCTTACCGGCCAACGATTTCTGTCGCAGCTGAAAGGAAGAGGAGGAAAGTGTTCACCACTTCCTCTGTAGATGCCCCGCCTTGGCACGCAGAAGGCACACTCTACTAGGGAGTGCCTTTTTTACAGATACCACTGAGCTTGCACCCATGGATGTCAGGGACATTGCTCTATTCATTAAGAAATCCCAATGGTTCCGCTTAACAGAGGAGATAGGATGGTAGGCGTCAACGATGCATGGTGACACAATGGGCCAATTATTTGGCCTAAGTGCGTCGCCTCTTTGGGGGGCGGCCGCATAACCTAACCTAACCTGAGGGCCTGTACCACTTGAGATAAAGATTCTACTGCATCTGGAATTGTCTGAGAACCAGATAATACGTTATCTACATAGGTTTCTTTGAAAATTATTTTTTCCACGAGAGGGAAATTCTTCTTGGAATCCTTAGCCAGTTCTTGCAGGGTTCTAATGTCTAAATATGGAACCCAATTTACACCAAATGTGACTGTATTCAATCGGAAATCTTGAATTGGAGAATTTGGTGACCTGCGACAGAGAATTCGCTGGAAATCTTGGTCGTCACGGTGGACAAGAATTTGTCGGTACATCTTCTGTACATCACTGTTGAAAACGAATTGATATAGTCGCCACCTCAGGATGAGAACCATGAGATCTGGTTGTAATGTGGGACCTATATATAGTACGTCGTTGAGAGAATGGCCTGAGCCGGTGCTTTTTGAGGCATTAAAAACAACACACACAACACACACACTGGTTTCTTTTCCGGTCTCACCACTGCATGATGTGGCAGGTAAAAGGAGAAATACTTGCCATCAGAGATGATTTCATGGGAGCCTGTGGGTTCCATATAATCCAGCGTGAGGTATTCTTCGAGAACCTCATCGTAAATGGCTTTGAGATCGCCTTTCTTTGAGAGATATTTCTCCATACTGAGAAATTGATTATAGGCTATGGTTCGGGAGTGACCACATATCTTCCATCCGACCTACGAGACGTGGTCCTCTGATAGTAGTCTTCACAGGCTATATCTTCTTCCGATACTTGAGCTGGCTGACTCACTTCCTCCTGTTCCCAAAACTTCCTTAGTTGAGAACTAAGAAGTTCATTGGAAACTTCCTCTACCTGTGTCGAGAATGTTGACACTTTTTGAGAGACAGGGCCACTAATTATCCAGCCAAATATTGTATTCTGTGCGAGGCAGCTTCCACAGATATTAGCGGATTCGGGTTAGGAGGATTTGAGGAATTAAATCACTACCTATGACAATGTCGATTTGCGATGGCACGAAGCAATTCGGGTCAGCCAAATCTAACATTTCGAATTGCTGCCAATCGATCTTAGAAATTTTAAATGTTGGAAGGAATTTGGTCAATTGTGAGAGTACAATTGCCGGTGTTTGTAACATTTTATTAGCCTTTGGAACGACTAACGTAACGGTACAAGTCTGGTTAGAGTTTTGGATGGTTTGACAACCCATTCCAGGAATTTCGACGTGAGTTGCTTGCGATGGAAGGCTCTGCCGACTTTGTACCTTGATAGAAATAAATGTTCTTTGAGAACTTTGGTCGATGAGTGCTCGAACCTTGTAAAGTTCTCCAAGATGCTCTATAGAGACAAAAGCTGTGGGCAAAAGAGTTCTTTGTTCATTTGAGGTGAACAATGCTTGCACCTTTGAAGAAGATTTGGAGCATGATGAGCAGGGTTGCTAATCTTCGGATGATGGGTCCTGAGATCTCCGGTTTCTTGAGGGGATTATCGTCACCAAAACCTTGGTGTTCCTATTGGGAATATTGTCAGCTGCTATGTGAAGCATCGTGTGATGCCTTCGCTGACATTTCAAACAATAATGTTTGGTCTTGCAGTCCCGTTTCTGGTGAGTGAAGGCCAAGCAGTTCTCACAGGGATTGTGTTCTCGAACTAGCCTCACTCTATCGCGAACAACTAACTTTTTAAACCACTCACAGGATTTTAGCGGATGTGTAGCTTCGCAGATTGGACAAGAAAACGTCCGATTGGTTTCTGCAAAAAAGTTTCGAGTTTTGTTCTGGGGTCTATTTTGGAGTAATCCTGTTTTATTCGGCTTGACGCTGTTGAGCCTCTCCACGACTTCATACCTGAGAGTAAAGAATTGGTTCATTTGCTGCCATGTTGGAAAATCCTTGCGGTAACTTAGAGATTGTTCCCAGAGAGCCAAGGAATCTTCAGGCAGTTTTGAGCAACAGATATGCACCAAAATCGGATCCCAATTCCTGTCGAGATGCCTTCAGAGGATAAGAGACAGAGAATTATTGATCGTGGTTTGCAATTTCTGAATTGCCTGGCTATTCTCGTAACTCACTTGAGGGAGGTTCAAGAGAGTTTTTATTTGTTTGTCGACCAGAATTCGCTTGTTTTCGAAACAGGCTTTTAGCGCATTCCATGCCAATTCGAAATTTTCATTGCTGAGCGCGTACTGTTCCACAATGGCTCCAGCTTTTCCTGCAGTTTTTATCGGAGGTGATACAGTTTGTGGGCAGAAGAGAGTTTAGGGTGGTGAATGTAAATCGCCGTAAACATGTCGTGGAAGAACGTCCATTCTTCATACCCACCGTAAATGTTTCGGTATCACAAGACTAACAGTCAGGCAGTCATAGCAGAATTATTTCCTGCTCTGTTGCAGAAATAGAGGGAATTTCTGCTTGTGATGAAGGTTCTAATCTTGAGGGTGATTGAACTTTCAAGAGATCCGAAATCTGTGCTTTTATTGTGTGCACGCGCTCTTGGCAGAGTTCCATTTTATTTCTCGCCGCCAGTTTGAAATTACTGGGCAGCTCGTTCTCATCCGTTAAACCTACTCCTTTAAACGTGGACTTGACTTGCTCATAATAGCTGCACAAATCCTCGAGCTTAGCCTTCAGGAGAGAAGGCGTTATGTCTTCAACCGGAATCGTCGAAAACTTCGTGCAGAAATGCACCAGGTTGTCCGACTCGAAAATGAACTCCTTCATGGAGGGATCATAAGCTCTTTTTCTGGGAGTTTTCCTTGTTTCGGATGTAGATTGCGGCATTTTTTCTCCTGCGCCTTTTGGAATAGCGCCTTCTGACTCTGCCCTACGACCCTTTGAGACTATTTCCGGTGTTATTGGGTGGCTAGAAGTAGCCTGTGGTTCAACTTTCTGGCCGAAGAGCTGTTCTGGGGATTTCGTAACTGGCATATTCTGAGCGAATGCAACAATATTTGTAGAGTGAAGAGAGTATCTCAAAGTTTAAATTGCAGAATATATATATATGTGAATATATAGAAGATGAAATGTGTGATAGAATATATGTGAGAAAATGTTAAAAGGAAATATGTATAGATTTAGGGATTTAGACATTTGGATTATTTGATTAATCAGCATTTAGAACAATCAGTATGAAATTATTCGAACAAATTAATAAAAATTGTTATTCAAAATGAAGTTTTAAAAACAAAGAAATACTAAAAGTGAAAGTTTTATTAATTAATGGAATAATGTGAATTGAATTGAGAATTGATCGATTAATCGGAATTTTGTCTAATCAAACAATCAGAATTTTTATTAAAAGA
Source organism: Megamerina dolium (assembly GCA_963854835.1). Lineage (NCBI taxonomy): Eukaryota > Metazoa > Arthropoda > Insecta > Diptera > Megamerinidae > Megamerina > Megamerina dolium. The sequence continues at coordinate 30,016,655 of OY978529.1, read as the reverse complement.
TTACCTTTTCAAGTATTTAGAAATACAGAAAAATAAAAAAAAATATAAAATACAGAAAAAACAAATTTCGAAGCAAATTGTTCCTAAGTGTTTAACTTATGTTTTTAATTGTGCTTGTGTAGAGCTTTTTACCAATTATTTCTGACTTGTTTACTGGCGGCACTTTAAAATCTCAAAAGTTGACCGCGTCTCCAGTACTTCAAACTTCTATCGGAGTTTTCGTGTGATTTCTCCTACAATTTGGAGCATTTTTCTTTCGATTCGCTTGAACGAAAGAGAATGAGAAATTGAAAATTGAAGGCGAAAATCATAAAATAACGGAAGGCAATAAAAGTGAACAAATAAAAAATAAAGGAAAACAAGAACGAGGTGAATGGCAAGAAAATTGAAATGATTAAAAAAGTAAAGATTGATTGGAATAAATACCACAATCAGAAGAGAACACAATGACAATATAAATGTTACGACTGCCGGAGGATAAGAAGACAAAAAAGGATATTTGTGAACATAACATAATCATAAGGACATTAAAAAAGGGGTTAATTTTGAATATTAATTAGGGAAAAATGATGATGATGAAGTTACCAACGGATACCACTATAACCACGAATGTCCACAATATAAATGTAGTAGTCGATAGCTACTATTTTTATTTTAAGTGTAAAACCAACTGTAATAAAATCCTATTACAATAAGGGTCATATTTTAGAAGAAAACATACAATGGCAAAAGAGAATACGAGAGAGAGAGAGAGAGAGAGATGGAGAAATTAATGGTATAGGTACTTTAACAAATAAATAAACCCTTTTGACAACAATGCTCCTATACAAGTAGTATAATAAACTCGTAATGCTTACGTATACACAATATTATTTCAAGGGACCTTCAACCCTTTTTTTTTTGTCTGTAGCCACAGGAAATGGGAACCATCCTTCATTTACGAGCATACTTGCAGAATTTGAGTACCAGCAGCATTCGCATGTACACATATTGGACTCACTTTAACTACCCATTAGGTAGTTACTTACACTATGGCACTTGCCAAATACATAAACGGAACACTCTACACCATCAACTACAAGAACAACAATATCAACTAACTAACTTATTCAGAATATGACATGCCTTGCTCCCTCTACCTTGCTCTTGGGAGTCATTTTAGACCACTTCACTCTTAACAAATGTATCCACAGTATATACTCGATAGTTGTTGTAATGTATTTTTGTGTGCGTTTATTTTATTTTGTTTTTTTTTTTCTCCATTTTATTTATAGAGTTTTATTGTTTTACAAATTTAATGCTGTTTTCTTTTTGTTTTTAATTTGTTTTTATACAATTTTTTGTGTAGGTATGCGTCTGTCGTTTTTTTTTTTACACGCCAGCGCGTTCCGTGCCTCTGCGTTTAGCCGGAAGTGGGAAATTAATTACAATTTGGCTCTCATTGTTGATTTTATTTGCTATTGTTGTTTTGTTGTTCTTGTTGGTACTACCACTACTACCGATGCGTATGCGTGAATAAATTGTAATATAACTAAATATTTATGTTTGACTGAATCGCGTACATAAGTACTTGAGAAAAAAAAGTTGGTTTTTGTTAATAAATATATACAATATGTACTCGCATTAGATTTTTATGGATTTTTAAACGAAACTGTTGATTGGCATGGCTAAGCTTTAGCATTTTAATGATTATATTTTCGGAAAAGTGATTAAAATTAATTGAATTCTTGTTGGAAATTACTCAAATGGGATTATTTCAAAATTAGTTGCAAGTTGAAAAGGGTTGAAAAAGGTTTTCCGGACATAGCACTACTCTTAGAGTTATTAAAGTTAGTTGGGCATATGTGCATGTATTCTGCGCTTTAAACGTCAGTTTGTCCAAATCAGCATTTTTTTTCAAAACGCGAACATGGTGTTCTTATAAGCGATACCCCCCTGTTGGTAAGGTAGGCATGAAAATGGTGCTGAATTCAAATATAGTACTGTCACAAGAGCTATATTTACCCTTTGAAATCGGCCTATAGAATTAGATTCTTTTTAATTCCACGCAAAGTCTAAGAAGAAATGTCATAAAAATTACCTCTAAGAAATTGTATCAGTCAGCAGAAACAATATGTAGAAACAGATAAAGAAACGAGCTTTCAACGTAACACGCAACCCTGATATTTACTTTCATTACAGTTATTTGACTTTAACATTTTTTTAGCATAAATTTAAAAAATTAACTTCACTACCTTTTGAAAGTTTTCCAACTCTCTTACATTACCAATATTTACATCAATCTCTTATTAAAAATTTATTTAGATTTCATTTCACATTTTTTACTCTACCATATTTTATGAAGCATTTATACAATTAATCAAATTTACCCTAAAATTATATAGAACTCAATTTTCATACTTGTATTTATATTAATAAACCGCATGATATACTTTATTATACATATGCACAGTACACACAAATGGTATGTATAGTACACGAGCATAGAATTCCCACAGTGTATCAAAAAAAAAAAAAAATACATAATTCTCACTACATACATCCTGTTCTCTGGCTGGTCTGTGTGTTGCATGTTTCATTCACTTGCACCCTCTTTTTTCTGCTTATTCATTTTTCTTGTACAATTGTGATTTAAAAACCCATAAAATTATGTATACCTACATGTACATATAAATATATGAATGAACAATAATTGTATGTATAAAAAATATAACACTTAACCAACTGTTGTATGAAAAAAAGCCGGTGTGGTCTATATACTCGTAGTACATGATTTTCCCCATGTTATATCTTTAAGTGCTTGCGAACCACCCCTTTTTTTTAAATCACTATATTTGGCTAATAGTACTCGTATTTTGTAGAGTGAAATTCTATAGTAGCCTATATTCATATAAGTAGGTATGTTTCTCAATATTTATTTTTCCCTCCTTTAGATGAAGCTTGAAATCATTGTGAAAATATAGGAAAGTTGGAGAATACTACTGCACATAGTATACCAATTTATTTGCAAACGTTTCAATATACGCAATACCTATGAGGATGGAATATCCGATTACAGAACATCAAATTCGGAATATAACATTTCAACTGAAAAAGTTGCTCATAAATTCATAGGCGTTTTCTGAATTACGAACGTGACATTCATAAGCATAAAATATGAAGTAAAAAGACAAAAGAATAAAAGTTTTTGCTGGTTTTGTAGAACGTATGAGTATCTACTATATTCACACAAACATTTTGGCCGAATCAAATGCTTAATTTCAAAATATCAGTCGATCGAGAGTCATACGGACGTGACAAAATTATGTTCATTATTTTGATGCATCAATAACGCTTTCAATTGGCCACCAAATACTGGTTCTTGAATTTGGTTATCAATATTTTTAAGTACTCAACAGTTTCGAAATGAACTCAGAAGTGGTCATCTTTGTCGCAAAATAATATCCGTAATTACAAAGCGATCGAGCTGAAAATTCCTATACAATATTATTTTCACCAACAAACAGAGAAGTTTGTAGATGGGCTCAACCGAGTGTAAACCACTCCTACTTTCCATATAAAAGTATATTGTCTAATTCGTTTTCTCACACTTTACACGCAAAAATACAAATCTCTCAAAGTAATTTTGATCACAGAATGGATATAATTGAAAATGGGCGGTATCAGAAACAGACCACGCCCACTTTCCATACAAAAGTATGCCGCTGAGTATGTATTATCACATTTTGAGCCTGAAAATATAAAGCTATTAAGCTGAAACTCTGTATATGCGATTATATTTCCTTATTAATAAAAATAGTCGAAAACGAGTGTAATCGGACGATATCCTGCCATACAAGCTTATGTTTCCGTATGTATGTTTTCACACTATGCGAACAAAAATATAAAATTATGAAGCTAAAAATTCGGTACATTCGATTATATTTGCTAATAAATGGACAAGTTCACCTCGGACTGTGGGACTAAAGCAGGAAAAGCAAGATTATTTAAATATATGAGGATGTTTGAAATCGAACGCAAGCCACGACTATCTCCAGTTCAAAAGACGATTTCGAATTTAGCGATTTTATTTTTCTTGGTCATCCATGATCTTTTAAACGTCGTTAATTCAAATATTTCAAAAAAAAAATAAAGTTGTCCACTTATGTGGCATCTTCTCTTTCCACCACATTATAGTTTTCCCTCTCTCACTCACACACTAAGCATCCATCCCTGCTGCCCTGTTGCAGGCATATTTGTGGTTTTATTTCCACTAATTCGATTAAACATGTATGCATGTATGTTAGAGGTAGCGTAACTATCCGTCTACATATAAAATATTATTATTATTACTTCTCGAATGACGTATGAGTATAGTATATAGAGGTATACGTACACATTTTTCCCTCATTGTTTGATGTTACACCATATACAATATATAAATGTAAATATGAATGTACGACTACGTATTTTTTACTGTGTCAATAACAATGGAAAATTACACACATTACTCGTATATAGTATGTATGTATGTACGTATAGTATATGTACATGTACATATGATGTATCTCCAACTTTGACTGAAAAGAGAAATCGACGTTACTAACATTAACCATCGCCATCAATAACATCTTAACGACGATATATAGTACGATAGTACAACGATATGAATATTCGTTTATATACTTACTACATATTTACTATTTACGAGTAAAAAAGCGTGACAAAATGTCACTAAAAAGAACACATCAAAAAAGAGCAAAATTAGAATGAACAACAGCAGTAAATTGATTTGCTTACGTTCATACACATCTATGAGTAAATATGGCGCGTACATATCACTTGAATGACAATGACAACAGTGAGAATGACAAGTGTGTGTATCTGTGTGTGTGTGATCTAAATAAAGAAAAATAAAAACAAGTAAGAGTGCGTCGATCTAGAACGACTTAATTACATATTCTGCCTTCGAAACTACTTTATTGAGAGAATCAAGTCAGTGACTTTGAATGGGGGCTATATAAAATAGTAGGTGGAACACGCCTATTTTACGAGTATCGAATATGTTTCTGCCATAATCAAAATAGTGACTTTGTATGGAAACTATAGAAAATAGTATGCATTGCTCGCCTATCGACCAAGAGTGTACCAAATGTGATTTTACCAGGGACATTTCTAAGTAAAACATAACATCATAGAGTGATTCCGGTGTCATAACTCAATGGTTAGTGCGTTGGTCTTCTGATCTGTAGGTCGTGGGTTCAATCCCTGGCTGAATCACAAGTTTAATATCGAAAAGATTTTTCATTGGCAGTAACAATTTGCCTTGAAAAAGCTTCTAAAAAAGAGCTCAATGACAAAGCTCAGAAAAAGTTCATTGAGTGGTTCAGAATAGTGATTTTGTATTTTGCACTATGAATTTTTAATCACTGAAATATGGATTTGTTTATGAAAGATAAACATATATTTTTGAGTAGAATCTAATGATAAGAGTCTACCATTCAAAATAACGACTTTGTATGGGAGGTATTAATTAGTACGAACCCGCAAACCATATATAGTTCTCTCTGAGTTAATGACAAATCATTAATTGCTTCAAATAGTAACTTCCTACGACAGATCTAGAAAATAGTGGGTGTGGTAAGTCTATTTAGCTCTAGAAATTAATTACCATTGAAAATATATCCTCCAGTACCAAATATAGTTTTCATTGAGGTATTTTAAAGTAAATTGCGACATTAGTGAGTGGTACAAAACAGAGACTGCACGGTAGCTATATAAAATGATGGGGTGCGACTCGCCTACTTTTTGCAGAATTTTTAACTATTGTACTTAAATGCAAATGAGCATACTAAATATGATCATCATATGTGAAAAAGTATAAATTTTGTGCATTCACAATTTCAGCAAATGTCAAGGTTAGTATTTTAGGCTGCCCGTATGGGCGTGCCATAGAGTATAGACACTTCAACCAAAATTTTGTTAAAATATCTCTACATTTATTTAATTTTTCTATATACAATATTTCGACGATACCTTCGAGACCACAACAAAATGAATATACCCTCGGCCTTGAGTACAAAGTTTCATTGCGAATACAAAGAAACAGTGTAAAATTTGTAAAAAATTGTTACGATGACAAAATGATACAGATTAATATCAGATAAAAGCTAGTTATACACTATACATACAAAGAGAGAGAGAGAGAGAGAACACTAGTCGTATATGCATGAGGCGAAACAAAAAAAAATGTAGGTAGCTGAAAAAATGTAAACAAAATACATATGATATATGTATAAGATGGTGGAAGATGTTGAAGAGAGCTTGACATATAGAAAACGATAGAGAGAAGGAGAGCGGTGTTTGCTTGTGTGCGGAAGAAGTTGGAGGCCAAACGAAAACTAAATAAAAGAAAACACATAAGTATCTAGTCAATATTTCTTTGCTGATTTTCGTTTTTTATTTTTTCTTTGCGCTTTTTTTTTCCTTCATCATTTTCATTGTTGTTTTTGGTGTAAGAATAGAAATTAAATAAATATAATTTCAAGCGAGAGAGAGAGAGAGAGAAACAAACATCACAAATACATAAGCCAAGTTTGCAAAATAATTGATTTGTGTAGAGAGTGATCATGAGACATCAGGGCAGGCATTGTGGGATAGCGATAATGAAAAAAAAAAACTTGCGAATACCAGTGCAAAAAGCAAAATTGAGAAACGCGAATATGATGATGAAATGAAGCGTAAAAATGAAATCAAATTAAAGCAAAAAATAGACTTAGATTTTATAAAAAAAATACACACAGAGACATACATTCAAAGGTATGTATCGAACATACCCGATTGGAATTTTTAGGCCTCTCCTTCAGCAATCAGACTTCTGCTATATATTTGAATATTTAGTGCCATCTGTAGAGGCTAATACCAAGATTGACACAGAGATGCAAACTGGAAACGTGAAAGACTGTTGAAGTCAGTTCAAACAATTTGGATAAATCGGAAAGTCGATATTACAGAAAATAATGCCGAAAAAGTAAATTTTCAACGAAACTATACTGCACTTATATTATTTTTCATAATAAAATACGGTGTCTGGGTCAAATGGAACAGCGTTAGGGCGGAAAATAGTCAAGTGCTCTCAACTAAAAGTCTTCAGTCTCATTTTTACTATTTATAAAGCGTATATTCGTCTTAGTTGATTAAATTCTTGAGTTAAATTAAAAATGTAGTATTATTGAACATCTTCGTGCTGGAGGTCGCCTGTGATCAATTTATCAACATTCTTTGAGAAAGCTCTCCACTTAAATAATATGAAATGAAGTTCAGTAGAGTTTCCTTCGGAATTTTTGGCACCACATGTAGTATGTCTAATTTAATTAAAAGTCAGTGATTGAAAATATTATTTCCGACGGGGTTTCATACAAAGAAAGACACAAACGAAGGTAGAGAATAAATTAAATCGTCATCGCTACCATTGTATAATTAAATATTGTGTCAGCTATGCTAAATTATTATACAAGTATTTAATAATATAGAACGGCTAGCCGTCCGAGACAGCTATGACAGATACACGAATGAGGAATATACCAAGACAAGAATCGATGGATGAGGCAATTAAGCTACGCTAATAGATAACGGAGCCAACGGTGCTGTTGTCAAGAATAATCGCGGCACAATTAGTAGAAAATAAATATGTATGTAATGGAATTTAGGTGTATGTATGTAGGGGATGTATTCGAATTGCAAGTAGAAGAAAAGGAAGTAGTTGAAATTGGAGTGAACGTAGGTACTAAGTAAAACGTAATGAACAAATTAAAAGTCAAATTAAATAAAAATTTTATTTAATATGATGATATTATATACTTCCTCTTACAATATGCTGCTGTTATCATTGCTTTAATAAATATTTGCTCTACTCAACTTAAAAAAATTATTCTCCCTCTCTCATCTGCAGACCACCTGCCGCTTATTTGACAGATTGAAATACTAAGCTTCTATGTCACGGCTGTTTTTGTTCGAAATTTGTTTTGTTTTTTATTCTTTTTCATTTTTTATTTCTGTGAAGAAATATGAGATTCTTTGTTCTTATGCGTTTAATAATCGCTTTCAGTCGCATGTCATTATTATTATCTGATGATGCGTTGTGAGATTTTAATATTATTTTCTTTGTAATTTTTTGCTCAAATTTAAAATTTATACAACTTATAATTTACTTAATTAAATTTTCTGAACAGATTTCAAGCTTTAATACTTTTAATTTCTTTGTTTTGCTTGTTTGCTAACAAATGGAATTCACTATACAATTAAATATACAGTTTCTGTTCCACTTTCCATTCCATTTTACTCTCATTTACTTCATATTTCTCTGACTCTCTCTCTCTCTCTCTCTCTTCCTCTCATGTATATCTCTTTTTTAATTTCTAATTGAGATTGGAATTTAATTGTTGAATGCTTTGTTATCGGTTTTTAGTTTTATTCTTGTCGAAAAAATTCAATTAAGAAAAAAATACGTGTTCATTTTTTGTAGTTATGCAAGTCCATCAAACTGACCTGTTGGGTGGTGCTAGAAAAATTGATATAGTAGAAATAAAAATACCCTCATTTGAATGGATTATAATGAATGATAAATGGATAAATGAAGTAAAATCAACTCTACATGTTAACCCTGTAGACGCGACCTTTAATGTTTCAACTTTGATCATTTTCTCGAGATTATGAACGAAATGCGACCTGACAAGTAAAATGAACCCTGGATTCGTATTCATCGACCTCAAATTCGACAAACCTTTTTGTCAGCACTGTAACAATTATTAAAATATGCCATCTCTGTACTCGGTTTCCTTACATAGCGATGCAGAGAGAAATTTCAGTGCACTCAGAATCGCAAAATAGATCACAAAAACAGTGCAAAACATGGGAAACAATAATTCATTTTAGCTGCCCAAATACAAATTCAAAATTGAGGAAACTCCTTCCAACATCACAAAAAAAAAAATTGATAGAATCTGCTGGTCGGCGAAATTTCAGTGGACCATACTTAGTAATAAACAAAAAACGACATTTCAACTACTTTAGGAGTCCTTATTGATCACTACCGTATATATTGCTAGGAGGGATTGGAGTTTGAAACGGTGAAGATTTTGAAATTGTCACGCATATGCTATAATTGTTCCTCATTGTGAAGATTAGGAAAACAATATCTGGGTCACTGCGATCTACATTACCTAGCTCTACTTTCAGAGATTGCGATACAAACCTTATGAAATTCTTATATAAATGCGGGTAGTTCGACGATGAAATAGGATAGACACATTCGCGAAGTATATCAAAATAAATATGTTCTACGGCCACACTAACCTAATGCAACAAAACAAAAATCCGTTCCAATTAAATAATCCTGGTTTATTTTATTTTTTCATAGTCCATAAAATGAAAATGCTTTTGGGGTTAAAATATTTCTATCCCATCAGTAAATTAAGTAGGTAAAGAATGTGCCAGTCAGTTATCACGCGAAATTATTTAAGGCACTAACTAATAGAAGCGTTCGAACTGCGGAGCGTAAATTCTTTCATAATTCGCATATAGTACATCGGATTTCTAAGAACCTAATTTCCAGAATTGTAAATTTTGATAGTATTGAAAGGAACCTCCATTTTCCTACGATCCCAAACTACAGAGCCCTTTCGTCATCACTTTTTCTGATCACAGAGCTCCCTTAATAAAATACCGTTACTTTCTTTTTTGCCATTGAACGATTGATTAACGACAAAATTATAGTAAAACCCTTTTGAACTTATTTCATGACAAGTTATCAGTTATAACACGAGCAAAATACTGAATTTTATTATTCAACTTACGTACGCATAAAAATACATTAGTCCAGCTCAAACTAGTTTCATAACTAATTACAAAGTAACCAATTAATTCTCATAACACGTGATTCCTTGTAGAATATTGATTCTTATTACTAGACTTATGTGTGAAATTATAATTATGCTTATTTACGTGCGCTTAAAATATTTTTCTTTGAACAGTTTTTAATTAATAATATTTTTCATATTTTTTTTCGCATTCGTGTAGTATAGTGTCTATCTATATATCTCATTATCATCATCATCAACATTATTGCTATCAATGTTCGTCATTTGCTGTACATATCACGTTTATCCAATTATCCAATTGCAGTTATCACAATAGCAGAAAAAGGGGAGATACTATTATTGTTGTTCTTTAAAGATAACACACAGCACGGCATAACGTATAACACATTTTAAAGCTTGGATGCATTTTATACAATTGTTGTTGTTGTGATAGTCTTATCGTAGCAAGTAGTAGCAACCAGTCAAGAACAACAAATAATAAACAGTAGCCAACAAGCTGTGTAGCATTATACGTACAGCAGTAGCCATTTCATGAAATTCCATAGTCACAAAAACTTCTATAAAGCAAATATTGTATATATACGTATGTATTTATGTGTGTATAATCAACGAACCCAACCACACTACTGGTCCACCTCCATAACCGCCTACATTATCCACCTTCTTTATACTCTGTACTATCTCTCTCTCCCGTCCTTGCACGTCTTTTCGTCATAGTTTTTATTTATTCCCTCCTTTTTTAACCTCCTACTCTCTCCTTAATTTTTCTACTACTCACTCTACACACTAGGTATATTCGCCATATGAAATCGACTCGTTCGGTTTTTGATGGACGAATGAATCTATCTATGAATTCGTTGTGCAATATACAGTCAGCAAAATAATTATAAAGTCATTTGCTTATTAGATTCGAAAGAAGTCTAAAACATTGTCAAAATATCGATTGTATATTTAACCGCTCGGTGCTTTAGGTGGCTACTACATTGAAATTCTATGGATAAAATTGCCTCTTTGATTTTGGGTATGATAAAATCAATAGTAATTTTGTTTTACCAAACGCCGCCCACCTATCGCCATGCTATGGCCATTGGATATAGCAATGGGAGTGCCATTTTATACATCGCACGAATGCTTGATATTTTCATTTTGGTCAGATGTTTGTAACCACTGCAAGAAATCTCCAGAGCTTTAAAAAGTATATATATTTTTTACTAGCGCCGCCTAAATACTCTTAGATAGTCGATATAACGATGTCCGTCCGTTTGCGTTTCATCTGATTGGTTCGGGCAAGAACTTGGACAAATATTAAGATATACAAACGAAATTAGGAATGAGTTACCGATATGATTCAAGATTACGGGTGGGTTTTATAATAGGCATGATTGATCAACTGCCACGCCTACACAGAGCAATCAGAGATTAACGTCAAAAATTTTTTTAAATCTTAATTCCATATAACTTAATATACTACCTAGAACAATAAAATTTGTCATGTTGATTGATATAATACCGTCTAATAATAACTCCAAGAGATGGACAAGCCACATCCACTGTTTATAGTAGCATCCATATAGTCACCGAATTTTTAATCGCCATAATTTAAAAAAAAAAAATAAATAAATATGTGGCACTTAAAGCCCCAAAGGGCTCATTGGCCGAGCTTCTCTTCCATTACTGTTGTGCGTCTTAAATTTTGGACAGTATTAGAATGGACCTACTTATTTTAGCCGGTTCCGAACGGCAGAACACTTGTGACATCACTTTTTCTGAGCTTTGTCACAGAGTTCTTTTTAGAAGTTTTTCATGTCAAGTTGTTACTGTCGGAAGAATTGCCAATTGCTTGCCGACAGGTGGGTACCGTTCGAAAGAAAAATCTTTTCGATATTAAATTTGTTATGAATCAGCCGGGTATTGAACCACGACCTACAGATCAGAAGGCGAACACACTAACCACTGAGCTACGGCACCCACCATAATTTAGTGTTTTGCTTTTCATTAGGAAGACCATATTTGACACGTGAATTTACATATTTCATATATAAATTACCATTGTTGGGACAAATAAGCTCCCGTACAAAGTCGCGGAATTTTTTATGTTTAAAGTGCCATATTTGACTTAGTGTTTAGCCTAGAACAACCAACTAATTGAAATGAATTAATAAAATATGAAACAAAGATTTGAAAATTTGAAATATTATTTCTCAAATCGCTTAAACTTTTTTTGACTTTACAATTGATTCGATGAGTGTCCATTGTATGGCACGTGGTAGTCGTCAAGTATTGTATTCACTGCGTCTCTCTATCTCTCATTCTCTTTTTCTCTATGGCGCTGCTCTCATAAGGGTGTGTGTGTTTGTGTGTGAGTGTATTTATGACATTATGCATTTTATACGCATTATATGCGCTGTGTTGTACTGCATATTGTAATTTTGTTTGCATTGTTGTTGTTCCGCTTGTATGCCAACTTAAATTCACTCTACTCATAGTTGTTATTGCTGACATGTTCTCACATATTTTTGTGCATTGTGTGATGTCGTGATGATATGGTCGGATTTCCTCGGTCCGTAGTGTATCGGTACGTTGTTTTTCTCTATTTGTTGCATATGGTCGCTGTCATATTCGTATGCATGAAAAAAAGGTTGGTAACTGAAAGAAGCATGTAACTTAATCGTACTACGTAGCCTCTTTCGTTTGATTTTTATTGTTGACTGTTTACGCGAATATTGCAATGATGTAATGAGTGCTTAAATGTATGCATGTTCGTCTATTTACGCGCATATGTTCGGACTTTACGCATTGGAAAATTATAGCTAATGAGTGCTGAACACAAAAGACTCATATTTATTGACGTACACAAATACACGCTTATATGTATGACTATACGTAGTTTTATGGCGATTTGGTTAAGTTAAGTTCAACCACCCACCCACCAAAGCCATATATCCAACCCACCACTCAAACTCATTTTATTGATGGGGATGATGAGCATGGAAATGATGATGATTTTTATTATTTTTATGGTTCGTTGAAAATTACGTATAGCTAAAATGAAAATTTTCTCCAATAAAAATGTGAACAAAGCTGAAGAATGAACGATGTTAATTTGCGATAAATATTGATACATGGCATTTTGCAAGAATAAATCGATAAGCCATGTTACATTTGCTATTCATTGCATATAATTTATGTTCTCTATATAGAAGTGATGATTAAAAATCATTTTATTGCGATTTTTATTGACTTTTTTATCTTTCAAATGTTGTGGTCAACGACTATTCTTCTGCACTGCCTGTGAGAAAACCAAGCCCACATTCCACCTTGACATCATATTGACAAATGACTTGCAATTATGGAATGGATCGATGTTGAAATTCTAAATGATGTCGTATTTGCCCTAAAAAGCGCCTGTGTTTGTATCTTTGAGTTATCGCTATCGCTCAAGGGCATTCATATATCTGGTGGTAGTGGAGTCATAGGCAGTATAAGATCTCTCAAACCCCCAGAATTGATTTTATCGAAATTTAGTTTGAAAGCGGAAAATATTTTGGCGGGAAATATATATAACATCTCATTTTTTAAAAGTTGACTCGAATGCGGCTGACCCCCTTCAACCATATGTGGTGCCATAGTTGATCCCGTAAAATATACCGAGGTTCCGAGGCATCGAAAGCAGTATTTTTGAAGTGAATGCTTAGGTGAGCCATAAGGTGGTCCGCGAATGCTGGTCATTTCCGCATCAACTGTGATACGATGGGAAAAATCCAAAATCCGTATATGCGAGATATGAAATGAGACTTCGGCTTTGGGCGAAACGTAAAATATCCTATTGCCTATTTAGTCATATAGACTATCAAAAGAGAGACGAATCGTATTTGTCGAAATTAATATCACTCAGATAGGCACAATAGATCTGTTGGTCGCAGTGGACAGCCAACTTTAGCGAAAACATTTTTTCATTATGTCAGTAATTTTGAAGTCGTTTACATAAATAGAAGTTTCGGTACTTCAGTTCAGGAGTCTCGGTCGGGCCCAATTTAATAAAAAAATATTGTAAATCGTTTTCTTTGAAATGGTTCTTGCTTGTGTCAACACGCAATTTATAATTTTTTCCGGCAGTTGCAAGAATTCTGTGGCTAAACTAAAAGACATTACGTAGTTACTTCTAATACTGTACGAATTTAGCACCAGGACAATGTTGAAAGAGAAGCTTGTTCTTCTTCTGAGCATATAAGTTCTCCAGTTTCTGCAAAAACTTGAGTAATCTTCTTAATTCTTGTTCAGCATATTAAACTCGGAGAGAACAAGAAGCGGGCCTATATATTAATCTGTTTTAAATGCTACATCACTATTTCGTAGGTTTTTTCATGTACATCTTGCCATAAATGTTTTTACTCCGAAAATTTTGTGAGTAAATTGTGAGTAACCGTGGTAGATTTAAACCTTAAGCATCATGCGCTGAAGACTAACACTAAACAAATTTTATGGATTTTTATTATTTTTATAATTAAATGCGCTACGAATGATTGTATCTATTAAAAATAAAAAGGCCAAAATAACAAAATTGAATACATAAAATAGTCGAATAATAAAATGAGAGTCAAAACTAATCAAAATCGATCTGAAACTTTAATGTGCATTAAACGAAGGAGATATAATATCGATATATTGTACATACCAATATTAAAATAAGAACAAGAGATAATATGAGAAAAGACAACTGGAAGTAAGAGAAAAATTATATAATAAAAATACGCAAGTCATAAAATCTAAGCTACAAATACGTAAGAATAACAATAAGGTTTGCTACGATGTGGTGTAATACATATGTTACACTGCCGCTCAAAAGTAGTTGGACACTTAAAATTGATTTGTAGAAAGTCATGCTGATTATTAACTAATTTTGTCAACATATCTATGTAAATCCAGACATTCTATTAAGTAAATTATATGGTAGAGTTTTTACCATACGTCGTATTTGTATTAAGGGTGTCTCATAATATGTGATCAAATTCAGAAGGCTGAGGTGTTCACTTCACGTTTTGAAGCTTTTTTTGTTAGCATGGTATTTCTTTCAATACCTTTTAAATACTTACGAGACCTATACATATCCCAATGCTGCAATGTATTTTTATACTTATTGTTACTATAACTTCTAGAGCAGTGTATTCAAAACAACCACCAAAATATGCCAGATCCGGATATAAAGATCTAAACAAGCGTCGCCTTCTAACGAAAGCTTCATTTTATGAATCTGCGCACCAAAGAGCTTTACTTGTATAGTTAAATAAGAAAACTCGAATTAAAGTTCCAAGTGATGTCTGAATAATTATGCTATGGTAGTGTATATTGCGCTCTGTGAGTGTGAGAAAATGCAATGTGCATTCATTGGTTCTACCAAACGAATATGATTACAAATTTGACTATTATACCCTGCATAATGTAATATGCAAGATATATTCATTTCGGTCAGATGTTTGTAACCACTTGAAGGAATCGCCGGAGATATAGAAAAGTATATAAATCCGTGATCAGCGTCGCTTAAATTTTCGATTTAATTGGATTGATATTGGGCATGATCGGTCAATAACCACGCCCACACCAAGCATTCAAAGCGACTAACCTCGGAATTTTCAAAATTGTTAACTTGCTATAACTCATATAATATACCACTTGGGACAACAATATTTGGCACATAGAGTTATATTATACTACTATATAACCTTGTCAAAAGTGGGAGAACCACGCCTACTTTTTATAGTAGCTCCCATACAAAGTGTCTGTACTTCTTTTAAATTGAAACAGCTGTAACTTCTGCAATCTTCCGTCTAGAATAACCATAATTGACACTTACATTAATATGGTAGTCGGTAATAACATGGCAAAAAATCAGCGTGCCATGCCCACTTCTTTTTGGGGCTACCATACAAAATTGCGAAAATTACAAAAAAATTTAAACTTCCGAACTATTCAACGTAGGACAACCAAATTTAAGGTGTGGATTAATATTGAAAAATTAATTAGATTTACAAGAAAGAGGTAAGCCACGCCCACTTTTTATATAGCTCCCCTCATAACATACAAAGTACTTCGTCAAAGTCAACCATATTTCGGGTGTAAATTAGTAGTATATGCAAAAATTGTTTCTCAAAAAGTCGAAGTAAAAGAAAATGATGGATATTCAAGTAAACTTTTTATATATATATATATATATATATATATATCTACATGTGCAGGGTATAATTTGGTCGGCCCCAGCCGACTGTAAGGTGATTTTTTTATTTTTCTTTTGTAGAGCTGTAGTCGTAATAATTGCAAGTTGTTGTTATTATTGTATATATTTTTTTGTATTTTACTTTATTGTTATTCGTATTTTTTGTGTGTTTTTGTATTGCATCAATGTACATACAAGTGCGTATGTCTGTGCAGGAATGCACGTACGCGTAGTAGGAATAAACTGAGAAGATATTTCAACTTACGTATGCACATATAATTTTGGTACTCAATTATATAACAACAACGATATCTATAACTATATGTATACCCAGTTGGAAGTTGCGTGCTTGAAGTATTGCTTTGAGTCTATGAGTTGATAGGAAACCTGTTTGTCACCTACAATAAATGAGTTTTTCATTTTCTAAATATCCCTATGAACAAACCAAGTGAAAGTGAGTGGTAGTACATATAGATGATTTGTCCTCCAAGTGTTGAATGCATGACGCTCGTTATATTTTAGTATATGAAAATGTCATCACTGGCGCATCATGTCACTCTGACATGTCTTGCACTTTGCTTGCAATACTTAAACAGTAAATTTTCAACTAGATAAGCTTCTGCACATATACATATACACTTGTAAATGCTCACAAATGCTTACAAATTAAGTTAGTCTCGCAAATATTGTATGCATACGTACAAGAATATATTTATAAAGTGAACATATTCTCAATACACTACCGTCACATAAGAATATGTACGTATAATATTTATGTATAATACCCATTGATGATATACTTACATATTCATATGTGTACATACGTTTGATGTAAATTCAATTTCGCATTATTCCACACCACATCAGAACACGCATAAATGCACACATACCAAAACATACACTAGAGTTTTGTATATCCATATACCTTATAGTGAAATTTATTCAACTACTTACTTTATCTGAAGATTAAGAAATTTAGAGAAATCTCCGTTCATTTTCGAACACGTTAATTCATTCCCAACAGCATCGTTCAAATTTTGAGACCAATAAGGTATCGACTCAATTCTTAGATACCTTCGATTGAAGTATAGAGTATTCCGGACAAGGTATTCTGCATGGATCGAAACAAGTGAGAGTCAGAGGGGTCAATGTCTGGGCTATACGGGCTATACAGGTGGGGTAAGACTTCCAATCCACTATGTTCCAAGAACATTTTAACTGGTTACGCAACATGGCCAATCATGGAATATCAATTACTCATGTTAGGTCGCCCATTAAGGACGTTTTTGGTTCACTGCTCGCTTCAATTTGATGAATTGTTGTTGATAATGTTCCCCATTAATGGTTTGACCCGGTTTTAGCAGCTAATACACATACACGATACCCTTCTGATGCCACTGAATACACAGCGTCACTTTCGAACTATGGGTATTTGGCTTTGGAGTCGATTTAGCTAGTTGGCCAGATCTAACATAACACTTATTGCGCTTAGGGTTGTCGTAATAGATCCAGTTTTCATCTTCAGTAACGATACGAAGCAAATAAGAGTCCTTTGTACCGTTGAAGCAGCGTTTCAGGCATCCACAGTCGCCATTCGATGTTTCTTGGTTTCAATTCAATTCATGGAACCCAATTTGCCATTTTCTGGATCATACCCATGTTCTTTAAATGCAATGAAATGGTGGCATGTTGAGTTACTCCCAATGATTCAACAAATTACTTTTGCGTTTGGTCTTGGTCCAATAAATCCTCCAAATCAGCTTCTTCAAAAGTTGCTGGCCTTCCCTCACGCTCTTTATTTCTTGTATCAAAATCACCAGTTTTGAACTGTCTAAACCAAAACGCACCTGTTGTAATTGATGGAGCATTTTTTCCATAAGCCTCACACAGCATGCGATGACTTCCCGCGAAAGGGGTTATGTAGGCACAAAAGTTGACATAGTCGGAGCTAAAAAAATATATATTGTTTACACTACGAGAGAATGACGCATACTGATTTCAATAGCCTAATGATGACGTTTGAATATGAAGATGGTTGCCACATTATCCGACACAATTTAATACTACTGTTGACGACCTCTGTTGAAAATCATTGAAAATATACTTGTACACAATATTTTAAATTGTTACAGCTGATTTTATTTTAAACAATCGCTAACTTGAACTTCGAAAACAACGGGACAGAGTCAATGATACAATTTCTCCCTCATTCGAAAGAAACACTCGCTTCCCGACATGTAAGTCTTGTTGCATTTGGCTTTGAAAGCTCTTTTGAGAGGCATTTATTTGTCAAATGAATTGGTACAAAATTCTACTATTACCTATTGGGCGTAAACAATTGTTGAGTTGGTCTTTCTCTCTTTACCCTTATTCCATTCCATAATGTATGGGCGCGCTTATTCTTCTTATGAACGCATTTATACGTGCGAGCGCACACCTTACGTATTTACATATTTGCGTATCCATCGATCTATATACATACGTATGTATATATGTATGTATGTATGTGCATACCTTTATATGAATAGCTAGTAGATACCTACTTACATCATTTATTTATGTATTTTATTCTAGTAGATATTGTTTTTTTTTTTTTTGCTAATTTCATTTCGTTAGTTGCTTTGCTACGACGGCATTTTTTAGGTCAGTTACATATACTATGTATATGCATGTAGCTATAAACGACTAGGTATTCTTAAAATGAAAATGAATAGTCATGTTTGTGCATGTTGGCAGTAGTAAATACATACATACGTAACTAGTAATGGTAGTAAAATATAATCAGCGTGTAAGATTGCATTTACTGTTGCTTATTGTACATATTATTGATTGTTGCCCGCCTTTGACCACATCTTTTTTGTGGTTTTCTTCATTATTTTCTATGATTTGCTGCTTCTTCGGTGTAGTTTGCCAATTTTCAATTTGTTAGGCGATTATAAATTTTTTATTTAGCATTTTCACTTTTTGTTTCTGTTTGCTATTGGATAGGAAAATGTGAAGTAAAAGCAGTTTGGAATGAAAGGAATTAATAGTACATACCATGATGAAGATGAACATGTTTTCATTAGTATAATATTAAGGGAAAAGCCAGAATTGAATGTCATAATTAATTCTCTTTCTAACAAGAAGTTTTATTTTTTATAGTTTTAATTCCAGAAATCAGTCCGTATGGAAATTGTCCTTCTGTACATTTAGTTTTTTGCTTGCTGACGTCAATTGGTCATTCGGGGCGGTGAGAGAATTTCGAGGATTTGATTCATTCATCAGAAATATGGGTGGCCTCTTCCTTTAAGGGGTTATATACCTTTTTCTCCAGAGAAATACAGGGTTTTTATTTATTTTTTATTAAGCATGTTACCATTGTTTTATTCAAATACAATACAAATTTTATTAACGTACGTGTCCTTAAGTAAATTCATATAAAATTTCGAGTGAAAATTTTAATAATTATGGAAGCTATAGTCCTTGCCGCAGAACTCCTTTTTTCAGTAGTGGCTAACGGTGAGCATGAAAACAAGGAAACGGCTCAACTGAAAAAAAAATAAAAATTACGTTAGTATATAGTGTTACCTAGTTCGTGAACGAAGGATTTTACGAAAAAAAAAATTTTACAGTTACAGTGATATTTTTTTCAAAAAATTCGATTTTTCGAGGTCGAATAATTTAGTTTTTTGCCCAAAAAAAAATAGAAAAATTTTTCGAAAATAAATTTCCTTCGTTCACGAACTAGCTATTGTATATACAAACAATCCGCCAAAATTTCAAATCGATCGATGTAGTGGTTACCGAGTTATCGTGCTCACCGCAATGACCTTTTCTCAAAAATGCGATTCCGAGATAATCGCGTTTAAAGTTTTAGGTGGACATTAGGTAGTTATGGACACCGCGCGCTATGAACGGCTGTATCTTAGGTTCTAGTGCCCCGATATTTATGAAATTTTGCAGAAAAATTGTTAAAAGTATGTACATAAAAAATAAATCATAAAATTTTTTTCGATTTTTTGAGCCAGAAAAAGGTATATAACCCCTTAAGATTCACCGCAAGGCCTCGAATAGGACATTTTCATGGCTTGAGTTGATACGTCAATTCGTTCTTTGTTAAATTTCAAAAATAATGTTGCAAAACACAGTCGTTTTTAACACTTTAAATTTCCTTTGCTATTAACAGAAGATTTTTCGGACTTTTCCATGCAAAAGCTGTAACCCTACTTGCCTCTTCTTTCGCAAATTGTTATTTCAGAAATCTGAAGATTACCTGAAAACAAATTTGAATAATAATTCAACATAGCCATAAATTATATGTTGTGTATACACTAGAGCTTTTAAATGTCAAATTATATGCACATGTTTTTTACACATGGGAATATGGTACTACACATACTCGTGTATTATAGATAGATATACGATATGAACATACAGTGGCTCACAGCTTATTTCGTACAGTGTATATATTTTTATGTACATGGCTGTAACATCGAAACTAAAAAACTTATCAATAAGTTTTGAATGTAGATGTCTATGTATGTGTTTAGTAAACCTAATAAGAAAACGGGGAACCCCAAAAATTGTTCTTTTTGTCATGCAAGAGAGAAAAACTATTGATCAGCTGATTTTCAGCTCACATCTTATTTCGTACACAAACTTCAATGTAAGTAAGTTTCATTCTGCCGCGCAGTTACAAAGTTTTTTTGAATTGTATGAGTTTTTGGACCTTTTTAACTATTATAACAATTTTTATTATTATTATTTTAAATAGTTAAAGTGCTGTAAATTAAACATTTAGCGTTATGGGTCGTCGTACAACGATGGAACAGCGTAAACTGGTAATTAACCATTTTAGGAAAGGTCAGAGTGTGCGAAAAATTGCTGAAATGACAAATTTAAGTGCCTCAACTGTCCAATACATCATTCAACGCTTCGTTCGCGAAAATCGGTTGGAGAACAAGGGCAGAGAAGCACCTAATAAGATTTTCAACGCTTCAGACGAGCGTTATATTGTACGAAAAATTAAGAAAAATCCAAAGTTATCCGCTCCGAAGTTGGCTGCAGAGGTTCAGCGTGAAATAGGAAAATCATCCAGTGCTGAAACTGTCCGACGTGTGCTGCGCAATCATGACTTGAACGGTAGAGTAGCCCGAAAGAAACCATTCATTTCAAAAATGAATATACAACGCCGACTTGACTTCGCCAAAGAGCATATTATTAATACTCCTGCGTTCTGGAATACCGTTATTTTCGCGGATGAGTCTAAGTTTAATATTTTTGGCTCGGACGGAATGTCATATGTTTGGCGTAAAGCTAATACCGAGCTAAACAAGGAGAACCTTAAGCCCACAGTGAAGCATGGTGGCGGTAGCGTGATGGTTTGGGCCTGTATGTCAGCAGCCGGAGTAGGTGAATTGGTTTTTATTGAGGAAACAATGGACAAAATGAAGTACCTCGAGATTCTGAAAAACAATTTACTTCAAAGTGCAGACAAACTGGGTTTGCGGGAAGAATTTCGGTACTACCAAGATAATGACCCAAAACATAAATCTGGGATTGTGCAATCTTGGCTTATTTGGAACTGCCCACACTTGATGTCTCCACCACCACAGTCACCTGACATGAATGTGATTGAAAATCTTTGGTCTATTTTGGACAATAAAATAAGAACACACAAGATTTCTAATAAGCAAGACCTAAAGAAGGTACTGATGGAAGAATGGAAAAAAATCACACCAGACATCACTCAAAAATTGGTGGATTCAATGCCAAATAGACTCCAGGCTGTCATTAACGCTAAGGGATGTCAACTAAATATTAAAATCAACTTACTTTGTTTTTAGTTTGAACTTAAAGAGACTGTACGAAATAAGCTGTGACATGAATTTTCCTATTTTTTTCTTATTTTATTTTTTTATAGTGTCAAACACTAAAATTTTGAAAAAGTAAATTTTGGAAAATAAAAAACAAACCTTCCTTTCTAAAATGGCATTTATATTTTGTTCAAATTTTTGCTATATTAGGAATTACGACTGCAGCAATTTTTAAACTGTCACTGTACGAAATAAGCTGGGAGCCACTGTATATTTTACGAGTACTTACCTTTTCATTTTTACTCCAACAGTCATCCAACACCAATAGGCGACATATATGTATGTTGAAATATTGATGGTTGTAACTTAATTCTATTTTATTTGAAGACAGATTTTAATTTTATAACATTATGTGATTTTTTATAGCATGTTACTTTTATATTTTTTGCTGTTGTTCAACTCAATGGATTGATGGTTAATTTTACGGATAACTGAGCTGTAAGCTATTATATTGGCAACAAATAATTTTTAGTACATATTTTTCTTAATTTATTTAATTTTCATTATCTCTAATTTTTGTTTTTAAAATTTTATCATATCCCATAACATTTTGTAGGTAATAATGTGAACCAACATAATCTCTAATATATTTTTGAAACATTAAATAAACGAGATATAGATTCTACTGAAATATTATAATTTTTATATTAATCGTTTTCTGTAATACATTAACCTGATGGATTTAATTAAATCAATTCACCTGTGTAAATAATAGCACTGACTAGTAGAGCACCAGTTATATAACTAACCATTTATTTAGTCAGCGCTGTCAGATAGATGAGTAACAAATTATGCAACACTTCGCTTGTAGTCCAACGTTGATATTTGCTACAGAAACTAAAATTAACAATTCAATGCTATACGAAAATGTGGGCGTGACACATGCGATACTACGTCAATATTTTTTGTAGGAGCTAAGAGTATTGATTCTGCGTTAAAACAAAAAGTAGCCGGGGCACCTCCAATATGATTGTTAGAGCATTTCCCGGGCAGAGTTATGATTTCTTATAATGAGAACAATTTGTGCTAGACCGGAAAGACGGGTGTGGTCTTACCGATACGATAAAAATGGGCGTGAATGTTAAAGTTGTCATGGTACGGTGGCAAAACGCTCTAGTTTGGTGGTATAGGATCTGAAATGATTTATGAAAAAGTGGGCGGAAACGTATGAGTGAGCTTTTCACATACTATAGTTGCATTCTTTTGTAACCGAGTTGCAAAAGAACACCAACTCGCATTTAATTTCCCTTTTACTTGAATATAATTTCCCTTTAGTTACTTAGCAACGCTGGTGGTATATATGGTTGTTAATGAAATTTATAAACGAAATAAAAACAAAAAAGAAACAATTCTGCGGAATCTGTGGAAAATATATTCGTTTATTTAAAATAAATTTTTATTTGCACTTGCTTTATTTTGCTTATTTTTTTTTATATTTACAATAATTCGACGTGTTGTTGAAATTTCCCAAGCACATTCCAGTAGTCTATTCACAATAGTGCTGGTTTTTTACTTTACTATAACTCAGGTCGATTAAAATATAAACAACTTCAATTGAACTCGGTTAAAATAGACGATGTCGATTATTTTTGTTGTTACTTTGCATGCAGTTCGGCAAATAAGTCAGTGTTCTTTTGCAACTCGCGTGCAAAAGAATGCGGCTTATGTATATGATCATAATAGACGAAGAGTGCTATCTAAAAATTCGCTTGTGGCACAACGTTTAGATTTTGGATGTATGTGCTACATGATTTAATATGATTTAAGAAAAAAATGGACAGGAATGCAAAACTGGGCGTGGCACATACTATAAAGTCAGAATGGGCTACAAGAAATATTGAGAAATCCACTTGCTGCACAGTTTTTAGATTTGGTGGTATAGAGTCTAAAGTGATTTTTGAAAGACTGGACGGGAATCTAAAAGTGGGCGTGGCATTGACCATATGTTCGGAATGGACTACACAAAATATTTTAAAATCCATTTATTGCATGGTTTTTAGATTTGGTGGTATGGGATCTTAAGTGATCTTTGACAAAAAATGAAGGGGAATCTAAAAGTAGGCGTGACACTAACCACACTTACGTTTGTTGTCTAAGTAAATAAATTTTTTGTAAAATAGTTATGTAAAAGTGTTGTTTTGCCAAAAAGAGAACTATGTCAGATGACGGTATTTTTATTTCAGTTTCAAATAGAACAAATTCTGATTAATTAATTGATAAAATGTTTCAAAAATGTTTAATTTTTTCTTCTAAGGTTAATTATAATATTTTTGGCGTTTAAAGAAATAATAGGCAACATCTCTGTACATTGATGTAATTTATAGCACTGGATTTAAAGAAGATGCGCTATGTCTGGCTCTTGTGATTTTGTCATATCGTTGTATTGCTGTTAGCTAAATACAAGTGTCGAATAAAATGTAATCATGACATCTGGTTACCTTAATCTCAAATTAATTATCAATAGCTGTAGACACATTATGATAAATGCCCTTTGGCTATCGCATTTTTATTGTAGAAACTCTAATTATTGTCGTTGACGATATCGACCTCATTAGAATTACCTAAATATGAATTTTAGCCAACGCTTTTTTTGCAATCTTCAAAATAACATAGGTATTTAATATAATTTTATTTTTATTTAATATAAATAAACAAATTCATAAATAAATTAAGTATTCCTAGGAATTACTACAAGCAATAAATATTGCCGTTTCTATTATAATTACTCAATAGATATTATGGCCAAGTCAGTCAAGAAGCACAGCATAGGTGAGCTTTTAATGTAATAATTATTTATAATGATGGCTTGTCTGTCTGTTTGTCTATTGCATTGTACATATTTAGTATCTATGATCAATGAAATCATAAAGCCATAGTTGCCATAGCCTTCATTTGACAGCTTCATCATCACTAACATTGATCATAATCAACAGCTGATTATTATTTTTTTTTTTTTGTGTGTTTGATAAATCTATTCATATGAACAAGTGTTTGTTATGAGTAATAATAATTTTTTAATTGCACAAAATAAAAAAATAATCACCTTGCTACGAAAAATTATAGCCTTAAGCTTAATCAAAAACAATAAAATATAATTATTGTAAGTAAAAATTATAACAATGCCTCAAGCAGTCAATGACGAGCTATTCTCTGAGTTAGATCTAAAGGATCTAAGCAATAGTTAAATCCCAAAAAAATATGACATCATTCTTGAGGTCTGTTGATTTTTAAAATCATTTGGGCACCTTGAGGCAAGTGAGGTTAGGATGACATGTAGACGTAGATGGACTTGACAATCACCTTACCAAGTCAGCGTATCCAGGGCTAGCGTCACATGCATATATGCCCACTCCCACTCTATTCTCATATTATTTCACAGACAAACATACATTTCCGTTGAAATTTAAATGTACCCAGTAACATACATTCGCATGTCTGTGATTTGCTGCTATAATACATTTCACTAGAGCAAATCGCGTGAAATTAATAACAAGCGTCACACATATAGGAATGCCTTTCATTTGTATGCGTATGCAAGAAATTATTCGTGACTGATTGGCTGCACTCATGCAAATACAAATAAAAAATCAAATTGAATAAATAAATAATAATAAAAAATATAAGACGATGAAATAAATTCAATAGAAAACACAGAAACATACACACACATGCACACACTAGAAAAAAAGAGTAGAAAAAACAATCACATAAAAAATCAAATTAATTGTGCGTCCTTGAAAAAAATTGTATATTTTTGCAAAGTATGTATGTACATGAATTATTATTGTCTTGGCTTTTGCTACCCATTTCTTGCTATACCTCATGTCTTGGCTTATCTCACTCTGTCTCTTCAATACATTGTATGATATTTTATGTTTGTTTTTATATATGCATTGTACCTACATTTCGGCAGAAATATCAACAACTACAATAATACAAACAGCATTGTGCGCGTTATATTACCACTGTTGTGAGATTTTAATATTTTATTATTTCAATTTTGATTTTAATTTCAATCTAATTTTTGTTTTGCTTTTTTTTCTTTTTTCTTTTCTTTCTTCTTCATTATTAATGTGTTGTTTTTATGCTATTTGTTTTTGCTGGTTGGTTTATGCCATTTAAATTGTGATTTATTTATGTGTTTTTAATTTGGAGAATTTTATTTATTAATTTTCATTATCACTATTAAAATTCAATTTGTTGTAATTCAAATCATTGGAACCTTCAACGAGGAATAATGAGAACATATTCTAGAAATATAGAAATATATTGGATACTTTATAGATTTTGATGAAACTGTAATAATATCTTATTTAGTTTGAAATTGTTACTTATTGCTATAACAAATACGTATTTACGTATTTATTTTAGATTCCCGACTATGTCCATTTGTTTAACAGATGAATTTAATTCCTCAAAATTTCGACAAAGAAGCATCAATATTATCAACACTTGTTTAGTGTTTTACATTGTATGTAAATTTTATTGAGTTTGGAGTGTCAGATCATGGCCATTTTGTGTTGAAATCATCATATGTCTCATATGAAAACCCTCGGGAAGAGATCAAACTCATATCTGTGTAATAATACCTTCATTTTATGAAAGATCTGTTGAGGTTGGAGTACTAGGCCCACGCACCACTGCTCTCACTATTACTTTCTATTTTATATAATACTAACAGTAAGTGGGTTTAATAGGAGTATATACCATATATACAGGGTCCTGCACTCGAAGTGTAACCAATTAAAAAGGCTATAAATTCAGTTTGGAAAATTACTTTTACTCAATTCAATGTACAAAATGTGTAAAAATAATACAAAATTCAGAATCAATTCACTTTTGCCCGATATGACCACCTTTTGTCTTGACTACGAATCGCAAGCTGCCCGAATGTGACTTGCAGGTGTTTTGGCCCACTCGCGGACAATCACGTTTTTCAGCGCCTCGAGACTGGTGTATCTTTTAGTTCATACCTTGCTCTCCAAAATGGCCCAAAGAGAATAATACTTTGGATTGCGGTCTGGTGAATTCGAGAGCCATTGTGTGGACGTTATGAAGTTCAGAACGTTGTTTTTCAGCCATTATTGGTTCACTCTAGCTTTGTGAGACGGTGCCGAGTCCATTGTCTGCCACCGACATGTTTGTCTGCCCACGGCTTCAAAGCAACCTCCAGAATACTTTCCCGATAATATATCGCATTTACCTTGACGCCAGGCTCGATGAAAACGATTGAAGAGCGCCCATCTGCGGTTACAGCTGCCCAAACCATTATCTGTGGCAGGTGCTGCCTCCTCGATCACTCAAATTCTCGTATGAATGGTTGCTTTGCTCAATTGGAAAAATTTTCTCGTCAGAAAACACAATGTTTGGAAATTGACCGCTTTCGGCCAAGAGAAGCAACTCCTTCACTCTCTCAAGTCTAACTTGTTGCTGTTTCGGTGTGAGATCATGCAAAATTACATATAATAGGTTTTTGTAAAAGCTCGTAGGTTTGTCCGTAGTCCACGCAGTATCGCAATAGTATAATAGAAGTTATTGAGCGCCTATTTGAAGAACCTAAATACCAAATATTTACTCGTATACACCTCTATTTTAAAATGGCGGAACATTTTATTTGACAACACGCTTCACATTTTTATTTCAAGTTTCCCAACAGAAGCATTCTTTTATAATATGATATTTATGGGCCCTAAATCGATCATGGCCAAGGGGTTCAATGTGATAAACGGTTTGTATTGAAGACTAGCCAACATTATTTGCAGAGAAATTATAATAAATTATTTGTAATTAAATTTAAAATGTTTAATACTGAATTAGATATTATAATGGACTTCATTATTTATGTATTAATGTACCCCCTTCTTAGTGGGCGCTGCATTTATAGTGAAAATTGTAATAATATATTTATACAAAACATTTAGCACATTTTTTATATTGATATTGATTAATTTAATATAAAATATATTAATTTCCATTTTCTTATCTTTTCTTTCATTACAGGTAAGATTCTTCAAAAAGAACAAATGGAATTACTTTCCTATAAATTTCGTTACAAATGACAATTGTATGTATGATTTTGTTATTGTAAAATGTATTTTTCTCTATTTTAATTTTACATTTATATTCTTATGAAAGGATGAATGTTTAAGCTGAATGTTTGAGTGTCTACCTTATTTAATCATCAATATTACAATGAAACGTGAAACTTGAAAGATATTTATGACTATTACAAAATTCCTCATATTACAAAATCTGCATATTTATTTATTTTAATTTGATTTTTTTTTTGCAGTTTTTATTATCTCGCTAATATTTTATAAGCGAATAATTTGCTACTATTTCAAAAATGTATTACAAAATACATAAAAATAATGCAATTTATTGCGATAATTGATAGTATACCATATTTCTGAATATGCTTATGTGCTACATATTGAAGAAACTAGTTATATATATTATAACTACCTATACCATAATGTCAGCTACAAAGTTAAACTATAAACGACCAGTTAAAAGTTGAAATCGTTATTTGTCAAATGAATTGATATACGAAACTGATTAGGAATAAATAAATATTTTAATCAATGAATGAACAAGTAAATAAACAAAAAATAACTCACTGAGTTTAAATAATCTCTATGCGATAAATTGAGTAAGAGAGTGAAAGAGCGAAGGGATTTAAATAGGTAATGTGAAATTTCAGCTACAAGTATAATATTAGCCCACCCCCAAGAAATAAAAGAGTTGTAAAAATTGTAGCGTAAATAATAGTAAAATCATACTAAAATAGTAGCAAGTTATTGTTGATGTACTGGCAATGGGTAGGTACATTGTATGAATGAACATTTTTATTGTTTTGTTTTGTTATCGAATAAATGATTACCGGATTGTAATGTAGGAGATGAAGAGGAGGGAGTAGGGAAATAAGGAAATTGTTTTAAAACACTGAGAAGGTTATGTATTGTAGTGCAAGTCTTTGTGTGACAAAGAAATTTAAGGTATCGATGAATAAATAATACCCGAAATTTAAATTTTTCTCAATTTTATTCGAAACGAAATCCGTTTGCGACGAAATTACATGATTTTTCGATTTTGTTGCAAGAGTCATCCTACTGCATTAAGTTGCATAAAATTATGCGAGAGCCAAGTAATGGAACAAATAGAGCGGGTTTAAATGATGCTAAAGCGGGGAGAAATTTGGCTAAATAACTTCACAACTCCCTAGCAGTCTCCACTAGAGCTGCAAAATGTATGACGGAGCCCCATTAATTTTGCCTCCTACTATCTTTTTACTTACCATCTTCTTTCGAGAGGCTTCCCTACGAAAACTGAGACCGCTCTCAGAGTGTCTAAAAGGATGTAGTGTATGACTCACGCTTTATCCATTTTTGCTATTCCACATTTCTCCCGAACATAACAAATTGTGATTATTTAATTGATGAAATGTTTCAAAAATAGTGAAATAATTTTATTGCAAAATTCTTCTCGTCTTGGGTTTATTATAATATTTTATTATCTCCGTACAATAGGAAAAAATAGAAAAATTAAAGTAATTGGTAGCACTGAACTTAAGCAACATGCCAAGTATACCCAGTGTACATAGTCATATGTGCTATTTCTGACACTTTGTTGTTGTTTTGACATATAGTTGTCGCTAAAGTAAATATAACTTTAACTTATGCCAATTGAAAATGACATGTATTTATGTCATTCTCCCAAAAAACCAAACAAAGGGCATAAAAATAAGTCAATGCCACCAAAAAGGCATTGAATAATATTAAATACCATTTAAGGGCTTAATAAATTATGGAAATTCCTATTAGTGACATACAAAATGACAATTTAGAATGACGTTAATGACATCATATCATAAAAATTTGTAAATTTTATTAAATTACTTCTTTACGATTTTTCAATCCTTAATTCCATCAACTCTACTCACAAACATTTACACCTAGTTATAGAGAAATTTAAAATTTATTAAAAATCATTGCAAAAAATTGAATCATTTTAGCACAAAATAAGCCAAATAGTACATTGACATAAGTACGAGTATATATGTACATACATACTCTTTTATACTTGGGTAAGTATATGTAGAGGAGTATGGTATTCCTTTTTTGGCCCTTATCTATATGCATATGTCTATTAATGGCCGTAATTAACGGTTTGCTGTTGTTATTGCAATGTTAGTGCAACAAAAACGCGATACATAAATAACTCATTTATTGCTTTTTATCCTTTGAAGTGTTGTTACTGTCGTTGTTGTTGTAAATTACTATCATTTACATTATTACCATTTAGATTGATACATACATATGTATCTCCCCTAGTATCTGATTATAGATTGTACAATCCAATCTAAATGCAGTAGCAACAACAACGCGTATCACACAACTGAGAATAAATATTATATTTGCATCCTCACACACTCATACACTCGATATGTATGATATGCATATGTATATGCAAACAAAATGAAATGGTCGCACATTTTTGACTAAAATTGCTACAATTACATAGTGTGTGCAGCAACAACAAAAACGATATGAGGTAGCATGGGGATTTTTGGAAACTAAAACAAAATGAAAATCGAAAATATTGTTGTAGGTACAACGTATGCGACCAGTTTCCGTTCAGAAGTAGCAACAGTGCTAGCAGCAGCACGTACAAGCATAAACAACACTAATGTCACACGTTTTATTTGATGAGATGAGAATGCTGCTGTGCGGCAGTATAGAGAGAGAAAGATATGTATGTATAGATAGTAATCATTTGTTTTGTACATAACATATAAAGGAGGTCGTTGGACAAAAGTATCAGCATGCAACACAGCAATTGACTTTGTTTACATGAAAACTGAAACTGATAAAATTCAGAAAATGAAAAACAACAACCAAATGTAATTTTATTTAAATATTCATACAACTCAGGGTGTGTACCTCT
This sequence comes from Megamerina dolium, assembly GCA_963854835.1. Lineage (NCBI taxonomy): Eukaryota > Metazoa > Arthropoda > Insecta > Diptera > Megamerinidae > Megamerina > Megamerina dolium. The sequence goes on along the minus strand of OY978529.1, from coordinate 29,985,783 downwards.
ATATCTCTCTCTCCCTCTCTATCTTTCTATATCTGTATGTATGTACGTTTGAAATTGGTTGCTGCATTTGGCTTGAAATTGGTACCAAACAGCACACAACACCAAGCAAGAAAACAGTAATAATGACAATAAAAACAACTAAAACAACAACACAACAAATGTATGTACATGGACTAAAACCAACTCCAATGTCAATAGTATATAGCCATTGCATAGGCAATAACAATGTTCATTGCAAATATAAGTGATTGTGTGAGAGAGAATGAGAGAATGAGGGAATCAATGAGAAGCTACATATATGTGTGTGTGTACAGTGGCGTGAAAAATATGTGCAATTACAATCACACAAAATACACAAAAGTGTTTGCGATAGATATGGAAAGTAATATAAAGTATAGTATTGCTCAGAATTGTGATTTGAGTCGATTTAGCCTGATCGATTGATTTGTCTCTTTTTACGATAACTGCTGAAATTTGATACGTACAATTTTTTTCACCGATAAATTGACGTACTCGTGAATGAACGAAATCGGATGAAATGCAAGTTTACCCTACAAAAGTATGTTATTGAATGTGTATTTTCACACTTTGTATGCGAAAAAGTTAGTCTTACCACAGAATTGATAGATTAGAATTCGAAGGGAAACTACGCCTACCTCCCATACACATAATTACATTTGCTAATGTATGGGAGAGTGCGAAAATGGACTCAATCGCAATAAAACCATGGCTATATCTTATAAAAAAACTATCTTCGCAACTGTTGCGCGCAAATATATGAAATTTAGGAGCTATGTGCAATTGGCCTAAATGTTTATGATTCGCATGCTCTTTAAACATTTTTGGTAGTAGTAATGGCTTCAAAAATATATACTTATTAGGAATCTTAGAATTTTTCACAACAACTAGATCAAATTTTAAGTAAGTCGTTTTCGAACACGATATCTAGTATTTCTTCTTTTCAAACAAAAATTATACAGTTGACAGATTTTCCATTCGAAATGATTTCGTTTTTTTTTTTTTTGTATTTGTCTTTATTTTCAGTTTTACAAAGGCGATTAATCATTATATTTGGTCTCTAGTTTGGCATTATATTTTCTAGAATTTCAATTTTTTTCAATTAGTCATGAAAAACTTTTTCAAAATACTTCCAGATGACAAAGCTTTTGCACAAAATAAATTATCTCTAACTTGTCATGGTTTTCGAATTTACTTACCTAATTTAAGTAAGAAAATAATCTCAAAAAATGAAATGTGTGAATGAAATTGAAATGTGTTTTGTTTTAAAAATCATTGGTGGTGGTAAAAACTTTACTAAATAAAAGATTAATCTAGAAAATGCACTGCTTGTTGTGATGGAAATCTTGGAAGCACGTAGCCATTACATAAATTATTATTGTCTATATTCTTCTTCCTATGTGGCCACAACAACCGAATATCGATTTAGGCCGAAAATGACATGCTTCGCCAGCCATCTCTGTTCTTCGCTAGCTGGCTCCAGTTAGAAATTCCCAGCGCCGTCAGGGTCTCCAGTACTTGGTCTTCCTCTTCTGCGCCGTCCTCCAGCGGGTTCCGAATATAACACCTTAGCTGGAGCGTGTTCTTCCATTCGCTCGACATGACCTAGCCAGCGCAGCCGCTGGATTTTGATGCGCTTTACTATGTCAATACCGGCATACAGCTCGTACAGCTCATGGTTGTACCTTATTCGGTACTCGCCACCAACGCAAATAGGTCCAAAGATCCTGCGTAGGACTTGTCTCTCGAAAACTCCAAGCATTCGCTCATCGGAGGTGGAAATTGTCCAGGATTCAGCGCCATATGTTAGGACAGGCATGATGAGACACTTGTAGAGTGTAGTTTTCGTTCCTCGAGAGAGGGCTCGACTTCTCAATTGCTTACTCAGCCCAAAGTAAAACCTGTTAGCAAGAGTTATCCTACGCATGATCTCCAAGCTGACGTCATTACTGCTGTTAATGCTGGTTCCAAGATAGACAAAGTCCCTTACTACTTCAAAAGCGTAGTTGTCAACAGTGACGTGCTGTCCAAGACGCCGGGACTCTTTGTTTGTTGACACTAGATACTTCGTTTTGCCCTCGTTCACCGTGAGACCCATCCGACGCGACTCTCTTTCCAACTCTGAGAATGCTGCACTGACTGCTCGCGTGTTCATGCCGATTATGTCAATATCGTCGGCATACGCTAACAGCATGACACTTTTGTTGAAGATAGTGCCATTATGTCGTAGATCAGCAGCTCGTATTATTTTCTCCATAATAAGATTGAAGAAGTCGCACGATAACGAATCACCTTGTCTGAAACCCCGTTCGGTATTAAACGGTGCGGAGAGGTCCTTCCCAATTTTCACTGCACAACGGGAGTTATGCAGTGTCATTCTACAAAGTCGAAATACCGAACTCAGACATTGTTGCGTAGAGGTAATAATTATTGTCTATATAATAGTTGTTATTTTGCACACTATTGTATACAAGTAATATGTACCGAGAGTCAGTCATATGTGATTTAGTATATGTAGGTACTCAGTGCAACACAGCAAAGCAACGGTATAAAGTTAAAAGAGGCGTAACTAGTACATGTACCTATGGTGTAATGACGATTAAACATATGGTGGTCAACATATTTAGACGAACCAAGAACAAAAACAACAACTGCTGCTGCTACATACTACGATGAACATTGTCTATATCTGTCTCTCTCAATCGCATTATCTCTTTTATAGTAAGTACACATGAAACGATGCAATGCAAATACAATATAAAATAGGAAAGTGTTTGATGAGATAAGATACGAGAAATGAAGCGGTGCATAGAGAAAATATCAGAGATTTTTTGCCGTTTTTCCGTTGTTTGCAAATTGCACTTTTTCTCGATATTTTTGTTGTTATTATTTCTTGCATTTATTACATCATATATGCCTTGTATGTCATTTGTAACACATTTTCACTTATTCCATCATTTATCGTACTTAGTCACTTACACGCCTTAAATTCTGAGTTTTTGCCAATTGAAAATGAATGAATATGTGAATATTAGAGACACATACAATCCATACATGGTTAATAATATTGGACGTATGCCTTTTGTTACTGTTGTTGTTTTTGCTATTAGTATTTTTCCTTTTAGCTGCCATTATTTCTTTACCGCTGTGCGATGCCAAAATGAACCAGTGCATAAGCCATGTACATATATGATTGTGGCACATCGACGATACATTGGAATATTACAAGAATACAAACAAATTTACATACAACATACGAGTGCTATATGTAAATAGCTATGTACATAATACCATATACTGTTGGTTATATGTATGTCAGTCTACCTATGTTTTGTAATATAAATAATGATTGTTTTGCATTTGTATGTGCGTGTAAGTTTTTTAAAGCTTATTTTGATTGATTTTCTGCAATTTATACATTTTGTTCACAACAACTAATTGCTTCGGTAATACATCTATGTGAACGCATGCAACGATTGATTTATTAAAACATTTTTTCGTTGTTCTACGTGATTGCATACTTTTGGAATGCAAAGAAATGTTCAATAACAATTTTTATAAGAATATAGTGTGGACTTTTTGTACTGCTATAATTTTCAAAAAGTTGTACATTTGTGACTTTAATTGTAGTTTTTAAAATAAAAGTAATATTAATGCATGTTACAATACTTTTGATTTTTTTGCACATTTATTTATTATTCTACATGATTTTACATATTTTTTTATATTTCTGCATAATTGCATACCTTTGGGATGAAAAAAAAATGTTTAGAAGCACTTTTCACTTTTCAAAAAACTTATTAGAAAACAATTTTCAAATTGAAAACTTAAAAAAATATGCTTTTAAAAATAGTGATTTTAAAATTGACATAATTTGCAAGGTTAGAATACCTAATTTTGATTATTGATTACGAACATTTATTAATTATTCTGCATAATTGCATATTTTTGGGGTGGACAGAATTGTTAAGTATCAATTTTTGTCCAAAACACGTGTTTGAATCTATTTTCGCTGTCAATTGAAGCTGTTCATTTTGGCAAATTGGGAAAGCAGTACAATTTTGATTGAAATCCTCTAGATTTTGAAATAGAAGTACTTTTAATAAAGATTTTTTTTGCACATTTACTCGTAATAGCATAATTTATTTATTTTAAAAGTTTTAATTGAAATATTTTGTAAGATTAAACGACGTTTTTGCATAACACGATTAAAAAATAAAATAAAATAAAGCAACAATTCAACTATTAAAAATTTTGCAAAATTTTCTTTATTAAAATTCTTTAGTTTATAGAAATATACATATATATTCCTTCCTCTCAAAAACTAAAAAAAAAACTGAAAAGAACATAAAACAATTTTTTTTAATTTTAAGTAATTTTTGTAACTACACAAATTATTATTTACGAAGAGTTTGTGGAGTTTTTATAGTACCTTGGCCACTTTTTTTCTTTGGCTTTTTTATTTAAATAAGTTTCTCACACTTGACTTGAACAACAGTTTTGATATAGCAAATTATAAATAAAAATTGACATGCGAAGCATTAAAAAATTGTAACAAATCCTCATAGTAATAATAATAATAATAGTGGGAAACAAATGTTAATTCGAAAAAAACTATGTAAGTGGACCTTAAATTAATTTTTCTATACGTTCCATAATTAATTTTTTCCGAGAAATTTTTTCTTAGTATGATTTCAAACCTCAATTTCCCAATTTCCTTGGTCATTTTAACCCTTAACTTAATTACTTAACTATAGTTAAGGGTAAAAATTAAAATCAAAGAAGTACATTAAATTGGGCCTCTAAATACTGCGCGGATATATTCTGGAGTAAGTTAATTGTAAAGTCCTGAAAATGGGTAAATTTATTATTGTATCAATTTATATTTCAATATTAGTAAAAACCTTTCTCTTTCAAAATGTTCAAAATAAAAATACACCACTTACCCATATTATCCCATATTAAACGTATTTAACTATTATTAAAATCTCTCATAGTCATTTTTATTTCTCACTCAATTGATCAGAAAATTAACCACAATAAACAATAATAATAATTCACTTATTAGCTTTATTTGTCTCCCTCTAACTCTTTTTCTCTCTATCTTTCTTTATTTATTAGCTGTGTAATTTGACAATGCCAACAATTTCATAGAAGTTTTATGAAATTCCATTTATAATTATGTAATTATTGTGCGCCGACTTGTATATGTGTAACAAACAAAAAATAAAGCATAATAATAACATTCTAACAATTGACACTTTGTTCTCCATTCACGATTTACCATTCAAATTTTTCATACAAATATGTAACTAACTAATAACGTGGAATTACCAACCATACCCAGTTACATACATACTTATGTATGTATGGCTGTGTATGTGTAGCTACTTCCTAATCAAATACTATTGTAGCAACAACAATTTCTAATACCTACTATGCGTGTGAAAATGGAACGATATAAACGGTTGTTTTCGTCCGTTTAGGCCACAACTGTTACAACAACAATAATACTCATTCATCGCATTAAATTCCACAAGTCGCATTGAATGCTGCTGAATGCATACTTTTACATACATGTATAAATGAATGGTGATGGCGATGGTGTGGTCCGCACACAACACCACACACCATAAACCGCGTTCACATAAGTAAACATATGACATAGGCATTTTTTGTTACTGCTTACTCTCAGACTAGTCTTCAAGTATATTATAAAATGATTATTTGTTGTAAAATTACGATAATAGCTAAACTTAGATATCATACAATACAAATAAAATTAATTTGTGTTTTGATTGTTTTTTGTAAGAAAACTTGAATTCGAGAACCCATTTTTTGTATGGTTACTATACGTTATATTCTTTCGATGATGCTCATTTTTTATATATACTATTCATTTGGTAAGATAGTCTTATGGTACGAAGTTTTAGTTCTTTAGCTTTATATTTCGATGCGCAAAGCAAGAAATCATTGTTCGAGAACATATTTTTATATGACAGGCCGGCGTGAGTTTTGTTAGCTCACTTTTATTTTCAAGTGCATCCATTCGTTGGTAAAAATAACTTTATACAACAAGTATCAGCACTCCAACTTTATATTTACGTGCGTTCAGTATGAAAACAAGTATTCGAAAACAAATTTTAGTATTGGAGATAGGCGTTTTTTTATCCTATGAGGTCCATTTGTATAAAATATTTGTTTGTTGGTAAAAACAATGGTATCTACTGAGTTTCAACAAGCTAGCTTAATATTCTGATGGTTAAAATTCGAAAATATACATTCAAAAACATACTTTTGTATGGCAGGTAGTCATGATTTTTTTGCGATTACTTTTGTTTTTGAATTTATACGTTCGTTCGTGAAAATAATCATATTCGATGAGTTTCAGCTCGATAACTTTATATTTACTTGCGCCAAGTTTAAAAACCTTTGTTCGAGAATATATTTTTGTATAGGAAATAGTCGTGGCTTCCGTCCTATAAGATTTACTTTGAAAATCTCTTGAATGTGTAGTGAGTTTCAGATTGCTTGTTGTTTATATTTCTGGGCAAAAATTCAGAAAATATAGTTCGAAAACATATAAGGCAGGTAGTCGTGATCTATATCCGATTACTTTGATTTTATAATATATCCATTCGTTGATGAAAATAATCCTACTCAACGAGCTTCAGCTCATTCACTATATTTAAGTCCGAAAAGTTTCAAAATCTATGTTCGAAAACATATTTTTGTATATATAAATTATGCATTTTTAATCATTTAAAGCATTTTAAACATTCTGACCCTGGCTATGATTATGTAATTTTACGAATAAAAATATACTGAAATAACGAAAAGTAACATAGGTCTCTTTTTTTCCTACAGAGCACTCACGTGACCATGTACTAGGTATTCTTTTACGCGTACACGCAAGCTGAACAAAAAAAAAAAAATAATAAAGAAAAAGAAAAACAAATGCCAATAATTTTCATGTTGCTGTTGTGCATTTTGTCGTCGGCGTCATTGTTGTTGCTGCTGTGTTGTGTTGGCGCGCCATAAAAGTATGCAATAAAAATGTTGTCTTGCTCTTTGTTTGCTATGTCCTGTATACTACGTGTGCATATGTAAGTAAGTGGGTGTGTTGTTGCTTATACGAACTAGCATGCTTATTTGCGTTATCGTGTGTATACATCTACATCCCTATGGATGTATCTCTCGATCTGTGGTATGTGTATACAAAAAAAAAATATATATATATATATGGATAGTAGCCTTTGGCATTTACGCGCGCTTACATTTTAATATCCTTTTAGTCCATTTTGAAGAAGCAAAAACAAAACATGTTCTCTCGACTATTTCACCATTGCAATTTTGTCGTTGGTTGGTTCCTCTTACTATAGCTTCGTTTTCGAACGTCGCCAGCACATCGTTGTTGCCATTGCCGTTATTCCTTATTTATTTGGTTTGAATTCATTTTTTTAGTCTTTCATGTGTGTGTTTATTTTTTGGTAGCTTTGTAATGGATTTTGCTAGCTCCTCTCTAACACATTTGAACAAATTTTATCACGCATCATACATACTTATAGTTATATATTTTTTTGTCCTGATGCTTTTTTCTCTTCTATATATATATATATATATATATATATACATATATATATATATATATATATATATATATATATATATATATATATATATATATATATATATATATTTGTTTTTTTTTTCTACACATTTTCTCTTTATTATAAGGATATGTATTATTTCTAAACTATAAACGGGACATGAAAAATGTTGCAGAAGTGAAAAAAAATCGTAAAAAAGGAAGATGGTATTAACAATATTTTATGGCATTTTTGAACTAAACTTCAGTTATTTCCTTCTTTTTCCATAGCTTATGTATTTATGGTTTTATTTTATTATCCTTTTTTGGTTGGTTCGAAAATATACAATTAGCAAATGGAATAATATTCTATGATGATATATCATAGAGGAGAGGAGGGGGATAACCAAACTCTTCAGATGATTAATCTTGATGAAAAGATCAAAGTTGAATTAGTAAGAACTTTTAAAAAGGTTAATTCAAAGAGCTTACACTAAAAGAAACCGCATAGTTAGAAACGTAAGGCCCTATAAGTCGAGGAACAGGTTGATATCTCAAGTAAATGCTGTTAGAAAATGTCCACTTAGGTATATTAATCGATTCTGAAAGGCAGAACTTGTGTCATATCATCAATTTGGTGCAAGCATTGTCACGGTGTTCTTCATACGGAACACGAGTGGTATGAGTAATCTTAATTAGATATTAATTTGTACTTATAACCCGCAAACGAATTAATGTTGGAAATCTGGAAGACGAACTTGCCTGCCATATTTTTACAAGGTTTTGGAAATGGTTTTAAAGGTAAATAAAGTTTTAAAGTCTTCTACTGCTCACTAATCGTTATGTAACTTGTTGCTTTAGAAGCATTCTATAACTATTTTGTATATCGTTTTCATTTTCTTTACATTTCGTAAGCATCAAAAGTGATCAATAAGCAGAAGTACATATTTGCAAGGATAAAAATATATTTTGATACCATTTTTTACTGCTCAAATTGAAATAACGTATTAAAAAAATATGTAAATCAAATAGAGAAACGCTTTTGGAGCCAACAATTAGCATGTAAAACCCTTTGTTGTTTTTATCTAATTCCTCTAGGCATTATTGCCAAATTCAAGTTAATTGTCGTTGTTGTTGTTGTTGTTATTGTTATTGTTGACAATATTTGGCAACACGTTAATCAGCAACCTACTTCAAAGCTCAGTGAACAAAAATACATGCAAACAGTCAGACAAGACGAGCAAGATGTGGGTAAAAAATAAAAAAATCATATATGTACATGTAAAAAAATCATAAATAAAAATAATGTTTAAAGAAAAAAGTTCAATTAAATATTTTTTATTTTATTTTATTATATTTATTCACAATGTTTTATTGCATACTTGTACATATTAATAATAAATGTCCATAATGTGTATGCAACAACGCTACGAAGTGCTATAGCCTAGAGCCAAAAGATAATAATAGGAGCAATATGTTCTATAGTCTCCTTATGACTTAGAAATTCAAAATTCACGAGCTTAAGACATGAACAATAAACAGTATTCAGTATGAATGAAATGAAAAAAAATATGAAATTTGAAATATTCAGCTGATGCCCGTTCGATTCATAGTAGAATATTGCGTACGTAGTAAAAGAGCAATTTGTGACTGTGACTTGTTATGAGTGAGACACCATGAGTGCTCAATTGATTAGAATATTTTATATTTGTTGCTACAGAGCCATCCAATTTTTGTCCTTATTCTTAAGAGCCAATGAGCCAATTGATCATCTAATTGGGCATTGCTCCAGTGTGGTTCATGTGCATGTTCTCCACACGAGACAATAACGATAGCAGTGTAAAAAACATAATGCAATTGTTGTCATTTTATATAGTTGTTGTTGTTACTGATATTATTATATTTGTTGTTATTTCGAGTTGTTTTTTTTTTTCATGCGAGTTTTTGATATTTTTCTTCCATCTATTTTTCATACTTTTGTGTATGCATATACATATGTACGAGTATGTATATCCACATTAGAAAAGAGATTTATGCCCATTATAAATTTATTTCTTGTTGTTTTTGTTGTTGTTTTGGTCTGGTCGGCTTGGTTTTAGTTGTCGTTTGCTTTTTGTTTTTCATATTCGTATTTTTTGTTTGTCCCTTCTATTATTATTATTATTATTATTATTATTATATGTCGGTGCACTCAGACGCTATTGGCCATTTTTTATAACAAAAGCATGTAATGAAAGCACTAGCCAGTATAGACATATTTGTTTGTGTAAAAAAGTATGGTGTATGTGTAAGTGTAAATGCTTGAAAATGAATAATGGCTTTCCACTTTTTCTTTTTTTTTTTCTTTTATTTTTCACTTATTGTACATCGATGCACAGTACATATTTATAATTTCCAGCGATGGGTCTATATTGAAAAAAAAACGGAATTATATTTATTTTAAGATTTTTTCAATATATTTGATTTCACTTTTATAATAAAAATCAATAATAGTATATTTTTAAGAAATTATCTACATGTAAATATTAGCGATGTAAATAACACAAATTTGAGAGCTACGATAAAAAGTACACATATTCTATCAATTCTGCTCGTAAAATTAATTTCTGATAATTCTAAAACTACGTTGCTTAGACGTTGCTGATATTTGTACCGAATAACAAGATTTTATAAGCAATATACATTTAGCAGGTATTAACCCTCCACGGACTATTTTACTATAACATGCTTTTATGTTACTGGTAATTCTAAAGTTGAGTCTCGATATTTCTGATATTTATTAACTTGTTTAAAAAATTTCAGGAGTAACATATTGCTAGAATGTATTAACCCTCTGTCACCAATGGCAATGGGTTAAAAGCGAGGACTAAAATACCTATACTGAAGGAAGAAAACGACTTAATTCATTAATTTGTGCAATCAAGCTGATGAACCCAATCAAGACATATTGTTTCGTTTTTTTTTTGTCCTTTGGAGCGTATAAAAATAATTGACCTGAATAGGCCCAAAACAGTCGTGCTTACTACAGTACAGTACAGTACTCTGAAAAACTTTAGCTAGCTGACAAGCTTACTATGACTCAGATAACTTATTTTTTCTTGTATCTCTTAGTGCAAGGTCAGATTTCACCAACATCAATATTTGATTATAGAGAAATATAAAATGTATAATTTGTTGAAAAGTTTATTTGATTTTTATTGGTGATTGATTTGAACAGCATTCTCTAGAAAATAATCGCCTTAATAATGTATCATTTCAATATAATTAAATATAATTTTATTGTAATAATCTGTGGTTCCTTCATATTGCACACTCTCATGCATGTTGTATGACCATAAGCAAACATTCTCATTACTTGGATGGTTACACTTCATAAACACTGCTATGTACACAAACAATTTAATGAACAAACGATTTTTATTTCATTCTATACACATACGGCTAGCACTAGAACCGTACAATCCACCTCCAGCCACCCTCTATGGGATAGGTCCCCATAGATGGCCCCTTCATAAATGTACCATATATGTAAGTAGGAATGTGCATTAGCTAATGTAAATATTTGTTTAGAACAATGTCCCAGGATGGGTGTGAGTGAGTGTGTGTATGTGTGTATGTCTGAAAGTTAGTGTGCCTCGCGTATTAATCAGCATTTAAATTAATGAGCCATGTCTATTGGTGTGGTATGTTGTGTATGTAAAGTTAAACAAATATCATTATATTATTTTTATTACTATATTCTCAATTATTGTTGTTGTTAAATTTATTGTAGCACAATAATTTGGTTAATAAATATGTGTGATATTTATTAACCAAATTTTATTTTTTACATGTTTTTACATATGTTTGCCATAGGAAATATTTTAAGTGAAGCTCTTGGAAAATATTTTGCAATAATTATAGCCTACACTCGAAGAGTATAGTATATTAAATTCATTCTCCCGTTGCAATACTCATAACGAGAGGTGTCATCGAGCTGAAAATTAGTACGTAAGATTATTTTCGCCAAAGACGTATGAGCACCAACACCCATAGAAAGGTATATTCTTGAATGTATTTTTCACACTTTTTTACACGAAAATAGAAAACTATAAAACTAAAACGTAGTATGTAAGGTTTCACAGATACAATACTAATATAATATGATAATAATGATATAAAACTAAATTGGGGTAATTGATTATTCCTAACCTAGCACCAAATTTTGTTTAATTATGTAAGAAAGAAAGCAGACAAAAGAGCCAACTAAACCTTATTTAATATTTTTCATTGCGTTTAATTCTCAGCATTGATATTCAATATTGATCGATCAAATTAACTAAGAGATTAGAAAACACAATGTCAACTCCCTCTCCCTCTTTTTCTCTCTTTTTGTAAATTTTTTTGGTAATAGACTGTGATATTTTTATTGCTTGTATATATATCCATAAATGTCAAATTATTCATAATAACCTCTTATTATTAATTTTATTTCAATATTCGATTCGATTCGAATTCGAATACAACTTAATTACATAAAAAAATAGATATTACTAAGTGTTAAGTATTACATATATGTAATACTAATAAATATCCAATACATATGTATAAGCCATGTAAACCTACAACATATAAAGCATATAGTACATAAATATTATTCAACTAAAAATAATCAATTAAACAAACAACAATAACAAGTAGAATAGACATATGTACATTTATATTGAAAATCATCATTGCACACGATTCATTCACGTGACCTTTTAATTAGCATAATCTCTCTGTTGTTGCTATTGCTGTTATTATTCTTATTGTTATTCATGCGCAAAAAAGTCCCCATTTATATTTACGTTGTAAACGTCGCCGTTGTTAAGGTTGTTGCTGGTATTTTCATTATTCGCTATTTATACCTACCACACGAAAAAATATTGTATCTATTAATTTATGCCCATATATCAATGTACTTTACTGCTCTATTTGTATATTTTTTTTCTCTTGTTTCCTCTCTTTCTCACTCTCTCTGTCTCTCTTTCTCTAACATTATTCTTGCTTATATACTATGAATAACAATAATTAATTAGCAGTCTTCCGCCAACCAACTGTCAAATGGTTGTTTAAGTTGTCATAAATAATTTAAATAATTTGTAAAATTCATATTCAAAAGAAAGCAAAACACAAAAACCACATAAATATATGTGTATGCACATTCTCGTGCATACGACATCAAAGAATCGAACGATTGAACGAATAAACAACAAACGAATGAGTATACAAATGTACCGAGTATATTTTACGAATCAGCAGCATTGCCAGAATGGAGATTTTTTTTGTAAATATGACGATTTGATCAATATAGTAATTATTAGATTTTAAAATAATACTTGAAATTTTATTAGTTGTATTTATTAAATTTCGGATAGCATGTATTGGTTAGAGTTGTTAAAATTAACTAAAAACTCTCAATCAACGGCAAAATGATGCGAAAATATTGGCAAATTGACAAATTGGTTGTATATTTCATGATATTATTTCAAGAAGAAAAAGATTTGAATATATTTGGTGTGAATAGAAAACGAAATCAGCCAGTCAATGTAAAGAGAAGAAAGAAAAGCGTTTTTGTGAAACGTCCCATCCCAACCTTGCTCTTATTCCATACAATATTTTTCTGAAATAATTCTGTGCGCTATATAGAACTTATGGTGCGGCGACCTATGTTTAACGGTGTCGATGAAAGGTAGTGCTGATGGAATATACTCATATGACGATGTATGAGATATCTGATGAAGCATAAAAAATAAAGAAGTGGAAATGAACCTACAAATGTCACACTATTATTATTATTATCGTTGTGGGGATGTTGCACCGCGACCTATAAGATCTATTGTGCCCCCTTCGCAGAGCTAGAGTGTGTCTCTCAGCCCAGTTACCTCGATGAATTTTAGTATTGGTCCCAATTCACAGAGTCTAATTTCATCCTCGGGTATGATGAAATCTCCCAGGTATTTCCTTCTCTTGTGCATCAGTGCAGGACAAGTTCCTATCACGTGTTGTGCGGTCTCGTCCTCTTCCCTGCAGAACCTACAGAGAGCATCAGAGAAAATTCCCAGTTTTGTTAGGTGATAATTTAGCCTACAGTGCCCTGTTAATAATCCCGTAATGATTCGCATGTTGTTCTTCGTTAGACTCATACATTCCTCGTAGCCTTTCAGGTTGTATGTCCCTAGCGCTAGTTTGGAGTGTGTTAGCCCCGGTAAGTTTTCCCAGTATAAGCTTCTTTGTCTATTCTCTTCTTCCCAGATGATACGGGAGATGTTACCCGATCCTAATCCACAGAATGGTTCAGGCCCTACAAATGGGGTTGATGCTCCCTTCCTGGCAAGCTTATCTGATTGAGGTGGCCCAGGATGTACAGTTTTTCAATACACTCCATCACCAGATATGATGTAACCTGGTGGGATTTGAGTGCTTTGATAGCCGCCTGGCTGTCACTCAGTATTGCTATTCTGCGATTCCGGTAATTCCGTTCGAGATTAAAGTGCGCACATCTATCTATCGCGTAGACTTCCGCTTGAAAGATAGAGGTGTTCTTACCTAATGGTTCAGAGTATCTTTTCCCTGGTCCGAATACACCTGCCCCGGCTCCATCATCGGTGAGGGAACCGTCGGTGTACCATGTTATCATGTACTGGTTTATCTTGTATGTTTTCGATATACCTTCCCAATGTTTTTTGTTACTAAGCTCAGTTTTAAAATGTTTCTTAAAGCTGAACCTTGGGAGTATCACGTCCCTTGGCATAGAGATTTCAGGAAGTTGCTCAGCCAGAAGTTCTATCTTCCTTCGGCTGAGGTAACTACCTGTGCTGACGTTGTTCCCAGCTACCCTCAAAATCGCCCTCCTCGCTTGGGACTGGATGTAAATATGGAGGGGAGTAAAATCCAAGAGTATCTCCAGTGATGCCGTTGGACATGTTCGCATGGCTCCCGTGATACATACACATGCAAGTCTTTGTAGCTTGCTAAGAGTGTTGATTACTGTCTGCTGCTTCGTGCACTTTTCCCAGACTATTGCCCCGTAGGTTATCATTGGCCTGACAATTGCTGTGTATATCCATCGCAGAATTTTTGGGGTACAACCCCAGCTTTTACCCGCAATAGTTCTACACGTCATGAAAGTTTTGATAGCTTTCTGTCACACTAGGACGCTGTTTAAAAAAAAAAAAAGTAAATGTGTGAGAGAAAGAGAGAGTAAAAAAGACGCTTGAAATCATTGTAATAAAATTGCAAATAAAACCTCTTAAATATAAATAAAAAAATGAAACATAACGTGAAAAAGTCATAGTCGAGTATTTGCACACATACAGTAGTAGAAATATATACATATGTATATGAAATCAACAAATTATAGCCGGGTTTTATTCGACAGCTCGCTGTCATTGTTGTAGAGCAAATTCTAATTATTTAATTAATAATATTTTTCAAAAATAGTCAAATAAATTTGTTGCAAAATTCTTCCCTTTCTTCATAAGTTAATTATAACTTTTTGGAGATTTAAATAAAAAGATATTCATAAATAACATCTCTGTATAGTAGAAAATTTGTAGCACTGAACTTAAGTATATTTAGCACTCATAGTTATACGCTTTATGTCTAACACCTTGTTGTTGTTTTGCTATACAGTTATCGTTGCTAATTAGAGATTGGGCTGGTTGTATGTCGAAATGATGGAAGTAGCGGGAAAATTTTGGGCACAGGACATAATTTCTCAAGAAAGTTTCTCTAAAAAAATTTTTGCTTTTTTGTTTTAAGAAAATGTCAAAATACAAACAATCAAAGTATTTATAGTTTTCTACGATTGGATCAGGTTTTGAGTTAAGGGGAGGTTCTCCTCTTTTTTTTTTTCAAAAAATCGACTTTTTTTTTCTTGATGAAATGAAAGGTATAAATGCTTAGAATATTTGTGCAATCGTATTTTTCGATCCACAACATATTTATCTCACTAAAGCCAGGAATAGCCGACTAAGATATATATATATATATATATATATATATATATATATATATATATATGTGTATATATATATATATGTATATATATATATATATATATGTATATATATATATATATATATGTATATATATATATGTATATATATATATATATATATGTATATATATATATATATATATATATGTATATATATATAAATATATATATATATGTATATATATATATATATGTATATATATATATATATATATATATATATGTGTATATATATATATATATATATATATATATATATATATTATTTATTTTCAAAAAAAAAAACTTTTTTTGTTCTGAAGCCGTTTACTTCAGAGACTATTCTTTGTAATAAAACATTGGAAGTACAAAAATATAGCAGCTTCAAAAAGAACTGTAAATTAAATAAAACTTATTGAGTTTATTAGTATTTCCACCACTGTTTGTATGCATATTTTTGTATCATTGTCGTTATTAACATATGCTCATTAAAAAATCAACAAATATCGTACAATAAAAAAAATCTATTCAAATCGAATATATGTATAAAAATACATATATGTAGTCCAATGTGAATAATTAAAATTTTTGCTAATTTTGAAAATTATTTTATTAAATAATAGGTAAATATTATCAACATGTTTTCTGAATTAATTGATGAGAGATATTTTATTTTTAATTAAGTGAAATGAATATGTATGAAATATGGGTTAATTTTTTTTTCAATTTTTGAAGATATTTTTATTTTTGTGTTGTTTTTGAACTCTTTTTATAGAAAAGAAAATAATGTCCATTAGGTGTATTTGACTTTGATTCCAATGAGGTGTAGACTAGTGCTGTCCACTCACGATACACATTTTGGTGTGACCCTTCCCTTCTACAAAATCGTTTCACTTGTGGTTTAATACAGACCAGTTCAAATAACTGTATGCATATGCGATGATAATTGCTCATATAAACTAACATTTTCGCTTACGAATAAAACTTAATTATCACAGTTATGTTGCATACCACACTAGTTCAATGTGATTTATATACGAGTAAACTCCTTTATATATATACATACTCGTATATGAACGCTCATACTTGTATGAAGTACCGAATATCATTATAGAACCCTTAACTTTAGCGATCAACTAAACAATGAACATTAAATAAACGAACGAACGAATGAACTAATGCTGAACTAAATTGAGGCTGTGTCTTTCCGTAATTATTGTCTTTTATGTAGTATACACTTGCCGATATCTATATGCATCCGCATGTCTGTTAAATAATAAAATAGAAAAAAAGCAACCATGCATTGTTTTCAATGTTGTTGACCTGTTACTGATGTTGTGTTACTAACCAACCAAGTAAGTAACAACAACAATGGGAAACTGAACCAATAAACGTATGAAGGAACAAAATAAAAGTAAGGTGTAGGTATCAGCAGCAGACGTACAATGGATATTACATACATATATGAGTACTAGTAGTGCATTGTAATACTGGTAGCATCGCAGTAATATTAAAAACAACAAATTATAACAACATCAACTACATTTAAACTCATTATAGCCAAGTAATAATGTCGAACAAATATTAATGATAATAATCATACTCGTACTAATCGTAATAAAAAAAACTTCTTAAAGCCTCCAAAAGTGTACATACAGCTGCTATTAACAACGCTCTTGGCATGTATGATTGTATACTTACAAGTGCCTGTGTACTTAAGAGTGTACGTTGGATTATTTTATTCAACGCAAAATTAATATCGACATGGTTAAAGGTGATGATTACGACGTCATAAATAGACTAAATATGGTATGTTTTTATATGCTCTCCTTACACATGTAAAGAAATACTTGCAACGGTATTATTAAACCTTCTATCATATTCGAAGACATACTTTTGTATTGGAAGTAGATGTGATTTTTATTCGAAAACATAATTTTGTATGGGAGGTAGCCGTTGTGCAAAATCTGAAAATATACATCCCAACAGTTATTTTTGTATGGGAGGTATGAATGGTTTTAATCCAATAATGCTTACATTTTAATATATTCGTTTCTTTATCAAAGTAATAATATATACTAAGTTTCACCACGATTGCGTTATATTTTCATGCGAAAAGTTTGAAAACATATATTCGAAAACGTACATTTGTTTGGGAGATAGGCGTTTTTGGATGTTAATGGATGAAATTAATGCTTTTATTTATTAAAATATTCTTATATATCAAATATTAGCTCGATTGTTTTTTATGTTCGTGCCCCAAGTCTGAAAATATACATTCGGAAACGTACTTTTGTATGGGAGGTAGGCGACATTTTCATCCGATTTTAACCATGTTCGCGCTCATTTGCTCATTGGCAATAACTATCATTTGTGCTGAATTTTAGCTCAATATCTTTATATTTTCATGCTGAAAGTTTAAAAGCATATATTCGAAATCGTACTTTCCCTTGGGAAGTAGGCAAATTATTCTTTCGAATGGTACCCACCTTTCGGCAAGCAATTGGCAATTCTTCCGGCAGTAGCAATTTGCCATGAAAAAGCTTCTAAAAGAACTCTGTGACAAAGCTCAAAAGAGTGATGTCGGAAGAGTTCTGCCGTTCGGAACCGGCTAAAATAAGTAGGTCCCTTCTAATACTGTCCAAGTTTAACACGCACAACAGTAATGGAAAAGAAGCTCGGACAAAGAACCCTTCGAGGCTTTAAGTGCCATATATTTATTTATTATTTTGTTTTTTAATAAATGCGCTTGTTTGTCAAAATAATCATATGCGCCGAGTTCCAGCATAATAGTTTTATACTTTCATGGTCAAAGTTTAAAAAGATATATTCGAAAACATATTTTTGTATGAAAATTAGGCATAATTTTCATTCAATTATGCCCATTTTTAAACATAATCACATGAACCGATTTTAAGTTTGATCTATATTTATTATCTACATGTCTGGCATATATATAGATTTTTATTGAAATATGTATGTATGTACGTAGATATATCGCCAGACATGATGCAGTATGACCAAGTGTTTGACATAATTTATTTGACTTAATTTATGTGCATACATACTCACATGCATATGTACATGTTTTGATTTTCAAAATAGTATACTAGTATATAGTATAATATACTCGTAGTGTGTCAATCTGTCAATGGAAAGTGGTCACATACATATATTAAGTAGACAATATTGCGACAGGGCCAACAAATAAAAGAGAACCCCAAACAAGCAAGTAAATATATCAATCATTGTTGTCACTCTGCACTAAGTAATTCATGAACTTATTGAAAGATTGGTATGATAGTCAGCAAAATAGAAAAGTTTACCACGAGTACGTGCATATAAGTAAATTTGTAGAGCAAATGCAAAATTGTATAAGTTAACTTATGTTAAAATTTTCAGCGGTGTAGATTTAAATTATGTTTTTTTTTTATTCTGGATACGTAATGGTTCAAATCTTTTATTAAAAACTAGAACTCTGCAAGAGGAGATGTAATACCAGCCATACGATTGCTGTCAATATTATATGTGCAAATGTAACATTTCTCCTTTTTATCGACTACTTCAGTAATTTTCTGCCTTACATCATTTTTCTCCAATCGTATTGAGCATTGCTTAAAAATTATATGCTTTTTAAATGAATGAATCCTTGAAAAGTTAAATAGAATTGCTATCATTATTAAAATCGCGCTTGATGCACACTTCATCAACGAAGCAACGAACGAATTAATTTTTCAAACTAAAATTTTAACACCACTACTTGTATACTCTCATGTACGTGTGTGTAACTTGGTGTAAATTCAATCTAAATCAGTCACAAGCCACGAAGGCAAAATGTTATATTAGAGAAGACGCATTGAATACAAAAAGAAAAAGTCTGTTGTAATAGTTTTTGAGCAATTTTCATGTTGTCTGTGTATTTGTGTTTGTACTATGTTCAAAATAAATCACATTCACAGGCTTTACATACAAAATAACAAAGCTTCTATACCAATGCTAAACTGCATACATGTTAGACTAAGAATAAGAAGTATAAAACCAGTCAAGCAAATAGAGAGCTAACCAAGCAAATGTAGACAAATATGTAGATGGATGGAGAGATGGGATAGACAAGCATGGTATATTCGTTTAAGTATGTATAAAAGGACAAACAAATAAGCAAATGGAATAGACAATCAGACAGACAGACAGACAGAGGAAGAGAGAATGATCGAATGAGAAGAAAGAAAAGATATAGAAACAGTCAGTGTTAGGTAAGATGAATGGTTTCATATATGTATGTAGTTACCCACAAAGAAAAATGTCTAATGACATGACAGCAAATTTGGAAAGCCTAGCTTCGTTAATATAGATAGACAAATTTCGAAAGAAAATGTTTTTGTGCTGAAGGTAGGCGTGGTTTTCATCTGATAGCGCCTATTATCGATCATATACCCGCTTCAGTCCTATACTTTTGTATGAGAAGTAGGCGTGGTTTTAGTCCGATTGCGCTCATTTTCAAACTCTTCCATTCTTTATCCATTGTAATCATATGTACTGGCAAGTTTCAGCTTAACAACATCATATTTTCGTGCGCAAATTGTGAAATCATACATAGGGAAACATAAGTTTGTATGGGAGGTAGGTGTAACTTTTATCCGATTCTGTGGATTTTTTAAATATGTCCATTAGTTAAAAATATAATTGTTTGCACCGAGTTGCACCGTAAATTGTGAACTCATTTTTTACGGAAGCGCAAATTTGTATAGGCGTAGATTTATCCGATTCCGAAACTACTTTCATTAAGGGGGTGTTCTAGTCTAGAAAATTGAAAAAATCGATTTTTTTTACATATTTTCGAAGCTTAGACTTTCAAAAATATGCTCTTAAAAGGATTTTTAAAATTCAAATTATTTTGGGAGATACACCGGATTTTGTGACGTGTCATCTAAGCCGGCCGAGCGGAGTGATCACACAATTGACGGCAGATGTTACCGGGTGACTTGAGGATTCATTCTTTCCAGAAATTCTTTTATATCCGACTCGAGTTCTTTATATATATATATATATATATATATATATATATATATATATATATATATATATATATATATATATATATGTATGTATATATATATATATATATATATATATATATATATATATATATATATATATATATATATATATGAGAGGGCAGCATATAATAATTCCTAAGCTACTACTCAGCCGTCGCGAGGAAAACATAACGTCTATGTAAGGATGTAATGTCTTGGAGATATCACCTATATATTATTTTATTATTATCAGATATATATTATTTTTTTTCCGTGGCGCATACTTTATACACAGAAATATTTGAGATATTGAGTTCAAATTTATTGTGGATATATTGCAAGCATTACATTTTATGAATGAAATTCGATTTCGGTCATTTGACCACCACGAGCCCGTTTACAGCGGTCGATTCTTTTGACCCAATTTTCCAGCACTCTAGCACACATTTCGACTGGAACGTTGGCAATTTCGCGTTGGATGTTGTCTTTGAGCTCGTCTAAAGTTGCTGGCTTGTTGGCATAGACCAGTGACTTGATAAAGCCCCATAAAAAGAAATCCAATTGTGTTAGATCGCATGAACGACCGGACCATTTCTCGAGATAACACGTTCACCGAATTTTCCTTGCAATAAATCGATTGTGACATGTGCTGTGTGGCTAGTGGCACCGTCTTGTTGAAACCACATATCGCTGATGTCAAGTTCATCCAATTCTGGCCACAAATAATCTTCCAACATAGCACGATAGCGCTCTCCATTGACGGTAACATGACGGTCGTTTTCATCCACGAAAAAATACGGCCCAATCTCACCTCCGGCATGAAATATATATATATATATATATATATATATATATATATATATATATATATATATATATATGTATATATATATATATATATATATATATGTATATATATATATACATATATATATATATATATATATATATATATATACATATATGTATATATATATATATATATATATATATATATATATATATATTGTTGGGGCACCCTAATTACTTCTTAATCATTCACGCTGTGCACATATTCATACACATGTATACGTACCTACATATCGTACATATGAACATTGCAGTTAATGCTTGCTTTGATTTTCTCTTAATAATTTTGTAACAACATACATATGTACGCAGTTAAGTTGAAACATAACTGCATAGTTTTTTGTCAATTTGCCTTTGAATTTAACTTCTTATGTCAGGTACAAAAACGTATGCAAAAATATAACTGAACCAGAAATCGGACGATTGCCACACCGTAAAGACGTGTCTTATTTTTCATTTAAGGAATTTTTTGATATTTTGCGCCCGCCCAAATTCGCAATAGCTTGCAATAGTGCAAAGGGTAAAGAAACGCCTTTACTAAACATTTTGGCGCCCAACGTGGGGCTCGGTGTAAAATTACCTTAAAATTTCTGAAAACTTCGTACGTGGTTCCATCGTCGCGTAATCGTCGCATAGTCGCTACATAAATTTCGACAGTAATCAAAAATTTGAAACCGCAAATTACATTGCCGGTTTCGTCGCTTCATACACTTAATTGAAGGTCAAGCAAGGGTATTGCAAAACGTACTTGCATAACATCTTCGTTACAACAAAATTAAAATTCGCATAACCAACATGAATTTGGAGTCTTTGGTACAACAGCGCGCTAATACTAAGCGCAACATCAGTCGCATAAAAAATTTAATCGATGCAAACGGTCGCGGTGAAGGCCAACCATTATCGTCCACGGAATTGAAATGTCGGCTCGGGATATTAGAGTCCTACTTCAAGCAAATAATGGCGTATCAAACGCAGATTGAAAGTTTAGACCCCGCCGACAATACACGTGGAGATATTGAGGAGGCATACGTCGCCATTAAAGTGGCGATCCAATCGCAATTGGGTGACGATGGGAGCACATCGTTGCTAGATTCAACATTACCAATGTTAGCGTCACGTTCCCACAAACTTCCTGCATTATCGTTGCCTTCATTCAGCGGAAAATATTCCGAGTTTACAAATTTCATCACCTCATTCAAACAAATAATTGACCGGGAAATAAGCCTGTCAAACGTCGAAAAATTTAACCATTTGTTGAACTGCCTACATGGTGCTGCTTTAGATACTGTAAAGGCTTTTCAAATCACCAACGAAAATTACCCGAAGGCCCTAGAAAGATTGCAGTCACGCTACGACAATCCAACTTTGATCTTCATGGAAAATATCACCGCATTATTTGAGCTCGCAACAGCAGCCAAACAAAATAGCAACCAGCTAAGGCACCTCGTAGACACAGCCGCCGCTTTATACAGCGCTCTTTCATCGTTAGGTTCAGATCGTGACATTGCCAACGCTATGGTAATACATTTAGTAATCGGTAAAGCAGATGAAGAAACACAGCGTAAGTGGAAAGAATCACTCGACTTCACCCACTTGCCAACATGGGAGGACTGCGCTAAACTACTTGAAAGGCGTTGCCAATATTTCGAATCGATTGATTCAAGTTGCAAACAATCCACGGCACACGCTTGCCAACGCAAACCAGAACAGCCTAAATTGCAACGAAACCTTAATCAGCATCGTCGCCTTACGTTTTCTATTACAAATTCGAATCGCTCGTGTGCGCTGTGCTCCAGCATCGAACATACAATTAAGGATTGTCCTCGCTACAAATCAATGAATATCGCCGGTCGATTTGACAACATTAAGAAGTTGGGCTTATGTAACAATTGTTTGTCATCTGGTCATTTTGTATCAAATTGTACTTCAATGTTCAAATGCAAAACATGTTCAGCACGACATCATTCATCGTTGTGTAGAAAATTGGTCTCGTCACCTATCTCACCGTCACAGCATAACACCAGCGCAGTCGCGCATAATCATTGCCAAAAATCATCGTTTGAGCAGGTACTTCTAGCTACAGCAATCGTACTAATACAAGACTCTGCAGGAGCATATCACCTCGCACGAGCACTACTCGACTCGTGTTCACAAGTCAATTTCATGACTAACAGTTTTGCTCAACGTCTGCGATTGCCACGAAAGAAGCAACATATTGAAATTTTAAGCATTGGGAACTCTCAAACAAACATAACGCATAAGACCGATGCCACAATTAAATCACGCTTTTCAGACTTCGAACTACCACTTGAATTTTGCATCACATCACACATTTCTCATCAGCCAGTTCCCAACATCGATGTGTCGTCTTGGAATCTACCAGCCAATATTCAATTAGCAGACGAATGTTTTCATAAGTCACAAGCCATTGATTTATTGTTAGGCACTGACTGTTTTTTCAGCAGCTTGTCAATAGGCCAAGTAAAATTGGGTAGCACACTACCAATTTTGCAAAAAACATTATTGGGGTGGATTGTTACAGGTAAATACAATTCCTCTACCACAGCAGACTCGTCAGTTCCAGCATCATTTTCGAATTCGGTAGCACCTGCGCCACAATCGGCGTCGCCAGCAATAATTACTACAACTTCGTGCCTGCCATTGTGCGAGAAAACAATACAGCAACAGCTAGAACGCTTGTGGCACATTGATGACGTAACGGCCAAGACATCAACTCTTACCGATGAACAAGCTGCCTGTGAAATGTGTTTTACAAATACCGTGACTCGTGATATCACGGGACGAATTATTGTACAATTGCCTTTCAAGGACGACATTGCTCTTCTAGGCTCTTCATATTGTACCGCACTTCGGCGATTCATGTCACTCGAACGTCGCCTTCAGTCGCAACTGGCATTGAAATCGCAATATGTGGACTTCATGAAGGAGTACGAAAAACTAGGACATATGAGTGAAGTAAATCACATCAACTTATCAACTCCTCACTTTTACATTCCTCATCATTGCGTTCTTCGACCTAGCAGCACAACAACAAAACTACGTGTGGTTTTCGACGCTTCGTGTCGAACATCAACTCATCGATCGCTTAATGACATTCTTCAAGTGGGACCAACAATTCAAAATGAATTATTTATTCTACTGCTTCGCTTTCGTATGTATAGATATGCTTTGACTGCCGACATAGTCAAAATGTATAGGCAAGTACTAGTGCATCCAAGCCACCGTCGATTTCAATTGATTCTATGGAGGTCTTCACCAAATGAAGAACTACGATCCTACCAACTCAACACAGTTACATATGGTACAGCGTCAGCACCATTTCTAGCTGTTCGCGCGCTCAAGTATTTAGCAGATCAACACAAAATGCAATTTCCTGTCGGTGCGAACATCATTGCTTCATCGTTCTATGTAGATGACTTGCTCTGCGGAGCTGATTCACTTAGCGAGCTTCATCAAATAAAGCAAGAAGTAACTACAATATTAGCCAAAGGCTGCTTCGAATTGGCAAAGTGGCATTCAAATCATAAAACTTTGGCCAATGATGAAAGGACTATAGACCTTAACCTTGATGATTCAAATTTGACCAGCGCTTTAGGCTTAATCTGGAACCAAAAATATGATACATTTTTATTTTCGTTTAAACCTAAAAGGCCAGAATGTCACAAGGTGACTAAGAGAATAATATTATCTATCGCTTCATCATTGTTCGATCCGCTTGGTATTCTTTCGCCTGTCATTATCACCGCTAAAATAATTTTACAAGAATTGTGGCTTCTCAAGCTAAGCTGGGACGAATCAGTGCCGCAAAATCTACACACGGCATGGCATAACTTTATCACAGACTTCGTTTCGTTACCATCAGTCAACATACCTCGATATTGCCTTACAACAAATATTCAGTCGCTGCAAATTCATGGCTTTTGTGACGCTTCCAATCGCGCGTATGGATGTTGCATATATCTTCGTTCCACAGATAACTCTAACAAAGTGATAGTGCAGTTATTGACTGCAAAGTCGCGTGTAGCTCCAATAAAGAAAAGATCACTGCCACAGTTAGAACTATGTGGAGCTCACTTACTTGCAAAACTATTTAATAAAATCGAGAGTTGTTTTAATGATTACAAATACAGCACATTTTTGTGGTGCGACTCATCAATCGTTCTACATTGGCTTCGTTCACATTCAGCAACATTGTCAACATTTGTTGGAAATAGAATAGCAGAAATACAAGACCTTACCAAGGATTGCAGTTGGAAATATGTATCAACACACGACAATCCAGCGGACATTGTGTCGAGAGGGTGTACTATCACGAAGCTAAAGGAGTCGATATGGTTCAATGGACCGTCGTTTTTGTTGTCGCCAATAAACCAATGGCCAATTAAAAATTCGTTCAATGACATAGACATGGTTGAAGTAGAAAAGGAAAAACGCAAATCTGTATTCAATATTATTACATCTTCCAACTACATGCTTGAAACCGTTGAACGGTTTAGTTCCCACGTTTACTCACTTCGCATAATAGCATGGATTTTTCGATTTTATTTTAAAGTTAATAAACGTTTAAAAAGGTCATTCGAGTCAACGTCGCTAAGTGTCAACGAGTTAGAGCATGCCTTTTGGTGCATTACATATTTACTTCAAGGTCATCATTTCGGCGCTGATATAAAACGCATTAAGGGAAATTGTGAGCCTCAAGGTGCGTTAAAATACCTCAATCCGTTTTTGGCTTCAACCAATGGATATATGCTGTTAAAAGTTGGAGGTCGCTTAGAAAATGCAGACATTGCAGACGGACAAAAGCATCCAGCACTTTGCCCTCAAAGGGTTTATTTGTCGAAAATTATGTTCGCTACTTACATCGCACAAATTATCATGCAGGACCAAAATCACTAATCGCTCTTATTCGCCGAAGATTTTGGATCATAAATGCAAGAAATCTCACTCGTCGAGTCGTAAACTCCTGTGTTCATTGTGTAAAATATAGACCACAATTACTTCAACAAATAATGGGCAATTTGCCCAAAGAACGAATTACCCCATGCAGACCATTCGCTCGAGTTGCGGTGGATTATTGTGGCCCAATCAACACGTACCTACGCATCAGAGGAAAAGTGCCTTACAAAACTTACGTTGCAATTTTTGTTTGCTTATCAAGCAAAGCCGTTCATATTGAAGTAGTCTCGGACTTGTCGACGGAGGCATTCATCGCTGCTTTAAAACGCATGATTGGTCGTCGAGGACTTCCTTCCGATATTTTTTGTGACAACGCTACAAACTTTGTTGGCGCAAATTCAAAATTGATTGAGCTCAAAAAATTTCTTTTCAATGCCAAAATTCAAAGCGATATCGTAAGTTTTTGTACTCAAGAATTTATTAATTTTCGATTTATACCCCCCAGAGCACCACATTTCGGCGGTCTATGGGAAGCTGCAGTCAAGGCAGCAAAGGGTCATCTCCAACGCACTTTGTGCGGAGCTCGACTGACGTTCGAAGAGCTATCAACAGCACTCATCGAAATCGAGGCAATTTTAAATTCGCGTCCCATTGCTCCATTATCAACAGACCCGAGTGATTGTGAAGCATTAACTCCTGGACATTTCTTAATAGGCTGTTCACTCAAGGCGTTACCAGAGCAGCCAATGTCCTATGAAGAAATCGATAAACTCAAGGCTTGGCATCGCATCACAGCAGTGAAGCAGCACTTTTGGCAGCGGTGGTCACTTGATTATCTAAACGAGCTGCAATGCCGCACTAAGTGGACCAAAAGCAAGCCAAACATCGAAGTTGGAGCTCTCGTTATAGTTCACGAAGACCACATTCCACCACAACGTTGGATCACAGGCCGAATAGTGCACTGCATTCAAGGCAAAGATGGGATAGTTCGTGTGGTTGATGTAAAAACATCCAAGGGAATAATTCGGAGACCCATCCATAAACTTGCACTTTTACCTTGTTGAAAGTGATACTTTCAAGGGGCCGGGATGTTGGGGCACCCTAATTACTTCTTAATCATTCACGCTGTGCACATATTCATACACATGTATACGTACCTACATATCGTACATATGAACATTGCAGTTAATGCTTGCTTTGATTTTCTCTTAATAATTTTGTAACAACATACATATGTACGCAGTTAAGTTGAAACATAACTGCATAGTTTTTTGTCAATTTGCCTTTGAATTTAACTTCTTATGTCAGGTACAAAAACGTATGCAAAAATATAACTGAACCAGAAATCGGACGATTGCCACACCGTAAAGACGTGTCTTATTTTTCATTTAAGGAATTTTTTGATATTTTGCGCCCGCCCAAATTCGCAATAGCTTGCAATAGTGCAAAGGGTAAAGAAACGCCTTTACTAAACATATATATATATATATATATATATATATATTTCTCTTTTTCGTTGCAATGTCCTTGAAGTTGCTGATAATTAAAGGATATTTATCATACACCATACACGCTTGTTTTTGCTTGGTTACAATTTGTCTAATTGGTTGATGGACAATTAAACTAATTTCTTATTATTTTGTCACTACTGTAATCAATTGTAGATTATGCAGAGATGCATGAAATGCTAGCTAGCTAGTTGCCTTTGATTTATGTCCGGACGTTATCGCTAACAATTTCTCAGATTTTTCGTTCTCTTAATATTTTAATGGTTCAATTCATAAAAAAAAAATGGAATTATATGATACTATTAATATTTTTATTTCCCCTAAAACCTAACAACAGTTACAGGTTGCTAACAGGTTACAGTTAACCTCAAACGAATCTAGTAACTGGAAACCACATCGTATTATAGCCTAGACAGACGGCAGCCTAATTCCGGATTACCGGCGCACTTAATCCGAATAAAATAATAATCTGACAGACGGCAGTATTGCGGATTAACTAAACGGCTGATTGCTGTTTTATTAGGTCTGTCCACTTACATTACTATCACTATCAATTTCTATCATCTATCACTCTCGATATGAGAAAATCTACAAGAAGTACGTGAACTGAAAACTATGAGAAACTTGTAAATTGACATTCACCGTTCGTAATTGACAGCTAGATTTATTTGCTCGCCAACACTTTTCATGTTGAAAACTGTTAACAATTGTTGAAAGTTTTTTGTCGCGAACACACCTAATATTTTCTAAAATGGATGGACAAAAATTCACAATAGACAATTTTCAGCAGTGTTGCCATCGCAAATTGCCCTAATCCTCTTTTATTTTGAGAATTAACTCATAGAGTTTATGCGGATTAGCTGCAGTTAATGCCCGAGATAATTCGAATTAACTAGGTAATCCAGAATTAGGCTGCCGTCTGTCTAGGCTATTATGTAATTACGCTGTGCTGATTTCAAAAATTAAAATAACGTATACATATATTGAATTTTGACACTTGTCAAAAATAATATTAACATGGCGTCCTCTTATGACAATCGCACATTCTCTTCTTCTTCTTTGTATTCTGAATTGAAATTGAGCGAAATCGATTTGACAATATGATACACACATAGTATGATGACATATTGCAACGTATGTTATGTATGAAGCACGTGTTACATATATTGCTGTACATCTGTCATGTGTTGATATAAAAATGTTGTCTGCTGCTGATATCACTTGGTGCAAGGTTTTGTGTCTATTCATCCGTGCAACGTTATGAGGAATATACTTTCTTGTTTGTTGTTTTATTATTTTTTGTTTTTTTTTTCTAGTTAATTTCACATAATAATATCGACATCATTCATTGTGTACGAGTATAACACATACACAAACAGTCAACCACATAAACTATATCACAAGTCAGCACTTATGCCAAATAAGTTGTAGACAACGACAATAGCAATAGTATAGTGTATACAGTGTTGCCATATTTACAGTTTTAACTGTAAATTACAGTTTTTTAGACAAGCTCACAGTTTTTTAAAAATACGTCGTAGTACAAATTACAGTTTTTTATTTCAAATTTAAAAAGAGAAATAAAAAACATTTATATTTTTTTAATTTTAATAAAAGTATATTATATATTTGTCTACAGGGAACAGCACTGTAGATAAATAAATAAATGAAATCTCACGGGGACCCTGTGATTAAATTGCAACCATGCTTCGATATGGCAATTTGTTTGTCATTTGTGTATTGCTATTGTTTTCTGAGTGAAGAAGAAGAAGTTTTCTGTACGTTGGTGGCTGTTTGATCTTTTTTCCGTTAAAAATGGACAAGTTTTGAACAAAAAGTGGTAAGAAATTTAAGAGTAAATGGAATTCGAATTTTTATGTCAAATTTTATAATTTAGGTAGTAGAAAACGACAAGGGAGTACTGAAAACGAAGCAAACCCGGTACATTCTCCGCCACTCACCATTCAAAATGAA
This sequence comes from Megamerina dolium, assembly GCA_963854835.1. Lineage (NCBI taxonomy): Eukaryota > Metazoa > Arthropoda > Insecta > Diptera > Megamerinidae > Megamerina > Megamerina dolium. The sequence continues at coordinate 29,955,891 of OY978529.1, read as the reverse complement.
TTGTTTTGTGTTATGTTTTTTTAATAAAATTAAAAAAAGAAACGTTATTTTACAAAAATCTCGTTTTTGAAGATTACAGTTTTTTGGTTCAAAATACAGTTTTTTTTGTCAGTTTCACAGTTTTTTGAAAAAAAAATCTGGCAACATTGAGTGTATATGAGTACTCGCACATAACAATTACAATAACAATGTCATCACGCCAACAATAATGTATGAAAATATGTACGAGTGTTTTATGGTGTGAGAGGAACATTCTCTCCACCATTGATATTCATTGATGATTGCTGAGATGCGATGAGAGCGAGCAACACAGCAGAGCACAGAATGGGCACAGCACGTACATTTTTCGTCATTGACATTTGTATTCCGTTAATCGATTCTCATAGTAATGCTCATTCTGTCTCTCTCTCTCTCTTAGTTTCATGCCTATTGTTTTTGTTTTTGCTTCCTTGATTTGATATTTCCTTTAGCATTTTTGGAATCTTGACATCAACGCGTGTTGATTTTTCGTCTACCATTGTCGTCGTCGTCGTCGCCGCCTATCCCGTGTTTACTTTTGACAGCGACATGTGTTGCTTATTTTTAGAGAGCTAATAAAATCTAATTGATTAATATCGAAAATATGCTTTTTGTTTTGATATATTCTTATATCTCATATTTATCGTAAATGGGTTGTTTGGAGTTTTCATTTCTTGTTTTTTTTTTTTTTTGCGTCATTTTAGTTAAATGCGTATATTTGTTGTCAATTCGATTTTAGTTAGATTCGCACATTTTGTGTTATGGATACAAAATGGCAGAGTTGCTGCGTTCTAGACTAGATAGATAGAGATGTTGAGATAGTTGGGAAAGATTCCTCTTCTAGCGATCAGGCATATTTGTCCATTTTTCTATACGCTGGTAGAGAAATAAAGGGTTTTCCATTAGGGACATAACAATTTAGTATCTTTATATGAACGCAACCTGAAACTTTTTTAATCAACTGTCAATGTCAAAACGTTAGTTAAAGTCAACATTTTCGTAATGGTAAAGTCCACGAACCAGCAACGTTTGGAAATTATTAAAAATTACTACCGAAATTCTGAGTCGGTGGTCGCAACTTTAAGAGCGAAAAATCATATTCAGCGATGAAGCTTGGTCAGCAACAAACCCACAAGTGCTACTTGAGACACCGTTGCACCCGCAAAAAGTTATTGTTTGGTGCGGTTTTCATGCCGGAGCTGAGATTGGGCCGTATTTTTTCGTGGATGAAAACGACCGTCATGTTACCGTCAATGGAGAGCGCTATCGTGCTATGTTGGAAGATTATTTGTGGCCAGAATTGGATGAACTTGACATCAGCGATATGTGGTTTCAACAAGACGGTGCCACTAGCCACACAGCACATGTCACAATCGATTTATTGCAAGGAAAATTCGGTGAACGTGTTATCTCGAGAAATGGTCCGGTCGTTCATGCGATCTAACACAATTGGATTTCTTTTTATGGGGCTTTATCAAGTCACTGGTCTATGCCAACAAGCCAGCAACTTTAGACGAGCTCAAAGACAACATCCAACGCGAAATTGCCAACGTTCCAGTCGAAATGTGTGCTAGAGTGCTGGAAAATTGGGTCAAAAGAATCGACCGCTGTAAACGGGCTCGTGGTGGTCAAATGACCGAAATCGAATTTCATTCATAAAATGTAATGCTTGCAATATATCCACAATAAATTTGAACTCAATATCTCAAATATTTCTGTGTATAAAGTATGCGCCACGGAAAAAAAATAATATATATCTGATAATAATAAAATAATATATAGGTGATATCTCCAAGACATTACATCCTTACATAGACGTTATGTTTTCCTCGCGACGGCTGAGTAGTAGCTTAGGAATTATTATATGCTGCCCTCCCACAATGTATACAGATAGAGTATCTAATGACGATCATGTTTTCGATATAGATCGCGCACGTGGTTTGTCCAATAAATAAATATACCAAGGCTCTTAAATCATTATTAAAGGTTAATAAGAAGTTAGCTTCCATCCCTTTTACAGTCTATTGTATACTAAACTTTTCCGACTGCTTTTACAAGTCGAAGTTATATAGTAGGTCATTCAATCCCTAATGGTACCCAGAGTAGCCCTAATGATTGGATTATGCCCCATCGGTTTGCCCGTTGAGCCCTCAATTCATCAGATATTACGTACGACTATATTGCGGAGAATCCTACATTTCAGACTATTTCTACGATATTTCCAAAGTTCTCCAACCTCTTCAGTACAGCCTAGCTGTAGCTCCAATGAAGCCCCAGTTTTTTATTTTATCTTCGTTTTTAAAGATGTCCTCTTCTAATTGTTGCATTGGTTCTTCTTCGAACTTTATATTTACTACAAGACTAAATATTAAGAAATTTGGTAGAAGGTATAAAATTCTTGAACTCACGTCTAACGTGAGTTTGTGGAAGTTAGTGCGCCAAATGGAAAAAAAGTTCTCCATCTATCTCCCTCTCTTTTTGACTGAAGCTAATTCTTATATTCGCTCGATGTAACGATGTAACGCCTAACTAATGAGTTCAAAAATATATACACTATAAGATCGACTATGCTCAGGAAGAGTGAATGGAATTAGAAATCTGAGTTTCAGGGACTGAGTTACTCTGACTGGGACGTAACCTTTTTTATAGCCTTCTCGCAATGCTCGTCTCTTTGTAGATCAATTCAATTCAATTCAATGAAAGCCAGTCTTGAATCTTCTGTACGAATTCTATGACAAAGTTCTGAGTCAAGTCCTTTCGGAATCGGTTAATAAGTAGAAGTATGTCACTTTCAGTGCAGAAGAAAAACTTTAATAAGGTTTTTCGCAACTATTATTGCCAAATGCGTATATTTTCATTTTACTTTGGACTTTGAATTCTCTCCCTGCCATTAACCCTTTTCCCCCTACTTTACGTTTCTTAAAAAAAAGGTTTTCGTCGCGTCACTTTGAATGTTCCCTAAGCCTTTAGACTTTAAAACGACTTAATCAAGATGAAAGTATTTGACACATCAATTTGTTAAATGCTCACAAAATATAAACATTAAGATTGCTTTTTTCTCGCTTCTTTGACTTTATTAATCCCAATACATGCTATCTGTACATACTATAGATACATCTTTACAATTATGTAGCAAAGGCTCAAGTATAATACTGGTACTATATTTGCTTCAATATCATGTTGTTTTTGTTGTTGTTTGTTCTGTAAACATCTGTTGCTGCTGTTCGTCGTTCTTTGAATTGTAGATACGTTCTAAAAATAGTCGATACAACTACATGGTATACTTGGATTAAAAATGTGACACATTGACATATATCGATTCTATTGTCGACAATAAATTCCATGTTATTGCTGTCATTTGATGTTAAAAATCAATCTTAAAATTTTTCATTTTCTTTTTTCTCTTGTTTAACTAGTAGAAAGTAAGTACCTACATGCATATGAACAGAAAATGATGATGAAAATTAAATTTCAAAATACTATCAAATTAACTAACTTTGACAAGCTTAAACAATTTGTGCTATTTGGGACTATACTTTTCTGTGAGCTCTGCTCTTGTATTACATAACTGCGACAGTGTCATACTTACTCACACACAGTGCACATAAAAATTAAAACTGTATTAAGTATGGAACATAAAAATTCCATTAATAAAATTGCATGAGCATCCACATGAAGAATATGACTGAACGAATATATGGTTGTTTAGCTGGTTGTATGTTTGAATGGTTTCGTTGAGTGAAATTGCTCATGATTACAAAATGGGACATATGGTACAAGGAGACAGCTGTAAAGGAAACCCTGAAGCTGTTCAACACTACAGAACCCGTCTAAAGTGCTTAGAAGTTGCATGATTCAGCGATCTAGTTTAAGCAACAACTGTGAGCGTAATTCGTAACTCCAAACTCCTATATCAGAGTCTAGTAACCCGGATATCACTAGAAAGCCATGCGGTTTAATGTGATGTCCGTTCTGTGGGGATCAGCTAAGCTACTTATAAAGCAGCAATGAATTCAGCGTATTATATTACATTATTCCTAATTAGTACCGCCGAAGGCATATTATAAAATCAAGAGCAACGTTTAATGTGAACGATTTATATTGAAGAAATCGATGAAGTACTGTGAAGTACAGTTGAGCAACATTAATATAGAAGCGGTCATGGGATTGTTAAAAGCCTTAAAATCGACCACAATATAGTTTTGAAAAATTTTTAACGAGCTCGAATTTTTCGATGTCACATGAATTGACTGCTAAAGTTGTAACGGATCACGGATCACGCTTTTTTATCGTACAATCAACAATAGATTTTGGATGACTGAAGGACATTTTTCAAGTCATCTTCATTTTTCGCTCACTATTGCCACTTACAAATTTTAACTTCTCCCGTATTTGTTTTTTCAACTTTATTTTGCTCTGCTTTTTCGTCTACCACCGGACTTCAAATTTAGAATCTAGGGGTCCAACTCCAGTGACCCAAAATAGAAAAAAGATCTCGGGAAGCAGCTTAGCTCTGTTTCTCGTTTCTTTGATTAGCTGGCCACTTCGATTACCAGATCGGATAATTCAGCTGCATTTTTTCAGAGAGGCTAAACTTTTGCTCTTCCACACGGTTCTTACCCATCCGCAAATAATTGGTAATTCGTTTGAGAGTAAAATACTTCAAAAAAAAAAAGAAGTGAATCTACAAAAGTTCTGTCCTTGTGTCCGACTTAATCCCTTTTAATAATCCTGAAGCTTCTACGGAGCCTCTCGTGCCAACTCATACACATTTTTCAAACTGGAAGGATATTGTCGAACAAAATAGTGAACAAAAATTACTTGATGTCTGAAACTAAGAGAATAGTTTGAAATTTTGAATAGAAGATAGTAGGGTAAAGTAGTTTACTATAAATGCATGAATTCATATATGAGCATAGTGAAAGAACTCTTAATGTTGAGTATGGATCTACATCAATTCCACAAAGAATAAGAATATCTGTATACAAATATATAAAATGTTAAAAATAGAACAAGCTGTAACTGACTGGAGGGGATGCATAAAAATCAACAGAGAAGGAAAAAAGAGAAAACGAGAATATTTTGAGGTTTCACACTACATTGAAACGACCTACCTCACCATAGACATGGGTAAATGCATTGAAAATACATAATTTACGATAGTGAGTAGAACACCTTTTAGGACAAATTAGTTCAACATAATGCTAGCTTAAATCTATATACAATACTATTGTATAAAAAAGGATATATACGATACATATATGAAGAGGATTTTCCTCTACACATGTCTATGCTTGAATGTATGTAGTGTACTTAAAATGTGATTTAAAAATTGCACCAACAATCAGTATAACATAGCATAGAACCAATTTAACTCCTAATACCACAGAAACTATTATCGTTTTAATCAAATCACTTGGTGTGTGCGTGTCCTTTGTGCAACAAGGATATTACGCTCACAGTATATTCCTGTATATACGTATTGTGTGTATGCAACTGTTAGATGAAGTAAAAATATACCAGAAACGACTCGAGTATAATCATTTTCTTTGCAATGTCCGTCTATGTATAGACCAAGGCAGAGAGATAGAGAGTGGTATAAACCTATAAGGATTTATTGGACAAATGGTAATACAACATTGATAATGATAAAAGTTGTCTCCGTTGAATGGAAGAAATATTCTCTTTAAAGTAAAACAAATTTTTTCTTTTTAATTTTTTTATTTTTAATAATTAAATCAAAGAATTTTACAGACAGACAGATTTTCTACCAGTCCTTTTATTGTTTAAATTTGGGTTTTTCTAGAACACTGCTGTCAAATCTCCTTCTCAAATCACTAACTCAAAAGCACTCTTTTCAGAAGGAAAAACATTTGTTGTTTCAAACTCTTGGAAAATCTTTCGACAGAATATTCAGAAATACCCTTTAAAGGGTTGCTCGGAAGTGGCTACTGATTTTAGTACTGTCCAATTTAATATGTACGAGTACATCAAGGGCGGAAGGGAAATTCGACAGAGATTCTACAATGCCACAAAAAATGGCGAAGATAGATAACTTTAAATCTTTTTTTAATATGTATTGTACTATGAATTAATAAATAAAACTTTAATTGCGTTTTCCCACAAACTTTAAATTTTGAATTAATTCTCTTTATTATTAAAGGTGTGATATATACATTATGAAGTATATTTTGAAACCTGTATTGAGCTACTATTTGAAATTACGAATATTACTCTGTGACATTAATAAAAAAAATTCCCGACTACTTCTCCGTATTACAAGAACGTCAGAAATATCGTAATTTTTGTTCATCACTGGGTACCAGTGAGTCCATTTGGAACTGAATATTGAATATAAAACAGATACCAATTGGTTTCTTAGTATCGTCTGGCTACTCACTGAGTTATTTTAAGTTGTTACTGCCGTACATTGATGTCTGAAGTAGCAAAGATCGGATCAGACGCTAAGATCGGATCGGATGATACTTCGACCTTCGGAAAGGACGCATAAATTGGATCGGGTGTTAATATCAAATTTATGGGATAGGAAAACCAATATATATTAGTCACTTAAGAGAAGGTTTATATATGATATTGAATCTCGATCTCAGTTTATGAATAATTAATGGTGTCTTCATTAGATGAGGTTCTTACTCTATTTAAGACGTTTTTTTTTTTTTCAATTTATTATACACAGATGATATAAGCTGCAGAAGATGAATAAACATAAATAAAAGATTTGGTTCTTCCATAATATGACTGAGTAATTTCGTAAATATATATATATATATATATATATATATATATATATATATATATATATATATATACATATATATACATATATATATATTTATATATATATTTATATATATATATATATATATATATATATATATATATATATATATATATATATATATATATATATATATATATATATATATAAGTGGGTGCCGTAGCTCAGTGGTTAGTGTGTTCGCCTTCTGATCTGTAGGTCGGTGGTTCAATACCCGGCTGATGCATAACAAATTTAATATCGATAAGATTTTTCTTTCGAACGGTACCCACCTGTCGGCAAGCAATTAGCAATTCTTCCGACAGTAACAACTTGCCATGAAAAAGCTTCTTAAAGAACTCTGTGACAAAGCTCAGAAAAAGTGATGTCACAAGTGTTCTGCCGTTCGGAACCGGCTAAAATAAGTAGGTCCCTTCTAATATTGTCCAAAATTTAAGACGCACAACAGTAATGGAAGAGAAGCTCGGCCAATGAGCCCTCTTCCCCCCAATGATATATAAATATATATATATATATATATATATATATATATATATATATATATATATTATATATATATATATTATATATATATATATATATATATATATATATATACAGTGGCTCACAGCTTATTTCGTACAGTGTATATATTTTTATGTACATGGCTGTAACATCGAAACTAAAAAACTTATCGATAAGTTTTGAATGTAGATGTCTGTGTATGTGTTTAGTAAACCTAATAAGAAAACGGGGAACCCCAAAAATTTTTCTTTTTGTTATGCAAGAGAGAAAAACTATTGATCAGCTGATTTTCAGCTCACATCTTATTTCGTACACAAACTTCAATGTAAGTAAGTTTCATTCTGCCGCGCAGTTACAAAGTTTTTTTGAATTGTATGAGTTTTTGGACCTTTTTAACTATTATAACAATTTTTATTATTATTATTTTAAATAGTTAAAGTGCTGTAAATTAAACATTTAGCTTTATGGGTCATCGTACAACGATGGAACAGCGTAAACTGGTAATTAACCATTTTAGGAAAGGTCAGAGTGTGCGAAAAATTGCTGAAATGACAAATTTAAGTGCCTCAACTGTCCAATACATCATTCAACGCTTCGTTCGCGAAAATCGGTTGGAGAACAAGGGCAGAGAAGCACCTAATAAGATTTTCAACGCATCAGACGAGCGTTATATTGTACGAAAAATTAAGAAAAATCCAAAGTTATCCGCTCCGAAGTTGGCTGCAGAGGTTCAGCGTGAAATAGGAAAATCATCCAGTGCTGAAACTGTCCGACGTGTGCTGCGCAATCATGACTTGAACGGTCGAGTAGCCCGAAAGAAACCATTCATTTCGAAAATGAATATACAACGCCGACTTGACTTCGCCAAAGAGCATATTATTAATACTCCTGCGTTCTGGAATACCGTTATTTTCGCGGATGAGTCTAAGTTTAATATTTTTGGCTCGGACGGAATGTCATATGTTTGGCGTAAAGCTAATACCGAGCTAAACAAGGAGAACCTTAAGCCCACAGTGAAGCATGGTGGCGGTAGCGTGATGGTTTGGGCCTGTATGTCAGCAGCCGGAGTAGGTGAATTGGTTTTTATTGAGGGAACAATAGACAAAATGAAGTACCTCGAGATTCTGAAAAACAATTTACTTCAAAGTGCAGACAAACTGGGTTTGCGGGAAGAATTTCGGTATTACCAAGATAATGACCCAAAACATAAATCTGGGATTGTGCAATCTTGGCTTATTTGAACTGCTCACACTTGATGTCTCCACCACCACAGTCACCTGACATGAATGTGATTGAAAATCTTTAGTCTATTTTGGACAATAAAATAAGAACACACAAGATTTCTAATAAGCAAGACCTAAAGAAGGTACTGATGGAGGAATGGAAAAAAATCACACCAGACATCACTCAAAAATTGGTGGATTCAATGCCAAGTAGACTCCAGGCTGTCATTAACGCTAAGGGATGTCATACTAAATATTAAAATCAACTTACTTTGTTTTTAGTTTGAACTTAAAGAGACTGTACGAAATAAGCTGTGACATGAATTTTCCTATTTTTTTCTTATTTTATTTTTTTATAGTGTCAAACACTAAAATTTTGAAAAAGTAAATTTTGGAAAACAAAAAACAAACCTTCCTTTCTAAAATGGCATTTATATTTTGTTCAAATTTTTGCTATATTAGGAATTACGACTGCAGCAATTTTTAAACTGTCACTGTACGAAATAAGCTGGGAGCCACTGTATATATATATATATATATATATATATATGTATATATATATATATGTGTGTATATATATATATATATATAAATATACATATGTATATATATATATATGCATATATATATATATATATATATATATATATATATATATATATATAAATATACATATGTATATATATATATATGCATATATATACATATATATATACATATATATATACATATATGTATATATATACATATATATATATATATATACATATATATATATATATATATATATATATACATATATATATATATATATATATACATATATATATATGTATATATACATATATATACATATATATACATATATATATATATATATATATACATAGATATATATATATATATATATATATATATATATATATATATATATATATGTATTACTTCTATTCAACGCTAAGATTATTGAGCTATTGCACTTTACAACTTTACTATCTAACTACGACAAAAGCCTTGATATTTATATACATGTATGAAGAAAATTATTACTACAAGCGTCCACTATATAGTCGCTGATAATGTGTTAGGTGGACAGGAAGGCGGACAGTCATGGTCTTCTACTACGACTAGTGCGTGTAGCATTATGAGGATGTACATATGTGTGAAACAATACAATGGCAATGTTGATGATGATGGTAATAATGATGATGACATGCATGTTAACAACACAACGCGACGCAACAAAGCGACTACGACGATAAGGATGTCGAGATAAGGTGGCCACACAGAGGAGAGCATGTATGACAACAACAATGACGATGATAATGACGTTGATTTTGAGTATGACGACAATAAGGCGACAGGAATAAAATCAACATTTCTACATAAGTCATAGAAATGTGAACGCATTACACACACAAACAGGCGCACACACATACGAATACATATATAGTATACGTGCACTTTGTAAATGCTCCTATGAGAGGTGGCAGATACTCGTGTTTCTATTTATGCGCCAAAACATAGTCATACACGCGATCTTATACCACTAGCTACTATCTACATTGCATTAATTTCATGGATGGCAGATGTTGTTTTTCTTGGTATTATTATTATTGCCATAGCCACCAGTTGTCACAGCGCCATGCCATGCCACGTATTTTTATATGAAGATACTTATATCGAGACATCAATGTAGTGCGAGTCTTACTCATATTTATCTTTGTGTATGTCTTCAGCGTTTATGTGAAGTTTTTGTTTTATATACTTATATCATTTATATACATATAAACATACTTGTACATACACATAAGAAATAAGCAGCTTAACTCTTGACTGATTGAGGTTATAAATTGAAGAATATTTTTGCACTATTTCACATTGCATGCATACTCGTCATATATTGTATTATGTAACAGCCCAGTCAGCCATGGTATGAATTCTCAAAAAATCGCGATTAAGTGTAGAATAACAGAGATCGAAAAGGAAAATGAGAGAGCAATAAAAATGTTCAATTGATCTAGATCTATTTAATCATACCGTGCACACCCGAGAAAAAGTTTTTTAGTCTTTAAGTGTTTCTGGTAAAATATTTCTTAAAGACACAAATTTGTTTCCTAAATTAGTCAAAATGTTGAATCTTGTTCATATCTGAATATCTATTTTAAAGAGATACAAATAAATGTTAACAATTAATCCCAAAAAACTCCGATTTCAGATTTCAAATCGTTTACAAAAATCCGTACCAATATTTTAATTGCACAAAGAGAATTGTTTGCTGGGATATCCTTCAAGCACATACCTATAATATGTACATGTGTCTACATGTCACAGTTACCATTCTTCCTTCTGTTATTGTTGTTGTTGTTGTCGGCAATAATATGGTTCATAATGGTATGTTTACCATGAAATATTATGTATGCAATCCATAAACATGCTCAAAATGTCTCATTTAACATAGTTTGACAATACAATTTGCTAGTGTCATTTCAAATTATGCATCAAATTTTGGTTGTTATTGTGTTTTTGTTATGGTTGCTACCGAGAAACTGTAGAAAGCTATGTATTGTATGCATTTTTGTTGGAATTTCATAATAAAGGTAATTAAAATTGATTATTGTAAAGGGAAATAAAATATTTAAAAAATGTTTAGCTTACTAAAAATTATCAAAAGAGCACACTTAAAGATGAATTTCAATGAAAAAATAAGATATAAACCAGTAACAATAAAATTTTGTCATCAAATTGTCATAATTGTCAAATAAACAATGGCAAATGTTATGATAATTTATGACGTTGTGTACAATATTTGGTAAAGAATGTAGAGCGTGTTCATGCCGATTATGTGAATATCATGGACATACGCTAACAGCATGGCACTTTTGTTAAAGATAGTGCCATTATGTCGTAGATCGGCAGCTCGCGTTATGTTCCTCACAATAACATCGAAGAAGTCGCACGATAATGAATCACATTGTCTGAAACCGCATTCGGTATTAAAGGGCGGGAAGAGGTCCTTTCTAATTTTCACTGCACAACTTGAGTTATACAAGTGTCTTTCTGCAAAGAGGAACGAGCTTCGCAGGAATACCGAACACAGATATCACTCGATGCTAAGAAGACATATACAACGATAGTTAGCGCAAATTGTGCGGTGTCCTTTCTTATATACGGACAGAGTTTCGGGCATACTTTCATCCGACCATATTCTGCTTATGAGCTGGTGCATTCTGATGAGCAGCTCCTCGCCACCAGTCTTCTCGACAGGCAGGCAATCAGCACCTGCAGCTTTGTTGATTTTCAACCTAAAAATTGTCTTTCTGACTTCGTCATGGTCGGGCGGTGGAACATTTACACCATCATCCGTGATAGAGGTCTTCGGGCAATCTGCTCCATTAGTGGAATTCATTTACGGGGTCATCAACTTGTTCAGGTTTTTCATTAAGAAAGAGAGAGTTTTTATGTGGTGGGTCCCAAGCTCAACTCACAACTTCTAACTGGGGAGGTTTTCACCGCTCACTTCAGCCGCCTTCCAACTGGTGCCACTAAGACGTAGCTCTGTGGTCGCCTTGTGGTGGGCCTATATTAGAAATGAAGAAATGAAAAAATATATTCTAAATTTAGTCAAAATAATTTTAAAATAAGATTTTAGAGGATATCAGTTCGCATGGGTGCCGTAGCTCAGTAGTTCGTTTGTTGGCCTTCTAATCTGTGGGTCGTCGGTTCAATCCCCAGCATAACAAATTTAATATCGAAAATAAACGAACGATACCCACCAGTAACAATTTGCTATGGAAAAGCTTCTAACAGAATTCTGTGACAAAGCTCTGAAAAAGTGACGTTGCAAGAGTTCTGCCATTCGGAACCGGCTAAAATAAGTAGGTCCCTTCTAATACTATCCAAAATTTAACACGCACAGCAGTAATGGAAAAGAAGCTAGGCCAAAGAGCCCTTCGAGGCTTTAAGTGACACATATTTATTTAGTTATTTATTCAAGTTCGCATCAAGTTTAGAAAAAAGTACCAAAATATTTTAATTTTCATTTAATAAAGGTTCTTTTCAACATTAAAAACAATATATCACATTTTTAAGCTTTCTATTATAACATATGTGTGTAAGTAAATGCTGCGTTCTAACTATTTGCACACATTCACATTCATGTATGCATGCTCATATTATACAATTCTTAAGTAATGTGTACACATATTTAGTCGTACACTATATGTATGTAGTATGTAATATACATACTTACATTCATATAAACACCGGCCCTCATCAAGTGCCCTCTTTTACAAGTTAGCTAGTGTTGTACATTTTTTTTCTTCCACTTGTTCTTGTTGCATTACTTGGTTGTTGTAGTTGTTGTTTGTGTGAAATTAATACTTTTGTGACTATGTGTATAAAAGTATGCAATGTCAATGAATGAAGACAGTCAGTGGAAGGATGCAAAGTAAGGGAGAGAGAGAGAGAGAGAGCTGCAAGCAAAGCAAATCAAAGCAATGGTAGGATTAGAAACAGATTTCAATGGACTTAAGTCTACTTATAGCAAACGAGTAGTCGTATGAGAGACTTGTGTATACTTCCCCATATGCATACACACACGCACACACACACACATGGACACAAACTTGTTAATAATGCCCATGTAAATGATGATACGCAAGTAAGCAAAAATGATGAGTGGACTCACTCATACCTTTTTATTTGTTTATTTTTTGAAAAAGTCACAACGTGATTGCTCTTACTGTTTGTACATACAAGTATACATATGTAGATAAACATATGCAGACACAAAAAATATGTATGTATGTAGATTACAAGAGTATGCATATGCAAGTAGGTATTAATTATTTAATAATTCATACATAAATGCTTTAGCATCCCAAAAAGTATGCTATAGAGAAAAAAGTTTGCAGCAAAAAGCAATCAAAGGTAGTAGTAATTTCAGGCTAGCCAAACACAAATCAATTAATTTAATGTCTGTACACTTGTGTGTAGAGGTATGTATGAATATAAGTGATAATGTGGGTGTACCTATTTACAATATATGCATACATATATGCGTGTACATGACTTTATATGAATTTATATGTGTGATTATATGTATTGCAAATTATATGAACACATATATGCGTATAGATAATTGTGTTTATGTTCAAGCATAGTAATAAATAATTAAATTAAATCCCTAGAGGCGTTTACTACATCAGCAACAACAACAATACCCACAACATATATATTTACTTAAATACATACAAACATTCATATACATATGTACGTACATATGTATACATCATATAGTACTCGTATGTTAAATGGCTAGCACAACATGATTGCTGTTGTTCATCTAACTACATGCTATAATATATACTTAGCTGCTATTTTATAGTATACTCTACTCACCAACAACTATTTCTATAGAAATTGAATGCATGTATGTAGTAAGTATCTACACTACGGCACACACATCCGAGTGTATATGAATCTAATAAATATCTAAAGTATGTTGACATCATACGTACACACATATATTGCTTCTGCTCCTGGCATTCAGTGAGCATATAACATACATATATATTCATATGATGATATATTTATGCGCATAGGTTAAAAGAAACTTATATGAAACCTGTACCTACATATTTAATTTTTTTATATATTATTTTTTATTTTTACTATTAGAATTTTTCTATTATTCTACATGCACATTTCAAGCATTTATTGTAATAATAAATTCATATAAGAGTATATTATATTCATATATTTGTACTATATATCTTACCTACATATATCAATGAAGGTATATGTATGAACAATTATTGAATTTTTATGAGCAGCTAATAAAAATTAATAATAGTTTTATGACGAAAATCTAAGATTACTTTTACTCAAAATTTTTTTTATTTATAAAAAAATTACGAACGCAAAACGATTGTTTTAAAAGCAAATTTGCATTTTATCTTTATTGTTGAGTGCATCATTGTGATACTTTGGAAATTTAATATTTACACTTTATTTTTATTTAATTCACATTTTGAAACAAATAATAAATTAATATCCTATTTCAATAGATACTTTTTAGCATTAGCGAATCTTTTATGTTTTCTACGAAAATACTGGACACAAAATTTGAAGAAAATATGTTTGTAATTAAACATGGTCTCCATACAACGTTTCCACTTTTTCAACCAGAAATTGTATGGAAGGTACCATTAGTTTTCAATGCAAGCTTCTCAAACTTTTGGAATTAAATTTTTTCAACGAAAGATTAACTAACTTTCAGAGAATTTGAACTAATTCCGTTCATAAATAAACATAGCTCTCATATAAAATGTTCTATTTTCAAACATAAATTGTATGGAAGGTGCCATTATTTCCTAAAGCATGTTTTTGGAAATTTGGCAACTTAATTCTTTCATCAATTTAGTGGAGTAATTTCATTCATTAAAAAACATAACCTCCATGCAAATATTCATTTTCATAAATTATATGGAAGGTGCCATTATTTGTCAATCCCTTCTTTTTGAAAATGTGAGAAGTTTCTAACCATTTTAATGCTCTATGCCTAATTTGCAGTCATTCAATTCACAAACAAATATGCTCCTCATATAAAACTTTGATTTCTCAAGCAAAAATTGAGAAAGAAAAATTTTTAACTTCTGAAATTTTGGGAAATTTATTTTTTGAGCAAATTGGTACTTCACACAATATTTGAAACCATTCCATTAACAAGTAAACATAGTCCCCATAAAATGTTTTCCTTATTTAAACAAAAATTGTATGGAAGATATAATTATTTTTCAATGCATTCGTTGAGAATTTAATTTGTTCGCCTAATTAGTACTTCACACAAAATTTGATGTAACTTCAGTCACAAATACACATCGTCCTCATACCAAAAATACGAGTTTTTTACATCTTTCTCTCCATTTTGTTCAAAATATCGCCATGGAGCTCACAGATACATAAAGTATCCTTTTTCATTAGCTCAACTACTTGTTATTGTACATATAAGCCGATTTGAATTCAATTATGACAATCAAAGAAATTCTAATGGCAAGCATCTATTAAGTAAATGTTTTTGAGTCAATATTTTTGTAAACCAATAAGAGGGTATTAGGGTTTTAGTAGAAGTATTCGCAAATTGTAAGTAAATTTTACAATATTATGAAATTGATTTCATATTTAAAGGTGCATTCATATAAGAGTAAAATAATTGACCAAAAGAGAATAAGTAAAAGCTTGTTAATAAATATTCAAAAGACACTGGAGATTTATGTAGATGCTATGAAATATGTATATATAGAAATGAGCTCGAATTGGTATAATACTTTTGTCCCCATTTGTAATGTAAGAAATTATATATATATACTCGTATGTATGAGTACATGAACCCATATGTATATTTATTTCGTAATAGATATATCTATTTGTGTATGTGTGTTTTTAATTCCCCAGGATACTTGAGCGACCGTTGTTTATGGTTGTGAAAAATTTACAACTGCTTTAGTATTCTCTTTTACTAGAATAATGTTGATAGCGGTAAGAGTAGCAAAACAAAACAAAATAAAACAAGAAACAAAAAAAAAGGATATGGGAGGAAGAATATTTGATGTGTCAAAAGCAAAGCTAAAAACGTAAAACTTCTTCTGAAAAAGTCATGCGCTCAACATATTGTGCTACTTGTAAAGCAGCGACCTCACATTCCATATGTCTCTTCTCTAACAACAGTCCTCAACAGATGGGATGAAATATTACAAACAGTCATATAGGTGGGATTGTTTTTTATTTTAATTTTTTTTTTCATCTATTCTTCTGTATAGGGGAAAAGTATGATGAAAGAAACGCGGAAAATGAAAAACGTGACTTGTATTTATTTTTCAAATTTTTATATCAAATACTCGTAACAGCATAAGGGAATATTTGACGTGGTGGGGGTTTTTCGTGTTCCATTTTGTAGACATAACATATGTTAGAGTGTGTTCATTTAAAAATAATATTAATTCTTTCCATTCTATTAATGATTACTTTTATTTTAAATATTGTACTTAGAAGGGTTTAATAGATAATAAAAACGTAACAAGTGCAATAGAAGTTCAATTCGATGGGTTAGGTAAATGCAGAGTGTTTTGTAGAGTTTTGGAAATACATCTATCAAGCTAGGTGGATTTGACAGTCCAGAGGGGAACACTTAATCCAACATAGGCCCATTGTGGTATCACACGTTCTTGATTCCTAACCCCTAGAGGGGTTAGCAAGCAATTGAAGCTCATGATTTATCTAGAACGCAGTGGCGAGTAAAAACTCCTATTACGACTCTCAACACACATCCATCTGGGGAGGGCAGACTTTTTGTGTTTACAGGTGCTCGGTGGAGTACCCAAGATTGCATGATATATAGGAGTCTTATAATGGAGCCTCTTCTGGTTAGTTCGTACTCCTGCCGTTGTCTGAAACGTCATTCTCCTCAACCATCTCATAAAAAGATCCGCTACAGTGAATAGAGGTCTTCGATGATTGATGTTGTGTGATCCTAGTGATTTTATAGAAATCTTGACTATCAAAGAGGACCCCAATACCTCTTGTATTGCTTTTCCTAATGAATCGGAGTATACTCCTGCACTTATGGCCTCATCTAATTTAGAACCAAACTAGGATCTCATACGTTAGAATGGGTCTCACTACAGTTGTATAGATCCAATGCATGTCATTTAAGCCTCAATATCTTGTGCATTGCTCTCTTTCAGGCATAGATTCGGTTTCGGTTTCCAGTTTAACTTCATATCTATTACTAGTTCCACAAATTTATACTTTTTATTAAGTTCGAAGAATGTTTTGTTGAGGTTGAGAGGCCATAAAGTTTCGGGTTTATATTTTCTAGTAAAGAGAACCAGCTTTGTTTTCAACGGATTTACATTTAATCCGCGGAAGTTGGCCTATCTGCTAACCTTATCTATTGAGGTTTGCATGAGGTTCCTTATACTGTCGGGGAATCTGCCGAATACAGCTAGGACTATATAATCCGCATATGCTATCACTTTACAGCCCACTGCCTCCAGACCTCTCAGTAGTTCATTGACTACGAATTCCAAAGCTGGGGGAAAGGACACCCTCTCGTGGAATGCCTCTGCTGACTCTTCTTTAGAGGGAAGAGCCCACTAGCTCTGGAAGGATTATTCTACTTAGTAGAAGGAAAGAGAGTCGCGTCGGATGAATTACGGTGAACGACGGTAAGACGAAATACCTAGCTTCAACTAACAAAGAGTCCCGGACAGTCTTGGACAGCACGTCACTGTTGATAACTACACTTTTGAAGTACTGAAGGACTTTGTCTATCTTGGAACTAGCATTAACATCAGTAATGACGTCAGCCTGGAGATTTGCGAAGGATTACTCTTGCTAACAGGTACTTTGAGCTAAGTAAGCAATTGAGAAGTCGAGCCCTCTCTCGAGAAACGAAAACCACACTCTACAAGTCTCTCATCATGCCTGTCCTTATATATGGCACCGAAGTTTCAACAATTTTCACTTCAGATGAAAGAATGCTCGGAATGTTCCAGAGAAAAGCCCTACGCAAGATCTGAATTTAGCTGAATTTTAATGCAATTTTAATGCAAGCGCATTAAAATTCAGCGGCTGCGCTGGTCATGTCGAGCGAATGGAAGAACACGCTCTGGCTAAAAAGGTGTTATATTCGGAACCCGCTGGTGGACGAGGCAAAAGAAGCAGACCCAACCTCCGGTGGAGAGACCAAGCACTGGAGAACTGGCC
The DNA here is from genome assembly GCA_963854835.1 of Megamerina dolium. NCBI lineage: Eukaryota > Metazoa > Arthropoda > Insecta > Diptera > Megamerinidae > Megamerina > Megamerina dolium. Next base: position 29,937,576 of record OY978529.1, on the reverse strand, counting down.
AGCGCTTGGAATCTCTAACTGGCGCCAGCTAGTTGGTGTAAATAAGTAAGTAGTAGAAGGTACTGTGTCCAGTGTAACAGATGCTGCTCCACATCAAGTCGCGTCAGTGATGGCGTCTAACTCAGCCATCTTATATGTCTAGGATTGTTGTCAATATGTAGCCTTTGCGGTCCATACACTTATCTATGGTATTCTATTGCGTGTGGGGCTCTTTCTACTGACTTGCCCTTAGTGCAGGTACCTGCCACTCGGGAAGTGCCGCAGTCCTATGGTTTGTCTGAGGTGGAGAGTCTCTTTAATGCCAGTAATATAAAAGACGAAAGGCTTCAGTTCTCATTAAGTTTAGTGTGGGAGCATTTTCCTGTCTTTGTAATAAAGACAATTCTCGTGCAGAGTCCTTAGGAATGTACTTAAGTTGAATGCAGCTGGTAAAAATTGCTCTTACCTGCTCTATGACCCATCTATCGAAGTTTTGTAGCTCAGCAGGGAACATGCTATCAGGTCTGTGTGATATAACACAATTTTCCCTTCTGAGGTTGCGGAGATCTGAAGGTTCCCTAGGATGCAATAGTTGTTGATCTGTAAATCTTTCATCAAATCTATTTAATTTTATAGTTAATTGTCTGTAAATATTTGTTGCAATATATAAACTCGTATATTATTTACGACTATAAGTATGTGAAGAATTTACTAACCCACATATTTGTATGTTATATAATTTTTTTCATATGTTGGCTGCGCCTATAGCAACACATATTCCGCAAACGATGTTAAAAAGTTTTGTGCATTTGTGGCGTTTCTTATTTTTTTTTATTCATATTCATCTTATGTTTCTATTGTGCACTTTCTTTCTCATTTCCTTTGTTACACAATATAATATTTTCTCATTTGAATCTCCCTTCCGAAAGTATACAACTGTTATGGGCTTTGCTAACTTTCAGATGGTTTTTATGCTGTTGCTGCTTCTGATGCTACAAGTTCGGTCCCAGAACTACCCGACCTAAAAAAGAAAACAAATTTGGGAAAATTTTTCTTTATTTCTCAACATAATCTCCTCTTAGCTCTATAAACTTTTCCTAGCGATATTCTATAGCTTCGATACCCTGTTTATAGTATGAACTGTCTAGCTCATTAAAATAGCCATCTACCGCAGACTCCACCTCTTCATTGTTTGCAAATCTTCGATCAACAACCATTTTTTCAAATTTGGGAATATAAAATAATCAGAAGGAGCAAAATCTGGCCAATAAGGTGCGTGCTGAATCAATTCGAGATTTAACTCAATGTAACTCATTTTTGCCATCTCAATAGCGAATGTGTGAACTGGTGCATTGTCTTGATGAAACAACCTGTTCTTTTTCGTCAAATACGGCCTTTTTTCATCACTTAAACGCTGCAACAAATTAGCATAATACTCGCCGATGATTGTTTTTCCTTTTTGAAGATAATCAATATAAATTAACCCACGTGCATCCCAAAAAACAGACGCCATATCCTTGCATGCAGATGCAAGAAGTCTTCGCCTTCTTTGGACACGATTCTCCCCTTTCAGTCCACTGTTTTGACTGCTCCTTTGTCTCAGGTGTGAAGTGGTGGACCCATGTCTCATCCATGGTTACGAATCGACGCAAAAACTCGGCTTTATTACTGTGAACCATCGCCAAACACTCTATAGAAACATCTTCACGACGTTGTCTTTGTTCTATTGTGAGCAAACGCGGCAGCCATCTTGCACACAGATTTTTCATCTCCAAATTTTCGGTCAATATATAGCACCTTTTAAAATTGCTGTAATTTCACCTAGCTCACGCACCTTCAACCGGCGATCATGCAATACCATTTTGTGGATTTTCTTAACCATTTCTGGCGTGGCCACCTCAATTGATCGACCACTACGGTGTTCGTCTTGACAGCTCGTACGACCTCATTAAAACTCTGCCACCCAATATTTTATGGTCGTAAACGAAGGAGCAGACTCCCCCAGAGTAGAATTTAGTTCGGCTTTAATATGCGTTGGACTGATACCTTTCAAATGAAAGTATTGAAATACATAACGTTTACAATTTTACAAATTCCCTGAGTTCGTTAACTTTCGATGGCTCCAAAAAAAAAAAATACTAAACAACGTGGCGCCTTGAAACTTAAAACATATATTTAATAAGGTTGCCACTTTTCACCAAAGTAATTTTTTTAAACTACTGCCGCCATCTATAAGGTAGTTCTGGGACCGCCCTGGTATTGCATTTGCCGTTGCATTTTATTTCGTTTTCTATTTGCTTTTTTGTTTTTGTAGTTGAGTTTAATTGTTGGTTGTATTTTTTCCACATTCTGTTTTAGTTGTCACGCTCCTCATCATCATTATTCTCTACTTTATCGTCATCGTCTTCATCATGCTCAATGAAAAGAGGCAAGCTGCTGGCATGCCAGAAAACTTTTGCGCGCGAGTTGTTGGACAAATTGTTTAAGAAAAAGGTAAACAAAGATGGTGAACAGTGGGCGTTGTGCAGTAGGGCGTAACACACACATACAAACAAGGCGGTAAAAGTAGTTTTTTGTGAAATTCTCCAAAATTAAAATGTTTTTCATTTTAATTTGGGTTTATTTTTCTTAGTTCGAAAAAAGTTTAACAGTTTTTCTTTTCCTTCTGTTGAAATATATTGTCGGTTTCATTGTTGCTGTAATTTTTGTTTTTAATATTCCTTGCATCTTAACTTTTCAAAGAATTGTATTGAGTTTTATGCTTACACATGCATATGTATATGAATATTTAAGAGTCGTATGAAACGGCAAGCAAGTAGTTTGTATTTTTTAATTGAAATTTTACTTTTTTGAGATTTTTTTTTTTAATTTCATTAAAATGACAGATAAACCTGATTTACAGTATTTAACTTAAATATAACTTTGACACTATTGGGAGTTTTGTAGTTATCTTCGCTGAGTATTTCTGAATATATTCGCGGTCCGAAATGGATCGGTTTAGGTCAAATGAGAATATTGCTGCCATTACTTGCATCTTATCTATACTAGTCTTAAGTCCCCGACCTTGATTGATGTTCGATTCTTAATTGAACAAGCTACTGAATATATGGGATTTTGGTGAAGGTAGCTGGAGAAAGACAGCCAATATTCTAATATCCGCCTTTTCCTTTTTTTATCTGATACGTCAGCACTTTGAACGTACATAATTTGCACACCCAAGAATAAAGTGCTTTGGAGTCACCATCGGCGGAGTCGATAGGCACATGAGGTAGCGGCATGAGAATTTATTAAGTTTGCTACCTCTATCAAAAGGTTTTGAAGCGTCTCAACCCGTGGAGCGTGTTCCTTTATAGTGAATAAACTAATTTCACCGCAAGCACCATCCGTTTCCAATCGCCTCCTATAGGCGGAATAACAGACACACGTTGAAACCCCACGTTTCAACAGACACGTTGAAACCCCACACGATACCACGACTACACTCTGCATCGAGGTCGTTGTCGATGTGCCATCATTCCTTTTTAATCGCTCCAACAAAATTTTGAGTCTCCGTCACTTCTTATATGTACATGAACGCCTCTAGGGCTCCACAAGCACTCCAGATGTATAGCCCTTACTGCCAAACAAGTGAATACTGTGACCAACCTTAATTTCCTCACCGTCGCGCAATTGAAACTGTAACCGGAGCAAAATATTTCTCACCGGTGTAAGAAAAGGGTCTGACATACTGTGTCAAACGATCTTCCGGTATTTGTCCCATTAACGCTGTTTCAGGAACAGCCGCCAAATTTTTACAAAGATAACATTTTCGCACTGAATGGTAGACTCTCTGCGTTATCAATGCAACCACCAAGTCGCAACACCCCATCTTCGTCAAGAATCTTCATAAATTTTATAGGCAGACTGCTTTTATTTTTCGGTTAGCTTTTCGCAAGGAGTCGCTCTTATCTTGATATTTTCGGCGAACTCGAAAATTGACGTCGACGGCATTAGTGACATTGGCAACGTTTACGTCGGCATTAGAGCGACTAATGTGCGGTCGACTTTAAAATTGCTGCTATTCTCGATGTTATCATCTAACATTTTCAGCGAACTCGTTGCAGAATTGATATCGACAACGTGTACGTCGGATTTAGTGACATTGGCGAGACGTGCGTTGGCAGAGTTGACGTTGACAACGTTTACGTCGATATTAGTGACGTTGGTAGAATTTATTATCTCTTCTAGAAGTATCTTCTTTTTAGATGTTGTTGGTAATAGCTGCAACTTTGTTATTATTTCACACAATTCGGAGACTTCCGAAAGAAATAATATATTCTTCTTCTTCTTCTTATGTTGCCAGAACAACCAACGATCGATTTAGGCCGAACATATAATGCGGCGCCAGTCTTCTCTGTTCTTCACTTGCTGGCGCTAATTGGATATTCCAAGCTTAGCCAGGTTACCGAACACTTGGTCTTTCCAACGGAAGTTTGGTCTTCCTCTTCACCTGCGACTTCCAGCGGGTGCCAAATTAAATACCCTCTTCGCTGGAGCGTCTTCTTCCAATCGTTCGACATGACGCAGCCAGCACAGCCGCTGGATTTTGTCATGCAGCAGTGTCATGCTGCAAAGTCGAATGAGTTGTGTATAGGTAATCTCTTATCAGACTGTCGAAAGCGCCTTTATAATCAACGAATAGGTGATGTGTGTGATCTGTTTTTATTTGGTCTTTTCCAGGATTTTGTGTAGTGTAAAAATTTGATCGATGGTGGATTTATTCGGTCTGAAGCCACGCCGATAAGGTCCAATCAGGTTGCTGAGCATAGGCTTCAAGCTTTCACACAATACGTACGGTAAGACCTTGTATGCGATGCTCAGGGGACCTATAACACGGTAGTTGGTGCAGAGAGCTCTGATGCTCTAATCATCGGACATGCTTTCGTCCGACCATATTCTGCTTATGAGCTGGTGCATGCAGGTAAACAGCTCATCGACGCCGGTTTTAAACAACTCTGCAGGCAGGTTATATGCACCTAATGCTTTGTTGTTCTTCAGCCTCATTATGGCTGTTTTAACCTCGTCATGGTCAGATGGTGAAACGTCAACACCATCATCCATAATTGGGTTGTTCAGGCAATCTCCTTCACTGGCGGAATTGTTCGTAGCATCGCCATTCAGTAACTTGGAGAAGTGCCGATTACCTCCTCAGCAGCAGTAGTCATGGAGTGGGATATGTGTGTCCACCGTGTGTATGTATCATCAAGATGGGGAGTGTTCTGCCTAAGCAGATCCGAGAGCCGAGTGTTAAAAGCATCTGCTGTCTCTGGTGATCGCAGCATACTGCCTTCAAGCTTTCTTTGTGTGGAGCTTCGTTTATTTATGCGACACATAAGTGTGTACACACCCTCGATGCAACAAGTTAGTGATTCGAGTCGATGTTGGCACCACGGATCGATTTCAAGTCCATCACACTGGAAACATGCCTTCCGGCAATCACCACGTGATCAATTTGGTTTCTCGTTCGCTGATCTGGAGACAACCATGTCGCTTTGTGGATATCGAGATGCTGGAATCTGGTATTACTAATTACCATCGCGCTGCGGCGAAATCGATCAACCTCATTTCGTTATCGGAGGTATTCTAGTGGAGGCTGAATTTTCCGATAAAAGGACGAAAGGTACCCGCCTTACCCACCCTGGTATTGAAATCGCCAAGTACGATTGTGATGTGGCGGGGGCAGCGGCCATAAGCTTCTTCGAGGCGCTGAAAGAAGGTTCCTTTGGTCGCATCGTTCTTCTCATCCGTCGAAGCATAGGCACAGATTAGGGTGATGTTAAAAAATTTGACCCTGGTGCGAATTGTGGCCAACCGTTCGTTCACAGGCGTGTCGGAGTCTCTTGCTGACCCAAAATCCACATCCTAGTTTGTGACTCTCCGCATGCCAACTACAGTAGATGTCACAGGATGCTTTTTTGGAGCAGCCCTGTCCCGTCCATCGCATTTCCTGGATAGCGGCGAGTGAGTTGACTTCCGACTAGTTCAACAATGATTGCGCTAGCTTCGCCAAGTTGAAGCAGTTAGCTACGTTGCCTTGCGAAAACATAACCAGACCTCCATATAAATATAATTATTTTAATTTCACTCGGCAACACATACATTCTTAGGATGCGAATAGTCTTTGGGCTTTTGTTACAGTCTTGTCACAGAGCATTTTCTCAATCACTTTCAAGGCCTTGAAAAACTTTAGCTTCTACCAATTCTTCCTTTTGTTTTTTTTTTTTGCTTTCTTAAATCCTTTAGATTTTTCCTTTTCTCCTGAACATCCTGAATATATGGTAGCCTATGTAATAAGAATTTTATAATTATTACAATACAATTTAGTAAAACCCCAACATAGTAAAACATTTAATTTATATGAAGAAAATTATTTTATCATTTGTATCGAAGAGAATTAAGACACACATCATCAACATGACATTCACATAAAAAGCGATATATAAGTAATGTATGTATAACTGAATATTCAAAAGATAAACTTAGAAACCCATACACGCATAAAATAATCGCAATAATAATAGATCATTGAGCCATATTTACTGGCTTATAACAGTTAGAAAATCTTAGTACTTGCAGTCACAAAAGGAATATTCATTTGAGACAAAAGAGAAAGAGCAAGGATAGTTGAAATGTCATTCATGTTGTTATGTTTGCGTGTCTTTCAGTATAATCGTATGTGTCGGCCATGTTATTGTGTTTGTTAACAATTTAATCCTGTGAAAATTTAATTAAATGTTAGTAGGCAAAAGCATTCCTTCAACACTTTTATATACTAAACTGTTTAGAGTATATACCTCACTCGTATCTTGTTGGATAGGAAGGAATAAGTAAAGCAACAGCATAGACATGTACCACATGAATACGCTGACAGACATAGGCACGTTTAGATACATCTACTTTATATACTCAAGAGACGAATAGACACGCAAGCAAGAAGACTGCGTGTCCGACAGACATGCAGAGAAATGACTAAAAACAACAAAACAAAATATCAAAACAATAGAGCGGCAACTCAGTCAAGAGCAGAAAAGATGAACCCTTAAACATCAGAATACATTCAACAACCAACTGTGTAAATAGAGAAAAGGAAAAGCTTTGTTTTACCGCCTGGTTTTGCTTCGGCTTGAGTTTGCTTGCTGAACAAGCAAGTGACCATAAAATTAATTTACCACCACTCATTCTAATGGCATCGAAATAAATTTAAATGTGTTACTGCTGCTGCTGCTGCTCGGTACGCTTTTTCAAGAGCACTATACACTACATAAATAGACACATGCCACAAGAAAAAAATAGCAAAACAAAATTTACATTCGCAAGCAGAAAAGCTTACCTTCAATTCAAGAGTAGCTAAAGTCTGTAGTTAGCTGAAAACTTATGCCATAAGCAGGAATGTGAGCCAAAGGAGGGTTTGTGTAACTTTATGGCCTTTTACGTACTTTTACAATGTAAATTAAAAGATTCAACATTCAAAAACAAATACATGCAATAGCAAAAAGCCTTGGAAAAAATAACGTGTACCTAGTCAAGTCATAAATAAAGAAAAATCGACGACAAAACTTTTTTTTTCATTGTGTTACTCAATGGCTACAAATCTTAGAACAACTTATTCGAAATGATTTCCATTTGCCTTCCAGCACGACTTGAGACGATCTGACCACTCATCATGCACAGACAAGGGCTCGCTTCAACAACTCAATATTTGGGTGGCGAGTAGAACAAACAACGGCCTCTAATACGAACCACAACTTGTAATCGAACGGGTTTAGGTCTGGACTACCAGCTGGCCAATCATCCGTTGATATGAAGTCGGGAATGTTGTTATTTAGCCACAGTTGAGTCGTTTTTGCCTTGTGAGCTGAAGCAGAAGCCTCTTTGGATCCTCGGTATGAGTTGGGATGCTTCTCTGGATGACCGAGCATACACACGATCGTTCTGTTTATTGAACGAGTCTTACGGTGAAGATTTTCTCGTCAGTAAACAGAATTTGTCTGTGAGCATACCGGCTGCGTAAAGCTTTCGATTTTCGCTTGCGTTATCACCCCAACGCCATCCATTGTTCGTCCAGTTACTACGATCGGTGTCGCAATTTGAGCGTAAATGGCTTCGCGCTGCCTGAAAGTCCCCGCATATAGTTATTTCCGAGGTAGTAAACTAAGGGATCCTTATTATCTGTGTGGCTGGGCATAAAGTATATAACTATTTCGACTTGGAAGACGCTACAGAAAATTGATAGTTTGAAAAATTATTTTTCTGTGGGCATAGAATTTTTGAACCAGTGACCCGATACATAAAAGTCCAGTGTACCCACCTTTCAAACACTCAACTCACTACAGATATGAACCGCTAGTTCATTCTGAATATTGTGTTTTAAACTAAGAATTTTATGCTCGGCAAGCTTATTCAATAAAAACCGGAATGGGACTGAGAATTTAGTATACAAAATTAGATTTTTGTATTTAGATATTATACTAAACTTAACTTGAAAAGCTTTAAAATGAGTTTCTCACTTGGAGTGTCCCCTTCAATATATCAACACTACATGAGTTTTTAAATTTGAAATATAAGGCTAAGTAGTTCAATGGTGAAACGTATTTTATTTTATCGCCACTTGATAAATACTTTAATGGACTAGCCTCACTCTGAATATCGTTCTGATAAATTTCAAATTTTCACTAAACTTTAAGCTGGTAATATTACGCTCAATGGTTCTATAAGCGAAACCGTTACTTAAGTTATTATAATCGTATGCCTCTACAACTTTTCCAGTATCTGCACATGTGGCAAGCAGACAACAAAAATTAGAACGGAAAGAGAAACATTTTCATTTTATTTTACGAGCATTTGCTTTGTTTTGGTTTTGTTTTTGTTTTTGTTTTTTTTTTTTTTCTTAATTTCGCAACAAACTTTTTCCTCCATCTCTCTATCATACCATAAATTATTATCTATCCCCGTCACTGTACAATGTTTATGCATATTCGCCGACCCAAAAGGTTAAACAAGAACACACAAAAAAGAGAACATACGGTAAAGCAACGTGATATATGGCAACGGGTAGAGAGAATGCTATTGGGGTGAAGACATTATTCGCTGTTGTTCTATGTAATGCATCTATTAGAGTTACGACGTTCGTATTAATTTGCATTAATTTCAAATATATATACTTTTCTTCTCGACATGTAAGAATTTCATTACATGTCCATTTTGTTGCTGTAGAAACTAAACGATTTGTTTTGATTTCGATCGAAAGACAGATTGAGACGATTTAATGGGTGATTCAATTTTTTTAGTGATTTGTGTATTTTTTCTTAAGAAGCTGGTTAAATTAATCAAATTTATAAAAATTTCTGAAGTTAATTGTTGGAAAACAAATGTTTTAAGAGAAGCGGATATTATAGAATTTTTCTACGCGTTGGTTTTTAAAATTTGAAAAAGTTACTCTTTATATAACTAATCTCTTGCCCTAATGATCGTCTGATTGTGGAATTACTATTAACTTTCCGACATTTACTGAAAATATCAAAATTTTGTCTTTGATTTTATCGAGCCTAGATTTGTGATCTGATACACACTAACCTATTTGAGGGTGAATAATTCGAGAGAATAGGTAATGGAGAATTTTTGTTCAAGTGCAGACATCAGCATAATATTTATATGAAATTAATACGATCATATACTATGTATATACTCATAAATCTATATGCATATACGTATGTATTGGCATTTGAATGTTTTTATATATGTATATATTCACCTCTTGCACCACATACATAAGCACATGTGTATGTATTTAATCTTGGAAATTAAAAGCTTTACATAAGCATATTTACTTCATATTTTTCGTACGTGGCTACACATCCATTCTAGTATATTCATTTTATTACTTTATGGCTCAACAGTGAGTGTACATATACTCTATGATGTAAATACATACAAGTACATATATAATCAAAGGATACATATGAGTACCTACATGTCCATATGATAGATTTTATATAATATTTGTATGTACCAAAAAGTCACTTCCTCTACCAAGTAGTGCACTCATCATCATACAAACATGGGTCATCAAAGTTGGCAAGAAGAAAAGGAAATAAGAATTTCGAGGGCATGATATGATGGTGTGTGGATAGGGCTATAAAATATTTAGCAGAAAAATCTCTTCTGTGTACATTTATATGTAGTGGCTTTTGCAATGAGCTCTCTTGTAGAGCGGATTTCGTTCTACGGGTACGGCTGTATAAAAAAAATTTATAAATATGTGCACTTATATGTCCCAAAGAAGCATTTGGACGAACTTCTCTTCCAGTACCGTTGTGCGTGTTAAATTTTGAGAGGTATTATATTAGCTGCTTCCGAACAGCTGTAGAACATTTAGAAGACCTTCTGAAAATGTAAAAAGAAAATCGATGATTGTGTTAGGTTGAGACGGCGGTTGTCCGCTTATGCGGATGCTCTTAAACCAAGTAAGGTCAATTGTGAGGCCGCAGATGGGGCACCCCATTTATCTTAGAAATCAACCCGAACTTCGCGTAAAACGTAAAATATTCCGCAGCTGACACTGAGCCAGCTCGTTGAGGTCGTGTAGAAAATGAATTCCCAATTGGCTCATTCTGCGGCGAGCCAGAGCCGAACGCTCACACAGGAGGTGGGGCATGGACTCCGGTTGCTCCTTGTCGCCGCAGTTCCGGCAGCAGTCAGATGCTGCGATGCCTTTCCTACTTGCATGTCTCCCTATACGACAATACCCTGTAATAATTCTTATCATCATACTAACTCCGTTTCTGTTAAGTCTTTTGATCGTTTTACGTTCAGTACTGGCCAGATTAATCGGATTGATCAGAGTAGTGCTCCAAAACCTATATGGTATTCGTTTTCTGTAATGCGTATATAAACTGATTATAGGGATTTTATTGGTGCTCGGCTGAAGCACCTTCATTACTTCATTTATTGTCAATGCTTTTGCTTGAAAGACAGTGGTCCGACAACCTGAATGCTATGCGAACTGCAAGGTATCCGCAAAATACCCCTGCTCCTACTAGTCCTTTACAGTTGGTGAAGAAGTGAACTGCTCCAATCAAAGGGAACAGCGCCAGTCCGTACTATCCGGCATGTGTGAGTGAATGTTATTGTCGTCAACGTCAACTTTGCCGTTTCATAATCAACTGTTCGTAGTGTGAAGTCATATTTGACTAGAATTGTTGAGTGTAGCGTACCATTGCAGCACCATTATAACGACGATCCCCAACGAGCCCACTTACCCGCCCAACCGACCGAGGGGCATGTCCGCATAACGTATGGAATTGGTGACCGATCAGCAACAGCTCAGCTGTTCTGAGAATGCGAAACTGAAGTGGCAATTGACTGTAAACGGGCTACAATTACAGCTGCAGATTTATACAATCAACAGTTGCTAACAAAAATATATCTAAAGAGCATAAACTAAAATAGAACTACAGCGAAGTATTTAAATCAAATAAGATAAAATAGCTGTTTTAAGGCATAAGAAGAAATGTGATAATCAAAAAATGAATAATTGTTATTAAAGTCGTTGCACATGCTTCTAACAGGATCAAACATGGAATAATTATTTTTACACATTATTAACTTTAATGGGTTAAAGTACCTTGAGGAACGACCATCTACATATAAATTCAGCTCATTTAGTAAAAAAGGAGTTTCATTTTCGCCATTAAGTAGCTTTGTGACGAAACAAATATTTAACATCACTCTTCTACTTTCAAGTATGAAATTGATATAATGCTATGTTCAGATCATAACGAAATTGCTCAATTTCGACTGGCAATATAGACTTCAATTCCAATTCATTCACACGATGATTCTTAATTTGAATTGAAAACTGATTGTTTATGTTGTGAGAAATTATAAATAATGTCTGGATATAATTATCACGTTCTTAAGCATTTATGACAAGATTACCAATATTTAATACATTTCTCTGCAATCCCAACAAGAATCAAACCAATTCATACGCTAGCGTGTTAAAACAAAACCCACACCAACAAAGCAATGTAAATAATGAGCATAAATACTCACTGCCCACCCAACAGCCAAGTACCCTTGAACATTTGCTTCAAACATTAATTCAGAATATGAACTAATTCATGAACTCAATGCAAACAATGATGCAAGAAATGATGAAAAATCAATCGATGTTACTCCAAACATTGCTATCCAGACCATGAGTTGTCTCAAGATATGCCACTGGAACGCCAACGGCTTAAGCCAGCACCGTTTGGAGCTAATACAATTCCTTGAATCCAGCCAGATCGACATAATGATGATATCTGAGACCCATTTCACTGACAAAAATTGCCACCAAATACCATATTACAAACTGTGCACCACAAATCATCCGCATGGTAAGGCACGCGGAGGAACTGCCATATTGATAAAAAGCAGAATTAAACATCATGTTCTCGAAGATTTCAGTAGCGTCTACTTGCAAGCAACATCTATATGTCTGGAAGAATACATCTCTAAGCTAGTAATATCTGCGATATACTGTCCCCCAAGATACAGTATTACCGAACAGCAATATAAAGAATTTTTCTCAACTCTTGGTAGCAAATTCTTGGTTGCTGGCGATTTCAACGCCAAACTGGGGCTCCCGCTTAATAACTCCAAAAGGTAGAAGACTATGTTCAATCATCACTAACCACGGCTACGATGTTTTTTCAAATGTTCAACCGACATATTGGCCGACGGACAAGAGGAAAATACCCGATCTCATAGACTTTGGAGTCGCCAAAGGTTTGCAGATGGAAAATATCTCCACAGAGTGTAATTATGATCTATCATCTGACCACTCACCCACGGTAATATCTATAAAATCACCAAGCCCCCAAGGCAATTGCGTTAGAAAGAAAATAGACTGGTTAAAATTCAAGAAATATATAAATTCCCATCTTCCTCTGAGTACTGTATTAAGAAATGGACACGGTGTAGACTCAGCACTCGAAAAATTCAACCAGCTGCTCTCATTAGCTATCAGCTCAGCCACCTGCACAAAAGTATGCACGCAATCAAACTATAGCCCATACACACCAGCCGATATAGAATTGCTAGTAAGACAGAAAAGAAGACTCCGAAGACAATGGCAAGAATTCAGATCACCGAATCTGAAAACACAGCTACAGCACTGCACTCGAAAGTTAAAGCAAGCCTTAAAAAATAAAAACAACAAAGAGTTAGAAGAGCACATAGCGAAATTAACACCTGGTGAAGCGTCAGACTACTCTTTGTGGAAATCAGCAAAAAACTCAAATCGGCCAATTCTCACTGATTCCCCCATCCGCAACTATGAGTTACTATGCATTGTAACTCTGATAAGGAACACTTTTGAAGAAAAAAAGTATTGCTCAACTGTCTTTCTTTATATCACTCAAGCTTTCGATAGTGTATGGCACAATGGCCTTATTTACAAACTCAAACTATTACTGCCTGCAAATGTCTCCTCATTGCTTAGTAGCTACCTCACGAAAAGACAATTTCTCGTACATCACAAGGATTACACAACAAATCCATTGGATATTCACGCTGGCGTTCCTCAAGGAAGCGTTTTGGGCCCCTTACTGTATCTCTTATACACTACAGATATGACCAGCAATAACTATACATTTATATCGACCTTTGCAGATGATACGGCAATATTGTGCTCTCGCTCTAACCCCATAGAAGCTACTAAACTCCTGCAGACTCATATCGATTCTCTCGAAATCTGGCTAGCAAAATGGCGTATAAAAGTCAATGAATCAAAGAGCGTACATGTAACCATCACGCTAAGGCCAGATACATGTCCCCCACTTAAAATTAATGGCCAATCAGTTCCACAATATTCCTCAACAAAGTACTTGGGTATTCACCTCGACAGAAGGCTGACCTGGAAAAATCACATAGAGGCAAAGAAAACTCAGATCAAGCTTAAAATGAATCAGTTATGGTGGCTGTTACACAAAAGATCAAAGTTGAATCTCGAATACAAAGTGCTATTATATAAAGCAATCTTGAAGCCAATCTGGACTTATGGTATTCAGTTTTGGAGCACCGCATCTCCCTCAAATATCGAAAAATAGCAGCGAATACAATCCAAGTGTCTGCGAATTATTGTAAACGCACCTTGGTATATGAGGAACGTTAACATCCATCGAGATTTAAATGTACCCACAATTTCTGAGGAAGTCCTGCAGAAGCTACATTCAAAAATTACACAATCATCCGAATCCCCTTGCTAGGCAATTGTTGCTGAGCACGGGGCATCGTCGCTTAAAAAGAAAAGACACACTGAATATGCTGTGAAATTGCTATACCTCGCGACTCAACAAATTGTGATGGAACGTTGGGAATATCACATAATTTTAGTTAGGTTGTAAGATTTGATTACTTATTGTTAGTTTCTAAGTAATTATAGAAAGATCCAATAAAAAAAGCTTGAAAAAAAAAATTTAATCAATAAAATAATCAGAATATGTTGTATTTAAAATTTATATAAAATACAAACCAAATCAACTCTATTTAGACAACTTGGCATCTATGTCGTCCTATTGGCACAAATAAAGCGAGTTGTCGTTTCAAACACGGCTAATGTTGATTTATGAGCGATGAATATGATCGTGAGAGTTTATGACAAGTGCTAACGTGTGAGAGCGTTAGTATAATGATCCATTAACGATAATTTAGTTTCCAGTTATATTATTTTTTTTTAGTTATATTATCGAAAAGCCATTAAAGCCAGCGGCACATTTTACCCCTTGATCGATGAAAAGAAGCGAGAACTTGCCCTTCGATGATATGGTACCGCTGCATCATTACCAATTTATCTCAGGGGCTTCTGCTAGACTTACTACATACACGAGATTGTTTTGTTGATTATATGTAATAAATGTAATATGTATGTAAATCAGCTTGAGTTGTTATTGTTCACATCAACCAGCTCCAGGAAGACGGCAGCTTCCAAGGGGTGCGCCCACAGTGCAGAGGGGGCCCAAACTGGTAGGCCTTCTGGGGCAGGCGAAAAGATGACGGGTGTCGTGCGGGCTCTGTTGGCACCGCTGGCATCAGTCCGGAAATGTATCGGCCAGCAGCAGCATGTAGCAGTTCAGATAGACGATCCATTCTAGGGAGCTGTTGTTCGCAGTTTTCTATTGGCGATGCGCGACCCCCCAGCACGATGTTATGAGCATGACCCTCGATGGCCGCCTCCACTGCGCGTTGATGCAGTGAATTCACAGTCGCCCTATGCGTACTAGAGCTCAAATCATCGATCAGGTGACTCACATGCCCATCAAATGAGCGTAGGGCACCACGGATGTTATGCGGGGGATGGACAAGCTGCGTTAAACGGTTGTTGGGGTGTGATTGAAGGTGGCAGGAAAGAAGAAATTGTTGCGAAAGCAGTCTATTGTGCTCACGCACTTCTAGCATTCGCGTTTCCTGATGTAGATGATCCTCATGTGTCATCTTATGGCAGCCCGTGATGATGCGCAAAGCAGTATTCTGCCGGGTTTGCAGAAAACGCCATTGCGTGTCGCTTATGAGTGGCGTCCAAATTGAGGCCGCGTAGTTGATGATCAACCTGCCGATGGCCTTATAGATGATGAGTAGCGTCTCCTTGTCTTCCCAAAACCAATGCCGACCAGTGCCTTAAGGACATTATTTCTGCTATGCAACCTTTGTATGGTGTAATCAACATGAGCAGCAAAGGTCATGAGACGGTCAAAAGTAACTCCAAGGATTTTAGGTCTATTCACAGTCAGAATAGTTCTGCCATCGACTGCCACTGAGAGCACGGCTCCGAGCTCCTTCGTCCAGGTGGTAAAGAATGTTGCGTTAGACTTCTCGTGCGAGAGTATAAAGCCTCTGTGGTTGAGGAATTGTTGAACGTGCACCAAGTACGCGTTGATCTCGCAGCATATCACTGAGATGTTGTGTCCTGACGCCAGGATCGTGCAATCATGCATATAAGAAATGAGTTGTATGCCAGGAGGCGGCGCAGGGAGTTTCGACAGATAGAAATTGAAGAGGATGGGCGACAGCACACTTCCCTGCGGAACCCCCTGTTTTACCTTCATATACGCGGAACGTTCTCCTCTGAACTCAACAAACGTCTGTCGGTTGACCAAGTAGATCGCTATCCAGCGCTCAATGGAGTTAGGCAAAGATAAGAGCAGAATATCGTCAAACAGGGTAGCCAGGTTGACCGTGTCAAATATTTGGACAGGTCGAGAGGCACAAGAACCGTGCGCCCGCAAGTACGGGCCTGGTTCAGACCACGCGTGATGTGTGAGGCAATTTGGTGGTTGTGCTGCGACGTTTGCGGAAGCCGTGTTGGTGATAGGCAAGCTTGAGATGTTGTGTGAGCTTCGGTAGCAAGAGAGACTCCATGATTTTGGTAACCGGAGAAAGCAATGAGATGGGATGGTAAGACCTCCCCTGCTCCAACGGCTTGCCAGGCTTTAAAATTGGCACCACTCGGCCAACCTTCCATATATCGGGTATGTTAAGCGACCCCATGGAGAGATTCAACACCCGAGTAAGGTAAGCCACCCCATTTGGCCCCAGGTGTTTAAGAGTGACCATAGCAATTCCATCAGGACCGATTGCCTTCGATGATTTGGCTCTGTGGATGGCGTCCGCATCTTCGACGACAGTAAACTCAATGTCCTCGGATTCAGCCACGAGCCCCGTATGTTTTTACCACTGGAAGTCGGATGTTCAATGATGTCATCCAAAGGAGGGCCGTCAAAAGAAATGGCCGTACATGGCTGTTAATTCTGCTTGTTAGAGATCCATGATTGTTGCCCACAGCTTTTGGGATCCCCTATCGCAGGAGTCCAGGTGATTCAACCACTTTGCACCGCAGTGCTCATCCACCAGTCGTCTAATGTCAATGTTTAAGCTAGCAATCCTAGGATCGGCCGGGTTGGCAATTCGGATGTCATCACGCTGTTGCGCGAGTTTGGCTGTTTCACTTGGGAAGTTAGGACGAATTTTGGATATTCTGCCAGCTGGAATGCATTTGGCAGCCACCTTGGTAATAATATGGCGAAATATAACTTCACCCTTACGGGCGCATGACAGCAAGGGTTGCTGCTCGAACAGCTCCTTGGTAAGTTCAACGAAAAAAGACCACTTAGCCTTGCTAAAGTTAATGAAGGTGGTTTTCTCAGATATTACAAATTTCTCTACTCTAGCTATTAGGATTATAATCGGTATGTGTTCAGAGTTCAGGGCTACGTCCACACTCCACTTTGCACTGGAAAACAGAGATGCACTCACGATGGCATAGTCGGGATAACTAGTAAAAGTTGTGCTCACTCTGGTCGGCATGTTCTCGTTGATGGAGTTAAAAGTTGAACGCTCGATCTGATCAGCGATGTGTATACCACGATGTTCGTTGCCAAGCGAAGAATGCCAGTTGTTATGGTGGGCGTTGAAATCACCCAAGATCAGGCGGTCCCGGCCGACGAGGATATGCGCCAAGCAAGGGAGATAGCCCGTACCACAACTCGGAGGTGGAAGGATGTAGATGTTAACTATTTCAATACGGGACTTGCCAGTGTTAACCGCTAGACCCTGGACTTCAATGAAGGGGTCCAGAGAATTAGAGCTAGGCAGCGTGATCAGCGTAAATTGAACCGAGCTGTGAACAATGAACGCCAAGACAAGAACACCACACCACCCCCCCCCCCCCTCGGCTTCTCTCTCGGCCTTTGTTGAAGACCGTTGCAATTTTACTGCATGACCTCAAAGTCAGGGTGGAGAGATCCTGGAGTAGATGTTTGCAGCGGGGGCCGAGCAGAAAACAGGCTGAGCGGCAGGTGACAGTTGCCGATGTGGTTCCGTCGCAGTAGACAGGGCATCAGCGCGAGAGGGATGTAGCGGTGCAGCAACCGGCGAGGTCGCAAACGAAGGACCGCGGAAAAGGTCAGACGTCTGCGGAGGCGTAAGGCAGCACGGGCCACGGAAGGTGGCGTCCCAATCACGGTGGCTATTAAGGCGTGAGCAGGACCGTCGCAGGCGGTTGGATACAAACAAGCACAGACGTAGCATTGCGATAAATGCGCCGGTGGTGAATGGAACAGTGCCAGGGACGCACGTCCGGCGATCGTGGAATTGGGACCGATTGGAACACATGGACAGGTTGTGGTTGTTGGGATGAGGGCTGCAATCTATAGCATTAAGCAACAAAATCCGTGTCCCAATCCCTATGGCTGCGGAGTCCGAAGCAGGACCTCAGATAACTCCAACCGCCACAGTTGTTGCACAATACTGACGTGGTATTGTGGTGGATGGGCCGATGACATGTGGTGCACTGCCAGACGTTCGTACCTCTCGAACGCGGAAGTACTCTGTTGGTATTACGTTGAGTCGGATGTACGGTGGTTGTAAGGTACACATTGCAAGAAGGGAGCTTATTCTTGTCCCATTTAAATAATTTGCTAGCTTCTATTTACGTGACTTTTAATTATATTATTGTTGTTGATTTATGTTTTTAAATATTCTGTTGCATCTTCTATAATTACTTATAAACGTGTATACGTACGAAAAATAATCTTTGCATATGTATGTAGTCAGAAAAAAAAAGAAGAGCTTACCTCTATTGTAGGGCGAAACTCGATATTCTTGAATTTTGCTTGTACTTTAGAAAATTGTCAAATTTTACTAAAACTGTATAACCCCGAATTCAGGGAAAAGTTCATAGCCTAACAATTTTTTTCCACATATTCGCTTTGTTTAAGAAACTCTACAGCACTGATATTTTTAAATCAAATTGTTGTAGTTTTATTATTGTAACTGCCTTTTATAGCTCTTGTAAACAAAAGTAACAAAGAAGCCCATATACATACAGTGGCTCCCAGCTTATTTCGTACAGTGACAGTTTAAAAATTGCTGCAGTCGTAATTCCTAATATAGCAAAAATTTGAACAAAATATAAATGCCATTTTTGAAAGGAAGGTTTGTTTTTTATTTTCCAAAATTTACTTTTTCAAAATTTTAGTGTTTGACACTATAAAAAAATAAAATAAGAAAAAAATAGGAAAATTCATGTCACAGCTTATTTCGTACAGTCTCTTTAAGTTCAAACTAAAAACAAAGTAAGTTGATTTTAATATTTAGTATGACATCCCTTAGCGTTAATGACAGCCTGGAGTCTATTTGGCATTGAATCCACCAATTTTTGAGTGATGTCTGGTGTGATTTTTTTCCATTCCTCCATTAGTACCTTCTTTAGGTCTTGCTTATTAGAAATCTTGTGTGTTCTTATTTTATTGTCCAAAATAGACCAAAGATTTTCAATCACATTCATGTCAGATGACTGTGGTGGTAGAGACATCAAGTGTGGGCAGTTCCAAATAAGCCAAGATTGCAAATCCCAGATTTATGTTTTGGATCATTATCTTGGTAGTACCGAAATTCTTCCCGCAAACCCAGTTTGTCTGCACTTTGAAGTAAATTGTTTTTCAGAATCTCGAGGTACTTCATTTTGTCCATTGTTCCCTCAATAAAAACCAATTCACCTACTCCGGCTGCTGACATACAGGCCCAAACCATCACGCTACCGTCACCATGCTTCACTGTGGGCTTAAGGTTCTCCTTGTTTAGCTCGGTATTCGCTTTACGCCAAACATATGACATTCCGTCCGAGCCAAAAATATTAAACTTAGACTCATCCGCGAAAATAACGGTATTCCAGAACGCAGGAGTCTTAATAATATGCTCTTTGGCGTAGTCAAGTCGGCGTTGTATATTCATTTTTGAAATGAATGGTTTCTTTCGGGCTACTCGACCGTTCAAGTCATGATTGCGCAGCACACGTCGGACAGTTTCAGCACTGGATGATTTTCCTATTTCACGCTAAACCTCTGCAGCCAACTTCGGAGTGGATAACTTTGGATTTTTCTTAATTTTTCGTACAATATAACGCTCGTCTGATGCGTTGAAAATCTTATTAGGTGCTTCTCTGCCCTTGTTCTCCAACCGATTTTCGCGAATGAAGCGTTGAATGATGTATTGGACAGTTGAGGCACTTAAATTTGTCATTTCAGCAATTTTTCGCACACTCTGACCTTTCCTAAAATGGTTAATTACCAGTTTACGCTGTTCCATCGTTGTACGACGACCCATAACGCTAAATGTTTCATTTACAGCACTTTAACTATTTAAAATAAGAATAATAAAAATTGTTATAATAGTTAAAAAGGTCCAAAAACTCATACAATTCAAAAAAACTTTGTAACTGCGCGGCAGAATGAAACTTACTTACATTGAAGTTTGTGTACGAAATAAGATGTGAGCTGAAAATCAGCTGATCAATAGTTTTTCTCTCTTGCATGACAAAAAGAACAATTTTTGGGGTTCCCCGTTTTCTTATTAGGTTTACTAAACACATACACAGACATCTACATTCAAAACTTATCGATAAGTTTTTTAGTTTCTATGTTACAGCCATTTACATAAAAATATATACACTGTACGAAATAAGCTGTGAGCCACTGTATGTATACCATACGTTTATACTAAAGTAGAAAAAATAAATATGTGGCACTTATAAGCCCCAAAGCGCTCTTTGGTCGAGCTTCTCTGTTGTGTATTGTTGTGCGTGTTAAATTTTAGGCAGTATTAGAGTTCTTTTAGAAGTTTTTCCATGGCAAATTGTTACTGCCGGAAGAATTGCCAATTGCTTACCGACAGGTGAGTGCCGTTCGAAAGAAAAATCTTTTCGATATTAAATTTATGCTTCAGCCGGGGATTGAACCCACGACCTACAGATCAGAAAGCCAACGCACTAACCACTGAGCTACGCACTATACGTTTATACTAAGTATTTAACTTTTACGTTTCTACATCTTATGTTTTTACGTTATGTATATTCCAACATGATGTTATTGTTCCTTTTCACTTGCTACTACCGCAGCAATAACATGTTGATACATACAATATAAGCATATGCACAAAAATACATTGCAATCGTGTGAGTTGCGCTTATCACAAAATAACACCTGAAGGCGATATTATTATAGTGGTTTATGCCTGCTGCTATGGCTGGCTTGTTGCTTCATATTTTATCAACACACATACATACTTACATCCATGAATAGAATTATAGCTTACACGGTGTACACATTTTGCCACCAGTCGTAGTAGCCGACATACAAATTCTATATCATCTTTTTCCACTTTCCATTCGCTTTTTGCCAATGTTATCCCCAATGTGTTTATTCTTTTATTTCGCTTGTTGTATCTACTTGACTGTTTTTATTTTAATTTCGTTTTTTCCCCACATTTTGTTTACATAAATGATTCGCCGCCCCAGAGTAGCATTCACTCCCATACATTGACTCTCAGTCAATCATCTAACAACAGTTTCTTCCGTTTTTTTTCCTTTAAATTGTTTTTATTTATTAATATTTTTTTTTTTTTGTTATTTTGTTTATAGTTTTGTCATTCTTGTGTGCCGGCAATATGTCATGTAGTTGGCAGTGTGTGTTTGTGTGCTCGTCATAGTATTTTGTCCCGTTTGATTTGATGCTTACTACTCAACCTAAACAAGCGCGCATTGCGTGATGTTTCTGTCAAAATGTGGTCATGTCAATACATTTGGTATTCACCGTACCAAAACATTTAGCGAACACGACATATACTTCATGCAAAATATAACGACGCATTGTCCGCTTGTTTAGATTGAGCTTGTATTATTTCATTATTGTAGTAACATTTGCAATCTTCTTATTTACACACATTTTTAGTGTTGTTGTTGTTCTCATTCTCCTCTTTTGTATTTGTGTATGTGAGAGAGATGCCGGTGAGCTCATACCTTGGTTGAGTTGATGTTGAGATTTTTCCTCTGCTGCTTCAACCACCGACCGCTTCTTGCTTCATAAGAAAATTAAAAGATTGTATTTGGTTAACCGTTTTTGAATAATGAGATAATAAATAATAAATTATTAATATAAAAACTACTTGTCGATGTTTTCGGGTAACGTAATTTTTCGTCATCATCTTTTCCAATTGCAAACTATTGCTGTTGATGACTGATGTCAAATCTTGTTGTTGTTGTCGGTGATTTTCTTCTATTTGTTCTGCTTTAGTAGTTGTTGTTGTTATTTTTACGGTTGATGTGATGGTGGTGCTGCTGCTATTTGCTGCTGTATTCGTATCAGCACAGTTTTTATTACCTTTTATATGCACCAAAACCACCAGACAGTGCGCAGGATTACTGCAATGGAGACGCAAAGCCCACACCAGAGACGGAGAGGGAGGGAGAGAGAGGGAGAGGGATAAAAGGAGATAGAGGGAGAAAGATATAGAAATTATATGATTAATTTTCTGAATTTTCTGAGACCAAACCTCAGGTGGAAAGACCAAGTACTGGAGAACCTGACGGCGCTTGGAATTTCTAACTGGCGCCAGCTAGCGAAGAACAGAGATGGCTGGCGAAGCATGTTATTTTCGGCCTAAATCGATATTCGGTTGTTATGGCCAGATAAGTAAGTAAGTAATTTTCTGAATAATATTAATTTAAATTAATATACAAATTAATATTAAACTGAGAGAAAAAAAAGAAAATTAGCAAATTTACAAAATATAGAATTATAGACAAAAAAAAAATTCGGAATTCTTAAATTATAATTGAAATAATAAAGTTGAAAAATAGAGAGCTTGAAAAATAGTATTAATTTAATAATAATGAGAGACAGTAATAATTTAGAACAATTGAATTAAATAAAACATTTTAGAAAAAAAAGGGAGAGAATTTAGGGAATATATTACAAAAAAATCTATGTAGATAAATTGAGATACAGTGGCTCCCAGCTTATTTCGTACAGTGACAGTTTAAAAATTGCTGCAGTCGTAATTCCTAATATAGCAAAAATTTGAACAAAATATAAATGCCATTTTAGAAAGGAAGGTTTGTTTTTTATTTTCCAAAATTTACTTTTTCAAAATTTTAGTGTTTGACACTATAAAAAAATAAAATAAGAAAAAAATAGGAAAATTCATGTCACAGCTTATTTCGTACAGTCTCTTTAAGTTCAAACTAAAAACAAAGTAAGTTGATTTTAATATTTAGTTGACATCCCTTAGCGTTAATGACAGCCTGGAGTCTACTTGGCATTGAATCCACCAATTTTTGAGTGATGTCTGGTGTGATTTTTTTCCATTCCTCCATCAGTACCTTCTTTAGGTCTTGCTTATTAGAAATCTTGTGTGTTCTTATTTTATTGTCCAAAATAGACTAAAGATTTTCAATCACATTCATGTCAGGTGACTGTGGTGGTGGAGACATCAAGTGTGAGCAGTTCAAATAAGCCAAGATTGCACAATCCCAGATTTATGTTTTGGGTCATTATCTTGGTAATACCGAAATTCTTCCCGCAAACCCAGTTTGTCTGCACTTTGAAGTAAATTGTTTTTCAGAATCTCGAGGTACTTCATTTTGTCCATTGTTCCCTCAATAAAAACCAATTCACCTACTCCGGCTGCTGACATACAGGCCCAAACCATCACGCTACCGCCACCATGCTTCACTGTGGGCTTAAGGTTCTCCTTGTTTAGCTCGGTATTAGCTTTACGCCAAACATATGACATTCCGTCCGAGCCAAAAATATTAAACTTAGACTCATCCGCGAAAATAACGGTATTCCAGAACGCAGGAGTATTAATAATATGCTCTTTGGCGAAGTCAAGTCGGCGTTGTATATTCATTTTCGAAATGAATGGTTTCTTTCGGGCTACTCGACCGTTCAAGTCATGATTGCGCAGCACACGTCGGACAGTTTCAGCACTGGATGATTTTCCTATTTCACGCTGAACCTCTGCAGCCAACTTCGGAGCGGATAACTTTGGATTTTTCTTAATTTTTCGTACAATATAACGCTCGTCTGATGCGTTGAAAATCTTATTAGGTGCTTCTCTGCCCTTGTTCTCCAACCGATTTTCGCGAACGAAGCGTTGAATGATGTATTGGACAGTTGAGGCACTTAAATTTGTCATTTCAGCAATTTTTCGCACACTCTGACCTTTCCTAAAATGGTTAATTACCAGTTTACGCTGTTCCATCGTTGTACGACGACCCATAACGCTAAATGTTTAATTTACAGCACTTTAACTATTTAAAATAATAATAATAAAAATTGTTATAATAGTTAAAAAGGTCCAAAAACTCATACAATTCAAAAAAACTTTGTAACTGCGCGGCAGAATGAAACTTACTTACATTGAAGTTTGTGTACGAAATAAGATGTGAGCTGAAAATCAGCTGATCAATAGTTTTTCTCTCTTGCATGACAAAAAGAACAATTTTTGGGGTTCCCCGTTTTCTTATTAGGTTTACTAAACACATACATAGACATCTACATTCAAAACTTATTGATAAGTTTTTTAGTTTCGATGTTACAGCCATGTACATAAAAATATATACACTGTACGAAATAAGCTGTGAGCCACTGTATA
Source organism: Megamerina dolium (assembly GCA_963854835.1). Classification (NCBI taxonomy): domain Eukaryota; kingdom Metazoa; phylum Arthropoda; class Insecta; order Diptera; family Megamerinidae; genus Megamerina; species Megamerina dolium. Next base: position 29,913,084 of record OY978529.1, on the reverse strand, counting down.
ATTGAGTTAATTGAATTATAAAAAAAATTTATAATCGTATATTATAAAAAAAGAAAGAAGCAGTCGGTGGCAAAAACATAGGTGTTCAACAAGAAGAGAGAGAGAGAGAGAGCGAGTGTTTGCCGGTTAGCTCTATGTTGAGGCACACTTGCCTTCAGGTAGTGTTGACACGCTGGATCTTGATTTGGTTATGGCTGTTGACACTTTGGGGTCTTCTAGATTGAGCAGCTATCACACACTTCGTGGTATTTGACGAATTGCTTGTAGTTCAATTTAGTTTATTTGCCACTTTTAATTAATGGTTCTTTTACACAATCACTTTTCAGGTTTTTCGGTATTATATTTATTTATACATATTTACAAATTCACAATTTTAAGGATATATATAGTAATATATTTAATAATTTTAAATAGAGAAAGATTTGTTTTTACTTTTGATAAAAAAAAAAAATGCGCGCATTCTTCCCGAAAAAAAACCAATTCAAGTTAATATTTCTTTGTACAAAGTAAAAACACTCGAGATATATTTATGCGCTTATGTATATTATTTATCACAATAAACACCACGGGATATAAATTTATAATTTCAATTATAATTTTAATTATACTATTATAGTATATACTATTACGATAGAAAAATATATATAAAAAAAGGCGCGCACGTCCGTATTGTTCGGGAAAAAATATAAGTAAAAAAAAGAGGAACAAGAACAAACGAATCGACAAGTCAGAGTTGCATTCGCCTTCTATAAGGGTGGCACCAAATCCACCAGACAGGCGTAGACAGTATTATATTTAAACAGCTTCCCATTTATGCGAATTATTGGTACTGACACATATTTACACCCACTGTATTTATTTTCGAAGAAAAGTGTCGTATATGATTCAGCTGGCTCCAAAATATTATGTTTAATTTGGTTTCTAAGTTAGATTCTATTTTGACATGGTAAACTCAGGTTCGCATTCTAAAGAATGACAGAAACTGAGTAATATATCGGCTCGATAGGAATTGGTGTGGAAATATAAAAAATACCTTTATAAAAAATACCAATGTACGAATGCTGTGTTGCCAAAATAGAACGAAGCTTACAACTTACTACTGTTGTACTCACTATACGTAGATTTGTATAGTAGTAACGAGCTGAGGATCAACTTGAAAAAATTTTTTCAAGTTGATATTTCATAAAGTTTTTTCAATATGCACGGCTTCAAGCAAGCAACAGTAGTTTGGGATAAAACCGTTTTTTGATAGCCGGCCTTCGGCTGGGCGCAAAAAAAAAAAACCTTTATAGGCCCGATGCCGGCTTTGCGACAAATAGTATTTGCACAGTATTATGTCTGTCTCACTACTCTTCCTCATTGCATATATTTTTGATAGGTTAACGGGGGGCTATTTCGAAAAAAAAATCGGTTCTTACACAATTTTCATAAAAAATTTATATTTTTCTTCATAACATTTAAAAAGTTAAAAATTCATATGAAATATTATATACCTATATAAAGGTATTAAAATTACCTGTGTTTTGATACCTAAAAAATAAAAAATAAATATGTGGCACTTAAAGCTCCGAAGGTCTCATTGGCCGAGCTTCTCTTCCATTACTGTTGTGCGTGTTAAATTTTGGACAGTATTAGAAGGGACCTAGTTATTTTAGCCGGTTCCAAACGGCAGAACCCTTCTGACATCACTTTTTCTGAGCTTTGTCACAGAGTTCTTTTAGAAGCTTTTTCATAGAAAATTGTTACTCTCGCAAGAATTGCCAATTGTTTGCCGACAGGTGGGTACCGTTCGAAAGAAAAATCTTTTCGATTTAAATTTTGATATTTAATTTTGCATCAGCCGGGGATTGAACCACGAACTAGCTACAGATCAGAAGGCCAACACACTAACCACTGAGCTACGACACCCACCTACGGTTTTGATACTTATATTGTAAAAAAAATTGAGTGTATCGAGTGACATAGACCCACGCCTTGTATGGGCGTCGCCACTGAAAATTTTTTAGTTTGTTATAACGACAAGAAAAACCTATATCCAACGGTAATTTATTATTTTTGCTTTCTCAAGGAGGCCGTATTCGGCACTTATGCCATATTTAGAGTTCCTTTAAACGCGAAAATGAGAAAACTCGAAAGCCTGGAAATTTAACAAGATAATTTTGGGTTTAAGGGTTTAGTTTTTCGAGTTTAGAGCAATCGCTGTACTAACTAAAGTCGATGGCGTCGAATTAATCACACTCCATGTTCATTCTTTATGTTAAGAAATAGGAAAACATGATGATTGTACAGTACTCTGCAACACCGCTGTTATTCAAGAACTTTTTGATGGATAAGAAAAATTAATATTACGGCCATACCATTTGGACTGCTAATCCTATCATGTACGCATGCACAAACATTCTTCTGAGTGTAGTTTTACTGCTGCAGTTGTTTTATTATTATAGTATTTTCCAACATATTTTTTATTTTTGCAACATGTATAAGAGAAGTCCCACACAGAGAAAGCCCGACGTCAGTAAGCTGCGATCACCAGAGACAGCAGATGTATTTTCCACTCGACTATCCGATCTACTTATGCAGAACACTCCCCCACTTGATGATACATGCGCATGGTGGACAAATATATCCCACTCCATGACTACTGCTGCCGAGGAGGTAATCGGTTACTAGCGGCCTCTGAGGAATGAGTGGTATGATCAGGAGTGTCGCGACGCTACCGCAGAGAAAGACGCCGCCTACAGAAGAACCCTGCGTGCAGGTGCACCGCGAGCGGTACAGAGAGAAATGGAGTGCAGAGAGACGTCTTTTCAGGCGCAAGAAAAGAGAACAAGAAAGAGAAAGAAAGACACAAAAGAAAGTGTGAGGAGATAGAGATGTGTACCGACAAGAATGAGACTCGAAAATTCTTCGAAAAGATCAAGCGCCTGAGTGGCGGTTTAAATCCCGGAGCCTCTTCTTGTCGTGATGGAAATGGGAATCTAGTTACAGATGTCCAGAGTGTACTGAGCCTGTGGAGGGAACACTTCTCCACATTACTGAATGGCGATGCTACGAACAATTCCGCCAGTGGAGAGGATTGCCCGATAACCCCGATTACAGATGATGGTGTTGATGTTCCACCACCCGGCTATGTCGATGTTGAAACGGCCATTTTAAGGCCGAAGAACAACAAAGCTGCAGGTGCTGATGGCCTGCCTGCCAAGTTGTTTAAGACCGGAGGCGATGAGCTGCTCGCCTGCATGCACCAGCTCATAAGCAGAATATGGTCGGATGAAAGCATGCCTGATGATTGGAGGCTCAGTGTTCTCGGTCCCGTACATAAAAAGGAGATCCCACAATTTGCGCCAACTACCGTTGAATAAGTCTCCTGAGCATCGCATACAAGGCTCTATCGAGCGTATTGTGAGAAAGATTGAAGCCCATGCTCAACAACCTGATTGGACCCTATCAGTGTGGCTTCAGACCTGGTATATCTACCATCGATCAAATTTTCACACTACGCCAAATCCTGGAGAAGACCCAAGAAAAACAGATCGAAACACACCACCTATTTGTTGATTATAAAGCCGCTTTCGACAGTCCGGTAAGGGATTACCTCTACGCAACCATGTCTGAGTTCGGTATTCCTGCAAAGCTCATTCGACTTTGTAGAATGACACTGCATAACTCTTGTTGTGCAGTGAAAATTGGGAAGGACCTCTCCACACCGTTTAATACCGAACGGGGTTTCAGACAAGGTGATTCGTTACCGTGCGACGTCTTCAATCTTATTATGGAGAAAATAATACGAGCTGCTGATCTACGACATAATAGCACTACCTTCAACAAAAATGTCATGCCGACGATAGTGACATAATCGGCATGAACACGCGAGCAGTCAGTGCAGCATTCTCAGAGTTAGAAAGAGAGTCGCGTCGGATGGGTCTTACGGTGAACGAGGACAAGACGAAGCATCTAGTGTCAACAAACAAAGAGTCCCGGCGTCTTGGACAGCACGTCACTGTTGACAACTACGCTTTTGAAGTAGTAAGGGACTTTGTCTATCTTGGAACCAGCATTAACAGCAGTAATGACGTCAGCCTGGAGATATTGCGAAGGATCACTCTTGCAAACAGGTGCTACTTGGGCTAAGTAAGCAATTGAGAAGTCGAGCTCTCTCTCGGAGAACGAAAACTACACTCTACAAGTCTCTCATCATGCCTGTCCTAACATATGGCGCTGAAGCGTGGACAATTTCCACCTCGGATGAGCGAATGCTTGGAGTTTTCGAGAGAAAAGTCCTACGTAAGATCTTTGGACCTATTTGCGTTGGTGGCGAGTACCGAATGAGGTACAACTATGAGCTGTACGAGCTGTATGCCGATGCTACCATTCTTCCAATATAAAACGTGTTCGCATCTTAGCTGCAACAAGGTAGTGATCCGAGTTAATGTTGGCTTCACGGATCGATTTAACGTCCATCACACTGGAAGCATGTCTTCGTTCGTTCACAGGTGTAAACCGTGAGACAAGATGTCACAGTCAAGAGACTGTAAGAACAGATATCCGAGTTTGTGCCTCTCCGCATGTCAACTGTTGTAGATATCACAGAATGCTATTTTAGAGCAGCTCTCTCTCTCTCTCCCATCCATCCATCGGTGATGTCTGCTTTATATTTGTCGAGGACATCAACCACCTGGATAGAGGGAACTTTCCTACAGAGGCATCGAATATTCCAGGTGCATATCCGTATATCGTGGTCCTTATTTCGTTTGCGGAGGTCATCAACGGAAGGGGTAGTACTTATCCGAGGCCTATTCGGATTAGTCATTGAGTGTTTTTATGTGGAGGGTCCCAAGCCCAACGCTCAACTTCTAACCGAGAAGGTTTTCACCACTTACTTCAGACACGGGTGCCAGGAATTCGTTGCCCGTGACTGCACGTGATGAAAGTGTCATCACATAGCATGCAGAACAAATTACATTACATCCAGTGAGTTGAGTTGCGATGAATTCTATCCCCTACTTATTGTATATAGTACTATATACATGGTGATTTTTTAGCAACTCAGCTGTTTTCGTGTAACATATTACTGTCAAACATGTTCAGTTTGGTCTATAATTTAACCAAGAATCGACTTACAAACGAACAATGCTTGCATATTATTCAATTTTACTATCAAAAGTCATGCTCGGTTAAGAAAATGCATCGTACACTTCTTCCATTTTATGGTCAGTTCTCATTTATGGTAAAAAAATAAAAAATAATTTATTTTTTTTCTCATTTCTGGTTGAATGAATACGTGAACAATCAAAATTGCCGTATTCGGTGTGAAGAGCAGCCAGAAGCATTGCAAGAACTGCCAATGCATCCCGGAAAATGCACTGTTTGGTGTGGATGTTTATTATTCCATTGTTTCACCTGGCAACACCGTATTTTTTCCTTTTTTTCCAGTATCTGTCATTTCGCTAAGTGTAAACGACATAGTTTCTGTTTGCTCCAAAAATGTCAACTTTTGTCTTTTGTACCGAATAATATGTTTTTGCATTGGATTTTACTTCATTACTTCAATATGAAGTAAAAGCCTGCCGAAAGTTTAGTGGAAATTTATGATGACCTTGCTTTAACTAAACGAACGTGTCAGAAGTGGTTTGCACGGCAAAAAAGAAAGGGGTATTTGCATCGAATTGTGACTAGCGATGAAAAGTGGGTCCATAACGATAATCAAAAACGTCGAGCAAGACAATGCTGTATGGTGCATCAGCTGGGTGTGGTGTATTATGAGCTGTTGAAGTCGGGTCAGACGATCACAGGGGACCTGTACTGACGACAATTGGTGCGTTTGCGTGCGTTATTTTGCAAGATGATAATGCTCGGTCACATATTGCGGTGCTCGTTAAAATGTACTTATAAACGGTCAAATAGGATGACATACCCCACCTCCGGTTTCCGATTAACACTCTTTCCGATCGATGACACACGGCGTGGAAGAACAACGCTTCCATTCTTACGAAGAAGCCAAAAATTTGGTCGATTCATGTCGACTTCTGTCGACGCGGATCCCGTATGTGGATATTCAAGGATAAATTTAAAAATTTATTTTCTGAAATTTTTTTCTTCAGAAAAATTTTTAAGTAGCACTTTTACTCAATGGTCATATTTCTTCTCTTTCGGTGTAAAAATTTAGGATACGGTGAAAATCGATTTCTCGTTAATTTGATGTGATACAGACCTCTGGTGGGTACCGATCACCTCAGCAGCTGTACCTAACCGATGGAATTTACAAGAACGTTGATAAAAATTTCGTACCAAAAACTAGAACAGTGTTATCATAACATTTCATAGTTATTCTAAAATATAGCGAAAAAAATTTTACGGCTTTATTAACATTCACTTTCTTTTTAAAATAGTTGGTTTTTGCACATGAATATTACATTTCATGAACGTTTGATTCAAATTCAGAAAAAAAATTTACAACTTTATGGCGTTAGTGTAATGCATAAATTTTAAGGAAGAAGACCACTTTGACGGTTTGAAAAAATCGAATTTTTTTTTTGCTTGAAATGTTCTATGAGGTGTATTTTAATGTAGTATGCATCTATAGTCCGCCAGAAACATTTAAACGAGGTAACGAGACGATTTTTTTTAAAATTTCCCGGGGCACTGAGCGAGTTTCTAAAACTTCAAACGCGTTTATCTCGAAACGACATTTTGTAAACTGGTGGGACATATCACGCTTGCAGTTTTCAACCGATGTTGATGAAACCTTGCAAAATTATCGAGAATTTAATTCTGCATCGAAATACTGGATGGGATTTTTGATATTTTATAATTTGGATTTTTAAAGCACGATTTTGAGGCAAATTTTACAGGTAAAAAATTAACAATTTTTTATAAATAGCCACAATTTTCGTACAAATTAACTTTTCAAAAAACGGCTTCAGTATTTCAGTGCGAAATTATATGGAGAATAACCTGCCTATCTAACTTTTGTTCCAGATTCACTTGCCAAGGGTCCAGATGTCCCACCGATGGGGAAAACCGGGCTGGAGGGGGGATACGCGACCTGGTGCAGCGTGTACAGGGAGCCCGAGATCCAAGCAAAAAAAATTGGCATTTATTGTAAAAAAGATAACTAATAAATCATATAAAACATTTTATCATTGCAAGTTGTTTTAATGCTGAAAAAAAATTTCGAAAATACTTTATTTTCCGACAGCTCAAGGCGGTCTTCCCACTTAATATTTCGTAGGCGCGCATACGTCCTAACAAACTCAACAACTTACACATGCATCCTCATGCGGGTTGATTTGTACCTACTTCGATAGTTCAAATGTTTCCTACTAAGGAAAAACCAGCATTGAATTTTCCTTAGTATCACATTTGGCATGTAAAATATGCAATTAATAATATTTATTCTCAACAAATATTCTCAATTATACATGTTAAATCTGATACTAAGAAAATTCAACGTAGTAACTTACTAACCGTAATAACGCAATGTAACGTAAAACGTAACGTAATAATTAAATCTTTTTGTACTGCAAATTTCTGTTTGCCGACGGGAAATTTTTTTTCCAGAATTTTATTAAAACGTTTATGAAATGTAATATTCTTGAGCAAAAACTAAATATTTTCTCCAAAAGAAATGATACTATCTTTTTGCTTAGCATCGGTTCTGTCACGAATTAACAGTGCCGCCATTTTTTCAATCAGATAGTATTATGTGTATGCTTAGCGTCGATCGCCGCCATATTTCCAATCGATTGAAGCATTTTTTATGTACTCGCTAGTTCAGCTCTTTACCACGAAGTTAGTCGTGGTGTAAATACGTGGTGAATTAGGAATTCTTATAAATTAATCGAAGTAAAGTTAATTGCAAAGTTAAAAAAATGTACAAAAACCTTTTTGAGAAATAATACAGATTTTGGGAATATTTTATAATAACGAAAATGAATTTTTAATATCGGCTAATAGTTTGGGAATTTTTTGTTTGTTAATACAGTTCATAGATATAGATTTAATAAATTTTTAATTTGATATAAAAATATAAAAGTACGATCTTTTTGCTTAGCATCGGTTCTTTCACGAATTAAAAGTACCGCCATTTTTTCAATCAGATAGTATTATGTGTATGCTTATAGCCTAGACAGACGGCAGCCTAATTCCGGATTACCGGCGCACTTAATCCGAATAAAATAATAACCTGACAGACGGCAGTTTTGCGGATTAATTAAACGGCTGATTGCTGTTTTATTAGGTCTGTCCACTTACATTACTATCACTATCAATTTATGTCATCTATCACTCTCGATATGAGAAAATCTTCAAGAAGTACGTGAACTGAAAACTATCAGAAACTTGTAAATTTACATTCACCGTTCATAATTGACAACTGGATTTATTTGTTCTTCAACACTTTTCATGTTGAAAACTATAAACAATTGTTGAAAGTTTTTCGTTAGCGAACACACCTAATATTTTGTAAAATGAATGGAGAAAAATTCACAATAGACAATTTTCAGCAGTGTTTCCATCGCAAATTGCCCTAATCCTCTTTTATTTTGAGAATTAACTCATAGAGTTTATGCGGATTAGCTGCAGTTAATGCCCGAGTTAATTCGAATTAACTCGGTAATCCGGAATTAGGCTGAGGTCTGTCTAGGCTATTAGCGTCGATCGCCGCCATATTTCCAATCAGATTGAAGAATTTTTTATGTACTCGCTAGTTCAGCTCTTTACCACGAAGTTAGTCGTGGTGTAAATACGTGGTGAATTAGGAATTCTTATAAATTAATCAAGGTAAAGTTAATTGCAAAGTTAAAAAAATGTACAAAAACCTTTTTGAGAAATAATACAGATTTTGGGAATATTTTATAATACCAAAAATTAAGTTTTAATATCAGCTAATAGTTTTGGAATTTTTTGTTTATTAATACAGTTCATAGATATAGATTTAATAAATTTTTAATTTGATATAAAAATATAAAAGTATGATCTTTTTGCTTAGCATCTTTTCTTTCACGAATTAATAGTGCCGCCATTTTTTCAATCAGATAGTATTATGTGTATGCTTATAGCCTAGACAGACGGAATTAAGCTGAGGTCTGTCTAGGCTATTAGCGTCGATCGCCGCCATATTTCCAATCAGATTGAAGAATTTTTTATGTACTCGCTAGTTCAGCTCTTTACCACGGAGTTAGTCGTGGTGTAAATGCGTGGTGAATTAGGAATTCTTATAAATTAATCAAGGTAAAGTTAATTGCAAAGTTAAAAAAATGTACAAAAACCTTTTTGAGAAATAATACAGATTTTGGGAATATTTTATAATACCAAAAATTAATTTTTAATATCAGCTAATAGTTTTGGAATTTTTTGTTTATTAATACAGTTCATAGATATAGATTTAATAAATTTTTAATTTGATATAAAAATATAAAAGTACGATCTTTTTGCTTAGCATCTTTTCTTTCACGAATTAATAGTGCCGCCATTTTTTCAATCAGATAGTATTATGTGTATGCTTATAGCCTAGACAGACGGAATTAGGCTGAACTCTGTCTAGGCTATTAGCGTCGATCGCCGCCATATTTCCAATCAGATTGAAGAATTTTTTATGTACTCGCTAGTTCAGCTCTTTACCACGAAGTTAGTCGTGGTGTAAATACGTGGTGAATTAGGAATTCTTATAAATTAATCAAGGTAAAGTTAATTGCAAAGTTAAAAAAATGTACAAAAACCTTTTTGAGAAATAATACAGATTTTGGGAATATTTTATAATACCAAAAATTAATTTTTAATATCAGCTAATAGTTTTGGAATTTTTTGTTTATTAATACAGTTCATAGATATAGATTTAATAAATTTTTAATTTGATATAAAAATATAAAAGTACGATCTTTTTGCTTAGCAACTTTTCTTTCACGAATTAATAGTGCCGCCATTTATTCAATCAGATGTGTATGCTTAGCGTCGATCGCCGCCATATTTCCAATTTTTTATGTACTCGCTAGTTCAGCTCTTTACCACGAAGTTAGTCGTGGTGTAAATACGTGGTGAATTAGAAATTCTTATAAATTAAAAAAAAAATGGCGGCGATTAAGGATTTTTTATTTACTCGCTAGTTCAGCTCTTTACCACGAAGTTAGTCGTGGTGTAAATACGTGGTGAATTAGGAATTCTTATAAATTAATCAAGGTAAAGTTAATTGCAAAGTTAAAAAAATGTACAAAAACCTTTTTGAGAAATAATACAGATTTTGGGAATATTTTATAATACCAAAAATTAATTTTTAATATCAGCTAATAGTTTTGGAATTTTTTGTTTATTAATACAGTTCATAGATATAGATTTAATAAATTTTTAATTTGATATAAAAATATAAAAGTACGATCTTTTTGCTTAGCATCTTTTCTTTCACGAATTAATAGTGCCGCCATTTTTTCAATCAGATGTGTATGCTTAGCGTCGATCGCCGCCATATTTCCAATTTTTTATGTACTCGCTAGTTCTGCTCTTTACCACGAAGTTAGTCGTGGTGTAAATACGTGGTGAATTAGAAATTCTTATAAATTAAAAAAAAAATGGCGGCGATTAAGGATTTTTTATTTACTCGCTAGTTCAGCTCATTTTCAAACAGTTAGTCGCAGTGTGTGCAAGTAGTGACCGGATTAATTATTGAAAAATTTAATTGCGAAAACTAAAAAAATTAAAGATGTATAAGAACATGGTAGAGGCGCCGTTGTTTAATAGGTAAGTTCTTAAAAAATAGATAGATATTTACTAGTTCTTAAAAAAGTTATAATAATTTATAACTATTTTAAAAATTAGTAAAGTAACAATGAGATAATTTTATTTTTAATATAATAAAGTTTGGGAATTTTCGGAAAAAAGTTCATCGAAATAATAGAGATTTTATAAGTTTTTTGTTAGGTTTAAAATAAACAATTTTAATTTAATAATTTCATTTTCAATAATTCATAATTAATTTTCAATAATTCTTATTGCTTTTTGCAATTTTACAGATATATAATATCAATATATAATATATATTTTACCTAAAGTATATATTAGAAGCAATTAAAGACTAATTCCGAGCGAATAATATACATCAATGTTGAAAAATTAAGAAAGAAATTTTCACAAATCAAACGTATAATCAAAAATATTACTGAATAGAAGGGTAAGAGTGGTCTGTTGCACATTTAAATGGGAAATCAAAATGAGAACAAATCCAATTTAAGTAACACCACGAAAAAATGCCTTGTCATACATTAGCTTGTTTACGGAGTTGGGATTTCTTTTTCCGGTACTGCGAATAATGTATCCTGGAGACAGAATCTGAAAAATTGATGGACCAAAAAATTAGAAACAAGTATAAAGCGATTCTTCAAAGATATACCGAACAATTTTCATTACATTACATTGGAGCCTATGTAATTAATGCTCATGTACTTGAAAAAAGCAGAAGAAGAAACGACAAAACAAGGACGATCCATGGGTAACATAGATCGAAATAAATACATACGTGTGTTTGGATTTTAGGCGTTGGCGTAGCTGCAATATTCAAGGGTTAACTGGAAAATATGAGAAGAAAACCGAAAATGTACAAAATAATTAATATGAAAATATTAAGATATGCTACAAGAGGGAATGTAAAAACTTTAAGACCATCATCATCTACAACGATCACGATGATGTAGCTAAACGTATGTGTGAAAACTATTTTACTAAACTATTAAATATACCACTATACTGCAATATATATGTATATTAAGTACATAATATTTGTTATTACTACATCTTGCATAAAGGCAAGGGAGGAGGAAGAAAGAGGAATAGAGCAAAAAACAAAAACAATACATGAATACATGTATTCCCACTGCTTGCTTATTCAAAAACATAAAAAATAGGAAAGCTCTGTTAACAACAACTACAATAATACAATCAAATTAGCTTACATATATTTCATAGTGCAAGTAAGTTTGTCCGTCAATATTTTTTACACCTTCAGTATACCCTTTACCCACTACTTTTACTTCTTCAAAATTTCTATTCTTTTTTTCATTTCATTTTTATTTTCATTTATTTATTTGTTTTCGTTTGTTGTCGTCTTTTTCATTAATAGCCAACTCCGCTTTGCACTTTGTTGTTAGACTTGTACACATTTACATTAGTCAAATCGTAACAATACTTTTATTTAAATTTCCATCTGTGCTTCGTGCTCCCTTTTTATATTGATCAAGTAGTAAGTTACATATAACTGTCTTACAAAAAAAGAAAATAACCAAAGGAAAGAAAAAAAGGAAATATCGAAAGCATAGAAGAAATATTAAAAATTTGATTTCGCACTCTTCATATCTGCTATGATTCGTCTGAATACACAGAAATTTGACGTAAGAACTTGACTAATATGAAAGTGGACACTATATCATTTGTACCGCATTAGATAAAAAGAAAATGTTGAAATTACTTCATTTTCTTTTCATTCTTTAATTATAATCGAATCAACTTACTTCAACTCACTTGCATTTCTTGTAATTTTTTCGTCATAGACAACGTGATGTGTATTGTACCTTATGAAAAGTCATGTGATTTTCATTGTTGTTTGGTGGTTATTCTTCTATCGCAGAGCTGTTGTTGATTCTCTTGTATTCGCAGACGCTACGCGTGACAAATTTTTTGTTAGTTTTGCTGCAGCCATTTTATTTTGTATGGTGATTATGAGGGTATTTATTTGTTCAATTGTTTTGCGAATTTGTGTGAGTGTGTCTTAAATTCCATTATGATATTGTGCATTTCATAATTTTCATGCACTGTATTTATATATAGTTGATGCACACGTGTTGCATGCCGCTCTTACATTTATTATTTGTATATATGTACCACCATCAATCTATAATTGAAATATTTCTATACTAATTTGATTATTTGCTTTTGCTTTTTGTTTGTTTTTATTTGGTTAATTTTGCAGAATGGAAGAGTACGAACGAAGACAACGACGTGAACGGGAAAAACATGAGCGCCAACAGGTGCAAACTGTCAATCGGGAGCATTCATTGTTCTCGGAGCCGCGACGTGTCAATCCATCAGAGGCTGACGATGATATTTCAGCCAAATTGGGTGATTACTCCAAGGCGAAAAATTTTATTAGCCTCTATACGGTTGGTATATCAACGTCTGGCCATCGCCAAATGCCGCCCAATGCTGTGCTGCCCGGTATTATACCAACAAGTGCCTCACCGTCTAATGCTGGTGGTTGCCTGGGTGGTGGTGGTGGTGTTAATGTTGGTTTACCATCATCAACATTATCTAATTCATCAGGATCATCGTCGCATCGTTTTCTGCCACCACCATCGCAACAACAACAACAACAACACCATCAGCAGCAGCAAAGTCTGCAACAACAACAACAATCACATCACTATACGCACCAACAACAGTCACGTCCATCACATCCAAAGCAGGCTGATAATAAACCAGCATATAATGGTCGTGGCAGTTATCCTGGTCAGCCTGTTAAAAATGATTTACGTTCGAGCAGTGGTATGGTACCGCCAAAAGGTCCACCACCACTATCACTGCCGCCACCATCGTCGACACTCATGCCAAATGGACGCCCCAGTGCGTCAGAGAAATCTTTTCTTGGACCGCCATTATCATCGTCATCATTAATGGCGGGGTCGGCGCCGTCGTCAACATCATCGACGTCCATACATAATGGAAGATTTTCACAGCCAATACCAAAAATTCGCCAAAAAATGCTGCCACCAGAGGTAATATTATTGAAAAATTTTCACCAAAAATAGAAATATATATATATTTTTATATTTTTTTTTTATAGAATGACATTAAGCAAATCATCAGCGAAATGACGGGTACATTTTGTGCGCCGGTACCGCTTACAGAAATTGCTGCAACTCCACATACAACAATCAGCGAAAATTATAATTTGAATGGACCGAATAAGCATAAATATGCCTTTGGTCCTATTACACCATCAACTGGTGCATTAGACAATTTAACACCATTTGGTTCAGCAACGACGACAATACAACCATTGTTGTCACCGGTAAGAACATCATTACCACCACCACAACCAGCACCTCCATCTGCTGTGTTACAAACGAGCTCATCATCAATGTCAGCTAGTAGCAATAGTGGAGTTGGTTCAACAGCAGCAGCAGCACCACCACCTGTGGTGGGCAATTCCACTACTCCACCAATGCTGTTACACCCATCAAGACCAAAGGAGCCCCTGAAAGCATTGAACACGCCTCAACAACCAGAGAAACCTATACCTGGCATGGTGGTAAAACTCAACTCAACACTGGAGAACGATTTGGAATTATCCGAGTCTGATGATGATCGTAAAAAGCTGAAGTAAGTTTTAACGAATGAAATTTTTATATTCAAAATTACTAATCTCTCGTTCACTCTCTCTTTCTCTCTCTCTTATCTTTAGCACTTCTGAATTGAACTCCAGTGATAGTTCACAATCTGATTCCAGTGATTCCTGTAGCGAGGATTCCTCAAGAGCTGGTGACAATCATCATATTCGTCAGCAACAGCAACAACTCACCCACCTGCCCCGTCATCATCAACAATCGTTTCAGGCACTAGCATCAACTTCATCGACGGCATCGTCATCTAGTGCAATCACCAACACAACCACAGCTGCCTCCAAAAAGAAAATCAGCCAAACCATCACTGCCGGTGGTGGCACTACTATTAGTGGTCTCTTGAGCAGTAGCGGCCTTGGCGGTAACAGTGTGCCGCAATCTAATAAAACATCCACATCACCATCTGATTCCAATAAATGGAACTTAAGCCACTATTTCAACAAGCCAACAACGCAACAAACAAATTGTAGCGGCGAAACAAATTCCACTTCGTCCTCAAGATCGGTAGTCAGTAGCATGAATTCGATGAATGTGGGCAATATGAATGTGCCAAGATTATTGCCAGGCGGTGCACAAATAATACCAGAGCCAACGCCACAGCAAGTAGCGGCCGCTGCAGCTGCGGTGGCAGCGGCATCAGCGTCGGCCACAATTGTGAAGAACGAAACGATTGCTGATGATGAGATTGAGAATGACAGCGATGATGATGACGACGACGACGACGACGATGATGATGATGTGCAGAGTGCGCGTACGAAAAATCAACAATCTGTTACGTCTGCAGATACCTTCCGTCATCCGGGTGCGGCAGCAGCATTTGGTGCGCGCAAACCGCAAGGTTTGAGTGTAACACCAGTTTCACCGCTGATGAAACATATTGAAGATATTAAAAAGGAATCAGCCGACTCGTTGTTTGTCACCAACCAAACTAAGAGCAATACTGCAGACTTTATAACTATTCCAACAAGTCAAATTAAGCATGAAGCAGCGGTGGCAGCGGCAGCGGCTGCTGCTAATATGATATCTCAATATAACAAGCGTAGTCCAATGGTGTCACCACTTGCGCCATCGCACTCCCACACGCACACACATCACAACCATTCATCCGCCGATGACAAATCGTTGGCGCCAGAGTTGCGCAAAAAGGCCGATGAGTATATGCAAATCGAGGGACTGTCCGGTCTGTCATCGGACACATCAGATGGTGGTGAGATGACACCAGTTACGATGCCTATGCCCGGTCCCGGTGGTACTCTGCAAATACCTGGGGTGCCAGCTGCAATTACTGCACTGCCACGATCGTTGTCAGCCGGCATACATCAGAAGCCTGTTATGCCGCCAAATTCGTTGACGGTTACCCCCATCGATCCGTTGCCGCTGCGTGAGTTATCGCCAAAAAATCTCCACTCAACGCAGCGGACAAAAAAACAACGCAAAAAACTGAAACAGCCATTGCCACGTGCAAATTGCGATTCCAGTGATGAGGAGGAAGGCGAATACACCTCACCACCGCCACCGAAGCGAGTCAGCCCGGCAGCATTGAGAGCGGCGGCGGCGGAAAAATTCCTACAACACCCCCACGCCATAACAGATGTCTCATCACATGGCACTAATGTGGCGGCAGCGGGAGCTATTGCCAATACCGCATCGACAGCGGCAGCGAAAAAGGGCCGCGGACGTCCGCGTAAGAATACACCCAGTCAAAGTGGAAATATCAGTTCGGCTTCTTCGACCAATGCCAAAGGGCCAACGCTTACAGCCAAAAAAGATGTTGCTTCCGCTACCGGCAAGAAGCCAGCAGGGCGAAGACGTCTGTCGCGGCAGAATTCCACTTCGACGCAAAGCGTGACAACAGCGAAAAGCAGTGCCAAGACGTCACCAGCCGTTCTGCCATCGCCACATCAACAAGTATTGGCAGTGTCAGTTGCTCCTCCCACATCGATGGCTGCACCTTACACAGCAGCAGCAGCGGCAGTGGCAGCTGTAACGATGCCCATGCAAGCTTCCAGTGAAGATTCATCTACATCATCTTCATCTGCGTGTTCCACGTCATCGTCCTCAACCGACTCGGAAGCAGATGCAAGTGCTGCTTCGTGTGAGGTTGAACGCCAGAAGCGGCAAGTACGCCTAACCGCTGCTGCATCAGCTGCCGTTGCTGGTGTAGTAGTAGTGCCACCACAACAACAACCGTCTGGTCGTCGCATTGTAAAACAGCTCAATAAACGCAAATCATCACTTGATGATATGGCTGTAATGGCGGCTTCAACGAAGAGTAGTGTTGCATCAGCAACACATACGTTTGCAAAGAAGAAGCCACAGCGGCGTACCCAATATATAGTACCACCAAAGAAGAATAATACCAATGTCAATGACGACGACGATGATAGCAATGAAGCCGAAGAGGCTGATCATGATTCATCGTCTTCATCATCATCATCATCAGATGAAGATAGTTCGGCAGAGAATTGCCGTGATGTTGCAACTACTATTACAACAAATAGCAGTCACCCACCTTCGTCTGGTTGTGTTGGTGGCGCTGCAGGTAGTGGTGGAGGCGGTTCGCATCGTTCACAAAATCAACAATCACCTTTCCGCAAAACGACAGCCACATCTAGTCGCAGTCGCGTTTCAACATCATGTTCATCCTCGACATCCTCTACATCGTCCAGTGCTGAGGACCATTGCGGTTTGGAATGTGATCATGTACCCAAGGAAAAGGTAATTATTGGGAACAAAAAAAAATTAATCAAACTATTTTCTCCTTATTTTTCTAAACGAACTTTACAGAAGTTACGTCGTGATAAGCCAAAAAGTGATAAAAATAAAATCAATACGTTGACACGCATTTTTAATCCCAAAGAAGGTGGTGCCAAGAAACAGGGTCAAGTCGTGATTATCGATCAGTCGGAGGAGATGTTGGCTGGCCACAAAGAACAGCATCAGCATCATATACATATGCAGCACCAACAACAGCAACAAAAACAACACATTTCACCAAATGCGGCCTTCAAAGAGATGAGTACGGGTGCTACAACACCGGTGGCTACGACTCTCATATCATCTCAGTCTCCACGGTTGACACCGGGCCATATTAAATCACCGCGTAATCCACCAGCACATCCTACACCCGATCGATGCAGCTCAAGTGCCGAGCGCAAATTACATCAACAGCAACAACAACATCGAATTCGCACGCCAAATAGAACGCCAACAATGACGCCACCCAGTAGAACTCGTACACCAACGCCAACACAGCATTTATCGGCGGCAGCTTCGCCTGCACGATTCCTATCGGCACTGCCACCGACAACGATGGCGACGCCGTCGTTAATGTGCAAAATTGATCTTTCACGATTGTGTCACATTCCATCCGAGTGGCTGAACAATACGTATCGTTTGCACAACAGCGGTGCCGGATCAGACTCGAGTCGTACGCCAATCTCTGGCGATAATCATGAGACGATTTTGAGCGGTGACTTGAAGGCGACTTCGAATCAGTTGAGGCTGAAATCGATAAGCAGCCAGCATCGCAGTACTGGTCGTCGAACACGGTCACGATCGCGTGATAGCATTCAGTGCGATGACATTGCTGGTGATGCTGTAGGTAGCCAAGGAAGTGGAAAAAAACAAAGACTGGATGCAACAGAAGGTGTGCGTTCGTCCAATGGACGCGTGAGTAGTAGTCGCTCAACAGGTAGTGGAGGTGCGACAACACCGAAAGATCAGCCCACATCATTGCCAAATGGCTATAAGTCACCACGAGGGAATGGCAATTCTTCACCTTGTTCCGGCGCTAAGCATCCATTTGGTGTAAAGCATGAGCTTATTAAGTACGAGCCCGATATGGATGCCGCCTGTTGTAATAGCAATGAGGCGAAATTCAAAACAAATTCAGGTGCGGCATCCGTTAAACAAGAGCTCTTCCTACTCAAGCATGACTGTAAGCCAAGCGGACTAATTAGTGGCGGAGGAAGCGGCCTCGTCAAAGAGAAGCAACATATGGTGGATAGTGGTAGTTCGCCAACTGCAGCGACAGTAGCAGAGACTAAGCCACGTCGTAAACGTAGTTCTAGCTCAAGTTCGAGCTCCTACAAGGAGAAGCGACGGAAAAAGGAGAAGGAATCCACCGTATCTACTGGGGGCAACAAAGAGAAAGACAAGGAGCGTGAGAACAATCATCACAGTAGTGGTGGAAATAATAAAACTGGTGGTGGCATCGGCGTCGGCGGCAATATTGGTGATGTGACTAGCAGCACCACTGCTGGTGTTGAACCTCATGTTATGGACAGCAACAGCGATACTATGGGCCAATTGCCACACACAAATCATGATCGGTTAATGGAGAAACAACAATATACTGATAATGCTGTCGTAACGACTGCTACCTCAGATCCTGCGCATTTACGAAATGTTGCCGCTGCTACTGGTGCTATATCGACCAGTTGCAGTGGTGTAACTATGCCACCACCATCAGGTGGAATGCCAACTTCACAGATGTATGCTGGTGACTCGAATGTCATGACCACGATTATGACAACGACTACAACAACAATGACAATGGCGACAACGACAACGACGACAATAGTGTCGGCGAGACAAGATGGTGGTGACTGCGGTGCCAGTTTGATGAGTGATGGGCGTCCATTAATGATGACCGCTTCACCAACACAACAGGTGCAATCGCAACAACAGCAACCACGGCTTATTTATCGTTCGTACTTTGAACGTGATGATGACACGCAAATCGATGACTTTAAGTAAGTGTTGATTATGAGGACAAAGCGCGGGCCAACTTTTGTGACTATGTTGAAAATTGGCTCCCGCATAAGACCTACCTTCCACAAGAATATGGAATGTGAAAATATTTGTATATAATCAAATCAAATCTTTCTCTCTTTCTTTCTCTTATTTCGATTCGTATAGCAAAAATACAAAATTCCTACAAGAGGCTGTCAATCGTAAACACGCAGCAGATCGCGAATCAAATTCATTCAATCAAGTGACTTTATATTTAGAGGCTGTGGTGTACTTTTTATTATCCGGTGCTGCAATGGAACAGCATCGAACTTCTGAGGAAGCAGCTTGGACTATGTACAAGGATACATTAGCTTTAATTAAGTGAGTAATGTCTTGGTGATATGATTTTTTTTTTGGTTTCTTACGTTAATATAAAATTAAAATTAAAATTAAATTAAATTAAACGTTTAACCTGAATTTATATAATAATTTCTTTATTTATCTGTTGCTAATGTGAATTTATATAATTTCAGATTTATTTCATCTAAGTTTCGCTATTTGCAAGTAACAACGCCCAATGGACAACACGAGAATCATAATAAAGTTGCCATTTTAAGGTAATTAAATATACTTTTTATTTTCTATAACTCAAAGTTGCTAATTAATATCGCATATGTCGCTTTTACTTATTTACAGTTTACGATGTCAATCGTTAATATCATTGAAACTTCATCGAATGAAGCGTCCCCTTAGTCGTAGCATTAATAACGTATGTAATGACCATTTCAAAAATGGCAAAGATATTGTTAATGGAAATACACCATCATCTATATCACCATCAAATTCTGTGTGCTCACAGGTAGGTGTTTTTTTTTTATTATTATTCTTATTATTATTTTTACTATTATTGTAATTATGCATTATAGCTAATTGTTTTTTGTTATTTGTTTTTGTTTTTTTTTTTGTTCAATTTAGGGCTCCGGTTCGAATACACCACCGGGAAGAATTGTGCCTCAAGATATTTACACTGCTTTGCAGCAACAAAATCAACTTTACAATTATTTAGCGAGTAGTCATGAATTATGGGAACAAGCTGATCGTTTAGTACGCCAAGGCAATCATACGGGTATGTAAAATGAATCTCAATTTTTTCAAATAATTATAATTATATTGATTTTGAACATATTTGTAAATGCAACAACTATATAATCACCTTAGAAGGTGATGATTTAAATGCATAACTACCACCCAACCAACATCATGATTTGCGATTACAAATATGTTGAAATAATTGTTTCATGAAATTATTAACATTTTCATGGTTACTCATCTTTGACAATATTGACTTGACAGTCTATTTGGCGAGTCAATTCAAGTCAACTAGTCGACTACCATGATAGTAGTGAATATTTTTTATTGAAAATTTATTATTTAAATATTTCTGTTGAATTAATCGTCATAATTTCTATATATTTCTTTTTTTTTACAGAATTCTTCATTGCATTGGATCGCGTAGATGGTCCTTTAACGTTGCATAGCTCAATGTATGCTGTATTCCGATATGTTCAAGCCGGTTTGAAGAAACTCAAAGATACAATGTCAATACAGTAGTTGTAGCTAAATCTTAATGTAATAATTAAACATAAAACAACATCACAACAACAACAGTACACCACATGCATATATGTATACATATAATTGCATATATACACACACATATTACTATGCAATGTTGTTTCTCCAACCAATCGATGGATTGATCGATATTTTCAATCAACACGAAATGATGATCTGCTTGTTGTTAATATGCAATACTCCCTAGCTGAGACTCGCAGGTGTTACAGACATCTCATCATCGAACGTCATCGTCATTGTCATTGTCATCGTCATCGTTATTGTTCTCATCTCTGGAGGATGGCATTGAAAGTGCAACATGTTTAGTAGTTTGTTTTATTTTTATTTATTGAAAATATATAAATAATTTTTTTTTTTTGTAAAATTAAGTAAATAACTAATTATTGTAGTAGTAATTTTTCTAAAAAAAAAAAAAACTGTACAATAATAACAGCAACAATATAATACATAATATATATATTTTAATATGAAGAATGATATAAAATGATTATTATTTTTATTACTGTTGCTATTATTATTATATCATTACAATCTATATTATTATTATTATTATTATGACTATTATCTTTATGCTCATTTTTAAAGTACTACAATTTTATTATTTTACCTAAGTTTTTGAAAATATTCACGCTGTTACTATAGAGTTTAAATTAAAGTTGTAATGTTAAATTTGAAATTTGTTAAATATTGTTTATTTTTTTTTTTACTTACGTAATGGCATAAATGCGTATTATACTACACAGTTTTCTTATATTTGTTAACTCATTATTGCCAGTATACTACGAGTATATAGTATATATGTTAAGGTGGTCCAAACATTTTTGTTTTTCCAATATTCCTTCCAAAACAAAGTATAAATTTAGAGGATGTTCATAAAATGTTTATAATGTACTTGAGAAGGATTTTGTAACTTAAGAACATTTCAAATTTAAATTAGTTGAAAAAATTGGTACTGCTATTCCAAATACCAAAAGGGAGTGCTCCGTTTTCTACAATGATTTTTTTTCCATACAAAATTGGACCACTTTATATATATATATATATATATATATA
This sequence comes from Megamerina dolium, assembly GCA_963854835.1. Classification (NCBI taxonomy): domain Eukaryota; kingdom Metazoa; phylum Arthropoda; class Insecta; order Diptera; family Megamerinidae; genus Megamerina; species Megamerina dolium. Next base: position 29,891,278 of record OY978529.1, on the reverse strand, counting down.
TATATATATATAATATATATATATATATATAATATTTATAATATATATATATATATATATATATAATATATATATAATATATATATATATATAATATTTATAATATATATATATATATATATATATATATATATATATATATATAATATATATATAATATATATATATATAATATATATATAATATATATATATATATATATATAATATATATATAATATATATATATATATAATATATATATATATATATATATATATATATATATAATATATATATATATATATAATATATATATATATATATATATATATATATATATATATATATATATGTATAGAAATGTATGCATGCATATATGTATCTTCTTAAAATATATGCACAACTCTAAAGTAAAGCGTGAGTGATTTTCTCATTTTAGATTTTTAATTTTATTTGTATCCTATTATTATAAATTATTTAAATATTTCAACATGTAAACAATATTAATACATATTATTGTCATTATTATTATTATTGCCTATTTCTATTATTATTATTATTATGAATGATATTGTAAAGTAGTATTGATTTTCTCGATTAGTAAATCATTTGTAATATAACTGCATATATGACTTCTTCTTTTGTGTTTATTCTTCTTTTTACATTCGGTTTTAATTATGAAAAATGTTTATTTGATAAAAGTCCTAATTTAATATTGAAATCATACCTAATAATTATCATATTAAGATGTAAATTCAGTAATTTCACTTCACTTATTTCAACCTATATCATTGTATATCTTTCAATGATAAAATATATGACTGAGCCCATGATAATTTTCAATTACACACTGCATAAGATAAATCCTTCACTGATATTTGCCATTTTGTTCAGCATTCATTAATCACGTGATGGAATAATTAATAAATCAACCACGAAGTGAACATGAATGCATCGCCAAGTCCCCGTTTATACGCGAAGACATTTACATGATCATTTTGTTCGTTAGCGAGGGAAGCATGAGAAAAAGAGAGGGGTTTTTGTTTGCCGTACACCGCGACACGGTTTGTGCTTCTAATTCGTTATGTAAAACATTACCAATTAATGTAAAGGAAACATACAAATGAGTTAACATGTCGCCGAGAAACATTATCGCCTGTGTAAACTCGAACGTAACATCAAAAAAGAATTGAGAATGTTTTTGATGCAAATGCCTTCGTGTCTAAATGGGGACCAAGAAGAATGTTCAAAAGATATTTGCAATGTGGTGGTGGTGCAATAAATTACAACGTGAAATTATCCACCACAGGACCAATGTCAATACGTCAATAAGAAGAAAGTTCAAGATATTTGTTCACATTAGTTGCGTTCGCTACTTCCCTATTAATAATTATCCATCAGCAAATTTCCGATAAATAAGAAAATATTTGTTCTCAAAGATAGAGATATCACAAATAGTACACGAACACAAAAACTTGCAATTTTGACGTACAGCTGATGATTGTTTACGTTATGATGATCAAGAAGAGGAATTTAAAGGAAAACGAAAAAAAATGGAATATTTAATAAAGTTAGACGAAAAGTGTTTCCCTGGAACATTTCGTATAAATTTTATTAACTACTGAAGAAACTTGACAAATAGTATACTTAATTACATCTAGCATATTTGTTTTGTTAATATTCCATTTACAAATAAAATGTTGCTCATTTACTTAAATTGCGATCAGCTGTTATTTATCAGCTTTTTCTTGCTGGTAAATATTTGTTCAGTAGAAACAGCAACTTCTCATTAAAATCAACTGTCACTTTACTCTCTCAATTTCACTCTTTTGATGGATTATTGTGTAGACGAACAGCAAAACCTGATAGGTAGGTAACGAATCAGCTGTTCCGATCTATTTCAAACAACATCCATGAGCTTTTTAGTCAAAACGGATTGGTAGATAACGTAACGTTGGAATCTGTAGAAATTAGATTTTCAACGTAGCGTATGTTAAAAAAATGAAATCAATCATATTTATATTTTATATTATGCCTCGCTATCTCTATAAATGTCATACAGCATATGGAATGTGCTATCCGAGTTGAGCAATCCCACATTTAATAGCTGTTACCTTACGTTGACAAATCGCACTATTAGTGCTCGATTAGTTAAAACGCATAGCTTCATATTCAAGGTATGGCAATTGTAAAAGATTTCTCTTATAGCCTAGACAGATGGCAGCCTAATTCCGGATTACCGAGTTAATTCGAATTAAGTCGGGCATTAACTGCATCTAATCCGCATTAACTCTATGAGTTAATTCTCAAAATAAAAGAGGATTAGGGCAATTTGTGATGGCAACACTGCTGAAAATTTTCTATTGTGAATTTTTCTCGATCCATTTTACAAAATATTAGGTGTGTTCGCTTATAAAAAACTTTCAACAATTGTCAACAGTTTTCAACATGAAAAGCGTTGGCGACAAATAAATCCAGCTGTCAATTACGAACTGTGAATGTAAATTTACAAGTTTCTGATAGTTTTCAGTTAACGTACTTCTTGTAGATTTTCTCATATCGAGAGTGACATATGACAAAAATTGATAGTGATAGTAATGTAAGCAATCTTGCCGTCTGTTAGGTAAATATTTCATTCGGATTAAGTGCGCCGGTAATCGGGATTAACGCTGCCGTCTGTCTAGGCTATTAGTTCTCCCTTATTGCTCTAGCTTTATAATTATACATTTCGTCGCCTCTCCCCAGCAAAAATTATTGGCTACCATCTGCCATTTTGAGTGCCAGATATTAGTTTTATCAGTGGCAATATTTCTGTGTGGGCATTTATTTATCTTAATAAAAGCATTTAGATATGGCGTCAAGAAAACATGTTCACTGAATGGAAGCGTTTAAAAATTCATGCTTAAAAATTTATGCTTATTTTAACTATTTTTACGTTTTTAATTATCAACATGAAACTCAAGCAAACGAATTGGGCGCCTACCAAAACTTTACGTTCAGTTTGAAAATGTTACCACAACGAACTTTTAGTAGAAATTAAAAACTGGCTGTCAAATTAGCAAACCGACAGTTCATGGTGGACAATATCTGTCAAGATAATTGTTCTGGTAATTATTGCTTTCTGTGAGCATTATGCGGTCTCCATTGGCATTATATTGTCTGATATCATTATCAAGATAAATACTTTTGCCTGTGGAGACGCCCTGTAAGACGCTGCTCAGCTCTTCCAATCTATTTGATATAAAAGCCATAAAGCCAGCGGGCCATAGAACTTGTCATCCGTCATACGTTGTGTGTTTTCATTGACAGCTAAAATGAAATACATTCGTTTGTGTTAAGTGCTGCCCATTCAGTACGTCTCCGTCTTTTGCCGTGCGGCGCGAAGTCTGACAACTATTAATAGAGGGTTGTACTGCACTGCGACCCTAGGTCTATTGTGCACCCCATCATGGAGTAGAGTTTGGATGCTAAGTCTAGCATCCATTATGAAGTTATAGATCCTATCATCCCGAAGTTTTTCTTGCTTGTGTGCATAAGTGCTGGGCACGTCCCCAACACATGTTCTGCAGTCTGACAGCTATCAGTTGATTCATTTTGTTTTGTGTGTGTTTTTGTTTTCTCAGTCATTGATGTATTGATTGGGCCACCTACATCCGCCAATGTAGCATTGTTAGCAAAATCCGCAATGTATGCCGGTCCATGACAATCTGTCATGGACCGTAAAAGCGTAAAAGCGATTAGTCATTGTTGTCCTTGCTGACGTGTTGCTATTTATCGATAAAATAAAATAAAATAAATATCTGGCACTTATAAACCCCGTGTTAAATTTTAGACTGTATTAGAAGAGACCTATTATTTTAGCCGGTTGTGGCATCACTTTTTCTAAGCTTTGCCACAGAATTCTTTTAGAAGATTTTCCATGGCAAATTGTTACTGCCGGAAGAATTGCCAATTGCCTGCAGACAGGTGGGCCCGGTTCGAAAAAAATATTTTCAATATTCAATAGCCAGGGATTGAACCCACGGCCTACAGATCAGAATGTCAATGCATTGACCACTGAACTACGACACCCACATTTATTTATTGATAGCGTTGACAATAAATTATAATTTAGCACCATTAGCTTTCAAAAACAGCTAAATTGTTTGCATGACACATACGGTGCTTACAAAAGTAGGAAGTACTTTTGATTTGACTTTTTTGACAGATGCGTGGGATGAGAAAAAGCGTAGAATAGGGGGAGTGGATTTTCAGCTTTACTATTGACAGCTCAACGAAATTGAGTTAGTTGAGAAATAATTGTGACTTGAAATTCGCATTATGGTGAATGGTACGATGGCATCGCAAGCTTTAGTTTGATTGCGTGAAGGCAACTCGACATTGGAAGATGCCTATCAGGTAGTTTGTGCTCATCCAGAAGGTTAAACATTTTGACACTGAATGAACAGATTTTGATATATTATTACTAATAATTCTGTCTTTGGCACATTTATATTAGGCTTCATTCTTGTCACATTTCAATTTTTATTTGCCTCTTCAATAAAAAATGTTTTAACTTTAATGTAGTTTTAAACATTTGACGCTATTACCCGGATATTTCATTATTAATCTTTGATGTTCATGTCCCTCTTTTGCTCAGTGTGAAATTAGTTTGACAGTCAAACATTTACCGTCATGTGACTATGGGTGTGTGTGAGTTCGTCTAAATTTTAGGAATTAAATTGTTATGACATTTATTGATATTGTTTGATCTATCTTCGGCCACCACGCCAAGGAGGCGTAGGTGATTATTGGCACTATTACGGTCCTATACGACCATGCAACCATTTTTGGTCGCAGATCCCATCTTTTACCGTGCAGTCTCTGGCACGCATAACTTGCTCTTAGAGTTTTGCCAGTTATATATTCTAAATGGTTATTCCAAGACAGGGTTTTATCTAGGATTAAACGTAGATATTTCATTTACTTGGACAGAATTAAGTCTGTGTCCCCTAGTGTAGGGGTTCCTATACTCAATTTCCGTGTTCTGGTATTCAAATGTAGTACCCATTTGTTTTATTCGGATTAATAGAGAGTCCTTTCTCCTGACACCTGTCATGAGTGATGTCAAGAGCTAGTTGCATCCGATCGGTTAATGTAGAGTCAAATTTGCCTCTAACCATTATTACCAAATCATCCGCAACGCCCTGGACTTCATATCTGAGGTCATCGAGAGTTTGTAAAAGCTCGTCGATTACCAATAGCCATAGGAGAGGCGATAAGACGCCTTCTTGATGGTATCCTTTGGTTGAGCTGACAATTCATCTTTTTACCCCCAATTGGAAATTAATAGTTCTATTTTTCAGCATATTGAGAGCCCATGTTATGATCAGTCTACTTATTCCTTTCCTGACCATCCCTACCTCAATTGATCTGAAAGTTGCATTATCAAAAGCCCCGGTAATGTCAACCGATGTACAGAGAGCAATTTCTTTATCATCTATAGCCTTTTCAATTTTGCTTGTTGGGCTATGTATAGCGGTCTCAGTTGATTTGCCTAATTGATAGACATATGAATATGAAGAGGTGAGTCTTTAACATAAACTTCCCTAATATATTGATCTAGGATTTTCTCCATTGCTTTAAGCACGAATGACGTTAGGCTAATGGGCCAAAAGGCTTTTGGGGTGTGATCCGCCCTCTTTCCTGCTTTCGGAATGAAAGCTACCTGAGCCTTCGTCCAATGATTAGGCACGAAGCCCAATTCTAGATTCGTCCAAAATATATTTGTTAAAGCTGGTGCCAATATATTCCCACCTTGTTGAAAAAGGCACGGCTGTATGTTGTCGACATCAGGCGATTTAAATGATCTATAAGTCGAGATCGCCCATTTATTTTTGTTCACAGTGAAAATCTTACGAGCCAGTGAAAGTTCCTTCGTGTAGTCACCATGAACCGAGTATTCTCGGTGTCTTCCTGGTCCTCATCATGGCACAACCCGGAAAGTTTCCGTCAGCCTTCTTAAGTGTAGAGAAGCCGTTTGAGTGATTTTTATTGAGTGATTTCTGGAGTCTTGTAGCCGCTGGGAGCGTTTCAATCTCTCTTTTTTTTGATTTCGGCAATTCCTTATTATACGCCGTTAAGGCGATTTTATATAAAGCTCAATCCCCAGTGGTCTTGGCTCTATTGAAGATATGACGGGCATTTTTGCGTAAACAGTCTAGTTCCTTGTTCCACCATGGGACGTTCCTAGAACGTTTCTTGACAACAAGCTCGCTATTATTTTCAAATCATATATTATAATGTTTTCGAGTTTGTTAACCTCGAGATTTAATACCTCAGAGTTATGTATTTCCTCACTAAGACATCCAATGTTTTGCTCTAAGTGAAAATTGTAAAGCGACCAGTTGGTCTTCCTACCATTTCTTATTTTGAAGTAGTACTCAGTTCACCCTATCAAATCAAAGCGAATGTAGCGATGATCTGATAAGGAGTCCTCGTCTTTGGAGACATTGAAGCTGTCCCCAAAAACTAACTACAGTCGTAGTGGTGAAGTCTGGGACGTGATTTCCCAGACCGGCCCTGTTGGGCCTTGCCACCTTTCGTGCTCCGCAAAGTTTTCTTAGCTTCTGGGGTTTTCTTCTCCCATTTCCTGAGGCGGCCAGAGACATCAGAAGTCTTCGAACCTCGGGCATTAGCGCTGCCCTTCTTTGATCTCACTTATGGTCAGAGAAGGCCCGACTATCCGCCCGACTATCCGCAGCCCAAAACCAACAGAGATATGACCATGCTGAAAGTGGGCCATTGGTCCATATATATAAATTTAAAATCTTTTGAAAAAAAAAACAGTGATGATCTTTAAGCTGAGCGTTATTATCTGTTATTATCTGAGTCTATTATCTGCTTGGCGTAAAATTTCTATTTTAAAAACGTTAAAAAAATTCCTCTTGTCGGAAAAGTCTGTTTACGTTTGAAAGCGAGAGCGCGGCAGCTGTCAAATTAATTTCTGTGCTATGTATTTGCATCTCTCTGTTTACAATGACGTGAGACTCGACGTTCGCAATGCTAGTGTGTGACAGCTATCAGTTTCACTTGTACTCAAAGTTCCAAGATAAGTGACATTTGATTGAAATTGAACATTTAAATTTAAAACTGCTTGAAAATATGAAGACATTATTGAAAGATCTTCAAATTATTATAACAATTTACAATAGCCTAGGGAGTCCGAAATTTGTCTTAAAACTTAGCTTAGACAAAAGCAATTGAAATTTTTTTTTTAAATATTAATACTTAAAGTTATTTTAATTCACAATCAAACAATATTTAGCATCCATTATCTTCTTTTTGACACGAACTAGTTTGGTCGTTGACGCCGACTATAAATTAAAATTAAATCTATATGAGAGAATTGTTGTCGAGCGAAATATAGTAGACGGCGAAGAAAGTCGTATACACATGATTGACGGTGGTGTGGTTATCACCACACGCCTTCAACCAATCCATTGCAGATTGCCTCGCACATCGCGCGTGGTCTGAACCAAGCCCGTCCTTGCGAGCGCACGGTGCTGGTGGCTCTCGACTTGTCCAAGGCTCTTGACACGGTCAGGCTGGCTACCCTGCTTGACGACATCCTGCTCTCATCCTTGCCTAACTCCATTAAGCGATGGATAGCCATCTACTTCGTCAACCGACAGCCGTTTGTGGAGTTCAGAGGAGAACGTTCCCCGTATAGGAAGGTATGGTAAAACAGGGAGTCCCGCAGGGAAGTGTGCTGTTGCCCATCCTCTTCAATTTCTATCTGTCGAAACTCCCTGCGCCTCCTCCTGGTATACAACTCATCTCTTATGCGGATGATTGCACGATCCTGGCGTCGGGCCACAACATCGCGGCGATGTGCTGCGAGATCAACGCGTACTTGGTGCACGTTCAACAATTCTTCAACCGTAGGAGCCTAATACTCTCGCCCGAGAAATCTAACCCAACACTATTTACTATCTGGACCAAGGATTTCGGAACCGTGCTCTCTGTAGCAGTCGATGGCAGAGCTATTCCGACTGTGAATAGATCTTTGCTGCTCATGTTGATTACACCATCCAAAGGTTACATAGCAGAAATAATATCCTTCGGGCACTGACCGGCACTTGCTGGGGGAAAGACAGGGAGACGCTGCTATAAGGCTATCGGCAGGTCGATCATCAACTATGCTGCACCAATTGGGACGCCACTCATAAGCCACATGCAATGGCGGCTTCTGCAAACCCGACAGAATACTGACCTGTGCATTATCACGGGCTGCCATAAGATGGCACATGAGGATCACCTACATCAGGAATCGCGAATGCTAAAAGTGCATGAGCACAACGAGCTGCTTTCGCAACAATTTCTTCTTTCCTGCCACCTTCCATCATACCCCAACAACCAGGTGGGGCAGGTGAGTCATCTACTCGATAACTTGAGCTCTAGTACGCATAGGGCGGTACTGAATTCACTGCATCAGCGCGCGGTGGAGGCGGCCATCGAGTGTAAAGCTCATAACATCGTGCTGGGTGGTCGCTCACCGCCAATAGCAGACTGCGAGCAACGGCTCCTAAGATCTAGATGGAGCGTCTATCTGAACTGCTATATGTACCGACTGCCGATACAATTCCAGACAGATGACCGCGGTGCCGGCAGAGCCCGCACGACAACCGTCATCTTTTCACCTGCCCCGGAAGGCCTACGAGTTTAGCCCCCTCTGCACTGTGGACGCACCCTCTGGAGGCTACCGTCTTCGTGGAGCTGGTTGATGAGAACAACAACACCCTAACTGAACATGAATTTTCGTGATTTCGAAATCGTTGTCTAACTTAAAATATATAAAAAGTAAAGTACACTAATTATTAGAAGTCGGTTAGACAACACTGCCTTTTTCTTTGCCGTCAAATATGTTTAAGCGTCTTTCTTCGTCCTATTTTTTAACGTGTGTTTTGGCCGTCGTGCATATTCTTTGTTTGCACCGACGATATGCTATTGCGCAGTTAGTTTTGACAGGGCAAATTCGATTAGTCGAATATCGCCTATCGCTCCAATTATGCTTAATGCAGAATTCTATATTCAACAAATTTCGATGCGGTGCGACAACAAATATTAGTGAGCAGCAATGTCAAATATTTTTACCTAACGGGGTTGCATTGCCAATCAACAAATCGACCATTATGATTCTTATCCTTACGTTATAAATTCCAACATTAATATACAGGATGCAATTACTAATTTAATACAATCAATGATTAGTAGATATTATGCACAGATCAAATGGAATATAAGACATTGACCCGTGTCGAACCAATTAGAGAAGATCACACGTTAAAGGCCGCCATATTGTAGGAAAACAACAGATGATGACCTTATACATAGATGACGTGTCGTTTGTGTATAAGAAATGTAAACAAACTTTTAATACACAGAACGACATGTCATACAAAATATTGACATCTAAAACGTAAATGAACTACCGAAGTTTCTCGCGGACTTTTGTTTTTTTAGGTTGGGAGGGTCCACACAGAAGCACACGGAGAAATAACGTCATGCAAATACAAAGTGAGTTGGTGTATCTGTACGTGTCGGAATGGTGTAAATGTGTGTGTTCGGGTTGGCCTCGGTCGACTTTGTTGTCCATCCATTGTGTTGTCATGGAGGGTTGAGGAACACGACCCGATCACTGACTGCTAACTGAGGCGGCCATGAGAATCACATTGAGCGGATGGACAATAATGACGCCCAAGTGAAATAAGTGTCGTTCAGGCTACGTGTGTGTTCGTCGTAGTAGAGTAGGTGTTTGCCCACTGTGATATAGGATTCGGAAATTGTCAACACGTGACACAACAATAATGTTGTTATAATTTAGTTTTTTTTTCCTCGTTCGTTAGCTTTTCTATTTGTACGGTATCCACATGTCGGCAAGCAATTAGCAATTCTACCGGCAATTAAAATTTGCCAGGAAAAAACTTATAAAAAGTGATGTCACTAGATTTTTGACGTTAGGGACCGGCTAATAAAAGTAGGTCCCATCTAAACACTATCCAAAATTTAGCACGCACAATAGTAGTGGAAGAGAAAGTCTGGCAAATGACCTTTTGGGGTCTATAAGTGCTACATAATTATTTATTTAATTTGTTTAAGATATAATATTCTTTTTTCCTTTATGCGGGCGAAGGCTTGGTAATACATATCTCCCACTCTACAATGGGGTTGTTCGAGTTTTATTCACTATAGCAGCAGTATTGCAACTCGTGTAATTGTGACGTATCACGTTTGATATTTCTAACATTTCCAAATGTCAAAATTTGCTAGATTGTTGCAAATTTTTATCGTGTTATATCTCGATTAACATGTCTCTTGCATCTAAACAGCGAGTAGTTGCAAAGGGCATTTGTCTCACGATACAAGTTCGAACATGTTGAAAATACAAAATACAAACTTTTTGACATATTTTAAATACAAAAATCTGTTTATTATTTTTTTTCCTAATAAATTGAATTTTAAATTCAACTAACAAATATATAATTATAATTATAATTATTAATAATAGCTAACAATTATATAAATTTAATTTTTGTTGTTTTTGTTTTAAAACTTTCAATATACATACAATAGTTAAATTATGGGAAATAAATAAACGAAATAAAACAATAACACGTCTTTCTTAAATTGTACACAGATATTAATAATTATGTCTAATGTAAAGAAATTTGTATTTTTTTTTATTGTAGTTTAATTTGAGTATAATTTTCTGATTCTATTTTATGAGAGCGGGTGTTTATAGTAAACGAAAGAAAATATAAACTAAAATAAATTATACCAAGTAATATTAGTAAAAACGAACAACAGCAACATAGAAACAAACTAAATACATTTTAAGCATGTTAAATATTTTATATGCGTTTATATTTAAATATACAATTATAAATTCATACATACAATGCATACATCTCTATGTATATTTCGCAGAAAATACAATTATTAGAAGAAATAAAACAAGCAAAAAAAAAAAAACAAACAAAAAATAAAAACAACAAAATATACAAATAGCTTAAAATTACAAAAACAAGAAATATTTAAGTTTTTGTTTTTTTAAACGCTTCTTATAATTTTTTACTTAAAACCTATCATAGCGAACGCGCTACTGTGATGAACAAGTTTCCCCGCAAATTTTAAATAAACCACAAACCATTGATTTATTCTTCAAAATTTATATCGTCAATTTTAAAATAATTTCCTACGAGAACAATTCGTACAGGTTCTTACTAATTGTCGGAGCAGTCCAAATAGTTATATATCCAGATAGCCGTCAAATCACATATTCCATTATCTTCATTGGATTGGAAATAGAGGAGAAGCTCTGCATTAGAGGCTCAATTGGTATTTTAAAATGTATCAAGTTGACACTTACGATATTTTGATGATTTCAAATTGACAATATTTAAGCACCAACATTTTCCTTTTTGCGACCGACCTTTTCTCCGACCTCTTGGGAACATTTTGTACCACTCATACATTTTTTCTAGACTCTTCAACGAAAGGCTTTTGCATCAAAATTTGGTTGACAATTTTGAAAATCTGCACCCAATACCAATATAAACATGCATTTTGAAATACATGTCAGAAACAATTAGGTTAGATCTAGGGAGGGCCATTGTGATGCCGCAAGAAGCAACCCGTGCTTCGGCGTAGAATATTCCCTAACTGACAGTAAGCCAGCTCGTAGAGGTTGTAAGAAGTGACTGATGAGGTGAATCCCTCTGTGGCCAAGACCGGACACTCATACAAGAGGTGAGTTATGTACTCCGGTGCTTCCTAGTCGCCGCAGCTCCGCAGTCGTAGTCAGGCACCGTCATGCTTAGCCTACTTGCGTGTCTGTTATGCGCTAGTAAGTCTTTTGTTCGTTTTATGTAATGCGTCTGAGGCTTCGGAAACAGTACTACCTAATAATATAAAGGAAAGTGTTTTCTCAATTGCATTTCTCATTGCAATTAATGCACTTATTATCGATGCCAACTCAAGAAATTAGCTGCTTTGATTTGAATGCGCGCAGGCAACTGAACAGGTAACTGTTAATTAGCACTTCCCTCTCAGACGACGCAACTAGAGAGATTGCCATTCGTATTGCGGGCATAAAATTCAAGGTTTCTGAAAACTTTTCATCACAATAGTATGACAGAATCTAGAACGAAAAATAAAACGAATTATTTACAAACATAAAAACCACAAAATTTGTTCACAAATGGTTTTCTGGATCGAATCGTCATATACGTCAACGGATCGAAAATCATACGAACGCAAGCGAAACGAACGCAATTTTTTCTAGCTAGAATAGTTTTCAAGTCCACTTTACTTTGGATCGAATTTTTAAATCATCTTCGGAGCCTTGTGTGGTCGGTGCACAGCCGAATGCTGGTAAAGCTTTTATCCGCTTTACACAAATCTCCAGCCCGGCTGCTTCAATGAGAAATTCTTCAGCGACAGTGATTTTCTCCTAATTGTAGGGTCTTTCACCAGCCATGTAAGCATTTTTTTTCGCATGCTTATATTTTTGATCAGCGAAAGCTTATACAAAACAATAAATATTAACAATATAGATATGCATATACAAATTAGCCTCCTTGTCTCGTGACCTTACATCAATCAGGCGTTTGATGAACTCCTCCCAGAGTTTATTCGAGGAGCCCTATCTTGGCTACAATTCAGCAAATTATATGCCAAGCTATGGTGGATTGCCATGCACTACGAGTTGATGAGGAGGTGATTCCTTATGCTTTGGGTTCGGTTTGCCATAATTTGTCCTTTAATAATATTAGTAGTTAAAAATCATATTTACATATTCTTACAATTTATTTTGGTTTTTTTTTTTTTTGATTTGATCTCGTAAGATTGATTGTTTATATTCGAATGACATCAGGTTTCGTATTATACGTTCACGTAAGTGGCGATTCAATCCTAGATCCTACTAGTGTATTAGAAGTCGACTAAAATTTCGCCTAATATACGTCTCGATTTTAGTCGGTAGTAAGTGATCAGCAATGATTTGCCAGTTACTCGAAATTTTTCAATTGATGGATCTGTTGAAAACGATCGATTTCATATGACAGAACTTAAACCAGTGCCTTTTTAAAGGCACATTCTGAGTCGGAGTTAGCGAGCAAATGTTCCAAAGAATTCATAATATATACTTATCACCAAATCCAACAAAAAACACATTTACTTACTTAACCATCTATGTATTACAACCGATTTCGACCGAATGTAGAATGCAGCGCCAGTCCTTTATGTTCATCGCTCGCTGGCACCACTTAGAAAGCCCAAGGTGCTTCATCTGTGTCCTCCAGAAGCCTCCGAATATAACACCTTCTAGGCTGAGTTTGTTTTAAGAATCGCTCAAATGACTGAGTCCTCGCAGAGTCTGATGCGCTTAACTATGTCAATATCGGCATACAAACTCGCATAGTTCATGATTGCAGTTGATTTGGGCCTTCAATGAGGATATTTTGAAAACTTGATGAATTTGCACGTTGGTTACGCAGCGTCTTGTAATGAATGATTGATGTTCACAACTTATCTCTGGTTCCACACCCAATACATATTAAGTAATTGTAGTCCTGTAGTCTTAATGACTTGTATGCACCGCCACTAACGCTAAGAAATCAGGCCATATTTACTAGGCTTTTGATGAATAAAGCAAGCTACAATCAATCACGCTTATATAATTTGCATGCTCCCAATTACAGCTTATGAAACATTTCAGTTTGCATATGTGAACATTTTCTTCGCTTTACACTATACTTCTGCAATAAAAATCATATACATAAGTAAATTATGGATAATTAAGGTTACAAAAATAAAAAATAAAATTTAATCACATATAAAGTAATTTACCATTACTTCAGTTTCAAAATTATATACAAAATAATTGAAAATAATCAAAATTGGAATAAAAGGAAATTAGTTAAATTTTTACAATTTGGAAAAATAACATAAAACTCTATACTTAAATAAATAATTTAATCAATAAATTTACAAGTACATTTAAAGAAAAATAAAGAAATACACATTATGATCATGAAAATTACAAATTGAATTGAAAATTTACTTTAATGTAACAAACCAAGCTGCAAGCGAATCAATTGAGATCTTATGGAAGCGAAGAAGAAAGGAAATAATAGCATAAAATACGCATGCATACATACAAACTTATTGATGACATAATGGAGCAAATAAGAATAAAATTACACACTACACAGAAACTACACTTAAACCTTAGAGAAGCAGTAGTAGGCAATTGAAGAATTTAATAAAATTGAATTAATAAATTGAAGAGATTAAACAATTAGCATATGTTTTTATATAAACTACAAGAAACTAAAATGTAAATCAACTAATTACTATACAAATACCTAAATGGAAAATAAATATAATGTAAAAAACGAAATCAATATCGTCTTATGTCAAAAAAAGGGAAACAACAACAAATACAACAACAAAGGACAAACCACAACTAATTGTATAACAAAGAAAAGTCATAATTTCGTTAATTTAAGTAACTAATAATAATCGAATTAAAAAAAAAACAAATTTGTTATATGCAATTTGTAAATAAACAAAATAGTAAAGTATACCAACAATAATTAATATTAATAAGAATTGATAATCGAAAAACAAAACTTAGAAAGGCCCACATATAATAAATATACATACACATATAATATATACATATATTTTTATAAAATACTACGAATAATTATATAGCTCTAATCACGCTATTAGATATACATAAACAACTATTTTATATTTTTTGCTTTTGTTTTGTTAATTTTCAATATCTTATTGGATGTATATAATTACATTACAATAAGTACAAGTTAATTGCTAATATTATTATTACAACTATTATTATGAAATAAATAGTCATAATATAATATTTTGTTAAGTATTATTATTAAGTTTAAAACAAATTGATTTATAATATAGGTGCATACATATGTATATGTAAATTAACATTTTGTACAAACAAGACAAAACCAAGGAAAAAGTAAAATTCAAATAAATCACAGTTCTATATTACAATTGAATAAAACAACAATTACTTAAAATTAAGTTCATTAAGCAAATGTGAAACAAAAAACATTTACAATTTCCAAAAACAATGGAACAATTACCAATGTAGTTGATAAATCAAAAATAAAGGTAAATGATGATACAAAGAAATGAAAACCAATAAATATTATATAAAGTATAATGAAAAATTGAGATTATTTTTTTATTTATATCATACAAATGCTAGACCAACAATTGAAACATAAAGCTGCTAAAGATTTTGCAAAGGATTCGTAGAGGTATTATTATTACAGGATAAGCCAAGTCGAAAGTTGATCGACACTGGTTGAGCAATTTTGAATTGAAAAACTGCATGTATGTTAATGAATACTGGTGGAGCAAATATGAACAGTACGACACATTTTCAATCCGAAGAATGTACGGATCTAGATCCCTGAAGCACTCGACCAAGGTTCATTCAACTCGTCAGATTACGAATATGCCTTGTACGGGAACAAAACAACGCACTTCCCTATTCCCGATGCTACATCAAGAACACTTGCAATCGTTGATCTAGGAGAATGTTTCCATTCTTGTGTTATCTTATATTCGTTTCTGAGAATGAAATATAGCCAATAGAACGGTAGTAGCAGACATTACACCAATCACTATATCCGATTTGCGACTGACTGGAAGTAATTTGCAAATATAGGTAGGTGATACTTTGAATTTACACTTCAGCGCAGATTGTTTTATAAATACAATCCATGCCCATTACATTTCTTATTATAATCTACAGCACAGAAATTATACAACATATATTAACACATGAACTTGAACTATTATTTTGGGAATTCTGATTTGCATATATATTAAAAAAAAAAATTTATTATTTAGTCACTCAAGAATAACGTACCTATTCAGAGTATTGCCAGTTATGTTCACCAGCGATTCAAATAGACCTCATTTTAATTCTTGCACATATCAAAGTAATAAATACGTATAAATTCCCATTTGTTATATTATATTTATTTGCTAATAAATGTTTAAAGCATATTATTGCCGTTATTTAAATAACATTCATACCAAGAAACACTTTAATATTCTTTAAATTGAATTCGATTGGCAACGCAATTTGCATTCAACTCAAAATGGCTGTAGATGGTTTTTTTCCTCCATTAAATACGTTATGAGCAGAAAATGCAAAAAGCAATTAATTGATGAAATGAACAAAAGAGTATGGAAATAAATCTCAAAAATTAAAAAAAGTACACTCTAAAGATGTACAAAAGAATATAAAAAGGAAAAAAATAGCGCAAAATAGCGCGTAGGAAAGCGCGGTTAAAATATTGAGCTTGAACTATTCGAAGATTATCAAAGAGTTTGTGAAATTATTATTTGTTTTCAAAACAATATACATTATCGATAAAAAACATTTACGAAAATAATAAACAGAATAAACCATTTTAAATTGTAGCTTCTAACATTAGCGTTGTTTGAATACCTGGAGTGAGATTTATATACATATAATTTGAGTGCTTTTCTAATATATTAATATAAAATTATATATTCCCTTTAGCTAATAATTAAATTTATCATAAATATATCAACTATTATAAGAAAAAACGGGGTACAAGGTTATTTGCTGTAAATATTGTATATCAGTCCATTGTTTTCAAGGGTAAACAATATTTGGGCCTTCATCATCCGATGATCAATTAACTTGGCGGTTACCTTTGCATTATAGTAACGAGCCAAATGTTTATGCAATTGAATTCAACCCATTACGAACAGAAACAACAACGGTATCGTGAATCTATACGACCATTACATTTATCAATACCTGATATTGGATTACATTTAACGCAACCACGTGTTTCCGCTTTAATTCGACCATATGTTCCGTTAAATACAAATCAATGTACACCGTTGTTTAATGGTGTTAACAGCGCCAACCCGGTGGCCAACACACAATTGCCATTACAAAATTTGGAATTTCCGTTATCAACATCACTAGCAGCACCACCACCACGAGCCATATTAATTGGAAGAGAAAACTTAGAAATCGGAATAAATTATTTACGCTGTGATTATAGAAATTCTGAAATTCGAATTGGAGATTCGATTTTACCAATTTCAAAGTTAATATCAGATGCCAGAGCAGTAAATTATCAACCCTTAATTATGGAGAACATTAGTACCAGTAATCGTTGGACACCGTAGTAAGGTAAATGAATTTGGATATAATTTACATTTATTATTGCGTACATAATATCAAGTAAACTATTTGTCTAAATGTTCATTATAATACACCATATTATAATACGTGAATGCAGTTTCGATATATATGTGTCTGTAAATATATTGGATACACATGCTTCTAAACGCCCGAGGAGGTGCATATTTGTATGTACTTGTGCATTTATGTATGCAGATATTTACAGTACAGTAGCAAATGTGCGCGTCGTCGTGTATACAATCAGAGTTCAATGGTCTTTTGACACAAATAATGTCAAGTTGAGGTGATAATTTACACATATATTTTCGCTCAGATGAAGTAATAAGGCGGCAACAATAACAACAGCAACAATGTGAGCAACTCCAACATTATGAAATTACGTTGGTACGAGTATTAAGCTTGTGAGAGTCAGTGCATTATTTTGTCAAATTTGTTGTGTTGTTATAGCTCCATCCATATCCTTTCTTTACTTGCTTTAAGTTATTCGGGCTTTTTATTTTATTCTTGCTATCTTTCTCTCGTTCACTCTATTCTGTTCTACTCTATTTTCTGTTTACTCGTCATAGCTGCATTGAACTCCTTTTTGTATGGTTGCGAATTTGTGTTAGCTGGTGTATGCCGATGTGTGTGTGTGTATGCAATGAGCAACCTACCACAATATATTGAATAGAGCGTATGGAACAGGATACGCATACATGCAGTAATAGTTATAGTTTGATGCTTCTTGTAAATATTTAAGAAACATTTTTTGAAGAGAGAGCAAGAGAGAGCGCGAGAGCATTTGTTAGTAGTTTTACTACTTTTAATTTAGAGGGAGCTATATTTGCTTCCATTCAAAATGGTTATTTTTTTATGAGAAATGCAGTGAAACCAATTTGAATAAATTTCTTTCATGAAGACAAAATTTCATTTTTTTATGAAATGTGGAAAACTGGAAAATGAATATAATACATTCTAAGAGCAATTTTCACTCACGGTAGTCAGAGGCAAAACTGTTAGTTAACTCTATTCTATGAGTTAACTTCCTAGTGTGAAAATGGTGTTAAGTATATTAAAAATACTATTTTATACTAGAGTTTTCAATAATAATAAGATATTGGATGTACTGTGGAAAGCCCTTTGAAGGCAAATTGTATTTAATGTAATAGATCTAAGAACTACGTTTCATTGTCTCTGGGTAGAAAATTTGTGTTTTATTTATGTCCTTATGTATACAATGAACGTACTAACTCAAGCTCGAATGATAATGTCTGAGGTCCCGTCTTACATAATTTTGTATACCTAATCTACATCTTAGATCTACCAACAAATAGCATTTCAGACGTTACAGTAATTTGACTGTCAATTTTAGTAACGACCAAAAAAACGAAACATGTAATTTGAAAATAGTGGTTTGAGAATTTGAATCAACGAATCTGAAAGCGTCCAAGTAGTTTTCAGCGTGATTTAGAAAACACGCTTTCTATTACAAATTAATGCTTAAAATATATCTAAAATCACGAAGCTGCCTACGAACGTATATACAATATATGGAAATGTCTCGTCTATAACAATTATAACAACAACAAGAAAAACGAAGTTGCTTATTAAGCCATCCTTCTGGATAGAAAACTCACCTGCAAAGAGCATTTTGAAACTAAGCAATCGCACGCTAAATTGAAAGCATTGAAGTTGCATGAGTTAATTGGAAAGGCGTCTAAATTGTCACTTAAATGTCGTCAAATGCTAGTGGCTGCCGTATCTCGGTGGTGAGTGCGTTGGAATTCTGATCTGCAGGTCGTGGGTTCAATCTCTGCATAATCTCTGCATAAAAAAATTTAATACCGAAAAAATTTCTCTTTCGAACGGTACCCACCTGTCGGCAGGTGCCAAAAATGCTTCTTAAAAAGATCTCTGTGACAAAGCTAAGTTAAGTGAAGTCACAGGGGTTCTGTCGTTCGGAACCGGCTAATATAAGTAGATCCCTTCTAATGCTGTCCAAATTTGACACGTACAACAGAATTAAAAGTGAAGCTCGGCCTAAGTGTGTCCTCTCCGAGGGCAGCTACAATAATCTAACTAAGCTCTTTAAAATATTCCTCAGTTTTAGCTATGAGCTCCTCATTTGAGTAAAATATCTAATCGGTAATGCAGTTCTTGAGGAAACAGGTAGAAGTTGATGGAGGTCAAGTCTGAAGAATACGGCAGGTGAGAAGTCAGCTTAAACGTAAAATTTTCCTTGGGCTGAAATTCACATTAGTGTATCCTAACGTCATCTCCTAGGTCAAATGTCTGTAATCACTTGAAGGAAGCTTGACGGATATATAGATCAGCTTGATTAGCTTCGGCTAAATAGTCGATTTAACTAAGTCTATCAGCCCACCTGTCTATTACCTGGATGGTTCGGGCATGATCTATGATGGTGTGAATATTCGGTCAACTTATTTTTTAAGCATTTATTTAATATTTTTCATCATTGTACATACACATACCATTTACTACTACGAATATTATTGCTCCTACTTCTACTACTACGAATACTATGACTATGCAGTTGCTACTATACACTCTATTGCAATTTTCATTTTCTGAGCGCTATACTATTGTATTATATACTATGGATATATCCTGCTGCATGAAAGAAATAAAGGATTTCAGAGAATCTCTTCTCACACTGGCACACATGTACACATGGAAGTTCTTGTATTGCATTTATTTTAATATACACGGCAAATGGTTGAATTTTTATTGAGATACATAGTACATTTGGTTCTTGCACTCTCTGGCAGCAAGTTGTGTTTTATCTCTCTGTGTGTGTTTACGCGTTGTGAATTTTTGTTCAATAAACAATTTTGCAAATTTTGCAAAAAAGAACACACTATACATATTCAATTGCATTCATACATGTACCTATATGCATGTGTGTGTGTGTGCGTGTGTGTGCATTAATAAAAGAATTTTTTCTATATGATAATTCATAAAAAAATATAATGTGGAGTTTGTGTAAATTATTAAATTGAATATTAAATTTGATGTAATCGAATTTTAAAGCTGAAGAAAGTACAACTCATCTTATCGTATATGTAAATTTCATAATTTCATGTAATAGAGAAAAAAAAGAAAAAGTATAAAAGAAATTTAAAATATTATAGTGTTTTTCTGTTCTATATTCTATAATTTCTTTTTAAATTAATTTTTAACAATTTTTCATCCATTATAAGTAATACCTTACACGCCCAAACTCCTAATATATGTACATACATACCATATGTGAGTGTGTGTATGTGGCTATTGCTATCTTGGCATAGTATTTTTCTATTTTGTTGTTTTTCATTTTGCTTATATAGTATATGCAGTTATATTCTCTTACCGTTATTTTCTCTATACGCTTTGCTGCATCACCATTGTCATCATACTCCGGACATCGCTGATTTTAAAGCAATGCATATTCTAATACCAACCAACTCATCCACCCACCAACTAGCTGTGTTATAACACTGCAATTACAATATATGCATAATGCAATATTATTGTAAACGTAATTTAGCGTGAAATGTGCATATAAAAGAAAGACGAAAATTACAAATTAACGCACAATTCGATATATATTACGAAACTATGCTGTATGAAATCATAGCATAGTTTTGGGCTGATGCTTGCTACATATTATATGTGTAATACAGCATCATTAAAAAAAGCAAGTTGCAAAAGAAAAATGTGGAGAAGAAAAAAACAGCTGCTGCTGCTGCGGCTACCATTTCTGTAGGTGGTGCATTTTGCTGTTGTGTTGCCGCACCCTAAAATTATTGGTGTAACGGCTTTATTGCTGCTTTTTTATTTGAAGCTGCAATATATGTATTTCTTCATTTTGCTATTGTTTTTGTTTTTTTCACATCTCTCTCTCTCTCTCTCTCTCTCTCTGTCGCACTCTTTTGTTTGCTGTACGCCGGAAGTAATTTTCCACAATTTATGAATGGACAACCCGGTTTTGAGTTGTTTCTATTATGAATGATGTACATATATTTTTATTTCATTTACATTTTGATTTCTCTTAAGCATAACGTTCTGGTTATGATAATGATGATGGTGATGATGGAGATGACGGCGATGTGCTCCGATAGCAATGAGCCGATGATAGATTCCTCTCCCATACTACATCCGATATATGCATTATTCCAGTTGTTTCCCCTTTATTTCTTTTGTATTTCAATTTGTATTGATTTATAGATATAAAATCTACTATAATTTGATTGTAATATTTATCCTTCCAAGTTAATTATATTTTACATTAATAATTTTCCAGAAAATTATAGACTTTTTTTTAAAGTGCGATATAAAATCAATTTTGAGTGAGAAATTATCTTTTACATTGATAATTCTGATGGCGTAGTTATAATATCAAATACATACATATATTCTTACTTACTTACTTACTTATGTGGCCATAACAACCGAATATCGATTTAGGCCATACATATATTCATATATTCTTAATTTCTAAATTTTTGAATTAAAACCGTTCAAAAACGAAGAAGAATAAAGTGATCACAGGTGATCAAATGTTCAGTGTACATTAACTTTATTATCACACATCCATAACGCATAATTATAAATTCAACGTTTCAACAGTTAAGCTGGAAGGATTTTCTTATAAATTACTCAATTGGTATGTTTTTAAAAATATGTATAGAAATTGACTTATTAAAACAAAATATTTTGCAAGTTTTTATGCTCACATTATACATTACGGCCCACTTGCAGAATATCCAGCGGTAGCCTTGTTGAAAAAAAAATTAGGTCAAGCTTAACTGTTACTATTGGAATAGAAAAAACTCCGAAAATAACTTTTTTCAAGACCAATTTTAAAAGGATAAAAACAAAAACAAATTCTCACTCAGTGAAAAACATGAAATTTGGATCAATTCAAGAACGTCTCACAGAAGCTAAGAGAAATTCCATTTTTGGACTCGTTTACCTTTTAAATTTCATAATCATTATAAATTTGCGCCTAATAACATACCGTGCGTATTGTGTAAAAGATTGAAGCCTTTGCTTAATAATCTAATTAACCCTATGCTCAACAATCTGACTGAACCATCAGTGTGGCTTTAGATCTGGTAAATCTACCATCGACCAGATTTTCACACTCCTCCAAATTCTAGAGAAGACCCATGAGAAACAGATCGACACACACCATCTATTTGTAGATTATAAAGCCGTCCAGTAAGAGATTACCTCTACACAACAATGTCCGAGTTCGGTATTCCTGCCAAGCTCATTCGTCTTTGCTGCATGACACTGATAACTTCCGTTGTGCAGTGAAAATTGGGAAAGACCACTCCCCGTCGTTTAATACCGAACGGGGTTTCAAGCAAGATGATTCGTTAGAATCTTATTATGGAGAAAATAATACGCTGATATGCTGATACGCTGATATGCTGATCTGCGGCATAATGGCACTATTTTCAACAAAAGTGTAATTCATTGACATTGACATAATCGGAATGAACTCTCGAGTAGTCAGTGCAGCATTCTTAGAGTTGTAAAGAGAGTCGCGTCGAATGGGTCTTACGGTGAACGAGTGTAGGACGAAATACCTAATGTCAATACTACTGATAACTACGCTTTTGAAAGACTTTGTCTATCTTGGGACCAGTATTAACACCAGTAATGACGTCAGCCTGGAGATATTGCGAAGGATCACACTAGCTAACTTTGAGCTAAGTAAGCAATTGAGATGTCGCACTCTCTGTCGAGAAACGAAGACCACACTCTACAAGCCGCTCATCATGCCTGTCCCTACATATGGCGCCGAAGATTGGACAATTCCTACCTCAAATGATAGAATGCTCGAGATTTTCGAGACAAAAGGTCTATGCAAAATCTATGGACCTATTCACGTTGGTGGTGAGTATCGAATAAGGTACAATCATGAGCTGTATGAGCTGTAAAGCGCATAAAAATCCAGCAGCTGCGCTGGGTAGGTCATGTTGAGTGATTGGAAGAATACGCTCCAGCTAAGAAGGTGTTATATTCGGAACCAGTTGGTGAACGATGCAAAAGAGGAAGACCTAACCTCCGGTGGAAAGACCAAGTACTGGAGAACTTGACGGAGGTTGGAATTTCTGACTGACTAACGCTAAATTAGGCATAAATCGATTTTCGGTTGTAATGGCCACTTCAGTAAGTAAGTCAGCCCTAAGAGTTGGTGAGAGGAGGTAAATATGTTCCGCGTAAATGTTGGCAAGAACAAATTAATGGGGCCATATAATATATTTCATTGTTACCAGGGCGATTTCTGGGCAGTTATGACTTATTGGTTGGATTAAGGGATAGCGATAGGGATAGAGATATATTAACGGTATGGCAGACACACGGGTGTAAGGGAGAAACTGTAAAGCCAATGAAATCGCAAGGCAGCTCACAAATGAAGACCTAATTGTAGAAATCCATAGCGTGGATCTCTATTATCAAGTGCAGGTTTTACTTTGACGTAATCACTCTCAAGGTGTTTAAAAAAATATGAACTTACTCATTTGTAGGACAGCGACAATGCTATGGCTTGCGATTAAAGACGGACACAGAAGCGTATTGACTTAAAGACGACATTTCGGCTTATGTGAATATGGCCACGGGCAGGAGTTTTAGAAACGAGGAGGAACTCGTAATCATAATAATTTGAATAACTTGAATGTTGGGCTACATTATCAGTGACTGATATCGGTAGCCTACTGAGGTTCGTTAAAACCACAGGTTGGTTTGACGAGTAGTTAATGTGATAGGAGTAACGATTCCTTGTCACGTGCTAGATGCACTCGTGTGTTACTCAATGCATTGGTCAAATATTTATTTCGTTCTGATTGTTTTCCGAATCCATAAGAATCTTTGTCTATCAACAAGTTTTGGACAATTTCGCGAACATATTCTCGAACACTAATATTATTATCTTTGTTTTTTGAATTTGGATGAGGGTTTACAGCAAGTCATTATAGAAATTCATGTTATTTTAAAAGACCCAAAGACACAGCAATTTTATTTTCTTATTTTATAAAAAAAAAAAAAAATAAGGATAACTTTAGAATTTTTTAAGCATTATCAAACTGTTTTGGAAACGTTTTTTCATCATCATATAGCTTGTGGGTTTCAAGATTTTAAAAAGCCGGATGGCGTTGTAGGTATGAAACGCTCCTTATATATATTTCAGATATACAAGAAAAACAATTTAGAGTATATAATGATAGAGCGTACTATAATGATCAAAAAATTTAATTAAATTAATTACAGTTTTACTTTTCACACTTACAATAATTATATATATATACTTCATCCTAAAAATATGCTTTATATGGTGAAATATTTTCCCATATGCATACATTTTATACACTGTATGTTGTTCTTTAACATTTTGATGTTAATGCTAACGAGAGAACATGCGCTGTTATGCATTGCGCACTTTAACATATATATGTGTGCAGTTCATTTATTCAATTGCAATAAGTGCAAAAATATGGTTAGTAGAGAGAGAGAGAGGGAGAATGTACAAAAGGAAAAAAAGCCAAATACATATTTCTCGTTTTTTCTCTATTTTAGCTCTTACAATTTTCACTGTTTACATATGTATGTATGTATATATTGCTCTATTTTTTTTGGATTATCCTATTTATTTCTATATACTATAACCAATATATTTTACTACTTTATGTGAGTAAATTTTGGTATAACGTACTGTTTTGTGTGGTTCCTTTTTTTAATATTGTAATTATATTTTACTATATTTACTATTCATATGTTTGTATGTATAGGTAGCTGGTATGTTTGTATAATAACATATATGTATTTGGCTTATATGAAAATGGTAGTGGTTGTTAGTTATTATGTCAAAATATCACAATGAGTGCAAGTATGCGGGTGCTGAGAGGTGAAATGTTGATGGCTTTTCTATTTAATTAAATTAGCCGATTAGTATTTTTATATCAAATGCCTGTATATACTATGTAAGGTTTTATACCCTGCATAATGTAATATGCAAGGTATATTCATTTCGGTCAGATGTTTGTAATCACTTGAATGAATCTTCTGAGATATAGAAAGGTATATATATTCGTTATCAGCGTCGCTTAAATTTTCGATTTAACGATGTCCGTCCGTCCGTCCGTTACCTGGCTGGATCGCACGATAACTTGAGCAAATATTGAGCTATTTTGACGAAATTTGGCATAAGTAACCTATGATCCAAGGGTACGGAGGTGATTGATATTGGGCATGATCGGTCAATAGACACGCCCACACCTAGCATTTAACACGACTAACCTCGGAATTTTCAAAATCTTTATCTTGCTATAACTCACTTTATATATTATCTGGGACAACAATATTTGGCACATAGAGTTACATTTTACTGCTACATAACCTTTTCAGAAATGTGCGAGTCACGCCCACTTTTTATTGTTGCTCTCAGGCAAAGTGTCTGTATTTCTTTTAAATTGAAACAGCTGTAACTTCTACAATCTTCTGTCAGGAATAACCATAATTGACGCTTAGATTAATATGATAGTCAAAAATAATCTGGGAAAAAATCAACATGCCACGCTCACTTGTTAATGGGGCTACCATACAAACTTGCGAAAATTAATACAGATTAATCCGCTATAACTTACGAACTATTGAACATAGGACAATCAAATTTGAGGTGTGGACTAATACTTACTTACTTACTTATGTGGCTATAACAACCGAATATCGATTAAGGTCGAAAATAAAATGCTTCGCCAGCCATCTCTGTTCTTCGCTAGCTGGCGCCAGTTAGAAATTCCAAGCGCCGTCAGGTTCTCCAGTACTTGGTCTTTCCAACTGAGGTTTGGTCTTCCTCTTCTGCGTCGTCCTCCAGCGGGTTCCGAATATAACACCTTCTTAGCTGGAGCGTGTTCTTCCATTCGCTCGACATGACCTAGCCAGCGCAGCCGCTGGATTTTGATGCGCTTTACTATGTCAATATCGGCATACAGATCGTACAGCTCATGGTTGTACCTTATTCGGAACTCGCCACCAACGCAAATAGGTCCAAAGATCTTGCGTAGGACTTTTCTCTCGAAAACTCCAAGCATTCGCTCATCCGAGGTGGAAATTGTCCAGGCTTCAGCGCCATATGTTAGGACAGGCATGATGAGAGACTTGTAGAGTGTAATTTTCGTTCTTCGAGAGAGGGCTCGACTTCTCAATTGCTTACTCAGCCCAAAGTAACACCTGTTAGCAAGAGTTATCCTACGCATGATCTCCAAGCTGACGTCATTACTGCTGTTAATGCTGGTTCCAAGATAGACAAAGTCCCTTACTACTTCAAAAGCGTAGTTGTCAACAGTGACGTGCTGTCCAAGACGCCGGGACTCTTTGTTTGTTGACACTAGATACTTCGTCTTGCCCTCGTTCACCGTGAGACCCATCCGACGCGACTCTCTTTCCAGAATGCTGCACTGACTGCTCGCGTGTTCATGCCGATTATGTCAATATCGTCGGCATACGCTAACAGCATGTCACTTTTGTTGAAGATAGTGCCATTATGTCGTAGATCAGCAGCTCGTATTATTTTCTCCATAATAAGATTCAAGAAGTCGCACGATAACGAATCACCCGGTCTGAAACCCCGTTCGGTATTAAACGGTGCGGACAGGTCCTTCCCAATTTTCACTGCACAACGGGAGTTATGCAGTGTCATTCTACAAAGTCGAATGAGCTTTGCAGGAATACCGAACTCAGACATTGTTGCGTAGAGGTAATCCCTTACCGGACTGTCGAAAGCGGCTTTATAATCAACAAATAGGTGGTGTGTGTCGATCTGTTTTTCTTGGGTCTTCTCCAGGATTTGGCGCAGTGTGAAAATCTGGTCGATGGTGGATTTACCAGGTCTGAAGCCACACTGATAAGGTCCAATCAGGTTGCTGAGCATAGGCTTCAACCTTTCACACAGTACGCTCGATAGAACCTTGTATGCGATGCTCAGGAGACTTATTCCACGGTAGTTGGAGCAAATTGTGGGTTCTCCTTTTTTATGTACAGGATAGAGAACACTGAGCCTCCAATCATCAGGCATGCTTTCATCCGACCATATTCTGCTTATGAGCTGGTGCATGCGGGTGAGCAGCTCATCGCCTCCGGTCTTAAACAACTCGGCAGGCAGGCCATTAGCACCTGCAGCTTTGTTGTTCTTCAGCCTTAAAATGACCGTTTCAACCTCGTCATAGTCGGGTGGTGGAATATCAACACCATCATCTGTAATTAGGGTTATCGGGCAAACTCCTCCACTGGCGGAATTGTTCGTAGCATCGCCATTCAGTAACGTGGAGAAGTGTTCCCTCCATAGGCTCAGTACACTCTGGACATCCGCTCCGGGATTTAAACCTCCACTCAGGCGCTTGATCTTTTCAAAGAATTTTCGAGTCTCATTCTTGTCGGTACACATCTCTATCTCCTCACACTCGCGTCTTTCCAACTCCTTCTTCTTGCGCCTGAAAAGACGTCTTTCTACACTCCTTTTCTCTCTATACCGCTCCTTAACAGCTCGCGTTGCGCCTGCACGCAGGGTTTTTCTGTAGGCGGCGTCTTTCTCTGCGGTAGCGTCGCGACACTCCTGATCATACCACTCATTCCTCAGAGGCCGATAGTAACCGATTACCTCCTCGGCAGTAGTAGTCATGGAGTGGGATATATGTGTCCACCGTGCGCATATATCATCAAGTGAGGGAGTGTTCTGCATAAGCAGATCCGATAGTCGAGTGGAAAATGCATCTGCTGTCTCTGGTGATCGCAGCTTACTGACGTCGAGCTTTCTTTGTGTGGGACTTCTCTTGTTATTTGCGACACATAGGCGTGTGCGCACCTTAGCTGCAACAAGGTAGTGATCCGAGTCGATGTTGGCACCACGGATCGATTTCACGTCCATCACACTGGAAGCATGCCTTCCGTCAATCACCACATGATCAATTTCGTTTCTTGTACGTTGATCTGGAGACAGCCATGTCGCTTTGTGGATGTCGAGATGCTGGAATCTGGTACCACCAATTACCATGTTTCGTGCTGCGGCGAAGTCGATCAGCCTCATTCCGTTATCGGAGGTGTTCTGGTAGAGGCTGAATTTTCCGACAGTTGGACCAAAGGTACCTTCCTTGCCCACCCTGGCGTTAAAGCCGCCAAGCACGATTTTGATATCGTGGCGGGGGCAGCGGTCGTAAGCTTCTTCGAGGCGCTGAAAGAAGCTCTCCTTGGTCACATTGTCCTTCTCATCCGTCTGAGCGTGGGCACATATAAGGCTGATGTTGAAAAATTTTGCCTTGATGCGGATTGTGGCCAGCCGTTCGTTCACAGGCGTGAACTGTGAGTCAAGATGTCGTAGTCTCTTGCTGACCAAAAATCCACATCCTAATTCGTGCCTTTCAGCATGGCAACTGTAGTAGATGTCACAGGTCGCTCTTTTGGAGCAGCCCTGTCCCGTCCATCGCATTTCCTGGAGAGCGGTGATGTCAGCTCTGTATTTTTCGAGGACATCAACCAGCTGGATAGAGGCACCCTCCCTATAAAGGGATCGGACATTCCAGGTGCATATCCGTAAATCGTTGTCCTTTTTACGTTTGCGGGGGTCATCAACAAAAGCGGAAGTCCTTATCCGAGGCATATTTGTTTTTTCCATTGGGGGGGTTTTTTTATATGGCGGGTCCCAAACCCAACGCACAACCTCTAACCGAGGAGATTTTCGCCACTCACTTCAGCCGCCTCCCAGCGGGTGCCAGGAAGACGTTGCCCGGTGGTCGCCACATGGAGGGCCCCCATTAATAATAATGAAGGCGCCATCACATAGTAAGCAGAGCAAGCTATATGACTACCCCTCATTAACAAATAAAGGTATCATCACATAGCGCTCAGATCAAACTACATGACAGCCAGTGAGTTGACTTGCGATGAGTTCAACAAGGATTGCGCTAGCCCCACCAGGTTGAGGCAGTTAGACACGTTACCTTGCGAAAACACCACCAGACCAGGTGTGGACTAATATTGTAAAATTAATTAGATTTACAAGAAAGAGGTAAAACACGCCCACTTTTTATATAGCTTCCATAATAAGCCTCGGAATTATCTTAAAAACCTCCTTTAAATTATCCTTTTTAAAACCCTCATAACTTACAAAGTACTTCGTCAAAGTCAACCATATTTTGGCTGTAAATTAGTATTATATGCAAAAATTGTTTCTCAAAAAGTGGAAATAAAAAAAATGATGGATATTCGAGCAAACTTTTATATATATATATATATATACACATATATATATACATATATATATATATATATATATATATATATATATATATATATATATATATATACATATATATATATATATATATACATATATATATATATATATATATATATATATATATACACATATTTATATATATACATATATATATACATATATATATATATATATATATACATATATATATATATATATATATATATATATATATATACACATATTTATATATATACATATATATATACATATATATATATATATATATATATATATACATATATATATATATATATATATCTACATATGCAGGGTATAATTTGGTCGGCCCTAGCCGACTGTAAGGTAATTTTTCGATATAAAGTAGGTACATATTCATTTACTTTTAGTAACCTTACCTTAAATTAAATTTCTTTACGAAAAACAAATTTCTTACCACTTTCTATTATCTATGTAATTTGAATTATATATGCATAGTAAACAATCGATAAATAATACTATAGCCTATCTTTTATATGAATCATATCGCAGGTTATACATTTGTACATGCATACATATGCATTTTCCCACCACTATAGTAAAATTTGTCCATATGGTTGTGTTTAATGATATTTAAATGTGGATACATACAGTGCTAAGCATTTTTATAGTGTAATTATAGAGGTAATTATAATTGGGGTAAACTGATGGATCATACATTTCACCATTCTAGGCGTGATTCCTGGGCATTTATGAAGTTATTTGCCGGTGCCACATGTCTTTAAGTTTATTTTGTAGGGGTGTCTCCCTAAATCACAAGTATACTTACTTATGTGGCCATAACAACCGAATATCGATTTAGGCAGAATATAACATGCTTCGCCAGTCATCTATGTTCTTCGCTGGCTAACGCCAGTTAGAAATTCCAAGCGCCGTCTGGTTCTCCAGTACTTGGTCTTTCCACAGGAGGTTAGGTCTTCCTTTTCTGCGTCGTCCTCCAGCGAGTTCCGAAACTAACACCTTTTTAGCTGGAGCGTGTTCTTCCATTCGCTCGACATGACTTTGCCAGCGCAGTCGCTGAATTTTGATGCGCTTTACTATGGCATACAGCTCGTACAGCTCATGGTTGTACCTGCTGTATGCCGACCTGTTATTCGGTACTCGCGACCAACGTAAATAGGTCCAAAGGTCTTGCGTAGGACTTTTCTCTCGAAAACTCCAAGCGTTCGCTCATCCTAAGCGGAAATTGTGCAGGCTTCAGCGCCATATGCTAGGACAGGCATGATGAGAGACTTGTAGAGTGTAGTTTTCGTTCTTCGAGAGAGGGCGCGACTTCTCAATTGTTTGCTTAGCCCAAAGTAGTACCTGTTTGCAAGAGTGATCCTTCGTAATATCTCCAGGCGGATGTCATTACTGCTGTTAATGCTGGTACCAAGATAGGCAAAGTCCCTTACTACCTCAAAGGTGTAGTTGTCAACAGTGACGTACTGTCCAAGACGCCTGGACTCTTTGTTTGTTGACACTAGATACTTCGTCTTGCCCTCGTTCACCGTAAGACTCATCCGACGCTACTCTCTTTCCAACTCCGAGAATGCTGCACTGACTGCTCGCGTGTTCATGCCGATTATGTCACTATCGTCGGCATGACATTTTTGTTGAAGGTAGTGCTATTATATCGTAGATCAGCAGCTCGTATTATTTTCTCCATAATAAGATTGAAGACGTCGCACGATAACGAATCACCTTGTCTGAAACCCCGTTCGGTATTAAACGGTGTGGAGAGATCCTTCCCAATTTTCACTGCACAACAAGAGTTATGCAGTGTCATTCTACAAAGTCGAATGAGCTTTGCAGGAATACCGAACTCAGACATGGTTGCGTAGAGGTAATCCCTTACCGGACTGTCGAAAGCGGCTTTATAATCAACAAATAGGTGGTATGTTTCGATCTGTTTTTCTTGGGTCTTCTCCAGGATTTGGCGCAGTGTGAAAATTTGTTTGATGGTAGATTTACCAGGTCTGAAGCGATACTGATAAGGCCAAATCAGGTTGTTGAGCATGAGCTTCAATCTGTCACACAATACGCTCGATAGGACCTTCTATGCGATTTCTCAGCAGACTTATTCCACGGTAGTTGGCGCAAATTGTGGGGTCTCCTTTTTATGTACGGGACAGAGAACACTGAGCCTCCAATCATTAGGCATGCTTTCATCCGACCATATTTTGCTTATGAGTTGGTGTATGCAGGCGAGCAGTTCATCGCCTCCGGTCTTACACAATTCGGCAGGCAGGCCATCAGCACCTGCAACTTTGTTGTTCTTCAGACTTAAAATGGCCGTTTCAACCTTGTCATGGTCGGGTAGTGGAACATCAACACCATCATCTGTAATTGGGGTTATCGTGCAATCTCCTCCACTGGCGGAATTCAGCATCGCCATTCAGTAACGTGGAGAAGTGTTCCCTCCATAGGCTCAGTACACTCAGTACAGATTCCCATTTCCATCAAGACAAGAAGAGGCTCCGGGATTTAAACCGCCACTCAGGCGCTTGATATTTTCCAAGAATTTTGGAGTCTCATTCTTGTCGGTACACATCTCTATCTCCTCACACTCTCGTCTTGCGCCTGAAAAGACGTCTCTCTGCATTTATTTTCTCTCTGCATTCCTTTTCTCTCTGTAAAGCACAAGTATGTTCAAGAAAATATTGCTTAGCAAACATACATAAGGTTGCTGGATAGACGTTCGGCCAAAGGCATATTCGAAGTCGAAGCTAGTCGTTTTCCCGTCTGGTGTACAATTTCTTAAAGTTGAATAACCTCGTGGAGTACTTTGCCACCCAAATCATTTTTGTTTGAGGTTTTTTGTTTCCACTATTTAAATTGGAATTTCGGACAATTGATTCACGAAAGAAATGATTAGGCGATGAGCTCTTAAAATTGAATAAATTCATATTTCGGCTGATCTAGTGTAGTACTTTACTATTCAAAAAAGATTTTGCTACTTGAACCACTGACGAAATTGTTATCTACTTTATTGCATCCTATGGCTTTTAAGTTTCCATTAAGCATATAATTCTTTTATGTATAATGTTCTTACATAAATCCTACAACCTATAAGTATACTGTTATATAAGGTGTAGTAAAAAGAAATCCAGAAATTTTTCCAATAGATGGCTTCAGTAATCTGTATCTCGCGTTGAATAAGTACTATCGGGTTACGCTAGATGGCGTTAGAAAGATAGGATTTCGTACTAAATAAACTTTGTGATTGCTTGACTCAGTATTGTTTGAGCACGCGTCAAAGATGGACATCAGTAAAGACCAAAGGCGAAAACGCAAGCCAGACGGCTGAGAATGTGAATAGTGTTTATGGTCCTGATACTGTAATCACGTGCAATTTTGGTTTCGTCGATTCCGTTCCGGTAATTTTGATGTTAAAGATGCACCAGAAGGCCAATTGTCGAAAATATCGATAAAATAATGGAAATCGTGGAATCGAGTGTGAACATCAAAAAGAAGCTTGACGTATGGGTGCCATACAAGCTAACGCAAAAAAATCTCATGGACCGAATTTCCATCTGCGAATCGCTGCTGAATCTCAACAAAATCGATTCATTTCTGAAGCGGATGGTTACTGGTGATGAAAAGTGGGTTACTTACGACAACGTCTAGGGAAAATGGACGTGGCCGAATCGCGGTGAGCCGTCGCAATCGGTGGTCAAGCCAGGATTGACGGTTAGGAAGATTTTGCTATGTGTTTGGTGGGATTGGCAGGGAATGATCTACTATGAGCTGCTCCCCTACGGCCAAACTCTTAATTCGGACCTGTACTGTCAACAATTGGACCGTCTGAAGGAAGCTATCGCCTAGAAGCGGCCAGCTTTGGCCAATCGGAGAGGAATTGTACTCCATCAGAACGACGCCAGGCCACACACATCGATAGTGACTAGCAAGAAGCTCCGGGAGCTTGGTTGGGAGATGCTTATGCATCCTTATAGTCCATACCTGGCACCAAGTGATTACTACCTGTTTCTGTCTATGGCGAATGATTTTGAAGGTGAAAAATTGGCCTCAAGAGAAGCTTGTTAAAATCGAACGCCCTAGATTTTTGTTAATAGAAATTATAGGGTTTCTATGAGAGCGGCATTATGAAATTACCTTCAAAATGACAACAAGTTATCGAAAAAAATGGTGCATATTTGACCTAAATCGGATCATTCTAACTGTGCTAAATAAAACCTTATATTTAATGCAAAAATAATGCATTTCTTTTTACTAGATCTTATATGTACTGGCGTATACGTAATATTTTCCCATTAATGTTTATATAGTGATAAAGAATGTTAAGACGCAAGGTTAACACACCAACCAAAAAGCTATGGATATCTTTCGATGACTTATAATATTCAGAGTCCTATTCCACTTTAATATACTTCAGAAAAATGTAATTTTGTTTAAAATTTGAGACTTTCCAGATTATCCACAACTATTTAGACGATGTAACTAAGTCGTGACTTTATTAAAGACCCGTTCACTGTATTATAATACCATTGAAAGTATTATTATTATTGTCTTATCAATATGCACTTATTAATTAGTGAATGCAGAGAGTTGCTATTAAATTGACAAAATTAGCATATGTTTGAAATGATATAAATCCAAACTATTTATATAGAAAAGTCACAACTGTTTATGTACTCGGGCAATTAAGAATTTACAATATTTTTTTGCCTCCTTCTATTTATAAATGTACTTTTATTATTATGATTAAAAAAAAATATATTTTTCCTAATAGATTCTAATATATTCTACGGAAATACATATACAATTCATTCTAATTTTTTGCTCTGATTTTCCATTTCCCTTTCCAAATGCACATACATATTTATTATATGAGAATTTGATAAGTTGTTGCAAACATTTAACATTTTCCTATATTTTTCTCCCCATTTCTCTCATATACTTACACATACCTATAGTACATATGTAAAAGTACCTATAATTAAGGTGGTTCAATTCCAGTTCTAAATAATATGGGTAGCGGAAAGAACAAACTGCGAGTGAAACAGCGCAAAAATAGAAGCTAAATGTATTTCGAGTGACATATGCAACTCTCTTGTTATTATTATTTGGTAACGCGTCGTATCAGGCACATAGTGCCGAAACAAATTATTGCCAATGCTGTCGATTTCTAGCTTTCTTTTTAGGTGGGAGCCATATATCAGTGGTTAGTGCGTTGGCTTTCTGATCCGTAGGTCGTTAGTTCAATCCTCTACTGAACGGTGCCCACCTGTCGGCAAGTAATTGGCAATTCTTCCGGCAGTAGGACTTTGCCGTGAAAAGCATCTTAAAAAGAGCTTTGCGACAATGCTCAGAAAAAGTGAAGTCGCAAGGGTTCTGCTGTTTGTAACCGTCTTATAAAGGGTTTTCCATTAGGAACATAACAATTTCGTATCTTTATATGAACGCACCCTTAAACTTTTTTAATCAACTGTCAATGTCAAAACGTTAGTTAAAGACAACATTTTCACTATGGTAAAGTTCACGAACCAGCAACGTTTGGAAATTATTAAAAATTACTACCGAAATTCTGTGTCGGTGGTCGCAACTTTAAGAGCGAAAAATCATCTTTAGCGATGAAGCTCATTTCTGGCTCAATGGCTTTGTCAATAAGCAATATTGCCAACGTTCCGGTCGAAATGTGTGCCACAGTGATGGAAAATTGGGTCGAAAGAATCACGAAACGAATTTCATTCATTAAACGTAATGCTTGCAATATATCCACAATAAATTTGAACTCTATATCTCAAATATTTCTGTGTTTTATTAATAGATAAAATTGTTATGTCCCTAATGGAAAACCCTTTATAAGTAGGTCATGTCTAATACCATCCAGATTTACACACGCACAACACTATTGTAAGGGGGCCCAGTGGTACCACAAAGGGCCTTTCTAACGGTATACTTTCCGAGGGCAGTGACAATAACCTAACTGAACTTGTTAGCTTTTGGGAGCATCGATGATGCATCGATTACCATGATTTATTCAGCTATGTACTCGAATCCTTTAAGATGTCCTCTGCGGCGATTTCTTCCTGGGTTCCGGACTAATCTTACTTAAGTCGTTTACTGGCTTGCGGATTGTATGCTCAATCTAATTCAGCTCTCATATGGTGCCCTTATTTCACTGCACATCTTCATCACGTCACATCTTCGTTTGCAGATTTCTTTTTCCGAAGGAATATAAGTGAGAAGATTTTCCACCTCACATAAATTTCAGGGAGACAGACTTCATTTATACACGATGCTGGTGCGGTTATATTTAGTAGAGCAAATTATTTAAATAAATATAAATACAAGTGTAAAGCTCAGAAGTGGGATTGCCACAAATAAAATCAAATTCAAGGAGCACCTATTGTAACTTAGATCGGCGTAGATATCTGGTATTATGAAAGAAAGTAATGTTTTGCGTTTCCGTGGACCACGTACCAACACTGGCAACACTGTTTTTGGCAGCTCTGCTGTTTTCGTGTAACATGTTACTGTCAAACATGTTCAGTTTGATCTATAATTTAACCACGAATCGACTTACAAAAGAACAACGCTTGCAGATTAAATAATCTGCAAGCGTTATTTTATTTTATTATCAAAATTCATGCTCGGTGAAGAAAGTGCATCGTGCACTTCTTCCATTTTATGGTCAGTTTGGGCGACCTACTGAGACGGTTATTCGGAATTTTGTGACTAAATTTCGCATCAAATTTACATTATTGGACATTAAACCACCAATACGTATACGTAGAGTGCGGACAGAGGAAAATATCGCAGCTATATCCGCCAGTGTTGTTGATGCCCGTGATTTATCGATTTATTCGATATGTTAATCAAATCCGAAGGCTCTTAAAAAATCACCCTGTAGAAAAAAAATTAAGTTTAATATTTTACACGAACATTTGGGTATGCGAAAGCTCTGTGCAAAATATGTGCCGCGTAAGCTCACTGTCGACCAAAAACTACAACTTATCGATGCTTCAACGGAGTGTTTGTCGCTGTTAAACCGCAATAAAACCGCATTCTATCGTCGATATGTGACAATGGCTGAAACATAACTTTACCATTACATACCACAATCCAATAGACAGTCAGCTGAGTGGAGTTGACGAATCGAATCCAAAGCGAGCAAAGACGCAACAGTGGGCCGGTAAGGTGATGGCGTCTGTATTTTGGGTTGGGAACGGAATAAGATTCATCGACTATATCCAAAAAAGAACTACCATCATTAGCGACTACATATTATTGTGAACTTTCAGACCAATTGAAGGCTGAAATCGCAAAGAAACGGCTACATTTGCAAAAGAAAAAAGTGTTTCACCAAGACAATGCACCGTCACAAATCGATGAAAACGATGGCAAAATTGAATGAATTGGGCTTCAAATTGGTACCCCACCCACCGTATTCTCCAGATTTAGCCTCCAGCGACTCTTTCCTATTTTCAGATCTCAGGAGAATGCTTTCTGGAAAAAAATGTAAGTCCGATGATGCAGTAATGGCAGAAACTGAGGCCTACTTTGACGAGAAAGGGAAATCGTACTTTAAAAGGGGTATCGAAAAGTTGGAAAATCGCTATACTTGTTGTATCGCCCTCGAAGGCAACTATGTTGAATAATAAAATTGATTTTTGTCAAAATTTAGTTTTTTCATACTTTTCCTACAGACTTATTGAATGGCCTGTTAATCATTCGTGATATTGGTTTTTGAGTTTTTCTTTCACCCTAATATGTAGTACACATGTACTTTGTATATACCTTATTTATATGTGAACGCATATGTGGTTCTTCATACTCGAGCCATTTCATTGTGCCACAATTTTAGTTTATTTCTGTTCTATTGAGTTGAAGGAACGTGTTTTTTATACTTTCCGTTGATTTATTTTTCCTTGATTTTGTGTTGCGTTTTCTTTAATTTCGTTTTGTCAAAAAAAGAAATAAAAAAAATTATCTCACCATAAAAAGCCAAATTAAATCAATTTATTAAATTTAATTTCGAATTAAGTTTTATCTTCAATTCTTGATCGGTTCGGTTACCTTTTTAATTTTTTGATTTTCTTCGCTTATATTGTGTTTCAAGAAAAAGAACCAGAAAACGGTATAATATAATACTAAACATGATAATTATGTATATTTTTAAAAATATACTTAATTTTAAAGTGTGTCCTAATTTCATATTCAAACGTATATATTTAAATAGTATGTGTCTTTATGTAGTAGATACTTATTTCGAAAATGTTTCATAATCATTATTGAAAAAGAAGAAGAAAACCGAAATATTTTGAGCACCTATACACATATACACAAGTGCATATACAGTATATGTATATATATATATATACAGTATATATATATATATATATATATATATATATATATAGAGTATATATATATATATATATATATATATATATAGAGTATATATATATATATATATATATATATATATACAGTATATATATATATATATATATATATATATATACATATATATATATATATATATACATATATATATATATATGTATATATATATATATATATATATATATATATATATATATTGATTTTTCTCCCCTCGCTAC
The DNA here is from genome assembly GCA_963854835.1 of Megamerina dolium. Classification (NCBI taxonomy): domain Eukaryota; kingdom Metazoa; phylum Arthropoda; class Insecta; order Diptera; family Megamerinidae; genus Megamerina; species Megamerina dolium. Next base: position 29,853,118 of record OY978529.1, on the reverse strand, counting down.
TATTGTTGGTTGGTATTGAATTCTGAAAATACGTTTTTTGATCGCGTGTGCATTCAATTATTAGTTTGGCAACATTTGAATATATTTTTTCTCATACATTTTGTGTTGGTTTTTCTTGTTGTTGTTGTTGTTGTTGTGTATTTGTTCAAGGAAGGCATTCTTTGATTAAATCTATTGAAAATATATGACCACACCAAAGGCTATGAACATATGCTAAATGTAAAATAAAAATAAACATATTTTTTCTTTTTTCTCTTTATCGGTTCTCATATTCTCATATAGAGTATTATATTTTCACCAATTAGAGGCTTGATTGCTTACAAATTTGTATATGAATACGTAGTGCTAATACAATAAATTATGTACATAAAACATTTTTCCTTACATCACATCGTATTTGTGGCGCTTCATACACTTTGCAATGCAATTTTACTAATTATTATATTTATTTGTGTTATAATTTATTTTTAAATTAATAACAACAACGACGGCAAATTACTTTTAGATGGCGGGTGAAAGCAAGGCAGAGCAGCGATGAGTATTGAGTAGCATGTGGTGCAGGCAGAACAAGCGTTAGTTGTAAAATTACACATTTACAAATCTAAATATAGTAATCCGTAAATAGACATATTTCCCCACCATATCTATTAAGAATCATTAACATTATAATCGCAAATGAACAACACCAACATTAAATTGGATATTACGTATAAAATATGCGTTTTTCTATGTTGTTTGTTATTTTGCTTATGGTCTACACTGCATAATCAGCTGGTTTTTTCTTTTCTGATGACGCATGCGCATTCTGATGACTATCATCAAGTTTTCGAATGTTCTGAATGGTATTTCTATTGTGGTTGTATAGTTTTGTTTAAATGTTTCAATACGGATTCAATATGTGGATCAATAATGACGTAAATACATAAAGAAAAATCACGGTTTTTGTCAAAAATTAATATTAAATTTCTTGAAGTAGATTTCTTTTAACTGAATACATTTAGTCCAACGTTTTTGTAGCGTTTCAATGCCATTAGAAAATTACGAGTAGTCCGTCGTACGAAGAGTCCGTCAACTTCCTGTAAATATGCGTTAATTTTGGTGATAGCTTATTTGTTCAACTTAAATATTTTACCTTGAAGCCATCTATTCATGTTTGGATAAATAAAAACCTTCACCCTTGTTGTCTTTAAGTTATTCCATACATACAAAGGATTTTGTTCGATTTTGGCCGAATGCAGAATGCTTCCCCAGTCGTCTTTATCTTTCGCTCGTGGCTTCGGTTAGAAATTTAAGCGCCACTCGGTTCTACAATACTAGGTCCTTCTAATGAAGTTTGGGTCTTCTTCATTTGCGTTGTTCAGCGAGTTCCGAATAAAACACCGCTTCAGTCGCTGTATTTTGATGCGCTTGAATAAAGTACGGCTATGGTTGTAAATTATTCGGTACTCGTCACCAACGCAAATGGATCTATAGACCTTGTGTCGTTCTTTTCTTTTGGAATCGTAATACGTTTTCGCCGGCATTTACTCATATTTTTAATTGTTGTTTGGACTCTGGTGCGAAGTGGTCGATCCGTGTTTTATCAAAAGTCACTTTCTTGTACCTTAAATTCTTTAAATTGTGATGTTGAATATGTGAATGGAATATGCCTGACATGCGGTGCATTCGTTTTTGGTCTAAATGGAAACCACGGAACCATGTAATCTATTTTTTATATAAAAAAAATAAATATGTGGCACTTAAAGCCCCAAAGGACTCATTGGCCAAGCTTCTCTTCCATTACTGTTGTGCGTCTTAAATTTGGACAGTATTAGAAGGGACCTACTTATTTTAGCCGGTTCCGAACGGCAGAACACTTGTGACATCACTTTTTCTGAGCTTTGTCACAGAGTTCTTTAAGAAGCTTTTTCATGGCAAGTTGTTACTGTCGGAAGAATTGCCAATTGCTTGCCGACAGGTGGGTACCATTCGAAAGAAAAATCTTTTCGATATTAAATTTGTTATGCATCAGCCGGGGATTGAACCCACGACCTACAGATCAGAAGGCGAACACACTAACCACTGAGCTACGGCACCCACCTATTTTTTATATATACAACATTAAGTCACGAACAATTATTTATGATATTATGGTTAACCGTAACTAACTGCCTTTTCATCCGGGAGGCTCGTCTGTGTTCCTGCTCTTGAGACTGTATTTTAACTCAAATTAGTTTTTAAATTATTATCTTCGGTTGAGCAGATTCCCCATAGTATTATATTTATCAAGCCAATTCTTTATATGCAGGGTATTTTTTTTTTGTAAAACAAAAAATGCTTAATCAACAGGAAATTCAGTTTGTTTTACACTTGTATAAAATTTCGGAAGTCGTCCGTTTCAAATGGCGGCTAAATTTGCGAATTAGCTCAAAATGAGTCAAAATGACTCATGAAGGATTGTAAACTAAAACGAGAAAATTATAATAAAAATAAAAGCTAAACTGCTGTTTAATAAACAGGAAATTCAGTTTGTTTTACATTTGTAAGAAAATTCGAAAGTCGTCCGTTTCAAATTTCGGCCAAAATTAAATTTATCGTTCGATTTGGCTCAAAATGAGTCAAAATGACTCATGAAGGAATGTAAACTAAAACGAGAAAATTGTAATAAAAATAAAAGCTAAACTAATTAAGAGTTCAACGTTCTAGCTGATCAAGAGAGCACTACTGAAGTTTTCGATGAAAATTGAAGTTTTCAAAGATTTCTGCACCTCATAACTAGGGTTCAGCCAGCATACCCCTTCCTAACCGCATCACTTTTGAATTTGTAGTATTTAAGCCCATTGGTTTAGTATAAAGTAGAGCTTTTTATCACACAAAACTCGATTTTGTATAGTTTTTTGTGAATGAGGAAATATTTTTTCGAATAAAAATAATTTCAGTATAATTTTTACAAGTATCTTTTAGCCCATGGCATAGATAAAAGCTCATTTATATTTCTCACTTTGAATGTCCACATTCATTTTTGTTTCATCCAAAGTGTGCACTGTGATGAACATATGCGTTAATTGAAATTTATCCAAAGTGAAGGTGTAGTGAAAAGTGTTAACGAATGGTTGGTTCATTTCAGTCTCATTCACTATGTAGAGACATTGTGCGTGAAAGGCGAAATCAGGGAACTGGATGAACAAGATGACTTTTTCTGCATGATTTCACTCGGCATAATCCACTTTGCATCAAATCAAAATAGATAGAGAATAAAACCCTCTTAAGTATATTATAATTGACCAAACATGTACGTTTAACAATCTACTCGTTTCTCTTAACTTGTTCACTAACAAATGAATATATTGCCATATTGCATAACTTTTAGAGTTTTCACTGTATGTAATACAATTTATGCAAGACTCATATGGCTTCATTGCTGTTGGAATAACACATATGTATGCTCGTTCTAGTGGCCCCAATATAATAATACTTCTATGTAAATTAGAAAAAATATATATGTGTACAATTAATTTTAATTCTAATTTAATTTGTTTATCAATATATAAAAAATGATCTAACTTTGATGATATTTATCTCTTTTTTCATTTCAGTTAACTTATAATATATTTATATTTTTATTCAATTTTCTTCACAAAAATATTACAAATATAAAAGTAACAAGCTCTTCAAGTGGCTCTGTATAATATAAATAGAATATTTAAGGAACAGAAATCAAGTGTGATTTTGTTAGTAGAAGACAAGACATGACAAGACGATAACTAAAATAATTTATATTATATGATGTATATACAAAAGTACATAAGTAACGTTTGAAGTGCATAGCTATAATATCTGATTCAATATCATTTCCTAAGGATCGACTGCAATATTGTTGTATCAACTAAAAAAGGTGAGCGTTTCATGTGACTTGATGTGAAGATTTCTACTATAATAATATTCTATATTCTCTTTTTCCTACAGCTTACATTTTGTAATACAAACACTATATACAGACAGACAGTGACATATATAAAAAACTTAGAAAAACAAAAAAAAAAAAAACAAATAATAACGAGCAGTATTATACATATTAAAGAGTAAACAAAAAACAATTCATACATAAAAATAATCTTAAATACATAACGCATTGTATCTTAGTGAAATAACAAATATTGTCTTCTCTTAAAATATATACACGAAAATAATTATTGAAATACTTTTCACTAACATTTTTATTGCAATCTACAAATTAATTAATTGATTTTCTAAATGATGACCACCAGCGGTAATAACAGTATGGTTGAAGGACCACAACAACAACAGCAAAATGGTGGTAGCGCCACAAATGTTGCCTCAGCAGTCGCTGCCGCAGCTGCTGCTGCCGCTGCCGCCGCCGCTGCTAGTGCAGCTAATAATAATAATGCTGGATCTGCCGCCATCACCACCACCACCAACACTTCCAACACTTCCAACACCACCACTAATAATGCAACTAATAGCAATAGTAGCAGCAGCAATAAAAGTAATAATAACACCAACAACAACAACAATAGCAGCAACAACAACGATGACCCTGATCCAAAAACCAATTTGATTGTTAACTATTTACCGCAGACAATGTCACAAGAGGATATACGTTCGCTTTTTGTCAGTTTTGGTGAGGTGGAAAGTTGCAAATTGATAAGGGATAAAGTCACGGGTAATTTGCATATATACATATATAGTTATTATGAATGAAGACCAGAATCTGCTCTTAAATGTGTAAAAATGAGTAAAACAATGCGTTTTTTAATGATATTTACCATAAATTCTTTTTGGTTCCGAAAGGAAGAATTTATTGATCCTTGTGACATATCTCTTTTAGAAGCTTTTCCGTGTAAATTGTTACTGCTCGAAGAAATAGAAATCAATTGTCGACGGATGGGTAGCGTTTGAAAGAAAAATCTTCGAAATTAAATTTGTTACGCCCAGAGGTCGAGCTCATCCAGAAGAAAAGCGGTTTCACCCGAATTACATGCATAATCTCAATATAGCTTCTGCCGATTGAACATATATTCGGTATCTTTTAATGTCATTATTGAATTTAGTCTTTTTGATTTTGTGCTTGGATTTTGTAACTAGCGTTAGCTAGTGAAGATCAGAGTTGGCTTTCGATTTTTGGTTGTAATGGCCACATAAAAAAGAAGAAGAAAAAGCCTGCTAACGAAAAACAGGGATGACTGGCGAAGCATGCTGCATTCGTTCTGAATCGATATTCGGATGTAATGGAAACTCAAAGCGATCCACCGCAATACGTTGGATCAAGAAGCACCAGACCTGTATTAGATACATTTGTATTGAAGTGATATTCATGCTGCCATTAGTCTTCGACTTGTTTTTCTAAAATTTTGAAATTGCCATCTAATTCAAGTGGAAAATGATTTCGTAGGACTGGCTGCTTTTTAGGGGTTGCAACAAGCAATCTACTAAACTTCACAAATAAATCAGGCTGGGTTTACGAGGGATTAGAGTTAGAAATATCCATTTGGTTAGAAAGAAATTATGGCTAAATCGCTAAACCTTCTTAAAATATTAAAAAACTATGTAAAAGCATATCTTGGTCTTCCTAATACAATACATTTATATGGTTAGTGGATTCCTTAAAATGTGAAAACTAGAAAATTTGAAAACATAAATTTTTTCGAGACATTTCTCGGGATCGTATACATTTGCAACATCATCAATAATTGCGAAATTCGGCAAATTGACACAAAAGAAAACGCAAAAGTATTTTCAAGGTTGTCTTTGTGTAAAGTTTGTTTTAAAACTTTTCCAGGTTCGCGAAAACTATGCTCCGTACAATTTTCGAGGGTTTCTAAAAATTTTCGAGTTTATAGGAATCACCTTAATTTATTACAATTCTCATAATATATCTTCATATATATAATCTCTTTCCAGGTCAAAGTCTTGGATATGGATTTGTGAATTATGTTAAACAAGAGGATGCCGAAAAGGCAATTAGCTCACTTAATGGTTTGCGTTTACAAAATAAGACAATTAAAGCAAGTGCCTTGATATATTGAATAATGATTGCGATGGGAAATATAATTTAATTTCATTTATTTGCTTCTTTCTACGTCTAAAAATTAATTGCAGGTCTCAGTAGCCCGTCCTAGCTCAGAATCAATTAAGGGAGCAAATTTATATGTATCTGGTCTTCCCAAAAATATGACACAACCAGATCTCGAAGTTTTATTCAGTCCATATGGAAAAATAATTACCTCAAGAATTTTATGCGACAATATAACAGGTAAGTAGAAGATATGAATTCTAAAAATTATATAGCGTCATTATACATAATTTTTGAAATTTGTCTTGATTTATAATTGGAATATTCTGTACTCCATTATCGATTTTGAAGTATTATAGTTTACTTAAAGGATTTCGAACAAAATTTTGTTCGTCTTTAATAAAATCTTGAAATAAATTTTCTTCGAAAATAGTGATGTGATTAAGGGGGTTCTCGGCTTATTTTAGAACATATCCCGAAGGCAATACCCTTTGACTGATTGTTTTTTTTTTGTTTTTTTTGTAATCAATTCTTTATTTAATGTTCCATTTCAATTGATGCTAATTTGTAATTTTTTGTTATTTTTGGTTTTTATTTTTTTTTTTTACATTTTCCTAACATAAATTTGATATGAAAAAAATTGTAGCTGGACCTGATGATCAGGGTATGTTATTGATAAAGTCAAATATATTGCTTTTCTATGTGGCTTTTTTAAATTTGTTTGTTTTTTTATTGCTTTTTGAAATAATTTTCTGTTGATTTTTAATTTGATTATTGGCATAATAATTTTCTGCCTCGACAAAGATGCTAATTCATAATAGATGAGAGTAACATAAACATTTTCATTTTTCATTTTTCTTTATTGTCTTTTCTGCTTTGTTCTATCAGTATTACATGTTGTACGCATACCTAAATTATAAGATGCAAACGTTGTTCTTATGCATTCCCTTTTTTGTAGGTCTATCGAAAGGCGTTGGATTCATACGTTTCGATCAGCGACATGAGGCTGATCGTGCTATTAAGGAACTCAATGGTACTATACCGAAAAATTCCACCGATCCGATTATTGTAAAATTTGCCAATAATCCAAGCAATAACAAATCATTGCAACCATTGGCCGCTTACATAACACCACAGACAGCACGTACGGCACGTGGTTTTCCAGCAGCAGCTGCTGCTGGTGCTGCAGCTGCTGCTGCCGCTGCGGCCATACATCCATCAGCAGCTGGACGTTACAAGTGAGTTATGACAATGATGATTAATAGTATTTGTATTTTAGATTCCCGGAAAAATTCCATCTGACATTTACTGACGAATCCGATTTAGTTGCGGGTGGATATAGTCAAATTCGTTGCGAATAAATGCCTCTTTGTGGACGGGAACAAAATCTCCATAACAGATATTGGCGAAGTCTCTTCAAGTTAGGTGGGCCTAATATCTCTAATGGCATGGTGAAGCGCTACAAACGGTAGTTGATATGGATGACTATCATTGTGATATTACCGGCAATTATAGGGCAGATGAATTAATCAGAAATGGCGCTACTCTAGTGCATCGTTTCGTCTCGGTATAAAGTATTCTGGGGGCTTTTCTTGTAAGATCCCCGGACATGTAATTTGTAATATATTGTTAATAAAACAGGTTCAATCGATTATTTTCTAATTGTATTCAATTTTGTGGTAAGCTCAACTTTACATTCTAAATTTCTGGACATAGAAGGGGTCTTCCCTAACGTTGACGATCTTGACGATCATGACGAACTCAGTTTCTTGTCACTGGGTGTGTTCTAAATTACTATCCTCATTATGTGCAGCTGTTGATAAATAAAATCTGTAGTTGTAATTGCCGGTCGTGTAGAGCCACTAACCATCCTAACATCGCGGAGTTTAGAACAAAGTACCTTACTACTTCAAAGGCGTAGTTGTCAACAGTGACGTGCTGTCCAAGACGCCGGGATTCTTTGTTTGTTGACACTAGATACTTCGTCTTGCCCTCGTTCACCGTAAGACTCAACCGACGCGACTCTCTTTCCAACTCCGAGAACGCTGCACTGACTGTTCGCGTGTTCATGCCGATTATATCACTATCATTGGCATGACATTTTTGTTGAAGATAGTGCTATTATGTCGTGGATCAGCAGCTCGTATTTTGTTCTCCATAATAAGATTGAAGACGTCGCACGGTAACGAATCACCTTGTCTGAAACCCCGTTCGGTATTAAACGGTGTGGAGTGTTATGCAGTGTAATTCTACAAAGTCGAATGAGCTTTGCAGAAATGCCGAACTCAGACATGGTTGCATAGAGGTAATCCCTTACCGGACTGTCGAAAGCGGCTTTATAATCAACAAATAGGTGGTGTGTTTCGATCTGTTTTTCTTGGGTCTTCTCCAGGATTTGGCGCAGTGTGAAAATTTGGTCGATGGTAGATTTACCACTGATAAGGCCCAATCAGGTTCTTGAGCATGGGCTTCAATCTTTCACACAATACGCTCGATAGGACCTTCTATGCAATGCTCAGGAGACTTATTCTACGGTAGTTGGCGCAAATTGTGGGGTCTCCTTTTTTATGTACGGGACAGAGAACACTGAGCCTCCAATCATCAGGCATGCTTTCATCCGACCATATTCTGCTTATGAGCTGGTGCATGCAGGCGAGCAGCTGATCGCCTCCGGTCTTAAACAATTCGGCAGGCAGGCCATCAGCACCTGCAACTTTGTTGTTCTTCAGCCTTAAAATGGCCGTTTGAACCCCGTCATAGTCGGGTGATGGAACATCAACACCATTATCTGTAATAGGGGTTATCGGGCAATCTCCTCCACTGGCGGAATTGTTTGTAGCATCGCCATTCAGTAATGTGGAGAAGTGTTTCCTCCATAGGCTCAGCACACTCTGGACATCTGCAACCAGTTTCCCATTTCCATCACGCTACTCAGGCGCTTGATATTTTCGAAGAAGTCGTCTGATCTATTTCTACTTTCGGAGTCCTAGTATGCTGGAAACCTATAAGTAAGAACTACATCGTAACTAAAACGTCAGGAATACAAAAACAGCATTACAATTGAGTAGGCGGTTACTAATTGAGTATGTGGCACGCACCATTATATGAAACAACCAACTAACCAATCTTACCAAATTTCAGTTCAAGAGCTTTACATGCCCAAATGGAAAGACGAATAGACAGACAGATATAGACAGACAAATAGAGATATGGACATGGGTTAATCCACCCAGATCGTGATTCTGATCAATAACTATGTTTCCAAACTAGTCGCTTCTCCTTTTGGGGATGAAGCTCGATCTCAATATGTCCTTGACTATGAGTGTAGGGCATAATAGTGTGTCAATGGGCCACAAGGACCACAACAATGCCACTTGACCAAAATCCATCCCAAATGAGGAGTGTCTACTAACAAAATGGGGGCTCTTGACACGCGTGCTGTATTTGATCTTGGTTCCATAGCTCTAACAGGTGCCCAGAGCTATATAATTAGGGAGTGAAATTTGAGAATACGTGGTTTCACAATGTAGCAATTAACATTTCTAATTACCAACTGTAATTATTGTAATGCATTTTCTTGCTTTCTTTTACTATATATTTTCCAGTTCGGTCATATCACGTTACTCTCCATTAACTGGTGATTTATTGGCTAATACAATGTTGCCTGGTAATCCAATTAATGGTTCGGGCTGGTGCATTTTCGTTTATAATCTCGCACCTGAAACGGAAGAAAATGTCTTGTGGCAGCTATTTGGTCCATTCGGCGCAGTACAATCTGTAAAGGTGTGGTATTTGTATGAAGTTAATGTAAATTATATACAAATTAAATTCGCTTCCCATTATCTTATAGGTTATACGTGATTTGCAAACCAATAAATGTAAGGGTTTCGGATTTGTTACTATGACCAATTATGAAGAAGCTGTGGTGGCCATACAATCGCTCAATGGCTACACATTGGGCAATCGAGTACTTCAAGTCAGTTTCAAGACAAATAAGACAAAGCAAACGTAATTATTAACGAAGCTAACTGCTGCTGTTGTAAATGCCGCCGCCGCAGCTGCTGTTGCCAACAATAATAACACCACCAATGCTGCAGCAGCTGCCGCCGCCGCCGCCATCGCCAATCGGAATAAATATGTAAAAAATAATATGAACAGTAACAATAGCATTATCGGTCAGAATGCTATTGGCAGCAGCAGTAATAGCAGCAATCGTAAACAACAACCACCACCAAATCTATTGCAATCATTAACTAATATATTACCACCCGCTCTGGGATTATCATCGACATCAAGTTCGGCAGCAACATCGTTGACAGCAGCATTGGCGCAACAACAACTACAATTACCATCGACAATAGCGGCAGCAGTGGCGGCAGCAGCAGCATCAGCGGCATCCACATCATCGATAACATCATCAAAAGCAGCAGCAGGCGCAGCTTCGTCCTCACCATCATCATCGTCAACATCGACATCATTGTTATCTTCTCAACCACAAACACAGGCACTGATTAAGACAGCAAGTAAATTTATATATAATAAACCGAAAAATCATTTTGAATTGCTGCAACAGCGTGTACAAATGCAACAAGAATTTGCACAATTGTTAACAAGTGTTGCTAACAATGCTACACAGCAGCAACAGCAACAACAATTGCAACAGCATCGTCAACAACAGCAACGCCATCAGCAGCAATCACATTTATCACTGGCAGCAGCCGTTGGTGGCGCTACTGTGGGTACTGGTGGTGGTGGTGGTGGTAGTAGCACAAGTGCAGCAGCAGCAGCTGCAGCATTACGCAATGCAGCTGCTGCATCAACATCATCAAATGCTGCCGCTGCTGCTGCGGGTAAAAATGCTCTATCGTCATTTATGCCATTTTCGAATTTATTCTTTTGAGATGATGAGTTACAATTATTGTGTTTTTTAAGTATATTTTTTGAGCTTTTTACATAATTTCAAAAAAGCTTTCATTATTCTTTAGATTGGGTTCGTTTTTTTTTTTTTGTTTTTTACTAATTTATAGCTTGCGAATTTGATTAAGCGCTTT